>OU779863.1:10072500-15072500 GCA_916999025.1 Orgyia antiqua | reverse complement strand
TTTCTTGTTATTAAAACTGTTTATTAAAGACTAACGATTTTAATTAATATAAAAGTGCACAACGAAATAGCCAAATAATCAAGATACGGCAGTAGTTGTTTTCATTTTTTAGTTAAGTTTAGTTGTGCACTTAGAATCGGCACATTGTATCTCTCCCTTTCAACTAAATTTGTAAATAGTAGTACATAGTTACAAATATACATGTTATGTTATAAAAATCTATAACGATTTTTTTTTTCCTTGGATATTTCACACAACGTCCTCTGGTCCCAAGCTAAGCTTATTATGCTTATGTTATGGGTACCAGAATATGGATATAATACATAAACTACTTTTCTTTTGTAAATACATACTTATAATACATAGAAAACACCCAGACGTAGTACAAACATTTGTATGACATTTATGGATATCACACAAATGATTGTCCCAAGCGGGAATCGAACCCGCGACCTTGTGAGCGGCAGTCCAGTACATGAACCACTACGCCACGAAGCCCGTCCCGCCACGAGATTATTATATTTGTCTGTTGTATGAAGTAACTTACCATTTTTGTCTATCTTAGGTATTATCTTAGGATTGGGGTCAAAAATAGACTTTCTTTTAGCAGCTACCGAATGACCTGTGTTGGATGTAGAATGGGTTTTTCTCAATTTTGAAAAGTCAGATTCTTTATTTTCGTTAATAAAATCATGTGATTGAGACTCTTCAACTTTCATTGATTGGAAACGACTGCGCCTCTTGCCACCTTCAGGTATTGGTGTGTCTATTTCTGTTATCTCAAAGTTGTTTGTGGTGCACAATAACTAAAAATAAAAGGGTAAAAATTTTAGTGTTAAAATTTAGCTTTGTTGTGCTATATACTATCACTAATATGAAGGCTTGAAAGGAAAGCCAGTAATTAACTACATGTGAGTCCCATTCACACTCAGGGCAATTGTGTGATGAATGAGCATATTTATACAGTATCTGGTCGTATTCTACTACATAAATAATATATTTTAATTATAGCCACTATCTAATCCGGCGTCCTTTTAATTCGAACATGGTAGGGGTACCGATTTCTGTTAAATTTTATGATGCTGTAGCCGTAGATGGCCTCGATGCAAATGTCAAAATAGTTCACACAAATGGGATTTTTTAAACTTCAAAATCAATATCTTGAAGATCAGACTAATATGTAATAACAAAAATATTGCATGTTTGTATAAAGGCCAGGTACATTGTACAGGTACAAAATATTTGCGGGAAATCATAAACCTGACCAGACGGCGCGCTGCTTCATGTTTAGTTCCCCATAAAATTTCACAATACATTTGTGAAATTTTAAATTCTTTTAAATAGTTAGAATTTTAAAGACTCTTGAATGTATATATATTTTTTTTCTATAATGTTATCTAAGACCTCTATAATATGTATAAAAGAAAATATAAAGGTGCTCCCTCACCGGGAGCATTCGCGTGTAATGTAACGTTACAGATTTGAGCATTACATCAGTGAAGGAGGAGAACCGAGCATTACAATGCGCACCTTGTAATGAGATTTATTAAGTGTTCAAAATCCGAAGAAGAGATTCTTAAAAACATTTTAAGTTTACTTATGGGTCGGTTGATTCTTTCTAAAATATCCAAACCACCTGTATTTTGCCGGCTTTGAAATAATTCATGACACCAATATCGTTTCTTGTATTTTTTTTTACATAAATAACAATGTCGAATTAGTATTGCCGCACTCAGCACAACGACTGCTTCGTCTGACATCTTGCTATGACAATATGTTACATTACACGCAAATGCTCGTTAGTCAGGGAGGTATTATTGTATTGTAATGCTCAAAGTCGAATCTATCCCCATTTTCCAATGGCAGAGCATAATGCGACTCAGTGCCGCACAATGCCGCACAATGCTGACGCTTAATTGGAACGTGAATTAGTTTTAAAATGCACCAGCAGAGTGCGCTAAGTTCAGTGTTGAAAAAAAAATCTAAAATAAACATTGTATTCACATTATATGTGTGGAATATAAAAAAAGTCATTGTTTATACCTTCATCCATACTTATACATATTTATTTATTTTTTAACACAGCTTGAATTAACTTTGAATATTTCCAGAAAACTCCGACGAAAAGAAAGCCTTAAATTTTTTTTAACAATAAATAATATTACTAACGATAATATATAAATAAAATTTCAATCAATGCCAATTTAAAGAAAAAATACTTGTTAATTTTCTGTCGCTGAGGTTGGTATGGATTGCACGCATCACTTTTGAGAGTGCTCGATTGTGCGATGCGAGGCTGTAATTGGAACACTCAACGTTGAGCATTGTGCCGTATAATGCGCTATTGTGCGCTGATTGGAAAACGGGGTATATGTTACATTACACGCAAATGCTCGTTAGTCAGGGAGGTATTATTGTGATGTAATGCTCAAAGTCGAATCTATAATGTTACAATACACGTGAATGCTCCCGGTGAGGGAGCACCTTAATACATATGTACGAGGGGAGGTCCAAAAGTTCGTGGAATGGAGGGGATGGAGTGGGGATAGGGGCGCTCGCTTAGTGTCATACTAATTGGGGACTCATAATTAGTATATAAATGGAGTTTCAGCCCTATTGCGTCATTCGTTTACGAACACTCGCCTGCTAAACACGTCAATCCGGAAGAAAACTGAAACTATGGAGAAAATTGAACACCGTGCGGTCATTAAATTCCTTACCAAGCAAGGAAAGAACGCTCAGACCATTTTGAATGAAATGGAAACTGTTTACGGGGAACAGTGCCCTAGTAAATCAATGATTTACAAGTGGCATGGTCTTTTTAAACATGGTCGGGAGTCGATTGAAGACGACCCCCGCTCAGGAAGGCCAGTTGAGGCCACCACATCAGACATCGTCGAAAAAGTGGAAAAAATTGTACTGGAGGACACCCGTTTGAAGAAAAAACAGTTATCTGCATTAGTTGGAGTATCAGATACCACCATTTTGCGAATCCTACATGACCACCTGGGTATGACAAAAGTCAGTGCAAGATGGGTACCGAGAATGCTCACGCCGCTTCAAAAACAGCAGCGCGTCGAAGCGTCAAAACATTTTTTGGAGTTGTGTGGCGACGATCCTGGACCGATTTTGGAGCGAATTGTTACCGGCGATGAAACATGGGTTCATCACTTTGAGCCTGAGTCCAAACAAGAGTCCATGCAATGGCATAAAAAGGGGACACCACCGCCAAAGAAATTCAAAGTGTCGGAGTCGGCTGGAAAGTTGATGGCTACTGTTTTTTGGGATTGTGAGGGGATAATACTGATTGATTATAAAGAAAAGGGCAGGACCATAACCGGAGAATACTACGCAACAATACTAGAAAAATTAAAGGATGCCATCAAAGAAAAACGTCGGGGAAAATTGACCAAGGGCGTGTTGCTCTTGCAAGACAACGCGCCGGTTCACAAGAGCAAAGTTGCAATGGCTGCTCTACACACGCATGGCTTCGAATCACTAGTCCACCCACCCTATAGTCCAGATCTGGCCCCAAGTGATTTTTATTTGTTCCCCAATTTAAAAAAAGACTTAAGGGGAAGGAAATTTTCCGACGACAATGAGGTAAAGGAGGCAATTTTGGCTCATTTTGAGGGAAAAGATAAAAAATATTTTTACGATGGTTTAGAAAAATTAATTCATAGATCTAATAAATGTATTCAGCTTAAGGGTGATTATATTGAAAAGGAAAAATAAATTTACTGTTTCATTTTTACTAAAACCCTTTCATTCCACGAACTTTTGGACCTCCCCTCGTATAATTGGAATCTTAAAACCGCTTCAACAATTTCATGAGATGAATAGGAAGATAAAGGACTATGTTCTATGTGTTAGTAATATAAATTATAAATGTCTCTAATTATTTAATAAATATTGATAACTATCTCTCCATGTGGTGACGGATTAAGAATACAAGTGTCACCACCCCATCTCCTCCCAAGGATGCTGTAAAAGTCAGCTAAGGGATATTGCACACAGATAACTTCTTCTGTGAGAGTCGGAAAACTCGAAATTAACCCTGTGCCAACACGACTAGTCAGCGCGGCACAGTAGACCATAATCCCTCCCAAAGTGGAGGAGGCCCGTGCCCAACAGTGGGACGTAAATGGGCTGGAGAAGATAACTATCAGGTAGTATCAAGTTGTCTTAAAAATAAACTATTGTTATGAACAATGTGTTTTATTTTAATATATTCTTAATACTAAACTTACTTACGATTGATACTAAACTTCATTTAATTGAAAACTTACTGAAAACTATTAATTTTATTACGTTATTAAATTGTCCATATCTAGGCCAAAAGCCCGTACAAAGTGGTCAGTCCCCTTTCGCTACTATCTGTCTTAAGTTACAATCGAGAAATCGAGCTGTATCATAATCGAAGACCGGTTGGAATCTTGCCGATTACCTATTATGCCGATTGTATTATGCCATATTATGCATCTCAGTTTTATACAATTCCGTGCCTTGGGGAGAGGCAGTTATATAGGTCGCCGTACGACTAAACTATTCGGTTCCTACCGACGACGTACCACCGCGACACGCTATCTGGTGAATTTACATTGAATATACACTGCGTTCTAAGAACAGTGGGTAAAAACCATACCCCAAAAGTAGTCGCGTGACGTCACGTACACTACAGTTTTTTAGTAACATGAAAATTTGGACTCAGTCGTCGCGCGTCGCTAGGAACCTTAATGGTCCTGTCAGGAGCGTTTTCCTGAGAAACATTACATTTAGGGCGTTAGGCAAAAACGCCTGACAAGCGTGGCGACTATGGCAAGAACTCACCAACGACGATATGCAAAAACAATAACCACAGAAGTCCTTCTACGCCGGTGTCTCACGGTGGCGGGCTACATCACGGCGGAGGGTCAGGTGCAAAGAATCAGACAACAAGCCCTGGTAACACAATGGCCGCACCCTTCGGACCGACAACAGGACTATCGGGGTGGTAGAGGAATTGAGAAAGTTATGGTGCGACCTTTTAAGTCAGAAGACAGACGGAGGACACAACAACCCTTCAGTTAAAAGGTGTACTACCACCAGGAAAGCGACAACTCGTCCCAGGAGTTGTCGCTTTCCTGGTCATTGTACACGTTTTAACTGGAGGGTTATTGTGTCCTCCGTCTGTCTTTTGAATTCAACCACACTTCGCACACTGTCCGCGAAACTAGGCAATAGGATAAGCTAGCCTATTGAGGCAATTCCGATTCAGGAAGCGAAACCAGAGAGTGCATTAAGATGCCGAATTTCGAAGAACGTAAATCTATGAATAATTCCTTCAAAAAATCATAAAGGGGATAATACACTCGCGTGCAACCGAATCCACTCACCTATACAAAACTGCTAAATGGTGTAATACGTTGTAAAAGAATAAAAGATATAGTAAGATTTTTTGAAAGCCTATTTCATAACCTTTAAAGCAATAGCATAATTTTAAAAATCTGCTCAATAGTTTCGAATTTAATCGAATTCGAATTACAAAACAACAAAAATTGAATTAGTGAAAAATAACAAATGATAATTAAAATTGTTAATTAACCAAATGTTATGAAAAATAAAGGAATTTATTAAATCAATAATTAGTGTTGCCCCCCCCCCCCCTGGCTTTAATAACAGCTCTGAGACGGTTCCTCATCGACCTGATAACCCTTACTACCAGATCTTGAGGGAGAGCGTCCCATTCCTCTTCGAGCGCTGTCTTTAGCTCTACAATGTTTGCAGGCGCTGGATTTCTGGCCCGGACCCTGCGTTTCAGCTCGTCCCATATGTTTTCAATAGGATTGAGATCAGGGCTGAGTGGTGGCCAGTCCATGGTCTCAATACCAACTTCATCCAGGAACTGACGAGTGATTCGTGCTGTATGGCAGCGGGCATTATCGTGCATTAGAAGGAAGCTATCTCCTATGAAGCCTTCATAAGGAAGGACGTGATCAAGGAGAACATCTTCCACATATCGGTCTGCAGTCAGACCGCCTCCTCGACCTCCACCGGGGATGAAAACAAGAGCTATTTTTCCTTCCACTGAAATGCCCGCCCACATCATACACGAACCACCGCCATAGGCCAGTTTCCGCGAAACAACATTGCGAAAATCGCTCGCCTGGACGCCGGTAGACTCGAGCTCTTCTGTCGCTGCCATGCAGACACACTCTGCACTCGTCAGTGAACAAGACCGATCGCCATTGTACCGTCCAACCGATGCGTTCGCGAGCAAATGCAAGGCGCGCTTGTCGGTGAGCCCTAGTCAATTTAGGGCCTCAGGCAGGCCGTTTTGGAGTCAGGTTGGCATCTCTCAGCCGTCTTCTCACCGTCCACTGACTGACAGCGACTCCCCGAACCTCTCGCAGCCGCTGCTGCACAGCAACACCGGTGAGATGGCGATTTCTGAGGCTTGTCGAGACGATAAAACGGTCGTCTCTCTCAGAAGTATGCCGCCGACTGTTATCTGGCCTCCTAGAGTAAGAATGTGTCTCCTGGAACCTTCTGTATACCCTGGATACAGCAGATTGGCTCAGATTCAGTCGACGAGCGACTTCTTGCTGACTAAGGCCTTGTTGTATCAAAAGGACAACTTGGGCGACTTCTTCTGGTCTTGTATCCATAGTGGCGGCGAATTGCTTATCATATCTTACGGTGATGTGTTCAGGTCAACTTCTGATAAGCGACTGATAAGGGTGTGTTGCTTACGTGGGTTTATATAGGGGGCTGCATAGCGCAACACGTTAGTACTGCAAGGAGTAAATTTTACGGACTTACGGTTCATATCACGATATTTTTTAAAGTGGTGATTGGATTAAAACAGTAAATAAGTCAATTTAAAGCTAAAAGAATAAGCTTTAAAAAAATATACATTATGTATTTTTTTTATTTTTTTTAGTTACAACACACTTTTTGTCTATTTTGTATGGGTGAGTCGATTCGGTTGCACGCGAGTGTAGATCTGGATGGGCCCTAATGGTTCGACAGGGAGTGAGAAAGATTTCATCTCGTCAGACAGACTGCCGATTTAATGATCATACGGTCAAAAGAGAGAAAGATCACGGAATGGCCGTCGTGCTACTCCACAAAGCCAGTTAGTCCCGACTTATGAGGTCTTCTTCTCATCTCACACATGTCGAATACGAAACTATAGGAAGGATAAAGACAGTTAAATAGACATCTCGAAATCTGTGGAACGTTATATTCACCTCTACTATACCAGACATACTAAATAGGCGATAAAGGGGAACTAAGAGCCGTATTCACAAACGTTACTGTGAGGTATCATAGCAGGCATGGACGCACAGGGGTAGCAAAATCATTTCACAAACAATACTTAAGTGGTGAAGCGCACTATGCGTTTGTTAAACTGAACGCATAGCTATGTTTTGTCTATGAATACAACGACTCGGTGAACGGAACACACTGAAAAGTGTTACCCTTTGCACAGTGTATCAACACTTAAGTACTTACTTAAGTAAATATTGTTTGTGAATATGGGTGTTAGGGTCGACAGTGTTGGCAAGAGATCTGTCTCCTCTTGGCCCTTTAGAAACTATTTGACTCCTCCTCCTCATCCTCAGAGTTATTGTTCCAGAGGCGTGGACAAAGGAGGGTGGTAGTGATGTTTTTCAAGATCAGTAACCGTAAGTACAACCCACTTAAGACACTATATACCTATCTCGTTCATGAGCTAAGTCTATGTTATCCAGCTTCTGAAAAAGTCCAGATTTTGAAAAGCAGTGTTGCCAGAAGGTTACATTTTTTACATTTTACGTAACTTTTGATCAGTTCATGTAACATGTATGTAAGAAACAATTTTAGTTAGATTTAAGTAACTTCTCAAGAATTACAAAAGAGGTAAAAATGAAAAAAAAATCTTGAAAAATTAAAATATTCTTATCTAAATTTATTTAATGAAAACAAAAACTACCGCAAAAAATTAAAAAGGTTATAATTATATTGATAAATATAATTTTTTTTAAATTATTGTGTACAAGAAAAAATAAAATAATAATAATTTTTGATCTGCGAGCTGAAAATTACATGAGCGTGAATGTAGCAGACATCAGAAAAATTTAAAACTACAAATAAATAGAGTAAATAATTTAAAAAATAATATTTATAAAAAATGCATTTATTAATTTGAAAATTTTTTAAATGCGCATTTAAAAAAAAATCTTTTATTAATTATTTACTCTATTTGTAAATAATTATAAATTTGGCTGATGGCTGTTACATTCACACTCATAAAATTACCACTACGTAAGTTTTAGTTTAAAAATGTAACTTTTCATGGATGCCAACGTAACTTTCGACCAAATCACTCTGGCAACACTGTTGAAAAGGCTTTAGTACCATTGACCACTTGCACATGGTGTGTGCGATCATACAGATTGCAGAGGAGTACAACTGACCTCTGTGTCTAGCGTCTATGGTGGTCGAACCATAGCCATTGGATGTCACTAGGATCACATTTGTGTGATAGCCTATTCTAGTCTGGAGATTGTACGCACCAGCCCTTCCACTGTCGCTACCATGATCGGGAACAGCGGGAGTACAGGCAACTAGCCCACTTATTTGATACTTTTCTCTAAATATATACTTAAATCTATATTTATCTTTCTTATCTATATTTCTATCTATACAGTCTTACATTGCCAGGTTCTATATGGCTATAGTTGTCTGCATTTAAACGCATGCGTTTAGCTGGTATTACTGTGGAAGCATCCAGCCCTTCATCATCTGTTGATGATTCTTCAGATTCAGCAGTCCGGACTGCACCATTGCCATCTGCTGTATGAGGACTGCTAAACCATTTGGTGATTGTACTAGGCAGCAAACTTGATACCCTTGATGCTACATTCGCCACAAATGACTGAAAATGTAAAGACAGATATTGATAAATTATGTTAAATTTGCATAAAGTATAAGCGCCATAGCAATTCGCAATGCAATACCAGAACAATTTTTATCCAGCCCAATAGTCCTTAAATAAACCTTATTCTAAAAGTTTTCTTTACCAACACAGCCTTTCTTTTCTCTGATATTGTTTAGTACAATTATATTTGATGTAATATAAATAGTGAGTAGGTAACTAAATAAATATTACTAACACTGGTGGACAAACCTTGGCGTCATGATAGATTTTACCAGTAGGTAGCCAGTAATATTTCTAGACACTTTTAAATAATTCATCACATTTAGTTGTTAATTATGTCTGTAGCACTGCAGAGTGACTATTTATTTGAGTCTCATAATGTGCACAAGATATGTTTTAAACATAAGATGTAATTCAACAACTAGTTAACATGTTCTTTGTTCATTTATTTCTCAGAACTAGTTTTATAATATTTTATAACCTCAACAAATCTGTGCATTGTCATAAAATACATGTTACAATTAATGCCGGACACAAATAATTTATTTAGGTCTGGTGTACATTTAAAATTTCATGAGTTACTGGTGACAACAAGTTATGTATAATTAAAATTTAAACATGAATAATATTATTTATTTAGATATTTACACACTTTATGTATACAAAAATTGCACAGGCGGACTTAATGCCTTAGGCATTTCCTTCCAGCCAACCATATTAGTGGCAATCTTTAATTTCACATGAGCAAAGTACATAAAATAGTGTTCTTTGATAGTTTCATAGTACACATCCTAATTAGTGTTGTTCATATTATGCCAATATTACTTGTGCCAACAGAAGCACAGTTGTTTACCATCAATCAATTCAATTCCTTCTATTTTTAATCTGGCAAAGTCTTATTGTGTGTGTGATGACAGATCAAGAATACAAATATCACCACCTTATCTCCTCCAGGGTACTTGAAAAGAGCTAGTTTGCTGGTTCATAATGCCTTGACTGTGCCACTATTGTGGGCATTCTCTACTTAGGGAAGGTATATGGAATACTTATAATACACTGACCAGGGTTATTGAAATAGGGTGTGGTTTATTTGGTTTTTACAGCTCTTTATGAAAGAAATAGGGTATATACACTAGTAATCTCTATAATATCAGCAGATAAGATCTTGCTTGAGATAGGAAACTTACGAATATGTATGTCAAATTTGTTGAGTGAGGTTCAGGTATCTAATGTGTGATATATTAAAATAAATTCGCACTAGTGATAAGTATATAGTCCCACGAAACTTTAGTGAACACTATTTATTCAAATAAACCTTCTACACAATGTGTTATATTGTTTCCTACACTGTTCCTAAACAATCTTCGTCTTTGTTAGCCTAATATACTTTTATTGACAAAATATCACTTTTAAATATTTAATACCATAAATGATTGGTTTTATGTATATTTTATCTAGTTTGTATGACAAACTTCCTAATAAATTGTTATGTTTAACCAATTTGTATGATTAGTCAAGATATACATAATTTGTTCCAAGCATAATGTTAAGACTCCTACACTCAGCTATTTATTTTTAGGCTCTTATTATTGAAAAGTCTTTAAAAAACAAATTATTTTCAAAGGGTCTGACATATTTACAAAAATAAGTACCTACTTAAAAATTTATGCAAAAATTTGGTTGATTTTTAAAGTTTCGTACTAAAAGGCAAAACGTATTACTGACAATGTGTTGTCTGTGTCTCTGTCAGCAGGCTATAACTTCGGAATTGTGATGAATGAGAGTTGAAATGTTCTCAGATCTTTTGATTATATAAAAATATTACAATAAAACTGGTGTAGGACTGTGCGTGCACGAGTCCTACTCGTACTTGGCCACTTTTTAATACTAATACTAAAATAAATGTGAAATTTTTAAAATCAATCAAATGTTTCCATAGGATTTTCAATCCACATGAAATTTAAAATAAGCAAGCATGCTTTTCTTTAATTAGGTAGCAATAGCATATGAAATTAACATAATTCGTCAGAAAGGTACAAAATAATGTAGGTGGTCAAGTTAAAAATATCAAGATATAAACCATTAGAAATAGTTTTTCATTAATGAGCTAACTTCATTACCATTATTCAAACAAATTATGTTAAATTAAAATTGAACTGTTAGCCTCAGTATGGTAATTGTATTAAAATATGGAGCTCTTCTTAAAAGACCAGAGATGTATCAAAACAAAAAGAGTTTAGGTATTGTAAATGTGAAAAATACAATTACATATACACCTTCCATATTAATTATCTGAAATCGCTTTAGCAGTTGATGAGTTTCAAGATATAGTTCTTGTTCTTGTTTGATGGCTTCTTTAGAAATTTCAAGATATAACCTTCTTTGGTACAGAGATTGACAGAGGCAATGAGGCCATGATAGTTCGATAGATTATTCAGTCTTATTAACTGTTAACTGCTTTTTTGTTTGTAAAGTTTGGTTAGTTTGTGAAAAAAAGTTTTATTTAGTTCTTTTCTTAATAAACTGACCCTGATGAATCAAAAACATAAAAACACCATGTGCAACAACAAGATGCGAAATCATCAGCCAGGGTTATTAATGGAGCATCAATTAAAGTAGTTTTTATCAATTACCGGTCACATAAATCATTTTAAAACATTACAGCCTGGGAGGTCGCATAGTTCCAGAAAAATCAACGACAGTTGCGGTAGCGGGAATCTATGGAATATACTCACCAAAGGTTCATTGGAATCAGTGCGTGGTCTTTTCTTCTTATTTTTGACTGCCGCTGAACTCATTTTGAAATCTCTAAGAAAACTAGTTGCAAAATACACACAGTTACACTACAAACAATAAATTATTAATAGGTTTATTCACACTGCAAAAACGTGACAAACATGGCGTCCAAAAAATTTGTAAAACTGAATGTCAAAGAAAAGCTTCAAGAGTTATGTGTTAAGTGATTTTTCACAAAATATCATTAAAAACATCACTTTTTGGTGCGAGTTATCACTGTTTTTTAATTTTCTTTCAACAAAACTTTAATTACAAAAACAAAGATAGCAGCAAGAACAAAATCGCTCCGCTTGGTTTATCTTTTTTATTTTTATATCAGTGTTGCTATTACAATTACTTGCTATTAGAGATGGACAATATACATCGATGTATTTAAAACATCCGATGCATCGATTCAATACTCTTATTCATGTCCAACCGTGTACGGAAAAAGGCTGATTCATTAAAATATCGTGAAACAAACTAAAATTATTATTATAAATGCGAAAGTTTATAAGAATGCATGGATGAATAGATGTAAGTATATTTTTAGTTCTTTCACGCAAATAATACGGTAGAAACTAAGGGCTACTTTTTACGCAAAGCAGCGAGTATTAGCTAGTCTAATATTGGTAGTATGTATGTACATATTAAGTAAGTATTAACCATTAAAAAAAAATTATTATTTGTTAAACTCATACCACTTATAGAAACGTAGGTTATTTTGGGACCAGAGGACGATGCGTGCAATATATATATATATATATATACACATTACTTTCTTTAAGCCTCAACATTTTCAATGCAAAAACAATCAATGTTCTTCTCAAAGCATCGAATCAACATTGACGCATCTGACCACAGCAATAGATAGAAACCGGCAGTTTGCAGACTTTTTTGTGATATGATATCACCTTGAAAATATAGATAATTTTGCACGATATGGCGCAATTATATCAATCCAATGCTATATGCACATTATACAAATCGATTATTTTTGCATGAACATCCCTACTAGTTCTGCAACTTGGCAACATGCAAGCACTATAGTCTGTGCTTGTACTGGCAAGCATAGATAATTAAAATTACGGTAGATAATAAGATATAACTGGTAGATATAATGTATATATCTCAATCCCAGATATCAGTGATCTCAATACATATGATAAATATCTACCGTTGTTTCAAAAATAAGTATAAATCCTAATTCTATGTAGGTATCATAATAGAGCACGAAATACGATTTAGCCAGGCTAAAGTTACGTGTCTTCAAGATTGAATGCGCAGGTACCCAATGATCTGTGGATACCCTACATTAAATATAGATAGACCTTCATTCAAAATGTAATTTGCAACTATTTCACGATCAATTGGCTAAACGGATTATAATATTATTAGGTATTATGTCAGCTTTCATTTCAAATTAACATAATGATTGGCTTGACCACGACAAAAGGCGGTGTTCTCGTGGGATATATTTAAATAAAGTAGGTAACTAAAGTTATAATATATCTAAAATAATTTTTTCACATGGAAGGTAGGTACACCTGCAGGTAATGTATGAAATGAAACCACAAAGTTATAAAAACACTTGATTTATTTATTTATTAAATTAATTAGTCCACTCCATAACCAATGAATAAAATTTACGCAGTGGGATAGTTAAATAGCTAATAATATTTACATAAAATCATTATCATTTGGAAAGTTATCCAATTCGTAAGTCATGAGATATGACGTTGTTCATAGATTTACCAGATGGAGTATCAATGACTAAATAACTCGCTCGGCTTGAAGCTGAGAGTGCGTGAAATAACTATCTACCTATATACGTATCTGATATACACCACAGGTTTGATTAAACCTGACTAATAAATCCGGACATTTCTTGCCAATAAATATTAAGCTTGTTTTATAGCTAGTAATAGAGACGTTTTTAGTTAGCGAATGAATGAAATGTCACTTCACTTGAATTGAGAATACCATAACTTAATTAAACTATGAAAAAAAGATATAACCAGGCTAAAATTACGTGTCTTTAAGATTGAATTGATTGCCCACAATCTGATAAATCTGTGACGTTGTATGTGTCTACGTTCAGTTATTGCACTTCAGTAATACATTACTTGTACTCTTGGTATTGCTCATCTGTTAATTTCAAACCAGGTTTGATGCTTGTACATTGTTCTATGACGACAAATATTTGAACTTTATGTCTTAATAGATCTATTAAATCTAAATTTATATATTATGTATCTTTATTGATACTTAACGCACCAGTTGCGTCATGCACGTTGTATACGATCACATTTGGTCGCACGATTAAATATAAAGCAAACTGACGCATGAAAAAAATATAAAGTTATATCTTATTTCTTCTCCATGGACGTCGTTTAGAAAAATGCAAAATAGCCAAAGAACTTTATTTAATTGAACTAAGACACTGAAAATAATAGTAGCTACAATGTGGATACTTATTACAAAACCGGTTCATATACAACGATTTAAAGAATCACTCGAGTAGCTCTTTAATTTGGTTATAAAATTTCACTCATGCTATGAATTAAAATATAGTAATTTTGAAGTGCATTTCGCGTAATTTCCAATGTGTATAATAATTTCATAAATATGCTTTGGAAATTTTGTGCTTACCTCTCTCGGTCTACACGCGTGTCTACAGAAAGTACCCATAGAGGTAAAATAATATGTTTGATAGTCAAAAGAGTGGTTTAAGAAGTGTTAAACAAAATAGATCTTTATTGTTGACTTGCATCTAGAAAAGTCTGTAAGTATATAGTCTAGCGAGAGACGGACGTATAGTAGTCTCAATAACACGGTCAACTTGCATTGAACGCACTGACGATTGAACTACAGCCTCCAAGATGTAGCGGGCGGGGATGTCGCTAGAACGTGTGGCCTGCTAATACATCTACGTTGCATTAACGCAACGCATCATATAGTCCGCTAAGGCAAGCGTGCATAAAGAGGTTTTATTGCTTTAGAATTGATACATATATTATGATGAACATAACCCAGGCGACGTCGCCCGGGGACCGTGAGTGCTATCACAAAAACGCCGAACTAGGCAAATTCATTCGCTACTCGTAGAATCAAACCTATTCTAACTTACACTAATGTTATTCTCGCGTCATCATACCAAACACAATGGAATTATTCTCGAATAAATTACATAAAGACAATAAAAAATTCAATATATAAAACGGTACAAAAATCCTGTAATAGTGTTACAGATCAAAGGATCTAAATGAGTTTATGTTACTTTATAAAATTTTATATCAATTAATAAAACATTTGTGTGTGGTTCAAAACTGTTTCAAAATGATTCAATTTCAAGTAAACGGTTCAACATTCACATACAGACTGCTCACTCAACTATTAATACATTATACCATTAATAATTACGTTTCACTAGTCGGAATAGCTCTTACGTCTATATGTTACTATTTGACTTGCAAACTGTCTATGAAAGTACAAAATCTAATGCTAATATAATTACGGTTCAGGCTAATATAGCGAATAGATGCACAAAACGCATCACCTAAGTATTATTCAGTATTAACGAGGTCAATATTTATCGGCAGTCTAGTTTAATTGGAAGATATGATTGCAATATTTCAACTGTTTTACATGTACCATCTTATTTTTAAACACAACTAACATTCATGGTCTCACTTCGTTCATTCGCTTTCACCATAAAGAAACACAGATTTACCAGATAGTCAGGGACGTATTCACCCTAGGGCCATAGGGGCCATGACCCGGGGCGGCTAGCCTGAGAAGGGCGGCGAAAGCCTTCGAGTTCAAAATGTTTCTCTATATCTACTACTTTTTTTTTCTTCTTTTTGGTCAAACTCATTAGAGTATTGCCATGATCAATCCTTTTTTTTCTTTATATCTATTACTTTATAGGGCGTCAAATCAATAGGACCGGCGCGAGGCACTAATTTTAAAAATAAACTTCTGCAGAGGGAGTGTCTATGGATACATTACTTACTCGGCTTGACCGATTCTTATGAAATTTTATATGCATATTCAGTAGGTCTGAGAATCGGCTAATATCTATTTTTCATGCCTCTAAGTGATAAGGGTTGTCCACCCCTGACATTTGTATGGGAAAACAACGTTTGCCGGGTCAGCTAGTATATACTTATGTGTCTCTGATACAGGCTTTACGTCACATGAAACTTTATTATTCTATGAAGTAAAACAGCCAAGGTTAAATTTCCGTATCTTCTAGATTGAACGCGAGCCTACTATCTGGTAGATCTTTGGATTATAATATAACTTGTTGTTCCAGCGTGTTAAACTATACAGCTGTAAAGTTTCATCGAAAACCGTTTAGTAGTTAAATGTTGTGGGGTAACGGACATATACACTCACAAAATTTTCGCATTTATAGTATTATGTGTTGATAATTAGGACTTTAATTGAACTGTATTTTATGTAAATGTATTTTTATATTACCTAGTCTTAGCATCCATAATTATTGATATTAAGTAAAAATCTAAAATAAGCGAATTAAAAAAGATAGTTTATCTTAATTCTTTATTAAAATACAAATTATTGTATCACATTTAGGGAACATGTATATTCATTGGAAACTAATGAATTTTTCTTTATTTTGATATTTTTATTATTTAATAGTACGCCAATGTCGACTTTTGACTAAAGGGAGGCAGATTCGTGTTAAAAACAATTAATATATTCGTCATTTCAAGCTATATTCAGTCTATAAGTACTACATTACTTGCAGGAGAATTTACTAGAAAAATCAACAACGTGAACATCTTAAAATGCGAGTAGAAAAAAAACAAATCGTAGTACAATAATAGTAACAATGTGTAAAATAAAAACATATAACTGTGACGCGATAAAAATATGGAATTGTTAAAGTGTAAAAAGCACTTAATAATCTGTATAAAAAACTATTTCAGTCATTCATTTGACGTCTATAATAAATTCTATTTAGGGTGGCAATAGTTAAAAAAAGCATTTAAAATATGTGATCGGATGTTGCTCAACAAAATAATTATACATATAATAGGTACGTCTTAAAACTAAAACATTGAAATTAAAATGCGCGAATTATATTGTCGATAATAACTAACAACAAATATTTGTACTTAATTCATATTAAAGTACATTTTCTACATAAGCGAATGTCATTGGTGGACGACGAATAAAAATTAAAACACAATAAATAAAACATTAACTCTACTTAATAATTGTACGTTACATAAAAGTATGAAATCTACCTGTGCTTATTTTAATATCCTTATTTATCTTAGAGCATTAAACCAATAGGACTTGTTACATACGCTGTTATCTTTGTCCAATATACTGTCAGGTCGATTGTATGGAGGCAACGCCCAAAAACACTACTAACATAATATAATTAGTCGCTACACAGGCACATCAAATCGTAAGTATCAAGTATGAGCACAGCTCACGTACTTTTTTAGCTGGATTGCTTTACAATATCAACTCCTTGTGGTTTAATCTCCAAGTTATATTACAGAATATCAATTACAGCTGAATGGTATAAAAACCATATTCATATGTACATTATACCAAATATCTTAACGTTAATTCCAATTATGGAATATGTAAGAAAATATGTGCTTCAACGATGCATCAATATTTTATTTCTCTATTTTCGTATACCTTAACCTAAACAACACACACACATGGCAACTTCACCAATACACATACAAAAACAATGCACAGATTATAATAATTATTACAGATGGGACGTGCTATTGTTTTGTGCCTAACCATAAACAATATAGAATAATCTTATGTTAATCAAAGGTACAACAGTGCTTGTTTTGTGAAAATAATTATAATATATCAAGAATAATTTATATAGATTCCATGATTTTATCGATACAGTTGAATGAATATTTTTATATATTTGTCATAGGTATTTTATACATAATATATATCAGTCATGGGCGTAGCCAGTGGGGTAAGGGCTTTTATGGATGCACAATTTGAATCTAAAGCCGAAAGAAAGAATGTGACAGAAAAAACAACTTTCGACAGAATACCCAAAAATGTTTGTTCCTTTTAGCCTGAAATGAAACCAACAATTGGAAACCCTCTTTGAAATTAAAACCTGGCTACGCCCATGACATCGGTAAACTTTGGATTGAGTAATAATTAAAAAGTAAAGCGTGGTTCATCAGGCACTAAACAAAATTGATTGATCAATCTGTTTAGCTGTACTCACGTCTTGGTTTACGTGAAACAGTAACTTTCATCACCTTATTTTTTAGCCCCAACTAACATTTTTACAAAAATTTTATGTCTTATTTATTACCTAGAACCAATTTATTAGAAAAGAAATTAGATTTAAAAATGAGAATACTTTCAAATGACTTAACGACCACTTAATATAAAATT
Source organism: Orgyia antiqua (assembly GCA_916999025.1). Classification (NCBI taxonomy): domain Eukaryota; kingdom Metazoa; phylum Arthropoda; class Insecta; order Lepidoptera; family Erebidae; genus Orgyia; species Orgyia antiqua. The sequence continues at coordinate 15,054,394 of OU779863.1, read as the reverse complement.
TTCGCAAAAAATTCACCTACGTCCATTCTGAGGCTGTAGTATATCTATGTACTAAGTTTTAAATCAATTCAGAAGTTTTGGGTTAAAAGTGCGACAGACATAGTTACTTATAATATTAACTTTGTTTAATAATTCAACACACGGTTCCGATCCACGCTTTACTATAACAATATTAACATACTATATAGTAAGTTTTGATATAACATCTAACATGAAAAGGAAATGTATATGTTAACTGCAAAATAGCACACACAATTACACATTTTTATAATAAATGAACAAACACAAAATAAACTTACAACAATAGCTGCGATCTTTTACATATCACAGAGTTACATAGTCTACAAAAATAAAAACGTGCTGCCTACTTCATTTTATTTTGCACAAATATACGTGACCGAAACACATAACAATGATTTAAAATTACAAAGTTGGTAACGAACATATATCACTACACAAAGTTCATACAATATAAATGCTCCTTTTACATTTCACACTAAATATAATCTAAGAGGTAGGGATCAGGAGTATCGCTCGTGGGCTTCACACGTATCAGTCCATTCTGTTCACGAAAAATGTCCAATTTATCAAACTCTTATTTCATCCAGATCGATATCCCTAAACATTTTTATAAACTTAAAACATATTTAAATAACTATATGACGTATCATCATCATCATACCGTCACATCTCTTTCCCATAGGAGTAGGCAGAGATCATAGACCGCATGTCTTACGACCTAAACAGAAGATGGTGTTTTATAGTCTTTGCCAACCCCCTTGGGAAAAAGGCGTATCAAATTAATAGAAATAGAATTAGCCAAATCATAATTATCGCATAAAATATTATATAACAGCTATTTATAATAAAAATGCATTTTTTATTGAATAGCAATGGTCTGTTTATCTGTTAATTATATGTTTTAGACAACATACAGAAATATATAATATGATGGGGAACATACATAAGTTTCAACTACTTTATCGAAAAAATAGTGATATACTGTATTGATTTGGCAAATTCGTGGTGTGGTGGCGGATTAAGAATGGAAGCGTCAGCACCCTATATTCACCCCAGGGTGCTGTAAAAGCTACCTAAGGGACATTTTAAGCAATTACCATAGCAACTGTAAGAGACGGAAAACACGAAACTAAACGCCATTAACCAACCGTCTTCAACACGGTTAGCTCAGCATTACAAACCTAGAACGTAGAGAAGACCAGTGCCCAACGTCCAGTTAAGATTAATTTAATGAAATAAATTCAAAAATCTAAGAGTAAATACGGTTAAGGTTACGAATGAATATAAATAATTGGTCAAGTGCGAGTCGGACTCGCGCACGAAGAGTTCCGTACCGTTATCTATGCAACATAAGGCAACGTTATTAGTATCGAGCAAGAAACGGTAAAAAAATCATGTTTGTTGTATGGGAGCCCCCCTTAAATATTTATTTTATTTTATTTTTAGCATTTGTTGTTATAGCGGCAATAGAAATACATCATCTGTGAAAATTTCAACTGTCTAGCTATCACCGTTCTTGAGATACAGCCTGCTGACAGACGGACGGACGGACGGACAGCGAAGTCTCAGTAATAGGGTCCCGTTTTTACCCTTTGGGTACGGAACCCTAAAAATATCAATAATACAATTTAGCATGTTTTGTATCGAATCTAAATGGAATAATGTGTAAATGTTTGCCTAATGACTTACAGCTTAATGTAATCGGGTGTACCAATGTTGGCAAGCGTCTTCTTAATGCGTAGGGCGGTCAGACGAGCGGAAGGATTCGAATACCAACATTCCTTCATCACTTTCGATACCGCCGATAAAACCTGAAATTACATAGGATTTTGTTATCAACAACATACTCGTATGTCACGGTATTTGTTTAGAAGAAGGTATAATTTCTAAGGAGTTGAAACTTGTGAAACTTTTTCCGTTTTTTGCAACATTTTTCACTGATATTTCACTGCTATTAGTCACAGCACAATGTTATAAAGCCTTCCTTGATAAATGTACTTTCCAATACTGAAAGAATTTTTCAAATTGGATCAGTGGTTCTTGAGGTTAGCGCGTTCAAACAAACAAACTCTTCAGCTTTATAATATAGATTAGACAACTAGACAACAACGTTTTTCATCGTACGAAGAAACTAAATCCATTCAAGTTCCAGATAGAATGTCTAAGATATTAAAAAGTGGAATAATTTGGTTAGTTGTTTGAAAAGAATAGGCTCTGAATGTATTTGAAATTATTTCACAATCGCGTAGCTTACACTATTCCCTGTAAATATAAACCATATAATTTAAACGATTATCCGTGTGGTGACGGATTAAGAATACAAGTGTCACCACCCCTTTTCCGCCCGAGAAGTTGCTGTAAAGGCCCGCTCAGAGATATTTTTATGTGATAACATTCTTTGTGAGAGACGAAAACTTCGATAAACCCTGTGTCAATACACTTGGTCAGCGCTAGTAGATCACAATCCTTCCTAAAGTGGAGAAGACCGGTGCCTAACAGTAGGACGTGAATGGGTTAAGAAGACGATAAAATATAGAAGGGCTATGTGAACTGTCGAACGAAATTAAAGATATAATTTATCCCCGAAATTACTATATCTCATAATACAAATACTTTAACAAGGTTATTCATGTAATGGAGCGCTGGCAAGTGTTCGAATTCGAAAGTGCGAGTTTTTTTTTTCAGAATACAAAAGTGCACGGAACGAAAGGAACACCAAAAGAGTGTTAAATGTGCAGTTAGCTAAAGTGCAGACCAATATAGATTGATTAAGTCGAAAAGGGGAGTGCATACAAAAATAACGTTTAACCGGAAGCTTTGAAAGGATAAGAAATTCAAATATTTAGCTGCAATAAGGGTTCGATTTTAAAGAATTTGCACAGGCACCACTAACACTGAGATTGCGAATGAATTTTTTAATATAAAGTATTTATAGTTTGTAAAAATATCATTAAGTACTTTTACTAAGGTAATACACGTAGACTAAGGTAGTGGCCAATTACTCAATGCCTTGATATTAGGCATGAACCTATTCTGCAATGGGATTGCACATAGACACTTGATTAAATACATCACATTAATGACCGTTGGTGTGACGTCGAAAATGAGTACTTGTAGTATCAACTTACTGGATCCGAATGCCATCTATTCGGAACATTGGGTCTCCGCCTTTCAGTACAGACGACACGTCTCATGTCATCTAACGATGGATCTGGCGGCACGCAATCATAGTAAGGAGGCTGATATTCGTCAGGCATCGCACCAGAACGACGAGCCACCTCCCATAAAACTAACCCGAATGAATACACATCCGAACGTTTATATGGATCAAACTGTCGACTATCCATCGATTCATCCAGCACCTACAAATAATTATCGTTTATAAAACAAGACGTAACTAATGAAAAAAATAAAATGCCCGACTGCAAAAGTAATGCCCTAAAATTGTTCATAATCAAATTTACAAATACATAACATATTTTTTTTTTTATGTCCTATTAATATGTTTAGTTAATTTATTTTATCATCGTGTTCCTATTTTATACCAAAAACCCGTCATATTTTTTTTTTAAACCTATCTAGGAACAATCTGATGAAGACGAAAAATCTATGGGTGCGTTAATCGTCGAATTCTATCCATCGTTTAGGAGATACAAGATAAAAGAAATTCACATACATACAAGATACGTACTAAAAACAAATCCCATGCTTCAGTCGCGCAAAAAGTTAATTTTCAAAATTTGCATTACATTACAAGTAGTTTTGTATTTTTAAATTGCTCTTAATATTTGAATAGTGCAATTATTTCATAATACAGTTACAAGTAATTTAAAAACATCTTGTTACAATTTCAGTTGTTTTTGTGCATAGTTGCAGTAAGTATTTGCGACTCAGCGAATTTAAACAATGTTGCATACATAGATGAGTTTCAAGAACTAGATACGTGACAGAATTAAACAATTTATTAGTGTCTGCTTAATTGCATAATTTCAACAAATTAAAGCACTGATATTATTTTTAACACGCCTTTATTTGCTTTGAACGTATGAATACTCTCAGAGTGGCGACGGATTAAGAATACAAGTATCACCACCCCATCTCCTCCCAAGGGTACTGTAAAAGTCAGCTAAGGGTTATTGCACACAGATAACACCCTCTGTGAGAGACGGAAATCTCGAAAATAAACCCTGTGCCAATACGCCTGGTCAGCGCAGCACAGTAGAACTCCAGAGTAGACCAGAGCGGGCCTCCTCAATCCAGGAGGGATTATGGTGGAGGAGGTCCGTGCCCAACAGTGGGACGTGAATGGGGTGAAGAGAGAGTATAAATACGTAATCAAATACGTTCACGTACGTTACAATCTATGCATTTATGTATTCATTCATCTATGTAACGGAATCTTTAAAAATGATATTCACTCACTTGCAGTTTGTAGTAGTTGGATTGAACTGAAATTATGCACACATTTTAAAGACGGATGAACAATAAAATAATTTAAAAAATATCTAGGAATTTTAAGTGTATTTTTTTTATTGTTTATTTTCCAAAATGTATAATTCTAAATCTTGCCATCGTAGTAGGTTGATAGACGTGTTCGGAATAATAGGTGCACATACATATCAAAAATAGTAAGTATCACATTTGCAGACAAGATACGCAAAAGAACACAAATTGGGGACACGCAGGCGGGCAACTTTAGGAAATTTGAAATGTAAAATTATTTAAATACAAATGATATGTAAAGTAAAACATAAATACTAGCGAAATAACGCTGTTTACAGATAAATGGACGTTTATGTAAATGTAACCTATATTGGGATAGAGAACAAAAATTACACGTTTTCAAAATCAGATGAATTTTATGAAATTAACTTCTCTTGAAACTTATCCACTCTCTAATTTAATTTCCAGCTGCATCTTAATTAAAATTGCATTAGACATTTTTAATTCACGCTTTGATTTGGCTTACCACTGAAATCCAAAAGTGGAGAGAATGGTCATTGATATTTTTAAACGTTGACTGTTATAAAAATTCAATAATTCGTATAATAAACCAGCAAACACAATATGTACACTAATTATGCGGTATTACTTCTATAGGAAAACATTATAATTTAAATTCAAGTTCTAAATATATTATTACCTCAGGCGCCATGTAGCGTTTAGTACCAACTCTGTTAGTAGATGGCACGTCTACAGAATCACTGGACACGTTGTGTCTTACAGCAAGACCTAAGTCACCAATCACACAACTAAGATTTGTCTTCACTAGAATATTCTTAGTCTTCAAGTCTCTATGCGCTATGGCTGGTTTACCTGAAATAGAAAATAAACTGTATGTTCGTTCCAATTTCAAAGCAGCACAAATTAAACGAAATTGCATCCTCATCATTATACCATCACGCCTTTTTCACTTGGGGTAGGATCTGCTACGACCTAAACACACTTCATTAGGTTTACTGTCATTACCTGACCATCTTGCAACTAAATACCATCATCCTCATTATACAGTCACACCCTTTCCCAAGTGGATCTGCTACGACCTAAACATTCCTCCTTGGCTTCACTTCTGCTTCCGTGCCCTGGCCGTGTGGCAACGAAATAGCCAATACCATACACGAATGTGAAAAAGGCGTGAAGGTATGATGACAGAGCTATAGAGCGCCATCTACTACGACCTAAACACAGTTCTTTATAGCCAATACCATTTATCTAAAAGACAACTGTTACACAATAGAGGACCTTCTCAAAAATATGAGGACACTCAATGCCATTTCAATCTGCCAATGTGAGTGTATTCAAATTGATTTTAATATTTTTACAATAAAGACATTTTTCTTATTTTTACTCAAGCATAATGAAAGACGCGGAGGATAATTCAACGCCATCAAGTTAAACTAAAGCATTGGTTCTAAGAACCAAATGCAACATGACACCAATGTAGGTAGCTTTTTATTTATACTGTGGAATATTAATACCTTTATTAGAATCAACAAGATGTTTGCTAATAATTACGCCACCATTGTTATGATTACTTACAATACATTATTTATCTAGGGCTCGATACCTAATGTAAACGTTGTCCTACAAAACTAGAACGGAATATATTTTCCCCTATATACAATAATTTGACCTACTTTCCTCACATTTGCCAGCGTCTAGACGATCTGGTATAAGATTTCGTTTCACCGTTGACATGTCATCAAAACAACCTATTCTTACCTGTATAAGTAAAGGAAGAAGCTAGCTGACTGATTGACAAATAAAGGTGGAGGTGGAACTACTGAAGCTTTTACAATGGTTCCTTTTACTAAATATATGATTTTTGGATACTCAACCCTTAAAGGGGTAAAAATTTGTATGAACGAATGGATATTATCATCTGCGAACAAAGTCACCAGCTAAAAGCTTGTCTAAAGATCAGTAGTGAATATGTTCTATACATGACCTATCTACTCAACTATGATTCGTTATCTGATATTATCGCAGCAAGCTGAAAGTGTATACTTTTATATTATTTTTGTTGGAAATATTACCTATCCAATCTATACCAATATTATAAAGCTGAAGAGGTTGTTTGTTTGAACGCGGTAATCTCTGGAACTACTGGTTCGAATTGAAAAATTATTTTGTGTTAGATAGTCCACTTATCGAGGAAAGCTATAATCTATATAACATCACGCTGCGACCAATAGGAGCCAAGCATTAGTGAAAAATGTTGCAAATACAGAGAAAATTTTCTAAATTCCACGCATACGAGGTCGCGGACAGGGAATATAATATATTTTCGACTATGAGATAACGAACGAACTTTAAAACGATTTCTCAAGTGTAAAATTATTTTTGTTTAAACGTTTGCTTTATCTGTCAGCTTATAAGCGGCCCACTGTTGGACACGGGCCGTATACAAAATGGTATTTGGCCATAGTCAACGCTGACCAGACGTTTCGTCAGCGTTGACTATGTTGCACATTTTACGTCACTCGCCTGCAGATTACGTTATCTACTTATTGACGGCCAAGTACCAATTCCTCTAGCAAAATGAAAAAGTTTACATAAACCGAAAAGTAGCGTTTAATATAAAAAGAACACGTAGGTTCTTGTTTCACATTTTAATATAATGATGTTGCAACTAGTAATAGACTTAAGTGATTTTACTAAAACATGCGAATAAAAAGATTTCAATAACGACAATAATACGAGAAAAGGTGACTTTCCTTATAGTAAGTTAAGAGGCCTTAGCATTTCATCGACAAAATATTATTGCGTCGTAGTGCGAGCGTTGTTTATGAGTTAACAACTTATAATCAATTGAGCATAATACCACATAATACAACTTAATTTTGTTTATTCATACATACCTGCTGTGAAAATTGATTTATCTATTGAAGTAAATCTGATATTCAGAACCGAACGGCTTATTATATTAAATACATAATGGCCTTGTATATAAAATGAGGATAATACATGAAACGTAATAGGTATTATGTGACACGTGTAAGGACACAATATTTTACGTATTGATTTAGAAATTTTAACATAGATTAGGGGAAAATGTTCCATCCAGTCACTACAGTCATATAAAATACATAAATTCTCGTATCACAATGTTTGTACCCTACTCCTCCAAAACGGCTTTACCGATTCTTATGAAATTTTATATGCATATTCAGTAGACTTGAGAATTGGCTAGTATTTATTTTTCATACCCCTAATTGATAAGGGTTGTCCACCCCCGACATTTGTATGGCAAAACAACGTTTGCCGGGTCAGCTAGTAATTATATAGAAGGCATGAGTGTCGTCAGAGGGAATTTAGGTTTAGGTTTAAACCCGGGAGAGGAAGACGAGAGTAGACACTATTTTTCAAAAACTACGAGTCATTAAATTTAAATTTCTGTATGGTGTTGGATTAAGAATTCAAGTGTCATCACCCCATTTCCTTCCCAGAGTGCTGTAAAAGGCAGCTAAGGGATATAACACACATAACATCCACTGTGAGAGACGGAAAACTCGAAAATAAACCCTAAGCCAACACCACTTTTCATCGCGCTATAGACCATAATCCCAAAGTGTAGGAGGCGCTTGCCCAACATTGGGACGTTAATAGGCTGGCGTGAGATCGTGAGATGTGTCATTAAAACTCCCGATTAATGAAAAGAAACCTTCTCCACAACTAAATCCTCGCCACGCCTATGAAGGTGAGAATAATTTTAACTGGTTTCCTGGCATACTGGAGCCTAGTTCACTACTTAGGTTCAAGTAAATATAGTAAAATAGGTACCTACTAGTATTAGAACTGGTTTTGTGGCGTAGCGATAGTGACGCTACCTGCTATGCACGAGGTCGTGATTTTCATTTCAGATCAATTATTTGTATTTGAATCTAACAAAACACGGATATTAACAGCCGTATTCACAAACGTTACTGTCAGGTCTCATAGTAGGCATGGACGCACAGGGGTAGCAAAATCATTTCACAAACAATACTTAAGTGGTGAAGCGCACTATGCGTTTGTTAAGACGGTACGATGCCAAATTATGCTCCATACAAAAGTATGGGTATCGTACTTCCGTTTTTTTCTTCGCAAAAGTTAAACCGATTTTAATAGTTTTTGCGTTATATTATAGATAAAGAGTATATCTATGCTTCTATCACTTTCATTTTTTAAAACATAATAACTAAAAGAAATATGACGATCCGAAAAACCCACTTTGCAATTTACAATTTGGTAAAGTTTTACCACAAAAGAAAGTAATAGAAGCATAGATATACTCTTTATCTATAATATAACGCAAAAACTGTTAAAATCGGTTGAACTTTCGCGAAAAAAGAACGGAAGTAGGATGCGTCTTTTTTCTAAGAATTTGTAGGTAAAATCCGCTTCATCTATATTTGTCCCTTTCAGCGCGGCGCTCGGAAATAGGGATAGCAAGATCAATCTATTTAAATTAGACGCGCTGTGTTAGTTGCGAATACTTGCTAATGGAATATAAGATGGTCAATATCTTCGACTGGACCTATTTTATAAATATACGAGGTATATACACGCGTCTAAATCCGAAAAATGAGGTTTTGTTTGTATTATAATCATTATTATACCAACATGCCTTATTCCCATGGGGATAGGCAGAACCCATAGAGTTCCATCTGATATTATTATAATGTTATATTATTATTACTACAAATATAAAATCCTCTATAATTACTATAGGAGCACTCACCTTTAGTACCAACGATGTCCATATGCAGATGTGCAAGTCCAGTTGCGATAGATAAAGACATCTTGATCAAAGTGTTTGAGTCTATTGTCCTAACACTGAGGAAGTCGAAAAGCGAGCCATTCTCATGATATTCGGTGATCAACCACAGCTGAGTCCAAGTACCATTATCTGACAGAACAATTTTAGATCACATTAACATTTACTTTATTCATTTTGAAATCAATGAAAAAACAAAAAATCTTTATGCCACAATCCACGGTGCGAAGCAGTATCTATAAATACTATTGGACCACTGCAATACCTTTATTTAGGCATATATTTATACATTGGGGGCGCCCATCGAATAAGCCAAAACAAAGTTACATTTTGCTGTGCGGTATAATATTACCAGTATTACCACACAGAAATAACACGTATTTCATTATTGCATGCAAATAAATAAGGGATATCACGTTTCATACTTTTAGTGGGAATATAGTAGCCACCCTATTTCGTATTAACATAATTATTAGCAATCAGATGACTTCAGCACAAAATAGTCAAACTCATACTAACAGCAAATCTTTATGAAACTATCCTCAAATAACAACTCGACTTCAAATTTTTTTTTTATTTTACGGATTGTTTGTTATCCTTATTATATTATCCTAAGTGTACGTATGTTGTTTTTATTGTTGTTAGGTTAGTTGTTTATTTGAATTATGTTGTGCATTGTCATAAATTATAAGCAATGCTAATGTCCAATGTCACTAGTTAACACGGTCCAGCGGAAGATCAGTGCTGGTTTTATACCAGCGTTAGCTGAGCTGGGTCCGCTTTTTAGCATGTACCTAGTCTTCGCTCATATAAAAATCACATTGTTTTAGTCATAAGTTCATGTTAAAAATAAAACTTATTTTCTTTCTTTCTTTCTTTCAAATACCCAGGGAATAGAATAAATATCCATATATTTTTATAAGAGTACAACTGTTCATACATATTACAAATTGGCCAAGCTTGTGCCCCAAAAAAAAGTGCCTTTCTGTATGGTAACCAGAATTGTATCTGCATGGAAAATTACGCAAAACAAAGTTATACACGAGGCTCCTGCTTAAAACCCAATACGTTTAACAAACAGATTTATTATACGATACAAATTTTGGCATTAAAGTCATTTTAAATTGTAATACGAAAACTTTGAACTTTAAACAATAATTTAAATATTTTTTACCTTTGTTATCTGCTGCGATGAAGCCCAATATGTTCTCATGGCGCAACATGACAGTTTGATATATCTCAGCTTCACGGAACCATGATGATTCTTCACGGGAGGAGAATATCTTGACGGCAACATTTTCTCCTCGCCAACGGCCCCGCCATACCTCACCAAAACGGCCTTTACCGATAATATCCACCAGTTGAATCTGGCGAGCGATAGACCGCTGCACTAACAGCGGCAAACCTGACGAAACATCCCAGATAAAGAAAGTAGTATTCAAAATAAGTATTACTCGGCCGTGACAACACAATGCACTATCTTATCGGTCACCGATTTAATATGATATATACATATCTATACGTCAAACTTACTCAAAACACAGGCATCATAACTCTTATTTAATTAATTTTTATTAACTTATTTACCTACAAGTTAGTATGTTCGGATCGATGTTATCTTTATGCCCCTCTTTCAGATGAATTCATTTTAAAATGGTTTTCTACATAAATAAATAATAATGGCACATCTAGGTCATACATAATTTACATATTGCTTCAGAATAGCAAATACTTTCAGTTCGAAACATACATTGTTGATACAAAATGTATTCTTAGAACACTGTGTTTTGAGCTTTAACCCGTATTCAGTATGGATTTACCCTATACAGAAGGAATCCCTAATCTACCAGAATTACATTACGTGCGATTGTGGTATCTCGACTGAGTCAACGTAAAGGTTTTTACAAAATTATCAGTGGCAGCTATCTCACTGCTCGGCTGTGGTCCACCTATTATCACCTAGTATTTATATGACGAAAATTATTGGTGTCAAAGTCATCATACCTACATAGCTTTACATAGCACATTATTTATTGATAAATCCTACTAATTTAGGTTCGGTAACATAAATCTAAAGCCTGACAATTTGTTACGTTCTTTTAGAAATTAATCAGGTTTAAAAAAACTGACTTAGAATTGCCTATGTATTATACAAAACAATCAAACCCTCGAGTATAGGGACGAGGATATAATCCAATCAATTTGTTATTGTTAGGACTAGGTTAGAATAGACGAATAAAACCTTATTATAAAAAAATAAGACGTCTAGAAGTTCGCCAGGTCAGATAGTAATGCAATAAACAGAAATTAAAAAGCATTAACGAATAATAAGTACCGACATATTTCAATTATGATTGTACAACAAAGTTGCCAACACACAATGATATTTTAAATTATGTATTAACTGAACTACTTGATACTTATATAGGGCTACATGTATTATTTCATATTGACAATTCTTATTATGCATCATTGCAAATTGAAATGTAACGATACAAGGCAACGATGCTTAATACATGGCCAATAAACGAATTACAGTTCTGAGACACTTGAGGCCTTTCATACAGTTTTGAAGCAACAAAATGGCATTCCAGAATTATCTCTCATTTGGCAATACATAAGAAACATTAATCTGTCTGGGCAGATAAGGTCTGTTTGGATATCAATATTTTTTAGTCTTAAGAGATCTTATGTTATCGGTATCTATGTTAATACTAGCTGTCCCGGCAAACGTTGTTTTGCCATACTAAAAAACAAAAAAAAAGGTTTGAAAAATAGATGTTGGCCGATTCTCAGACCTACTGAATGTGCATGTAAAATTTCATAAAAATCGGTCAAGCCGTTTCGGAGGAGTACGGTAACTAACACTGTGACACGTGAATTTTATATATAAGACTAGCTGACCCGGCAAACGTTGTTTTGCCATACTACAAAAAAAAAGGTTTGAAAAATAGATGTTGGCCGATTCTCAGACCTACTGAATGTGCATGTCAAATCTCATAAAAATCGGTCAAGCCGTTTCGGAGGAGTACGGTAACTAACACTGTGACACGTGAATTTTATATATAAGACTAGCTGACCCGGCAAACGTTGTTTTGCCAAACTAAAAAAAAAAAGGTTTGAAAAATAGATGTTGGCCGATTCTCAGACCTACTGAATATGTATGTAAAATTTGAGAAGAATCGGTCAAGCCGTTTCGGAGGAGTACGGTAACTAACACTGTGACACGTGAATTTTATATATTAGATTATAAAGATGGAGTTTGTTTGTTTGAACGCGGTAATCTCAGGCACTACTGGTTCGAATTGAAAATTCTTTTTCTGTTGGGTAGTCCATTTATCAAGGTAAGGCTATGGGCTATATAACATCACGCTGCAACCAATAGGAGCGAACTATCAGTAAATAATGTTGCAAAAAGGGGTAACATTTCTAAATTCTAGGAGTACGAATTCGGGGGTAACAGTTATTATTCAATAATTTTGGATAGTATTTGCCCGATTCTTAACGCGCGTTGCCAACCAAACAATATTTTCATAGTTTAATTAAGTCTTCATTTATATAGAACTGTGAAAACAGCATTTAGCATAACTACGTAGCCGTTTTGATTGATGTATCAACAAACAGAAATCCTAAAAATTATATTATAGCTTCAATTGCGCAAATAAAAATCTCCCATGTTACTATATAACTATGTTTTAATATTAATATTTCTTTTACGAGCAAACTTCAATTTATTACTATTCTGCTCTATGTTTTAATAAATAGGTAAATATTAAAAACAAGGAAATGTAACAAATTTTATATTAACCATATAGGCACGAAATAGCTGAGTCGCATGAATAATGACGCTACGTCTCATGAAAAATTACTAGAAATCTGTGTTACACTTTTATATAAATAATGGGCATTGTTCATATTTTTTTTAAACTGTTAATTCGAAAACCATTTCGGGGAATAGAGTTTCTGATCATGATCCATTAGTTTTTTTCGGAAAAATTGCTATAATATAGCGACGATTATTTTTCCAAAAAAGCAAATGATCTCTATTTGCCCTTGAAATGAAGGACTTAAAATATTAAGACGTTTTTAGGGATATACTACTCTGAAGTGGAGTTGAAATTGGTCTATTATATCAACTTGTCAACTTTGAAAGGATAAAGTGCAATCTGTAATAAGTCTATCAAGAAAAGTCTATACACAGATTTCGTAAAACGATGACGTCACAACATTTAAAGTAATATCTTAAAGATTTTTTAAAAATTCTGTATAGTGAATATTTCAATAATATTGAAATTAGTTGCTTAAAATAGTCTATATTTTCTGAAAAGAATATAAAAACAGTAGGTCAAAAATAATGAACAATCCCCATTACGATTACTTTTACATTTTAATTTATAATAAAATAAAACGTGTCTTAAACGCATTCTATCATTAACAATAATCACATACTAGCTTGTAATTATTAAATAACTGCATACAGTTCCACAAAGTGTTATTTAATTTATATTTATTTCCGCTGAGTCAGACATTAATTAGTTTTAAAGTTAAGATCCTTATTTTAATAGGAACAAACTACAATTAAGTTTAACTTTAACTAAAGACATTTAGTATATTGCAAACAGCTGACACGACTGCATGAGCAAACACATCCTACTATATCCTTTAAAAATGTAGTAAGCAACCGGTGAAGAGCATAGCTAATAATCACGTCAGCCTATTACATTCCACTGCTGGACATAGGGCCCTCCTAATTTGCGCTACAATACACGGTTCTCCGTCTACTGCATCCAGTCCCACCGTGCAACCTTCGTCAGGTCGTCAGTCCACATTGCAGGAGGGCGTCCTACCCTACGCCTGCTAAATCGTGGTCTCCACTGTCGAATACATCTGCTTTCATTCCTTATTAGCTATAGACATTAAGCTAATAAGGTTACTAAAAAATGTTATCTAATACGGTACTTAATTACAAAATTTAAAAATTCTGACCTGAACCAGATCCAGAGGTAGTCAATTCAATCATATCTTTAATTGTAGTTGTTTTCATCATGGGATGTTTCTCAGATTCCTCAGCCGGTACCTGTTTTACACCCTTACTATCTTTGCTGGAACGCTTTGCCCACCAAAAACTAAAAGCGCCACACACGCTTAAGAACATGAGCCCTATCACCCAGGGTGTAATCTTCCATGCCATTGTAGATGTGCCAGTTTCTTTAAAAATATATACATTAGTTAGTTTAAATCTTAAAGCCAGCGTAAGCAGAATGCGTGTGCAGAACATATTACGTGTACACGTGAACGCAAGCACGGATCTACCGTAGTGGGCACGGTAGGCAGGCCAGTCCTCTCCACTGGACACATGCCCAAGACCCAGAACTAATATCCTATCCAGTTCATACAGACTCTATTATTCTAAAGCGGTCAGGGTCTCTTATAGGTGAAACACGATCCTGACAATGGGCATGCCTACAACCCTAATTCAGCCCGAGAGAACATTAAACAGCTACAGCTACTGAGCTAATGTAGCTAATCTCCGCACAATTGAGATACACGCGCTATTACTTTAGTTTGTTGAAACCCTCGTACAGTTTCCTCAAAATGTCAAATATCACAAGTCTTTCTGTTAAGAAGTATAATTATGTACTTGGACTAAAAAAACATAGACCCATTCAGATTTAGATAACTTTTAGCAGATATATGCTGATAGGAGCTGTATAGCTGAGTTGTAGCATGGTAACTTTTTTGGAAGATCCATCGGTATCTGTTGTATCGTATGGAATCTATTGCGACATTGCTTGCATTGCATGTACTTGTGGTTGTATGAGTTTGACATAATATGACATTTTATAGATCCATACATTACAGCGTCACTTACATAGACGCACACGTGGACACATACGTGCTGCACACACCAGCTCTACGCTAGCATTAAAAAAAACATTTCAATTTAAATAAAATTTTATGAGCTTAGCAGATAGGAAATATTTAAAAAACAGTACAGAACGAATAAAATGTTATAAAAGCAACTTAAATATTACTGACTATTCATAAGATAGCAGCATAGTACATAAAGAGAAAGAAAACTGTAGTAAAACTCTATACCAACTTGCCAGCATTGTACAAGCCTTCCTTTGTACTAGCACGTAATATTAAAAGTAAAACAAAAGTAATATGTATCTAATAAAAACCTGCATTTACAATTAATATCATAATTGTGCCACCAATATCGAGACTGAAAATAAATTCAAATTAGTGAAAGCGACAAGAGTTTGTTGTAACGCACACACAAAGCAAATTACACAATACATATTATAATAATACATAAAATATACATCTCCGTTGAACGTTTATAAACACAAGACATAAATTGTCTATTTAGGCAAATAATTAAACCAATAATACCTAATGGTGATATTTTCAAGTGACCCTTGATTCATGCCAATTTTAGAAAAACCTTTCCTATTTTTTCGAACACCATAGTTAAATTTAGAATAGTTAATAAAAAGAAAATCAGAAATGATTGAATTTCATCAGAAGTGATGTGTAGATTATGTGCAGGTTAATAATATTCGACCATCTCTGGCCTCGTTGTTAGTAAATAGTGCTTTAAATGTTTATTAGCAAAAATAATATGCCAAAAATAATAATCAACATGCTATTAATAAAAAAAAACATGCTAAATGTAGTGAAAAACCGGCTCATGATCACTTACGGAATTACGATCCCTTAGTAAAATAACAATATACAAATCAATATGATTCATTTTATATACTTTGCTTTTAAAATTTTTACAGTCACTTAATGGCACCATTAGTTTGATCTTGATGTGTCCCCATCATGCCTTTTGCGAATGCGACTAGCCCTATTTAAAACTGCTATAAATGTACATTCAGATCATAATCCTAATAGAATTATAGATCAGCAAGCATTATCATAGTCCAATTTTGTTTCCAAGGAGACAATTTAACTTTTCAATGTTAACTTTCAACTTAATTTTAAGACATGTCAGCTGAAACATCAAGGTTGACCGGAACACGGCCCACTGAGAAGAAAATAAGTCTTACATAATTGCATGCATGATTGCCTCCGCGTTTCTAATAAATTATATCCAACAATATTGAGATACTCCTGCATATGAGCATTATGTAGAGACTCGACAATACATTTGATTGGACATCACAATGTAAGCTACCCAAAGTGCGCCCGACGACACATTCTGAATGATTAATACTGTACCTGCAAATAGTTCACGGTTACAGTAGTCCGTGGCGCAGCAAGTTATATTATCAAGGCGTTTGTGTTCACGGCACCAAATAGGCTTGTCCCCAGGTGGGAATATATTTTCTCGATCCCAACATCTAAGTTCATAAATAGTTATATTAGTTAAGTATAGAAACTGTACGGCCCTATAAGGTGATCAATGCCGGTCTAAGAAAAAAACATTGTTAAAAAAGAAATCAAGAAAATTTTAGCCATGCAGTCTCGCACCGAATACCAAGGCTGTACCTAGGCCCGATGTTGCACTATTGGCCAAGTGTTGGCGCTGGGCATTTGGTACGGCGGCAGCGAGCGTCTAGTGTCAACAGCAGGAAGCTAGAGTGCAGAAATTAGCGGGGCACATCGAGGGCTCTACCTCCATGTCGCTCCTACCTGGAGGCTTCGGTTGCAGATCCAATGGCAGGTATTTATTGCACATGTCAGGTGATTGGCAACATTTTATCTTCAGGGAGTCATTTTTAGTTTTCGTCGAGGAGCAACTGAAGGGATGCTCGATGGGTATCAGTGACATTTTGTTGATACAGCTGCGCCACAAGTGGAACCACCATACATTAAGTTTAGTAGGTTAAAGCAAACAACACACACTCAGAAAATAGATGTTGTTAAGGAGTATAGCACATCATTCAAATCATACTAATTGTATTTGACTGCAGCTGCAGTTGCTGTCTGTTTCTTCGCTTAGTAGGTACATATTCAAATAACTAACTCAAAAGCGATATTGTTAGAGTATTGGCATCTCAACACAAAACTTAGAGGAAATGGCAAATGCAATTATATGAATCTAAAAGTACATCAAACAAACTCAAAATCTGCATTATCAATATAGATATATCACACGCCCACAAGTGCGCAGAACAGCTTACCCTTAACTGAGGCATGAAGCACTTTGGACATTTTCTCTTGGATAAACTCATCGGAATTGCAGAAATCAGTATGACAGCAATAAGATGATGATTTATTGCATTTTATTGGATTGTCGGGAGGGAATGCACGTGTCAAGTTCATACAGCTTAAGACCACCTCGCTATATAGGTCAATGATTTGATACAAATTGGTTAGAATTATGTGTGTGAATCCCAACACAGGAATAATGAGGAAAACTATGTTTTGATTTGAGTTTGCCGATTATTATAGTTACTTATCAAGTCAAATTCGAAAAATATGTACCTTTTTGGATTAATAATTTAGAAGCTATGCCTAAATATAACATTATTGAAAATTAAAAAAAAATATTGATTTACGTATATTTGTAAATCAGTCAAATAAAACCTATTTTAATAATACTCACTGGTAGGTGTATTTTGCCACACCATGTTCGAGGCTAGCCGCAACATAGCAGTACCCATCAGTGATACACGTCGAATTAACACATTGTTCACTGTTGCAGTAACATTTCAAACCTACAGAAATAATTCAAGTTAGTTAATACTAGCTGATGACGGGCATCAGCTTTGTACGCAAGGAATTTAAAAACCATATCTTATGAAATTATACAAAATAATTACCCTCTTAAATTACGAATAAAAAAACGGCAATAAAATATTGTTTTGAAGATATAAGCTTACATAAGGACATACATATAAAAATAAATTTGTTTTTTAA
Source organism: Orgyia antiqua (assembly GCA_916999025.1). NCBI lineage: Eukaryota > Metazoa > Arthropoda > Insecta > Lepidoptera > Erebidae > Orgyia > Orgyia antiqua. The sequence goes on along the minus strand of OU779863.1, from coordinate 15,036,237 downwards.
TAAATATGTAACAATAATTTTAAAAAAAATTAAAAATAAAATGCCAAAACGATCCAACGACATGGAAGTAACCTGTAGGTTTTGATTCCCTAGCGAATGTCATAAATAGCATAATCTAATATATAAAATTCACGTGTCACAGTGTTAGTTACCGTACTCCTCCAAAACGGCTTGACCGATTCTTCTCAAATTTTACATACATATTCAGTAGGTCTGAGAATCGGCCAACATCTATTTTTCAAACCTTTTTTTTCTTTTTTTTTAGTATGGCAAAACAACGTTTGCCGGGTCAGCTAGTTATAATATAAAATATTATATTATAACTAGCTGACCCGGCAAACGTTGTTTTGCCATAGAAATGTCAGTAGGGGGAGCTGTTTGAAAAATAGATCTTGTCCTATTCTCAGACCTACTGAATATGCATGTAAAATGTCATAAAAATCGGTCAAGCCGTTTCGGTGGAGTACGGTAACTAACACTGTGACACGTGAATTTTATATATAAGAAGAAGATTATGCTATTTAAGACATCTATACTAATATTATAAAGCGGAAGAGTTTGTTTGTTTGAACGCGCTAATCTCAGGAACCACCAGGCCGATTTGAAAAATTCTTTCTGTGCTAGATAGGTCATTTATCGAGGAAGGCTTTAGGCTATATAACATTACGCTACGACCAGTAGAAGCGAAGTAGTAGTGAAAAATGTTGCAAAACGGGGAAAATTTTCTTAACTCCACGCGGATGGAGTCGCGGGCAACAGCTAGTTCTAGACGGGATTCGTGGTGGAGTGGTTTATGTAATGGACTGCCGATCACGAGGTTGCGGGTTCGATTCCCGCTTGGGACAATCATTTGTGTGATATCCATAAATGTCATACAAATGTTTGTACTGCATCTGGGTGTTTACTATGTATTATAAGTATGTATTTACAAAAGAAAAGTAGTATATGTAGTCTATCCGTATCTGGTACCCATAATACAAGCATAGAAATATAGCTTACTTTGGGACCAGAGGACGTTGTGTGAAATGTCCTGAATATTTATTTTATTTTATTTTCTATTAAGCTTTTATAATAATAAAGCTAAAGAGTTTGTTTGTTTAAAGGCGCTAATCTCAGGAACCTCTGGACCGATTTGAAAAATTCTTGCAGTGTTAGATAGTCCATTTAGCGAGGAAGGCTATAAGCTATATAACATCACGCTGCGACTAATAGGAGAGAAGCAGTAGTGAAAAATGTTGCGAGAGCGAGAAGTTTTCTAAATTCCATGTGTACGGAGTCGGGGGCAACAGCTAGTAAATAGCATATAATAGTTGTAATTTGGTCATATCTGTTAAATGCATTTATCTAAAAGGTTGATTGTGTCTTTTGCAGTAAGGGACCACATAGATCTACATTTGGTTTGAGTTTCAAGTTTATACTTTCAGCTGTTGTAAGTAAAACTAGGGCATTGGGAAGTAACCCCTAGATTATGATTCCTTAAAGTATGTGTTGACGTAATAGGGTGATTGTATTTTTGTGCAGCAAGACACTGCATATCGGAGCGGTTCTTGAGATTAGCACATTCAAACCAAACAAACTCTTCAGCTTTATAATATTATATTGGTATAGTTAGATATATTTGGTACCATTCTCACAACATTCTGGAAAGAAAAAAAAATAATCCATGGAGTTTCGTGTCTGTTCTTCTCCATAGGATTCGCGTTTGGAACAGACACCTAGTTTCTGACATTTCAAAAGAGCTTGTAAAACATGCCAACTTGAAATAAAATAATTTGACTTTGACTTTGACCAATAACACAAGCAACAAGCTTAACATGGTGCCAGAGGGTATTATGTGCATATGTGGGCATCTTCTATCTAAATAAAAGAAACATTACAAAAATAGTTCAAAAGTACATAAAGTTTTTATAGTACTTGCAACAGGAGTCATAAGATGCTTAATACATAGTCAACATATTACAAGTAGTTCAACAGATTACTGACAATAAGGCCAATTCTGATGCATCAAAAATGAAACCTGACTAAAATGAAACCAACTATGGTGCATTTTGATTAATTTTCTATTCTGTTGTACAACTATTAAAATTGTTAGTCTATAATACACAGTTTTTACTAAATGAATGTTTAGTTAACATTTCCAAATGGTTTTATAGTTAAGTTTGTTTAGTTTAGTTGTGCACATAGAATTGATACCAATGTATAGTCAGCAAAACTTGTTCTCACAGCACCTACTAAGAAAAGTGATACCTAAGCAAGTACTAATAAGTATTTCTGCGTCCAACCATAAACATCAGATTACAGAATAACTGGAATTAGACCACCTATGTGTTCTTGTAAAGTAACTGGAATTATATATATACTTCTTCCTCTTTATGTATTTCAAATACTTCTTTAATGAGAAATTATTATGGTAAATAAACATTTCGAAGAGAAACTTACAGGATACCGAATTTAGTAACATTGTATTATTTTTGTAAATTTACTTGCAAAATTCTTAAATCTAAGATTCTTTCGGCAGTTTTTTATTTCAATATAATATAGAAACTGCCGAAAGCTATAACGATCTTGCAAAATTTAACCATTACAAATTGGACTATAGAATAAAGATAATATCGATAAATCAAATATTTACAAATAAAGTAACTCACCTGTATTCATATTCCTAAACTAATAAATTTATGGTAAAAGTTTTCCTTATATATTATTTACATGAAAAAAACGCTACAACAAATATTACATGTATATTTAATGTACTTACCATCGACAGTATCTAACCTCCGGGACACAGCAAAAAGCAAAAAAAGTAACCATTTGCGCCATTGAAAACTATTCATTATCACATTCGTTGATAGAAACTTATAGATCTATAGTTCGAAAGCAGCAAAACACATATTATTGACACTCAAACACGGCCATTGGAGTGCCTCAACAACATATGACATTTTTGTTATACTATTTACGCGGAATTAATTTTATTATTCTAGTTTGTATTTATCGTTAAAGAATTTTTATGATCCAAATCGCAACACAAAAATAATTTGTTCATTAGAACTAAAAAAAACTCATCAACGCAATGTAAATAGGTTCTGATAGGTGCGTTCAAGAGAGCGGAGCATAGATAATTAAATCAAAGCTAGAGCGCAGAGCGCAGCGGAGCACCATCTGCACCATAGCCCATAGCTACCAAAGAATAAGGCTTGCATGTAAATATCGATAATCGATTTTATTGATGTGTGAACATTTAAGTTGATGTCGATACTTTTATTTTTTTATTTAGTTTTTTGAATACGCTATTTGTACGACTATATATAATACCTCTTCTAATTATGTATACAAAATAACTTTTAGGTTCGTTTTGAGTAATAATTTAATTTAACATATCATTGAACAATAGCATTCGATCTTCAACATAATTTTCCTTTTAACAAGGTATTTTCGACTAAAACAGTATTAAAGCTAATAAATCTCTATTACCTTACACGTTTATGTGAATTATTTAATACTAAACATTAAACATACGGTCTGCAAAAGGCAGCCAAGGAAAGGATATTGGACACAGATAACATCGTCTGTAAAAGATGAAAACTTTTAAAATAAACACTGTGCCAACACGCCTGGTCAGTGCGGCATTATTAACCTTAATCCCTCTCTAAGTGGAGAAGCCCAATGCCTAGCAATTGTAGTACAGAAAAGGTAAAGCTTAACCTCATATGGATACTTAAAACAAATCTATTAAATTTTATAGGGTTTTTATTATCGACAACTCTTGAAAACAATTAATCAAACCATTATAAAGGACTTATTAAATTTGAGGCATAGTTTATTCAACACAACTAAAGCGAAATATTTCTACTACTACTACGTAATCTCATAGATAGCGATACTGACTGTTTCTTGTCTGATATTGGGAACTTTGGTTTGGAGTTAGTTAGAGTTAACCTTACTAAGAGCAAATGTAACAGGAGTTCTATCAGTTCTCATTAAAAGATATGAGAGCACCTTTCACAGTCGTTGTTCACGGGCACTGCCGTCTAATATTGTGCCTAAGGTAATTTTAAGCGCGGCGTGCTTAGTGGCCAAAGGCCAATGAAATTTCGTTGTAGTGTTAGTATGCGTTACCTCGGTACCCCGCCGATATAGCAGTATATTTTTCAAGTAAAATAGCATGTGTATCTGCTCCTTTTGTTTTATTATTCTAAGTTTTAAATCCAAGACTAGCGATAAGGTCAGAAAGTTTATGCCACTTTTGACGGGTGAGCGACGAAGTCGATCAAAAAGATGTCTCAATTCAAGATTTAGTAAATTGAATGCGTTATTCTGTATAAGTTTTGAGTACATCCCTTAGTTTTATTGACAATCGTTTGCAAACGACTTAGGCTCTTTCTTTGACAACGTACCTAAGTTCTTTATGTAATCTGTGTCTTTAAGTAACCTGGGCCCTGAGTCGGGTATTTCAACGGTGTCACAACTGTACCATTATTGTACCATTATGGTGCAATAGTAAAGTTTTTGGTAGTCTACTATTAATGTGTCGTCATAACGACTTCATCATTGTCTTACAATTGTCAAAGTGACATAAATTGCTAGTCTCGTACACAACTGCTTCACAATTGCAATTCAATGACTGAAATGTTTCGGTAGTCTGCTATTTTGAATTTGACAGTAATATTTTTAAATTGTCCTGTGTCGACAGATTGCCATAAATAAAAAATAGATAGATAGAAATATTAGAAATTGTTCTTTGTAATTTATTGCAATTTACTAATCTCCTAAACTTCACATTGCTTTTTATACTAATAAATAGTATGTACAAATATATTTAAACGAAGTCTAGCATGATTAAATGTTTAAATTTATTAGTAGTTTTTCGAAAATCACTTCAACTAACGCATTTTTTAAAAACGGCAACACATACATACCATTCTAACACAATCCATAGATAAAAGAGACCGAAAATTCAATGCATAGATAAAAGAGATCGACAATTCTATTACCATTGAAAGACCGTTATGACGGCATATAGCAGACTACGGATATTTGACTTCAATTGCAACGGTATCGTGCCGGTATTGTGCCGGTATGACAATTGTTCCAAAATAGTGGACTTGAGCACCTGTGTCTTTGACGCAGCGCCGCAGCAACGTAACCATAGTAACAATATTCAGTTTAAAAAAATATTACCACCCACATTTAGAAATAAGTTGATTAACTAACTATGTTTAGAAAACTTTTTGTGTCTTTTTGGTTCTGTATCAAAAGCAAAAAATCTGGCATAACGGAATCAAAAAATGCAACAAAGACTCATCATCATTCGCCTGTTCTTAAACCTGTAGGGACACAATATACTGATTTCATTGTTTGCAAGTAGACGTATGTCAACAGGCCTACGAATGCATAAAGACCATTGTGCTCGCCACCTAATTTATTATACACAAATTATGTATGGATTCATTGTATGCAACTATGCGTGTCAGCAGTATTAGGAATATATAGAAAAGATTGTTCTCCTTACCTATATAAGCTATTACTATATATTGAGTCGCAAATAAACGCCATTCAAGTGCGGACGTATTTGATTTTATCGTTTAACCAACCGACACGACATATACACCTAAAAACCGTTTTTTTGGAATTTAACGAATATAGGCCTCTCCCAATTCGCGCCACAATTCACGATCCTCCGCCTTCTGCATCTAGGCCCATCCCGCGACCGACCCTCTTCAGGTCATTGGTCTACCTAGCAGGCGAGCGTCCTACCTTACGTTTGCCGAGTCGCGATCTCCACTCCAGGACACTTCGTATGCAAAACTAACTCTTACTTGATCGGTTTTTTAAAATTAGGTTGTTGGCACCACAGTTGGCGCATTAAATAATAAAAATTTCTTTGGTGGGCCTCATGGTGAAATTATTGCGTAACCAGACTAGGACTGTCGCTCCCGAGGGTTTGGTTCCCGCAAAAGACAATTTTATTATGTGACATTTGTTCGCATCACGTTCGCATAAAGCATTTAGATTTAGACCTTCCTGTTTGTTCGTATCCATGGGTGTAATCGATTTATTTTAAATATATGTATAAAACATAGTAATTACCTACCTAGGTTAGGGTAGGGTAGGGACGTAGGGTACCTAGGTATTCTGATATATTTCATTTCCTAGCTTGCACAGATTTAAAGTAGGTACATACTTTAAAAATAAAGTAATGAAAATGTGAATACTTACAAAGTTACAACTGAAACAAAGAGTATAATAATATAGATATAACAAGAGGGGCTGGTCTATGCCTAAACGTGCATGTATGGAAAGTGTTGCCGCGCGGCGACGGTTCCGAAAAACTTTTTTGACATTTAGGGACGTACCTATAGCTATATTTATTTTTTATAGAGGTATCATTAGTTTACTTGCAAAACTCACTAAATATTTTTAGATAATTCCGAGCTGTTATAACAATACATAATAAAGGCAAAAATTGTGAATATTATATTATATTTAAAATTTAATTCATGGAATAACATGTAAACTGAGATATTACATTTTATTCTATGGATTGAATTGTGAATTTAATATTTACAATTGTTGCCTTTATTATGTATTATTATGATAACAGCTCAACATCATCTTAAAATATTTAATGAGCTTTACAAGTAAACTAATGATACGTACCTTATGTCATGTATAGTTTCGAAAAATTAATGTGTCAACAACTCCACATAATCTGAAGAATGCTTTATTAATTTATATTATACAATACAAATAATTAATATCACATCTTTATCTGATGATTAGGAGCTTTCTTCTTCTGGTAAGCGAAAGTATTATCTGAAAATAAATAGTAAACAAGTTAATTTCATAAATAACAGACTTATAATGAAAGTGAAAGTGGGTGTTTCTTTGTGACATTTTCACAATACCTAAGTGAAATTAAAGGAAATTGCCTGATACTTGGTGATGAAATTGGGTAGTAACACTAGTATTCTTAATCAGACACCACACAATTCTTCTAAACATTAACAACATTTTTTTCAAATACTGGTACCAACTCCACATCCACAACTAAACTTAACTAAATAATTAAAATAATTTTTAGTTAAGTTTTGATTCATTGGTTGTTACATACTATAAATTTGTATTAATTAAAATCGTTAGTCTATATTACACAGTTTTCATTATAACAAAGATAAGATTGCATTGCCGAATTATGATAATGACGCTATCAATTTTCATTTTTAGTTAACCTAAGTTTAGTTATGTGCCATTAATATATAATCGATACCATTGTCTAATTTGTAAAGATCCAATTAATGTTGTATTAATGCTGTAAATTGTGTACCTACATTATATGTCATCACTGATGTAGTTTTGTACTCTGATAAACCTGGCGATGGCTCTTTTTATGACATCATGTGAAGTTCTAACTTGTTCACAATCCCTGACAAGAGGGCAGTAACTGTAATCAACTTCCACAACGGTACTGAGTGATCGTTAAACACCTGTAATACATTTCAATTTTAATATAAGTAAATACTGTAAATTTTGCAGTGCAGGTGAAGCTTAGTATTAACGTATTAATGACTACAACAATTTTCATGACATTTGATATGCAGGAAGTCTCATGTTTTAAATCAATCTAGCTCAGTTTTAGATATTACAAATTTTAATATTTATACAGTTTTAAATATTTATATACAAATGTTGTTTTTTCAGTGAAAATTAATAAAAATCAATTATAATCTCGTCTAAATATCCACCACTAATGAGACCATTATCCACCAATAACCCAGTAAATTCTTAGTAACTTTTTCTTATAGTACAATAAATTAAGCTGTCAGTAATACTAGAGCTAATTTTGGTAGACGAAATATTTTACCTTTCGAAAGAAAAGTTTCTACTTACAATTTAATAACCATCCACCTGCCCTTATCCCATTATTTATATACTCGTATACATATTATATCTTGAATACATACTCGAAATAGTGAACAAACACATAGGTACTCTTTAGCCGCTGTATATTTCCTTTTATCCTATTAGTCCTTTTTCCAACCAGCAAATAAGAAAGGATGTTTTGCGGATATGGAAACCCACTGAATCGATATACGAATACAAACTGAAAATAAGACAAAACGTTAATAAGTACCTATAAGAATAATCACAACTATATTGCTTAATTAGTTCATCCACTGCACATTTAGAGCATCACAAACAAAACTTACCTAAAGCATCACAAACTTTTGTTTCTACGATGTTCAACCATTGCGAAGCTAAGCAAGTAAAGTTAATTTATTGGGTAACTAACGAAACTAATAAGGAAACAAATTTTAATAATAGTAAATTTGACAAATTTAAGTTAAGTTTTATATTTGATATGAATCAATAATTAATAAATAAAATAAAATCAGCAACGTTTCGAATTTGTAAACCGCCATAACTGTCAAACTTGAAGTTTAAATTGACTAGGGATGTAAAAAAAATCGATTAATAAAAAAATCTATTAAAAAATCGATTATTCTTTAGATAAATTTGATTATTTACGCGTTTTTTTTATTTCAAATACTTAATCGATTTTTTTTATAATTATGGCAAAAATTAATATCGATTTTTTATTTGCAACCCCCGGTATAAAGTCTAGTTTTCAGACCCGGTACCTAGGCCTGGAACGTGAACTTATCTTTTATTAATCTATACAAGTATACACATATCATTAATCTATGGCGAACTGCCACCCTCCATAAGTTTATATTAACGTCATCTCTGCGTCTATGACGGCATTAAAGCATTTCTTTTGTACTTTTGAATTATTATAGATATTTTATTTAATAATACATTCACCAGATAGTAACCGATTCTCAGACCTACTGAATATGCATACAAAATTTCATAAGAATCGGTCAAGACGTTTCGGAAGAGTATGGGAATGACACGAGAATTTCATATACAGTACAATCTCACTTATCCGGCACTTCGATAGATCGGCACGTCCAATAATCCGGCACACTCCGCCAACGCCTCCCTCACCCCTCTATACCTGTGCGCTTTGGTCGCGGTATTTTAAAACTAGTTAATTACATATTATTATGTACCTTCATGTTAATTTAATATGTACATTACATACATATATTCCCTGTATGAAATGCTTTATTTTATTATAATTACCTATGACTTTTTCACTATAATCTAGTAATCCGATCATTCCAATAATCCGGCACCCTCCAGTTTTTAATAGTGGATTAGTGAGATTACATTGTATTAGTTTATTTAAAAACTTTATTTTATGTTGGTTATATTATAAGATCCTACTATTTCTGTTTCTTGTTTTTAATTACTCATAATAAACCAATCGATATATTTTTTTTATATTTCTTTATCATCACAGAAAGTTACATTATTCACCCTCTATCCAGGACTTCTAGTTCCATTAAAGATTATTTGATTATGCCAAAGAAGTACAACAAGAGTGGCATAATCCAGCAATATTGAGTAGAGTATTAATTTCTTTGCGCTTACAGGTTGCAAAAAATTCTAGGTCATCTTTTCAGCCCATTAAAGTTGGACGCACTGTTGGGCACGGGGCTCTTTCACTTGGGAGGGTTAATGGTCTAGTATATCCCTCAGCTGGCTCTTACAGGTACCCTGGAGAAAAAATGGGGTGGTGACACTTGTATTCTTAGTTCATCACCACACGGACGATAGGTCTAAGCTCATTTATTGAAAAAATAATATTTAAGATTTTAAGTTGGTGTTTATATATAAATTAAATAGCAACTTTTAAAAAAATCGGTTAATAAAAAAAATCGATTATTTTTCAAGAAAAATCGATTATTAGATTTTTGATTTTTATGGCCCATAAAAAATCTATTAAATAAAAATCGATTTTTTAGGTCCAATGTCACATCCCTAAAATTGACAACTGACAAATATGACAAGAAAGATGGCAGCGAATCATAGATAAATGAATGAAAAACAGCTACAGAGTACTAAAAAAAAACCATACGTGAGCCTGGCAATAATCCGTTAGTCAGTGGCATGAAGATATAGATAAAAATGGAGTCCAGACTCTGAATACCTACTTGAAGCAAAAATGATGTATGGCTATCTCGCTCACTGTGGTCAAACCCTTTCTTTCTAAGTAGGGTAACCTTTATTGTATTTCTTCCAGGACAAAACTTCAAGTAGTTGTGTTCCATATAGTGTCAACAAAATGTTCACTTCTAAGACCTAGCCCGTATAGATTTTATATTTCGAGATACTTTATGTACTGTGCGTAAAAAAAATACTCAAAAAACAAACTGTTTGTTATCGCGTGAAAGTTTGGATAATTCTAGTTTTTTAACAGTAACTGGAGGTTCGGTTGTTAAATTTATTATTCTTTTTACATTTTTAAACACGTAAAATTTCCTAGTTCGTATGTACGATGTACCTATAGAATATTGGTGGGAAATAGATAATTACTAGAACAAAGGTGTAGTTCCTACGGCAATACGAAATTAATGAATGATTGTGAGATCTGCTTGAGATAAAATAATAATAATTTACCTTTATTTCAGACCTAAATACAGGTTACAAAGATACAGAAAAATGATTCCAACGAATTGAGAACCTCCTTTTTTGAAGCCGGTTAAAAATAACAAGGTGTTAGTAATTTCTTAGTAAACAAAACAAGTTACACAATAAAATCTATTTGGCATACCTAAGTGGAAACATAACTTTTTGTGTAGGTAGCGTAAAAACGAAAAAGGGTTATTGTACTCATATTTTTAAACATGTACTGTTATTAAGGGACCAACCATGAAATCGCAAAAGATATATGTTTCATTAATTTTGCAGATTAATTAAACATTATGAATACATACTGGACAATAGTTTTTCCTAGATTTCTGGGTTAGCCAATGTATTTCTATTTATTAATGTCAGTTAAAGGGCAAATTCGGTCAATAATACTTCTGAAAAAAAAAAATACGTTACGTTGATTAAAATTAGTTTGTCGGAAAATCTGTAGTTAATAGTCATTTTAACTGACAGTATGAATGTGGTTAAAAGTGGCTGACGGAAGAACGGAGAATCAGTCAAAATCAATTTTTACGTATATTTCTGTCTACAGCGTTTAAAGGAACCTATCATGAATGGCATGACGGGAGCTAAAAACCTAACCCACCCTTGTCGGGTTGCCCTTGGCTCCCTGTGCCTTGTGTTCCACTACTTGGCGCTAGGCAAGTCAGTTAAAATTACATTTAAACAGCTATATTGGGTAAAATTAGTTTTGAATAATTTCAGTCAAAAGTACTACTGTCGAGAGCTTACAGTCTATTGAGTGGTTATAAGTTTTGACTGTGACATATATCATAGGGGGCTATAATAGGAACGATAATAAAGTTACAAAAAAAGGGCAAAAAAGAAACAACAGCACTTTCCAAATTAAAATCATTTAATAACTTTTCTTTTATACATGACTAAATATTATTGTTTTGTGTAATTTCTGTCTCTTACCACGTAAATCACTAAGTATATTTTCTGTATGACTCTTTAAGTGTTAAAAAATGAATTTGCAATTTTCTTAATTAATACGCTTTCATGCAAATCATTGCAATAAATTGAGTCCGTGATGGGATGCTTAAACATTTCTTGCAACAGAGGAGTAAAATGTTGTGATACAACATTAATTAATTTGTTTTCTATATTGTTTTCTCTGAGTTGGCCCATCAGAAAGGATTACTTTCATAAATGCCAGAGCTAGGATTTGGTACACCCAGAGTAGCTACTTGCCCCATAGACTCTTCCTGTAATGAACTGTCTATCTGAAAATTATAATATATTTTACAAAATATAGCCTTTTGCCATATATTCGAACTACTACATTTCTGAAACATAATAATAATGTAAGGCTCTCATTAGGCAGTCGGATCGGGGGGGGGGCTGGTTCAGAAAGCAGCAATTATCTCTGGAGCCTTGAGCGCCGGTAGTTTGGAAAATGTTCCTGATACTGGTGGGGTATTTTTTTTTAATACTAGTTTTTATATTCCTTATAAATTCAAATATTTAACATTGTATAACATGTGAGACAATTAAAGGAGTTTGTAAATAGATACTTGAAATTTTACCTTGCAAGGTGATACTACTTCTTGATTTGTAATTGTAGTAGGAACTGCTGTTTGTTTTAAAAAATCCTTGCACTTTCATAAAATTTCATTTTCAATGGTACAATGGATAACCATAATTTCCTCTGGGTACTATTTTTAGGAAATCTAAAAAAATAATATTGTAGGTAAGTATATTAATGTTGTAAATAATGTGAAATAAAAATTAAATGACTAAGCAAACATGTATAATTTAGTTCAGGTCCCACAGAAAGTCCTAGATATGTCCTCAGTATGGTCACACTATTTCAAAATTACTTCTTGTAAACAAGAAAAATAAAATTGCACTAAGTCCATGAAATTCAATGTAAGACTATTAGATCTTTACATCGTTATCAGTATAGTTAGTTAGAAGTATACTGAAAACATTGTTTAATCATTTTATGAAGTATTTAATTGAAAATACAAAGAAATATGTTTGCAGTTATTCAATGCCAGAAATCACGATCTAAACACTTACGCGTGAAATTGTATATCACCTCCTGGACACCACGTACTACCGCAACCACGCACTACACAAGTTTGCACCATTTCTTTAATTATAAAAATAATTAGAGTCGAAAATTTGAAACGAAGCTGTGAACCGTAAAGTAAACAACCGACATATTGGCACAATTTTGTCAACAACTTGACATATGGTGACCAATGTTGCCAAATTACGAAATCCTTAGGAAATGGGGAAAATAATTCACTGATTCGTTAACCATGAAAAGCATCCGTGATCTACTATTTTATTATTTTTAATTTCATTCATCGTATTTCAACTAGTTATTTATAGTTACGATTAAACACTATCAAATGACAGTGTTTAACTTGTGATTTGATATGTGTGGTGACTCTTTTTAAGAATTTACTAGGAGATTTTAATAAGGAGATAGCAGTACTAAGGCCACACTAAAAAGAGAGGTCAGACCACAGAGAGTGAGATAGAGATACGTAGGTATTTGCCTCAAACCGATGTTCCAAGTATGGCCTCCTTTTTTTTATCTATACCTTCATGGTCAGTGGGTTGCTACAAGGGATAAAAAAAAACCAACATGATGACGTCATCCAAAATAACGGGCAAAAATAGTACAGCAACAACGACAGATGGCACTAAGGTGACGAAAATATAGGCTTGTTCTAAGCGAACCGCCCCTGAACTGAAACATAGTATACCATCGATAATTAGGTTAATTTTTTTCTGTCGTGACGTATCTTATTGCATCGTCCGTTTTATACAAGTTGTTATGCTAGTGAACAGCGCCATCTAGATTTAGCGTGCATTCTATGGTGTACATGCTAAAGTATGGGCACGAAGTATAGATACAAGGAGTCCGAACGTAATGTTGAACGAATGGTCTCAATTTAAGGGACAGATTTTTGCCGGCAGAGCGCGCCATTTTTCAAAAAGTACTCGTTTGAACTATTGACACTTGTGGAAAAAAATATTCTGAGAAACGTGGATATTAATATAAGTTTTAAGGAATTTTTCGAGTGCTTTAAACCCAACAATACAGAGAAGGTCAAGAGATATTCTGATATTCTATACTAGCATCGGTACGTCCTGAATACTTGCGCAGCCAGTGGCAGAAAATAGAACTATGATCTGGGTTGATTATTGTGTACACGAAATATTATGGAAAAGCCTATACCGTTCGGACTCCTTGTATCTATACTTCATGAGTATGGGAATTGTTAATCTATGTTGTATATTTTATAGTAGTATACGTGATCGAAATTAGGATTTCATTCGTATTTCTGAGTAATTTCATTACAATGTTTAAGTAATCGAGCTTAACAGCTTTAATTACGTAAATATTTCAAGTTATTTAGAGAAATTCAATCGATATTTTACTAAGGGAGTGCTATATCCAGGGTTATTTTACTAAGGGCCGATTTTTCAATCATCGAATAACTGAACGAATAACTAACAAGAGAATTAACTTATCTGATTGATAAAAGGACAAATAAAATTGTTGCATTTTTCAATGGCTAGATAACAAGCGAATAGTTTCTGTGACTTTTATGTTGCCAACTTCACTGCAATATTGTGGAAGCGAGACACGCGTATGGTGTACTGTGTGATAAAAGAGGATAGCAAATGTGTTGACACTCGTTTATTTGACGTTTATGGATAAATAAAATTTGTTAACTTTCTCTTTCTCGTGTGGTGATTTTGTAGGTTAGTTTCATTGGAATATTCTTTTCTCTTTTTGACATTAACTTTTACCATATTAAAAATTAGGAAAAGAATTGTTTTATAAAATTTTAACGTTTAATTTGGAAAGATAGGATCATCTCAGGAGAGGTTTCAGTAAACTATTAATAAAATAAAATAAACTAATATTATAATATTTTCTAACACTTGCGCGACTCATCCGTTTAAACAAAACCACTTTTCACGGATTTACAAACAAAGATTTGCGTCTAAATCCATGAAAAGTAGTTTTGTTTAAACTAATATTACTAAAAACTATTATTTACAATACAGAATTTATACAATATTATTATTTACAATGAAATATTAATACTTTCAATAAAGGAATCTAGTTGTATCTATTGAATAAACGTTTATCTGCCGGTCCAAGAGGTAGATAGATTCATTCCTCAGTTAGGGCTGTTATTGACCAGATCGTGCCTATCTGACGATTGAAAAATGCAATATTTTGTTATCTATCTAATAAGTACTACCTGACTGTTTATCTGGGGATTGAAAAATCGGCCCTAACAGGAAGTATGTACATGGTAACAATATGTATCAAGAAGTGTAGCGTTATTTTATTAACAAGAACACAGACACATTAATGTATGCAGGAAGTCTCTAATTTTGAGCCCTGAGTGCACGGATATGCTGTCCTATCAAAGTAGTACCTACCTTACTCGCCCAGTCTAATAGTCAGTGACTTGATGGCTTACTTTGATACTCACGGGCATTTTTATACATTCTAAGCGCTACAGCGTTTTTGTAAAAATCTGAACGACCATTACTTTTTAATTCCTTAGAAGCTAGACTAGATCCCACTCGAATTTTTCATTCCAATGATATGTGGTTATTTTAGAAGACCCTTTGTTAATAAATATGATCTGTAATGACTTCGTTGCTTCACCTTGTCGGGGGACGCCTTACACTCGTCGTTCGGTATGTGGTCACTTCTCGAGAACTCTCCTCCCCTATACAACGGTTGTAAGTTTATCGATGTGATCAGCGGCTACCTCTATTTTAAGCTTATTTAAGAGGCCGACAGTCTAAGGCCCGCCTCTGTTCCGTACAATCTATATTATTTTACTCTTTGGTTCCGTACTGTCACTCTTGGTACCCAGACGCGTATTTTGATAATTACCGCCCTGGGCCATTCGGTTTGACACCCCGGGCCAATTTAATCAGCCGCCCTATAAATTATTACAAATCGAGCAAAATTTTAAAGAACAATGGGCATTATTGTATGGATTACGTCCCAACCCTTGTAAAGGCCCCAGTACACAATGGCCGTTGATGGGCCATGTTTTGCAATGCACAACTGTAGGCCACAACTGTAGCTCATTGCTGTCTGGCGAGAGTGGCGAGGCACTTGCGATGGACGTGGAAGTAATCACGGCTGTGGCTATTTATTTATATACTGCTTGCAAGTATTACAGAAGTGTTGTACGTCCATAGTTATTATAAAAAATGGCGCAAAAGGCGATGGTGGAATATATTAATATTCAAATAAAACAAAAATATATAATATTATTTATTTATAAACTCTTTATTGTACACCAATAAATAACAATATTAATCAAACAATTCTAAAGAAACAGAATGTATAATTGGCAAAATAATACTGAAATAAAAAATATAAATAATATTCAAATACTAGCACGCAACAAAAAAGTGCACTATCCCGGCCAGCGGTCCGTGAAGAACTAAATAAATAATGGGCGATTGTATGAATACCTCAGGCCACGCTACGCCACGATTCCTTTGAAGTGTGTTCAAAAAACCGACAACTTCCCGATTGCGCGCCACGATGGACAATTGTCCGCCATTATATACCATTAGCCCCTGTACACAATGGCGGTGGCGTTCAGTTGGCCAGCATGGCCCATTGTGTACTGGGGCCTTTACATGTTGCGACTTGTTTAAACATGTTCACTGAAGTTTTTTTTTTATAATAGTTCAAGTTTTTATTATAATTGTGTGCAGGTCAAAAGTACTGGGGCGTAAATGAAAAAAAACAGTTTTGGTATTAAATAATGCTTTACAGACTTTTTTACATTTTGTGTTACATACTCACATAGGTACTTATTACGTTCATAATAATTGTACAACAATCACAGTCAGTAAACGTTATTTTAAACAGTTATTAATAAACACACAGTTGAAAATGCTACAATTATGGCTGAATAATTCTCCTATATAACTTAAACAATGCACTTTATACACTGGTACTTGTGATACAACCATCAGTTTCTTTATCGTATCACAGTATTTATATTTATTTATGTTAGTATAAGTACCTATCCTTTATTAATGGACATTATCTACAACAATGTCGTCCAAAAAAGTCGCCGGTAACAATATGCTTGGCTGGTATCTTGCCCAGCCAAGGTACCAAATGATACTCATTATGTGAGCGCCAGTACCTACTGTTCTCTTCCCAGTCAAACAAGAGCAATAATAATGAGCAATTGATTCTCTCGGTGTTTCTGCTCTATTGTTAAGACGATACCAAAATAGCTTCGTGCATTTTTCTACGTACGAAGTTTTCATTGTTTCTTTAGATTGAATGGCTAGAGTTCTAATTTTTAAGTATATGGTTTTTCAACACATGATCTAGGATCGCATAAACTCAGAAATGCGATTGAAAAAAGTTTTCTCGATAGAAAATCTTAGCGAAACAACCTCTCTAATTTTTTATTTTTTTCATTTGTCGGTCTATTATCGCGTATTAACTAATGAAATAACTTTAAAAACATAAGTAACTATTATATATAGAAACACGTAAATCAGAATTAAAATATATTTAGTAGATTTTGAGTAAATAGGAAAAAAATCCCTAATTCTTCATTTTCTGTGCCTACTGGCTGTGTTAATATGTACGTGTCGGCGATGATATACGATAATATTGATGTAGGCCCTTAATCAAAATGTACGAATAATAAATTCTACCAGATACGTGTCGCGATTTTATCCACCCCCTCAAAAGAATACCATCTAAAATGTTTATATTGTATCGCACAAGGTTTGGAATAGCTCCTTTGCATATTTCTATTGTGTATATGCCGTTTCTTATGTGTTCACTCTATTATGACCGTGCAAGTTTTATTTGATAAGTTCCTAATGAAATTAATAAAAGGTCTTCTTCTGCTAATATTGGAAATTGCACTAATTGATTGTCATCTGCGGTGATAGTATAAAAAGAAGCTCGCTGTCGATTTATATTATTTTCGATAACATAGTCACTTAGAGTGTTAGGCATATGAATTATCCTATTTAGCACTTCTATTATTTCGTGAGCTCGAGGATGGTCTTTTAAAAGCTCTCTAAAAGTATTTAAAAGAGCAGCAGCAATGCGTATATCAAATAATAAATGCGTCATTGCCTGATTAAAATATTGTCTGAATATTTTAAAATCGCGCTTAATCCACCCATTCACTACCTCTACATCCCATCTCACGATTGTAACTAATCTTGATTTGTTAGCTTCTACTGTACTCAGAGTTGGCTTTCACTTCTAAGTTTTGTTGGAGGCATGTGGGCTTGATAGCCCCAAGTCTTTAAGGTTGTTATGGCGTCTCTGAAACCTCTGTCTAATACAAATGTATCATTATTTTGAAGGACTGAAAATGAAATGAATCCAATTCATTATGAATTGGATTCATTTCATTTTCAATATAGGCATTCATTATCGTCGCATCTGAAGTCGTAGCAGCGTGAGGGCCAGTCACATCTACTATGTAGCCATCTGTGCATATTATCAGAAAAGGTTTTAGTCCTATAGTTATTAAAAGACTAATTAATTAAGATATATTTAACATTTTTATGAAATTAATATTACCACTATAACAGTTTCCCTGCACGAGATACGGAGTTATGCCCACACAAAAAAACATAACACTTGTTGAGATCTTTCAAATGATGTACCTAGGTAGAAAAATGTTACAACACTTGGGACGAAACCGCCCATTGTTCTTTCTTGGACTTTCGCCGCTCTTCTCAGGCTGGCCGCCATGGGCCATGTCCCCTATGGTAAATACGTCTCTGTTGTATGTCTCTTGGTACCACAATTTAGTCAAAAACCTTTTTCTTTATGTGATGAGAAATTTTGGATGTGATAAGCTTGGCTGGTCGTACGGTGACTAGCCGAGTTGGGTTCGTCTGTTTCCCATTCACGGAGTTGGATTTACGTAGAAAAAATTATTGACTACTTGGAATGGCATAACTACTTGAGTATTTTATCCATACTCATAGATAATGTGACCATTTTTTCTTTGACTCAAAACGGGACATCAGTTTATAGGTACTTAAACTAAAATTAAATGAACACTTTTTAAGTTATTTATTCACAAAAAGCTAGTAGTGTCATAAATTATTACGTTTAATTATACATATACTGGTGATGATTTCAAATAGGAATGATACTCTGGGCATGTTTTTTTAAATTAACCTTCAATAACAACATCGCCTTTAAAACTGACACCTGTAACGTGAGTTTTCTCAGACGTCCACAATTTGTTCAATACGGAAAATACTCTTTCTACTGAAGTTCGATTTCTGAAAACGGGACAATTTTGTGTCCCAGAGGTTGTTTCGGGGACACCGGGACTTGTAGTTGTAAAAAGGGACAGTCCCGTTTAAAACGGGACGTCTGGTCACATTACTCATAGACTAACATGTTGAAAACGCGCGCGAATCTGCCATAACCAGGGAATCATCTGCAAGTACTAGATTAATATGAATGAAACAAAATTGTAAATTAATCCTTTATATAACATAATATGAATAAAGTTGTAAAAATCTTTACTTATAAGTAATAATTTAAACTAATATAAAATTATGTAAATGCCGGTATAGATGCATGAATAAAATTTTATTTAAATTTATTAAATGGTACAAGAAACACTTACTAAAATATAATAACTTTAGCAATATGTAATTTGACTATAGAATAAGCATTATGAAAATATATAATGCAGATAAATTTTGTAAATTAAATCATATTATACAAAAATTAAATCATGTACAGATACCAAGCCCATAATAATATGATTTTACTATAAATATTGTGATGTTTAGTTACTGAAAGAGATCCTTAATGACAAAAAATAAAAAAGTCCTACACAAAAAAAAAGAAAATATTGATAAAGAAGTTTGAAATATGGAGTGGCCAAGCCAATTGATTACACTGCCATTTAACATCAGGTGGAGTGTAGCCATTTGCCCAACCCTAGCAATAAAAAAATTTACTAGAACTTGATATTTATGATAAGCAAGGATTAGAACTACAAGCCTATACTCTTCATACTATCAATGACACCAATTCTAAAACAAAAACCAACCAACCAACTAAACAAAATTCAAATATGAAAATTGGTAATATCAATAACACAATTCGGCAATGTTAACTGAACTTTCTTATTATAAAAACTTTATAACAGACTGACGATTTTAATTATTAATAATGTGCACAAAAAATAGCCAATTAATCAAAATACATCATAGTTGTTTTAATTTTTTAGTTAGAGATTAGATTTGCATGTAGAAATGAGGTCATTGTTAGTAATAAATAGAATCAGAAAATATGCCATCTAGGCCTACAAATTTCATTTAAAAGTGACTTAAAAATAGTTGATTGTGATGTTATTAAAGTTGCAAAAGCATTTCTACATTTAAAAATACATATAAATATTGTAAATTGTAAAATATTTTATAAGATTATTTCTCATAATTATATTTAGTACAAATGGAGTAAAAAAAAATTGTAAACGCAAATAAAATTAACAAATTTAAGTAGGTATATTCTAATATTTTCTAACACTTGCGCGACTCATCTGTTTAAATAAAACTACTTTTTACGGATTTAGACGCGTATATTTGTTTTAAATTTTGTACCGACGTTTCGGAGACTTTGCAGTCACCAGTCTCACCCGTGACCATGGTGACTTCAAAGTCTCCGAAACGTCGGGCCAAAATTTAAAACAAATATACGCGTCTAAATCCGTAAAAAGTAGGTATATTCTATTAATTTGATAGTACAAACATAGATTTACCAGAGAGTGGATACGCGTTTAATCTTGAAGACACGTAACTTTAGCTCGGCTAAATCTTACATCCATTCATGCTCTAATAAGGTAAGGTATTCTTAATTCAAGTGGCAGTAGTTTTTGCAAACTACAAACATCACTTTTATAACAATAAAACAAGTAAGTCGTTTCGAAGATAAGACCTGTGTTAATAGTCTATGGTGCAATTGAATCTGTGGTATGTATCATCGACACACATAGAACGTATTTTACTCACACACATTTTAATAATTATATTGATGTAGCTTTAGGAGTCTTTGCTGACATAAGTATCTTTATACTTAAGAGGAAGACTTTAATATGGTAAAAGTATAAAAATTTAATGTATGGGCAATAAAAATATGAAATAAATAAAATAAATTAAGCCGGATAAGTTATGTAGCCATGGACACACTATCTGGTGAATATATGTGAATGCGATATTTTAAAGTTATGGTTATTGTCATCAGTCTTAGCTTATACGATTTCCTCTATTTAATTAGATCTTATAAAGTGGGTTTAGATTATTATGAAAATAATTGTCTATTTAAATACGCCTCCTCACAGAAGAGCAATAAAACGTGCAAATGAGACTGCGAATATAAGTCCCTCCATAACTTTCAGCGTCGAAATGCTTGTAGTATTCAAAATGGCATTTCCCAAAGAGCCCCGGGGCATCATAATTTAATTTTAGATTCCTGCCTTTTGGCCAACAACCCTTCTGGCGCAGTCGAGCCGGAATCAAATTGTAAATTTCATAAAATCGGTCAAGCCGTTTCGGAGGAGTATGGTAACTAACACTGTGACACGAGAATTTTATATATTAGATATACTATATACACTGCCCATCATAATGTAGAATCCTTTGAGAATGCATGAAACGCATATAATTCTTTGTGCAATATAGAGGACACAATGTGTACTGTCTCAATGCACTATCTATTGCATATTCTGCCAAAACTGCGAACAATATAATATCTTGTATAGGTCTTATAATATTATAATTTAAGTATTATAGAAAAAAAAATTGCTAGACATAGAAATATATATAAAACTTAAATATATCACTTAGATATGTATTATGTGATTTGTTTCAATTTGTGATGGATCGATTATGTATATTCTTATAAATTACAATTAAACTTAACATAGAATAATAATAGTAAACTTAATATAATTTATTATGCTAGTATATGTCGAAAATTGTAAAAAAGATTAAATATGACGACAGCATATTCATAAATACACGGATTTACCAGGTAGTTGCGCCGCGAGCTATCTTGAACATAACAAACAGTAAATTCCACCTGGCTAAACCATATGCATAGACTAATGCTGGCGTGGTTTTCCCACAGGACTACAGTATAGAGCTCTTCAAAAATGGCGTCAAAAGGTTCCTACAGGGTCGGCAACGCGCGAGTGATAACTCTGGTCTTGCAAGCGTCCATAGGCTACGGTAATCGCTCACCATCAGGTGAGCCGTATGCTTGTTTGTCACCCTTGTAGTATTAAAAAAAAACTAATAATCTATACTAATACCAGCAAGGTGGACAACCCTTTTCACTGAGTGGTATGAAAAGTAGATAGTAGCCGATTCTCAGACCTACTGAATATGTATGTAAAATTTCATAAAAATCGGTCAAGCCGTTTCGGAGGAGTACGGTAACTAACACTGTGACACGTGAATTTTATATATAAGATAGTAATATCATAAAGCTGAAGAGTTTGTTTGTTTGTTTGTTTAAACGCGCTAATCTCAGGAACCTATGGTCCGATTAGATAAACTGTGTCAGTGTTGGATAGTCCATTTAGCGAGGAAGGCCTATAGGCTATATAACATCACGCTGCGACTAATAAGAGAGAAGCAGTAGTGAAAAATGTTACAAAAAAATTGGACAAGTTGCGAGTCGGACTCGCGCACGAAGGGTTCCGTACCATTATCTATGCAACATAAGGCAACGTTATTAGTATCGAGCAAGAAACAGTAAAAAAATCATGTTTGTTGTATGGGAGCCCCCCTTAAATATTTATTTTATTTTATTTTTAGTATTTGTTGTTATAGCGGCAATAGAAATACATCATCTGTGAAAATTTCAACTGTCTAGCTATCACCGTTTTTGAGATAAAGCCTGGTGACAGACAGACGGACGGACGGACGGACAGCGAAGTCTCAGTAATAGGGTCCCGTTTTTACCCTTTGGGTACGGAACCCTAAAAACGGGGAATATTTTCTAATTTCTACGCGTACGAAGTCGCGGGGAACAGCTAGTGAGATTATAAAGCTGAAGAGTATGTTTGTTTCAGTGTTGTGCAGTACATTTATCGAAGAAGGCTTTAGGCTATATAACACCACGCTGTGACAAGCAATAGCTGCAATAGGGAGAAGCATCAGTGAAAAATGTTGCAAAAACGGAGAAAGTTTTCTAAATTCCACACGTACGAGCGGCAAGAGCTAGTGTTATATATGACGTATAGCCTGTATTTGAGACAGACAGGTATATATATTACTAGCTGTCCCGGCAAACGTTGTTTTGCCATACTAAAAAAAAAGGTTTCAAAAATAGATGTTGGCCGATTCTCAGACCTATTGAATATGCATGTAAAATTTCATAAAAATCGGTCAAGCCGTTTCGGAGGAGTACGGTAACTAACACTGTGACACGTGAATTTTATATATTGGAAGATGTAGCTATAGATATTTCAACTCAGTTGTGCGCGCGGCGGTATGTGTGCGTGGGCTTGTAAATATACAACTTTCATTCGTGTGGCACTGACGCGGCAGTCGTCGTCCGAGCAAGACGGACAGGTACAGTCGTTTACGAATCTTCACAGAGAAAATGTTTAAGTAGTCAGGTAAATATTTTTTTATTTTAAATTAAGATGTAATAAATATTTATTATGTTTCGATATTCTAAAAAAAAATATTTTTGTTGACGTTTACGTATTATTGTTTTAGGCTCGAGAAACCATTGCTAAGGTAAACGAATTTCTGAAAACAAATGCGAGAGATATATTGGAACCAGTAAGTGATCCAGTTCAGTGAAGAAAGAAGAAGAATACTATAGACATTTTGACATGGAATCAGAATTCATAATTAACCTTGGTGAGAGCAGCGAATGCGAAAATTCATCATTTGATTTTTCAAGTAGCGATTCAGAATAATGTTCAATAAATAAACATTAAATTACGAAATAACTTTTTTTTTTAAACCCGTATTTATAACTCGTAATTAACTGTACTTGTATTTGTACCCGACTGTACCTCTTGTCACACACACAAAGTCACTGTATATGTTCAAGGTTTACCCAAACATAGGGCCGCGCGCACATCTGAGTTGAACTATCTATACCAGCCGGGTGAGTGATAGCTATAGGACACACTATCTGGCAAATCTGTTCACAAATATTACAAAATATTTACGAGATAAATATCGATGAGATTTTAATTACTTTTTTATCAGATTACAAAGTAAATTGTTTTAGAATACATCTCTAATAAACATGTTAAATTATAATTATATAATCATTTGTGGCGTTAAACGCATTTTTAAATATAATCAAAGTCGTTGCCAGTCTTAAAAAAAAACTCATCTTATATGTATAGTGTAATAATATAGTAATATAATTGTTATTAATATTATTGTGACGCGTATTAACACATTTTGTGATATTAAATTACAAATATTGTGATAAAAATTTGCTATATCATAATTTTTATAGTTAACTTTTTTTTTGTAAATTTATTTAGTAAATACAAACCATATGTTTATATTCTATGGGTGATAAATTATTCTTGAACCGCCATTATTAATCATTAACACCATAACAGACAAATAAAATAATAAATAGGTACCGTTAATATTATGAGGAACAAATAAAGCGTTTGTCAAAACTGCTTGTTCGATTATACAATAATAAAGATATAATACAATATCATAACTCATAGTAAATGATTAATTTTGCCTCATTATTTTGACTAAAACTTAGAGAATTAACACAACAGGAGTTTCCATAGTCAAGCAACCGTCGCTAAAAAAGTAAAGAGAGCAATAATAAATATTCACGGACATTTTACACAACGTCCTCTGGTCCCAAGCTAAGCTTATATGTTTGTGTTATGGGTACCAAAACTGACTACTTTTCTTTTGTAAATACACACTTATAATACATAGTAAACACCCAGACGCAGTATAAACATTTGTATGACATTTGTGGATATCACACAAATGATTGTCCTGACCGGGAATCGAACCCGAGACTTCGTGATCGGCAGTCTATTACATAAACCACTCCACCACGAAGCCCGTCATGAGCAATGCTCATACTCATTGTGTATATAGACACTGTCATTAGTGTGAATGGAGAGATTTTGTGCGGAAAGTGCGTAGTGAACAATGATATTACGTTTGTGTGCGTTACCTCGTCACCAGTCAGTATATTTGACAAAGAAAACAGTTTAACAGCTCCTGTTATTTTAATACTCTGAGGACTAAAATGAGCTATCTTTTTAAAGAGTAATTTTTGGTTAAAAATAGCATCATCAGTAAATATAGTGATTCTAACGTTTGCTGATGAAAGATATGTGAACAAGCAGTGATGATAATTCAAGTTCTTCAGAGAATCCATTAGTAAGTGGAACACTTCTGTATCCAGTACGTAGACATTTGAGTGGGAATGTTGCCTGTCCGATAAAGTTCCTGTCTCCAAACATATCCTCATCTTGGACAACAAAGCGAATCATTGCAACATCTGGGTTGGACAACTCAAATTCGCATATGTCGTTCCAAACAGGATTGATCCCATTATCAGCTGAAACAATAACGTAAATATTTTTACTTCCAGGTAAATAATCGCTAAGTTAGAGAATTTCATTTAAAAAAGGATTAGTTAACTAGCTCTATTGTCTAATGGCCGATGGGGATGGAAGGTTCTCAAGTGGCGAAAACGCAGCGGATGACGCAGCGTGGGGCGGCCCCCAACAAGGTGGATGCAGTTAGCGCAATACCGCGAGTTGTGGCGTTCTATTGGGGAAGCCTATGTCCAGCAGTGGACTAAGAAAGGTTGACGGATGTATGGATGGAACTAGCTCTTTGAAAACGTCAGAAAGCTATGTACAGACCAGACACGTCAATTTTTTTATAAATAAGAAAAATTTTAAATGATAATTTTAACAACTAGAAAAGCAGAGATAAATGATTTAAAAAAGATTAAATAAAAGATCTATTAAAAGAAAATACGATTATTTAATTTTTTGTAAACGATGTGCCCTGCTTACTGCACTGTTCAGCGTGCTAACCTATTGGGCTATATCGAATACACACTCTCTTACGAATCCCCGTATTTTGGATTTTATCCCGAAGGAAAATACCGAGTAACTATAGCCATTAGATACGAGGCCAACATTCAAAGACCACATTTCTATATCCGTATGTCATCTCTAGTAACACACACTAGTCATAGACCTTTGTTTCTAGGCACATTCTCTATAAGAAACAGAAACTGAGTCAGCCTCATATGCTTGGTCGGGGTGGCAGTGGGTGGCAGGGGGGGGGGAGTAGCAAAATATCCTGATAAAGTGGAAAGCCCACGCTCAATAGTGAGACTGAAATGACCTGAGAAGGAGAATAGCATTCAAAGCAAAAGATAGACAA
Source organism: Orgyia antiqua (assembly GCA_916999025.1). NCBI lineage: Eukaryota > Metazoa > Arthropoda > Insecta > Lepidoptera > Erebidae > Orgyia > Orgyia antiqua. Next base: position 15,010,215 of record OU779863.1, on the reverse strand, counting down.
CTATAAGAATGCAAATACAACTTACCAACAGTCTTAGTGACGAGTTTAGTGCCACTGTCATAATCGGCTCCAACAATTTCAACCTCGACCGAAGGACTTGCAGTACCTCGGCCTGATTTACTTAAATGTCTGGCACCAACCACACGAAGCATCACACTCACTGGTTTCACATGTTTCTCCATCGCTTTCTTATCATAAGGATTGTAAGTATCCTCAAACATAAACTCCGGCTTCAGAACATAACCACATCCCCCATTCTCTTTAAATTTACCCATATTGAGCTGCATTGGTTTATCAGGAGTTTGATAATTCAAAGCTACCATTTGAGACCCAGCATTCCAAAATGGTACTGGATTGTAATTAGAAGAATCGATCCTTTGACCTTTAGGATAAATACGACTCAGTTGTATAGAATGATATTTCATAAAGAAAGCAGTTTCTTGTTGGCACATAAGCCTTTCTCCTTTGGTCTCTGGAAATGAGGACATTTCTTGGAATATGAAGCCTTTGTTACGAAGTCTTTCTTGATTGAATGTAACGGAACGACAATAGACGATAAGATCAGACATTTCTTTGGCGATTCTCCATGTGCGTTCCATTTTGCGATGTTGAAGTGATCTAGCGCTGGCACTGTAAGCGGCTTCCTTGATGGCAGACAACCATTCTAGTGCTATTTCTCTGGTAGGAGCCGCCATATCGAAAGGTGCACACATCGATGGACTCTGTATCCTGACCAACCATCTGGCAGATCCACTCTCTTCACCAACAACCAGCTCCACAACAGCACCCAGTACATCTACCACACCTTTCTGTAATGAGCCCAAAGCTGCAGTTTCGTTCTCCAGTCCCTATGAAATTATATAAATTAGTTTTTATTAAGTTACATAATTAACAGATATTAAAATAATTAACAACTGCTAAATTTAACAAAGGCTCATAAAATTCCAAGTAAATATTTATTTAGCCCAACAAAAATTAATAAAACTGTAGAGAAACATACGCAGTCAGTAAAAACTATACATATATGTAAAGCAATTCGTCCGTAGTGAATCAAAATTTGGAATCATTACATATAGACATGTATATGGCCTCCATGTTGTGACGGATTAAGAATACAAGTGTCACCACCCCATCTCCTCCCAAGAGTGCTGTAAAAAGGGATATTGCACACAGATAACATTCTCTGTGAGAAACGGAAAACTCGAAATTAAACCCTGTGCCAACACGCCTGGTCAGCGCGGCACAGTAGACCAAAATCCCTTCAAAGTGGAGAAGGCCCGTACCCAACAGTGGGACGTAAATGTGCTGGAGAGGAAGGAGGAAGACATATATAGCCTATAGCATTCACAGGACCTGTATTTTCCTATCGGGGAACATTTTTACGAACGGACCATAAATTTCCAAGTTTACATATTACAAACGTTAGCCCTTTATTAATAAGTACATAAAGAGATGACAGAGCTATGGTATGGATAATAGAGATATGGAAGAGAGCTATGAACTAACTGCAACTGACTTCACCAACTGGCCATTCCTTAAAAGGTAAGTAAGACATTTACAGAACGCCATTCGAAATGAATGACTTATGGTCTTATTCATAATGACTTATCGGAGGTTCGCTAAAATCGGTTCGCAAAAATTGTCAAAACTTGTTATTCATAATACTCTTTTTACGATAAAACGTTTATTATCTCTCCGATAAAATCTCCGTTTAAACCTCTGATAAATCATTATGAATAAGACCGTTATAGTTACCACGCCGAATGATGATCCCTATGACGTTTCAACTGACAGTTGTATTAGATAAGCGAAACAATTTCGATAAAATACTGTTTTTTTAGGCAAATGTCATGTCATTCAGCCAGGTCATTCAATATAATAAGCAATATTTATTTATTTTGAAAAAAAGATTACGCGCATTGATGGACATAAAACACTAGATAAAAAAGTAACAGAAATAATAAATCGAGATGTACAATACGACAATATCATTGACCAACCGTTAATAATAAACGTCACGGATAGCTGCAGTTCAGACTCAGATTTTGAAGATCTGATTGACCCTGTATCAGATTCAGATTGATATACATAAATAAAATACAAACTCAAAGCATTTGTTTGATTTTTCCAACAAATTATCGATATTTTGTTTATCGATGTGTCCCTTCTTAGTCGATAACAGCTTGACGACGTAACTTTTGCAGCACGTACCATGTACATTTGCATTGAGTTTTTTTATATTATTTCCGAACATTACGTAATAATTTCTTAATATTCATTTTTATAATTTACAATTGTACACAATTATGATTTTTTCGACTTTTTAATGGACCTCTAAAGGATTTCATGTGATAGGACGTCAGTACAATGTTAAGCGCTAACGAACTGTCATAGGGATCATCATTCGGCGTGCGGAGTATAGTATATTTATATATTAGATAATAAATAATAATACTAACAGTGCCATCTGTCAAGTGTGGAACCTCAATTTCTTGTACATAATTAGCTGGGAACCAATGGTGTCGTTTCCCGCCATAATCACCTCTCCACCAACCGTCGTCTGGTTTGTCAACGTTCGTTATTATTGCATGTTTGCAAAATGATAACTCATCATCTTGACGAGCACGGTAATCGTACAAAGCTTTTACCGTAACCTTTTAAAAAAAAGTTTTTAAATAATATACACATACAATAAACATATATACGCATATTCGTCATATTCCTGACTCCAAATAACTGGACAAAAGCAGGTGAATGGTGATGAGTATTTATTGTTATAGCATAAACTGATATAAATACACTATGGAATTTTCAGTTTACTAGCCATTACCGTTCCAGAGACCGTTCCAGAGATATAAATAATAATAACAATAAATATTTCACACAACGTCCTCTGGTCCCAAGCTAAGCTTATTATGCTTGTGTTATGGGTACCAGAATACGGATAGAATACATAAACTACTTTTCTTTTGTAAATACATATTTATAATACATAGAAACACCCAGACGCAGGACAAACATTTGTATGACAATTAGAAAAATCACACAAATGATTGTCCCGAGCGGGAATCGAACCCGCGACCGCTTGATCGGCAGTTCATTACATAAACCACTCAACCACGAGGCTCGTCAAATAGCCGGATGACACGTGGGATGCAGTAACGCACAGCTAAGTCCCAGTAATAGGACCACATTTTGCCTTTGGTACGGAACCCTAAATACCGACGAAACACTAGTTGGACTAGTGCAGGAACGGTTCTGTACCATTCGCCATTAAATCGTATACCGAAATTAATCCTATCGTCATAAGCAAAAAATCTTTCTTTAGGGGAGTCACGTTATAAAATATATACTGTATTCTGGTTTTATCATTTGTTGTTATAGAGGCAACAAAACAAATTAGCTGAAAAAATTTCTATTAATCTAGTCTAGCTATGACCGTTCATGGGACAGAGCCTGGAGACGGATAGCTGGACGAACATCGAAGTCTCAGTAATAGAGTACCCGTCCCGTATTACCATATGGAACCGTAGCAAGCAAGGACAAAAATTTTGTCTGTCTTTAACAACCTTTAATTTATGTGGGTACATTCGTATTAAAAAACATTTTTTGAAAACTAAACATAGATTATTATTACATTAAATACTAGATTTTTCTTTTTAAACTACCTTCAAAAAGACTAATCCAATACTAGGACTATAATTAACTAGCTGTTGCCCGCGACTCTGTCCGCATGGAATTTAGAAAACTTTTCCCGTTCTTGCAACATTTTTCACTACTGCTTCTCTCCTATTAGTCGCAGCGTGATGTTATATAGCCCAAAGCCTTCCTCGATAAATGCCCTATCTAACACTGAAAGAATTTTCCAAATCGGCCCAGTGGTCCCTGAGATTAGCGCGTTCAAACAAACAAACAAACTCTTCCGCTTTATAATATTATAGTATATAGATAGGTTGGGAAATACGCAAAGCATAAGACTAGCTGTATGCTAACTACATACTAAAACAATGCATCGGCACAACACAGTACAATATTAGCTCAAACACATGCAAGGGTTTCATATCATTTGCTTTAGCTATAATAAAGGTAAACTCAGCACTTAGTTATATGTGTATATCAGAAGTACCTTGGATGTGAATGAAGTAGGATCCATGTAGCCCGGAGTAGCATACACACAAGTATCGTCTGGCTCCTGAAAAATATATAAAAATAATATTATGTAATTATATGAATATATTATTGGACGATGTGCCACAAAAGGGCCTCCTAGTGGATAGGACTTACAACCGTTGAGCTTGACCAGAATGTAGGAATGTAAATGAAGCCAAAAAAGTGTGTATATGTTCGATTCCCGCTTGGGACAATCATTTGTGTGATATTTATAAATGTCATACAAATGTTTGCACTGCGTCTGGGTGTTTACTATATACAGTGAAGTCCCGGTAATCCGGACCCTGGCTTATCCGGCGCACCCTGTAATTCGACATGGTCTATTATTTATTACTGAATACTTTTTTGATAATATGTTTTCGCTAGTGCATGATTGAACAAGTTACAACTTGTACGCACTATCACTATTGTGCTCAACGCGTAGGGTATTGTTTTGATTCTGATTGCTTAGTTTGAATTTGACTACGTGCCAATGAGGATAGTGGTGTGTGCGCCTAGCGTGTGTTCATTGTTTACTGTTCTTAGGCAGTACTCTATAATCCGAAAAATTCGATAGTTCGACACTGCCCAGCAAAGCGTTTGTCGGACTACCGGAGTTCCACTGTATTATATGTATGAATTTACAAAAGAAACGTAGTCTATGTAGTATACCCGTTTTCTGGTACCCATAACACAAGCATATAAGCTTAGCTTGGGACCAGAGGACCTTGTGTGAAATGTTCATGAATATTTATTTATAGACCGTAGTAAATGAAGCTTTAAATTAAAACTAGCCGTTAGGTACCCGCAACTTCGTTCGCGTGGAATTTAGAAAATTTCCCCTTTTTGCAACATTTTTTCACTACTGCTTCTCTCCTATTAGTCGCAGTGTGATTTTATATAGCCTATAGCCTTCCTCGATAGATGTACTATCCATATTGAAAAAAAATTCTAATCGAGTGGTGTGTTCAGCACGTTCAAACAAGTAACTAGTTCTATGTATCATAAGTATGTATTTACAAAAGAAAAGTAATTTATGTAGTATATCCGTATTCTGGTACCCATAACACAAGCATATAAGCTTAGTTTGGGACCAGAGGACGTTGTGTGAAATGTCCATGAATTTATTTATTTATTATATTTTATAAAGCTTTTTAATATTAGTATTTTAAATTATATCAAAAAAAGTATGATGATTTCTGCTGAAAACAAGATGATTGAATAACAACTATAAAATGATCATCACGTCAATTGTCAACACCTACCTACCCATTTATAACATTTTACTGAGCTACACGGTGAAATAAATTTAGCTTTTCAAACCATTCAACCGCGCATTAATATATAACCAAAATGTCATCCAAAACGATTCATCCTTTTAGTAAGTAACAATAACAAGCACGGAACAGAACGACAAGTTGAAAATTAGTAAAAAACTATCACGAGCAAGAGAATGACTGTTGCCCTTATCCCGTTATTTGGGGTCAGCAATATGTGTGTATGTTGCATGTTTTGGATAACTTTTACTTTTGGCCGACTGCCCGACGTCAACCCTCTACGGGTATATGAGCAGGTGATACGCAACGTGGTACCCTCGGTCGGTTTTACAGACACTCGGGAAAGACGTGGGGTGGCGACATTAATATTCAGCAGGCTAAAACAAACTAAAACTAAAATAGGGACTGGTGGTAGAAGAAGAACGTTTAGGGTTCTATGTATTTTTTGTGCCAAACTTGACTTCCAGGGAATACAACGGATATGACATTTATCTTGCCATATCGTGATGACAAATGTGAATTTAAAACTGACGAACAAACAACAAAATAATAGGGTCCCGTTTTTACCCTTTGGGTACGGAACCCTAAAAAAACAACTTACGGTAATAATTCTTCTCACAATATCTTCACTGATCGGGAACCATAACTTGACTTTCTTGTATAACGGATGTTTCTCATAGTACGATACCAGCTCCACTAAACTCTCGAACTTGACAGTGCCGATGGTATAGAGTCTCCCTTCCAGTTTAATCCTGCAATGTTTAATTTCTTTTTCAGATCTGAAACAAGAAATTGAAAACAATTCAAAACGGTAAATTAATTTTGATTGTGTATGCAATACTTGCTAATGTTATAATACAACAGTCACCACCCCATAGTATATTAGAGGAAATCTGAAAGTGATGCCAGTGACTGAAAAATGAAGAATGAGCGGATGTCCTGATATGGGCATGTTATGAGACGAGAGGAAAGTAATGTCGTTAGGAGAGTTCTGAGTATAAATGTGGAAGGAAAAAAGTCTAGGCTCTAGACTAGGAAGGTCTTCCTCTAGACTCTATAGGAAGACCTAAGAAAAGATGGATGGACTGTGTGAAAGAGGACATGAAAGAAAGAGGAGTTGACACAGACATGACGGCTAATAGAAGACTATGGAAGAAAAAGACATGTTGCGCCGACCCCATATAATGGGTTAAGGGCAGGAGGATGATGACAAGAGTCACCACCCCATTTCATTCAAAAAGTGCTGTATAAGCCAGTTAAAACAAAAAAGTTGAGAGTAAGCCCCCACACGCTTGATCAGCGTGGCATAATAGATCACAAATCCTCTCAATGATGAGGGTGCGCGTGCCCAACAGTGGGACAGTAATGGGCTGTGGCTGTTAATCCTAGCGGAAGACTAATAGATGATGATAGATCTGACAAAAATCATATCATATTTGTTTATTTCTCAAATTAAAAGTCAACTTAAGAAACTTGGCAAGTAACACCACATTTTATAGTACTCGAGAACCATTTACTTAAAACCTTTGAACGAGCTAATATCTTATATATAAATCTAATATATAAAATTCACGTGTCACAGTGTTAGTTACCGTACTCCTCCGAAACGGCTTGACCGATTCTTCTCAAATTTTGCATACGTATTCAGTAGGTCTGAGAATCGGCCAACATCTATTTTTCAAACCTTTTTTTTTAGTATGGCAAAACAACGTTTGCCGGGTCAGCTAGTCTTATATATAAAATTCACGTGTCACAGTGTTAGTTACCGTACTCCTCCGAAACGGCTTGACCGATTTTTATGAAATTTTACATGCATATTCAGTAGGTCTGAGAATCGGCCAACATCTATTTTTCAAAAGCCTGCCCCCCCACTGACATTTGTAACGGAAACAACGTTGCCGGGTCAGCTAGTAATATCTAAAATGTTATTATAATGTTATGAAAAGTGTTACTTTTTATTTCGCAATCAAAATTAAATTGAGTTTGCGTTTTAATATAAACTAAAATATTTGTGCACTAGATACTTTTATTTGCTGCGTTATTCATTTTGTATTTACGTAATTACAAAGAATATTTTTATTTTTACAAAATTTTTAAGTAATGTATTGAATGCCAATCAGATCTCATCGCTATTCTATGAAACATTATGAGTTAAGGTTTATTTGTATTAAGGTCAGATCTCATTTGACCTAAGATTGAGTTTAAGGTACCTCAAAACACCTTTTAACGTAGATTATGGTAATTAATAGTTTTTATCTGTATTTCAAGATATCATTGGTAACATTTACGCGGTCAAAACTTATGTATCGCGAGTACGCTTGAAGACTTCGTAATTTTAGACATAGTTATAAACTTTTAGCGTTTTCCCCAGTACTACGTAAACAGAGATTTACTTTTCTTTCTCGTCAGCCATTTTCGATCCCACTGTTGGGCACGGGCCTCTTCCACTATGCCGACTGCCGGCTGACTAGCCCTATTGGTATAAGATTTATTCTCGAGCATCCATCGCTCACTGCAGATGTTATTTGTGTAATATTCCTTAGCTGGCTTTTACAGCACCCTGGGAAGAAAATGAGATGGTGACACCAGTAATTATAGACTAATAGACACCAGTTAATCCGTTACAACACGGACATAATAATATCTTTATCTTATTGATTTAAACTGTAACTTGACATCAACATTAGTTCACTAATATTTTCGTGATTAAACAACATCAAATCGGTACATGCACGAAAAGATTGCATATTGCATCGAAAATTCCTAATGAATAAATCTTATAACTAAAATAATAAAATAACGAATAGATATAACAATTTGCAATATTATGCGGACTTACAATAGTTATTATAAAGATTTGTGAATTACATAGCAAAGGTAAAGAAAGGACATTGTAATATTTTTATTCGATAATATAATCAATATATGTATTTATATTATAAAGATGAAGAGATTGTTCGTTTGTTTGTTTGAACGCACTAATTTTAGAAACCACTGGACCGATTTCAAAGTTCTTTTAGGATTTATTTATTTATTTAATAATCAACTGGTTACTACACTTATAGCTAACCTACGAGTGCAGTAAACTTAACATTAAAAAATGTTGGATAGATTAATCGTGGAAGGCTATTAACATCTAACATCACGCTGCGACTAATAGGAGCGAAGAATCATTGAAAAATGTTGCTAAAACGGGAAATAATTTCTACAAAACACGCGTACGAAGTCGCGGGTAACTAGTTAGTTTAAAATATAAACTATAAAATTAATCCACAAAATATCTGTCTGGAGGTAATAGGTTATCTTCTATTTAAATTTCTCTAGCGATACTAGCTGATATCCCGACTTGTTTTATGATAAATATTAATAAAATTATAATAAACGCGATAGAGCCCAAATAATGTATTTTCTCTTTGTCTACAGCCCAATAGCGTCCCACTGTTGGGCACGAGCGTCCACCACTTTGTCCACATCTTACTACACTGCTTCTACTCTTTATACAAAATTTAATAAATTAATTGAGGCGTGAAAGCGTAACAGACAAACATTCATACGCATTTATAATATTTGTACCTATGTAATTAAGTAGGTTACATATAATTTGCGCGTGTATTATGCATTCGTTACATATTTTAAAATCTTTATTAAACTGATATAACATTTCAATTTATCTTAATTCATACAGAAATTTTATGATGTGAAAAATTGTCTTTCGAGTCAATTAACCCAGGATCTTAGATAAAAACTGATAAAAATAAATAATCATGTCTCTTTTTAGGACAAAATTTATGAATAGGATTAATTGAACAAATAGTCCAGGAGCCTGAGAAAGGCTATAGGCAATTTTTTTAATGCGTGGAAGATATTTCAAAATTCCTTGCGCACTAACTTTCGGGCAACAGCTAATCTTAACATAATGTTAAAAAATATTAATGTTCATTAGTGTTAATCTCGCTAAAACTCGAGTACTAACTCGAGGACAGATTTAGCTGAATTTTTGGTTTTGAAAAGTTTATCTTAGTCTAGCTAATAAGATTTCATGGAAATCTATTCCATATTAACTGTTAGTGCGCAAGTTAATCTACAGGACACAAGTAGTAGTTCTTTTATCATGACGCTAAGTCACGAGTGTGGGGTTTTAACAATTAACACGAGTGTAACAGCTCATGCGACATTTACTCTTATACTTTGCATAGGTCACACCATCTGAATACAAAGATAGAAAATAATCTGCTTTTACTATGCAAATGGTTTTGACCCGAGGTCAAACTCACGTACAGAATCGTCACTCCTACATATAATGGAGATAAAATTATACATAGATTACGTTCTTCCATAAGAAACTCTATAAGCAACGAGGTTTGTTTGTTTTAGGGGTTCCTAAAAAAGAAATCCTTATTGGATCAGGTCAAACAAATTTTCAAATTTCTTATGTAAGGGAAGTAACCCATAAGTTTTGATTCTCTTGTAAATGTCGAAAATCTGTAAGAAATATCGTAATATTTTCTAACACTTGCGCGACTCATTTGTTTAAATAAAACCACCTTCTACGGATTTAAACGCGTGTGTTTGTTTTCTATTTTAGCCCGACTTGTCGGAGACTTTGCAGCCACCATGGTCGTGGGTGCGACTGACTGTCTCACCACACGCAAATACACGCGTCTAAATCCATAAAAATAGTTTTATTAAAAAAAAATTCTAGTTTACCGAATACGTAGACTTAGGAGCTTGATATATTTATGGCAATAAGTAACTGCATAGATCAAAATTCGGGAAAATACAGATAAAAAATTAACCACCTCCAGCAATTTTAGGTGCAAAACTCATGTGCGGCAGAGCTGTTTTAGGTGATTTGTTATGTAAATATATTCCTGGAAGCTCGCAGTTGAGAAAAATTAAGAAAACATAAGCCACTCGCTATAAAGTCTAGACCATAATTAGAATAAGACAGTATTACTTCATTATGTGTTAAACAGCAAGACCTATGAGGATAAAGACGTAATTTGTGCTTCATAGTTAATCAAAGCCCAAGGAAGGAAATAGGCCTGAACAATGACAAATATTTATAGAAAAAACTTATTTATTTGTTTCACGTTAATGCGTAAAATTACTGACGTGATTGTTGCGAAGCGAACTTCCGAACAACACTTTGCTGGACAAAAATAGATTACTTATACTGAGGTACTTATTTCTTAGGTTTAATATCAAAATGTCTAATTGCATTATTCATCATAAAATACTAGCTGTTGTCCGCAACTTTATACGTGTATAATTTAGATAACAAACCCTAACTAATTATACAAAAAGTCAAAAATACCAAAAACCATTTTATTAAAAAAACGCATCAATATTCGTTACATAGCTTTTAAAATATAAGTTCACATAGGTACATAGTACATACATAATAATATACAAAAATAACGACTTGATTTTATAATGAGTAATTCAATCAGACAACTTCAAAAACTGAAAAAACACGCTCGAAAATCCTGAAAAATATTTTACAGTATTGCATTGTCATCAGTCCTTAATGTGTGCAAAACTATAGATCAATCTAATTACTGGACATGGTTCCTTGGCTTTATCTTACACTCAGATCATAGGTACCTACTCCGTACTAGTAGGTCAAGAAATAGCTACTTGCGCAACTGACACAAAAGAACTAAGTCTTGACGTCATAACTCGAATATTACTTCATTAGAAAATGCAAATATGACGTAAATAGACACATTATTATCTTTTAATTCATGAGTTTAAATCATCTAATTATAGATAACTAGCTGTTGCCCGCGACTCCGTCCGCGTGAAATTTAGAAAACTTTTCATCCCTTTTTTTCGCAATAAAAGGTAGCCTATGTCATTTCTCAGGGTCTAAAGATTGTCTGTGCCAAATTTCATCAAAATCGGTTGAAAGGTTTAAGCGGGAAAGCGTAACAGACAGACAGACAGAGTTACTTTCGCATTTACAATATTAGTAATGATTCTATCGATATCACAGCGATTTACTTATTATGTGACAATATCGAAAATAGATAAATTGTTAAATGCCTATCAACACGGATATCATAGATTTATCTAATAATCTGGGGAGCCTTGCGTAATAAAGATCGTCGATTGCCACACAGTGTAATTCGTGAATAATAGGTATTTATCCGTGTGGTGACGGATTAAGTGTCAACACCCCATTTCCTTTCTAGGGTACTGTAAAACCCAGCTAAGGGATATACCCAGTAAAAATCCTCTGTATGAGACGGGAAACTCGAAAATAAACCTTGTGCCAAAAGGCCCGGTCAGCGCAGCATAGTAGACCCTAATCCCTTCCAAGTGGAGAAGGCCTGTGCCCAGCACGACGTTAATGAGCTGGAGAGCTTTAATACTCACATTTTATGCACAGGTAATTTATTTAATAAAGAAAAATGACCCAAGACATATTAAACCTTGTATATCACATAATAATTGATAGTATTAATGGTTGATTTAGATTTAGTTAAAGCTAAATGATAAGTTATTTTCTCGTCCCAAGGTCTAAGATAATATGAAATCATGACAACATCGTAACTTGCTTTAGTCGTAGCAATTGCTTCCACGTAACATGTATCACCTTGGCTTCTTAAGGTTAAAACATCCTTCTAATGACATTTCTTGTAATTTTATGTTCTGCGAATGCCTATGCAAGCAAGGAAGACCAAAGTAAAGAAGTGTGAAAGAGGATATGAAAGAGACCTTAAATAATTGAATAAGGGCAGGAAAATAATAAAAGAAATAGGAAGATAATAAAAAAGTGAAATATCAGAACTTAAGACCGCAAAATGTCATACGCGGTTTAGCTAAGAGCTCAAATAAAATCACTTACCTAAAACTGACAGCAAACGATGACTGATCTTTCTCACTTGGTCGCACAAGGAAAGCTCCATCGGTGTTGGCTTTACGAAGCAATTCTTCAGCTTGGGAGCGAGTACAGAATGGGTGATACCATTCTTTATCTTCATGTTTGTTAGGCTGCGGCACTGGCTCTTTCAGTGTTATCAAAAATTCCTACAAATATTTTAAGCTTAAAAACATTTTTTTTTGCTAATAGTTATTGAAACGACGAGAAAACTTGATGAAATTGCGAGGAAGATATCAAAATCAAAAATTGTATTTTCCTTTATTAAGATATTGAAATTGCAAAGCACAGTTAGTAGAAAATAACAGAATTAATAGCGAGCGATGCGTCACTGCCAAGCTTGGTTATGTTAAGATGATACCAAAATAGCTTCGTGCATTTTTCTACGTACGAAGTTTTCATTTTTTCTTTAGATTAAATGGCTAGAGCTCTAATTTTTAAGTATGTTTTTTCAATATATAATCTAGGATCGCATAAACTCAGAATTGCGATTGAAAAAAGTTTTCTCGGTGGAAAATCTTAGCGAAACAACCTCACTATTTTTTTTTTTTTTCAATTGTCGGTCTATTATCGCGTATTAACTAATGAAATAACTTTCAAAACATAAGTAACTATTATATATAGAAACACGTAAACCGGAATTAAAATATATTTAGTAGATTTTGAGTAAACAAACAAAAATCCCTAATTCTTCATTTTCTATGCCTACTAGCTGTGTTAATAGGTACATGTCGACGATAATATTGATGCAGGCCCTTAAGCAATTTTTAGTCTACCTCAAGTATAGCGAATTAATGACGGTGTTAAGTGAACATAATGAATAGGACTGATGTAAATATATATAACATACATTTGATAAGTGACAGCTTATGAATACTTACTTGACTGCGTAAAGGATGCTGTCTATAGTGTGTTATCAGGCTATATAGACTATCGAAACACACAGTGTCTATGAGATAGTACTTTGTGACACCCCGTTCTTGTTTTAATTTGATACGGCAATGATTCACCTTGCCTTGGCGCCAAAATGAAAGACAATAGTCTCCCACAAAAGTAACACTTTCCCTAACCAAAAATGTGCCATCTCCTAAATGCGCATGAGCTCTTAGTAGTTCCTCAGCTTCTTGCCTGTTCCCAGCTAATTTACCATGGAACCAACATTCTGAAAAATGCAGTTCGTCCTGAGGAATGCTGGAAGAATCTGAATCAGGCTCTCCATCACTCTCGGCATCGGCTTCACCTTGAGTACTATAGTGTTCAGTATAATAAAGCTTGTTTTCTGTGAGCACAAAGGCATGGGGATTCCATTCTTTGTCTACAGGGTCTTCCAACAACAGAATACCATTCTTTATTGAATTTCTAAGATCTAAATCTTTGCCTTCTTCTTGGCGAACAGCAAATGAATTCTCCTCGGCACCCTCCGGTAGCTTTTTATGTTTCAGTATAATTTTCTTACGCAAATCTTGTGGAGACGGCAGACATGTTTCATTCTTCTCAAACGGTTGAACTACTAACATTTCACCAAAAATATCCTGGAAAGCGTTTGCCATGCGTCTCTGTTGCGGCAAGGAACAGTTATCTTCGATAGAAAGTACCAATGGATATTCGGAGGAAACAAAAGCGTGTTCTTTTATGACACGTAGGACATCCATGAATCGTATTTTTGTAGTAAGAGTGTGTCCGTGATATATAAAGGGAGTACCATCGGGACCATCCCAGCAATCAAGCTCAATACATCGACAACCAGATCTTAGACATCTCACATAGGCTTCTAAGGAAGATTCACTTGAGAATTGGTCTCCTGTCAGATAGCTGAAAGTTTCCGATACTCTTTAGTTATATTCTGGAAAATAACCAGTGCAGCGACAATTTCGAAGATACTTACGTATTATGAGAGGATGATATCCAATAGTGAGACAAAGGTTTAGTCATATCTTGCGTAACAACATCGTTCCGGCTATCCCATATACTGTTATGTTTGGAGAACAACATTTCAATAAACTGAAAGGTAAATCATTGACGTAATCAGTATTATTTTAAACATTGGTGCAATATGAAATGCATATCAAACACATTTTGTAATATTACCATAATATGCTGCATTAAGTGATTTCTATGTTAGCTATTAGTGATGTAACGAATGCTGGATTTTTTACATTCGCGAATGCGAATATTTATCTTCAACATTCACATACATTCTAAAATTTCAAAAAAAAGCGTGCGTAAAACCTTTGAGAGGTTTGAGGTTTCGTGTCGACTATTTTTAAATTGAACATAGCTGAGCCGATATTGGTTAATTGAATGAATTTAGTCACAGAAAGTTCATTCTAAAAGTTTTTTTTGTTTTGAGGTTAGTTTTATGATTTTTCAAATTTAACTGATATTTAAGGGACAAAGTGGCAAAAAAAACATTCGCTAAATATTCGCATAATTTTTGTGAATGCTAATGCGAATGCAAATATTGAAAAATACACGGTTACATTACATCACTGTTAGCTATATTTAAATACAAAATGAGCTGCGAAAAAAGTTTACCTCATGCAAAGTAAAATAGGGTTCATAAATATCCCTTTGCGGATCTCGTAGGTAGTCTCTGATAAAATGTGATGTTTTAGCTTCGTCATCGCCCAGTCTGTCATGCTGCTCAATTCTGAGAAAACTTTGGAACTCCCGCAGAGTGATTGTTGAGCCATTCTTGCAGTAAAGCGAATATTTGTCGAAGATGTCATGAACATTCTAAGAATGAGAAAAATATGTTACCCGATATTTACCAAACATGCTAGTTTATATTTAAAACTTTTACTTAAAAATCTAAGTATGGATGTTGTATCTGAGTATGGATATTTGTCACTCTTTCTCGCAAAAACTACTGAATGGATTTTAATGAAACTTAACAATAATGTAGCTTATACATCAGAATAACACATAGGCTACAATTTATAAAGATATTGTGGGAATTGACCAAAATATGACGATAAGTGTCAAGTAAGTAGGAATTCCACGGGTACGAAATCGCGGGCAACAGCTAGTCACATATATGTATATATATATTTTATCTGAACGGAGTTAAGAACCCTTAAATCGACAACATAATTTTATTGTTAGTATTGATTTCGACAAATACAGTGGTATTTGGGATAAATTGAAAATTTTCCGGCGTCATAATTATGGTAGTGCAACCGAAAGTGCTAAATATTCTTTAGCCTCTGCGTGCGTCTGTTAAACATTTTAGACAGACAGACATAGAAGAGATTATAGTAAATTGTTTTCTACGATATCCTATCTAAAAGCAATAGTATACAATTTTGTATTTGTTTATACTAGCTGACTCGGCAAACGTTGTTTTGCCAAATAATTGTTAGAGGTGGACCACCCTTAACATTTAGGGGGATGAAAAATAGATGTCCGATTCTCAGACCTAACGGATATGTACACAAAATTTCACGAAAATCGGTCGATCCATTTCGGACGAGTATAATTAGAAACACCGTGACAGGAGAATTTTATATATTAGAAAAGGACACCATATAACGCAGCCAAAGTAGATTTTACAGTACCTACTGTTGATATAAAAACTTTACATTAAGGAATGACGTCATAAGTGAATGTTGTGGTTTGAATGAAAAAGTAAAACTGGGCCGATTTGATAAACTTTTTCAGTGTTGGATAGTACTTTTATCGAGCAAGGCTATAGGCTATAAAACATCACGTAGCGACCAACAGGAGCGAAGTATCATTGAAAAATGTTGAAAAAACGGGGAATATTTTCTAAATTCTTCGCGTACGGAGTCGCGGGCAATAGTTAGTGTGGGATAAAGCTGCCTTCAACGAAATTACACCGGATCAACAAGGATAAGAGTAAAGATGTTCGGTGCTCATTAATGCAAAAGCTACAGAGCCTACAGAATTAAATTTTTACAGAATTTAAAGATTTACACTTTTTAGATTTGACACATTTGACGGGTCTCGTGGTCTAATGGTACATTCAACGGACAAGTTCATACACAAGTTTATACTGCGTCTCGGTGTTTTCTATGTATAATAAGTATGTATTTTTTCAAAGCATAGCAGCAACATAGTCTGCCTACAAAGACTACAAAACGATATACTCCGGTCAATAGTTAATGCACCATGGTTCACAAAATCAACTGAGATCCATGAACAGCTGAAAATACCCACTATTAACTCGAGATCGAGCGCTACCGTGAGAGCTACAAACACTGTATGCGGCAACGTGCTAACAAGCTTATCTCTGAGCTGCTAAAAATGGCAGTGATCAAGCAGCTGAAACGCGATATACCACATATTCTAGGGAGGAGGAGCGGCAATGGGCACTGCTCTCTAAAGTAATCAAATCGCCCAACACTTCTGCTTCTGTTCTTACTGACCAATCGCAGAACAGCAGAACAAAAAAAAAATTACGAATTGTGTTTTTTATACCATCAGTATAGGTACGTTTACGTCAGGTACGTTTCTCCGTGTGGTGACAGATGAATACCCCATTTCTTCCCTAGGGTGCTTTAAGAGCGAGGTAAGGGATATTATAAGCAGTTAACATCTACTGTAAGAGATGGAAAGCTCGTAACTAAACCTTACGCCAACACGCCTGGTCGGCGCGGCATAGTAGACCACAAATACTCCTGAAGTGGAGGAGGCCCGTGCCCAACGGTTAGACGCTAATGGGCTGGAGAGAGAGAATAGTTTTTCTTTTTTGCCGGTAGAATCGGTACCATATCAGTATGATCATGGTAAAAGTCAAGAAGTTGTGCAATAGTAAACATGGGTGAAACGGCAGGCATTAGTTAGTTCCTATAACGGTCACTTGACCTCAATATAGCTCAGCTGTTCAAATGTCAATATCTAGGTTAACATAAAGTAGTTTAGTATTTTACATATGTGTCAATGTTTCATGTAATGTATTAATGTCGTGAAATGTATTAATTTCTAGTATCCAATACATTATCTAGACAGTATGAATGAATTTCTATAAAGGTTGGCTCACATAGTCGTTCTTATACATAAAATTGTCTTTTGATGATTTCAATTGTTTTTTAGTTTTATATAGTTGAAGATATATTTTATTACAATGTGGTGAAAATTATATCACAGTTTGTTTATGTTAGCACAAAATATATAAGATAAATTAGTTAAAGTAAACTCCATTTTGTAATATAATATAATAATAATAATAATCTTTATTGCATAAACATTGTATCAATTTAAGTGGTGGAGTTTCTGACTTCTGTGCTAGGTGGGTAACCTGTGTTACAGAAATCAGCGCCCCCTCACATCACAGTAATTACTTTATAAAATAATAAGGAGCATGCATAATGAAAGTGTGCGCGTGTTTGTGAAAGTGTATGTCTATGAGTGTGGAAAACTACAGGAGTGGACCTATCAATACAACAAGTAAAAAATTATATCAGGACAAAATTTTAATAATTTGTTCGGTATCATCGTAAGTTAGCGATTGTAGCCAGGTTATCAATTTTTTCTTCAGTTGAAGCGAGGTGAGTTTGTAAATTGGGATAGCTTTATTGACGTTGTTATAAATACGGTGAAGTACGAGTTGGAGTCTCACATGAAAGTTTCTGTACTGCCATTATTATAATATATCCATCATATTAGCAATGATAAAATGAGTATTTTTTAAGCAACAACTGATATAATGTATACTGTGAAATCAACTCTCTATGTATCACTATTCCAGAGATACCGGAATGGTTAGAGACCAAATGACAAAAAGTTCTCAGTAGTATGGTCCTGTTTCATCTTTTGGTACAGATCCCTAAAAATTTACTATAAAATGAAACAAAAAATGAAACAAAATAAAATATACTTACATTTTCATCAAAAATTATTTTCTGATATAACATTGAGAAATCATCAAAACCTATTTCACCTCTCTTAGTGGTATCGACTTCTTGGAACAGATCTCTTAGTTTGCTGGTGGCGATTTTACAATTTATTTTAGGCAGAAATGCTTTCACTTCCTTCAAGGTAATGCTAAAAATAATACAGTACTGTGAGCTTTGTATACTTATAACATTTTATATCATTTGAACATTGTGAAATAACTTGAATCACCTTTGTGGAGGCTCATATATAACAGAACAGTGGGATGTTGAAGGGCTGAGAACAGGAAAGGTAAAATGGTGTGCAACATAACATATCCATCTCACAAAGGATGTAGGAGATATTTGTATAGGTCTTGTATGGGGTATAAACAAAAAGACCATTAAATATTTACCAAAATAGATTGATTCTACATATGTCACACTTACTTTTCATTGGCATTTTCAATGGTGTAAAATTCTTTCCTTAACCACCTTTCAATTTGAAGTGGATAAGAGGTGTTGATAGCTTCATCAATCAGGAAAGTAAGTCCTTTCACCCAGAATTCACATTCTTTGTCCGTTTGAGCTGCAAAATGACACACAGTTAAATTGGAGTTGTGACTCAAACTTCTATACGCAAGCAAATTACACATGCATCAACCAAAAATACAGCTAAAGTAGCATATTGAATAAAATTCCACAATCAATCAGAAATTCATAGAACTATTGGCTGGCCGGGATATATTTAGCTATGTTTACAAAATATACTATACCTGCAAATGATGCTGCACGCAACTTGAACTCTGTTCCGTAGTATATAGTGAAACATTTTGAATTTTCCAGCTTTTTCGTTTCATCCGGCCATCGCTCGAAGTCTTTGGATGATTTACCGACTCTGACTTCCTTAATGTCTCTGATATCTAGGGCGCCATCGTATGCGCTTCGTCCTGATACTCCAATTCGTGTCCAAAT
Organism: Orgyia antiqua; assembly: GCA_916999025.1. Classification (NCBI taxonomy): domain Eukaryota; kingdom Metazoa; phylum Arthropoda; class Insecta; order Lepidoptera; family Erebidae; genus Orgyia; species Orgyia antiqua. The sequence continues at coordinate 14,991,094 of OU779863.1, read as the reverse complement.
AACCTGGTGCGTTTCACGACGAACAGTGAGGCAACGACGCTCTGGCCGCTTACGTGGGTAGAACCTGACGATTGAGGACCCACGTTCGATGTGAGAAATCAGCTGGTCGGCCTCATGTATCAGTCTGTTGTGGCTCATGCCATTACAACAGACCGAGCTCATTGCACGGCCGTTGCCAAACACTGTTCGGGAGAGACTGAAATTCTGCCACCCCTACATGAGTTAAAATACCTAGGTAGTGCCTACAGTTATGTGTGAGTATATATTCGCAGCTGAATTATGTTTAATAAGTATCCTACAGTTCGCACTGAACTTCACACAACATTGTGATTTTACGTTTGTTTGACATTAGACTTTCAAAAGCAAAGCATAAATGAATGAAATGACTGGAAATGAGAGACGGACAGACGGACATGACAAGATTTTAGGGATGTACACGTGAATTTGATTGAATCAAATTGTCAATGTTTATCGATAAACTTGACGAGTCAAATCGGTGCAAATAAAATATCCGGGAAAACTTTTCAGGTAACCCTTTATTTTTTCGACGAAATGACTGAATCAAAAGAAATAAACTAAAATGAAATATTTTCGATAGGTATTAAGTTTGGTAGGTGCTATGTAATATATGCTATAGAAATGTAATATATAAAATTCACGTGTCACAGTGTTTGTTACCGTACTCCTCCGAAACGGCTTGACCGATTTTTATGAAATTTTACATGCACTTTCAGTAGGTCTGAGAATCGGCCAACATCTATTTTTCAAAGGTTTTTTTTCGTATGGCAAAACAAAGTTTGCCGGGACAGCTAGTATATTATAAATACAATGCATTTATTGTCACTGTGCCTGCCTAAACATTTAAACTTTTTATTTATTTGCTAGTAGCTCTGCCTGACCTGTTACCAACTATTATGTAATCATTGTGGATATTTTTGTGCCGAATTATTTTTAAGACAAACTGAAAATTAGGAAATGATTATTAACAAATTATAATTAATAATAAAACAACCCATTTTATATTAATAGGTATCTTAAAATTAACAATGATTGAGTAGGAAATTCGTTATATCTAGCTGTTCAGCTGATCTTTCTAAGAGACTGGTCGACGTTTCACGTGACCAAAAGGCTGGTCTGTATTTAGCAATTCGTATAAGCATTTCTATACAACGTGGCAATGCGGCCAGTCTTTTGGGCACGTTACCCGATGATTGCGATGCGGACGAATTTTTTGATACCTATATACCTTTAAATATTTTTTTAATTCATATATTATTTTGTGTTAATGAATTTATTTTTGTGCTGTTATCGGATATCATTTAATTCTTGTCAATAAATCTTAAGGAACCTTCATATATAATTATCAATCAATAAGTATAATAAACGTTAAACAAAGTTGTTCGAGTTATGTTTAATCGAATTAGTTATATTCGTTAGCACATCTCTAGTTCGTTGAAGAATTAAAAAAATATTTAAATCGCGTTCCGTTCCGCGCGCACAGTGTATATAAATTTTAAGAATCGGAAACCTTAGATAAAAATATACACTGCGCATAAATAACTTCCCTTATGTATAATAAATAAATAGCGTAATAGGCTCTTTGTGTATAGAATGCAGCGCCACTAGTGGTGAGTTTTAATAGTACCGGCAGGACTGGTGCTCAAGTCTACTAGTTTGGAACAATTGTCAATTTAATAGCTTAGTTGTTCGAAAATCACTTCGATTAACGCATTTTTTAAAAACGGCAACACATACATACCATTCTAACACAATTCATAGATAAGAGACCGAAAATTCAATGCATAGATAAAAGAGACCGACAATTCTATTACCATTGAACGACCGTTATGAACTCATATAGCAGATAGCAGACTACGGACATTTGACTTCAATTGCAACGGTATCGTGCCGGTATGAAATTGTTCCAAAATAGTAGACTTGAGCACCAGATCTTAGTTCTAGACTGCACCATGGAACCTGCAAAACGGGCTGATAATTTCATTGGCGAAAAAGTTACATGATTACATTGATTACCTAGTAATAAAACAAACTTATTAATTTTAATTCATTTATTTTTTATACAAAAAGCTAGTTCCACTTGAGACGACACTGACGATACCTGAAAGAATAAATTGCAATTTAAATATCATTTCTGCTATAACTACGCTACTATTTAAAATATCTTTTGAATAAGTTATGCGGAATTTGAAATAGGTCTTGTCGCCTTGGCATTAAGCTAATCTTCAATTTAACCAAGCCCCGAAAAATATGTAGCTTTAAAGTAATGCAGAGGTACCAAACACTGCTACTCTGCTACTTCTTCCTACATCTAAACGCGCAGAAAACATGGACGTTGGAATACTTACAATAAAGCAAAAATGGAGCAAAGCTTTGACACCATGGCTCCTTTCGGCTCTTAACAAATCTTTGTGCAGCAAGTGTAGATGGTGATGCTAGGACAACAACAACCGCCACAGCAGCCACCGCAAGGTCCGCAGGCCCTGCAAGATAAGTAATTTTATATATCAACAGCAAACTTCGCGCGCGTGTAATTTAGAAAATTTTCCTGTTTTGCAACGTTTTTCACTAATACTTCGCTCCTATTCGCCTAGCGTGATGTTATATTATGGTTTTCCTGGATAAATGGACTATCCAAAACACATTTTTTCCAATTGGTCCAGTGGTTCCCGAGATTAGCGCTTTCAAGCAAACTCTTCAGCTTTATAAACATTAGTAAAATTTGGCAAATGAAATTGAAAATCGTACATTTTTGCTTGGTATTCGGTAAACTTTTAAACAAATAGGAATTAATAGTGTTATAAATTTTTATAATATCACTTTATGCTTATTTTTTGGTATTTATTTCTTCAAAATCGGTGATATGAAAATATAAAGAACGTGGTTATCACTTGACCAATTTTATGAAACTGAATTTGAACTGAATCAGAAATTGGGAACTGAATTTTCGATGTCACTTTCGGTTTTCTAGAATGCAAGAAACATTATTTAAATTTTCAATGTGGACTTGTTTTTATTTTACGAAGAAGTCTACATATCGGGTGCATTTGAATGGCACCTACTTACAGATATAATTTTGTTTAGTTCTACTTACTAAAAACCTAGCTTATTATGAAAAAAAACCGGTCAAATACGAGTTGAACTCTCACGCAAATGGTTCCGTACCGTTACTATCATAATATATTCATCATACTGACCCCAAAACAATGGGATAAGGACAGGAGAATGAGTATTTGTTGTTGTAGCATCAACTGATATGTACACAAACTGTGAAGTTTCAGAGATAGAGGCTAGTGATAGACGGACGGACAGCGAACTCTCAGTAGTAATCCAATTTTATTTTTTAGTACGAAAACCTAAAATATTTAATATAGGTTGGTAATGCAAATGCACTGAGTGATACTTACTTATCCTATTGAGTCCAAAACTAGATTAAACAGCACATCGCTGAACCCCTAGCTTCGAGGGATTTTCGTCTATTATGCCACGTTCCTATCCTGTCGTAATCGATCGTTTATTTTCGAGGTTTTAGTCTTCCACAAAATATTTTATCTGCATATATCTCTTATTAGAGCACCTCGAGGAGGAAATGGAGTATTCTTAAGAGCCATTTCACGTTTTCGCACGAATTTCTAATATTTTGGGCTCCTAAATCACCATAGTCTGTAACACCTAGAAGTTATTGAGTATGCACAAAAAATAGGCTAAGGTTTCGTGTTGACGTTTAATGAAACACATTTACTAAAAATGACTTGTTTGATCTATAGTAATCAATTTCTCACAACCATTTTATTGAAAAACCACCGCAGAGATAATTTCAGAGACGTATTTCGTTAAGTTTAAGTACTAACTAAAATTTTTCAACTAAATGTTTTATGTTTACCATAATACATAATTTTGTCAGGCAGTGTACGGCCTGCTTGGAACTTGCATGATTTTTAAAAAGCTCATAATAAAAAATAAAAAAAAATATTCATAGACATTTTACACAACGTCCTCTGGTCCCAAGCTAAGCTTATTATGCTTGTGTTATGGGTACCAGAATACGGATATAATACATAAACTACTTTTCTTTTGTAAATACATACTTTATAATACATAGTAAACACCCTGACGCAGTACAAACATTTGTATGACAATTAAAAACATCACACAAATGATTGTCCTGACCGGGAATCGAACCCGAGACCTCATGATCAGCAGTCCGTTATATAAACCACTCCACCACGAGGCCCGTCGTATAATACGCCCGCAGTGTCTCTTTTTCCCGCGTCGCGCGTTGTACAGTAAAGGTTGTACTGCGATCACATAGTATTGATTCACTTTGTATTTTTTTCATAAGGTAAATCATCCTCCTGCCCTTATCCCATTATTTGGGGTCGGCGCAACATGTCGTTTTCTTCCATAGTCTTCTATCAGCCGTCATGTCTGTGTTAACTGCTCTTTCTTTCATGTCCTCTTTCACACAGTCCATCCATCTTTTCTTAGGTCTTCCTCTAGACTTTTTTCCTTCCACATTTATACTCAGAAGTCGTCTCATGACAATTTTTCATAAGGTAAAATTTGGTTTATAATCAAGTATAATGTATTAATTTGTAGAATAAATATATATTTTTATTTTATTAGTTTTAGCAATGGGGCCTAAAATTGCAAGGATTGTGGAAACGTGATAATTATCATAGATAGAAAGGCAAGATCAATGCCTTTACGCCAAATATCCATATAACGTAAGCATTTAATTTGTTAACCGACAATAATATGTGATTGTATTTATGTTAATAAAAAAATATTTATTTGTTTTTATGTTAATAAAAACAATCACATATTATTGTCAGTTAACAATTTTCTGTTTACCTAGTTTAATAATTTCATTAGACTAAATAAAATGTATAACTTTTTGTTAATCTCATATAAAATCACATTACGGCTCAAGATTGTTTCGTCCGCCTCGGCTCTCGCGTTACACTGTTTGTGCTACGTTTGAGTCAACTACGCACTAATAAACAGTGCTGTAGTATTTTACCTAAACTCGAGCGTAATCATTTTGTGAAATCACCACGTTGTCACCGGGTTAATTCGATTTTCTGTATTCTTCCGACTTCGTACGCGTGAAACCAAAGAATATGGATAATTTTTATCCGTTATAAGACCGTTCCTAAGACTAGCGTGTTCAAACAAACACTCTTCAGCTTTGCTTTGTAATATTAGTATAAACTTCATTTTCGGTATTAGGACTACCATATGTATACCTATACCGAGCGCAGTAGTTGTTAGTGTGTAACACTTTCCCGTATTAACTCCATGCTATAATGCCATGTTCATGACATTCTGTAGGAATATATTCATAATCTTTCAATAACTACTAAATGAATTTCGATAAAACTTTACACAAATTCAAAATGTATGTTAAACTTAGCTTAAGTTTTTCGAAATGTACTATTACCAAGTAGTTAAAAACCGGCCAAGTGCCAGTCGGACTGGCCTACCAAGGCTCCGTACTCATTATCTATACATCCCATCCAGCCGGCGTATTACGAGCTTTTTAAAATAATTCAAGTTCCAGGCAGGCCGTAAACTGCATGGCTAAATTAGGTATTATTGCAAAAAAAAAACTTTTAGTTGAAAATTTTATAAAAAAATTTAGTACTTTAACTTTAAGTTGTACCTTCTCCTTAAACATATTAATGTATGACTAGTTTAGCGAACTGACTGACTAAGAATTTTGTTCATAATACGAATTTGCCAGACAGTTCAATTCACGGCGTAAACTGCCTGTAAATAAAAGCTCATAATCCCTGATCTCAAATAAAATAATAAGACAGAAGAACAATGATGATTAGTATTTGTTAGAGCATCGTCTGATATAAGATAAACTGTAAATCCCAGGTCTCTAGTTATCACCGTTCCGGCGATGCAGCCTAGACGTACAGACTGAGGACAGCGAAGTCCCAATAATAGGGTCCCATTTTTACATTTTGTCACGGAACATTAAAAAGCAGGTAAAATTGCGAGTGTTTGCTAGTCTTAAATAAAACTTCATCATATTTATTGATTTATTTATTAGAAAAAAATATACACTTACAATTATCTCAAAATATTTTATTCTCAAGAGTATCCATCATCACATAGATCGGAATTTGTAAATTCGAATTGATGTGATGAAATTGTTGAAAAAAAGATTTAAAAAAGTCAGGTAATGTATTTCTGACAACTTGAAAACATAACATGCAATTATAAAGATAATTTGTATACATAATATTCGTACCAAAATCAGCTCATTTTCATAATTTGTGATTTCCATAATTAATTGTGATTTTCATAATTCATAAAAATAATCAACTTTAATATAAGAAGTGGGACTCCATTTGGGAATTCCAACTACATACAAAAAAAAATCATTCTGCATTATATCATTTTGCTGTTTGACAATCAAAGACATTAAAGTAGAAAAAATAAAATAATAGGCCACTTTTGACATTTCACATAATTATGGACGACACTGCTACGTAGCCTTGTAGTGGAGAGCAAGTAATTATTTTAATACAGAGCTACCAAGTTTTGGAATATTATTTAAGTAAATACGATGATATGGATACGGCAGTGTTAGGATTAACTTCAAAAAACAAATGATTTGAAACCATACATATATGACCTACATACTTCGATATTTAAAAACTTAACATACAACGTCACAAGTGGCCTATAATTTTTTTTCTACTAGGTATAATAAAAGTAATAATTCATCTCATAATCAGCAATACCTACCATTTTACGAGTATAATCTAAGAATTTTGTAAATAAACAAAATACTAATTAAACAAAAATATCTCAAATTAAAATCAGTAACTCATTATTATCGATAATCATTTTATGTCAATATTCGATCATGTAGAGGAATATTTTTTTAAATCAGCAGATATGCTCCTATCATATAACAAGCCTGATTATGGCAACACATAGTAAAAAATTATAATCAATCATATATATATTGTAATCAATTTATTAAGTCATAGCTGGGGGCGGAGTGTCTAGGCTTTGTAATATTTTATACTTTTATTCAAATGTGTCTAGGTTCGTTTTAAATATGTTTTATGGACTGCCGATCACGAGGTCTCGGGTTCGATTCCCGGTCAGGACAATCATTTTGTAAAATCCATAAATGTCATACAAATGTTTGCACTGCGTCTGGGTGTTATGTATTATAAGTACGTATTTACAAAAGAAAAGTAGTTTATGTATTATATCCGTATTCTGGTACCCATTACACAAGCATATAAGCTTAGCTTGGGACCAGAGGACGTTGTGTGAAATGTCCATGAATATTTATTTATTTATTTATCTCATTCTAAATTGTATATAGCTTTAGATTTGTTAGGTAAACTCAGTTGCTAAGACCAATAAGACAAAGGTTAAGATGTTTATCTACAAAATGCTTAGTTTTATGAGAGATTCTTGTGTATATAAAATTGCAATTAATTTTCTTATAGAAAATCGAATGCTTTTATACGATTTTTTTGTGTTCAGCCACGTAGTATAGTTTTTTAGCTAACCTTTAGAAGATATTATGTTAACCTTTCGTAATTTTATTTTATGGATGACAATTTAAATAATAATTATCTCTTTACATATTTATCTTTAAAATTCCTTAAATTGGGTATATAAGCATTAGGTCTTGATTTGACGTAACACTAAAAGCTATAGAGTGGTATATTGATACTATTTTGTATAATATTCGATCTATGCTGCGTAAGCCCTGTCTAAATATTCCTTTCGCAAATGCGAGAGGTGACAAGACTTTTATATAAATACTAGCTGTCTCGGCAAACGTTGTTTTGCCATATGAAAAAAAAAGGTTTGAAAAATAGATGTTGACAGATTCTCAGACCTACTGAATATGCATGTAAAATTTCATAAAAATCGGTCTAGCCGTTTCGGAGGAGTACGGTACTAACACTGTGACACGTAAATTTTATATATAAGATTGATTGGTAGTTATAAGTAATAAACTCTCAAAGTAGTCGAGGCCCTTGCCCAGAAGTGGGACGTCAATGGGCTGGAGAGAGTTATGAATAAAGATGAATATGTGTAAGAAATAATTATCTAAGGATTACTAAGATAGGCCTTTTTTGCTACCAAGTATTTTACAGAATCTCTCTTTAAATGATTGTAAATATTATGTTTATCTTTGGATACATGTACTACCTAGTCCAGTAGACCAAGTGAAATGTCATTTTTGTGAAATATTGGTTGATAAAGAATTTATTTATTTATTTATCTATAGTATAATTTCAGGTCTCAGTACGTTTTGTTGCCATGTTGCTTTTAATAATTATATCATTCCGTTAGTGCTTTTTTTTAATGAGTATTTGAAAGGAAGCACATTTCTGTCACCTTAACATAACTATTTACTCCCTTGGCTTAATCAACTAACAAACGTAAACGAATAGAATATGAAATGAATGAAAAATATTAATACTTATGATAATTTCAAAATACTTTGATAAACAAGCACCAAAATTGGTGTTGTTTCAAAAGATGCTGACAAACGGAAGAGTTTCGAAAAACAATTTAAAAGGTGGGCTGGTTCCTTAAGTCTCTATCGGAATGTTTAATAAAGTTAACCGTTCCAATGTGATGAATTGATAATACAATGTTTATCATAATACTAAAAAGAAACAAATTGGGTAAAGCTGAAATGAAAATAAAATGAGGGTAGGATTAATGATGCAAGTGTGCCGCGGTCATATAAAAGTTACTTATTGCCATGGTTTTATTATTGCCACTTATATTAACAGACCGGGCTGGTCGCAAAACCCTACCCTTGATTATACAAATTCAGATCTACGTAGCATTACAATAAATAGGCTCATTTGCATTAGCGCTTTTGGTTAATGCAATATCTTACGCAATACTTAATAGACGCTGAAAAAATATCTTTGAAGTCGGACAAAATACGTTACCGATCTGGTAGAGTATAAAATAAAATGTTAACTAACCAAAAGCGCTAATGTAACGTAATCGTTCGATAGAGGCGGCGCCTCATCTTAACAATACAAACTGTTCAATTGATTATTTCAAAACAGTCATTTGATCGCTCTCATTATTAATTGTTGTTAGTTTTGGAATGTTTGTAGCGTTTGTTCAGGCGGCTGATCGTTACGGTAACCGACAAGGCCTTACAAAACTATAATCAGACACTTAAAGCTGTATTAACCATTTGTTATAAAATAACCACATCACAAGTTACATCAATATATTATAATGAATCCTATGCTGTGGTTATTTTACGAAGAATAAATTGTCGAGATACCTTCGAAAATGAGATCGCATTTACAAGCCGGTATAAATAATTCACCAAGACAGGAAAACTATGCTTTCATGGCCATATCCAGTCGTAATAGTAGACTAGACGAGAGAGCCGATACTATAACAGAGGCATTAGCGCTCCATAGCGAGTCATTTCTCGTTCATCCCTCTCGTATATCCCAAAAAAGGATACAATAACAATGATTTATATCACCGCACATCCAATACCTGCCATCAAATATAACAACTTGTACGACAACACAGAAATGGCGATGCACCTACAAAAATATTATTATAGATGACAGAATTGAACATAAGCCGGCCCAGCGGCTTCACATTACAATATAATAACATCTAACTTATCACCAGACTACTAACAAATACACATGTAAACTAATACTTTTTAACAGAATAAGGTATTCTTGATACGACACTGCCATAATATATAATGAATAAGCATGAGACGGCAACGTTTTACTTAATGGTAGTGTCATGTCAAGTATATCTTCACTAGAGCTACATCGATGAAGGCAGCATGTTATTACTTTACTTGGTTATTGCAATATAAAGTCGCTTGTAGTCGACGACAGCTAGGGGCCGGCGGCAGCCGCCTGCATTACTTCTTCAAACGCTTGCTCTAGACAATGTTTGAGCTCCGCGTACGACACCACTAAGACACTTTGTTCATCGCGAGACATCAACTCAACCTATATACAAGTGAATACATTATAATTAATAAATCAAATTGAAGCAGAAAAAGTGGAATACCACTCTTCTCCGGGTGCTATAAGAGCCAGCTAAAAGTTAATATCTTTTGGGAAAGTCGAAATTATCGATACTAAGCCAACATGAATGGCTCAACGCGACCTTCAAAAATTATAGGACGTCCAATTTGAGAATATAATGTGATAGTAAATTACCCTTTCAGATGTGCCCCCATCAAGTTGATTGAGACAATAAGCTAGATGCGCCTGGTCCAGCCACGGCCGACCGTCGGGCGACACTGAGTGGAACAAATAGTCCCGGAACAACTTGAGCATGTAACGATCACCAGTCTCGGACCACGTCGGATCCAAGTTTAACCTGATTACAATAAAAATATCACAGATACACATTTCATATACACAAATTATTTAAAAAAATACTTAAATCAATAAAATTGTCGTGTCACAGAGTTTATCACTATTCTACTTCTTGACAAAGTCTTATGAAATTTTATGACATTTGTACGTTTATTCTGTAGGTCTGTGAAACACTATTTTACACCCGAAAACCGTAAGGGGGAACTCTTTAGTTTAAGCAAATGAAATTGCGGTACACAGCTAATTAGCTCGTAAAATAAATATACTATAATTAACATTTAAATATGAATACACAATTTTATTTCGGGATAACAAAATAATTAATTACTAAGTCAAGTTTGGGACCAGACAACGAGCGACAAATTGGCTTGAAATATCACTCTAAGGGTCATTCTGTTCTGAAGTTTTTTGATGGATCTCGACATTTTTTATCTTAATTTATCTTAATTTTTCAACCACCAAATTACGTGTCGTTTAAAATGATCCTGATCCTGAATCGTTAGTCGAGTGGGGTTTAGTCCAACTTCAAAATGCTTTAACTAGAATTTAAAATCTATCGCGAAGTTATCAATAACTCATGTAGGCACGAAACATTTAAATGAAATAATTGTGCTATTCATAAAAACACAGACGAACCCGTTCGGTCAATCTGCATAAAACGCGATAAGGTTTATGTGAAAAATACGTTTACCGTAACGTATTTTTCACATAAACCTTATCGCCTTAATAACATATGGGTACGAATATAAAAACGTTTTATCAAAAAATACCCACATGTCGCATTCATGCATCAAGCAGTCAGTAGAAAGTTATTTCTATTGATTGCAACATACTCGTAAGTTGACGGTAAAATCCATTATTTCCTTTATTATTCTTGTCTATAACCTACGCAGCTGTTAAGTTTTTAAATTTTTTAGGCAAAAGAGCAAAAAACATCATTACATCTGTCTATACGCACATTCTTATTAACTTTCGCGTTTATTGGAACGAGGTTACTTATCGCGCGTTGCAAAAGGGGGCAAGACGGAAAAAATTAAGACCAAAAATTGTAACGACTCTTTTTGCTATAGTTGTAGACCGTGCGGCGTGCGCGTGTTTCTCTGTCTGTCTGTAATAATATATTAAATAAAATTTTATTACAATTCCTTTATGAATCGAAAGGAACTTCGTTCCATCCGGGTGTCCCTTGACACCTCTCAAGTTTTTCTAGTAGGATTACTTACTCAGGTCGTTCGTTGATAACTCCTAATTTAATGAGTATACGCAACAATCTTCCGTTGTCGATCTCTCTAGCCAACTGATCTTCAAAAACATCCGCCCGCCGTTCTAGTGCCTCTACCTATATAACAAAACACTACATCAGATAATTCTATACAATATACCTATGATTTTATTCAACAGTTCGATGATCTTCTAATCTATACTATTAATAAAGAGGTAATAATTTTGTAGAGGGTAATCTCTGAAAATAATGGTCGAATCGTAAAACAATTTGCAATAAACTACATTCTTTCCGAGTACTACTGGCTACATTTATACAAAAATCAGAGTCCTGACGGACGTAATGACGCGAGCGAAAGGCCTCTATAGGTTCCATTAAAACACATAAAAGGCGATTTCAGCTCTAATTAATGCTAATAAAATTAATCATAGCTAAATTAAACAGTTAGACTAATTACAAAAATACGAAATAAGTTAAATTAAAGTACTACATATTTAGCTTTAGTTTGTACCGTATCCATTCATACAATGACTTTTGGTAAACTCCCACCTAATAATAGAACGCTATACAGAATTGTAAACTTCTAGAAACTAGAAAACACCATAACAACTTGAAAATTCTACTAATTGTAAGTTTAAATGTAAAATAACATTAAAGCACACGAAAGGCAACTACAGTTTAATTTAATCTATTTAAATGTTTAGGCAAATTAAGATATCGAAAAGCAAAGTCAAGTATAAGAAAAAGTACTGTATATGCACAACGGACTTGCATAAATAATACACTATTACATAATATTTTTCAAGAAGTAGGTACTGACGAGCTCAAATTCCTAAACTACTAAGTTTATCACAGTTACGTTACAGAATCACAAAAACTTTCAGTTAGATCTTATTATTTGAAACTGTTTTTTTAATCAACGTATTTTTACGTCAATTTACAAAAATTTTAACTGGAATGTTTCAATCCAAAAACCAATATTACAAAAAAAAAAACGAAAATAAGTAATAATGACATACTAAATAAAAACTCATAACTGTAATATGAACTAAACACATATACATCATGTGGTGGACATAGGCTGCCTAGAATAACCAGAGAAAGCCTAAAATAAGCGTTATTAAGCTCCCTATAGAAAAATTAGCATGCAATAAATCTTTGCATTAACAATTGTATGAATTTTACATCAAATATCGAACGGCAGAGTGTACAGCATAGCTTTAGCATAGCAAACAACTTAAATAGGCCTAAAATTAATGTGAAAGTATGAAATGTAAGGTCGTAGTATACATTTTTCGCTCATCTTTTAAATTGATACGTATTTAAGAGGCAGACTTAAGGGCCTACATCAATATTATCGTCGACATGTACCTATTAACACAGCTAGTAGGTATAGAAAATGAAGAATTAGGGATATTTTTTTGTTTACTCAAAATCTACTAAATATATTTTAATTCTGATTTACGTGTTTCTTTATATAATAGTTACTTATGTTTCTAAAGTTATTTCATTAGTTAATACGCGATAATAGACCGACAAATGAAAAAAATAAAAATGAGAGAGGTTCTTTCGCTAAGATTTTCTATCGAGAAAACTTTTTTCAATCGCGTTTCTGAGTTTATGCGATCTTAGATCATATATTGAAAAAACATATACTTAAAAATTAGAGCTCTAGCCATTCAATCTAAAGAAACAATGAAAACTTCGAACGTAGAAAAATGCACGAAGCTATTTTGGTATCCTCTTAAGGGCTCTGAACGAAAATATTCAAACAAAATTTTATGAAAAATTACATTTTTATACTTAGCACGTCAAGTGTTATTTTTATTTAACAAACACGACACTATGACTTTGTAGAAGGAATTAAGTCTACCAGTAGATCTATAGTAATGTTATAAAGCTGAAAATTTGTTTGTTTGAACGCGCTTATCTCAGGAACGGCTGCTCCGATTTGTATAAGTCTATCAGTGTTGGATTTAAATTTATCAAGGAAGGCTATATAACATTTCTATATTCATCGCGTACGAAATTGCTGTACGTTGAACAGCTAGTAATACGATTGCGACTACCTTAAGAAATGTCACAAGGACCAGTCGAAAATTTTGTGTCTTATCATTTAATTATTTCCCTTTTTATTAGTGGTATATAGTACGGACAAATCATATCTACAACGATAGTAAGAAATGAATGTGAAATGTAGAGTAAGCGCAGCAAAAGCGATAAACTGTTAGAACTTAATTAAATATATAAATTAATAAAAAGCATCTACAATGTGATATAAACATTAAGGAATACGCACTCCTCTTCTTATTGTTCTCTAGACATGTGGCGGTCTAGAAAAAAAGCTACATTACGTCACAGAGTAACTTTTTATCAGCAAACTACCTGAATATAAAAAAAATATAAATAATTATATAAACATTCAATATTACCTGAGTATAAAATCTTGCACCTATCATCGGCATAAGATCAGTGACGGAGCGTAGTGCGGGCGACGGCGTTAACAAATACCTAATGGATTTCAACACAATACAGCGTTACAACAAACAAACAAACATCATGTACCATTTATAAGTACAAGCATCTATATTGTGTTTCACATTAACCAGTTACATATATTTGATTATTGCAACGGGCTGAAACATTCAAAGCTGTTCTCATAACAAAAGCTTACGTAATGGGGATATTGGGTTCACAACATAACATCAAATCTAGCACGAACAATGAAGGTATTTAAAAAAAAAAATGAAAATGACATTAATATATAACAATTGTATAAATCTGAGACAATAATAAAAAAAAAATTTCAAATTAAAACCATCCAATAAATTAATAAATGCAAATAATATTTATAAGCCAAAATAAATATCTGCTTCACAAAATTTCGACTATTCTAACTGCAAAAATTGGATTATCAGCTATCTTCTGTTTTCGAAGCCATTCATTCAATATAGCATATTTTTAAATACTTCAGTACAACATTGTGAAAATAAATAAACAGACTTACTGTCTAAGCACAATGTATAAAAAATATCTTGCGCGATTTTTTTAAAGATAATATAGATATTTCCTTGATTCCATAATAAGGGATTTATCTTTTAAAAAGATAATTATAGAACTGTTTCTTTTTACCCTTTTGTAGATTCCGATACTAAGATCTTAATTTGCTAACAATAATTTTAAACAAGCAAAATCGAGTGAACCTAAATATCCATTTTACATGTGTTTATTTAACTCAGAGTATTAAACCAACGGGAGCCGCCAAACACGCTGTTTTCTTTGACAAATATACTGCCATGACGGCGGGATGCCGAGGTAAAGGTAATGCACACAAATACGATAACGTAATTTTATTAGCCATTACGCACTTCCCGCCCAAAATTACCTTATGCACATTAATGGTCTTATTTATAATTACTTATCGAAGGTTTAAACAATAATTTTATCGGAGATAATAAACATTTTATCGTAAAAAGACATGATTATGAATAACAATTTTTTGACAATTTTAGCGAACTTTTAAACCTCCGATAAGTCATTATAAGAGACCATAGTGTCCGTACACAATGAGTATGAGCATTGCTCTCGTAACTTTTTCAGCGAGGGTCGCCTTATAATATCAACTCCTGTTGGATTAACGCTCAAAGACTTTAGATATCTCTGTAGGAACGCTAAATTTAAATTAAACTAATCTAATCTAAATATAGATGAATTATTTTTAGATGGTGCTTTTATCACAGCATGTAATTCCATAACAATAATGTATCTTTACTTATTATAAAACAAAATCGTTATATCTGTATGTATGTCCCTATGTGAGCTTATATCTTCGAAGTTCGAAGATACGCAACGGATTTTGATGCGGTTTTTTTAATAGATAAAAGGCTTTTTGTATAATTTGTAAAGGTTTGGTTTTTGAATTCTACGCGTACAAAGTTTCAACAGCTTGTCTATAATAATTTGTTTAAAGATAATCAAATTATTATAGAAATAGGGAATAGACGTCATATAGTCTTATAGAGCAACAATATGTAAAAGTATTATTCTTTCCCATCTAATCTTATCTTGTATATAAAATTCACGTGTCACAGTGTTAGTTACCGTACTCCTCCGAAACAGCTTGACCGATTTTTATGAAATTTTACATGCATATTCAGTATGTCTGAGAATCGGCCAACATCTATTTTTTAAAACCTTTCTTTTTTGAGTATGGCAAAACGACGTTTGCCGGGACAGCTAGTATGTATATAAATATGTATTTACAAAAACATATTATACGGCTCAGATTTTCCAGATAGTGGATAAGCGATTAATCATGAAGACACATAAATTTAACCTGGCTAAATCGTACTAGCAAAGCAAAGCTACAAACGTCACTGTTGCCATCAATAAAACAAGTATTCTATTGGAAAGAGAAGACCTGCTTTATTAGTCTACGGTTAAATTTAACCTGTAACGTGTATCAGAGACACACATAGAATGTATTTGATGCATATGTGCGTTAAATGAGTGATGTAGCCGTAGGCACTATCTGGCAAATCTGTGGTATAGGGTATTAAGTTAGGTAGGTATTAAGTTCGTATTCTGATATCTATAACACAAGCAAAAAGCTTATTTATAGCCGGCTAAAAGCACCATTTCTTTATAGTTTTGTGTTTTTCTTAAAAAAGTCGTTTACTAATATTAGTTTATAATCATTAGTACCAATTCTATGTGCACGACTAAATTTAATTTATTAAAGATTTTATAATAAAAAAATCTGTTAACATTGCCGAAGTGTGTTATTAACACTCACAAATTTCTTTTTTTTAGTTAAGTTTAATTGTGCACGTAGAATCAGTACCATTGACTTATAAATATCAACATACAGTAAAATATTCATCAAAAAGTGCGACATTTATGTTTCATTGAATAAAATTAATAATGCGCTCTTTGAGAAGTATGTGTGGGTGTGACTTTGAAAGATAGATTAAGAAATGAAGTTCTAAGAGAACGTTGTGGTCTGAAAGAGGATGTAGTGACTAAGGTGGAGAAAAGTATGCTTAGGTGGTTTGGACATGTGGAGAGGATGGATGAGAGACGATTAACGAAAGGCATATACACGGCGGAGGTAACTGGAAATGCTGTGAGAGGACGCCCGAGGAAAATATACTACGATGTCATCACCGGTATACTCCAAAAGAGGCAAGTGCGTAGCACTTACAACCGTCGGGCATGTATGACCAGATGTATGAGTGTGGATGACGCCAAGGAAGTATGTTTGGATCGTAGCAGATGGCACTCTGTAGTGCCTACCCCTATAGGAAAAAGGCGTGATGTTATGATGATGATGAAAATTAATATTTAGCGTAACATTAATATAACAGACATTCTACTTAAGTGAAGAAGGCTCGTGCCCAACAGTGGAATAATTCAACTAAGAAAGTTCAATTATGCAAACAATAATTATTGAATTATGTATATTTTTTATACAACTTTACGCCTGACGGTAAACGATTACCGTAGCCGATAGATTCTTGTAACACCAAGAGGTTTCACCACTCACGCGTTGTCGACAGTGTAGTAACAGCTTAACGCCCTTTTTTTAAACTGCTGGTCTCACCAAAACAATTTGGTTAACTTTACTTTCGAAACATTCATGGAATTCCAATGAAGATGAAAACAATGAGAAAATATGAAACATTTTGCGTGTAAAATAGTAAAAATTGGTCAAGTGCGAGTCGGACTCGCGCGCGAAGGGTTCCGTACCATTATCTATGCAACATAAGGCAACGTTATTAGTATCGAGCAAGAAACGGTAAAAAAATAATGTTTGTTGTATGGGAGCCCCCCTTAAATATTTATTTTATTTTATTTTTAGTATTTGTTGTTATAGCGGCAATAGAAATACATCATCTGTGAAAATTTCAACTGTCTAGCTATCACCGTTCTTGAGATACAGCCTGGTGACAGAGGGACGGACGGACGGACAGCGAAGTCTCAGTAATAGGGTCCCGTTTTTACCCCTTGGGTACGGAACCCTAAAAACGAGAATTTCATTTTTCCGAATAAATTTACAGTACTCAAATGTAACTGCGGGATACAGCTATTATTCTATTAAATTAATATTAGATAGGTAAGGTAGGTTTAAATTTATATTAGGTAACAATATATTGTTACCTAATATAAATTTATTATCTGTAAGCAAAAGAACTTCATATTATGACAATTGTATTTTAAAGTTATCATCATCATCATATTGTCACGCCTCATACATCATGTGGGGGTAGCCAGAGAACATGGTTTTTTTTTTACATCCGTCACTTTTTAATGCATATCATCATACTTATATGTCAATTTTAAAAATAATCTAATTATAGTTTGCTAGAAATAATTTAAATATTAATGTATTCGGAAAAAAAAATTGCCATACAATATAAGATTCTTAAGATCTGCCGAATAAGTCCTGGAAACCAATTCCATAGATGCAGCGAGATTGTCACAATGTATTGTGCGACAAGCAAGTGCAAGGGCCAGCCGACCTAATGCTGTGAGATCATCTTGTTGCGCCTATGACAAAAACATTTCAAATTAAACACAGGGTCTAATGGTTCATGCAACGGATTGCAGTTCACGAAGTCACGGGTTCAATTCTCCAATAGGACAAGTATTTACATAATAACTGACATATTTGGGTATTTAAAAAAGAAAACTATTCTGATACTCAAAACATTAGCTAATAAATAAAGTATAATTTGCAACCAAAGGACGTTGCGTAAAATGTCCATGAATATTTATTTACTCAATATCCTGGCCAAATAAAATGAGAATTTGGTTTAACAAAACAATTCTACTATAATTCTATTCTCATCATAAAACTACTATAACATAGGCGATTTCAAAACAAGATGAGGTTCTCAATTCTTCTGTATGTTTAAATAAAACTACTTTTTACCGATTTAGACGTGTATATTTGTTTTAAATTTTAGCCCGACGTTTCGGAGACTTTGCAGTCACCATGGTCACGGGTGAGAACGTCGGGCTAAAATTTAAAACAAATATACGCGTCTAAATGCGTAAAAAGTAGTTTTATTTAAGCAAATGAGTCGCGCAAGTGTTAGAAAATATTATCTTCTGTATGTATTTTTAAATTTTTTTTTTATTCATGGCAATGTAATTATTACCTGCGCTATATCATTAGAATTTGGATGTAAGACGTCAACAATGCCGCACCAAGATACACGTGCACGACATCCGTTCATAATCACTTTCGTTGGGTCCATGGCTCTGCAAACAACTTATTTTGGTTAGAGCCTTTTAATAACATAACGAGAATTTAATCCGGCGATATCACGATAATATAAGGTGACTTTATCAACGCGGTTAGCGTGGCCGTAACATAACGAAAAATTAGCATAAGTGTAACAACATAATATAGCTTGGCGATAATTAAGTCTTGAGGTAAAATCATGATAATTTAGCTTTGCGATGAAATCGCGATAATTTAGCCTGGTGCAAAGAGCTTGATAATTTACTTATTAAACCTGGTTGGAATATACATAGTGGTAATTTAGTCTGGCGGTTCCTTATTTAGCCCGACTAACGTCGTGGTACTCTGACAGTAATGTAGTAGTAATTTGTTTTGTCAGTACGTAACGTAGCGATGGCGAACTCCGTGTGGTGACGGATTAAGAATACAAGTGTCACCACCCCATCTCCTCCCAAGGGTGCTGTAGAAGTCATCTAAGGGATATTGCACACAGATAACATACTCTGTAAGAGACGGAAAACTCGAAAATAAACCCTGTGCCAATACGCCTGGTCAGCGCGGCACAGACCATAATCCCTCCCAAAGTAGAGGACGCCTGTGCCCAACAGTGGGACGTAAATGGGCTGGAGAGAGAACGTTGCGATAATCTAGCCTGAAGGTGACACCAGGTGTGTAAATAAAGTCGCTGTTTGTAATATAGTGGTATTAGTCTGGCGATATCTAACATGGCGACAATTTAGATTAGCGATAACATCGTAAAAATTTACCAAAATGGTAAAATAGTGATAATTAAAACAATATTCAGAAAGCTAAAAAATTTTGGTCGTAAGTTAATACATACAGAGTATGTGTCTTACTGTGGATTCTTCATCGCAAAAATCCTAGATGTCATGTAAATATTTACCTGCAAGCCAGTCCCGCTGTATGTATAGCACGAAGTGCTGCTGTTAGTTGCACGATTAGACTCCACAAGACCGCTTCGGGTAACAAAGCTCCACACGCTACAGCGCGAAGCATAGCATTTTTCTATACGAAATATTACATCATGAAAATTAGATACATGCCAAAAAACTCCACACTAAACTGTTAAAAACACGAAAATTATATAAATTATTGTCAAATGTTAATAGAAAGCAATCATATTTCAAAGCAATTAAAATAATAAT
Organism: Orgyia antiqua; assembly: GCA_916999025.1. Taxonomy (NCBI): domain Eukaryota; kingdom Metazoa; phylum Arthropoda; class Insecta; order Lepidoptera; family Erebidae; genus Orgyia; species Orgyia antiqua. The sequence goes on along the minus strand of OU779863.1, from coordinate 14,971,051 downwards.
TCAAAAAATATTGTCATTTAAATATAGCTAAATACCGGAGACTGGAATATCATAGCAGATATTATGTTTTGTTCAAGTTATGACGTCATTGTTTATCAGCTAAAAAACAGGGAGCTTCAGGACTTTTCCTCTCCATAAAATTTGTTTTGAAACAGACACCTAGCTTCGGACTTTTTGAAAACCTAATTGAACTATATAGTTGACTTTTGAAAAAAGAAAAGTAGAAGGGTTGAAATAGATATACCTGGTGTGTATAAGGTCTTGGTGCATCAGGGTCCGATGAGAAGGGATCGTGATAAGCGCCATTTGCATCCGACACATTGTTTCCTACACTGCCACATAAATACTTGCTCATCAACGTGACGCACGAAGGATGGTAATTGTATACGAAAACCATCGCTACAACAAATACTTATTTTGATTATTAAAAAAAATTGTCTTCGGACCAGATCCCTTTGGTCTGCGTGTTGACGGATTAAGAAGATAAGTGTAACCAAACTAGTTTCTGATCAGGGTGATTCAAAAGCTAACTTTGGGATATATAAGCAGAAAACATCCTTTGTGAGAGACAGGAAACTGCAAGCCGTCTGATCACCATGGCATAGCAGGCTAAATAACCTTTGCTACTATTATTAACCAACTTCAAAAAAGGAGGAATTTCCATGTTCAGCTGTATATTTTTCTATTTAATACAAGCTTGATAGTGTTTATGCTCCGTGTGGTGACGGATTAAGAATACAAGTATCACCAAACCTTTTACTTCCCAAGGTGCTGTAAAAGCCAGCAAAGGGATATTGTACACAGTTAACATCCTCTGTGAGACGGAAAACTCGAAATAAAACCCTATGCCAACACGCTTAGTCAGCGTGGCACAGTAGACCATAAACCCTCCTTAAGCGGAGAAGACCCGTGGCCAGCAGTGGGCCGAGCGGGAGAGTGTTTATGTATGACTACGTAACACTCTTTACTAAATTATAGAAATAATAAATTGGGTAAAGTCGAAGTGTCGCACTAGGAGGTGTCGTTACAACCGTTTCGGTATCCTGCAATATTACTTTATCAGCCTACAAAAACCTACTGACCCCTAACGCTATTTATACAGACAGATTGCAAGTACATACTATCGCACATATTCTAGTGCATGTCAAGGATTTAAGATAAAGTTGTCAATAACAATTATAGTTATAGACTGTGTATAAAAGACCTGATCAATGCCAGTTAAACAATTTCAATTAAATCTTTTCGGAATTCCATCTCAAAATCGAAAAGCAAACTCTACACATCGCAAATATTATAAACAACCAAGGTACATCAATAAAAGATGACGACAAGATTCAAATGATATGCAGTAGGTTTTTCCAGAAGTGTTTTGCTGAATGTCATAACTGCATCTAATAAATTGTTATTCGAGACTGCAGTTGTTTATGGACTCGTAGAGGTCATGGTGACATTATGTTACGCATAGATATGAACGATAAAATAAATAATCCATTACGTATAGTGACGGATTGATAATAAACAAGTCGCGACTTCTTGTCATTCATTGATTATTGTATAAGAGGAATGGGGGAAAATCTAAGCGGGTATAAATAAATATGGCAGATGTATCCGAGTGGTGACGGATGAAGAATATTAGTATACCGCCCCATTTCCATCCTAGGGTGGGGCAAGGATCTACTAAGAACAAAGAGTATTAAGTCGACACACGCTGTTTGCTTTAATAAAAATACTGCCACGTCGGCGGGGTGCCGAGGTAACGCAAACGAACAATATAACGTCATTTTATTGATCGCTACGCTCGCACTCACCAAGACACGACAGTTTCCGCACACAATGAGTATGATTATTGGTCTCGTACCTTTTTCAGCGGGGGTCGCCTAACAGTGACAACTCCTGTTGGATTAATGCTCTTGCTTGTAAACAGTCATCTTTTGTGAAACTAGACACTTTGCCAACAAATAACCTCCAAAATTAAAGGAGGTCCGTGCCCAAGAGTGGGATATAAATGGGCTGAAAACTTGGAACTAAGTTCTAGGCATCTATTTTTTTAAAGTAAGAGATGATCTAGTGTTACTTACAGTGGTCTCCGAAAGCCTTCGTGGTGAACCAGTCGTGTAGTTTAACAACGTTGGGATGGTCGATCTGTTTCCACATCTCAAGACGTTTGGTAGCGTTCGTAGAGTAAGAGTGAAGACGTCTCAATGCATAATGTTCTCCTGACTGTCTGTGCGCAGCACGAAATGATGTCGCGATAGAATGGGGGGCACAACCTTCTAGAGGAATTAAATCCGTGTACATTTCTACGTTTTCGGGTAAATCTGTGAATAAATGAGTACACGATAATTATTAGGTTAGATGTCACTCGCGTTTATTGCAACTACCCACAAGACTTGGTGAATTTTCTGTCACATAATTTTCTCAACCAGTTATGTCTCGCTACTGGGATACGACTTATGATTAAGATCAGGGTTATACAACGTACGAAGCTCGCTGCTTTCTCGGGGGATTAAATCCGAAATATTCGAGGGAGAACATAAAGGAAACTGGTGTATCCTAAAAGCTAGCCTGCGAAAAACGTACTAGACTGGCCACGAAACTCTACTAACTGTCAGCAAATGGGGAAGGGCCCTTTTCTTAATACTCTTCTCTTTTCCAGCCCATTTACGTCCCATTGTTGGGCACGGGCCTCCTCCACTTTGGGAGGGATTATGGTCTACTGTGCCGCGCTGACCAGGCGTGTTGGCACAGGGTTTATTTTCGAGTTTTCCGTCTCTCACAGAAGATGTTATCTGTGTGCAATCACGTAGCTGACTTTGACAGCACCCTTGGGAGGAGATGGGATGGTGACACTTGTATTCTTAATCCGTCACCACACGAAGGTGGCCTTCACAGTGTCTTAATATTAATTCAAGTAATATCCACGTACCCGACGACGAAGCAATGTGAAGCGAAGATGTCATCAAAATTCTACGTGACCTAAGTCCTGTGTTCGAGGGAGAAAGTTTGATTCTTGTCGATATCCAACTACGGATAGGCCCATCAAATAAACATTTCTTGTTATGCCATTATTACGTTAGCATTTAATTGTTTAAATAGATTTCCAAAAAAGCTTTCCTTCAAAAACTAGGCGCGAAACATCTATGACAGAACACATACCTACACATTTTTGCCAATCTTTATTTAAAGTAAATATATTATTATGCTAATACTATAAAGCTAAAGAGTTGGTATGTTTGAACGCGCTAATCTCAGAACCTACTGATTCGATATGAAAAAATATTATTGTGTTGGATAGTTCATTTATCGAGGAAGGCTATAGGCTATATAACATCACGCTGCGACCTATAGGAGCGAAGCATTATCAAAAAATAGTGCAACGAGGCAAATTTTCTAAAATCCACGCGAACTAAGTCGCGGGCCTCAACTACACTGTTGTAAATAAACACAAAACTTACATGATAGTGATACTTACTTGGTAACAAATCGCAGTAGAATATAAACTAATGTGCGTATTATATTTTACACACCTGGGAACTGGCGAGGATCTGTATGTAAGAACACATCTTCATTCCTTTGATAAATCTCACTTCGAATCGTTTCGGGCATGTAGAAGGACGCGGCAAGACCTATACACAATAGAAACATATCACATTAATATAAATTATTCTTTATTCGAAAATAAACTTAATTCTCTCTTTTTTTTTCTAACACTTGCGCTACTCATCTGTTTAAATAAAACTACTTTTTACGGATTTAGACGCGACTTTTCAGTCACCATGGTCACGGGTTTTCATGAGTCTCACCCGTGACCATGGTGACTGCAAAGTCTCCGAAACGTTGGGCCAAAATTTAAAACAAATATACGCCTCTAAATCCGTAAAAAGTAGTTTTATTTAATTCTCTCTTTTTTTTTTCTTTTATTTAATAAAAGGTTTTATTTTGAATACACTTATTACTTGAACAAATCTAAACACTAAAAAAAATTTACATAGAACATAGCACAGCCGCCGAGACTCTGAATTAGCCAAGGATTTTTATATGGGGAATTAAGAATAGAATGCAAAATAAATATTTCAATATTAGATGTAAATAGTTTTTCAATATCATATTAACATGTAATTTTACTACACCAACACTAAGTACAAATAATATTACCACACAGAAATCTTAATCATACATCTTTACTTAATATAAAACAAAATCTTCATTTTTGTTTCTATGTCCCTATGTGAGCTTATATCTTCAGAACTACACCGCAGATCTTAATGCGGCTTTTTTAAATGATAAGAGTTGTTCAAGAGGATGGTTTTTTTTTGCTAAGGGAAACCACAGCTATACTCCGCACGCCGAATGATGATCCCTATAGTTATAGTTCGTTAGCGCTTAACATTGTACTGACGTCCTATCACATCAAATCCTTTAGAGGTCCATTAAAAAGTCGAAAAAATCATAATTGTGTACAATTGTAAATCATAAAAATTGGTCAAGTGCGAGTCGGACTCGCGCACGATGGGTTCCGTACCATTATCTATGCAACATAAGGCAACGTTATTAGTATCGAGCAAGAAACGGTAAAAAAATCATGTTTGTTGTATGGGAGCCCCCCTTCAATATTTATTTTATTTTATTTTTAGTATTTGTTGTTATAGCGGCAATAGAAATACATCATCTGTGAAAATTTCAACTGTCTAGCTATCACCGTTCTTGAGATACTGGGTACGGAACCCTAAAAATCATGTTTGTTGTATGGGAGCCCCCCTTAAATATTTATTTTATTTTATTTTTAGTATTTGTTGTTATAGCGGCAATAGAAATACATCATCTGTGAAAATTTCAACTGTCTAGCTATCACCGTTCTTGAGATACTGGGTACGGAACCCTAAAAATCATGTTTGTTGTATGGGAGCCCCCCTTAAATATTTATTTTATTTTATTTTTAGTATTTGTTGTTATAGCGGCAATAGAAATACATCATCTGTGAAAATTTCAACTCTCTAGCTATCACCGTTCTTGAGATACAGCCTGGTGACAGACGGACGGACAGCGAAGTCTCAGTAATAGGGTCCCGTTTTTACCCTTTGGGTACGGAACCCTAAAAATGAATATTAAGAAATTATTACGTAATGTTCGGAAATAATATAAAAAAACTCAATGCAAATGTACATGGTACGTGCTGCAAAAGTTACGTCGTCAAGCTGTTATCGACTAAGAAGGGACACATCGATAAACAAAATATCGATAATTTGTTGGAAAAATCAAACAAATGCTTTGAGTTTGTATATTATTTATATCAATCTGAATCTGATACTGCGGCCGTATTATGAGCTCTTATTCCCAGGCCGTTTACGCCGTGAATGGAACTGCCCGGCAAATTAGTAATATGAACATAACTCCCAGCCATCCAGTTCGCTAAAACAGTCATAGATTAATATGTTTATAGAGAAGGTACAACTAAAACTTTCAAGTGCTAACTAAAATTTTTCAACTAAATGTTTTATGTTTACCATAATACATAATTTAGTCAGTCCTGTATGGAACTTGCATGATTTTTAAAAAGCTCATAATACGCCCGCAGGTCCATGTAATCCATAATTGCCAGCTAATTATGAATTCTTTAAAATTCAATTCAAAAAGAATTTTAAATTCTTTAAATTATGCAATTTGAATAAAAATTAAAGTATAGTAAAATAAAATATAAGGCTGTTACTTTTTTATCCAGTGTTTTATGTCCATCACTGCGCGTAGTCTTTTTTTCAAAATAAATAAATATTGCTTATTATGTTGAATGACCTGGCTGAATGACATGACATTTGCCTAAAAAAACAGTATTTTATCGAAATTGTTTCGCATAACTAATACAACTGTCAGTTGAAACGTTATAGGGATCATCATTCGGCGTGGTAACTATAGTAGATGATAATATATTTACTGTAATAGATTTTTTGTCAATGAATGAATAAAAGAACACCATAATTTATACAATTTTAAAAATATATTAACAAAATACGCACAGGTTAGCTGGCTAGCAGGTAGCTGTATATTTACATAATTACACTAGCCAATCACAGTATGTTATACAACTTGTCCACTCTTTTTACCGTCTTTGTAGCGACAGATTAACAATACAAGTGTCATTTCTTTTCCAAGGTGCTGTAAGAGCCAGCTAAGGGACAATATAAGCAGTTAACGTCTACTGTGAGAGACGGAAAACTCGAAACTAAATGCTGTGCCAACGCCTGCTCAGCGCGGCACAGTAGACTATAGCCCTCCTAAAGTGGTGTAGACCCGTGCCCATCAGTGGGACGTACATAGGCTGGAGAGAGAGAGAGAGAGAGATACAACTTTTATAAGCATTATGTGTATTTAGGTTGTATGTATTAGACTATACTCATCACTGCTGAACAGAAAACAAACAATTGTGTGATATTTGATATAGTGTATTTGGTCTACAATACCACTACCAAATAGGTTTTCACAGAACTCATGGAATGAAATATAGTGATACTTTTCATTGTAATCACTTAATTACTCTATCACCACAAAACAAAAAAAGAAATACGTACAAAATGATATTCGCAAAATAATATGCAGATTGCAGACTTAAAAATTTATACAGAATTACAACAACACGTCAGATACATCGCATAACAATGCATCCTTTATGAATCGCAAATACAAAGAAACGCAGACAAATTTTAATATTAATATCATTTAATATTAATGATCATTTTTAGGGTTCCGTACCCAAAGGGTAAAAACGGGACCCTATTACTGAGACTTCGCTGTCCGTCCGTCCGTCCGTCTGTCACCAGGCTGTATCTCAAGAACGGTGATAGCTAGAGAGTTGAAATTTTCACAGATGATGTATTTCTATTGCCGCTATAACAACAAATACCAAAAATAAAATAAAATAAATATTTAAGGGGGGCTCCCATACAACAAACATGATTTTTAGGGTTCCGTACCCAGTATCTCAAGAACGGTGATAGCTAGACAGTTGAAATTTTCACAGATGATGTATTTCTATTGCCGCTATAACAACAAATACTAAAAATAAAATAAAATAAATATTTAAGGGGGGGCTCCCATACAACAAACATGATTTTTAGGGTTCCGTACGCAGTATCTCAAGAACGGTGATAGCTAGACAGTTGAAATTTTCACAGATGATGTATTTCTATTGCCGCTATAACAACAAATACTAAAAATAAAATAAAATAAATATTTAAGGGGGGCTCCCATACAACAAACATGATTTTTTTACCGTTTCTTGCTCGATACTAATAACGTTGCCTTATGTTGCATAGATAATGGTACGGAACCCTTTGTGCGCGAGTCCGACTCGCACTTGACCAATTATTATATATTTATTAATTTAACATACATCATGTTTTATCACTAACAACAGGCAAAGGTCTGCAGTTATAAATACTAATTGATTTAATCGACCTTTGCTTAAGCAGGATGTGATCTATCTTTATCGTAATATAGTGGTACCAATTCTAGGTACACAACTAAACTTAACTTAACTAAAAAATGAAAATGGGTAGTGTCAATAGAGCTATTACTTGCTATTTCGTTGTACGCATTTATATTAATTAAAATCGTTAGTCCATAATACACAGTTTTAATAATAAAAACCTTCAGTAAACATTGCCGAAATGTGATAATGACGCTATAAATTTTAATTTTTTAGTTAAGTTTAGTTGTGCGCTCGGAATCGGCACCATTATTGTACGTTACATAACCAATGATCGGAGTAGGTAGAGCTATTTAGGTTCATTGACCACAAACATTGATGTTAATATGGACATTCCATGGGATAAAACTACTTTTAACGGATTTTATCGCGGTTTATTTGGTAGTATTATTTATTGTAAAATACGATTAGTACATAAAATAGCTCTACCTATTCCGATCACTATACATAACAGATCTTCGTTATGCATTGTCATAAATATTATCCATGGACTTTTAACACAAGATCGTCTGGTCCCGAGCCAAGCTTATATGCTTGTGTTATGGACAGGGTCGGACTGAGCAGGAAGGGCCCGGTTGGCTGATCACAAATCTGGGGCTCAGGACTAAATGTGTATACCCTCAATGGGCTCAAGGGGCCCGCGCACGGGGGACCAACAGGCAAATGCTATTTTGAATGTATGAGCAATCGGACACTGATTATGGGTACCAGAATACAGATAGACAACATAAATCAGTTTTGTAAAAACGTATTTATATTGCATCACATTAACATACCAGCTGTTGTCCGCGACTTCGTACGCGTAGAATTTAGAAAATGTTCCCCGTTTTTGTAACATTTTTCACTACTGCTTCTCTCCTATTAATCGCAGCATGATGTTATATAGCCTATAGCCTTCCTCGCTATATGGATTATACATAATAGAGGTTCCTGAGATAAGCGTAAACAAACAAACAAACTCTTCAGCTTTATAATATTAGTATAGAAGTATAGATATAGCTACCCGCGGTTTCGCGGCCTTTATCGTGATTATATATAGCCCATGAGTTACTGACCTAAGAGCTATACATCTGCAAAATTTCATTAAAATCTATTCAGTAGCTTTAGCGTGTAAGAGCAACATACGTACATAATACCCACACATTCTTACAGACTTTCGTGATTGTAATAATGTATTCATAAGACTCCGCCAATATCGTTTGTTTGCTAAACAAAATTGTACAATGACTATTGTACTATGTTACTCAATTTTTTTTTATTTATTTCGTAGTAATGACCAATAACTATTGATATTTTAAACTTCATAGCTCCCTTAAGAGCAGGCTTTTATGAAACATTATAGGCATCTGAAAAGCATCTGTATAAAGTCACATAACAAACAAAAACACATACCTAACACCTTTTACGTTGGAGGGGTTTATGATTATTATAATATATGGTAACATTATTGGACTGGGCAACAGTAGTCATAACAGACCAATAGTTACTTCATCATTCACCAAACATCTTAGATTAACAAAGATTATCTTTCAGAAATCCACTAAGAACCAGTTTTTTCCTCCACATCCATTCACCCACCTATCAAGCTTTCTCAGTCCACAGCTGGACATAAGCCTCCCTCATAGATCGCCACAATACGCGACTATGCGACATGTGTATACAGCGGAAGCGGAACTTTGCCATCTTCATGATATGGGCGTTTTATCACTTTTATGACTAATAGTACATAGATTTATTAATGACTAGCTGTTCCCCGCGACTTCGTACGCGTGGAATTTAGAAAATTTTGCCCATTTTTGCAGCCTTCCTCGATAAATGTACTATCCAACACAGAAAGAATTTTTCTATTCGGACGAATTGTTCCTGAGATTAGCGGTTCAAACAAACAAACTCTTCAGCTTTATAATATAGATAAAAACAACAATCTATTTATGTATAAGTCCACGCCTAGCAAAATAAGCGCCCCATACGATCTCAAGCATCCACCTATTGCATCTTTGCGAACATGCATTTTTTAACGCACACCCTGTATATGTACGTAATTATTGAACAACAGCAAACACAGTAACACCATTTATAAACATGTTATGTACATATCATAAATAAGAATATCATTTGACATCCGTTGCAATAAACACATAAAAAATTATAGGAATATAAGATGTGGAACCATGTCCACAGACAATTTCCTATGTGGTGAGGTAAAACAGAATACATTATAATAAATGTGTGTGCCAATGTGGCACAATAGAAATCTCATGTAAATATATTAACAGATTCCGTCCGCGCCAGTTGCAATCGCGATACAACATTGACATTGAATTCAATTGTATTACAAGTAAGGACGACTGCTCAAGATTTAAATAATAAATAATAGTTTAAAAAAACACAACTAAAAAATAGAAAAAATTGGTCAAGTGCGAGTCGGACTCGCGCACGAAAGGTTCCGTACCATTATTTATGCAACATAAGGCAACGTTATTAGTATCGAGCAAGAAACGGTAAAAAAATCATGTTTGTTGTATGGGAGCCCCCCTTAAATATTTATTTTATTTTATTTTTAGTATTTGTTGTTATAGCGGCAATAGAAATACATCATCTGTGAAAATTTCAACTCTCTAGCTATCACCGTTCTTGAGATACAGCCTGGTGACAGACGGACGGACGGACGGACGGACGGACGGACGGACGGACGGACGGACAGCGAAGTCTCAGTAATAGGGTCCCGTTTTTACCCTTTGGGTACGGAACCCTAAAAAAGAGTTTCTCTGGAAATGCGCGCATGCGTAGTCGCGTACTAGCCCTCTCTCTTACTCTCATGCAAAGGATCCGGAAAGAGATTAATGAATCCTGGCGAATCTAACCAGGATAATCGGATATTTTAATCGAATTATTGCATTGTCATCGGTCTTTGACAGGTGTGCAAAAGTTGAATAGAATCTGACCGTTTAAAGTGGGTCAAAATAGCGTCCAAAGGAGTCGGTTACAAACATACAAACAAACATACAAGTGAAGCTAATATAAAGCGTGTAAAAATGGATCTGGAAAAATCTAGAACTACCTACAAATGTATAGTGTATATTATAACTCATTAGAATTTTCGCAATTGATTTTCAGTATTCTCGATAATATTTGGAGCTGTCAATAATACTTAAGTTTTTGCTTCTATTGTATTAATCGGCATTATTCTCACACCCATTACTATTGTAAAATATAACGATTTGCAAAAAAAAAAGAAAAAAATATCCGTGAGTTTCTTGTCTACACCTAGTTTCCGATGTTATAAAAGAACTTATTAAATATGATTACTTAAAATATTAAAAAAAAAACTGATAGAATAGAGACTAAAAACACCCTTTTATATAAAAAAATTTGCTTAGTTCAAAAACTAAAAAACACGCTTGAAAATCCTGAATATCTTTTTAAATAATTGCATTGTCATCGGTCCTTGATACTCGTATGTATGCAAAATTTCAAATTAATCCGACATTGCAAGTGGGTGAAAATTGCGTTGAAAGATTCCGTTACATAGATTAATACATTGATAGATACATACCGAAATTATAAAAGCGTGTTAAAAATAGTGAGTGATACATAGAATAAAGTACACATACATAATGAATCCGTATCTCTGTTTATCACACTTATATGGTCTTTACTTCGTGTGATGACAGATTAACGCGTTCAATGCTGAATAATTTGCGAATTTATAGCCAATGCTAAGAAAAAAGTCATTCGCCCAGTGCTGAAAACGCGTATGTGCGTTCAAAAAATTTTTCGCGTAGTGCTAAGAACGCTTATAAGCGTTCATAGAAAACTCGCGTAGTGCGGCTGGACGCTATAGCGCGTTGTCTTTTACCTTCCCGCAGTGCGGCCGACGCTTATGTGCGTTCGGTAACTTTCGAGTTTTATGACTGTCATATAACAATTACGGGTCATATAAAGGTGTTGGATGGATAAAGGTGCTTCCACACTAGTGTTTATTTGTAAGAGATTTTGTGAAGTTTACGCCATAATATACCTTCGTTCGGTTTTGTTAAAATAGTAAGTTATACCTTAATAAAACAGTAATAGTAAAGGTACCTTCTCCCGAAAGCCCTTTTATTCTTAATTTTTTTTATTTACGACACTTCGCCCGCCTCGTAATAGACACCATTTATAAATAGACTAAAACTACCTATTACTTTAGTTAAAAGAGCGAGTCATAATTAAATTATTTCAATAATCTATTGTACTAAATTAGGTTATTGTAGACGGGCTTCGTGGCGTAGTGGTTCATGTACTGGACTGCCGTTCACAAGGTCGCGGGTTCGATTCCCGCTTGGGACAATTATTTGTGTGATATTCATAAATGTCATACAAATGTTTGTACTACGTCTGGGTGTTTTCTATGTATTTTAAGTATGTATTTACAAAAGAAAAGTAGTATATGTATTATATCCGTATTCTGGTACCCATAACACAAGCATAATAAGCTTAGCTTGGGACCAGAGGACGATGTGTGAAATGTCCATGAATATATATTTATTGTTGTCGTCGCCGAGGGCCCCCCCCCCCCCTGCAAGATTCGTAGCAGAAACCTGACTAGTGTGTAGTCTCCTTTACAATTCCACATTTTACGACCGTTTCGAAACAATAGACACCCAGAATACACGCTATAAACGCACAGGTGCGGCGCACCTCGCTTGCCTACAGATTTTTTTTTGTATGGACGCGTATACGCGTCGGCCCGCACTTGGTGAAGATCAGAAAAACGCGCATAAGCGTTAGCCGCACTGAACGTATTAAGAATGCGAGTATCACCACCCCTTTTTCTTCTCAAGGTGCTATAAAAGCCAGTTATGGGATATTGAACATAGATAACATCCTCTGTGAGACAGAAATCTCGAAAAAAAAAGCCCTGTGCCAGAACTCCCAGTCAGCGCGACACGGTACCCAACAGTACGACATTAAAAGGCTGGAGAAAGAGATAGAGAGAGAAATAATGGTTTTTAATAAGAATCGAATCCATGATGAGAGTTGCACTGCCATTAAATTCGTCAGATATAAAATGCATTATCTTGTGTAATTAATTACAAAAAGTGTGTAAATTGTATTACGATATCACATTTATCGGTAAATTAATTTAATTACAATGTGAATCATTGCTAATGAGACATTAAAAATAACATTTGAACTATATAAAAGAAGGCATTGTTAGCTTTATTATTGATAAATTAAGAACGGCTGTACTGAGTAGATGAATATTGGTAGTAAAAGTATCTTGGAATCAGGAGATGGACTTTTTGTCCATCCATCCATTAGCCTCTCTCCGTTCACTGTTGATCATAAGCCTCCGCCATAGATCGCTACAATGCGCGGTCTTGTGAAGCTTGCATCCTATGACTCCTTGCGACCTTGCGACCTTGACGATAATATCGTAGCTCTACGTTGTCGAGGGCCGCTCAACGCTACGTCGCGTCGTCCGGTACGTGGTCGCCACTCTAGGACTTTTCTTCCCTAACGATCATCGGTCCTACGAGTGATGTGGCATACCCATTGCCACTTCAGTGTGCTAGATACAAACTTATTATCCATGGGAATTTTAATGTGGTTTTTTTTAACGCAGGCAACAGCTAAATACAGAAATATAAACAAAGCACATCGCACAGCATTAATTCTTCTGCTCAGCCATTAAAATATAACTACAATCCTATATTGGTCTAATATACAATGCTAACCAGAAACGTCTAGCAACACACGGTAGTTCCTAGTTTCCTGACTTTGTCATTTTCTTTTCTAAGTAATGGAACAGCAGACTCTTCTAGTACCCTAAGGATATGGGATATTTCACGCAACATCCTGTGGTCCAAAGCTAAGCTTACTAGAATACGGATATAATTCATATACTATTTGCTTGCATACCAATAAATAAAATAGACGGAATCGACGGGAGTCGAACCCGCGACGTCGTAAAACACTAAATGAGAGTATGAGACTAACCACTGCACAAGTCCCGTCAATAATACAGCCTTAATTTTAGTTAGGACAGACAACAGGTGAAGATAATGTTTTCGTAATTTTAAACATGGAAATTAGAACACAGAATTTTTTATGGTTTTTAACAACGTATTTCGCTATCTATTGTTCTGGTCTTAAACCTAAACGTGCATCCTAAACATTTAATATATCTTAATATACACGTAAAGTAGTACTCTAATATTCACATTAAAATAAGCAAAGTGCACAAAATTACATTACACAAAATTGATTGAAGATAGATAACAGTATTTGCATAAGTATAGAGGGCGGCCTTATCTCTAAAAGCAATCTTTAAAAGGCAACCTAAACCAACGTTAAAGAAAAAAAACATTGCTATCGCAGGACAAATTATTGTAGCAAGGATTAAATGCACATTCACATATTATTATAACCAACCGCTAAAAATATAACTTTTAGTCAGTCATAAATAAGTAGGTACACATACAATATTTAGGTAAACTGCAAAAACATTAACACATGATTGCAGTCGGGCTTAAGTTTAGAGGATTATTTTCGATTCTAAGTTTCATTTCGGGAAGGTTATGAGCTTAGTGCTCATACAACTCAACTTAATTTCAAGAAAATAGTAACGAATATATTTTTGTTTCAATTCTCGACATTTCGAAGGACAGGGTGTTTCTGACCGCCAAACCCACCTGGCTACGCTCATGTATATAAATTTATACATAATTTAACACATAAATATATATGTGTAGTATAATCAAAATAAATATAAAAGGCTAATATGTACCAAGTTAAAACATAGAACTATTAACATTGCACATCTAGAAAGTATATTATTATTACCAGCTTTAGAAGTCGAAGGTCCCATATGAGTAGGTGTTCCGCTATATATTTGTGTGGCGTAAGGCGACACCGCGCCGGCAACGGCAGCGTTCATACATGCTTCATTACATCCTGAATGCAAAAACATTAAATCAATCCAAACCAACATGTCTCCCAATAAAAAAATTTGTTCTCTAATGTTTTTCTTGATTTATCAGAATATCCCAATGTCAATCACGTCCTTAACCAGTTTTTAGTTGAGTTCCAAGAAAAACTGGCTAAGTAATAGTTTGACTCGCGCACGAAGTAAAACTGGCTAAGTACGAGTTTGACTCGCGCATGAAGTAAAACTGTCTAAGTAGGAGTTTGACGCGCACACGAGGTAAAACCGGCTAAGTAGGAGTTTGAACCGCGCACGAAATAAAACCGGCTAAGTAAGAGTTTGACTCGCGCACGAAGTAAAACTGTCTAAGTAGGAGTTTGACGCGCACACTAGGTAAATCCGGCTAAGTAGGAGTTTAACTCACACACGAGGTAAAAACGGCTAAGTACGAGTTTAACTCGCGCACGAAGTAGAACCAGTTAAGAAGGAGTTTGACTCGCGCATGAAGTAAAACCAGCTAAGTAGGAGTTTGACGATATTCTGGTCTTTAGTATTTGCTCTTATAGAAATAGATTATCAGTGAAAATTTACACTCTCTAGCTATCACAGTTTCTGAGATACAGCCTAATGACAGACCGCGAAGTCTCAGTAATAGGGGTCTCGTTCTACCTTTTGGATACAGAATTAAAAAAAGCTACAAATTAGAATCACACCCTTTTTAAATACATATATGCTACCTGTGTATGCTACATAGTAAAGAGTAATACAACAGATCTGTCAATGTCAATCATTCGCGCGTACTACAACTACAAGATCAAATTGGTCCAATTTAGAAATTATTCCTACCTACAGACGTTGCCGTCAGCGATCGTAAATTGAAACCAATGAAAACAGCAGATATAAATAAGTCTACACATAGTTGCATTACATTCAATCAATACTCAAGGGTACAAAAGAGGGGATATAGGTTGTATTAAAGACAGTTATTTTTTGAGTTATACTTCTTTGAGGCGTAAAGAAAAACTGTTGAGTAATTTTTTTTTACCGTGAGAAAAAACCAACACATTCATATTATAAAAAGATTTTTATAATTAATTAAAAATTTAAAAAAAATATTAAAAAAGGTATTTCGCTTCTGTAATAGTAATTTAAGAGGAAGATCCTGGCTATGCCTATGTGTGATAAGATTTAAAGTTACCTGGCATACATTAAACTCTTTTTCATAAAGCAAGTATACCTATAGAATAATTGGTCAAGTGCGAGTCGGACTCGCGCACGAAGGGTTCCGTACCATTATCTATGCAATATAAGGCAACGTTATTAGTATCGAGCAAGAAACGGTAAAAAAATCATGTTTGTTGTATGGGAGCCCCCCTTAAATATTTATTTTATTTTATTTTTAGTATTTGTTGTTATAGCGGCAATAGAAATACATCATCTGTGAAAATTTCAACTGTCTAGCTATCACCGTTCTTGAGATACTGGGTACGGAACCCTAAAAATCATGTTTGTTGTATGGGAGCCCCCCTTAAATATTTATTTTATTTTATTTTTAGTATTTGTTGTTATAGCGGCAATAGAAATACATCATCTGTGAAAATTTCAACTGTCTAGCTATCACCGTTCTTGAGATACTGGGTACGGAACCCTAAAAATCATGTTTGTTGTATGGGAGCCCCCCTTAAATATTTATTTTATTTTATTTTTAGTATTTGTTCTTATAGCGGCAATAGAAATACATCATCTGTGAAAATTTCAACTGTCTAGCTATCACCGTTCTTGAGATACAGCCTGGTGACAGACGGACGGACGGACGGACAGCGAAGTCTCAGTAATAGGGTCCCGTTTTTACCCTTTGGGTACGGAACCCTAAAAAAGAGAGATAATAACGAAATAATAAACACAAAAATATTTGTTACGTACAGAAATAGAACCAGCTACCTTGTAAACAAAAGTTAACCGACTTTCAACACACGACAAGGGCGGACCATAAATTTAGAGGTACATATTATTATGTACACATATATCACAATTCCATTCTTTACAAAAACCAAAGGTACGAATATGATTCGCGCACACATTCGGTCTGATAATCATAAGAAATTGGTTGAGCTGTTTCAAAGACGTTTGCTAACACATGAAGCCAATTCTGATGCATCATAAACTTAACTAAAACGAAAACAGCTATAAATAAATAAATAAATATTCAGGACATTTCACACAACGTCCTCTGGTCCCAAAGTAAGCTATATTTCTATGCTTGTGTTATGGGTACCAGAATACGGATAGACTACATATACTACTTTTCTTTTGTAAATACATACTTATAATACATAGAAAACACCCAGACGCAGTATGGTATACAGCTATGGTGTATTTTTTATTTTTTAGTAGTTTAGTCAACATTGCCGAATTGAATTATTGACACAATGACACAATCAATTTTCATTTTTTGATTTAGTCAGGCACTATTGACATTTCTAAAAATTACGTATGGTATGTCTCTATGTGAGCTTATATCATCAAAACTATGTAACGGATTGTTGCAGTTTTTTTAATAAATGGAGTGGATTTAGAGGGTGGCTTTTTGTTTAATCTGGTAGGCTTGGATTTTTAAATTCGACGCATACGAAGTTGCAGGCAACAGCTAGTATAAATCTTATATATAAAATTCACGTGTCACAGTGTTAGTTACCGTACTCCTCCGAAACGGCTTGACTGAATTTTATGAAATTTTACATCCATATTCAGTAGATCTGAGAATCGGCCAACATCTATTTTTCAAACTTTTTTTTTAGTATGGCAAAACAACGTTTGCCGGGTCAGCTAGTAAATAAATAATATTATAACTTACCAATAGAAGTAGATGAGTTGACTGCACCAGATGTGTTAATACTGCCATCAGAGTTGGTAGAGTAAAAGTATGTAGTACCACCAACATTTTCCTGTTACACAAACAATATTATCATTTAAATAATTGTCTCTAATATTTTTAAACATAATGGTATGACTGTACTAATTTTACTTCAGGTTTTAGGATGTAGATAAACAACATATTCTCCGTGTGGTGACAGATTAAGTATACAAGTTTCACCACTCCATCTCCTCCTAAGGGTGCTGTGAAAGACAGCTACGGGATATTGCATACAGATAACATCCTCTGTGTGAGACATACACCTGTTCAGCGCGCCACAGTAGACTACAATCCTCCCAAAGTGGAGGAGGCCAGTGCATAACAGTGAGACGTAAATGGGCTGGAGAGAGAGATAAATAACTTTGTAAATTGTGGGAGGAAGACCTTGGTGTCTTTATCAGTTTACATTATCATGGGCACCAGTTAACTCCAAACTTTAAACCATGCCACAAACTTATTCATATAAATTGAAATCAAATGAGGATATTGTTGTAATTCGGTTTTTATTTTTTTATGAAATGAATTGAATAATAGCTCTTTTAAAAACTTTTCTATTTGATTGATTTAGGGAACATCATTCATTTTTTCTGAATGATTAGAAAGTTGGCAATACAAGTGTCACCACCCTATTCTAGCGAAACAATAAAAGTATAATATAAATTGATAAAACATTCTGCGATACAAGGAAATTTCTCAGCAAACTATTACTATCAGTATAATATCTTAGAAGTAAGAGGCAGGAGAAGCACAAAAGTAGAATAAATGCTGTAGAGATGCGCTCTTTGAGAAGTATGTGTGGTGTGACTTTGAAAGAGAGATTAAGAAATGAAGTTATAAGAGAACGTTGCGGTCTGAAAGAGGATGTAGTGACTAAGATGGAGAAAAGTATGCTTAGGTGGTTTGGTCATGTGGAGAGAATGGATGAGAGACACTTAACGAAAGGCATATACACGGCGAAAGTAAGTGGAAATGCTGGGAGAGGACGCCCGAGAAAAATATACTCCGATGTCATCGCCGGGATACTCCAAAAGGGGCAAGTGCGAAGCACTTACAACCGTCGGGCATGTATGACCAGATGTATGAGTGTGGATGAAGCCAAGGAAGTGTGCTTCGATCGTGGCAGATGGCGCTCTATAGTCTCTGCCTACCCCCATGGGAAAAAGACGTGATGTTATGATGATGATGATGAAGTAAGACATATAAATCAAAACTTGACAAATCCATTTTTAAATACAATTATCTATTATCAGTTATCACTTTTGAGCTAATAAACTATATAAAAAAAACTAAAAACTATAACTATATAAACTATCTCACTTGTTTATTATTTATTAATATTCATAAATCAGTAAATACACAAAGACCACTATTGTAAAAAAACCATTTATTGCAAGTATTTATTATTCTTGTGTATTTATATTCAATTTTATGTGTACGGAAAATCTAATTTATGGCAAGTGGTATCAGTAGTTATTGGAATATACATACATATTAAATGTGAAACGAAATAACCAATAACAGTTAAGAACTATTAATAATGACTATTCCATATGAGATGTAATAAAACAAAGTACAGGGGAATGGCATCGTTTAAAGAGTTCCTTATACACACACAAATATAGGCAGAATATTTGTCGGACCAACTAGTTTCATAATTATGTAGTGGTATAGCTATTAACATGATATGGTGACCATGCGTAGATAGTTGGGTTTGGAGATGTCTCTTGATAATACATCCTGAGATTTCACTTCAGCCGATTATTACTTTAAGAAACTAATTCCATCTATCATAATTAACTTCTTGAAATAGGGTGATGACACTTAATCAGTCACACAAGGGCACTTAATACCATTAGGTATTAAAACATATATTGAAAAAATTACTACTAGTTTTAAAGTTGCATTTATTAGTTTTCAGGTTGCTTTGTTTTCCATACCTATAGTTAAAACATTCTTACAAATGCACAGCATGGTTGTACAGAAAAAGAATATTCAAAGAGGGTATCTCCCATACCACTTCAATCACCACATAAAAATTTCTGTTTTAAAATCATTTTAACATGAGAATTATGTAAATATACAAAAAAATTTACATATTTATATATTTCTATATAATAGAATTGTAATTATCAATCAAATAATAGTCATATTGTAAGTTTGTAACTATAAAATTATCAATTTTTCAGAGTGAGGTAGTTGTAAAAAGATTTTTTTTAAATAAATGCTAGCTTACCTGATGGACTTGTGATGTACTTGGGAGACTGGCTAATGCAGAAGGTGATGATCTTTCTGGTGATTCAGGCAGTATGCTTGGTGGAGCAAAATAGTTCATAGGAACAAACTCTGTTATTAGCACCTGTAAAAAGATGTTTAACTTTATAGATAACATTTTTTTCTTCTTAACTAAGTAGGAAAAGACCTAACGAAATACCTTTTTTATGGCTGTGGGAGATGATTCCAAGCTTAATTGTCCAAATGTCTGATTCAGTGATCTTGTAGGAGTGGAGTGATTCTGAAAAATCAAAGCACGAGTCATTAAAAAATTTCTTAATATTAAAATGATTAAAAGTAAGCCATTCTACTTACCATGTAGGTCGCCAGCTTAGACTCTTGGGGCAGCCCGTTTGGAGGAGAATATTGTAAAAATATTGAAGGATCCATGGTTTCCATTTCTCTGTGTAACCAACTCATGACGTCTTTTGGAAAGTTTTCAACAAAATATTCTGAATCTCGCGAGTTTGATAATCTTCTGTGTTTACGGCTACGCGACGTAAACTTCGCTCACCTGGGCGATTATCAACAGGCCATCTTTCTCATTCGGCACTGTTCGTCACACTAAAGTTATTAACTAAAAATTACGAAGGTACACCAACATCTTAGACATGGCTTTCTAAATAACACTACATACCCGAAACGGACGAATAAGCTATACCCAAGTAAGCGATTTATAAGCTCATTGCTACAAAATTCTTGGATATAACATTTGCTTGATTAATGATCAATTTATGAAAATAAATAATAAGACTCTCAAAAATAAACAGACGATGGGAACACAGTGAAATACAGAATTCTTGTAATAACTAGATAAAGCTACAATTTATTTTATACGCGTGTCATGTCGTCTCTAAATAATAACTCTCTACAGTGGGCAACCCTAACGACAATCGTTGAAAATTCATTAGGTAATCGAGATAATTCGATTCGTTGAAATCCTGATCAGTTTCTAAATTAAAATAATAATGATCTTCTTTTGTTTTTCCTAACACAAACTAATTATATTGCGTTTATGTAGTATTAGTTAAATCAAAAAAATTTTAATGAATCCGACAAAAATACTCGTGATGTCATAACAATGAATTATTTTAATATGATAATATTAAAAACCTATCAAAATTCAATTATGGAAAGATTATGAATAAAATCGAATGCATTGGATCTCTTATCTATATCGGTTTATTCTACGTCCTTAATTCTTTTAAATAACCATTGATCGTGGTCCGACAGCTTAATCTTGCCTTTTATTGCATTTTATTGTCTCTTTACTATTTCCTATATTATTTCCTGCATGAGTTAGATGTCGGTTTCAGCTAGGCGAAGATTTAAATGCCTACGATTCTAAGTTATTTTCCATGGACACATTACTGTTACAGCACAGGGCCCTGAGTCGGGTATTTCAACGGTGTCACAACTGTACCATTATTGTACCATTATGGTGCAATAGTAAAGTTTTTGGTAGTCTACTATTATTGTGTCGTCATAACGACTTCATCATTGACTTACAATTGTCAAAGTGACATAAATTGCTAGTCTCGTACACAACTGCTTCACAATTGCAATTCAATGACTGAAATGTTTCGGTAGTCTGCTATTTTGAATTTGACAGTAATATTCACGAAGTATAGATACAAGGAGTCCGAACGTAATGTTGAACGAATGGTCTCAATTTAAGGGACAGATTTTTTGCCGGTAGAGCGCGCCATTTTTCAAGAAGTACTCGTTTGAACTATTGACACCTGTGGAAAAAATTATTCTGAGAAACGTGGAGTTAAATATAAGTTTTAGGAAATTATTAGAAATTTTTCGAGTGCTTTAAACCCAACAATACAGAGAAGGTCAAGAGATATTCTGATATTCTGTAATAGCATCGGTACGTCCTGAATACTTGCGCAGCCAGTGGCAGAAAATAGAACTATGATCTGGGTTTATTATTGTGTACACGAAATAATAAGGAAAAGCCTATACCGTTCGGACTCCTTGTATCTATACTTCGTGGTAATATTTTTAAATTGTCCTGTGTCGACAGATTGCCATAAATAAAAAATAGATAGATAGAAATATTAGAAACTGTTCTTTGTAATTTATTGCAATTTACTAATCTCCTAAACTTAACATTGCTTATTATACTAATAAATAGTATGTACAAATATATCTAAATGAAGTCTAGCATGATTAAATGTTTAAATTTATTAGTAGTTTTTCGAAAATCACGTCAACTAACGCATTTTTTAAAAACGGCAACACATACATACCATTCTAACACAATTCATAGATAAAAGAGACCGAAAATTCAATGCATAGATAAAAGAGATCGACAATTCTATTACCATTGAACGACCGATAAGACGGCATATAGCAGACTACGGATATTTGACTTCAATTGCAACGGTATCGTGCCGGTATTGTGCCGGTATGACAATTGTTCCAAAATAGTAGACTTGAGCACCAGAACTATAGTTTGTTATCAAGACCCGGGGCGTGAAATGAGGATCATAAGTCTCAACGGTGAATCAAATGCAAAATTATTATGGCTCCGTTAATTTGACTGGTCAAAGATTTCTATTATACGTGGGCATTTAGAAATTTATTGCTTTATGTTCCAAAGACAAATGAAGAATTGTAAAGTCAAACATGAACGAGATTCTTAAGACGAAACATTGGCATAAATATTGAAAAAGAAAATAAATTTTCAGAGAAATCACAAATTGTTCCTTCACCTCTGTCTGGCACTCAAATTTAGATTTAGCTTGTGTTGTGGATGCCTGATTAACTTTGCATTCAGTGAATCATGTCATGTCATCATCTAAGCATTTAGTTTGCCTTTCTTATCTATACGTGTTGTTTATACGATGTAACAATATAATAATTGCGAAAATTTCAATTACAATAAGCTCTCCGTTGATGTTAAGTGAAGTGCAATCCAAATACGAGGATGGCTATAGCAGTGTGAAAGCACTAGCAGCACCCACGCCTTGCTTGAAAGACCACATACCGCGAATTCCATTTTTGGGAAGTTCTGCAAATAAAGGACTCGCAGAATTTTTTGTCCGACCAGAAATGGTGGCCACAGTAAATTGATGGCATCTTATGTCAGCGTGCGTACTACGATTAAGAAAGGAAGAAGCTCGGATTAAACAGAAAAGTTCCTCAGAGCAAAATAGAAGGCGCTAAGAGACGCAATATAACGACGCATCTGTAGAGGTTCAAGGCTATTATAGACCTCAGCGTCGCCAATAATACGAATGGCGCGTTGCTGTAATCTGTCCAACGCATCGTACGAGTACTGTGTGGAACCATCCTAAAGGTGCGAGCAGTATTTAACACAGGAGCGCACCTGTGTTTTATAAAGTAGGCAAAGTGGTTAAGGCGTGAAAAACCGTCGCACCTTGTTCAAGAAACTTGTTCGAGAAACTGTTTTTATTAGGGACTCGACGTGGCTTCTTTTCGGATTAAGATCACTGCGAATCTCTATACCCAACATGAGGATACTATCCTGCAGTGATAGTGGAATGCCCCGAAGAAACGGAAGAGAGGTTAAAGACGACTTTTTAGATAAAAAATCTACTTATAATGCCACGTGCATTTGGAATTCATGCTCAAACGTGTGTATAGTATTCTTAAGATTGAAGTTAACTGTGAGAACTTCAATCACTGCTATAGTGTCCTAAATTCAAGTGCATGAACACAAACCAATTATCGTTATAAATTACTAAAGCTATGGCTACTGCGAATTATACATTATTATGCTTATCCAGTTGTACTACATTACGGAAATATTAAATTAATACATTTAATAAAAAATAATTGGTCAAGTGCGAGTCGGACTCGCGCACGAAGGGTTCCGTACCATTATCTATGCAACATAAGGCAACGTTATTAGTATCGAGCAAGAAACGGTAAAAAAATCATGTTTGTTGTATGGGAGCCCCCCTTAAATATTTATTTTATTTTATTTTTAGTATTTGTTGTTATAGCGGCAATAGAAATACATCATCTGTGAAAATTTCAACTGTCTAGCTATGACCGTTCTTGAGATACTGGGTACGGAACCCTAAAAATCATGTTTGTTGTATGGGAGCCCCCCTTAAATATTTATTTTATTTTATTTTTAGTATTTGTTGTTATAGCGGCAATAGAAATACATCATCTGTGAAAATTTCAACTGTCTAGCTATCACCGTTCTTGAGATACTGGGTACGGAACCCTAAAAATCATGTTTGTTGTATGGGAGCCCCCCTTAAATATTTATTTTATTTTATTTTTAGTATTTGTTGTTATAGCGGCAATAGAAATACATCATCTGTGAAAATTTCAACTCTCTAGCTATCACCGTTCTTGAGATACAGCCTGGTGACAGACGGACGGACGGACGGACGGACGGACGGACGGACAGCGAAGTCTCAGTAATAGGGTCCCGTTTTTACCCTTTGGGTACGGAACCCTAAAAATGAACAGGCATGGAATGAATTTCAACAAAGAGCGTATAGACATTTTACTCCTGGGATTGAAAAATGAACTAAAGTGCCTTAAAAATTAACATTAAGTTATTAGTTAAATGAGTCTGACTTGACAATTTTTAGGGTTCCGTACCCAAAGGGTAAAAACGGGACCCTATTACTGAGACTTCGCTGTCCGTCCGTCCGTCTGTCAGTCCGTCTGTCACCAGGCTGTATCTCAAGAACGGTGATAGCTAGAGAGTTGAAATTTTCACAGATGATGTATTTCTATTGCCGCTATAACAACAAATACTAAAAATAAAATAAAATAAATATTTAAGGGGGGCTCCCATACAACAAACATGATTTTTTTACCGTTTCTTGCTCGATACTAATAACGTTGCCTTATGTTGCATAGATAATGGTACGGAACCCTTCGTGCGCGAGTCCGACTCGCACTTGACCAAATTTTTTTTTATTTTGCGGCATGCCGAATGCTAAACAGACGGCAATAGTATTGGTAGTCCTGTAACCCTACCGTGAATGAGAATTTGGGGCCAAGTCTGCTAATTCTGCTATTACAATGTTGTCATAATGGTCAGTGAATGACGCCATTATGACGACATAATGGCGTCATTATGACAAAAAAGTAATCGTAGACTACCAAAAACGCCATTATGGCGCCATAATGGTGTCATTGAGCTACAATTGTGACACAATGCATTTGCCGGACAATTGGACAACTTTGGTCTGTCAATTTTTTCACAGAGTAGGCAGTTTTATTTTGAGAACTTAATTTTTTTTTTTTTTGGGTTTTAATGACCTGGTTACGAGGACCTTTAGGTCATATCTTCTTTTTCCAATTCTTTGTTGTTTTAGGTATATTGTTTTGATAGTATTCTTGATATATTTATATATGGCTGCGTAACTGTTCTTGTTTTTTAGTAATTGATCAATAGGCGGCGGGCGGGATGAAGAAACACTTAAAATTTTCACGTCACTGAGGTCATTGGCGAATATTAGTCTGGCAATTAAAAAGTTTTGACATTCATAAATTAAATGTTCAACGGTTCCTTCGTGTGTTGTGCAATGTGGGCAAATATTATCAGTAATAATACCCAATCTAGCCAGGGCCCTGAGTCGGGTATTTCAACGGTGTCACAACTGTACCATTATTGTACCATTATGGTGCAATAGTAAAGTTTTTGGTAGTCTACTATTAATGTGTCGTCATAACGACTTCATCATTGTCTTACAATTGTCAAAGTGACATAAATTGCTAGTCTCGTACACAACTGCTTCACAATTGCAATTCAATGACTGAAATGTTTCGGTAGTCTGCTATTTTGAATTTGACAGTAATATTTTTAAATTGTCCTGTGTCGACAGATTGCCATAAATAAAAAATAGATAGATAGAAATAATAGAAATTGTTCTTTGTAATTTATTGCAATTTACTAATCTCCTAAACTTCACATTGCTTTTTATACTAATAAATAGTATGTACAAATATATTTAAACGAAGTCTAGCATGATTAAATGTTTAAATTTATTAGTAGTTTTTCGAAAATCACTTCAACTAACGCATTTTTTAAAAACGGCAACACATACATACCATTCTAACACAATCCATAGATAAAAGAGACCGAAAATTCAATGCATAGATAAAAGAGATCGACAATTCTATTACCATTGAAAGACCGTTATGACGGCATATAGCAGACTACGGATATTTGACTTCAATTGCAACGGTATCGTGCCGGTATTGTGCCGGTATGACAATTGTTCCAAAATAGTGGACTTGAGCACCAGGTGTGACGGAGCAGTATTATGGCCAAAGCGTAGTCTGTTTATAGTTGTTATAAAATCGCGACTGGCATCTTCCAGCTGGTTGTACCAAGGCTTTACCGGCAAGTTCTCTTGTATATTGCCATACCACTTTCCTTTGCTATCTTGATCTTTCTTCCACATGTCTAACCATTTAGTATTAATGTTTTGTTTAACATATGGCAAGCAATCTGTCATAGGGATCTCTGTTACATTTTTTACATTTATAGGGTTTATACATTCATATGCGGTTTTATCAGCCATTTCATTACCAGAAATACCTCTGTGTGAAGGCACCCAGAGGAAAGCAATTTTGACATTTTTTAAAGAGTATTGGTAAATTGTTTCTTTAATAAAATACAGAATGTAATTTGATTTATAACTAACTCTAAGGTTGTTTAGACCTTGTATCACACTCAAGGAATCTGTAATAATTAAAAATTGTTTATGAGTATGTATGTCTCGAATACGTAGTAATGCCTGATATACCGCATATGCTTCTGCTGTAAATATAGAGCAAGCTTCATGCAAAACAAAGCTTTGAGAAAACTTCTTTTGTGGATCATATAAGGCTGCATTTACATGGTCACTTCCTTTACTACCATCTGTATATATGACATAATACAATTGATTTAATTCTAGAAATTCAAGCATATCAATATTATTGGTAATAGTATTTTCAAGTACTATTATTGGGTGTGTAATGCAATGATAAGAAAAAGAATAACATGGCCATAGATATTGTTTTCTTATAAATTTAAATTTATTTTGTGTTTCTAGCAATATATTGGACAATAAAGGAGACTTTCCATTCAAGAGATCTTCTGGAGTGACTGTCACACTATGACCTCTATTTATATTTGGTAAGATTTTGTTTAAGATTTGTCTATTATTTGAAGAAATTAATTTTAAGAGATATCTCTCAGCCAGCATGATTCTTCTCAAAATTAGAGGCATTATCAGTGTCTCAACCTCCATGGCCCTTATGGGAGTTGAGCACATTGCGCCAGATATAATTCTCAAAGCCCTGTTTTGTAAAATATCAAGTTTATTTACATGGTGACTATTTATATAGCTAAGTGAACTATAGTCAAAATGACTTCTCACAATAGATTTATACAATAAAGACAAGATTTTGGGGTCTGCTCCCCAGCTTACACCAGCAAGACATTTCATTATATTTATACCTCTGAGGGCATTGCCTGATATGTATTCTATATGTTCTTTAAAAGTTAATTTATTATCAATTATAATGCCTAAAAATTTTTTGGAGTTCACCTTGTTTAAAATTTGTCCATTATAAATTATGTTTGAGATTGGATTATCTTTACCAAATATCATTACATTGCTTTTAGATGGGTTAATATTGAGATGTAATATTTCATTATAATAAAGAAATAATTGAAATAAAGCATTGTTAATATGCTCCATAGCAGTTTGCAGATTATAGTTGCTGGTGTAAATGACAATATCATCAGCAAATTGTAGAATATTTACATTATTACTATTTACATATTTACAAATTTCACTAGTATATATATTATACAATAATGGTGATAGTGCAGCACCCTGCATTGTGCCTCTGGAAGCAGTTTTCGGTCCATATAAAACATTATTGTGCCTTACATATAGAGTTCTATTGTTTAAGAAATTGTAAACCCATTCACAAAGTTGTCCAGGAATGCCCAGCCTAGACATAACTTTGACAAGAATGCCTGGATCTACACTATCAAAAGCACCTTGCACATCTAAAAATACACATACAGTATGTAACCTACTTTCTTTTGCATGTTTCAGATCTGAAATTAATGAGGTAAAGCTGTCAGCACAACTGCGCCCTCTACGGAACCCAAACTGTACTGGAGGAATGATGCTACTGGATTCAACATACCAGTCAAGACGTACTTTGATCATGTTTTCAAAAATTTTTCCTAGACATGATGATAAAGATATTGGTCTATATGAGCTAGCAAGATCTGGAGGTTTGTCAGGTTTTGGTATGGGAATAACACACTGTGTTTTCCATGTTTGTGGAATGATTTTTTTATGCCAAAGTAAATTCAGTATTTTAAGAAATAATATTTGTACTGATTCATCTAAATTTTTAATAATATTATATGGATAATCATCTAGACCTGGAGATGTATTTCTTCTAGATTGTAAGCTCATTTTAAATTCAGACCATGAAAATGAGTCCAGTAAAAATTTTGAATTGCTATTATCATTTTGTTTCTCAAAATACGTGTTTAGATTATCTGTTTCAGTTAAATTGTTGTTATCTGTTAATTTTGCTAATAATGGTAAAATAAATTCATTTTGATATGATTTGTTGCCAGGTCTAATTCCCTTAAACATTTTTAATTGTTTCCAAATCATACTAATTGGAGTAGTTCTATTGAAGGTGGTACATAAATTATGCCAGCCTAATTTTTTCTGTTCTGCTATTGTTCTCTTTTTAAGTGCATCTTTTCTTTTATAATCAATGTAATTATCCATTGTAGGAACCCTTCTATATAATTTAAGAGCATTGTATGAATCTACAACACATTGTTCACAGGTATCATTCCACCAGGGAGCTGGAGGTCTGCTTTTGAAATTGTCTTTTTTAACAAGTTTTGGAATAGTCATATCTTTAAGTGTGTCTAAATGTGAACAAAATTCATTGTAACTATTGATTGGATCTTGTGAATTGACAGTAAAATTTTGAAATACTGTCTTTGACAGAGTTTTGTATTCTTTCCAATCAGCTTTCTTATATAGATACTTATCAATTGGTGAAGTAATATAATATTTATCTACATGTAAGTTAAGTTCTGTGATGGTTGGGTAATGATAGCTTCCCATAGTATCATCATGTACAGACCAATTACAAAGTGATGCAAACTCAGCACTAATAAAACTTACATCTATGGCAGAAGGATTCCGTCCAGGGCTGTTGACAGTTGTAAAACTACCATCATTTAATATACACAAATCTAAGTTATCCATTGCATTGTATAACTCTTGACCCCTACTTTTAGTGGTGAGACATCCAAATGCTACATGATGTGCATTGAAGTCGCCACTTATGAAAATAGGTTTAGGAAGTTTATTTATTATATTAGACAGTCTATTGATGTGTAAGTGTCTTGCTGGAGGGCAATAAACACACAGTATTGTTAAATTACCACGCTGAATGGACAAGGATATAGCAACAGTTTGTACATCTTCATAAAATGTAGTATCAATATAGTTATATTTCAAGTGTGGTTTTAATAATATTGCTACTCCGTTATGTGAATTATTAGAATTTTTTATGTATATATTATATCCGGGAATTTTAAATTTGTTGTCTTTAAACCAAGTTTCGTTGAGCAAGCAAACATCAATATTTTGTTGTTTCAAAAAGTTTATTAATAGAGGTTTTTTACTATTTGCACTTTGTATGTTATATTGAGCAATGCGTAACTTAGATTCTATATTGTTTGGATCCATTATTTAAGATTTTTAATTAAAAGATCTTTAATAGATGCTGTAGTCGTAGGCACATTAGTATCTTTATTACCTAACTCCACCAATGTCTGTACTAGGGCCATAAGTACATCATTGTTGGAGATAATTTGGTTCTTAATGTCATCTTTTTTAATGACATTTTTAACCTTATTTACACTATTTACATATTTATTTACATCATTTACAGAATGTACAGGTTTATTTACAAAAGTATTTACAGATGGTTTATTTGTTTGTTTTGTTGGGGGTAAAGGAGGGAATTCTTTGTTGCCACTTGTAGAGGCGGCACTTGCATAAGTTATTTTATTTTTCTTTTCTAATATTTTCTTAATTTTAATTGGACAAGTTTTAGATATAGCTAGATGTGGTCCACCACAATTTAAGCAGCAGACCTCAGTGGTTTTATCACAATCTTTATATAAGTGCTCACCTCCACATATGGAACATTTTTGTTTGCTATGACAGATTTTGGCTGCGTGATTGAACTTAAAACATTTAAAGCATTGTTGTAGTGGTGGAATATATTCAAATACCCTGTATGAGAATAAGTCATAATGTATTCTATCAGGTAATGTGTTAGAAAGAAATGTGATGCTGACTGTCTGTAATGGAACTCTTTCATTTCCAACTCTTTTAGTGAATCTTCTTACAGCAACTATTTCATATGTTGATGACAATCTTGTGTATAAATCTTTATTTGATATATTTCGATGGCTCCTAAGTATACTGAGTCAACTGTACTTCTAATAACTTTACAGGAGAGCGATAAGAAGAGCAATGGTTATATTTCGCATGTTAATACAATCCAGAGAAAATAACTTATCATATTGAATTACATATAATAAGGCCTATAAACAGCGCTATTTATATTTTATATTATTTTGTTAATTTACGAGATAGTGTACATACACTAGTATACATCAATTATTTGTATGCTTAAAATGGATCAACTACCACTTACATTATTATACGTCGTATGATTGAATCTTTGTTTTGGGGAGATATTATTTAATAAATATGGTAAAACCTATTTAAATATGCTTCATAGATTTCTGATGTATAATAATTTCTATTTTTAATCTATATTTTGCTCATATTTAATAAGTTGACTCACTATACATTGACATAATTTTAAAAGTGAAACATTCCTATATTGAGTCAAGTGTTACAAAATAGGTAAAATAATAAAAAACTTCATTAATTGTTTTAATTTTTAATTATAATTTAAAAGAGCTCAAAAAAGTATTGGTAACATTAACACAACTTTCAATAAAATTAAGAAAATAAAACAATATTAGACTTAGGTAATCTTAGGTAACAAAAAAATGTTTATTGTACGTTCGAAAAAGGATTTAATAATGTTATTATTATTTATGTATTAATTGCTCAAACGCACAATAATATAGGAACAGTCATCTTAATTAATTATAAAGAAAATCACAGTAAGTATACAATTCTAAATATTTTTGACACTTGGTAATTATTGCTGAGAGTAATGAAATCAGTCTCAAAAATTAACTTATGAGGGAGTACTTAATCGTTAAAAAGATCTAGAATAATAAAAAATATACTTTTATATTTTATTCTGAATCGCTTTCAACTCTATTGCTGTCAGCCTTAACCAAATTAGAAAAAAACAAGTGATATTCCTTAGGTATTACCAGTTTGTGGCACATGTCCATTAAATCTTTGTGTTTATTTTTATCTATTGGAATTGGTCTATCGTAAGCTGGACGAAGATCACTAAAGTCAATATTAGGGACAGATTTGTTACGTGTTGCTTTAGGTTTATTAGCACAATCAATCCAGTTATAAGAATCTTCCATGTAATTCGTTTTATAAAATAATTTGTAAGGATTTTCTGCCTCAATTTTTATTTCAGTGACTTTGTTCCATTGCATTTTAGATCCATCACAGGCAAAAGTCCAGTTGTTGACCCTTTTAAGCATAGTTTTGAAGTCCATTATAATATCTTGAGACACTTCAGTGACCTTATAAGGTTTATCGTCTGTTTTTGCAAATTGAAATGCCATATACCATTGGGCAGGTGTATAAAGTATTTTGTCTTTAGTCTGTCTTTCTATTAGTGCATGCATACTATCTCCCTCGTTTTGTGTGTGGCCAACAATGAGAAAACGATGACTAATGTGTATTTTGTACTTAAAACTTGCCATCATATACATTAAAAAAACGATCCTGTTCCGATTCTGACCACCGCAGTTATCAGACCAGAATCGGTAATCTTTTATACCTGCCATAACTGTTTGCTCTATAAATTTATACACACAGCTAGCAATTTCATTTGCTCCTCTTTTAGCGGTTTGTTGGTGCCAGGAAAAGCAATAACCCTGACGATATCCTATATCAAATATAGTGAAATTATAAATAGTAAGTTTTCGTTTATAGTAAAACGTGCTAACATTCCCATGGGGTATATTTAAGCACTTTTGGAGATCGTAAGCGGCTGTTAGGATTTCAGGTTTCTGTTGGGCTAACTCTTTATCTTCTGCTTTCATCTGTCTTGCTAGGTCTTTTTGTTTCAAGTGTTCTGCCTGTTTTGCTGCATCTTGTTCTGTGCGCTGTTTATTGTTTTCAAATATATGACATTCGTCACACACATCTTTTTTCGGCTTGTGGAAACTAATATTAATGTTTTTATTGATAATATCACGATATTGCCGGACGCTAGTTACTTTATTAGTATATTTATCAGGATCAAACCATTCTTCATACAGTTTATACATTTTAGGAAACGATAAAGCTCCATCAAGATACTTTTTGGTGGAATCTTTGCGAGTATAATGCGATTCTACAGGCGAAAAACTTGCAACATGATCAATTACACTACATTTCATGTCATCAGTTATTTTTTTTAAATGGTTAACATGCCTGCCTCGCTGATCGGACTGTAGAGCCCCTTTACCTTTTTCTAGTTTTTCTAAAGCTGTATACAGGAAATTAAAACTTATAGACAAGGTATTTAAAAACATGGTTTTACATACAGGAATATTCCTTATTACAACGTCGTCCGTTTCATAAATAGGTAAAGTGTAAGAAATAGTACTCAGTCTTTTACTATTCTCCTTGTCTGTTGTCATCCTCTTCTTCGCGTCTTTGGTAGCATACTTCGTCAAAAAGTCCCACTGCCTGGTATGATTTCCTATGTCCCAAAACATTTTAAATATTTTTGATCTAGTCTTTTCCGATATTTTTTCATAACATTTTTTTCTACACGTTGGTGGACATGAAGGTTTCAGTAGTTTTTCATTATGAACTTTTCCATTTCTACTAATATATTGTAAGCCTCTGTTGACGTTTCTCTTTCTTACCTCATCTTTCCAGTCCTTCAGACAACGTTCTCTTTGTCTGCCTTTGTTCTTCTTAGTTGCTGAAGTTCGATTGCGGCTCCGGCAAGTTGGAGTACTTACTGGAGAGTCTGTGTCGTAAACATTCGTTTCAGGCGTAGCGACCGGTTTATCAAGACAAATGGCATCATCGGAAATGGGTGAAGGACATAAATCAACGCAGGGTGATGGTATTGGAGTATCATCGTATATTTTTTCGGCACAGTTACTTGTACTAGGCTTTTCTTTGAAATTCGATTCAAAAGTATCTATATTTCTGTAAAAAATATATGGATTGGGTGTGTTTGGTCGAGAATCCTCAATTACTGATGGCGATGAAGAGTTAGAAGCTACTAAAGTCCCAGTTTTATTACAAAGTTCTTCATTAAAGTGTCTATTGTCAGGAATTGGTGAAAACTCGGGAATATCATTCGGAAAGATAGAAGAGTTCGATGGTAGATTTTGTAATAAGACATCAGTATCTTCCAAATTAATGCCATCTAGTATTGATAACTCTTCTTGGGTGAAATTTTCATCTGAAGGCAGAGGAGAATCTGAAAGAAAAACATACATATCTATTATAATATACTTAAAACGAATTATACACTATGCTATGCCCCACAGCTATACCCACATAGATGCCGTTCCCGTTAAATTACCAGGACAAAAGTTTAACTAATCTTTTTCCAAGGTTTCGTCTACATCCACACTAAATTTCATCAAAATCAGTTCAGCGGTATAGGCGTGAAAGTGTAACAAACAAATTGACACTCGGAAAAAAAGAGTTATTTAGGTATATTTTAGTTGGGAGTTAGAATTCTTAATACTATTTTTTATGAAATAAATAATTTAAATGAGCAATTAATTAACTTAGTGACAATGTTTTAACCAATTATGAAGCGCACAATTTGTTTAAAGAAATCAATAGATTGAGTCAAGTTAATACATGGTAAAAAAATGTTCAACGTATACTGATCTATCTACAGTTATACCAGTATACGCTGTTACGCTGTGAAAATAGAATAAAAATCAAATTAATTATGCAAATAAATATTTTTATAAACGAATAAATCATAATTTAAGTTCACTTACCCTTTTCCGCTTCATTTTGAACATAATTATAAACTTCAGTAGTATTTTCCTTGTTATCCTTACTATAATCATGTTTTGCATTCACTAAATTAATAATTTTTCGAGACCTACTACTCATCACTCCTTACTTTTTAATGAATAATCTAAATTAAAATAACAAGAACACAAGAAATACCACCATATTTTATTGATAACAAAAACTACCAAATTGCAACCGTGCTCCCCGACGTTCCGTCGTATACTGAGCTAGTTTCAACTTGCACCAACTTGCCCGCGTCCGTGTCCCGCGTACACTAGTACGATGTAGTTGACTCGGTGTACTATGTGCAAAATAAATATAACGAGTACTTGATCCAGTATACGCCATTTTTTCTTGGTTATTTATAGGGATATGATTTTTTTTTTGACACCAATAAATAGGAAATGTTTTAATTGTCCTTAATATACCAAAAAGTGCAATTGTCGAAATTTGTTAGTTGACTCAGTATACTTAGGAGCCATCGATTTGTTGGTACATACCTTATGATGCCAGTTTTTTCAATTTGCATTGCCGGTATAAACGCTCTGAAGCCATATTTGGAAAGGAATATAGTATTATTTATGAAGTTATTAGCTGTGTTATATTGTTTGAAGTTAACTGCTATTTTGTTTGCATTGATTCGTTCTATAGCTGTCACACCTTTTATTTCTGTAGAAAAAATATGATTTAAGTAGATAGGGCTCTTGTTGCCTAATCTATCACCATTCAACGATTCTATGTAGACTTTGAATATAGTGTTTGATGAGTTTTCTGGGTATAGTCTTTTATAATCAGGTTTGTAATACGGCATATAGGCACTATTATCACTGCCGGCACTGCTATTGTCCATGTCTTCGCCTCCAGATTCTCTTGTCCGGGGACGTTTGAGAGAGGTGGGCGGGTTATCCCCGCCCCCCTCGTTTCCCTCCATGTTCAGAGGTACCCAGCAATACAAACTATGGTTTTAATTGCTGAGAGGAAAAAATATCTGCTTTTTATTTAAATAATTAAATAAAAATTTTTCAACCGAACCGCGCTTTTTGGAATTTCCCGCCCCTTGAGAACTTTATTGTGACACATTGCCAATAGGGATGCTCAAATACAATATATTATCGATACTTATTCCTTTAGATATAATTGTGAATATGTATATGAATATATAATATATTTTCAGCACTCGATTATCTATCAATTATATAATTATCGCAATAGTTTATAGATAAATAAAGAAGTAGGTAAATAAAATACGTACGCACGTAAGAAGTTACACTTATTTGTTTGTCCTACACGTTGGCTACTAAAATCGACATTACTGTCCGCCACAAGTGACAAAATACATAGAATAACTGTCGAATATACTTGTATTAAGCTAGTCAATATAAATTACGTCTCTTAACAATTATCAATAAACAGACCCTTCATTTTAAGGCTTAAGAAAGAAATTGCTATGTAATATTTGTTCAGTTAGATTCGATTAGACACTAAATAATTATGTATCTACTTTCCTGGATGTAGTGACTGGGTCTGTATTTTAAAAGATTTACTGTTGTTGAAAGAATTGACAATTAATTTATAAGTACCTAATGAATACTTACTCGTTATTTGTTTGTTAAATCCTTAACTAACATTTGAGTTGCATACTCTGTGGAATTGAAATTGAAAGTGACATGTCTTCACGATTTCGTTTCGTTCTTTAGGGATGTCAGAAACGAAAAACATATCGATATATCGATATTTATAAAAATATCGTTATTAGCTTCGATATTTTATTAGAAAAATATCATTATATTGGAAAAGAAATAAAAACTGGCTAACTGCGAATAGGACTCAAAAGGTTTCGCATACAGTTCCGTATTACATCTTTTTCCATCTTCTGCCATTTTCCTACGGGAGTAGGCAGAGACTGTAGAGTATACTTCATCTGTAACGATGCGCATTCCGTATTATAATACATTCGACATAATTACATTGTTAATAAATAATCATCAAAATCACTTTAAATTACGGGCTGAAATGACATAGGTTGAGTTTATACTATAGAAGTCTTATTCTTATTCTTGTTTAATGGCTTCTTTAGAAGCGACTTATTGTGAGGTTTAAGTCGTGACTCTGCCAGTATCCTTAGTATATTATAGAAGTCAATCAACGGACAGACAGCTGAAATTTGAAATCAAAGGTTGAATTTGACAGACAGAATTGTCAACTTAATAACCAACTTACGAGTAAGTATCAAATTAAGAACTTTCAGAAGCATCAAATCAAGAGTCAACCAAAAACTAAATAAAAGCCAAAAAGTAATTTGTCAAAAAAAAACTTGGTGTTTGAAAAAAATATCGATATACTAATTCGATACTTGAAATTTTATATCAGTACATAGATATATCGAAAAATTAAATAACGTTCAAAAATATCAACATTAAGAAAATATAATATCGATATATCGATATTTTTTCAACAAGCCTATCGTTCTCTTTCTTTCTGTCTGTCTGTAATTCTGCTGTGTGTCCTTTTGGTATCGTTCAATGGCTTTCGTTGTGCATATATTTTTTGTGTAATTTAGTGTATTTACATATCCATTTCATTAATTCGTATTTCAGTGAAGTTTTATCAAATTCAGAGCAAGTCCTACTCCTTAAAACAGTTCTGTTTGGAATAAAAGAGCGCACGTCACAAATTCGTAATTCGATAATTTAATTTTGATTCTCTTTAGATAATTTCCAGGTATGTACATAATGATTTGTCATGGTGCAATAAATAGGAATATATGACTTTTCTTTGTTTTCATATTTATTTGATTGGCGTATGTTTGGTCAATTTTACTTATTGTTGTTCTAGGATTGTATATTGCCATGGAGTCGTATCAAGGGGGTGTGAACTATGAGAACACTGGTAATAGCTACCAGCGTCTCTCACAAACCATCACCAGCAACATAAACAAAATATCACAAAATGGTACTGTTCATCTCTATTGTTTCTTTGATAACTAACATCAATTATCACTGCTGTTATCTGTAGTAGACAAATATAAATCCATTGTTCACATATTTATCATATGTGTTTGTCATAAATCTTGTGATAATTCATTTAAATTCTTTTAACACCTACTTGAATATTATATTCATATTTTTTATACTAATTAAAAGCATTAAACTAAATAGTTCATTTAGTTATATCTATTATCCTTATATCGTCTAATAATAAATCCCTCTATTATGCTTAATGCCATCTGAAACCTATTTTAATTAATCAAAAATGATATGTACTCTAATGGTGTTATTCATAATGACTTATCGGAGGTTTAAACGGAGATTTTATTGGAGATATAAAAAACGTTTTATCGTAAAAAGACAATTATGAATAACAAGTTATGATAATTTTCGCATACCGGTTTTAACGAACTTTTAAACCTCCGATAAGTCATTATGAATAAGACAATTAGTTTCTTGGTTGAGATGTATGATTATAAAATATTTACAAATAAGACAGTTTGTCAAATGTAACTTAAAGAATTTTGTATAAGATACTGCTAATAGCTACATTATTTTGCCTTAAAAGTTGTTATCACTACTGTGACTATATAATCATCTACTAAATTAAATATAGTCCACAATATTTATTTTACATCTAATACTAAAGTAGGACTAATACACTGAATATGTATTAGTTCTACTTTAGATTCAAGTACTGAATTGTTACTGTTAGTTGAGCTATAACTGGAATCTATGTAAAACTAGCTGTCATCAGAAATACTTGTAAAAATTTCCAACTAACTAATGCCACCGATTTTACCTGTGTTTAGAGTGACTGCCCAGCCGTTTGGCTTTTAGCATGAAGATATTGTAGTCTATGTGTTATTCTAATGTATGAGCTATACAATAGTAAAGTTTCACTCAATAGGTTTTCTGTGAAATAATGACATACATACATCTATCCACCCAATTTTGGAAACTTTTATAACTGTTACAAACTATTTTTTATGACACTAATAACATTAAAACTTAGTTTGTTTGATATGTTGACTAAGAATATAATCTTTTCTCAGTATCTTCTATGACAAAGATGGTCAACCAGCTACAGACTCCTCAGGATTCCCACGAGCTAAGGAATCAATTGTAAGTAGCTTGTATTTTTCTATATACATAAAGGAATTACATTTAACTATAGAAATATGAATATTGGTAAATAAAATATTATTCCACAGTCTATAATTTCAAAAGTTTTATAGACTTTCAAGCTGATGTTTAGATGTACATAATAATTTTTTTTTTACTACTTTAGGCGTCAAATACAAAACTATACTCAGAAGCTCGCCAAGGACACGTCATCACTTATAATGGAGCTGATGAAGGTGCCTGCAGATCAACCTGCACAGAAACTAGCCAGGCAGAAGTTGAGAGACGAGTACATGATCACTCTTACCTCATTCCAGGTTTGTGGCATATCAATGTAAATTGTGTAATTAATGTCCCTTGTAGTCTGGTGATTCTTGGAACTGCCACTTATGCAGTTTTGATCTCTTTCCCATGGCGGTGGGCAGCGACTATAGAACGCCATCTCCTACCGCCATCTCCTACGATGCAAACATACTTCCTTGGCTTCATTCACACTCATACATCTGGTCATACACTTTTCATCATACACTTTGACGGGCCTCGTGGTCTAGTGGTTCATATAATGGATTGCCGTTAACGAGGTCTCGGGTTCGATTCCCGGTCAGGACAAATATTTGTGTGATGTTTTTAATTGTCATACAAATGTTTGTACTGCGTCTGGGTGTTTTCTATGTATTATAAGTATGTATTTACAAAAGAAAAGTAGTTTATGTATTCTATTCGTATTCTGGTACCCATAACACAAGCATATAAAGCTTAGCTTGGGACCAGAGGACATTGTGTGAAATGTCCATGAATATTTATTTATTATTTATTTATTTATTTATACATGCCCGACGGTTGTAAGTGCTATGCACTTGCCCCTTTTGGAGTATACTGGCGATGACATTGGAGTATATTTTTCTCAGGCGTCTTCTCCCAGCAATTGCACTTACCTCCACCGTGTATATGCCTTTCGTTAATCGTGTATCATCCATCCTCTCCACATGGCCAAACCACCTAGCATAGTTTTCTCCACCTTAGTCACTACATCCTCTTTCAGACCGCAATGTTCTCTTATAACTTCATTTCTTAATCTAACTTTCAAAGTCACACCACACATACTTGTCAAAGTGCGCATCTCTACAGCATTTACTCTACTTTCGTGCTTCTCCTGCCACACCCAACATTCGCTTCCATAAGCGTGGCTAACAACACGCCATTGTAGATCGCCAATCAAGCCTTTTTAGTAATTGCTTGGCTAGCCACAATAGCATGCAAGGCACCATTCAGCTTATTTCCCACTAACACCCTTCTTTCCACATCAGCATAGAACAATAATTATGTGTGTGATATTTGTGCTACAGCTTGATGTTTTCTATTTAAGTATTTGTTTACAAAAGAAAATCTCATAACTCAAGTAAATAAGCTTACCCTTGGGGCAAAAGGACATTGTGTGTATTTATTTATTTATTTAACTGGCCTTAAGCTCTAGGCTCTTTCCGTGTGGTGACGGATTAAGAATACAAGTTCACCACCCCATCTCCTCCCAAGGGTGCTGTAGAAGTCAGCTAAGGGATATTGCACACAGATAACATCTTCTGTGAGAGACGGAAAACTCGAAAATAAATCCTGTGCCAACACGCTTCGTCAGCGCGGCACAGTAGACCATAATCCCTCCCAAAATGGAGGAGGCCCGTGCCCAACAGTGGGACGTAAATGGGCTGGAGAAGAAGAAGCGCTAGGCCTTATCCATACCCATCACACATACACATCACATATGATCCCGTAATTGTGGTGCTATTCTGTGTTTCCAATCTATTCTATTTATGTATTTCCAGAAAATAGTATCTATAAGTATTATGTGTATTACAAAGCATGAATGTTAGTCTTAATCTAGAGGATATTGTGTGAAAAGACCATCAATTTTTTTTATTCATTAGCTCAAACACATAATATTTTCCATAACAGGAGCTAATTTATTCTAAACTAGGAGAATCCAAGTTTTGATATCCAGTCTAGACACGATTTTGATCGAATAAACATTTTATATATTCAACTAAGCCTAGGCTCCATTTTCAGTTTTTTACATGTGATATTTAAATAGGTATTAAATATCATATCTAAAAACATTGTTTGTAAACTGTACTCAAATGTCATAAACCTTTATGTAAAGCTATTGTAACTAATAAATCATTATTCTCTGCCAGCGAAATCACATACAAATTTATACAATGGGTACACATTTTTTAATCATAACAAATTATTGTTACAATCTACTAATTAATTTCAAGGAAAAAGCTTCACCCAATGTACAGTTTACAAACTGAAATGTGTTTAGTAATTATTAGTTTATAATCTATATATAGTGTTATCAATATATGTTGGTATTATCGACAGCTATTCAAATTACGGTTGTTTCTCTAATTACTTATTCATCAAATACTTGCCACATTAAGAGGGCACGATACCAAATTATGCTCCATACAAAAATATGGATAGTACTTCCCTTTTTTCTTCGCGAAGGTTAACCGATTTTAATTGTTTTTGCGCCATATCATCGATGAAGAGTATATCTATGCTTCTGTCACTTTATTTTTTTCAATATATAATAAATAAAAGAAATCTGATAATCCCGTTTTTTTCTGCTTTCTTTGTTTGTTGTATTAGATATAATATTTGGTACAAGTATCCATATGCAGTCAAGATTTTATCTTGAACGGATATCAAACATTTTACTTTGTTCGTATCGTTACTCTGATATCGGCGATACTTGTTCTAAATATGACAAAACTTAAGGAATAAGGGAAATATTTCAGTAATTTATTTATTTGAAGTTAGATAGTCCTTATTCCTAATTAATATTAAAAATGTGAGTTTGTGAGTATGGATGTTTGGATGTTTGTTACTCTTTCACACAAAAGTTACTGAATGGATTTTAAGAGGATACCAAAATAGCTTCGTGCATTTTTCTACGTACGAAGTTTTCATTGTTTCTTTAGATTGAATGGCTAGAGCTCTAATTTTTAAGTATATGTTTTTTCAATATATGATCTAGGATCGCATAAACTCAGAAACGCGATTGAGAAAAGTTTTCTCGATAGAAAATCTTAGCGAAACAACCTCTCTAATTTTTTATTTTTTTCATTTGTCGGTCTATTATCGCGTATTAACTAATGAAATAACTTTAAAAACATAAGTAACTATTATATATAGAAACACGTAAATCAGAATTAAAATATATTTAGTAGATTTTGAGTAAATAGGAAAAGTATCCCTAATTCTTCATTTTCTGTGCCTACTGGCTGTGTTAAAATGTACGTGTCGGCGATGATATACGATAATATTGATGTAGGCCCTTAATGAAACTTTACAATAATGTAGCTTATGTACCAGATTAACATATAGGCTACTTTTTTCCCGAAAGAATGCAACATTTTCGTGGTACAATAAATTGAGGCAAAATTTTCTAAATTCCACGCGTACGAAGTCGCGGGCAGCAGCTAGATATGTATTGCTGTTGCCCACAATTTTATACTCAATGATTGAATAAAAATTGCTTTGAATAAAAAGTAGCCAATGTCAAGACAAATAGATAAATATTCAAATTGACTAATTGGCATTGTTCATAATTTTTGACCTGCTGTTTTTATATTTTTTTTAGAAAATATAGACTATTTTAAGAAACTAATTTCAATATTATTGAAATATTCACTATACAGAATTTTTAAAAAAAATCTTGAAGATATTACTTTTAATGTTGTGACGTCATCGTTTTACGCAATCTGTGTATAAACTTTTCTTGATAGACTTAATACAGATTGTACTTTATCTTTTCAAAGTAGCCAAGTTGATATAATAGACCAATTTCAACTCCACTTCAGAGTAGTATATCCCTAAAACGCCTTAATATTTTAAGTCCTTCATTTCAAGGGCAAATAGGGATCATTTGTTTCTAAGGAATAATAATCGTTAATATAGCAAATTTTCCGAAAAAAACTAATGGATCATGATCAGAAACTCTATTCCCCGAAATGGTTTTCGAATTAAGAGTTTTAAAAAAATATGAACAATGCCCATTATGTTAGTAAAAATGACAGTATTATTTTGCCATGCTAAGTAAATACTATTTTTATGTTAAATAAAGACTTATGGTCTTATTCATAATGACTTATCGGAGATTTATACAGAGATTTTATCGGAGAGATAATAAACGTTTTAGCGTAAAAAGACTATCATGAATAACAAGTTTTGACAATTTTCGCGAACCGATTTTAGCGAACTTTTAAACCTCCGATAAGTCATTATGAATAAGACCAATAACTATATTAAGCTAATTATAATATACTATTGTAATAATATTCTAGGCCACACAAAGATTGGCAGCACAGAAAAGCAAAGAAGAGGTAAAAAAACAGAGAGCTCAGTCGATAACTGTTGGTGATCCATTTGCTATGACCAGTAGTAAGTATTTATTTATATTATATAAAATTAGCTGTTGTTCCTAACTTTGTATGCGTAGAGTAGAGTTTAGAAATCAAATCTTACTTGACCCGCTCTATCTTTTAAAAAAAACCGGTACAAAATCCGTTGCGTAGTTTTGAAGATATAAGCTCACATAGGGACATACATACAAAAATAAGGACTTTGTTTTATAATAAGTCAGGGCTGGAAAATAGTAAAATGTATTATTATACTATCTAATTTTAATAATACTAATAACATTTCCATATGCACCATTTTTGAAAGATACATGTTGTGGTTTAAAAGAGGATGTAGTAATTAAGGTGGAATGTAAAGTATGCTTGAGTGGTTTGATCACGTGGTTAATAAACCTGAGTCATCGAGTGGTGTATCAAAATGAAGAAACTTAAAAGGCAATCCTGAAGATATAAACACTTTACAAGTTTATTTATGAACTATTTTAGACCATTATTTTGTGTCATCTATAAATAAATGTGGAACAAAAAAAGTCTAGAGTAAGGTCTAAGAAAAGATGGATGGATTGTGTAAATGAGAATAAGTAAATAAATAAATATTCACGGACATTTCACACAACGTCCTCTGGTCACAAGCTAAGCTTATATGCTTGTGTTATGGGTATGAGAATATGGATAGACTAGATGTACTACGTTTCTTTTGTAAATACATACTTATAATACATAGAAATACCCAGACGCAGTACGAACAGACGCAGTACAGATTGTAACCTTGTGAGATGTCAATAAATGTTATTTATTTAAAAAAAAAAAACTTTTGTATGACAATAAGAAAAATCACACAAATGATTGAAGAAAGAAAGAAAGAATGGAAGAGGAGTTAACACAGATATGACGTCTGACAAAAGACTATGGAAGAAAAAGACTTGTTGGGCCGACCCCAAAAGTGGAATAAGGACTGGAGAATAATGATGACCTTTTGCAGTTTAATTTTTAAATTGTGTATTGTTATATAACATTAATGGTTTGTTGTTATAGGTCAAAATCGCAACGATACATTATTAGACCTTGGTGAACCTAATGTACAGAAACAGGAACAGATCAATATGCAAACTGAACGTACACTTATTGAGCTGGAGGAGAGAGAACGTGACATTCGATCTCTTGAGGTAAGTACACTTTTACTTACACCACTTTACATATTTTATCTATCCTTAATCGAGGTATATATTTTACCAATTGTTGTCCGCGACCCGTGACCCGTTGTATGTGTGTAATTTAGAAATATTTCCCTTTTTTGCAACATTTTTCACTGATGCTTCGATCCTATTGGTCATAGCGTAATGTTATATAGTCTATAGCCTTCCTCAACAACTGTACTATCCAACACTGAAAGAATTTTTTAAATCAGACCAGCGGTTCCTAAGATTAGAGTGTTCAAACAAAAAACAAACAAACAAACTCTTTAGCTTTCGAATCTAATATATAAAATTTACCTGTCACGGTGTTTGTAATTATATTTCTCCGAAACGGCTCGACCGATTTTCGTGAATTTTTGTGTACATATCCGATAGGTCTGGGTATCGGACAACATCTATTTTTCATCCCCCTAAGTGATAAGGGTTGTTCACTTTAGGGTTATATGTTGTGTGCGTCGGTAAGAGGATAAAATG
Source organism: Orgyia antiqua (assembly GCA_916999025.1). Lineage (NCBI taxonomy): Eukaryota > Metazoa > Arthropoda > Insecta > Lepidoptera > Erebidae > Orgyia > Orgyia antiqua. The sequence goes on along the minus strand of OU779863.1, from coordinate 14,927,057 downwards.
AAATACGTCCGGACTTGCATGGCGTTTATTTGCGACTCTATATATTTAATATAATATTAGCTTATATAGGTAAGGAGAACAATCGTTTCTATATATTCCTAAAACTGCTGATACGCAGAGTGTATATATTTGTATACAATAAATTAGCCGGCGAGCAAACAATAGGACGATACATACTGTAATAAATATATTTGTTTATAATAACTTAGGTGGCTAGCACCAATGGTCTCTATAGATTCGTAGACCTGTTGACAAACGTCTACTTGCAAACAATAAAATCATACAATGTGTTCCTACAGTAGCCTCCCGCTTAAAAGAAATGCACTTTATATTACATTAAAAACACAAAATAAAAATGACAATACAATGTATACTTATAATATAACCAAACAATAAAACAAAAATTAAACTCGGACAGTATGTAAAATGTATATATGGCAAAAATTATTAAAACAGTGTTTACTAAATTAAGCTGACAATTCATTCCGCAATACCATACTCAAACTCATTACCATATTTATGATATAGAAAAAAATATAATCTAAGTCATTGAATACATATAGTTTTGAAACTGTGTACTGTGTGGTCGGTCGTAATTTTTACAGGACAACCATAACGTGTTACGGCACTGATATCTTTTAATGGAAAAGCCTCAGGCCAGCCTGTTGCCCTATCTATCATCGTAAGACAATATTTATGACCACTAGCCGCTGTCGTAAGCGGTCCGACAATGTCGGCGTGGATATGTTCAAACCGGTCACACGCCTCAAATTGTCCTAGTCCCGACACTGTGTGTCGAATAACCTTCGACCTTTGACATTGAATGCAGGTATTGGTCCAATTCCTAACGTCTACATTCATATTCGGCCAAAAGTACTTGGACGCAACTAATTTTGTAGTAGCTCGTATTCCTGGGTGAGATAAAATATACAATACAATACAATATATACAATATACAGAGTGAAATGCCTTTTTCCTAAACTTCGTAGGTAGATAAGGCCTAACACTATTCGTAAAAAAAAACTCATACGTAAGCTCATTAAAAGCAACTGGCAAAACATTGCGCTTGAATCATAAACTATCGTTCTTATCAGTTAGTCACCTAAGTCTATAGATTCGTAGACCTGTTGACAAACGTCTACTTGCAAACAATGAAATCATACAATGTGTTCCTACATTCACCAATAACATATGTATCACATATGCAAAACAACGTTTGCCGGGTCAGCTAGTATTAGTAACCTGGTCAACTACACACCAACCTGCCACACCAACACGCCTGGTCGGCGCGGCACCGTAGGCCATAATCCCTCCCAAAGTGGAGGAGGCCCGTGCCCAATAGTGGGACTTAAATGGGCTGGAGAGAGAGAGAGAGAGAGAGATACCACGCTGACCAGGCGTGTTGGCACAAGGTTTAGTTTCAAGTTTTTGAGATTGTCTAGCAAGACTGCTTTCTGTATCTGGTCCATCGTCGACTTGCTATTGACGCCGAGTCTCTCGAGGTGTTGTGTGAGGCTATATTAGTGCTATTAATATAATTCTATTGATAATAGTGCTATTTATTTAAATTCTATTGATATAATTGATATGTATTGTTTTCAGAATGATATAGTAGATGTGAATCAAATATTCAAAGAGTTAGGTACAATGATCCACTCTCAGGGCGCTATTGTTACTTCGATAGAAGAAAGTGTTGAAAATACAACCAGCATTGTTGCAGCAGCCAGAACAGAACTGGGCACGGCTGCCTCATATAAGGCAAGTTTTTATTCATCACTACCCTTTACCCATGCCATTGTATGCGCCGGCCACGGATTAATCCAATAGATAAAACGTTACAAGAGTTTTGTTAACGAATAAATGCACCAACGCTGTTGTGTTGATCGCCTCGCGCGCAGAATCCATTGTGGGTGATCTGTGAGGTCGGCGCAATATTTTGGTTTTATATCCTGCTTTGTTTATTTATCTTTTGCTTGCGATTTTATCAAATGACGTATTATTTTCTAACACTTGCGCGACTCATTTGTTTAAATAAAATCATTTGTTTAATTAAATTGAATGTGGGTAAACCCTGTAATAACTGATCGTAGAAGACACATTACAGCTCAGTCTCACCCATGACCATGGTGACTGCAAAGTATCCGAAACGTCGGGCTAAAATTTAAAACAAATATACGAGTCTAAATCCGTAAAAAGTATTATTTAAACAAATGACATATTGTTTGTTAAAAATTGACTGACTTTATTTTAATCCCTCCAAGTGCTTTTAGATTTGTACTTGACTCTTTGAGAGAATTTCCTCACGACATCGGAGTATGTCTCTTAGGTCCTTTCCCGGCTTTTCCACAAGCCTCCGCCTTGTTTATGACTTCCGTAATCGTCTATCGTCCATCCTCATCACATGATCAAACTTAAGTATACCTTTTTTAGTCACTACACATCTATTCAAACCATAACATTCTCATAAGACTTCATTCTTGTAACCATCTTTAATTCAATTAATTTGTTATATAAGCGAATGTTTGTTTACCTTCCCATGCCATAAAGCGAAATATTGATAAGAATTTTACATGTACAACTAAACTAAACCATAAAAATTGGAACAACTGTGGTGTAATTAGATTAGTTGGCTATTTTTGTTTTGCAAATTAATATTAATTAAAATCTTTACGGTTTTTTTCATAATGACTTATCGGAGGTTTAAAAGTTCGTTAAAATAGGTTCGCAAAAATTGTCAAAACTTAACTAACTTATTCATAATAGTCTTTTTACACTAAAACGTTTATTATCTCTCCGATAAAATCTCCGTTTAAACCTCCTATAAGTCATTATGAATAAGACCGTTAGTCTATAATACTCAGTTTTTGTAATGAGAAAGTTCAGTTAACATAATAAATTAAATAAATAGTGGAAAAAGTGGTCACCGCAACGCAAGCGAGTACATCAAATGCGTTGTAGACTCAGTTGAATAACATTGTAGTGGAGAAATTGGTTACTGTTAGCGCGGCCGCAATAGCTCAGTCGGTAGAGCTACGGAACGGTATTTCGAAATCGTGGGTTCAAGTCGTGATCACTTTTTCCACTATAATTTAATTTATTAAATAAAAGCATAGCATGCCAATTGCAAAATTAATAAACTACTTCAGTTATTTTTAGTTACAATTTTAGTTAAATTTTGTTGTCCATGTAGAATTTTTACCATTGTCTAGTATAAAATTAAATATAGTCTGTAATTTAAGAAAAGAGACTGAGACTGTCTAATTTGAACCATACTTTTTTTTTATTATGTAGCTTATTTTGCAGTATTTATTTATTTATCATTCATGGAAAATATGCTTTTGTAGGAAATGGTTAATATTATACTAGAATTTTACTCGTATCGTAACTAATCCTGGGCGAAAATACAAACCAATAGGTAATCCTGTTGTTTTGTATTTTCATTGTTTATTCTAGGTGTCTACTTTAAAATGATATTTATTTTTCTATTGCAGAATAAACTGAGGAAGAGGAAAGTGTACCTGATCATTGCTCTTATTATTGTAGTATCGATTATTATGATCATATTAATCCGCCAATTTAAATAAATAAAAAAAAAATATTATTGACAAAGTATATATTTATCAATTTGCATCATGTATTTATATCAATGTGCTGTATATAAGATTGTATTTCATTTGGGTGCTAATCCTAACAGGAATCATAATAGAACCCTAATGGTACCTTTAAACTTAACTAAATAAAATTGGTCAAGTGCGAGTCGGACTCGCGCACGAAGGGTTCCGTACCATTATCTATGCAACATAAGGCAACGTTATTAGTATCGAGCAAGAAACGGTAAAAAAATCATGTTTGTTGTATGGGAGCCCCCCTTAAATCTTTATTTTATTTTATTTTTAGTATTTGTTGTTATAGCGGCAATAGAAATACATCATCTGTGAAAATTTCAACTCTCTAGCTATCACCGTTCTTGAGATACAGCCTGGTGACAGACGGACGGACGGACGGACGGACGGACTGCGAAGTCTCAGTAATAGGGTCCCGATTTTACCCTTTGGGCACGGAACCCTAAAAAGGGTTCTATATTATGTAATATAGGGCACCACAAATGGTATATTAGGTAATATAATATGTTAATATAGCGAAAAAAATAAAGGCGTATATATAAAAAAAGACTAGGCGTGAAAGAGACAGATATATATTAACTAGCTGTTGCCCGTGACTCCGTACGGGTGGAATTTAGGAAATTTCCCCGTTTTTGCAACATTTTTCACTACTGCATCGCTTCTATTGATCGCAGCGTGATGTTATATAGCCTAAAGCCTTCCCCTACAAATGGACTAACCAACAAAAAAAGAATTTTTCAATTCGGATCAGTACTTCCTGAGATTAGCGCGTTTAAACAAACAAACGAACAAACAAACTCTTCCGCTTTATAATAGTAGTATAGATATACCGAGATGTATCTATACTTATGACGTCACCGACAGATATATCTGTCTCTATCACGCCTGGCCTTTTTTTATTTACATATCTCTTTCTCGCTATATTAATATACCGTTTGTGACGCCCTTAAATGGATACTCGGCAGCGGTTCAACATTATGTAATTCTATTCATTGTTGTGTCTGCCCGGTGTATTTAGTTAAGCTTATTATTAATATATATATAATAATAATAATAAATATTCAGAACGTTTCACACAACGTCCTCTGGTCCCAAAGTAAGCTATATTTCTATGCTTGTATTATGGGTTCCAGAATACGGATAGACTACATATATTACATACTTTTCTTTTTATAAATACATACTTATAATACATAGAAAACACCCACAGTTAATATTTTATTGTAGTAGATGCTTCGCGAAATTCCATTGGATTTATGAAAGAGGTTGCATTATTTTGTAATATTCTACAAAAACTACTACAAATCTTTGCAGAATATTGCAGAAATTAAATCATTAAACTTTCATAATTATAAAATGATTTTCATTATAATAAAATTATATTGTATTTTCAATCTATATGTAAAAGTATGCCAAAACGTTTACTATATAATTTATTAGTGAGCGTATTTATGGCGTTACCTCTAAATCTTTATGGTTCTATATTACATATTTTTTAGTTCAATTGACTGACTTCAAAGAAAAGCATTTTGACTATATGTGCTGTCTTGAACAAAATCTATTAGTATTTTTTTTTCTACCGTTACTGCGTTATCACATATATCTCTATATGCAATAAGTCGGGATTATTTCATAGGTACACTTATTCTCTTGCGATTTTTTTTATTAAAAACTAATTTTATATAAAAATTATGCACATTAAATCTTAAATACTTAAATAATCCTTAATTATATTACTTAAAACTCACCTAACATTTCACTTGGTATAAAGTTTTAAAAATCTTAGACTGAAATAATACTCTCAGGATGAAAGGAATCAGTTTGAAAACTTTCAGTTGCGTAGTACCTGCAGTTTCGGTTATACGTTGTTACGTCACTTTATTCATTTTAAATTCAACATCAAATTCTTGAAAACAATCGAGTATCAAAAACAATAAGTATTATTTTTAATTTAGAAATTAAAATGAAATATTTAATTTAAAGTGAAATTGTTACTCGAACTTTGCTGTTCATTAGATCCTATAATGTGACCTGTGTGAAATGGACCTTACGCGTGCAAGTCAGTTTATACCTTTTAAGATCCGTACAACATAAAATCTTTCTTCTCTTTTTCTTTGTTTTAATAGCGGACTATAGAGATTGCAATTAAGGTACTTGTGTTAGGTATTGCTATTCCTATCGCCTAGCGCTGAACTGAAAGGGACAACTATAGATCAGCCAGATATCCCTACTAATATTATAAATGCGAAAGTAACTCTGTCTGTCTGTCTGTTACGCTTTCCCACTTAAACCTCTCAACCGATTTTGATGAAATTTGGCACAGACAATCTTTAGACACTGAGAAAGGACATAGGCTACCTTTTATTGCGAAAAAAGGGTTACACACCTAGTTACCTATAAAAACTTTGAAACGTTTCGTACTCCGCTGTTTTCTTTGTGAAAATTAACCGATTCGGAAAAAAATTTAACCCTATATTATAGATAAAAAGTAAATTTATACTATCATTTTTGTTTGGGATAAACCTTTAATAAATTTCTATATTAGTATCTCTTTTGAATTTTGTCGATGAGTACGGTTTTTCAAATTGCCTAATGTTAATATATAATGTACATCATTAAAATACCTAAAATGACAATGACAATGATAACAATTGCGAAGGTATGTGTATCTATAACTTTTAATCTGAAAATTAAGGTTTTCCGCTCTTTTCGTAGCAAAACTTCATAGGACAATATTTTTTATTTTAATAATTAATTTTTAACAATACTCTTAAAAAAGCAAACAATATCGCATAGCTTTTATATTTATATTTAAATAAGATGCACTGGGTTTTATTTTAATGGAATATATTATTTATTAGGTTATTTAAATCACTGAAATTATTATATATTTTTTTAAATATTTTGTGTAATTTTAACTTAGATTAATTAAAATGTCCTTACTTGATGCATTTGAATAAATATTTAGTATATTTACAATTTTCTTTTTAATTTACTGTTCTTTTTTTAAAGCAACGTCGTTAAAAATGAAACCTTTAATTAAATTAGAATCCAAATTAGATATTTTGGCGAAAATATTCTGGTAAAGCTAGAATTCGTTATCATATTGTTAGCTTATTACAGTCTATTGCTGACCATAATCCTTTGAATTACAGTTTTATATTCAAAACTATATACTATCACATATTAAGTTTAATTATTAATCTGGTTCGGTTATAAAGGTCCAATATTTGTGCAAATGCATTTTGAGTGATATATCTGTACAATGTATTATTGCTTTTTTATAATGAGCGAATTATCATTTAAGGACAATATTTACAATATTTTGCAATATTATTTAGAATTTAAATTAAATCCACGATGTGTATAGACGTATTTGTTAATATATTCGACATTAAAGTAAATATTATTGTTTTATTTAACGCCTGAAACGAACCACAGATTTTATTTTTAGAGTTTCATACCAAAAGGTAAAGCAGGACCTTAGTACTGAGACTTCGATGTCTGTCCGTCTGTCATCAGGCTGTATCTCTGGAACGGTGCTAGATAGAGAGCTAAAAGTTTCGCAGTTTGCTGCTTTTATGCTAGAACAACAAAAACATCATCATCGTTCTTTAGCCCTTATCCCATCATTTGGGGTAGCTAACATAGGCGTGTTGGATACCAAAGATATTTTGAAAAAGATGTTTTGTCTTCGCCGTGGGCCTTGCACCTGAGGGTCCTTCAAATCTCTACAATAATAATTTATTACACGTTTCAACTGAGAATAGGATTGGCAATGACCTTTAGTTGTCAAAAGTGATTAGAAAAGTACTGTCAGCAACGTAACTTTATTTACGTATCAATAATGTTTTTTTTCTTTTACCTAAACTCGGTAATTTGAAGCGAAAAAAGTCTTAAATTATTTAGTAATAATAGATATAATATTATTAAAAAAGAAATACTATTTTCTTTCCATAATTTCGTTGCTGGATACTATGATATTAAGTTGAATTGCCAACCGCCATTTTGTTGTTGTTGGTGTGCCTTGTTGAGTATATGAATTATAAGGCATTTTATTTTAAATTCTATTAATTACGTAGTTGATTCCCGTTAAAAAATATTATTTTTGTGATTTCTCATTGTTTTTGTTTGTTAGTGATGTTATTTTGAACTTGTCGTTATTTGTTATTGTTTTTAATTGTATTTATCTCGCTAATTGCTCGAAAATTAGTTAACGATTTCGAAAAGTGATAGATAAATTATATTATAAAAATGTCTTGTTTGGCTGACCCTACCAAAATTGTTCAAATTGACAACTATGAAGTCACAACATGACGCGGGGTCAATCCTATTCTCATTTGAACGGCATAGTACTGATTTTATCATCTCCCGAATTTCATTTCGGGGAAGATTTCCATTGGGATGGTTAGGGCTTACATTATATCACATTACCTACTCTAAACTTTTGCCCTACTGGCAGTGTCCTGGCGCCCATATTTGCTAGGAAATAGAAGTGGCCTCGCAAAACTGATCGCCAACGTCCACATTTAGCCTTGTACCGTCACTGTATACCTTCTGCTTTGCAGTTAATCTGCTTATGTGTGATATACTAGCTGTTGCCTGCAACTTCGTACGCGTAGAATTTTTAAATTAAACCTTAGTAAATTATACAAAAAAGCCATCCCCATAAACGACACTATTATTAAAAAAAAAACTGCATCAAAATCCGTTGCGTAGTTTTGAAGATCTAAAGCTCACATAGGGACATACATACAAAAATAACGACTTTGTTGTATAATGAGTAAAAAAGAATAATAGGCTTTTGCACAGACACATTATACAAACCTTATTTTTGTGTTCTTTCAATTTCTTTTGCATATCTGGGGGACTCCTTAAATAAAACAACGTTATTATAAAATCATTTTGAATATATTAAGATCAGATTCACACGTTTTTTTTTATTAAACAATAGTTTTAGAAATAGAACAACTACGGTACATGTCATAAACATACACACGGAACAGAGATCAATGGAAGTGTGAAGTAGGCGTGGCACGCGTGTCACAATTAAGCACTGTTGCGCTTATTTGATCTCCAGTCGCACAAGTACTTACTTAGTCGTATTCAGACTGTTCTAACGTTAACTCGTTTTGTTAGTATCGCGACAAGCTCATTTCGCCGTAGATATGCCGTATTGTTCAGTTTTGGAGTGCAAGAATAATAGTAGGAGAAGAAATCTTAAAAATGGAGGTATTTCGTACCATCGGTAAGTACAATATCATTTGATTCTAATAAAATTTTAGTTAATTCCAATTTACTAATAATTTATTGCAACGTCTCGCTAAAATCAACCTTATGTCGTTTAATTAAAGTTTATTTTACATTGATTATATTCATTATTTCGTTCTTAAAAGTTCTTCGCTACTCAATTAGTGATGTACTTAGGTCAGATTTCAGTTTATCGATAAATGCCGATATTAGAAAATTTGTAATTTACTATTTATTTTACTAAGTAACTTTACAATATGAATGTAAGGCGGTCTGAACTGCATTGAAAGTGATAAAAAATATGATTTTAACGACGAGCCACAAACGCCATCTACAAGCGTATCACTCAACGAAGCAAAGAGCTTTAACAACTGTACGATCATTTATAGAGCAACGTAACAACATAAAAGATAATTTATTCTCGATTCGATATAATCGATTTAGAAACTGTGAAGCGTTTAAAACAAAAGGAAATCACAGACTTTTTTAAGTAGACTAAACCTGCAATGTGCAATGTGAATTATTAAATATTATGATTATTTTAATTTCTGTATTTTATTGAACCAATTCATCTGACGCATTCGATTAAAACTAGGAACAAAGGTATCTCTGACATAGACCCTTGATAACTTAAAACCTCAATCTTTAACTGAAAATATTTTGTGTTTCCCTTGGACTTTAACTTAACGAAGTTCATCTGTACATACATTGACTAGATAGAAAACACCCAGACGTAATACAGCTATCTGTGTTCATTACACCAATATTTGTCCTGTGTGGGAATCGAACCCGCGACCTCGTGATCGTAAGTCGGCTGCATAACCGCGCATAAATGTGTATATTTTTATCACATAAAACAACGACACTCTTTCTCCCTCTTGTACACCAATATTTCAGTAGTTAAAAAGCCTACGCTTTGAGGAAACTAGACATGATGTTGTGTTCTTATAGAGAAACTAAAAACAAAAAAAAAATAAGAAATGGGTAGGTATATATTGATATCGGTAATAATCGGTAAACCTAAGAAAAGATGGATGGACTGTGTGAAAGAGGAGATGAAAGAAAGAGGAGTTGACACAGACATGACGGCTAATAGAAGATTATGGAAGAAAAAGACATGTTGCGCCGACCCCAAATAATGGGATAAGGGCAGGAGGATGATGACATATATCGATATCGGTAATGTGATTCGGGTTGGTACGGCCTTGATGGAATAGCAGCAATGACACGTTAGTGCACACGATTGTCACCTTTACTCTTAACGAAATTGTGTTTCTATTTGCGACCACTGGTAAATGCGCCATCTATCGTCAAGTAGCGGAATTTACTCGTCAATCAATTTTAGTTTGACTTTAGATTACAAAAGGTGTTAAATACTTTTACAACTACAGCGAATTGAACCCTATTCCGGAATAAGAAGGTTTATTTTCAGATGTAGGTTATATGGCTTATGCTAGTTTAGTATAAAATGTAAACGACCAATCAAACGATTTGTTTATATGTAGTACATTATAAGATTATCGGTATAATTGTGTGCGTTTGGCGACACTGGTTTCTATAGTAATTTTGTTACATTGCAGTTCCACTTGATTTCTGTTCCGTGAACATACATATAATTTTCAACCAGCTAATCACTATTGTTATGTATGGATTCATCTATTAAGCAAACTTCGCAACATTTATGTTTCGGCAAGTGCGGTTCGCGTGTATTAACTACTATGTAGATTACTAATGAGATTCAGCTACTGATTAAAATTCTAATTACGTTTCAACATTGTTAACATCAAATTTGATTAAAATGTGTAACCGCATGAGGTCTTTTCAAAACCTGTGCGAGATAAAATTTGAGCTAATAAACATTTCAGAGTAGACATTTGGTGCTAGATGATTTTTTTTTAATAATTATTGTCGATATGCGACCATGGGCGGATTTTGTTTATTTATATTTGAGTTGTCACACATTATAAATGACGATATTACTCGTCTAAGTAATAAAAAGACTTCTTCTTCGTGCCCTTATTCCAAGCCACTTGGGGTCGGCGCAGCACGTTTTTTCTTTCCAGCATCTCCTATTAGCCGTCATACTCTCATCAACTCCTTTTTATTTCATATCATCTCTCATACAGTCCATCCATCTTTTCTTTGGTCTTCCTTCCTTTGTCGGCCATCAAAATGCATATTCATCACCTTTTTGCTTAATAGAAGATATACCCGTACAATGTGGATACCCACTCTGAAACGTTTAATAGCTTAAGGCGTTCAGAATTTGTAGTTGTAAATATTCTATTACATTTACTTTCTAGACAGAGGCAGTAGGTCAGATAGACATACATCTATATGTATCGTAATGTAAAGGTGCTTTGATAATCAATTCTACTAACACATATCCATGCATATTGTGAATATAGTTTTAGACACTGATTATTCTAACAATGTTCTATCATGTTATTCATAAAATACATTCATAAACAATAAACACTGTAACATAAACTCATTCGTTGCTATTATCATAAATATCATTGTTCTAACATTAATTCAGTTCATCTACAGAAAGCGGTGATATACATCTACCAACATTATTATATAAAAATAATATATTTTACAAAAAAATAATACTGACAATCAGGATCAACGTAGAATTAATATAATTACTTAAAAAATATATCGGTACACGGGCGCAGCCAGGGTTTACTCACAGGCTTTTGAGAAAATAATACAATTATTCTCAAATTTCATTTCGATATAACATTTATGTACCAATATCTAGGATTAAACCCCAGTAGAAATAAATATCTTTCTGGGGGTGAACGCCAGATTTGTGTACTATTTTCCTAAGGTTCAGCTGTAGAAAGATATTACTCAAATCTGGGGTCCATTGACCTGTAATCTTTTTTTCCTGGTCTTCGTCCTTCCCCTGGCTACGCCTACACATTAGAATAATTATTATAGTAAGTTTACTTACTATTAACGAAACAATAATAGATGCCTTATTACGTTATGCAGTTGGGCATTAAAAAAGCTTCCAAAACGTTTCATCAAATGTCAATTCCAAAAACTATCTTGGTCTTCACGTAGCACCTAGCGACGTCGAAGGGTGCGCGATTGTAACTAATCACTGATGTCACATTTATCAAAAAATCACAAAGGCCTGATTTCTAAAAAGTTAATCTTCATAGCAATTAGTTAACCATAATACATATTGTCTGTTGTTTTGGTTTCGAATACCAGAACATCTCTTCTACTTCCTGTCTTTATCCGACATTGTTTGGGGCGTTTTTTTAATACTGTCTTGTCAGTGAGTCTTGTATATGATCTCTGACACGTTAGTCCCTATTTTCTATGCCCTTCCTTACATTTTCTGGCCGTTTCAACTCTCATTACATAACAATACTACGATAGAGGAATCCCGTTATAGTGGCCACACTACATATATCCTTTTTACCTTTGTGCAAATGCACCTATGCCTATTGTATCACTAATGTGATATTTAACATAATTATGGTTAGTTATTTTCTACCACAATTAGCTTTTCAGAAACCAGCTTTCATTCTAACAACAGATGGCGCTGTCTCAGATTTGAGATAACTCAAAACATTTAAAGTCGTACGTAATTTATGTATTCGTGCACGTTCATGTTTACGTGCAAGTGCGTAGCCAGAGACTGGATTTGAGGGTTTAACTTCCTCTAAAATGTTGAAAATAATGCTAAAATCTCAATCTTTCCCCAGCCCATTAACACGCTTTGGCCAAGCGTGTTGGCACAGAGTTTATTTTCGAGGTTTCCGTCTCACCAAAGTAGTTTTCTGTGTACAATATCCCTTAGCTGGCTTTTACAATACCTTGGGAAGGGAATGGGGTGGTGGCATTTGTATTCTTAATCCGTCACCACACGGTCGGTAAATTGAAAATCCCTCTACCGCAATTCAATTATGGCTACGCCCACATGTCCAAGCAACGTTGTGAAATGTAAACGTATTATGTGTGTACCTACCTACCTACGTACATATTACGTTCACACATTACAATGTTTCTCACACATTTTATATGTGATACGTGCGTTTTACATCGAAAGCGTGTTTAATAGTGTGATACAATCCATATATTACGCGAACACGCACACTTTGCATCTGTGTCGGCTTTAAGCATGATAAGTCCAACTATACTTTATTGAAATTACCTTGATACAAATTACTAATACAATCTAGATCTTATAAGAAATATAACCCATCTGGGCTATATCAGTATTTTGTACCACGTTCTTAAAATAGATATTATTTGAATATTGAGTACTGTTAATGTTTATGTCCATGAAAATACCATTAAATGTGATCACAGAATGTAGGTACAATTAAAATTCGCGCGCACTTCTCAGTTCACTTTACCTTTCATTGTTTTACCTATATTATTGTAACATTCATCCGAACAGTCGCGTAAATAAATATACTTATTAAATATAGATATATAGTTACGTACGTGATATACGCGTGTATTAGCCTAACTCAATGTTAATGTTTTATACATACATATTAGTGGGGTTCTAATAAAATACTTAAAATTATACAATGATATAATTTTACCAGTACAATTCTCAGCAATAGTGAGAAAAGTAACTGTTAATATAGTCGCCCGCCCTCACAACGCGCTTACAACAGCCAATTTAAGGAATATTACATATATTAGGACGTGTAATAGTGTTAATTTCAAGAATTAAATTTTCATAAATAGTTGGTAGTCGGCTTGTATTGTTGTATGTGTGCGAGTGTCTTATGTTAGTATGTATGTGACACCATGCGCGTTGATATAGAGGTGGCGATAGGGTCAGAGCTTAGCAAACCACCGCCTCAGAGATCGGGTTCTCAGTGATGCGGATGACTGAGGAGAGGCGGCATGAGCGACGACGATCCGCGTCACTCAGCCGCCTGAACAACACGATCTTTGTGGGAGAGAGCGGCGCCACTGAAACGTACATACAAATTATTATATATAGATATACACGTTCACTAAAAGAGGAATAACAAATTTATACTTAGAAACTACAATAATATAAGAACACATGGCGACCTAGTCGACGACGGAGATTTCTTCTACGTTACCAATTAAATAATGATGAAATGAAAGTTTTGTGAAATAACCGTCCACCAGACAACAGCTGCTATTGTGGTCACAGATTCAGTATAGGTACAACCGTCACTAACCCATTTGTTTCCACAGGATGCTTTATTAGCCAGCTAATAGATATTATAAGCAGTTAACTGTAAGAGACGGAAAACTCAAAACCAAACCCAAGTGGTACAGTAGACTACAAATCCTCTCGTAATGGAGCAAGCCCGTGCCCAAAAGACTTTGTCTCACACCAACCCATTAACGTCCCACTATTGGGCACGGGCCTGCTCTAATTTGTGAGATTAAACCCAATGCCCACATACCTGTGTAAGCATAGGGTTTAGTCCCGAGTTTACCGACTCTCACAGAGGATGTTATCTGTGTACAATATCCCTTAGCTGGCTTTTACAACACGCTAGGAAGGAAATGGGGTAGTGACACTTGTATTCTTAATCCGTCAAAAGAACAAGTCAAAAGACTATTGGTATTTATTGCTGTCCTGTTTATATACACCAGGGTTCACGACTTGTTGTTAACTTCATGTTAATATACTGGCGTATTATCATAAACGCCGCCGTTTATAAATGTTTCACACAACATCAAGAAGATACTACGAGTATATAGATCTTGCTATTAAGTTACATACAAAACACAACTAACAGTAATACTCGTATAAATAAAACAATGAAAGAAAGATGTTGCAATATTAATTTTAAATGTAAAGACATCGGTTTACTGATAGCATTGTAAGTATAAAAAGTGCTTGTTTAAAAGTCTCTAAATAAAGGGCGATAATAGTTTCACGAGTGATAAAAATGGGAAAACATCTTATAAGTAAAAATCAACTGCTGTCCTTCCTCGCTAAAACTCGAGAACTTGGCTCATTTAGCTGATTTTGGTTTTAATTTGTAATATACCGGAAGGAAGAGGAAAAAGGAAGGTATACAGATTGTATACGTTAGTCTTTGTACGTAGGTACCGTCATTGTAATCAATTCTGATCTCTCTCTCTCTCCAGCCCATATACGTCCCACTGTTGGGCACGGGCCGCCTCCACTTTGGAGGGATTATGGTCTACTGTGCCGCGCTGACCAGGCGTGTTGGCACAGGGCTTATTTTCGAGATTTCGTCTCTTACATTGATAGATTCTTATATTGATAGATAACATCTTAATGTTGGTGACACTTGAATATTCAATTCCGATCAACTAAGTTAAACTAAGTAAAGTAACAATAAATATTTTGAGAGCTTTCGTTCAAAGTAACGGCTGGCTAAAAGAGTCTATAAATTTTAAGGAGTATTTTCTATGATATATGCAAATTTGAGCGCTTAAAAATAAAAGAGAGTTAGTAAAATTTTCAGACTTTAGCATCAAATTGCCCGACGGGACAGAGTTGCGGGTATTACGTACAAAGACACATTTCATCGCTGAGAACTACTGAGAAGAGAAAATAAGTAAAAAAATTCACCACTCGGATCTTGGTCTAATACTGTAAGTATGCAAATAAAACTTCGAGAGCACAACTATTTCCTTACTAATTTATAAACGCGAAAAGCGAATTATAAACAAGATATTTTGACGAGCTTAAGTGTTAATGTGTGTAACCAAACCATAGTGCGATTTAAAAAACCTTTACAATAGCATCTATTGAGAGGTATAGTAAAGTTCTGTTTGTTAAGGTTTGATTACTAAATTTCACGCAGACAAACTCGCGGGCAACAGCTAGTGTTGATATAAATTGCAACATCTTTCATAAAATGTTTTTATTATAAATGAAGACTTACTTTGTCTACACACTTGCTAACAACAATCTGGCTAGATGTCAACGCTGGGTGTCGACACTGTACTATGACGACGGAATATTTTTTGCAGTGCTATAACAGCTACGGGGTGATAAACATATAAATAATTAAAACATAAATTACTAAACAAGCATTACTGTGAACATTTTGTAAATGCGAAAAAAAATTGCAAAAATAATAGTTTTACTTATCTTTCAAGTATTTTTGGAACGACTTCAAGAAAGAAAATACGAGAACATTCTAAGTTCAAAAAATCTAAAGGGCACCACATAGGGCATATTAATATACAATTATTATAGCGTGAAAGAGACAGATGTATATAGAAAAAAGACGAGGCGAGAAAGAGAGATGTATCTATACTTATGACGTCTCCGACAGATATATAATTAGGACAACCCTTATCACTTAGTGGTATAAAAAGTAGATAGTAGCCGATTCTCAGACCTACTGAATATGCATATAAAATTTCACAAGAATCCGTTAAGCCGTTTCGGAGGGGTCCCATACTCCTCCGAAACGGCTTAACGGATTCTTGACGACGATTCACGAACATCACGACGATTCACGAACATTGTGACACGAGAATTTTATATATTAGATATGCCGTTTGCGACGCCGCTATGCATATTTGGTACACAAAAATTCATGTTATTTTAATAGAAAATGCCTCTTTTCATGGTTATTTATAATTTTAATTTCAAATCACGACTTTCTATAAAAGTATCGTATAAATATTTTGGAACAACCACATTATTTTGCTAATTTGTTATCGCAATCACAAAATGTATAAACAAAATAAATAATGAATGAGTAGTAAGATTCAGTGAATGAATCGCAGTAAAAGTGAATAAGTATTGTTACTTAGCGTAATTATGTCAATTACGTCTACGCTAGAAAACTTTACAAGACAAAAATAAACTATATGATTAGGGTTCCGTACCAAAAGGTACAACGGAACCTCATTACTGAGACTTCGCTGTCCGTCCGTCCGTCTGTCACCAGGCTGTATCTCTAAAACGGTGATAGCTAGAGAGCTTAGATTTTCACAATATATTTAAGTATGATGATATAACAACAATCATCATCTTAATAAATAAAATAGTTATAGTGGAAAATATGATCACCATGAGCGATTGAGCATTTATTAAGTAAAAGCATAGTAAGTCAATTGTAAATATTAATAAATTAACCAACAATCATCATTCTTCATTTGTCCCATTATTTGTGGTCGACAATATGACAAATATAACATTGTGATAATAACAATAGGAAACCCTTCGCGTAACCAACTCGTACTTGACCGGTTTTATAGTTTTCTAGTTCGATGTAATTAAACAAAAAATCCTATTATAATAGGGATTTAAATATAATAGAGATATTAATAGCAAAATACAGCATTCAAAGTACTAATAATTAAAGTGAAGTAAATATGAGCAAATATGGTTCTTTGAAGAAACAAATTATGCTGAAGAACTACACAAGCTGATTAAAAGTACTGAGGTAAAGCCATACAACGGCTATTATAAGCTTTGCATGTGATTAGTACATACCGATTGTATGCGAACTGCATAACACTATCGCATATCCAGGCTCAATACAGGAATATAGAAAAATAATAAACTGCGATTCAGATAGTTAAAAGTGAAATATACAGCGTGTTGCAGAAAGGTGTAGTCATATTTGACCATCGTTACACATGGCCATGGATGTAATTACAAATACTAGTTATATTATGACTTTTATGTTCATATAAATTTAATTATTTTATTAAATTAATCGATCTTGTTTAACTACAACACTACTATAAGGTCATTTTTAGGGTTCCGTACCCAAAGGGTAAAAACGGGACCCTATTACTGAGACTTCGCTGTCCGTCCGTCCGTCTGTCACCAGGCTGTATCTCAAGAACGGTGATAGCTAGACAGTTGAAATTTTCACAGATGATGTATTTCTATTGCCGCTATAACAACAAATACTAAAAATAAAATAAAATAAATATTTAAGGGGGGCTCCCATACAACAAACATGATTTTTTTACCGTTTCTTGCTCGATACTAATAACGTTGCCTTATGTTGCATAGATAATGGTACGGAACCCTTCGTGCGCGAGTCCGACTCGCACTTGACCAATTTTTAATCGTAAGGTTCATCGCATTCAATAAACCGTAAACATTTCATAATTGATGCGCTCCTGGTAGTTATTTAATACTAGGCATTTTTTTTTTGACGCATTCGGAAAATGCTTTTTACGCATCCCTTTGACTCGGCCATGCCGTAGGCATAGGAATACCCACTAAAAACCGACTAAAACGTCTTACTTCCCGGTTGTTATGGGGCACCAGAGGATCTCCGTCCCGAACTCTCTCCAGCGACCCCGCGCAGGCCAACGTGGCCACTGTCTAGGGTACAGAAAGGAGTTGGGCGTAGCGACGCCTCCTCCTCCCAGGTCTGCCTCGGCGGAATGACTCAGTGAGCGTATTTGCCTCACGCTGCCTTTCCGCGGCCTCCTTCAATAGGCTAACAGCTTCGCTGTAGTCAGCTACTGCTTGCCAGCCCCTGTCACTGTCTACCATCGCTTTGACGACTGTAGTCAGCGACAGGTCCTGGCCATTTAATACTAGGCTATAAACAACAAAAATCTTACAAATTGTGTTTTCCTATGTGTAACTGTAATATTAATAATATTTAAGGCCTATCCAATGCAACCTTAAAATATGACTACACCTTTTTGCAACACGTTGTATATCTAATTTGCACACATTTATTTGCTCAAATATTAATTAATATTAAAATGTCTATAAAATTAATAAAGAGGTAAAGTTTTTAATATATATGTAAGGGCTAATCTCGAAAAGTAATGGTCCGATCATAAACCTTTTTTTACTAATAGGAATTCTTCTATGAATGCTAGGGGCTAAATTAACAAAATTTAAGTTTAGACGAACAAAGTCGCGGACAAAAGGATAATTAAGTGATTAAGAAATGTATATTATGAAATACTAAATATCCGTGAATAGATAGGACACTACCTCGCCTCGAAAGACAATAGGACGTACAGAGACAAGGAAAGATCAGTAAGTGGGGATTATTGACACAAGAACCACCGGAACATATTGACATAGCATATATGCTATGCCAGTATGTTCCGGTAAAAACATCACAAAATCAAAACAATAGTTACCCATTTATTGGTTAAGAATATTTAGTTTTACAGTGAATTACATAAGTTTTTATTGTAAATATGACTAGTTTATTAGATCAAGTAGTAAGTGTAATATACACATTTGAACAATCAAAATTCAAACAAGGACAACGTAGTCTTTCTCTACCTAATGTTTGTACTGTGGGCATCAAATGTTATAAACAATATTCTTGGTATAATATAAGGTACGATAACTTCCTATAATAAAAGATTGGAATACTTATAGAGAGATTTGAGTGTGTGGTTAAGATAATAAAGAGAAAATCTTAACATATTTACATACAAGATCTTATCTACATCATGTAAGTATGTTGCATTCATAACATTAAAAAATAATGCATTTATAGCTAGACATGTTAAGTGCAACGCTAGAAGATATAAACAGCAATGCATGGTAGAACATTCAAACATTAATGCGAAGCTAATATTAGATTGTTTTGTATTTGGTAGGAGGCTACTTACCGTAGCCCTCTCCTTGCAGAAATAGGCGGAATGCCTCAGAGATCTTAGCAGGTTGCTCTTCAAGCACCATGCCGCAGTCAGACAGCTGGAATTGTGAATATACATCGTAATATAAAGAAAGGCCTATAAAGTTTGTTTAGATCGTAGCACATAGCCGCGCCCTATTCCAAAACGGCTTGTCAGCGCGGTAGACTAGACCATAATTCTTTTCAGAGTGAAGGAAGCCTTTGCCTAACAGTGTGACGTTAATGGACAGGGGAGAGTTAATTTTTAGGGTTCCGTACCCAAAGGGTAAAAACGGAAACCCTATTACTGAGACTTCGCTGTCCGTCCGTCCGTCCGTCTGTCACCAGGCTGTATCTCAAGAACGGTGATAGCTAGAGAGTTGAAATTTTCACAGATGATGTATTTCTATTGCCGCTATAACAACAAATACTAAAAATAAAATAAAAAAAATATTTATGGGGGCTTCCATACAAAAAACTGATTTTTTTTACCGTTTCTTGCTCGATACTAATAACGTTGCCTTATGTTGCATAGATAATGGTACGGAACCCTTCGTGCGCGAGTCCCACTCGCACTTGACCAATTTTTTTTTTAGATCTTGTGACAATTGATCTTGTGATCTTGTCGTGATCCACCGAGCGCAATTGTTGGGTCCATACCCAGGCTTGGGTTGTTTTGGTAAATTTTCATGCAGTACATTCTAGTAGAAATATTGCATAGTTGTGACTAACAAACAA
This sequence comes from Orgyia antiqua, assembly GCA_916999025.1. Classification (NCBI taxonomy): domain Eukaryota; kingdom Metazoa; phylum Arthropoda; class Insecta; order Lepidoptera; family Erebidae; genus Orgyia; species Orgyia antiqua. The sequence goes on along the minus strand of OU779863.1, from coordinate 14,906,872 downwards.
TACTATTACTCAGTCGGTCATCAGCTAACGTGATATGTATGTTACTTATACAAAGTTACGTTGCCAATGTGAAATAATGTGCTAATTTTATTACCATACATTTATCACTACCTCCTGAGACTAAACACTACCTATTTATTTACGCGATACACGATTCAATTTACGTGTAGTTTCTTATGAAGCTATTACGCTATTATTTTAACAGATTTTGTATATTATTCATTGTTTTTATATAAATAAATAATACAAATTCATTTAGTCCTAGATTAAGCGTTAGTTTGTGTTTATAAATACGGGGCAAATTTGATTTAATCTGTATGACTAGAATTATAAATACACTATTTGTTGCCCGTAACTTCGTACGCGTGGAATTTTGAAAACAAACCAAGTTATACAAAAAACCATCCTATTGAAACACTATCTATTAAAAAAACCCGCATCAAAATCCGTGGCATATTTTTGAAGATATAAGCTCACACAGGGAGATACCTACAAAAATGACTACTTTGTTTTACAATAAGTAAAGTTACGTCACACTTGCGGTTCAATTTAGACACGATATTTAGCTATGAGATGAAATAATCCGAGTGGATAACATCATAAATGCGACAGTTAGGTACTCTGAGAGTCTGAACTAAGCCTGAGAACAAGGGCTATTTTTATTGCAAAATAAGTGATACCCGATACCACACGTACAACAGCTAGAAATGCCAGCAGGCTAGTGAACAGCAACTACAAAAATATTATTAAACTTACTTTCATCCAAGTTGAGATGTTGGGGTTGAGGCGGCCATTGAAAGTGACGGTATCTTCAACATGGGGTGACATCGATCCAGTGATGTTCAATACAGGTACTTTGATGGTCTCAGTTTCACGAGCGATGCCCAGATCAGTACGACGCACGTACGACTCCATGAATAAGGATAGGTTGGTTGGGTTCACGTTGCGTGTGAAATACGCGCGGTACATCTGTGTTAGATCGTGATTACGGGTTTCAGAGAACTGTAACAAAACAGGTTTTTTTTAAATCGTTTCTATAATCACCTATATACTTCTACAGTAGTTCTATAGTTTAGTCTTAACCTTAGGAGCTAAATGATAAAACATAATTAAAAATCAGACAGCAAATAGATTAGCACTAAGACTATAAAAGAATTGTTAAGTTTAATATCATCAGAAATAAAGCATTTCATTATTTATAATGATTAATGTATTAGTGAGTATTATTACGCATATAAATTCTTAAAACACAGCAATTTAAAATGTTATGAATCTTTGAATATTGCGTAAGATCAAACAGGTCTTTGTTTGTTCTATAGACGACAAAAATAACGTGCATTTGCTCAGACAATACTAATTTTGAATTACTGCTAAACTCCTTATTATTTTTACTATACATTATGTTATTACAAACAATATCGTTATTTATACTAAAAATAATAAATATACCAAAACTTCAGTTAAAGTACCTTTACTGTATCTGTGTATCTGACAAAACTTGATTATAATCACAACGGAAATTATGTTATGCGAAGTTTACCGGCGATAAAATTTGCTTTTGAATTTTGGAAATGAAATTCGTGTAAAGAGAATTCGAAGCACTAAGTATATTCGAGTTTCAAGGTATTGGAAATATTGGAACCGCTACATAGCCACATAGGATGGGGATGTCATACAGTTAGAACCGCTCTATGGGACATGGAAAAGCTGGTATATATTTTTATCAAAGTGCGTGCATATAGCAAGGTTTAAATTCTAAACATTCCTATACATTATGCACTGAGGTTACATGCTAGTTTAAAGCCAATTTTGTCACGCAATCATTATTAAATTCTCCATTCATTAAGGCAGCACGAAGGTAACATAAAGCAGAAGGTCAAGGTCATAGTAATTTGTAAATATCAATTTTGTTGGCATTGCGATGGCACGCAGAACGTAAAGTTCACTTCGCAATTCGCAAGCTTATACTATGATAGGAGGACCTTAATATTGGACATAACCGTTAAACAAACATGCTAATAACATGTAAGCTTTATTCTAATTGTCATTTGCTTAGTTTATCTCCAATCGTTATTTAGGAGAGTAAGTTATTTACTAACGTCGTCGGAACAACTCCTGCGCAAATTTTAACAACCACGACCCAATATTAAAGTTTTACCACCACTTAGGTTACAACTACCTACGCTAACAAAAGATTTAACATGCTGAAAACAACTGTAAACACTCATAAATCTCATTAAGACAATATGAAGCTTTGCTGCTGGTGTAATCACTGTATGTAGAAATCTCTTGATTATGGCAGTAGCTAAGCTTCCGAAACGGAGAAATGACAGATTTAGAAGATAAGACATTTATATAAGATAGATATCGTAGGAGATGTCGCTCTATAGTCTCTGCCTATCGCTATGGGAAAAAGGTATGATGTTATGATGATGATGACTCTCTCTCTCTCTATCCCCAGCCCATTAACGTCCCACTGTTGGGCACGGGCTTTCAACACTTTGGGAGGGATTATGGTCTACTGTGCCGCGCCGACCAGGCGCTTTGGCACAGGGTTTATTTTATATGTTTTCGGTCTCTCACAAGGGATGATATCTATGTAAAATATTGCTTAGCTGGCTCTTACAGCTCTTAATCCGTCACCACACGGACAATGTTGAATGATGATGACTATCACACACTAAATATGGTTTGGGTACTATTTATTCCTAAACTAAAATAATGTACTGTTGTGTTACACGACAGTGAAAATATCTTCTACAACGATGAACGTACAGTGAAAGCATTTATACTTTTCTTATAAAAATACAGACTTGGAAGAAAACACAAAGGCGTCGATGTTTCACTCTTTTTGTAACACCGACAGCTATTTATAAAACGAATGGAAATATATTTTGTAATTGTTATTCCATTTGAAGCTTTTAATTGAAAGATTATTCACATATTCAATTGTGCATAAAACATACAGTATCAGAGGCATGCCACAAAAGAAAAAAAAATAGGGCGACTATCATCAATTATCATAATATATTCGGTAAATTAAATGTAATTTAATAAAAGTAAATTAAGTCAGTAAAGCATATCACTAAGTAACACAAAAAAATTGTTATGTGGGAGCCCCTTTGAATATTTATTCGTGTCTCAACGATGCTCTTCAAATAGTGCAATGCGCATAAATAATATTTTATGTCATTGCGACGCCCAACGGTTATTTTAAGAAACTAACCACATTATTTAACGATAAAATAGCATCGATTCGTAGATACCCTTTTACAGAATTTGTTTTTTTTTCAACCAAAGGTGAATAATTTTCATAGTTTCAAGAAAACTATTTCGACAAGACTTAACAACTTTAGCAGCCAAGAAAAAATTTAAGTAGTTTTTTTATATCACTACATCATTGTTTTTATGTTTTTTTTAAAAGCAACATAGAGAAAACAATATTTTATTACTTAAACTACACACAGCAATCTTAGTATGCACATTTAACTCAAAATTAAACATACATTCAAAGAAGCGTTATCTGGTACTCGGTTATTTTTCCAACCCGTTTAAACTATGGAAAGTAAAAAAAAGTATAAATTAACAACCCAACATTGCATCTTAATGAGTAACATTCGAGAGAAACATTCGAGAGAAAATTTTCAAAAGAAACTAGAAAGTTTTTAATAAAACATTAGTAAAATTTTTCATGAAACATTAGTAATGTTTTATCAAAACCTTTCTAGTACTTTTCACTAAAAAAATTCTTTGTAATAACTTTTATTGAAATATTTCCAGTTCTTTGTTTTGGTTTCAAATAACGAGTAAATTCAATTTACGAAGATAATAAAGATGACAGTATTATTCTAAAGGTTATTTTCTATTCTAATCAGAGGCGTAGCTTGTCATCGAGGAGCCCTGTATTTAAATGTCTTGAGAAGCCCAAAAGGAAAAAGTCCTTAAAAATCTTGGTTAAATACTTCGGGCGACCCGAACTAAGGATACGCCTAATACGGCGGCAGCTAGACTTCTGATTCTAATAATAAACAGTGTTTATGTAAAGTGCATACCCGTCCAAAGTGATGCCACATCAGGTAGTCAAGTACGCTCTGGGTCATGCCACGAGATTTCAGGGAGCGCGTGTTCAGTTTCTGGTAGCCCCATTCGATCCAACCAGCCTGGTTCGATGTGCAATTAATAAGCGCCATAGCATCCACCTGCGAAATCACAAATATTTTAGAAAAACTTATTTAAACACTTATTTAAACAGCTGTTGCCCGCGATTTCGTGCGAGTGGAATCTGGAATTACATACATTTTTACATACAGTACATATATTTTTCCCATAAAAAGTAGCCAATGTCCTGTCAGAGACTCTAATACTCTTTGTGTACCAAATTTTATTCAAATCGGCTCAGAAGTTCTAGCGTAAAAAAGTGACAGACAGAGTCACTTACGCATTTTCATTATTAGTAAGGTTTGATACTAGATTAGGGCTCACACATGACTTTTCTAGATTCGAGTTAGTGCTCGCGAAAGACAACGTTTAATAGCAGAGCCATTATTTTAAAATACCAACAACGTCTTTCTGTCTAGTCTATGTTTTCCCGATAATCTCATTTTAATAACGGAACCAAATCGCAAACTTCTTATTATATTAGGAATGAAAATATTTATAGTGAGATTTTTCCATCGTGATCTAAATAAGTCTGTATGATTAGTGTTCGTGGAACATAAATTCTATATAAAACGACCTTGGCGAACAGTAGGCAATGCGCACATAGTGTTTCAGCTACATATATTTCGCTTCTATTTATAGTTACTTCCATACGAGCGTACTACTTTGAAGATTTGTATCGTAAAAACGATCTGAGGGGGCTAAACTACTTTAATTCCACGGTCCTATGATTTTACATTAAATCGATTTGTGTGAGTTGTCATAAAATGTTGGGAACGAGTAATAGTTTGATATATGAGACCACGATAATATTTTTTGTTATGAAATACGTAACTGCGTATGAGTCAAGTAGAAGAGCTACTCATATTTAGACAAACTTTGAAAGAGAAAAGAATTGTTGATTGTAACCAATAGGCTCCGAAAGTACTAGGACCGATTACAAAAAAATCTTTCACGTAAATTCTTTCACGAGTAGTATCACTGGTTAACTTAAGCTATATTATTTTTATTCCTCAATTAAGTTCGAAGCCGGGTGGATTACAGGTGATGTTATACGTGTGTTGAGTAAAACCGATGCAATTATTGGAACAAATTGCATCAGCAGGGAAACCTAATATAAAAGTAGAGAGAACGTATCGTGACATCTATTGCACACCGGGCGAGGAGTCGAATATATAAATAACAAAGGTGCACAATTCAATCAATCTTCATCGCCCTAGTAATACAAATAATAGTAATTTCTTTAATGCATTAACTTTACACAATACGCGTTCATTAAACGAATAGCTATTAGTTCAAAATTATTGTCCTGCCTTTATTCCTTACTAGCTGTTGCCCGCAACTCCGTACCCGTGGAATTCAGATTTTTTTCCCGTTTTTGCACCATTTTTCACTATTGCTTCGCTCCTATTGGTCACAGCGTGATGTTATATAGCCTTCCTCGATAAATGTACAATCCAGCACTAAAAGAATTTTTCTAATTGGACCAGCGGCCGTATTATGAGCTCTTATTCCCAGGCCGTTTACGCCGTGAATGGAACTGCCTGGCAAATTCGTATTATGAGTATACTATTGTCAGTGTGTCAGTGGTCACGTGACTTCAGGGTGATATCGACCCGACTTTTGTTTCACTGGCTGGCGTTAAACGTATTACGAGCGCAAATTTGACATGTAGTTGATCGTTTTAACTATCTAGAAGTGACAAGTAAATCCATTCAATAGAAGCTGCTACATTGTTACATATAATAAATTGTTTTGGTTCATTTAGAATTAAAAGTAACTATTAGCTACATATTAACGATGGGTGATGAATTGGAGGTGTTTGAATTTTTGGAGAGCGACGATGATGAACAAAACGCTAGTCGAATGCGAAATAAGTTAAATATAAATAATAATATTAATATATTATTAAAATAATTATTCATTCAATATCGCCATGTGTAATAAAGTTACTTTCATGCGAATTATCAAACAAAAATATTTTTTTTAAAAACTTAAATGCCAGTTCTAGTATAATGAAAAACTAAGCCTATGTTCCCGCTAGATCAGCTGACAGTTCAAGTAACGGGTGCCGTTCCAAAACTAATTCCCAAAACATAGATGAATTATATAAAATAAAAAAATCTAAATATAAAAATAGATAATAGTATTACCGTTCTTTTCTTTTATATAATGGTCTAAGTAACTTGTGTTTAGCAAATATATAATATTTTGTAAAATATTGAATACAAAAAAAAAATTGTAAAATATAACCGTAACTAGCCGATAAACACAATAATTAAGTTTCTGAACGACTCCCCCCTTAAATATTTATTTTATTTTATTTTTAGTATTTGTTGTTATAGCGGCAATAGAAATACATCATCTGTTAAAATTTCAACTCTCTAGCTATCACCGTTCTTGAGATACAGCCAGGTGACAGACGGACGGAAGGACGGACGGACGGACAGCGAAGTCTCAGTAATAGGGTCCCGTTTTTACCCTTTGGGTACGGAACCCTAAAAAGCATCCTCGCAAACCAATCTATCTATTAAAAAAACCGCATCATAATCCGTTGCGAAGCTATAAGATATAAGCTCACATAAATAAATATAAATATTCATGGACATTACACACAACGTCCTCTGGTTCCAAGCTAAGCTTATACGCTTGTGTTATGGGTATAACAGAATACGGATAGAATACACACTACTTTTCTTTTGTAGACGCAGTACAAACATTTTTATGACAATTTTAAATATTACACAAATAATAATTGTCCCGAGCGGAAATCGAACCCGCGACCTTGTGATCGGCAGTCCATTATGTGAACCACTAGACCACAACGCCCGTCGTAGGGACATACATACAAATATAAGGACTTAGTTTTATAATTAGTAAAGATAGTCTTGTATACTTTTATATTACTCTCCTTATCTTCTTAAATTGCTATTAGCTAATGTATAATAAACGTTATTACGGTTTATAGTAAAAAAGAAAAAGTTGATTTCTAGGTGACAAGGTAGCTTATATTGTCTCTTAGGTTAGATGGTTAAAACAAATATTCTCGAGCTGTAATATGGTTTTTTATCAATAATATTTTCGTCCCTTGTCTTGGACTATTTTAAAACTCAATATATAAAAAAAATCATATGCCTCATATTGGTTTCATATTAATAGTTGATAGATCCTGTTAATAGAGCTATGATCAACTGTCTATTATACAGATATGATAGTGCTCTCTCTGTATCATCGAATAATCTTTAAACAGCGCGACTGACGTCTGCTCCTGTGCCGGAAATTTAATTTTGAGATACAAATTGGAACGTCCCGCTTAAATTGCACGTCTGATAACATTGTCAGCATAAAAATACAAACATAACATGATATCTTTGCATGAAAGTCTCTAACATTTTATCATAAAACAAGTATTTTTAAAGGTCTACGTTCAATACAACAAACTTTTAAGGAAACCTTCATTCTTTAACCACTTTTTATCTAAAGTAATTTATTACTTTTGCAATTGATATGCTATGCTTCACTTAATAAATTAATTGTACGTAGAAATACGATCTAAACTCAATCGAGTGACGATTGTGGTGGTTCATTTGATTGCTACAAGCACGACCGCAATAAGCTCATTTGGAAGAGCTATGGAACCGTATTCCGAGGTCGTGGGTTCAAGTCCGGCTTGCGGTAATCACTTTTTCCACCATAATTTAATTTATTAACTTTTTATCTATTTTAAAAGACCTAGGGGACGTAGACCGCGCGTTCTATAGAGGAGGCTTATCTTTAACTAATGATAGTGTGTTAAAAAATACAAGAAACATTAGTCGTCTATTGGACAAAAATTCACCAAAATAATTTACTTATATGATTGTTTAAATATTTTTATTTTGTATTAGTTTCATACTCTTGTCCGTCCGTGCGAATTTATTCAAACAGTTTTGCTTCACGTAATATAGTTACCACGCCGAATGATGATCCCTATGACGTTTCAACTGACAGTTGTATTAGCTATGCGAAACAATTTCGATAAAATACTGATTTTTTAGGCAAATGTCATGTAATTCAGACATGGTTTATAAAACTATTAGAAAATTTGAATGAGCCTCACTATATTTTAATGGACAATGCTTCATATCACTCATTTCAAATTAACAAAACCCCCAGCAGCAATAACAAAAAAGCTGAAATTATAGAGTGGTTACAACGCAATGGTGTGGAAACTGACAGTCAGATGTTAAAAAAAGAGTTGGTTAGACTGTTGAACTTTCAGAAACAACAGACGCACCCATCATATTTTTTGGATGAATTGGCCAAATCAAATGGACACACGGTAATTCGGTTACCCTTCGGTTATCACTGCCAATACAATGCAATCGAGTTGATATGGGCGCAGATCAAAGGTATCTATATTTTTTATTTATATAATATTATGTATATGCATATATTTCTAAAAATAATTACTAAATGTACAAATATTTTCAGGACATGCAGCTAGGCATAACACAACTCCGCCATTCACGGCAAATAAAATGATGGTTTTATTGGAAGAAGCTTGCGCTCAAGTGACAGCTGACGATTGGCGAAAAGTGGTCAAAAGAACGAAGAAAATTTGTTTACAAGACTGGGATCGAGATGTACAATACGACAATATCATTGACCAACCGTTAATAATAAACGTCACGGATAGCTTAAAGTAAAGTCAAATTAAAGTCACGTCATTATTTCAACCATTCGTATTCTGGAAAGAATACTCAAGTGTTGGTCGAGATGGTGTAAAGCTATCTTGATAGATGGCGGTGTACGTAAAAATATCTAAACTCATACGAGTAACAGGATATGGTGATTAATTTGAAGTGTTGCAAGTAGACCGCAATAAGCTCAGTTGGAAGAGCTTCGGAACGGTATTCCGAGGTCGTGGGTTCAAGTCCCACTTGCGGCATTTCACTTTTTCCACCATAATTTGATTTATTAAGTAAAAGCATAGCATGTCAAATGCAAAAATTAATAAATTACTTTAATTCATTTTTATAATTTACAATTGTACACAATTAAATTTTTTCGACTTTTTAATGGACCTCTAAAGGATTTCATGTGATAGGACGTCAGTAAAATGTTAAGCGCTAACGGACTGTCATAGGGATCATCATTCGGCGTGCAGAGTATAGTATATAGAGTATAGTATATAGTATATAGACCTTAATTAACTATATTAAAACTTGTATTACAAGTTGATTAATTAACAAAATCATGTAACATCTACGTATTTATTTCTCTGTTCCGCATCAAAGCAATTATGGAAACAAGTGAAAAGTGGCAACAAGTAAGTCATAAAAAATATAGGGACCGTGTATTTTACACTGATTTAATTACAGGAAATCGCGCGAGTGCGATTTATTTATGAGAAATTTATAAAAGAGATGTAACAAATTAAAACATAATCAATGAAATGAAATTAAAATTTCTTTGAAAAATTTCTTTAAATTGTTATAAAATGTTAACAATTTTTGCTTACTATAAATTCTAAAATTCTAGATCCCGTGCTAGTAGAAACTGTGTTACAGGATCCCAGAGATTAATTTATTTACTGTAGACATTCTCAGATACATAGGATATTATTATAGTACTAGATGTTACCCGTAACTTCATTCGTGTGGACTCTAAAAACCTAACTCTAACAAATTGTACAAAAAACATCCTATTGAACCGCAGGTATCTATAAAAAAATACCGCATCAAAATCCGTTAATTGGTTTAAAGATATAAGCTCACTTAGGGACGATCATACATAAATACAAAAATAACGCCTTAGTTTTATAATAGGTAGAGTTTCATGATATAAATATAATAAATACGGCGGCAACGGATATAATAAATATAGAAATAAAAGCTAAGTGAAAGTTTTCCTACAAGAGTTTTCGTAAATTATACTACGCCTTTATTAGCCTTTTGTAGGTTAACCGTTCGACCGATTCCATCCATCCATCAGCCTCTCTCCGTCCACTGTTGAACATAAGCCTCCCCCATAGAACTCCACAACGCGCGGACCGATTGCAAGTTTCATTAATATGCTATTAACATGTAGAAAAACAAGTGCCAATCATAAACCTAAGACATATATCTAAATGAGCTTCAAGTAAAGTTTAAGGCACATTTCACAGAAGTTATTTGCTCGTTGCATAATATCATTTGCAAATGGCCCGATGTTAAACTAATGTTGGGGCAAACAGATGGCACGAAGCGGTTAAATTGGAATTAAAATATGACGATGAGGTAAACACGTTATCTAGATCCTATCTCGTTTTAAAGTAATTTTCCATCGGCGTAGACAGTAGGACGCGAGAATGTTAATAAGGTGTGATATTTTAAAGAACATTGTATAAAAGACTAAAAATAGGTCAAATTTACAGCTTCTATTAAGCGTTGCTTCATTTAGTATAATTACCATAAAAATTCTAATTTAATATCGACTTAACACTTTACTAACTAACCTAACATCGAGAGGCACGAATCTTAAATCACAAGTGGAAATAAAGTGAAATAAAATTAAAGTTAGTGTACAAACTTATGGTCGTTACTGATAGTTGAATCATCATCATCCGAGCATCGCGCTTCTTTCACGGGGGTGGGCAGAGGCTATGAAGCGCTATCTGCTATGGTCCAAACACACTTCCATGGCTTCATTTACATAAATTGTTGAAGTGGTTGAAGTCACTATCAGGAGGTCAACACCGTTATATTTGTAAATACCCAATTAGGCTGAGACCAATAATGCAAATAGTACTTACCTTCGAGGGATTAGCAAGCGCAAAACGAGCCAGAATGTTTGCACCGGCACCAACGCCAAATCCAATGAAAGATTTCAGACCAAAATGGCCAAGCACATAATTGAGTTGGTTAGCCAATTCATCCATGGTAGGATAAAGATAACTGTAACAAAGATAAACTTTATTTAATTAATTACATTCATACTAATACTTATGCTAGCGTCATTAAGAATAAATTTCTTTGACGTAGGTAACTAAGAGAGGTCGTTTTAAGATCACCTACTGAGGATAAGAAGGAGGCGAATGAAACGTTTATAGAAAAAAAAAAAATGTTTTAGTCAGTAACGCACAATTAATTTTCCAATTATCAAAAATTTTAAAAAATTTTATTCAAAAATTTTCCATCTCATGGTTGCCTGGAAGAGATCACTTTATGTGATAAGGCCGCCATTTGTACCTAGTTTTAAGCTTAATTTCTGTTTTCTGTTTCTTGTAAATGTGTACAATAAAGAGTTAATCTATCTATCTATCTATATGATGTATAAAATGTTTGATGATTATAGACATAAATTAATTAAATATTATGCGTATATTTGTTTTAAATTTAGGCAAGAGGTTTAGAGACTTTACTGTCCCCATGATTATTAATGCCGGGCTAAATTTTAAAACAAATATACTCGTCTAAAAGCGTCTATAAGCGTCTTAAAAAGCGGTTTATTTAAACAAATAAGTCACGCAAGCGTTAGAAAAGATTAAATTATTAATTTTAACACGCTTATATTGGTTCGGTAAGTATCTATCAATGTATTAATCTATGTAAAGGAATCTTTGAAAGAGATTTAGCACTTGTAGTAGTCAGATTGATCTGAAATTTTGTACACATATTAGGGACCGATGACAACACAATAACACCTATTGACGGGCTTCGTGGTCTAGTGGCTTATATAACGGACAGCCGTTCACGAGGTCGCGGGTTCGATCCCGCCTCGGACATTCATTTGTGTGATGTTTATAAATATCATACAAATATTTGTTCTGCGTCTGGGTGTTTACTATGTATAATAAGTATGTATTTACAAAAGAAAAGTAGTTTATGTATTCTATCCGTATTCTGGAACCCATAACACAAGCATAATAAGCTTAGCTTGGGACCAGAGGACGTTGTGTGAAATGTCCATAAATATTTATTTATTTATTTATTTATTAAGAGGATACCAAAATAGCTTCGTGCATTTTTCTACGTACGAAGTTTTGATTTTTTCTTTAGATTGAATGGCTAGAGCTCTAATTTTCAAGTATATGTTTTTTCAATATATAATCTAGGATCGCATAAACTCAGAAACGCGATTGCGAAGTTTTCTCGATAGAAAATCTTAGCGAAACAACCTCTCTCATTTTTTATTTTTTTTCATTTGTCGGTCTATTATTGCGTATTAACTAATGAAATAACTTTAAAAACATAAGTAACTATTATATATAGAAACACGTAAGCCGGAATTAAAATATATTTAGTAGATATTGAGTAAACAAAAAAAAATTCCCTAATTCTTCATTTTCTATACCTACTAGCTGTATAGGTACATGTCGACGATAATATTGATGTAGGCCCTTAAGAGGGTACTGTACTCCTAATTTAGGTATTTGGCTCAGGTATTGCTATCCCTATTCCCCAGCGCCGCGCTAAAAGGGACAAATATAGCTGAAGCAGATTTTACCTACAAATTCTTTGAAAAAAAAGACGTTTCGTAGTCCCCTTTTTTCTTCGCGAAAGTTAAACCTATTTTGATGGTTTTTGCGTTATATTTTTGTATGGAGCATAATTTGGTATCGTGGCCTCTTAAAAAGAAATTTTAGATTTTCAAGCGTGTTTTTTAGGTTTTGAACTAAGCAAATTATACTTTTGTATCGTTTGATTAATTAATTAAATTAAATCATAAAATAAAAAATTAAAATTAAATCAGTTGTTTTTGATAGAGCATACACAGACAAAGAATATATACAAACAATATTAGTTAGTAATATACACACTAAATTAATGTATTTCAGTTCTCAGGTTGGCGTATTGCTGTCAATCATTCTACATCACTGTCAAGTACAACTAAAGCCTACAGTTCTGACTATGACAGAAAGTTACACAACGGGCATATTGCGGACACAAAGCCGCAATAGTTACACAACAATGCGACGTAAAACAATTTGTAATAACTTTAAATTTTGGATATTTTAAACTTTACCTATGCCATATCATATCAATGCTCATTGGAATTAATGGTTTTGTAATAGTAATCTACTGTGCTCAGTTGCAAGTGAGATTAATATTTGTTCAGAATTTAAAATAAATAGACTTATGATAATAAAAAATACATGTAATAAGAGAGTGAAAGGATGTAGTTGTACAGGAAGAGACAAAAACTCTAGACAAACTTTATGTGGATCAATTGATCACGTCTTAAAGGTGGTGTTAAGCGACTTCAGCTAGACACGCTATTATGAGTATTGCAAAAGCGAAAAGCGTTATGCAGGAATAGAACCTGTTCTATCTTACTTACTAGAATGTATTCTCCCTGTCTACTATGAATTATTTCTGGAGTGATGATAAGTAATTAAAGTAATACATTAGCGTTCTTCATAGCATACAATATTTTTTTATAAAGCTAATGGATAACATGATCAGACGGGTACTAATAATGATGAAAGGATTTACAAGAACTTACAATAACAGATTGATAATATGTTTGACAATATCCTATTTTTCGCAAAGTAATGTGAATCAAGGTTAAAAAGCAATGTCAAATAAAGCACTATAAAGAATAGTTATATAGAAAATATATAACAAGCTTTATATAGACAACGTGGTTTGTGAGGTTAATTTTTCTCCTTTGTGTAGAGTATTGTTATTAAACCTATCGCCTGCTCGATAGTGGATCATTTGTGGGTTGTGTTAAAGCTTTTGTGCTATTGATTACTAGTTGAAAATATATAGTTATTATATTCGGTATTATATGATTAACAAAGTAAGGCAGGAAAGTTAGTAGTATGAGCAGACGTCGTCAGTGGGTAGCCATCACGCCGCCGTTGTATAGTAGGTACCTACAGTACATATCGAGCGGCACACTCTTACATAATACTGCGGTACAAGACCTACTGCCGATTCTATTCTTCTTTACTAACTTTTTACCACAAAATCACGTTTTGAGTAAATTAAAACCTTGAAATATTGCCTTAAGAATTCAGTACGAAAATATCTGGGTGATTTTAGTTTTGAAATACTAAGACAGCAGTATTACAAATTTTTTTTCGAAGACATTGTAATTAAGATTCAGTACGTTCTTAGTATTGAAACTAATTAGCGTTGTGACCAAGACCGACTTCGCTATTTCATCATATACTTGAAAAACTAATCACATATTGTTATTTTATGTAACTCGTATTGGTACCGTTATATATATATCTACTTATTACATTTCATTGAGTTAATTTAGCACATACTGTATATTCTATTTGTTAGTTATCACAAAACCGTTTTCGAGTATAGTATTAAGGCAAGTAGGTCCTAAATATTTGAGAACTATCTTAGCAAAAATAAGCAAATGCGCCTCTAAGTCGGCATCGGAAAATTTCGAGTAAAGCTCAATAATTCAGGTACTACGTATGCTATAACGATAGGAATAGTAATTACTTTCTCCTGTATGCTTCAATAGCTCAATAATTGTTGCGTTCAACCTGGTGTTCTAATTAATAATAGGTTAAGTGGAAGCGTGATATCTCTCAGGCGCGAGAGGAACGAACATATACTGTATATCACAGCGTTACAAATTTACAATAGTACAAACTTACCCTGTTTTGTTCTTCAACAATGTCTTCACTGTGTCAAGCCCTAGCTATAGCTTCATTAACTAACTACGATAAATTGGCCAAAATAACGCAGAATGCTAATCAAACTATACTTAACTTTATGCAGGCAGACACGAACTCTTTAAGTCCTCAAAATGACCACATTTGGCGCGACTTAAGCCGTGAACTTTCACCAATCGTCTTAATGCAATTATACTATCACAATTATAGTTATCAAACAGTTCAACTCACATTAAATAGTATTAAGTATGGAGACACAAAATTCACTAGTTTTTATAATACCTTTTGTCATACAAAATGGCGAATACTCAGCTTCGCAATGACATTTCAAGGTTTTGTTTCAATGGTAATTATCGATTCACACAACAAGGATAATTAGTTTTATCAACAATTAATTCTAGTGACAATTTTAACTCGCGAAACAATTGCAAGGAAAACGCTTCAATCGCATTCAAATCGCGACGTAACTTGCCAACAAGATGAGTTTTACGACTGACGACCGAGCCAAGGTCACCGCGCGGCGCACCCGGCTCGCCGGCGATACATCAATAGTGAAGTTACCATCTCCTAGGGAGGCGCGCGCGCAACTCGATACGATAGGTTAAGTTTGGTACATAACATCTACCCGCCTCGGCCAGGACTACCTGGCCGCTAATTTACCGGCAGTCGCGACAAGGTTGATACAGCTCTTTTCAAAATTGAACCGTCCACCCGGACCTCAGCAAAACGGGGCACTCCATCTGCTCCAAAGACGAGGTTGAGAATGCGCCCCCTGCGCCAACACAGTGGCGGTGAGTTAGCGTCCTTAACCAAAACGAGGTCACCAACATGAGGTGGATCAGTCTTGTCAGTCCACTTAACGCGCTGCTGGAGAATGTGCAAATATTCTAAATTCCAACGTTTCCAAAAGCTCTGAGTGAGTTGATGGACCAATTCAAACCGCGAGAGACGATTAGGTCTCACATCAACAAAGGGATATTCCGGCAGGGCGTTCAGTGGCTGCCCAATCAAAAAATGGCCCGGCGTGAGGGCTTCCAAGTCGTTAGGATCTGAAGAGATCGGGCACAACGGGCGTGAATTCAAAACGGCCTCGATTTTGCAAAACACAGTTGCGAGCTCTTCAAAGGTCAATACAGACTCGCCAATTACCCGTCGCAAATGTGTCTTAGCAACCTTTACTACGCTTTCAAATATTCCTCCCCAGTGGGGACATGACACGGGACTGAACCTCCAAGTTATTCTACGTGTAGCTAGTCTAGACGCAATTTCAGTCTCGTTAGCCGACAAAAAATCATACATCGCTTTTAAATAGTTGTTTGTGCCTTTGAAGTTGGTACCGCAATCCGACCGAATCAAGGACGGTAGTCCTCGTCGTGACACGAATCTATCTAACGTCGCAACAAATGCCTCTGTCGAGAGGGCTGAGACGAGTTCCAAATGTACCGCCTTGGTGGACAGACAGACAAAGACGCACAAATAAGCCTTGACAGTTTTACTGTTCCTGAGGGTCGAGGTCTTAACAAAAAAGGGGCCTGCAAAGTCCGTACCAACTCCAGCAAAGGGCCTTATCTCAGTGACCCGATCCGAAGGAAGGTCGCCCATGATAGGCTGCATGGTAGGGGCCTTGAGCCTATAGCAAGGCATACAACGAAAGACCACACTACGGATCGTCCGACGGGCCGATAAAATCCAAAATTCCCGTTGCAAAATGGCCAATAAGGCATTACAGCCGGCGTGGGAGTTCTTGATGTGACGATCAGTCACCAACAGGTTCACCAAGTGGCCACTCTTGGGCAATAAGAGGGGGTGACGAGATCCATAAGGGAGGTTTGCGTTCCTAAGACGCCCTCCGACACGCAAAAGACCCTCACTATCCAAAAAGGGGTTCAGCTTACAAATGGCTCCAGACAGCTTGGATTTGCCTTTCCTCAAGATGTCAATCTCGTCTTCAAAATGTGCCTCTTGCACAGAACGAACCCAGTGAAGAAGAGCATCTTGGAGCTCTTGTGGCGATAAGAAGGCCTCCAAACATTTGTTCTGTGGATGTCTACAATTTCTCATGAAGCGCTTGATCCAAGCGGTGACACTCAACAATTTGTCCAATGAACTGTAACGATTAAGTAAGAAATCTGGGTCGAACGGACGGTCCTGCCGTTCGAGCGCGAGCGTTCGCAACCCAGGCAGTGCGACGATGTCTAAGGCCGGAGTTCGCGGCCAATTAGATTCTGATCTGGTCAACCACTCAGGTCCCCACCACAGAGAGTGCTCAACTAAAAGGGGGGCCATACATCCCCGTGACGCACAATCAGCAGGGTTGACCTCGCCAGGCACATGCCTCCAAACCAACGGGGTCTCCGATTTCTGTATCTGAGAGACACGATTTGCTACAAACACCTCTAAGGTGTGAACTGACGTCTTCAGCCAACACAGCACAATTTGACTGTCAGTCCATGCATATATCGTGGAAACGTCAATTGACGTGCACAAGGTGGACATGACGTGATTCAAAAGGCGAACAAGAAGGGCCGCCCCTGACAACTCTAACTTAGGGATTGTCAAGGCAGTTCGAAGAGGCGCGACCTTGCTCTTAGCCATGACCAACAACACTTTCACCTGACCATCTGTGGTCACGGTGCGCAAGTATACGGCTGCTGCGTACCCACGTTCCGAAGCGTCCGAGAAACCATGAAGGGACGCGGTGTGCTTCCCTGGCGGAAGCAGAGCACGGGGTAACGATATCCTATTGATGGCAGGCAATGAGGAAGCAAATAGGAGCCAGTCCTTCAAAACAGCTTCGCGAAGTGGCTCGTCCCATCCAAGACCTGCAGTCCAAAGTCTCTGCAGGAAGCATTTGGCCCAGAATATGACCGGGCATATCCAGCCATTGGGATCAAAGGTTCTCGCGACAGTCGACAGAACCAGTCGTTTCGTCCAAGTGTGATGCGAATCCAAATTGACATTAAATGTAAAGATGTCCTGGACTGGTCTGTACTGGATTCCAAGCACTGACATCATGGTAGGGTTGTCACGGTTCTCAAATAGGTGAGGATCCTGCTGGTGGTCGTCCGGTAGCCCGTCCAAGAGCGCAGGTAAGTTGGAGATCCATTTACGCAACTCATATCCTGCGGAGGCTAGTATGCCAATCAACTCGTCACGCAAGAGCAGGGCCTCTCTCTCCGTGGCCGCGCCAGTGCACACATCGTCAACATATAGGTCCTCCTTCAAAATGGCGGCTGCGCGAGGAAACGACATACGCTCTCGATCCGCGAGCTCCCAAAGCGAACGTATAGCCAAAAAGGGGCTAGACCTCAGCCCGTATGTGTTCGTGTTGAGCTCGTAGACAAGCATGGGATCTTGCTGGTTTTCTCGCCACAATATCAGCTGGTATCGGCGATCATCCGGGTGAATTACCGTTTGCCTGAACATCATCTTGATGTCAGCCACAAAAACAAATTGATGACGTCGAAACCGCGTGATGACGTCACAAAGGTCCTTCAGCAATTTGGGACCAGGATGCAGACACTGGTTCAATGACACTCCTGAAGTAGTCTGCGCAGAACCATCAAATACTGTGCGTAACTTACCACTGGATGGTTTTATTACAGCATGATGCGGGAGAAAGAAGTGCTCCGTCGAACGCCAATCCAATTTTGACACAGACATGTGTCCCAAATCCTCATACTCCCGCATGAAGTCAATATACTTCTCCTTGAGTAGTGGGTCCCTGCTCATACGGCGCTCCATTGCCAACAAACGCTTCTCTGCAATAGGCCGCGAGACGCCAAGTGGCGGACGTACGGCGAGAAATGGCAATCTTGTCATGATCCGGCCAGAACGGAGATAACTGGTGTTGGTCTTGTAGAACTGCTCACACTCTTCATGTTCCGGATCAGAGCGGGGAGCTTGTGGTGGCTCCTCCACTTCCCAGAATCTCTGCACGGCGTCAGAAAGGGCGGACCCCACCATCAAGGCCGTTCCAAGTTCAGCAGGGGGGGGAGTCCTCAATACAGGCCCCATCAGTGCGAACCCAAATATGGTCTGGAGGGCTACCAAGCCACCTGGCTGCAAAACACGATCCTTGCCGAGTAATATTTTACCCAAAACATCGGCACCAAGCAACAAATCGACCGTGCCAGGCAGGTCAAATTTAGGGTCAGCCAAATTCAAATCCGCGGTCAATTTTACCGCATCCGCAGACAAACGAACTTGCGGGTGATTGCCCAAGATATTCTCCATCACAATGGCCGACGATTCCAACGTCGGACGTGGAGAATTTGAGGGGGAGAACTCAAACCAAACGCGGCCCTCTACCGTGGCCACGGGGGCGTTCCCGACACCCCTTATTACATCTGAATATTTTTCAATAGTCTGGCCAGTCTGCCCTACCAACCAAGACGAGGCTATGCACCCCTGTGAGCCTGTGTCCAATATCGCTCGGACTACAACCGAGGCGCCCGTCCGTCCCCAGACCCTGACATGGGCCGTGGGCAAGAGGACGGTCTCAAAAGGGGGCGGTGCATAGCGGGGGCAGACGCCAACATCCTAATGTTGGCGTGGCGGCGACTGAGCGCCGTTGTCCCGAGACGGCAAATCAAAGTGCGGGTAGTGCCTAAACTCGGCCTCCTCTCGGTGACGACTGCCACGAGCCATAGACGGCGGTTCGTAGCGCCTGGAGCGTCCGTACCGAGGGTTGCGCGTCTCCAAACGGGGACGTTCCGCCAGAGGGGGGGACGGTAGTGGTACCGGACGCGCGTCACGGTAATCGTGGTACACTACTGGAGGTGATCTCGCTTGATCACGTGGAAGCGGGGAGGGCGAGCGGGACACAAAGGTGCGGGATTGAACCCGGGGCCCGCTTTCATACCCGCCCGTGGGGCTGCGCGCCGAACCAACTCGGCGATCAACGGCAGCGCAGTTTGCGCGGCGTGGGGGTGATGAGCCGGACTCCAAGTTGCGGGACTGGTCCCGGTGTCCGCTGACATACCCGCCCGAAGGCGACCCCGTGTGGTCGCGACGGCCATTCGCGTTGGCGCACAGGATTTTCAAATGGTGCCCTCCGCAAATAGGACACGGGTGAGTGTCGGGGCAGGCGCGCTGGTAATGGTCCCCTAGGCAAGAGAAACACCAGCCGCGGGCCTGGGCAATCCGCCTACGAGCGGCCACGTGCAGGACCGCGAAGTCTGGGCACCGCACCGTTTGGTGTCCCTGCGACTTGCAAAACCGGCAGTCCGGTGGCGCAGCTTGAGCGACAGCGAAGCGGGCGGCCGTACCTCCTCTTGGTGCAGGTTGGGCATTGCGCCGTTGGTTGGTGGGTCTGGGACGTGATGCTTCCACCGGCGTGTCGGCGACCATGACGTCACCCATGCGACACTCGTCCTCCAGGAACGTCAGGAGCTGGTCAAAGGTAGGGAGAGCAGATGCCTCATCCCTAGTGTGCCCCTGTTCAAAACGTGCCCTCAAAGACACCGGCAATCGCTTGAGCACAATACGCACTAGTAGGTAAGACCACTTGGCAACCGGCAGTCCTAAGCGGTTGAGCGAATTGGTGGCTATTAGGAGGGGGTTCAGCAGCTCGGTCCTCAACTGGGCAGCATTGCTCACGACGGGAAGGTTCAAAATCTGGTCGACGTGGGTATCTGCCAGACAGCGCTGGTTGTGATAGCGCTTGGTGAGCAACGCCCGCGCGATCCCATAGCTCCCGTCACATATTGGGAGGTGCTGTACTAAGCCCCTCGCCTCTCCATCAAGCACGGAGAGTAAATAGGCCAGTTTTTGAGACGGACCCAAATCGTCCCTCGAGTCCACAAGGCTCTCAAACAAACCAATAAACCCCATCCACGTGTCTAATCGACCGTCAAAACGTGGAAGATCCAAATTGGGTAATCTAGTCAAAAGGCCCACGGGAGTCTTCAAGGGGGCCCGGTGAGCCGGTACTCCGGCGCGCGAGGCTAAAATCTCCCGCGCGCTCTGGGCGATGTCGTCGGCAAGGTCCATAATTTGGACGTAGTCCTCGTGGACTTGGTCCCGTCGCTCCTGGGGGAATGACTCCAGGGGCACATCATCCAGATGCAAGATGAAGCGCCGGTAAAGCGCCTCCACCTCCTGAAGTCGTGTAGGGCATTTCTCATGCCTGTCCAACAATGCCTCGATTCGGTTCTCCCTTTTCACCAAGGCGGCAGCTGACGTGAACCATCTCAAATGAGTCGCAATCCCGGAATATGTCTCGCGGACAACATTATACGCGGCGGTAGACATCTTCAAAGCACAAACGGCACGAAACAAACAATCTTATAATAACAACAAAAAAAACAAATATCTTTCACAAACAAACAATATTACAATAGCGAAAAACAAAATATCTTTCAATGAGACAAGCCGCTATTATTCTAAACAATTATCAAATCTTAAATAGTTTAAATCAAACAAACAAAACAATTCTTTGCCAATGTGCAATTAATTTAAGACTTGAATTATTTATTTTAAGGTAAACAACAAAACAAACAAACGTATAAAATAAATGTTGTATTATACAAACGCACAACGCCACAATTTAACTATAACGTTGTTCAATATTAGACAATAATTAAATAATAATTTATATTAAATAATAACCTGAGCAACAACAAATACGATTGGCAATAGCACAAATAATTATCAAATCCTTTAAAATCTAATTGCCAATTCAAGTGCTCAAATTAATTATTCAAAACTATACCAACAATTTAGATTAAACAAACAAACAACCAAATTAATCAAATTAAATTAATTAAATTAATTAAATCAATTTTCACAAATAATGAGGGTATAGTTTGTTCAACATGGAACATTCGAGAAACGGAGTTTAAACCACGCTCTGCTACCAAAATATGTTGCGTTCAACCTGGTGTTCTAATTAATAATAGGTTAAGTGGAAGCGTGATATCTCTCAGGCGCGAGAGGAACGAACATATACTGTATATCACAGCGTTACAAATTTACAATAGTACAAACTTACCCTGTTTTGTTCTTCAACAATGTCTTCACTGTGTCAAGCCCTAGCTATAGCTTCATTAACTAACTACGATAAATTGGCCAAAATAACGCAGAATGCTAATCAAACTATACTTAACTTTATGCAGGCAGACACGAACTCTTTAAGTCCTCAAAATGACCACATTTGGCGCGACTTAAGCCGTGAACTTTCACCAATCGTCTTAATGCAATTATACTATCACAATTATAGTTATCAAACAGTTCAACTCACATTAAATAGTATTAAGTATGGAGACACAAAATTCACTAGTTTTTATAATACCTTTTGTCATACAAAATGGCGAATACTCAGCTTCGCAATGACATTTCAAGGTTTTGTTTCAATGGTAATTATCGATTCACACAACAAGGATAATTAGTTTTATCAACAATTAATTCTAGTGACAATTTTAACTCGCGAAACAATTGCAAGGAAAACGCTTCAATCGCATTCAAATCGCGACGTAACTTGCCAACAAGATGAGTTTTACGACTGACGACCGAGCCAAGGTCACCGCGCGGCGCACCCGGCTCGCCGGCGATACATCAATAGTGAAGTTACCATCTCCTAGGGAGGCGCGCGCGCAACTCGATACGATAGGTTAAGTTTGGTACATAACAATAATATTTCTAATTAATTCTTTTCTTTGACAGCACGGGCCTACGTAAGCAAAATAAAAGTGATTCGTATAAACGATGACGGATCGTACAATAAGCCAATAACGAACTTCCGAAGTGAGTTAGTATGTAGAGTCAATTAATTGTGTAGTAAAAGAGATATGTTTGTATTCATAAAACGTTATATTTATTGTGTCACAAGTAACTTGATATATTTTGGATCCGGTATAGTACGCCGGCGGCGCCAATAAGTCGAATCGCGCCGTTAATGCAGTTTATTCACCTACCCTTCACGGGAAGGCTGTTCATTGTCATTTCATTACTCACACTACGTTACTTATTGAGCTCGCTGTCACTCTTAATCCAGTTTAGAGATTTACCATAGTGTCGTACATTAAACAAGTTATCAATCAAGATGTTATTTGCAATTTTGTTATCTCACAATAGTTTTAAACGTACCTTTGTACGGTCTTAGCCTTTAACATAAAGTTAGAAATATTTTTAGGTCGCATTTCCGTTTCCTATTTCCGTTCAAACATTTTGACGTTCCTAAACTACTGCACTAGCTGTATTCTACCGTCCGTTACTGATGTTTCGCTCGTAAGGGGCGTAGCGTGATGTTATATAGCCTTCCTCGATAAACATACTATCCAACGCTGAAAGAATTTTTCAAAATGATCCTGTAGTTCCTGAGATTATAATCTTCTTATATATAAAATTCACGTGTCACAGTGTTAGTTACCGTACTCCTCCGAAACGGCTAGACCGATTTTTATGAAATTTTACATGCGTATTCAGTAGGTCTGAGAATCGGCCAACATCTATTTTTCAAACCTTTTTTTTTTTAGTATGGCAAAACATCGTTTGCCGGGTCAGCTAGTATTAATACATATACTCGTATATATGTATAAATCTTCTGTACGTGTGTTTGTAATTGAACTCCTCCTAAACGGCTGGACCGATTTTGATGAAATTTGTTGTGTGTATTCAAGGGGGTTTGAGAATGGTTTAGATTCAGAATTGGCTCGACCGATTTTGATGAAATTTCTTGTTGTTGATTTTTACACAGAATTGTATGGCAAAACAACGTTTGCCGGGACAGCTAGTATTCGTATAGATACTTTAATAAAAGTTTATTAAGAGGAAAGAACAAGAACGACAGAGATAAGAACCGAAAAGAGAATAAAACAAAGGCATAAAAATGTATGAATTGCATGGGATTGATCAACTGATTTCATTGGCATATTGATGCCATGTATTCCATGGTGCGGGACATCAATAAAAATAGACATTGGTCTATTTTTATTGATGTCCCGCAGCACTCTACAGAGAGCCCAACTATTGCCGAGTATCGTACCATTTAATTCAACGAGAAAAAAGTAATATTCTGAATGAAAATACGTCTATGTATTGTTATTTAAGTCCATTTATTCCGCATAATAAAGAAATTAGTAGGAACAGCTTTAATAGACTTCGTCGAAAGGAATAAAGGCAATATTTTCTATTGAGAAGTTTCTAATATGTTAAACATGAAGCAACCATAAACAAAGGTAATGCATGTTCAAATATTTAATAGATTATTCATATGATTTTAATTCGGAGCTAATCTCTAACTCTAACTTGTACTGTACAATGAACTTGTCGTATTGCAGTCTAGTAATATAAAATCAGTAAACTGTCCTCTAGTTACCTAGCAACGTTCAAGTACACAAACCGTATGTTTCGTAACCGCAGTCTTAGATAACATGTTAAACAAGTAAACAATTGTATTTGAAATATATCGTACACCTTGTAATAATATATTCCACGGCTATGTTAAAGAAACCGTTCAGGTGTCAACTAACACAAAGACTTTTCCGATCGAAGCTTTTCCTCCCCAGTTCATTTTTGAATTTACATAATAAACTTTATATGCGAAACAGACATGTTCCTAAACAGGTGTCCCGGGCACTGATGTTATGAATTTTAATAAGGTTTGTTTGCAGTTCATACTAATATGTAGTATATAAAGTAAGGATATTACATTTATTATTAATAGCTTTTTGAACTAATATCACACAACCACATTCACAACTATAAAATTTCTCATAGCATTAAAACATAAGGTTTGCAAATACATTTACTAACTATATAACTAGCTGATGACCGCGACTTCGTACGCGTGAATTTAAAAAAGAATTCCTCGTTTTTGCAACATTGTTTACTAATGCTTCGCTCCTTTTAGTTGCAGCGTGATGTTATACAGGGTGTTTGGTACATCGTTTGCTAAATTAAATCAGCTAAAAGATAGTGTCATTTGCTATAGTTTTAGCATATTTAGTTTTGTTGTTGAGCCGCATACTTCTCCGTATGTCATAGGCATGACAAGCCGTTAGTTAATTATATCAGATTTTTTTTCTAAATGAAAATAATACAGTTTTCAAACTTTGTCATTCTACATTTTTAAATAATATATTAATTTATGGATTTACCTTGCTCTTACAAATATCTGTCGTCGTTAGGTGTGTTTCCAAATAATTGTTTAGTGACTATATAGGCAATCTATGTTATAAATAAGATCATTAGGAGCACTTTTTCTAATTAAAAGCTGTCATTATAGTCTACAAATACAAATCATGACTATATTGACGGGCCTCGTGGTGTAGTTGTTCATGTAACAGACTGCCGTTCACGAGGTCTCGGGTTCGATTCCCGCTCGGGACAATCATTTGTATGAATTTTCTAATTGTCATTCAAATGTTTGTACTGCGTCTGGGTGTTACTATGTATTATAAGTATGTATTTACGAAAGAAAAGTAGTATATGTAGTATATATCCGTATTCTGGTACCCATAACACAAGCATATAAGCTTAGTCTGGGATCAGAGGACGTTGTGTGGGATCTCCATGAATATTTATTATTTATTTTGAATTCCTTCTGCTAAATGCGCAAAGATCAATCATCACTTATTTACAACAGCACAACATCTTGTAAGAATTAGTTTTTATTTATATCTACTAGCATTGAAAAACAATGTATAAAAGATAAAAGTTTTTATTAGCTGTTTCAAAGAGCTAATAATGTGCTTGTTTCTTTTGTACATTTTATCCTTAATTACTGTTTTTATTGCCGTCATTTCTACATCAAGTGTTATAAAACACGCATAAATTTTCTAAGTAACCAGACGTCTGAAAGCCGATGAAAATTAGCTTGAAATATTTCTTAACATATTACTATAGGTGTTACATGTATATATACCAAGCAATTTGATAGCAAATTGTAGCATTTATCTTAATCTATAAATGTAAGTAATTGTTATAGTGGTTTAGTGGTTAGTAAGTTTGAAACTAAGAAACAATCTTATAACTATGTATCTTTAAACGCGGGTGAAACTGCGAGTGCTATATAGTCTAATTGGGAGTGACTATACTCTATGTACATATTAGTCTGTGAGCGACTGCTTGGCCGACCGACGTATGACGTCAAGTTAGCACTGCGCGTCGGTAACGGCTGTCATCTGTCATCTTTTCATAAGATTGGCGGGATTGCACGCCATCGTCTTGAACGAGCTAATATTAATATTATCTTAATTATACACGCTCAGTAAAATTAATAATTATAAATTCATATTTATTATTGTATGCAATTGTGCCCCACTTTTGGGTAAGTGTGAACAATTACCAATATTTGCTAGAAATTACTTTTGAACGTAGGGAAAATATTTTTTTCTTAGTATGTAGGTATTGTTATATTGCTTCAATCTGGTAGATTTAGTTAGTTCTTTTTAATTATTAGCTATATTTGTATTTTATTATTATAGAATGAAGTGTATGTACTTCTGATTCTGTGTAAATCTTCCGTTCCGGTTTCGTATGTCGCCACAACCAAACTATAGTGTTTTTGAAAGATGTACTTATTAGAAATTTAGACGACTTTTATACTGCGTTGGCGACATACGGAACCTTGTATTCTGAACGTGCCCTAATCAGACATTTTCGGCATTCCAGGTTCCAGGCAGAGGATAGCATAAAATATTTTATATGCTTATTACCTACATATTTTTATATTATTATAGGGTGAATGCACCCAAAATCGGCACTCGATTTGTGAATCATCAAGGATTAACATAATATTTTCTAACACTCATCAAGGATTATTTTTCTTCTGGAGAATCATAAAGCATCATCGATCCAGGGAAGTAGTCGGGCTACGGACGATCCAACTCAATACTTATAACTAGGGCTGATTTATATACCCACAACTTTTTTTGTTAATGATAAAAAGCTTTGTAATAAATATAATTATTTTGTAAAGGTTGTATAATTTAGACAACATTACAAGTGGCGCCTACAACGCGGTTAAAAGGTTATTTTTGTATTCTTGTAGTTGGATCGTATGTAGTTTGAGTTGTGTGCGATTTTTTTTATTTTTTTTGTTAAGCTTTGTTTTTTTAAGTTGCCTATTATGCTTTTTTTTAGTTAACTAAAGTCTTGTTGCTGGTTTATCCTTACTTACGTGCCTACTGTTAAACTTTATCAAATTTAACAACAGCTAAGCCTTTAGTTAATTACTATTTTTTCTTTTGCGCTTTAATTCTAGTATATATTGCTATATTTTACTATTCTTTTTTTTCTGATAGCTTGCATTGGTGCTTTTAAAACAATTCTCATTGTAACTATAATTGTAACGGAACGGATTAGGGTAATTGTTTTTAATTGTTCACACTTACCTACATAACACAAGTTGCGGGAAATATGAGTTACGAAATAAAATTTTTGTCTTTACAAAAACCTGAGCTTACTTATGAAGTAGAAATACGGGGAGAGACACCTGCTGACACTGTTCAGGAGTTGCGTAGGCAGATTGTTAAACTAATTCAGTTGTTCGATTCCGATGATGTTCTCGAATCACCCTTCGATCCGGAAGATGATATATATGCAACAAAAAGTAGTTTAGAAAAAGTGGAGTGTAATTTGAAATCTTTAACTCTTAAATTTGATAAAAATCTCTTTGAGCGTACATCTAATTTAACTAATCACATTTACCATCGCTTAAATAGAATTGATAGCTCTAAATTGTCTAAAACCGAGGATGCTTCCCTCTCTGATTGCCTAAAACAGCTCCAACACTTTAGATTGTCACTGACCAAATTAAAACCAGCTCAATCAACGAAAGTAGCAGAAGAAAGTGTATCCAATACTACACAGGTATCAGTCAGTTGTGACCGCGGGTTAACAACTGATCTAGCTAAGCTTAAATATAGTGGAAAGACGTGCGTGCGTGCTTTCATATTAAGTGTTTCAGACTTTATTAAAGCCAGAGGTATACCCTCAAGTAAAGTTCTCTCTTTTGCAACGGAAATTCTCACTGGAGATGCCTTGCACTGGTTTCGAGGCATTCAGGATTCTGTTTATAGCTGGGAAGAGCTTTCTGTTAAACTTAAACAAGATTTTAGCCACTCAGACTATGACTATAGGTTCTTGGCAGAAATTAAAGCGCGCACACAAGGGGAACGTGAAAACATCGCTATATATGTATCTATTATGTCGGGTATGTTCTCACAACTTGATAAACAATTATCTGAGCAGGACAAGCTGGAAATTCTCTTACATAATATTCGACCCTGTTATGCGAGCGTTTTAGCATCCGTTTCTGAGATTCAAGACATTAATACCTTACAGTCTGTATGTAAAAATTATGAAAATTTACAAGCACGTTTGGTACAATTTCGGGAACCACCTAAGATTACATCAGATACTCTAGCACCCGATTTTGCCTACTCTGCTCCTTCTGTTTCTAATAAATTCTTTAAGCATGTAAATTTCGATAATCGTAATCAAGGGCAATCATATAACAATAACTATCATAAACAGTATACTTATAAATCGAATCAAAGTAACTATCAATCTCTAAATAAGGAAGGATCTCAACCATTACATGCGATTAATACTAGTGTTAAAAGAAAGTTTTGTCCGCGCTGTCGTGTTGATACCCATGGCCTGAGGAGCTGCACAGTTGCACGAAATATAGTTTGTTTTCGTTGTGGCCTGCCAGGATTTCGTTTTTATGATTGCCCAGATTGTCAGAAACCTTCAACTACGGAAGAGTCAAAAAACGTGTAAAGCAGAATTGCAGTAACTTTGACCAGAAAGATTGGCAAAATTGGCTGTTGTTTGTTAAAAATTTTTTTAGTAGCTATAAAGTAACTGCAATTCTGCAATCAAAGCCTAATAATGATACTAGGACTTATGTAACTATCAAAATAGGTAATAAAGACGTTTATGGGTTACTCGATTCTGGTGCCGCAGTATCAATTATAGGTGGTAACTTTCAAACAGAATTTATCAACCTGGGTCTCACCTTGTGTACTGACGATAAAGTACGTGTAGTTGCTGCTGGTGGTCAAAATTTAACCAGCACCGGTTACATTGATTTACCTGTACGCTTCGAACAGTCATCAGCTTCTATTAGGACGTACGTGATACCCGGAATCGACGACCCTCTTATTTTAGGAATTGATTTTTGGCGTGAGTTTAAGTTATGTCCCAAGTATATTGGCTCTATGAACATAACTAAAACCCCTACTGCTACAATTATAACTCCCGATCACATTACATCTTACGATTTCTTAGACAGTTCACAGCGTGCAATAGTTGATAGTATAGTTGATCAATTTAAAAACATTTCTTATGAACACAAAGGCTTAGGTAGAACTACACTAATATCACATGCAATTAACACCGGAGAGGCTTTGCCAATTAAACAACGTTACTATCGCATGTCACCAGAAAAAATACGAATTGTAAACGAGCAAATAGATGAGATGCTTCAACTCGGAGTTATTGAACCTTGTGAAAGTGCCTGGTCCTCACCAATTCTTATTATTAAAAAAAAAGATGGGAAGCCCAGGTTTTGTTTAGATAGCCGCAAACTTAATTCGGTAACGGTCAAAGATGCTTATAGTTTACCTTACATAGCTGAAATTTTGGATAATTTAGGTAATGCAAAATATTTATCAAGCATCGATTTATCCAAGAGTTTTTGGCAAATCCCTCTCCGTTCAGAGGACAAATCCAAGACCGCATTCTTCGTCCCTGGTCGTGGCACTTTCTGCTTTAATACTATGGCATTTGGTTTAACAAATGCGCCAGCTACTCAACAGCGACTGGTTGATGGTTTGTTTGGTCCAGAATTTGAATTAAAGGTGTTCTGTTACTTGGATGATATTATCTGCGTAAGTGATAGCTTCGAAAGTCACGTGACGCTACTTAACAAAGTCCTCAAGAAACTTCAAGATGCTAATCTTACTATAAATCTTGAAAAAACAAATTTTTTTCGTGAAAGTCTCAAGTACTTAGGCTACGTAGTTGACTCCCAAGGCCTCCGGACAGATCCTGAAAAGGTTGAAGCTATTAAAAAATATCCTACTCCAACAACGAAGAAGGAGGTTAAGCGTTTTTTGGGTACCGCTTCGTGGTACCGTAGATTTGTGCCTAATTTTAGTTCAATTGCAGCTCCATTAAATAAACTTACGTCTTCTAGAAAGGGTGCAAAAGCTTTCTCTTGGTCTGATGAAGCCGATTTAGCCTTCCAAACTTTAAAAAACCTTCTTATTTCAACTCCTATACTATCTTGTCCAGATTTCAAACTGCCGTTTGAAGTCCACACTGATGCTAGCAATTATGGTATCGGAGCCATGCTATGCCAGAGGATAAACGATGAAGAACATCCTATAGCGTATATGAGCAAATCTCTTACAGGTGCTGAGAAGAATTATAGCATAACGGAAAGGGAAACTCTTGCCGTACTCGTCGCTTTAGAACATTGGCGCTGTTATCTCGATAATGGAAAAACCTTCATAGTTTATACGGACCATTCGGCTTTAAAATGGTTTCTGTCACTTACGAACCCAACAGGTAGGCTGGCTCGGTGGGGTGTTAGGTTGTCCTCGTTTAACTTCGACATTAAACATCGTCGCGGAAGGGATATGGTTGTGCCTGATGCTTTATCTCGAGCTGTTTTGGTTGGCTCCATTAGCACCACAAACTCTTATCTTAATACAAGTGACGAATGGTACATAAATAAGTATAACACGTGCTTAAATTCACCAATAAACCTTCCAAACTTTACCATCAATAACAATGCTCTTTACAGATTGTCAAAAAATAAATATCATCTTAGTTCGGAATTTACCTGGAAAGAGGTAGTACCATGCGAGTTACGTGAACAGGTGATTGGAGATAACCATTCAGAAACCACTGCTGGTCATCTAGGGATACACAAAACTTACTATCGTGTGGCTCTGCGCTATTTCTGGCCGGGTATGTTTAGTGACGTTGTAAGGTTTGTTTCAAGTTGTCATACTTGTCTTGCATATAAATTACCAAACCACTCAACGTTAGGTGTAATGGTCTACCCATTACACCTAACGTTGAGTGGTTTGAGCCTAAACAATGTTCGCGACCCTTCCAGATGATTTCGATTGATTTTATAGGCCCCCTGCCGGCAAGCAGAAAACAAAACACTTATCTACTGGTTGTAGTGTGTTGCTTTTCTAAATACTGTCTTACATTTCCACTGCGAAGAGCAAACGCAGATATAGTGATTAAACACATGGAAGATTCTGTATTTCTAGTTCATGGAGTGCCACAAACAATTTTTTTGGACAATGGTAGTCAATTCATTAGTAAAAATTTAGATAATTTCTTTCAAAGATATAAAATTCCTAACGTTTTTTTTACACCTCGATACACTCCTCAAATTAATACGGTCGAAAGATATAATAAAACAATAATTACATGTATATCTACATCTATAGACAATGATCACAGAGCTTGGGATGTTAATTTAGCAAAGGTTCAATTTACAATTAATAACTCGGTAAATTTAACAACTGGCTATACACCGGCGTTCTTAGTTTTCGGCAGGGAACTAGTGACATGTGGTTCACACTATTTAGATTCGGATCTTGGAGACGAAGTTATTTTTCTTCCCCGTTCCCTTTATGCTGAAAATCTAGGCTATTTAGCAAAAATATTTAACGAAGTCCAATTGCGTTTGTGGCAGGCGCATTCTAAAAATGCTAGTCGTTATAACCTTAGGCGTAAGCCAGCTGAATTTAATGTCAACGATATTGTATGGAAAAAGACGTACTATCAAAGTGACAAAGACCAGCACTTTAGCAAGAAGCTGGCACCTAAATATGTAAAATGTCGAGTAATTGGTAAAAAATCTCCGCTAGTATACGATTTAGCTGATATGTCCGGAAAAGGGCTCGGAACATGGCATATCAAAGATTTAAAACTAGTTAGTATGTAAGTTAAGAAATTGATTTGATTTAAAAATAGATACTAAGTTTTATTTACGGATTTTTCTATTAGTAAGAAAAATCCTTCAGTGGCGAGCGGGGTAATTGTAGCATTTATCTTAATCTATAAATGTAAGTAATTGTTATAGTGGTTTAGTGGTTAGTAAGTTTGAAACTAAGAAACAATCTTATAACTATGTATCTTTAAACGCGGGTGAAACTGCGAGTGCTATATAGTCTAATTGGGAGTGACTATACTCTATGTACATATTAGTCTGTGAGCGACTGCTTGGCCGACCGACGTATGACGTCAAGTTAGCACTGCGCGTCGGTAACGGCTGTCATCTGTCATCTTTTCATAAGATTGGCGGGATTGCACGCCATCGTCTTGAACGAGCTAATATTAATATTATCTTAATTATACACGCTCAGTAAAATTAATAATTATAAATTCATATTTATTATTGTATGCAATTGTGCCCCACTTTTGGGTAAGTGTGAACAATTACCAATATTTGCTAGAAATTACTTTTGAACGTAGGGAAAATATTTTTTTCTTAGTATGTAGGTATTGTTATATTGCTTCAATCTGGTAGATTTAGTTAGTTCTTTTTAATTATTAGCTATATTTGTATTTTATTATTATAGAATGAAGTGTATGTACTTCTGATTCTGTGTAAATCTTCCGTTCCGGTTTCGTATGTCGCCACAACCAAACTATAGTGTTTTTGAAAGATGTACTTATTAGAAATTTAGACGACTTTTATACTGCGTTGGCGACATACGGAACCTTGTATTCTGAACGTGCCCTAATCAGACATTTTCGGCATTCCAGGTTCCAGGCAGAGGATAGCATAAAATATTTTATATGCTTATTACCTACATATTTTTATATTATTATAGGGTGAATGCACCCAAAATCGGCACTCGATTTGTGAATCATCAAGGATTAACATAATATTTTCTAACACTCATCAAGGATTATTTTTCTTCTGGAGAATCATAAAGCATCATCGATCCAGGGAAGTAGTCGGGCTACGGACGATCCAACTCAATACTTATAACTAGGGCTGATTTATATACCCACAACTTTTTTTGTTAATGATAAAAAGCTTTGTAATAAATATAATTATTTTGTAAAGGTTGTATAATTTAGACAACATTACAATATAAAGCTTTTATTAGCTACGTATATACTCTTTAAGTTAATAAAAACGTGTTAACATACTGCAAGGATTTCAACAAATTTTTATGACTTTTCTTTCGTTAACTCCGTTTAGAATATGCGTTCACATTTTTCAGAAATAAACGGATTGTTTTTCTAAACATTTGAATTATCAAACCCTTAGTGTAAAGAACTTAAACTTTTACTATGAGTACATAATTTTATTTTATGTATAATAATTTACAAAAGGTTCATGGTTTTCATGAATTTAATTTTATTTCTATAAACTTGTAGTACAAGTACAATGTATTATTAAACATGAGTATAAAGCACATGTCAAAGATAACTACCCCGAGACACAAAAATTAACATATTAAATTAAAATTTCCACATTTCATTCATATTTCAAGCCGCTAATCCCCAGATTGCGTGTGGTTTTTACCGCAATGGACACCTAAAAGTCTTAATTTTATTTTACTTGTAATGAAATGAAAGTAGAATTACTCCACAATCTTAACTAATATTAATGCGAGTATGCATTTCATGAATGTGGCGCGCAGAATACAAATGTCACCACCGCATTTCCTGTCCCGAGTGTTTAATGAGTAGGTGACTTTATTTATTTCGTTCTTTCTACTATCGCACCCACGTCAACAGTAAAGAGCATAAAGCAAACCACTTTAAATTACATATAACCAAAAATTCTTTAGCGATGTGGTTTAAGAAAGCGTAGAACGAATTTAACCGCCTACTTTTAACTTCTTTGTTGTTCGCTATTTGAGTCTTGATCGTCACTTCGGGGTAGGTGACACATTAGACCTTGTCCAGAAAGGGCGAATTCGCCGCGAATCGTATCGCGCGAATTCAATACGCGCGTTGTCGAGGTACTAGTCATCAATACATCGCGTCCATAAGCATCACGCGAATTAAAAATACGCGCGTAAATCGCGTGTACTACGCCAGACTCTCTATAGAGATACTAGGGACGCCTTGTTGCGTCCAGTTAACGCGCGAGCTCTAGAGCGAATTCTTTAAGCTAGTACTGAATTCCTACCCAAACTCGCGCGTTGGTACGCACCTTGTGGACGCAACGGACGCGCGTAATACGCACGAGAGAATCGCGGCGAATTCGTCCTTTCTGGACAAGCTCTTAATCGAACACATTTTGGGTTTATTCAGAGCAAGTATTATTCAATCAAAGCAACACATACTCGTATGTGGTCTGCCGTGCTTTTGTGCCCTCAACCACGACTCGATCTTCAACGAATCTTCGATGTAACAAGAAATCGATCAGTGTCTAATTTATATAATTTCTATACCTTTACGATGTTGTAGGGGAGTCGACAATCGAAATAATTTATGTTGACATCAAAAGCACTTGGAGACAGTAATTTTGTAAACAGTTGGCGCTGACGGTATCTTAGTAATTGTGCCTCGATCCAGAAGGAAATTAATTCCATAACCAATTACCTGGTAAGCTGCTTTATAAATTGATAGGCGAATAAATAGATTTTAAATCACATTCAATTACAGATTCATTAAGGCTTTTTAGCGATGTTAAAGTGATATTAGAGTATGTTAATTAAATTACAAAGGTCAGAAATGTTCCGAATTGAGTAGAAAATGTTTATATCATATTTTATACATAAATCGTCGTAATTTATTAAAATACTATTTTTAAATAAAATAATTACACACTAGCTTCTGTAAATTTCAGCAACTAGAAAGTTTGGAATTGTTAATATAATTACATATTTTTTGTAACTTTAAATTGATACGAATGGGTAAAATTCAATCAAAATTGTAGAGGTTACAATGAACTGGAAAACAATAGACCAAAGGAAACACAAACTACAATGCTTAATTTTAAATTAACATTACATTTGTGGCAAAATCTTCTGAAGGCGGGTTTTTGTTAAAGAATGATAGTAAGTGAACCGTCACGCTTGGGTGCGTAACACTAAATTAGGTTTACTCGGCTCTATTCGGCATCAAGCTCGCTTGAGTTGTAAATACGATGAATCGTGTGTATCAGGAATCAGATGTCATTTTTATAATGGTGTATTTAATTCAGATTATTCTGCAAGTTATAAACTGTGTCTTAAAATTATTGAAGACCTTTCTTCCTCCTGATTAGCAAAATACTAGATGATAAATTCCTTAATATGGTTAACTTTAAAAACCATTCGAAACCATGTAGCGGATACTTAAGACAGTGCATTGCACTGTCTTAAGTATCCGCTATTATTTTACTATGTAATTAGAATTAATTAAAGGTATACGCCAACGAATGTAAACAACTTTCTATATTGCTATATGTTTGAACAAATCTAATATATAAAATTCCCGTGTCACAGTGTTAGTTACCGTACTCCTCCGATACGGCTCGACCGATTTTCCTGAAATTTTGTGTACATATCCTCTAGGTCTGAGAATCGGCCAACATCTATTTTTGAAATCTTTTTTTTTTTAGTATGGCAAAACTACGTTTGCCGGGTCAGCTAGTATCTATATAAAATACTTGTATACTGAAGAAACACTATTCCAAAGCGACTCGCGTACATGACCTTTATGATGTGAATATGTTTAGAGATCTCTCGGTAACTTATAGCACTCATTACAATGTCAGCGATACGATGTTAAGTTATAGCAATCGAATGTGAGAAAAATGTAATATCGGAATATCATACTGATATATTTTTACTCTGAGACTAACTTGAAGCGTATTATGATTTTTTTTAATACTACGAGTATATAGGTAACAATCTAGCTTACGGCTCGCCTGATGGTAAGTGATTACCGTAGCCTATGGACGTTTTTAAAAACAGAAAAATAATTGTGTATCTTTATGTCATCAAGACTCCCAAATAAGATACTCAAGAAGCTGACTCGCACTAATTTCGATGCCTTCTAAGAAATTGGCGACCCTAACATCATCCTCTCCGTCGGAAGAGGGGACATACGAAATCTGCACTCCCGAGAGGCATAAAAAACATCATGGCTCCTGAACGACTGAACATCTAAAACATATTTTATTCGGATCAATTAACCTAGATAGTAATCTGGATAGTTTAATCCGTATAGATGTTAGATTTATTAGACGACAATCTGATCGTCCAATTATAAGTTACGAGTTCTAGAAGAATGGGATGTCATCTCAATTATTTTAACAAATGAAATATTTAACGGGGGCCGAATAAATGTAGATACAAATAAAATTATCAAATTATTACTAACGTTTCGTACGGGTAGAGATTTTGTTGAAAACTTTTGCCCGGTT
The DNA here is from genome assembly GCA_916999025.1 of Orgyia antiqua. Lineage (NCBI taxonomy): Eukaryota > Metazoa > Arthropoda > Insecta > Lepidoptera > Erebidae > Orgyia > Orgyia antiqua. The sequence goes on along the minus strand of OU779863.1, from coordinate 14,870,744 downwards.
TGATTTTTGTCAACATTTTCAATATAATTATAGTTATATTTCAGTACATTTACATAAAAATTTAACAATAACGTACTGTACCTACAGTCAAGTTACATAACAACACAACTCAAACACTAAAACCTTAAGAAAATTTGCTTGTTTTTAACAATCAGTTTCCCTACGTTTCTTGGTAAGAATGTGGAAATTTCCAATTACATAAAATATTTTTCTTCAACCTCAAAATTTAATCAAATAGTAATGAACTCATTAATCATTAACTATGTAAGTGTTAAATTCTTACTTCAGCGCTAGATGTTTGCTTATTTTACGATTTATGTCCTAATGTTAACTGTTCATCCGTGTGGTGACGGATTATGAATACACGTCTCACTACTCAATTTCTTCCCCAGGGCGCTGTAAGAGCCAACTAAGGGACATTACACAGATAACATCCTCTGTGGGAGACGGAAAACTCGAAAATATACCGTTTGCTTAGCCAACGGTCAGCGGGCATAGTCGACCATCCCTCCTAAATTGGAGGAGGCCCGTGCCCAACAGTTGGACGTTAATGGGTCAGACAGACAGAGTATTGTTACGTATTTATTGACACTATATTAGTACTGGATAGTTTCGATTAGTTTAACTTCTAAATAACTCATCAAAATTGTGTAAACTTATTAAAGCGTTTACCAATTTACTAGTATTCAATTGAATGTTAAATTTGCAAATAATGTCAAATAGATGAAAACGGTATGCAATTTCCCCAACCAATTTAAATGCAGAGTCTGTAAACAAACAGAAAGCTATATTAAAAATAACTACAGTTGCTGGTTGACCGAATGATGTGGTAACTCGGTTTCGTTTATTTTTACCTTGGGAATACCAACCTAAATAATCTTTTTAAGATATCTGTGCCTTGGGGCTTCATAGTTCTGAAGTAAATATTTGTGTTTCTGTGGAACAAATATATTAAAAAATAATTTGATCGAACATAATAGTTTCTTTTCGAAGTCCTTGTGTCTTGACATGTTTGTATAGAGCAGCCTTTCCCAAAGTGACGATAACGCTCTCTTGTGGGCGCTGCAGGCTTAAAGGAGGCGGTAAAAGAACTAGAAAAAGAATGGGGTTGAAGTTCTTAAAGAGGTGCAAAAATGGAAACGAAAGTTGAAATTTTTCACTGAACCCAATCTTACAACACTGGTGACCCACCACATATCTTCTTATGGAAATGGGGTAATAAAATATGTGTTCCTGAAAATAAGTATACAGTGTAAACTACAAGTATAACGGTCATAGGCATGATGGTTTAACAATAAATTTACAACTTATTACAACTGTGAAGTCATCAATAAACAATTAGTGAAATTTTGGAGAGGCCCCGACCAAATAGTTGATAACGGCAATAATAAACTTCGCTCGCACAAAGCCAACGAAAATAGGGCAATCGACCAACTCGGTCATATTGGTGGTCGTTTTGACACACAGCTTTGTACTATGAACAAGATTGATAATGTCCACGGTTGACGAGCTCCACTACAAACATTGTTAGCATACTAATAAATTGCTTCCGAGAATTATTATTATAGTATCTGACCCGACGAACTGCGTACCATCCTTGTACCACCATATTATTTTCTTAAATATTGCAATTTAATTCTGGTACCCGAATGCACGGTATTGCCATGCGGGAACTCTATTTTTAGAAATCTACTACATATATAAAAATAAGTCGGGTTTTCCTTCCTGACGCTATAACTCCAGAACGCACGGACCGAATTCCACGGTTTTGCATTCGTTGGAAAGGTCTCGGGCTCCGTAAGGTTTATAGTTCTTTTTTTTTTATTTTTTTTTTTTACTTTTTTTTGGTATGGCAAAACAACTTTTGCCGGGCCAGCTAGTTAGATTATAACGGAAAAAGTAAGTCATACAGAAATCACCAGCATTTGAATTGGAAACTTCAGGATTGAAAACCGCCTGGATTTTATGCTTAGGTAATAATGTAGAGCATCTCTCGATATTTTTTTGGCATTTTTAATGATTTCGCATCAAATATATTCATAATCCAAAATCTTCCCCGATCACTACCATCCGGGGCACCGCAAGTAATCCTGTACTTTATGTTTTGAACTTAACTTGGTATTATAATGAGAAAATATGATATTTAATACGTCTTCGGTATATATTAATGTTCCCATCTTTAGAATACTAATGAAGTTTGGTATCGATTGCAAACTAATTGTTGTGTGAGAATTCTGAACTGTCTCATTGCAGAAACTGATTTTTTTTTTTATCTTTTAAATAAAATTCACGTGTCACAGTGTTAGTTACCGTACTCCTCCGAAACGGCTTGACCGATGTTTATGAAATTTTATATATTATATATTTTAATAAAATTGATAATTTTATATATTACAAGCTGACCCGCCAAACGTTGTTTTGCCATACTAAAAAAAAAGGGTTGAAAAATAGATGTTGGCCGATTCTCAGACCTACTGAATACGTATGTAAAATTTGAGAAGAATCGGTCAAGCCGTTTCGGAGGAGTACGGTAACTAACACTGTGACACGTGAATTTTATATATAAGATATATTTATATATTTTCATATTCAGTAGGTCTGAGAATCGGCCAACATCTATTTTTCAAACCTTTTTTTTTCTTTTTAGTATGGCTAAACAACGTTTGCCGGGACAGCTAGTAGTAAATATATTATTTAATGCTGTCGTGTAATTTTAATAACGACATCTTTTACACTAAGTACCTTTTAAAATGCAATTTACTTATTAATTTTTAACGATCAATTTTTATTAATTTATGAGTTTTAATGGTTCTTTTAAAAAGAGAAACCTATAATTTTTATTGTAATTACATTCATGCAATACAAAATGACCTCACCCCGCCATAGTTTATTTATAATGCTATATTTGTTTCCAGCGGGAACCGAATCTACGAATACTCGTATATTCCTAAAAGGAGGTGTATTTCAACTACGCCATGAGGCACATCCGTTATACGTAAAAGCGATTCGAAACAGGCTTGTTTTTCACGGTCACGGTAAGTTCAACAACATGACATGTAAAAATGGAGAAATAGGTATCGGGACAAGAAAGCATTATTCAAATAGTATTACTTGAACATAGCCAGTGGCGCGTGCCGTACAAAAAAATCAATACAACCCGCACGCCCCGACTTGCTCACACTTACAAGGACACCGAATAGGTTAACTAGCTTAATATTACTAAAACACTAAATTTAATTCATTTATTCGCTTTACCTTGTAAATTTATGCCAATATTACGGAGAGGAAAGCTTGAATATGTTGTGGGAAATCTCGGAGCGGAGTTGTTCGATTCAAAAAGATTTTTCACTTATGGGAAGCTATAGTCTTCATGAATGCTATATGTATTATAAAAATTAAAGATCAAGCGAAGGAAGTTGCGGCTAGAAGGCTAGTAATTCGTAAAATGACAATAATCTTACTAACATTACAAATGCGAAAGTTTGGAAGAACATATGGATATTAAGATTGTCAATCTTTCATACAATAACTACTGACTGGAATTTAAAGAAATTTTACAAATCTATTGCTTATTATTATAAAACAAAGCCGTTATTTTTGTATGTATGTATGTTTTTTTGTTATTGCTTAGGTGAAAGACGAACAAACTGGTCACCTGATGATAAGTGGCATCCGTCGCTCATGGACTCCGCAATACCAGGGGCATAGCTAAGCCGCTGCCTACCGACATTGGTCCCCACTTTGGTTTATATCTTCAAAATTACGCAACGGATTTTGATGCTGTTTTTTTTTAATATATAGAGTGGTTTAAGAGGATGGTCTACAACTTGTTAGTTCTTTTAACTACACGCGTACGAAGTTGCGGGCATCGGCTAGTAGCTTATATACTAGTATAACACATAACATCTCGCTAAAAGCCAAGGAGTGGGGCAGTAATAATAAACATGCGTGAAATCGAATTAGTATTACCTACAACATTTATAGAAAGAACACACCTATTCGGTACATTATTGAAGATATAAAATGACCGCTATATACTTAATGAAATACGTATAAATTGTCTCGTCCGCTAGTAGCCGCATGTGGGCGTGTAAGAATAAGTTAAGTTTTTGTATGTCAGTGTATTTATTCATCAACGATTAAGATTAAATGAAATGTACAGATGGTAGCTATCTGCTTTATATAACAGATTTGCAAGGATAACACTGATTTAAACTATCAATAATAAACAGATAAAGTTTTTTTTTATAATTCGTATTAATTTTCACATAACGTCCTCTGGTACCAAGCTAAGCTTATATGCTTGTGTGATGGGTACTAGAATACCGATATACTACATAAACTACTTTTCTTTTGTAATAACATACTTATAAATACATATACCCGTGAACTGCAGGCCGTTCCATGAGCTACTAGACTACAAATCTTGGCAAGTTTGTCCAATCATAAACATTTTTCCACTAATAATAAGCTGTAAGGGTTCTACCACGCTCTGTGAGTGCTATAATAGGCAATATATTGTGTCTACATGTAGTGATACCAATCCACGAGCTTGTCATGGATAAAAAGTATAAGTAACCTGACGTAAGGTTAAATAGAAGCCAACTCATTTTATCGAATTGCAGCGAGGTAACTCCAAGTGAGTGAAAACTTTTTCGACTATACTAACTTTTAGAGTGTTTGAAAAATATAAATATATAAATCTAATATATAAAATTCACGTGTCACAGTGTTAGTTACCGGACTCCTCCGAAACGGCTTGACCGATTCTTCTCAAATTTTACATTCATATTCAGTACGTCTGAGAATCGGCCAACATCTATTTTTCAAACTTTTTTTTTTAGTATGGCAAAACAACGTTTGCCGGGTCAGCTAGTCTTATATATAAAATTCACGTGTCACAGTGTTAGTTACCGTACTCCTCCGAAACGGCTCGACCGATTTTCCTGAAATTTTGTGTACATATCCTCTAGGTCTGAGAATCGGCCAACATCTATTTTTCAAACTTTTTTTTTTTTAGTTTGGCAAAACCACGTTTGCCGGGTCAGCTAGTTTAGTTATAAAAATAATGAAGGACACGTAATACTGTATTTAAAATTGACAAAACGATGACTTTTCCCGAGGTCGAGGTGGTTTTACTCGAGGTCGGCGCAACATGTCTTTTTTTTTCCTATAGTCTTCTGTCAGACGTCATATATGTGTTTACTCCTCTATCGTTTCTATCCTCTTTCACGCAGTCCATTCACCTTTTCTTAGGTCCTCGTCTAGATTTTTTTTTCCAAATTGTTACTTGGAATTTTTTTAACGATATTTTCTTCTCGTCTCAACTTAGAACTTAAATCCATGATTGTTTTTAAATATACACAAAACATTAACCCATTTTAATTTAACACTATAAATATTAGGTGTAGGTACCTAATATTAATAGCGTTAAATTAAAATCATCATGGAATGAATATAAATTCATACATCAAACTCTACATACATATACATACAAGACTAATCAAAAGCTGTTATATGAAACTAGATAATACCCGCAACTTCATTCGCGTAGTATTTAGAAACCAAACCTTAATAAATTACACATAGCTGCATCAATACAATAATCTCTTAGGGGATTATATTTTTGCGCCGTTTGGGGTCGAAACGCTAGGCTCATGGGGCCCGAGTGCCTGAAATCTTTATAAAGATTTAGCGGGCCGACTGATCGACGCCTCTCGTGACCAGAAGGCTGGCCTTTATTTTGTACAGAAAATAAGCATTGCCATACAACGTGGCAATGCCGCCAGCCTTCTGGGCACACTTCCAGTCGACAGCGATGCGGAGGAATACTTTGATGCCTAGTCTATTTATACATATAATTTTAATTTATTTTATAATGTACATATTTTTTATATTTAATTGTATATAGATTTCCTTTTTGCAAATAAAGAATTAACGTAAATGAAAAATAAAAAAATTACACATAACGACTTTTTTTAATAAAGTAAAGATAAAGATACGCTAAGTATTATGTATGATATGAGAAATGTTAAATTAATTTAAGTCTTGGCATTAATTAGCGGCTATAAATTACTCCCGGAATAAGTAAAGTGGCGTTAAGAAATTCGTGACGAAGATGACGAGACGAGTTAAGCAATCCTGAGTACCATTGTAGAAAATATTGCGAGAATTAAGTAATATAAGAATTAGGATTCTATTGATATTAATAAACTTGTTATGTTTATATTTTCTTTATATTAATATAGTAATGTATTGTTACAAAACGAATTAATTGTAATAATATCTAATATATAATAATTATATAATAATTAACTCAATTATAATATAAATAACGTAATTATTAAACACTAGCTGTAGCCCGCAACTTCGCATCGATTATAGAAAATAAAAAAACCTCAACAACTTGCACAAGAATTCCATTCTTTTGAACTACTCTATCTACTAAAAAACCGCATCGAAATCTGTTGTATCGTTTTAAAGATATATAATAATATGTACAACGCTCACACAGCGATATACATACAAAAATAACGACATCTACTATATAAAAATAAGTCGGGTTTTCCTTCCTGACGCTATAACTCCAGAACGCACGGACCGATTTCCACGGTTTTGCATTCGTTGGAAAGGTCTCGGGCTCCGTGAGGTTTATAGTTCATTTTTTTTATTTTTTTTTTTACTTTTTTTTGGTATGGCAAAACAACGTTTGCCGGGCCAGCTAGTTGTTTTATAATTAATAAAAAAAAAGATATATGTAGGTGTTGTGTTCTCTACAAAATTAATTTAGGGTATAAACATTTGAACTTTGAAAATAAATGACATCTCCAAATTCACGAAAAGGATTCGTGGTCCTTTCATGTCACGACAAGGGCGTACTTAATTATAGCCTTTGGGAAAACAACTTGAATAGCGACAAGGTAATAATATAATCCTTATAATAAACATGTAATAGCCTACACTATGATAATATTCCACAGAGATTTGTAAATATGAAGTCTAGATAGGTATATAAGATTTTGTCTAGCCCAAAGTTTCTCATACTTTTTTACGACTAGCGTTGCGCAAATGCCTACCCTCTACCTTATGTTAAGTGGTAAAAAAAATACGCAATTGAAATTGCGGGGCACAGCTAATTACAGATACAAGCGACGTTAAAAACACGTGTTATAGTGTTTTGGAATTATGTAGGGATTGAAGCGAAAAATTCAGTAAAAATTTACGCACCCCATTCACGTTTAGAAACGTTGGGTTAGCTGAAGTCGGTTCTGTAAATATAGGAATAGCATCGTCCCACGTACTGAACGCGTGGCATATATTGTTGGCTTTCTTATAATGTATATTATGTTTATTTAATGACACTGTGTATTACAAAGATATAATTTTGTACATAACTTTAATCATAATTGTTAATCTTTTATGTCACTATTAGGAATATTTTATCATGTCACTCGAACGTAATTTATAATATATAATAAACCTATAAATAATCACCATGTATAGGAGGTGGAATGTATAGGAATTAAGACACTAATATTTATTAGCAGTATTCTCAGTTACGAATTACGAATTTCGAGACTAATAAAAACTTCCTATTCACGCATTCAAAAACATGCATAAAATAAGAATACGCATGTACTCCTTATTGCTTCCAATGGCAGGAGTCGGTTAAGGGCCTACATCAATATTATCGTCGACATGTACATATTAACACAGCTAGTAGGTATAGAAAATGAAGAATTAGGGATATTTTTTTTGTTTACTCAAAATCTACTAAATATATTTTAATTCTGATTTACGTGTTTCTATATATAATAGTTACTTATGTTTTTAAAGTTATTTCATTAGTTAATACGCAATAATAGACCGATAAATGAAAAAAAATAAAAAATTAGAGAGGTTGTTTCGCTAAGATTTTCTATCGAGAAAACTTTTTTCAATCGCGTTTCTGAGTTTATGCGATCCTAGATCATATATTGAAAAAACATATACTAAAAAAATTAGAGCTCTAGCCATTTAATCTAAAGAAACAATGAAAACTTCGTACGTAGAAAAATGCACGAAGATATTTTGGTATCCTCTTAAGAGATATTACAAGCAGATATACATAGTCTGTGAAAGACGTGAACAATCGAAACTAAACCCTATACCAAAACGCTTGGTCAGCGTAAAATTACTATTTCGCGTACCCAGGCGTGATATAATTTAAGACGAAGAGCAAATTCCATTATTGTATATAGTAGGCCCTTTGGTCGTTCGCTGGATATTAATAGAAATATTATTGATATAGAACATTTCATAAAACTCCCGAAGTAAAAAATTTCTCCGTCCTAGATTAAAACTTGAATATAAAACAACTACAGCACACATAGTTTGAAGAAAGATATCAGTACATAGTCTAACTTGTATACTAACTTGTTTTTTAGCTTTTATGGTCGTCGTCCTTTGTTAGTAAGTAATTTGAAAGATCTTTATGTACAGAAATAAATATACTAGTCATTAATATTTTAAGATAATATGAAAATTTGCAATTCAAACTTATGGCGATAACATAAAAGCGTAGTCATCCAATTAAACAACATCAAATAATTTATACAAAGACAACAATGTTAATTGTGCACTGATGTAGACATTTCGAAGAAGTGCTGATGGATATGACAATTAGCTGATGTTAGAGCGTCTATGAAAAAAAGGGGGAATATTATAAGTGTATTTTTCAGTGTACGTAAACTAAACAGAATTGAATGCAAACAGACATAAACACAGGACATACTATGACGATAAAACCATAAAATTACAGGGTAACGAGTTTTTGATCGAAACTGGTGGAACATAGATTCAAAATCATGATGACGTAATCATTATTTATTATATTCTAAAATAACATCAATCGATATCTAGAGCTTTTAATAAATGAACAATCGATTAGACCATTTTCTTTGTGTCGGTATAGACGGCTGCGATCTATTCAATCAAGCCTACCTGTTATTCATTACAATGAAATCGATTGTGTAGTTACAGAAGGTCAAAAACAGTGGAAATAAAACAAAGACATTTTCTTGGTAAAAATTGTGAAAAATTGGAAAAGACACGACGCTTTCAGAAAAGATTCAGAAAGTTTCTGAATTAGTCAGAAATACAAGATAATATTAATGAAAATTATTACAAAAAGCTATATTGATATATTGCATTTCACAATTTAAAAGCAAAAAATTATCCTATATCAAAGTCTGATTTTAGTATATGTAATTATTTATTTGACAGGTCAGGTAAACCGATTATTCGTGGCTTTAAAATAATTGGGATTAAAAATGATACAGATATGATATCATTATTACTTTAGGTAATTGCTTGGTGCCAAGCATCGCTAACTGGACATGACCACATAACTTTTTATGTATTATAAAAAAAGCTTAAAGCTTCTCGTACTGAAACGGAATTGAAATAAATTTCATTACAATGCCTTAAGGTTATAATGTGTTCCAAAACATAATATTTCATATCAAATAAAATGACAAAGAGTATTTCTTTTGTGAAATAAATACATTAAAGAATTATAAAAAACCGAATTACAAGCATTTTTGTCCGCTATAATATTCAAACCCCTAGGCAAATGCCAATGAAATTAAAACGGGACTCCGCTAAAGGTATCCCGTTTACGCAGAAATAGAATTATTCGAACAGAAAAGTTATGAGGAAAAAACATCCACAAAATTGTTTAGAAAACTCTTTTCTTTAAGTCGATAAAATATTGTTGAATTTTTCTCAATGTTAAATGAAATAAGTGTAAAACGTATATATAATAAATTAAAAGAAGAGAGTATTTTATTTATAAGATCTACAGGAATGCACTTTCTTTTATTAAACTCGGTTATCAAAATCCAGTCATAAAGAAGAAACAAGGACTCTCAACAACGTTACAATTTTATATAAAACAAATACACGTAGCAATATATCTATAAGTATTTGTCACATAAGAGATATGTTCAATGGAATGACATGAGACTACTACAAACCCTTACATGTTTATATATTTATTAATCAAGCACAGAGGATGCCAATACATGAAACAAAACATTGGCACAAATATTTTTCTTTTCCGACTGTTTATTACAGCACGCATTGTTTTCCAATAGTCGGTATAACAACGATCGAGTTCACTAGCCAGGCCCCTAAAAAAAGTGAGACTACATATTCCCTAACAAAAGTGTTTAAAAATGTTAAATCTAACGATGCGCGATTGAAATAAAGCGTACAATTTAAACAAACCTGATACAGTTTGGACGTTCAGGAAGCAGAATGACAATGCAATTTTTACAGCCAAGTGAATAAGGTGGTCCTGGCGTTGAAATATTACTTTAAATTTCGAAACTATAAACACTTAAGTATTATGAAAGTTCGTTTTCGAAAAAGTATTAGTTCAAATCGTCATATAATGGCTGACCTTATAAGATAACATCATATTAGATTTACGATAATCTGAACTGAAAAGGCTCATCATAGCTGAATTAGCAATATCAGCTGTATATCAAAGAATGTCTGGATTTCCGATTATTAAACGATTGCGCTCAATACAAAATGATCGCAAACGGAGGACTTCCTCATTACTAGGCAAAGAAGAAATTTACCTGAGATCGCTTGACCTACTCCATTTCATTAAGAATTTTAATTGCATTATTTTATGCATTGACATACGGACGTATAAAGAATTCTACTTGATTTTAATACCAAAACAACGAGCTGTGAGCTCGTTGTTTTCGTTTCACAAGAATCTTAATACATAAAATAGCGGTGTTTTTTAAAAAGTCAAAAATAAACAAATTTCTGTAATGGAATCGTTTCTAAGGTGCTGAAAAGTACACTTTAGGTAGGTTAGGAATTAATTTGAGCCATTGTCCACTTCGCTAAACTATTGCATTATCCATTGCGCTGTGGAGTATTATTTAGTTATCCTCTCAGCTGTGCCGTTGCGATATTTGTATAGTGACCCTACTCTGAAATAGTTTCAAAGCGATTCTACAGTCATTCATCATTCAAACCTTCAATAGAAACCGCTTCGTAGAAAACTGTATTTTTGACGAGTGTTATTGTTATAATAATACAGTATTTATACTACGCTAGCTGTATCTTCCAGTTTCAAACACAGATCCTATATGTTCTAGAACTACAAAACTTACATAAAGCTTTACATAGAGCAAGAAAAATAACCAAATATTAATAAGCGCGTGTTCAGAGTTCGAAAAAAATCGAAAGCGCTAAATGACTTTAAACCTTAGTCTTACTACATATTATACATCGGTGTGATATTTATAGCTATAACTATCTTATATGCGTATAAACTATTCAAGCGAATTAAATTTAATACTACTATAGAGTCTATAGATAATAATAGAGCTGTGAAGTAACAATGAAATCCAGATTAATTATATTGTACTTTACAACTTGTTCAGTGAGCTGCTCTTATCTTGAATAGTAAAAACTTCTTAATAACTGCAAATTGATAACCTCTCATCTATACAATATATATGGAGTTATAAACTATTTAAGAAATTATTAGGTAGGTATTACCGTTGTGTAGTTTTAAAGATATATATGCGACTATGTTTTATAACAAATAAAGATATGTATGATTTACTAACAGCTACATAAAATTATGATTTATAAATGGGATTTGTTAAAAACCTTCTTCAGTCAAATAAATAAAGAGAGTAGGTAAGAGAGAACCCGATCAGTAATTCTTAACAGATAGCATTCTGTTCATTCTTAACAGATAGCAACTTCAAATACAATATTTAGGTTAGAATGTGGCATTATGTAAGATTTTTATAATTTGTATTTTATTTAATACTTAAGACACCATATAAAGGTTGAGACATAGTTAAACACAAACAGACGCAATAATTAAACAATGCAATAGTCAGTACTTTTTAATACTTTTAGGCTACGCTACTTTAGTAGCGTAGCCTAAAAGTAAGAAAGACGGAAAAAGAAAGATGGAAAGCACGTTAAAGCTTAAAGCAGTAGCAGGCTTTAGCCTACTGCTTTAAGCTTTAACGTGCTTTCGTCGAAGTACGAACAAGGATCTACGTTTTAAAAAAATGTAATAAAATTGGTAACGTCGAATAGGTAGGTTTTTAAATGAATTACGCTGCCAGTGTAAAATTGAACTTGACTTTTGCTGGAATATTTCTATCCACGGACATTTTTAGAATTTCAAAGGAGAAATATTATTTGTCAGTTTAGGTTAAGTTTAATAAAAGCTATCCTTAGATGTAATTTATTTCTCATAGCCTCTGAATAATAATGAAAACACGATTTTGCCAGGAAAACTGCCTCAAGCTACATGTCTTTAAACAAATGAACGGTATTGAACAAAACAAAGAGGTTTTTAATTTAAGAGGCAATTAATTTGCCACCACTGGATTAAACATAATAAAGATGAAATTGTAAAGTTTTGACTAATATTTGTTTAAAGATGGCAGAAGGCATATATAAGCCGGAGTATCGACATTATTTATTGTTAGAACAATTTACAGAAATGCCTAAAGATCTACTAAAATATTTTTGCTTCTATTTTATTTACACATCATTAAACGTATCGTATCGTACATAGCAATAATATTTATTAAATAGACAATAGACATAATATCTTTTATATCTATACACACATGCGCAACTGAAATTTGCACCACTTTTTAAGGATTTAGACTGTATTTGTTTTATAATGGCCCCACCAGTGACCATGGCGGTAGTAAAGTTATCGAAAAGTCGGGCTAAAATTTATACGCGTCGAAATATGTAGAAAATGCTCTTCTATATCCTTAACGTAGAAGAATATAGATTTCACCAACCCATTATGGAACCCACACGGTAAAATTAACACCGATATTAATGATAAGTGAACACAAAAGTTGTCAACAATAATTACATACAAAACACGACACACGATAGGCAGATAGTAAAACGTATACATTTTCGTCAATTTTATCAACGTTCAAAACGATTCTGTTTGATGGAGTGACATAATTGAATCACCGATTTGCATTTGGTGTGCTCCATACATGTCGAAAACTTTTCATGTTAGTAACAGCAACATGCTTGATTACATTTGCTGCAGTGTTAATAATGAAAATGTTACCTTTTAGGCTTATTACCTTTTAACAATCTCGTACGCACATTAATAATAGCTAATATTTTATACAGATATTTGTATAATCCGCCTAAAGTGATTATTTGGCTTACCATGCTCACCAGGCATCCATCTTTCTCAAAAGATGTTACCTTTTCCTATTATCCTTTAGCTGATCCCTACAAGATAGGACCCCTTACTTTGTAAGAAGGTTTTATCATAGCAGGAATTGGGTGGCAAGCCATTTAAATTCTAATCAGACATCACACGCAAAAATCATATTAAAATAATTTCATAAAAACGCCTGTTTCTACGTAGATTTTTTTATTGCTGCGTTTACGTTTATAAGGGAGCACATTTACCAAATGAAAATGCTATCGCTAATACAACGGCTCGTTCAGTTAGCGTAGAAATGGATCGATCTGTGTGTACATGGGTTGGGCAAGTTACATTAACTGTGATCAATAAATCAAAAGCAAATGCTATTTCATTAGCCTCAGAGATAAACTTGAGTGTTTTATATTCAACTTGGTATTTCTTTTTGTTTTGTTAAAGAAAACAAACAGAAAGTTAATCTTTCTATAAACACATTATTAACTTTTTTCACACGTGGGATGATATCTCTGAATTTAGTTAAGCACTGAACTTAATATTTTCTTTAGGTAGTTTTCGTGTTTATATGTTGCTGCATACATTATAAGAATAGAATTCCAATCATTTTTACTTTAAAATCGCGTTTGTTTAGTTGCCAACAAAAAACAGACGTTTGCACTTCAAGCGTCGAATGTGTGAAAAAAATGCAAACTGTATTCAGGTAGGTAGGTAAAGTACTCACTCTTCGGGGAGACTTGGAGCACCGTCCTCTTGTCCCGGCGCGTTCACGTGATATACGCAGAAGTTCTCCAAAAGGGCCCTCATATCCACATAGTTGAAGAAAGGTTGGAAACAAACATCTGGGGACAAACGACAAGTATTAAATTTAACAGCTGGTAAATTATACACATGTTTCATTCGCTTATATTCGTACTGCGTCTGAGAATTATTATACGTATGTGTTTACAAAAATCAGTGTATTTTATTTTATACCCGTATTCTAATTCCTATAATACAAGTAATAAGCATAGCTTGGGACCAGAGACGGTGGTGAGTAATATCCTCGAATATTTTATAGTGGGGTTTTGACACTTATAGTCATATTAATTTAAAGATATGAATACATACAACTTTTCTCTGAATATCGACTATCATAGATGGTACGAATAAGATGTATGTATTACATAAATATAGGTTTATAAGGTGTAATGTATTTCATAAAAATTGGTTGTTTATTTATAGAATCATCCAAATATAGTAGTATATATATATATGACAGCCCAATTTATTTGTAAAGATTTTTCTATTAGCCTTTTTTAAAAAGTGAGTTAGCATGTGTAGGAAAACCTCCGCTTATTTTAAAGTATATTAAGTGGCAATCATTACTGAATGAATTACTACTGTATACTGCTGATATTAAGGTGGATTACGACAACATTATCGCAATGCAGCATTTGTATATTCGTACACGGAAACCATAAAGCGCTTGTAGTTTCCAAAAGCTACTCGGATATTCACGTCATTTCAGAGTGGCACACTTCCATGACAATATCGTAGCGTAGCGCAGGTTTGTTAGTCACCCTTGTAGTTTAAAAAAACACTAAGTCCTTCACCGTGTCAAGTAACCATACTATTCCCGGTGCACATTGGCTATTTGTTTATGTCGTGCGAAGCAGGAGTGGATTTCTAGTATAAAATAAAAATTTCATGACACTAATGCCACGTTGCATTTTTATTTTATGTTATACTCTGTTTTAATTTAATTAAAAGTGCTATGAAACTTGATACATGATGTTGACTTTTCTGCCGACAGCAGTTACCTACACATTAATGTGCATTAACATGACTGTAAATGATAACAAACATCTGCTGTAAAATTTTTATGAAATATGGAATCAAACATCATTGAAATAAAAAGTTGCTTAATTTTAAAAGGAGCTTCTAACGACGGTCATTTTACAAATTCTTCATTTTGCCAAATTATCACCATTTAAATTGACATTTTATAAATTATTACTTTACAAAACTAACATTTGGCAACTGAGTTATCAGATAAATCTACTACTGATCTAAAAATTTGGTATTCTTGTTAAAATGACCACATTTTGCACATTTTTTTGCAAAGTTCTGAATTTTCCTAAAAGTAAACATTATAAGTATTAATTTATATATTTTATTAAATATAGATAAATAGAATGAAAAAATTGGTCAAGTGCGAGTCGGACTCGCGCACGAAGGGTTCCGTACCATTATCTATACAACATAACGCACGTTATTAATAAATGAGCAAACAACACACACAATACTTAATTAATCACGTTTGTTGTATGAGAGCAAGAAACGGTAAAAAGAATCATGTTTGTTGTATGGGAGCTCCCCTTAAATATTTATTTTATTTTTAGTATTTGTTGTTATAGCGCCAATAGAAATACATCATCTGTGAAAATTTCAACTCTCTAGCTATCACCGTTCTTGAGATACAGCCTGGTGACAGACGGACGGACGGACGGACGGACGGACAGCGAAGTCTCAGTAATAGCATCCTAGCAATCAACATTGGCTTAATTCGTCTCTATGAGGTTGGGTAGATTCACTATTCTATATGTTACGAAGTAATAATATATCTTTAAGTCATACAGAAAGTCATAACTGTTTATTACGGAACTTATTTACTTGTGTACTAGACTAGACGTTATTTGTCTTTGATATGAATATAATGTTAGACAGTATGCGCTCTAGGGAAACTACAAATAAGTCATGGCAGAGCGCAGTTTCATTGCAATGTAAAAACAGATATACATGTGGCACTGGGAGAATTCTGTGGAACGATATGGTTAAGACTAAATAAGTTTCTTACATAGTTGGTGCGCCTTACCATCATAGATTCCATTACCGCTTACTATCAAGTAAAACACAAACGTACATTATTTAAATAAAAAATAGAAAAAAAAATTGTCATCCTGAAAAACGTTTTAGAGGATTTATTGGGACGATTTATAACAAAGTATTCTAGCACTCCAGACTCTGAATAAAATATTATGTTCATTGAATATGAATTGTAGAAAGCTAGATTTAGAAACGTATATTTTCGCTAAAAATAGACCCAACTTACTAAAATGAGCACCCAACTACTAACGCCTGTAACTGTAACCCTGTTACAACTCAATCCTGCTTATAATCCTGGCAGCTACAAACCTCTCGAAACGTAGACATAACAATGTGAAAAGACTAAGGATAGATTTAATTTATTGTTTGCAGAATAGATGTTGCTACATGAATTAATTTGTTACATTAACTATTGTCAAATACTTCGCACGCTTAGAATTTGGAATCTTATATATAAAATTCACGTGTCACAGTGTTAGTTACTGTACTCCTCCGTAACGGCTTGACCGATTTTTATGAAATTTTACATGCGTATTCAGTAGGTCTGAGAATCGGCCAACATCTATTTTTCAAACCTTTTTTTTTTAGTATGGCAAAACAACGTTTGCCGGGTCAGCTAGTTATATATAAATATATGGTCATGCTCGGATATTGGAGGAGGCCTGTGCGTAACTGTGGGACATTGATGAAAAAGAGACATATAGACATAACATATTATAGCTTATAGCACTCTCGGAGACTGTAGCTGCCTATGGCATATAGGTGAATAATTTTAATATTTGAAACATTCGTTTTATAGATTAACCCCTTAATAAATATTGCGAACTTTACCTTTTTATTAACAGAATAGTTAGAAAGAGTTACAGTTGCACACAAAATATGTATTAAACTTTATGAATGACCGATATGAAAATTATTAAAGAAGTTTGGAGTGGACACTTATTGCGATATGATTTTGTAAGTTGTAACCAAAATAGTTGCTTGTGCTATGTAGTGGGTATTAGTATTAGTTTGATACGTATTTTGGTCAACGAGTGAAACACGAGCAATAAATTGCACGTGCTTTCAAATACCTGTAGTGCAAACAAGGCAATAGCAGCTCACTTCAAGCGTAGAATTTGGAGTAAATATTGATATAAGCAACGGTGTGCTTCTCTTTTACCTTTTGAAAACTTAAATGCACTAAGAACTGTTAACAAGGGGTGAATTCAAAGCGACAACGTCCTTAAGAATAGGTAAAGTCGTCACCACCACTTTTCCTTCCCAGGGTGCTTAATGTGAGAGCCAGCTAAGGAATATTGTACCCAAATAACATCGTCTGTGATAGACGGAAAACACAAAAATCAACTTAATGCCAAGCCTGATCAGCACGACACAGTAGACCATAAATGCTCCTACAGTGGAGAAGACCTGTGTCCAAGAATGGGACTTCGTTGAGAGTGAGAGAGAAAGACAGAGAGCGAGAGAGAAAACTAAAGTCATATTAAAATGAACCGTATGAATTTGGATCGTAACATTATCATATTATATTATTATGCAAGTTATATCATGACGGTAAAAGCCACGGAGTGGGACAGAAAGTACAAACATAGGTAGAACTTTGTTTATTCTACAACTTTCACGTATTTGTTACTTTGTTATCATAACGACACAGAGAAAACATTTAATTAATTTGAACGAAACCACTATTATACTGCGAAGCTCGTCGTGAAGCAAACAATAAAGCTGTGCTATGGTCAAGCTGATTGCTTCGTTCCTGCTCTGACCACTTATAAAGGATGTGACGTAGGGGTCATCGCAACTATACGTTAGCGGGAATCATGACTGCCAGTAATTATATGCTTCAAGGGTGCAAACTGAATGTATTGCAGCGAGTTTGATACAATGTATGTTGTAAACTTGTTCACTCAATTGTTTTTGATTATATATACCTCAAGGTTCTAAATGTAGCCCGTGTGGTGACGGATTAAGAATACAAGTGTCACCACCCACTTTCGCTCCCAGATACTACACAGATAACATCCTATGAGGTATCGTACTACATACACACATACATCATATACACATACATCATACTACGGACTAACTTTTAACAAGCTTATCTTGGGACGAGAGGACGTCGTATAGAATGAAAATATTTGTTTAAAACATTTATTATTCATTTTCTGGAGTATAATCATAGACGCGTACTCAATAATAAAGCCATAAATAAAATACGAGTGGTATATTAAATTCAGATCGCTAGTTCTACTTAGATTATTAGATACTAAAATAAAAATGGACTTAGAACTGAACTATTTACAGTTGTATATCTAATGTACAATATAGCTCTTTGAGTATTAAATAAACAGGATCAGGGAAACAGGGTCTTATTTATAATAACCTATCGGAGAGATAATAAACATTCTATCGTAAAAAGACTATTATGAATAACAATTTTTGTCAATTTTAGCAAACTTTTAAACCTCTGATAAGTCATTATGAATAAGACCATTAATGTACATAGTAGGTACAAAGGCGCCCTTATTGCCCAAGGCATTCTCTACCTGTCGACCTAGTAGATATACTTGCTTCTATTTTCTTTGTCAAATAGTGTCAGGTCGGTGGGGTGCAGAGGTATCGCATTCAAACACTTAAACGTAATACTATTGGTCGCTAAGCACTCCAAAAAATCGGTAAATACATACGCTAAAAAAGAAACCTTTCATAAACTATTGCTCTCGTAAATTTTTCAGCCGGTGGTCGCCTTACAATGAAAGCTCCCGTTGAATTAATGCGATATGAGTTTCGTCCGTGTGGTGACGGATTAAGAATCCAAGTGTCACCATGCCTTTTTCTTTCCTAGGTGCTGTAAAAGCCAGCTAACGGATATTGTACACAGATAACATTCTTTATGAGAGACAGAAAACTAAAATAAACCCTAGACCGTAATCCTTTCCAAAGTGAAGGAGGCCTGTGCCCAGCAGTGGGAAATTGATGGACTGGAGAGAAAGAGAGAGATATATATGAGATTCATCAAAACTTTTAAGGTTTTGCAGGGTACTGTTTGTTACGTAATTCCACAACGGGATTGGAAACAAGAATTAACCTAAAAATGTTCCATTACGAATTTCCAACAGGCCTTAAGACAAATAGCTGTGAAAACAGACCTTACACGTATTTGTTTTATTCAGCAGGACTTTAGGTTACGTAATACTTGATCACTACAGTCGTGTTAATCGATAGAAGTACAAAGGAGGGGTTTTCTTTGCTTGTTTTTATACAATTTGTAACGGCTATTTTGCTTTTGGTATTCCATTCATTGTATTTCCCGTGTGGTGACGGTTTAAGAATACAAGTATCTCCACCCAATTTCTTCTCCGGGGTCTCGTAAAGCTAAACTAGTCGATATTATGAACAGTGTATATTACTTGCGAGAGACGGAAACCTAACCCCTAGTTTAGTTTCAAGTATAAACATAGGTGCCAAAAACCGGCCTCGTAAGTGCGGCATAGTGGATGACAATATACGTCAGATTGTCTAGATCCTTTGTTTTCTCATTTTCTAGGTACCAGAAATTTGAAGTTCGGTACATTAAGGTACCAGCTAGGTACTGGATTTTAGTATATGCCAAACACAGATTTCTATTTTGGTCCAGACAACTTGACGTATACTTGACCAAAAATTCTCCCTAAGTGGAAGAGGCCCATGCCCAACAGTGGGACAGTAATGAGCTGGGAAACAAGGAAGGAATAGTAAAAAATTGGTCAAGTGCGAGTCGGACTCGCGCACGAAGGGTTCCGTACCATTATCTATGCAACATAAGGCAACGTTATTAGTATCGAGCAAGAAACGGTAAAAAAATCATGTTTGTTGTATGGGAGCCCCCCTTAATTTTATTTTTAGTATTTGTTGTTATAGCGGCAATAGAAATACATCATCTGTGAAAATTTCAACTGTCTAGCTATCACCGTTCTTGAGATACAGCCTGGTGACAGACGGACGGACGGACGGACGGACAGCGAAGTCTCAGTAATAGGGTCCCGTTTTTACCCTTTGGGTACGGAACCCTAAAAACTAACACAACACGTGTAACTTCCTTCCTTCCTTCCTATCTATCTATCTGAAAATAACTGAAAGAAATGTATTTTAAAATTTTATTTTATAATCTATCTCTAAAGGTTAGTAACAGCGTCATATCTGTTACTCAACATAATAATTCGCAATAACCTGTCTCTTTGACAAAGCTTATTTTAGTCAAGCTTCAACTTCTAATCTAAACAAGATTCTGTCGTCCGCTTCCAGCCGTCTCATATCCTTCTTGTTTAGTAAAACAACATTTAATATGACTTTTTTATTAAACTGCTTTATAAATCTACATAAATTATTTTTATTTCAATTTAAATGAACGCTGCAAATAATAAAATTGATTTATAGAAATAAAACTTAACTGTGACTTTCATTTCTTGCGGATTTTTTGTAAATTGTAATATAACTAATTTAAAATGTAGACCACACCATGTAAATGCTATTTTTAGGGATAATCCTAACGCAAGATGGTTTCAAAGAAACTGGGGTTAAAGGTCAATCTATAAATACAACTAGTGGGTATATTTGAAGAGAATTAGTAACTTTGATGAGGAGCAAGATGTACGCAAATATAAAGAACTCTTCCCATTAAATTATTAATTTAATGACATTGAAGTCTAAAGACACCTAATAATTAGTTAGTATCGTTAACTATAATAGCATTATAATTATACAACGTGTTTCAGAAAGGTGTAGTCATATTTGACAATCGTTACACATGGCCGGTGACTAGGCACTAGGCATGGATGTAATTACAAATACTAGTTATATTATGACTTTTATGTGTTCATAAAAGTTTAATTAATTTATTAAATTAATCGATCTTGTTTAAATACAACACTACTATGAGGTCATCTTTTATCGCAAACTTCAATTGCATTCAATAAACCGTAAACATCTAATAATTGATGCGTTTCTGGTAGTTATTTAACAGTAAGCAATAAACAAAAAAAACTTACTAACTGTATTTTTCTATGTGTAACTCTAATATTTATAATATTTAAGGCCTATCTAATGCAACTTTAAATCATGACTACACCTTTCTGCAACACGTTTTATAATCACGCTTTTTTCCTATGAGGGTAGGCCGAGACTATAAGAGTGTCCTCTGCTACGATGTAAACTGATAAAGCTGATAGCATACCTCTCTCTTTCTCTCTCCAGCCTTAACGCCATTAACGTCCCACGCACTGTTGGGACTCGGGCTCCTCCACTTGGGGAAAAACTATGGTCTACTGTGCCACGCTGACCAGGGATTTTCTGTCTTTTACAGAAGATGTTATCTCATAACAGTATCCAGTATCAGTGTCAAATAAATATTTTGAAAATTTCACACAACGTTCTCTGGTCCCAAAGTAAGCTATATTTCTATGCTTGTGTTATGGGTACCAGAATAAAGATATACTGCATATATACTTTTTTTTGTAAATACATACTTATGCTACAGTTTCCAAGAGTGCTACAGGCTTTATATCATACTAATATTATAAAGCGGAAGTTTGTTTGTTTGTTTAAACGCGCTAATCTCAGGAACTACTGGTCCGATTAGAAAAATTTGTCGTTATGTTAGTTAGTCCATTTATAGGGGAAGGCGTAGGAATAGTGAAAAATGTTGCAAAAAGTGAAAAAAAAATCTAAATTCGACGCGTACGGAGTCGCGGGCAACAGCTAGTACAGAGATATGAAATTCCAGACGTACGAAGTCACGGGTAAAAGCTAGTATTTTATAATACAAAACTACCAGTTTTCTTTGTGATGCAATGTAGCCTCTACTTAAAGTGTACACTTTCACGCGGTGAAACTATAAACTTTTAGTAAAAGTTGTTTACGGTAGGTATGAACGAGTAAGTTTGTAATTAACTCCCGTCACCACACAAAGCACAAACTGTAGTGTTCCGTCCTTAAAAAAAATCACGCTGCAATCTGATGTTTACAACACATAGAGTAGTCTAGAATAGACTAGTTACTCAAAAGCAAGCAGCAAACTTGATTAGTCAAAGTCAAAGTCAAAATATTTTATTTCAAGTTGGCATGTTTTACAAGCTCTTTTGAAACGTCAGAAACTAGGTGTCTACTAGGTAGGATTAGACCCAAGATCTCCTGTTTACTAACGAAACCCTTTGAGATATACCAAAATATGAAAACTATTTTTCGCTCCTCTCCAGCCTATTTACGTCCCACTATTGGGCACGGGCCTCCTCCACTTTAGGAGGGATTATGGTCTACTGTGCCGCG
The DNA here is from genome assembly GCA_916999025.1 of Orgyia antiqua. Classification (NCBI taxonomy): domain Eukaryota; kingdom Metazoa; phylum Arthropoda; class Insecta; order Lepidoptera; family Erebidae; genus Orgyia; species Orgyia antiqua. The sequence continues at coordinate 14,848,333 of OU779863.1, read as the reverse complement.
CTGACCAGGCGTGTTGGCACAAGGTTTATTTTCGAGTTTTCCGTCTCTCACAGAGGATGTTATCTGCGTGCAATATCCCTTAGCTGACTTACAGCACCTTTGGGAGGAGATGGGGTGGTGACACTTGTATTCTTAATCCGTCCGTCTTAAGCATTGTAAATTTCTAACCTCAAAGAATCCAAGGTCGATCGCAATCTACCACCCTTCCTCTAAAGGAATCGTAATATTGGTAATACATACTTGATAATTAGGCGAGAGTTAAAATACCTATATTTATGTAACCATACACAGTACAACCTTTAACAATATTTTTAGGTTAAGAGGATTAAAAAACATGGCATATAGAAAGCCTGTTAACCATCTGAAATAAGTATCTATAAATATGCCCGCCATTTGGAGTAGACATCATATGATGTAAATTCAAAGCCAAGTTATACTATGAGACCTACGAAGCAAATATATTAATACTAGCTGACCCGGCAAACGTTGTTTTGCAATACAAATGTCAGTGGGGGGAAGAGGCTTTTGAAAAATAGATGTTGGCAGATTGTCAGACCTACTGAATATGCATGTAAAATTTCATAAGAATCGGTCAAGCCGTTTCGGAGGAGCACGGTAACTAACACTGTGACACGTGAATTTTATATATTAGATAAATACTTCGTCGCATATTTTCCACTTGAATAAGTTGCTATAAACTCAGATTCCGATATATGAGAAGCTCCTTGGAAATGACATTTTTTAAGCACATAATATGTTCCAAACGAAATAACCTTTATAAAAAATCGGCCAAGTTCGAGTTGGAATCACATACGAATAGTTCCGAAACGTTATTATGAAAGTATATTCGTCATAAATTTATTCTTTAATTCAGATATAAATACCTTTTCTTTTTTAACAAATTTATTTTATAATAATAATTTTAATATTAATTTAAATAAACTTTATAAGGTCATAAGAGTATACATCTAAGAGTATAATTATGTTATACTAAAACGTTTGTTGAACAGGAGTTCCCTTAAATATGTATTTTGGTGTTTAGTATTTGTTGTTATAGTATCAAAAGATATAATTCATCATCTCTAGCTATCACCGTTCCTGTGTTAAGGCCTGGTAAAAGACGGGGCGGACGGGCAGCAAATTCTCAGTATGTCCTGTCCGGCCCGTTTTACTTTTTGGTTACGGTTTACGACATATCTCGAAAACAAAATTAGCAGAAGAACTGATTTAAAAATTCAATAATTGTCAAAACAAAAGAATCGCCTGTAAAGTAACGGCCCATTCCCTTCTAGCTATTCAGTATTCAACAGTTGTATTTGGAACGTAAAGCTTTCTTGTAGAACTGGAAACGTACAAAATATTAATTCGCCTTTGTTAATTTCAATTGTACATATTGATTTCGACTAAGACACTAAAAACTGAACCATCAACATTGTCGGAACACAAAAAATGTGATATTATAACTATCTCAAATCATTAATATTAGAAACAAAATAAGTCTCTAGCTACTCGTATCCTACCACGTTACCCACACATATTATCTAAAATCTAAATATAGAGATAAGGATAGAGTAAAAGAAAGGCATAATAACACCTGATACCTGTAAGGTGCTTTGATGTTTTTAGGTTCATAGTAATTCAGTTTGAGGTTACATAGAACGTTTGTGTTTTCTTAATATATCTTTCTAATATTACATAATACCTTGTTTTTAGGGTTCCGTACCTAAAGGTAAAACGGGATTCTATTATGGAACATTTCGTATACCAGTCCTACTCGTACTTGGTCAGTTTTTGGAATTAGCCTTTTCAGCAGTGACTACGTCACTACAAGACTTACTATAATTTAAACGTAATAAATGTTGCTTTATGTAATTCTTGCTAAAGACGGTCCTTTGAATGATAACATTAACACCATTGTAACTTCTCTTTAGATATGGAACTCGCAGTGATTTAGAGCTTAGCTTATGTTACGTTTACATTTTGCAGTTCGTACAAGTATTTCTATACTAATATTATATGTTTGTTTGTTTGTTTGAACGCGCTAATCTCTAATTTATCGAGGAAGGCTATAGGCTATATAACATCACGCTGCGACCAATAGGAACGAAGCATCAGTGAACAAATGTTGTAAAATTATGGAAAATTTTCTGAATTCCACGCGTACAATGTCGCGGGCAACAGTTATATTTTATAAATTGGCCTACATCATTCATATTATAATAAGAAAGGCCCCCGGGTGGTCAGTCACCAATTGGTTCCCTAGGCTGTTGTTAAACCCAGCTAAAGGATAATGTAAGCAGATAACATTTTCTGTTACAGAGCAAAAACTCGCAACTAAACTCATAGTTGTGGTCCGTAAGGCGAAGTTGACCGAATATTCTATCGCGATATCGTAGTGCCTGTGTCTATCTACATTCAAACTTAATGACGTAAATTTAGAGAATATAAAAAAATATGAATTTAATTTACAACTTATTTACATATATTTAAGTTTCGAAACCAGCTTCACACAGCTTTTGAATCATTTGAGTAATGTTCAACGCAGACTGAATAAAATGCGAATAATCCAGAAGTTCTACATATAAAGTAAGCGAATGTCAACGTTTGCTCTGTAAATATTACATTTGGCATAATTTTATGTGTATTAAATAAATTTCAAAATTCAATTAAGAGGATACCAAAATAGCTTCGTGCATTTTTCTTTGTACGAAGTTTTCATTGTTTCTTTAGATTGAATGGCTAGAGCTCTAATTTTTAAGTATATGTTTTTTCAATATATGATCTAGGATCGCATAAACTCAGAAACGCGATTGAAAAAAGTTTTCTCGATAGAAAATCTTAGCGAAACAACCTCTCTAATTTTTTATTTTTTTCATTTGTCGGTCTATTATCGCGTATTAACAAATGAAATAACTTTAAAAACATAAGTAACTATTATATATAGAAACACGTAAATCAGAATTAAAATATATTTAGTAGATTTTGAGTAAATAGGAAAAGTATCCCTAATTCTTCATTTTCTGTGCCTACTGGCTGTGTTAATATGTACGTGTCGGCGATGATATACGATAATATTGATGTAGGCCCTTAACTTAAATATTTACCCAAGACCCCGAAGCAGGCTTGTAAAATAACATATTTACCTACTTATTATAAAACAAAGTCATTATTTTTGTATGTATGTCCATATGAGCTACAGTAGATACAGTAGTTTAAGAGTAGGGCTTTTTTGCATTATTTGTTTGGTTTGATTTTTGAATTCCACGCGAACGAATTTGCGGGCAACAGCTAGTAATATTTAAAATCAAAACTAAGACTTCAATATCCTACCCACGGGCCATGGGATCAGGTATCCTCTTCAATGGATACCCGAAACATAGGGTACTTATGCGGTCTATTCTTCGGACCAAGCGTTTTACTAAGCGTTTATGCGTAGATATAGTTTAGTTTCTTCCGTCTCTAGCAGCCACAGGGAAAAGGATTAGGATATGCACACACTCTATTTATTAAAAACCACAAAAAATAAAATTTTAATACAAACATCAAAAATTCAAGGAATCATGCACTAAAGTTCATTTTGTTAATAAATATACTGTGAATTCAATTGTATTTCATTATTAAAATATGTTGTACAAAATATAAATGACTGGAAATGTTAAATTTAATTAGCATAGATTGAATTTCCGAATGCACTCAAAGAATTTTAAAGGCTTCTCTTTAACGTATTGTTATATTAGAGCCACTACAAATAAGCCTGACCGAAAATACCGGGAAAATTAATATACATATTTTCACTGTTAATTGAATTTTCACTAAAATAATCTCGTTGTACCGACCTATATCAATAAGTTTTATGCAGGTATTTGGGTCAGTGGTTTTAACAAATATTCATTATTCTAATTGAAATATGTATACAGTAGGCGCGCGAGTTCATGTCTATCGGGGCCTGAGGTGACGCGCGGGGGCAGCGCGCCCCTCCTTCACCCACCTTGCCGCATTCGTCCTCGACTGCGGTGAACCCCTGCGGTGCCCCAATAGACATGAACTCGCGCGCCTACTGTACTTCTATACTAATATTATAAAGCAGAAGAGTTTGTTTGTTTGTTTAAACGCGCTAATCTCAGGAACCACCGGGCCGATTTCTAAAATTGTTTCAGTGTTAGATAGGGCATTTATCGAGGAAGGCTTTAGGCTATATAACATCACGCTACGACCAGTAGAAGCGAAGCAGTATTGAAAAATGTTGCAAAAACGGGGAAAATTTTCTAAATTCCACGCGGACGGAGTCGCGGGCAACTGCTAGTTAATACATAATACTCTTACAAGGCTGTCATTTTTCAATATCGTCACTCATAGCTTTCCATTATCGTTACCTAACGCTTTACAATATTCTTAATAATTATTGTTTTTCAATATTGATATTTATATCTGATGGACTGATTTTAAACAATTCATGTTAGTCAAATGATATTTGCAAATAACTTTTCTTGATATATTGGTGTATAAGAGCTATGTTTAAATTAAAAACAAGGGACAGTTGTGTGCCATACTTTAAAAAATATAACATACTTACATTGCCCTCGCTGTATATTTATGAAACTGCTGTTTTTGTGAAATCGAACCCCGAGCTATTTCAAACATTTGCATCATTGCCGAGGAACCAACGAGATAACTTAAGACTACGGGCACTATCAGCTAATACTACACTTATGCAGAAGAATATTCTATGCATGGCAGTTGCAGTGTACAATAAAATACCAAAGGACATGAAAGTTCTAAAACTCAGTATATTTAAGAAAGTGTTGAAGGCCTTTTTGATAAAACAATGTTTTTATACTGTAGACGAATTTTTAAATTATAAATAAGTTAATTAGTTTTTGTTGTTAATTGGTTTGTTGATTATTTTTATTAAATATATTAATTTTGCGCGCTTTAGCTGTAGACGTACTATTTGACATACCAATTTTACTAATTAAATTATATACTTGACATGGCCATGAAAATAACATAAAACTACTAAGATTAGACATTTGCTTTATATCATTTTATATTATAGTATGACTAACATTGACAAAATGTTACAAGTATTTTTTGCATGCCTAATGGGTAGAAAATAGCGAACAAATGTAATTCAGATTATAGTGTAATAACTTGTATGACCTATTTTCGGCAAATAAAGGATTCATTCATTCATTCATTCATTCATTGATGTTATTTTTATATTAACACGCTTTTATTAGTTCAGTACGTATCTACCAATGTATTAATCTATGTAAAAGTGATTTTCACCTATTTGCTGTAGTAGGATTGATCTGATATTTTGTACACATATTAAGGACAGATGACAATGCCATAATTTGGAAAAATAATACAGAAATTCCAGTGATGTTTTTTAGTTTTTGACTAAGAAAATTATTATTTTTCATTATTTCCAAAACGATTTGATTATAATGTTTTTACTTATATGTATAACAATGTGCAGGAAAATTATAATTCATTTTGTTGGGATTCTTTGTGGCCAAGATTTGAATGAAATCGCTTATATTGTTCGCAGTTCTTAAATTCTCATTAAAACTTTGTTCATGAAATTAATTGCCTCTAAGAAATACTGTTGTATGCCACATCGATATTAGCTTATTTACGATTTTCGATTTAATTCTTTATTTCATGCATATTATATTTTCATACATAATATTTAATTAATAAATTAGCAGTGATAAAGGCTAAAACAAGCTAGTAGGTACTTGATATTGCACTGGCGCCGGGCTTACAATGGCGCCACAAAAGCTTTACCTACTTGCCGTCCCTAGTGTCCTCAAAGCTCTCGACAAATAGCTATATTTTGTGGCGGAAATTCCCTTTGTCAGTACCAACAACATCTGTTGCATCGCAATTTATTAGGTGCTTGATATCATAGACACAATATTAGAATAACATTTTAAAACAAGTGTCAAGTATGAAAGAATGTCTCATTTTTTTAATATACTGTTATTCGCCATAATTAATTGAATACACAAATTTAGTGGATACGCGTTCAATCTTGAACGTAACTTTAGCCTGTATAAATCATACTTCAGGGTCTAATAAAATATGGTATTAATATGGCATGTAGTTTTCGCAAACTACAAACAGAACTTATAACGTACTAGCTGGCCCGGCAAACGTTGTTTTGCCATACCAAAAAAAAGTAAAAAAAAAAAAATTTAAAAAAAATGAACTATAAACCTCACGGAGCCCGAGACCTTTCCAACGAATGCAAAACCGTGGAAATCGGTCCGTGCGTTCTGGAGTTATAGCGTCAGGAAGGAAAATCCGACTTATTTTTATATAGTAGATTTCACATACACATAGATATATAAGTGGCTTCAAGCCACTAAGTGACGTAGCCATAGACTGTCCATCTGTTAATTCTGTGATTGAATATGTAAGGGCTCCCATTGCAAAAAATGTTATAAGTTGGTGATAAATTGATAATTGAATATTACATAAATTTAAGATCTTAATGAAGATAATATTGTTAAAAGTCAAGTGCTATAATTTCCACATCATTGCGGAAGCAGTATACAAGTTTCATTATTCTCAAACGAACCCATTAGTTAGTTAACTACTGTTATATAAATGCACTATCGATTTAATTTTCTTGCGGATGTTGTAAGGTTTCTTTTCATTTACAAATAAATTGCGCATATGCAATGAGTAAAAGGACAGCTAATTACAGCAAAATACTTACACGGTACTCTTCATAATAATTACATATGTTTTAAATCTTTTTTTATCTAAATTTAATATTATAAACCTAAATAAATTTAATAGCAGAAAATGGGTCGTCATTGGAGTAATAAAATGCTAAAACAATATTTTGGAACAATGCCGGTTTTACAGATACATATATTGCTGAATGTCAAAAGCATAGGAAGCATCAGAGTTCTGTGAAGAAACTTGATGATTCCGAATTTCATGTTTTTTTTAATACATGTTAGGTCTTGATGCCATGCCACCTAATGGTAAGGGACAATGGAATCTATGATGGTTAGAAACACCAACTACGTAAGAAGCCAAAAACTGTATCATGTAACGAGCTATGTATTTTGTATGTTTACATAATAAAATGTTGCGGTTCGTTTAATCGATACAATAAATCGAAATCTGTGTATATTAAGCATTCAGATATCAACTTCCTTTTTTAAATATTGGCAACATTACAATGTGTCAAGAGACGGGGAGTATTGCCGGGGAGTTTGGGTTTTGACGGAGAGATAGGCGTTTTGGGTGGCACAGTCTTGTTGAGTTTTAGAACTTAGTTAAAGAAATAGATAATAGGAGTTATGAATAGATTCCATATACATTGGAGTCGATAATAGAAAATGTGTCCTTAATCCGGAATAAATAAATGAATGATTGATAATATTGTTACGATTTTATAATAAACTCCCTTTTGATGTTAGAGAATTAAATAATTCAAAATTTAAAAAATTCATTTAAAACATGTAAAAAGGCGTATTATAAAATTTCTGATTATATTAAAGACTAGCTGTTGCCCTCGACTCCGTCCGCGTAGAATTTAGGAAATTTTCCTCGTTTTTGCAACATTTTTAACTACTGCTTGAGTGAGAGTATTATAAACGTAAGAGTAAACAAATATAATCAGAATGAACGAACTGCTAAGCTATCAGGAGTTACACGTGTTATTGTGAGTCAACCATAAAATATAGATATGTGCTGTTTCGGGATATTTTTTAGACAATTTTATGTAGAATATTTCCGTCATACATGATTTCTATGTAACTTTAACCATTAAGGCTGCACACGCGACGCAAGCTTAAAAAATGGAGCACCTTTTCCCGTTTTCCCAACATTTCCCTTCACTACTCTGCTCCTATTGATTGTAGCGTGATGAAAAGTATACTATAACCTGCCCAGGAGTATGAAGAATAATTGTACCAAGTTTCGTTAAAATCCGTCGAGTTGTTTTTGTTTCTATAAGGAACATACAGACGGACAGACAGACAGACAGATATAATTTTACTGATTGCATTTTTGGCATCAGTATCGATCACTAATCACCCCCTGATAGTTATTTTGAAAATATATTTCATGTACAGAATTGACCTCTCTACAGATTTATTATAAGTATAGATAAGTATAGATGATAAAGCTTGGGAGAAGGTTACTCTGGTGCAATACATATTCTATATTCCATTATCTTATCTATATACACGTTATCGGAACATTGATTATGTAAGCTAGTTCAAAGTAAAAATAAAGTTTACTACGGTTAGTTAATTTATTGCCATCTTGTTCGGCGTTGGAATTCAATGCTGTGAAACTTTCTTCTGTAACGCAATAACACCCTTAACTTTCTTGTAACTTTTATCTATTTAGTTAGTATGTAGTAACTATTTCACCTTAGTAATGTGTCTGACCAGAGTAGCAATGAGATTCGGCTTAGAGATACGGTAACTATTTTAGAACTAGGCATATAATTTTAATCTCTTTTTAGTGACTTAACCTATTTCTTATTTCTCTGTAATATTTTATTTTGCTTCGTGCATAAATATGGAGTCATAAGGATAGATACTATTTAAACACAAAAATGTTTAAAGGTAATAAAAGATTTTTTTTTTGAAGTCGTTTCAGATCGCAGTGTGCTTTGATTAATTATTCGAGAGGAATTCATCTGAATCTAGAGCTATTGGATTGAGTCATCATCATTCTCCAGCCATTACCCCGTTATTCGGGCGACGCAACATGACTTCTAGTCCATGTTTATTTTTTAATAAATAATAAATATTCATGGACAATTTAAACAACGTCCTCTGGTGCCAAGCTAAGCTTATACGCTTGTTATGGGTACCAGAATACGAATATACTACATAAACTACTTTTTCTTTTGTAAATACATACTTATGATACATACAAAACACCCAGACGCAGTACAAACATTTGTATGACATTTATGAATATCTCACAAATGATTGTCCCAAGCGGGAATCGAACCCGCGACCTCGTGACGGGCATCGCGGCAGTCCGTTACGTGCACCACTCCACCACGAAACCCGTCGTGTTGCAGTGGGTTTCGGCTAATTTTCACAACCAGCTACCTGCCTGACTAAACCCACCTCGGGTATTTGACTTGGTTCTATCTGATAAATAATAGGTCGGGGAAAAAGTATTTTCGTACTTTATAAGTAAATAGTTACAGTATTTTTTTGAGAAGTGCTGTTTGTATCTGGGCCGTTTATATACCATTGAAAAGAAGATATTTTAGAGAAAAGAAAAAAAAAAAAAAGTGATATCACGCCGCCTTTTCTATTGTTTTTCTATTGATTAAAATGAGCGAATGTAACATAGAAATTCGATAGATTTTGAATTTTTTTTACAACAAGGGAAAAATGCGACACACGCCACGAAAAAAATTTGGGACGGTTATGGACTCAATGCAGTGCCAGTAAGAGTAGCACTAAACTGGTTCAAGCGTTTTCAGTCCAGCAATTCTGATGTCAAAGATAAGCCTCGCTCTGGCCGACCTGTTACGGGAAAAGTCGATGCCATTTCGGAAAAAATGGAGCAAGATCGGCATATTAGTTCGTACGACATAGCGAAAGAGCTAGGGATTGACCAAAAACAGTTTTAAGCCATTTGAAAAACTCTGGATATACCAATAGGCTCGATATTTGGATCCCACACGAACTCACTGCAAGAAACTTAATGAATCGTGTACTAATTTGCATTTCTCTATGGATGTGTAACGAAAACGAACCGTTTTTAAAAAGATTGGTCACTGTTAATGAAAATTGGATTACCTACGACAAAAACGTGCGAAGAAGATCTTGTTCAGAAGGCAAACAAGCTCCTCAGACTATAACAAAACCCGGGTTAACTGGCAATAAGGTGATGCTGTGTGTATGGTGGGATTGGAAGAGCATTATTTACTATGGGCTACTACCGTCAGACAAAATCATCGATTCGAATCTCTCCTGGCATCAACTGATGAGATTCAAGCAAGAAATATAGAAAAAACGGCCGAAATTGATCAATAGAAAGGGTGCGGTTTTTCGCCATGATAACGCCAGACTGCACACATCTTTAGCCACTCAGCAAAAAATGCGAGAGTTTGTTTAATATATCCGACGTATAGCCCTGACCTTGTACCATTATATTTTCACCTATTTCGATCTCTTCAGAATTCCTTAGGTAGAGTTTGGTAAACATCAAAAGGAAACTGCCAAAACTACTTGTTGCAGCTTTTTGATCAGAAGTCCCAAAATTTCTACAGAAATGGGATTGTCACTACCTATAAAATGGCCACAAGTTGTAGAACAAAATGGTATATACAGATTATAATCAAATGTAAACAAAAGTAACGAAAAACTATCTTAAGTTTATATAAAAAATACGAAAAAACTTTCTCCCCGACCTAACATTAACAAAAAGCCACTTAGACCATACTGCACTGTAGCAAAATAATATAACGATTCTCACGGACTATCATTCCTGTTATTATCCATCACAAGTTTGTTCACTTTTACACAGCAAAATAGTAAAAGAAAATGTAAACGTTTAATTCAAAGAAAATTCTCGAATCATACGATATTTACAGTAAAAAATATTGTAAAAATTCTGCTTCTTTGAAAACAAACAGCAGCTCTTTTTTGCTCGCCAACATACCAGTATCGCTGGGAAAACTCACAAAGCGCAAAGAAACACAGCTTTGTAAAAATCCCTGCGATGTTTAATATTGAGATTGTGCAAAATATTAGAAAAACCGACTAAGTACGAATTGGACTCGCACATCCAGGGTCCCGTACCGCTATTACCATGATATATTCGCCATGTCGTCCAAGTGTATCATAAGGTTATACTGAAAACGTTTGTGGTATTTATTGCAATTCCTTTGCAATACTTATTGCGTTCTGGTTTTTAAATTACATTATCTGTGAAAATTTCAACTCTCTAGTTATCACCGTTCCTGAAATATAACCCAGTGACAAGCCCACGGCGAAGACAAAACATCTTTTTCAAAATATCTTTTGGTATCTAACGCCTATGTTACCTAGCCAAATGATCGGATAAGGGCTAAAGAACGATGATGATGTTTTTGCTGTTCTAGCATAAAAGCAGCAAACTGCGAAACTTTTAGCTCTCTATCTATCACCGTTCCAGAGATATAGCCCGATGACAGACGAACAGACATCGAAGTCTCAGTAATAAGGTCCCGTTTTACCTTTTGGTATGAATCTCTAAATACGAGAATATCTGAAATGTTTCCAAGAAAAGCAATTTAGGAATAATGTAAATTGAAAATACCAGCAACACAATACTCATTTGTGTTGTATGTCACAGGTCATCAGTATACTCGCTTCTTTAATGATAACGAACATGTAATTTCTTATAATAAAATAGATGACGGGCCTCGTGCAATTCTTTGTCTGATATTTAAGAGGGTACTGTACTTCTAATTTAGGTATTTGCCTTAGGTATTGCTATCCCTATTTCCAAGCGGCGCCGCGCTGAAAGGGACAAATATAGCTGAAGTAGATTTTACCTACAAATTCTTTGAAAAAAAAAATACGTTCCGTAGTCCCCTTTTTTCTTCGCGAAAGTTAAACCGATTTTAGCTGTTTATACGATATATTATAGATGAAGAGTATATGTATGCTCCTATCACTTTTTTTTTGGTAAAACCTTACCAAATATGTGTGATAGTCGCTGCAACTTTACCTAAAGAAAACCGAAAAAAACCGGATTTTCGGATGGTCATATTTCTTTTAGTTAATATGTTTTGAAAAAAAGAAAGTGATACAAGCATAGGTATACTCTTCATCTATAGTATAGCGTCAGAACAATTAAAATCGGTTTACCTTTCGCAAAGAAAAATGGGGAGTATGAAACCCATATTTTTGTATGGAGCATAATTTGGTATCGTGCCCTCTTAAGTCTGTCATACAAATATTTGTACTGTGTCTGGGTGTTAACTATGTATTACATATATATGAAAATCATATGTATTATATCCGTATTCTGGTACCCATAACACAAGCAAATAAGCCCAGCTTGGGACCAGAGGTCGATGTTTAACACACAAAAATAACCATCAAGTACTTATAAACAAATAAATAAATATAAATATTCATGAACATTTCACACAACGACCTCTGGTACCAAACTAAGCTTATATGCTTGTGTTGTGGGTACCAGAATACGGATTGACTACATATACTACTTTTCTTGTGTGAATACATAATTATAATACATAGAAAAGACCCATAAGCAATACATGAGATATTTAAATATTACATAAATAATTGTCCCGTGCAGGAATTGAACCCGCGACCTCGTGAACAACAGTCCGTTACATGAACCACTCCACCACGAGGCCCTTCTGAAAATAAATAATAAATTTTAAAGGATCTGATCAAATATTTATAACATTTATAGATTAGGTGTAAGATGAAAATGACTGGCGTAAACACATGTTTGTAGGGATAAACGATAAACTCTTACTAAAGGAACGTTTTCCCTTATCATGTCTACAAATACAATTTACGTTAGTAATGTAAGCGATGCGGGCTGGCTTCTGTTTGCCTTTGACCAAAATAATAGTCAAGAATTGCATTACAGATTTAACTTACAGGATAATCACTGTTATATTGAAATTTGGGGAATATCTTTTTGAATGGAAAGTCCGAGGCGAGTTTAGCAAATGTTTTAAACATAGGTATTTAAGGATCGACTTCTATCAGTTTTAAAGAAACGGGTAAACAAATTTTGCGCATTTTACCGCGCTTTTATTAGCTTCGTTATCCATGTAATAATAGTACGGGATCCGTAGTACATTTTTTTTCACTTGATTAATAATAAAAATAATAAAAATCTTTATTTTCTCACCACAACCGAAAATTACATAACTACTATCAAGCAGATTTTCCGTGAGTAGCTTTATTATGACGAGACGCCCAATAATTTTCTATTCCAAAATCACGATTGTGGTAGCTAACAGAGGTAGCAAGGATAAAATTTCGTACTATTACTGGAAAAAAGCAGTAAGTGATTTTTTTGAAATTTTTGTTTGAAATTTTTGACGCAAGTTCACTTACGTCTTTTTTTTACGGATAGTACGATATTTTATCCTTGCTATCTCTGTTAGCTACCACAATCGAGATTTTGGAATAGAAAATTATTGGGCGTCTCGTCATAATAAAGCTACTCACGGAAAATCAGCTTGATAGTTATCAAGTGAAAAAAATGTACTACGGATCCCGTACTATTATTTATCTAGATACTAATATTATAAACCGTAAGAGTTGATTCTAAACTAAACTACTGTTTCAAGTTGAGTTGGATAGTTATTATAGATAGACATTTACCGATGAAGGCTTATAATTATAATACGAGGGGAGGTCCAAAAGTTCGTGGAATGGAGGGGATGGAGTGGGGATAGGGGCGCTCGCTTAGTGTCATACTAATTGGGGACTCATAATTAGTATATAAATGGAGTTTCAGCCCTATTGCGTCATTCGTTTACGAACACTCGCCTGCTAAACACGTCAATCCAGAAGAAAACTGAAACTATGGAGAAAATTGAACACCGTGCGGTCATTAAATTCCTTACCAAGCAAGGAAAGAACGCTCAGACCGTTTTGAATGAAATGGAAACTGTTTACGGGGAACAGTGCCCTAGTAAATCAATGATTTACAAGTGGCATGGTCTTTTTAAACATGGTCGGGAGTCGATTGAAGACGACCCCCGCTCAGGAAGGCCAGTTGAGGCCACCACATCAGACATCGTCGAAAAAGTGGAAAAAATTGTACTGGAGGACACCCGTTTGAAGAAAAAACAGTTATCTGCATTAGTTGGGGTATCAGATACCACCATTTTGCGAATCCTACATGACCACCTGGGTATGACAAAAGTCAGTGCAAGATGGGTACCGAGAATGATCACGCCGCTTCAAAAACAGCAGCGCGTCGAAGCGTCAAAACATTTTTTGGAGTTGTGTGGCGACGATCCTGGACCGATTCGGCTGTGTCGGAGTCGGCTGGAAAGTTGATGGCTACTGTTTTTTGGGATTGTGAGGGGATAATACTGATTGATTATAAAGAAAAGGGCAGGACCATAACCGGAGAATACTACGCAACAATACTAGAAAAATTAAAGGATGCCATCAAAGAAAAACGTCGGGGAAAATTGACCAAGGGCGTGTTGCTCTTGCAAGACAACGCGCCGGTTCACAAGAGCAAAGTTGCAATGGCTGCTCTACACACGCATGGCTTCGAATCACTAGTCCACCCACCCTATAGTCCAGATCTGGCCCCAAGTGATTTTTATTTGTTCCCCAATTTAAAAAAAGACTTAAGGGGAAGGAAATTTTCCGATGACAATGAGGTAAAGGAGGCAATTTTGGCTCATTTTGAGGGAAAAGATAAAAAATATTTTTACGATGGTTTAGAAAAATTAATTCATAGATCTAATAAATGTATTCAGCTTAAGGGTGATTATATTGAAAAGGAAAAATAAATTTACTGTTTCATTTTTACTAAAACCCTTTCATTCCACGAACTTTTGGACCTCCCCTCGTAGCTTTCCTCGGTAAATCTTCTAATATATAAAATTCCCGTGTCACAGTGTTAGTTACCGTACTCCTCCGAAACGGCTTGACCGATTCTTCTCAAATTTTGCATACATATTCAGTAGGTCTGAGAATCGGCCAACATCTATTTTTCAAACCTTTTTTTTCTTTTTTTTTAGTATGGCAAAACAACGTTTGCCGGGTCAGCTAGTCTTATATATAAAATTCACGTGTCACAGTGTTAGTTACCGTACTCCTCCGAAACGGCTTGACCGATTCTTCTCAAATTTTACATACATATTCAGTAGGTCTGAGAATCGGCCAACATCTATTTTTCAAACCTTTTTTTTCTTTTTTTTTAGTATGGCAAAACAACGTTTGCCGGGTCAGCTAGTTTACTATATAAAAGAATTTTTGAAATCGGACCGTCTGTGATTAGCGCTTTCAACAAATAAACTCTTCAGCTCTATAATATTATTATAGAAGTTTAAATATGAAATAAATGTTCGATTATTCAGTGATACACTTGAGGGAACCTTTCACTTAATATATCCCCGAGGAGACATCTCACTGACATTTTGCAACTCTTTGTCTGACTATTGAATAAACTCGATATCCTTAAGACTCGAAACGTTGCTTGAGCTTGACACGATGTTATTTCCTTTTACATATCCCTTTTACGTCTTATTATATCCATTTAAAAGATTCCATGAAAATTTCATAACAAAATTCTAACATGTTAAGTATTTGTAAAGTAATTCAAAAGAACTCGATTGCGTTCCAACTCACTACCGCTTGATTTTTATATTTTAATAGTAGAAAACCCCTATTAATACGCCAAAAATCAGTTATTATAAAATTTTCAAGTATCAAATATCAAAACGGTGCCGGTGTTTAAAACTAATTCAAAGATGTAGGTAAATATATCACAAGTAACTTTTGCTAAGCGTGGAATATATATTTAGAAAATGGTCCCATTTTTTTTTTTTCACTAATTCTTCGTTCCTAATGGCGTAGCGTGATGTTATATAGCATATAGCCTGCCTCGATAAATGTACCAACCAAAACAAAAATATTTTTTTATTTCGAATCAGAAGTTCTGGAGTTAAGCGCGTTTAAACAAACAAACTATTCAGCTTTTTTATATTAGTATAGATTTGATAGGCCGTTGAGTAGTTACACGCTGAAATAAATAATAACTTACCTATATGGATTAACACACACACGGCGAATAAATAATCCTCTTGAAATTCGGATAAAAAAGCTTTGTAGTTGGAAATTCAATTTCATAATTTAAAAATATCGAAATAGCTGCTTTTCAGTAAATTTATGAAACTTAGTTTTATACTTATATACCGTGGTCTTATGCATAATGACTTATCGGAGGTTTAAACGGAGATTTTATCGGAGAGATAATAAACGTTTTAGCGTAAAAAGACTGTTTTGAGTTACAAGTTTTGACAATTTTCGGGAACCGATTTTAGCGAACTTTTAAACCTCCGATAAGTCATTATGAATAAGACCTCAAAAAACCATATTACTGCCCATCATGTTAAACAGAATTATATCAAAGCATTTTACTAAAATAGTGACATTTATTTTATAAAGGCAAATACGGAAAGTAAAATATCAGCTCACAAAGTCAAGCTCATGCAAGCTTCACTTATTGCAATTAAAAGATAACAAAACGTCGCATAATATAGCTCAAAGAGATACATGTTTTGTTTTTCGCAATGGTATTGTGACAGGGAGTTAGGATTTACAACAAATCGGACTAATTGTTGCGTATAAAAACTTCTTAAAAGAAAAAGAATTTGGACCTAATTGGTTTATAATATATTTGATTCTTATGTATGTGTATATTTTGTAACAATAAAAATATGGCAAATAAAACATCTTTCTAATCCATGTGGGAATGGATGCGAAAGATATTTAATATATGTCTTCTATAAAGCGCAATATTAAATAGTTCACAGTATTAGACGGGCTGGTCTTTGACAGCATGTTGTTATATTACTGTTTGCGCCACCAACACAAACTGCAATTTTCTTTCTGTACTTTATATTATATTTTATGTAGTGCACTGTATAATAATATTGAAATCACGGAATATTCTTGGACAACAAATAGGACTACATTTAGACAATAACCCTAATGAAAGGCTGTATACAGCCTCAGAATAATCTCTAAACGAAAAGTCTTCGATAGGCCAATTAGACCCAGTATCCAGTCTTTTTTTAGGCATGTGCCCAAAGACGGTGTATAGTTCGTAAGCGATTTGTTTTAAAACTTTTTAAGAGTGTTTAAGAAGTATACACGTACATAAGCAAAGTCTGTATATCTTGGAAGAGAGCCGTGTACAGAACATTTTGGGTTTTCTTTGATATCACAGAATCGCTATATTTTAGAAATCCTTATGGCCCAATATTTTGTCTATCCTAAAAAGTTTTTCAGATTTCACTGCCCGGAAAAATGCAGGTTGACAACAGATACTTTTATCAGATTATTTGATTTGATTTAATTCAATGCATGAACCAAAAGCTGAAACTTTGACTAAGGTAAGTTTACAACAAGATTAACTGAAACCACGCTAGCACTATTCCAAATTAACCTATTCAGACATCCTCAGCTTTCAAACTAAACTTTCATCAAACAGAGTAGTCAGATCTTACTGAAACCACGATTCAGATAGAGATACACTTTGTTTAAACCTAACACTATAAGAGGGTACTATAATCCGAATTTAGGTATTTGCATTAGGTATTGCTATCTCTATTCCCGAGGACCGCGCTGAAAGGGACAAATATAGCTGAAGCAGATTTTACCTACAAATTCTTTGAAAAAAAAAAGACGTTTCGTAGTCGCCTTTTTTTTCGCGAAAATTAAACCGATTTTAATTTTTTTTACGCTATAATTTATTATACATGAAGAGTATATCTATGCTTCTATTACTTTCTTTTTTCGTAAATTCTAATCAAATTTGTGTGATAGATAGGATTTTTAGATGGCCACATTACTTTTAGTTATTACTAGCTATTGCCCTCGACTCCGTCCGCGTAGAATTTTGGAAATTTTCCCCGTTTTTGCAACATTTTTAACTACTGCTTGAGTGGGAGTATTATAAACGTAAGAGTAAACAAATATAATCAGAATGAACGAACTGCTAAGCTATCAGGAGTTACACGTGTTATTGTGAGTCAACCATAAAATATAGATATATGCTGTTGCGGGATATTTTTTAGACAATTTTATGTAGAATATTTCCGTCATTCATGATTTCTATGTAACTTTAACCATTAAGGCTGCACACGCGACGCAAGCTTAAAAAATGGAGCACCTTTTCCCGTTTTCCCAACATTTCCCTTCACTACTCTGCTCCTATTGATTGTAGCGTGATGAAAAGTATACTATAACCTGCCCAGGAGTATGAAGAATAATTGTACCAAGTTTCGTTAAAATCCGTCGAGTAGTTTTTGTTTCTATAAGGAACATACAGACGGACAGACAGACAGACAGACAAAAATTTTACTGATTGCATTTTTGGCATTAGTATCGATCACTAATCACCCCCTGATAGTTATTTTGAAAGTATATTTCATGTACAGAATTGACCTCTCTACAGATTTATTATAAGTATAGATGTTTTGAAAAAAAGAAAGTGTAAGAAGGAAGAAGCATCGATATATAAGACCTAGATACTGTGAAAAAAATTCGTCCTCTGGAGGCAATATCCACGAAGAAAACAGGGAACTTCGAAAAGACGTTTTTGTCTAGAGCATAATTTGGTATCGTGCCCTTTTAATGTTTCTATAACATATGCAGTAACGTATGTTTTAGGTGGATGCAATAAATAAAATCATTTTCCACTCATGTGAAATGATGTTGGCTTAAATTTAACCTCACATCGGTTATTCTAATTTCTATTCTATTTTCACTGTGGTAAAATTCTGTTAATATTTGGTTCCCTTTAAGACTGCACAAATAACATTGCTAAAAACCGCGTCATTTTATAGAAACGCGTCGTGTATATACAACATAATTATGAGAGTCAAGGTGGGAACCCTCATTATCCTCAACGCACTTCGTTTTAAATTTCATTTTAAAATGGGTTCATAAGAAATCAAACTATTTATTGTTGTGTCCACCTCTTTTTTTTCCCAAGCTCTCCTGTTAGCCGTCATATTCTCATCAATTCATTTTTCTTTCATATCGTCTCTCTCGTATCTTTTCTTTGCTCTTATTCTTCTTATTCTTTCCTCATATGTGTTTTGCAGGACGTACGATTACTCATTTTGTAATAAGACCATTTGTTTTCACAAAGACAAACTTTGTTAACTATTGAGTTCAAAATTGCGTTATTCATGATAATCTATGTATTATAGACCACTAGTCACATAACAAATATAATATCGCCTGCTATCTTAATTAACTCGGCTTTAGAGCGCAAAACTCATTTAGGAGGTACAACGCTACCAGCTGTATTAAACCAATTAAATATGACTCTAATACATGAAAATTATTAATATTGATGTATTTTGAATAATTATTTTATGGAACGGACGTTCATATTTATTATACTTAAACGGTATCAAAATTTTTATTAGATTGATCATTTAAATAATTGTTATTAATAGCGTAATGTTAGTTTCTTATTTATAGAAAAAAAGCACTACGCACTACCACACAATAAATGATAGCCCAAGACCAAAAATAAAGACCTAAACCAAATAGTGTTTTCTTTTACCAACATGTCTAAAAGTTACGTTTTAACATACCTACGGCGAAAAATCGATTTTCAAAGTTGGTCAAATTGAAACCGCATAAAATTTCCAGTAATGGGAACCCCACTTAAAGAATTAAAACAAGCTTGTTTTAACAAGTCGTTAGTCTGTACTCTGAATAATACATGCGCTTAATACTAGTCTGTCTAGATTTATAATGTAGAACGTCTACAACCTTGGTAGTTGGTAGCAGCTCTTAGTAAAAAGAAACTATCGAACGTACATTGTAATATTATCTTCTTCTTCTTCTCCAGCCCATTTACGTCCCACTGTTGGGCACGGGCCTCCTCTACTTTGGGAGAGATTATGGACTACTGTGCCTCGCTGACCAGGCGTGTTGGCACAGGGTTTATTTTCGAGTTTTCCGTCTCTCACAGAAGATTATACCTGTGCGCAATATCCCTTAGCTGACTTTTACAGCACCCTTGGGAGGAGATGGGGTGGGACACTTGTATTCTTAATCCGTCACCACACAGACAAATATTATCTACTAGGCGCAATATATCGTATTCAATGTCTTCAATTATTAATTTAATAACCTTATTCAAACAATAATTAAATAGTCACTGTATGTGTAATGAATAAATTTCTTTATTTCACCGTAACTATCTTTACTCATTCTAAAACAAAGTCGTTATTTTTGTATTTAGGTCTCAATGTGAGCTTATATCTTCAAAATTTCGCAACGGATTTTGATTTGGTTTCTTATAATAGATACGAGTGGTTCAAGAGGATGTTTTTTTTTTGTAAAATTTGTTAAGGTTTTCTACGTGAACGAAGTTGCGGGCAACAGCTAGTTAGTTTATAATACAAAGGTTTTATAATAAGAAACTTAAGTTGACAATGCCAAATCGTATTATAGACACTGGTACTGTAAATTAAAATTGATAGTGACAATAACACAATTCCGTAATGTTAATTAAACTTTTTTGGTTTAATAACTGTCTATTATAGACTTACGATTTAAATTAATATAAACGTGTGCAACGAAATTAGTAAATAATAGAGATAATGATACTATCGATTATCATTTTTTAGCTAAGTTTAGTTTAGTTGTGCATGTAGAATTGGTACCGATATCTATTATAAGTTTAGTTGTGCACGCAGAATTGGTATGAATGTCCCACTGTTGGACAGGGGTTTTCTTCACTTCGGAGTATTTAGTTTACTATACGACTCTGCCCACACATATTATGTTAGTTTCAAGGCTTCGTTCTCTTACATACGATGTGATTTGATATTATTTTTGACTAGGTGTTAACCGCAACTTCATTCGTGTAAAATTTAGCATTAAAATCCGTTGCGTAATTTTCAAAATATAAACACGCATATATATACAAAAATATATACAAAAATAATGACTTTGTTTTATAATATATGATCCTGTAAAATAATAATAAAAGTAAGATAATACTTACAGTTTAATCCAAGATCATGGTAGGTGAAGATAGCCGGCTTAGTACGATCGCCTTGCACAGCAACAAGGATGTCACCACGGTCGGTTCGCACACGTATCTCAGAGTAGGAACCCTCGCCACTAAAGCGTCGAGCAGTCGGAAACTGGAGCTGGATGTTCCTTAGCTCAATGTCATCCATACTGCCAACAAATATATATTTCACTACAACAATTCTATTCTTATAAAACTAAACAATTCGCTTAGTTGAAAAACTAAAAGACATGATTGAAAATCGTAAATACTTTTTTAATAATAATAATTGTCAACGGTCCTCAATATGTGAGTAAAATTTCAGATCTAGAAATGGATAATAATCATTTTCAAAGATTCGGTTATATACATCGATTTTCGATCACTTAGGTAAACTAATCACCGGTTATATGGTATCATTGAATAGGTAATAAACTAACCTTTAACCCTACATTAAAAAAATGTATTTTTTTTCCTTTAAAAAAAAACTAATGATGTTTTTGAAAAAATGTCCACAGGTGCGATTTCATTGCACCCAAGTATAGATTAATAAACACGTTCGAAGCATATAATAAGCTTGTTAGTATTGGGTACTTTTAATTTATTTTGCGCGTTTTAAAATTAAAAATAATAGTTTAAGAAAACTAAAAAACACGCTTTATTTAATCGAATTATTGCATTGTCATCGGTCTTTGACAGGTGTGCAAAATTTGAATAGAATCTGACCGTTTAAAGTGGGTCAAAATAGCGTCCAAAGGAGTCGGTTACAAACATACAAAACATACAAACAAACATACAAGTGAAGCTAATATAAAGCGTGTAAAAAGGAATAGTGAATCTAACATATTTTAAATGTGTATGTAATAACTTTATGGAATTGCTCGGTCTAATTACAAGATTATGTATATAATAATATTGAGAATTTATTAACACATATTAATAGGATAAAAGGTGGGTCACAACCCTATATTTCAAATACAGTTTTATTAGAGCTACAGCTACGGCACAAACAAATGATAATTAAGCGTTAAATTGTTTCATAATATAAATATAATAGCTAAAAAGAGTTGAATAATGATACAAAAATATTTCACTAAAAATGATAAAATGAAAGATTTTATATCAAAACACAATTTAATGTTATCTCAAGAAAGGTAAGAAATATTTTGGGATTTTTAGCATTCTTTTGAAATCTATACTAATATTATAAAGCTAAGGTTTGATTGTTTGTTTGAACGCGCTTATCTCAGGAACTAGGTTCGAATTGAAAAAACATTTTTGTGTTAGAAAGACTATTTATCGAGGAAGGCATATATAACATCAAGCTGCGACCAATAGGAGCGAAGTATTAGTGAAAAATGTTGCAAAAACGGGGGAATTTTCAAAATTTCACGCGTACGGACAACAGGCAACAGCTATGTTTAGGTATATAAACTTTACTCCCTATCAAAATATTACTACTTTAAACGTCTTCTATTTAGGTGAAAATCAAAACAATTGAAAGGCAACTCCGCACTCTTATTAATCCAAATTCTTGAAAACTGAATTGAAATTCTTAAAAGTTAATTTAAAAGAAACAGGCTCGTTTGTTCCTTTAATTAAAATTCCACCAAAAACCTTCCATTAACAGTAACGATGTGCACCTTTTTCTACACAGTCCATCCATTAGAGTCTATGTATACGAGATATATGTGGGCTATTCTCCACTAACGGGAAAATCATGGTCCAAGCATTTTTTTTTACTTTTTGGCTATATTATTGCAGTTTTGTTTATTAAAACACATAATATAAAACCTGTTATTTGTAACAAAGTGAATTAATTATTTAAAATCATAATTATTTCTTAAATTCGGCCTAAAAGCCACTAAAAAAAGTCTTCTGACGTGTCCTAATTCCGGATCGAGTATGATTCAGTTCGGCTGTTAATTTATTGTTGTATTAAAAATATGAAATCTTTGAACTCCGTATAAAGGATATTGAATGCATGTGAACAAACAACAATTATAATTTTAGAGAATTTTTTACTACTTAAAACTGGTGTTCGAATTTTGTCCTTACATTTTTTGAACAGTCCTCTGTCACAATTTGAATATGTCGCACAACAAAAATTATAAGGACTATTATGGTTACATTCGTGTGAAACGGACGTTAACAGTGTGAAGTTTGCTTGGTCACCATACCAAAGGAGTCACCACCATTTTGCGCAGTGATAACTCCGCGTCTGCGTGGGAGTCACGCTTCTGTAATGTTGAATTAACATTCCTCTGGTAAGTCTATTTTACCGTGTTTTATGTGCTATAATTATATTTATTTAACAAAAATATTGCTCCGTGTGGTTATTTATAGTTGTCCCTGAGTTAATTAAGTAATATTTAAACTGATATGTGGTACGACCTTTTTACGTAAAAAAAACAGTCCTCTGTACAACAGTCCTCTGGAATTTTGTGACCCAGAGGACTGTTCGATGTGACAGAGGACTGTTTTATTTGACGTCCGTGTATTTTATTAATATGCTTTATAGTCTACACTAACCTACTGCTTGCCTGCAGTTTTGTAAATATAGAAAGTATGTTTTATTATTTTAGCATTGCCACAATGCGACTAAAGTAGAAACCTAAAACTAAAGAAGAAATAAAAGAGCAGAAACGAATTGCAGAATAGAAAAAAACAAACGAAGGAAAAATACGACGGACCTTCAAAAGTAAGAGGGAAAACGGGACAAGAAAGTCAGTTAAAGATATGAGTCGTCGTGAACACAAAGCTGTAACTAAAGAATGCATAAAGTATTTCAATTTAGGAGTGTTCGAGTATACAAACGAGACAAAACTTAACATAGATGATAATTATACAGCCTCTGAAATATGAACAACCCATAGCATTCCACAATGGAGACCAACTACGCTGCTGGGTCTAGTTCAATCAATTAACTGAATCAAACCGGTGATTACGTCTTGGTTAAATTTCTAGTAAGAAACACTGAATATTGTTATGCTGTTGTTATTAATATGGTAGACATGGAAGAAAGCGAACTAACAATAACGATATTCAATTATTGTGATAACACAGGTGACTCATTAACAGTTATTAATTTCAAGAAAATGATGTTTCTGATATGTCCTTTGACCAAGTATTACAGAAGTTGCCCAACCTAGGTATTGCACTAAATGTCACCACCCCATTTCTTTCCCAATAAGAGCCAGCTAAGGTACAATATAAGCAGTTAACGTCTACCTACTGTGAGAGACGGAAAACTCGAAACTAAACCCTGTGCAAATACGTCTGATCAGCGCGGCACGGTAGACATCCCTAGTTATACCTCCCAACGTGGATGAGGCCTGTGCTCAGCAGTGGGCCGTTAATGGGCTGGAGAGAGAAGAAAGCGATTTTTTTTAAATCCTTGGTCGCTATGCGACTATACCGCCCCAAAGAGTTACTTAGAGAGGTAACTTTGCAATTTGTTCCTAATAATGTAGTAAGCATTTAAATTCTGTGTAAATAAAGTATTTAATAAAAAGGAGAATTTTATTTGATTACATCTAATAATTAATATTGTGTTTTTCTTCAATAAACGTTGACATTAACAGTCCTCTGGGTGACAAAACAGTCCTCTGCTGGATTTTTTTACAAAACCGCCTATAATTCGAAAATTGAGGGAAAATTACAATGGTTTCTTCTTTAAATGTATTTATATTATCATTATCTATCGACTAACACAATAATATCTATAATTATCTAAAAATTTTCATAGACAAGTTTCCAGTTAGTGGAGAATGGCCCATGTATAAATATGTTTTACATGGAGATTTTCGTCTCACATTGCAGATCGTCTGTTTAGTGATTACAGCTCCAAGGAAAATATGGAAAGTATAGGAAATGAGTTGAAAACATGTATAAAATTCGTCACAACAATAACGTGGAATTTTTGCCTGTTAATTGCCATGTTAATTTCCTGGAACTAGAATCAATTTCTGGCAACCAAGTTTTCCATTCATTCATATTCCGAATAATTTAATTTTTATTCCGAAATATTTTCAAACTACGTCAAATGAAAGATAAATATAAATTCTCAATAAGATATTCAATCATTATTTGCAGTTTTATATTTTCCATCATTGGAATTGAGATAAGTTAAAATGTCTTCCTAATGAAAATACCTGAACAGTAAGAGCTTTTCCGAGTTTCGTTATGATGCGCTTAGTGAATTAAACCAGTTATCGTTTTACTTAACCGTCTTGATTTAAGCCAATGTCGGCTTCCGGTATTCCAATAAAATTGATTAAACAAAAAGGCTTAACTTAGATTATATTAATGTCATTAACAGACCTTTCTCAACTTTGTGACCTTTTGAATTGTAAGCACAATTGTAAAACAAATTTAATTAAAATGAGATTGCTTTTGGAACTGTTGCTTGTTCGAGAGAAATATTTAACTTGATTTCCTGATTTTTAAGGTTTTATACATATCTCTGTAAAAATATTTCATTGGAAAGCTAGCATCGAAATATAAAATTCACAATTGCTATGAAATTGAAATTTTAATTGGGAGTGCCTATTGTTTTATTAAAAAATTATAAAACTATTTGTAATAATTAAAAACAAGCGGCCTCTTTATTCTGAGAGCACTTAAAGGAACCATAGATTACATAGAAGAGAGAAAAGAGAACAAAATGGAAATGGATGTAAATCATAAACATAGACTAAAACTTATTATAGATTAACGTTATTTCATGTGGACTATGTCTATATTCCAACAGTTAGCTGTAATAAATATCATTGCAACATGAGAGACAGAATACTGTGTACTTAAAATTTTATTATAGCAGTCATGTCATGTAGTTATAATAATAAATAATAAATATTCGTGGACATTTCACACAACATCCTCTGATCCCAAGCTAAGCTTATATGCTTGTGTTATGGGTACCAGAATACGGATAGAATACATATACTAATTTTCTTTCGTAAATACATACTTATAATAGATAGAAACACCCAGACGCAGTACAAACATTTGTATGACAATTAGAAAAATCACACAAATGATTGCCCCGAGCGGGAATCGAACCTCTCTGTAATATGTATGTAATCTCTATCTGTTACATAAACCACTCAACCACGAGGCTCGTCATAGTTTTAAAGTTAGCCATTGCATATTTTACTAAAGTTAGGTAACAGTGGCGTTGTCCAGCTCCAATTTTGTGGCACTTATATCTACACTACCTGTTCCCCGCGACTTCGTACGCGTGGAATTTAGAAATTTCCCCCCGTTTTTCACAGACAGACAGACAGAGTTACTTTCGCATTTATAATATTAAGTAGGGATAATATATATACCAACAAGGCCCAAAAGGCATTATAAACTAAACTATCGTTACTAATTTAGTTTACTTTGTCGAGTCAGTCAGATTTAGGTATTAGATTCTTTTCATTGACGATATAATCTCTTTGTGAGATTATTGTAATGATCTTTCATCTTAAAGACCTTTCATCAAACGAAAATAAAATTTTAGTTTTAAAACCCTAAAATATACCTACTGATAGAGCTAAAACTAAACAACGAAAATCTGACATTTCGTACATTTCGAATAACACTAAAAAATTGTCGAGATTTCCGCTTTCATAGATAACTCTATGTTTAAAGATCTACGACTGTATAGTTCTATGAATTTTAACCTAATGCCTTGAATGGCTGTCGAGAAAAAAATGTTTGACAAAGAACAGAAGAACACCGGCGAAGTCTTCCAATGTAACAAAATTTAAACTTGCATGTTTGGAAATACGACGAGTACTAATTTGATTACGACTGAAGAACCTGATAGAACTCTTTGATGAGTGGTAGCATCAATATCAAAAGATGACTTCGAAAATGTGAACCGAAGAGATATGATGAACGTAACTGTAGGCAAGTACAAATGTAAATTATTTTGACTGTTCTTAATTCCACGATTTCCAATTTCTTAGCATTTTTCAAATTAGCAAAGAACAAGAGATGATCGTCACCGTAGGCGATGTCTCAAAAATATATTTAATATCATGTTGAACAATAATAAGCTTCAACAACATAATTAGTTTACGAGATATACCGAGATTGAAAATTTGCTTACTTTTTGTAAGATATTTATTTAATCACAGTCAGATTCAAATGCTAACAGATGTTGGCATTTGAATCTGACTATAACATTCTTTCTTTAGAGAATAGCTGAGATATCTATCACAGCTATTCTCTAAAGAAAGAATGTTAATGATGAATAATGATAATGAAAGAAAGTCAATGTTTTTAGTGTTTATTTTGAAAGTAGACACTCTGTATAGCTATCTACATCTTTTAGGTTTTCGAATACTCATGGTCATCACTACTGGATTCAAACTCTGCTTACGTACAGTTTAAAAAAAAATCTCTAAAAAATATTTAAAGCAAAAGCCTATGCATAATTTCCTGGCTTAACAACTAGTTGTTAAAAAGCTCCTTCACTTAATGTATTCCTTTATTAAGCTAAAAGTCTGCTGAGACTGACATTTCCGTCTTTCGACGTCAGCGGAATAAGAGATCGAAAATGAAAAAAAGTTAAGAAGTATCAGCACTCAGCATTTTTTTTATTTATATTTTTTATATTGCTTTTAATTTATTTTGAACGGTTCAACTCAGAAAGTTAATGAGAAATTAATATGTTTTATAAACAAATGAACACTAAAACGAAATAAGGCTTTAATTGGTACATAATTCGAATAATTTAGGTGTATCATGAAAATATATATCATACATATATATATTATGAAAAATACGAAAGTCTACTTCAATATGTGTATGTGTGTCAGAAATAAGATAACACACATAAAAAAAACATACAGGCGAATAGACAATCCGAGACGATAAAAATGAATAAATACTGTCTTCTAATTCCACGATTAAAGATGTCTAAACTTAATCTAGTCTAATCCTAACTTAACCTTCAATCTTAGAAAATAATTTAAATGATATTTAAGAAAAACATTTTTATTTAAACCTTTTTTCCTCTCGACCTACTTTTAAGAACCTGAATGAGACTGCTCGTTCTTTCACTTTTTTTTCTTAACCAGTAAAGGAGTTTCCTTTTTTGCAAAATGTAGGTATACTTTGGTGGCATTACTCTAAAACTAGTAATTTTATATAAATTTGTTTGCTCTACGTTTATCAAAGTCTCCGTTCGTTTAACTTATACGTATTTGCAAAGAACAGTTATAATGGATTTCAATGTCAATGTCTTTTGAATTGGTGAGTGTGGAATTATTAGTCAGAAGTGATCCACACTTAAATAGGTCTTGGATTACTTTTTACAAGAATTTAATTTAACTTCGAAATGGCATTTTGTCGCTAATTTGAATAATGTTATATTTAAGCCATCTTTGGCAGCAGTTAGGCGGTCTAACGAACGTTAAAGTAAAAAATAGTATATTTATCAATAACTCATTAGGAAGAAAATTTTTCTACTTGTAATGATGTGGGAAAAATAAGTTGGTAAAGTCGTTAACATAGGACATATAATATTAAACTAGTTATTTTTATTTTAAAAGAACCCTTATCAAACGGTAGTACATTTATGTACTTACTAGAAAATAATGCTACTAATGGTTTGGATCGGAAAAATACTGCTGTTATGACAGAGAAATCGATGTTGGTTATATTTCCGTAATATTACATGCTCCGTTATAAGTAGGAGAAAGTACTAGGTGATCGTGAAAACTAAAATAAACAAGAGTACTTAAAAGTATTGCTGTTTATTTCAAACTTGTGGAAAGAAAAGTTTTTATTCCTGGACTTATATAGAAATTATTTTTTTAGGTAAAGCAAATGATTTTTCCAAACTGTTCATATCCTTGATGTCGATTGCATACTTATTATAGAATTCTTCCGTATGCAAAATCTTATTTTAAACTTGTAAATCTTTATAAGTTTACAAGTGATGAAAGTAAAATTTCATCTATTATTTATAACTATAAGGTAATATAATAATTCAAACCTATAACATCTCTTTAAACATTACTAAAGGAATATAACTTTCAAGGGCAAAAAATAAGACAGAATCAAATAAAACTATTCGCGAATCCCACTACCGATGAATTGCATAGAAACCGGTGACGGCTTTCGAGTTCACTTAAACTAATGCATGTAAAACGACATTGTCTTGCGCTTTCCACTTGCACTGCAGATTTCCGACCGTGTTTAATGACTACCTACCTGAATCATTTGGATCCACTTTAGAATTAGTTTTGTCAGTCGTCGCCTTTGCAGTTTCTTTACCGATTTAACAGAAAATAATTGGAAAAATCAGATTCATTTGGTTTGTATATTTGCTTAATATTATTTGTGTTAGATACAGTATTTTAGGATAACTCACACGTTATACACACAGATTTATTGTAGACTTAAACCACTGGGATTAGATCTACAATAATTGTAAACGCGCTTTTCTATTCCTCACGGTATCTCTTATGAAGAAGGGTAAAACAAAATCTCTTCAGTAATGAAATCTTGATGAGACTCTATAATAGACTCTATAATATTGCAGAATGTCAAGTTGGTGTCAACAATATATTAATTTATAACAACTACCCTGAATATTCTAACTGTAGCACAAATCGCTTTACATTATATTAAAGTCACTTACTGTTTCATTAGAGTACACCAGTATGTTTGACTTTAACTTTAACATGCGCTAATTGGAATACTTTCACAAGGTCTCTTGTGTTCAAAGAATTAAAGTTCGAACGTCCACATCAAAAGCGAAAGTAAGAAACATTTGTTTGGAAATAAGGTCGAGACCTAGGGTTATGTCGGAGCCTTACCCAGGCGAAGCCAACCCCCGCGCGGGGAGGCGTCGAATCGACCGGGCTTCTTGGCAACAGGCCAGGACGAGAGGTCGGGGACAACAGGGCTATTTTCAATTTGAGAACGACTGTACCGACTTAGCACAACCAATGCAAGTTACCTTATCACTCCTTCACTAATTGTGTTATCATCAAAGCAGTAAAACCTTTTTGAATAAGTACCTACGTATAAGCTGCAAAGACCTTGGCGTCAAAAACTACATTAGTGAGCTGAGGTCTATGAAGTAACAGACGGAATTTCCGTTTAAGAGGATACCAAAATAGCTTCGTGCATTTTTCTACGTACGAAGTTTTCATTGTTTCTTTAGATTGAATGGCTAGAGCTCTAATTTTTAAGTATATGTTTTTTCAATATATGATCTAGGATCGCATAAACTCAGAAACACGATTGAAAAAAGTTTTCTCGATAGAAAATCTTAGCGAAACAACCTCTCTAATTTTTTATTTTTTTCATTTGTCGGTCTATTATCGCGTATTAACTAATGAAATAACTTTAAAAACATAAGTAACTATTATATATAGAAACACGTAAATCAGAATTAAAATATATTTAGTAGATTTTGAGTAAATAGGAAAAGTATCCCTAATTCTTCATTTTCTGTGCCTACTGGCTGTGTTAATATGTACGTGTCGGCGATGATATACGATAATATTGATGTAGGCCCTTAACCATTTCCTACTAATAACACGCGAGGTCTAACTACTCCTAAGAAGACTTGTGCTTAGTACGAGTTGTAATTGGACTGTGTAAAAAATAGAATGAATGATTCAAGAAAGGTGTCCCCACTACAAAAATCATTGAAGTAACGTGAGAGAGCACAAAGCCTAGTTTTATATTCAGCTCAGCTTTGTCAAGGGAGGTAATATCCGTCTTAGGTGACGTCTATGTTTTACAAGCGGGTCTCCACGAATTACATTTAGGTAGGGTAACGGTTAAATTATAAATATCATTAGCAGATTATTCCAATAATAAGCTCTCACTTATGTCATAATTATGTTTCAATGACAATATGTATGTATTTAAAATAATTTGAAAGTTTTTGTCGGAATAAATCTAATATATAAAATTCACGTGTCACAGTGTTAGTTACCGTACTCCTCCGAAACGGCTTGACCGATTCTTCTCAAATTTTACATACATATTCAGTAGGTCTGAGAATCGGCCAACATCTATTTTTCAAACTTTTTTTTTTGTATGGCATAACAACGTTTGCCGGGTCAGCTAGTATTCTGTAAAATTACAAAATAGGTTTATGTATATGGCTATCACGCAATGATAAAATAGTTTACGATTAAAGTAACAGTCCCTTTTAAGACTTATTAAAACGGTTATTATCTTATAATTGCAGCTCATTTCATGACTATTTGAATGCATCACTTCGGTGTTTTTTGTCGCTCTTTAATCATTCTGATTTGTCTTAAAAATATATATACATACTAGCTGACCCGGTAAACGTTGTTTTGCCATACTAAAAAAAAGGTTTGAAAAATAGATGTTAGCCGATTCTCAGACCTACTAAATGTGCATGTAAAATTTCATAAAAATCGGTCTAGCCGTTTCGGAGGAGTACGGTAACTAACACTGTGACACGTGAATTTTATATATTAGATAAGATGACTCAAACTCACGAAAATTCTATTCTGATTTGATAATGAAACTTATTAAACTTACATAAATGTCAAGAATCTAGAAAAAAAGCTTTATTAACTTTTATGTAAAATAAAATTACTTTAAAAAAATAAAACTACTATTGAACAAAAATGATTGGATATGCAGATCGATTAATCGAAAACTACATCAGAAAGCAACAGCTCTCCATCAACAAAACTCTATTAATTTCCGTTAAATTGAGAAGTGGAAAATCTCAAGAAGTGGGTACCTCGTTAATTTAAGTGAAACCCATCAGCAAACACGACTCAAGTGCTGCCGTTGCGTTACTCAATCGGCGCAGTAATGAGAGAATTCTGAGAAGTCGAAACCACATCATTGTCATTTGTGTTTTGCTTACTGATTGTTATGTTATCATTAACACAGACATGACGGCTGATAGAAGACTATGGAAGAAAAAGATATGTTGCGCCGACCCCAAATAATGGGATAAGGGCAGGAGAATGATGATGATATTATGCTATCGTTGTTCTTTTATTTCATGGCCTTTTTCAAAAAAATAAGTAAGTAAATCAAGGCATGTAATATGAATTAAAAACCAATTCTTTTCAAATAAATCTTTCTTTCTTTCTTCTTTCTTTCTTTCAATTCATTATCAAACAATAAACAATGCAGATGAAATCATCACGACTTTTAAAATAGATTTGGCCCTTTAGATGATCCTAGAAATTGCAAGTTTGATCCATACCTTAGCCCATGTCTTCAAGATATTTGATTAGAAACAAAAGTCAAGCTTGCTAAGCCCTTGTAGTCTCAAAAGTAACTGGAAAACTGTCGGTAGAAACTTAGCGAGCAACATCGCAAATACTAGCACATGCTTTGACAAATATGAAATCAATTTATTGTTACTTTAAATGGTCCATTGTGCTTCATAAAACCAGATTATCAGTTATCCCATTATCCAATTAGATGCAAGAACTAATCTATCAAACAACAATAGAAACAGCAAACACAAAGGCAAAATACCGCAAACAAACAGCAATGTGTATATTGGGCAAATTTATCTAGTATCAGCGCTTTTAATCCCTAGATTAGTGAAATTACTACGTAAACGTTTGAATGGAACACTTTATAGAGCGATAACAACAGTTTTCTGTTAGAAAATAATGCGATTAATGAAAACATTCACTTTGTTAAATCATATCCACGAGAAGTACCTACACCAAGTGAACAATAATAATTTAATTAAGACTTTATAAATAGTCTCTAAACGCCAATATAATAGTTATCACAATAAGGTGTAGGTGGAGACGAAAATAACATCTGTAAGATCAAATTTAATGCCGCAGTGATATTAATTAGATATACCATTGATCCACAACTTATGATAAAATAAGCTGTGGATTAAAATTATGTTTAAGATACTGATAAGTGCCGGAGATTGAACAGAGGAATAACCGACCTTGTGCTGCTAAGCATGGTTAACCTTGCCTATTAATTTGCGACAAGTGCACGAGTCTCACAAGGTACTATAATATTTATATACATAGGTCACAGGTACTTTTAGATATAGTTAACGATCATTATCCTCGACGTTTGTATATTATCTATCTAATAAACTGCATTTACACAATAATGTTAAGCGTCCCTTATTTTTAGTTAAATTCAGTCAGGGTTTTCTCGTTTATCAACTATAATTAAAAATAACGGATCAGATTTTGTGACTGGCATAAAAATAATCCAGCAATTTCAGAAGGTATAGGTACAATTTACACTATTATTTCGATATCTAACTTGTAATAAAATATACACACAAGCCCACGATAAAATCCTTTTAACAAATATTAAACAAATTTCATGAAGTAATTTATTAATTTTGCAATTGACATGCTATGCTTTTACATAATAAATTAAATTATGGTGGAAAAAGTGACTACCGCAAGCGGGACTTGAACCCACGACCATGGAATACCGTTCCGTAGCTCTGCCAACTGAGCTTATTGCGGTCGTGCTTGCAGAACGGTATTCCGAGGTTGTGGGATCAAGTCCCGCTTGCGGTAATCACTTTTTCCACCATAATTTGATTTATTAAATATCATGAAATTGGAAATGAAATACAAACACATTCTTAGATGTGGTTTCTCTTCAAGGTTACTTCGTTAATTGTCTATTACATACTCCTAATATACATTGTAAGTTTATAATGTCAAAGTATCAAAGATCGTCAAGCTTGTTAATTAACCAACAAGTATGTATACAGATTTAATTAACAGGTATCAAGAAACTCTTTGATTTTAAAGATAACATTATATTGTATGGTAGCATAAAGCTAAATATCCATAAGCTTATACCTTTACGAGGAGGAAGGAAACGCTAATCAAATTATCTTGGACCAGACAGCTCTGGAAGGCCATAATCGTAAAACATTTTTATTTTTATTTTACAATAAAGTGACGTCTAAATTAGTTAACTAGAATAAGTTAGCAACAAATATAGGACATCAAATTATTATGTCATAAGTGTGGTGTGCAATGTGCATACTAGCCGGTAACATACATACGCATTCAACATATTATAAATCTGCTAAGAATGAGGATATTCAATCGATAATAACTTTAAGTATTACAAAAACAATTGTGAATTAATAGCCCGCTTTTCCTTCTATTTAAAATACAATTGATGTGTATGCCTATGTATCGAAATTGGTAACAATATTTATTTTATCGTCAGATCCAACGTCATTGATCAGACCACTTTAGTTGTAGTTTCCTTCCAGTTACCAAATACCTACCAAAAGGTAACTGAAGTTTTTCTTAAATATTTTGAACGATTGGAAAAAAGACATTTAGATTTTTTTACCTCTGTACTCGTGATTCGATTTGGATACTTATATATTTATTAGCAACGAGAATATCTGGGAACAAAGACAAGAATAGCGGTCTTTTTAGCTCACATTTTTCGTATACATTACATATATCTATATACCTACATATATGACTCTCGGTCGTTTACTTAAGGGCGTGACATACAGCATATTAATATATAATAACTATTTGATGCCCGCTACTCCGTACGCGTGGAATTTTAGATCCCCATGTATTTTGTCTCCGTCTAAACCTTTCCTGGACTTTCACGAATATTTCAATACCAAAATCACCAAAATCAGCCCAGCCGTTCTCGAGTTTTAGCGAGACTATCGAACAGCAATTCATTTTTATATGTATACTAGTTGATTCCCGCTACTCCGTACGCGTGGAATTTCAGATCCTCATATATTTTGTCATCATTTAAACCTTCCCTGGACTTCCACGAATATTTCAAGATCAAAATCATCAAAATCGGCCAAGCCGTTCTCGAGTTTTAGCGAGACTAACGAACAGCAGTTGATTTTTATATATAAGACTAGCTGATGCCCGCTTCTCCGTACGCGTGGAATTTTAGAACCCCAAATATTTTGTCACCGTTTAAACCTTCCCTGGACTTTCACGAACATTTTAAGACCAAAATCACCAAAATCAGCCTAGCCCTTCTCGAGTTTTAGCGAGACTAACGAACAGCAATTGATTTTTATATATAACTAGCTGATGTCCGCTACTCCGTACGCGTGGAATTTTAGATCCTCATATATTTTGTCACCGTTTAAACCTTCCCTGGGCTTTCACGAATATTTCAAGACCAAAATCACAAAAATCACCCTATACGTTCTCGAGTTTTAGCGAGACTAACGAACAGCAATTGATTTTTATATATAAGAAGAAGATAAAATAGAAGATTATGAGAATGTAATCACTAAATTATAACTAGGATTAACTAAATAACTCAATTTAGCTAATTTATTTCATACTCAAGTGATCAGAAGTCATAGGTTTGCATTTTTTATAGTGTTATTCATTTTTTCTAATAACATTTAGCGTTAATTTAAAGATATTCATTTCTTCCACTAAAACACGAAAAAAGGCTTTATTTTTGGATTGAGTTAACATATGAGAATGTTTGTTAGATCAAAAGATGCGCCACATTTTGGGCTTCACAACAATGGTAAAAGCTCAATTTAGCCAAAATGTGAGTTATTTAGTTCTTCCATTATACCGACGATATAGTGAGATAGAGACATATGAATATAGAAAAAAGATGAGCTGAGAATGAGACAAATACCAATAAATTTGTCGGTAACGTCATAAGTATAGATACATCCTGGTATATGAATATATATCTTTCTCTTTCTCACCTCGTGTTTTCTCTATATACCTACATCTGTCTCTTTCTCGCTATATTAATATATCGTAATATGCCGTTTGTGGTGCCCTATATGTTTACGTTTATAATTTAAATATTTTAAACCACTGCATATCTACAATATAAAAATAAGGCGGGTTTTCCTTCCTGACGCTATAACTCCAGAACGCACGGACCGATTTCCACGGTTTTGCATTCGTTGGAAAGGTCTCGGGCTCCGTGAGGTTTATAGTTCATTTTTTTTATTTTATTTTTTTTTACTTTTTTTTTTGTATGGTAATACAACGTTTGCCGGGCCAGCTAGTGTTCTATATAAAATTGACGATAAGATTTCGTTTGAAATCATAATATACGAGTATGATTATCATTTCCATTAAACCACGGGCGGTAGATCACAACCATCGAGCAGGACATTTTTAGTTTATTTAGGTTGCTATAAAATCCGTGCTCCGACGTGACTAGCGGCAAATAAAAGCGATTTTTTCCTGAATGTATCTCAAACAAATTAATAGATGGAAACCTATCCTGCTGCCTGTGGTTGACACTACCATTGGCCGGCTATTTCCGAAATTGGATTTACTCTTTTTGATTATAATATTGTAGATAGGTGTTGTTCAGTTTCTTCATGAAAATTCTTATTTCTATTTAGATATTATTAAACGGGATATATTCCGAACATAAATAAATGTATTAATAAATTAGGTTTTGTGATAAAATTTGGAGATAAAATAACCATTTACCATCATTGAATACTTTAATCATTA
Organism: Orgyia antiqua; assembly: GCA_916999025.1. Classification (NCBI taxonomy): domain Eukaryota; kingdom Metazoa; phylum Arthropoda; class Insecta; order Lepidoptera; family Erebidae; genus Orgyia; species Orgyia antiqua. The sequence goes on along the minus strand of OU779863.1, from coordinate 14,812,082 downwards.
GTTATTAATCCCCTCGTTTACAGCTGCTACCGTAATAACTAGCTTACTTAATTCCCAAAACGGTCAATTGTAAGGGAGCCACCCACAATTTATTCAGAAAATTAAAGTAGATGAACGTCTACTTGTTGATAAAGCGACATTTAATTGCCCGTTAGAGGACTATTCTCCGCGGTAAATTAAATCTTACAGATTTATACGTTAGTCCTTGCGATTTGTTAATCGATAAAATGGAAGATATTTTAACTCCGCGTGCTCGAATGACGTAACAATGAGATGACAGATTTGGGAAAAGTTGTGGTCGCCTTGTAATCGAAATTCGACCACTTTATATAACTTACATCTACAATTCTACGGCGTAAAAGTTAATTAACGATGTCGTAGTGTGTAACAGGTTTTTTATTAATTAGACGTATTTTTATTTAAGCCCTAATATTAAAAAAGCTATTTAGTATTTAGCCTCTTCCTTCACATAAACTACACCAAACTATGAACAATTATCATCAAAAAGGCTACATGCGGGTAAATTTGTTTGCCATTATCTAAGCATAAATAAATGTAGAGTATCTCATACAGAGATATCGACACTCATTGCTAGCAGGCTAGACACCCTACACTCTTTTTAAGACAGGCGGCTGGCAGGTCTCGGCGAGCCAATTAACAGCTGCCAAGAAAGCTGGCAATTTTGCTACATTTGATAGTAGCTTAATGCTTGTACGTTGATCAAAGTATAGGCAAACATTCCGGTAATTTTAAGCGTCAACAGGTCGGTTATCTGTCTCTAGTTAGATCGAGAGGACATTCAGACCCCAAGGTCGACGTCGACTCTAAACAGTTTTAAGTCGTTTTCATAATTATTGCACCATTTGGTAGACTCGGCTGATTCAGTTCCGGGACCAGCATTTCCGCCGTGCTGGGAAGTTCTTTTTAGAGTTCCGTACCCAAAGGGTAAAAACGGGACCCTATTACTGAGACTTCGCTGTCCGTCCGTCCGTCCGTCTGTCACCAGGCTGTATCTCAAGAACGGTGATAGCTAGACAGTTGAAATTTTCACAGATGATGTATTTCTATTGCCGCTATAACAACAAATACTAAAAATAAAATAAAATAAATATTTAAGGGGGGCTCCCATACAACAAACATGATTTTTTCACCGTTTCATGCTCGATACTAATAACGTTGCCTTATGTTGCATAGATAATGGTACGGAACCCTTCGTGCACGAGTCCAACTCGCACTTGACCAATTTTTTAAATTAACGCTGGGAAGTTGTGATGCCGAAAAATATTCAATTACTGTTCCACGGCAAACACGCAATTGACTTATAGTTAACCATCCTCTTATTGCCATTAGGCTTAAGACGGGTGGATAATCGATACACCGTTGGTGTATAAATGCACGGCGGAAAATATTGTGAAATATTGCACTACTGCTGCGTGACAGACCGTGGTACCTGAGGCTTTGGACAGTTTCTTCTCAATAATAACCATTTCCTGAGGTAGAACACGAAAATTCATGGTAATGTTTTATTGTTAAGGTAAACTACCTAAATCGAAGAGCGACATTTTATGTGTAACAAAAATATGCCTTGCAATAAAATATATTATACAATACTCAAAAATCAATGATCTCGGTCTCTACACTATTATTACATTATATTTTAAGAAATTGAATTCATTTAATATAAGCATTATAATGCCATAGGTGGCAAAAACTATTTTTTTAAAAGATAATAATCTTAACTTCGATAATTCCCAATGTCCTCTAGTATTCCATTCATTATTTTTAGAGCTAATCTTGAAATTGGAATACTTTAAAACAGATCACCATACAAATACATATTTTTTAATATTTCATTAAATAACAAATTTTGTAATTACTATAAAAATTAAATAAATAGTCAAAGTTAAGGAAATATTTTAAACTATTTAAACATAAAGATATTACAAACCTACAATATAATAATAAAATAAATATCAATATGACATACATATTGAAAATATCACAAGAACAGAAAATCGAAAAGTAATAAAGAGCATAACTAATTAAACTACAAACTTAAACAACAAATAACATTTATTAAAATCTCCTCATAAAAGACTTACCCTAGTAGAGCAGTTTCTTCAGCGTTGCCTGGCATTTTCTCTGTTTGTTGCTTGATGTCCTCAAATGTATTTCTGAAAATGTGTATGACATATAGCATACTGTATAGGAGCTATGAGATATTTAACTACATGGGTCTAATCTATTAAATACTATATATTTTTCTATGAAATGTAAAACTCCTAAATATATCACTCAAAAATCTCATCAATTTATGAATAAAATATGTATGTATGACTTGTCTAGCCCTCAGTGAAAGATGAAATGGGTGAGAATTTAAAATTGATACACTTGTTAGAAACTAAATTCACTAGAATTAGTAGCATTATAGCAGTAAAATGGTTTTCAATTTTTACTGAACATTTTATGAAGCTATGACCAAGCATTATATTACTCACTCAGTCAATGCCTCTTTCATTTCAGACACTGATTGGTCAAGATAAGGTTCTAATATTTTCTTCGCTGCCCCTCCCATATTAAGTATTTTCTTAACATTACTTTTTTTAATTGGCACCGTTGTCTCCTTGTAAACTTGCCCCAAAGACATGTACGAACCATTCAGCAAACCTCGATGCATGCCAACTTAATATTGAAAAAAAAAACTAATAAAGCAAATAAAAAAATAAACATGCTAATTTAAAAAATAAAACAAATATAAGTTAACTTTTAAAATTTAAAAGTAGAACAAGTAGTTTGGTGTAAACTTTATTGCCAGTTAGTCAAGAACAGCTGAGTTGCAGTTTATATGCCGCTTATGTAAAGCCTAATATAAATTAAGAATAGCAAGGATTTTTATTAAGTATTTACCTGTGATATCTGTATATTTTTCTTGATGTGTTAGTGCTGAAACTTCTCCTTGAATTTCGAATTCTCACAACTGGTTTCAACACAATAGAAGACCGTTACAGTCAAACGTCTCCAACGGAATAGTTCAGTTCAGTCTGGTGCTGGAACCAGCTCCGCAGCCGTAGCTCACTTCGCACCGAACCAATAGCGCATGCGTACTTGATGCGTACGTAAATACGTCAATTATTTAATTTATAACCCGGGAAAAGTTTATTTGAAAAGACAAAGAATTGTTTAAGTTTTAAAAGCTATTTTTGAAGCATATTATTATATTCAATTAGGAATACAACTTCACAAACCTTTTTGATATAAAAAGCTGGTAGATTAAGTAAACCAGTATTTTATACTACTGCCGACGTTATGTAATTTAAAATTAAAGTATACATAATCTAACAAAACACAAAAATAATTATTAAGCAAAAAGTCCTTTGAAAATTACCAATAAACTAGGAGTGAGGCGTATTTATCGTAACAGGTAGATTTCACTGTGAATTAAAGATACCAGATACTAGCTGTTGCTGCAATTAAGAAATCACTGTGATTAAAAATAACAGGCAATACCATTCAACCGTCCATACAAATTATTAAAAAAACAACTGAGAACAGCTCTGCATGAACTGTGAATAAAGAACAGCTGTTCTTTTTTCACAGTTCATTATTATCCGAAAAATATAGTTGGTAGTTTTTCAAGAAGAAATCATTCTACATATGATACATCCATCTTTGGTCGTGTAATGTGTTATCAGGAACAGCCCGCCAATGCAAGAAATATAGTTGGTCGCTTATCAAGAACAAATCCTTCTTTATAAGTAACTTTCAAACTTGGTCGTTTTATCTGTTATTTACTCTGTCTCGTTCACGCTTATTGCATTGGCACGTGCTTAAACGAGATGCAAGTTATATAGAGTATATATATAGAGTAGATTAACATGAGTTGCCAGAACGGAATTTTCTTGTAATTCGAACAGAAAATTGATAATAAAAAAAGGATCAATTAATAAATCTAATATATAAAATTCACGTGTCACAGTGTTAGTTACCGTACTCCTCCGAAACGGCTTGACCGATTTTTATGAAATTTGACATGCATATCTGAGAATCGGCCAACATCTATTTTTCAAACCTTTTTTTTTTTAGTATGGCAAAACAACGTTTGCCGAGTCAGCTAGATTTATATAAAATTATAACAATTCAATATTTTAAACTTTAATTTCTAGACGAAAAATGCGCGATTTAGAACGTTTTTGTTTCTGTTAATCAAATTTTATATTACAAGCAAATGTAACTTTAACAATGGATGATAAAGCCGAATTTGAATTGATACTTGAATAATTACAATTTTTTTTTAATTTCTCCCTATAAAAACTAAACAAAAATACAGTTGTTTGCTGTAATTTCAGTAAAAAATAAATAAAAAAAGTTTTGAGTTTGTGAACTTAATAAAAGGTTTAGTTCTAATAAAGTATAAATGTAATGAAATGATTTAATAATATACATACAATTATAAAATATAGGTACAAGTTTTGTTTAGTTATATCGGCAACATGTCGAGTAAAAAAGTAAGTGCTGCTTGGGACAATTTTGTGGACATAGGTGAGAGTTATGCAACCTGCAACATTTGTAAAATTGTCTTATAAGTCATCAGTGACTAATTTAAAGGTTGTATGTATGTTATTATTAAATTAATAAATAGAAAGACCTGTTTTTATTTATTGAGATAAAATGAAAATGTAGGATTAATTTCAGCTCTTTTTAGTTTTGATTTTCTAGGTTCCATTTCATTTTATTCATTCGACTTGGAAACTTGTGGTCAAAATTCGAAGACGCAGCCGGAAGCTGCTTCTATCTAAATATAACAGCCTGTTATTTAATAACAGGTATTGACACCTGTTTTCTTCGTATAACAGTAACGGGAATAACAGATATCACTTTTCTGCTGTTATAACCCATCGCTACAATAAACATTTCCGATCCAGGCGCCGGAGGTTTTTGGGCGGGAAATTCCAAAAAGCGCGGTTCGGTTGAAAAATTTTTATTTAATTATTTAAATAAAAAGCAGATATTTTTTCCTCTCAGCAATTAAAACCATAGTTTGTATTGCTGGGTACCTCTGAACATGGAGGGAAACGAGGGGGGCGGGGATAACCCGCCCACCTCTCTCAAACGTCCCCGGACAAGAGAATCTGGAGGCGAAGACATGGACAATAGCAGTGCCGGCAGTGATAATAGTGCCTATATGCCGTATTACAAACCTGATTATAAAAGACTATACCCAGAAAACTCATCAAACACTATATTCAAAGTCTACATAGAATCGTTGAATGGTGATAGATTAGGCAACAAGAGCCCTATCTACTTAAATCATATTTTTTCTACAGAAATAAAAGGTGTGACAGCTATAGAACGAATCAATGCAAACAAAATAGCAGTTAACTTCAAACAATATAACACAGCTAATAACTTCATAAATAATACTATATTCCTTTCCAAATATGGCTTCAGAGCGTTTATACCGGCAATGCAAATTGAAAAAACTGGCATCATAAGGTATGTACCAACAAATATATCAAATAAAGATTTATACACAAGATTGTCATCAACATATGAAATAGTTGCTGTAAGAAGATTCACTAAAAGAGTTGGAAATGAAAGAGTTCCATTACAGACAGTCAGCATCACATTTCTTTCTAACACATTACCTGATAGAATACATTATGACTTATTCTCATACAGGGTATTTGAATATATTCCACCACTACAACAATGCTTTAAATGTTTTAAGTTCAATCACGCAGCCAAAATCTGTCATAGCAAACAAAAATGTTCCATATGTGGAGGTGAGCACTTATATAAAGATTGTGATAAAACCACTGAGGTCTGCTGCTTAAATTGTGGTGGACCACATCTAGCTATATCTAAAACTTGTCCAATTAAAATTAAGAAAATATTAGAAAAGAAAAATAAAATAACTTATGCAAGTGCCGCCTCTACAAGTGGCAACAAAGAATTCCCTCCTTTACCCCCAACAAAACAAACAAATAAACCATCTGTAAATACTTTTGTAAATAAACCTGTACATTCTGTAAATGATGTAAATAAATATGTAAATAGTGTAAATAAGGTTAAAAATGTCATTAAAAAAGATGACATTAAGAACCAAATTATCTCCAACAATGATGTACTTATGGCCCTAGTACAGACATTGGTGGAGTTAGGTAATAAAGATACTAATGTGCCTACGACTACAGCATCTATTAAAGATCTTTTAATTAAAAATCTTAAATAATGGATCCAAACAATATAGAATCTAAGTTACGCATTGCTCAATATAACATACAAAGTGCAAATAGTAAAAAACCTCTATTAATAAACTTTTTGAAACAACAAAATATTGATGTTTGCTTGCTCAACGAAACTTGGTTTAAAGACAACAAATTTAAAATTCCCGGATATAATATATACATAAAAAATTCTAATAATTCACATAACGGAGTAGCAATATTATTAAAACCACACTTGAAATATAACTATATTGATACTACATTTTATGAAGATGTACAAACTGTTGCTATATCCTTGTCCATTCAGCGTGGTAATTTAACAATACTGTGTGTTTATTGCCCTCCAGCAAGACACTTACACATCAATAGACTGTCTAATATAATAAATAAACTTCCTAAACCTATTTTCATAAGTGGCGACTTCAATGCACATCATGTAGCATTTGGATGTCTCACCACTAAAAGTAGGGGTCAAGAGTTATACAATGCAATGGATAACTTAGATTTGTGTATATTAAATGATGGTAGTTTTACAACTGTCAACAGCCCTGGACGGAATCCTTCTGCCATAGATGTAAGTTTTATTAGTGCTGAGTTTGCATCACTTTGTAATTGGTCTGTACATGATGATACTATGGGAAGCTATCATTACCCAACCATCACAGAACTTAACTTACATGTAGATAAATATTATATTACTTCACCAATTGATAAGTATCTATATAAGAAAGCTGATTGGAAAGAATACAAAACTCTGTCAAAGACAGTATTTCAAAATTTTACTGTCAATTCACAAGATCCAATCAATAGTTACAATGAATTTTGTTCACATTTAGACACACTTAAAGATATGACTATTCCAAAACTTGTTAAAAAAGACAATTTCAAAAGCAGACCTCCAGCTCCCTGGTGGAATGATACCTGTGAACAATGTGTTGTAGATTCATACAATGCTCTTAAATTATATAGAAGGGTTCCTACAATGGATAATTACATTGATTATAAAAGAAAAGATGCACTTAAAAAGAGAACAATAGCAGAACAGAAAAAATTAGGCTGGCATAATTTATGTACCACCTTCAATAGAACTACTCCAATTAGTATGATTTGGAAACAATTAAAAATGTTTAAGGGAATTAGACCTGGCAACAAATCATATCAAAATGAATTTATTTTACCATTATTAGCAAAATTAACAGATAACAACAATTTAACTGAAACAGATAATCTAAACACGTATTTTGAGAAACAAAATGATAATAGCAATTCAAAATTTTTACTGGACTCATTTTCATGGTCTGAATTTAAAATGAGCTTACAATCTAGAAGAAATACATCTCCAGGTCTAGATGATTATCCATATAATATTATTAAAAATTTAGATGAATCAGTACAAATATTATTTCTTAAAATACTGAATTTACTTTGGCATAAAAAAATCATTCCACAAACATGGAAAACACAGTGTGTTATTCCCATACCAAAACCTGACAAACCTCCAGATCTTGCTAGCTCATATAGACCAATATCTTTATCATCATGTCTAGGAAAAATTTTTGAAAACATGATCAAAGTACGTCTTGACTGGTATGTTGAATCCAGTAGCATCATTCCTCCAGTACAGTTTGGGTTCCGTAGAGGGCGCAGTTGTGCTGACAGCTTTACCTCATTAATTTCAGATCTGAAACATGCAAAAGAAAGTAGGTTACATACTGTATGTGTATTTTTAGATGTGCAAGGTGCTTTTGATAGTGTAGATCCAGGCATTCTTGTCAAAGTTATGTCTAGGCTGGGCATTCCTGGACAACTTTGTGAATGGGTTTACAATTTCTTAAACAATAGAACTCTATATGTAAGGCACAATAATGTTTTATATGGACCGAAAACTGCTTCCAGAGGCACAATGCAGGGTGCTGCACTATCACCATTATTGTATAATATATATACTAGTGAAATTTGTAAATATGTAAATAGTAATAATGTAAATATTCTACAATTTGCTGATGATATTGTCATTTACACCAGCAACTATAATCTGCAAACTGCTATGGAGCATATTAACAATGCTTTATTTCAATTATTTCTTTATTATAATGAAATATTACATCTCAATATTAACCCATCTAAAAGCAATGTAATGATATTTGGTAAAGATAATCCAATCTCAAACATAATTTATAATGGACAAATTTTAAACAAGGTGAACTCCAAAAAATTTTTAGGCATTATAATTGATAATAAATTAACTTTTAAAGAACATATAGAATACATATCAGGCAATGCCCTCAGAGGTATAAATATAATGAAATGTCTTGCTGGTGTAAGCTGGGGAGCAGACCCCAAAATCTTGTCTTTATTGTATAAATCTATTGTGAGAAGTCATTTTGACTATAGTTCACTTAGCTATATAAATAGTCACCATGTAAATAAACTTGATATTTTACAAAACAGGGCTTTGAGAATTATATCTGGCGCAATGTGCTCAACTCCCATAAGGGCCATGGAGGTTGAGACACTGATAATGCCTCTAATTTTGAGAAGAATCATGCTGGCTGAGAGATATCTCTTAAAATTAATTTCTTCAAATAATAGACAAATCTTAAACAAAATCTTACCAAATATAAATAGAGGTCATAGTGTGACAGTCACTCCAGAAGATCTCTTGAATGGAAAGTCTCCTTTATTGTCCAATATATTGCTAGAAACACAAAATAAATTTAAATTTATAAGAAAACAATATCTATGGCCATGTTATTCTTTTTCTTATCATTGCATTACACACCCAATAATAGTACTTGAAAATACTATTACCAATAATATTGATATGCTTGAATTTCTAGAATTAAATCAATTGTATTATGTCATATATACAGATGGTAGTAAAGGAAGTGACCATGTAAATGCAGCCTTATATGATCCACAAAAGAAGTTTTCTCAAAGCTTTGTTTTGCATGAAGCTTGCTCTATATTTACAGCAGAAGCATATGCGGTATATCAGGCATTACTACGTATTCGAGACATACATACTCATAAACAATTTTTAATTATTACAGATTCCTTGAGTGTGATACAAGGTCTAAACAACCTTAGAGTTAGTTATAAATCAAATTACATTCTGTATTTTATTAAAGAAACAATTTACCAATACTCTTTAAAAAATGTCAAAATTGCTTTCCTCTGGGTGCCTTCACACAGAGGTATTTCTGGTAATGAAATGGCTGATAAAACCGCATATGAATGTATAAACCCTATAAATGTAAAAAATGTAACAGAGATCCCTATGACAGATTGCTTGCCATATGTTAAACAAAACATTAATACTAAATGGTTAGACATGTGGAAGAAAGATCAAGATAGCAAAGGAAAGTGGTATGGCAATATACAAGAGAACTTGCCGGTAAAGCCTTGGTACAACCAGCTGGAAGATGCCAGTCGCGATTTTATAACAACTATAAACAGACTACGCTTTGGCCATAATACTGCTCCGTCACACCTGGCTAGATTGGGTATTATTACTGATAATATTTGCCCACATTGCACAACACACGAAGGAACCGTTGAACATTTAATTTATGAATGTCAAAACTTTTTAATTGCCAGACTAATATTCGCCAATGACCTCAGTGACGTGAAAATTTTAAGTGTTTCTTCATCCCGCCCGCCGCCTATTGATCAATTACTAAAAAACAAGAACAGTTACGCAGCCATATATAAATATATCAAGAATACTATCAAAACAATATAACTAAAACAACAAAGAATTGGAAAAAGAAGATATGACCTAAAGGTCCTCGTAACCAGGTCATTAAAACCCAAAAAAAAAAAAAAAAAACCAGGCGCCGGATTGACATATTTGACATTGACAGTTAGCTAAAGTTTGACAATTTGACAAAGACAATGATCATGCGTGAGTTGACCATTGACAGAGGTATAATCATTTTATCTATGGTTAGTCCTATCAATGATGAATATGAATGTTAAAGTTGTAAATCCTTAAGTTAGTCAGGCAGGCTCTTGTCTTTGTCAAATATACTGCTAAAGTCACTCTATGGAGGAGGACTAATGGAGGAGTTCAATTACAAACACACGTACAGAAGATTTATATATACATACTAGCTGAGCCGGCAAACGTTGTTTTGCCATACCAAAAAAAAAAGTTTGAAAAATAGATGTTGGCCGATTCTCAGACCTAGAGGATATGTACACAAAATTTCAGGAAAATCGGTCGAGCCGTTTCGGAGGAGTACGGTAACTAACACTGTGACACGGGAATTTTATATATTAGACTAGCTGACCCGGCAAACGTTGTTTTGCCATATTAAAAAAAAAAGTTTTGAAAAATAGATGTTGGCCGATTCTCAGACCTACTGAATATGTATGCAAAATTTGAGAAGAATCGGTCAAGCCGTTTCGGAGGAGTACGGTAACTAACACTGTGACACGTGAATTTTATATATTAGATATTAATGATATATTATAGTTTATCACACCGTAATATGTTTGGGAATACCAAAGATTCTATTAGGCATATGACATTTTAGATACAGGTTAATAATACTGAACTCTCTGATATATTGAGCAAATACAAAGACCAAGTGTGTATGAAAATTTGGTTGCTCGCAACTTCATACGCACGTGGCATTTAGACAAATTATACAAACATAACAATTATCTTGAAAGCTTGAACTCTAACAACACAGACTATAAATTAAGAAACCGCATTAACATCTCTTTATGTCTGCGTAGTTTTGAAGATATAAGCTCACATAAGGACACATAACACACAAAAATAACGACTTTGTTTTTTATTAAGTAAAGATTACAGAGGAAAGACTTAATAAGTATGGAATTTAAAAATAACGGCGCGGTGGACCAATCATTATGGCATTATGTGACATAAGAGTGCCTGTCAGAGACATCTAGGGCCGAGATTCATAACTAAAATAGATAAAAATAAACAAAACCAACAACGGTGTTTACCTCCTGCGTTTATCGTATCACAGAAAAAATCTTTTAAAATATTATATTGTTTCTGGATTTTGTAACCATTAAACAAATTCATTTTATTGTAACTCATCTTCGTAAAAGTCTTTCTAATAGTCTGTGCCATCTATTGGTATTTATAATATATTACTGTAGTTAAGGAAGCATTGGAAAGTTGTCACGAACCTTCGGTGAAGTTGTTTATAAACAGAAACATTCCCTAACCTACTCACACCAGATTCACACCTTCATTCTTGCCCTCATTTCTGTAATTCAGATGGCGAGCTAGCTACACAGTTTACTGCTCACATAATAGATGGCGGGACTTGTACGACTGTCTCTACATAGAGTTCAACTATCTTAGAATAGTTTGTTAAGGGCCTACATCAATATTATCGTACATCATCGCCGACACTTACATATTAACACAGCCAGTAGGCACAGAAAATGAGGAATTAGGGATACTTTTCCTATTTACTCAAAATCTACTAAATATATTTTAATTCTGATTTACGTGTTTCTATATATAATAGTTACTTATGTTTTTAAAGTTATTTCATTAGTTAATACGCGATAATAGACCGACAAATGAAAAAAATAAAAAATTTGAGAGGTTGTTTCGCTAAGATTTTCTATCGAGAAAACTTTTTTCAATCGCGTTTCTGAGTTTATGCGATCCTAGATCATATATTGAAAAAACATATACTTAAAAATTAGAGCTCTAGCCATTCAATCTAAAGAAACAATGAAAACTTCGTACGTAGAAAAATGCACGAAGCTATTTTGGTATCCTCTTAAATTAGCAGGACTACTGTAAGATTTAAAAACATATAACTAATGTCAAAAAGCTCTGCTGAGTATCTTACGCCGGTTTTTTTCAGGGGATTGCACGTACTAAAACACTGGTAGAGAATAAAAATTTTGGACTTACTGTAAGTGCATAATTTTGTCAAAAAATTGTGTCTACATCGCCCTAAAGTAGTTTCAAAATGAGACCTAGTTAAAAGGCATTTTCACGTTGTAAGGGTTAAGTGCGTAGCAATTATAACCGTCGGGCATGCATGCCTGGATGTATGAGTGTAAGTGAAACCAATTATGTTTGCATGGTAGCATATGGCGCTCTAAGGTCACTGCCTACCTCCATGAGAATAAGGCGTGACGTTATGATAATGATGAATAAAGTTTTTATGGCCTTAGCCAATAGCAAGTGTTCACTAATAAATAAGAACCCTTCACTCTATAAAAGAGAAATAAATGTCTATATACTCAAACGTTGTTAAAAACTAAACATCAACCAGATCTTCAGCTTTGTATAAGGATATCACAAAGGAATGGTCACACACACTACCTACATAATCTCTCAACAAATACGTGACTCCTTTGAAGTATAACGCGCTATCCGTCGATAGAATGTTTTTCGGGTTCCGTGCGTACCTACTGTGATTTCGCTGTCCGTCTGTTATCAATGATACCAGGCTGTATATCATGAACGGTGATAGCTGTTGACTTGAATATCTCACATATCATGTAAATGTTTCGGTTGCCGCTAACAAATAGTATAAACCAGAATATCTACATACCCTATTTTAAATTCGCTCTGCCTTAGATTATTCTCATAAGATATCTTTCATGCAAGTATCATTTTTTGTGCATCTTGATGACCAAACTCACCAAAATTATGGTGACGAATATGGTTTATTTAGTAACTAGCGGTTGCCTGCGACTCAATACGCGTGCAATGTAGAAAATTATTCCCGCTTTTTCAACATATTTCACTTATGCTTTAGTCCTATAATGTCGCAGCGTGGTATTTACAGCCAATAGCCTTCCTCGATAAATGTACTATCCAACACTGAAAGAACTTTTAAAATCGGACTGGTGGCTTCTGAGATTAGCGAGTTCAAACAAACAAACTCTTCAGCTTTATAATATTAAAATGGTTGGTAACGGACCCTCTGTGCGCGAGGCCAATTCGTACTTAGCAGATTTTTTAAGCCTTCCTGTCGCTATGGGATTATTAATCTATTGTGAGAATTTTCTCTTTTGTAGATATAATACCATAACATACTTAACCTGTTCTATCATAATATAAAATGTTTTGTAGTAGGTAATCAGATTATTTCTATTTGTTCCGCGAGTTGTTTTTCATAACGTCTTCGAGTTTTTGTGGAAACATTTTTTATGTTGGTACTGCGATCGTGGCGCCATTAAATTAAATATAGATAGTAAGTCAAAACCCTTTGGAATGAGTAAAAAATGAAATGAAATCAGTTAGAGAAATTAAATTAAATAAAAAATTAAATCAATCCCTGAAACGCCCATAAAATTGTTTGTCCATTTTGCGGTATTCCTAACATGACAATCGGAACTCGATGGCGTTCAGTACTATGAAAAGATGTTACCCGGTAACCACAGTTAATTATGATGTGTCGACTGCTTTAATGAATGAATTAAAATACTTACAAGCCATAAATAGGAATCATAGCAGAACAATGTTCGCTGCAGATACATCGTTGGACTTTTGTATCACCCATACTGCGATACACTGCACAATTTAGTTCATGACAAATCACGTTATTAATCACTGGTAAATTTTCATCGACAACAAAACCTATATTATCCATTTTTCAATCTATTTGACACCTAACTCCTTGTTATTATTGTAAGGTATTTATAGGGCCTGTGTTGATGCTTTAGCATCGATGTAACTCAATCAATGGTTAGTAGAGAACTAAATCGTTTTCTGTAAAATGCGTATTATTTGCTTGCATTGTTAATCCAGTAGTCATGGTATAACATGTAGCATAGCAATTGTAATGGAATATGTGTACCTATAGTTACATATACATAATACACATGAAGCGCGATTTCCTTTTAGATTCTACCTTTGTATGTGCCAGCGTAATGATGTTATTTTTATTTTGCTTTTCAGCTAACAGACATAGTCAACCTCTATAATGCGAGGATATTTGATTGACGCCACCGCGGTGACCAGAAATGGGGTAACGGCATGCTTGTAGCCAAGAGTTCCCTCTTTCCCGATACTTCCCAAAACACCTTTGTGGTAATATGTGGTCTTTATAACCATCACACAGTAATTGATAAATACGGTTGAAGTAACAAATAATGTTACATTTTCGACAAAATTTTTGAAAGCTAGTGTTATCTCGTTAGGGGAACATTTTCAACTTGGCTGTGTCTAAGGGACTTAGACACAGCTAAGTTCAAATTAACAAAATAAGTAATTTTTATCGAACATTGCGATAAATATATTTATTAGTATCGATTGCAGTTCCTGATCACGTCCGAAGAAGCATTTCGTTACATGTCGAGATCGGCACGCTGCGCGCTAGGGCAAAGTAATTGAAGTTGGATCAAACGATGCCTCAGATAACATTCCCTGGTTACCGTGTTTTATATCAAAAGAGGTAGCGTAAAATATTTAAGTATACATGGGTATAAGCTGAAATAGGAATATCGTTTCGGATTTCATCATTGAATTATATGCTTTTTTGGAATGGAATGCGAAAAGCACTAAACCACGACAATAAAACTTTATATTAGCTTTATTTTAATGTATTATATATAGATATAACCCAAAATAAAGTTTTTAATTTAAATATAAAACAAAAACGGAAAGCAAATATGGAATTAATGTAAGAGATATATTAAATTGTAATCAATATAGGCATCTAGTAAGTACTAATACTTTTAATACCTACCAATAGTTCGTGATAGGTACATAAAACTGTTAACTAAAATCGCTGGTACGGGGGAGTGCCGTGAATATAGCATGACCATGATAGCATTGTGCTCCGTTCACAAGGTTGCTGCACAATATATCACACAACACAGCTTATATCATACACCATCACATACACAACTCTATGCAGTCGAAACTTTTTGCTCCGTTTCATAAATACATTCTTCATAACAGTATCTTCTATCTATTCTGTGTTCATAACTTTTTTTCTTGCATGTTTCCAGGCGTTTATTTTATTTTCTTCAAAAGAAAATATTTTCTAACACATTGACTTACTTAAATTTACTTTATGCAGAAAAGTCACTAAAACGTAGCATCGGGCTACAAAATTTAGTTTATAGTTAAAATTATGTTTCACACAAAATTTTTGCTACGGCTGTTTCTATTAATTTTCGTTTGATCGACGCATGCGTAAACGTACCTAAAATGGAAGTTAAGAAATGGCCTTAAGGGCCTACATCAATATTATCGTATATCATCGCCGACACGTACATATTAACACATCCAGTAGGCACAGAAAATGAAGAATTAGGGATACTTTTCCTATTTACTCAAAATCTACTAAATATATTTTAATTCTGATACACGTGTTTCTATACATAATAGTTACCTATGTTTTTAAAGTTATTTCATTAGTTAATACGCGATAATAGACTGACAAATGAAAAAAATAAAAAAATAGAGAGGTTGTTTCGCCAAGATTTTCTATCGAGAAAACTTTTTTCAATCGCATTTCTGAGTTTATGCGATCCTAGATTATATATTGAAAAAACATATACTTAAAAATTAGAGCTCTAGCCATTCAATCTAAAGAAACAATGAAAACTTCGTACGTAGAAAAATGCACGAAGCTATTTTGGTATTCTCTTAAATTATATTTTTTTTAATTTACCATGGCATATTTACATTTTCTATTTACTTATTAGCAAAAATCATAAATTTTGATATACTTTTTCACATTATTTTTGCAAAGCCATGTTTCAGGTAGACTACTGTCTGTCTCCAAAAAAATTAATGCCGTCTCCAAATCCCCGGTAACCACATGTCACTCACTCTCCCTAAAAAATAAATAATATGATTAAAGTATCTCAAACAAAAAAATTATATTTAACAGGCACTGAATAGGAGTGTTGGTGAGTGAAAAATTTAAAAATTTGATGTGCAGTTATGCACTGTATGTGCATTATTTGTGGAGGTAATTTTATACTCCTTTTAGCCATTTTAAACTATCGTTGGAAACACTGTTAGATTTTTTGCTACCTTTTAGGGTTCCGTACCCAAAGGCGAAAAACGGGACCCTATAATTAGACAAGCTGTCCGTCCGTCCGTCCGTCCGTCCGTCTGTCACCAGGCTGTATCTCAAGAACGGTGATAGCTAGACAGTTGAAATTTTCACAGATGATGTATTTCTATTGCGGCTATAACAACAAATACTAAAAATAAAATAAATATTTAAGGGGGTCTCCCATACAACAAACATGATTTTTTTTACCGTTTCTTGCTCGATACTAATAACGTTGCCTTATGTTGCATAGATAATGGTACGGAACCCTTCGTGCGCAAGTCCGACTCGCACTTGACCAATTTTTTAAATTACCTACTAGCTGTTGCCCGCAATTTTGTACGCGAAGAATTGAAAAACCAAACAAATTACACAAAAACAAACAATCCTCTTGACCTCATTTTCTAACAAAAAAAGCCGCCTCAAAATACGTTGCATAGTTTTGAAGATATAAGCTCACATAGAGACATACGTACAAAAGAGACGACTTTGTTTTATTATTATGTAAGGATCAGGAAGAATATCTAAGTAGGTACCTATCTACACTACACTACACTACAACCCATAACCAGCTACCTAATCTATTTTTTGTAGTTTGTTGCTCATACAAACTGCATACATATATTATTTTATTAATACATAAAATGAATACCTTTGTACAAACTATCTATTTTAATAAAGTAGAAAGCTGTGGTGTTTTCATTGGACGAGGTCATATGTTGTAGTTTAAAATTCGGTAAGTTCAGCTTAAATCCTATTCAATGCGCCAGGTGCATGAACCAGTCGAAATTCAATCACAGTTTTAGTTAAAAGGATTAAAAGGATTGAGAAGATTGGAGTATTGTGAGCTATTTTATGCTATCTAACAGTTTCTTCAAAATGTAGTGTTTTCAGACATTTACAGTGTGGAAATGTCTAAAGTCTATATTTGCACCAATTTTGTGGCGTCAAAAATAATAAATAAATATTTATGGACATTTAAGCGTATGCTTGTGTTATGGGTACCAGAATACGGATTTATTACATAAACTACTTTTCTTTTGTAAATACATACTTATAATGCATATAAAACATCCAGAAGCAGTACAAATTTTTGTATGACAATTATAAATATTACACAAATCATTGTCTCGTGCGGAAATCGAACCCGCGACGTCGTGAACGGCAGTCCAGTTTCATAAAACACTTGACCACGACGCCCTTCAAATATTACAATGTAACTAAAATGAAATGGGTAGATATTTATGTTATAGTTAACTTGGGTCTTTAATTAAACTTAGCTTACTATGATTATACGGAATTGTATGAATAGGTAGGTAATTTATATAACACCCTTTTAAACTAGATAACATCTAGACCATCCAGCCGAAGGGCATACTTCAGTTATAATTTTAAAATGTTTTGTACTGAGTGGGCATACCACAGCTTCGAGCACAAAAGCCAGCCATTTTAAATCTAAAAATCCAAAGCATGCTATGAATTCGTTACTAAGGCTATGTTGGAGTATCTATTGCATGCTTCAATATTGTACTGACTGCATGAGTGATTTTTTGCATATTGTGGATATTTCTTTTAAAAACAATGTCTTGAATTGATTTAAACAACTCTATTTAAATGGAATGCATTATTTAATGGCTAATATAAACAATAATAAAGACGATTAGCGATTAGCACCACATACAAACGTGGAAAATTTTATTAAGAGGATACCAAAATTCTTCTACCAAAAAGCTTCGTGCATTTTTCTACGTACGAAGTTTTCATTGTTTCTTTAGATTGAATGGCTAGAGCTCTAATTTTTAAGTATATGTTTTTTCAATATATGATCTAGGATCGCATAAACTCGGAAACGCGATTGATAAAAGTTTTCTCGATAGAAAATCTTAGCGAAACAACCTCTCTCATTTTTTTTTTTTCATTTGTCGGTCTATTATCGCGTATATAATGAAATAACTTTAAAAACATAAGTAACTATTATATATAGAAACACGTAAATCAGAATTAAAATATATTTAGTAGATTTTGAGTAAACAAAAAAAATATCCCTAATTCTTCATTTTCTATACCTACTTGCTGTGTTAATATGTACATGTCGACGATAATATTGATGTAGGCCCTTAATTTCATTTAAGAAGTTAGTTTACTAAAATGGCCCTGCTTACCACTGCTAGTAGTGTGACTTTTATATCTAAGGTCCAGGAAAATAAATCTACAAAAAGTTCAAACAGATGACGTCGCGGGGCGCAACTAACATACTTGTCCTAATATTGGTAGGAATTTACCCTTAGGTAAGCAGACTCATTTTTAAAGAAATAATTGTAAAATCTAATTTTGCATCAGATATACAAGCCACACACACACAGTCTCACTGTGCGGTCCTATGCTACTTGTTACTGCTACTGCTACTTAAATGTTTAATAAATTTTTTTTTTTAATATTCATGGACATTTCTCACAACGTCCTCTGGTCCCAAGCTAAGCTTATATTGCTTGTGTTATGGGTACCAGAATACGGATATAATACATATACCACTTTTCTTTTTGTAAATAAAAATAAATAAATAAATAAATATTCATGGACATTTCACACAACGTCCTCTGGTCCCAAGCTAAGCTTATATGCTTGTGTTATGGGTACCAGAATACGGACATAATACATATACTACTTTTCTTTTGTAAATACATACTTATAATACATAGTAAACACCCAGACGTAGTACAAACATTTGTATGACAATTAAAAACATCACGCAAATGATTGTCCTGTCCGGGAATCGAACCCGAGACCTCATGATCGGCAGTTCGTTATATGAACCACTCCACCACGAGGATCATTCATCAATTATCAACCGTTTTCAATAACCAATCATCGACTACGGATCGATTGTTATCTGCGTTCAACAGTAAGATGTTATCTTTACGCAGTCCACGTTTAGCTTAGTACAAAAGTTTAAATAGGTAGGGATAGATAAAATATAGAAACTGGCCTTTAGTCTCTTTATTTTAAATAAAGTATCTTGGCACATGATCCCATGCCACCTGAAGGTAAGCGGCAAAAAATCTTTATTGGTAAAGAATACCAACTATGTAAGTATGTAGCCTTTTTTGAACGTGTGTACAATGTACATTGTAACTCTCGGTCGTTGCTGATCCTTGCAACACTCCGTTCTCGTACAGAAATACCAAGCGCACACCTCACCATAGCTGCATGACGTTGAGTTTCTGTTTAGGTACGAGTACGAGGTCACGTTTTAGTTCCATTTTGAGAAAATATTATTGGAAGTCCCAGCTATAATGGTGTGTTCAGCGAGAAAGTTGACAATAATGAATATTTTAAACATACGAGTAATGTCAGATGTGCGCGTCATGGTGGTTTACGTTTTCATTTGGTTTATAATTGGTCTAACGGCCGTTTTCAATAACCAGGATAATATTTTTGTATCCTTCCTTGTATTAGTAAGACACAGATATGAGAAAAGAAGTAGAATAATATCAATAAGACATTGATCATATTATGACATAGACCATGGATAGACAAAAAATATTTGTCTATCCACGGTCTATGTTTGTAGTAGCGACAATCGAAGATAGATGACATATTGTAAACTTATGTAAACTTTGTAGTCGTACTCACCAATTACGATTTTAAACTAATTTTTAATTATGATCAACTTATGTAAGTATTGATAGTGCATGGCAAAGTTGAATATAATAAAATCTGTTTACTAGATCTTTTAGGCGTTGCGCGTATTTTCTACAAGGCATGAGAATGCTAGCATAATTAGCTAGATAAAAAGGTATCATGTAGGTATTATTACTTAGGTACGCGCTTTCCCTTTCAGCGATGTATGTTGATTAACGATATTTTCAATGTTATGTCTATGCCCAGATGTTACAATTAAACACAGAAAAAATTATACTTTTGACCCTAATTTCATTTCAATAACCACCTGATGACAGCACTCGAATTCAATGATCAATTGAAAATTTGATAGGACAAAGAAATATTTAACTGATAAACGAGAATTATAATCTATTAATAAACATTTAAAGGATTAATATAAGCAGTTGATATCTAAATAACCAAAGAATGTAGGAGAATGTAGCCTCTAAATAGAGGCTACATTCTCCTCTCGGCGGAAAAACGTGTAGATAACTTTTTCTACAATTGGTCACGGGTCTCCTCCTCTTTGGGAGGTTAACTGGTCTACTATGCCAAGTATTATCAAAGTGTTTAATTACTAGGTTTTTATCTCTCAAAGATGATATATGCATGTTTCTTTTTCCGACTCTTACTACGAGTACTCTTTGCAAATAATGGGGTAGTGACATACCTCTGTGTCACCAAACGGACAAAGTATCACATAATATAGGTATGTATATCTTATCTATATAAATGTGTTTGTCTATATTAATGTGTTATCTCAATAAATTTGCTCTGTCAAGTATTCCAAAACGGTACTTCCTCTCTTGCGTATGATTAAATATCTAGATATTAAACCAATATCCTAAAACTGAAAAATTTGTTTCTAGTCAACAATAAAATTGAAAAGATATAAACAAACTAGTAACAGTTATATTAAATTATGTAAAATAACCGTTAATAAGATTAATCTAGTTTCAAGAAAGCTAAAACTTCAAACTAAACCCTATGCCTAACCGGGTAGTAGTCCAAAAACTCTTCCAAAGTGCAGAAGGTCAGTGTTCAACAGTGGGACGTTAATAGTATGGAGAGAGAGAAGACTAATTATTAGCTAGTTGTGTATTTTATGTGTTGAATCAAAGTATTTCTCCAGCCCATTTACGTACCAGTGTTGGGCACGGGCCTCCCCCACTTTGGAGGGATTATGGTCTACTGTGCCGCACTGACAAAGCGTGTTGGCACAGGGTTTATTTTCGAGATTTCCGTCTCTCACAGAGGATCTAACCTAATCTAATCTAATCGATCTAATCTAAGAGGATCAACCTGTGTGCAATATCCCTTAGCTGACTTTTACAGCACCCTTAGGAGGAGATGGGGTGGTGACATTTGTATTCTTAATGCGTCTCCACACGGAGAATTAAAGTATATTTACTTATAATCAATATTGCAAAGCCTCAAATCAATAACACAAGTAATTAATGATCATTAAATATTCATACACTTAATTGTGTAATTGTTTTGTTACAAAATGTTGACTTAAATAATAAATTTTATGTAAGTTTACGAATGAGGTTCCTCCTTAAAATAATTACCTATAATGGCAACATTTTAACAGAATAACTTAAATATAACATACTAGCTGCCCCGGCAAACGTTGTTTTGCCATACAATTCTGTATAAAATAAAATTTCATCAAAATCGGTCCAGCCAATTTGTAGCCTATGTGTTATTCTGATGTATAAGCTATATTGTGGTAAAGTTTCATTCAAATCCATTCAGTAGTTTTTACGTGAAAGAGTAACAAACATCCATACATACAAACTTTCGCCTTTATAATATTAGTAGGATTATATGTTATGTATTAGTATATGTTATTAGGCAAATACAAGTAGACGGTCGAAAGTAAAAACAATAAATTAATGCTTTATAAACTACTCTTCTGAGCATAAATTAATTTAGTTATATAAATTTTAATAAATTGGCAAGTTTTTAGTAAAAGTTGTACAGAACTGGAATGACGATAACGTCATCGCTCGCGTGGCAAGCGTGATCAGAGACGCGTCACCATGCACAGCGACCTGATAACCCAAGGCCTGTCTCGTTTTGATACACTGAATAAGAGCCTGTAAAGCGAGATACTAGATAGCACTTGCAAACTCCGGTAGTAGCGGTAGCAGCAAACTTTATCAAAATTGTAAGTTGCCGTAGGTGTGCACAGTTGTACAGCGGCCGCAGACGATAACGTACGCCTTTTGCTCTCTGAACCGATATAACTTTTCGTAACTTCGTCATGATGTTGCGCTGCGTACTTGTGGTGTTGGCTTTAGCGGGGACTACGTTCGCGGGCTCCGAGGTCACCGAACTTAAGGTTGACGTGGTGAGCGTACCAGAAGAATGCACCGTCAAGTCCAAACAAGGCGACATGCTCACCATGCATTACACTGGCACGCTGGACAACGGTCAAAAGTTTGACTCCAGGTATGTGCTTATTTTTAAGCGATTCTGAACTAAATCGAAACATAAACATGCCAAGTGTGAACGGAACTAGCTAAGCGTAGTCACATTATTACTCCAAGAGCAACATTTAAATTATAATGGAGTTAGTTAACATAGGTAGTTTTATTATTATCCTGTTACCCATGTGTTTCGCCGTTATTTTTGTAGCGCAAAAAAAAATAAGTTGGCTAATAACTTATTTAGCTACATTTAAATATACGTAATAATTATGTGCGTTTCATTACGCTGCAGGTTCCGGCTCACAGCGATATAGCGTCATTGCTCCGATGACCCATATAAATGTGACAAAATTAACTTATTTTCACAACAATTATGATTGAACTTTAATGCTTTGGTTTTATTTAATTAATGTTGTATTTAAATTCGGGAAACAGGTCTCTTTCGTATTAAGTTTATTTAACACCTAATTTGTACAATGTTAGGAAGTTGTATTTAAATAATTCTATACAACCAAAATGTACAATACATAAAAAGAATTTAACTACCCATGCACAATTTTTCTTTATATCGTTACTGAGCGATGGATTCTAAAAACCTCTAAGTATCAAAAAAATTTTGTTGACTATCACTTATATAACTAAAAATATCAATTAAATTGTTTTTATTTGTAGTTCCATACTATAGCATCTTTAGCTTCTTAGAAATAGATTTAGATGGTGACCATATATAAAACTTAAAACAAAGTATAAAATTGTCGACTAATTTCGACGACTATAAAATATTCCAATCGTGCAATTAAGTATGTATATGCTAATTAATTTGGTGTATAGTTGCAGTTAGTTACATTGCGTAGTGACGATTATTTTTTTTGCGATAATTAGCTATAACAGTAATATGAGTAAGTAAAAACATGAGCTAATCGTTTACTTTGAAGAAAAATAATTTCAGCAATTCAAATTTAACCTAGTTTTGTTATACGCCAGTGACAATTTAAACGCATGAGTCAGCAGTATTTGCATGGTAACAAAAAATAAGGTGTTTTTTCTTCCCAGACTATTACTGCTGGGCACCAGTCTCTTCTAGTTCGGGATTTTAGTTTACTATGCAGCGCTGACCATGGGTGTTTCCATGGGGTTTGTGAGTGACAGAAAACACACACAATTGATGTCAGCAGCTTATATTAGGCTAGATGTTACAGTTACGATACTCTGAGAAAGAAATGGGTTGATTAGACTAGTATTTTTAATCCTTCACCACGCGGATCAGAGGTGAGATGGTTATCTTTCATCAAAGAGTGGTATCTGAGTATCCAGTTTGCAGCATGATCCAAACCACAGCTCGTTTGTTGTTTAGATTTTTTAATGGCATCTAATAATGAATACGGCTTAATTGAAAAATAGAAAGTCGTCTACTAAATTAAAGTCGCGTTAATTCGGCAGCTGTAATCACAGATATATACATCACTCAATCGTCGTGAAGTCACCTACTCATCTAGGGGCGTGAAATATTGTATGTGAAAATAGTGTAAATAGTAATCTATAATACAGGCTGTACGTCATATAAAACGTCATTCTTCTATGATGTAAGATTTGGTCGGGCTAAAGTAACTTGTCCTCAATTTTGAACGCCAACCCACCATCTGTTATATCTGTGGCCGTAATATTCTTAACTTGCTCATTTATAGTCTGGGGTAATTTAAATGTGAAACTGAAGCTTTGGTTTTCATATAAAATTTTGGAGTGATAATGTGGTATATGAGTACTTTATGTGGTTATTCATGTTTTCTGTAGTATGATTAAGGGTACTTTTGTGATTGTGCTGAAGTATGAATGAGAATCACAAACATACTGGCGTGATTAACTAATAAAACTTTAGCTTGTTTCATGAACACAAGGTAAAACTTTTGTTATTACTGTTTATGGATGTGCTTATAAAATTTACCTTTTAATTATGTGGGCACATTCTTAACTTATATACATTTCATATAAAGTTTTTACGTATCTTGATCTTAGGAAGTAAGCCTTTATTCTAAATAATTCGCCTGTGGTTTGACGTTCATTTCTCCACATTTACGAGTATGTTGGTGTTGCAACAGATACTTCTATGACTTTCTTTCCACAACAATATTTTCACATAACATACTATTGTTGAAAGTCATCATACGAATATTTGTAAATATGATTTAATAAAACATTAACGTTTGTTTATCAATTAGTAATTTAGTATAAACAAAACTGTTAGAATAACAGTTAAATAATTAATTAAATTATGCAAATTATACACATATGCCAAGTTTCCTTTTTCTGTTACGTGATCGTCTAATAATTAATTTTGCAATAAATTTTTTAATATGGCAAATGTTAACACCGACGCGAAAAACAACAAAAACAAAATTATAATTTTGCAATAAATTTTTGTCTATGGCTACATCACATCACTCAGTCAACTTGAAGCCGCTTACATATCTATGTGTGCGTGAAAATGTATCTGTAAGTATGATTTAGCCAGGCTACTTGTCCTCAATTTTAATCGTCTATCTACCATCTGGTATATCTTAGTATTGCACGTTAAAAATATTTGACGTAAAACACGGGACCTGCTTGTATGTCACAATTTACTGACTTACAAGTTTTGTAGTGAAATCTAATAAACTCTAGTGAGGCGACTGCGTAATTTATTTCGGTACGGGTATTGTAGAAGCAAAGTTTTATAAAAAGTTAGACTCTCTTAGATTATCATATAATATGAAAGAACTGAGGCACTGTTCTCGAGATCCGAGAGTCCAGACTGGTCGCTAACTTTTTAATTTTTTTTAATAATGACATGAGGTTGGATGACATGGTAACAATTGTTTGTTTCATCAACGGTGCATCTAACAATGTAAAAACTTTTCCTGATAATACTGAAAATTATATTAACAGTCTTACAAAATATGTAATAAGAATAAAAAGAATAAAAAAAAAGAATAAATAATAAATAAATAAATATTCATGACATTTCACACAACGTCCTCTGGTCCCAAGCTAAGCTTATATGCTTGTGCTATGGGTACCAGAATACGGATAGAATACATAAACTACTTTTCATTTGTAAATACATACATAAAATACATAGAAACACCCAGACGCAGTACAAACATTTGTATGACAATTAGAAAAATCACACAAATGATTGTCTCGAGCGGAAATCGAAACGGCGACCTCTTGATCGACAGTCTGTTACATGAACCACTAGACCACGAAGGCCGTCAAATAGAACAAGAATAAAGAATTGTTAAGTATTGTTACCACTTTCTACCTAAGTGATGGCCGAAAATTCAGAGACAAATTTAAAAGCAATCACTTATCTAGGATTTCATTATATTAGGAATTAATAGATAGAAATTATAACATACCTAATAATGTCAATATATTTTTCCTACGTAATACATAAAGTAATTACCATCACTATATTGGTTTTGTAATGTACCTACAGTAATTAAATATTTTAATTAAAATACTTAATAATTCCCCTGCTTTTTGGGGTAGACGGGCGTCAGAAGTCCATCTTTACTTTGCGGGCATATTTTCGATCAAAATGATTTGCTACAAATAGACACAAGATCTCATAATAGTTCAATAACTTGTCTGTCTTGAGATTTCTCTTCGTAATATAATTTTAATTAATATTGTCAATAGTTAAAATAACATCTAGTAGTTGGATATTTGTAGCTATTTTATGTACACAACAAAATTTAACTAAACAATGAAAATTAATAGCGTCAATAACACAATTTTGCAAAGTTATCAGAACTTTCTTATTATAAAAACTGTACATTAGATCCTAACGATTTAATTTTAGTTAAGTTCAGTTTTTGACGCATGAGACTGGCCTCAATGCCTTAAAATTATCACTATGTTAAGACTAAGCTAGATGAGATGCTATTTATATGCCACTAAGTATGCCTGATTAAAAGGTAATTACTACTGTACTGAGTAGGTACTCAATTACGCAATTTCGATTAAGGATAACTCTAGGTCACTTGGAGAATAAGAAACAGCGTGTTATTTACTCTATTAACGATGTAGAAGCTAACTAAATTTGGATTACTAGACATTTATCGGCGCGAAACTGTGGTACGAGTATGAATGAAGAAAATGGTCGAATTTTGTCAGTTAAATTTTTTCAAAATCTGAATTAGGTGTATGCACATTGTACATTATATAGATGTAGAATTTGCAGTGACATTAAGTTTATTTATACTAGGATTCCATAAATGTTATAATTTCATACCTTATACATCTACAAAGTTCTGAATTTCTCGTAAAGCCTAGCATTAAAAAAATTCTACAAAAAATATTAAAACTAAGTAGTCATTGTAAGAACAAAAGGTGATTTATTTCAATTACTATTTTATCTTATGATCTCCACAATTCCTCAATTTAGTCATAAAGGTTAATTACCAAGTTTGAATCCGACATTCACAATGCGTGGGTTTTGGCAAGTTTCCGATTATGTACTTAAACACGCAGTTAAAGAATATACAGTTATTACAAATAACTAGTATAGGCCTGATACTTTACTGATTTTTGAAAATGTCGTAAAAGTGGGAAATATTCCTCAGCTAGGCATAAAATTTGGAGAAATCTAACGGACTGTTTAAATAAATGTTTGAATCTATGAAAAATAGGGTCCATTGTTTCTTTTTTTCTCTCCATGGTTAGTCACAGTAGTACCTATGTATTTTGTGAAAGTGTGAAATTTATAAAGCTATTATTTATAAAGCAGCAATCCTCTTACCTAAATTGTGGGTAAGTTTAACAACACAATAATGTTGCAGATTTTTCGTCGAGTAAACATTTTACGTTCTCGTGTGAAACACATATTACGGCCTTTATTTAAAACGTATTCGTCGCATTGTTTGGGCGATCTATTGCGTTCGTACCATTGTTGGCAAGTAAAACAAAAGCCACTGTTCTCCCAAGGATTTTGATAAGTGCAATTATGATTCTGCAAATTTATATTTATCAGATCCCAAAACACCGCTCACTATATTGTTCTGACATGCTAAAATGTTGATTTTAGATACCTATCTGCAAAGGTTGCACATTTCGTATTTCCTGTTTTGCAAGTTTCGCTATCTAGTTTTGTATAAAAAATTTACATCTTAACTTAAAAACATAGATTGTTTTACTTTTATATTACAACCCAGAAACAAACGTATATGTTGATAGGCGTCGCCAAGGGAGAAAGAAAGATGAGGCTCTAGCAAACCTTAGAGATTAACAGCTAACCAACAAGACCGCTTCAGGTCAGTCAATTATTAAAATGTACTTAAACAATGTCTTCAAAAAAATTTGTTGGTTGGCCATGAACGGAAATAAAAACAATCTTTACGGGTTTCAATCCATTGTCAAAGGCTTACTTATCACGAGGCTAGAAATATTTTCGTAAAATTAATTAAATACGTTTAGGATGGTTGGAAAATTAGAAGTTTGCTGCAAGCATATTTTGGTAGTTAGAACGTAAAGGAGTATATAAACACACTAAAACTTTCAAAAATATAATATCAGGGATATAACGGCATTTTACGAATCTGAATTGAGTTTCGTGACAACTCGATTTATTGCAAAATTTGCCATAGCGGCTTGAATTGATTCTTCTAATTTACATGGGAATGGTATTTCCATTGGTTGTATTCGCACTTGTGAAACTGACTTATTTGCACATAACTAATAACTGCTTACTTTCGAAGATGCGATGATATTTAAGTATGATTCTTTGTTTCAATTTAGATTTGCATTATGGGTTTTACCTACTGTTATAAAAGAGTTCAAAGCCGACCTCTGGTCTAATCATATTCGACAATATTATGTGATTATATTTATTTTTCCCTCTGGGTGAGGGCAGCCAGCGAAAATATCCGGATATTGGGAGGGAAATGGGTTCAGCTAATGGACCTTCATAGCTGATGGACTCTTGTTTCTTAGCGTGTAGGGGCCAAGCCAAATTGCAATACATTTGTATGAATTGTACAGTGACTATTATTGATTTAACATAAACTCTAATTGAATTTATCGAGACATCCTTCACGTTTTGTTTCTTTTATTGCATTCCACCACACTGTCTCAGAGAAAGATGGCTTAAGCGAAAACCATAAACATTTGTTTCACTACAGTTTTACTGCTAACCATAGAGAATTTGGGTTCACTATTTACTTCTTTACGTGCAAAAGATGCTATAAACATGTTATTTATCTCGTCCGACGTGTGCTTACTTGTTACGTGTATCAATTTCACTACACAAGGCACAAAAGCCGGTACGTCCTTTACTTCTAACTTTCACAATTGTAAATGAGCGCAGTTTGCGCCTCTGACCCGCTAGAGAAAGTGACTGTATTACTTAATCTACATGTGTTTGAATGAATTGTGAACTTACCCATTACATCCAAGTTTCTAAAACTTTAATTTGTCTATTTATGTACGAATTATCTACAGAATATTTATTAGAAACTTAAGAGCTCTAATTGTGGTCAATTACAGGAATTCCTAATCAGAATAGCTGTCAATAAATATTTTAGAAATTATATAACCACGCGATTTTATCTTGCTCATTATGAAACTGGCCGACAGTGAGGCATCGATTTGCTTCATAAAATTATGGCATATAGTTTTCACGTTGAAACAATTTTTAGCTTGAAATTAATATTCTGCTTGAAATTCCTAAGTATTACTTTTCGTTTTCTGTCTATCTTTCATGAAAAAATAGAATGATGGCATTCAGTATTCCTTACTCATTATCATACAATGTAATTGTTATCACAGTGTTATATAAGACTTCGATATAATTAATGTAAAATATTGTTTCCAACAGCCATATCATTCATTAGTTGTGCTACGTGTAACTAATATACTTGATAACCTAGTGGCACTTTGATTACCTTTTTATACTACTGACGTGGTTTGCGGTTTGAACTGTAACAATTAAATATTACGATCTTTCGTTATACATACAATTTTAGATAAAGACACAAGGTTATCCAAACAAGATAGCGTACATTGCATTTCCTTTGCAACTACAGTGCATAAGAAAGACGCAGATACAATACCTACTAATTATATTTAGATAAGTTTAATTTTATGTGTGAAAGGTCCATAATATTTATTATTTTATATACTTCTTTAATTATTATGTGATGGACGATTCTAGTAACCACCTCCTACGAACAAATTTCTTCCGCTTCTTTCTTTCCTATAAGCATTAAAAATAAGTGTGTTTATATCATTTTGTTAAAATACTCACTATGCTGGCTCTACGAGTAGATCTCTACTTGATAATAAAAACAAGTGCCAGAGCCACTTTACTAACAAGGAAGCTTATGTGAAAACACGAAAAATAAATATAATTCACTAATTAAAATATTATTTAAGGATACGAGGTTTATTTTAAAGTGGTAGCTTTAGCATAGCTAAAACTTTCTAAAGTTTAATGCCAATTGTCCGAGTCCTAGGTTCGAATTGTCGAATTGCACAAGTCAGGTTATCATGGTAACAATCTCGAACATGCATTTCACTTAAAGTGTTTAGGTAGGGTACTAATTCCTTATCTTGTACTAGCTGCTGCCCGCGACTCCGTCCGCGTGAAATTTGGAAAAATAAAGAAATTTTTTAAAGAAATTTTCTTTTTCGCTATAAAAGGTAGCCTATGTCCTTTCTCAGGGTCTAAAGATTGTCTGTGCCAAATTTCATCAAAATCGGTTGAGAGGTTTAAGCGGGAAAGCGTAACAGACAGACAGACAGAGTTACTTTCGCATTTATAATATTAGTACGGATGATATGTCCTCCATGTAAGTATATTTACCAAAAGAGAACACAAATATCAAGTGATGTCAAATGAGGATGCATTTGACATCACTTGATATTAACACGGCAAGCATGTACAGTTTTAAATGCTATACCCCTATGCCTATGCTAATACCTAAGGAAAATGTGCATTTACTTTTAGGTATCCTTTAATACTGGGTGCGATAATATGAACAAAGTTTACCACTTTTAAGACTCTTTAATCACAACTTTATTATTGGTACACATGTGCGAAGTTTCATATATTTCTTTACAGTTTAATCTGTGACATCGATTAGTCACTAGTATGCATTTAAATGTCTCTACCATAGAAGTCTTTAAATTTAATTTAACTTGTATTCTAATTTAAGTACCCTAAATACATTTTTCTACATTATTTGAAGAAAAAAACATAATAAAGTAAAATAGGGTTTTAAGACCAATGGAAATAAATGAATAGGGTTATATATATATATAGGGGTATTTCAAATTATTTCAAATACTTTCTTGCTATTATTTCTCTATTTTGAGACTTATATTTTACCAAAACTCTATCATAACATGTTTGGCTAGAACACAACAATATGTTTTCATATTTAGTGCCAGCATACTAATCTTATTTGAAATTCCATATTACATTCATTGCCCAAATAAAATATTTAAGAGTCTAGTTCGTAAAGTTTAAGTGAACGTGGAGCTGTTCACATAGGTCTCTATACTATATTTATGCTTGTTTTGTTACATATTTTTGCTTCTTTGACTGCATCTTTGCACTTATGTTACGAGTACATCAGTATCATATCATATCGGAACGTCTCACTGTTCGGTACAGTCCTTCTTTACTTTGAAAGAGTACCTATTTATAGTCTTCTTATGCTGCGCTATTCAGGCATGTTGGCATAGGGCTTAATATCCCGTCTCTTACAAAGGATGATATAATTTTATCAGCTTACAAAATCCTTATACTGTTTTCTCCCCTGGGTGCTGCCCAGGGGAGAAAACAGGGATGAAACTTGTATTCGTAATCCGTCACCACATGGATTATTTATCGTTTTGTATCTTTATAACCTTTATAACCTATATATAAAGATAAGAACCTTTCTTTTGATTAGTTTAATCGTAAAACCATGAATTTTACGTTAAACTTTTTTGTTGTTAAATAACTGCCAAGAATTTATTTTTAATCCAGCCTATAAAGCCGATTCCATAGATGTCGTAATTCTTGTTTGTATAATTATAATTTACGTGTAAAAGTATTAATAATTACATGATTTTTAATAAACTTATTTCTATATTTTTAAACAAATCAAATTAATATTAATTAACAACTTATTAAAAAAAATTATAGTTAGTTAATTGATTTATCGCTAGTTAAGTTGTGTTATAATTAGATAAATTAACTATTAATAATTTAAATAATATCGTCTACTGCTCTATTCGCATATTTTATTACTCAAGTCATGTTTAATGCATAACTTTGCTAGAATATTTTGTGTGCATCTTCAACCAATCGTTAACCTTATAAGTTTTGAACGGCGATACGAAGTTTTATGAAACATGGCTCAGAGCACTCTTGCATTTTGATCATATACCTACTATTACCTACCTACTGAGAAAAAGTAACGTTCGCTAACGATATTACAATCTTATCGCAAGTTCACAAACGAAGATTGAGAACACTTACGTGGCCGGTTTGTATTGACGTACTTTAAATAGACTTATTAACTTCGTTTATTTATTTTAACTACACTTAGGAACTAATAACTCCTATAACAAGACAATCAAAAGGTCTCGCAACCCTCGGACTTCTATTTTCTTTTAATTTTAACCCTTATTTGGGTGGAAAAAAGAGGTAAAAATGGTATAAATCTGCTATTTTTTACATGTAGTAAAAATAATCGGCGTTTAAACGTACAAAAAATTCAAAGATTTCTTTCTTTCTTACAAAATAAAAGAAACAATAAAAAAAATCTTTAAATTAAGGGCCTACATCAATATCATCGCCGACACGTACATATTAACACAGCCAGTAGGCACAGAAAATGAAGAATTAGTGATACTTTTCCTATTTACTCAAAATCTACTAAATAGGTATATTTTAATTCTGATCCACGTGTTTCTATACATAATAGTTACCTATGTTTTTAAAGTTATTTCATTAGTTAATACGCGATAATAGACCGACAAATGAAAAATATAAAAAATTAGAGAGGTAGTTTCGCCAAGATTTTCTATCGAGAAAACTTTTTTCAATCGCGTTACTGAGTTTATGCGATCCTAGATCATATATTGAAAAAACATATACTTAAAAATTAGAGCTCTAGCCATTCAATCTAAAGAAACAATGAAAACTTCGTACGTAGAAAAATGCACGAAGCTATTTTGGTATCCTCTTAACCCAAAGTTTATAGTTTACTCTGTGGTTAATTCTAAACATAACATTTATAATTTCAACTCACGTCGCATGGTTGAACAGCTTCCTACACTTGACATGAATACTGACCACTTATCCGTGCAATAAACATAGCATGATCGCTCCACTTGCTAACACTTATGGTCTCAAATACATTAACACACTTTTACTTATTATTTGGCCAAGACAAATAACTGTTTATACGAGCAAAGCGGTACTGAAATTTCTCTACAAAATAATAATGAGGACAATGATCTAATACTTTCGAAAATTAATAATAAGTTAATTTAAAATATGTTTGTTGCTCTTTCACTCAAAAACTACTGGATAGTTGCAAATATAAAATACATGGAAAACATCTAAACACTGTTAAAATGTCTATTAAAACTACAACATTCATGAACAGCAAGACTTGGATTTCCCCCAAGCTGCACCTAATGTAATCAACAAAATTACAGTATTACCTATCGGTAATATTACTTTAATATTACGAACTCAGTCATGTTACGTAGGATTTCATGTTATTGCAAACTAGCGTATCAAGTCCAAGTGTGAGATTAGATTTGATAAGAGCCACTCGGCACTGGGGCGCTAATAATTAAATTACATGGACTACGTATGAGTAGTTTTAACTGACACATTGCAAACT
The DNA here is from genome assembly GCA_916999025.1 of Orgyia antiqua. Taxonomy (NCBI): domain Eukaryota; kingdom Metazoa; phylum Arthropoda; class Insecta; order Lepidoptera; family Erebidae; genus Orgyia; species Orgyia antiqua. Next base: position 14,778,846 of record OU779863.1, on the reverse strand, counting down.
CAATCAGAATCGCTGTTTGAGTTTGATAAGATTTTCCCAATAAGATTTTCATGCTAAAATTATTGAATTAAAACAGTGAAGTTCTAAATCCAGTGATCGTATTCACAAGTTAAATACTACTGAAAGTCTGTGAGTCATAAATAATAAGTAAATAAATATTCACGGACATTTCACACAACGTCCTCTGGTCCCAAGCTAAGCTTATATGCTTGTGTTATGGGTACCAGAATACGGATAGACGAATACTACTTTTCTTTTGTAAATAAATGCTTATAATTAATAGAAACACCCAGACGCAGTTTTCACACATTTCGCACATTTATATGACATTTATAAACATCACATAAATATCTGTCCCGAGCGGGAATCGAACCCGCGACCTCGTGAACGAGAGTCCGTTACATGAACCACTAGACCATGAAGCCCGTCTAGATACGATAGATAGTCTATGTATAGATATGTATGTATTTATGGATATTCTTACAACGTCCTCTGGTCCCAAGATATACTTATTTGCCTGTGTTATGGGTATCAGAATACGTATATATCTATGGTCTTATTCATAATGACTTATCGGAGGTTTAAACGGAGATTTTATCGGAGAGATAATAAACGTTTTAGCGTAAGAAGAATAATTTATGACAATTTTTGCGAACCCATTTTAGCGAACTTTTAAACCTCCGATAAGTCATTATGAATAAGACCTCTACTGTTTATATTAATCTAAATAATTTCTCAAATATGATCTTTAGCCGAAAATAAGCAAATTCGTTTCTCAAAGAAAGCTTAAAATTAGTGATGTTGACTAGCAATAAGCTTTTAAACCAAAAATACTAAACTAATAGAGCCTAGGAAAGTTAATAATAGAAGAGATCTTGCTGTTTTATTGCTATTGTGGCATAGACGTTTGTATAAATTAAATAGTTATACGTATGCTGTCTATCATGACGTGAATAAAATTATTCGTAAAACATATTCGTAAAATATTGGTTGCTAAAAACATGATTGATTAGAATTATGTACGTAAAAACTATTTAAAACGATAAAAATGGAGGTTAGGTCTGATAAGCAATGTTATTGAAAATGAAATGAGCCATTAACATAATTACATTTTGGTTTTAAATTCATATTTCCGTAGAAATGTACAGCGGTACATTCAGCTTAATACAAGTTAACCACGTTTTCGCTTTCTATAGTTCTACTAGCTGTCCCGGCAAACGTTGTTTTGCCATACTAAAAAAAAGGTTTGAAAAATAGATGTTGGCCGATTCTCAGACCTACTGAATATGCATGTAAAATTTCATAAAGATCGGTCAAGCCGTTTCGGAGGAGTACGGTAACTAACACTGTGACACGTGAATTTTATATATTAGATACAGTTACTTATGGGAAGTATAGCGAGGCGTTTATCTTTACGAAGAACTTATATTCAGCCGACTCGAACTCTACATTTCTGACGGTAAATCAGTAAGGTGGAAAGTTATGGAAGTTAAAATTATTAATATTTATTTATTTATCTATTTTTGGCATAAGTATAAACAAAATACGTTTCTATGTAAGCTACATAAAATACACAATATTTAGGGACACTTGTCATGCATGTCATGTCACTTCTGCAAATGTTGCAATTAAATGTGTACATTAATATCTAGCATTAAAAGCATGTCAGCATGAGTAGTAAATACTGTACATAAATGAATAGCACGTTAAAATATGGCTAGACTAATCTATAAGCTTTAGCATAATATGGTAAAGCTGATACAATTGAAAAATTTTCCATAACAAAGAACGTCAACTTTCAAGTCTTTGGGCTTTATTGCCCATCTATGACGGAAGGATTATTTCATGATTATTCGTTCGTTATTTTGTACGTTGCTTTTCTGAATTTTCTGAAATTTAGTCCTTGAAAAAGCTAATGCTTCATTTTGTCCGCATGAAAACAATATGTTGCTTGCTTATTATTATTTCACAAAATCGTTTTATGTTTCGTACTAGCAAATATTTAGAATAACATGTTTAATAGCAAAATTATTTGATTTGTTCCAGTTTTGTTCATAGCATGCGCTTAGCTTTTTAATACATTTATCTACCATAAAAATATCAGAAAACCAACGTTTAAAAACAGAAGTATATCAATTAGAAATGGTTATAAGTATACCTTATGTAGTAAAGTTATAAAGTCAGTGAATGATACCTTTGCTTTAGTAATATGTTACATGAATAGCTGCGCCTAGCAAAAAGCATACATGAAAGCTTTTTGCGAAAGCTGCAAATGCGATTTGAAAAGCTGAGCGTTTTAAATGAGAAATATAAATCAGATGTATGCTTTTTGTTAGATGACGCCTTGAGGGTGCTAGCGTGGGAGCCTTGGCATCCCAGTTTATTCAAGGTTATTATTCCAGCTTATTATAAAGTATTCTGCTTGCGTAGGTTTATGTTTTCTAAGCTAGATGAAGTAATACTACCAATTAGAGCAGTTCTGCAATTGAAAATAGATCTCTGACATCAAATTCTCAACCCTGTCGCATACTAGTTGTACTCAAACATTATATTCAATTCAATTTATTTATTTAAAGACGTCTACGTTATTATTCTTATTATTAGTACATATTATCAACAATGACAACAACTCATCAACTCTATATGCATATTCTGTTGTTGAAATACTTATCAACCAGTCTAGGCATCGAGACATATTAATCTAAATACAGCCCACATTATAAAGAAGAATTGTGTGTAACAACGGGACACGTGTAATTTGGGACCAAACCCATTTATCTAAACAAAAACAAATGATAGCCTATTTGTTCCACTTCACTCTCACATACTATTATGCAGAGACTAAAGAAAACCACGTAGATTATTTGTATTTAGCTAAAACAAGCTGGATAAAACTTGTAGTTACATATATCAAACGCATTTAATTTTTAACTGCATAATTTACAGGTAGCTTAAGAATACAAACAAACTCTATACCGAAGTTTTATCGAAGTTCTAAATTGTACTTGTAGATTAACAAAATTAAATATAATTTAATATTTAATACAGAGTAGATTATAAACAAAATATGTACAGTACCTTTAAAATAAATTAAATTAAAATTACATATATACCTAAAAACTAGGCATCAAAATACTCCTCCCCATCGCTGTCGACCGGAAGTGTGCCCAGAAGGCTGGCGGCATTGCCACGTTGGATGGCAATGCTTATTTTTTGAACGAAATAAAGGCCAGCCTTCTGGTCACGAGAGGCGTCGATCAGTCGGCTCGCTAAATCTTTATAAAGATTCCGGGCACTGGGGCCCCACGACCCTAATGTTTCGACCCCAAACGGCGCAAATATATAATCCCCTATGAGATTATTATACTTGCGCCGCTTGAGAATCTCCGCGGAGGCAGCAGCAGCACCGGCCGCACACCCGGTGCTTGGAAGATGTGATGGCGCAAGGGTGTCGACGCAAGTGGCGTCCCACACCAAAGGCCTACCCATCTTCCAAGGCAACAGGGACATACCATCTGGTCTCTTCCCATCGTCACGTACCAAGCCATTGGGTTCTAACACGGCTGGTACACCGGCGGTGACAAGAGCCCGACGGATAATGTCGTTTATACTTGCATGTCGGGATATGCGTCCGGAACCTCCGCTGCATGATAGGCCATGGTGCCCAAGACCATCAACGGCCTCTCCACAGTGACAGCGATGAGGAGTGACACAAGAAGCACCTATGCGTAGGCAAGTGGCGATGCGGAAAGTGGTGTTATCTAGAAAAGTTAAATTAAATTAAATTGAATTAAATTAAATTAAATTAAATTAAAACATTAATATTAGAAATAAAATATTAACTATTTTATGAATCTTTTAGAAGCTTGTAAAGGACTGTGTGACCAACAATGGTAACTTTCTGAATTAGCTATAAAAATATAAAATTTATATGCATTCGCGTTAAATTTTACTAACACTCGTATTTTGCTAGATACATGAAATCATTTATATGTTTTCACAGTGTCAACCCAATAGAAAATGCATGTGTTTAGTGTCCGTGTTTGGTAAATTGTCCCGGGACTGTCATCAGATATCCCACTGTGACCTTTTCAATGTAGTGTAGACAATACAGATTGAGTCGCTTTACGCTCGTTGCTTGATATGAAGTGGATCTACGCATGTGAGTAGGTTGTACAGATATGTTACGTTTGCACACGTAAAGTGAGCTTTTCTTTGTATTGCACACATTCCAAACAGTAGCAAATTGGAGCTAAAGTGTATTGGCTGTTTACCACGCCTGGTATATTTTTGTTATTTACTTTCAGCATGATTGAAATTCTGGCTTTTGAAAGAAATATTTTTAACATTTTCATACTTATATTTGCTGTTTACAAAGTTTTAGTATCTATTTTTATAGCAATACTAGCTGTCCCCGCAAACGTTGTTTTGCCATATTTAAAAAAAAAAGGTTTGAAAAATAGATGTTGGCCGATTCTCAGACCTACTGAATATGCATGTAAAATTTCATAAAAATCGGTCAAGCCCTTTCGGAGAAGTACGGCAACTAACATTGTGACATGGAAATTTTATATATTAGAGATATTCCGGGCAAGTCATTATGTTCTAAAATTGCTCCATAGTTAATATTTTTATCAGACGTTCTCGTAGAGTTTATAATTATAAGGAAAAAGTACTGCGGAATGTAGAAATCTAATAGTTTTCAGGCCTTTTTCCAGTTTCCTTTTACACTGTCAATAAAGAAGAACTTTTTAAAGTTCAGTTCTTAAAGTGATGAAACTGGGTATAAAAAATTGTAAAAGCGTGTCAATTTTAAATATACCGTCAAGAAATCGGTATTAAAACGGACAAAGTCACTTGCAAAAGGCTGGTAGACCTATATTTTCTTAATTTGTATAAATTGCGACAATGAGCCAATAATAGCATTGTTCTAGTCATGACTGAGTGTAATAGATGTAGCACAGCCTAGCACAGCCATTGTAACGTCCTCTTCGTCTAGGTCTAATTTAGAGATAGTAGAGCATAGATTACGGTTGAAGAAATGGGCAGTTTTGATTGAACTTGACTTTTAATTTTCATATTTCGTCTTTCAGACATAATTTCTTGAACTCTGCCATATCTTCTATAGTATAGTTCTTATTCCTATACATACATATTATATCCGTACCATGAATAAACTCTTTTTTTTCTTCCTCTAAAGTTTATAGGAATACGCTTTTAATAAATCGTATTAATACACAGAATCATTGATATCAAACACAGCACTCTATATTAAAACAATACTGTACATCGATACATTATTGACTCATGTAATACAGCACTAAGCAATAAAATAAGATTGTCGGTTGCGGGTAGATATGCGAAGGCACAGGTGATACATAGGGGGCAAACTTTATAGCCCGGGCGAGGTTTGCCGCCCTTTAATATTTAATATTGAAAAAAAAAACATACAAGCTATCCATCGCAGTTTGGAATCGAAACTTGTTTATTGCTGTGCGTGGCAACGATATGTCCGTCGTAACTGCCCTAGATAGAGACGCCTCTATCCCGTTAAGCGGGATCGGGAAGTACCCAAGTAATGCTTTTAGATAGTCATAAATTATACATGCACTTTATGCTCATGTTTCTTACTTCATTCTTTTTTAAACTTTGTTAGGCGTATGTGATTCCTTTTAGTTAGATATTTTGGTTATTTTTGCGGTTTTATTATAATTTGATACGTTGCATTCAGTGTAGAGTGATTAGACGTAATAAATATCAATTTAAAAGGAAAATAAACCACAATTAACGTAATTGATACCTTGATATGAATTATTTGCTCGCTTAATAGATGCAATATTTGCATAAATTTAATTATACGTGAGCAGTGATTCGGATCACACAGACCAATAAACATTTGTTAAATTGAATAATCTAATTTATATAGATCAAAATCTAGGTATGTCTTTTATCTCTACAAATAATATTGTTTGCCAATCTCTTTCACCAAATATCCAGAATCGGCATAAAATAGTTTTTGTACTTCATTATAATAAACTAATCATAAATAAATAAATAAATATAAATAAAAATCAACTAATTTATTAAATTCTATATAGAGGAATATGTAGTACTTATAGTTAAGTATATTCTTGGTTAAGATAAATTAGTCGCAGAGGTTAAATATGTATCTCTGGAAACTTACTCGGCGAATACATGTATTGTTGTATTATGCAGTTGATAGGAATAGCACACCCTGTCTCGCGAGGTCCATGCCTACGTTTTGAATAAGATAAAAAGCGTTATATGCTGAGCTGAGTTTAACTAAATATAGAGACACTAATTCCAAATTTAAACAAGTTAGTTTAATACCTTAAGGAAAGATTTCAGTGCCTTAAAGATAGTTCAAACTTATAGAATGCTGAAATGCAATTTTTTCTGCTAAATAATGAGCGGAACCTGACAATTTTTTGTGTCTTTTCTATTTAAAAACTTCTTGCACTTATATTTATACACAGCAGTGCTAATAAAAATTTCTCAAAAAAACAAGTATAATATAAATTTGAGTCCTACTGTAGACTAGTAAAGGTAAACTGTGTGCAACACATAATACATACGAATTAGCTTCATTGTAAATTATTTCTTGCATACTTATCATCACTCTACATATAATATTATACTTTACTTAGAAGGAATAGTAGGTAAAACTAAATAAACACATGAGTAATTTAAATTTAACTCTTGTAAAGTAGCCTTTAAGTAAAACGGTAAAGGTTTTCCGTGTGTAGTGCAAAGAAAACACGTTAGGTAATCGACGTGTGGGTTCGTGCGATCTGCTACATGCCTTTAGTAAAGAAGTTGAGAGCAACAGTCGTAAAACCTGGCGTATACACCCGTCTAACACACAGACATACAATAATATGAACTAAATGTGGCATAGGAAACAATTTATATAAATGACTACAATGTAACTGTTTTGGTTTAGTGTAGAGCAAATGTTAATTGCTATATAATGCAAAAATATAGTTTTCAGCTATAAGTAAAAATTTTAAGATTTGATTTAATTATATCTCGAATATCCTATAAAAAAATTAAATATTACCAAATAAACGTTTATTAAATTTATCCAATAATTTTAACGTGAAAAAGTATAAACGGAATACAAATATTTTTTTTTTAATTTTTATTATTAATATGACATTAGAATTTCTATAAATTGAAAAGTTGTAGTTTATGAATCCTATACCCATTACTCAATACATAATGTGGTGATCTCGTTACTAAGCCCGGTTATTAAGTTAGGTTGCTTTAAAACTATAGGATTTTGTTCATTTCTCATAATAATGTATCTCACGAAGCACTTAGTAAATTCTTAAACATGTAAATTCAAAAGAATGTTACCGCTCCTTAATCCTTTTAGCATAAAATCTTATCCAGTTTCTCTATATCAGTGATAGAACCGCATCCTCCTGGCGTACCAGTAACGATACGGTCTCCCCCACCACTTTGAATTATTAACACGTGCCATCCAAGAAGTTGAATCGACAGAATTAAAACTTACCGAGCTGTTTCATATTTCACCTACTTAACTTTGCTAACTTTGCTAAGTAACCACCAATCTCCCAAAACAGTCATTTTATTGGGACAAAAAATGCTGTGAATCATACGATTTTATTTGCATTTAATAACCAGAATCATCTCTAACGAAAGCGGTATATGACCAAAAATGAAACTAGATCGATTGACTATTGTAAATGGGAATCCCACAGTGAAATAGCAAATCCAAAAGAAGAATAGAATTTATAATTTTTTTTTTTAATTTCTAACTAGAGATTAGAGCATTCCTCAAAAATGTTAAATCTTAAAAAACTGAATTTTCAAGTTTTATTTGAGGCTGAAAAATCTTTATAATGATGAGTCTATTTAATTACCTATTATATTGACTGAGTACGAGTAATTATAATACTGTACTTATAATTTTGGAAGTGTCTATTAATACGATTATCGTATAAATAATTATTTTTTATTAATCCGACAATCGTGGATGTAACTATTTGTACGGCTTTTTTTTTTAATGAGTATATTCATACGGATATTATTATTTTTTTATTATTATATTTAATTTATTTCGTGAAAAAAGTGAAAATCTTTTTCGAAACTGTCCACGGAGCAGAAGATTAACTAAGGAGCAAAAGGAAAAAAATGCGGAGTTATTAGATCTCGAAGCTAACCGAGTGAGGGTTAGGTTAGGGTTTTTTTTTTTCGAAAACCTTATTTTAAGTTATTTCTAAAGTTATATGAAACGTAATTAGTACATATAATAAAGTAGTCGTATAAATAATTATTTTTTATTCATACGATTGTCGTGCGATTATCAACAGCCTATAATTTTTATAAAAACAAACACATTTTTATACATGCCTCGGATATCACATCAATAGAGGATTATCTTTAGTAATATGGGCATAAGAAACCTTGCTTTAAAACAAAAGGTTTAGTTCATTTCTCATAATGATGTAGCACTCCATAAATTCGTAATACAAAGTAAACACACCAAAATGCAGTAACATAATGTCCCAAAATGATAACATTACACGCCATTCTACTCTGACCTTGGCGTTAACTCTGATAACACTGCTATAACTTCCTAAATAATTTATAATTAAGTCCTTTGGTATGCTTTTAGACGTTGAAAAAGTTTAACCAACGTCCCAAGGAACCACTCAACAAATAAAGTCCTACTAACGCCATTTTAAATGGTACAACTTCTACTATATCAATAAACGAATGCTATGAAAATTAACCTAATTTAGATCAGTTAAAAAGTATTTCTAATAAAATTATGAAACAAAACAGTCCCGTTGGGGTTATTAAATAAAAATTTATTAACCTATGGAGGCAGAGGCGGCTGGCTATCTGAATGCGTAACGTACAATATTTTACTCTTCGATATCTTGTATTTTACGTACATCCCATTACTCACTTATATTCGCTTGCAAGATCGCATATTACTTACTTACCTACATAACAGTATATTTTAAAATTTTCCATGATACTTAGGCGTCGCTCGGATGTCCATACTAAAAATAAAGATTTTACGCGTCAATGGAAAAGCAAAAAACATAGTTTCGCGGTCGGCGGATCTTCAGTGGACACATGTGGTCGATGCCACCCCTCTTGAATAATACACGAACGTTGTTCGAGTCTGCGATCTTCGCCTGTTTTATTGCGGACGATTGGCTACAGTGTTTCGTATCCTTTTGGCACACAAGTCTCAATTGATCTTGATTTAAAAAAAAAAATGGTCTGAAAAATAAAAGTTACGATAAAAGTGAAAATGAAAAAATATCACTGAGACGTCTTTTGAAGCTTGGCTTTCGACGTTATTCGGTTTAGTGAGTTGCGACGCGTTTCCTAAGTGCGGTGGCTGCGTAAATAATTAAGAACACTTTTCTACGTGGCTCAACATGGCAAGCGCGGCGAATGATTCAACCGCTCTAAGTATCGTGGCGCAGCTAACATCAGGTTGAATTGGTACCGATTTGTTTACTGTCTTTAAGTTTAAAAATGTTATTTATTAAGGATAATTAGTAGCAATGTTATGACTAGGCAACAAGCAAAAAAAACCTATATAAAAATTAGAAATTAATAGGTAGGTATAAAGTAGGTTAATGTAAATGTTTTTGGCTAAAAATTTTTTACCTTGTTTTAATTTAAGTATTGTTAAGCATAATATGTATATTGACTTATTTACAGTTATTGAACTACGCAGCGTCCAGTGGAATCAAATTAATTGAGCTTCTTGATGTATTTCTATCTATTCATACGTATTACAGTTTTGTTCACAAGATCTTGACTGTCATGGTTAAATATTCTACTAAATACAGTTTTGAAAATACCAGTATTATATTTCCTAAGTTCTAAAACCAGTATCGTTTTAGATAAACTGTAACATTCGTGATTGCTTAGAAGATTCACAAGGGTTTCCCACACATAACCGAGTAATGTTTTCTGTTCCCGCAATAAAAAATATACATGTTTTTATACAGGTAAATATGTCAAAGTATACGCTCGGCAAGGGCTGACATTTGTTACAGCGTTACGCGTTTCCCTAGCCGTACTAAGTTAACGTAAGCCTCTTCTGACAAATGTTTAAGATGAACGGTTATTTTGCACACTGTTTATGTTGTGCATATTTTTAACGTAAATAATGTACCTTGAAATATGTTAGACTTCAAGAAACGTATGATATATAGCTTTGGCGTTGAGACAACAGTTTCTATAATAGGTAACATTATTTTAGTTTATCTATTCCTTGTATTGTGAATCTTTTGTTATCATGATAGGTCTGCAATGAATGTTGATACTCTGTCTTTAACAATTTTGTCTCCGAATCAAAAATATTAAAGTATGAATATTTTTACACACAATCTTTGAAATACAAAATGCCGAGTGCAAGCGACAAAATATTTAGATACAGAAATAGGACCACGCGACGCGACGACGTTCAAACAAATGAATGTATGACATAATCTGTTGAGGGCTTTAGGATGCGAATATGGCCTTGTTCAAAAACAGAATCAGTAAAATACACATTGACAATATGAGATACCTTTAAACTAACGGATGTTGAAAAAAGTTAATTTGTATTTACGCAAAATATGCAACGTTGTAAATTGAAAATTATTAAAATAATGCTACCTTGGTCTTTCATTACGTTCATGACCTAGTCGGTAGCTGTATTTTTTAAAAACTCGAAGCAACTTTTCAAGCGAGACCTACACATCTAATTACAATAGAGAGAGCCCAAGTATATAAGCCGAGTGGTGACGGATTGGGAATACCAACGCCACTGGCCCTTTTTCTCCCCAAGGTGCTGCATTAGCCAGGTAAGGGACATTATAGACAGATAAACATCTCCTGTGAGAGACGATAAACTCTAAATTAAACCCAATTCCAACTCGATTGGTCAGGGTGACATATGTAGGCAGAATGCCCTTCTAAAATTATAGGTATATGTATGTAGTATATGTATTATTACTAAGTATGTTTATATTATCTACTAGCTGATGCCCTCGACTCCGTCCGCGTAGAATTTAGGAAATTTTCCCCGTTTTTGCAACATTTTTAACTACTGCTTGAGTGAGAGTATTATAAACGTAAGAGTAAACAAATATAATCAGAATGAACGAACTGCTAAGCTATCAGGATTTACACGTGTTATTGTGAGTCAACCATAAAATATAGATATGTGCTGTTTCGGGATATTTTTTAGACAATTTTATGTAAAATATTTCCGTCATACATGATTTCTATGTAACTTTAACCATTAATGCTGCACACGCGACGGAAGCTTAAAAAATGGAGCACCTTTTCCCGTTTTCCCAACATTTCCCTTCACTACTCTGCTCCTATTGATTGTAGCGTGATGAAAAGTATACTATAACCTGCCCAGGAGTATGAAGAATAATTGTACCAAGTTTCGTTAAAATCCGTCGAGTAGTTTTTGTTTCTATAAGGAACATACAGACGGACAGACAGACAGACAAAAATTTTACTGATTGCATTTTTGGCATCAGTATCGATCACTAATCACCCCCTGATACTTAGTTATTTTGAAAATATATTTCATGTACAGAATTGACCTCTCTACAGATTTATTATAAGTATAGATGAATGTATGTAGATATTATATTTATTTATTAAAGTTTAAGTATTAATGTTATTAGTGTAAATTAAAAACTATATACACCTCTCAGTGATAAAGAAGCACTTGCCTCAATATAAAACAAAAATTATATCTGCACCACTGATGGTTGGCTGGTAGAAAATGCCATTGGTCAATCAAGCCCTCCATTGAACACTATTTTGTTTGTGCAAAAAGTTTTAAATAAATCAATAAATTAGTGGATAATAGAGACAGTATAAGTAGATAGATAGATAGATAGATTAACTCTTTATTGTACACATTTACAAGAAACAGAAAACAGAAATTAAGCTTAAAACTAGGTACAAATGGCGGCCTTATCACGTAAAGTGATCTCTTCCAGGCAACCATGGGATGGAAAGAAAAGTTAGGGACTAAAATAAAGTGGGGCTGCAGTGTACAAGTAGATTAATGTAAGGGAAGAGAAAAAAAAATTATAATAATAAAATAATTAAGTAAATATTACTTAAAATATACTATACATAAACTACTTAAATACCGTTAATATCATATACATACATAAACAAGTACACATATGCATAACTAAAAATGGCATAATATTTATTTACTGTAACACAAACCAAAATTAAGGTTAAATAATATAATAATAGTTAAGAACTGATAGATAAGTAATGATCTTTCACAAGTTTTTTAAATGATTTTGAGCTTTTAGCTTGTTATAAAGATAGCGGTAATTCATTCCATAATCGGACAGCTTGCACTATAGTTGTAAGTAAACAATTTCTACATTGAAATTGATTTAAAATGTGTTTGAAACCGTTACAAGTTTATAGAATCACGACTACTAGTTCTGAGTTGATTGATCGGCCACCCTTCTATCCAATAAATATTAAATAAAGGAGTGCGCAATTTTTCCGTCCAGCAGTGTTATGTTATGATGAAATGTTATATTAACAAAGCTGAAAGCAGGATAATTCCATTTGCTGGTACATTCTGATGTCTCCATCTATGCCAACTGTCCAGGCTAGACTTTAAGCTTTTATCTCAGTTAAAGCTATAAAAATAATATTTTTTTTTAAACAATAAAAAACATGTTTCGAAAATATATTGATGTTATCGTACTAAACAGAATGTACCAAGATTTAGATGTTTTAAGCTCTTATTGTCATTCAGCTACTACTTTTTCAATCCAAAATCAAGAAAACTAAAATACGCCAAACAATTATTACTCATTTCGTAAACTTTATATCAAAGTTGTCCTTTTGGCATTCAAACAGTAAATAAGTCTACAATAAAAGCCTATCAAATTCCTCCACTTTTAATGGAATATCTAAAATTGGTATTGTTAACTTGTCAAATGACAACGTGCCCAAACAAACTGTTGTCCAATACGACGACGAGTCATAACGTGACAAATACGAAGTGTGTTCTGGACTATAAATATTAAATTTGGTGTGTTCCCCGAGTTCGTCGACTAACACATCTGGTTGGTTACCTCTGCCTTTAAAATTGAACAAAGTATTATCATTCCATTTTGTCTTTTCAAACTGATCTGTGGTTGTATGTTGCATAAAACTATACATATAATACATATAAACATTGAAATTATTTTTAAAATAACAAACTTGCTTAAATTAAAAAATAACGTTATAATTTGCTTAATAAACTTTGTAAAACGTAAGTATTTAAATAATTGATTAAGAAATTTAATTAAATTGTTGTCTGCCGGTCGTTACTACTGCACTAGAACTAATAAGATGCAAAACCTCAGCTAATAATCCTTGAGGATTAAGTGCTAACTAAAGCATTTTAATTAGGGTAGTCTAGCTTGCTATAACTGTGTAACAGTTAAGTGATGCTGATGGATTATATTGTGTATATCACTACCTTGTATCCTATTATAGGTGATTAAAATGTTTGAAACTCTTTTGTGATAATAAGATTAATTTGAAACTAAACAGTGTACTGTTTGCCAATTTGGTCAGCTTTTAACTTAATGTAACCAAAACCACGATGGTAACAATATAAGCCATTAAGGGCCTACATCAATATTAACGTCGACATGTACCTATTAACACAGCTAGTAGGTATAGAAAATGAAGAATTAGGGATATTTTTTTTGTTTACTCAAAATCTACTAAATATATTTTAATTCTGTTACTGACTCTCTAGTTACTTATGTTTTGAAAGTTATTTCATTAGTTAATACGCGATAATAGACCGACAAATGACAAAAAATAAAAAATGAGAGAGGTTATTTCGCTAAGTTTTTCTATCGAGAAAACTTTTTTCAATCGCGTTTCTGAGTTTATGCGATCCTAGATTATATATTGAAAAAACATATACTTAAACATTAGAGCTCTAGCCATTCAATATAAAGAAAAAATGAAAACTTTGTACGTAGAAAAATGCACGATAATATTGATGCAGGCCCTTCCATGCATTCATATTTAGACCGCATTATAAGTATTTCCGTATACTTAGTAAAATAGGCCAATATTATCATTAATCCATGGTATACCATCTTTAGTATAATAAGCAATTTAATATCCTGCCATGATACAGATTTTAGCGAAAAGAACAATACATTATTCGCCTACATATGACGGTATAGATATGTTTGATACACATAATGTACGCTAATATTGGCAGATACATTATCAGCTTTATATTAACTATGGTGCCTGTACTTCATTGTTCACGTAATTTAATACAAGACTGGTTGTTGTGAGTTACACCTTCATTAATAAATTTGCTCTAATCTCGACCTACTAATATAATATACTGGCAGCATGCCACTGTTACACTAAATTATGTTTATTGCCAATGATTATATCGTATAACACGATATTATCATTACTTAAGGCAATCAAAAATACCAAATTTTAGATATGAAAAGATCAAAATTCTAGTGAAAAATAAGTTTTTTTCTTTTTATACTACATACTAAAGTTGGCGAACAAGCGTACGGCCCACCTGATGGGATGCGGTTACCGTAGCCTATAAACGTCTGCAACACCAGAGGTATCACTCGCGCGTCGCCGACCCTGTAGAAATCGTTTGACACCTTTTTTGAATAATCCCATACTGTAGTCCAATGGGAAAACCTCGGCAGGTAGTTCATTCCACAACTTTATTGTACGTGGTAAAAAATTCCGATGGAATCGTACTGTGCGCGATGGTATAGGTTCTAGAGTGTGAGCATGAACTCGCACCCAACGTTCGTACCCAAAATAGAATGTCAAATATTATGTATTCGGTAGTACAATGATTTATTAAAATCTCTATGATTCTGTACATAAATATATATCAATACTAGCTGACCCGGCAAACGTTGTTTTGCCACACTAAAAAAAAAAATGGTTTGAAAAATAGATGTTGGCCGATTCTCAGACCTACTGAATATGTATGTAAAATTTGAGAAGAATCGGTCAAGCCGTTTCGGAGGAGTACGGTAACTAACACTGTGACACGTGAATTTTATATATTAGATTGGCAAAATAGAGACAAACTAAAATAAACGGACTTTTGCTTAACATTGGTGCCTTGGAACCTACGCGCTATAAATACTCTAGCTATTTTTAAAACCAGTACCTATACAAAAAAAAATATTGTTTTCATTTGACAATTCTATAAGTATCTTTAATGAAACACCTGCCATTTGTCAATCTCTGCACCACCCAAAGGTCGACTGGTAGAGAATGCCTTAGGCATTAAGACCGCCTTTGTGCCTACTATGTACATTAAGTGTTTAAATAAAATAAAATAAAATAAATATCTATTTTAAAAGCTTTTATTTTTTGAAAATAATTCCTATGCCAACACGCCTGGTTAGCGCGGAATAGTAGACAATAAACCCTTCCAAAGTGTAGGAGGCCCGTTATCAACAGTGGGTCAATGGGCTGGAGAGAGAGACAGTTTATAAATTTAAATTAAATTAATTTTATATGCATCTGCGAAAGTATATATAGGTAAATTTTATTGAAGGATGTAATAATAACGATTCCTCAAAAATTCAAAACTATTGGTGCCATTTTCATCGGAGCACGACTTTAATTTTTTAGTATCGATAAGTGCTCGTAGACTATTCGTACTACTTACAATATATTAAAGTTTTAAAACCAAAAATAATAAAGTTACAGTTTGCTGTAGCCGAGCACATTATAGCTAATAAGTATAATGATGTTGCGACTATTCGAACGTGCACGAATTAATTGCTTTAAATACAAGCTTTTAAAACAAAATAATCAGGGCTTCGTTACTTATTTGGTTCACAAATTTTGTTTATATTTACTAACTGTTCTCTCAGTATAATTTGCGGAAATAAATGACGTTTTTGAACATTACTACCGCACATAGCCATGGAAACGATTATATTTTGGGACTCATAAAGATATTGAGATTTTGTGTTTCATAATTTAACTTATTAATTTTCAAAAAGTTAAAGTTCATAAAATATCCAACAAAACGATGAGCTGAGAAGCAACACGAAGTAAAATTGCACTATGTTTCCAAGATTCATAACTACATCTTTATATATACAAAGCTTCTGTACGTTTGTAATTGAACTCCTCCTAAACGGCTGGACCGATTTTGATAAATGTTTTTGTGTGTATTCAAGGAGGTTTAAGGATGGTTTAGATTCACAATTGGCTGGACCGATTTTGATGAAATTTTTTGTTGTTGATTATTACACAGAATTGTATGGCAAAACAACGTTTGCCGGGGCAGCTAGTATTTATATAAACAGTAATTATGTTGGAGTTTGTACATAGTGAAACATAATAACTTAGGACACTGGTCATGGACATTTCATACAACGACCTCTGGGTCGTTGTATGAAATGTCCATGAATATAAAAAAAAAATGCTGATATGTTACTGATAAAGATATTTTACTGATTATGTATCATCATAACATTATTATCATGGCGAGCAATCGTGTTTCTTAAGCCATTGATCGCGCGTGTTAGACACTGTCATTTCAGATTTTTACCTTAAGAGGATACCAAAATAGCTTCGTGCATTTTTCTACGTACGAAGTTTTCATTTTTTCTTTAGATTGAATGCTAGAGCTCTAATTTTTAAGTATATGTTTTTTCAATATATAATCTAGGATCGCATAAACTCAGAAACGCGATTGAATAAAGTTTTCTCTATAGAAAATCGTAGCGAAACAACCTCTCTCATTTGTTATTTTTTTCATTTGTCGGTCTATTATCGCATATTAACTAATGAAATAACTTTCAAAACATAAGTAACTATTATATATAGAAACACGTAAACCGGAATTAAAATATATTTAGTAGATTTAGAGTAAACAAAAAAAATATCCTTAATTCTTCATTTTCTATACCTACTAGCTGTGTGAATAGGTACATCTCGACGATAATATTGATGTAGACCCTTAAATGCCTTCTTACTTAAGAGGATACCAAAATAGCTTCGTGCATTTTTCTACGTACGAAGTTTTCATTGTTTCTTTAGATTGAATGGCTAGAGCTCTAATTTTTAAGTATATGTTTTTTCAATATATAATCTAGGATCGCATAAACTCAGAAACGCGATTGAAAAAAGTTTTCTCGATAGAAAATCTTGGCGAAACAACCTCTCAAATTTTTTATTTTTTTCATTTGTCAGTCTATTATCGCGTATTAACTAATGAAATAACTTTAAAAACATAGGTAACTATTATGTACACGTGTATCAGAATTAAAATATATTTAGTAGATTTTGAGTAAATAGGAAAAGTATCCCTAATTCTTCATTTTCTGTGCCTACTGGCTGTGTTAATATGTACGTGTCGGCGATGATATACGATAATATTGATGTAGGCCCTTAACAAAGGTAAAGCAATCACTGTAATCAAAATGATTAAATGTAAACTTCTGAATGTAAAGAGCGCGTCGCGACTGAGCGGTTATTTAAAGTTAGTCGCTACTTTGCTTTTCATCTTGACTCTACATAGTTAACCAAAGTTATGCATTATAATTACGTTTAAATTAATATGAGGTGAGGAAGACAAAAAGTATTTTTTTTTTAAATTTTTTTTGTGCAATTTAATATTTTGTGTGCAATTTTTTTAGTTAATCATTTTTAAATAGGTTGAATAACATTACAATCTTGACATCGGTTGCATCAAGCTTATGTTAGCAGCAGATAGATAAATGTATCACATAGACCGTGTTCAATGCAGAATCCCTATTAGAGCCATATTCTTCTCAGCTTCTTCAGCTCTTTTTATTATAAACTCTTCGATGGAAAATCCTACTAGCTTAAGTAATGTAAAACTATAATCATAAACAACTTTGCTTGGCTCCCGGTGATTTTATAAATATTAACAAGAACTATTCATTGTATGCTTTGATTATTTAACATTAACCTATTTGAAAATATATTGATTATAACATCGTGGTGGGTTAAGTAAACAAATATTACTATCCCGTTTCTTCCAATACGTGAAAATGTAAAGTGGAATGTACCTTTTGGCTTCAAGGAAATTTGAACAAAAATATATAACAATCATAACTGTTTCTTGTAATAGGCACCCATAGACAGATTTTTATTGCAATGTCTATTTTATGGTGCCTTGAACTGCGTCACCATCAAAGATTGAAATTAAGGGTTAATAGTTAGCAAAAAACGCAACATTTAATTTTGTTTCATTTTGGTAATGAAATTTTTTAATCGATTTTAAGAACGGTATTGCTTGTGCCTTCAGTGGAAGGTCTTAGTCATTATAACTAATAGTTCTGAAAATTTTAACAGTGGTAATCTTATCACGGCTACAAAAATTTCTAAGAAATCACAACTTTTTGCATTTTTGCTAATAATTATAAGCTATCGTTGAATTGTTATATACAAAAGAATAAAATTATATTTCGTGAGATGTGACGAAATCTACCCTGATAATATTTTATTAAGTGCGGGGTGACGGCGCATTGGGGTGTGGGAGGAGTGTGAAAAATTCAACATCGCCAACCACGCTTCTGATGCTCTCATATAAGACGTGCTATAGGCTTTTTAATATGTATTTTTACTCTCCAACCTATGCAATATATTTACACATTCGTTACTTGGCAGATTGTTTGTTTTAAGGTAACTAACGCAAGTGTCATCGTTTTTATAATATTGTTACAAATTTTGAAAAAAAAAAGTGTTGAAATTAAAGCATAATTATAAGTACGTATGTAGGTACTTATGATATTTATTTATATTTTCTGTAAATAATAAAAATATAGGATAGAAATAATCCAAATTGGGTTATTTAAATTACTCTGTTTAAATAATAGGCATGTTGACTATTTTTTGGAATTGCTTTATTTTGTAGATAGCTCTTACTGAAATACCATGACGTATATTATATTTTTTTAAATATTTTTTTTCAGTATCAAAAAGTGAAGATAAAAATTATTTAAAAAATTCCCGCTAAAACGCTCCAAGCTGTCAAGTGACGGCGATGTCGTCAGAGGCCTGATAGCATATCGATACTTTTCCTCGATATTGGCGGTGACCAATATTGATTTCAATTCCGATATCCCTTTGCTATTTAAACTATCTACGTCACCGCACCCGATTGGTGTTCGCAGTCACATGATAATGTGTACAAAATAATGCAATTTAAATTTTTATTGATTTTTAACAAGATATGAAATTCTCAAAACTATATTTTAGGTATCAAAATACTGTCTTCAATCTATAAAATAATGTATTTATTTAGTATTTATTCTACAATCTATAAAACATAACATGAATTTGTTACATGAGTCAACATCCCTATTAGTTTGCATCCCTTCCTGAGTTTATTCGAGGTAGGTTAGTTAACAAGAACTTCACAAATAAAACCTATGCGGATGAAGTTTATTTGTATCAAGTATCTTATTTGAAACTTTTACGTATAAAGTGTAAGTAAAAGAGCGTCTGTAATATATAACCTGTTCACCTCATGTGGGCAGATCACTTTCGCGGAACTACTTCTATTTCTGTAGTGCAGCGGAAAATTTACTTTCGTATGTAGCATAATATATTAAGAGGATACCAAAATAGCTTCGTGCATTTTTCTAGTTACGAAGTTTTCATTGTTTCTTTAGATTGAATGGCTAGAGCTCTAATTTTTAAGTATATGTTTTTTCAATATATGATCTAGGATCGCATCAACTCAGAAACGCGATTGAAAAAAGTTTTCTCGATAGAAAATCTTGGCGAAACAACCTCTCTAATTTTTTATTTTTTTCAATTGTCGGTCTATTATCGCGTATTAACTAATGAAATAACTTTAAAAACATAGGTAACTATTAAGTATGTATAGAAACACGTGGATCAGAATTAAAATATATTTAGTAGATTTTGAGTAAATAGGAAAAGTATCCCTAATTCTTCATTTTCTGTGCCTACTGGCTGTGTTAATATGTACCTGTCGGCGATGATATTGATGTAGGCCCTTAAGAGGGCACGATACCAAATTATGCTCCATACAAAAATATGGGTATCGTACTTCCCTTTTTTCTTCGCAAAAGTTAAACCGATTTTATTTGTTTTTCAGCTATAATATAGACGAAGAGTATATCTATGCTTCTGTCACTTTCTTTTTTTCAATACATAATAACTAAAAGAAATATGACCATCCGAAAATCCCGTTTTTTTCGGTTTTCTTTAGGTTAAGTTGCAGCATTTATCACACATATTTGGTAACGTTTTACCAAAAAGGAAAGTGATACAAGCAAAAACAATTAAAATCGGTTTAACTTTCGCAAAGAAATAAGGCCCATAGCACACGGCGTATTTTAAACGCGCGTTTCAGGAACGCGCGTCTTCGGCGCCGTAAACGCTGATTGTTGCGTTTGCATTGATAATAGAAACGCGCGCATGAAGCGCGTATACGCGCATTTGAAGCGAAACAAACGCGCGTACAAAGGAGCGGGGTACGGGCAGAGGGGGGCTGGGATCAGGGTTGCCAACTCTACGTCTTTTTACGTAGATCTACGTATTTTAAGCCTTTCCTGCAAACCTACGAACTTTAGTCCCAGAATCTACGTATTTTCTATCAAAATTGTTCAAATTTGCAAAATAGACTGAATGGGCATAATTTCCTTTACTTTCGCTAAAAAAAGTTAATAAATGTTCCGTTTCATACTAACACACACTCGCCTCGCCACTCAACACGTCGCGCCATTCATTTTAAAAACAAAGTGTCCATTCTATAGAACCGTGACTCATGTCACATGAGTCATGTGACTGTGTAAAATGAAACATCTTGCCGTAAAAGTGAATCTTAAGGGCCTACATCAATATCATCGCCGACACGTACATATTACACAGCCAGTAGGCACAGAAAATGAAGAATTAGGGATACTTTTCCTATTTACTCAAAATCTACTAAATATATTTTAATTCTGATCCACGTGTTTCTATAAATAATAGTTACCTATGTTTTTAAAGTTATTTCATTAGTTAATACGCGATAATAGATCGACAAATGAAAAAAATAAAAAATTAGAGAGGTTGTTTCGCCAAGATTTTCTATCGAGAAAACTTTTTTCAATCGCGTTTCTGAGTTCATGCGATCCTAGATCATATATTGAAAAAACATATACTTAAAAATTAGAGCTCTAGCCATTCAATCTAAAGAAACAATGAAAACTTCGTACATAGAAAAATGCACGAAGCTATTTTGGTATCCTCTTAACCTAAAAAAAATATTTCAAACTAAGACTTCGAAGGAGTTGTTTAATTTCGATATTTTTCAACTTCCTGCTCAATTTAATTAAATTCATAATCAAATTTATTGTTTGTCTGCTGTCTACTACTTTTAGGGTAATATAAATTGTCGTTTTATTCACTTTTACCTACCCTACTCTCTTCAAACGCAAAAGCTACGCGTGACTACAGCGCGTTTGTACAGCTGTACCTGCGCGTATACGCGCAGTAGAGGCGCGTTTTACAATCGCCCCGTGTGCTTAGGTTACAAGGTTGCGATCCAATCTCGTTTAAACCACGTATACGCGCGTCGTCTGCGCGTTTAAAATACGCCGTGTGCTATGGGTCTAAGGGATATACGAAACGTCTTTTTCTCAAAGAATTTTTAGGTAAAATCTGCTTCAGCTATATTTGTCCCTTTCAGCACGGTGCTCGGGAATAGGGATAGCAATTCCTAAATAAGGAGTACAGTACCCTCTTAATATGCAATAGAAATTTCTAAAAGACGTTATGAGTAATAATTTCGTAATATACGCCAAGATAGAAAATTTAATAGTCGCACGAGAACCTGAAAAAGGATATATAGGTACCAATTGGTCGACTAGTGAAGGCTTTATGAGAGAATAACCTCGTCTAAATTTGGAATTTAAATTGGATCAAAATTGGACTAAGGAATAACGAAAATTAAAAGTGAAATATAAAGTGAATGTCAGAAATTTCATGTAAATTGATATACATGCTTAAGTTTAATGAAGTTTGACATGAGTTTATAAGCTATTCTATGTGACTAATAGAGCTCATCCAAGCCAATTAACAAGTTAGCCCAGAAACTGTTTGTTTACTATACCAAGTATTAACTAAAACTTACAGGGAGGCTTACCTTAATAGATACTTAAGCTCATCATACGGTTTAAAAGCGTCATAAAATATTACTGGACTAAAATATAGGCTCACAAAGTTGTAAATGATAAAGTTATAATTCTAACGTAAACATTCAAAGTAATTAAAATAATTTGCTATGTTTTTCTGATCATTTATGTATATTATATTTATTATTATTTTTTATATTTTATTTATTTATTTTATTTTCATTTTTACGTTTTTTTTAGTTATTTTTTTGCTCCGTTTTTGTTTTCTTTTTAAATGTATTATGAGTATGTATTTACAAAAAAAGTAGTATATGTATTCTATCCATATTCTGCTACCCATAACACAAGCATATGAGCTTAGCTTGGGACCAGAGGACGTTGTGTGAAATGTCCATGAATATTTATTTATTTATTTATGTATCAATAAAGTTTTGCCAATTTTTATGTTTCGCTCTTATAAATAGATTTGCCACGGTATAGACTCTACATGCTAAGCAGACAGTGCGACTACCTAACGATCTTGATAAGCCTCTAAATAACATATTTTTAAATTTGTGCATCTGATAATGATATTATGGCAATGGGAATAGTCTAATATAAAAATGAATCGAAAAGTAGATAATAACAATGAGATAAGTACCCTAAGGAATTAATAAACAAGAGATGGTAACTATCAACCGTCGGGCATGTATGACAAGATGTAGGTTCCCTAATGATTGACTAAAAAATTCTTGACAAATGATCATTTGACAAACAACGTTTCACCAAATGATCATTTGACAAACAATACATTTGACAAAAGCATCATATTACAAAAACATTCTTAGCAAATGATCCATTAGCAAACACTACACTTGACAAATGTGTTAAGTATTCAAATGTCAATTGACCTTTTTGTCATTTCACCAAATGATATGTTTCGTAAATTAAGTTGTTTTGTATGATGTATCACTGTCATCATGAATCATTATTAAAGGGAGAAATGCCAATGCCATGAAAAGTCGCTTCTGGCTTTGGGGGTTAAAGTTCCAACCTAACCTAACCCAATCTAATAAAAGAGATATATATCTCCAAAGACGAACAGGTTAATAAGTAATTATTACGTAAATAATGTAAAATAACATTTTTTTTCATTCTATATAATAAAATATATCAATTAGTACTTATAGTAGGTATTTTCTTTTTAGGAAAATCCAGAGCAGTGGCTTTGCAAAAAAATAAGCAAAAGATGGTCATTTTAACAAGAATACCAAATTTTTAGGCCAATAGTAGATTTATCTGATAACTCAGTTGCCAAATGTTAGTTTTGTAAAGTAATAATTTATAAAATGTTAATTTAAGTGTTGATCATTTGGCAAAATGAAACACATGTAAAATAATCAGTGGTAAAATGATCAATAGGCGAATTCATTGTTTTGCCAAACGTTGTTTGTCAAGTGTAGCTTTGCCAAATGATTTTTGGTCAAACAATCGGACACCCAAGATGTATGAGTGTGGACGAAGCCAAGGAAATTTGTTTGGATCGTAGCAGATGGCGCTGTATAGTCTCTGCCTACCCCCATGGGAAAAAGGCGTGATGTTATGATGATGATGATGGTAACTATGAGGTCCACAATCACGTAAATAATTATGTTCTTATAAAATCTGTACAGAAATATAATAAAACTTTGTAATAGCAATGTGAAGTCCTCTCTGCGGCTAACTTTAAAAAAATTGTTACTGGTTCAGATAAATCGATTTCATTTATTATGCATAGACTAATTTCATACTTTGATTATGAGTTATGTTGTCAGAAAGGATGTTAAATTTAAATGGATATTTGCCAGTAGATAAAAAATTTTTATAATAAATAAATAAATAAATATTCATGGCCATTTCACACAACGTCCTCTGGTCCCAAGCTATGCTTATATGCTTGTGTTATGGGTACCAGAATACGGATATAATACATAAACTACTTTTCTTTTGTAAATACATACTTATAATACATAGTAAACACCCAGACGCAGTACAAACATTTGTATAACAATTAAAAACATCACACAAATGATTGTCCTGACCGGGAATCGAACCGGAGACCTCGTGACCTCGTGAACGTGTCCGTTATGTGCACAACTAGACCACGAGACCCTGTCGCATAATGATCGCATTGTTAGCCATGCGTCGCAATTTTTAACTATAAACCTAAGACCATTAAATTGTTTGAAAAAACTAAAAGTTAAGTCAATTTATTAAAACCTTACATACATTTTTTTTTGTCTGCGCACCCTAACCGGGCAATGGTGTGTGCCCTGAGCCTGACCATGAAACCTTACATACCTAGTGATGATACAACAAGATACTGATTTTTAAATACACAGTATCAAAGGGTTCCTCGTAATACCTGAAATCCCTACTAATATATATATTTTTTTATACTTCTTGCACAAAATTATTAATATGTACAATGGCGGGCTTAACGCTAAAAGCATTCTCTTTCAGTCAACCATTGGGCAGTGTGGAAAACGGAAAAGGACGGAATATGTATTATAAATGCGAAAGTAACTCTGTCTGTCTGTTACGCTTTTCCGCTTAAACCTCTCAACCGATTTTGATGAAATTTGGCACAGACAATCTTTAAACCCTGAGAAAGGACATAGACTACCTTTTATTGCGAAAAAAAGGGATGAAAAGTTTTTTAAATTTCACGCGGACGGAGTCGCGGGCAACACCTAGTATGAAATAAAAGATCTTTACGTACAAAATAACATTATATATAGATTTTTAATCCAACTATATGTAATCTGTAATAGTCTAGTTAGAGCTAAGAACAGTGGACGTTGTCGGTCAATGATGTCGATAGTGAAGTTCAGTTGTTTTATCACTAGAAAATCGTCTGCAGCTTTTATATTTTAAACGTCTTCAAAATTCCTTTGTGCCTTTATTACCGATAGTGGACTTGGTCAATGAAGCGTATACGATGGCTAGAGACGTTGCACTTAGCAACGACCAAAGGATGTAAAGGCTTTCTGTCTTAAGATACAATACTTTAAGAAAAAATCTGGTAGCTTTTCTCTCAACCGTGTTTGTGGTAACTCTGTAGCAGTGATTTGATATAACTTATGTATTTACTAAAGTAATTTATTGATTTTGCAATTGTGGAAAAAGTGATTGCCGCAAGCGATTAACGAGTGTGGTGATAAATTTGAATACTACAAGCACGACCGCAATGAGCTCAGTTGGAAAGAGCTTCGGAATTATACCCGTATGCCTGTTTACTAAAACTTTTACGGCTCGTATAAGTGATAATGCGAGGTAAATATCATTATTTATTAATTGATTATGCTGTTGATGGATTTTGAATATACAAAAGTTTTTACTCTATTTCCTACTCATAATGGTATACAAAGTTAAAAGTGGAAAATTTTTAAAGATCACATGTTCTTCGTGAGACAAATAACTCTAAACTAATCTTCAATCAATAAGAAATCACCGTGGTTTAGTTTAAAAAAAAACCTGTCAAGAACGAGGTAAACTCGCACACTCAGGGTTCCGTACCTACTAGACCAAGAAATATAAATAACCGCATTCAAATAATCGGTGAATTAAACTTAAACCAACTCACCAACTTAATTTTGTAGTTGGAATATAGGAAATCGCCTACATTTCAGCTACTTCATATGTTGGTATTAGTATAAACACATTTTTCTTGTGATTTGATGACAAATCACATTTTTTTCCCTATATCAGTGCTATATCATATAGGCTTGGTCTATGCCAAATTTCAAGTCTCTAGGGCAACGGGAAGCACCTGTAGGTTTTGATTCCCTAGCATAACTCAAAAATTCTGAAAAATAGTCTTAATTCGGTTATATCTTCTAAATGCGTAGATGTAAAAGGTTGATTGTATTTATTGCAGCAAGGGACCGCATAGATTTACATATCCTATGAGTTTCAAGTTAATATCTTCAGCCGCTGCTGAGTAAAAAAAGTTTGATGGACGGACAGACAGACAGACGGACGCCGTAGTGAGACTATAAGAATTTGTACGAAACCCTAAAAAACTAGTTTCCTGCAGCATTGACAAAAAAGTCCCATTTTAATTTTGTAGAACAAATTTAAATGTAGGATATTTTATTCAAAGTTTAAAGTCCATTAACTTTCTGACTATTTTGTAATTGTGTAATTTAGCAACTCGTTTAAGACGGTCGATACCAAATTATGCTCCATACAAAAGTATGGGTATCGTACTTTCGTTTTTTCTTCGCTAAAGTTAAACCGATTTTAATAGTTTTTGTGTTATATTATAGATAAAGAGTAGATCTATGCTTCTATCACTTCTTTTTTTCATAACATAATTTCTAAAAGAAATATGACGATCCGAAAAACCCACCTTTTTTGGTTTTCTTTAGATAAAGTTACAGCATCTATCACACAAATTTTGTAAAGTTTTACAAAAATTTAAAATCCGCTTCATCTATATTTGTCCATTTCAGCGCGGCGCTCGGAAATAGGGATAGCAATACCTAAGGCAAATACCTAAATGAGGAGTACAGTACCCTCTTAAAAGCCAATTTATTTTGAAGATAGTTTGCCAATTTACTAACATGCTAGATTACTGCAGTTAAATGTGTTATGTCGTTAAATTGCATAAATTAACTACCTACTAGCTCTACCACCGGAGCTGAAATTGACGAAAATTTAATTGTAGTTAATGCTTACATTTTTGTATACTTTATACATGCCTTGATGAAAAGATTCGTTTGCAAAAAACTATTTAGCTAGGTCAAAATTTTCTCTCTCGGTAATTTAGGCTGTAAAAGCAAGCTTAAGGATATTGTTCACAGATAAAATCCTCTGTGAAAGTTAGATTACTTGAAAATAAACCCTGTACCAAAACACTTAGACAGGCGTTGTCAATAATCCTCCAAAGTGGGGGCCGTTAACAAACTGAAAATTAGATGATACCAAACTGAGATTTTATAACATTACCTAATATTAATAATTGACAACTTTTGATAATCCTGGATTGTTGTAATTGACTTTATATATAGCTACTACCCTTGCCAATATTTTGAACGTAGGCTATTGTAATGCTATTGTTCCAACGTCAATATACACTATCTACGACATCCGCAAGCCCACATGAGGGGATAAAGGCATTATAGCATTGTTGGCGCCTTGCAGGCTCTATGTGCATTATCACCGACTGGTAGTGTATGTGATACTGACAGTATTTAATTTATATCAGCTGTTAACCAATGATGTAAAGTTATTAAACATGTCTAAATAGTTTTAAAATTGAACTGAATTTCGTTTTACGTGTTTGATAAAAATAAATAGTCTCATAAATAGTCTCATAATAATTTATTTAAATAAATAGTCTCATTTTATAGCAAGGCTCAACTTAACCTAATCTATTTATTACTCTATTATAAGTATACCTATATAAAAATACTACAAGTATTACTACTAGCCTACCTGCAACGGCTAGTGGATTTTAGGGATCGAACCTTAACGTTAACTACGATGTGTAGTTTTAAAGATCTCACATAGGGAGATACAGAAAAACGTCTTTATTTAATAATAAGTACAAAATAGCCCTCAATCTGCACTGAAATTCCAACTGTAATTCCAGGCGATTAATACAGTTATTTAAAAAATAAGATACCCACCGTTAACGTATCCTATTTTAAATCTGATAAGCTAGGCTAACAGGCAATCGTTTGTTGTATAAACTACTAAAGGGTGCCTTTACCAGACAGATAAATAAACAATGAAAACTGCAGAGCCATAAGTACTCTTTGAATAGGATTAACTAAAAATAGAAAACCGATTCAACAAAAGTGTTATTTTTAACAGTCAAGATATTTATCTTAATTGTCATGTGAATCATATAAAACTTTCACAAATCATTGTGACACAATGTGAGAACGAGTGTAAAATACAATAATTACGTACTAGCTACATGACTAACAATTAAATGAGAAGACGCAAACGATTTCACAAACATGTCAAACGAGTTACGTGAATCTGCCATCTAACTAATTCAAATACATGTTTTGTTTTACAACCAGTTCCGCGTACAATATCTTCCTTTACTCACCTGTCTCAAGCAGTCTTGACTAATATAAAAGCCAAAGACATCTGCTTAATAGTAGCTCATTGTTGAAAATTATATTGTTAATTATAATGACTTGAGATTTGAAAACAATGTAACGTAAGTATAGCCTATTGTTTTGTTTCTTCAATTTTTTTTTAAATAATTTATTTGGAAGTTAGTTAATTAATTAAATTAACTTATAGGTATGTAAGCTATTTGATTATAACTAAGTTAACAGCAATACGTACATAAAAAGCTAATTATCAAAAAACATTTACAATCAAATACTTAAATAATCGAAAAATAGCAATGTGTTCTAATATTTTGGCCGACCATTTTACCTCACTGGATTGCAATTTGTTTTCAACTGCATGAAGCTGGGAGTTGTATTTGTACGCTTTTATCGAAATGAAACCCTACAAAAACTTTTCCACAATATTACTTACCTCCCTTGTAACTTAACCAAAAAAATTCAGGGCTACTTTAACCAACTGTTGTTTTCCAGCAAGTGTCTAAAACAAATCAGTTGTAAATGATTTTCTTAACAATTTCAATAAAAATCTCTTGCAAATATTACAAAATATTTTAACAGTTATATTTAGACGTTAGATTATCATATTGCGTAAGAAATAATTATCGGTCAGGCTCATCGTATTAGCGTTTACGCAACATCAGGATGTGTGCAGTGTGAAAGTGCACGTTTGACTAGCTCTACAAAATAGCATCGTTTAACTACAATGTAACAACAACAAATATAATATGCGAACGAGGGCAGACATTTGTTATTAATCATTATAATATTGTAACATAGCAAAAGCTTTCTAAATGAGGCACCAATGCACTAAAAACACACATATAGAATATTGGCTGTGCCCTGAGACTTCGTACGCGTGGAATATAGAGAATTTATCCAGTTTTTGCAACATTTTTCATTTATGCTTAGCTCTTATTAGTCACAGCGTTATGTTATATAACCTACAGCACTCATAAATGTACCTACTATCTAACACTGAAAGAATTTCTCAAATCGGACCAGTGCTTCTAGAGGTTAGCGCGTTTAAACAAACAAACTCTTCAGCTTTGCAATATTAGTATGGATAGTGTCAGCATTTATATCTATATCACACACTGGTAAGCATAATAGATAGACAAGTAGGTACTTATTAAAAAGGTTTGCTTATAATTGTTTGGTACAATCACTAATCAATTCTTAAATTTATACACAGCTTTGTACGCCAACAAAATTTAAAATCACATGATAAAAAAATTTTCTTTATATTGCCGTAATAATGCTTTAACAAACTTTAACAAACTTTACGGAAGAGAACTGATGAGAACAATATCTATTGATGTTAATGCAAAATGTTATGCGATTATAATATTGCTGTTACATCATTTTTGACAAATGCATCTTGAATATATAAAACCAATTAAATGCTAGATTGTTTCCGCAACTTTCATAACATTTGAGCTAGACGTATACCCAAATATTCAACTGTCTTAACCTGCTTTGCTAATTGATTGGTTCCAGATATTGTTGTCTTTAGAAGTTCGAGGAATATTGATGTGTATAAAATGTACTTTAGTGGAGAGATTACATTGTTTATTATACAAAACTTTATGTAATAACATAACCTAAATTGATTTAAAGTAAATAGACTAGTCATGCGGCGTATAATCCTACATGGAATTGTTAGGTAACTCTAGTTCGGACAAATTATTATTTATAATTATGTTCTACAAATTTCCCACTCACTATGCGTGCTGACTAAGAATAAGCTAACATGACTATTCAGCGTAGGATGAGCAGACCAGATAAACTCCTGAATAGGAGGATATCCGGGCCAATGGGCTGAAAAGAAGAAGTACGGAGATTAGCATTTATGAACATTGTTAAGCATTGAAGATAAGTACTGCTGCTACGTTAGTTCTTAAAAATTTCAATATCATTTGCGTCATACTTACTCAAGTAAAGCTAAAAGTAGATTGTTATTAAATAATAATAAATAAATATTCATGGACATTTCACACAACGTCCTCTGGTCCCAAGCTAAGCTTATAATATGCTTGTGTTATGGGTTCCAGAATACGGATAGAATACATATACTACTTTTCTTTTGTAAATACATACTTATAATACATAAAAATATCCAGACGCAGTACAAACATTTGTATGACAATTAGAAAAATCACACAAATGATTGTCCCGAGCGGTAATCGTAACCGCGACCTCTTGATCGGCAGTCCGTTACATGAACCACTCAACCACGAGGTTCATTTTTGGAAAAAAAATTATAAATATCACTGGTGTTAAGCCTGTTAAACCACTTGGGTTAGTTTTAAACACCTATTGCACACATTAAGAATGATTTTTTGTACTATTTTTAAGTATTTAGTTATCTAATAAGTTTTAAGTTTAAAATGTCGTGAATGCAATTTTGGAAAAAGATTTCACGAATTTGCGGCATAAATGCAAGTGGCCGCATGTGTCCAGCAGTAGACAGAGAAAGGCTGATCGATGGATGTTGTGCATTTTTTCGATTGGTTTATTATTTTATGACGTCAACTGTCCAAGAGGAATTTAGAAAGTAGGTTGACTAATATACGAAATTGTGGATCATTGAAGGCTTGCTTAAATGTACTTTCACTCAATATAATTTTGGATATTTCTAAAAGGATTTGCACAAAGTCTTTACTTAGACCGCGTGTATATACAGTTCATGGTATTGTTTTATTTGTAAGCTCGTTTGTTCAAAAGCTTTTTATCTGTCCTAAGTAATTAGTGATTACGGACGGCTAGTGTTTTCACACTGTATTAGCTGTCCTTGCATTTGGATTGCACTTCCACTTAACATCAGGTGGAGTGTAGTCATTTGCCTAACCCTAGCCATAAAAAAGTTAGTAAATAAAATTTTTATCTCTATTCAGTTATCTTTTGAGTATTATCGCTAAGTTTTTCAGAGAATCAAACAAAAAATCTAACTTAACTCAAATAACTTAAATCAAAATTGGCTCAGCTTTATTGAACGTACGATACTTACGACAGGCACACAAATATATGCAGTATATCTTCGTCTAATTGTTCTATCCGAGGAAAAGAAGCAAGTGCGTAGTAAAAATATGGTGAAAGTATTAAAAACTCGTCTTCACACAAATAAATTGAAGATAAAGTGCATAATTTAATATTACTCGTCAAGATTAATGTTCTTACATCTTATATTATTATAATAAAATCCGTTTCCATTAAGAATATAACGGCATTTATAATACATAATTTCGTGCAATTTTAAATCCACATAGTACATGTTTAGAACATTACGCTTCTTTTCTTTAATTACTTATAATAAAAAATACATCGTTAAATAATAATTATAGAGTACGAGTACATTTATTTATCAATCATTCATCATTCTAGTATAGATACAATAAATAACTGAAGATTGATAAATCGTGAGAAACGTTTAACTTTCTCCCATGTGTTTGTTGTAAAAAGTAAATAATAGTATGCTAGTTACAAGAATATGTTAGCACATAGTAGGTGAAGAGTATAAAGTATTACAGAATATTCTCGTAAAAGACGTCATCCCAGATATCTAAGAAAGAATATGAAGTGGAATATTATTTGGCAAGAGTACGACGATTTGGTAATGCCACGATATCGTCATGTTTACCTACCTCTTAATTCAGGTTTCTGTGAATGTTTCCGATTTACAAATAACCAAGGAACTATTGAACTTTTACTATAACATATATAACCCGGTTATATAATCCAATAATTATATAATCAGATTTCAGCAGAAATGCTTAAAGTTACCGCATAGATGGATAACGTTTGCTGTGATAATCTCTCATTCCTTTCCGCTCTCTTCAGACCATTAAATGTCCCACTGCTGTGACGAGCCTAATCTCTTCTCTATATAAATATTCTTTTCTGCAATTAGAAAAAAATGCTCATATTAATTACCTCAAATAAGAACCAAGCTAAAAATCTTACAAGGGTTAGCTATGACACAAGACCAACAAAATCGCAGAAAAAAAAATAAGCTATAAAAAGTTGCACCCAGATGATTTTCATATGAACTTTTAAACTCAACCTTAAGTCAAGTTAATACTTTATCGTTATACATTATACACTACAGAAGAAAGGTTTACGTACCCATACAATTTTTCTGTTGTGAAATGTTTAATAATTCTCGGTCTATGAACTTTCTCCGCAAAGAGTAGGTACGTAATGTAATTAAATGTAAATCATTCAAGATGTGGCATTTCTTGAATATTGTATAGCGTGGAATTGATGAGCTCTCAATAATAACACTCGCAATCTGTTTCTATAATATTCAAGCCAGATTATTTAATCGAAAAGAGTCCGAATCAGGAAAATAGAGAACAAACATAATTATGATTGACTAAACCGGCTGATGATATCAAGATTAACGATAAACAATGACGCACGCATTTTTGCTTCTTAACAATAAAAGCTTTGTTTTGTTTCTGTTTACTAAATCAATCTAATGCATCCGGTATGGTAATTATAAAGTTAAAATGTATGAACTGTAGAACGGCGTAGTTTTGTAACATATGTATTTTACAAATGCAGTAAATTCCACGTAAGTATGTAGATGTACCCATAAGCTGTAATAGATACACAAGACAAAAGCTTTCGGAATAGTGCTATTCTACCAAGTGATATATCTGATACTAGCTTATATTGGCCAAATATCAGGATGCCATGAAAGCGCATTGTGTTGTATTCTAGGCTGTCTATAAATCAGTAATTGTCTCTTTACAACAACAACGACTATCATAAATTGGTAAACAATATAACATTAGAATATTACTATAACTATAAATAAATAAAAATAAATAAATATTCACGGACATTTCACACAACGTCCTCTGGTCCCAAGCTAAGCTTATATGCTTGTGTTATGGGTACCAGAATACGGATAGAATACATATACATACTACTTTTACTATTCCTCCTTCCTTCTCATAAACGTCCTACTATTGGGCGCAAGCCTCCTTCTTTACAACATTTGGTCTACTTGTGAGTTATGCCACGCTTACCAGACGTATGGGCATTCTTCTTTCTTTATGTCCTATGTCCCCTAGGTGGGGCAGAGGGCGTCCACAGTACTTCTCCATATCTGTCTATCTTGGGCCACGCGTTTCGTTTCAGTCCTTGTCAATCCGATTGTCTTCAACTCCGCTGCCACGGAGCGCCTCCATGTGTGTTTAGGAAGGCGACGTCTTCTCTTGCCTTGTAGGGACCATTCTAGCGCTTCGTATGGGTATAAGATTTAGTATTGAGTTCTCCGTCTCTCACAGAGGATGTTATCTGCTTTTGTACTCCATAACTGGTTATCACAGCGTCCTTGGGAGGAAATGGGATGGTGTTACACGTAATGTTAATCTGTCAAGATAAGAACGATATGACTATAATATGAGACAAATTAACTCATTGTTAATAACTTAAAACTCAAAATATAAATCAAATAACTTGTTAAATATGATTAATTAATGTTTCAAGTTGATAATTTACACTACAATAACAGTAATAATAGTAATAGTCTTCGAACTAAACAATAATGAATAGGTATAATGAAATATTTCACTTTCTCGTTTTAACTAAGTATGAATAATTTAATGCAACACTAAAAGTTAAACATATTCACAGTTTTTCTTTCAACTAAAAGTACATATTAATAGCCTTATTCATAATGACTTATCGGAGGTTTAAAAGTTCGCTAATATAGGTTCGCAAAAATTGACAAAACTTGTTATTCATAATAGTCTTTTTACGGTAAAACGTTTATTATCTTTGCGATAAAATCTCCGTTTAAACCTCCGATAATTTATTATGAATAAGGCCATAAGTATATAATTAAGCTATTTATCAATGTATTAATCTATGTAACCGATTCTTTAAAAGTGATTTTAACACACAGTAGTCGGAGTGTTTTCAAGCGTATTTTTTTTTATTTCAACCAAGCAGTTATTAATATCTATTAATTAGAGCATAGATACACTCATAGATGGCTATATTATGATGGCTATATTATGGCATATTTATATTTAGTTACTGATATTGTGTTTATACATACATGTTGTGAAAAATTACAAATAATAATTAATTGTATTTGCATTGTTACAGTTACGACAGGGACCAACCCTTCACTTTCCAGATTGGTGTCGGTCAAGTGATCAAGGGATGGGACCAAGGTCTTGTTGAAATGTGTGTTGGTATGTATCAGATATTCTTCTCTTCTTCTTCTCCAGCCCATTACGACCCACGGTTGGGCACGGGCCTCCTCCACTTTGGGAGGGATTATGGTCTACTGTGCCGCGCTGAGCAGACGTGTTGGCACAGGGTTTACATTCGAGTTTTCTCCGTCTCTCACAGAGGATGTTATCTGTGTGCAATAACCCTTAGCTGTCTTTTACAGCACCCTTGGGAGGAGATGGAGTGGTGACACTTATATTCTTAATCCGTCACCACACGGAGGATATTATTAGTTCTTTATTATATTGTAAACTCGAAAGTAACTCTGCATGTCACCCAAACTGCTGAACCGATTTAATGGGAAAGACTGAATCGGTTTTTGGTAGACAAATGTGGACAGCTTGAGACCTATCTCTGGCTCTAGAATATTTGTGTAGAAGCATTAACTCCTGCTTTAAACAAAAGAGAGTCCGTAGTCTATAATGATACCAAATTTCCCAAGGATAACAGCTAGTTTATACCTGGAGTTGACTTAAACTCTCTTAAACTGTAGAAATAACACAAAAATTATGCATACTAGCTAGGATTGTTTAGTTTAAAAATGTACAACGTCGTTTTGTTTTGGTAATAAAAATATTGTCGCGGATGTAAAAAAAAAGCTATCATACTAATGAATATTTATAAATATTTTATATTTAATGAATATTTTACTATATTTCAGGCGAAAAGCGTAAATTGACCATCCCATCATCTCTCGGTTATGGCGACCGTGGCGCCGGAAATGTGATCCCTCCTAAAGCCACTCTTCACTTTGAAGTTGAGTTGATTAATATTGGAGATTCTCCTCCAACCACCAATGTATTCAAGGAAATTGATGCTGATAAGGACAACATGCTCTCGCGCGAAGAAGTGAGTATAGAGTTAGCGTTCCGAGCCATGGATACCGATGGAGACAGAGAATTATCGCGTGAAGAGGTCAGTCTCAGCATCTTTGGTGGAGGCCAGTAGACTGAGCTGGGCATTCATTGTTACTGTTAACTGATTGTTGTGTTTAGATATGCGATTATTCTCAATCCTTCATGTTGCACGGCATAGTTTTATGTAGTCGTGAATAGTGTTACGTTAGATTGAATTTTAGTAATAGCCGTATTTTACAAATGTATTTGTTGTGTTATTTTATTAGATGCGAATGTGTTTGATACTAGAAAGTTTTTAGTTAATTGAAAATGCTTTATGTGCATGAAATTCTGTTCTAACTACTCTTTTGGCATAGTTATCATTATCAACCTATTCAGCAATACAAATAGACGAGTGTTG
This sequence comes from Orgyia antiqua, assembly GCA_916999025.1. Classification (NCBI taxonomy): domain Eukaryota; kingdom Metazoa; phylum Arthropoda; class Insecta; order Lepidoptera; family Erebidae; genus Orgyia; species Orgyia antiqua. Next base: position 14,743,013 of record OU779863.1, on the reverse strand, counting down.
CTCCTACGCCTACAGAAAACAGACGCTGTCGGTCTTTGTCTGAAATATGAGATAAACGATGTTCCAAACTAAGCTTATATGCTTTTGCTTTGGCTACCACATCACAGTAATAATACTTAAACTGCTTTCTATAAATTCATACATAGCACTGATAGGAAATAACTAGCTCTTTTAAAACTATGGATTTATTATAATCGTTACGAACAATTGCGATGGAAATCCTGTTTGAGATAGGATGTAACTAAATCAAAATAGTCTAGCCTAGCAACCAACAGGCAAATGGATAAAATGATGAACCCAGCGATTGGCACCTGAGTTCGCCAGTCGCCTCAGTTTAATTGTAGATTATCCCCAATTTAATCGCACCGTAACTGGTTACCCATAGATTTTGTAATTTTTACCACGAAGTTCGTCCATTAAAAACCTGTACAAGACGCGAAAGTTTAAAGACATTTAGAATAATCACGTTATGCGTAAGGACTGTTAAAGTATAGCTTATAACGCAGTTTTATTGGTGATTTTTAGGGTTCCGTACCCAAAGGGTAAAAACGGGACCCTATTACTGAGACTACGCTGTCCGTCCGACCGTCCGTCCGTCCGTCCGTCCGTCTGTCATCAGGCTGTATCTCAAGAACGGTGATAGCTAGACAGTTGAAATTTTCACAGATGATGTATTTCTATTGCCGCTATAACAACAAATACTAAAAATAAAATAAAATAAAGATTTAAGGGGGGCTCCCATACAACAAACATGATTTTTTTACCGTTTCTTGCCCGATACTAATAACGTTGCCTTATGTTGCATAGATAATGGTACGGAACCCTTCGTGCGCGAGTCCGACTCGCACTTGACCAATTTTTAATATGCATATCACGGCTGCCTTTCGCTTTAGCCTGATGTGCTATACCCGTCAATCTATATTGTTACAAAGTCGGTTAAAGTGGATAGATTTTTAGAGACGGGTTTCTTTTTTTAAACATTTTTATGATATGTTATTATCAAGCCTTGCATGTACCTAGTTACATGCAATTTAAGAATCCAACAGCTTAAATATTATTTATACCTTAATTAAGATACCTACTCGTATTTATATTACGTAACTTGCTTATTCTGATTCTTAATAACTTGCTTTTAAATTTTGTGTACCATTAAATTAAAAATATCAAATATTAACTTAAAAGCTGTTAGTTGCAGCTCCATCTAGTTTATTTTCCATAAAATGCAAGACAACGTCTGTAACATTTTCTTTCTTTCATAGGCCTAACTTGAGTACACTTTTTCATATTATTGCTCTTCTCTGAAATATTAATTTTAACTAAACAAAGCCCATATGTTGCTCTATGCTCAGCCAGATCTACTCTCCAAAAAAGAATGCATTAAGTAGATTTAGAGATTTTTGTTAGCTAACTTAGATACTTACAGACAGAAAATAATCTAATATTTTATAAAATACGTATAAAATTTGTGGTTCTATACTATTCACCCATAGTAAAAGACTATAGTAAACCCAAGGGCTACGTGATAGACATGTTTATGTTGTTAAGTAATTCTTCTTAACATGTTCATGCCCTATGTTAAGAAATCCCAGAATTAGAATAGAACAAGGTAGTGTTGAAAACGCATGATGCATGTGAATGATAGTCATAAAATATAACATATTTTAATTATTTGATTAGTAAAGAGTTAAAAATACCACTTTTACAAAGTCTGTATTTTGGTAGTTTCTAAGTACCTGTACTACTTTGTTAATCTGAATGTAAGATAGATACCATGTGGTGACAGATCAAGGACAGTAAATGAATAGGTATAGGTATAACGTAATTTTGAGTCATAAGAGAACACGACACCAAACTATGCTCCATACAAAAATATGCCATCGTGGTCCGCTGCTTTTTTCGTGGATTTTACCCCCACAGCAACGAAATTGTTTCACGGTATCTAGGTGTGATCATCATCATCATAACATCACAGCTTATTCCCATGGGGGTAGGCAGAGAGTATAGAGCAGATTATAGCTTCTATTACTTTCTTTTTATAATTGAATTAACGGTACCTATCTTACGTTAGTATGTCTCACTCGGTTCCTAGTCCTTCTTATATAGGTAATTTTTTTTATTTCTGGTGGTAAGAAATAATACCTAGTTAGTCTAGTTGCGCCTCATTCTGTAGCACCCAGGATAGGGGAGCTACCTAACTTTAAAGATCTTTCATCACATGGGTTTATAAATACTAAATTGAAAATACAATTTATTTTAAAATATAGACATTGCAGTAGTCATTTTTGTCGGAACTTTTTTATACACTATCTTTATTTATTCTTACATAAGTAGACTTTTTATTCCTAGTTTTTATAATTTTATAGAAGTAGCATAACTAAAAGTGGCTATCAATACCACAGTAGGTAAATGACTGATCGCTAGTAATCATAGTTTTGTGACTAGTTCATTTAGGTAGGTAACTACTTCAATAGACCTATGATAATAATTTTTAATCCAAATTGATTTATTTTCTAGGTAAGCGAATACTTGAAGAAGCAAATGGTACCATCAGACGGTGCAGAAATGAGCGAAGACATCAAACAAATGTTGGAGAATCACGACAAACTCGTCGAAGAAATTTTCCAACACGAAGACAAAGACAAAAATGGTTTTATTAGTCACGAGGAGTTCTCGGGACCAAAACACGACGAACTTTAATTATTATTTTACTCTAGTAAGAACCTTCTTTGTACTACTCAATAATGTTAGCAGTAAGGTATAACTTAGCTCAATGTGTAACAAAATGCTCATACCAATATTAAATAAATCTGTGTTTATCTAAAATATTTTATTCAATGTAATACATATTACCAACTCCATAAACAAATGTTTTTTTCTTAAAATTGCGGCCGCTTAGAGTCATTTCAATGTTTTATTGAATCTTTTGTACTTAGTCTATATAAGGTAGGTACTTACTTCTGTTGTTACGGTGTAATATAGTTTTGTTATTTAGGATAATATTTGTATGAAAAAAGTATTTTATAACTGCAACATAATAAAATAACTAGATATATTTAACCAGTTTTCACCTTATCTGCCTTTAGAGAAAACTTCTGACTACAATACCGATATTTTAAACTTTAAAGTCAATGGACATCAATTTCCTTACATAATTAATCAATTTCATTACTTTTTATTTGTTACTCAATTTTAATAATTATCAATTTTATCTTAAGTTATGACATGTCAATTCAAGCTAAGTTTTTAAATTTGGATTTTAATTGAATTTGTTTTATATAATTTTGTTTTGATTAATTTATATGTGAATTATGTAAATAGTTGTAAGTAGGTCGTATGACAACGACATCTCTTGGACATTCCTTACACTGTGGTTATAATAAAATCTATTTAAACCAATTAACTTTTTATTAATCCTTGTTCTCCCGACCATGAAAGATCAAAATTTTATCTACTTTCTTAAAAAAAGAAGTAAGCACTGAAATACAGATTGAACCGACCTTAAATAATAATTATAGGTAGTTAATAAAATTTGTGTACGTACATAACTACCTGGCCTACGGTTCAATTTGCTATAAACAGCAGTCAGCATCGAAGGTAATACAGAATTAGTAGGATATTGAGCGTCTCAATTAGCTTCTTCAAGAGTTTCGAAAAGAACAACGCTTGCTGCATGGTGCACATAATTTTAAGAACTATCAATATTTTAGATATGTAGACCATACTGAATTTTCAAAACACCAACGAAATGTTAAAAATACTGTCTACGGAAATCTCCAAATCTCGCTGTCCCTATTTGTAATGTAATGACATCTGTAGTGCAGTCAAGTATTTGTTATAAAAACTAAAACCCTTCTAAATCTATATCTAGGCTAGGTCGATATTGTAGACAATGGCAATAGGTAAATGACCTGGGACATAATTTCTATGAATTACAATATTAGATCATCACACCTTGAAAGTACCCTATCAATATTTTAAACTCTCACGTCAAAACTAGGCACTGCACCGATTTACATGAAATATGGTGGACAATCCTGACTAGGTACGTTAGTGTATACCGTGTAGGTGTCTAATGATTTAAAATTTCTTTATGAACTCCAAGAATCTCGGCGTTAATAATGGGCTGTGGTGTAGGCTATAATGCAGAAAGAAATTTTACCGGAATATTTCCTAGCCTAGCACTCCGGCCGACTGTTGACAACCTCTTCGGAGAACGCCCTGCTTTCATTCAAGATGGGTTAGCAGTATCCAAAGCATCTATCTTATGTCCATTTACCGAACTTAAGTGCGCCTGCAACCCAGCCTTATTTGATTCATTGTATAGATGCCAGAAAGTCCATATTATACAACCAACGAAAGGAGAATTCTCCTAAGATGGTGAGTGGTCTGGTCGTGTCAGTGTATTGTATCTATACTAATATTATAAAGCTGAAGAGTTTGTTTGTTTGTTTGAACGCGCTAATCTCGATTTGAAAAATTCTTTCAGCGTTAGATAGGGCATTTTTCGAGGAAGGCTTTAGGCTATATAACATCACGCTACGACCAGTAGGAGCGAAGCAGTAGTGAAAAATGTTGCAAAAACAGGGGAAAATTTTCTAAATTCCACACGGACGGAGTCGCGGGCAACAGCTAGTATTATGCTACGTGGCTGTCGACTTTTGATGAGTCCTGCAGGATGCTTATCGCCATCTTTTGACACTGTGTTGTAATCATTTCATAGCGGATAGTTATGAACTAACTGAAAAAGCTCAAATGAATTATCACTTAATACCTATTATAACTAAAAAAAAAGAGGGATACGTTTACGCAAACCATAGGCATATTGCTGAGGTGCAATGTCCTAAAGTACCACACCGAATAGGTGTTAAAGACCCAAAATTATGTTCAATTAAATTTTTATGCGTAGTACTACCTATACTACCTATTTGAATTCATAATTATCGGTAAAATTGGTTAAATTAGCTATTTGGGCAAAAAATATATTATTAGGTAATTAATTCGCCTAGAGTTGATTGCAACCCTGATTGAGGTATTTTATTGTGTTGACAACTCGGACAATTTGTCAAAGTCATGTCAATGTCGCTCATTTGACACTATTGACAGCTAAATGCTAATGATTTTGACACTTGAGGTGTCCAGTGTCCGCGAAAAACGTTTGAATTCAAATCACAAATATCGAAAAAGAGTTACGAATTTCCTAAAGTGGAGATTTACTGATTTAACAGGAAAGATTATTTGACTAAAGGAACAAATTGCAGCAAGTAACGCCGGTGATGTTATTATCTTTAATATTACGTTAATTAAGTATTTCTACACCATGGAGGCTGAGTTTACATGTGAACCATCTATTAAATCACGACTCGGAGGTCATCGAGAGAGTGTTACTGCGTTATATTTTAATCCTAACGGCAAACAACTGGCTAGCAGTTCTCTGGACAACACAATTCGAGTATGTAATCACAATATTATAAAATTAGTCTATTCAATTTCATTATTAAAACTAAATAGTCGATATTTTCAAGATATGGGACCACCGGCCAAATATGAGAAGTTATAGGTACAAAGGCCATAGTGACGCTGTAACTGACGTGACATTTTCTCCTGGTGGAGAATACATGGCTTCTTCGTCTTGCGATAAAACCATTAGAATTTGGGAGCCTAAAATAAACGGAAGCATATGGGTTATACAAGCTCATCCACAACCTGTACGCTCAGTGCAATTTAATTATAATGGTACACAGGTAAAAATATTTACACATTAATTTTATTATATTAATGCATGAGTTTCTTATTCATCACCTCCGTGTGGTGATGGATAAAGAATACAAGTGTCATCAACCCTTCTCCTCCCCTGGGTGCTGTAAAAGTCAGCTAAGGGATATTGCACACTGATAACATCTTCTGTGAGAGATGGAAATCTCGAAAATAAACACTGTGTCAACACGCCTGGTCAGCGCGGCACAGTAGACCATAATCCCTCCCAAAATGAAGCCCAACAGTGGGACGTAAATGGGCTGGAGAAGAATGCATGCAAACTATTGTAACAATATTATTTTCTTTATATGATTACATTATGTAAACTCATCATATCTTTCAGATAATTTCAGCTTCTGATGATCAGACAATAACGTTATGGTCTACTTATAAAACGAAGTATCTTACTTCATTTTTGGGGCATACTAATTCTGTAAGATGTGCGCGGATGTCTTGTGATGGATCATTAATAGCGTCTTGTTCTGATGACAAAACTACAAGACTTTGGAGTCCGGACTCGGGCAAAGCTGTACATACATATACAGACCAAAGAGGTCATGGTTTATATGTAGCATGGCATCCGTCTAGTTGTTATGTAGCTGTCGCAACTTCTCATGGTAATGTCAAGATGTATGATGTGAGGACACATCGCTTATTGCAACATTACAGGTAAAAAAATTATTATTCTTTCTTTAATGAGACTTTTTTTGTGGTGGTAGTAAAGCATTTTTAGGGTTTCATATGAAAAAGAAACCCTTATAGTCTCACTATGGTGTCTGTCTGTCTGTCAAACTTTTTTTTACTCAGCAATGGCTGAAGGTATCAACTTGAAACTCATACCAAATTTAGATCTGTGCTGTCCCTTGCTCCAAAATATACAATCAACATTTTACATCGGCTCATTTAGAAGATATAACCAAATATTTTTTTTACAATTTTTTTTTAATTAATTTTGGTGAACCTCGTGTTTGAGTGGTTCATGTAACGGACTGCCGATCAACAGGTCGCGGGTTCGATTCCCTACTCGGGAAAATCATTTGTGTGATTTTTCTAATTGTCATACAAATGTTTGCACTGCCTATATAATAATACCTATATAATAGTGATTGTTTTGCATAAAATCATTATGTCATGTGTGCTACAAAGTGCAAGTTACATATTAAAACAATATTACCAAATCATTGTTTTATTGGACATAACAGTTTGGGTGTTTCTATGTATTATAAGTATGTATTTACAAAAAAAAGTAGTATATATATTCTATCCGTAATCTGGTAACCATAACACAAGCATATAAGCTTAGCTTGTGACCAGAGGACGTGGTGTGAAATGTCCATGCAAATTTAAAAAAAAAATTGTTTCAGTATACATAAGGATGCTGTTACTCAAATTGCATTTCATCCCAGTGGAAGCTATATTTTAACTGCTAGTAAAGATGGTACAATGAAGGTAAGACTTTCACTTCTGTTTGATATTTCTTTTTGTAGTGTGTAATATTTTTTTTAGGTAACAATATTTGTACCTACATGATTAAATGATATAAAATGATATTCACTACATTTCAAGATATCAAATTAAAACATGTACAAGTAAATATAATAATAATATAGCCAATGATACCTAATTAAATATTTTACTTTTAATAACGAGGTATAGTTTGGAATATGTGTAAGGGGTTAACGCGTTCAATGCTGAATAATTTGCGAATTTATAGCCAATGCTAATAAAAGAGTCATTCGCCCAGTGCTGAAAACGCGCATGTGCGTTCAATTTTGCGTTGTTCGTAATAGACACCATTTATAAATAGACTAAAACTACCTATTACTTTAGTTAAAAGAGCGAGTCATAATAAAATTATTTCAATAATCTATTGTACTAAATTAGGTTATTATTATTATTATTAGGACGGGCCTCGTGGTCTAGTGGTTCATATAACGGACTGCCGTTCACGAGGTCTCGGGTTCGATTCCCGGTCAGGACAATCATTTGTGTGATGTTTTTAATTGTCATACAAATGTTTGTACTGCGTCTGGGTGTTTACTATGTATTATAAGTATGTATTTACAAAAGAAAAGTAGTTTATGTATTATATCCGTATTCTGGTACCCATAACACAAGCATATAAGCTTAGCTTGGGACCAGAAGACGTTGTGTGAAATGTCCATGAATATTTATTTATTTATTTATTGTTGTCGTCGCCGCCGCCGTCCCCCCCCCCCTGCAATATTCGTAGCAGAAACCTGACTAGTGTGTAGTCTCCTTTACAATTCCACATTTTACGACCGCTTCGAAACAATAGACACCCAGAATACACGGTATAAACACACAGGTGCGGCGCACCCTGCTTGCCTACAAATTTTTTTTTTGTATGGACGCGTATACGCGTCGGCCCGCACTTGGTGAAGATCAGAAAAACGCGCATAAGCGTTAGCCGCACTGAACGTATTAACACCAAAGTAGTGATCCAAAAAAAATTTATTGGTATCTACAGTATTCAAGAGTCACAGATATAATATACTAGATAGTGCTATCTACGGCTGTCTATGGCAAAAATACATCTATGTGTGTGTGATGTACGACCTAAAGTGTTTAAATTCTGATATTTTTAAAATTTCAGATACTGGATTTGACAAAAGGTAGTCCATTGTTTACTCTGTTGGGACACGCTGGTGCAATCAATGCAGTGAGTTTCTCAAATAGTGGTAAAACTTTTGCTTCAGCTGGTGATGACAAACTGGTAAGTACCTATCTAGACATAGTTTTTTTTTTGTGGTAGATAGTAATTTTAGCCTCTAGTTCAATTGTGTACCAATTCACTAGTTTGACGTGTTTTTAATTTTACTTTTCAGGTATTTGTGTGGCAAACAAACTTCGCACAGTTAGTAAATGAAGACAAGGAGAATGTAACACAGAATTCATTGAATTCTAAGTCTGAACCATCTTCGTCAACGGCAACACAGGTTAAACAGCAATAACACTAGCTTTTAGTATTAAGCATATGTATCTATTATGTAAATAATAAATTTATAAAAGGTGACAACAAGTGGGACTCTGTAAAATTATGTCTTTTACTTATTTAGACCCCTGTTCGGCACGGGATTCTTCCACATCTGGAGGGATTTCGGTCTACTGTGCCACGCTGACTAAGCGCGTTGGCATAGGGCTTAGTTTCGAGTTTTCCGTCTTCTATAGTCGATGTTATTAATGTTCCTTCACTGGGTTTCACTGGGATTAAAGTGGGACACTTGTATTCTTTGTCCATCACCACAAAAAGATAGGTATTTCACCATTCCATACCTTCGAATAACTGTTCCAGATTTCTATTAGGGTTTATTACGTATATATAAGACACTTTCTTTTATATATAGATAAATGGCTCCAAGCTTGGCTAAATTCGTAGGAGACACAGTTGAGAATAAGTATGAATTTACTTCTAGCGTTTGCTGCGCATCTAAATTTATAGCGATTTTCGCGAAATCTATTAAGTGCTATCAACTGATTAAAAGTGGTTGCTGAAGTACTGATAGCACAAAGATCTTATCTGTGCATAAATGTATACTTAGTTATCTAGATAAGTGCAAAATTTTGTGTATAATACAAACATCCACTAAGTAACTATTTCGACCTCAATATTAAGTTTAAAATTCAGGCGCTTCGAGAAGCCAAAGCAGCCCTTGGTGGGAAAAGCTTGCGTGTAGACCAAATGGTCTTCTATAGATACCACCTTGTATTGAATTTTAAGATTTCCGTCTATTATCCCTTAATCAGCTTTTACATACCCTTGAAAAAATGAATGGCGTCATCACATGAAGTTTAAAATATTAATACAGTTTTTATAATCTATGTATCAGGGTGCAAAGGCCTGGTATCTATGCTATCACAATACTAAACTGCCTGTGACTACATATGTTCATCAAGATGATGACCAAGATGCTCACGACTCAATAAGATTTGATAGTTTCTCGGAAGAACTGCCTAACGCTAACAGTACTTTAAATACACAAAGGCAATATACTCATAGTGAACCGTGTGTTGGCACAACATACGTTATAAGACATGATGAAGAAAATACTCAAGGGAATACTTCCTCTCAAATTAATAGAACGCAGTCTACATATTCTGTAGAAGAATGTGATCTAAATGATGTAGGACATTCCAGTCACATACCTCGTATTCCTCCCAGCCAAGCTACTTACACAATACCTTCATTTATTAACAAATCTGTGATTACGATTAACAATAATGAGAGAGATTTTATGTTTGGTATGATAAAATTACGAGACAACGATGTTTGTTACACAAGCGGGACTATAGAATGGGTTGGAAGGAAAAGAAGCTATCCTATAAATAGCGGTTTTAAAGTTTTAAATGACCAAAATGATGATCTACATCAATCACAAAGAAAAGTAAGAAGAAAGGATAAATCTTTCAGTCGGGATATAAGCAAGCTTAAGGATTGTGACTGTGCTGATGTGCTACCTACCGTCAATGCTATCGTCGATCATTTAAATGCATTACATGAGGCTGTAGATCTTGTCGATTTGAGATTAAATACATTAGAAGATTCTGTTAGCAAGAGCTATTAATTTATATTTATTTTACATGCATAAAGTTTTTTTTTGTTAGAAATCTTTATTTTAAATAGTAGGTTAGTTTAGTACTTAGATATTGAATTGTTTGTTTATTTATAGCAGTCAGAATCTGATGATCACCGCATATTGCATAAGCCAAGCCAAGTCTATCACGCGTCTCAAACTTCTGATAGAATTCTTTCATCCTTTTCCTTATCCTTACTAATTTATAAATGCGAAATCCGGATGATGACAACAATAATTTTGGCGAGCTTAAGTATTAACATGTGTAACGAAACCATAGCGCGATTTAAAAACGTACGTACAACGCCATCTATGGAGTGGTATATTTAAATATTATAGTGGTAAATTTCTGTTTGTTAAGGTTTGATTTCTAAATTTCACGCGTACGAAGTCGCGGGCAACAGCTAGTAAACTATAAGCCCCGCCCACAGCTTTATATCAACGGCCGTCGGTTTGGTAGTAGTCAGATGTTGGATAGTCTACTTATTATTAGTATACATAGGCGTAGATGAAATTACACAGTAAATAAACAAGAAGTGACCATCTGTTCTTGTTACACGCTTTATATTTTAAACTGACACTCCACATTTGGGTCGAGTCGAATCATATGTTAAAAGAATCTCGCAGCTGTTATATATATCTAGGTAAATAAATTGTCATGATTGAATTAAGAGCATTAAACATTGGTACCGATTCTACACGTACAACTAAACTAAAAAATGAATTTTGATAGTGTCGATACATAACACAATGCAATGTTAATTTAACTTTCTTATTTTAAAAACTGTGTATTATAAAATTTTTAGGGTTCCGTACCCAAAGGGTAAAAACAGGATCCTATTACTGAGACTTCGCTGTCCGTCCGTCCGTCCGTCTGTCACCAGGCTGTATCTCAAGAACGGTGATAGCTAGAGAGTTGAAATTTTCACAGATGATGTATTTCTATTGCCGCTTTAACAACAAATACTAAAAATACATCCCATACAACAAACATGATTTTTTTACCGTTTCTTGCTCTCATACAACAAACGTGATTAATTAAGTATTGTGTGTGTTGTTTGCTCATTTATTAATAACGTGCCTTATGTTGCATAGATAATGGTACGGAACCCTTCGTGCGCGAGTCCGACTCGCACTTGACCAATTTTTTATTAACATAAATGTTCACAACCAAATAGCCAAATAATTAAAATACAGCAATATTTGTTTTCATTTTTAGTGTTTAGTTGTGCACATAGAATTGGCTCCATAGTCTCGTAATTTATCTAGATCAGCTGGATCAAGATAAGCTTTTAGTTATCTCTCCATATTTGTATAGGTTGTTTTCAACGTGGTAGATTTGGAATATTAGGTTATCAACCAATTTCTTCTCATGTGTGCTGTTTTCCGCCGCCCAACCTTATGATGGAAACCTTAAAAAGGTGTGTTGCTCACATCAAAATGCCTGAGTGATATAGTAGATTAAATATCCTTCTGCCGGCGTATTATGAGCTTTTTAAAATCAATCAAGTTCCAGGCAGGCCGTAAACTGCATGGCTTTTTTGGGTATTATGGCTATATTATTATTATGTATTTTTTTTTATTGGGTATTATGGCAAAAATAAAACTTTTAGTTGTAAATTTTTAGTTAGTACTTTAACTTTTAGATGTACATTCTCCTTAAACATATTAATGTATGACTGGTTTAGCGAACTGACTGACTAATAATTTGTTCATAATACGAATTTGCCAGACAGTTCAATCCACGGCGTAAACTGCCTGTAAATAAAAGCTCATAATGCGGCCGCTGTTAAGGATAGTGGCTCGCTTATAGGCTATAGAAGTTGCCCGTTACTTAGTAGGCGTGTAATTTACAAAATAAAGAAATCGTAACAAAATATAGAAAAAAAAACCAACCCCTTGAACCAGTCTTTTTACACAGATCTAATATATAAAATTCTCCTGTCATAGTGTTTGTAATTATACTCCTCCGAAATGGCTCGACCGATTTTCGTGAAATTTTGTGTACATATCCGTTAGGTCTCAGAATCGGACATCTATTTTTCATCCCCCTAAATGTTAAGGGTTGTCCACCCCGGACATTTGTATGGCAAAAGAACGTTTGCCGGGTCAGCTAGTCTTATCTATAATAAAAACCACATCGAAATCCGTTGCGTAGTTTTGAAAATATAAGCTCACATAGTAGTAAGTCTTTATTTTTGTATGTATGTCCCACATACAAAAATAAAGACTTTGTTTTATAATAAGTAAAGAAGATATTTCCCATGTAAGTATATACCTGGTATATACATGCTTAGATTACCATATTTCCAATTATGTGTGGTGTGTGCTGTACACCAGGTTAAGTGCAAGGATATAATCCTTTCGAAACATTAGGAAGTGTAACAATGTATTAATTACAATAATTACACTAAATAACACCAGTTTTGTGTAATACAGTTCAAGATCAACACCTTATCACAATATATTACGTCATTGTATAAGACGCAACTGGTCACTGTCGCGACCGTCAGGGGTAGTCAAGGTTATTTTATTAACAAAACCAGTAAATTGACAACACTCATTTTAATTACATACATATATAACAAGTCACAATACAATAAATTGTAGAAATTAACATATACGAGGCACATTCATAAAAGGCCACCATTCGCAAATATTCTTAGAAGCTTATTATTAAAGCACATTTATATTTATACAAATCCTTTTTAGAAATATGGAAGCATTCGGATACAATATTCACTTTATAATAGTTTACTAAGTAACTATACTATATGAGAAGAAATATCTCTATTATGTAATTAGAAACTTGTTATAAATATTGTCTTTATATAGTTACAAAAAGATTGACAAAACAGATATATTCGAGATCGCATACTTTGTAAATATATAAACTTAAATACCTAAACATTCATACAAGATGCTATGCTTCGAGGAAAAACCTAAACCCGCACAATAATTACATCGAATTGCGGTCGAAGTATTTTTATTAATAAAGTAACGTGTTTATCAAACTGCAACAAACACCTTCTGCTTTGTTTCTATTGAAATAAGTACATAGGCATAATTAGGCACATTTTGGAAATTAATTACTATTGTAAATCTAATCAGTCTTACACATAGGCACCGCGTATCCACAACAATTGAAAATAAGTAAAATTTTTTTTTATAGTAGCAAAATATACTTAATATTAAGATCGGCTGGAATCCTATGGCCAGTTATGGCAAATATTAAATGTATCTATAGTTAACAAAAAAACATAAGTAAAAACATAAGAAATTAAGTTTAGACGACATATAATATCTTCTTAATTTTATGGAATAAGTCATGAGCGTAGCCATGAGTTTGGGAGGCTCTACAAATATGTATATCGAAAATGGTACCAGATTTCAAAAACCCCAAACCCAACGAATTCTAAGAAACATCTCACGACTACGCCCATCAAATAAATTCAAATTAGTAAAATTGATCATTCTTGCTTGATTTCTAGGAATGTGTAAATTTAAAAACAGTTTTCGTATTTAAACTTAACATACTTATAGCTTTAAACCACTACATCTAACAAGATACGAATGATAAAGTAATCTTAGCCCTAGATATTATCAAAGTTCTTGTGCCAACATCATTAGGTAGGTACCTATTAAATAAAATTTGTGCTATGGCTAACTACTTAATTTGTTTCAATTTCTTCCAGATAGTTATGCTTTTAATTTAATAAACATTAACGTGTAATAAACAAAGTGAAATTATTTCATGAATACACTTTTATGGCTTAATGCCATCTGTGCCTAAAGCATTGCATTGCAATATTGACCTAAAGTGATCTGTGACCAAATCTATAAGCAACATAATAACCCTGGTTGTATAAAAAAGCCTCTGATTGCTATGAGAAAAATATTCTTAGAGACACATGCCTTCGCGATCACGTTTTCGATGATATGAACTTCCGTCATTTCCATAGTGGGCACGTAATTTTTATTTGCAACGTGGCTCAAAAGGATGTAAATCGTAGAATGATATATATAAGTTACCAGGAAAAACATCATACCAATGAGTACCTATTTCAGGCGCCACCTCGAAAGTCAATTTTAGATCTAACGGTGTGACCTTAGACTAAGGGGTGTGGCATAACACGTCAGGGAAGCAAATAGTATAATAGTCACACATCGAACACGCGTAAAGAACATGACAAATACGCCAAACTAAGCATAGTTTGCAGTAGGTACCTATTTGTCATAATAATATCCCTGTCTGGATACCTTTCAGCTCATTCGTTATTGTATCTTGCAAAATTTTACATTAATCTCGATTTATTCACTGTATATTTAGTAAGTAGCTGTATTACCGTTTTAAAGCAAAATAAATAAATCTTATGTAGGTAATAACAAAAATTATCGTGTCCACTAAGCAACCACATTTGTAACATGATTACCTTTTTAACAAATGTAGTGCTAGATGTGCATTTCGCAGAATAATGCATTAAATACTCATTGCACAATATGATGCAGGCACATAACGTTTTATTAAATAAGATCATATTACTCTAGTGTAAGAAACTTCCAAAGCAGTTACAATAATAATTTTACATACATACAATCGAAATGTAATTTAACCTACTTTAAATAATCAGATTTAAATGAAATTCAAGTTAGCAGACCTTTACTAGACAGCAAAAAAATATTTATTTATTAATTTTGCTACCTTTTACGGTAATTTTAGGAAGGTATTCTTAAATATGGTTCAAAGTACATAGTTCTATTCTCAATTGCCATTAGTGGCTGCCTCTTTTGTTAAAAACAAGTAAAATTATGAGTATTAACATTAAATTCCATATTGATGGACTTGGATTAAGTAGGTATCTATTGGGATTGCCATTAACAGAAGGGTCCCAAATGTAATAAGTAGTAAAATCTTGGCATTTGTTCTCTTAAACTTTTTAAATCATAATATGGATACGACGTTATTAATATTGACGAAAAAAATAATAATACAATTCCTATCTTATTACCAAATAAACCCTCACAACAAATTCGTAATTTGATTATTAATATAATAATTAATTATTTCATTTAGAAATAATATATTTTGTTTGTTATTAAGCAATGAATCATAATTTTATATGTGAAATCCCAATTAAACTTCTCTATTTCCCAATGATAGTCTAGTTACTGCAGATGATAAAAATAAGACTAGTTTTATATACATTTCAATTATTTTCAATCTATTAAAAGTAATTTAAGGTGGCCTGAAATGTTCAAATATAATTAGCGGTTCAGAATTAGCATCATGACTAAAATAAATTGTCTCTAAGAGTTAATTGAAGAAACAGGTAGTACTTCACAGTACGTAAAAATAATTGAAGTCAAATATACTGAAGTACACATCAAGAACATCAGTTATGTATGAATACATAACTGATGTTATCGTACGGTCACCATACAATGTCAGCAAATCAAAAGCCAATCTCCTTGAGAATTGAACAAGACTGCATATTGACAACACTTAAAGATAATTACTGTATTGCTAATAAAATGAAAACTGACATATGAGGACAGATGCAGCCTTATGGCTTCAAGGTCAATGCCTCATTGTTATATTGGTATTTTTGTAAATGCTTTTCGCACTGTCTTAATAAAAGTATGGTTTCTTATTGCAACCGATGAAATAAAAACTACTTTTTGCAGTTTTTAACTCATTATCTAGACATTTCAAAGACTTCGTTAGATCTGAGTTTTGAAACTAAAATTATATCTAAGAAGTAGCTTGTTTAAAAGAATGTAATATGCATAAAAAATACTAATTATTAAATAATAGAGACTAACTCACTAACACATTTACGTAAATTATATTGAAATATTTATAATAGAATTATTTATTATTATTGAATAGATTAACATTGTTACATAAATTATATCAGATCATAATACATAAATTTATTTTATAACCTATATTTTTAAAAATGTGTGCAATCGAGAAATATAAGCCAACAAATCTACTGTTCAATGTCCCAGAAAGGAGACAAATTGTAGCATACCATAAGACAAAAAAAATTGGTCAAGTGCGAGTCGGACTCGGGCACGAAGAGTTCCGTACCATTATCTATGCAACATAAGGCAACGTTATTAGTATCGAGCAAGAAACGGTTAAAAAATCATGTTTGTTGTATGGGAGCCCCCCTTAAATAATTATTTTATTTTATTTTTAGTATTTGTTGTTATAGCGGCAATAGAAATACATCATCTGTGAAAATTTCAACTGTCTAGCTATCACCGTTCTTGAGATACAGCCTGGTGACAGAAGGACGGATGGACGGACGGACGCGGAAGTCACACAATAGGGCGAAGTCTCAGTAATAGGGTCCCGTTTTTACCCTTTGGGTACGGAACCCTAAAAAATTGAGAAATCCAGTCAAAAACTAATTACTAAAATACTATTACTATTGTATATGTCGTAGGAGACTTGATTAAAATGCTTTACTTAAGGATTTTTAGTTTTAACTTAGGTTCCAGTGAAGTGGGTCCTTAAATGGTGTCAATGGTGAGTAATTCCTTTATCTGATGAGTTCGAATGGTGACCCGTTGAATATTCATAAAAGGCGCCTTCCAAACCAGCTACACGTGTCGTAAGCCACGGATCGATCTCATCGTAATAGAATGTTGTAGTTAACGTAGTTAGCTTATTCAGTATTACAGGGTGTTTGGATTTGAGACTACCCTGGCAATAATTACAGGTGATGTCTACGATACATTTTCTCCGATATCAGAAGTGGGATCGAATAGTCGTTATTCGATTTTGTTTTGAAATAAAAAAAAAAACTAGAACAGTAAAATTAAACATAACCGGCGTTTTAGTAAAAATTTAAAGATTTCGCAAGGTTTCTTTTTGGTAAAAAATTGCTTTGATTACATTAACAACCCAAGACTGATAATAACAAGTTATAGGTAATTAGTTAATTACCCTAAAACATTGTAACTACGTAACATAAATTAAATGACAATGATTTGTTAGTAATTTAATAAATCTACAGTGTTCACTTGCTAAATTTATCTCGTGTATCAATCAATAAGTAATAGTATAATCGTTTTACTTGATTGCGAACAGAAATATAGTGTGGCTTTATGAACATTCAACACTTCGTTTTAAAGTGTTCGGTTCCCTTTTTATAAAGTTGGTACATGATTTTCGCTTATTTATTTATAAGCGTACTTGATAACTGAAAATAAAAGTTTTAAAGAAAAACAAAGATTTAGTCTCCGCCGTGTAATAATGTGTTTTTACATATTCTAACGCGTTATTAAAGTTTGTTATTTGTGACTGGCAAATAATATCGCAAGAAACTTTCACCTAGATGAGAGGTAGTGAGAAAATCTAAATCATGGTTAACTAAATACTCAAGATTAGACCAACATGTAGTTACATGTAGAAGATAGAGTTGTGATAAAAAGAGATTGACAAAATATGCGTTTAAAATTTTAAATCCTTAGACAGCGAAAGAAAGTTTAAGAAATCTATATACGTGCCAGTCGTTTCAGAATTACTGTTTCGAAAAATCTATTTACCATTATGATCTCGACTGTGCTATTGACGTATGCAGACGTCCTGTAAGTCGTTAATAATATTGCCAACGCAACTTATTGTAGTGTACCTATAATATGCGGTTAAATTCGTCCTTTCTAAAATATCTAGCTACAAATACGAATACGAACCTGACGGTGCTATTGACGTATGGAGACGTCTAGCAACCATTAATAATTATTAACATCACTTTTTGTGGTGTATAATGAGTTTTTGAAATCTTTAACTTACTGACGTGTGAGACGTCTAGTGAGGCAGTAATAATATTAACCACACGCTTTATTGTGGCTTACTTATAATCAGTTCGTGAAATCTTCTTTTTAAAACATTTACTTACAAATATGATTTTGATAACGCAGAGACGTCTTGTAAACTATTAATAACATTAACCACACGTTTTATTGTGGTTTACCAATAACATGTTTCTAAAATTTTCATAGAGATGTCCAGTATAGCAGGTTCATCTTATTACAAATATTTAATTCCAAAATGCCTTTAATGCCCATACAATACTTCAGTTGTATTTTGATTTAAATGTATGCGACTAATATTATTGGTCTATCCAGGCTGAAAAAAATAATCACTAGCAATCTGCAACTGTTTCGCGTGGTTCTCATTGTAAATGAAGTCTACCGTTTGTTTTTAACTTTATTACTTTCCGTTTATTCGCGCATACGACCCTTATTACAAATTATCGAGGCGACAGGAGATCACCTCTGAGTATTCACGAGCATAACTTTTGACCTTATTTACTTGAACAAGAATCTGTTGTAGTGGATTGACTATAGCAGATCTACATACCGTAACAAATTATCTACCTCTTAAATTTTAATTTCCGAGCGTTTTTGGTGTACAGAGACGTTCAGTGAACTATTTATAGTATTAACAACGCAGTTTACCGTGGTGTATCCACGAGTAAACTAATTATTATTATTAAAAGAGCTGTTGGCGCGTGGAGCGTTACAGTAAGCCAAAAATAAAAGATGCTATTGGCGTGTGGAGCCGACCAATAAGCCAAAAAAAAAAAAAATTAAAATAAATCAATAAATAAAAGATGCTATATTGGCGTGTGGAGCCGACCAATATAAGCCACTATAATTATCCTATCCTGAAAGAATAATGGTCCCCTGTGTACGACGGCGAACAGGACCGCCTATGGCACAGCATCAACCTATCCTTTTATTCCTAGGGCCCTTGCCTACGCGGCAACGTCGACCTTTCCCTTACCTATCCTTCCCAAACCCTTTATCCTTCCTAAATCCTTAATCCTTTCTATCCTTAAGACGCTATACGCATAAATATACCACGTTACGATACTATGCACCAACGGTTACTATTCACGATTTAGGTGTTTAGTAGCAACAGCTAAAAGAGTTATGTAGGCTTAACTTCTACTTGAGCTACAAGTAGGAGGTAAAGTAACAGTGTTTATTCGTATGCCAGTACGAAAATTCTAAATTCAACTTTTTATTCACTGATAGTTTAATCATTAGCATTTAAACTAAATTAGAAAATCATTCCTTTACTGTTGAATCCGTCTAGATCAGCAGGATAGGCCAAACGGAAACCCTTCTATTTTGTTTCAAGTAAATAGGGAACACACGAGGACGTGTGCCTTTGCAGAATGGCCGTGTGACAGTTAAGAAAAAGAAAACAAAGTAAAGAAAGGAAAAGAAAAGAAAGAAAAAGAAAAGAAAGAAAAAAAAAGAAAGAAAGAAAAAGAAAAAAAAAATTTTTTTTTAATGTATTTGCCAACGTAGCTAAAAATCTTTTTCTGAGTAGTTTACGATTAATTAGCTAAATTCTAAATAATTCGTTATCAAATTACAGCCGAGTGGTTGTCTTTATGAAAACACAATTTTAATGTGTAGTGGATTTGATGATTAGAAACCATCTATTGAATGCTACAATTATATTGGCTCGATAAGTCGATACGAACCCACTACAACTTAAAGTTCATTAGCAAAAATGCGAAAAACCTGACAACTAGAGCAGTCAGTATTATACAGGTCGTTACGCTGCCCAGTTCTATAACTTAAACAATTAGAATATCCTCCAAAGTGTTATTGCTTAGTGTGTATTTGTGAGAACGTGCAAAGTAACGATAATGCGGAATTAATGTAACTGACCGAGTGTGAATGTTGAATTATTGTGGAAATTGTTGTAACTGACCGAGTGTATGGAAAAATCTTAGTTGTGGATTTCTTTATTTTGCGACTTTATATTGGGTCAGAATTAGCCGAGCGGAAAAAATTAGTTCTATTGCAGATTTACACACGGGGACGCGTGTATTCGCAGAATGGCCGTGTCGTAGGAGACTTGATTAAAATGCTTTACTTAAGGATTTTTAGTTTTAACTTAGGTTCCAGTGAAGTGGGTCCTTAAATGGTGTCAATGGTGAGTAATTCCTTTATCTGATGAGTTCGAATGGTGACCCGTTGAATATTCATAAAAGGCGCCTTCCAAACCAGCTACACGTGTCGTAAGCCACGGATCGATCTCATCGTAATAGAATGTTGTAGTTAACGTAGTTAGCTTATTCAGTATTACAGGGTGTTTGGATTTGAGACTACCCTGGCAATAATTACAGGTGATGTCTACGGTGATTTTCTCCGATATATATAGTAGTATTACTATTACTACTATTATTTTTTTTATATGAAGCAGAGATACTATTTAAAATAGTATCTCTGCTTCATATAAAAAAAAATCATGTAAATATATGCAGTGGATGATTAGAAGCATTTGGAATGTGGAGTGTTTATAAAAATGTCTGGTTTACCTTGATGACACTGATGGGTCTTTACTTGCATTAACTTAATGTATAGTATATTTTTTGTTCATACTCATTCCAAAATGGTTTTTCATTTACAAACTTTTATAGAAGTGTTTTTAATCACCCAGAATGCCATGGAGTATGGGGGCATTGATATATGATTACCATATTTTAAACGTACAGGTTCTATATCTGGTAAACCATCTTCATAGTAAAGTGACCAGCCATTCAACATGACAATTTTACTTTGTCTATTATTAGATGGTGCACTTAATATGTACTCGTCAATTTCTAAATTGTCACCATGTAAGGCAGTACCGTTAAGTAAAAATTTAGCTTTAGCCATTTCTAAATTAATACCAAAAATAGTTACAGCCGAGGTAGCATTGGTATAATTTTTGTTTGTGCAGTGTGCGTACAACCTTTGGTATTTTGAACAATTACAATCAACATGTAATACTTTGTTGCCCACAAGCTTTTTATACAGGACACTTAGCCACCAATCAGGTAAAGGTTCTAAGTTTTCATCAAGCATACTGTAATTACCACCAATTAAACTTTGTCTCACTACTTGTGTAATATTGTATTTTGCTGCCAAACCTAATTTATCTAACCAAAGTGGACTACCAGCATATGTGTTTGATAGACCAGGAGCTCCACCTCCATAGGAGCTACTAGTTTCTGTAAGCCACATTGGTGTATGTCTGTACTTCTTAGTGTGATTTCTCATAGTTTCTATTTGTACCCTCAACAAGTCAAATGTATCTGGGTTCCAGAAATCTTCTAGTGTTGCAGTTCTACTGTTTAAATAATATTGGTGCCATGATATGGCATTGACATGTTTTGATCCATTCCCTAAAAACTCTCTCATATATTCCAAACAGTATGGGTGCTCATGCTGTGGCCGAGTTGTGTCTGGACCAACTAAAAATGAATGCTTATAACCATACTCATTTAAAATTTTTCTAAGCTTTTGAAAATCTTGTGCCAACATTTGGGGTGTAATACTCATGTTAAATACATGTTGGAAAGAATTAGGTTCATTGCCAAGCTGCCAATCTATGTCAAAGTGCTTGGTTTTAGAATAATGTATTATTTCTTTAGCATTCTGTTCATTCCATCTACCATGATTATCACAAAGCAAAACATTCACTGTAAATAATAATTTGAGCTTTGCAGCTTTAGCAAATGCATTTATTTTCGTCCATTCTTTACCAGTCATTATAAAGAATGGCAGAATTTTATGTTTACATAAAGTTTTGACAGCAGGGCATAATGAATGAGTATGTACGTCCTTAGTGCAATGTTCACAAGTTGGAGACACATCATCTTCACTGAATATTAGCCTCTCTGACATAGTACCGCCAAGCCGAAGCCGAGCTGGTGCCAACGCTCCTGCAAGTTCTTGTAAGCGAGGCTTAGTAAAATCTATTTTCTTAAAGTGTACGATTTCTGAGGTATCAATACCGACGCTAAGATAATTATCTGGTATTATATTGATTCCCTTCTGATGTTCATTTATCGTAATATAACATTTTTCCCCCAAGTTATACTTGACAAATAATACCATCAAAGCCACGTTGCAGCAGAAAGCTATAGCGCAAGCCGCCACCAGACTTTTATTAGACAACATTTTAAAACTTTTTATCACTAATCCATCAATAGCACACCGGAATTATTAATTTTGTAATTTATTAAAATAACACACTCAACACAAACGCAGGTTGTACACAATCTAACGTTTCGCAAGGCTTGTTGGAAAAATATCGATATTATGTTTCGATATATCGATATTTTTCCGTGGTATTTTCGGACTACATATGTTTAATTTTTCAATACATCGATATAAAATTTGAAGTATCGAAAATCGATATTTTCTTCATACTTATTTGTTTTATAACGAATTACTTATTATGTTTTATATTGTTTTTGGTTGACTCTTGATTTTATGCTTTTTGGCCACTCTGTCTGTCAATTTCAACCTTAGATTTTAACTACCGTTGACCGACTTCTAATTATAATATAAGCTCAACGCTTGGCTATATAGACTTAGATAATCTAAGCCCATAATTTACAGTGATTTTGTTGACGTGCTATTGACAATGTAATCATCTCGAATGTAATACGGAATACGCATGCCTACCTCCATGGGAAATGGTGTGACTGATGATGATGATATGATGGAATAAGGAACTAGGTATATACGAAACCCTTTGTGTGCGATTCCTACTCGCACTTTGCTAGTTTCTTAATTAGGCCGATATATCAATTAACATCGATATTTTTCAAATAAAATATCGATATTTTTATAATTTTATAAATATCGATATTTTTTTTCGTATTCGACATCCCTACGTTTCACTCGCTGGCAGCCTGTCACAGGGCACAGACTACTTAGAGAACCATACTACACGTTTCAACTGAGAATAGGATTGGCAATGACCTTTAGTTGTCAAAAGTGATTAGAAAAGTACTGTCAGCAACGTAACTTTATTTGCATATCAATAATGTTATTTTTTCTTTTACCTAAACTCAGTAATTTGAAGCGAAAAACGTCTTAAATTATTTAGTAATAATAGTTATATTATTATTAAAAAATAAATACTATTTTCTTTCAATAATTTCGTTGTTGGATACTATGATATTAAGTTGAACTGCTAACTGCTAACCGCCATTTTGTTGTTGTTGGTGTACCTTGTTGCGTATATGAATTAAAAGGCATTTTATTTTAAATTCATGTGTGTTCAAATGTATATCGAATTTAAGACTTATGATAATTAGTACACCTACAACTATTACTCTTTTCTCTTCTCAAGATCTCCATCCAAAGGTTGCCTGGCATAAATTGCTTTTAGCGATAAGGCCGCCCATTGTACTATATTTATAATCTCAATTTTCCTGTAAATTTTATTCTTAAGGTGTACAATAAAGTGTATAAATAAAATAATAAATAACGCACATGAGCAGTACAACGTTATTTTATTGGTCACTAGGCACGCCTCATTCATAATCGTCTCGCGCACACTGAAACATGTAGTGTCCGTACACATTAAGTATGAGCATTGTTCTCGTACCTTTTTCAGCAGGCATATTGTCAACTCCTGTTGGATTAATGCTCTAAAAATCTAGTCCAACCAAAGGCAATGTAAACTTCAAAGTCTAGTCTGTGCTTATTATTATATTGTTTACATTCGTTGAAAATTTTAATTTCATAAATTAAAATTGATTATTGACTGTAAATTTATGATGATTTATTATATACTACTGCTCATATTGTTTTCACCTTGGATACTGTGCGACAACGAAGATACAGGATCGTTTTCGGAAGGTATTGTCCAAACACATTCACACTGTGCATTAACGTTAAACATTTTCAATTATTTTTAAATGTTTTCTAAACCTACAGATGAATTTAAATGTGCGTTACCAGATGTAACGACTTTAGACACCGAGTTGGATGTAACGAGATTCCGATCAGATTTTTCAAAAATTTCTGAGGTTTGTTAATAATTCTGTATGATCTATACCACATAGCTAATCCTGTGTCTATTATTTAATATAGTAAAAACTTGCTTCCTAACTCATTTTCCGGGTTTTATTGATATGGGTCCGTAAACCAAAGCAATTGTCATATTAATTTGTCAATTACCATATAATTTGGCTACATATAGTTATAGCTTAACATATTCTATTTAATTTAGTTAACACTAACTCTAGTTATTAAAAGCTTTGTACTAATCAGGTGAAATTCCCGGGTATAATAGGCCCCTTGAATGAGAAGCTCATTTGTAAGATTAAGTGCATAGATGGCAGCTGGGTGGGTCCACTTTGTTCCAGCACTCCAGGTATTCATTCATAATATTTAATCTAATTCACTATATGTATACAAAATGTACCTAACAATACTTAAGAATAATTGGTCAAGTGCGAGTCGGACTCGCGCACGAAGGGTTCCGTACCATTATCTATGCAACATAAGGCAACGTTATTAGTATCGAGCAAGAAACGGTAAAAAAATCATGTTTGTTGTATGGGAGCCCCCCTTAAATATTTATTTTATTTTATTTTTAGTATTTGTTGTTATAGCGGCAATAGAAATACATCATCTGTGAAAATTTCAACTGTCTAGCTATCACCGTTCTTGAGATACTGGGTACGGAACCCTAAAAATCATGTTTGTTGTATGGGAGCCCCCCTTAAATATTTATTTTATTTTATTTTTAGTATTTGCTGTTATAGCGGCAATAGAAATACATCATCTGTGAAAATTTCAACTCTCTAGCTATCACCGTTCTTGAGATACAGCCTGGTGACAGACGGACGGACGGACGGACGGACGGACGGACGGACGGACGGACAGCGAAGTCTCAGTAATAGGGTCCCGTTTTTACCCTTTGGGTACGGAACCCTAAAAATGGAATGAAAGCTATGTTAGGAAGAAAATGTGACATTTTATTTATTCATTTGTTTTATCTCTTATTTCCTAAATAGTTAGTTCTATTTAGGAAATAAGTTGTGTTTCTTAGTCATTCACCACTAGTTGCAAACATAACAATTCTTATATTGGTTTCCAGATGGGAGGTTCCAGCCAATACTGCGAGAATGTCAGTTCAAAAACAACCATCCTCTATTATCAATATCGTTCAAAAATTCATCCATCAATGTAAGTATCTTGTGCTATACAGTGTATTATTACTTATTATTAAACAAACTCTGTGATGGTACGTGAGATGCTAACTTATTTACAGGATGTGAGGAATTTGACTTAATAGGTGTAGAAAGTACATATTATGTATTTTGTTATATTAAATCCAGTACAGTACAGATTCCATTAAAACTTTTTTAAGCTAAAGTAATTTATTAATTTTGCAATCGACTTGCTATGCTTTTACTTTAATAAATTTAATTATAATAGAAAAAGTGATCACCGCAAGCGGGACTTGATCCCACAACCTCGGAATACCTTTCCGTCGCTCCACCGACATTTTAGCTATTGCGGCCGTGCTAACATTAACCAATTTCTCCACTAAAATGTTACTCGAATGAGTCTACCTCGCATTTTGATGTTCAACGCCATCTATCAAGACTGTTTAGCACATTCTCGACCAGCCACTTAGTATTCCCTACGGAATACAATTGGACTGAAATAATGACGCGACCTTTATTGCTAAAGTAATTTATTAATTTTGCAATTGACTTGCTATGCTTTTACTTTAATAAAAGCTTTAAACTTTTTCCTTAAACTTTAAAATTTTTTTATATTCTTAAAACTGTTTCCTTTATAATTTAATTTATTAGTAGGCCTCTATAAGTAGACTATTAGTTATCATTTCGTAATGCAAGTATAATCGCAAGGCCCTGGGCATGTGGCCAATGAGAGTGGAGAAAAGCCTGTCATCATCATTCATACATAGTCACTGAGTATGAATAGGCATTTAATAATTTATTTACTTAACAGAAAGATACCCAGTTCCCTCATGGATCAGTGATTGTTTCACGTTGTAAACATTTTGGCTTATATAAAATGAAAGGGGACAATACCTTAAGATGTGAAAACGGTGAATGGATGCCAAAGATGCCAGAGTGTGTTCCAACTACAGTTGTTACAAATTTTACAGGTATTACGCTTTCAATTCCGTAAGGTTTTTACTTATGGTGATGGACTAAGAATATATTACTACTCCATTTCCTTCTTGCCGTGCTGTTAGCGCCAGCTAAGACAAAAATACAACAATGAGGAGTACACATATTTTGTAACAGAATGAAATTTCGAAACCAAACCTTATGCCAACACGCTTGATCAGTGCGGTATAGTTGACCAAAAGCCCGCCCAAAATGGAGTTGGATGCCCAACAGTAGGACTATGGGCTCAGAAAAAATATTATTAGTACCTATACAAATGATGTTAAATGTAAAAATTTTGTACAACAGGTGATGCGCCACCAACAATACAGTATACAATATTAAGTGGTTCAGCTGTAGTTGAGCCTACAGGAGAACTGTATGTTTATTCTGACAGTACTATTACTCTAGACTGTTTGACACCACGAGCTTTAGGTGAACCGGAGTGGAGTTGGACGCAGGCCTCTGGACAGCACGCTTCTGGTAATATTAAAAGACAAGAAAAATAAGAAATAGCAGTAACGTTAATAGTAACGATACTGTTTTTTACATCTTGGTTGACACAAATCTTCCGTTAATGTCTCGACTGACCAGAAATTTTCGATGACAAGTGTGCTTTTTGCGATCATTAAACGTAACAGTTGCTTTTTTTTTCAGTACATAACACCTTTAATCATATTCTAGTTATTCCTTCGACTCATTAGAATTTTTTGTCATTTTCTAAAAATACGTCAGACCTAATCAGTAATCCTAATGTTATGCTGATAAATAGGTCGCTATTTATCAGCATAACATTAGGATTATTTTCAAGAACAACGTATTTAAAATTTCAGCATGGTCTAACGAAGATGGTGAGAAAGAGACACATTATAGAGTGACACTAAACAAAATGTCGGCACGACATAGTGATCAGTATACGTGTACTTCACAAGGCGGACATACAAACACAGTGCATATTAAAGTTGTTAGTAAGTCTTATGTATAGCTTAAGTGAATAAATTGTTTCTAATGTTTTTAACTAGCTGTTGCCTGCGAGTTCTTACCTTATACACTGATTTTCATAATATAGCCTCAGCACTCAAGAAGATTAACTACCTTTTAGCGAATTTCTTTTTAATCGAATTATATTTATGCGTTATGTATTACATTGCATTAACATAATTTTCAGTAAAAATGGATGGGTGTACCCAGTGGTTGGTCGATTAAGCGCCCGAAGTGCCGAAAATTCTACAAAATAAGTTCTATTTTCGACAAATTCATGGCTCAATGTTGCAAATGCATGTTTTATGGCTCAATAAATGAAAATAAAGATACCTATCGTTTATGCTCCTGAAAGTAAAATTTGGTTATGTTAATTTAATTAAGGTAAATAAATTAATAGTGTTTGTGTTTTTTTCACAGACGTAGTATGTCCATCTTTAAGTGTAACATCGACACATATTCGTCAGTTTACACAAGGAACTCGACTTGGTAACTCTGCACATTTCAGTTGTCAGCCTGGATATCATCTCAATGGATCCGTCATACTTATATGTATGGGTAATGGTAAGTTTTAGTATTTTATAATCCTTGAACTTAGCTTGACACGCCGCGTGTCTAGATTTGTGCGAATTGTTGATTCACTTGGTTCGCATTAAAAAGTAACCTTTGTCCTTTCAAAGGCCTTAGACCAGTATTTCATAAAAAAATACGCTTTTCTTACATAACTTTAACTTTCGAAATTGTGTCTCTGTATTTAATTGCCCACCTCAACTATTAAATGCCCTCCTTGAAGGGCGTGGGTCTAACGTTGGGAAACATTAGTCTTGCTAGACCTTTATACAAAAGTTTGGCATCAAAGATCGACAAACAGAGTTAATTACTTACTTGTCAATGTCAAATTTACATTTTAAAAGTGCTTTATATTGTTCCAGGTCAATGGTCGTCATTACCACCTACATGTGTTGAAACATTCTGTCCACCTCTGAACTCTTTGGGTGCACATCTTAGCGTTGTTGAATATAACTCGTCATTTGGTGGAAGAGCAATGTTCCAATGTGCTTGGGGCTACCGTCTAATAGGACCGCCGGGATTGGAATGTGAAATGGATGGTAAATGGTCGGGAGATGCGCCACATTGTACTCGTAAGTATACATTTCTATTAGCTTCGTGCATATCTATCTATCTTTTAATCAATGTTTTAATCTGAAGGTGATATTCACGCAATTCCAAAAGTATTTGTTTATGATAACTACTGGTATTCACTAGATATTTAAGACAATAGAATAAATAAAATTATATTTTACGGATTCACACGCGTATATTTGTTCTAAATTTTTCCACGGCCTTCGTTTTTCAGTCACCATGGTTACGGGTGGGACTGTATGGACAATATAATTAATTTTATTAAAGTCACGCCTTTCGCTCATGGAGGTAAACTGAGACTATAGGATGTCATTTGCATATTATGTAAACTTAATTCCTTGGCTTCATTTACATTCTATTTAAATGATAAAAATTTTATTTCACAGCGATCTACTGTCCAGAACCGTCAATACCTGATAATGGCCGTCTACTTACTGATCCATCATTAAGATACAGTAAATATTCAGTTGGCGATCTCATGATATACGGTTGTGAAGATAGCTACGAAATTGTAGGTGAATCTTCCATTGTATGTACAGAAAATGGGTTTTGGTCTCATCCACCTCCCTTTTGTGTACCGCCTTCCGAAATTAAGAAAGCGGACACTATATTTGTAGATAATACTACATTAATTCATGTTGAAAACTAAAACAATAATTAAAACTGTCATTATTGTATTTCAAATATCAAGACTGCTTCTCATTGTTTGAGTGTTGTAAACTTGTAACAATATGGTTTAAATAACCAGCTGTAGGTAAGCAAAAATGGTTTAATTCGCCACATACTTTTTAAAATAATATTTGCTGCTTTGGTTACAGCACCATATTAGTCCTGATATCAGTATTTTTAAAGATTTGATTAATTTTTTTTTATTATTTTATTAGTATTGTAAGTTATTTATTATGTAGGTCTACAATTTGTAAGTAATTTAAATTCTTCTATTTAGGATAAACTTAATATAAACAAAAATAAATTGTTACTTCCTTCCTATGTTACTTATTGTTTAAATTTGTTTAGAATTTGATTAATGTACCTACATATAGAATTAAACGTATTATCCTGGCTGTGTATGATAAGATCTTGCTTGCATAATTAAGAGTTATCGTAAAGATTGTTATAATATGTTAAATAAAAATATCTTATAAATTAATTCACGAGTCTCATTTCCTACGAAATTATAACTTACAATGTGAACTCCGTCCGATGCAGCGCTAACGTAATTCCATTGGTCGCTACGCAGGCACCACACATGATAGAACACGCACACAAAAATACTGTACAGTGTGTAAATTATAAGAGCGTTACTCTTTTACAATTGCAAGTGGAGCTCGCTTGACAATGCCATCTCCTGTTGGATTAATGTTCTGGAACATAAATCCTTGTTCCATTACCATAGAGTTATTAAGTATTCCGGGGTAGTCTGTGCCAATAGCTGTCATATATGTCAATAATGTCAAATATTATTTATTAGTCTGTGGTGTTTATCTGCTTGATTTTGTTGTTGTAATATTTCGGCATATAATTTAATTAGAAATAAATGCTCTTAGCATTGCGTATGTTGAATATTATGAACGGAAAGTAACAAATGTAACTATAAAATGGCTTTTATTTTATCACTTTTGTTATTAAACTATGTTTGCAACCTATATTCAAGTTCTGTACTCGGCGACAATACTAGAGAAATTACATATAAATTGCCGACAGTAGGTATATCAGTGCTGGTTCGAAATAAAGCTCATACATTGCCTTATTTTTTAACTTGCATTGACCGTTTGGATTATCCAAAGAATCGTTTGTATTTATGGTAAGTATAATCTTTACTAAACCAAGGCTTAAAAATACATTCTTCTTCTTCTTGCTCTTATCCCAAATTATTTGGAGTTGGCGCATCATGTTTTTTTCTTCCGTCGCCTATCAGCTGTCATGGTCTAATCAACACCTTTATCTTTCATATTGTCTCTCACACAGTCCATCCATCTTTTCTTTGGTCTTCCTCTCCTTTTCCAGTCATCGACGTTCATATTCATCAACTTTTTGCTTAAATGCTCTTTATCCCTCCTCATTATGTACCCATACTTATATAAACAGACAGTTCCCTTTCAAATTTTTTATCATCATTTCATCATCATTATATTGTCACACTTTTTTCTCATGGGGTTAGGCAGACACCATAGAGCACAATCTGCTACAATCTAAACACACTTCCTTTTCATATGAATATTGCATAATTTAAACTTATAAAAAAACAAAAATAAATAATCATGTCTCAATTATTACTTTAAATATTGCATGTTTATAACATTGTGAAATTTTGATCATAGGATCTACAGCGACTATAATGAAGATAACAGTGATGAGATTTTAGAGAAATGGGCTAAATTAAACGCTGAGAAATACAACGGTGTTTATCTTACTGTAAATAGTTCTAGTGGGCCACTCCACAGTGATGAAAAAAGTTCCGTTCATTGGAGCCCGGAGCATTTTAAACATGTAATAAGTTTGAGAGAGCATGCCTTACAGTTTTCTAGAAGACAATGGGTGGATTACTTATTTGTAAGTATGTTAAGACTAATAGTTACACTTCATTGTCAGCTTTTTTGTTTCATATTAAAAGCCGTTGCCTGTATTTGAATTTAGAAAAATTGAATTTAGAAAAAAAGACCTTAACAATTTATACCAAAAATTATCTAGAACCACCCTATTTATTAAACAAAACCAGTTTAAGTCAAATAGATTGCACTACATCTATCCTGTGTCTTAAATCTCTATCACCAAAGAGTTTGTTGTTAGAAAACTCACGTATAAGCTTTTGTGTTTAGGGGAACTTAGTGTAGAGACTGGAGGTTTTTTATGTATCTACTAGCTGACCCGGCAAACGTTGTTTTGCCATATAAAAAAAGTTTGAAAAATAGATGTTGACAGATTCTCAGACCTACTGAATATGCATGTAAAATTTCATAAAAATAGGTCAAACCGTTTCGGACGAGTACGGTAACTAACACTGTGACAGCTAGTTATATATATAAGATAATATTTTTGCAGAAAAAGTAAACTTTATTTTGTACATCTTTATATATTATATTTTATTTTTAATGAAAAGATACATCCTTTTCACAGATGATAGATGCAGATGTGTTCATCACAAATCCATCAACTTTATATACTTTGGTAATGAAAGGACTAGAAGTTGCAGCCCCAATGCTGATATCAGATGGTTTATATTCTAACTTTTGGTTAGCGTTAAGCTATATGCATGATAGCATGACCATGCTATAAGAATGTGCTGCTGTTTTCTTCCATATGTTGCCTTTAATTCTTTCCTACCCTTTATAAGCTATACACTTGATTTAAATGAAAATTATTTAGCCATATTGAGCATGTTTATTTAGGGGATATCTAATAGGTTTGTGTGATAGACATATATATGGATTCGCGCATACGTAGCAGCCTGTGTCAATATATATATATATACTAGCTGACCCGGCAAACGTTGTTTTGCCATACTAAAAAAAAGTTTTGAAAAATAGATGTTGGCCGATTCTCAGACCTAGTTGATATGTACACAAAATTTCAGGAAAATCGGTCGAGCCGTTTCGGAGGAGTACGGTAACTAACACTGTGACACGTGAATTTTATATATTAGATATAAGCTATAAGTTTTATCTTCTATCTGCACTCATTAAGACAGCAAATGTCATTTATTATTTTGATTATTGTGTATATGTGTGTACAAAGTAATGGAAATTATTTCTATTACTTTGTACATGTGAATGCTAAAATTACATTAAAAATAAGCATTGCTAGTTTAATAAATAATTGATCGAAATGTTTGATTATCCTGCAGAACTACATCACAGGCTTTTGCAAACTTTTGCATTGCTATTTTTTGGTAAATTTTTCCAAATTTTGCATGCATACATCGCATCTAGATACAAACCTAACTCTCGTTCTAGGACATATCTGCTTGAATTGACATGGATTCCTGCTAATAGAACCTTAAAAGCTTACATACCGGTTTTTTAAAGATGTACTCTGCAGGCACTAATAAAAGATTTTTACAATTCAAAACCTGAGATTGTGAAAATGGGACTTAAAAATATATTACCTCCTTTTTCCCTATAGGTATGCGTCTCAACTCCTTTTTCTTCCTGGCGTGATACAAAATTCTCAACAGCTTTTGCTTATGCAATACCAGATATTTTCGTATATTGTCTCAAAGTATCATCTAATTGTAGGGCCGGTATGACTGAGGAATATTATTACCAACGTACTGATGACTACAAACCCATAAGATCACGACAGAAGATCGGTTGCTTCGAGGTCCCAATGGTGCATACCGCAGTATTGATATCAATGAGCGCTTTATCGTCTGATCATTTGACCTATGATCCAAATAAAATACCTGATTATGATGGTCCTCAAGATGATATTATAGCATTTGCTGTGAATGCGAAGAGAAACGGTAAATTATATCTTAATTCTCCGTGTGCTAACGAATTTAGAACACAAGTGTCACCAACCCCTTTCCTCCCTGGTGCTATAAGAGCCAGCTAAGGGATATCATAAGCAGATAACATCCTCCGTGAATCGGTAAACTTGAAACTCTACGCCAACTTGTCTGGCCAGTGCTTCGTAGTAGAACAGGGAACTAGGGAGAAGAATTTTTTAAGTTACTTTTGGGTTAAATGACCATGTTACCTTAGTGTTTTTTACTAATTGAGTATCTAATGAATTGTGGCTAGTGTGGTGGAAAGACGCGCATGGATTTCCCATACATATTTTCGGAATTCCAATGGGTTTTCGCCAAATTTCGCCTAATACAATACTATTTTATCAGATATTCCTCTACATGTATGCAATGATGAGCCTTTTGGTTATCTTCCTGTCCCTCTTGAAGACAAAGACGAATTACAAAGGGATTATGAACAACTCCTTAATATAAAACTTGAAGCTATCAGTCGGGGTACTCCGATTGCGGTGAACGAATCATTGCAAGAATATGTAGAATATCCTGAACTGTGGAAGTTTGGTTGTAACGAGATATATATGATAAACCTTCAGAGAAGAACAGAAAGGCGACGTTTTATGGAGTTGAGTTTCAAAGAACTTGGGATGGATGTGAAGCATTACGAGGCTGTTGATGGAAGGTATGTAGAAACTTCTAGAATCCATATATTTTTTGAATGAATTATGAATGTTTTAGTTTAGTATTATCAAAAAATAGCCATTCTATGCAATGGTACATTTTACACAACATTTATTCTAATCCTAATCTAAAACTTACATTAATGTAGTATTTTTTGTAGCTTCAGTTTGCGAATATATTTTTATTGTAATACTAGCTGTTGCCCTCGACTCCGTCCGCGTAAAATTTAGGAAATTTTCCCCGTTTTTACAACATTTTTTACTACTGCTTGAGTGAGAGTATTATAAACGTAAGAGTAAACAAATATAATCAGAATGAACGAACTGCTAAGCTATCAGGAGTTACACGTGTTATTGTGAGACAACCATAAAATATAGATATATGCTGTTCCTGTAATATTTTATGTAGAATATTTCCGTCATACATGATTTCTATGTAACTTTAACCATTAAGGCTGCACACGCGACGGAAGCTTAAAAATGGAGTAACTTCTCCCGTGTCCCCAACATTTCCCTTCACTACTCTGCTCCTATTGATTGTAGCGTGACGAGAAGTATACTATAACCTGCCCAGGTGTATGAAGAATAATTGTACCAAGTTTCGTTAAAATCCGTCGAGTAGTTTTTGTTTCTATAAGGAACATACAGACGGACAGACAAACAGACAAAAATTTTACTGATTGCATTTTTGGCATCAGTATCGATCACTAATCACCCCCTGATAGTTATTTTGAAAATATATTTCATGTACAGAATTGACCTCTCTACAGATTTATTATAAGTATAGATTAAAATATACACAATTACAAGACTTATAATTTTATTATTATATTTCAGAAATCTAGACATGAATAATCTTAAAGAAAATGGAATAACTTTGATGCCAAATTACGAGGATCCATATCATAAAAGGTAACAGAATGTGACCTTTTTACTCAAGTAGTTAACGAACTATTCATCTGTTTAGTATATTTAGCGGACATTGAACTCCGTAGCTGATAAAACTATCTATGTTTATCTCTATTTAAAAATTAGGACAAATATTAATAAAATAAAATTACTTTACAGACCAATGAAGGCTGGAGAAGTGGGTTGTTTTTTAAGTCATTATTATATTTGGAAAGAGGTTAGTATTATTATTACAGAAAAACAATATTACGTTCGATAACTTGATATAATACGTCCTTTGTTCCCAAGCTAAGCTTATATTGCTTCTGTAATGGGTACCAGAATACGGATAGACTATAGAAACTACTTTTCTTTTGTAAATACATAATACATAGTCAACTACCCAGACGCAGTACAAACATTTGTTTGACATTTATAAATTGTTGTCCCGAGCGGGAATCGAAACTGCGACCTCGTGAATGACAGTACGTCACATGAACCACTCGAACACGACGCACGTCAAACGATATTAATGAAGATTATAGTGAATATTGTGGAAATTGTTTGCATTTTTTTTTGTAAATCTGCATTTTTTTACTTGAGTTTAATACTCATTGTCTTACAATACAGAATAGGCATATAGAATTTTACATTTTCATCCATACATCTATCATTTTTTTTCCACTGATGTAAATAGGACTCCTCATAGAAAGCCACTTCGCCTGGTCAACCAAAAAAATAAAAATTTTGCAAAACAAATGTTTGTTTTAAATTGTTTTTATATTTTTAAACTGAACCTATTTACGATAGTAAGATATTTATGGTCTTATTCATAACTAGCTGTTGCCCTCGACTCCGTCCGCGTAGAATTTAGGAAATTTTCCCCGTTTTTGCAACATTTTTAACTACTGCTTGAGTGAGAGTATTATAAACGTAAGAGTAAACAAATATAATCAGAATGAACGAACTGCTAAGCTATCAGGAGTTACACGTGTTATTGTGAGTCAACCATAAAATATAGATATGTGCTGTTTCGGGATATTTTTTAGACAATTTTATGTAGAATATTTCCGTCATACATGATTTCTATGTAACTTTAACCATTAAGGCTGCACACGCGACGGAAGCTTAAAAATGGAGCACCTTTTCCCGTTTTCCCAACATTTCCCTTCACTACTCTGCTCCTATTGATTGTAGCGTGATGAAAAGTATACTATAACCTGCCCAGGAGTATGAAGAATAATTGTACCAAGTTTCGTTAAAATCCGTCGAGTAGTTTTTGTTTCTATAAGGAACATACAGACGGACAGACAGACAGACAGACAAAAATTTTACTGATTGCATTTTTGGCATCAGTATCGATCACTAATCACCCCCTGATAGTTATTTTGAAAATATATTTCATGTACAGAATTGACCTCTCTACAGATTTATTATAAGTATAGATGACTTATCGGAGGTTTGACGGGAGATTTTATCGGAGAGATAATAAACGTTTTAGCGTAAAAAGACTAATAAGAATAACAAGTTTTGACAATTTTCGCAAGCCGATTTTATCGAACTTTAAAACCTCCGATAAGTCATTATGAATAAGGCCATTAGTATAAAATATTTGGTATTAATTATTAAATTTAACGTTTTTGTTTCAGATAGTAGAAAAACAACATGCAATCACATTGATTTTAGAAGATGATATTCACTTTGTGCCATATTTCCGTAATAGATTCTTGCAACTCATGAGGGAAATTAAAGACCTCGACTGGGACCTTGTGTAAGTCAATATATTTTCTAACTGTCGCCCATGACTTCGTACCCGTGGAATTCCTACTTACTTGACACTTATCGTAATATTTTGGACAATGCACACAATATCTTTATAAATTGTAGCCTATGTATTATTCTGATTGATAAGCTACATTATTGTAAGGTTTCATTAAAATCCATTTAGTAGTTTTTGCGTGAAAGAGTAACAAACAAGTGTGACTACCGTGATAATAATAACATAGTCTCTGCGTTTTTCTGATATATAATAACCACAGCTGTTAAATTTCATTAGAATGTATTTAGCAGTTCTTGCGTAAAAGAGCTACAAACATCCTTTATTACCAACTAGTATTAATTAATACTCTCTGTCTGGTGACGGATTAAGAATACAAGTGGCACCACCCCATCTCCTCCCAAGAGTGATGTAAAAGTCAGCTAAGGGATATTGTACACAGATAACAACATCTTCTGTGAAAGATAGAAAACCCGAAAATAAAGCCTGTGCCAACACGTCTGGTCACCGCGGCACAGTAGACCGTAATCCCTCCCAAAGTAGAGGAGGCCCGTGCCCAACAGTGGGATGTGAATGGGCTGGAGAAGAAGGAGAAGAAGTATTAATAGAATTAGTAAAGCATTAATATATTAATATTTTGCGATTGACTCGCTATGCTTTTACTAAATAAACTAAATTATAATGGAAAAATTTTCGAGGTCACGGGTTCAAGTCCCGCTTATCATTTTATCATTATCCGGTTATCATTTTTTCCATTATAATTTAGTTTATTTAGAATTAGTAAAGCTTATTTTTTATCATAATTTCAGTTACATCGGTCGTAAAATATTATTTGATGTAGACGAGCAATATGTGACGGAGCATACGAGTAGACCATTGTATACTTATTGGACACTTGGATATTTGATCACTGAGAGAGGTGCAAAGAAACTGTTAGAGGCAAAACCGCTGGACAAACTACTGCCAGTCGATGAATACCTACCCATTATGTTTGATCAACATCCTAAGTAAGTATCACAATTTTGTTTAGATCTCTCAGGAGATAACCATCAGATCCTGACCACAAGTGGCAATAATAACATGGGAACCACAAGCTTTCAAATAAAAAAAGAATAAGAATCATTAAAATCGCTTCGCCCAGTTAAAAGTTATGAGGTATAAAACTTAAAAAAAAATTTAAAAGAAACCCTTCAGTCGAATTAAGAACCTCCTCCTTTTGTGAAGTCGGTTAAAAACCAGCTTAAAACATTTGTAAAGCTTATTTTTTAATTGGTTCCTCTAATTCGAAGGGTATGGTGGTGTAGTGGTGCTTTCAAGTGACTGTGTTCAACAGGTCACGGGTTCGATTTCCGTACGGAGTAATTATTTGTGATACATTTATTTTATATTTGTCACTATTCCACACAAATATTTTGTACTGCGTCTGGGTGTTTTCTCTCTATTACAAATATGTATTTTCAAAAACCGCTTTTGTTTGCAGTGATACCTGGAAATCCCATTTCCCAACACGTAACCTCGAAGCTTATTCTGCAGCTCCACTTCTAGTTCATCCAACACATTATACCGGCGAAGAAGGGTACATTAGTGATACTGAAGATTCAGCGATAGTCATTGATATACCGAAACATGCTCGCAGCAAAAATGAATTGTAAAACACGATTATCGACCGCTTCCACAATTTTTTCTCTATCTCCAGCCCGTTATTGTTGTCACTGTTAGCCACGAGCAAGAAACTTGGTCAAATATGCTGACCAGGGGCCCAAGTCTGGTATTACAATGAAGTCATAATGTTTAGTCACTGATTGCATAATGGCGAATTTTATCAAGTTTGGTATTGTACTATTAATTTTTTGTCATACTGGCCATAATGGCGTCATTATGACACCAAACTTGATAAAATTCGCCATTATGCAATCAGTGACTGATCATTATGACTTCATTGTAATACCAGACTTGGGCTCCAGGTGTGTTGGCTTGGCATAGGGTTTCATTTCGAGATTTCCGTCTCTCATAACAAATGTTAGGTACTTAATAGAATCAATTTGAGTAAAAAAAAATAATCACCGTGAACAGGGAAAAGCGTAGCAAGTCAATTATAAACTTAATAAATTACTTATGTTATCCCTTCGCTAGCTTTTACAGCAACATATTTTTTTTTAATTCAACACAAATTAACAGTAAACAATAAGTACAATTAAAGACAAATAACCTAATGTTAGTTCTACATGCTAACTTTAGTTTAACATTATTATATTGTTTAAGAATTTTACTGGTGTCTTAAATAGGCTACATAATAGTCTGTGTTTAAGACACCAGTCCCTATGGAGGAAATGTAGTGGTAACATTTGTATTCTTAATCTGAATAGCGCAATAATTGATCTATCCTCAATCAACATTACTAAAGACTTGCCTGTTTTTAGTAATGTTAAATGAGGATAGATCAGGGGGCCAAGTCTGCTAAAAGTTCAATGACACCATTATAACCTCAAAAAATTAACAGTAGACTACCAAACTTGATAAAATTCGACACTAAGCAATCAGTTATTGCATTTGTTAATTGCATAATAGCGAATTTTATCAAGTTTGGTAGTCTACTGTTAATTTTTAGTCACAAATGATACCATTCAATTGAACTTTCATTGTGACAACATTGAATATTGAATAGCAGACGGACGAATACTAACGAACTGCATTTTCTATTGAAACTTTTAATGTAGATAGAAATATACTGACATATATACCTACTGACAAATAGGGACAACAAGCCATCCATAACAGTAGGTTGGTAATTGAAAATAACTGATTTAGAGTTGTTAAAACCTACGCTAATGTAAAAGTTATACGTGACATGTATTAAAAAGTACGGCTAGCAAAGAATATTCAAGAAATTATTCTAATTTATTTATTTTAAATTTTGTAACCAAAGATATTTAAGACGATACCAAAATAGCTTCGTGCATTTTTCTATGTACGAAGTTTTCATTGTTTCTTTAGATTGAATGGCTAGAGCTCTAATTTTTAAGTATATGTTTTTTCAATATATGATCTAGGATCGCATCAACTCAGAAATGCGATTGAAAAAAATTTTCTCGATAGAAAATCTTGGCGAAACAACCTCTCAAATTTTTTATTTTTTTCATTTGTCGGTCTATTATCGCGTATTAACTAATGAAATAACTTTAAAAACATAAGTAACTATTATATATAGAAACACGTAAATCAGAATTAAAATATATTTAGTAGATTTTGAGTAAATAGGAAAAGTATCCCTAATTCTTCATTTTCTGTGCCTACCGGCTGTGTTAATATGTACGTGTCGGCGATGATATACGATAATATTGATGTAGGCCTTTAATATATTTCTTTTCATTTTAAATATATATGACATATCAAAACCAGCGGGGAAATCAAATTAATATCATCAGTTTTTGTTCACAATTCGATATTTGATCATTTTTGCTAACGGTAAACGCTAAGTTTTTAATGACGTCATCAAAATGGCGGCTATGTATTTTATTCTTAAAACTCAATGATGATGAACTTTTATTCGTGTAAATGTTTTTCTAAACAGTCATTATAATATTGTACTTTAATTTAATGTGTGTATTATTTTACGTGCTATTTCGCGTTTCTATTTCATTCCACTAACTAAATTCCAAAGATGCCAAAATGGCAAGAAATACGTGAAAATAGTGTTCAGTGCAATGTGCCATTAAAATTATTGGTAGCAAGATATTAATAGTTCCTGTATTTTATTATTATACATTTATACATAATATTAATTATATAATTATAATGAATTTTATATTAAAAGAGAATTTATAATCTCTTGATTGACGGGCTTCGTGGCGTAGTGGTTCATGTACTGGACTGCCGTTCACAAGGTCGCGGGTTCGATTCCCGCTTGGGACAATCATTTGTGTGATATTCATAAATGTCATACAAATGTTTGTACTACGTCTGGGTGTTTTCTATGTTTTATAAAGTATGTATTTACAAAAGAAAAGTAGTATATGTATTATATCCGTATTCTGGTACCCATAACACAAGCATAATAAGCTTAGCTTGGGACCAGAGGACGATGTGTGAAATGTCCATGAATATTTATTTATTTATAAGAATATTAATTTTTAGAAACGTAATATTTTCTAACACTTGCGCGACTCACCTGTTTAATTATAACTACTTTTTACGGATTTAGACGCGTATATTTGTTTTAAATTTTGGCCCGACGTTTCGGAGACTTTGCAGTCACCATGGTGACTGCAAAGTAATATACGCGTCTAACTCCGTAAAAAGTAGTTTTATTTTAGAAACGTTTTCATTATTTGACTGTTGTGTTGGAAATATAACATCAGAAATTAAATATTTTATATAATTTTGTGACGAATAACAGATCTGAAATTATTTATTGTTCAATTAGTTGAACTATCTGTAATTACTTGTTTATGGCTAAATAAAACCAGATTTATGTGAAAGCACGATGAGGTATAATTTAACATGTTAAAAAAATATAACCGGGAATCCGAAAACAATCACATTTATATAAATAGATTAATCTAATATATAAAATTCACGTGTCACAGTGTTAGTTACTGTACTCCTCCGAAACGGCTAGACCGATTTATATGAAATTTTACATGCATACTCAGTAGGTCTGAGAATCGGCCAACATCTATTTTTCAAACTTCTTTTTAGTATGGCAAAGCAACGTTTGACGGGTCAGCTAGTATTATATATATATATATGTATACCTAATATGAAACACGTACAAAATAATTCCTTGTGAAATATTGCAAAGTTTCAGAACAAAAATATTTTTTTTTTATAATAATTTTGATGGATGGCTTATATCGATGTTGCCAGTTTGTTATGTATAACTTATTATAATATTTAAAAAAGTATATAATGCATTTAATTAATCATTTATAATGTGCCATAAATGTTCCTAATCATTTATTCATAAATATATTGTTTGATATACACCGTTCTCTTTTATTTCACTCAACTCACTAAATGAAACCATAGCGATTTATTTCTAAAATTATGTTGCCGTCAACCGTAAATTTATTTTCTTTTTTTAACCGCGTTATTAAATGTTTTCTTTTAGGATATAAAACAGAAGAAATAGCTCAAAATCAAGAAGAAAGAATACAAAACAAATTAAATTTATATTGTCATGAAAATTGTGTGTTTAATGAGGTTGTGGAAGAAGTAAGCACCGCACTAAATGAACATTATAGTTTTCTGTCTGAGTGTGCGTCTACTCTGGAGTGCCTAATAAGTAAGATCAGTGAAGATCTAGACAGACCAGCGTCACCGTGTTCTGTTCAACGTCGAGCGTTGCAAGTGTGCTACAACTCAAATACACAGGAACCTCTAAAATGCCACAGTCTCTTAACAAAATTAAAGGAATGTGCTCGTGAATACGCTCTACATCAACAACAGCAAAATAAATAATAAACATGTATTTTTTACTTATGGTGAAATTATTACAAAATATAATTTTTGATTAAATATTTATTAAATTACACTGAAATTATTAAACAAAAAAAACATCGAAAATATGCAATTTTTATGCATAACTCGTGTGACACAATTACTATCTACAGACGAATAAGACTACAATTTG
Source organism: Orgyia antiqua (assembly GCA_916999025.1). NCBI lineage: Eukaryota > Metazoa > Arthropoda > Insecta > Lepidoptera > Erebidae > Orgyia > Orgyia antiqua. The sequence continues at coordinate 14,701,124 of OU779863.1, read as the reverse complement.
GAATCCGCTATCATTTGATGTAGAAGTTCAATGACGGTACGTGTGGGCCGGCCGGTCATGCCTCGAGTAAGATAAGGGAAATCCACGCCCTTCGTGTAGCCGACGTTGTACGTGTCAAGATGTAGCCATTGGCTATCTTGGACGAATTGTTTCAGGAATGCAGCACAGTTGGGCGAGTCTCCATCAAAGTTTCGTCCTGTGTTCGCTAAGTCCGCACATTGACAGTCTTTTACACGATCCTCGTAAAATTTCCACAGTGGCATTCGCCAGATTCGATCCCCTGTCTCACTGCTCGCCACTTCAAGATAGCGATATAACTCTTCTGAGTTAGAATAACAAGCACATGCTGCCCCTCCTAGAAAATTTATTAATTCTTTCGACATAGTGCCTATATCAATTATAAATTTAGGCCAATAATTTCTTGCGTAAACTAAACTGTCTGCGATTAAAAGGCGACCCTCACGTGATGGTAATCTTAATTTTATGCTTTTATTGTTCGCGTTAGTTATTACATCCCCGAACTTAGGACTGCTTCCGTTGGGCATAACTTCGCATAGTGGTAAAATGCCTTTGATGTTAATTGGCAGTTTCAGTCTTGCCGCTGCCCTAGTAATCGCAACTACGCACGCAGCGCCGGCCATGTCACCTTTCATATAACGCAAATCTTTATAATTTTTCAAATCAATGCTGCCACTGTCGAACGTAACTCCTTTCCCAATCATGACTATTGGTCTCGTGCATTCATCTGTGCCGTAGTAGCTGATTTCAACATATAAAGGTGGTTCTACAGAGGATTTTCCTACGCATACGAAACTACCCATTTGATGATTGGCAGCCCACCCCTTTGTTTTAACTTCTACGTTTATGTCTAAGTCACATAATAAGTCAACAGCTAATTTTGCAAATTTCGTGGGATTCAATAAATTTGCCGGCATTTCTTGTAGATATCGGGCAAGATTCTGAGCCTCTGCCTTTAACTCTCCTATGTTCCAAGCTTGGGTGTCAGGATTATCGTATAACTTTAACAGTGGTTTTGGCGTTACGCTTTGTTTATTTAAGCTGCTTTTGTATTCATTAAATCTCCAAATAGCTAAGTTAGCGCCTTCTGCAGCAGCCTCGGCATCCCCGAATGATTCCACGTGTATATACTTTGGTTTTAATGGACGGAGAGCATTTGCACCAACGCCAGCTGCTATTCTTATAGCTTCTTTGTACTCATCTAATTGTTCGACTTCATTAAAGTTTAAACACTCACTGCCAAGTCCAGTGACTGCGACATAAGCGTACAAAGGGTCCAAGTCGTAAAACACCCTTGATTCACCGAGTTTGGGTATTGGGGTTAGCTTTAGACATTTCCATAACTTGCCTTCTACCTGCTCGTTATATTTCTTTGCACTGGCCGTCAGCATTGCTGGTTCGCCTAAGACATTATCATTATAATATATTCCAAGGACGAGTCCTGCATCCCTTTGAGCACATGCCTTGGGATCAATCACTTTACGCTGCGGTACGAATGGTACACAATCTGATTTTGATAGCTTAAATTCTGATATAAAACGTACATATTTTGGCAAAGTTATAATTTTGTTATTTAATTTATACATGATAACTTTATAAAAAAATGTTACAATATTGTCGTGTCATTGCCTACTAGTTTTATACAGTAATCTTTTAAATATGAATTACGTAAGTTGACATTAAATTATTATTATAAACAATTAATAAGTTCACAATATCACACAGCATATAGAGCTCACGATTCAATATATTGTACGCAAAAAATGTCTTTTAAGTGAGGTCAAGATGTTTTTTTCTTCAGCCAATTTGGAGTATAACGCTGGTACCACTCAGGAATATTTTGTTGTAGCGTTTCTTGCAATTGTCTATAAATAATCAGTATCAGGAAAGGAACGGCCAGACGCTCGTCTTTAAAAAAATATACCCAAAAAGCTAAAAGTAGCAGACAGATATCTACAGTGTAGTCGATTGCCGATCTTACATTAATCTTAGCTTTTTCTTCAAGCTCTTGATAATTAATGGGGATCACAATAGTGGCCCGTTCAGCCTTTTTCAAAACAACCTGTTGAGTGCCTTTTTTCCCTATTGCGTTTTGTGAATCTGGGGTTTTGGGCCTTGCTGTATTGAGTACTTTCCCTTTGGTTTCTAATTGCTTTTTATCAACACCTTGTACGTTTTTCATTTTTATCGATTTATCTATAGAATTTACTTTGTTTTTTGCGATAAATTTGTTGTTATTTGTTTTATTTAATGATCTCTTTGCTTTTATTACCTTATTATCAGCAACATAATCTGTTTTCTTTTCAAGTTGTTGCTTCTCAGCGACAGCCTTAAGATCTTCAGTTTTTAGGTAAGTTGGCGTAGAAGGTTTCTTTTGACCACCATATTCTTTGACAATGTTTGTGTAATAATCGATTACTGTCCTGCCTTCATCATTATCTTTGTCTAGCGGCTTCTCATTTTTAACTTTTACTGGAGGTTTTTCTTTTGGCGTATCTTCTAACAACGCAGAAGATTCCTTCTTGTTTAACAATTTTGGAAATTGTATCGCCTTTGGGCTTGGCATCTTTGTAATTTTCTTAAATATCGTAAGTTTATCATCTTTTTTGGATTTCGCTGAACTCTTTGGTGACTTGGGTGCATTCTTGTTGTTATTTAATTTTAATACATCCAGGGTTTGCTTTTTCTCTGTTAAATTGACCTCTCGGTGCTTTAATATTGGCTTGGGAACAAAGTTGGGATCAGGTAAAGGCAGAGGCTTCAGAGGTACATATTCCTCGCTATCGTCCTCTTCCAAATTTTCAGCCGAATATTTTATGGTAGAAGAATGAGCAGTTTTGTCTCTAGGATTATAGGTTTCCTCTTCATTTATAAACGGACTTCGTCTATCCAAGTCTCCGTTAAGACTGCCATCGTCGGAATACTCCCCGTCAGTAGAAACAGTACTTGCTGTATAATCCTCATCAAAAGACAATTGTTGCCATTTGTGTTCAGATGTTTCGGAATCTTGTGACTCTTGCCGATAGTTAACTTTATTTTCAGTGTTGAGGTTTGAATCTTGAGTAATAAATATTTCTGGTGCTTTTTGTTCTGGATATTTTTCAGACTTGCTTTCGCTTCGTTCGTAGGTGATATTATTGTCATGATTAGAGCTAATATTATACGGAATGTCAAGGTTGTGATTAAGTCTCTCGTCTTTATTTTTCGTTTGTTCTTCTTTCATGGCGACAGCTTTGCGAAATCGGGCCATTGCGAACTCGTGTAGTAGCTGTGATGAGCTAACCGCGTTACGGAGTGCTTTAAACGGCATTATGCAACGTGTGCTTAAATCTGGAGCAGAGAAAGAAATCGGCGGGGGCGAAAGAGCATCCATGTCTATCTGGATGGAACGCCTCTTTTCTGAAATAAAAAAAATATCCAATAAGTCGACAGAAAAAACAAGATAAAATATTAACATTTTTTGCAATCGCCTTAGTAAGCAATATTTTAGCTAGCTTCGCTACAGCATTTCGTTAATCCATTTCAGGTTTTATAATTGTTTATTCGTTTTTATTTAAATAAGAACATAACTTCGTATTTAATGACTGCAGAAAGGCTTTCTACTCGTGCATGGGTAATGGGTAGATTATAGTTTAAAGTTCTTCAACCCTTTCTTTGTAACAATAGGTGAATTATATGTTTTTGCCAAGCGCAAGTCTTAGGCATATTAATACCTTGTTGACTAGATCAGCCAATTCGAGATTACGTGTTGACTATTACTAACGTTTGTCTTTATCTCCATGGATTACTAGAAGACTGTGACAGCAACAAAGCAATTACCATCACACATACATAGTGTAACAAGTGCCAGCTCAACTGAAATCTTGAAAGTAACATTTGTTTGACTTTGACTCGGACTAATATTGGCAAGAAACAATAACAAATACTCAACATACATACTTTCGCATTAATTATTTAACATGTTATATTTTTATGTAGTACTGTAAAATACATGATACATTAATTGCTGTGAATAATTATCTTATATATAAAATTCACGTGTCACAGTGTTAGTTACCGTACTTCTCCGAAACGGCTTGACCGATTTTTATGAAATTTTACATGCACATTCAGTAGGTCTGAGAATCTGCCAACATCTATTTTTCAAACCTTTTTTTTAGTATGGCAAAACAAAGTTTGCCGGGTCAGCTAGTATATTATAATAACGTTAGATGGAAGCAAAATCACAGTACTTTGAAGTATTTAGGCATCTGGCTAATAGTTATAATGACGTGATGTAAAATAATCTAAAATGTAAACACTGAAAACATGTTGGCTTGGTATTTCTGTTGTATGTAAATTTCGCAGAAGCTTTGACTGTAATAGTCAACATATTTCGTTTAGGTTAGATGCGAAAAATAGGTACTAGGCTAGCCAGTACAGTTCAAAATTTAGCTTTGGTTCGTCGGCAACTAACTATTTATAACTTAGTTGCACAATCTTCAATCATACGTTTGTATTGTAGTTGACGAGTTTTAACTATTATATTTTGTATAATTGCAATTGTAAAGGAAAATGTTTTTGAATTTGAATAGAGTACTTAATAGTAATAATACGATAAAATATTTTATGTTAACCTTACGAACAAATTAATAATTCTAAGCTCAGCGGAGCATAATTTAGCGATAGATAATGCCTAGAGCATTAAGTCCGCCATTGTACCTTTTAGTGCATAAAGTGTTTATAAATAAATAAATAATTTAGGCAGCAATAGCATTAAGGTAATATATTATGTTTCTAAATACCATTATGTTGATTTCTCTAAGGATCCAGACATATATTTTGACATAAATACTCTTAACATAGGTATATAGTATTGTCGCCCATATTATGTCCTACAAGGCCTATTAGGGTTAATATTGGTCTTCTCAAATTTGTTTTTTTGTAGAAATTAACCCAGACTATTTATCTCCATGGGCGGTGGTAAGCCTATCACAAAGAATTGTAATATCCTACAATGGAATCCGAAACAACTTTGGCGTTGTGTAACAAATAACTACATATTATTTTGGCATTTAGCATAGATTAGTTATTAAACTAGTATAATTATATTATGTGATTCTTGGTTATTAAACTAGTATAGTACCTAGACGAGAGTTTAGCTTCGTTGATAATAAATGAGTTAGGACCGTCCATTTGTAAATAAGAAAATGAGATTTCATATATTTATAAACAGTATTCAAAATTAGTATCTAATGCACTAATGAAGCCCTTGCACGTTTATATTTATAGTACATCCGCCTTCCTAAATAACATGTTTCGCGCTGCGAGCAAAAATATTTTAAATGAAGCTTACCAGATTTTTCCACTTGTTTCTGACCCTCTGGGTACAGCACTAACATAAACTCATCGTTGCTACGTTCTCGTCCCAGGGAGCGCTCCTGAGCTGGTGAGCGTCTTGCTTGGCGTCGAGGAGGCTCTGATTCCGTCGGTGCAGTTTGAGTACGCTTCCGGCGTGGTGCTGGTGATATTTGTGGATCTGCAGCTCCGTCCTCACGCGTTAGGGCTTCGTTTATAATTCTCGACTCAACTGCTAGGAATTCCATGTCCACTGGCCGGCCTGGTATTCTAACTGGATCTGATTCCACACTCGGGGAACTCATACCATATGGACTCTCAGCTTTCACTCGAAACCGATATTCACTACCCTCAATTAAGTTAAATAAAGTCACATTAGTCTTGCGACTCGTAGTTGCTTTTAACCACACATTCCACCCGTTGCGGTAGTACTCAATTACGTAGTTACCTATGCGACAGCCACCATCGTCTTCTGGAGGCTCCCAGTCTAAGGTGACTGACTTGTCAACCTGCCTTGTCACGGAAACGCGTCTCGGTGGGTCAGGTGGTGCAGTTATAGTCACTAAGAAGGCTGCAGTATCTTCACCAATTCTGTTTTTTGCGAGTATTTGATATTCTCCTCGATCACTCCGTCGGGCAGAGTGTATTTTGAGAACTGAAAATTTTGAAGTATTGGAGATTTCTATGCGCTCGTCTACTACTATGGGTTGACCGTCGTGCCGCCATTCTATAGACGGAGCTGGTTTCCCAACTATCGTCGTTTTAAGAAATACGGTCTCGTTTATTTCGTACAGAAGACCGTCTTCATATTGTCGTGGATATCGCAGTTTTGGTGCAGCTTCTAGAGATAAACGAGCCTTACTAACAGCATGACCGCTTCGATTGGTCGCTGTGCATTTTATTTCTCCTTCGTCACTTGGCAATGTTTGATGAAATACTAGTACACTCGTGGACTCACTTGTAGTGATCGCAGTTCTTCTGCTGCTGAAGATTTCATAATCATCTTTAAACCAAGCAATCGTTGGTGGAGGAATCCCAGAGAAAGCTACTCTGAATTCAGTTTTGTCATTTTCGAGTGCTGTCAGATCCTCTAAATGTTGAAGAAACACTGGAGCCTCTTTTGAAAGACGGTCTGAACTGACCGTGAGTACATCAGACAGTTCACTGTAGTCAGAACGACCAACGGCGTTAATGGCTGCGACTCGAAACTGGTAACGGTATGGTGGGTCTAGACCAGTCAGTAGTAATTCTGGACGCAAAACTACGGGTGGTGCGGTGCGGATCCAGTCCGGTGTTCCAAGCCGGTTGCACTCCACCTGATAGCCAAGCAGCGGAGCCCCACCGTCGTGCGGTGCGGCTGCCCATCGCAGCGTTATTGAATTAGGTTCTTCGTCCGATAGTATCGGAATAATATCCGGCTTCCCTGGTGCAGCAGGACGTCCTGAAAAATTAGACCAACTCTGTTAACTTTTACAGACTTTGGATGAAATAAAATATTTAGAAACGGGCGATAACCTTTGTTCGGTAACTGTGCTGCCGGTATAAGCCATTTGGCATAAAACTCCTTTCAAAATTAGACGCGTGGTAATCGTTAGGTACATGAACGCGGACGGTCTTACGATTTGTTTTGTTGTGCCACGCTTTAGGAATCGCAGCGCGCACACAATTTTAAAAATAGAAATATCATAGAGCTTGATGTTAGTAGTGGTTCACGTGACAAGCTCGTTTGGTATGTAAGCGGTGGTGATGGTGGAATAGTTTACCTGCAGTTTTCCAGCGCACGTTTTTGCTGGGCTTGTGGAGGTGTGAGGCGGAGTGCTGGTTGCCCATGGCGGCGGCGGCTCGCGCCGACACACTGAGCGCGGACCGCTACCCCCGCCCCCCTCGCTCCCCTTGCCGCTCGGCGCCGCGCTCTGGGAATAACTCTGCGCACCCGCCGCGCGCCCGGTAGCGATCTTGATCATTTTAATCGATAGCTTTTCATTAACAATCATCGATGGCTCACGACCTTTGGCGCATACACAAATCATGATCATATTATAAACATTGCCAATATTAGCATAATACACGCTTACTGCAGGAAATAAATTTAAATTTCATTGAAATTACTACGGCTTTAAAATAAGTAAATTACTAATATTCTAGTTGCCCCAACTTAAATAATTAAACACTTGTTAAAATTACAGTTATGTAGTTATCTAAAAGGATTACGTATAAATTAGTAAAAGTGGATTGTAGTTATTTTTCGAAATCCTGATTTTCTTGTAATTCTTGATATTTACTTAAATCCGTCCCATATTTAGACCCGGATCATCGAAATGATAAAGGCTGTTAAACCCATATGCTTTTATCTTTTGGAAGCTTTTTAGACACACCGAAAAGTTATGGTTAAGTGTTATTATTGCGAACAAATAATTGCCCTATGCACCGAGTTCACAGCACAGCATCCATCCTAAATTCCTAAATAAGAGGATAGATACTATACCTTGATTGTTATCTGTTAAGTAAGTTAATGGACAATTTTAATATCATCAACTTCGAGAGTTGCTTCCCGATCGAGTGTTAAATCGACATGGCTAGGCTGCGGACCTTGGTATATCATGAGCACTGTGACAATCATTACTATGACCAAGACATCACCCGAAAACCGAAGCAGAGTGATTGATGCATTTGCCACATAAGACATTGCCGAATCCGGGTCTCAGGGAGCTTCCAAAACTTTCTAGCTTCCAAAACAAAAATAATGGACTTAAATCGATCACGTTTAAGATTTCTAGTGCAAAAAATGCTGACATAATATCTAAATCCTTAAATTTTACTTTAAAGCCAATACTAAGGGGTCTATGATCAAAAACAAAAATGGAATCAACTATGATATACCTATTATAGTTGATTCTATTTTTGTTTCTGCTTCTAGCTTCCAAAACAAAAATAATGGACTTAAATCGATGACGTTTAAGATTTCTAGTGCAAAAAATGCTGACATAATATCTAAATCCTTAAATTTTACTATAAAGCCAATGCTAAGGGGTCTATGGTAGGGGTATATTCTATTCTATTCTATTCTATTCTATGATTAAAAACAAAAATGGAATCAACTATGATAGGTACCTATATTTTGATTTATTGGCTAGTTGTACACATTTATCCCTACTAATATTATAAATGCGAAAGTAACTCTGTCTGTCTGTCTGTTACGCTTTCCCGCTTAAACCTCTCAACCGATTTTGATGAAATTTGGCACAGACAATCTTACGACCCTGAGAAAGGGCTACCTTTTATTGCGAAAAAGAGGACTGAAAAGTTTTCTAAATTTTACGCGGACGGACTCTGGCAACAGCTACTATTAATTAAAATACTACTACTACTAATACACAGTTTTTATAAAAGGAAAGTTCAGATAACATTGCCGAATTGATCATGAACACTGACAGTTATTATACAGATAGCAAAATCAATTTTCATTTTCTAGTTTAGTTGTGCTCGTAGAATTGGTACCAGTGTTTGATTTGAGTAAATTTCGTGCTTTATACTAGGTCTTATTTGCCCTCTTGATGACCTTAAGATATTTTTATCTCTAAGCCTGGGCCACCATTATTGTTACTTTTCGTCTGTGAACCGGTGATTAGTTTCCTAGGGTTAATCTTCTTTAGAGTGGATACTGCTTGCCAACTTCAACAAGAATTTTAAAACTTTTCTGCGTAACCAGAAAATTCTGATAATAATATTTTCAATTAAATGTGCACATACTTGTGCCATCTCTTGTTTGATGTCAGTACTACTGTTACTCGACGCGACTATGTCACTCAACATTCTAACACGTTCGCAACTGCTCCATCTGTACAATATTGTTTGAACTAATAATGAAATCTGCAGACTGTTAGAGTTGAATTACACATTTTTTTGTGAAGTAATTATAGATGGCGACAGCAGTGTTTGTTGTGTTGATTGGAAACATTTTTGAATAGGTATCTGGACTCTAATGAAAAATATAATTTATCAAATTATGATATAATTGCTATGTATCAAAATATGAATTGCTGCAATATTCAAGCATTATATAGCTGCAAGAACGTTCCACTGTCCTCCTCCGCTTCGAGAGGATATTTAGATACCATGCCAAGCTAACGAGATGTGATGGGCTTAGTTTCGAGATTTCCATGTCTCACAGATGTTACTTGTTTCTCTTATATGGCTCCTACACTACCCAGGAACCCCTTGGTTTTTAGTAAACAGATTTTGTGAAACCATACATACATCTGTGGCCTGGGCAGTGGCGGATTTACCCTAAGACTCGGTAGGCACGGGCCTAGAGTGGCCAGATTTAGGGGCGAAATAAAACTGATGGTGGATGCTGAGAAAAGGGCCGCTAACAGCTTGGGGCCTAGGGTGACTAATGGCTTGGGGCCTAGGGCGGCTGAGACTGCAAATCCGCCTGGGCCTGGGGCCTTTCTAGTTCTAGCCTGGGGGCCCAATACAAATGGTAGCTGTTAACACGGTGTTAGGCTGCGCTCCTATATAAGGTGTAAATAAATCAACTTGTCAAATTTTGTGAGGATAGTTGGTATCGAAAAATAAACACTAGACTTTTTCACCGCGATTATTCATGATATATTATTCAAAACAACTCCTAAAAATATGACAAGTTAATTTTTTTACACCTTTTATATATTTACGTTATGAATCCATTTATCAAACATATTAATATAGGGTAGGTAAATTCGTAATTTTATTATTTTATTTAATCCAGCTATAAATACTAAAACATTGATAAAGATAGAATGACTTTATGAAAGAGCAGATACATACTTTCATGGCTGGATAAATCTGTAGCTATCAGATTTATGTACCTAGTTTATTTCAGCGTGTTATTATTGTCAGTGAAACTCTTAACCACCCACGTTCACAGCTACGTTGCTTAGTTATTTGCCACCTGGGCATTTGAATAATAAGATATTTTTGGAAACTGATCTTATACTGGAGATATTTAAGATATTATGTAGGTACCTAATAGCATGTACTAGATCCGTGACGGATTAAGAATACAAGTGTCAGCACTTTTTTCTGCCCCAGGGTGCTTTAAGAGCCAGCTAACATCTACTGCTCTCCGTGTGGTGACGGATCAAGAATACGAATGTCACCACCCCATCGCCTTCCAAGGGTGCTGTAAAAGTCAGCTAAGGAATATTGAACACGGATGATATCCTCTGTGAGCGAAAAAAACTCGAAAATAAAGCCTGTGCCAATACGCCTGGTTAGCGCGGCACAGTAGACCATAATCCCTCCCAAAGTGGAGGAGGCCCGTGCCCAACAGGGGGATGTAAATAGGCTGGAGAGAGAACATCTACTGTGAGACACGGTAAACTCGAAACTAAACCATATGCCAGGACGCGACGGTGCAGCATAGTCAACCACAAATCCTTCCAAAGTGGAGGAGGCCCATGCTTAAGAGGGTACTGTACTCCTAATTTAGGTATTTGCCTTAAGTATTGCTATCCCTATTCCCGAGCAAGGGTGATGAAAGGGACAAATATAGCTGAAACAGATTTACCTACAAATTCTTTGAAAAAAAGACGTTTCGTACTCCCCTTTTTTTTCGCGAAAGATAAACCGATTTTATTTGTTTTTACGCTATATTATAGATGAAGAGTATATCTATGCTTGTATCACTTTTTTTTTGGTAAAACGTTACCAAATATGTGTGATAGACGCTGCAACTTTACCTAAAGAAAACCAAAAAAAACGGGATTTTCGGATGGTCGTATTTCTTTTAGTTATAATGCATTGAAAAAAAGAAAGTGACAGAAGCATAGATATACTCTTCATCTATAATATAGCGTAGAAAAAATTAAAATCGGTTTAACTTTTGCGAAGAAAAAAGGGAAGTACGATACCCATATTTATGTATGGAGCATAATTTGGTATCGTGCCCTCTTAAGAAACAGTTGGACGCTCCATATTAGCATTAACTAGGATTACAATAAACTTTTCAACACTGGATATGATACATTGTAGTGTAGGTACTTATATAGTTAGTCATTATACTAACAAATTAACCACTTAATAAAAGCATTAACTCAATAGAGATATGTATGTAACCGTACATCCATTTTGTTAGCGTTTTATTAACATATTACGCTTTCACAAATTTATTTATCTGTTCAAAATCTTAATATATTAATATGTGCAAAGTAAAATAAAACGATTTACTTACTTTCTTTATGCATAGTAAGTACCTACTAATTTCTAGGACTATAGGTACTAGGCTAGGGCTGAGGGATGTATAAGATAATTAAACACACCTTTAACCCATAAATCTCACTACTAATGACAACAAACATACCTAGGTTATGTGACGAAAGTGTACAGAAATAAATAGTAGAAACCAATAAATTGGTCAATTGATTTACTAGACAATTCTAGAATATTCTTCGGTTTAATAACATTGTTTTAAAATATAGATTTTTGATGCTGCCAAGAACTGCAACGATGAAATTGCACGCCACACAACGTGTTAACATCACTGTAATAAACTAAGATAAATACACTATGTAATCGTGTAGGAGTGATTAGTATTCGCGATGCATTCTGAAACATTTGGCAGTGTAATATTTTTCTATTACACTTACCAAACTATCTTTACTTAATATTGTAAGCATTATGCCATGTTACATTTCCTTTTATATTATTTTATGCCAACAACTCGAGTACTTAGCTACAAAACAACAATAGTAATTATTAATGCAAACATTTAAGGGCCTACATCAATATTATCGTATATCATCGCCGACACGTACATATTAACACAGCCAGTAGGCACAGAAAATGAAGAATTAGAGATACTTTTCCTATTTACTCAAAATCTACTAAATATATTTTAATTCTGATCCACGTGTTTCTATACATAGTAGTTACCTATGTTTTTAAAGTTGTTTCATTAGTTAATACGCGATAATAGACCGACAAATGAAAAAAATAAAAAATTAGAGAGGTTGTTTCGCCAAGATTTTCTATCGAGAAAACTTTTTTCAATCGCGTTTCTGAGTTCATGCGATCCTAGATCATATATTGAAAAAACATAAATTTACTTAAAAATTAGAGCTCTAGCCATTCAATCTAAAGAAACAATGAAAACTTCGTACATAGAAAAATGCACGAAGCTATTTTGGTATCCTCTTAATAAAAGAATATTAAAATATGGGTAGTTGTAAAATCATGCGGCGACTTCCCCACACTTCTCTATAAAATGGGATGTCGCCATTTCTTAGGGCTCAGGGGTGGTTAAGCGCTGAACGGTCTACTGCTGTTTAATATTGAGTATAAATGTTGTAATTATGTAATAACAGTTCCATGTTGTAATTATGTAATAACAGTTTCATGTCGTAATTATGTAATAACAGTTCTGTTGAATTGAAAGATAAAGCTTTGTATTTTTGCACATTTCATTGCATTTTAATAAATTGACAAATTAATAGTCTCTAAATCTATAAAACTCTTATTTTATTTTACAATATAAAACAAAGTCGTTATTTTTGTATGTAATTTGAGCTTATATTATTATTTTCTAAACTACGCAACGGATTTAGGTGTAGATTTTTTAATAGATAGAGTGGTTAATGAGGATGGCTTTTTTGTATAATGTGTTTAAGTTTGGTACACCGAACTTTAACACATTATACAAAAAAGTTATTGATAAATAAAGATTTTGAGACCTTCCTTACCAAAGGTACACCTTTGGTAAGGAAGGTCTCAAAAACTATAAACACGGGTGAAATCGCGGGCATCAGTACATACATATAATACAATTTAGGTATTAGCTGTTAACACGACATTTTACAGCTGTTATAATAATATAATTATGATTATGTCTACGTGTGGTGATGGACTAAGAATACTAGTGTCATCACCACACTTCCTTCCCAGGGTCCTGTACAAGCTAGCGGGTCATTGTACACAAATCACATCCTCAATGAGTAACTGTTCCTATAGGCCCGGCCCGTTATATGAACCACTGGACCACGATGGGCCAGTAGTTTTGTGTAAGACGTTCTTTTCTTTCTTTATTTATGTAATATTTGACTTGATTTTTATCCACTTACAGTTGTCAGAGTTCTGAGATCTGAATTTTTGTACGTACGTGTATTTCTGTATACAGGCATAAAGTGATTTTCTTTCGCACACTTGTTTAGTTACTAATGTGCTAAAGTGAGATGTTTGTGAGAAATAATCGAGATGAAAGAGACCTCGCACATTGATGACGTGACACGTATAGTGAATCTATACGTGTGGTGGTACTCTGCAATATATTCGATAAATATTGTCTTGTTTCAGTTTTAGATCACATTCAGTAGCCTAAAGCTTTTGTTGTTGTTACAGACAAAGTTCTTCGTATGGTGACGGATTAAAAATGTTAGAATTTCCAAAACACAACTGATCAGAACCGATTCCACATCTTTTTCAGATAACCTTAATTTCTTGAAGTATTTAAGTAGTTATTATTGTAACAATTAAATTTTATAAAAGATTTTTAACTACCAGTGTGCTATGTGCCGTTTATCTCTGTGCCTAATATCATTCTATTCCGTTCAGTCACTCTTTGGTGGTTGAGTATAATGCATACCCAGAGTAATATATAAACACCATACAAATTTTTTGTTTTTCCTCCAAATTTCGGACATTTAGGTACAACCTAAACCATGGAGAGTATGAAAAACTTATTGTTAATTTTTGTTTATGCTAAACGCAAGAATCCAAAATTAACTTTAGTTACATTATACATATTACACAGGTACCTAAAATTACCGAATACACGGCGAATGAGTAAGTATTTTCTATGAATCAGACTGTTTGTAACAAATATGGAGTAAATAAGTCATAAGTATACAACTGTAGATATTTATTAAATACAATCCTATTTTCAATACATTATTGCTGAAAGTTGTATGTTGTTGATATTATTTCAGTTAGTGGTTCGTGCGCGCAGTCGACCTACATCTTCTGGATCGACGCCAGCGCACAAATACCTAGTGAAACAACCAATAGTCGTCAAGGTGACATTGTACACGGGCCAAAACATTCGCTATTACATGACATAAAAATGTATACCGTTTTAAACATTATGACCATTCCATAAGATGTAATATTCTGTACAATAAATGTTATATGGTATCCGTAACTCCTGGGTGTACCTACTTCACTATTATAGAGAAATGTTAACACAATACGAATGATTTAAATGCAACTATGTTGCATTTTAGTGTAAGAACGTTAGATCTCCTCGTTCGTCCAACTCACAACAGTTGGAGAAGAAATGATCTCGAGTTTGGAGCGATGATGTTCTCATGGTTACAAGGAGCTTTTGGTTGCAAATGTTCTAGGACATCTATCATACAACGACTGTATCTATCAGCGGACTGAAAAAGGATGTGGGATAAAATTACATAGTCAAAGTTCGTTTTTAGATAACTGCTTACTCATTATATTTTAGCAATAAACAAGTTTTTTTAAATTTTTAAACGGGTTATAGGTTGCTTATAAATAGAATTTTGGGCTACCTACATTTGATAGAATTTTAGACCTAAATTTAGACTTCTTCTTCTTCTCCAGCCCATTAACGTCCCACTGCTGGGCAGTGGCCTCCTCCGCATTGGGAGGGATTATGCTCTACTATGCCACGCTGACCCGGCGTGTTGGCACAGGGTTTATTTTCAAGCTTTCCGTTATCTGTATACAGTATCCCTAGGGTGATTTTTACAGCACCCTGGGAAAGAAATGGGGTAACTTGTATTCTTAATCCATCACCACACGGACTGAAATTTAGACCTAAATATACAGACAAAACAGACCAGACAAATTATAAACATTTAATTATCTTGATGTGTAGCTATCAACGTATGTGTGCTTCAGTTCTAAGCAGTAATTAACCCTTCAGCCATAAATGTTGAATGAAAACATAAAATTATATTCTTAAATATTGCTTTATTATTTTAAAAACCTAAAACAAACTGAGGAGTCGAAACCACTCGAAATGAAAACCTAGCTACGCCCTAGGATGGTATGGTAACCCACTTTTGTAAAAACAAAGAAAACTGTAAGCTATTACGTAAATCATGTTTGTTTTACAATAATAAACAAAATAGGTTTGCAATATGTTATTTAATTTGTAGCCATACTCTGTGTATTTTGCCAGCTTTATACCTAGGAATGTTGGTAATTGGCAATGTGCCATTAGACTTCCATTTTACACCAATATAATAAATGGGAAGTTTGTATTTTCATTTTTTTTGCATGTTTGGAAACTGCCCATCAGTTTAGTACCAAAAATGTTATTCTATTTTAAACCCTGTTTGATGTGAACAACTTTTTAATAGTGAAATCTCTTTTCAGTGCTTATTATACAAAGTCTGTGCAATGTGACCTTGACTTTTTCCTGATATAGGTAATTATAAGTATTGTGTAAAATTCATACCTACCATCGGTCACACAGACAAATACTCCCTTAGGTATCCCAGTTTAAACTGTTCTGAAACTGATTTTATGTAGCGGTGAAAGAAATAAATTCACACAAAAAATTATTAATTATTAATGCTTGACCGTTGTTTTATATAATATATAAAACAACGGTATAAGATAATCTTATCATGATGTTGTTTTGATTAAATTTTATAGTGTGTAAGTAAATGTTGTCTAGCTCGAGCAGAACCATGGGACACCACTAGTAATAGACTTCGGTGCTAGAAAGCAATAAAATATCCCCACGGTGAAGAAAACTTGATGTATTTTCTTTATTTGTGTGAACATACAGATTACGTATGGTAAAATAAATTTTTAATGATTTTACAGAATGAAATGTATCATATGTTAATTACATATCATATTTGTTATAATAATAATTCCTCGCTACCTCGTTCCGAATTAAACTTCTCCCTTTCTGCAGCGAGTCAACGTCCCACTGTTGGGGACATGCCACCTCCACTTTGGAAGAGACTATGCCGTGCTGACCGAGCGTGATGGTACAGGATTAAATATCAACTTTACGATCTCTCACAGAGGGTGTTATCTGAGTACAATATCTTTTAGCTAGATTTTACCCCTAGCTTCCTGGGGAGGAAATGTGGTGGTGGCACATGTATTTCTAATCCGTTACTATACGGACAACTTTAATTAATTCTCTAACACTTGCGCGAATGAACTTTTTACGGATTTAGACGCGTATATTTGTTATAAATTTTAGCCCGAAGTTTCGAAGACTTAATTAATCTTATAAATATACTCGTCTTATAAATATATTTACATAATTAGGTGTGCCCCGCGCTGTTGCTCGCGGTAAAAAGGATTAAAAAATCTGTTCATTTTTAATCATCCCACGGGAACATTGCATGCTTTCGGGATAAAAAGTAGCCTATGTATTATTCTTATGTATAAGCTACATTATTGTAAAATTTCATTAAAATCCATTCAGTAATTTTTACGTGAGCGAGTGACAAACATCCAAACATCACTTACAAACTTTCACATTTGTAATATTAGTAGGATCTGTGATTAGGTGATTACAGTTTTGGATAAATTTTATTGATCCTAGTATATTTAAATATGTCAGCCTCTATTACAGAGTTAGTGCTTTATTATTTCGTTTAGTCAGTATTTTTCACAATTTTCTATCATAAGCAAAACTTACGCATCGCCAGAGAATCCGCCCCAAATCCTGAAAACACCGGCCAAGTACGAGCGGTACTCACGCCAGCAGGGTTTCGTACATCAGATCAGTCCTTATTTTATCGTCATATTAAAACTTTTGTAATTTTGAAGCTCTTTTTTGCAACAAATATACCGGACGAGGCTTACCTGGAATCGCTAGTTGCTAGCGCGCAAAATTACAAAGTTACAACAAAAAGAGTAGCCCTGGTCTACTATAGTAGGCCACGCGTGTACTCTAGTGTTAATATTTATTGTATTTATACCAGGTTTTTTAGTTTTTGCGACAAGTGCAGAAACAAATATTAAAATTTCAACTGTCTAACACAGTTCATGATATACAGCCCGGTGACAAACGGATGATTTTTGACAATACCATGTTACGGTTTCAGTACGGAACCCTAAAATGATTAACCGTAATAATTTATAAATACATTGTAACATATTTACTATTAAAAGAAATTATGTCGCGTGTGGGTGAGTCTAAGCACATTCCTATTAGATTTAAAATCTGTCGTGAAAAATGTGAACCATATCAAAACCATCAGCTTAATACTTGTACAGAATGCGCCTTAAATTAAATAATTTGCTTAGCTCAAAAAAAAAACACCCTTGAAAAACCTAAATCTAATATATAAAATTCACGTGTCACAGTGTTAGTTACCGTACTCCTCCAAAACGGCTTGGCCGATTCTTCTCAAATTTTACATAAATATTTAGTAAGGTCTGAGAATCGGCCAACATCTATTTTTCAAACTTTTTTTTTGTATGGCAAAACAACGTTTGCCGGGTCAGCTAGTATTATCTAAAATTATTACATTGTCATCGGTCTTTTATATGTGTGCAAAATTTCATAACAACTTAACTACTGCAAGTGGGTGAAAAATCCTTACATAAATAGATTAATACATTGATAGACACATACCGATATAATGCGTTTTGCTCTGGAATTCCTCTGGAATAAATAGCACCCACTTTAACTTTTTTCTGCACTTCTCGCTGGTTGACTGGAAGAAAATGCCGTTGGCATTAAGTCCACCATTGTACATAAATCATTTATGGTGTGCAAAAATTGTAAAATAAATAAAATAAATAAATTCCGCAACAATGCGTAGTTTATTAAGACGATACCAAAATAGCTTCGTGCATTTTTCTACGTACGAAGTTTTCATTGTTTCTTTAGATTGAATGGCTAGAGCTCTAATTTTTAAGTATATGTTTTTTCAATATATGATCTAGGATCGCATAAACTCAGAAACACGATTGAAAAAAGTTTTCTCGATAGAAAATCTTAGCGAAACAATCTCTCTAATTTTTTATTTTTTTCATTTGTCGGTCTATTATCGCGTATTAACTAATGAAATAACTTTAAAAACATAAGTAACTATTATATATAGAAACACGTAAATCAGAATTAAAATATATTTTGTAGATTTTGAGTAAATAGGAAAAGTATCCCTAATTCTTCATTTTCTGTGCCTACTGGCTGTGTTAATATGTACGTGTCGGCGATGATATACGATAATATTGATGTAGGCCCTTAACTCACCCAATGCTTTGAATGAAGGTCAGCCATAGAAAAATGTTTAAATTAAAAGTTTAATACGAAGTATTATGTTAGTAGACCATTTTTAATCTAATAAACAGTATCGCTGAATTTTTTTGGTGATTACCAAAACCTGACTTCATTAATTAAGTACTTTCCAGCTTTAGGGCACCATATAGGTATAGGTATAGGTTACCAGCATAGAAGAAGTAAGCTCTGTTTTAAGTAGGTAAAATCCTAAGGACCTATACTTCGAACTATTTTAAGATGGGTACCTACAGCTTTAAAGAAACCTAGGTATACCTTTCCTGTTTTAGGCATAAAGTATAAAAGTAGGCCAAATACTAACGTATTTCAATTACTGTAGAATAGTTTCGTGTAAAGGTTTTATTGGTTAAGTAATTTAAGTATTATGCTAAAGAAAGTAAATGTCAGTCTTGCTAGACCAATGCCCCTCTAGTTCGTCGGTTTCTCTCGCATTAGGTTCCCTACTCCGGCCGACTGTAGCCTACCTCGTAGGAGTACGTCACTGGTGTTATTTATCCTAAGGCCATAGGGGCCATGATCCTGGGCGGCCAGCCTGAGAAGGGTGGCGAAAGCCTTCAAGTTTAAAATTTTGCTCTATCTGTAGTAATTTATAGGGCGGCTCATTAAATTGGCCCGGGGCGTCAAATCAAATGGCCCAAGGCACTAATTTTCAAAATACGCTTCTGGAGTATCCTGCTATGGCGTCCTGCCGCCTTTCGAGACGTGGTAGTGTTTTATCCAATACGTCATAACAATATTATATTTTATGTATAGGTCTATTTAAAACAAGATTATAACAAAATATATCTAGAAAGTGATTGTGACAAAATATCAAAAATATTTTGGAGTAGCTTCTTATCGTCAGAACGCAAAATAGTTTGAACAAATGCCAAGTAATCGGGCAATTTTCCAATTTGCCTGAGATTTTGATACGTGGTAAAAAAAAATGTTTCCAGCACGTCAATTCTTTTCTTCAAGTACGCGATAACTTTCTTTTGTTCATTATTATACCGCTTATTATATTATACATACTTACCATTTCTTTAATGACAAGCGCTGTACTTGTAAATTTTTAATGTGGTAAATTACTTTTCTGAAATATCTACCATCTACACAGAAAAACAAATAGTTGTAAGAAAAATCAATAGGTACTTAAGTACTTAATAATATTTTATAACTATCTTGCTAGATGTTAGGAGAAACCAACTACAGAAAGAAATGCAGTAAAAGCTAGATATGAGAGCTTTCATACGTTTTTTGTTACTCTCTGTTTTCACTTTTACAAATCGTTCAAAAAACGCCTGATCAGAATGCATTACTTGTTATGGACCAAAATTAAAAATATGTTTAGGTCTCCAGCTGTTTGTTTCAGCCTTAGGTAAAAAAAAACTCAGTATAGGGTTAAGTTAAACGATCAATATAATTTACATTGTTAGAAATGTTCATATCGGTTCCAGATCAACAGGAAATAAAAGGTATACCAGAAAATCTCTAATAATACACGTATGGGCTGAGAAATAAAATAATAGGATACAATGACATGACACCAACTTTTTATTTAATTTTGCCTAAATATTGCACATTACTTTCTTGGCGTCTTCCATGTTTGTGGACACTAAACACATTTATTTTATTTTTTATTTTATCAAATACAAAATATGTGTTTATAGATCTTTATTATTACCTCAAGAACATTATGTCCACTTAGAGTATAGTTTCAAATGAATAAGTAGAAATAATTTGCATTGGTTCTTTATCAGATTCAATAACTCAAAGAAGCAAATGTAGGTACAAATTGTTTTAATAATCAATTTGTTACAACGTTCTAAAAACTATGTAGGTGAATTTAAAAGTGAGGGTAGTTTTAAAAAATTTCGAACCGACTAGAGATAACGCCAACATAAGGCCTATGTCATAATGACGAATAAATTATTTAAAAAATGTTTGTCGTTTTATATAAATATATATAAGTATTTATTATAATTATAATTTTTTTTTCATTTTGTTTACTTTTATTATATTATTTATTTTCATGCTTTTATTTTATTTAACTTATTTACTGATTGCTAAAGCAACGTAAAGGTCTTAGTAAAATATTAAAAATATTTTATCGTTTTATTATTTTTTCCTCAGGGTTAAGTATTAGTTATGTAAGTTATTTTGTTATAATTTTGATTATAGTTAATTTTCTTATAATTTTGTTATTTTTTATTGTATTTAATTGAATAGTATTTTATAGATTTGAAACAAAAATTATTCGTGAAGTTTGTAATTTTAAGTTTTGTTTTTTTAACTCGTAAGTAAATTATCGTTACTTAGTTTGTAGTTTATTTAATATAACATGCTTATGTTTTTTCCGATATAAACACTTTTATCTTCTTTTTGAATATGGATATAGTTTTACATTATTTTAAATCATTAGGCAATTTGTTATAAATTTGTATGCCATCATACAGCAAGCTTCTCTTGCCATATTCTGTTCTCGGAATTATAGAAGATAATTTGTTAGTATTTCATAAGTTACGGGTAAATTTAGTTTTATTTATGCTAGTATGACTATGAATCTTACCCAGAAGAATTTTGATGAATATTATAAAGTTAATCTACATTTAATTATAAAATGACATTTAAATACAGTAAAATATGCTTCTTGATAAAAAAATAACTTAACCTAAAAAAAGTATAAACATAGGAACTTTTTTAATGACGGATATTGTTATGCAACTATCAAGTCTTACTTAAATTAGGTCATTTAAATATCTATTTGGCGGACATTTTAGTTAAATTATCGACTACATACTAGTTAGTTTATTATAAGTAAGATAAGTACATCTAAGAAAATCAAACAATATAATTTTATTACAAAATCGTCGGTTTAAATGCGACACTTTCTAGGATATTTTGCAAAATTATAAACTTTTTAGTAGAGAAATAAAGTATTAACATATTGGTTTTTATCGTTTAAAAGAAGAAAATAGGTTTTAAATGACAGTGTTAAGAAGTAACAAAGATTTAAAAAGTAGGATTTATTGGAGTATTAATTTTAAATTCGCCAAAAAACGTTAGTTACGAATTGTACATCTAGACCGACAATAAAAGAATACAAACTAATACAGATTCACCCTTAGGTTGCTTTAATTTTTTTGAAAATGGAACATGACTAGGGCCTCTTTGTTATATTATCTGTGGTAGGGCATTAGAAATACGTTTTTAGGGTTCCGTACCCAAAGGGTAAAAACGGGACCCTATTACTGAGACTTCGCTGTCCGTCCGTCCGTCCGTCCGTCCGTCCGTCCGTCCGTCCGTCCGTCCGTCCGTCCGTCCGTCCGTCCGTCCGTCTGTCACCAGGCTGTATCTCAAGAACGGTGATAGCTAGAGAGTTGAAATTTTCACAGATGATGTATTTCTATTGCCGCTATAACAACAAATACTAAAAATAAAATAAAATAAATATTTAAGGGGGGCTCCCATACAACAAACATGATTTTTAGGGTTCCGTGCCCAGTATCTCAAGAACGGTGATAGCTAGACAGTTGAAATTTTCACAGATGATGTATTTCTATTGCCGCTATAACAACGAATACTAAAAATAAAATAAAATAAATATTTAAGGGGGGCTCCCATACAACAAACATGATTTTTAGGGTTCCGTACCCAGTATCTCAAGAACGGTGATAGCTAGACAGTTGAAATTTTCACAGATGATGTATTTCTATTGCCGCTATAACAACAAATACTAAAAATGAAATAAAATAAATATTTAAGGGGGGCTCCCATACAACAAACATGATTTTTTTACCGTTTCTTGCTCGATACTAATAACGTTGCCTTATGTTGCATAGATAATGGTACGGAACCCTTCGTGCGCGAGTCCGACTCGCACTTGACCAATTATTTACTAGCCAGGCGTAACGTGCGATAGCATTTTTTTCTTATGGACGTTTAATGTTTATATTTAATTAATTTTTATCTTATAAGGGCCTATGCCCTTATGTCTGTGCGACTTACTACATTAATATGGCAGTTGAATGTCGTCAAATACGATCTAAACGAATCATAGAACCCAGGTCAATCGCCGTAAAGATAATAAGTAACCTCGCTTCATGATTTGTCACTCACAATGACGCTTTTCATAAATATATGAGCCAGTAAGACAGATATAAAACAAATAAATATAATAAAACATTGATTACACATAATAATTATCTAAATATCAAGATTTTTAATGGTTAAAAATATTCTGAGGTAAATTATCTACATTTTTACTCAAACATTGCATCAAGCGTCCGGCCCACGGTATATTTTTTATTTCAAAGTCCTAAATAGGTTTTATATGAGATTGTAAGTCTTCTTGGTTTAAAATACTAACATATAGAAGTTAAGAATGTTTAGTGTTTTCTATTATTTTACATAGACACAAGTGTTGATTATATTTATTTTCTAAAGGTCTTTATTATATTATCTGTGCTAAAGGCTATAAACTAATGCGACAAATCTTCCTCAATGTTATTATATCGTAAAAATGAAGCGTTAAAAATTATTTTATAAAAATATCATGCAAACCAGAGTCATAAACTATTCTATGATTTAATTGATTGGTAAAATAAAATAAAATAATGTACAGATATAAACTAACAGAAATATCGGATTGTTTTGCTGTAGAGAGATTCAGTTTATGACCTTTGTTAAAATAAAACATAATCGATGACTTCGTTATTAAAATAAAAGTCGTCGGAACACGTAAAAAGAGAGAGCCAAACCTAATATTAAGTGGGTGTATATCTAATTTTTAATCTGTAAAATTTTACGATTGCACCATTATACGCAATACTTATAAACGGGTCGTGTTTCAACGCATCATCAAGGATGTTCTTTTTCTACTGCCATAAACAAGTTTGCATGAATGCAATATTATTTCAGTGGTTGTAAATAAATTTGGCAAGGCCAAACAGCGGTCTCCCGCCTCCGTACATTGTTATACATATAGGACATATTATTGCTTATAGCACATTTGTTTTGAAAACAAAACTCGATGTAAAAATAACACTATAAAAATTAGGTGCTGATTATTTTGGGATGTGAGGACATTTATTGTTATAGGTAGGTAATTATGGGTGTTAGTTGTTTGTTTCTTTCAGGCTTTCATTAACAGGCATTTTATATGTGTGCCAACATGATGAAATCATATTTTAGTTTAATCGTAAAACCAATCATACATAATATCATAGTTTTAAAATAGATGCTGTAAGACTCCTAACGACTTTTTTAATTATTTCATTTCGAGTTATGACAGTGTAAGATTGAACCGTTTCTTTGTATGTTTTGAGTACAGCGGCCGTATTATGAGCTTTTATTTACAGGCAGTTTACGCCGTGAATTGAACTGTCTGGCAAATTCGTATTATGAACAAAAATCTTAGTCAGTCAGTTCGCTAAACCAGTTGTACATTAATATGTTTAAGGAGAAGGTACAACTAAAAGTTAAAGTACTAACTAAATATTTTAACTAAAAGTTTTATTTCTGCCATAATACCTAATTTAGCCATGCAGTTTACGGCCTGCCTGGAACTGGAATGATTTTAAAAACCTCATAATACGCCGGCAGAGGCGTTTATGTACCCTAGATGCTCTATTTTTTTAACAGCAAACTAAACGGCGTAAAATTCTTCTTCTCAGTCGTTCATTCTTGGCAGAATGGTCGTGGCTGATGATGCTTCATTTTCATTAGCCAGTGCAGCTCCCGCGATGCGTCTCCACTTGTTGCGGTCCTTGGCGTCTCGTGAATTTTGGACAAGGCTTGTCCTCGTTGCCGCTTTAATGGTGTCTGTCCAGCGCGTGGGTGAGCGCCCGCGCGACCGCTTGCCTTCCACTTGTCCTTGGACAACTAGGCGCTCCATGGAGTGTTCGTTCCGGACGACGTGTCCGAAATATTTGAGGATTCGTGTTTGCACAGTCGATGATAATCGTTGTTTGATGTTTAGCTCTTCCAGGATTGAGATGTTTGTTCTGAAAGCTGTCCAAGGAATCCGTAGAAGTCGACGCCAGCACCACATCTCGAGAGCATCGATTTTTCGTCGCTCTTTGAGGCGAACCGTCTGGCGTAAAATTAGCAGTTAACAAATACTACTAGTCTACAGTTCTTCATGTTTCAATAATTTATTTTTAGATATAGCTATTATTATTCACTAATTTACATACATTTAGCCTGCACAAGTTACTATACCTACATCCAAAGGTTTCTCGGCAACCATTATTATTTATTTATTTATTTATTTTACACTTTACTGTACACCATAAACTTAATTAACTAGACATTTCTTAAATTAACACATATTATCTAAAATAAGCTAATACGGAGCTACGATGTCGGAGACCCTAAATTCCTTTTATCATCTTTTCTATAGAAGAGGAAAACTCAAACTACAAACCACCACTGGAATCTGAATAACCTCTAAATTGGTGGATCTTACCACAAATTACCAAATAGGAAATTGCTCTCCCATTTTCCATCGTTTTTGAGCACAGAAAGATTTTTCCTTACGAGTTAATTCTACAAATTCGCAAGTAACTATATGCGTAAATTTATCACCTCCAATGTCTCTCAAGCCCAGGTTAAAGAACTTTGTACCAAAAATGCCAAGTCCAGTTCTATTACGGTATGTTAGTTGTTTAGCAACATCGATTTTCTTTTAGAGGACAGACAGAAATACTTGACTTATTTATTATAAAGATTTAAAATAATGATGATTTAAAGTGGAATTTACATTGAATTGAAAACAGTCAACAGCCAAAAACACTTTTGGACCGCCTCCAAGATCGTTTTACATGTTTGTTCTTCAATCAAAGATTTAACCATAAAATGGCAATTACAAAAACTAATCTCATATTTTTCTTGATTGTGCGTTTTGATTGGCTTAATTAAAGTAAGTGTATAGAATGTCTTACACAATACTTTAAAGAAAGGTTAAGTTTAATTATCAGATCGGAAACGGCGGAAAGTCCATAAAAGAAAATATTATATCGCAAGGACGGGGGATAGTAGGAGTTAGGTATTTATATTTTTAGAGTTTCGCACCAAAATTGGTAAATGGGACCCTAGACTCCGCTTTACGTCTGTCAGTAGGCTATATCCCATGAACGCTCACAGCTAAACAGCTAGATAAACATATTATGCATTTAAGCCCGTAATAAAAAGCGGTTTTATTTGACTAATAGATAAAATATTCAAAATTTAAGCTTAATGCTTGTGTCTCGGGCTATGTTATGTTTAGATACAACTTCGTCTGTTAACAACTTATATATAGGATATTTAGAAAATACCCAAACGCATTGCAAGTATTATTTATTTGTGGTTAACACTCAGACAATCCTGTTGGGTTATCCTGTAAGGGGACAGGACGCCACGGGTCGACTTACACCCGTCATGGGACCCATAACTATTAAATTAATAAAGTAGTTACCTACGTAATTGTCTTAATTAAAGCGTTGTACTAGTTTTGAATGTTTCATTTGGCAGCGTTCATTAGTAGGTGGTCGTTATTCTACTGAGGAAAACAAAAAAGTCTAGTATCGCCCACGAACGGACACTCGAACTTCACTGGAATATTTTTCGCTCTGAATATCACCTAATGGCATTCAATGAGTAACCCTTTGCGCAATACAGGTGACCTTATTTTAAATAACGAGAGCTTCGGCGTTGGTCGACTTTAAATTGTCGACGTAATGTTTTGCATTCTCAAAATAGATGTTTTGCTTAAATAACTTTGGAATTTGCTTATCCTATGCTGACGCATTACGAATACAAATCTCACCACCCTTTTTCCTTCCCTGGGCGTTGTAAAAGCCAGCTAAGGGATATTTTACACGTATAAGGTCCCATGTGAGAGACGGAAATCTCGAAAATAAACTCTATGCTAACACAGAATATGTATGCCAATATGCCTGCGCAGCGTGGCATAGTGGATCATGATCCCTACCAAAGTGAGACCCGTGCCCAACAGTATGACGTTATTGGGTTGGTCACAGAGAGAGAGAGAGAGAGAGAGGTAGTTGTGTTTATTTTGAGAACTTTTAGCTATAGGTACAACATAAATTTACCTTCGTACATAAATTAGATCTTCTTCTTTCACAAGTTAGTAAGTTTAATTTCAGCAGTCAGTATCTACATACAATACCGAGCAACCAGATTGCAAAGCTCTGCTGACAATTTCAGCGTTAAAGTATTGTTAGCTGACTCGAACATTGAATCCGAAACAATACGATTGAATACAAAGTGCAAACTCATGCCAATGTATATTGAGAAACAAATATTATGAAATATGATGCGACTTTAGGAATCTGAAGTGGTTTAATATGGCTTGATATTATTAAACGGGACTCTGTTAGAAACAGGCGGCATCGCATAATTTCACGTCTACCTGTGCAACCCGATATGAGAGCTCCCACTCCAAAATAGCACGCTCATACGAAAACACATGTATTTCCAGTGCCCCGCTATTGTAGTTAGGTTATAATTTCTTTTTTTTTTTAATCATTTTGGCAGCTATCTTCCTGAACGAGTTTCCTTCTCATTGTTTTACGTATTTTTATGACAGTATAAAATTAAATATAGAACTATGATGATTCGGTATGTCTCGAAACATAAGCTTCTGGTCTTAAGCCAAGTGTCTCGTCATAAATTGGCAAATAGTTATTCTTATAGTATCATCCGTCCATTAGATTTGTAATCGATTTGCCATTTCTTCTAAGAGATAGCACTCGAGAAAATGATATACTTACGTAGGTAGTTCTTACTGTGTAAATATATTTCCGAATATATTTCCGTAACATATACTTACACCTTTATTATATTATCTGTGTTACATTAATATAAAGCCTGAGTCTAAGGCTTAAAATAATTTTGTTCTAAAATCAAAATCTAACTAAACGACAAACACAACGACAAACTTAATTTTATAACTGGAATGTAGGTTACGATTTGCATCACAGATATTTTTTGCTACAAAAAGTTGCAAACTATAAATTATTTGATGCTTTTTTCTTATTATTTGATATCTTGGAGTTGCTGAGAAAATGCTTCAGAGATAGACAGACCAAACGAAAAAATGATTAATATTTTTTGTAACCTAATTATTATTCTAAGCAAAACGATTTTGAAAATTAAAATCACAAAATAATGCAAATCGATAGGTAGTTTAACTTCTAACCGTTTTCAATAGTTATCTATCCTCAATTCTTGCTATTAAAGTCAGACTAATCCTAAACTTTTTAACCTACGTCAGAAAAAGGAGGGGGCTCTTAATTCGTCTGCATGTTTTTAAAATTTTTTTTTTTATGTTTATTAACTCTTAACTGGGCAAAACGATTTTAATCATTATTTTTTTATTTAAAAGCTAGTGGTTTCCGTGTGGTCCCATCGGCACCAATTCAGGATTTGTTGGTTATCTCCTGAGAAATCGAGGGAAACCCTCAAATTTCAAACGCACATATTGTCGGTTGAAATTTTTTTTTCAAAGTATTCAAGTATGTCCTTACATATCAATAAGCTACTGATGACAGTTTTTTCTACCACAAAGACAGTAGATATAAAATATCTCACTGATAGACGAGGATAACAATCTATCCGTAATCGCAGATTGGTTATTGAAAATGGCCGTAGGTAAAGTTATGATGCAATCGTGCAACTATCCGACAGATGTCAATAGACCGCAATAAAGTGCGACTTTGCATCACAATGGACTATCTTTTATTTACCAACCTTGACGGAAATCGAAAGAGATAGGCGAACGATGTGGGAGGCTGAACTATCATTTTATATTTTACTAGCCGGTTTCTTACAACCGGCTAATAAAAGGGTTGATTCGATTTATACAGGCACTATTAAGAACTGACCAGTGGTAAAATTTACATTTACTTCTATTTATTTTGGTTAATACCCAAGGAAGGTCGATGTCACAAAGTCGGTTGTAAAAATCTGTCAAATCCAATTGCAACATGAACAAGTGCGCTGAACTCGAATATCAGGATAAAGGTAGGAGAATAACGATGATTTATTCAGATTAGTAAATCAAAATGAAATGAATTACAGTGGAGACAAGTATAATATTCTTATTTAGCATTCTATGGCACCTATAAACCCTTTTATAAATAAAACATTGCAGATAAGTTTGACCCAAAAAAACAACAGCACTTGTCGAGTGTAGACTCAAGGATGCCAAGATATTCGATGCAAGAGTTAAATAGTTTTAATTAGTTCGGGCCGTTGTAAATTAATCTCATACATTTTCGGAAGTTTATTGTATACCTAAGTGAGTAAAAAGACATTTTAGAAAATTCTGAATACTTTTATAATCGTAATTGTTCACATAAACTCTAATCTTCATAATGTTTAATTTTGGGAAGGGTTTAGAGTGGCAGGTGTCAACAAAAAAATTTTTTTTGGAGATATCTACCTACTGTCACAATTTTCGACTTTCGCTCTCGAACTTCCAGTCTGTAGTTAATATTCTTTTTCGGTTAGACATTGACCAGATAATTGCCATAACGCTACGCTTGGCAGGCGAGTTGGCGATCGCAATAGGTATTTTGTTGCTCATTACATTACTCCCTTAGTCGCCTTTTACGACACTCACGGGAGGCATGGTGAGGTGCAATATTCTATGCCGGCACCCCAGGGATGGATGAATGAATGGACAAGTTGAAATCGCACACTTAGGTGTCCGTACTGTTATAATCATCATCATGGGTATCATCAAGTTACATAGTTGAATAGCAGCTTCCTTAAATTTATTCAGTGGCAGACTTGCATCCCCCCCCAGTTTTATTCTATAATTGTAATGTCCTCTCAGGAGTCAGTCAGATGTCAGCTGGGACCGATTTTTAACATGATACTTCGCTCATATTCCTTTTACATAGTCTTAAGTCATGTTAAAAATAAAATCTATTTTCATTCTTTCTAAATATTGATTGTATTCTGGTTTTTGTATTTATTGTAATAGCATTAACGGATATTACATAAACTGTGAATTTGTCAGCTCTTTAGTTTTCACCATTTTAGAGATACAGTCTAATGACATGACAGACGGAAGGGCAGATGGACGGACTGATTATTGGATTACCTTTTAGTAAGGAACAGCCTGGCACATTATCTCACTCACTTGGTACAGTGACAGTTTTACCTTATTTCTGGCTTTAGTCGAATCATATTACAGTAATCATAAATATATAATTAAAACGCGTACTGGTAGTATAAAGCAAAACTGCAGCGTAATAAAATGCTTTCATTACGGTTCTTGTCTCATTGCTCCAGTAAAAATATCACATCCCAGTTCCCTCCAGTGTGCAAACATATGCGTTCCCCTCCACAGACAGCTGACTCTTGCATTTCAGCCTAAAATAAACCTGTAAATATGCGTCATCGCATGACTTATCTTGCTATTATTTATGAGAATAACTCAGTACACTGTTGGCGACATTTTGTCCGATGAATCAATTATAGCTATCTTTCTGCTTTTGTTACAATGACGCATTATAA
The DNA here is from genome assembly GCA_916999025.1 of Orgyia antiqua. Lineage (NCBI taxonomy): Eukaryota > Metazoa > Arthropoda > Insecta > Lepidoptera > Erebidae > Orgyia > Orgyia antiqua. The sequence continues at coordinate 14,670,970 of OU779863.1, read as the reverse complement.
TATTTTAAGCAATAGTTTCATTGCTTAGTAAGAAATGTAAATTAATTAATGTGTAGGTGTACTTATTGATGTATCTACTGGTACGGATCGATATATCAGTTATCTATACCATAGATATACTAATATTATAAGGCTGAAGAGTTTGTTTGTTTGTTTCAACGCGATAATATCTTGGATAGTTCCTTGTAAATTGCACGTGTACTCAGGCAACAGCTAGTTATTAATATTGGGGTTAGTACTCAAATATTGTCAAAATAAAATATAGATCAGCAATCTTCTTTCTGTATGGTTCTGATATTTTATCCTGAACTTATGTGGAATTTCTACACTAATAAATAAACGTTATAAAAACAAAAACACATGTTATAATTTTTTGTTCGCTAATCTCTCAAATAGCTGAACTGATTGCTTTGAAACTTTCTCAAACAAGCATAATGTTTTATTTAGTATCATATATACACACCGGCACAATTAGCGTTTTAGCATTAATCTTTTACTTGAGGAACTGGCCAGTTATGATATTTTTTTAATTTATTGTCAAACTTGAAAATAGAAAATTAGATGACAGACACTTTTTTCATTCATTTGTTTTATTTTCCCGAACAATACGTCTTGTCAACTTGTTCGAGTAATAACTACGTAATTGTAATTTTTTTGAAAAATTGCACTTAATGGTTTTTTATAAATTTGTTATTCTATAGGCAATTTTGTTTATTAAAAGCTCTTTATTATGCCTGACTTAACATCACTGGAAATCATTAGGGCTGATGAAATGAGAAGAAATGGCCATACCTACAGATCGATTGCCTCAAGGCTTCGTCGACCAGTATCAACGATTCATCGCAGCATCCAGCGGTACAGATCGTCTAATTCTCTTGTGAGGAGGAGGGGTCAAGGTAGAAAAAGATGTACATCGAGGCGAGATGACAGTTTTTTACAACTTGGAGTTCGTAGGAATACGCGATTAACGGCTGTACAAGCTCGAAATGAACTGGAAGACGTTCGAGGAGTACGAGTAAGTGAGCGTACAGTTCGCAGGAGATTTGAAGAAGTTGGTTTAGGGTCGTATATACCTGCCAAAGGCCCAAAACTTGAGAGACGTCACCGCGTAAACCGATTAAGCTATGCGCGAGGACATAGTCATTGGGATTTGAACGAATGGCAGCAGGTTCTCTTTACTGATGAGTGCAGAGTTCTTTTAAAACAGATCGATGGGAGACAGCGAATATGGAGACGCAAAGGAGAACGCCACATACAGTCTCATTTTGAACACACAGTGGCTTATGGTGGCGGCTCGATTATGGTTTGGGGAGGGATATATTTGGGAGCTCGCACGGAGTTAGTGATAGTCACAGGAGGGACCATGACAGCAGATCGATACATCAGAGACATTTTAGAGGAACATGTTGTACTCGTACCATTTGCTCCATTTATTGGTGACGACTTTATTCTAATGCAAGATAATGCTTGTGCTCATAGTGCACAATCGGTACAGGCATATCTGAGCCACGTAGGTATACCGGTGATGCAGTGGCCAGAAAATTCCCCCGATATGAATCCGATAGAGCATGTCTGGGACTTGCTAAAAAGAAGGGTTAAATCCAGAATGCCACCCCCTAACAATCTGAATGAACTTGGAAACGCATTACTTGAGGAGTGGGAGCGGTTGCCTCAAGAAATCATCGATAACATAATCTGTAGCATGCCCAGACGAATGGAAACCGTAATCAGAGCAAGGGGGAAACACTCGTTATTAATTTTTCTTTAATTTTATTGTTAATTCATTTAATGCTTATTTTTTTTTATTTTTTGTGATGGTTCATAATCATCTAAAAATTTCACTTATTTCAAATTTCTTTATTTTTCAATAAAAATAACGAAGACTTTTCAAAGTCGTTGTTAAAAGATTTTAATCAATTTGTTATTTTGTGTCTAATTACATTTTCGTCAAATATGAAATGACCATAAAAAAATGGACCAGAGGTCCCAAGCCAAGCTCACATGCTTGTTTTATTGGTGCCAGAATACGGATAAACTAGATAAACTACTTTTCTTTTGTAAATACATACATATAATACATAGAAAGACACAGTCGCAGAACAGACGTTTGTTTTTGTGTTGTATTGTGTTGTCGTTAAAAAATAAAACCGGTCAAGTACGAGTTGGACCCGTATACTAGGGTTCCGTAGGTATATTATTTCAAGACCCCAAAATAACATCATATAACGGGTTAAGGGCACGATGAATATTAATTGTTGAAATTTTCATAGTTTGTGTATGTCATGCTACATCAACTGACATACACAAACTATGAAAATTTCAGCACTCTATCACCGTTTCACAGGTACAGCCTGGTAACAGACAGACGGAGAGCGAAGTCTCAGTAATAGGGTTCCGTTAATCCCGTTTTACCTTTTATTACGGAACCATTTTTTTTTAAATCTTATTTATTTAGGGACTTTTACTGTAGTGACAATATGCCAGTCCCATTGTACCCTAACTAAGAATAATTATAAACATCCCTCTTTCTTTGGCCATCTTACATCTTACACCTCTTGAACCCAGTATGTAAGATTACGGAACCATAAAAAGAACTAAAACCAAAACCGTGTGACGCCATCCATGAGTCTACATAACTAAAATTAAGAAGCGTAATTTAGGTTAATTAGACGTATATATTATTATGTTACATAATTTTATACCGTGAAATATTTTCTAACACTTTTAATTTTGCGCCCAAAGCATAACCGTATGAGTAATAAAATACAGTTTTCAACTTCCGTTGTTATAAAAACAAATAATACTACGCATAATTAAGAAAGTTTTGGTAATAACGTAAAAGAAAATCGTATGCATTTTCAATGCCAGTGCCTATTAAAATATTATATTGTCCACTGTAGGCATTTCTTTTCTAGATTATTTTAACTATGCGATTATTATAGTTACTCATTTCTATAACTTATGAGAAAAATAAATATCCTAAAAACTTTTGTAAAACGTCGTCTAATACTGGCCTAATTTCCAATTTCCACAACCCTGTATCAAAAATCAAACTTTTAAATAGGGTGCAGAGATTTTTTTTAAATCACCATTGCGTGATAATTTGGTGATAATCCACAAATTTTTCACTCTTTGGTGATCTTAAAAAGTCTGTGAAACTTTTACTTTTCGATTTCTATTTGAGTTCTAGTTGAGTGAGTCACTGATTTTTTTTTGTCTCTTTCCCTGTTAGTCTCGTATCTTCAGTTTCTTTCTTGCTGCTGGTCTCTAACTAGCACGCAATTGAGCTTCTTTACATAAAATAAAAGAGGAATCTTCGACAGCATTTTTTGCCCTAATTATCGATACCTGGAGGGTGGTATCTGCAGAAATAATCCCAATAGTTGTTTGTATAGGTGAATGGGCCTGTAGATCCCAGGAACACTTGATTCAACTTTAAGCAATGTGATTGTTATATGAGAAGATAATAATAATTGTGATAAGACATTATGATATAGAATTAGGTTTCCAATGGGATAAGATACAACAGGGGCGTATATACATACCCCCACAGTAAACGATAGGGGGAGGTTCACTACCATTTGTCTTCAAATTATGATATGTACCTATCGCTATTAACGTGGTCATGATAGATGGAATTGCTTTATTGCGGGAGTGTTTGTGGTGATGTTTTAGGGGGGGTTTTCTGTCTGTAAGGTCTTTTTAATTAACACGAAGGTATAGTATCCCAATGAGCAGTGCGCGGGATGCAGGAGCGGGGTACAGCATGCGGGAGTGCGCTCAGCTCGAAATAACCCGTCGTATTTTGGTCGAACCGCCCCCCGCCCTCGCATCGTCGCCGGCGCTACGCGCGCCGTTTCAACTCCGCGCACTAACCGCTAACTATTCGCAATCGACCGACGTCTTGGTTGTTGGACTTGGGTTATAATGACTTGACTTCTGCTAAATGAACCCGTGGACTAGTATAAGTTTTTCGCAGTGGCGTTTTTATTTCTTACTACACGAGCGCCGATTTGAGGATTTTATTGCGATAAGGACTAAAAGCGTCGAGTGAGAGTTTTTTTTGTGCGTTGTGCTGCAGTGGCGGCGTTATGGAGAAGCAATCCAGGTGGTCGGAGCAACGCTCCGAACAGCGCGTGCAGCAGCATTCCGAGCGGCGGGAGCAAATAGTGCAGCAGCAGGAGCGCGTCCAGCGCACCGAGCAACATTACACCAGACAAATGCTCTCCCAACAAGGTCAGTCCATCTTCATCTACTGTACACTATACTCCAATACTTACATCAACTTTTACACTTACAAATCACTGTAAGCACTACTGTACATAACATCAAACTACAAACTAATATAGAATAAGTATCATTGCTTGTCTAGTGCGAATTTTTTTTTCATGACCTAAAACTTTCCTGAAATTCATGATAGAAAGATGTAAGAAATGTTGCGCAGGCGCGCGGGTGTCGCTGGGTTGTACAGCGGCGCCCACGCGTGCGATCCTCGCCCAGAATAGACACACTATCTTGCTCGCGGTGGAAAAGCGCTATGCACAAATAAAGTTACGCATCAGGAAGAAACCAAAGACACACGCAGAGAGATCGCTGAGCGCGGCGCCTCGCTACTCGGACGCCGCGCCGAAACATCTCACATTTACTATCATGACATTTCTCTGTCATGTCTTACTATGTGAAAGGAATGAGCCTACATACAATAGGCGCGCGCGCGACCGATCGGACGTGTCTGAATAACGTGTGCACGCACATTTCTAAAATAAATTGATTTAGTAATCAGCAAAATGGATAAGAAATGTGGAGCCTGCGATGATGTTATATGCGACATCTCGTACATGGAATGCTCTCAGGAATCTTGCAAGGAGTTATACCATTCGGAGTGTCTTGGCTGGTCAATGGAAAAGTTTAAAAAGTTAAACCAAGAAGACAGGAATAAATGGGTGTGTTCTGCTTGCGTTAGTAACATGCCGAAGCGGGATAATTCTAACACGCCAGTTCGGGAAATTCAAACTGTGAACAAAGCATTTACACCAAGCAGTTATGTTAATGTAAATCGCGGTAGTCGTGTTAAATTAACTGAGGTGTCGATGATGGACAACGATAACAGAATCCTGCAGGAGATTCAAGAGCTTCGTCTAGAAATGAAAGCGAGAATTGATGACCAAGTAAGAGAATATTCTTTACTACAGAATAGATTTATTAATGTCGAAGCGGAATTAAAAGATTTAAAAAATATATTGAAGGTAGTTCAAAGACAAGCGAATAAAGTTGAGGGCTTAGAATCACAAATAAAGATTTTATTGGATGCAAATAAGCAGTTGAAGACTTGTCTGGGTGCGAAATGTATTGAAAGGGGGGAAGGTCCAGAATTAATTCAAAAGATAGAACAACCAAAATTGTCATTTGCAAAGACAGTATCATTAAATCCAGAAAGAAATGTCAATAAAAGTGGCTCAACAAAAAAAAGTGTGGCTACTAAACCGGCGAGTGTACCGACGAATGAAGAAAGTATTCCACATATACAAAATCAAGTTATAAAAAATTACACAAATACATCAACAAAGAATTGTATGGCTTCGAAATCAGCAAGTATACAGTTGAATGAAGAAAGTATTCAGAATAAAGAAACAGAAAGTAAAAGCGAATGGTCAGACGTAGTTTATAAAAAAAAGAGTAAATTCCGTCAAAATGAGGTCAAAAAAGGAGGAAATGCAAGTTGTTCGGGAATAGAGGGAATGGAGAAGAAAAAATATTTACATGTTTGGCGACTGAAAAAAGAAACTACGGCTGAAAGACTAGAAAATCACGTCAAGAATATTTGCGGTAAGGAAATTTCTGTCATAGTAGATAAAATCAAACACAAGACGGAAAGAGATTATGCTTCTTTTATTATTGGTGTACCTGAAAGCAGTTATGACACCTTATGTCAATCGGAAAATTGGGCAGTGAATATTGAATTTTGTGAATGGGTCTGGTTTCGCAGAACAGCCAAAAGCCCATAAAATAAAAAGTACCGGTATTGAGATTTACTACCAAAATGTGAGAGGTTTGCGTACAAAATTGGAAGATTTCTATGCAGGTGTGTCATCTTCAGAAGCAGATTTGTTCGCCATTACCGAAACCGGCTTTAATAAATCGATTTACGACGCAGAAATAATACCACCGGGATACACAATATTGCGCTGCGATCGCGCGGACGGACGAAAGCAGGGCGGCGCATGTCTCGTGGCCACACCGCGCTTAGAGATACGGCGAGTGTACGGCTCGAGTGACGTCATCATTGACGATAGGGTGTTCGAACTGATTTGTGCTACCGTACATCTACATAATAGACTTTTATTTTTATTATGTGTTGTTTACATTCCACCAAACAGCTGTGAGAATGAATACATGTTATTGTTTAGAATAATAGAACAACTGTGTAGTAAATATAGTGATATTGTTGTAATGGGTGACTTCAATATGCAATCCTGTTCGCTAAATGTATGTAATTATTTTGAATACTTATTATCTTTTTGTGAATTTACTCAGTGTAATACAGTCGTTAATTGTAACGATCGTAGTTTGGACTTAGTGTTAAGTACGCTTCCGAAAGGTGAGAGTGTAAATGTGCGCGCTGCGGGGGTGTCCCTCGTGCCTGTAGATGCGTACCATCCGCCGCTCGACGTGCGGATCGAACTGCGGCCGCGTCGTGTCCCGGGTTCATTTGCGTATGAGTCGAGTACTGTACCGACAGGTTGGAATTTTAATAAAGCAGATTTTTTTACATTGTATTCATCAATAGCGAAAATAGATTGGACTAATATGTACGAGCTTGATTTAGAGATGAGTTTAAATTATTTTTATGAAACAATTAATGCAAAAATAGATAACTGTGTTCCCAGAAAACAGCGAAGTCATGTAAACTCGAAGTATGCTTACCCCGAGTTTTACACTGTTGAAATAATTCGCAACATACGTTATAAGGCTATTCTACACAAACGGTATAAGGTAAGTAAGAATCAGGACGATTATGAGGCGTTTGCTCTGTGTAGGGCTAAAGTAAAACAGTTGATTAAATTAGCATACGAACAACATAATAACAGGGTTCAAAATCAACTGAAGAACGACCCAAAATCTTTTTGGAATTATGTAAAGTCCAAAAGAAGAAGTCGTAATCCACAAAGAATCCTAAAAAACGGGGAGGTTTTGTCTGGTCAGCAATGTGTGAAAGAGTTTGCTAACTACTTTCACTCGGTTTATAGCACAAGACAAGCAGAGCTGAGTGTTGCCGCGGCGATAGAGGGGGCGGGTGGTGAGAATGGAGCAGCGCGGATCCACCTGCAAGAATTTCAATTGAAGGAAGTACGAAGTGCGCTGGAACGACTCAAGCCAAAGAGGTCCGCTGGACCAGATGGTATTCCGCCGTACATACTTAGAGACTGTAGATCTGTGTTGGCTGAACCGTTGCTGCATATCTTTAATAAGTGCTTAAAGACAGCCGTGTTTCCCGAAAGATGGAAAACCACTCGTGTCGTACCGGTGCCAAAAGGAAGTATAGGCAGCGACAATGTAAGTGGGTACAGACCCGTTGCAGTACTGTCTTCACCGGCTAAAGTGTTGGAGTCAGCTATTCATAACAGCATTTTTAAGCAAGTGAGTGCCCAACTCTCAGATGCACAGCACGGGTTTCGACCAATGAGGAGCACCACCAGTAACTTGCTGAGTTACATGGCTCATGTTCTGCCGATCGTGGACGGTGGGGGACAGGCTGACGCTGCTTACTTCGACTTCAAAAAAGCATTCGACGTAGTCGATAATGACGTGTTGCTGAGGAAGTTGGCAGCGGTTGGTTTCACCCCGCATCTGCTGCATTTCTTCACCAGCTACATGAGGGATAGGCAGCAATACGTAGAGTACGAGGGATATAAGTCAGAGCCGTACTTTACGTGGTCAGGTGTGAGCCAAGGAAGTAACCTCGGACCTCTGCAATTTATAATTATGATAAACGATTTGCCCAAAGTAGTAAAACAGGCAAATTGTTTATTATTTGCAGATGATCTCAAGTTGTCCTTGGCAGTAAGGGATGAGAAGGACTGTGAACAATTACAGAAGGCCATAGACAGTGTAGTTACTTGGAGCAAGGAGAACCTTCTACAATTTAATGCTCAAAAGTGTGTCACTATCAGTTTTTCGCGTACACGTAGTCCTATTGAGCATAATTACAACGTTGATGGGATGCCAATGGTCAGAGTCACAGAGGTTAGGGACTTAGGAGTTAGTCTTAGCGCGGGGCTAACGTTTCGTGACCATATAATTAAGTGTTGTAAAAAAGCCTACAGAAACTTAGGGTTTATGATACGTACGGTTCGTGGTTTCACAAATATTATGGCGATTATATCGTTATATAACGCTCTGGTGAGAAGCCAACTTGAATGTAATGCAGTTATTTGGGCCCCACATGAGACTAAATATAGTCTCATGTTGGAGCGAATACAAAATAAATTTATTAGGTTTTTATATCTAAGACTGTATGGGGTGTATCCTTTTTATCCGCTTATGTATCCAACCTTGTTTATATTAGGCATGGTTGGATATAACGAGCTAAGAGTTAGGCGTGATTTTGCACTTGTCTCTTTTATATTTAAATTGATTAGAGCAAAAATATATAACGCCAACATATTAGAGTTAGTTTATCTCAGTGTGCCCGACAGATATGTGTGGCGACGACGTCGGCCTCAGCTGCTGGCCGTACCTCGTGGCCGCACTAATCTGGTGAATGAGGCGCCCCTGACGCGAGCGCTTGGCACTCTTAACCTTGTATCGGAAGACATAGACATATTTCACTGTACACTGAGTGAATTCACAAAGATAACTTTATACATTTTATCATATAGATGTTAATTAAGATGTGCTGCACTAACGAATTAGGTCTGCCTGTAATGTTAGTTGTAAGTTTTTGGAATAAATAAATAAATAAATAAATAAATAAATAAATAAAAAATATTTGCCCAGTATGCAATAAAGAAAGCGAATTTTAATTAAACACTACAAAACCAACAAGCGAACTCACAATTACGACTGGATCACTTATCTTACCTGTTATCTTTTACATTTAATTTTTTTTACTTTACATTTCTTATTGGTAATATTTTATAATATTGATGTTTTCCTTATTTCATCTTAATGCACAAATTCTGAGAATACATGTAAACTTTTAACTATACCACTTAGACTTATGCAGAGATGAATTGCAGTATAAAAACAAAAATTTGATATTTTTAATTTATTTTAGACTTGATTATGTAAGATACCCAAATATAAGCATTTAATATAGTAAATTAAATTGTGAGTTCGCTTATTCCTCCATTAAGGTTGCAGCGCGAACTTGTTTTTAGCTTAAGAACTTGTTTACGTATAAGGCGTAAAGTCTTATCCTTTTATGGAATCTGTACACATACGCTTCCATTCAAGGATTTTTTTTTGTCACAGCATGTGTGCTTAAAATTGATCTAAATAAAATAGATTGTATATACCTACACTAATAAACAAAGTCACATACACACCAATTCCAAAACAAATACATGTACATATATTTTTTAAACTTCTAAGTGTTATTCAATACTTGTAGAAATCCATTAAGAGTACAAACTTAGGAAATGTTTAATATAAAATTAATTTCGAGTTTCATAAATATTTATCAAGATAATTTTTTCTCATTATTAAAATTTCATAATTTTTTCTGAACGTAATTTTTATATAATTAACATAATTAAATAAAAAATAACATTGATATTATTAACGTAATATCATCGATTATTAATTACGATTATTACTTATTATAATTACAAGATTTTTTATTTTATCGATCATTTACGAGGGTAACTTATTGATTACTAGAGTAAATAAATCATCTAACTTCAATTAACTAGGTACCTACATAAAATTATAGTAGCTACAAGTCTTTTATAAATTATAAAATATATAATATAACAAGAAATTATAATCAATAATATAAAAAAACAGAAAAGACAATAACAATAAAAAACAATAATAAAATTAAGTGCCAGAATGAAGAAACAACTCTAAAAATTATGCAGCTTTTCGATCGCGTACTTAGGAAAGTTATAAAACTTAAAGAGGTAATAATAAGTAAAATTTTAATACCTACATAATAGGTAGTCTGTTTCGATGAAAAATTGCCACCCGAAGGTAGACATCGCTTTCAGGGATAAGGCCGCCCGTTGTACCGTATTAAAAAGGGGTTTTCTGTCAAATTTTGATTTACAATTTTTAACAATAAAGTAAAATAATATTTACAAAAAAATAAATGATTTGACAAAAAAAATTATTCTGAGGTAAAATTTATGACAGGATTAAGTATGACAAAACATATGGACGGCAATAGTAATTAGTATACATACTCGTATTTTGACCGGGAGGATAACAAACATATACACACATGTTCGCTAATACCTTCGTTATATTAATAAACAATAATACCTACCACTACAAAATTTATAGCTCACATACTGAGTATGACTTCAAAACATTATTCTCAGAATAATATCAAACGTCCCCTGATTCATTACTAATGTTGAAATAGACAAAAATCTGGATGTTAAAACTGTGCGTGAAGAAATAGAATCCCAATGAATTAGCAGTCCAGTTACTACAAGTCAGCAGCAGAACACGCTTAAAAAATGTGTCATACTCCAACCTTCACGATGAAGAGAGCTAAATAAAGGAGAAGATGTCTCCCATGATGAGACTTTCCCTTTGCTGTTATCTGACCCTTAACAGATCTGTTTATAGTCAAAAGACTGATCGCAGATAGCGAGAAAAAAATAAACATACTGAGTTATATTAAAGTCTCTTTGAAAACGTCTATCTATGCTATTAATAAAGGGATAGCTTGTAATATGTATGTAGGGGGTAATCTCCGAAGGTAGTGATCGATCCTAATGTTTATTTTTTCATAAATACGAAGCTACCGTCTAACAGAGTGATAAAGGTTATAAATTATTTGGAAACTAGCTGTTTCATTCAGCTGAATTCAGAAACCAAACCTTAACAAATTACAAGAAAGCCATACTCTTGAACCACTGTACCTATTAAAAGAAACCGCTTTGAAATCCATTGCGTAGTTTTGACAATATAAAGTCTCATAGGGATTTCCCTATGAGACTCTATGAATGTGAAGAATATGAAGAGTATATCTATGCTTGCATTACTTTCTTTTCGTAAATCGTTACCAAATATGTGTGATAGACGCTGCAACTTTACCTAAAGAAAACCGACAAAAAAACGGGATTTTCGGGTGGTCATATTTTAGTTATTATGTGTTGAAAAAAAGAAAGTGACAGAAGCATATATATACTCTTCATCTATAATATAGCGTAGAAACAATTAAAATCGGTTTAACTTTCGCGAATAAAAAAGGGAAGTACGACACCCATATTTTTGTATGGAGCCTAACTTGGTATCGTGCCCTCTTAAGGTTTCGGCAAACGAAATAGCGCCAAATGGTTAGTTTTTACTTGTCAATAATAGAAATTATTTAATATCTAATTCAATAGACATACAAAGACTTGAATATATACTTATAAAAAACATAATAATATTATTAAGGCCAAATAGGCCCCTTCGTTTTTTGAATGTGTTAAACACAACACATGCGTTAATAGTTCCTGCATTGATCTGATTTTTACATCCGGACTATATATTAGAATTACTCGGTTTAAATATTCATGTGTGACTTAATTTTATTATTAACTAACAGTAAAAGATTTGGTGCCAATTGTTTTATTGTTTTAACTTAACCTTAAGGGCCTACATCAATATTATCGTATATCATCGCCGACACGTACATATTAACACAGCCAGTAGGCACAGAAAATGAAGAATTAGGGATACTTTTCCTATTTACTCAAATATATTTTAATTCTGATCCACGTGTTTCTATACATAATAGTTACCTATGTTTTTAAAGTTATTTCATTAGTTAATACGCAATAATAGACCGACAAATGAAAAAAAAAAAAAATTTTAGAGTTTGTTTCGCCACGATTTTCTATCGAGAAAACTTTTTTCAATCGCGTTTCTGAGTTCATGCGATCCTAGATCATATATTGAAAAAACATATACTTAAAACTTAGAGCTCTAGCCATTCAATCTAAAGAAACAATGAAAACTTCGTACATAGAAAAATGCACGAAGCTATTTTGGTATCCTTTTAACTTATCTACTATATAAAAATAAGTCGGGTTTTCCTTCCTGACGCTATAACTCCAGAACGCACGGACCGATTTCCACGGTTTTGCATTCGTTGGAAAGGTCTCGGGCTCCGTGAGGTTTATTTATAGTTCTTTTTTTTTTTTTACTTTTATTTTTTGGTATGGCAAAACAACGTTTGCCGGGCCAGCTAGTTGTGTATAATTATTCTTGGTTTCTTTTTTAATTTCTTTCCTTAACTTTTATTATTGAATCTTGTGATGAAAGAGACTGAGCCGCACAACACAGGGTATCCTAGTGTGGGGTCTCAGTGCTATTGTAAAACTGCTGTAATTTATCTGGATCTCTATAAATATTATTATTAAAATATTATAACTGCTGCCCGTGATTTCATATGCGTAGGATTTGGAATCACCTTCTATTGGGTTTAAAAATACCCTATGCACTATATCAGGCTCTACCTCTCTGCCTCTGGCTCTATCTCTCTAGGCAGGTACTTACCAGATCCCGCAAATCGGTTTACTGGCGTGTAAAAGGAAACTGACAGACGAAATTACTTTTTTCATATAAATTTTTATATGAATAAAGTAATTTTGAATAAATAAATACAAATATTATTTGTATTTATTTTTTAAATTGCAGAGATAAATGATGTTAAATGAGTTCGAATGAATAACTATATAATTAAAATTATTCCCATTTTTTTTCAAACACTTCATGAACATAATAATATCTAAGTTTTAATTGAAATACCTGTGATTTTCATTAATTATTTCACAAATAAGTCACATCGCATGCTATGTATCTATAATAGCGAGTATATTTATACCATCTGTTATAATTTAACATACATAAATACTAAACAGCTCATTCAGTTTGAACAACTGTTTGAGATGTATGGCTTTCTTTACATCGTAAATTACTATCAACATACGTTAAATACACCAATCTTTTTTTTAATATGTTATTGGCGTGTACAATAATATGTACTCTAATTCTTCTATCAAAGAATGTAGTATCGATAGTATCGATAATATCGTAGTATATCGATATAGGTAATTTATTGTTATAAGCAAATTTGTAGTATCTTTTATTTATGCGTATCTCGCATCTGCTTTAACTAATTATAAAAAAAATAATCATAGTTATTAACACAGTTTCGCCAAGTACGCGTTCAATCTTGTGGACACGTAACTTTACGTTGGCTAAATCGTACACAAATCAATAAATGTTGTATAGCCAGTAAAAGTGACGTATAGCCTATATCAGAGATACACAATAGATACATATTTCACGCAGACATTTATGTGGCTTCAAGCCGGGCGAGTGATTAAGCCATAGACACTCTATCTGGTAAGTCTATAAAATATCTACTAAAATAAAATATCTACAAAATAAAATAAAATGAAAATAGATAAACGTGATACATAATCCAGTAACAATAATCTTAAAAATAACATTCAGATTTTATCTAATATATAAAATTCACGTGTCACAGTGTTAGTTACCGTACTCCTCCGAAACGGCTAGACTGATCTTTATGAAATTTTACATACATATTCAGTAGGTCTGAGAATCGGCCAACATCTATTTTTCAAATTTTTTTTTGTATGGCAAAACAACGTTAGCCGGGTCAGCTAGTTTCTAATATAAAAAATTCTCGTGTCACAGTGTTTATTACCATACTCCTCCAAAGCGGCTTGACCAATTTATGAAATTTTATGAGTCTGAGAATTGGCTACTATCTATTTTTTATACCCCTAAGTTATAAGGGTTGTCCACGCCTAAAATTTGTATGGCAAAACAATGTTTGCCTATTGTTTCTATAATTGTAACAACCGATCAGCCATTCCGATCAGAATTTCAACAAAAATAAATAAAATCTATTTAATATACTAGTAGTCGGTAATTATTTAAATATAAGCGGATAAGAAATTCTATAGTAGCTTGTAGCAGTTTTTACGTTCAACAGCTTTAATTATCGGTTTTCTACAACGACGTACCACTGGGAACTGTTTAATAATAGTGTAATTATTACAGACTGTGGCGCGAAAAACGCTTGTAAAATGCCATTATACGTTTTCACTCATTCTTTACCATCGATGACAACAATTAATAGAAACTGTATAATAAGCAGGATGCTCAATATAAATAAATACTTAGTAAGTAGGAATAAACATTTTTGATTCATTTGTTTAAATGTACACTGTACAGTAAGTTAGTAATGCTTTTAGGAATGAGTGTGTCTCATTCTTATAAGCGTCAATAAGAAGACGTCGAAGATATTATTATTGATTTTGTTAACGAATCATTTAATAATAAAACCCTTTTTATACGAAACATTTCAAATCCTAGTAGGTAGAAGAATTTCTTATAAAAAGATGAGGTCTTGCGGTAAATAAATTTGATTGCTGAGTCGGTCAGAAATTGTACAATTTATTTATTTATTTAACAGTCCGATTAATGGCTGTAGTTTCATCTTCATAACAATGGTAGGTATAGAAAATGAAGAATTAGGGATATTTTTTTTTGTTTACTCAAAATCTACTAAATATATTTTAATTCCGGCTTACGTGTTTCTATATATAATAGTTACTAATGTTTTTAAAGTTATTTCATTAGTTAATACGCGATAATAGACCGACAAATTAAAAAAATAAAAGATGAGAGAGGTTGTTTCGCTAAGATTTTCTATCGAGAAAACTTTTTTCAATCGCGTTTCTGAGTTTATGCGATCCTAGATTATATATTGAAAAAACATATACTTAAAAATTAGAGCTCTAGCCATTCAATCTAAAGAAAAAATGAAAACTTCGTACGTAGAAAAATGCACGAAACTATTTTGGTATCCTCTTAATGTCACCCACAGGAGAAAACAGGGACGCTGCTCAGCTTTTTGTTGCGGTTTTTACACCGCAACGCTGATTTTCAGCAAAGCCCCTTCAGTGACGCCCGACGATATGCCCGAGTCCACAGACTACACACGAATACAATAACGAATACAATACAATACAACACTAGTGGAGGATGAAAAGAAATGTGTCAATGAATAAATACATCTACATAAATATCTATAATGATGTATAGCTGGCTAATACAGATATCCCAAGGATCTACATTTGAGCAGCAATAAAAGAGTGCGTGTCGGCTTCACTCAGCGCCACAGCTTGATGATCATCTCGATGTGTTCGCGTGCTCCGTCTACCGCATAGCTAGAACGTGTTCACCACCCATTATAACGTAACATGTTAACTGTACAAAGTCGCGGTACTTGCCCACTTATCTATAAAAAAATAAACGTAACTAAAACAAAAAGTTACCAGTAAGTCATTAAATTAAATATTATATTACGTTACATTAAAAATAGATGAATAAACAAAATGTTACTTAATCTTTAACTTATAAAACACTAAGTGAAATGTTACTCATGAAATTTATTACAATAATTTCAAGATTTATGTTTAAGAATGCACACATAGATAAAGTAAAGAAATTAATAAAACACTTGGCTATTTATTTATTTCTTTATTTAGAATTTTTCATATAAAAATAGAAGTGACAAAGCTCAAGTCATGCTTGCGAGATTAAGTAAAATTTTGTGCTCAGCGATTTAGATATTTCCCTAATTCCTGCTCCTTACAGAATCTGTGCATAGATAGTACAATGACCTTAATCTGACAATACACTGTTCGGTATTTCTCATTGGTAACAAAGGCATCCAAAGAGAAATAGAGAGTACAAAGGCATCCTCAATTGAAGAGAAGGCCCTTAAAAAATTACAAAATCGAACTAATTAGATTGACGGTATGGGTGCGTAGCAAGTATAGCTTCTATAAGAAAGTAAGCTTTGTGTAGCCAAATAGATTAATTAATCGACAATCAAACTTACTTTACTAAGAATATTTAAGCAATTAGAACGCATACAAAGTAATTTAACTATAGTTTCACAACGAAAGTGCAAGTTAACACTTTCAACAAAAGTCTATAAGAAAAATATTGACTGGTAACTTGTTCGTGCTGCCTTAAGACAAGTTCTTAGAGCAGCTGATTCAATCACAAAGCATTAGAAAATATTTCTTGCTCAAATGGTCATTGTTTAATACAATGCAATGAATGCGTAATATTTTCAATTCGTATATACCGTCAGTTTTCTTATTAATTCAGTTTAGACACGTAGCTAAGTTACTATCACGAACATTAATGGATTAAGAATACAAATGTCATCGCCTGATTTTTTTTAAAAATTCCTTAGTGTCGGTGCAACATGTCTTTATCCTCTTTCAGACAATCTTTAAAATATTAGAACATAATCATTTATCTTGCCTCTGTCTGTTGTTTGTACTTTCCTTTGATGACTAAGCATAGGGAGTTATTCGATAACTCCGAGGTCTTATTCTTGGATTCGATTTAAAACATCTATACTTATATTTCGGTTATTTTGCACTGATATCAATTGGATAATTTAAACAGTTATTTTCTTTTTGGTTATAAAAACCGATGTTTGTACACTTATAGATATTAATTAAGTAGTAGATCGTTTGATATTTAAAAGCTTTAGGTTCTTTATTATCAAATTAGATAATAACAATAATAATGGAATTTCATTCTATATGGAGTTCATTGCTCGCAAATACATAATGTGTAAGCATTAAACGGCACAGACATACCTTGCGGTTGGTAACGCACTCACTTTTACCTGCCTTATCTCCAAATGTATAATCTCAATGAACAGTTAAACTGTGTACGTTGACTACTTTCGCTTGGTACCTACCATAAATTATTTGCTTACATTTTTGTTCATATTTAAGAACCTCGACTTAAAGCATAATGGAATAAGATCCTAGACTAAACCACTCCACCACGAAGCTCGTCGAAGCTGAAGAATAAAATATTATGTTTAGTACAACCCAAAGCTAGTAATAAAATTCACCACCCGCCAGTTTTACTACAATAATGATCAAGGACTTTGAATTTAGTACCCACTATAACCATGATTTCTTTAGTAAAAATCCGTTATTCAATCGCCAGTAGTCACAAGTTTTACTTTCATAACGTGTAATCAAAACATGTTAAAGCCAGGTTTAAAAATGATTGTAAGGAACTGAAGTTATTTTAGCAGAATTTTAACGATATCGTCGGCAGCTTTCACCATATTATGAATAAGTATAAATTATTATCTTACCTGATAATTATCTTAATTTATTTTCCAGTGTCGCAAAGAAATAGGTAATATTTTTACAAAATTTCTATTAATCATTGTTTTGGCTTCTGTTACGCCAATAAAGACCGCCTATCTAATTTCTTTTTCAATATCTTCAAAGTACAGACATCGACTTTTTAGATTTTTAGGGTTCCGTACCCAAAGGGTAAAAACGGGACCCTATTACTGAGACTTCGCTGTCCGTCTGTCCGTCCGTCCGTCCGTCTGTCACCAGGCTGTATCTCAAGAACGGTGATAGCTAGAGAGTTGAAATTTTCACAGATGATGTATTTCTATTGCCGCTATAACAACAAATACTAAAAATAAAATAAAATAAATATTTAAGGGGGGCTCCCATACAACAAACATGATTTTTTTACCGTTTTTTGCTCGATACTAATAACGTTGCCTTATGTTGCATAGATAATGGTACGGAACCCTTCGTGCGCGAGTCCGACTCGCACTTGACCAATTTTTATTATACGCATTAGCTCCATAACGTCATTAATGTCATTTTTGAAAAAAATAAAAGGATTGCGCTATACCTCGTTTAAGATTTGCATGTTGTTATTATCCTAAGTATTAGATAAAGACACCCAGAAAATAACCTTTGAATTAATTGGAAAATAGCCATTGCAAGAGGCTTAAGAAAATACTATTAATCCAACTTTAGTCTAAATTAATCCTAGCTGCAATGCGTCTGCATCCAGGCTGAGACCTAATTGATAGTATATCTTATTTCGAGATCGGATTTCTTTGGCACTTACGTAGTATCATAGTGTTTATTTACTTCTCTGACAAGATTTAAAAAGTGAAATTGATAGCAAATTATAGCAATGTTTATTTATAATAATGCTATTGATAAAAGAACCGATTTAAATGTGCTCAGAAGTATTGTTTAATTACTGTAACGATATAATTACGAGGTGAACATAATGGAAACATTAAAATATGAGTGTTTTGTTAAGTATACAAATGGTAACAATGTCTGTGAAACTTTTATTACGAAATATATAATTAAAAGTAATTAGCTTTCGAGACCTTTTTTCGGATTAAACAAACTTTAGCATGGGTGGATTAATGTAGTACTTAATAGACACGGCGGTGCTTGCGAGGCGGCTTTTTTGATGTCCATATAATTTTACATATTAACTGCCTTTATAATAATATCATGTAATGCGACGGGAAGTGATCTCCGTAAGTGTTGAGTATGAATGTGAGATGGGAAACTATTGCTCAAGAGAAAATTATGTCATCTTATTTTCTCGTAGTTTAAAATCTTTCTTTTTTAAGTAACAGCTTAACATAGATGAATATTTTTTTTTATTTTCGATACATTTGTTGTACTATACAATACGAATACATAACACTTGCCGAAGACACTCTTGAATTTTAGAATATAAAGCACATTCTTGGAATCAAGAACATCGTATTTCTTCCGTAATACCATGGAAATCACGTTTTACGCCACATAGATATTATAATTCCACTTCTGCAGATAAATAGTCTATTGGCCATGAAATATTAGCGGCTTTTTAGATAAATATTTCTTTAAAACACCATGGTAATGTAAGATTTTATAAGAAGATAATTTATTCTAAACATTACATTTAAAAATTCATAGAAGGCGATGAAGTAAAAAGCCAATTTACAAAGCGCGAGGTATGATGAAAATAAAATTGCAAATAGGTAATTGGTTTTAAAAAGCGGTATGTGCTTATATTAACTTGCAGGAAATAACGGTCCAGGCAATTACACCTCCTGTATTAGCTACGATAAAAGCTTTGAGATAAGCAAAATTATTAGAGAAAAAAGAAGTGCCGCATATCTGCCACTAAGATTAAATTTCTTTTTAATGATGCTCTATCACTGTGGCTCTTGGTCTGATGTTATTTACTCAGTTCATAATTTTCAATATTTTTAAAAGTGCTATGTATCTCACAAAGGCAGAATTTAGAAATTTTAAGTAACTTTTTACGAAAAGAGCGGTATTTCCGTGTTCAGTTTTTATTTACTTGCCTGTATAAACTATTGGTATAGAAGAAATACGTCAAATAAAGTTTTGCAACCCTACAACAAGGAAAAAATACGAAAGAAAATCTATTGACTAATTTATCTACCTAGTGACTAAAGCATATAAAATGGTTTTATTCTAGTTTCTAAAAGGGTCTCCATATAGGTTAGATCAAATTTTTACGAGCGAGCGAATATTGTAATAAATGAATTGTATGAGCAAGAAGTCAATTTTATCATCATCATGACCTTTATTTCTCTATCAGATGTAGTGAGTTGCATGCGAGTATTTTGTATGCCATTAATAGAGTGATTCATTATGACGGTCAGTGACCATATGGCGTGCGTGCAATGGACCTGGTTTGGCGATTGAATGCCATCGGATAGCTATCGGTTTTAAGGTACATATATAAGAAATAACATGTCATTAAGTAATTGTTACAAGGTATATTCTTTTTAACTGAAGCCGCTGATATCATGTTTTCTGTTTTATACTGGAACATGTCCATTAAGCATTTCACTTTACCAATCAAATATAATTATTCATTGAAATTTCGCACTAATCTAAAGGTAAACAAGGACGGATCAACCGCCGCGGATGCCTATCCGCGTAAGTCTCAGTAATAAAGTCCCCTTTTTAAATTTTGGTCCCAAATACATCATCGTTAGGATAAACAGAAAATAAATAACACTTTTCGATCATAAGTCATGAAAAAGTAAGAAAAAAGTCCCATACCCATCTGGTACTCATAACACAAGCATATAAGCTTAGCGTGGGACCAGAGGACGTTGTGTGAAATGTCCGTAAATATTTATTATAATAAAAAAAGTCTGAAAAGTATCATAGTCACAAGATGCGATAACAGTATGCTTCGGTGAGGTGTCTACCGTAATATAATCTACCTATTTAACACTAGCTGGCCCGGCAAACGTTGTTTTGCCATACCAAAAAAAAAGTAAAAAAAAAAAGAACTATAAACCTCAGAGAGCCCGAGACCTTTCCAACGAATGCAAAACCGTGGAAATCGGTTCGTGCGTTCTGGAGTTATAGCGTCAGGAAGGAAAATCCGACTTATTTTTATATAGTAGATTACTATACATACATAGACATACGGTACTGTACTAATATATTTGAACTGACCAATTGTAATGAATATTGTGGTGGTTAGTGGTTTATTGTGCCGTCTGCGGTTTTATGCCTATGCACAAATGTTAATATCACCAGATTAATGGTGTTATTAAAACTTTCTCGCTATTTATACGTTAGCCTTTTACCTGACTCCCCTATAAATTATTTGAAAGGTTGAATTACCAAAAATCCTTTCTGATTACTAGCCTAGTAGGTATGTAAAAGAAAGTCATCAGCTTCAGCTGAGAGGTAATATGTTAGTCGGTCAAATTTAGTCTCTTCCTTATTTATTTCTTAGACTTATTTCTCATTATTCTCTAGTTACATAGCATATCTACCTTCATTCTTCCTTTCGTATCCTCTTTCATAGAATTCATTCGTCTATTTTTTGACCCTCCTTTAGCTTTAATGCCCTTAATACACTTTCACAGTTTCTTTTTAATGTAAGAGACTGTGAAAAACCATATGGATTAAAATATTTAGTGTGCCATACAGAATCATATAAATTACATCATACTAATAAAACATGTACAATGTATTTGTGCTAAAAGGCTTTTCCATGCTTTCAGGATACAAAAGTCTAGATCTTTGCCGAATCTAATCACAAAACAATATGACTATTGTTCGCGGAAAAAAATATGTTATATTTAACTTGCATTTATTTTTTCTGTTTTAATACCGTATGACCTTGACCTAAAATATGCTGTTACTGGGTAATGTTTTTCTTACCTTCAAAGTTCAAACTGTATAACGGCTAAGAAGCAAACTGGTTAGGAATTACGTTATATGCGTAAGCAAGGAGTTTTTATTTAGATGTTGATAATATGAAATATGTAGATATCTACTACTTAAATATTATATTTAAATGAATAATTTCAATAAGAAATAATTAAATGAAAATGAAAACAAACGCCTCAAGATTTTGATGACGTGCTATGACGATGTGATCGTGACTGCGAATATGTTATAATAATAAAGATATGGAACCCTTAGCGTGCGAATTCTACTCGTACTTGACTAGTTCTAAACATTAATTTTAAACAGAAATTTTAAATTAACTTATTTCGAGAAAAGTCGTTACATTATTGAATGTTCAACAACAATGTTGTTTACATTTCTTACTAATTACAGGATTCAAATTTATTCAAATACTTACTAAGAAATACACTCAACCTTTATTAAGTCTAACTATTCCCTGCGACTTCGTTTCTGGAAATTGAAATCACTAACTACTATACAGACACAATATCTATACTTATTATAAAACAAAGTCGTTATTTACGTATGTCCCTATGTGAGCTTTATACATATCTTGAAAACTACTCAACCGATTTTTATGCGGTTTCTTTAATAGATAAATGGGTTCAAGAGGATTGCTTTTCTCCATGAAAACTCGAAGTTGAGGGCAACAGCTAGAAAAAAAAAACGATCGGAAAACTTCTTTCGTAGATTACCCCTACATACATAATTACAAACATTACCTCTTTATTAATAGTATATAAAATATTTCTCATGATATTGTATAGCCAAACGAAAGAGTCCACCAAAATGGTAATCGTAACAAGATACGAGCGTTGATACTAAAATAGACGTGCGAAAAGAGCTCACTCGCTTCGTCACTGAAGTGACTCACACTCGTCCGATCCAACCCACTGAGGATTGGAATATCTACTCGTTCCAGGAATCTGTGATATTTATCTTAAGCGAATAGGGTTGCCAGATAAATATACTTAGGTAATATTTAGGTAAATTAAAAGAACATTAGATTATCTATTAGATTATACAATGGCGGACTTATTGCCAAGGGCATTCCCTACAAGACTATTTCATTGTATTTGCTGTGACAACAAAATATGTACTAAACCACTATATTGTTACTAGCTGTTACCCACGACTTTGTACGCCTGTAATTTCGAATCAGTACGTACATATAAACGTAATTTATATAGCCTATGGCAGCACAACTGGAGACCTTAACATTTCAGCAAAAAAGTTTTATGATCGGACCATTACTTTCTGAGATTACCTCCTACATATATTATATATATCTCCGATAAAATCTCCATTCAAACCTCCGATAAGTCATCTATACTTATAATAAATCTGTAGAGAGGTCAATTCTGTACATGAAATATATTTTCAAAATAACTATTAGGGGGTGATTAGTGATCGACACTGATGCCAAAAATGCAATCAGTAAAATTTTTGTCTGTCTGTCTGTCTGTCCGTCTGTATGTTCCTTATAGAAAAAAAAACTACTCGACGGATTTTAACGAAACTTGGTACAATTATTCTTCATACTCCTGGGCAGGTTATAGTATACTTTTCCTCACGCTACAATCAATAGGAGCAGAGTAGTGAAGGGAAATGTTGGGAAAACGGGAGAAGTTACTCCATTTTTTAAGCTTCCGTCGCGTGTGCAGCCTTAATGGTTAAAGTTACATAGAAATCATGTATGACGGAAATATTCTACACAAAATTGTCTGAAAAATATCCCGAAACAGCACATATCTATATTTTATGGTTGACTCACAATAACACGTGTAACTCCTGATAGCTTAGCAGTTCGTTCATTCTGATTATATTTGTTTACTCTTACGTTTATAATACTCTCACTCAAGCAGTAGTTAAAAATGTTGCAAAAACGGGGAAAATTTCCTAAATTCTACGCGGACGGAGTCGAGGGCAACAGCTAGTAAATAATATAAATAAATAATATTCATGGACATTTCACACAACATCCTCTGGTCCCAAGCTAAGCTTCTATGCTTGTGTTATGGGTACCACAATACGGATATACTACATTACTTTTGTCTTGTAAATACATATTTATATTACATAGAAAACACCCAAGCGCAGTACCCCGTGCAGGAATCGAACCTTGTGAATGGCAGTCCGTTACATGAACCATTCGATCACGAGGTCCGTAAAATATTACAAACCATACTTCTTTATCACAGGTATAGAGAAGATTATATCACTGTACGTCTATAACTATATTTAATTTTAATTGAATATCGGGGCTATGTAATTACAATTATGCACCATATTATAATTTCCCTGTTTCACCTGTATTTACTAAGGTTCGATCTTTGAGTGTAATGGTAATGTTATGTTTCAAAGTTCCTACCCTAAACTGTTTTGAAATTATTAATATTTCGACAAGTACCCCCAACCGCTAAAGACAGCATAAATAAAAACAGCTTTATTAATAACATAACAGAAATATCACATTAATTCACATCGGCCGAACTTGAGACCGCCCAGTTTCAAGTCAAATATTTCACTGTTGCGCTAAAGTAATGTTTGTTCTCGGATATAATACGTACGATGATATAATAATTTCCATAAAGAATGCGGAATAATCCCCGAAATTACCACTTTGTGTTATTACACTTTTGTTTTTCATGAATATTAATACAACATTCTCATAAAGTACTTAGTAATGGCATAGATATTTTTATTATTAGGTAACTGCCAACACTTGCAGTTTAAAACTACAATTAATTTAAATTTCATTAAGTTTATGTATATTAGAAATAGTAACTGGATTAGATAGTAACATTTTTTTCTAAAAACAATGTTTTCTTATTATTATTTTGTAGTCCATAACTCTGTCAGTGTTTATGCTGAGCGATATTTATTAGAATTGTATTTTCCATTAATAATAATTAACTGAAATTTTACACCAGATTGATTAGAAATAGGAGTAAAATTTATGCTTGGCGTAATTAGATAATGAAAGCTGTAATATGGTATTACATTTAAGCTGGCGTAAATTAAGAATTTTAATAAACCATAAATAATACATTGTTCTTACTAAACAGAAATGTTTTATTTGTTCCAGTGGAATCTGTTGGTGACCGATTACCTGTCACATTAGGAAGACCAGGCGAACCTTCTCCTCCGATCTTTGAACAAATCTTCAAAAATGCGAGGTTTGCTCAAGGCGGAAATGCAAAATTTGAAGGTAAACTTCGAGGAAATCCTACACCTGTAGTATCATGGACCAGAAAGAAAGCACCATTAGTAGAATGCAACAAATATAGTATGAGTTATAATGAGCAAACTGGCGACGTGTCCTTACTAATAAAACAAATAGGCCCTGGCGATGAAGGCGAGTATACATGCACAGCTCGTAACCAATATGGTGAAGCCATATGCTCAGTGTACATTCAACCCGAAGGTGTTCCAGTACCTGCACAACAGTCATCTCAACAGCAAAGCTACAGACACGTCAGTGAGAGTGTGGAGCACAAGTCATATGGCACACAGGGATACACAAGTGAACAATCTAGACAGACACAAAAAATTGCATACACTAATGGCACTGATTATTCATCCAATGAAGATTTCAAAGTAGATACTTTTGAGTACAGACTTTTGAGAGAAGTATCCTTTAGAGAAACTATAACCAGGCGCTATGTCAACGAAACTGACATTCAGATGAGCACCGAAATTGAAAAATCTCTTGGACCTGTATCACCACCAAAAATTGCGCAGAAACCAAGAAATTCCAAATTACAAGAAGGTGCTGACGCTCAGTTTCAGGTGCAACTATCTGGCAACCCAAGGCCGAGGGTGACCTGGTTCAAAAACGGTCAAAGGATAGTAAACTCTAATAAACACGAGATAGTTACTACTCATAATCAAACAACTCTCAAAGTAAGAAATACGCAGAAATCTGATTCTGGCCATTATACATTATTAGCTGAAAATCCTAATGGATGTATAGTAACATCAGCTTATTTAGCTGTAGAATCTCCTCAAGATACATACGTACAAGATAGTAAATCACAATATGTAATAGATACGCAACAAACAGCAATTGAAGAAAGAGTAGAAGTTTGTGAAAAAGCTCTCGCTCCGCAATTTGTAAGAGTTTGCCAAGACCGTGATGTTACAGAAGGTAAAATGACGCGATTCGATTGCCGCGTTACAGGCAGACCTTACCCAGAAGTCACGTGGTTCATTAACGAAAGACAAATTCGAGACGATTATAATCATAAGATATTAGTAAACGAATCTGGTAATCATGCACTTATGATTACTAACGTCGATCTCAGAGATAGTGGTGTAGTTACGTGCGTTGCTCGCAACAAGAGTGGCGAAACATCTTTCCAGTGCCGACTGAACGTGATCGAAAAAGAACAAGTAGTAGCTCCTAAATTCGTAGAACGTTTTAGTACGTTAAATGTACGAGAAGGCGAGCCCGTAATTTTAAACGCACGCGCACTAGGCACTCCTACACCACGTATCACATGGCAGAAGGACGGTGTTCCGATAATACCCAATCCAGAGTTACGAATTAATACCGAGGGTGGGGCCTCGACGTTGGACATTCCGCGAGCCAAGGCGTCGGATGCGGCATGGTACCAGTGCACCGCCCAGAACGTCGCAGGTTCCACCGCCACTCGGGCTAGGCTCTATGTCGAAGTACCAAAAGAGCCTCCGCCTGAGCAGAAACGTTTGCACTTGCCCCGGCCCACTAAGATAATCGAGCCAGAGTAAGTAATATATTTTTTTACTGATAAAAACGTTTATTAATTTTCATACAAAGTATTAAGTATATTTTTTGTTTTTATAGGCCTGCTCCTGGACCAGAAATTATATATTTAAGGCATGTAGAAAGGGCAAGGCCATACATTACTCCAGGTGAAGAAGACCGTATTTATCCTCCCCCACAGTTTATTGTGCCACTTAAGAGTGTTACACAGATGGAAGGTGGCAAAATACACTTTGAAACTAGGATAGAGCCGGTTGGTGATCCAACGATGAAAATAGAATGGTTAAGGAATGGTCAAAGTATCGAAGCAAGTACGTAGTTTTATAAATTCACTAAACAATACTAAGTAATATTACCACCGTGTATATGCATATATTTATCTATTAATTAGAAGCAAAGCAATTTATCGTATATTTATAAACCAGCATCAGCATCATTTTCAGTATGTTTAAAACTTGAAATTACTCTTATTCAAATATTGTTCTGAAAATACATATGTGTGTCAATTACTCGTACTATATATTACGGCAATAAAGAGCTTATTAAAAAAAAACTGGCATACATTTATTCCTTTCTTAATTATTGTTTTCTTGTTATAGGTTCAAGGTATACTTCCATATTTAGGTTTGGCTACATATCTCTAGACATGCTCAGTCTTAACATGCAGGATAGTGGAGAGTATACTTGCCGGGCAGTCAGTGCAACCGGCGTTGCTGAAACCAAAGCCATGTTGCAAGTGACTCCAAGAGCAACTATTGAAAGAACGAGTCAACATCCAGAGAGTTTGCAATATATCCAGCAACTAGAAGATTATTCAAGATATCAACACCAGGAATCCATAGAAGAACAAATATCACAGAGACCGCAGTTCATAAGACCATTGCAAGATCTCGGTGAACTTCAAGAAGGTAGAAATGCTCACTTTGAAGCACAGCTGACTCCCGTTAGTGACCCTACGATGAGAGTGGAGTGGTATAAGGATGGTAGACCCATTACGGCTAGCTCGCGAATCACGTCAATCTTCAACTTCGGTTACGTCTCCCTTAACATCTTGCACCTACGGGCTGAAGATGCAGGTTCGTACACAGTGAGAGCTGTAAATAAATTAGGTGAAGCCATTAGTACTGCTTCCATTAGGGTTGCTGCCAGGAGTACTGTTACTGCAGATCTGGGCATACCAGAACAGCGAAGATATATTGAAAAGACTGAACAACTAGAAGCCTATCAACAACAACAACATCAAAAGTACTATCAAGAGGCACCTGAAAGTACACAAAGACCCGAATTTAAAACACCAATCAAAGATCAATTAAATATTAAAGAAAGCGGGTTTGCTCATTTTGAAGCTCGCCTTGAACCTATTGGCGACTCAACTCTAAGAGTTGAATGGTTAAAAGATGGCCGACCCGTAGAAGCTAGTTCAAGAATCACTACGTTCTTTAATTTTGGTTATGTAGCGTTAACTATTAAATCTGTGACTGTACATGACGCTGGTCACTA
The DNA here is from genome assembly GCA_916999025.1 of Orgyia antiqua. Taxonomy (NCBI): domain Eukaryota; kingdom Metazoa; phylum Arthropoda; class Insecta; order Lepidoptera; family Erebidae; genus Orgyia; species Orgyia antiqua. Next base: position 14,643,406 of record OU779863.1, on the reverse strand, counting down.
TACTTGCCGTGCATATAACGCTCTTGGTCAAGCTACTACAAGTGCAAATCTAACCATTGTTACCAAAAAAGATATAATAGCAGAATCGCAACATCCAGGCGGATATGAAAAGATTCAACATTTGGAAGACTCTAGCCGGTATTCCAGACGGGCAGAGGAAGAAGTAAAAGTAACTCAAAAGCCAAGATTTTTAGGACCATTGAAAGGTACTAATAAAATTGTAGAAGGTCAAAGTGCACATTTTGAAGCTAGAGTAGAACCGCAAAGTGACTTGACTATGACAGTCGAGTGGTACTTTAATGGAAAGCAGATCAAGAGTGCCAATCGCATTCAAACTTACCATGACTTTGGCTATGTCGCATTAGACATTGCTAGTGTTCGAGCTGATGATTCCGGCGTATATACAGTTGTAGCTAGGAATGCTGCGGGTGAAGCGCAATTGAGTGCTTCTATGACTGTTGAAAGTAAGTGTTATCTTTTAAATTTATCTTTATATTACAAATGTAGTAAACGGATAAACAGATTTATGTTACCTTTTAATATTAAAACATGTGGGTTGTTTCAATCACTTGTTGACAACCCAGAATTTCAATGTTGTCTTGTCTTCAGTATCTGAGAGAAAACATTAGGATTAACATTATATTAATATATTATTGATCATTCCAATTTAGAATTTAAGCTACTTTTAAATATAAAGTTTTGTAGGTCGCACATACAAACCCCCGTTCAGAATATCTCCTGTAGATTTCACTTATACATTTTACGACGAATAAACCCGTGGCATAGTGATAGTTCATAAACCATTATGTGGACAATGTCAGTACAAGATGTATTTCTTTATGAAATATAATATTTTATATTTTTTTACAGCACGATCCAGCATTGATACATCAAGTATTCATCGAGGTCTTTATGAAAAAACAAGACATATTGAGGAATCAAAGTTTGTAGAGCCAATGTATGAGATAGAGGAAATATCGAAATCTAAACCAGTTTTTGTGCAGCCCTTGTCAGATCCTGCACCAGTATCAGAGGGTAAAAATATTCACCTCGAGTGTAGGTTAGAGCCAATGGGTGATCCTACGATGCGAGTTGAATGGTTCCACAATGGCAGAGCTGTGACAGTAGGCTCAAGATTCCGAACTTATTATGATTTTGGATTTGTAGCATTAGACATTGTACATGCTACATCTGCAGATTCTGGAGAATACACTGTTAGAGCAGTGAATCATTTAGGTTCGGCACACACCTCCGCAATGGTACGTGTTATTGAACGATCCGACATTGTGACTGACACCCAAAACGAACAAGCTGTGGAGCAGATTCAAATGCTTGAAGATGCTGCAAGAAGAACTAGGCAAGTACATGAAGATATCACAGTCATGCAGGCTCCTCAATTTTCAAGGGCTCTGCACAATATTGAAACAGTTGAAGGGACCAACGTACATTTAGAGTGTAGATTACAGCCTGTTGGTGATCCAACAATGAGAGTTGAATGGTTCTGTAATGGAAGGCCAATAAAAACTGGCCATAGATTTAGGCCAGCGTACGAGTTTGATTACGTAGCTTTAGATTTATTAAGTGTATATCCTGAGGATTCCGGAGTTTATACATGCCAAGCCACGAACCAGCTTGGAGAAGCTGTGACGTCGTGTGCATTACGCGTTATAGCTAAAAAGGATTTAATATTTGACTCTCAACATCCCTCCGGATTGGAGAAAATCCAATACTTAGAAGATGGATCTCGTTACAAAAAGACTGAAGTAGTAGATGAATCTATAAATATAAAACCACGATTTGTTACAAAGCCTAAATCAATTGAAAACGTAGTTGAGGGACAACACGTACACTTCGAATGCAAACTTGAACCAGTAACAGATCCGAATCTCAAAGTAGAGTGGTTCAAAAATGGTCAACCAGTTACAATTGGACACAGATTTAGACCTATTCATGATTTTGGCTATGTAGCTATTGACATCATTGATTTGATTGCTGAAGATACTGGTGTGTATACATGTCGAGCAGTAAACCTTGTAGGCTCTGACGAAGTTAGCTGCAGATTAACATGCCGCAGCACGACAGATATCGTTAGAGCTACTCAAAATGAAGCAGGTTTAGAACAAATCCAGAATTTAGAAGATAGATCTAAATATCACAGAACTGATTTTGTTGATGAAGTAACAACACAAGCACCTATATTTACGACATCGTTGAAAAATGTTGAGATTAAAGAGGGCCAGCGTGCACACTTTGAGTGCCGTTTAATACCTGTATCTGATTCAACTATGAAAGTTGAATGGTACCACAATAATAAGCCACTGAAGAGCGGTACAAGATTTACTGAAACTAATAATTTCGGTTTCGTTGCCCTTGATATAATGTCTTGTTTACCTGAAGATTCTGGTACATATACTTGTAGAGCTATTAATGCTCTGGGTGAGGCTGTGACATCTGGAATTGCTGTTGTACATTCCAGAAAATCCATTTACTTAGAATCCCAGCATGAAGGAGCTCTACAGAGACTAAACCAATTAGAAGACACTTCAAGATACCAAAGGCATAGTGCACAGGAGGAGATTGTTACCCAAGCTCCTGTATTTACTTTGCCCATGAAGGATATTAGAGTTGCTGAAAACCAAGCAGTTCACTTTGAAGCTAGACTTATTCCTGTAGGCGACCCTACACTACGAGTGGAATGGTTGCGCAATAGCGTTCCAATAGAAGCTTGTAAGTTTAATAATTATTATTTAATATTTTGCATGTTTGTAAACATCCTATAATTTAGCCAAAAAGAGGTAGTTTCATCCGTGTTAAAGGCTGGTTCCGTGATTTTATATATTTGCCATAGGTACTACTTACTTTGCATATCATACATGTCCCATATAAGTAGTCGAAATTAGGTCACATTAATTACAACTAAAAATATGTATATTTTCTTTTAGATAAGATAAGATAAGATCATTTATTTGTATGAATATGTGTACAATGGATGTTAGTAATACAATGGTTCAACATATTCTGTCCCATAACAGAGACGTACAAATTGTTAATAATTTAATGATAAAAATAAAATGGATAAAGTAACATGCCAAATACAAAATAATAAAATACTAATAATAAAATTCTAAGTCAATATTCAGCCTATAAAATTGAGTCGTAACAGTATTTTCATTATGCATACTACATATATAATATAATTTCCTAGAATAATTTTTAATGAATTTAATAATGAATACCATAATTAATAATCAACGTGTCAATATGAAATGTCAAGTTATATGAATAATAATACAAAATCATGTCAATATAATAAAAAAAGTTCATTAAAATGGGTCAAAGCGAAGTTAGTATAAGTATAGATTATTTTAAAAGTTCATCAGCAAGGAATTCTTTAATTGTGTAGTAAGCTTTTTGTATCAAAAAATTTTTTAGTTTCTTTTTAAATATATTATTGTTAAGGTCCTTAAAGGCGTTAGGAATTTTATTGTATATAACTGGTGCCATACAAACAATGCTTTTACCCAAAAGTGCTGTTTTAGCTTTATGTATACACAGTCTATGTTTGTTACGCTGATTGCGAGTACTAACTGCTGATAGTTTCGGAAAAATGTCAGGATTCGTTTTTACGAAAACTGCTATTTCATAAATATATAATGATGTCAATGTCAGAATTTTATGTCGAAGAAAATATGGTTTACAACTGTCCATGACTCTCAAACCAAACATAGCCCTAACACATCGCTTTTGTAATTTAAATACAGTTCTTCTTTCAACTGAATTACCCCAGAATATTATACCGTATCTGAGAATAGATTCGACTAGTCCATGATATGCGGTAAGTAATGTTGAAACATTTACTTCTGATGCGAGTTTGTACAATGCATAGGAACGGCTACTAATTCTCTTACATAACTGTGAGACGTGAGCTTTCCAATTTAATTTGGGATCTATTATAAGACCGAGAAACCTAGCACTGTCAGCTGTATGAATATTACAGTTATCATATGTAATACAAATTTGGTCATTTTCAGGATTATAGGCTCTTTGACTAAAGTGGATTACTTGCGTTTTGCTAAAATTTATTATGAGATTGTTATTACGCAACCAAGAAATTACTTGAGAAAATGATTGATTGATGTCGTTTTCATATTCGTCAGAATTGCGATTCAATTTGCATGCTACTGTTAGTGTGCTGTCATCTGCAAAAAGGGTCATGGGCTGGTCAATTGTTTTTGGCAAGTCGTTAATATAAATGATAAATAACAAGGGTCCTAATACACTGCCCTGGGGAACACCATAGGCTACGGTGCGCTCCGCTGAAGTAGAAGTGACTTCGGTTTTTGTTTTAAAGTCTATTCTTGTAATTGCCGTGTATTGCTTTCTGCCCGACAAGTAAGAATCCAAAAGATCAAGTACATTACCTCTTATTCCATAGCATTCAAGTTTCGCCTTTAATATGCCATGATGGACATGATCAAAAGCCTGCGTCATATCGCAAAATATTGCACAAACTGGATTTCTTTTATCGATATTTAACATCGTTTTGTAGAGAAACTCGTAAATAGCCATATTAACTGTTTTTTGTTGGCGAAATCCTTTTTGTTCTTTACAAATAATGTCATTTAATTCTAAATATTTATATATTACTTTGTATATATAGCGTTCTAAAATTTTTGAGAAAACAGATATTAGAGCAATAGGTCTGTAGTTTAACATGGTATATTTATTACCTTTTTTATGTATTGGTTTGATAATAGAAATTTTCAGAATATCTGGAAACACACCTTGTTCTATGCAGAGATTCAAAATGTGACTAAGGTGGCCAGAGATAAGACCACCAACACTTTTGATTACTTTTGTAGAGATGCCGTCGGAGCCTACACTGCTAGTGTTTTTGAGGTTATTGATTATGTTTAGTAAGTCATTCGGTGTAGATGGTGCCATGAAGAGGGAATCTATTTTAGTTTGTATGTTTGATGCAATATTTAATGGTTTTTGGGTCAAAGGTGTTATTCTATCAACAAAATAGTTGTTAAAACTATTAGCTATTAGTGTTGGATCATTAATAAGTTTATTGTTTATTTTTAATTCTTGTACAGATTCTTGAGGTTTATTGTATTTATTATTATTTATTAGTTGCCATGTTGTTTTGACTTTGTTATCGGAAATATTTATGCGATTAATATTTTGAGATTTCTTAGTTAGCTTTATAATTTTTTTAAGAAGCTTAGAGTATCTAGAGTAAGTTTCCTTGTTTTGCGTGTTTCCCGAGTTTCTGTATATCCATAATAAGCGCCTTTTCTTTCTACTACAAATTTTTATCCCACGCGAAACCCATTTAGGTCTCTTAGTGATAGGTATAGTAATCATTTTAACTGGAAAACATAGTTTATAAAATAAATTAAACTGATCGAAAAACAAATTAAATGCATTATTTGCGTCATTAGTGCAATACATGTCGTTAAATGTTAATTTTGAGATATAGTTTTTAAATTTTATTAAGTTGTCTGATGCATAGTCAACCTGATACCTTCGCCAATAGTTTAGTGCGTGTGACTTTTGAACCGGGCATTTTAATATTTGTGCCGTATGATCGGAAAGCGCTAGGTCTATTATGCTGGCTTTGCAAGGTTTACGAATGTTATAAGCGAAATTGTCGATGCACGTTTGACTGGTTAATCTTGTTGGACGTTTAAGAGCAAGTGTTAGATTAAAATTTAATAATAAACATTTCAGTTCCAATGTCATGTAATTATCTTTTAAAACGTCAATATTAAAGTCATCAGCAATAATTATATTGTCATATTTTTTCTTACTAATTATCATTAACAGTTGTTCTAGTTTCTGAAAGAAGGTATTTAGATTGCTTGGTTTTGGTACCCTATAGATACAAATGATTGCAATTTTGTACATTTCAATAGCACAACATTCAAAAACTCCACTCAGAGACAATTGAGAAATATTTGGTAATTCTTTCCAAATGTGACCCATCCTGACTAAGATACATGTACCACCTCTTTTGCAGTCATCTCTGCTGAAATAAGCTGCAAGCACATAATTGGGTACATGAAGAAAGGACTCGTATCCAGACATAATAAAATGTTCCGTTAGACATAATAATATAACATCTATACTCTGCTGTTTCTCCGCTAGTTCAACCAATGATATAGTTAAAGATTCCGATTTATTTAATACCCCGGCAATATTCTGATGTAAAACAAATAGAAAATTATCAAAGAAAAAACCTATTATTAAATTTATTGATAAAGTTACTCTGACTATTTAAGTCATGTTCATAATTATTTGCTTCGCAGTAGTTAAAATTATTTACATTGTCAGACTCCAAAGTCAATTCCCCAATATGATATTTTAAGTTCTGAAAAATATTCATCATTCCGCTGTTGTTTAGTGTGCCGTAACGTTTTGAGAACATGCTATAATCATAGGACAAGTTTAAATTAGAGTCTAATAAAGTTGCATAGTTATAGATTTGCAAGTCATGGTACAGTATGTAATTGAACAGTTCGATTCGCCAATTGTACATAGTGCTATAATCACTACACTTAAATGTCGGTAAACATAATACAATATTCGTATGTTTAATACATAGTAATCTATTACGTAAAGCAGATATTAATTCCGAATAGTTGTAAGTTCGTTTGAAATCTTCATCGCCTATAAAGATTATACAGTAGTCATTGTGGGTATAATCATAAATCTTCGACTCCAAGTTATCGAGTAGTTTAATTAAACCACAGTTTGATGAGAGGTAGTGACAAATTTTATTATTCGGAAAGGTGCGTTGCGCAATCGATAGTAGTTTATTCCTCTTATTGCTGCTTAAGATACATATCCGTGACTCGTGGGGCTTAGTTTTATTTGTCACAGGTCGACCAACGGATGAGACTTTAGTTGGGGATGATGCTTGTAATTTATAATTACTCGGCGTTTGTGAAAGTTGTGAGCCCTGTTTGTGTAATTGCTTTTTTGACCTACGTGGAGATAGTTTACTGTTTGGTGAAAGTAATTCGCTAGATATTTTTTTTGTTGCCTTTAACATCAATTCCTGTTGTTTATTCAATTTATTAATAGTTTGTTTCAGTTCGCCATTTTCTAAGGACAAGTTATTTATTTCCTCATTTGCAGTTGCTAATTGTTGTTTTATGGTAACAATTTCTTGCTTTAATTTAAGAATTTCGTCGTCAGATTCATCATTTGATATTTCGAATAGACTCCTAGAGGTGCCATCTGCCGTCGAGTTGAGGGTAACATTTTTTTCTGGTGTAGTTTCTGTTAGTGATCGATTTCGCGTTCTTCGTAGTGTTATGTTGTCGAAGAAATTCATGTTTAAGTATATTATTACAATTTAGTATTGATTATAACAACTCAAAAAGAATCATGTGAAGACGCAAGGATTCGAACCGGCTGGCCGTCAAGTCAATTGTATTGACAGCGTCTGTTAGCCACTCGGCTACCAACACCTTAGAGAACTTGTGTTGAAATATGCCTATGATTCAGACGTAGTAATAATTTGTGAGATTGTCGGTATCTGGTTAATTAAATTGATGTGGTTGAAAATTTTTAGACAGTACTGATGTTGGTTGTCTTTTATTAAATCACAATTTTTAAGCAAAAGAAAAACCTGATTTGTCGGTTATTTTATTGTTATGCTGCAAGTTTTGTTCTGTCAATGTCATGAAATCTTCGTAAGTAGTCATTAATTTCACTGTGTGTGCACTTTTACGACATCAAATAGTTTAGATTGGATTCTTTTAGACATAAACAACTTTTGCTTATATTTTGGTGGTTTCAAGTTAATAGCACTGAATAACACTGACACATGTAACTTTGATTATCTTTTTCACTTAATTGTTATATTTACGTATGAAAAGTTAGTATTAATTATTATATATTATTTTAAACAAGAACTGTTGTTGTCAATTTTTTAAATTTGAACTTGAGAATATGTTTTCTTTACTTACTTGCATTACTTACTTGGTAGACATTACAAACAGAGGTCGTACTGTTTGAGAAATATAGATCACTAGCTGTTGCCCGCGACTCGAAAATTATTTTTTTCGCAACAAAAGGTAGCCTATGTCCTTTCTCAGGGTCTAAAGATTGTCTGTGCCAAATTTCATCAAAATCGGTTGAGAGGTTTAAGCGGGAAAGCGTAACAGACAGACAGACAGAATTACTTTCGCATTTATAATATTATAGTAGGAATTCATTACACTCAAAGCTATATAACAGGGCAGTAACTATGAAGCGATAGAAAGCGTGCTACCTGGATGAAAAATTCTAGATTACAAGTTGTTAAAATTTACAGTTAAGTGGTAGTTTGTTCATTAAACATTTGTTTTTATTTCAGCAAACCGCTTGACTACAATGCATGATTTCGGTTATGTGGCCTTGAATATGAAATACGTCAATCCTGAAGATTCCGGCACTTATACTTGCCGAGCGATAAACGAACTAGGTGAAGCTGTAACCTCGTCTACACTCTTCGTCCAATGTGAGTATATCAATTAGTTATAATAGTCATTAATTTACGTACTCCTTACTGTTATGGCATGTTGTGTTAATAAAACAAAAAATATGCCCAACATCTCCCAGGGCGTAAATATAGAAAATTACATTCCTAATTGTAATTTAATTACAGTTGATTTATCATTAGATATAGATAATTGTTACAAGCGTATGAAAATATAAAGGTTATGCCATTTGTACATTAATGTTATAAAAAGACAAAATTAATTGTGCCGTTAAATATTGATTGAAACCTTGGCATCATTTACGTACGTTGAAAATACATCTTCATTCAAATGTTTATTTGTTTTTCTCTCTACAGCTAAGGCCTCTCTTCAATTAGAATCACAGCACGAAACAGCCTTAGAGAAGATTCAACAATTAGAAGATACTTCTCGTTATCAACGCAGAGAAGACGTAGAAGTAGCCGTGAATCAAGCTCCTAGGTTTATTACACAACTGAATGGACCTTCAAAACTTGTGGAGGGACAAAGTGCTCATTACGAATGTCGCATTGAACCATACCCAGATCCAAACATGCGTGTTGAATGGTACTTTAATGGAAAAGTATTGCAAAGTGGTCATCGTTACCGCACAGCGTATGATTTCGGATTTGCTGCACTGGATATTTTAACAGTATACGGAGAAGATTCCGGCGAATACACATGCAAAGTTATCAATAACTTAGGTCAGGCGACATCTTCAATTAAATTGAATGTGCAATGTAAGTACAATATCTCAAATTTAATTTTACCTTTAACAAATATCAAGCATGTTTTTTTTTTTTCTTAGCTTTACCCTGCCGGGCCAATAAATATCAAGCATGTCAGTACATAGCGTTTTGTTGACAAAACGCCGAATTTAACAGTTCTGTTACACATTCGATTATTGTCTCTACAGTTTATTTCTTTTAACTTAAAATAGCTGATTTTACCCTTTATTCAGAGATATAATATTACAAAAATATAGAATTTTCTACTAGGTAATTAAGAATTAATACAGCTATATATATATCAAAGGTTTTAAAGTTTTGTCGTTAAAGTTTTGAATATATTAACAGCTAAGGAATCAATCATAAGAGACACACAACATGAAGGTGCTTTAGAGAAGATTCAATACCTTGAAGATGATAGCAGGTACAAACGAGTAGCACATGATGAAACTTTCGTAGCAGAGAAGCCCCAATTTGGAAAACCACTGAAGAATGCTCAAGTGAACGAAGGTCATCCAGTACATCTTGAAGCTACATTGACACCGGTTAATGATCCAACAATGCGCGTTGAATGGTATTGTAACGGAAGACCAGTTCAACAAGGACATCGGTTTAAGACTACTTATGACTTCGGTTATGTTGCTCTTGATATTCTTTACGCTTATGCAGAAGACAGTGGTACTTATATGTGCAAAGCCACTAATGCTGTCGGTGAAGCCGTCACCACTAGCTCCGTTAAAGTAGATGGTAAGTGTTTTAATATTTTGTGTAATAAGTGTAGTCAGAGGCTAACTTAACGGAACTATAGGGAAAATTGATGTTTCTATACCCTATATTACCTCTAACTTGAAAAGAAATAATAGATTCTTCTTAACTAGGTATTCCTTAAGCATCTGGAATTATAATATCAGTTATATTCATTACGTCTAATTTGTATCATAATTGTGAAGTTACGAAATGTACTCACCTATCAAGTTGATTTTAGCGTAGGTAAAATTCGTTTAACGTTTGAATTTCTTATTTTTCTGTGAGATTGTTTTTCTTTATTTAAGATCTGTAACCAAGCAATATTAATATAAGCATAGACTTTAAAAGACTAGACTAAACCTTGCATTTTTTATCATTTTAAGAAAAAATATAGTACAAATAAGTCTACAGATGTGTAATAATCTGTTCCTTTTACAGCCAAATCAGGATTGTATTTGGACACATTAGATGAACAACGATTAAGAAAGATACAAGAATTAGAGAAGTATGAGAGGCCTAAGCCAATAGAAGAAGAGCAACCAGGCCAAAGACCTGTATTCTTAACTGCTCTTACAAGTCTTGAAAATCTAAAAGAAGGAGACCGCGCTCACTTTGAATGTAGAGTGGAACCGATAAATGATCCAGATTTGAAAATTGAATGGTTCCTCAATGGGCAAAAGATAAGAGCAGGCCATAGATACAGAACCACACATGATTTCGGCTATGTTGCCTTGGACATTCTTTATTCTTATGCTGAAGATTCTGGCACATACATGTGTAAAGCTTCGAACAAACTGGGTGAAGCAGTTAATACATGCACGTTGAGGGTTGCAGGTAAATAAAACTTGATATTACTCTAAACTATAGATAATATGTTATATAAGACTGGCTGCCTGGCTGGTGCCCGGAACATCGTAGTGTGTGGGATTTAAAATACAAAAAAATATCTTAACAAATTATACATAAAAACATCCTCTTGAACTTTACCAATTAAAAAGAACCGCATCGAATCCGTTGCGTAGTTTTGAAGATATAAGCTCACATAGGCAATTACACAAAAATAACGACGTTGTTTTTTTTTTGTATGCCCCTATGTAATGATTGATCAGAAAAGAGAATGTACTGAAAATTTTCTACATTAAAATGATAGCAACAGCATTATATGATTGTAAGCTAGTAATAAAACACCGGTATAAATAAAAATACATAATATTTTTTCTTTCTTTAAATAACCGACTATACGGATTTTTAACATATTTAAATACCGACGCTAGAAAATCTACATTTAGAGAATCGCATTTAAATTAATTCAGATTTCGAGTTTAACGTACACAAACCCTGTGATCATTAGGGTTCCGTACCCAAAGGGTAAAAACGGGACCCTACTACTGAGACTTCGCTGTCCGTCCGTCCGTCCGTCCGTCCGTCTGTCACCAGGCTGTATCTCAAGAACGGTGATAGCTAGACAGTTGAAATTTTCACAGATGATGTATTTCTATTGCCGCTATAACAACAAATACTAAAAATAAAATAAAAAAAAAATATTTAAGGGGGGCTCCCATACAACAAACATGATATTTTTACCGTTTCTTGCTCGATACTAATAACGTTGCCTTATGTTGCATAGATAATGGTACGGAACCCTTCGAGCGCGAGTCCGACTCGCACTTGGCCAATTTTTTTTATCTGTCATTTATAAATGAAAATGTACTTAAGTATTTGTAGTTTAGGAATATTAGACATCAATTATTTATATGTATATCAGATAGTGACAGACTTCGTGCCATAATAGCCAGTTATTGTGAAATAGTCTGTGTTTTCTTACCACAAAAGCTACTTTACAGCCAATGTTCTTATAAGTATTAAATTACAACAGATACTAATGCAGTTCAAGAGTCTTGCTGCAATGAATGGTAGTAACAATCGGGCTTTGAATCGAGAATATTATCACTAGAATTATAAAGCACGATATAAAAGTTAGTTATTGTTAATAATTAATAATTTCTTTTTAGGGCACAGAAACATTATTTTGGATACTCAACATCCAAATGGTTTAGAAAAGATTAGACAGCTTGAAGCACAGGGTCATCATACAAGAATGGAGGTTGAAGAACCTAAGATCAGTCCTCCTAGATTTGTGACAGAGCTGCGAGGAACAACTCACGTTTATGAAGGTCAAACGGCTCATTTCGAATGTCAAGTAGAGCCCGTGCATGACCCTAACTTGAGAATAGAATTCTACCATAATGGCAAGTCCCTGCAATCTGCGGCACGGTTCCATATAACTTTTGATTTTGGTTACGTTTCGTTGGATATTCAGCACTGTGTACCTGAAGATGCTGGAGAATATTCAGTGAAAGCAATTAATGCTCTTGGACAATGTACATCGTCAATTTCCATGACCGTAACCGCAAAAGGTAGTATTATATCGGAATCTCAACGTCCTGAAGGCTTAGAAAAGATCAGAGAACTAGAATCTGCAGAACCATTTAAGCGTCCCGAAATCCCAGAACCAGTAACACGTCAGAGACCAGTATTTACACAACCTCTTCAAAATATCGATAATATACAAGAAGGCCAAACAGCACACTTCGATTGCCGTCTTATTCCTGTGGGCGATCCTACTCTTAAAGTGGAATGGTTTAGAAATGAGAAGCTAATTGAAGACAGTTCTAGAATTACCAAGACCCACGACTTCGGTTATGTCTCTATGACTATAACTCATGTACGTGACGAGGATGAAGGTGTCTATATGTGTAGAGCTTCAAACTTATTGGGCGAAGCCGTTACAACAGCTGCCATGAAGATAAAAAGTAAGTATATAACTATTTTGATGATAGTACTTTAATACTCTTTAAGCGATACGATTTACCTATACCTACTTATATTATGAAGAGGTAACATTCGCAATATATTTACTAATATATTTTATTATGTAGCGGATGATTGCCGAAAATAATAGACCGATCGTAAAACATTTTCGTTAGTAGAAAAATACAGTCTTGAATTCTAATTACTTACATTAATAAAATTTTATTTCAGGCCTTAGATAGTTTGTGGTTTAGGCTAACGAAATAGCGTGCAAAAAGCTACTACTTAGACTAGTAAAAAGATGATCAGAGTAGAGTGTATTCATTATTATAATCTATCAATATCTTTTTAGCTAAGGCAGCCATACAGATGGACACACAACATCCAGAAGGCATGAAGAAAATTCAACAGCTAGAACAGCCACAGCAAAGGAGAGACGAAGAACCGGAACGAGAATTTGAAAAGCCTATTTTCACACAAGTGCTTACTGGACCTTCGGAACTTTGGGAGGGTCAGCATGCACATTACGAAGCTCGTGTAGTACCAGTTGGAGATCCAAGTTTACGATTTGAATGGTACATAAACGGAGTAGAGCTTAAAATGGGTAAGTAAACGGACTAATGATGCTTAAAAGACAATGTTTCTCAGAATATAAGTAGTAATAACCATAATGATCACTATGTGAATTAAGTTGATAGATAGGTATCAAATGTAACGTATTTCATTTTTATATTTAATTTCTGTTTCAGGTTCAAGATTCCGTACTACACATGACTTTGGTTTCGTGACGTTAGATATAAATTCTGTGGTTTCTGGAGATGCTGGTCTATACATGTGTAAAGCAATTAATCGTGCTGGTAGCACGGTTTCCTCGACATCTCTTAAAGTGAAAACCAAATCAACTATTGTAGACCAATCCATGAGGCCCGAATCTTGGGAACAAATTCAGCTCAAAGAAGCTGCTATGAACAAAGTTCCAGAAATGTTTGTAGATACTGGAGTGCAACAGGCACCAATATTCACAACACACCTTAAGAGCTACGATAAACTAGTAGAAGGGCAGCATGTATACTTAGAGGCTCAAGTTGAACCAAGAACTGATCCCAACCTAAGAATTGAATGGTTCAAAAATGGAGTCTCCTTAACTACAGGCTCCAGATTAAAGAGTACATTTGACTTTGGTTTAGTAACTTTGTCTATCAATAGCTTAAGAATTGACGATTCCGGGATTTACACCTGCAAAGCAACTAATATGATGGGTGAAGCTGTTTCAACGGCATCCATCAAAATTGAAGACCGGCACTGGCTTCTTGGAGAAAGCTTACATCCAGCATCATTGCCTAGAATAGGTGCTTTAGAGCAGCCTAAAGCAGAAAAACCGGAAGCACCCGAACCCGTTTATGAAACACCAGTATTTATTTCCCACTTGAACAACATTTTATGTAAAGAAGGTGATAATATACACTTTGAATGTAATGTGGAGCCATCTAGAGACCCCACGCTTAAAATAGAGTGGTTCTTTAATAATGCTCCTTTGCCATCTGGAACGAGATACAAGAGCACGCATGATTTTAGTTATGTGTCTTTGGATATTACACATACATATGAAGAAGATTCAGGAATATACACATGCAAAGCTACAAATAGCAAGGGTTCGGCAACTACATCTGGATCACTAAGATGTACAGGAGATAAAAATATTTATTTCGATACACAGCATCCTCAAGGCAAGGCTGGTTTAGAAGCTGTAGAGCAAGCCGAAGAAGCAAGGCTTTCCAAATCTAGAAGAACGTCTGTACCAGATGTCGAGTATCCCAAGCCAGAATGGGTAGTACCTACAATAACCGAACAACAATTACTTGAAGGTCAAGGACTACATCTGGAGGGTCAAGTTGAACCAAAGAATGATCCAAACCTTAAAATTGAATGGTACTTCAATGGCAAAATTTTGGAACAAGCATCTAGATTCAAGCTTACTAGTGACTTTGGTTTTGTTACATTGGATGTGACAGATGTTTATGAAAGAGATAGTGGAATTTACACATGCAAGGCTTACAACAAAAAAGGTGAAGCATTTACGTCATCTACCGTATTTTGTATTAGTAAAGAGAATCTGATTGAAAGAACTCAACATCCAAAAGGCACCGAAGGCTTGGAAAAGATTCAAAACCTTGAAGAATCACTTAGAAGAGAACCTGGACAAAAGGCAGATGACGATACTGGAAGACCACCAGAGTTTACTACTGTCTTCCAAGATATTGTTGATATCAGCGAAGGACAGATAGCTCATTATGAAGCATCTCTTATTCCAACTGGTGACCAAAGTATGGTTATTGAATGGTTCTATAATGGAAAAACCATTGAGGCTAGTCATCGCATTCGTACTGTTTATGCGTTTGGCATGGTTGTTCTCGAAATACTTGGTACTAAGACTACAGATTCAGGCGTGTATTCATGTCGTGCTACAAATCGATGGGGCCAAGCTGAAATAAGTGTGAAGTTAGAGTGTGTTGATAAGAGTAAAGGACAAAAACCAAGATTCACCACTCATATTAAAAACATTGAAGGACTAAAAGACGGTCAATCAGCTCACTTTGAATGCACTGTTGTACCTGTCGATGACCCAGACTTAAAGATCGAATGGTATCATAACGGACAACCACTACGCCATTCAACAAGAATCAAGACTGTGTCTGATTTTGGTTTCGTTGTTCTTGATATTTCATATACTCAAAATCATGACACTGGAGAATATGTATGCCGAGCGTATAACAAATATGGTGAAGATTTTACTAAAGCTACTATAACTTGCTTTGGAAGGGGTGGAGTTTATCTTGATAGTCTCCAACCTGATTCTCTAGCAAAAATAAGAGAATTAGAAAGCTTACAAGGGCTTCAACAACAACAACCTGCACCTGCTTCAGCTGAGCCTCCAAAGTTCGTAACACAATTATCAGATGTTACGAAATTAGTCGAAGGCCAAAGTGCTCACTTTGAAGCTAGATTAATACCAGTAGACGACCCGGATTTGAAGGTCGAGTGGTTCTACAATGGTAAAAAATTGCCACATGGTCATAGGTATAGAACATTCCACGACTTTGGCATTGTTATATTAGACATACTATATTGCTATGAAGAAAACTCTGGTGTTTACGAATGTGTAGCGACGAACAAATTAGGCCGAGATTCTACTAAAGCTACACTAAAATGTACATCAAAAGAGAATTTAATCTTGGACTCGCAACTGCCGCGGGTAAGTAGTTATGAAAAAGGAATATAGTCGGGTAAACCTGTACCTAATGTACAAAGTAATCTCTAATTTGACTGTTTATCTTAGGGCATGGAAGGTGGCTTAGAGAAATTACAGACCTTAGAAGACTCTATGATTCGTAGGAAAGATACCAAAGAAGAAGAAGAGCGGGGCAGGGCACCAGTATTTACTGTGCCTTTATCAAATATTGAATCTTTGAGAGAAGGAGAAAATGCTCACTTCGAAGCTAAATTAACACCGATCGATGATCCCAAGCTTAAGGTAAATTAATATAAATTTAATTCGTGTATTATCAACCAAATGAAATTGTTGTGTAGCAAGGAAATGACTCTATTCCATCCATCAACCTTTCTCAGTCCACTGCTGAGGAGTATAATCGGCCTTTGTGTCTAGCGTATGTGGACTATGAGAAGGCCTTCGATTCAGTCGAGACTTGGGCGGTGCTGCAGTCCCTCCAGCGGTGCCAAATTGACTACCAGTACATCGAAGCGCTGAAGTGTTTGTATAGAAACGCCACTATGTCAGTCCGAATCCAGGATGGGAGCACAAGACCAATTCCACTGCAGAAGGGTGTCAGACAGGGGGATGTAATTTCCCCAAAACTGTTCACCGCTGCGTTGGAAGACGTTTTCAAGCTCCTCAATTGGGCCGGACTCGGCATCAACATCAACGGCGAATACATCACTCACCTTCTATTTGCAGACGATATCGTGGTCATGGCAGAATCCCTGGAGGACCTTGGCACAATGCTCAATGACCTCAGCAGTGTCTCCCAACGGGTAGGTTTGAGGATGAACATGGATAAAACCAAGGTCATGTTCAATGTCCATGTCACTCCAGCACCAGTATCTGTTGGGAATGCGATTCTCGAAGTTGTCGATCATTATGTCTACCTAGGACAAACAGTACTGTTGGGCAAATCCAACTTCGAGAAAGAGGTCATGACTCTATTACTAAACTATAATTATTAAAACATTTATCATGCTAGGTGCTGATCTTTTCAATGTAAAAAAATAAACCACACAATGTTAACAGCCTAACTTTAAAAATATACTAATAAACGCATTATTAACATTTTAGGTGGAATGGTATTGGAATGGCAAGTCACTAAAAGCTGGCTCAAGGTTCAGAACATTCTGTGATTTCGGTTTCGTCATCTTAGAAATATCTCCAACGTATCCTGAAGATTCTGGAGAATATTTGTGTAGAGCCTATAATGACTATGGAGAAGCTGTGACAACTGCAACAATGAAAGTGCAAGGAAAGCGTAATATTATTTTAGAATCTCAATTACCAAAGGGCATGGAAGGTACTATAGATAAGATCGCAGCACTTGAAGGTTATGCTGGAACTGTGGATCCTCTTACACCGGAGGCTGAAAGCGGAAATCCACCTGAATTTACTACTACTCCTTCTGATCTTATACTCTCGGAAAATTCATCTGCTCATTTCGAATGTCGTCTCATTCCTGTCAACGACTCAAGTATGAGAGTAGAATGGTATCATAATGGAAAGGCTCTTTTAACTGGTTCCAGAGTGAAAACAATAAATGATTTTGGATTTGTCATCCTGGAAATTGGTGGGGTTTACCAACGAGATGCTGGCCTTTATACGTGCAAAGCAACTAACCGTCACGGAGAAGCAACAGTATCTTGCAAATTACAAGTTAAGGGCAGACAAGGTATTATTTTGGAACCACAGTTGCCTTCACATTTCAAATCTGGCACAGAAAGCATTCAGAAGTTAGAGGAAACGTTACACAAACGCGAAGAAATCACCGTGGAAGATGAAACACCTAATCCTCCGAAGTTTATAGTCGAAATTAAAGATAATTTGGATGTAGCTGAAGGTGGACCTATACACTTTGATTGCCGAGTTGAACCAATTGGTGATCCTACAATGAGGATAGACTGGTTCCACAACGGCCGGCCTTTTGCAACTGGATCCAGAGTTCATATGCTAAACGACTTTGGCTTCATTGCATTGGATATAGATTATATATATGCTCGTGACGCCGGAGAATATACATGCCGTGCAACTAACAAATGGGGCTCTGCAACAACTACAGCTAAAATCACATGCAGTGCTAAACGTGACATTGTTCTGGAATCTCAATTGCCTCAAGGTATGAGTGGTGAAAAGATTAAAGAACTAGAAAAAGGACGAGCCACTGAGGCTCCAAAAGAAGATCTAGTTATAAACAGTCCACCTAAGTTTATTACCCAGATTCAGTCTCATACTGTAGAGGAATCAGAAAGCGTTCGTTTTGAATGTCGCGTTGAACCAAAAGAAGATCCAAAACTACGCATTGAGTGGTACCGCAACGGCAAGCTTTTACCTTCTGGCCACAGGTATCGTACTGTATATGACATGGGTTTTGTTTCCCTGGATATTCTGTACGTTTATGCGGAAGATTCTGGAGAATACGTATGCAGAGCTGTTAATGACATCGGTGAAGATTTCACAAAAGCTACTGTTTCCTGCAAACGTAAGTATCCAATTTATTTTTATGACAAAATAAACACAAATACGTGTGCTTATTTGTATGATGTGGTTCTAGCAGTTAAGAATTACTGATTTACATAAACTGCAATTTATTTTCTCAAAATGTTACATCTTTATGGATCAGTTTATTTACATCATAACTCTGGGGATCTATATTTGGCACATTGCGTAAAATGGGGTTGCACTGCATCCTGGGACGACGGTTTTCCTCACTTATAAGCTATTTTTTAGTGACCATATAGATTGTTTTAATAAATAAAATAAATTAAACCTATATTTTAACAGAACTGCCTGATATTATATTACAAAACCAAGTGCCACGTGGTATGAAAAAATCTGAGGCGCTAACACAGATGGAAGCTACTATCAAGAAATATACATCTGAAATATTCCTAACAGAAGATGACTTATACGATGCTGATAAAAAGCAACCACCACGTTTTGTTACACAAATACAGAGTCAGACTACATTAGTTGAAATGGAAACAACAAAATTCGAATGTCAGTTAGCGCCTGTAGGTGATCCTAATATGAAAGTGGAATGGTTCTTTAACGGAAAACCACTGTTGCACAGTAAGTTAGAATTTTCGTATTATGCTTATTTATGATGAAGATATACGTCTATGTTCAAGAATAAAATGATAGTAGATGTATATTAAATAAATAATTGTTAAATACTAGTAGGTATATATTCCCACATGCTGATTAGATTTGTGTAAAATATCTAGTTTAATATTACTTTGCAGAGAACAGATTCACACCAATATATGATTTCGGTTATGTGGCTATGAACTTTGGTTGGGTATATCCAGAAGACAGCGGTGAATACGTTTGTCGCGCAACTAACCTTTATGGTATGGATGAAACCAGAGCTGTAATAAAAACAGCCGGTAAGCCAGGCATTGTCTACGAGTCGCAATTGCCCAAACATATGAAGAGTATCGAGAAAATACGAGAGATGGAAGCTGCATGGCAAATGTAAGTTAAAGCCACAAAATAACATTTCGTTTGCTATCTAATCTAAGATTTTTTATGGTGAACACTCATAGAAATACTGATTAAATATGTTATATTATACGTTTAGGGTGCCAGAACAAGCCGTGGAAGAGGCTAAAGCGCGTTCACCTCCTGTGTTCGTCAGTCGCCCTGAACCGGTAACAGTGGAGGAAGGAGAGTGGGCTCGGTTCTGCTGCAGAGTAACAGGACACCCTAAGCCTCGTGTAATGTGGCTTATTAATGGCAACACTATTGTTACTGTAATTATCTCATTCCTTTTTTTAAAAGTAATTTTATATATGTTTCTAAATTTCTCATGTTAAAATATATTGCTTTCTAGGGTTCTAGATATAAATTAATCTACGATGGAATGTATCACTTAGATATACCCAAGACAAGACAATATGATACTGGTAAAATCGAAGTCGTAGCTAGAAGTTCAGCAGGCGAAGCTTTAGCCACTACCGAACTTAAAGTAATACCTAGACACGACGATTACAGAGGAGTTCTGAAGAATGCACCAAGGCGTAAGTATAAAACACATATGTACTGTGAAACAGACATGACGCTTATATTGCATTAACAGTGATCATGAAAGTTAATTACAAACACATTATAATATCAAACTACCTCCCACGTATACTGCACTAACAAACGATAACGAACCAAGCACACTACTACAAACCGCTTTAAGCATTACCAATACAATGCTACCCTATACCTTTCCCCTCTCTATCAAAGGAGTGCAGCTAAATCAATTGCTTCTACCAGCTTTTGTCATCGGATGCTGCCAGAGGTACGTGTTGAATTTGGTTTATTTTAAAATTTATTATGTATTTTAACATGCTACTCTATGTACACAGCTTGGTATGATGAGACTACGCTACAAGAGAGCTCAGAGATAGAACTATTAAAGAGCTTTGAGGAAAGACAGGCTTTGAAAAGGCAGGGTCAAATCGATCATAGGCCTGAACTGAAGCCAAAAGTCGTTAAAGAACCGGAAACGGAATGGCAACAAACGGTTAAGAAGAAGAAGAGCGAAGAGTATTACAATAAATTGCAAGAACTCGAAAATGAACAGGTCACAAAGGAAAATCGTTTCCGTGAGTCAACCCACCAATATGCTATCCCCGGAGAGAAAATAGCGGCGAGTTCCATTGCTAAAGGAATGGCTCAAAAATATGAAGATAATTTGTAAGATTTTTTTTTTATAAAACGTAAACTATATTATCTTGCTAAGTAATTTTTATCTTAATCAATTTAATTTATCTATTACAGAGAGCAGACTGAGGTTATAACAGAACAAGTACAAAGGAGGGCTTCTAAGCCTAGGATTCCAGGGCCGTCAGAATCAACTGTTCACGGCAAAGAAGTTCATGTGGCTAAGCAGAAACAAATTCAGAAAGAAATCGTCGGAGAAACTGAAATCACCCGTAAGATTACATCTACGGAAACTACTGAGATGGAGCACAAGGCACAAACACATGAAAGAGTTGTAGAAGGACCAGTCAAACCAAGTCAGCCACCAATTTTCACTAAGAAAATGCAACCTTGCCGCGTTTTTGAACACGAACAAGCAAGATTTGAAGTTGAATTTGATGGTGATCCATTACCTACAATAAAGTGGTACAGAGAAAATTTCCCCATTAAAAATTCAGCAGACTTCCAAATACACACATTTAGTACCAAATCAATTTTAATAATAAGGCAAGTCTTTGTTGAAGATTCTGCTGTGTTTGCTGCTGTTGCAGAAAATCGCGGTGGAACTGCTAAATGTAGTGCAAATTTGGTGGTAGAAGAGAAACGACGTCAAGGAAGAGGTGGAGTAGCACCTCCAAGCTTCACTTTAACCGCACAAAATGTCAACGTCACAGCTGGACAACTTGTACGATTTGACACGAAAGTAACAGGAACTAAGCCAATTGATGTATATTGGTTGAAGAATGGTAAGAAAGTACAGCCCGATATTCGCAATAAGATCTTAGAAGAAGATGGGACATTTACTCTTTTGATTCTTGAAGCTTATCCACAAGACTCAGGAAAATATGAATGCGTTGCTATTAACGGTGCAGGAGAAGCTAGGTGCGACGCGGAATGTTTGGTCAATGCTCCTGCAACCAAAGAAAAACCTAAACCACAAACAAAAGCTGCAAATGCACCACCTGAAATAATAGAGCCATTGAAAGATAAGCAGGTGGCAGAAGGTCAGGCAATAGAGTTTAGTTGCAAGATTGTAGGAAAACCAGCACCAACAGTCCAGTGGCACAAGGGTGAAAAATTGATTAAACCTTCTAAATACTTCCAAATGTCGAGGACGGCAGATGAATATACACTTCGCATATCTGAGGCTTTCCCAGAAGATGAGGGAGATTACAAATGTGTTGCATACAATTCTGCTGGTCGTGTTACAGTTGCAGCTAAATTGAGAGTTACTCAACCTGATCAGGCTGACAACTTACCCACGTTGACACCTCTTCGAAATCTAGTTGTTTTTGAAGGACAACCAGCTCAATTTAAAACTCAGATTACCAGCAAGGTTAAGCCTACTATCCAGTGGCTGCGAGAAGGCGCTTTAATACCTGAGACACCCGATTTCCAGGTATGTCCTAATCTATCACTAATATTATTAATTAATTTAATATCACCTTTAATGCATACAGAAATAAAATCAGAATTATACATATGTTTGAATTCAATCAGTTAAATAATTTCTAAGTTCATAGATTAATATTCTTCTCAATGAGTGCCGACCACTTCCCATAAGGTGGTATAAGTACGTACTAAGTGGTTATTTATATATCTTTCCAGATGATTCACGAAGGTAACAATGCAGTATTACTGATTGGAAACACCTACGAGGAGGACACAGGCACCTTCACATGTCGTGCGACCACCGCGGCTGGCCAAGTCGAGACATCAGCAAAACTTATCGTCAAAAGTAAGACATAGACACAGGCAGCGAGATCGCGTCGCGCACTTTTAATCCATTAATGTAGTGTTTCTTTGTTTCATCTTTATATCACTTTGAGATCGGGTGAAAACTACTATATTATAATTATCTAATAATTGAAAGTTGACATGCGAATTACAGTACGTACGTATATTAAATCGCTTTTAAAATCGTAGCGGTTACCGCAATAACGAATTAAGTCTGCTTGTTAGACACACCCCATGATCACCATTACAATATGACACTTACTACCGTGAATAAACCTACCAAAATCCTACCTCATCTGAACGACCTAGCCCCTTATAAACTGGGCGATTAGGCATACCTGCTAATCTAGCAGGGCGATGTTATTATAATGCGCGCATAATCTAACATTATTTGCAAATCAATAAGATTGTAAATTTAACTAGTAGTCAACTTTGGAAGGAGTTCCGCATCTAACAACGCTGTACATTTAAGCTTTTTGTGTAAATAGTCTTAGTCGTACAATGGAGCAGGCGACCAGTGAAGATCTACGAGCGCCGTGCCAGGAGCCACTATATAAGTAGTTGGACACACGTCACTGTGATTAACATAAACACAAGACATCTTACGACTGTTTTGTTTTGCTTTTACCGCTACGATGTTTACTAAATGTATACTATGAACAATTATATTGTATATTAGAACAACTTACGAAATAAATAAAAACGCGTCTCGACAAAACATCAAATGTATTTTTCACCCAATACTCATTTATAATAATTTAAACCTGCTGAATTTGAATTATGTATTTGGCCTTATTAACCGTAAGAATTAAAAAAGTTTTACGCTTTTTGTGTTGAGATCTGACCTGTGAATCTCATGCAAATGATCTCAGTGATGTCTATCTAAGTTATTAATTGTCATTTTATTAGATGTGAGTTCCATCAGATAGTCATTGAAACTGGGACTTGCGTCAGTTTCTGTGGTTTAGAGGTAAAAACCAATTCCTTTCATATCAATATAAAGAAGACCACAAAGATTCATTGTAATAACATAGTTCAAGTCCCTGCTTCAACTTAACCTTAAGCATGAATCATTGTTTGTATAGATTTTTGGCATTATATTTAAGATCAGTTACACCTAACAATGCTGCACGTAGTATACGGTGTCTATATGGCAACCTAATGTACCTAACAGCTACGACTAACTTTGTCAGTGTCACGCAGTTATTGATGTACTATATACAATATCGATGTGGAGGTTTGTGGTAGTGGGTATCGCGGTTGCTTATAGAACTTGTTCTCGCGAAGAGCAAAGTTAATCGTGGTTGTATTTCGCCATGCCTATCGTTCCGCTGTCAACTCTTCTGTGACAAAGAAACATAAAACAAATTGTACTAAGTCGCAATTATTAGTGACTCAGCACATAATAACTTAAAGTACGCACGCATTACTAGCCTTGCCAGTTTCTATGTTTTGAGAACACTGCCGATGTTGAAGACCTATTTTTTTTTGCAAGTACAAATCCAAATTGAATGAGATTTTATAGTTTAACGTTACAGTGATCGTTAACTTAGTTTGTTTTAAGTGCACGAAATTGTTATAATAAATGAAATGTGTTGTATGTTTCACCTAATTGTAATAAGTTATTAGGAGTTGCAGTATTTTATCACTAAATTAGCGTATTTAATATTAATATATTTATGAATCAAATTTTTTTGTATGTTATCTTTATGTGAAAACTGTTTAATAAATGCTATAAATTAATAAATAATTTCGCATTATTCTATACACAACAAAATCAACGTGCTAAGTAACTTTGAGTAGTATGCAGCTATAGAAATGAAGTGAAATCATTATACATTACACACAATGCACTTACCAACACAAGTGCCTGTTATCCATCATATTACTGTACTCTTAACAAATATACAAAATAGGAGAATCTAGACGAAAATAAACGAAACATCAACATAGACTTTGATGGATAATTAGGTTGCTTTTTGATCGCTTTGATTCATCCAACTGGCACAACTTTATCTAAACTACTATTTCCTTTCTTCATAGCATTTAGATAATTTTATTTGTGAGTTGACAGTTTTCTTTGTTAGTTTTGTTACTAAATAGTTGATTAACTCAAAAGTTAACTCGTCTAAAACACAAATTTCTATAGACCAATAATTCCTTAATAACATAATATAAATTTATTATCTGTTACGATACTTAACTATCGTAATATAATTATATAAATAGACATATTAGAGTATAGACATTATTTTAAACGAAAAGAGAAATACACGCCACATAACCAACAAACATACACACAGTGATATATCAGCATTACTTTTTACATGTATAAGCTAAGTCAGTCCTACAATTGGGAGTTACGCATCTACATGGTAATCTGAGAATACAGCTTACGAAATAATGAAGAGCTGACAATATCTTCTGTAAATGAAACCAAATCACCAGGTAAGCGTGGAATAGTAGACCAATAACAGTTCCAATGCAAGAGAGATTCATATCCATAAGAAGCCAAGAGAAAGGTAAGTTTGCTAATACCGTTAAAACTAGGAACCTGTAACCGTCTGACTTAATACACCCAAAAAAAACTTTTCCGGACATTTACATCATAGACTATGAATTGGTAGGTACATACTATATTATATAAACGCACATGTTATGAGTCTACTCATAACATTGACAAAAAAACAGTAGCTAACGGCACTGATAGGAATAATTAATTATGATATGTCTTTTAAGAAAGGCGGGAAGAGGCATCTTGTAGGCCGGCAAGGTGGGCACGGCTAGTGCGTTTACATTGTACTAGTAGCTCTCACATTTGGATTACACCCCACTTAACATCAGGTGGAGACTAATCCTAGCAGTATATATAGCTAGGTATTTCAAGAAAAATGTCTCCTTGGTCGAAGCTATACACGATTTTCTTTCTAAAGCTAAAATGTTACTCTTTCAATTGGAAAACTTTCTTTCAACTTGATTAATATTACTTTAACTGTTTCTATAGTCTCAAGTAAGTAGTTATATTTAAGGTAAGCTACAATGTACGAGTAACGTTTAATGGTCTTATTCATAATGACTTATCGGAGGTTTAAAAGTTCGCTAAATTCGGTTCGCGAAAATTGTCAAAACTTGTTATTCATGATAGTCTTTTTACGCTAAAACGTTTATTATCTCTCCGATAAAATCTCCGTTTAAACCTCCGATAAGTCATTAAAAATAAGACCGTTAGAGTATTTTTAAATTAAATATAAAAAAATGTAACTTATATTAACCTACTTCATTGGTGTTGCTCTAGCTTAGATTACCCGAAATTCTCTACATGATCCTACCACATAATAATGCCCAAATAAAAGATACTGATTTTTGGGACAATATAACGATAACCTACATATACGAGTACCTACGCCAAAAGGAGCACAAGTTCTGTTCGAAGTAGATTTGTCTGCATAAAACACCCAGAGAAAGTTGCTTTGTCGTTCAATGGCTGTTGCCGGCGCGACTTTGAATTTTGAATCACTACATAATAGGTACGTAATTAAAAGCCTTTAGCACGCTTAGAGACTGTAGCTGCTGCTGTAGACTAATAACAAGTAAAAACGAATTAGGATCAAACCACTACATTTGAAAATGACCTCCTATGTATTTGTATATTAGTAAACTAAATAAAATTAAATTTATTAAACTAAAAAATCTAGAAGAGTTTATATTTCATCACAAAGATTACAGACTGCAGATGTTACACATTGGTTTTACAAAATATTCAGTTGTATGATTCTACCTTTCTTCCGCAAATTGTGTCAAGAAATACACAGCACAGGATATATTCTATGTATTTATTTTGTACTGGTGCAAATAACAACATCGATTACACCACCGAAAAATCCAAAAACTACAGCAGTAGCAAGTGCAAGTAACGTAATACTTCAATGGGTTTATAAAGAGAACGATGAAGACAGCACAGAACCGATTCGGCATAAACCACCTACAACTGAGGATAATGGTGCCATCGTGGTGGTGAGGATGGAAATACTCTAAACCAGAGAAAAAAAAACCTCACTAGAATCCCAGAACTTTCAAGGTCTAAGACGGAGAAAACAAAATAATAAAAAAAAATTCTGAAGAGCGCTGTTCGAAAAAATGTTTCCAAGCCTTCATTTAATATAAGACATTGACCAGCAAATGTCGTTTCGAAATATTAACGTAAGTTAAGGTAGAAAAAAGTACGCTTAGGCGGTCTGGTTATTATTATGATGATAGCCGATGTGGAGGTAAGTATAAAACCTGAGAGACGACGTCATTTTTGAATATAACATAGTTTAATCTCATAAGTGAGCAAAAGCGCCAGGTCACCGAGGACTATTGTGATTGAATAACCAGAAGTAAGAGTAGTAATAAAACTTAAAAAATGTGTATATCGTGACAGATCGCGTTTTATTACCACTGCCTAGCCCATGGAAAAGAAGCATGGACTATGTCAAAAGCTAATTTTATTGAGGAGTACTGTATCCATTATCAGCGTACACTTACTTTTCTTTTATTATTATATAGTGAAAATATTTGAAATAACATTGTAGGCTGGATACATCACGACGCTAACAGTCATGAAACGCACCAGTAACGATATAATTCCCTTCCAATGTTAAGTGACAGGGTCGGGCGATCCCTTCTGATTTTGTACTGAAAAAATCGTGGGATTCTTATATGCGCGCAGCGAGAACACTTTTGGTTAGTCAAGATAACTCAGGCGTGTAGAGAATTCGACAGGCTTTCATATGATGTAGGTCTCATGTGGTTATCAAAAAGTGTAGGTTGTTCCTAGAGCAGCTCTCTCTCGCTATATATACTTTGTATCATTACTAACTACTTATAGCTCAACTTATACGTGAACGAAGAAGAAGGCTTCGCACGGTTAAAATAATTGACGAAGGCTACAGTTTGTTCAAACCATGATATTAAGTGTTAAAGTATGAAATTTGCAATTTGTACTGAGAAATTGCAATTGTTTTTTTTTTTAATTTTACTTTTATATTTATATAATCAAAATGATTATCATTATTTTCTACACATTGCTGCTCTCTGACAGGAAGGTCATTTATGCCTTTTCCATAGAACTCTGGTGATCTACACTCGAGTAATTGAATGAAAGCCTTTTGTACCGCTTCCTGGGAAGAAAACTTTTTATCACGTAGAAAATTGTTCATATTACGAAAAAGATGATAGTCCGTTGGAGCAAGGTCTGGCGAATACGGAGTTAAAACGGTTTCTTGTGCTGTTCGAAGTCTTGGGTTATCATGGAGCAATAATGGTGGAAGATCGATTCAAGAGTCGGGGCATGACTGCTAGTTTTGGTGTCATTGTTCGGAGTTCGACACAGTAGACATCTGCCGTTATTTGACCATTTGCGTGACCAGATCAGAGAAAGCTCTAATGAATAATACCCTGCCGTGACTACCAAACAGTACCCCTTACCTTTTATTGGTTAGCTTTGCTTCAGAACACTGTTGCGGCGTTTAAACCAAAATCGCACGGTGCGTTCATTACCAGTGTTGTCTCCAAACGTAACATTAGTGTTGCGAGCTGTTCCTGCCGCATGTCTGTTTCCGTGTTTCGTCTCTAAGCTGAATAAAAAAAGCAACAGAAAGTTGGTAATCGAATCTTGCACAATTGTTTTAAAAAGGACCTTATAGGTACCAATAAAAAAAGTTTATTTTAAAAATTCTAAAACCAAGACAGTTTTATGCCCATTCGAAATACCAGTTATAATAAAACGACAATTTCGTACTTTATCCCCAATTACTTACTATAGGGTGATTGTTGCTACCCTGAGTTACATTATTCCTATCTAAACATAATATTTAATAATATAATTTATTTTAACATAACATAAAATTTATTTCTCTCAAAAAGGTACAGATTTACATAATAGTACATTTACAAAGTAACAACCTTATTGAGAGCTGGAGTCTGTACTAGGCTTTAAGGCATGTATAAAAAAAATTTAATTTAATCTTTTTAAAACAAAACATAGCTATTTAGTAGAAACAAGATTTTTTCAAATTGGTTCATTGATTTTCGTCCCCATTGTCTAAATAAGCAAATATAATACGAACAAACAG
Source organism: Orgyia antiqua (assembly GCA_916999025.1). Taxonomy (NCBI): domain Eukaryota; kingdom Metazoa; phylum Arthropoda; class Insecta; order Lepidoptera; family Erebidae; genus Orgyia; species Orgyia antiqua. The sequence goes on along the minus strand of OU779863.1, from coordinate 14,614,782 downwards.
AAAATGAAAACTTTTTTAATTTAATATTAAGTAGTTTAGACAGATTCTCTTTTTGAACCCATACTTGCCTTCTCATTGAGCTCAAATAAGACTGTTTAAGCTCTAACTAAAGCCCGCAGTCTATTAAGCCTATGTGTTATTCTGACGTATAGGTTATACATCTTAATAAATTAAATTGTAGTAGTAAAAGTGTGTGTTTTCCACTACAATTTAATTTATTAAGTAAAAAGCATAGCAAGTCAATTGCAAAATTAATAAATTACTTTAGTTATACATCTGTAAAGTTTCATTCAGTAGTTTTTGCGTGAAAGTGCCTCAAACATTCGTCCACCGACACATTCTTACAAACTTTCGCGTTTATAATATTCGAAGCACAATAAATAACTATTTAAAAACGTAGAGAAAGTTAGGTACCTTCGTGGGTTTACATCGCTTGCAGTCATCAGCTCCCCTAATACTTTTCACCGGTTCACACATTAGACGAGGTAAGAAATGGACTGGTAGTCTGTAAATTCTCCAGTCTTTTACCTGTAAAATAAAATAGTCCATAAAATATAAATGTTTATTACAGACAAGTTGATGCCCGCGACTTCATACCCGCGGAATTCCTACATACTTGACACTTATCGTCACATTTTGGACCATTCATACAATATGTTTTTAAATTGTAGCATATTTGTTATTCCGATGTATAATAATACCGGATCCGTAGTACATTTTTTTCACTTGATTACTATCGAGATGACTTTTCGTGAGTAGCTTTATTATGACGAGACGCCCAATAATTTTCTATTCCAAAATCTCGATTGTGGTAGCTAACAGAGATAGCAAGGATAAAATATCGTACTACCCGATTAAAAAGACGTAAGTGAACATGCGTCAAAATTTTCAAACAAATATTTCAAAAAAATCACTAACTGCTTTCTTCCTGTAATAGTACGATATTTTATCCTTGTTACCTCTGTTAGCTACCACAATCGAGATTTTGGAATAGAAAATGGGCGTCTCGTCATAATAAAGCTACTCACGGAAAATCAGCTTGATAGTAATCAAGTGAAAAAAATGTACTACGGATCCCGTACTATAAGCTATATTATTGCAAGTTTGCATGAAAGAGTAACAAACATCCAAACATCCATTCTCACAAACTTTCACATTTATAATATTAGAAGGGTTCAGAATATATTAAGCAAGTTGTCGCCTGCGACTCCGTACGCGTGGAATTTAGAAAATTTACTCCGTTTTTGCAAAATGCTTCGCTCATATACGTGTCGCTTTTTTCGATAACAACACAAAAATAATTTTTCAATTCGAACCAGTAGTTCCTGGGATTAGCTTGTGCAAACAAACAAACAAACAATCTTCAGCTTTATAATATTAGTATAGATAATTATAAGTGTCAGCCTAAAACAACCCATTTCTATTCTAACAAAACTTTTAACTTTTTCCTAATCTAAATTAAATCTTCCTATGAATTATGGGCATGGGTAAGAATGACGTATAAAATCCATAGCTTTTAAGTTTTTCACAAGCATATAGATTTTTTTAAAAAAGACCACCGTTTATGGATTTAGTCGCGTAAAACCAATATACGCATCTAAATCCGTAAAAAGTGGTTTTATTTAAACAAGTGAGTTGCGAAAGTGTTAGAGAATATCATATAGATTTTATTTTCATGTAGCCAACAAGTAAACAGCCTATAACAGTTTAGACGTGGATAATGATGTGGACTCAGTACTTCAAATATTTTTCGATTGCGTAGACTTTGAAAGAAAGAAAGAAGAAAGAAAGAGTTCGAAGACCGATTGTGTAAACACAATCGGTCTTCGAAGAACATCACGCCTTTTTCCCATGGGGGTAGGTACCCCCATGGGAAAAAGGCGTGATGTTTTGATGATGATTCAACAAGTATTGCAGAAGTATTTAAAAAATGAGGGAAATGGTCTTAGAAGAGAGTTATACCAGTATTATTTTCTCATTAAATTTTCCATCTTTATCTACACAAAATCAAGTAAAACAGTAATAGTCGTAACAATATTAAAAGGCTGACGAGTACAATTTACATAAAAAGATAGACAGATACCTACATGTTTTATTGAAGGTACTTAATATATGTATATGCGAACGGCCACATTGTTTTAAAATAATATTAAGAAAAAACATCAAATACTGCAGTCTCCTAGTATAATGGAAAACGATGATGTTATATAACACTAACTGTGCCCTGCAGTTTCATTTGCGTGCTTATGGAAAACAATATGACCTAGGGTTATAAGAAAAGTTGTTAACCGATTCTCGTACCTACGCAACACGACCAGAAAATTTATAAAAATCAGTTTAATCATTTCAGAAGAGTTTGGTAACTAACATGGCGCCAAATCAGGAGAATTTGAAAATAATTATTATTTACATTGGTACCGATTCTACGTGCACGACTATCTTAACAAAAAAATTAAAATTGATGGTGTCAATAACACAATTCAGTAATGTTAACAGAACTTTTTATTAGAAAATCTATATAATAAACACTGAATGATTTTAATTAATAAAAATGTGCACAACGAACAAGCTAATTAATCAAAAGACACCAAAGTATTTTTAATTTTTTAGTTAAGATAAGTTTAGTTATGCACGTAGAATTGGTACCATTTTACTACAACAATTATTAGCAATCCTAATCGGCTGTCGTAAGTTCTAGATGATACCGATAATCTAAAATTCGAATGGGAATTGATATTATTGAAGAGTCTCTACATTTTATCAACCTTAGGATGCAAGTGTAAATCACGACATATTATTATGTAGTTGTGAAACAACGTGTTTAATTCAATGGTAGTGTTACAAAAATAATTACAGTTAGAAAGAATAAATTGATTTATGTCGTCATCGGTATTAGTAATTAGTTCTGTTTAGTAGTGGTGACACATAACCAAACAAAATTGTTGGAAAACCAATATACTTAGGCTACCGCTTTCAATAATATGTTTGTGGTAATGTTGATTATTACTTTTATAAGCCTGCGAATAACTGTGTATATTACAATTATGGGCTGTGGTTTGTCCTGTTTACACTGTCCAATTATTTGTAACTACTAAAAATAAAACAAGTGTCTTTTCTTGTTTTTCAGAATCACACACAACGTTTCGTAAGGTCTCGCACGACAAAACAGATGTAAGAACAACAACAACCGAGGACTCAGATATTACTCAACTGAATAAATCGTCATATCAAACGAGCGAAGAAAGTAATATATTGAAAATTGAAAACCAGCAAGAGGTTGATACAAAGAACATTCAAAGAACAGTCCCTTGGCGTAAACAATCAGGTGTTGAGCAAACAAAAGAGACAACAGATGAATCATTGCAAGTCAAGCATTGGAGGAAACCAAAACAGGATACAAAGTCCTTTATTGAAAAACAAATTGTAACTGAAAATACTACAATACTTGATGTAAATAATGAAGTAACAGTCGATACTAAGAAACAAACTCTTGAAGTTAAATCGTGGAGAAAGCCTCGAACAAAAGAGACGACTGAAATCCTAGAAGAGACAGATATTTCTCAAAGCATCACTGAACAAAAATTGGAAGATATTAAAGATAAAAATTTAGAAACAATTACAAGCACAGAAGATAGCACCATTATACAAAGGAAAAAAGTTCAACATGAAGAAAGAAAATTATCTATTCGAGAAGAAAGAAAAGACTCCATTCCTTGGACGCAGGAAAGTATTAAACTACGACCAACAAAAGTTGAAAAAGTACAAGTTATGAAGGAAAAAATCGAAGATGTTACACTTAGACAAGTAAGGAAAGGATCAATTCAAAAAACAGAAGATGAAGATATTATTCAAGTTGAGAACACACTTGAGTTAGAAGCTAAATGGCCACGTAACAAAAAACGCTTAATGCAGGAACAAGCAGAAGTAACATCAAGCGAAACAGTTAAAAAGTCGATTCCGAGACAAGAGGTACCCGAAGAACAAAAATCAGAAGCAGTACCGCCAATACAAGAGAAAAAAGAAATCCTACAAAAAGAAACAAGCGCGCTTGAGGACGTTAAGTGGCCATACAGCAGAAGACGTCCAAAAGAAGAAGGACCAAAACAAGAAGTCACTTTAAAGCCAGTTCCTAAATCAAAAGTACCGCAAGAGGAAAAACCAGAAGAGGAAAAGACAGTTGAAGACGTAAAGTGGCCGCACGGCAGAGGACAGCGTAAGATGGAGGAACCAATAGAAGAAGTCACACTAAAGCCAGTCCCTAAACAAAAAATTAGAGAGGAAGTAAAACCAGAAGAAGTATCACTAAAACAAGTTACAAAAGAAAAGCCAGTTGAGGAAAAGACAGCTGAAGAGAAGAAGTGGCCACATAGCAGAGGGCGCCCTAAAGCGGAAGAAGCAAAAGAAGAAGTGACTCTAAAGCCAGTTCCGAAACCAAAGGCATCAGAAGAGGAAACACCCGAACATGTATCGTTACAAGCAGTCCAAAAAGAAAAATCAGCAGAGAATAATACAACTGAAGACGTAAAGTGGCCATATGGTAGAGGACGTCCTAAGGCAGAGAAATCAAAAGAAGAAGTGATTCTGAAGCCGGCTCCTAAGCAAAATATACCGGAAGTGGAGAAACCAGAAGAAGTATCGTTAAAACCAGTTCAAAAAGAAAAACCAGTGGAACAAAAACCAGCTGAAGACGTTAAGTGGCCACATGGTAGAGGACGCCCTAAGGCAGAGGAACAAAAAGAAGAAGTTACTCTAAAGCCAATTCCTAAACAAAAAGCACCAGAGGAGGAAAAGCCCGATGAAGTGTCTTTGAAACCAATTAAAAAGGAAAAACCAATAGAAGAAACCACTTCCGAAGAAGTAAAATGGCCACGTGGTAAAAGACATCCGAAGGAGGAGGAACCTAAGGAAGAGGTAGTCTTGAAACCGATTCCAAAACAAAAAGTACCAGAGGAGGAAAAGCCCGAAGAAGTGTCTTTAAAACCAATTAAAAAGGAAAAACCAGTAGAAGAAACCACTCCCGAAGAAGTGAAGTGGCCACGTGGTAAAAGACATCCGAAGGAGGAGGAACCTAAGGAAGAGGTGGTCTTGAAACCGATTCCGAAACAAAAAGCACCAGAGGAGGAAAAGCCCAAAGAAGTGTCTTTGAAACCAATTAAAAAGGAAAAACCAGTAGCAGAAACCACTCCCGAAGAAGTGAAGCTCCCACGTGGTAAAAGACATCCGAAGGAGGAGGAACCTAAGGAAGAGGTAGTTCTGAAACCTATTCCGAAACAAAAAGCACCCGAGGAGGAAAAGCCCGAAGAAGTCTCTTTGAAACCAATTAAAAAGGAAAAACCAGTAGAAGAAACTACTCCCGAAGAAGTGAAGTTGCCACGTGGTAAAAGACATCCGAAGGAGGAGGAACCAAAGGAAGAGGTAGTCTTGAAACCGATTCCGAAACAAAAAGCGCCAGAGGAGGAAAAGCGCGAAGAAGTGTCTTTGAAACCAATTAAAAAGGAAAAACCAGTAGAAGAAACCACCCCCGAAGAAGTGAAGTTGCCACGTGGTAAAAGACATCCGAAGGAGGAGGAACCCAAGGAAGAGGTAGTTCTGAAACCTATTCCGAAACAAAAAGCACCAGAGGAGGAAAAGCCCGAAGAAGTGTCTTTGAAACCAATTAAAAAGGAAAAACCAGTAGCAGAAACCACTCCCGAAGAAGTGAAGTTCCCACGTGGTAAAAGACATCCGAAGGAGGAGGAACCACAGGAAGAGGTAGTTCTGAAACCTATTCCGAAACAAAAAGCACCAGAGGAGGAAAAGCCCGAAGAAGTGTCTCTGAAACCAATTAAAAAGGAAAAACCAGTAGCAGAAACCACTCCCGAAGAAGTGAAGTTCCCACGTGGTAAAAGACATCCGAAGGAGGTGGAACCACAGGAAGAGGTAGTTCTGAAACCTATTCCGAAACAAAAAGCACCAGAGGAGGAAAAGCCCGAAGAAGTGTCTCTGAAACCAATTAAAAAGGAAAAACCAGTAGCAGAAACCACTCCCGAAGAAGTGAAGTTCCCACGTGGTAAAAGACATCCGAAGGAGGAGGCACCAAAGGAAGAAGTAGTCTTGAAACCGATTCCGAAACAAAAAGCGCCAGAGGAGGAAAAGCCCGAAGAAGTGTCTCTGAAACCAATTAAAAAGGGAAAACCAGTAGAAGAAACCACTCCCGAAGAAGTGAAGTGGCCACGTGGTAAAAGACATCCGAAGGAGGAGGAAACTAAGGAAGAGGTAGTTCTGAAACCTATTCCGAAACAAAAAGCACCAGAGGAGGAAAAGCCCGATGAAGTGTCTTTGAAACCAATTAAAAAGGAAAAACCAGTAGAAGAAACTACTGCCGAAGAAGTGAAGTTGCCACGTGGTAAAAGACATCCGAAGGAGGAGGAACCAAAGGAAGAGGTAGTCTTGAAACCAATTCCAAAACAAAAAGCGCCAGAGGAGGAAAAGCGCGAAGAAGTGTCTTTGAAACCAATTAAAAAGGAAAAACCAGTAGAAGAAACCACCCCGGAAGAAGTGAAGTTGCCACGTGGTAAAAGACGTCCGAAGGAGGAGGAACCCAAGGAAGAGGTAGTTCTGAAACCTATTCCGAAACAAAAATCACCAGAGGAGGAAAAGCCCGAAGTCTCTTTGAAACTAATTAAAAAGGAAAAACCAGTAGCAGAAACCACTCCCGAAGAAGTGAAGTTGCCACGTGGTAAAAGACATCCGAAGGAGGAGGAACCAAAAGAAGAGGTAGTTCTGAAACCTATTCCGAAACAAAAAGCACCAGAGGAGGAAAAGCCCGAAGAAGTGTCTCTGAAACCAATTAAAAAGGAAAAGCCAGTAGAAGAAACCACTCCCGAAGAAGTGAAGTGGCCACGTGGTAAAAGACATCCGAAGGAGGAGGCACCAAAGGAAGAAGTAGTCTTGAAACCGATTCCGAAACAAAAAGCACCAGAGGAGGAAAAGCCCGAAGAAGTGTCTTTGAAACCAACTAAAAAGGAAAAACCAGTAGAAGAAACTACTCCAGAAGAAGTGCAGTGGCCACGTGGTAAAAGACATCCGAAGGAGGAGGAACCTAAGGAAGAGGTGGTCTTGAAACCGATTCCAAAACAAAAAGTGCCAGAGGAGGAAAAGCCCGAAGAAGTGTCTTTGAAACCAATTAAAAAGGAAAAACCAGTAGAAGAAACTACTCCAGAAGAAGTGCAGTGGCCACGTGGTAAAAGACATCCGAAGGAGAAGGAACCTAAGGAAGAGGTGGTCTTGAAACCGATTCCGAAACAAAAAGCGCCAGAGGAGGAAAAGCCCGAAGAAGTGTCTCTGAAACCAATTAAAAAGGAAAAGCCAGTAGAAGAAACCACTCCCGAAGAAGTGAAGTGGCCACGTGGTAAAAGACATCCGAAGGAGGAGGAACCTAAGGAAGAGGTAGTTCTGAAACCTATTCCGAAGCAAAAAGCACCAGAGGAGGAAAAGCCCGAAGAAGTGTCTCTGAAACCAATTAAAAAGGAAAAATCGGTAGAAGAAACCACCCTCGAAGAAGTGAAGTGGCCACGTGGCAAGAGACATCCGAAGGAGGAGAAACCCGAGGAAGAAGTAGTCTTAAAACCGATTCCGAAACAAAAAGCACCAGAGGAGGAAAAAGCCGACGAAGTATCTCTAAAACCAGTAACAAAAGAAAAACCAGTAGAAGAAACTACTCCAGAAGAAGTGAAGAGGCCACGTGGTAAGAGGCAGCCGAAGGAGGAAGAACCAAAACACGAGGTAACACTGAAACCGATCCCTAAACAAAAAGCCATAGAAGAAGAAAAGCCAGATGAAGTATTGCTAAAATCAGTTAAGAAACCGAAAGATCTAGAAAAACCTTTACCTGAAGAAATTAAGAGCCATCCTGTAAATGAAGAATCGTTAGTTGAACAAACTAAGACTGATGAACAAACAGACATTGAATCAATTCAAGAAGTACAAGAAGAATCTGTGACTATAGTAACACAAAAGAAGAAGGTGAAGAAGACTGGCCGAAAGGCTGACAAGAAAGGTAAGATACGTTATGTCATATCTTTGAAAGATAAGCTCTAAAAACTGTAATACTAAGTTACACTTTTTAGAGCTTATATTGGATAGGTGGAAAAAATGTTTTTAAAGTATAAACCGCACAAATTAAAAAGCATAAACAGATGCATGGTACACATACTCAACACACATGAATATGATTTATATGTGTCTCACCCAAATTGTATATGTAACTACAATATTGTAAATAACGTTAAAGTCCTAGCTGTTTCTAATACTAGTTGTTGTAATTGGTTTGATGGGGCATTAAAATCTTCTAGAAATAATATAAGAAAACAGGTTTATATTCATGAACATAACATAAATTATTAAATAGAGAGAATACAATATTTTGTATTCTTTTGTATATGAGTTCATTATAATGCTGTAAGTCGAAAAACGAAAGTTATACCTAACTTTTAGAACAGCATAATCGACAGCAATCTGATCGACTTAAAATATTAGAGGAAACTTTAATTAAAGTTAGTTATCTATTGTATCCTAATTGTGTTTTAATGTCCCTCAAAAGTCTAACGGACCAGGTGTAGAGTACCTACATGAATAAAATTATAATGACAATCCATTAACTGATTACGTTACGAATAATATTTTAAATTAATAAAAACTGATCATTGGAATGACAATTGCAGAGAATTCAACACATTTGGAAATGAAAACACTTTTAATAGTATAAATCAAATATAAGGATGACTGTTGCCAGAAGTTGCAGTAAACCTTTCCGTTTGAATATAGTTTCATCCACCCTGCAAAAATTTTATGGGCCTTTTATATCTAATGAGACTAAGACGCAAGAGTGCATGCAAAATATTCTCTGAAACAAATTAAATTTAAAACGTTATAGTTAAATGTAGGAGTAAAAATTATTTTATTAAAACAATAATAATCATTAAATTTAACAGTTTATTAAAAATAAATAATACTTTAGCTTTCTGGTTAAGCCAAAAAGACTAAAATGTAATTAATTGTAACCCTATTTTACAGAGGTGCAACCCATTATAATTGAACCCATAAAAGCTGTAAATGTCTTGGAAAATGATACTTTTGAATTGAGTGTTGTATATGAATCTGGAGATGATAACAGGGTGATGTGGTATCGAAATAACAAAATTCTTGAACCTAATGAAGATTGTATCATTCATACTGAAAATGGAATATCTACAATAAAAATGCTAAACGTAGACAAAAAGAAAGTAGGAAAATATGAAGTAATTATCGAAAACAAAAATTTGGTTGCAAAATCTGCAAGTTCCGTAAAATTAGTGAAATCTGTAAATGACGACAACATTATGCCTCCTATATTCGTAAGACCAATTCATCCGAAACAGGTTCACTTAGGAGACATAGTACTTCTAGAAGCCGAAGTGGTTTCTAGTCCCACTGCTTCTTTCCAATGGTTCGTGGATACACAAGAAGTAACTAGTTATGCTAAACAACATAAACTAACTAGCATTTATGTGACAAACAGGGAAAATATCTCATGTCTTTGTATTGAAAATATAAGTGAAGATTTCTTAGGAGTAATTACTTGCAGAGCAGAAAATTTCGCAGGGTCCGTGTCTTGTTCAGCTTCTCTACTTTTAGACGAATTGGATAAAGAATCGACCGGACTGGCCCCAGTAATAGTTACTCCCTTGGAATCGCTTACCGTTATGGATGGGGAACCAATCAAACTTTCTTGTAAAATAATGGGTCAACCATGGCCAAAAACAGAGTGGCACCATGATGGAACTCCTGTGGAAAGAGCTAGAGATATAACAGTTGCCCGGCAAGAATCAGGTTTATGTGAATTATGCATAAAAGAAGCTTTCCCCGAAATGAGCGGCACTTATAGTTGCACAGCAACGAATGAATTCGGAAGTTGTAACAGTGAATGTACTGTCCTTGTAGAAGGTAGTGACGTAATTTATAATTTCATCATTGCATGTAACAGTAGTTTGCATGTAAAATATAAGTAAATTGCGAATGGATTTATATACATATATTAATATAGCTAAAATATGACTAACTTAACATATTACACACATATGCCATGCATCTGTAGAAGTAGGAAAAATTTAAGTAGTGGTTCCAATCGACATCGGTAATTTTGAAATAAATTTTAGCTAACTTATAACAAGTGATATGGTTACCATTTATAGCTTAAAGTTAAATGAAAAAGACCCGCATAATAAAAATGGAATGGCTGACATAATATATCTTTATAGACTTTTGGTTCAGGTACTGTTGTAATTCAGGCTTATAGTTTTACAAATACATAGTAAGAATCAGATAGTAACAATGCCACATACGATTTTTGCATCGTCTAAATATCCTATTCAAATAAACAAACAATTTGAGAAACAAAGTGTTTTTTCAAATTTATAAGACTTGTCAATAAAGCAAGAAGTCTAGCATGATTATTCGCAAGTAATAAAGTTGAGTAATTAAAATAAACACAGTGTAATTCATGTAAGACGTTAGATATAAATTTAATATAAAATGTGCATCAAAATGCATAGTTCACAAAATATGTTTATTATGATGCCACGCTTAGTAGGAAAATTTTAAATATTAAAAACATTAAATTAGAGACAATTTGAAAAACTAAGAACAGGAAATCATATGTGGTTAGCTCATTAAAGTGCTGATGGCTTTTTCAAAAATCAATATCATGAAAATTACTCGAATCGACACGCTTGTGTTATGGAAGCTTATTGGATGTGCAACCGCGATTTAGCATACCTAGACAAAACAGTTAATACTTATGAAATTGTTAGTTAAAAATACAATAAACAATACATTATTTTTAACTAAAATAAGACCTTACATATTTCAATTACGTGTATGTATTTAATAATCCAAATTCTATTTCTAGCATTCGAGTACGTGCCAAGCGTTTCGGAAGAAGATATACTTAGTGATGAGGTAAAATAAAAAAAATATTGTAATTAAATACTAATAAATACCTACCTTTTAATTGAATAGAATTTTCGATTTCTCTGTGGTGATGGTTTAAGAACACAAAGGTCATAACTCCATTTTGTCCTTGAGCGTAGTGAGAGCTAACTAGAAAGACTATAAGCAGAAAATATTATGTTCTTCGAGAGAAGAAAAACACAAAAATAAACCTTTTGCCAACACGCCCTGTCAGCGTGGCAGAAACATTTTAAAATGGAGCATGTTTTGCCCAATAACGGGAGAAGAAAAAGAATATCTTTTGAATTAATGATATATCCCAATCCAGTCCATAAATAATAAATAAATAAATAAATAAATATTCATGGACATTTCACACAACGTCCTCTGGTCCCAAGCTAAGCTTATATGCTTGTGTTATGGGTACCAGAATACGGATAGAATACATATACTACTTTTCTTTTGTAAATACATACTTATAATACATAGAAACACCCAGACGCAGTACAAACATTTGTATGACAATTAGAAAAATCACACAAATGATTGTCCCGAGCGGGAAACGAACCCGCGACCTCTTGATCGGCAGTCCGTTACCAGAACAACTACACCACGAAGCCCGTCAAATAACTGTTATGTTCTGAAAGTACTAGTTAGTATGCCCTTTATAAAATATTAATATAAAAAAATAAGAACCAGTTTAGTAATATCAAGGCCTAATAATTTCAAAGAAATAAGGAATTAAATCTTTTCTCTTTATAACAAAGAAGAAGAGAAGTTATTATAAATATGTGTTATGTAATACCCTCGCCTAAATATTTATTGCAGAAAACAAGTGACATAGAAGAATTTGCTCCACGGATTGTGAAAGCATTGCCTACTGTTGTTTCTACCACTGAAGGCGATTTAACTCGGTAACTATTTCAATTACTTGATTAATTTCAACTAAATATAAAGTAAGGAAAAACATTGATTAGCGACAATTATATTAATACCTAATAACCCATTCAGTTAATATTTTATTGTTACTATTTAATATATTATGACGAAGATGCAAGATGCAACTTTTGAAAGGTACATGCTTATGATAAAAAAAAATTATTATGCGCTGTTTATGGCACTTTTTATGTTAGATTGGAAGCGAAGGCAGTGGGTATGCCTAAACCACAAACAAGATGGCTAAAACAAGGCATAGAGATCGTTCAATCACAAGAATATCAGATAGAAGTCATGGAAGATGGTACATCTATTTTGATCATTCCTGAAGTATATCAAGACGATATGGGAGAAATTGTGTTTGAAGCATACAATCCCCTAGGTGTAACATCAACAATTACAGCACTATCTGTAGAGAGTAAGTTTTTTATATTTACAAATGACAAGCAGATGTATATTAATTACAATAATTTGCACATGATTTCAGTTGTTGCAGTGACCTGCGGAGATTTATTGATATCCAAAAATTTCACCTTCAGTCCCTTTCCTATTTTAAAAAGACTACACATTTTAAATACTATTACTATTAAACTACTTACCCTCGATAAAATAATTACACAAAACACTAGCTTAAACATGGATACGATAATACAGTTCAATCAATTGAAAACATAACACTATTTTTATTTAACTATTTAAATATATTAGCTTTATATATTAGCTAAATATATTAGCTTTACTTACGTCCTAGAATATTCCAGATATAGAGCTAATAAAAAAGAACCAACTCGAATACAGGAATTGATAAAAAAACAATTGCAGTAAATTAATTCTAAGTTGCTAAAACTATAACTATTTGCCAAACCAAATCTAATAGTGTCAAAATTATGTTTAAAGGTATTATAGGTACTAAGGAGTATAGAAAACCGGAATGGGTAACCCACATGGAGGAATTACAGGCTGCTTTAAAAGGTAACAAACTAATGAATAGAGTCCTGTTAGTTAAATAATACTTGTACTTATACATTGCATTTAAATTACAGCTACCCAGTCTGTTCCGACTTTTGTCAAGGAAATTTTAGGTGAAAGAGTAGATGAAGAGGAGACCGTGACCTTCGAAGCAATTTACAGTGGTAATCCTACACCTGGTAAGTGTTCTGTATATATTATTATGGAAATAAAATAGTATAATAATCTCTAACACACTTGAGCGCGCATGTATCTGTTTAAAATATTGGCCCGCGACTAAATCCGTAAAAAGTAGTTTTATTTAAATAAAATAGGAATTAAATACTGACATATTTACTTTAAAATGACTATTACACCGCTTTGAGATTAGTTATTATAATGATTACGTGCCAATGAGGTTATTTATAAACTAAATAATCAAAACTTACTATGTAATTGTCTTAAAAGCATATTTCCAAGTACACATTATTGATTTTTAATAGATCAGTTACTTAGTAAGTTATATTATAATCTGATACTATCAATGCAAATATTCCAACGTTATTTTCAGAAATTATTTGGTACAAGGACGACAAAGTTATAAGGACGGACGACCGCTTTGTTATTGAAAACAAAGACAACCAAACTACGTGCACCATTAAAAAGTGTATAAAGTCCTTAGAAGGATTTTATACGTGTAAAGCTGTAAGCGAAATTGGAGTAGCTACGACTAAAGCAAAACTACAAGTATATGAAAAAGGTAAAAAGATAAAGGAGACAAAAGAAAGCAAGAAGAAGGTCAAAAAAGAAAAAGTTACGAAAACTGCAGAAACACATAAAGAGCAAGAGATTACTCAAGAAATCTTAACGAAAGTGCCCGATTCAGAACTTGTAACCGAAGATGTTGAAACAACTGATAAAATGAAAGTTATTAAGAAAGGGAAGAAACAAGCAAAGCAAATTATTACTGAAGCTGATTACGTGGAAACTACCGATACTGCTACTTATAAAAAAGTTGACGAAAAGAAAAAAATAGAACCGCAACAAGAGACACCAAAGGCAGTGGTTACTTCACATGATTATTTAATGTCTTCTCAACCTGAAAAAGAAGAGACAGCACAGCCATTTGAAAAATCGTATGAGACCCAGAAAGGTATAATAAGGATGGTGGAAAGCGATACTCGCGCAGTTGCAGAAATAAACGAATTGTTAGAAGTCATTAACGCAAAAGAATTTGGACCAGGTGAATCGCCTCTGCGAGAATTAGCCAAAATAGGATTCATGATGAAAAGTGGCATAACTACCGATCAGATTGAGAGTTTATACGACTCACAATATTTCCCAGCATTACGTATTCCACAGTCTCAATCCGCACTTGTTCGTTTAGTGGAGCGTCAAGGACACGGTGCCTTAATAACTGAGGTACTCACCGAAGAAACCACTCAAGATGAGGATGTAATAGCTGCGAAGGTTGGTTTTCGTGCTTTTTTGAAAATGGTGGAATCAAAACATACTTCAGTGGAGGAAGTAATAGCGCACTTTTACCCGGAAGACTTTAAACCTCGTTCATGGGAACAAAAAGAAGCACATGAGGTAATTATTTGTAAGATTGAAAGTTTCTAATACTTATACCGAGTTTTTAATAAGTATATATTATACTTATTAAAAACTCGGTTACTTAATTATTTTATAGCTAGCCACTTATAGGAGTAAATAGGAGTATACCAATGTAACTATCGAAATAAGAATGTTCAGCCCATTTTGATATAAACGTTATATTTCTTACCCGATATCATGATAGGTTTATTATGCCCGTTCACGATTTGAGCGCAGTCGAAAGATAATAGTAGTGCAGTTCCAGCTGCACCTAGATACCAAATCTTTACTTTATGTAAAACAAGTTCCTTTTTGTATATGTGTCGCCTTAAATCTTTAAAACTACGCAATGAATTTTAATGCACTTTTTAAAAGCGTGGTTCAAATGTGTATCATTTAATTACTTTGCTTTAAGCTTTAATTTGGTTTCTAATTTCTTCGTGTATAAAATCCCAGACAACAGCTAGGGTATTTATATTATAATACGTCACTACTCTCATTATGTTACTCAATAATATAGCGCATACTCTTCATTACAGGTTATCGTGGAGTCATCAGCGGACAATATTGCACAAACACACACAACGACAATAATAAAGGGTAGGTTGTTGGTAGAACTCATGCAATTAAAACAAATTCATTAGTCACAGGAGGTAGATGAGGCTAATATTTAATTTCAAAATACGTTTAACTGAATAAATAAACTAAATTATAGTGGATAAAATTGAGCGGAACTTTAACTGTTCAGTCTCACTACAGCGTCCATCTGTCTGTCCGTCCGCCAAACTTTTTCTATCCAGCAACGGCTGAAGGTATCAACTTGAAACTCATATCAAATGTAGATCTATGCTGTCCCTTGCTGCAAAAACTTCAATCAACCTTTTACATCTACGAATTTTGAAGATACGACCATTTTTACGCATTTTCTGTTATTACTAGTACTAGATTACATCCCAAAGTACTAGAGACTTTTCATTTTGAATGGACAAGATAGGAGAAAATCCAAAAACTTGTAATTTGTTATATCATCACACGAAACTTTACTTACGTTTAAACTTATACCAACCTAAGAAGTAGCTCAAATGTTGGCGATTCCCTAATTTCAACTTGTCACAAAATTAAATTAGAGAGTTGCTTTAAGCTTAACTAACTGTTAATATGATTTAGTTATTTACGTTTTCCGGTCGAGTGGGGTAAACACGCAAACTTAGGGTTCCGTACAACCCTAAGTGTGCGTGTTTACCTTGCTCTTGACAAGTTTTTTAAATTTCAGATACCCACACTGAATCAAGTGAAATAGTCAGAGGTAAGTAAATTAACACAGATAATAATAGCACTTCTTTAAAACTCATGCTTTAAATGTTTGAGATGCTATGCTTTAGACTTATCAATGTTGTTAAAGATACACAACAGCACACTAAAGTTGTGTGTGGTGTAGTTAATACAGTAGTTTAATGTGATGACTACAAAACTATTGTTCACAAACTCACTTGCTAGCTAAGATAAAACTAATAATACTGAAAACTTTACGCTTTAACTTTAACTTAAAAACCTTTAACTTAAAAACCTGTCAAGACCGAAATGGACACGCACAAGAAGAGTTCCGCACAGGTAATAATATAATGATCATATTTCCGACTTCAAATAACGGGATACGAGCAGGAGAATGAATGATGATGAGATTTTATTGTTATAGCAACAGCTGATACACTTAAACAGTGAAATTTTAAGCTCTCTAGCTGTAACCGTTCCTGAGATGAGGCCTTATGACAGAAGGATGAACCGACGGACGGCGAAGTCTCAGTTATAGGGTCATTTTACCTTTTAGTACGGAACCCTGAAAATGGTAGTATCCTTGTACAGAGCCATTATAAATTCTATGTAGCATAATTAAGTTTATTGTACATTTCTCTACTTTCAATTTTAAAAATAGACGTCACATTGTATCTTTATATAATAAGTGAATACGATTAATGAAATAAGATTAACTATTTATCTCATAGATAGACAACATTTATAGTTTAAAAATATCATATCGAGTCGAAAGATTAAATATTGCATAATTTATATTTAAAAAAATTCGAAATTTGACTTCAATAGTAGGTAAATACATTGCTTGAAAGTCTTCGCGTCTGAGAAGTTTTTAAGTCCACAAGCAAATGAGAACCTTTATTGTTATGCACTAATCTATGATCTGTCTACCACCGTAAATACTGTTTCTATTTGCGTATGATTTATCTTCGAAGGCAAAGTGATATTTTAGCCATCAGTTCCGCTCGCAACTAACTAAACATTAACTCAACCAACTGCTTTTCTTTAAAGAGTTACATTACACCTTGAAAAAACAAAGTGTTACCTACAGACATTATAATCACGAAGTCTTACGTCTATCACAATATTAACTCAATCACTGCATTCGTGCTGCTCGTGTTCGAGGATTACTATGGCGCATCTTCGAAGGCTAAGGGCTGATACACTGTTAACATCTATGCAACTTTTAGCACTCATAATATATCACAACAATAAACCAAAAATTATTATATTTTTTTTTAAATTTAAATGTGTAAAAGCCTTGCATCATCAGCTCAGCATCATAGAATTCTCATTGTAAGACCCAAATACGCGAATAGGTTTAGATCATATACGAAAAACATTGAATGGGCCTGTAAAAATCGAAGGCTGCTCTCAATTTCTCTGAGATTCAGTCAGATCAGATCCCAACTTGCTGAATATGAGACCACCGCTGGAGTATAAACATGTGATTAAAAAAAATTCTTAAAATCGGTCCACGTTGACGGAGAACATACATACAAAAAAAAACCTTGTAGAATTGTTATTCTCCTTATTTTGGAGTAAATTTAGTTACGCGATTTATCGTAAAATTGGTGATATCTTATTTAATATCTACAAAATTAACATGCTTGTATGTCGCTTTACTTTCTATTTAATTTTTCACGCAGCTTTTTCTTCAGCTACATGGGTGTGCAACATTTTCAGTGCTATAAATTTTTTGTGATGACATGTTAATTAATTAGGTAAGTAATATTTGTTACAACTCAATACTATTAACAGCTGTACTTAAATTACTTTACGAATTATTCACCACTACTAAAATACACGCTAACTTTTGGTATTGTAATATGTCATATGATTTTTTTAAAATATAAGTATAAATATTTATTGAAATGAACTCTACCTTATACACTGTACTATAATTTCACAGATGTCAAAGAAAAAGAACAAGCGAAACGTAAAAAGCACACTAAACAGAAAATAACTCAAGAAGAGCAAGAGATCGAAGAATTAATAAATGAAGAAAATGTTAAAAAAATTAGAACATTAAAATCGAAAGAAAAGCACGAGTATAACGAAGAAGACGAGACACGCAGTTTAGAAGGAGACGATATACCCTATGTTACTACCATTGCTACTCAAGTACCCGACAGTAACATTGAAGTAATTCCAGCTAGTCGTGTTTCACACATTTTATCTGAAAAACCCATTACAGATGTAGTTGCTAATATGAAAATAGATGCAAACTATTCTTTAATATCAGATGTCCCACAAACTCAAGAAAGTGAAATTCCTTTACAAATCAAAGATAATGCTAAATTTACAATAAAACCATCACTAAATGAAATAGAACCTTTGTTAGTGACAGAGGTAGAAATAAGCAATACTGTTGCAGATTACGAAGGAAACAGAAATATTAACAAGAATAAAGCTACTAAAGGAATTGTTATGGCTGACAGTATAGTAACAACTGAAACACTTTTAAACATAGCTGCATCTGATTTAAAGGCAGAAGAAACACAAACCGAAAATGCCAAAACAACTATACTCTTAAAAGATGCATTAAATGTGTCAGAAGAAGTCGTATCCTTAAAGGAGTCTCCTCTTCTGGAAGTACCAGCTAAAGCCTCGAAGGCTGCTGTTGCCATCTCGCCACTAATGGAGCTGAACGTTATCGAGGTAAATGAAGAGATGAAAGAAGAGGACGTGGCACTTGTTAGTGATGACAAAATGGCCACATCAAAAGTTAACTTCAACTTATTAGAATCATTACAAGTTAATGAGATTTTTGTAGATGACAAGTCTGGAAAATATTACCCTGAATTAATTGTTCCAACTGAAACAGCTCGGAAAAATGTTCTACCATCTAATCAAGTCATAACTGAAGTTCACAATGTTCAAGAACGTGAAGGAATTTTGTCATCTATTAAATTTCCACCAACACAAGAAGCAAATGTAGACATTACTGCAAAAGATAGTTTGGTGGTTTTTATCGAAGAATTACACGAAAAAGAAGGAGAACTACCCTCAAAAGAAACACCTACATGTGTATCTGTCAACCGAGATATAATCTTACATTCAGGTTTAAATAATACCGTAACAACCTCACATATTAAAGAATCTGAGTTTACTATAGCTACCACTAGCCATAAGAATGCTACTATAGGTATAAACGAACTTCAGCATCAATTTAACTTAGAAACTAATGTCCACGAGTCGGAAAATGTCATGGACGAATTACGTCCAGTTACCGGTACACATGCGGATATTGGAATATCTGTATTAGACAAAAACGAAGTTAGTGTAGTCGAAGTGCACGAAAGAGAAAAAGAATTATTGTTAAAAGATGACAAAACTATTGCTAATGCAGAATTGGATTTAAAAGCCTTAGAACCCTTAATAACGTCAGAAATTTTACATATAACTTCTACGGATTACATCAAAGAAACTGAACGTCCATCAGTTGAGTCAGCAATTCCGAGTGTTATTACCGATCTGGCTAGAATCGTAACATATCCTATGGTACATGACAAAGAAGAATTTACAGAACAATACAAAACATTGAAAGCAGAAACTGTGACGACATCACTCATTTCTAATATATCTCTAACCGTACTAGAAACTGAGCAAGCGGAATGTGAAAATAAATTAAGTTTAGGTAAAACACCTACCGCTACTTTTGCCCAAACCACACCAACTCATCATTTAAAGACACCAATGTCACAAGAAGTAAATACAGCAGAACAAATAGATTTTATAATAACTCAAACTAATAATATTGAAACAGCTTTGCCCTTAACAGATTTACATAAAGAAATAACAGTACTTCAAACTACTGTTAATGAACATTTACAACAACTAAATGAGAAAAATGTGCCACAGAGTGCTGCCCAAACATCGTTTATAGAAAAAGAAAGCCTAAATATTACAGAAGTATTTGCAGATGTGACAGAACAAAATTTTGAGGCTGCAGATATAAAAACCAAATTATTTGCAAAAGTTGACTTAGACACAGATCGTAAAATAGCTATAACTACAGAAATAAATGCTAAAGAAACACTTGATATATTAGGTTTTAGCACGCCAAACTACGAAGAAGCTTTGATAGGATCAAATATTATAACTCCGTTGCAAGTATCCGAACACAACATTTTGGATAGTCAAACAAATTTAGAAGAAGATATATTGCCAGCCATGAAAAACGTGTCTTTAGAAATTGTGCCTACAGAAGGTATTCTTGGTGTTACTGAAATAGTAGAGAATGAAAAAGAAAGTGAATATAATAGTTATTTGAGTCCACAAACCTTTATTGCTTCTATGGACATTTCGGGCAGACCGGTAGCTACATCATCTGAAATTACGATCGATTCAAGTTTAGGATTATCTGCAGTAACCGATGAAGTGTTAACGAAAACAGCTAACGTAGAAAATGTGACACATAAAGAAATGGTTGTTAGCACTACAGACTACAATGAGAAGGAAAATATACTACAACTGAATGTAATACCTAAATCAGTTTCAGCTTCTTTTGATATTGATTCAAATGAAGCTATTTTAGTAGAAGAGAACAAAACTGAAGTTGCTCCAGAGATGTTAGAAAATAATAAAAAAATGTCGTGGGCTAAGGCAAAAGAAGGAGCTACTATAACAGAAGCAATTACTCAACAAGAAGTTTTAGTTCATTCCTCAACAAACCTGCTAGTAAACGAAGGTTTAGGTGCAGGTGTAAAACCAACTATATCTTTAACAGCATTACATGTACCCCAACATGACGAAAAACTAACTATAGAAACCGAAAATCCGTTAATACCGTCTCTTGTCCCTGATGAACAAACAGCAGCAATATCTATTATACATCAACAAGGTTTAATTACTTCGGAAATTATGTCGCACACCGATAATATTGAAAACGATGAGACACCGAGAAACTACTGCACTGCAGTTACAAAACTTGATGAAATATATGGAAAAAGCGCACACACTGAAGAAATTATTACAAATGAAACATCAGAAGAGTTCATGGAAAAGAAGGTTTCATCGCAAACATCAAATATTACGCCCGTAGCTAAAAATACATTTGAACAAATAGAAGTAATATTGGGTGAGACTGAATCATTGCTACATCTACAGAAGCCTATAAAAACACATGTTAGTAGTGATTTTACTGAAACCGAGGCCGTGATTACAACTTATGATGAAGTCATTGATAGAGAAGAGGAATTAATTTCTAATAATATGCAACAGAAATGCGATGCATTATTGAAACTAATCCCTTTTAGTAGTTCTATAGATACCGAAGTAGTTGCAACAATCAGTGCCAACGACTTAAAAGATACTACATTTAAAACTTTGCAAGCTCATTTAACATATGACGAATTAAGTAAGCATTTAGAGAGAACTGAAGTTTTGACTAGTGAGAAAGAGACGTTCTTTACTAATGAGGAAACAAAATTACTAGAAGCTTCACAAAAAGTTATTGAGACAACTGCAAAAGAAATAACAGAAATTTTGGCGACAGAAAAGGAAGACGTTTTTGATAATTCTCCAAAATTAATTTCTTCAACAGCGCTATCCACTATAAGTGAAAAACAGCCATTGTTACAAACTGAGGTTGTAAGTAATCAAGATGTTGAAGACTTAAAGTTGCCGAAAATAGATTGTGCAAATATAAAAACTAAGCAACACACAAATGAAGCACTGACAGAATCTATATCGTTTGTTGGTGAAGTAGAAGATGTGTACGAAAAAGATGCTATAGTGGCTAAAAAACCTATTGGCAGCATAGAAGAACAAAAATCTGTAGCCATTACAGAAATAATTGTAACAGAGAGAGAAACCAAACTAGACGAAACACCACAAATGAAGGGTGAAAAAGTAAACTTAACTTTAGAAGGACAAAAACATGTCAATATCACTGAAATTACATCTTCTGAAATGGAAGACATCTTCCATAGTCATGAAATAATGCCAGGAGGTAAAGTTATTGCACCCTCAGTAGACGTGCCATTACACTCATGCGTGGGAGTAAAGGAAACCATACCGATGGAAAATGAAATAATGCTAAATACTGCTGAGGTCAAGAAAGAAAATATTGACGTTAGTATTCTTCCAAAAGATTGTTTGAATATATCAGAAAACATTCTAGCGGAAAAGGAAGACACTCTGAAAGAAGTTCTAATGCCAAAAGCAATTAAAAATGATATGACCTTAACTACACACAGTCATATAAATGTAGAAATGCTACACATTTCCGAAAATGAAGAAAGTTTGGGGCCTATTGAGAGGAATAAACAACAAGTGGGGGAAGTAACTTTAGAAGCAATTAGACCCATTCTTGTTCAAGAAACTAATTACGAAGAACAAGCCATAAAAATGCAAGTAACGGATAAAATTAGTGAGCATAGTCCATTAATCAATTTAGAGATTGGTCAACACCTTACTGTAATGGAAGTTGATTTAGTAGAGAAAGAAGATGCTATAGAAGACAAAACATCAGAGAATCATAGAAAAGTTGAACAATCTTATATTGCCAATTTCCCAATTCAAATAGAAGAAGTAACTAGCAAGGAATCAGAGACAATATTGCTTCATGATAAAGTCCCAATAAAAGAAATTCCAGAAATAATAATTCAACCACAGAAACATGTTACAGTTACAGACACTTTGGTAAGAGAAAATGAATCGAATATGCCGTCCATAAAGGCGCCAATAAGTGGGCAGCACAAAGAGGAAATAAAATCTGTTGATCACATTATTACAACAGAGACTGTACCTGTAGAAGTACATGACGTATTTAAAGCACCAATTGTGAGGAAAGAAAACGTCGTGACTGAATCAATCACCCATAAGGAATTAATAAATATTTACCCTCAAGCCATTGACAGTATACAAGATATTAGTGACAGCTATGCACCTATAGAAGGTAAGGTAACATGTGAGTTGGAGCTTCATAAAAGTTATACAACTTTAGAAAACTTAGTAGAAGAAATCCCAGATGATATGTTAAGCCAGGAACGAAGTTATAAGACGGCAGAAAAACATATTCCTGAATTGAAGCCAATTGAATTGACTGAAATTATAACAGGTGAAGTATCAGAACAACTTGTGGAAAAAATAGTTAGAGAAAAACCAGAAGTAGCAGACAAAAATCATATTATTTGCCAAGAGTTGTCTAATGTCAGACCTGAGATCATTGAAAAAATTGAAGACATCCCTAATTTCTCAGAACCAGACTCTCATAAAGCTTCCTATGACTTGGAGGCACATAAAAGCTACACTGTAATAGAAAATGCACCTCAAGAACTGCCAAGTGATATTATAACAAATAACGGAACGATTCAAAATGTAAAACAATCATTTTCGGAGCTAAAATCAATAGAACAGACAGAGATAATTACAGACGAAAGCGCTTCGTCAATTAGCACTAAACAGTTCGACAAAACTTATGGACAGAAAACAGCAATATCCATGCAGCCTATTAGTCAAAGTTCCGTATTTATTCATGAAAGTGAAATCAATGCTTCTTTCGAGAAACCCGGAACAACAGAAAAAGCAGCGATAACTTTAAATACCACAGAAAGCTTAACCGTTAATGAAGTAATAGGACAAGATACATCAGACGCTTTCAAACCCGAACAATTAAATTCAGTAAACGCAGAAGAATCCATTCTTGGGCTTACACATTTGCAATGCACAGAAAACATACCAGAATCGCAAATAAACGAACTTATAACACCAAAAACACCAATGGAAAGAACAAAAATCACATCCACTAGTGTCACGCCTCTTATAATCACCAACAATGAAAGTATTCAACATGAAACAGAATTACATGTACTTGCACCAAAATCTCAAAAAGTAGAAAAATCATACACCATTTCCAACGAAGTTGAGGTAACAACAGGATTTGTAAATGAGCAAATAATACCATACACAGAAAAACAACCTAAACTATTAGAAGGTAATGTGACTATAACTAGCGAAGATCTTCACAAAATATCAATCGCGGAGCAAGCTTACTGTGAAGGTAAGTTCAGTTAATTTAGAAGTATTTCGTAATTTTACTTAAGTCAAGTTATTGGTTAGATACACCATATAGTATGCTATGCTTAGTGAATTTATGGATGATGATTGCAGAAGAAAACTTACGTCCCGTGAGCAGTACCAATTCTGCCACCTTTTTTACGTTTAGCCATGTCTACTTTTTATACAACGCAGTGAGATTTCGGAATGGTAGAATTAAACAGTATTTTCAGTTTAAAATCAAAGTGCATCATAGCAATCCGGTCAAAAACATCGGAAGGCCACCTTTATACTTAGTTTTTTTTCATATTAACTTTCTCTATATCAACATACCTACACGTATAACCAAATTCTGTTTTTGTTGATATTTTGCACGACATATGTCATAGGGGGTTATGCACCCATTGATTTCGAGGATAAAATTTTAACAAGTAGTTGCGCTCATTGCGCCGGCTATCCAGTGACCGCACCCGGTATGCGATAAAATCCCAACCAGCTCAAACAAGTACTTGGTAAGACACCTATGACCTATAAGGAGCTTAGCGAGGCAGGTCGGATCCCAGTTTGTCGCCTTCTAGTTTAGCTTGATTTTGGTTTTTAAAATTTGTATGTTTTTACCTTCTTGGCTTGCTTGCCCTTAAAAATAAAAACAAGAAAAAGGCAAAAAGGTACAATGTTACCTAGATACTATAATCTAGAATTTTCTGACTCATTCTGGCCCGGTTACTGGCCTTTCGTATCTTGATAGATGAGCCGAAATTTTGCTTCCGATTCTTCAACATTTCTGGCTAGTTATATATTAATATATTTCGCAATTAAAGGTAATAATAATATCTTTAAATAAGAAATATATTCTCCAACATATCATCATCATACACATTTCATACAAAAAATTATTCTATAGACTTACAAGCTGAAAAGATTGCGAAAATAACAGTTAAACAATGTTTCAGACAACACTGAGGTTGCTCACATTTCTCCTAAATCGTCTGACATAGAAGAGACTGAAGAAATAATTACTAAGTTTATACAAGGTCCTGGTAATACTGAACCTATACAAATAAAAACGAAACGTACGATATTACGAAAGAAAAAACAAAATAAGTCAGATCAAGGAGATGTAGTCATAGAAGAAAATTTGGAGGACGAAGAACAGATTAAAATACCACAAAAAATAAGTCACGATTTAGATATTGTAGAATTTGAAGGTGATGAATGTGAGATAAAGCAAGATGCTACAGAAAAAAGTACTGTGGAATTACCTGAAGAATTTTTACATATACCTAAACAGACGGTCCACGTTGAAATAGAAGAAATACTAGACGATGACTGTGATATTCCACAACATGAGAAAATAATAAACCAACAAGACGTAAACGATATTTCTCCAAAGCCTAAAAAATCAAGCAAACGTTTAAGTAAACAAAAAGTAAGCGAGAAACTAGAAGTTACAGAAGTAATTATAAATGACTCTGTAGTAAGTGAAAATGAGGAAAAAGAAAAGATCGATAAAGATGAACCTGTAGAAATAATCGAGCTGCCAGAGGAAACAACTATGGAAGAATCTGAAACTCCTGACGGTAAGTTACATAAAACTAAAATAACACGACGAATTATTAAAAAGAAAAAAGGTCCAAAAGTAGAAACAACTGAAATCATAACCAAACAACAAGATAAAAAGCCACCAATTGTTTCGATACACAAAACAGAAGAACTCACTGACGACACTACAATACCGCTAACAGATTTACACAGACCTGATCAAGCTAAAGTTGTTGAAGAAATTCCAGAATCAGTACGGATAACACAAATAAAATCTGAAACAGGTGAGACAAAAACAGTACAAACAACGAAACGTGTGATCAAAAAACAAAAAGGGCAAAGAGAAGAAATAACTGAAATAAACACAGTTCAGAAAGAAGACGAAGCGCCAACCAGCACAGTTATCATTACAGAAGAAGAAATGAAGGAACAAGAGCCTGTTGAAACCATAGAGCTGCCAGAGGAAACTACTATCGAAGAAAAAGAAACTCCTGATGGCAAACTACAAACAACAAAAATAACAAGACGCATCATTAAAAAGAAAAAAGGCCCGAAGATAGAAACAACGGAAATAATAACCGAACAAATAGATGAGAAACAACCAACTGTTTTGGTACACAAAACAGAAGAAATCACAGATGACACGACTTCACCATTAAAACAGAAATATATGCCTGATATGGTAAAAGCTGATGAAGAAATTCCGGAAACTGTACAGGTAACACAAGTGAAATCGGAAACCGGTGAGAAAAAAACCGTAAAAACAACAAAACGTGTCACTAAAAAAAAGACGGGGCTAAATGAAGAAGAAACTGAAATAACCACGGTTCAAAAGGATGATGAAATGCCAATCACTACAGTCACGGTGACAGAGGAAAAACCCAAAGATGAAGAACCGTTTGAAATTATAGAGCTGCCAGAAGAAACTACTGTGGAAGAATCAAAATCTCCTGATGGTACGACACACAAAACTAAAATCACAAAACGCATTATAAAAAAGAAAAAAGGTCCAAAGGTAGAAACAACTGAAATCGTTACAGAACAACAAGATGAAAAAGAACCAATCGTTTCGGTTCACAAGACAGAAGAAATCACAGCGGACATTATTACACTACTAGCAGACTTACACAAACCAGACCTAGCCAAAGTTATTGAAGAAGTTCCCGAAATCGTACAAGTGACGCAAATAAAGTCAGAGACTGGTGAGATAGAGACAGTTAAGACAACAAAACGGGTAATCAAAAAGAAGAAGGGGCCTAAAGAAGAACTTACCGAAATAACTACGGTGCAAAAGGATGATGAAACTCCAATCACAACAATCACCGTTTCAGAAGACAAAACGGAAGAAAAGGAGCCTATTGAAATTGTAGAGCTTCCAGAGGAAACTACATTTGAGGAATCGGAAACCCCTGATGGTAAGACACATAAAACAAAAATAACAAAACGCATTATCAAAAAGAAGAAAGGTCCAAAGGTAGAAACAACTGAAATCATAACAGAACAACAAGACGAAAAACTACCAACCATTTCAATACATAAAACGGAAGAACTAACAGATAACATTACTACACCACTAGCAGACTTACACAAACCAGACTTAACCAAAATTATTGAAGAAGTTCCCGAAACCGTACAAGTGACACAAATAAAGTCAGAGACTGGTGAGATAGAGACAGTTAAGACAACAAAACGGGTAATCAAAAAGAAAAAGGGAACAAAAGAAGAAGTAACCGAAATAACAACTGTTCAAAAAGGTGATGAATCGCCAATCACTACGGTCACTGTGACAGAGGAAAAACCCAAAGACGAAGAACCGCTTGAAATTATAGAGCTGCCAGAGGAATCTACCGTTGAAGAATCAAAAACTCCTGATGGTACGACACGCAAGACTAAAATCACAAAACGCATCATCAAAAAGAAGAAAGGTCCAAAGGTAGAAACAACTGAGATCATTACAGAGCAACAAGATGAAGAACAACCAACCGTTTCAGTACACAAAACGGAAGAACTGACAGACGACATTACTACACCACTGGCAGACTTACATAAACCTGACCTAACAAAAGTTGTTGAAGAAGTTCCCGAAACCGTACAAGTGACACAAATAAAGTCAGAGACTGGTGAGGTAGAGACAGTTAAGACAACAAAACGGGTAATCAAAAAGAAGAAGGGGTCTAAAGAAGAAGTAACCGAAATAACCACGGTTCAAAAAAATGATGAAGCTCCAACGACAACGATCACCGTTTCAGAAGACAAACCCGAAGAAAAAGAGCCTGTTGAAATCATAGAGCTTCCAGAAGTGACTACATTTGAGGAATCGGAAACTCCTGATGGTAAGACACACAGAACTAAAATCACAAAACGCATTATCAAAAAGAAAAAGGGTCCAAAAACAGAAACTACCGAAATTCACACTGAACAACAAGACGAAAAACAACCAACTATATCGATACACACAACTGAAGAACTCACTGACGACACAACTACACCTCTAACTGACTTACATGAATCTGACTCCGCCAAAGTTATTGAAGAAATTCCAGAAACAGTACACGTAACAAAAATAAAGTCGGAAACGGGCGAAGTGAAGACAGTTAAGACAACGAAACGGGTCATCAAAAAGAAGAAGGGGCCAAAAGAAGAAGTAACCGAAATAACAACCGTTCAAAAAGATAATGAAACGCCAATCACTACGGTCACAGTGACAGAGGAAAAACCTAAAGATGAAGAACCGGTTGAAATTATAGAGCTGCCAGAAGAAACTACTGTGGAAGAATCAAAAGCTCCTGATGGTAAGACACATAAAACTAAAATCACTAAACGCATTACCAAAAAGAAAAAAGGTCCAAAGGTGGAAACAACTGAGATCATTACAGAGCAACAAGATGAAGAACATCCAACCATTTCAGTACACAAAACGGAAGAACTGACAGACGACATTACTACACCACTAGCAGACTTACATAAACCTGACCTAGCCAAAGTTATTGAAGAAGTACCCGAAACCGTACAGATGAAGAAAATAAAGACAGAGACTGGTGAAGTAGAGACAGTTAAGACAACAAAACGGGTAATCAAAAACAAGAAGGGGCCTAAAGAAGAAGTAACCGAAATAACCACGGTTCAAAAAGATGAAGAAGCACCAATCACAACGATCACCGTTTCACAAGACAAACCCGAAGAAAAAGAGCCTGTTGAAATCATAGAGCTTCCAGAAGAGACTACATTTGAGGAATCGGAAACTCCTGATGGTAAGATACGTAAAACTAAAATCACTAAACGCATCATCAAAAAGAAGAAGGGGCCAGAAGAAGATGTAACTGAACAACCTACTATTTCGATACACACAACTGAAGAACTCACTGACGACACAACTACACTTCTGACAGACTTACATAAACCTGACTCCGCCAAAGTTATTGAAGAAATTCCAGAAACAGTACACGTAACAAAAATAAAGTCGAAAACGGGAGAAGTGAAGACGGTTACGACAACGAAACGGGTCATCAAAAAGAAGAAGGGGCCAAAAGAAGAAGTAACCGAAATAACAACCGTTCAAAAAGATAATGAAACGCCAATCACTACGGTCACAGTAACAGAGGAAAAACCCAAAGATGAAAAACCGGTTGAAATTATAGAGCTGCCAGAAGAAACTACTTTGGAAGAATTAATAGCTCCTGATGGTACGACACACAAAACTAAAATCACAAAACGCATTATAAAAAAGAAAAAGGGTCCTAAAGTGGAAACCACTGAGATCATTACAGAGCAACAAGATGAAGAACAACCAACCATTTCAGTACACAAAACGGAAGAACTGACAGACGACATTACTACACCACTGGCAGACGTACATAAACCTGACCTAGCCAAAGTTGTTGAAGAAGTTCCCGAAACCATACAAGTGACACAAATAAAGTCAGAGACTGGTGAGATAGAGACAGTTAAAACAACAAAAAGCATCATCAAAAAGAAGAAAGGGCCAAAAGAAGAAGTAACCGAAATAACAACCGTTCAAAAAGATGATGAAACGCCAATCACTACGGTCACAGTGAAAGAGGAAAAACCCAAAGATGAGGAACCGGTTGAAATTATAGAGCTGCCAGAGGAAACTACTGTAGAAGAATCAAAAACTCCTGATGGTAAGATACACAAAACAAAAATCACAAAACGCGTTATCAAAAAGAAAAAAGGACCGAAGGTGGAAACAACTGAAATCATTACAGAACAACAAGATGAAAAACAACCAACTATTTCAGTACACAAAACGGAAGAACTGACAGATGACATTACTACACCACTAGCAGACTTACATAAACCTGACCTAGCCAAAGTTATTGAAGAAGTACCCGAAACCGTACAAGTGACACAAATAACGTTAGAGACTGGTGAGGTAGAGACAGTAAAGACAACAAAACGGGTAATCAAAAAGAAGAAGGGACCTAAAGAAGAAGTAACCGAAATAACCACTGTTCAAAAAGATGACGAAGCTCCAATCACAACGATCACCGTTTCAGAAGACCAACCGGAAGAAAATGAGCCCGTTGAAATCGTAGAGCTTCCAGAGACTACATTTGAGGAAACGGAAACTCCTGATGGTAAGATAAGTAAAACTAAAATCACTAAACGTATCATCAAAAAGAAGAAGGGGCCAAAAGAAGATGTAACTGAACAACCTACTATTTCGAGACACACAACTGAAGAACTCACTGACGACACAACTACACTTCTGACAGACTTACATGAACCTGACTCCGCCAAAGTTATTGAAGAAATTCCAGAAACAGTACACGTAACAAAAATAAAGTCGGAAACGGGCGAAGTGAAGATAGTTAAGACAACGAAACGGGTCATCAAAAAGAAGAAGGGGCCAAAAGAAGAAGTAACCGAAATAACAACCGTTCAAAAAGATGATGAAACTCCAATCACTACGGTCACAGTGACAGAGGAAAAACCCAAAGATGAAGAACCGGTTGAAATTATAGAGCTGCCAGAAGAAACTACTGTGGAAGAATCAAAAGCTCCTGATGGTACGACACACAAAACTAAAATCACAAAACGCATTATAAAAAAGAAAAAAGGTCCCAAAGTGGAAACAACTGAAATCGTTACAGAACAACAAGATGAAAAAGAACCAATCATTTCGGTACACAAGACAGAAGAAATCACAGCGGACATTACTACACCACTAGCAGACTTACATGAACCTGACTCGGCCAATGTGGTGGAAGAAGTACCCGAAACCGTACAAGTGACACAAGTTAAGGCAGAGACTGGTGAGATAGAGACGGTTAAGACAACAAAACGGATAATCAAAAAGAAGAAGGGATCTAAAGAAGAAGTAACCGAAATAACCACGGTTCAAAAAGAAGACGAAGCTCCAATCACAACGATCACCGTTTCAGAAGACAAACCCGAAGAAAAAGAGCCTGTTGAAATCATAGAGCTTCCAGAAGAGACTACATTTGAGGAATCGGAAACTCCTGATGGTAAGACACACAGAACTAAAATCACAAAACGCATTATCAAAAAGAAAAAGGGTCCAAAAACAGAAACTACTGAAATTTACACTGAACAAAAAGACGACAAACAACCTACTATTTCGATACACACAACTGAAGAACTCCCTGACGACACCACTACACCTCTAACAGACTTACATGAACCTGACTCCGCCAAAGTTATAGAAGAAATTCCAGAAACAGTACACGTAACAAAAATAAAGTCGGAAACGGGCGAAGTGAAGACAGTTAAGACAACGAAACGGGTCATCAAAAAGAAGAAGGGGCCAATAGAAGAAGTAACCGAAATAACAACCGTTCAAAAAGATGATGAAACGCCAATCACTACGGTCACAGTGACAGAGGAAAAACCCAAAGATGAAGAACCAGTTGAAATTATAGAGCTGCCAGAAGAAACTACTGTGGAAGAATCAAAAGCTTCTGATGGTACGACACACAAAACTAAAATCACAAAACGCATTATAAAAAAGAAAAAAGGTCCAAAAGTGGAAACAACTGAAATCGTTACAGAACAACAAGATGAAAAGGAACCAATCATTTCGGTACACAATAAAGAAGAAATCACAGCGGACATTACTACACCACTAGCAGACTTACATGAACCTGACTCGGCCAATGTGGTGGTAGAAGTACCCGAAACCGTACAAGTGACACAAGTTAAGTCAGAGACTGGTGAGATAGAGACGGTTAAGACAACAAAACGGGTAATCAAAAAGAAGAAGGGACCTAAAGAAGAAGTAACCGAAATAACCACGGTTCAAAAAGATGACGAAGCTCCAATCACAACGATCACCGTTTCAGAAGACAAACCCGAAGAAAAAGAGCCTGTTGAAATCATAGAGCTTCCAGAAGAGACTACATTTGAGGAATCGGAAACTCCTGATGGTAAGACACACAGAACTAAAATCACAAAACGCATTATCAAAAAGAAAAAGGGTCCAAAAACGGAAACTACTGAAATTTACACTGAACAAAAAGACGACAAACAACCTACTATTTCGATACACACAACTGAAGAACTCACTGAAGACACCACTACACCTCTAACAGACTTACATGAACCTGACTCCGCCAAAGTTATAGAAGAAATTCCAGAAACAGTACACGTAACAAAAATAAAGTCGGAAACGGGCGAAGTGAAGACGGTTAAGACAACGAAACGGGTCATCAAAAAGAAGAAGGGGCCAAAAGAAGAAGTAACCGAAATAACAACCATTCAAAAAGATGATGAAACGCCAATCACTACGGTCACAGTGACAGAAGAAAAACCCAAAGATGAGGAACCAGTTGAAATTATAGAGCTGCCAGAAGAAACTACTTTGGAAGAATCAAAAGCTCCTGATGGTACGACACACAAAACTAAAATCACAAAACGCATTATAAAAAAGAAAAAAGGTCCCAAAGTGGAAACAACTGAAATCGTTACAGAACAACAAGATGAAAAAGAACCAATCATTTCGGTACACAAGACAGAAGAAATCACAGCGGACATTACTACACCACTAGCAGACTTACATGAATCTGACTCAGCCAATGTGGTGGAAGAAGTACCCGAAACCGTACAAGTGACACAAGTTAAGGCAGAGACTGGTGAGATAGAGACGGTTAAGACAACAAAACGGGTAATCAAAAAGAAGAAGGGACCTAAAGAAGAAGTAACCGAAATAACCACGGTTCAAAAAGATGACGAAGCTCCAATCACAACGATCACCGTTTCAGAAGACAAACCCGAAGAAAAAGAGCCTGTTGAAATCATAGAGCTTCCAGAAGAGACTACATTTGAGGAATCGGAAACTCCTGATGGTAAGACACATAGAACTAAAATCACAAAACGCATTATCAAAAAGAAAAAGGGTCCAAAAACAGAAACTACTGAAATTTACACTGAACAACAAGACGACAAAACACCTACTATATCGATATACACAACTGAAGAACTCACTGACGACACAACTACACCTCTAACAGACTTACATGAACCTGACTCCGCCAAAGTTATAGAAGAAATTCCAGAAACAGTACACGTAACAAAAATAAAGTCGGA
Source organism: Orgyia antiqua (assembly GCA_916999025.1). Taxonomy (NCBI): domain Eukaryota; kingdom Metazoa; phylum Arthropoda; class Insecta; order Lepidoptera; family Erebidae; genus Orgyia; species Orgyia antiqua. The sequence goes on along the minus strand of OU779863.1, from coordinate 14,581,911 downwards.
AACGGGCGAAGTGAAGACGGTTAAGACAACGAAACGGGTCATCAAAAAGAAGAAGGGGCCAAAAGAAGAAGTAACCGAAATAACAACCGTTCAAAAAGATGATGAAACGCCAATCACTACGGTCACAGTGACAGAGGAAAAACCCGAAGATGAAGAACCGGTTGAAATTATAGAGCTGCCAGAAGAAACTACTGTGGAAGAATCAAAAGCTCCTGATGGTACGACACAAAAAACTAAAATCACAAAACGCATTATAAAAAAGAAAAAAGGTCCAAAAGTGGAAACAACTGAAATCATTACAGAACAACTAGATGAAAAAGAACCAATCATTTCGGTTCACAAGACAGAAGAAATTACGGACATTACTACACCACTAGCAGACTTACATGAACCTGACTCGGCCAATGTGGTGGAAGAAGTACCCGAAACCGTACAAGTGACACAAGTTAAGTCAGAGACTGGTGAGATAGAGACGGTTAAGACAACAAAACGGGTAATCAAAAAGAAGAAGGGACCTAAAGAAGAAGTAACCGAAATAACCACGGTTCAAAAAGATGACGAAGCTCCAATCACAACGATCACCGTTTCGGAAGACAAACCCGAAGAAAAAGAGCCTGTTGAAATCATAGAGCTTCCAGAAGAGACTACATTTGAGGAATCGGAAACTCCTGATGGTAAGACACACAGAACTAAAATCACAAAACGCATTATCAAAAAGAAAAAGGGTCCAAAAACAGAAACTACTGAAACTTACACTGAACAAGAAGACGACAAACAACCTACTATTTCAATACACACAACTGAAGAACTCACTGACGACACAACTACACCTCTAACAGACTTACATGAACCTGACGCCGCCAAAGTTATAGAAGAAATTCCAGAAACAATACACGTAACAAAAATAAAGTCAGCAACGGGTGAAGTGAAGACGGTTAAGACAACGAAACGGGTCATCAAAAAGAAGAAGGGGCCAAAAGAAGAAGTAACCGAAATAACAACCGTTCAAAAAGATGATGAAACGCCAATCACTACGGTCACAGTGACAGAGGAAAAACCCAAAGATGAAGAACCAGTTGAAATTATAGAGCTGCCAGAAGAAACTACTGTGGAAGAATCAAAAGCTCCTGATGGTACGACACACAAAACTAAAATCACAAAACGCATTATAAAAAAGAAAAAAGGTCCAAAAGTGGAAACAACTGAAATCGTTACAGAACAACAAGATGAAAAAGAACCAATCATTTCGGTACACAAGACAGAAGAAATCACAGCGGACATTACTACACCACTAAGAGACTTACATGAACCTGACTCGGCCAATGTGGTGGAAGAAGTACCCGAAACCGTACAAGTGACACAAGTTAAGTCAGAGACTGGTGAGATAGAGACGGTTAAGACAACAAAACGGGTAATCAAAAAGAAGAAGGGACCTAAAGAAGAAGTAACCGAAATAACCACGGTTCAAAAAGATGACGAAGCTCCAATCACAACGATCACCGTTTCAGAAGACAAACCCGAAGAAAATGAGCCTGTTGAAATCATAGAGCTTCCAGAAGAGACTACATTTGAGGAATCGGAAACTCCTGATGGTAAGACACACAGAACTAAAATCACAAAACGCATTATCAAAAAGAAAAAGGGTCCAAAAACGGAAACTACTGAAATTTACACTGAACAAAAAGACGACAAACAACCTACTATTTCGATACACACAACTGAAGAACTCACTGAAGACACCACTACACCTCTAACAGACTTACATGAACCTGACTCCGCCAAAGTTATAGAAGAAATTCCAGAAACAGTACACGTAACAAAAATAAAGTCGGAAACGGGCGAAGTGAAGACGGTTAAGACAACGAAACGGGTCATCAAAAAGAAGAAGGGGCCAAAAGAAGAAGTAACCGAAATAACAACCGTTCAAAAAGATGATGAAACGCCAATCACTACGGTCACAGTGACAGAGGAAAAACCCGAAGATGAAGAACCGGTTGAAATTATAGAGCTGCCAGAAGAAACTACTGTGGAAGAATCAAAAGCTCCTGATGGTACGACACAAAAAACTAATATCACAAAACGCATTATAAAAAAGAAAAAGGGTCCAAAAGTTGAAACAACTGAAATCATTACAGAACAACTAGATGAAAAAGAACCAATCATTTCGGTTCACAAGACAGAAGAAATTACGGACATTACTACACCACTAGCAGACTTACATGAACCTGACTCGGCCAATGTGGTGGAAGAAGTACCCGAAACCGTACAAGTGACACAAGTTAAGTCAGAGACTGGTGAGATAGAGACGGTTAAGACAACAAAACGGGTAATCAAAAAGAAGAAGGGACCTAAAGAAGAAGTAACCGAAATAACCACGGTTCAAAAAGATGACGAAGCTCCAATCACAACGATCACCGTTTCGGAAGACAAACCCGAAGAAAAAGAGCCTGTTGAAATCATAGAGCTTCCAGAAGAGACTACATTTGAGGAATCGGAAACTCCTGATGGTAAGACACACAGAACTAAAATCACAAAACGCATTATCAAAAGGAAAAAGGGTCCAAAAACAGAAACTACTGAAATTTACACTGAACAAAAAGACGACAAACAACCTACTATTTCGATACACACAACTGAAGAACTCACTGACGACACCACTACACCTCTAACAGACTTACATGAACCTGACTCCGCCAAAGTTATAGAAGAAATTCCAGAAACAGTACACGTAACAAAAATAAAGTCGGAAACGGGCGAAGTGAAGACGGTTAAGACAACGAAACGGGTCATCAAAAAGAAGAAGGGGCCAAAAGAAGAAGTAACCGAAATAACAACCGTTCAAAAAGATGATGAAACGCCAATCACTACGGTCACAGTGACAGAGGAAAAACCCAAAGATGAAGAACCGGTTGAAATTATAGAGCTGCCAGAAGAAACTACTTTGGAAGAATCAAAAGCTCCTGATGGTACGACACACAAAACTAAAATCACAAAACGCATTATAAAAAAGAAAAAAGGTCCAAAAGTGGAAACAACTGAAATCGTTACAGAACAACAAGATGAAAAAGAACCAATCATTTCGGTTCACAAGACAGAAGAAATCACGGACATTACTACACCACTAGCAGACTTACATGAACCTGACTCGGCCAATGTGGTGGAAGAAGTACCCGAAACTGTACAAGTGACGCAATTTAAGTCAGACACTGGTGAGATAGAGACGGTTAAGACAACAAAACGGGTAATCAAAAAGAAGAAGGGACCTAAAGAAGAAGTAACCGAAATAACCACGGTTCAAAAAGATGACGAAGCTCCAATCACAACGATCACCGTTTCACAAGACAAACCCGAAGAAAAAGAGCCTGTTGAAATCATAGAGCTTCCAGAAGAGACTATATTTGAGGAATCGGAAACTCCTGATGGTAAGTCACACAGAACTAAAATCACAAAACGCATTATCAAAAAGAAAAAGGGTCCAAAAACAGAAACTACTGAAATTTACACTGAACAAAAAGACGACAAACAACCTACTATTTCGATACACACAACTGAAGAACTCACTGACGACACCACTACACCTCTAACAGACTTACATGAACCTGACTCCGCCAAAGTTATAGAAGAAATTCCAGAAACAGTAAACGTAACAAAAATAAAGTCGGATACGGGCGAAGTGAAGACGGTTAAGACAACGAAACGGGTCATCAAAAAGAAGAAGGGGCCAAAAGAAGAAGTAACTGAAATAACAACCGTTCAAAAAGATGATGAAACGCCAATCACTACGGTCACAGTTACAGAGGAAAAACCCAAAGATGAAGAACCGGTTGAAATTATAGAGCTGCCAGAAGAAATTACTATGGAAGAATCAAAAACTCCTGATGGTACCACACACAAAACTAAAATCACAAAACGCATTATAAAAAAGAAAAAAGGTCCAAAGGTGGAAACAACTGAAATCGTTACAGAACAACAAGATGAAAGGGAACCAATCATTTCGGTTAACAAGATAGAAGAAATCACAGCGGACATTACTACACCACTAGCATACTCACATGAACCTGACTCGGCCAATGTGGTTGAAGAAGTACCCGAAACCGTACAAGTGACGCAAGTTAAGTCAGAGACTGGTGAGATAGAGACGGTTAAGACAACAAAACGCGTGTTTAAAAAGAAGAAGGGGCCGAAAGAAGAAGTGACGGAAATAACCACGGTTCAAAAAGATGACGAAGCTCCAATCACAACGATCACCGTTTCAGAAAACCAACCCGAAGCAAAGGAGCCCTTTGAAATCATAGAGCTTCCAGAGGAGACTACATTTGAGGAATCGGCGACTCCTGACGGTAAGACACACAAAACTAAAATAATTAAACGCATTATCAAAAAGAAGAAGGTTCCAAAGATAGAAACTACTGAAATTTACACTGAACAACAGGACGACAAAGAACCTACTATATCAATACACACCACTGAAGAACGCATAGACGACACTACTACACCACTAACAGATTTACATCAACCTGACTCGGCAAAGATTGTGGAAGAAATTCCGGAAACCGTAAACATAACGCAAATAAAAACAGAGACTGGTGACGTCGAAACAGTTAAAACAACAAAACGCGTGATTAAAAAGAAGAAGGGGCCGAAAGAAGAAGTGACGGAAATAACCACGGTTCAAAAAGATGACGAAGCTCCAATCACCACGATCACAGTTACAGAAGACAGTCCCAAAGAAGAAGAGCCCGTCGAAGTCGTGGAGTTTCCAGAAGAGACTACATTTGAGGAAACAGAAACTCCTGACGGTAAGACACACAAAACTAAAATTACTAAACGCATTATCAAAAAGAAAAAGGGTCCAAAGATAGAAACTACTGAAATTTACACTGAACAACAAGACGACAAACAACCTACTATATCAATACACACCACTGAAGAACTCACAGACGACACTACAACACCACTAACAGATTTACATAAACCTGACTCGGCAAAGGTTGTTGAAGAAATTCCGGAAACCGTAAACATAACACAAATAAAAACAGATACTGGTGACGTCGAAAAAGTTAAAACAACAAAACGCGTGATTAAAAAGAAGAAGGGGCCGAAAGAATTAGTGACAGAAATAACCACGGTTCAAAAAGATGACGAAGCTCCAATCACAACGATCACCGTTTCAGAAAACCAACCCGAAGAAAAGGAGCCCGTTGAAATCATAGAGCTTCCAGAGGAGACCACATTTGAGGAATCGGAAACTCCTGACGGTAAGACACACAAAACTAAAATCACTAAACGCATCATAAAAAAGAAAAAGGGTCCAAAGATAGAAACTACTGAAATTTACACTGAACAACAAGACGACAAACAACCTACTATTTCAATACACACCACTGAAGAACTCACTGACGACACCACTACACCACAAACAGATTTACATAAACCTGACTCAGCAAAGGTTGTTGAAGAAATTCCGGAAACCGTAAACATAACACAAATAAAAACAGATACTGGTGACGTCAAAACAGTTAAAACAACAAAACGCGTGTTTAAAAAGAAGAAGGGGCCGAAAGAAGAAGTGACGGAAATAACAACGGTTCAAAAAGATGACGAAACTCCAATCACCACGATTACAGTTACAGAGGACATACTTGAAGAAGAGGAGCCCATCCAAGTCGTGGAACTGCCAGAGGAGACTACATTTGCGGAATCGGAAACTCCTGACGGTAAGACACACAAAACTAAAATCACTAAACGCATTATCAAAAAGAAGAAGGGTCCAAAGATAGAAACTACTGAAATTTACACTGAACAACAAGACGACAAACAACCTACTATATCAATACACACCACTGAAGAACTCACAGACGACACTACAACACCACTAACAGATTTACATAAATCTGACTCGGCAAAGGTTGTTGAAGAAATTCCGGAAACCGTAAACATAACACAAATAAAAACAGATACTGGTGACGTCAAAACAGTTAAAACAACAAAACGCGTGATCATAAAGAAGAAAGGGCCGAAAGAAGAAGTGACGGAAATATCCACCGTTCAAACAGATGACGAAGCTCCAATTACTACGATCACCGTTACAGAAGACAGACCTGAAGAAGAGGAGCCCATTAAAGTCGTGGAGCTTCCAGAGGAGACTACATTTGAGGAAACAGAAACTCCTGACGGTAAGAAACACAAAACTAAAACCACTAAACGCATTATCAAAAAGAAAAAGGGTCCAAAGATAGAAACTACTGAAATTTACACTGAACAACAAGACGACAAACAACCTACTATATCAATACACACCACTGAAGAAATCACAGACGACACTACTACACCACTATCAGATTTACATAAACCTGACTCGGCAAAGGTTGTTGAAGAAATTCCGGAAACCGTAAATATAACACTAATAAAAACAGATACTGGTGACGTCGAAACAGTTAAAACAACAAAACGCGTAATTAAAAAGAAGAAGGGGCCGAAAGAAGAAGTGACGGAAATAACCACGGTTCAAAAAGATGAAGAAGCTCCAATCACCACGATCACAGTTACAGAAGACAGTCCCAAAGAAGAAGAGCCCGTCGAAGTCGTGGAGTTTCCAGAAGAGACTACATTTGAGGAAACAGAAACTCCTGACGGTAAGACACACAAAACTAAAATTACTAAACGCATTATCAAAAAGAAAAAGGGTCCAAAGATAGAAACTACTGAAATTTACACTGAACAACAAGACGACAAACAACCTACTATATCAATACACACCACTGAAGAACTCACAGACGACACTACAACACCACTAACAGATTTACATAAACCTGACTCGGCAAAGGTTGTTGAAGAAATTCCGGAAACCGTAAACATAACACAAATAAAAACAGATACTGGTGACGTCGAAAAAGTTAAAACAAAAAAACGCGTGATTAAAAAGAAGAAGGGGCCGAAAGAATTAGTGACAGAAATAACCACGGTTCAAAAAGATGACGAAGCTCCAATCACAACGATCACCGTTTCAGAAAACCAACCCGAAGAAAAGGAGCCCGTTGAAATCATAGAGCTTCCAGAGGAGACCACATTTGAGGAATCGGAAACTCCTGACGGTAAGACACACAAAACTAAAATCACTAAACGCATCATAAAAAAGAAAAAGGGTCCAAAGATAGAAACTACTGAAATTTACACTGAACAACAAGACGACAAACAACCTACTATTTCAATACACACCACTGAAGAACTCACTGACGACACCACTACACCACAAACAGATTTACATAAACCTGACTCAGCAAAGGTTGTTGAAGAAATTCCGGAAACCGTAAACATAACACAAATAAAAACAGATACTGGTGACGTCAAAACAGTTAAAACAACAAAACGCGTGTTTAAAAAGAAGAAGGGGCCGAAAGAAGAAGTGACGGAAATAACAACGGTTCAAAAAGATGACGAAACTCCAATCACCACGATTACAGTTACAGAGGACATACTTGAAGAAGAGGAGCCCATCCAAGTCGTGGAACTGCCAGAGGAGACTACATTTGCGGAATCGGAAACTCCTGACGGTAAGACACACAAAACTAAAATCACTAAACGCATTATCAAAAAGAAGAAGGGTCCAAAGATAGAAACTACTGAAATTTACACTGAACAACAAGACGACAAACAACCTACTATATCAATACACACCACTGAAGAACTCACAGACGACACTACAACACCACTAACAGATTTACATAAATCTGACTCGGCAAAGGTTGTTGAAGAAATTCCGGAAACCGTAAACATAACACAAATAAAAACAGATACTGGTGACGTCAAAACAGTTAAAACAACAAAACGCGTGATCATAAAGAAGAAAGGGCCGAAAGAAGAAGTGACGGAAATAACCACCGTTCAAACAGATGACGAAGCTCCAATTACTACGATCACCGTTACAGAAGACAGACCTGAAGAAGAGGAGCCCATTAAAGTCGTGGAGCTTCCAGAGGAGACTACATTTGAGGAAACAGAAACTCCTGACGGTAAGACACACAAAACTAAAACCACTAAACGCATTATCAAAAAGAAAAAGGGTCCAAAGATAGAAACTACTGAAATTTACACTGAACAACAAGACGACAAACAACCTACTATATCAATACACACCACTGAAGAAATCACAGACGACACTACTACACCACTATCAGATTTACATAAACCTGACTCGGCAAAGGTTGTTGAAGAAATTCCGGAAACCGTAAATATAACACTAATAAAAACAGATACTGGTGACGTCGAAACAGTTAAAACAACAAAACGCGTAATTAAAAAGAAGAAGGGGCCGAAAGAAGAAGTGACGGAAATAACCACGGTTCAAAAAGATGAAGAAGCTCCAATCACCACGATCACAGTTACAGAAGACAGTCCCAAAGAAGAAGAGCCCGTCGAAGTCGTGGAGTTTCCAGAAGAGACTACATTTGAGGAAACAGAAACTCCTGACGGTAAGACACACAAAACTAAAATTACTAAACGCATTATCAAAAAGAAAAAGGGTCCAAAGATAGAAACTACTGAAATTTACACTGAACAACAAGACGACAAACAACCTACTATATCAATACACACCACTGAAGAACTCACAGACGACACTACAACACCACTAACAGATTTACATAAACCTGACTCGGCAAAGGTTGTTGAAGAAATTCCGGAAACCGTAAACATAACACAAATAAAAACAGATACTGGTGACGTCGAAAAAGTTAAAACAACAAAACGCGTGATTAAAAAGAAGAAGGGGCCGAAAGAATTAGTGACGGAAATAACCACGGTTCAAAAAGATGACGAAGCTCCAATCACAACGATCACCGTTTCAGAAAACCAACCCGAAGAAAAGGAGCCCGTTGAAATCATAGAGCTTCCAGAGGAGACCACATTTGAGGAATCGGAAACTCCTGACGGTAAGACACACAAAACTAAAATCACTAAACGCATCATAAAAAAGAAAAAGGGTCCAAAGATAGAAACTACTGAAATTTACACTGAACAACAAGACGACAAACAACCTACTATTTCAATACACACCACTGAAGAACTCACTGACGACACCACTACACCACTAACAGATTTACATAAACCTGACTCAGCAAAGGTTGTTGAAGAAATTCCGGAAACCGTAAACATAACACAAATAAAAACAGATACTGGTGACGTCAAAACAGTTAAAACAACAAAACGCGAGTTTAAAAAGAAGAAGGGGCCGAAAGAAGAAGTGACGGAAATAACAACGGTTCAAAAAGATGACGAAACTCCAATCACCACGATTACAGTTACAGAGGACATACTCGAAGAAGAGGAGCCCATCCAAGTCGTGGAACTGCCAGAGGAGACTACATTTGCGGAATCGGAAACTCCTGACGGTAAGACACACAAAACTAAAATCACTAAACGCATTATCAAAAAGAAGAAGGGTCCAAAGATAGAAACTACTGAAATTTACACTGAACAACAAGACGACAAACAACCTACTATATCAATACACACCACTGAAGAACTCACAGACGACACTACAACACCACTAACAGATTTACATAAACCTGACTCGGCAAAGGTTGTTGAAGAAATTCCGGAAACCGTAAACATAACACAAATAAAAACAGATACTGGTGACGTCAAAACAGTTAAAACAACAAAACGCGTGATCATAAAGAAGAAAGGGCCGAAAGAAGAAGTGACGGAAATAACCACCGTTCAAACAGATGACGAAGCTCCAATTACTACGATCACCGTTACAGAAGACAGACCTGAAGAAGAGGAGCCCATTAAAGTCGTGGAGCTTCCAGAGGAGACTACATTTGAGGAAACAGAAACTCCTGACGGTAAGACACACAAAACTAAAACCACTAAACGCATTATCAAAAAGAAAAAGGGTCCAAAGATAGAAACTACTGAAATTTACACTGAACAACAAGACGACAAACAACCTACTATATCAATACACACCACTGAAGAACTCACAGACGACACTAGTACACCACTAACAGATTTACATAAACCTGACTCGGCAAAGGTTGTTGAAGAAATTCCGGAAACCGTAAACATAACGCAAATAAAAACAGATACTGGTGACGTTGAAACAGTTAAAACAACAAAACGCGTAATTAAAAAGAAGAAGGGGCCGAAAGAAGAAGTGACGGAAATAACCACGGTTCAAAAAGATGAAGAAGCTCCAATCACCACGATCACAGTTACAGAAGACAGTCCCAAAGAAGAAGAGCCCGTCGAAGTCGTGGAGTTACCAGAAGAGACTACAGTTGAGGAAACAGAAACTCCTGACGGTAAGACACACAAAACTAAAATCACTAAACGCATTATCAAAAAGAAAAAGGGTCCAAAGATAGAAACTACTGAAATTTACACTGAAAAACAAGACGATAAACCACCTACTATATCAATACACACCACTGAAGAACTCACAGACGACACTACTACACTACTAACAAATTTACATAAACCTGACTCGGCAAAGGTTGTTGAAGAAATTCCGGAAACCGTAAACATAACGCAAATAAAAACAGAGACTGGTGACGTCGAAACAGTTAAAACAACAAAACGCGTAATTAAAAAGAAGAAGGGGCCGAAAGAAGAAGTGACGGAAATAACCACGGTTCAAAAAGATGAAGAAGCACCAATCACCACGATCACAGTTACAGAAGACAGTCCCAAAGAAGAAGAGCCCGTCGAAGTCGTGGAGTTACCAGAAGAGACTACAGTTGAGGAAACAGAAACTCCTGACGGTAAGACACACAAAACTAAAATTACTAAACGCATTATCAAAAAGAAAAAGGGTCCAAAGATAGAAACTACTGAAATTTACACTGAACAACAAGACGACAAACAACCTACTATATCAATACACTCCACTGAAGAACTCACAGACGACACTACTACACCACTAATAGATTTACATAAACCTGACTCGGCAAAGGTTGTTGAAGAAATTCCGGAAACCGTAAATATAACACTAATAAAAACAGATACTGGTGACGTCGAAACAGTTAAAACAACAAAACGCGTGATTAAAAAGAAGAAGGGGCCGAAAGAAGAAGTGACGGAAATAACCACGGTTCAAAAAGATGACGAAGCTCCAATCACCACGATCACAGTTACAGAAGACAGTCCCAAAGAAGAAGAGCCCGTCGAAGTCGTGGAGTTACCAGAAGAGACTACAGTTGAGGAAACAGAAACTCCTGACGGTAAGACACACAAAACTAAAATCACTAAACGCATTATCAAAAAGAAAAAGGGTCCAAAGATAGAAACTACTGAAATTTACACTGAAAAACAAGACGACAAACCACCTACTATATCAATACACACCACTGAAGAACTCACAGACGACACTACTACACTACTAACAAATTTACATAAACCTGACTCGGCAAAGGTTGTTGAAGAAATTCCGGAAACCGTAAACATAACGCAAATAAAAACAGAGACTGGTGACGTCGAAACAGTTAAAACAACAAAACGCGTAATTAAAAAGAAGAAGGGGCCGAAAGAAGAAGTGACGGAAATAACCACGGTTCAAAAAGATGAAGAAGCACCAATCACCACGATCACAGTTACAGAAGACAGTCCCAAAGAAGAAGAGCCCGTCGAAGTCGTGGAGTTACCAGAAGAGACTACAGTTGAGGAAACAGAAACTCCTGACGGTAAGACACACAAAACTAAAATTACTAAACGCATTATCAAAAAGAAAAAGGGTCCAAAGATAGAAACTACTGAAATTTACACTGAACAACAAGACGACAAACAACCTACTATATCAATACACACCACTGAAGAACTCACAGACGACACTACTACACCACTAACAGATTTACATAAACCTGACTCGGCAAAGGTTGTTGAAGAAATTCCGGAAACCGTAAACATAACGCAAATAAAAACAGATACTGGTGACGTCGAAACAGTTAAAACAACAAAACGCGTAATTAAAAAGAAGAAGGGGCCGAAAGAAGAAGTGACGGAAATAACCACGGTTCAAAAAGATGACGAAGCTCCAATCACCACGATCACCGTTATAGAAGACAGTCCCAAAGAAGAAGAGCCCGTCGAAGTCGTGGACTTTCCAGAAGAGACTACATTTGAGGAAACGCAAACTCCTGATGGTAAGAGACAAAAAACTAAAATTTCAAAACGCATTATCAAAAAGAAAAAGGGTCCAAAGATAGAAACTACTGAAATTTACACTGAACAACAAGACGACAAACAACCTACTATATCAATACACACCACTGAAGAACTCACAGACGACACTAGTACACCACTAACAGATTTACATAAACCTGACTCGGCAAAGGTTGTTGAAGAAATTCCGGAAACCGTAAACATAACGCAAATAAAAACAGATACTGGTGACGTTGAAACAGTTAAAACAACAAAACGCGTGATTAAAAAGAAGAAGGGGCCGAAAGAAGAAGTGACGGAAATAACCACGGTTCAAAAAGATGACGAAGCTCCAATCACCACGATCATCGTTACAGAAGACAGTCCCAAAGAAGAAGAGCCCGTCGAAGTCGTGGAGTTTCCAGAAGAGACTACATTTGAGGAAACGCAAACTCCTGATGGTAAGAGACAAAAAACTAAAATTTCAAAACGCATTATTAAAAAGAAAAAGGGTCCTAAGATAGAGACTACTGAAATTTACACTGTACAGCTAGACAACAAACAACCTATCATATCAATACACACAACTACAGAACTCACAGACGACACCACTACACCACTAACAGACTTACACAAACCTGACTCAGCAGAAGTTGTAGAAGAAATTCCGGAACTCGTAAACATAACGCAAATAAAAACAGAGACTGGTGACGTCGAAACAGTTAAAACAACAAAACGCGTGATTAAAAAGAAGAAGGGGCCGAAAGAAGAAGTGACGGAAATAACCACGGTTCAAAAAGATGACGAAGCTCCAATCACAACGATCACCGTTTCAGAAAACCAACCCGAAGAAAAGGAGCCCATTGAAATCATAGAGCTTCCAGAGGAGACAACAATTGAGGAATCGGAAACTCCTGACGGTAAGACACACAAAACTAAAATAATTAAACGCATCATCAAAAAGAAGAAGGGTCCAAAGGTAGAAACTACTGAAATTAACACTGAACAACAAGACGACAAACAACCTACTATTTCAATACACACCACTGAAGAACTCACTGACGACACTACTACACCACTAACAGATTTACATAAACCTGACTCGGCAAAGGTTGTTAAAGAAATTCCGGAAACCGTAAACATAACACAAATAAAAACAGATACTGGTGACGTCGAAACAGTTAAAACAACAAAACGCGTGATTAAAAAGAAGAAGGGGCCGAAAGAAGAAGTGACGGAAATAACCACGGTTCAAAAAGATGACGAAGCTCCAATCACCACGATCATCGTTACAGAAGACAGTCCCAAAGAAGAAGAGCCCGTCGAAGTCGTGGAGTTTCCAGAAGAGACTACATTTGAGGAAACGCAAACTCCTGATGGTAAGAGACAAAAAACTAAAATTTCAAAACGCATTATTAAAAAGAAAAAGGGTCCTAAGATAGAGACTACTGAAATTTACACTGAACAGCTAGACAACAAACAACCTATCATATCAATACACACAACTACAGAACTCACAGACGACACCACTACACCACTAACAGACTTACACAAACCTGACTCAGCAGAAGTTGTAGAAGAAATTCCGGAACAGGTAAACATAACACAAATAAAAACAGATACTGGTGACGTCGAAACAGTTAAAACAACAAAACGCGTGATTAAAAAGAAGAAGGGGCCGAAAGAAGACGTGACGGAAATAACCACGGTTCAAAAAGATGACGAAGCTCCAATCACCACGATCACAGTTACAGAAGACAGTCCCAAAGAAGAAGAGCCCGTCGAAGTCGTGGAGTTTCCAGAAGAGACTACATTTGAGGAAACAGAAACTCCTGACGGTAAGACACACAAAACTAAAATCACTAAACGCATTATCAAAAAGAAAAAGGGTCCAAAGATAGAAACTACTGAAATTTACACTGAACAACAAGACGACAAACAACCTACTATATCAATACACACCACTGAAGAACGCACAGACGACACTACTACACCACTAACAGATTTACATAAACCTGACTCGGCAAAGGTTGTTGAAGAAATTCCGGAAACCGTAAACATAACGCAAATAAAAACAGAGACTGGTGACGTCGAAACAGTTAAAACAACAAAACGCGTGATTAAAAAGAAGAAGGGGCCGAAAGAAGAAGTGACGGAAATAACCACGGTTCAAAAAGATGACGAAGCTCCAATCACCACGATCATCGTTACAGAAGACAGTCCCAAAGAAGAAGAGCCCGTCGAAGTCGTGGAGTTTCCAGAAGAGACTACATTTGAGGAAACGCAAACTCCTGATGGTAAGAGACAAAAAACTAAAATTTCAAAACGCATTATTAAAAAGAAAAAGGGTCCTAAGATAGAGACTACTGAAATTTACACTGAACAGCTAGACAACAAACAACCTATCATATCAATACACACAACTACAGAACTCACAGACGACACCACTACACCACTAACAGACTTACACAAACCTGACTCAGCAGAAGTTGTAGAAGAAATTCCGGAACTCGTAAACATAACACAAATAAAAACAGATACTGGTGACGTCGAAAAAATTAAAACAACAAAACGCGTGTTTAAAAAGAAGAAGGGGCCGAAAGTAGAAGTCACGGAAATAACCACGGTTCAAAAAGATGACGAAGCTCCAATCACCACGATTACAGTTACAGAGGACAGACCCGAAGAAGAGGAGCCCATCCAAGTCGTGGAGCTTCCAGAGGAGACTACATTTGAGGAAACAGAAACTCCTGACGGTAAGACACACAAAACTAAAATCACTAAACGCATTTTCAAAAAGAAAATGGGTCCAAAGATAGAAACTACTGAAATTTACACTGAACAACAAGACAACAAACAACCTATCACATCAATACACACAACTAAAGAACTCACAGACGACACCACTACACCACTAACAAACTTACACAAACTTGACTCAGCAGAAGTTGTTGAAGAAATTCCGGAAATCGTAAACATAACACAAATAAAAACAGAGACTGGTGACTTCGAAACAGTTAAAACATCAAAACGCGTGATCAAAAAGAAGACGGGACCGAAAGAAGAAGTGACGGAAACAACCACGGTTCAAAAAGATGACGAAGCTCCAATAACCACGATTACAGTTACAGAGGACAGACCCGAAGAAGAGGAGCCCATCCAAGTCGTGGAGCTTCCAGAGGAGACTACATTTGAGGAAACAGAAACTCCTGACGGTAAAACACACAAAACTACAATTACTCAACGCATTATCAAAAAGAAAAAGGGTCCAAAGATAGAAACTACAGAAATTTACACTGAAAAACAAGACGACAAACCACCTACTATATCAAAACACACAACTACAGAACTCACAGACGACACAACTACACCACTAACAGACTTACACAAACCTGACTCGGCAGAAGTTGTTGAAGAAATTCCGGAAACCTTAAGCATTACACAAACAAAAACAGAGACTGGCGACGTCGATACAATTAAAACAACAAAACGCGTGATCAAAAAGAAGAAGGAGCCGAAAGAAAAAGTGACGGAAATAACCATGCTTCAAAAAGATGACCAAGCTCCAATCACCACGATCACCGTTTCAGAAGACAGTCCCGAAGAAGAAGAGCTCGTTGAAGTCATGGAGCTTCCAGAAGAGACTACATTTGAGGAAACGGAAACTCCTGACGGTAAGACACACATAACTAAAATCACTAAACGCATTATCAAAAAGAAAAAGGGTCCAAAGATAGAAACTACTGAAATTTACACTGAACTACAAGACGACAAACAACCTGCTATATCAATACACACCACTGAAGAACTCACAGACGACACTACTACACCACTAACAGACCTACATAAACCTGACTCGGCAAAGGTTGTTGAACAAATTCCGGAAACCATAAGCATTGTACAAATAAAAGAGGAGACTGGTAACCTCGAACCAGTTAAAACAACAAAACGCGTGATCAAAAAGAAGAAGGGACCGAAAGAAGAAATGACAGAAATAACCATGGTTCAAAAAGATGACGAAGCTCCAATCACAACGATCACCGTTAAAGAAGACAGTCCCGAAGAAGAAGAGCTCGTTGAAGTCGTGGAGCTTCCAGAAGAGACTACATTTGAGGAAACGGAAACTCCTGATGGTAAGACACACAAAACTAAAATCACGAAACGCATTATCAAAAAGAAAAAGGGTCCAAAGATAGAAACTACTGAAATTTACACTGAACAACAAGACGACAAACAACCTACTATATCAATACACACCACTGAAGAACTCACAGATGACACTACTACACCACTAACAGACTTACATAAACCTGACTTGGCAAAGGTTGTTGAAGAAATTCCGGAAACCGTAAACATTGTACAAATAAAAGCAGAGCCTGGTGACGTCGAAAGAGTTAAAACAACAAAACGCGTGATCAAAAAGAAGAAGGGGCCAAAAGAAGAATCGACGGAAATAACCACGGTTCAAAATGATAACGAAACTCCAATCACCACGATCACAGTTACGGAAGACAGTCCCAAAGAAGAAGAGCCCGTCGAAATCGTGGAGTTTCCAGAAGAGACTACATTTGAGGAAACGCAAACTCCTGATGGTAAGAGACAAAAAACTAAAATTTCAAAACGCATTACTAAAAAGAAAAAGGGTCCTAAGATAGAGACTACTGAAATTTACACTGAACAGCTAGACAACAAACAACCTATCATATCAATACACACAACTACAGAACTCACAGACGACACTACTACACCACTAACAGACCTACATAAACCTGACTCGGCAAAGGTTGTTGAAGAAGTTGCGGAAACCGTAAACATTGTTCAAATAAAAGCGGAGACTGGTAACTTCGAAACAGTTAATACAACAAAACGCGTGATCAAAAAGAAGAAGGGGCCGAAAGAAGAAGTGACGGAAATAACCACGGTTCAAAAAGATGACGAAGCTCCAATCACCACGATCACAGTTACAGAAGACAGTCTCAAAGAAGAAGAGCCCGTCGAAGTCGTGGAGTTTCCAGAAGAGACCACATTTGAGGAAACGCAAACTAATGATGGTAAGAGACAAAAAACTAAAATTTCAAAACGCATTATTAAAAAGAAAAAGGGTCCTAAGATAGAGACTACTGAAATTTACACTGAACAACAAGACGACAAACAACCTACTATATCAATACACACCACTGAAGAACTCACAGTCGACACTACTACACCACTAACAGACCTACATAAACCTGACTCGGCAAAGGTTGTTGAAGAAATTCCGGAAACCGTTAACATTGTACAAATAAAAGCGGAGACTGGTAACGTCGAAACAGTTAAAACAACAAAACGCGTGGTCAAAAAGAAGAAGGGGCCGAAAGAAGAAGTGACAGAAATAACCACGGTTCAAAAAGATGACGAAGCTCCAATCACAACGATCACCGTTAAAGAAGACAGTCTCGAAGAAGAAGAGCTCGTTGAAGTCGTGGAGCTTCCAGAAGAGACTACATTTGAGGAAACGGAAACTCCTGACGGTAAGACACACAAAACTAAAATCACTAAACGCATTATCAAAAAGAAAAAGGGTCCTAAGATAGAGACAACTGAAATTTACACTGAACAACTAGACAACAAACAACCTATCATATCAATACACACAACTACAGAACTCACAGACGACACTACTACACCACTAACAGGCTTACACAAACCTGACTCGGCAAAGGTTGTTGAAGAAATCCCGGAAACCGTACACATTGTACAAATAAAAACGGAGACTGGTGATGTCGAAACAGTTAAAACAACAAAACGCGTGATCAAAAAGAAGAAGGGGCCGAAAGAAGAAGTGACGGAAATAACCACGGTTCAAAAAGATGACGAAGCTCCAATCACCACGATCACATTTACAGAAGACAGTCTCAAAGAAGAAGAGCCCGTCGAAGTCGTGGAGTTTCCAGAAGAGACTACATTTGAGGAAACGCAAACTAATGATGGTAAGAGACAAAAAACTAAAATTTCAAAACGCATTATTAAAAAGAAAAAGGGTCCTAAGATAGAGACTACTGAAATTTACACTGAACAGCTAGACAACAAACAACCTATCATATCAATACACACAACTACAGAACTCACAGACGACACAACTACACCACTAACAGACTTACACAAACCTGACTCAGCAAAAGTTGTTGAAGAAATTCCGGAAACCGTAAACATAACACAAATAAAAACAGATACTGGTGACGTCGAAACAGTTAAAACAACGAAACGCGTGATTAAAAAGAAGAAGGGGCCGAAAGAAGAAGTGACGGAAATAGCCACGTTTCAAAAAGATGACGAAGCTCCAATCACCACGATCACAGTTACAGAAGACAGACCCGAAGAAGATGAGCCCATCGAAGTCGTGGAGCTTCCAGAATATACTACATTTGAGGAAACGCAAACTCCTGATGGTACGAGACAAAAAACTAAAATTTCAAAACGCATTATTAAAAAGAAAAAGGGTCCTAAGATAGAGACTACTAAAATTTACACTGAACAGCTAGACAACAAACAACCTATCATATCAATACACACAACCACAGAACTCACAGACGACACAAGTACACCACTAACAGACTTACACAAACCTGACTCGGCAGAAGTTGTTGAAGAAATTCCGGAATCCGTAAGCATTTTACAAATAAAAACAGAGACTGGTGACGTCGAAACAGTTAAAACAACAAAACGCGTGATCAAAAAGAAGAAGGGGCCGAAAGAAGAAGTGACGGAAATAACCACGGTTCAAAAAGATGACGAAGCTCCAATCACCACGATCACAGTTACAGAAGACAGACCTGAAGAAGAGGAGCCCGTTGAAGTCGTAGAGCTTCCAGTAGAGACTACATTTGAGGAAACGGAAACTCCCGAAGGTAAGACACACAAAACTAAAATTACAAAACGCATTATCAAAAAGAAGAAGGGTCCTAAAATAGAAACTACTAAAATTTACACTGAACAACAAGACGACAGACAACCTATTATATCAATACACACAACTACAGAACTCACAGACGACACCACTACACCACTAACAGATGTACACAAATATGACTCGGCAAAAGTTGTTGAAGAATTTCCGGAAACCTTAAACATTACTCAAATAAAAATAGAGACTGGTGACGTCGAAACAGTTAAAACAACACAACGCGTGATCAAAAAGAAGAAGGGGCCGAAAGAAGAAGTGACGGAAATAACAACGATTCAAAAAGATGACGAAGCTCCAATCACCACGATCACCGTTACAGAAGACATACCCGAAGAAGAGGAGCCCGTTGATGTTGTGGGGCTTTCAGAAGAGACTACATTTAAGGAAACGGAAACTCCTGATGGTAAGACACACAAAACTAAAATCACACATTTACGTTACATATCGATACTACATATAGCACGAAAATTCTGTATGTTCCTCCGAAAACAGTGTAGGTAATTAAATTATTTGTAAGTAATTTATACTCAAAACGTTGTTAAAACAAAACGTGTAACAATTAATGGACAAACGATTTAAGGAAGAAGTTATCACAATAATAAGAGGTCAAATGGCGACAGATTTAAATAAACTCAACAGAGACAACGTGACTGACGTCATCAAAAATCTGAAATTCTAAACTCAATAAAAACGTTCACAAAAATTTGTATTTCCTTGGAGAGGAAATAAATTAAATGCGCCGTAAGAAGAAAAGATACTATTTAATTTATGGAAGAAAAGAAGAAGTTTAAAAGCCAGTTACCACAAACTAATCAGAAACAATAGGTTTATTTATTAGGAATTAGTAAATAATAAAACAGCTTTTGTCAAACTGTAATTTTGTGACTTCGAAAACCAATTTAAAACTATGAGATTTTATGTTATTTGTATGTTTCCAAAAATCTACTACTAACAATAAAATAGAATTTATAATGAATACCTATAACTCAAACAAAATCAGACATAAAATATTTTTGTTATTGCTGTGTGAAGCAGGTGTTTTATTATACAGCTACTTGTGTTTTCCACTTTTCCCTCCAGCAGTTGTCAGTGACGTTCGAAAGCGTTATATCGTACCTTATCGCTTTACCTTCTGAATATGTTTTCGCAAATTGCATTTCCAACTGAAAATTTTTAATAAGTCATCATCTTTATGTCAACCTATTGCAGTCCATCGCTGGACGTAGGTCTTTCCCAATTTATACCACAATAAACGGTCCTCAGCCTTCTGCATCCAGTCCCTCCCTGCGATCTTCTTCGGGTCGTAGACTCACCTGGCAAGGGACGTCCTACCCTACGCTTGCCGAGTTGCGGTTGTATAAGTACCAATTTTACTTCGAGTTTTTAATTGATGTGTTGTAAAAATTAAGAATTTTGTATTTAATGTATGTATACATCACAATTCTTTTTACCAGCTAAGTTGCACAAGTTGTATTTTTGTTAAACTTTGTAGGTAAATGAAATTAATTCTGTATGATGTCGTATATATTGTCGTTTTCCTTGCATTAATTACTGTTATTTACAATTTTTTAGACACTGAAGGCACTACTAACCAAGCAAAGGACGCCAGCCATAAAGAAGACCAGATAGATAAGCCCCAAATGACTAAAGAAGCTCCCAAAAAATTATCCGAAGAAAAAGTCATCGATAAGAAAAAGCCGAAACCTATTAAAATGAAAATAGAGGAAATGAAAGTGATTGAAGCTCAACATGCTGAAGAAAGCCATGGTCCACAATTTACGAAATTAAAACTTAAAAAGCCAATTCACAAACCAAAGGAAGAAACCAAATCAAGTGTGTTACCGAAGGTTCAACTCAAAAGTCGAATTAAACATATCGATAACTGGCCTCCGCTGGAATCGAAACCACTGATAACATTTTTGGGTAGTGTAAGGCAAAATGGTCAATTGTCACGTAATATTAAAGAAGCTGCTAAATTAAAAAAGAAAACAAGTAAACTACCAGATATTTCAGATCAATCAAAAACAGAATTAGAAAAGCCTGAAGAATTTGATTTTAGTCCAGACGATAAACACCAGAAACCTGAAGTTGCGCCTAATGAAAAGCGTGACGTTGATAGAGAGGAATTAGGCAAACCCGAATATTTGAAAACAAAAGAAGATAACCAAGATGTACCTGAAGTCATGAAATCTATGAAACAAGACAAAGCAAAAAAAATAAAAGATACACCCATTCAACATTCTGAAAAAATAATAACTCCTACAACAGAAAGTCAACATGAAGATAATCTGGATGAGTTACCAGACGTAGTTTTGGAAGAGCCTGAAAAGGTAATCGAAGGAATTAAAGATACTGACAACATACAAGAAATTCCCACGAATGAACAGAAAGAATTAGCTGAATTCAAGCAAACGCAGATAATTAATCACCAAGACGATATTACAAAGGAATTAAAGAACAAGCCTAATGCAAGCAAAAAACCAAAACACCCTCAAAACAATAGTTATATAAATACAGATGTACCAAATAATAAAGTTTCAGAAGATAAGCTTGTAGAAAGCGTAAATAATATGACTCTGACAGAACAACCAAGTGATGAAGGTATTAAAGATTTGGAGGACTCATTACCACTAACACAGGATGAAAAAGCTGTGTCGGCTGAATATAAAATAGATAAACCTGTGAAAAAACAAAAACTAAAACAGCCTAAGAAAAAAGAAAACGTCAGGGTAGATTTAGTCAACAAAGAGATTTCAGAAGAAAAACCTGTCGAAAGTGTAGAGGATCTATTACCTCATAGTTCAGGTATTGATAAAGACGCTGAAGATTTGGTAGACTTACCAGCACTCAGTGACACTATTGATAACGAAAAACTAAAAGAACCGAAAAAAGAAAAAGCGAAGAAAATCCATAAGGATGATAAGCCTAAAGAGTCTTCTGAATTGCCAGAAAATATTTTGGTAGATAAGAACCAAGTACCAATTGAAGATAAGCCAACTACATCTAAACCATTAAAAACTAAATTAATTCCTATCAAAATTGAAAGGAAAGCACTCGAGATAAGCAAGCCTCAACATGCTGAAAGCACCGAAGGACCCCAATTTGCTACGCTGAAATTAAAGAAATCTGCACCTAAGCCTAAACAGGATGCTTCAGTGGTTAAAATACCAAAGTTCCAACTAAAAAGTCGGATCAATTACATTCTTGATTGGCCACCAGAAATTAAATTGTTTACCATTACATATTTAGGAGCAGTACGACAGAATGGAATTTTGTCTCGTAACGTAAAAGAAGCTGAAAAGGTTAAGAAAAAAGTTTATAAACAACCAAAATTGCCTGAATTGGAAAAAACAGAACTAGAGAAGCCACAGTTTGGCCATGAAGATATAGTTGAAGCAAAGAAACAGAGTGAAAGCACAACAGAGGAAGAACCAGAGATATTCAAGATGAATGAAAATAAAGATGCAGAAGAAACTCACCAATTTACTATTAAACCAAAGCGCCCAAGCATTAAAAAAACTGAAGAGATTGAAGATGAGGTCATTATTAAAAAGAAATTGAAAGCAGTTAGAAAGCCGTCAATTACTTTACCAGAATTCACTGAACCAGAAACTGTTACATTTAGGCCTAAATCTACGAAAACAAAAGAAGACGTAGAGCAAGAATTTAATATACATTTAGATTCATACGCTGAAGAAGAGATTTCAATGTCCAGCAAGGTGAAACTTAAGCCACAGATACAACCAACATTTAGTGAAGAAGCCAATGAAGCATCTATAAAGTTTTATGAAGATGAATATGATGATACTAAACAAGATGTTATTGAAATTTTAGAAAGTGATGAAGAGGTACCAGATAATAATGCTAATGTTCTATTACCTCTGAAAAAAACAAAAGAAATGGCAGCAGAGCCCTTAGAGGAAATTACGTCATCGGTGACTATTTCTAAACCTAGATCCGTGGAAAAAGATTCAGAAGTTTCACAGGATATAAGCATTAATTTAGACAGAAAACCAGATTATAATATCGATGAACAGGAAGAAGTAATTTTTGATGTAAAACCAAAAGTTGAACAATATATACAAGAAGAATTAACTCTTTCAAGCCAAATCAAATTAAAACCCAAAAAGAAGCTTATAATATCAGAAGCGGCTGATGAAACTTCAATACAATTAGAACAACATATAGATGACGACAGTCAAGCGGAGGAAATAATACTAAGCGAAGAAGATAATGATAAAAGTGTTGAACTTTTCATAAAACGTAAGACTACGAAACCAGCATATGAAGTCAGTGAAGTCGAAGAATTAAGCATTGAATTAAAGCCAAAAAGAATTCCTGGGGAAACATACGAAGAGGAACAACTTACTATTTCAGCTAAAAGAAAACCTAGAAAACCCTCAAAAATACAAGGTATTGAAATTAAAATAAGGTTTTGTTGTGTGTTCGCTTCTCTACATGCAAAAGCTTACCTTATGATAATATAACAAGCTTCTGAGGTTTTTGTTCTTGTTTTCGTTTTAAACAAAATACGAGTATGTAGATACATTATTTATTTTTGTTGAATTTCATAAATTTTACCTCAATCCGATCTCACGTGTTGTTATCCGCCTGTTCACATCAACTAATAGCTTTATCGCGTCTTTATCAGCTTAAACCGGCCTTCCCGAACGTGGTGCATCTTCGACATCAAAATTGCCAGATCGAAATTTAGCGAACCAGTTCTGGCACTGGCGTACTGTCAACACACCTCCATACACATCAGTCAATTTCTTTCTGGATTGAACAGTATTTTACCATTTCTGTAGCAAAACAGTAAGATATGTCGAAAATGCGGCTTATCGCTCTCCATATTTAAAAGGGCACCAACCAAAAACAACTGCGTAGAATTAATTGAAATTTTTTCCACACAAGCCTTGCTATATGAGCTCTCAAAGCTTAATTAAATCCTCTGTCGGGAAAAAACGAAATGACTTTCCGAACAACCTAATATATATTAATGTCAATACATTTGATTGACAATCGCTATTTTGTACCATAAACAATGGACAGATGTAAGCATCAGTAAATAAGGATTATTAATTTTGTTTTAGTTTATGGTCTTTAGATTCTTGCATAAATAAAATAAATAAATTATTATAATTGCATAAGTTGATAAAAAATGCTATGCAATAGCTTTACCGCGGCAGTCCCCGAGTGCCACACGTCTTTTTTTTTACATTATATATTTTCACGAGCATGCAAACTGTGCTTCTTGTGGCACATAGTAGGTTTTAATGTACCTACTTAGTTAAGATGGCAAGATTCTAATGTCAGTATTATCAACTGGTATTAGCGACTAGTCAAAATTAAATAACTCATGTCCCCCTCTCCAGCCCCTTTACGTCCCACCGTTGGGCACGGGTCTCCTTCACTTTGGAGGGATTACGGTCTACTATGCGTCGCTGACCAGGCGTGTTGTCACAGGGTTTATTTTTGAGTTTTCGCCCTCTCACAACTCTGTGACTAAGGGATATTGCACACAGATAACATACTCATGTTATCTGTGTGCAATATCCCTTAGCTGACTTTTACAGCACCCTTGGGAGGAGATGGGGTGGTGACACTTGTACCTATTCTTAATCCGTCACCACACGGAGGGTTAATTAAATAGCTAACTAATCAATAATAAGTATTTTTTAACTAACAGTACACTATTGCTATATTCTTTATCACTAGTAGACGCTTTGACACTCGTCTAACGAACGGGAATAACTAATATGTGTATTTGTCACAAAATATTTGCGCTGCGTATGGGTGTTTTCTGCAAATAATAAGTATGTATTTATACATATTTACAGAAGAAAATTTTTATATGTACCTAGTCTATCCGTATGTTGATACCTCTCGCACAAGGTTGGCACCAAAGTACGTTTATTTATTTATAATTTATTGTACAAAATAAATGTATTGCGTATGAAGTATAGATTATACAAATATACATTCTTACGAGGACAGAATAAGAGTATTAATAATAATAATTTAGAAAAAAGAAACAGTTTTTGCTGTATCTTTTAATGAACTTTACAGTTACCAGATTATCAATTCGTATGATAATTAAGATGTTCTTTTTGTACCTATGTTTGGTCTATATTTTTACCAGCAGATCTCTCCGTAAATTGTGGACCGGTTTTAAAAGTTATTTTTTTATTGTGACTCCAAGAATAAACTAAACATGGAATGCCCTCTCTGAAATGAATACACATATCGACAAACTGTGTCGACAAACAACAAAGTAACATAATGGATGCTAGTCAACATAATTATGAACAATACGCAGCAAGCAAATTACGTATCACGCAGTTTGCATTCATATTTATGCTTATTGTTTGATGCACTAAGATTTAAAGCATGAGTAGATACGCAAGGCTTTAAAGAAAAAGGTTATTACAACTAGAATTATAATTATAATACGATATTGTAAATTTGCAGAAGCTGACGTATCTATGAGCATAGCAAGAGAACAAGAATTTCCAGGTAATGTTTTGGTCGAATACTCGAAGGTATTTATATATTGTGTATATAGATTTTATCTAAAGTATATTTGATTTACATTTAGGTAAGAGCCATATTTCTAATACTTTCATTAGATTAAATTTTATATGAAATATACAAAGTGTTGCATAAAAGTGTAGTCAAATTTTAAGGTTGCATTGGATAAGCCTTAAATATTATAAATATTACAGTTACACATAGAAAAATACAGTTTGTAAATTTTTTCTTGTTTATAGCCGACTATTAAATAAATACCAGGAGCGCATAAATTATGACATGTTTACGGTTTATTGAATGCGATTGAACCTTACAATAAAAGATGACCTCATAATAGTGTTGTATTTAAAGAAGATCGATTAATTTAATAAATTAATTAAACTTTTATGAACACATAAAAGTCATAATATAACTAGTATTTGTAATTTCATCCATGCCTAGTGCCTAGTCACCGGCCATGTGTAACGATGGTCAAATATGACTACATCTTTCTGAAACACGCTGTATGTTGCACCCGTCTAACCATCTATTCAATACAGACTTTCCGTCTACTCGTCCAATCATCATTGATGGAGAAAGGCCTCTTCCATATAGGGAACGCTATAATCTACAGGTGGTTTTGTCTTACAGAAATGAGGATATAAAAATTTGAGAGTATTTTCTTTATTAATATGGATGTCGAAGTGCGGAACAAAATTATAGCACTGCAAATTTAGTTTTATAACTTGATCATAACTATCTCACGAAAATTATTTATTTGACAGAAACTCCACTAGACGTGCGCAGCGGCGATACAGTGTTTGCTGTTTATTCTTACGTTGCGGAAACAGATGAAGCTATTAATTTGGTGGAAGGCGAACGACTGTATATATTAGGTATATGGTCTTTTTTTCAAGGACATTTCATACAACGTCCTCTGGTCCCAAGCTAAGCTTATATGCTTGTGTTATGGGTACCAGAATACAACAATATTATATGACGAATATTTGAATATCCTTTCTTATAAAAGACGTATACATCGCATCGCTTCCGATTTTTTGATAGTCAAATGTTTTATTAAAACATTCTTTTTTCGATATGGTATGGTATAAAACAATTTAAAAAATGTATGGAAGTAAACTTAATAATTGGTCAAGTGCGAGTCGGACTCGCGCACGAAGGGTTCCGTACCATTATCTATGCAACATAAGGCAACGTTATTAGTATCGAGCAAGAAACGGTAAAAAAATCATGTTTGTTGTATGGGAGCCCCCCTTAAATATTTCTTTTATTTTATTTTTAGTATTTGTTGTTATAGCGGCAATAGAAATACATCATCTGTGAAAATTTCAACTGTCTAGCTATCACCGTTCTTGAGATACTGGGTACGGAACCCTAAAAATCATGTTTGTTGTATGGGAGCCCCCCTTAAATATTTATTTTATTTTATTTTTAGTATTTGTTGTTATAGCGGCAATAGAAATACATCATCTGTGAAAATTTCAACTCTCTAGCTATCACCGTTCTTGAGATACAGCCTGGTGACAGACGGACGGACGGACGGACGGACAGCGAAGTCTCAGTAATAGGGTCCCGTTTTTACCCTTTGGGTACGGAACCCTGAAAAGGCACAAAAATTACGATTGCGTGAATGTACGGAATAATCGGGTTAACATACGTATGTAAATCTGATCAATTAGGTACATGTTTAATCAAATTAAGAAATATTTTAATTTTACCTTTTAGAAACTACGAATCAAGATTGGTGGTTTGTACGAAAACATCTCACGGAAGAAAAGGGTTGGGTTCCAGCACAATACCTCATGGATGAAGAAAACTACACGCTCTATCTTCAGAAGAAATTGAATGAGAAAATTGATAAATTACCTGTATTTGAAAGTGAGTCAGAATTTAACTAATTATATTATTTTATCGCTGTCATCAAGGATCCGTCCCATAAAGGGTTCAATTAAAGAGACAAAATTCTTAACCACGACAATATACACTTTCTTTCGATTTATTTTTTATATAACTTTTGCCTCCGTATCCGAAATAGCTCCTTCTTATTAGTCTACTAAAATGAACTGAACAGGCATTTTACTATAGGGTTCAGGTCTTAATTTTTTAATAATTGTACTACTGAACTATCAGTTATATTTAATATCAGAAATCATTGTCCAACAATCTTACGCAAACACTGACCAAAGAGCGAACGCAGAGTGGATCACTGCAGGAATCAATTAAATTATGAGCATAACAAATTTATTGAATTTATTTGTTCTCACATTATTTTGTTTATTACATAGAGCCCACACCTGAGGAGCAGGCAGTAGCTCCCAACTTCATAGAAAAACTGCGTCCTAAGCACACGCCTGATGGATCTACAGTTCAATTTGAATGCCAGGTTGAGGGATATCCTAGACCACAGATAACATGGTTCCGACAAACTGCAATTATAAAGCCTTCACAAGATTTCCAAATGTATTATGATGATGACAATGTTGCCACACTGATAATCCGGGAGGTATTTCCTGAAGATGCTGGTACCTTTACTTGTGTGGCAAAGAATGCTGCAGGATTTGCTTCAAGTACAACAGAGTTAATAGTAGAGGCTCCATTATCTGATCATGGATCAGAAATGACTATTCTCTCGAGAAAAAGTCTTTCAAGAGAGTCTTCTTTGGCAGACATTTTAGAGGGAATCCCACCAACTTTCTCAAAACGACCAAAAGCTCAATACGTAGATGAAGGGTCACAAATATTTTTGGAATGTCGATTAGTTGCAATACCTGAACCTGATATAGCTTGGTTCTTTAAAGGCGAAGAAATTATTCCCTCAGATAACATATCCATCGCAACCGAATCAGACATGCATATGTATTGCAGTGTCTTAAAGATATCAAATGTAAAAAAACATCAAGAAGGTACATACACTGTCCTTGCTGTAAATAGAGAAGGAGAAGCTAGCCTGCCAATAGTTCTAAAAATTAAAACTGGGCATAAAGAAAAGCCTCAAGTTATAGAACCGCTAAAGAATATGACTATTAGAGAGGGAGAAAGTGTAGTACTTTCAACACAAGTAGTAGGTAACCCGCAACCAAAGATAACATGGTATAAAAATAATAAACCAACTAAATCTTCAGTTACAAAATCAGATGGCGATACTCATACTGTGACTCTTATAAAGCCTAAGAAAGGTAAAGATGATGGAGTATACTTATTGAAGGCTATAAACTCTGAAGGTGCTGCCGAAACTAGTGCTGTCATTAATATAGAAGGTAATTTATAACATAATTTAATATTTTGCAATTTCCTAGAATCTTTATTCAGTTTTGTTTGTCTACTAAACAGATTATTACAGATTAACCTGTTCTTACCAGTACACCATAACTTTTATTATTTTACATTTATATAAGTTACGCATGTTTTTCAGAACCCACAGAAGAAAACGCTGAGCCTCCGCTATTTATTAATCGATTCCAAGAAATAACAGTTAAGGAAAAGGATGTAATAAAACTAGCAGCTAAAGTTACAGGAAATCCAGTACCTTCAATAACATGGTACAGGAATAATCAAATAATAATTCCATCAGAAACTGTTACGCAAAACTTTGATGGCGAAAACATCGAGCTTATAATATCTAATGTTGATTCGGAAGTTGATTCAGGAGACTATAAATGTGTAGCATCAAATAGTGCTGGTAAAGCTTCTCATGGTGCTAGAGTAACAATCGATGTTGATAAGGTAACATTTGTTAAAAACTTAAACAGCATTTACGAAATTGAAGAAGGTAAAACTGTGATACTAGAATGTCATTCGTCGCATACTGTTTCCACTAAATGGTATCATAATAACAAAGAAATTAGTGGAATGGATCACAGAGAAATCATACAAGAAGGTAGAGTTCATAAGCTAAGAATAAAGAAAACGAAATTAACTGATGTTGGTACAATCAAATGCGTGGTAAAAGATCAAGAAACCACTGCTAAATTAGTAGTTCATGAAACAATACCCGAATTTATCCGGCGGTTACAAGATTTTGAAGTAAAAGAGAAAGATATTGCTATTTTAGAAGTAGAAATCAATTCTGAGACAGCAGATGTATTTTGGGAAAAAGACGGTGAAACAATTAAGCCCAGGAAAAACAAATATGATCTTGAAAAACGAGGTAATGTGCGGAAGCTGTATATTAGAAATACGTCAGTACACGATGAAGGTGAATATACCTGTAGGCTTCGAGATGATTCATGTACGGCAGAGGTAACCGTTGTGGAATTACCACCGGAAATTATATCCCGTCTGCAAGATCAGAAAGTAAATAAGGGTAACAAAGCTACATTTGATATTGAGCTCACCAAAGGCGATGCTTTAGTTCAGTGGTTCAAAGACGGGTCCGAAATTCAATTTTCAAATCATATGCAACTTACCATTGATGGTAAAAAGCAAAAACTGAAAATATACGATTGTGAACTTAGTGATGCTGGCGTTTATTCTTGTGAAGTTGGTAATGACAAATGTGCAGCACAACTAGTGGTAGAACAACCAACGATAGATTTTGTATTAAGGTTGCCAGAAGTTTTTATTGTACCTGCCAATACCGACGCATTTTTAACAGTAGAAATTCCAGATGAATCTTTAGAAGTAACATGGTTTAAAAAGAAGAGTGTTCTAGAAGATTCCGAAAAGTTTACACTGATCTCAGATGGAACAAAACGTACCTTGATTATTAGAAAATGTACTGAAGAAGACCAATGTGAATATTCATGTGTCTTATTAGATGCTAAATGCACTACAAAACTTAAAGTGGAAGGTAATTAAAATTTTATTAGTTAACTAGCTGTTGCCCGCGACTTCGTACGCGTGAAATTTAGAAATCAAACCTTAACAAACAGAAGTTTACTACTACCGGTCAATAGATGGTTTGTACAGTTTTTTTAAATCGCACTATGGTTTGGTTACACGCATTAACACATAAGCTCGTCAAAATTTTAAGTTTTCGTTCCGCTTATTGCATTTATATAATATTAAAGATTAAAGATATCAGTAGCACGCGATTTCGTTCCTCTGACCTATGATTCTGTGATTATCATAATTTAGCATATAGCACTCTCGTAGACTGATTACGCCTACAGACATATTACAAACTTTACCTCTTGAATAGTGTGGATAGATACATTTTTATTAAAAATATTACTTACAAGAAACAAGTTATTCTTTATTTGAAGAAATAAATTAATAACTTAATAAAAAGAAATCTATATACAATTAAAAACTAATATATAAAAAATATGTATATTATAAAATAAATCAATATTAAGAAACAACATATTCTCACGATAATTAAATTGCTTTGCAGTCATAGAATTCCCACCCAAAATTATCGCCTGCGATAGCGAATACAGAGTAAGACGAGGTGCTGATGCGACTCTGTGCGTTGAATATGAAGCTATACCACAACCAAACGACGAGTGGATAATGAACTCAAAAATAATAAAAAGAACAAAGCACACGAAGCCTGCAATAGATTCCAAAACAGCAAGTCTCACAATTAAAAAGGTGGAACATGTAGACGCTGCTACATATCGCCTACGACTTGAAAACAATTGTGGAGAATCAACTGCAGAAATCAATTTAATTGTAATGGGTGAGTAAAAATCAGCTGAGTGTATATAATCTTATGCTATCAACTTTAAAATTTACTTAACGAGACGTAAACATAGTTATGTATTTTGTTCCCTGGTAGTATGTGCTTAGCTGTCAAGTACGTATCAGACCTTAGCTTTATTAGAATTTTATGTTATATTTGTTTTAGATGTACCTTCGCCGCCTAGTAAACCTACAGTATTAGCGATCACGAACAATTCTGTCAACCTATGTTGGAATGAACCTGAAAATAAAGGACATTCTGAAATTAGTTCCTATGTCATAGAATATCAAGAAATAAATACCACACAGTAAGTATTTCCAAAAGACCAGCCCCTAAAAATAACATCTACTAAAAATGTCATGGTAGTAACATATAAGACGAAAAAAACCAGATGTGGTGTCGTGGGACACCAGGTAGGAACGAAGTTCCTTCGGCTAATGTAGAATCGACACAATTTGCAAAAAAAATCGTGCTCAATGTTATGTAGGTTTTCTTGACTTTTCTCTTAAATTTTGCTGATTAGTTTTTATTTAAATACAGGAAAGTATTTAGGAAATTCAGTATTTTAGGAAATAATAAATTACGTAAAATAAAAAAAGATCGTAATTCAAATTATCAATTAAAATAACAAAATATGTCTCTTTATTTTTGTTTGACAACATAAAATTACATAGAAATAGAAATAATTACAAAAAAAGATTATTATTATTATAAGTAATTCTTATTAATCAGTCATTAATCATAAGGAATTATACACTACTCGCTTGTGTATACGACTGTCGCGCCTGCACACGTCTCATTTAACGGTTTATCTCCACGCACTTTTTCTTGCGGTCTTTTTCAGTTCGGTCGCGCAGCAAAAATCCTCCTAGCCTGCCGTAAGGAACTTCGTTCCAATATTTTTTTTTCTGTTGATGCATAGTTTTGGAATAGTTTTCTAAAATCCATGATGTAATGGTATCACTTATAAAAAAAATACAGGCAGTCATGGGGACTGCCGACAGAAGTGAAAACTATTAAGTTATTAACTTTCGACCGGCGGGCTGCTTGCCGCCCGTCTTCTCGATTATATCGATCGAGAAGACTAGCTTTCGTAGATACCTAAATAAAACAAGTCTAAGTAATGGTTGTATTTTAATTTAAATCATAAAAATATTTTCAGATGGATATCAATAGAAAACATCAAAAGGATTCAATATTCCGTAGAGAACCTAAAAACGAAATCATCATACAGGTTCAGAGTTTTCGCAATCAATGAAGTAGGCATCAGCGAGTCATCGGAGACAACTGAATACATTGTTGTTGAGGAAATCGTTAAAGGTTTCGCACCCACTATAGAGAAACCCCTTAAAGACGTAACACGAGAACCTAATGAAGACATAGAGTTAACTTGCATATTTGGTGGCATACCAGAACCTAAGGTAGTATGGCTAAAGAATAATAAAAAACTCAAGACTGCAAAAGCAACTTATGTTAATAGAGTCGCTACGCTAATTATAAAGGCGACAGATTCTGCTGAAGCAACGTACAGCTGTATTGCTTCGAATGTGCATGGTGAAATTGAAACTTCAAGTGTGGTTGAAATACAACAACAACCAATTGTAAAAATTTCTGATGAAGAAATTAATCAAAAACTTAAAGTAGGTGAGCAGTGGTCAGTCACTGCCTACTTGGAAGGTATACCACTACCCGTTACAAGTTGGAACGTAAATGGAACTAAGATAGGAAAATCAAAAGATATACAAATAATAACAGAAGAGGATGTAACAACAATCAAAATATCACAATTAAGTCGTTCGCATACTGGCAAATATACAATTGAAGCTCAAAATAAAGCAGGCAGTACATCATTTGATACGACGCTTAAAGTTTATGGTAAGATTTCTCACCTTAAAATCATGTGAATTAGTAAATAAAAGGCTACTCTCGGATTATATTTTCGTATAAGCAATGTACTAAATGCAATAGGTATAAATTTAAATCATGTTGTGCTGTAAACCCTTTATATTGACCGATTTTTTTCACCTTAAGGTAGAGTACGCATATGTGTGTGTATTGTATACGTATATGATATTGCTGAGAATAGAATGTTAGCTCTTTTTAACCTATCATACCTCCAAAATATTTTAATAATTTTTGCCCACAATTTTTTTATAATTTCCCATCGAAAAAGCTTTCCTTTCAATTAACCTATTCAACTTCAACCCCAATTTGTTAAAACAACCTTTCACGGATTTAACAACATATCTTTTTCTAGACAATCTGTAGATATTAATCAAACTAAAAATATTTAAATTTGATATTTTCAGATAAACCTGGCAAACCAGAAGGTCCCATAGTGATGCGTGAAATAAGTAAAGAATCAGTGACTATAGAATGGAAACCACCATTAGACGATGGTGGTTTAGAATTAACCAAGTACGCAATTGAAAAACTTGAAACCGATGGCAATCAATGGGTGAAAGTGGCAGATGTCGATAAAGATATGCAAATATATTGCATACAAAGACTTAATGAAAATTGTGAATATATGTTCCGAGTGATGGCTCTAAATCCTATCGGGTTCTCTGATGCACTGGAAAGTGAATCAATAGTCATCAAAACTGCCCTCGGTAAATAAATAAATAAATATTATAAATATTCTTAGACATTGCACACAACTTTTGCAAATACATACTTATAATACATAGTAAATACCCAGACGCAGCACAAACATTTATATGACAATTATAAATATCACACAAATGATTGTCCCGTGCGGGAACATGAACGTTCGGTACATGAACCACTAAACCACGGTGCCCATCAACATAAAACACAAAAATATTATGTTACATAATTATATTACTCACTCTTATTAGTAGGCTAGTAAGTAGTCTAATTATTATTAACTCCCTATCTAATTTACGTGTGCTATATCTATTCCAGATGTGCCTTCGCCACCATTAGGGCCGCTAGGTATCTACGGTATCAACAATGATTCTTTGACTATTACGTGGAATCCATCGGAGAAAAATGGTGGATCACCTATTATTGACTACACCGTTGAAATAACACACGACTCTAAACAGTGGAAGTCTATAACAACTGTTACTAGTACAACAGCGAAAATAGATAAATTAATAATGAATGAAACATACCAATTTAGAATATACGCAAGAAACGAAATTGGAAAGAGTCTACCTTATATATCAAATAAGAAAATAACTATAGGAAAAACCAAATGTAAGTTAATTTGCTTCATATTTTGGTACCATAAATCTTACATACTCGTGGGCCTAACAATTACTTACATCAATTTATCGTTACAGCTCCACCTTCGCAACCACGAAACTTTGCAGTAAGAGAAACGACATCAAGATCAGTAACACTGCAATGGGTTGCACCAGAAAGTGATGGTGGAAGTGTCGTAACAAGTAAGTACCTATAATACGAATTATGAAAAAATAAATCATTATTATATTTATTTTAAAATTAATTATATCAATATTAAAAATAACGTTCCATTAATTTATGTGAAAAGTGCAAAAAAACTAATATTTTACATAACTTAATTGAAATTTAACTCCTTATTAATTGAAATTTAACTCCGGTTTTTGTTTTACTTAGATTACATAATTGAATATAAGACTGCTAAATCGAAATCATGGACCAAAATAATAACAGTAAGTGGGTCAGTCTATGAACACTGTATTGAAAATATTAAAGAAAAGGAGGACATAGTCTTCAGGATATATGCTGAAAATGCTGTTGGAATCAGTCTACCTGCAGAATCAGAGACAGTCAGACTAGAGAAACATGCGAGTAAGTAAAGCATAATATAATTAACCCAGGTACCTAAATTAAATTTGGAAACAAATATCAATTTTTCTGAAGACAGCAAAGTAGAGAACGATTGATAACTATGTATAATACGAATAAGAACTATAATATCGATAATGGTACTAGTAGCAACGAACTCTTTCTTGACATTCCGTGCTGTAAATATCTTATGTACCTACTTCATGTGCCATAGATAGGTGCCATCATAGATTCGCGTTTTAGGCTTGTAGGCTTAAATTTAGGTTAATAATATACCCAAATCAAGATCTTAATTTTATTTTAATGTCAAACTTTTCAGCTGTCCCATCACCACCAACGGCACCACTAGAAATACGAACAGTTGGAAACAACATAGTAATGACATCGTGGGGCACACCAGAATGGGATGGTGGTGCTCCACTTCTTGGATACAATATCGCAATCCGGGATGTCACAAAAACAATGTGGATGGAAGTTGGCAAAGTAGATGCACATACTCTAAAGTTCAATATCAAAGACTTGAACGAAAATCACACTTATATGATAAGAATATATGCGCGCAATGAAATTGGTGTCAGTGAACCTTTGGAATCTGATGAGCCCTTCAAAGTGATCCCTGGGGAAGGTAAGACAAATATTTTTTACTAGTTTTGGCCCCATACTAATCATAGGCTAACAGTATTCATTGATGGAAAAACAACGTTTATTACCAAAATGCCCAGAGATGACATTTTTATTCTTTAAAACGTTTGCCATAGTTACCTAGGTGCTCAATACTCACGCATTACAATCTGAACCCTCTGATAAGCTTGATAGTTTGGATAACTCTACAGTAATATTACTAAATATGTATAAATCTAATATGTTTTCACTATTTAATGATAAATCGAAATAGACAAAGGAAGATTAAAACGGAATAAATATACCTAATAAATAGTTTGGAGCCCGTTTCGAATTATGAGTAATAGTTATACTTGCGTTTCCCCTTATTGGGGCTGAGCCTTCCATGGATTTACGTATCAGCTCTCTATTAAAGTGTAGCCCTCTCATTAGCACACTGTCTGACTCATAACATGGACGCGGCATAATGCTGAACTCGAGTGGACTTCTAGTTACGAATGGTACAATATTTCTTTGTGTTTGTGCAGATTCACATGCGGATGAGGAAATTGGTGAGCAAACTGAATTAACAGAACCGACATCATTTAGCACACAGACCACGACTTCGTGGATGCGTGAACATAACATGGACGCGGACATTCGATCATACGCTCGCGGTTCTCTGCTTCGACGTGATGAATACTTCTTCAGAATATGGCATTACGCGAAACAACTATTTAAGTGAGGCGACATCAATTCCACGCATTAAATTACCTGTGATATTTAACGACAAACATAATTCATATTCATATATGACAAATAGTAATGTATAGATGCACTTACTACAACTGTACAGTGAATCCACAAACGATTTCTGTTATATTTAAATTTACGTTTTTATATCAGTATGTACTTATTATTTATTTATTTTAATTATTAAGGATTCATTAATTTATTTATTTATTTTATAGCCATTATGAAAAAGTCTAATGAACAATGTGGAGTTTCACTCAATACTTTTTTATGGGAGACGTTTTAAATA
This sequence comes from Orgyia antiqua, assembly GCA_916999025.1. Classification (NCBI taxonomy): domain Eukaryota; kingdom Metazoa; phylum Arthropoda; class Insecta; order Lepidoptera; family Erebidae; genus Orgyia; species Orgyia antiqua. Next base: position 14,545,227 of record OU779863.1, on the reverse strand, counting down.
TAGGTGCAAAATATTTATTCGATAAATTGAGTGAGGCTCAAATTGATCATTGGATAAGTATTAAATAAACGATTTATTATAACAAATAAAAAGAAAGGCATTTTAAATTTGAAATCTATTATTTATTTCCTTGAGATATCCAGATATGATAATAACTTTTAATATGTACTGACGGAATTTTATTCTGACGATGACGACGACGACGCATCGGTATTTATATTTGTATTACCATGATCATCGATGTTAGACTACAACTTATAGAGTTATTGATGGTTTAAGCGTTTAAATTATACTAGCGATAGCGGTCCGCGGATCAATACGAATCTTCCAATAATCATCAATCTAATAATCAATAAATATTAAATGATAGTGATAATTTGTTGGAAACAATACCTTTTGTACAATTAGCCCCCGAACATTATTATTTATCTACCTAATAGTATCGTAGTACATTAAACAAGAATCTCTCGGTTAGAGGTGTAACCTACACTGTGGACTTAGTTATATTTTAGCCATTCATCTATCAATCATCTCGTGTCCTTTTTATTTTGGGCATTGGAAGTAAGGTAATAAAAAGAAAATCTCGCGTTCCTGCGCCTGAGACACAGTGCCTCTAGCAGCTAAATTACCTTGCGGTATAAATTTTTTAAGTAGGTACATAGCCACCTATCAAATCTACACCTATATGGTATGGTAATTGGTACAAGGTCTACAATCCACCACATAGGAAGAAGTAGTAACCACAGTAAATTTATGACCGAGTGAGTTATGTACGAACACCTCGAAATTAATCGAATTAATCGTGGCTATGGTACTGTGGCGACTGGTACAGTAGGTATATTCCCGCACTGTGACGTCTAAATACAGAATAAAATATTCCCCTCTGTACACAGATCACTTTCAACAGATACCTGCGTACGAATTTTTTGTTAACGACTAAGCGACGCTGGAGGAAGGTGCGAATGGCGAGGTATGGAATAATGCATTGTTTATTGGTCGTAGCAAAATCATACACCGAGTTCTCACACATCCAATTTTCCATAAGGCTCGTTAGACAGTAGCGTATTAAACCTAGTGTCATGCACTCATGCCCCATGATCTACGACAGATTTGGCGCAAGTCTTCACTTTTGCTCTTTCACCAATTATAGGGCGTTAAATCAAACATGCACGTGTACAAAATGTGATTTCAAAATAATTACGCCACTGTCATTAGCTGTTAAGTTCAGTATACGTCGATTGCCTTGGGTGCGGAATCTATCAGAGGTGATCTGTCAAAGTGATTTTAGGCCTTGACATGAATCATGTAAAGTTTCATACATACCTCAGAAAAAAATCAGGTTAGCTTGATGATAATGTACCTACTTAGAGATACCAGGAACCATATTCGTTCGGTAACAAGTAAAACAAATCAGCTGCTGTACAGAATATATACATCATAGGAACCATCCTGATCGAACTCACTATAATTCATAAATCATTGATAATTTTATTCATCATCATCATCATCATCATTATGATAATTCAATAAATATTATTCCTCTCATTGATTTTGCATTGATTCCTCTATCTCACTTCAACAAGTTTCACATTCGTTTGACATTATTAATGTCAAGTGTCAACCCGCCTAACATATGCAACTAAAGAATTTCACCAAGGAAGATGTCAAACTCAAACTTAGAACACAATTTATTGTACCAATTCTACTTGCATTGACTAAATCATTTACCTAGCATTTATCTAAAATATTAATATTGATAATAACAATAACACAATTCGACTATGTTATCTGAACTTTTTAATTAAAAAACCATTATGTAAAACTGTAATATGCATTACGTACGTAACTATTTTAAACATCATAAATGTATACAACAATTAGCCACTAAATCAAAAGTCACGGTAGTTGATTTCATTTTAGTTAGATTAGGTTAGGATGTTGATGTATTGTATTGCGATTGGTACTTATAGTAAATCCGTTTCCGCCAAATTGTAAGCTCATGGGTTAGCCCTCTAGCGACACTGTCATTAAACACAGACATAGATCAATAAATTGACAGTTATCAGCATTTTGAGTTAATGTTTTTAATTTGCCTTGCCAATAATAGATGGCGCTGTAATAAAATCCTTATAAAATACTTATATTCATTGCCTACTAATATTTTTTAGAGGTACAATTAGTTTTTAGTGGTTTAAATGGGTAATCTTCGGAAGAAGTGATCCGATCCTTACATTTTTTTACTGTATAATAATAAGATACATTCTTTCTAAGATCCATTCTTCTTGACGGGCCTCGTGGTCTAGCGGTTTATATAACGGACTGCCGATCACTAGGTCTCGGGTTCGATTCCCGGTCAGGACAATCATTTGTGTGATGTTTATACTTGTCATACAAATGTTTGTTCTGCGTCTGGGTGTTTTCTATGTATTATAAGTATGTATTTACAAAAGAAAAGTAGTATATGTAGTATATCCGTATCTGGTACCCATAACACAAGCATAGAAATATAGCTTACTTTGGGACCAGAGGACGTTGTGTGAAATGTCCAAAATATTATTATTATTATTATTATTATGTTTAAAATTTTTTTTGTTTCTCTCCGTTTGGAGGTGACTACCACACTATACGGGACTAAGCCAAGCATAGTGTGTTATATACTGTAAGTTGATGAAATCGACGAGGATGTTAAAAATTTTCTAGTGATACGGCAGGTGTTCAGTATTGTAGCTTTTTGTAAAAGTTTGTATGTGTGTGACGGTATGTGTAATGTATTAAGGCTCTCACTGAGTGTTTTTGGTATAACACCGGTTGAGGATAAAACTATAGGTACTATGTGTACAGTGCGAGCCTTCCATTGTGTTTTTAATTCTATTGCAAGATCTTGATATTTTGAGAGTTTTTCGGAAATAACTGATTGGAGATTGTGAGTATTAGGGATCGCAATATCTATAATATATACGGTATTACTTTCTTTATCATGAACTGTTATATCTGGTCTATTAAAGTTATTATTATTATTATTCCTGAGTCCTGGGGGTTTATAGATATAAATAAATAAATACACAAATATTTAAGTACTTTTTATTTGTCTTATTTATCAAACATTTATTTGAATAATGAAAAGAATATACCTACTACTTAATTAATTACATTTATCTAGATTTCATACATTTCATTAATATAATATGATGTTAATTAATACCATTTATATTGTTCCTAATTTACGTCTTATGAATATTAATAAAATGTTGTAAGAAACAATTTTAAAATTGTCAATTATTTTGGCACTATATAAATTAGAACCAATTAATAAACATCGTTACGATGAAAATGTCTAAACATAATTTTATAATATTTTACTGACGATTTCTGCGTCCTGAAACAATTATAAAGATTAGTTAATATCAATGTCAGTTCACAATTTAGGTATTTGTGTTAGGTATTGCCAGGGGCTTAGCTACCGCCGTATCAGCCGTATCAATTATACGGGGCCCCCGGGCCAAAGGGGCCCCCGACGCGCGTAAGGAAAAATTAATAAATACTTTCCAAATTTTTTATTATTTCAGAAATGTTATACACAGATTTTTTTTTTCTTATGTGAGTAATCTTTACCCTTCGTGAGGGCCCCTAAATAAATTTTTATACTGGGCCCCACTAAGGCACGCCACGCCCCTGGGTATTGCTATCCCTATTTCCGAAAGGGACGGCTATAGTTCAACCAGATTTTATCTATAAGACTTCGTAGTCCAGTGTTTTCTTGGTGAATATTAAACCGATTTTTAATTTTTTTACGCCATTTTGTAGATGGCAAGTATATCAGGGGCGTAGCGTGCCTTGGTGGGGCCCCGTATAAAAATTTATTTGGGTGCCCTTAAGAAACGTAAAAAAATTGGGAAGTATTTATTAATTTTTGACTACTCACGTCGGGGGCCTCTGTAGCCCGGGGGCCCCGTATAATTGATACGGCTGATACGGCGGTAGCTACGCCCCTGAAATATATATAATGTAATGTATGCTTCTATTACTTTCTTTTTTTGTAAAACCTTACAAAAAATGTTTGATAGACGCTGCAAGTTCATCGAAAACCGAAAAAACGGGATTTCATGTATGTTCATATTTTCTTTTAAATTTTGAAAAAAGAAAGTGATAGAAGCATATAGATATATTAAACCTAGATACTGTGAGAATAATTAGTTACTCTAGAGACAATATCCACGAAGAAAACAGCGGACTACAATGTCCATATTTTTGTATAGCGAATAGTTTGCTGTCGTGCCCTCTTAAATTAAATAAATAAATAAATATTCATGGACATTTCACACAATGTCCTCTGGTCCCAAGCTAAGCTTATATGCTTGTGTTATGGGTACCAGAATACGGATATAATACATATACTACTTTTCTTTTGTAAATACATACTTATAATACATAGTAAACACCCAATTATTACAGAATTTACTCCCGTTCCTAGATTAAATAAAACTATATCAATGCACATCTAATAAAATAATCTCAGAAACTACTAGTTTGTATTGAAAAACTCTTCTTGCAATGGATACTCCGTTTATCGAGAAATATTATAAGCTAATTAACATCACGCTACGATCGATAGTAGTAAAGTAAAAATTAAAATACCTAAAGTCACTTTTTACAAGGATGACTTTAAAAATTTAATGTGTACGAACCTTTCTTGCCCTTGTCCTTGGAGCTCTTAACCTGCTTGTTTTTATTACATTTCTTTGTAATACGCCTACTTTGATCGCAACTCGGATCGCTATTTGCCTTCAGCATATCAGTCCTAGACATCTCTCCATTAGGGCTGCAGTCGCTCCAAGATGACTTCTCATAGCGACAAGCTACAATTCACAATTTTATGTTCAAATATGATATCTATAACTTAACAACCGAAAATAAAAAAACAAACAACCCTAAAATAGCTTATGCCATGGCCGTATCCAGGTCAACCCTCTACACGTAATGCCAAAAAAGGTGCCAAAAATTTTTTTTGTGATTCAGTTAACACATTTGGCTCTTTTTGTGCGAAACGAATTAAAAATATTTTCCAGAACTAAATGGCTATGGTCATGGTGTTCGTACTACCATTTACGTAGATACATAAATTATACATGTATGTATAAGATGTATGTATGTACGAGTATGTATAAGAATTCTCTAATTTTGTAAAATGCAACGGAATTATTTGAAAGCAATTATCTCATTTTCAAACATCGTCAATGTTACAACATTTATCAGTAAACACTTTGCATGTTATCTTCAAATTTTAAACCAAACTTTGATTATTATTCTGTACCAACCTATTAAACACTGAGGATTTCTTACTTAACGAGAATATTATAATCATATCGTTCACATAGTTAAATGGTAATTAGAAAACATGGATTCTAAACATTTACTTTTTAGTAAATACAAATATTAGATTTTGATGTACCTTTCTTGCATTTCTTTTCGATAGTCTTGATACTCTCGCAGCTGCTGGGGTCGCCCTTTTTCAACGTCAGTTTTCTGGAGCGGATGTTAGTTTTAGAATCGCATTCACTCCAAGCACCACGAACGTACCGACAAGTCTCTGTAGAAAAAAAATCATGAATGTATCATAAATAACAGCTTTTTTAGAGCTCCCCTTCATCCGCATTTCCCCGGATTTAACCTATTTTAAAGAGAGCGTCTAGAGATTTTAATTAGTGTCCGGGGGTAAAACCCAGACATTTGTTGCCAAAACTTCTGCCAAAACATAAACATTTTCCGAGGTGTCCGGGGAGAAAACCATTTAATCAAAATGCAGTTATCAAAATGCGTACAGGTCTTAGGGACTGCATAAAGCCCAGATCTAGAAAATGGGATATCTAGATAAGAACTGAGATAAGGATAAGGTTGTCTATCACGATATCTAGACAAAAATATTGACCCATTCTCAACAAAAGCCAATTGGTAATACAAAATGTTTATACACATAAATTCTATTTGCACATGTGTATGCTATTCATTTCCGTTTGATAAGCAACTCTTTGTGGCAGCATGATGAATCTTCTGCTTACTGCATAGGCAAAGATAAATCTAGAATAACGCTATGCTGAGTAGGTAATTTCTAATTCGTCTATCTAATTATCGTAGTATTTCGATACCATACTTTGTAAGAGATGAAAAACTAAAACACGCCTGGTCTACCATCAGGATAGCATAGTAGACGGCTCTTGACGACGAGGCTCTTGGCGCAAAGTGAGACGTCAAAACAAATCCTCTATCTACTAAACTCTAGCCCTCGAAATGTAAGAAAAGGTACCTAAATCTCAGATATAGAAACAATATAAGTATTTAATGCTAGTTTTTACAAAAATACGAAGATAAGTAGGTTAAGGTAGGTAGGTTTTTAATGTTATTGATTTTTTAATTTTTTAAATTGGTCAAGTGTCAAACAAATGAGATAAGATGTACTATGCCGTTCAAATGAGAATAGGATTGACCCCGCGTCATGATGGAACGTCATCGTTGTCAATTTGAACAAGTTTGGTAAAGGCAGCAAAACAAGACATTTTTATAATATAATTTATCTAGCATTTTATCGTTATCGTTTACTAATTTTCGAGCGATTAGAATACAATAAAAAACCATAACATATAACGAAAAGTGCGAAATAACAACACTAACAAACAAAAACACTTAGAAATAACAACAAATTTATTTTTTTTACGGGCTACAACCACATAACATAAGAATTTAAAATAAAATGCCTAATAATTTATTTTCTCAACAAGGCACACCAAAAACAACAAAATAGCGTTTGGCAATTCAACTTAATATCATAGTATCCAACAATGAAATTATTGAAAGAATTTCTTTTTAATAATATTATAACTATTATTACTAAATAATTTCAAGACGTTTTCAGCTTCAAATTACTGAGTTTAGGTAAAAGAAAAAAAAAACATTATTGATACGTAAATAAAGTTCCGTTGCTGATAGTACTATTCTAATCACTTTTGACAACTAAAGGTCATAGCCAATCCTATTCTCAGTTGAAACGTGTAGTACAAAAATAACTTGACAATATCAGCGATGATATTTTACAATACGAGTGTGATCACGTGTTGGCACAAGATGCGATGCGTAATACAAGTATCACTATCGTACAGTGACGTCAAAGAGTTCACTGATCCGAAATGATCTTTCGCCAGATAATATCTTGCTTAACGTGGAAATAGGAGATATCTATATGTTAGGTACTAATCCTATCTAATTATAACCAAAAAAGAGCTCTGCTAAGATTTTTACGCCGCCTGTTCTTTCAGCGGTTCATGTCCAGAACCGGTGGTAAGGAAAAAAATTTGGATATTTGTCATAAGAACATAATTTTGATAAAAAATATTACTACGTGATTTAAACGACTTTCAGTGCATTTCAATAATATAAACGCGAAATTTTGTAAGAATGTATGGGTGTAAGGAAGTTTGTGGATCTTTGGCGCAGAAACATTTAGTCAAAAAATATTGCTATCATTACTGAATTTTGTGATTGACGCCAAAAATATGTAGGTATACTAAAATAAAATAATAGATACTAAAGTTTAGTTAAGAGCAACTAGATTTGGAAGCATTGTCAATTGTGTTGCGAAAGGATGAGTCTCTCGTAAGATCAGATAATAAGACTATTCAGGTTACTGATATACCTACTAGCCAATGCCCGCTGTGTCAACCGCATTTATACCTAAATCAAATCTGTTGCTATATCCTTCGTAATTTTGATAAGTAGCTGTTTATTTTTATTCTATGAACGAGATGTTATTTAGTAAGAGTGGAGCAAGCTATGCTCGGGTGTCTCTGAGTGATAAAATCTACAATGAGGTTACTCGTCAAGGAACTAATGTAATCAAAGTCAAAGTGGCAGTGGATTGGCCATGTCTGTCAAAGATCCAATGGCCGATGAAGCAGATGAATTCTGGAGTGGAAACCGCGACTCGGCAAGCGTAAGGTAAGCACCCCTGCTAGGTGGAACGAAGACCTGAAGAAGGACACAGGGTGGGACTGGATTGGGCAGGCGTAAGATCGTGTATTGTGGCGCGAATTAGGAGACGCCTATGACCAGCAGTTGACTGATTTGATAACCTAAAACACTTTGCTGATAGAGACGAATCTTTTCGTCTGTTTGTTAGATACGAGATGAAAAAAAGAATTTACATTTAGGTATCTCTACCTTGAAAGTCGAGCAAAAAAAACACAACATTTAGAAACATAATTATTAATAGTAAGATGTGCTATACCAAAGGAACTGAAATAAGAAACTTAACAAATAATATTTTAACCGTTGCATTCGTTCAACTGTTTTTGTAGTTGTTATACAAAAAAGTGCGTTTTGTGAGCCGACATTTTGTCCAGATGTGTAGCAGACTAACGAGCCGTGTTTATTTTAAGCTTTCTGGAAGTAGGGTAGCAACATAAATAAGAAAACAAAAGAACTGACATGAAAATTACACTATCATCTCCGCGATACATTTAGACCTTGGTAGAGTTTCTGTTTAACTAGTAAAAGCTCTCCGTTTCTCTGTTTTATCTATACTGATTCCGTAGTTATTGTTATGATTATTATATGAAACTATACAGCTGTAAATAATTTTAATGGTGTTAGTGTGATTGTGGTCTGTGTGGTAACGGATCAAGAATACAATTGTCACCACCCCATTTTCTTCCCAGGGTGCTGCAAAAGTCAGCTGCAGACGAAAAACTCGTAACTAAACCCTATGCAAAGAAGCTTGGTCAGCGTGGAATAGTAGACCATAATCCCTCCCAAACTAACTCCCCGTGCTCAATTTTGGTGCGTTAATGGACTGGAGAGAGGGAGAAGAGTAACACTTCCAAAAATCTTTACAACACTTTCATAATAAGAGCCTAATCACTACAAACCTAATTCAATGTGTACCTACATCGAAAAGAAGGAAATTTCGAGAATTTATAAATTTTTCGAACTATATCGAAATAAGCATCATACCGAAAGGAGCAAAGCACAGTGATTAACGTGACGGGCCTCGTGGTGTAGTGGTTCTGGTAACGGACTGCCGATCAAGAGGTCGCGGGTTCGATTCCCGCTCGGGACAATCATTTGTGTTCTTTTTCTAATTGTCATACAAATGTTTGTCCTGCGTCTGGGTGTTTCTATGCATTATAAGTATGTATTTACAAAAAAAAAAGTAGTATATGTATTCTATCCGTATTCTGGTACCCATAACACAAGCATATAAGCTTAGCTTGGGACCAGAGGACGTTGTGTGAAATGTCCATGAATATTTATTATTATTATTTGTATCTCTGTTTTAATTCACGGGTTATTCCTATTATTTTTTTAGGAATACCCGGTCCTTTTTAAGGCTTACATGGGGACATGGGTCCAACATGCAGAGGCCCTTTGAGAATTTTAATGAATAAATAAATGTGGTGGGACACCTACCACCGACACTCCACACCTGCACTATAGAAGTTGAGTCATGGAATGCCAATGGTAGCTGTAGATCTATTGCAAAATAATGTAAAGAAACGAACTGGTTTATTGTGTTAGGTGTTTGATGGACTGGTTGTATGTAAAACTATTGCAAATAATAACGGTCGCCTGCCTTCAATACTGATACTTCTTGAACCGTGGCAGACGGTGACTCGCCGACTCACTAGATGGGCCCCCCACACAGCCGCCAGACAAGGCAGCAGGGAGCAACACCGGTGTGAGCGGCTTGGGGTGTAGAGCGGTGCGGCACCGGTTTCACCATCGCGGGCCGAGACCCGGAGCGGGTTTCCCCGTAATTACGCCCTTGAAATTGACACTTCCACCCCCGAGCATATAGCTCTGGCGACCCCACTCTGTCCGGCCGGTGAAGGCAAGACAGAGACGAGAGTCCAGGCACTCTCGGTTTCCAGTTCGGCCAGCCAGCAAAGGCAAGCCGAAGGCGAGGCCACGACCGACTCTCAGGGGCACTCGGGACCGCAGTGTCGCCACTCACATTCAGCTCGCCACAAGCTGCCCTGCGGTCTGTAGGCTTTCCCTAGGTCCTGTGACACATTTTTTGTTTATACCACAAGATTTTTGAAAGCCTATAATCTGCCTCCAGGTTTTGCGTTAGTCTCATGGTGAGGTAACGACTGGCCCAGAGGGGTTTATTATTATTATTATTATTATTCACCATCATTATAGCGTAAAACAACAAACGGAAATAGACTGCATTCCAAATATTCGTTCACACTAGTTAATGAAATGATTTATTAAATGCACCTGCTTCGGTAAGCGTCATTAGTTCCAAATGTTATAAATACTAACCTCTAGTTTTGGTGCCCCTTGCGCTTCGAATAAGGACCTCGTGTTCACTTTCTTCCCATACTTCTCCTTCTGCAGCAACCACAGCAATTGAGAGCAGGATCAGACCTGCTATCAAGCGCCATGCATGTTTCGTCTGTAAATAATAACAATTGTTATAATAGCCCGGATTATAACAACAACGCAGAGAAGAAAAAAAATAAAAAATAAACGCACAGCAGAAACTCTATGAAATTTGAAAGTACACACTGGTTGGTTTTGCTTTATACTTAAGCAAGCACAAAAATATTTTTGACAAAGGAAGCCAGTTATAAAAAGGCGGCAAAAGTTTGTATGAAAGTAATAAATTCACCATTGCGTTGTTATTGCCGCGCGAAACAGCAAGTGAATGCTTTTATTCCAATTTAACAGACGACACAGGACGAGTCCTGTTGTGTGGAACGGAACTTGTATGATAAATGGTCAGTGCTCTGTCAATGACTTTAATGTAACTCAGTACTGACGACTAATTAATATTAACTGGATGTCTGAAAGGTCACTAACCAAAGGGAACCTACTATAAAATTAAAAGAGTTGATGCTAAAATTGATATAACAATATTTAAGGCATTTTGGTAAGAGTTCATAAATAAGCTATACAAACAAACAATAACAGCTAACGCAATGTGTAAAAATACGGTAACTTGATGTTAAAGTTAATTCTGAAAGTCTACTAAAGTACCGCACACAAACTAAATCGGTACACACCCCCCCAACGTGAATCTTATTGTAACTGGATGCTGCGCATTAATTTATTTTCGATATTATGTAACATTACTATATTTTATTTTACTATATTTATATCTGTTGTAATATTATATGTATTTATAAATATTATATAAATATTAATCAAAATACCTGGTATAAATTCAAATACCTAAGTATAAAACATGATATTTCGTACTGATATGAAATCTGTTGGTTTAAATACCAACAAATATTTATTTTAAAAGTATTGAAGTCATACCAAATTTTAAACAAATATCAATCATAATAATTAATAAATGGTTCAGATTTACACATCACACTTTTTGAAATAATCTTAACGTTAATATGATATTTTGCGATCCTAACGATTTTTGAAGACACAAAGAAACACCTACAGGTTTATAAAATATTGAAGTTCGCTAAAAGCTTGTAGCGTAAATAATAAGCAATGAATAGATGAATGTAATTATGTTATAAATGTTTTATTCTTACCTCCATGACGGATTTTCGTGTATTGAGATGTCGGGATATGCGAGTTGTTATGATAACGTGGAAGCGTTATATTCGGGCGGACGACGACGCGCGAATGGTAGATAGATAGGCGCACTGTGCGCCGGACGGGACCGGGAATACGCAGGACTGTATATTGATCTGGTTCTCGGGCTCTTGCAACCGGGAGCAATCTACATTCAGTAGTCACTCCTGTACGGATATTTACTCCCCTCCCCTCCACTTCACTTGATATCTTTATCTACGGTCTAGGCAAGACAAGATTTATGGCATTTTGCCGAGAGTTGCAGGATTTCCTTTGATATGACGCGCCGTCAAACTTTTGAATAGAAATTGTAAACATTATTTTACATAGTTTAAAATAACAATATTTATAAATGAATAACAAGATATTTGCATTATTCTTTTCGTATTTATTGTTTATTGACACATAACGACACTTTCTAAGACAGTTATTAACAAATCGATATTTGAATAGGTAATCTAACTAACTATACTTTTATTATCAACTTTATGAAACACGCTATTAGCTGATTTTGAAAATTGCATTGACATCGCTATTTGATAAGTATGCAAGATCTGATATCTGATATCTATCATCTGATATCTATCTGATATCTATATCTATCTATATATATAGATAGATGATATATATCATCTGATATCTATATATATCATCTGATATCTATATCTATCATCTGATAAGATGGTCCGAGTAAAAGGAGCTGAAAACAACGTTTAAAGAGTCCATTACATATGTGGTTACACATATGTATTAATAGATAGATTGGTTATTACATACATAGCTAAAACGAAACTAAACAAAAATGTGTTAGAAAATGTAACAAGCCAATGTCTGTACTTAAGACTAACTTGATAAGATTAGGTGACTTTTGTGGTGCAACAGAAGCCAAAAACAATAGATTTTATCATCACCGATGATATCACCGATAAACTCATATCACTAGAGGTGTAGCTTTAAATATGAGGAGTTAACCTAATCTATTCTTTAAAGGAAACTGTCTTATTTAGAAGTAAGGCTGCAGGCAACAACTAGTGCAATTGTAATGGTGTATAATGAGTAGATATATTATTATAGTGACCAAAGAAGTTATATCATAATTTCTTTGATAGTGACTAACAGCTTTCTATTTTTTGTCTCATTTTTATTTGCACATAAAACACTGTGAAATGGCGGGTTCAGCCACTTAACTACTGGACGTGAAGAAAGAGTGAGTGAGAGTTTCAATGTCAATCAAGTACAACTCGTTGTATTTGTAAGTTTTTATAAAAACTTTGGGAAATTTTCCCCGTTTTTGCATAATGTTTCACTAATACTTCGCTCCTATTGTTCGCAGCATGATTTTATATATATATGTATAGCCTATGACCTTCCTCGACAAATTTATTATGCAACGCTTAAAGAATTTTTCAAATCGGAAAACAAACAAACAAACTCTTCAGCTTTATAATATTGGTAGATGTGTCGGAATGTTCGTACGTCCGTCGGGAATATAGCTAGAAAAAATACAGGTTATACGTGTCATATTCCTAGTATTTAGCCCTATTTAATGTTAGTAGGGACACCTGCATCCAATTATAGTGTGAGATCCCAGATCTAGCCAACACACCTATTTTCACAGTGACGAAATGTGTTTCTCAGGTCACACTAGTCAGGTAAATTAATACTAGATTAACTTATTAATTGTTGAATCTAGCTGTAAGTTTTCCTAATAAATAAATAAATAAAATGTAATAATAATAATAATGTCTTTCGGGCACGTTACCGAATGATTACGATGCGGACGAATTTTTTGATACCTAAGTTTAAGTCCCTCCCCCTTTTTTTTGTTTTATATTAAGTATGTAATTATGTATTATAAAAATATATTTATTAATTAAATAAATAAAAAAAATATATATATATATTCTGTCCGTCTGTCACGCGATCGTTCTCAGTATTATTTTTAGAGTTTTAGAGAAAGAAACCTTTATAGTCTCACCACGGTGTCCGTCTGTCTGTCGGTCTGTCTGTCCGTCCGTCAAACTTGTTTTACTCAGCAATGGCTAAAGTTATAACAACTTGAAACTCATTACAAATGCAGGTAATACGGTACCTTGCTACAGAAAATACAATCAATATTTTAAAACGCTAAGTTTGTAATTAATTAACGATGGGTTTGTTGTGACTGATATGGTATGTGAGATCGGATTTGCTGCAACAAGTCAAAACAATCGTGGACATTGCACAAAACATCTTATGGTCCCAAGTTAAGCTTATAATTATGCTTGTGTTATGGATATCAGATTACGGATAGATATAAAACCAACTTTTCTTTTGTAAATATATAATTATAATACATAGAAAACACCCAGTCGCAATACAAACATTTGCCTGACAATTATATCACACAAATGCCCATGTGGGAATCGAACCCGAGTCCTCGAGAACGGCAGTCCTTAACATTAACCACTATACCACAAAGCCCATGAAAAATAGTATAAATTTGAAAGAAACTTATTAATTGATTTCTTTTCACCATACACACTTGATTTATCTTTATTTTCATTCAAAACTTAACAGCCATGACATGGATTTGATTAAATTTAGTTCAGTTATATTTTAACCTACACAATGAGTAAATGGATAACGCTGTTATTGCTTGGTAAATGCGCATTTTTTTATAAAACCAAAGCCGTTCAAAATCACCTGTTATTAAAACACGTCACCACCCTATTTCTTCCCGTGGTTGTTACGAGTTAGCTATAAAAAATATAAACTAAAAAGACTAAAGACGGAGACTAGAAATTAAACTCTACTTATACCAGACACGTTTGGTCGTGAGCAGATTAATTTCCCATTGCGGAGATATTTTGTACCCACGCATGGGTTCTTATGATCAAAGAAGACTTTGTGTATGTTATGTTGTTGTTATGTGTTTTGTGCTGTTACCTACCATATTAGATATTTCTAGCATTACAGTTTCTTGTTCGTTTATTTTAGCCACTAGTATCATAGTATGCAGCGCACGAGATCCTTTCAAGCCAAAAGAAGGATCGATTTCTTTTGTAGTAAGTTTATTTACTTCTTATACATAATAATTAAAGTTAATAAAGTAAGTCAAAAAATAATATTACTGTTTTGTCGACGACGAAATCAGACGAACATGTCGCCTCCATTTTCTGACACAGATGCTGAATAACATCTACGAGAGACTTAGAGAGGTAATCTTGAAAGTAAACTACCGTAGTATATTTTCACTTCTTTATTTTCTCTTTCTATTGGCGAAAACCCCATAAAAACTTTTTAGTAGTATTTAAATTTGTCGCGAACGTAGTACAAGCAGTTGCAGGGCATTTTGTTTCATAAAAACTAAGTAATGTAGAGACTGTGATAATGATAATAATTATCCTCACTTCACAGGTATACTTCACATCTCGATACAGAGGTTTGTGTGCTGGAGCACTGGTCTCACGAACTGCTGTAATTACAGCGCTTGTGTGCGTTACAAATCCACTATCAGACGTAAGAGACAAGAGGCCCATAAATGTTGTTACTGGAACAAGTTATAGGCATCCACGTAGAGGAATTAGAGTACAAGTTACTAAGATTCTTATGCCCTACAGTAAGTAATCTATATCAAAAATTAATTGTTTGAAAGCAGCTCAGCCAATTTACTTAATTTTGGTAGTAAAGTTTACTTATTTCTTACCAAAAAAAATTGCATGCAAAAATACAAGATGTAGCGTGAGTACGCAAGTGGAACTGCGGTGCATAGCTAGTTACTTTATCCAAGGTGACTTACAAAAGCCCGGACATATATGAAGGACACGATAAACAATGAGCTTATGTATATTATTAGTAAAAATACTTTAAAAAGATATCATTGATTAACTACTTAGTAAGCCACAATGAAATTAGTGTATTTAAAAATTGTAATCACCGAGCAACTGGGGCGGATGCGGTATTATCTGGCTTAGATAATGGATAAATGGTCTTAATAATACTTAGTTATGATGTAGGTATCTGAATTCGATTGAATACCTGGATAAATACGTCCATTGTATAACCATCCGTTGTTTTTACTTTGTTAATGTTGTGAGATTTAAATTGAGTAAAAATCTAAGCATATAAAATCTTAACCGACACAGTACTAACACTTTTGATCAGCCTCTTTTAATTGACAAAGGATCGATTCTATTACCGAAAGGTCTATTGGTGGTATTAGTAGTATTGGTGGTTTAGTCTTTTGGTGATTATCTTTCTAAATTTGTTTTTTTTTTGTAAAATAATTATGTAGGTACAATTTGTTTTAGTGCGTAATATGCCAGCATCAAATCGTGGTTACATTATGTCTAAATCATGCGCTATATTGCTGTTAAAACGAAGAGTTCCTGATATGTTGGTCGAAATACCATTGCGACCTGTTACTGTGGAATATAAGGGTGATTTAGTTTTGAGCATGCATGACGAATGCTTAATGCCTGGCTGGCACTTCTTTTTCAAAGGGGTAATGTACCGTTTGTAACATTTATTTTTTGTATAGCTTATAATAATATAGTTACGAGGTAGAGGAAGAGGAAGGGGACGAAAAGGACGCACACTTGACACAACACACAATGAACTAACTACACGAAGCACAACACACTAACACAAGCCATACAAACACACCCAAAATTAATACTGTAAGAGGCAGAAGACAAGGTAGAAGGTGGACATCTATGGGGACATAGATATCTCTATAATCGTAGGAAACTGGACGGGGTATTTTTGAAAAACCGACAAAAAGTCGAGGAAGAATAGCTGAAAGCTTAAAGTTATTAATATTAACAGGCAAATATAATATGTTTAAAAATATAAACTAGTAATAAGTTAGGTTGAAGTGATATTTCGTTAACTGGGTAATAGTGGTTATTATGATAGGTGGTCTTTTTACCTAATTGACACCCCTGGGCTCATTAGAATATTTATATCCTGCTATGACCTGTGAGATTAATCAGATTATGTATACAGATATGAAGTAGAGACTAGGAGGCCACCAATCATCGCATGGCTTTTGGCATGTGCTCAATGTGCCCAATAGCCAATAGAGACGACTTTAATTTTTAAATCATTCAAGGATTCTACTTAAACATAGACAAAAATATTCATCTTTCAAGTTAATATGAGAGCAGTACGTTGGAAATCACACACAAAAAATAAACTAATATCTTCCAAAAAAATATTTACTATTAATAACCAATTTGAAGAGGTTAGCACACATTTCTGTTTAATCTGTCGATGTTTTATCGTTAGTACAGCATTAGTCCATTAACAAGCCGGGATTAAATTAATGAAAGTATCTTTATGGCCTATTATTAGTTTTGGGACGGAACATCGGGCGACTATACCTGTGCCAGACGGCAACGACACATTTATAGGTATTCATCTAGAACTGGACCGGCAACGTTATTCCGCTAATAAGTATGGTTACCTACTGAATGTAGACATACACCTTTATATATATTTTACCACCATTGGTGCCGATTCTAAGTGCACAACTTAACATAACTAAAAATTGAAAACTATAGCTGTATTTTGATTATTTTGCTATTTTGTTGTGCACATTTATATTATTTAAAATCTTTAGTTTAGAATAAACAGTTTTATAACAAGGAAGTTCAGTTAACATTACTGAATCGTGTTATCGACACTATCGGCTATTTTTAGTTACGTTTAGTTTAGTTGTGCGTGTAGTATTGTTACCATTCCTTACTTATATATAAAATTGAAAGTGAGTTTGTTTGTTTGTTTGTGATGTTTTCACGCAAAATCTACCGAATGAAATCACACGAAAGTTGGTATAGAGATCATTTATAGTCCTGGACGTCAAATAGGCTATATATTATTTCACCAAAAACTATGTACGAGATTATAAACACAAATGTTTGTGAAATACGGTATAAAATAATAGTTCGGCCATTTTGTTATTTTATCATTCATAGCACGAAGTATAGATACAAGGAGTCCGAACGGTATAGGCTTTTCCATAATATTTCGTGTACACAATAATAAACCCAGATCATAGTTCTATTTTCTGCCACTGGCTGCGCAAGTATTCAGGACGTACCGATGCTATTATAGAATATCAGAATATCTCTTGACCTTCTCTGTATTGTTGGGTTTAAAGCACTCGAAAAATTTCTAAAAATTTCCTAAAACTTATATTTAACTCCACGTTTCTCAGAATATTTTTTTCCACAGGTGTCAATAGTCAATAGTTCAAATGAGTACTTCTTGAAAAATGGCGCGCTCTACCGGCAAAAAATCTGTCCCTTAAATTGAGACCATTCGTTCAACATTACGTTCGGACTCCTTGTATCTATACTTCGTGATTCATAGAGTCCGTCAACTTATAGGTATTTTTTTATTGGCCAAGAAGGTTTTAATCCCAAACTGACATGCGATCTACGCGGTAGCTCGGAATAAAAACTCTTTGTGCGGTACTTAGTTTCAACTTTTTTTCAAAATTGAGATGCTATTTTATAACGAATTTCGATTGATGTATATTTTACTATTGATTTCAGTATCGATGTATTTCAGTATCTATTAATTTCAGTTTAGAATACAGTTTTTATTTTAGGTTTGATTTCAAATTCGATTCAGCCACTAATGCGTGCGAAGCCGCGGGCAGAAGCTAGTATTTTATAATAAAGAAAAATGACCAAAACTCGAAAACAAACCCATTGTCAACACGTCTAATCAGCACGGCGCGCTCAGTAAACCGTAATCTCAAAGTGGAAAACGACCATGCCCAACAGTGGGACGTTACAGGGCTGTAGAGAAATAGAAAGATAATATCTTCTCCCAGCCCACAGGTGTACTACCCATCTTATTCGCAGACCCTTCAAACATACATATCTTTCATTATAATTAGTCAAGCCGTTTTAGAAAAGATTGGTGACAAATACAGACACGAAAAGTTTTTAAACGAGAACAAGATTCATCTATAAAGAATTCTATAGTCTGTGCCTTTAGCATAGTTAACAATGAGTTCGGGCCTCTTATAAAGAATTCATTCCCTCATATTGGCGGCCTGTACTTGACCTAGTTTATCTCGGTAGCCACTTAGATTGTTTTGGGCTTTCGAGATTGCTCCCAGTATTCTTTTAAGCAATATACTACTCTTTTATATACGACAGTTATATACCTACACAAGGTTTAGAAATGGTGTTGTCATGTGACAATATTAGTTTTCCTTGAAAACAAATAAAAATTTTAAAAGAACTAAAATAAGTGCTTACTCGCGTATGAAATACTTCTATCTTCTTATCTATTCTTCTCTCTATGCATTCGCGTCATGGTTTTTTTCCCTTTGTTGCAACCCACTGGCTTAGCGGATTATTGCCAGGCTCATGTAATGGCTTCTCATGTGGTTTAAGAGAAGTCATAAATATACCAAATTCAAAATTTTGTTTAAACATATAACACCTGAAAAAAAACAACACTACCTTAACGACTATACACTACTACTTAACAACAATTTGATTACCTACACTAACTACATACTACTAAACACTAGATCATGAAGACTAATAAATATTAGATTTTTATGTTATTCATCTCTATAAATTTAATGAAAGTATGAATGATGTCAGGATCTGGAAACAATGAAAGAAGAAATCGAACATTAACTTCTATCTTCTTATATATACTTCTCTCTATGCATTCGCGTCATGGTATGTCTGTAAATAACTCTAGAATTACATCATAAAAATGTACCTACTGTCATCATTTTTCTTAACACCCCGAAAGAACTAAAGTTTCAATATAAATGGGACTGAGTTATATACTATTAATCAAAATACAAAATATGTAGTCCTTTTTTATCTTAGTTAAGTTACGTTAAGATTTTGACGCGTCAGAATTGGGCTATGCGTGCTGTTGTTAAAAACTGCATTCATAGTTCAATAGTTTTAGAGTCTAAACAAAAGGTTGCTGGGGACACCGGGGGACATTTTTTAAATAAATACTTATCTTTATTTAAAATCAACAGTAAACATTAATAGCTAGTTAAAACTCTCTAAACAAAACTACTTTTTATTTATTTACTTATTTATTTAAACACATACCCCGTTTTCCAATGGCAGAGCATAATGCGACTCAGTGCCGCACAATGCCGCACAATGCTGACGCTTAATTGGAACGTGAATTAGTTTTAAAACGCGCCAGCAGAGTGCGCTAAGTTCAGTGTTGAAAAAAAAAATTCTAAAATAAACATTGTATTCACATTATAAGTATGTGTGGAATATAAAAAAAGTCATATTTATACCTTCATCCATACTTATATTTATTTATTTTTTAACACAGCTTGAATTAACTTTGAATATTTCCAGAAAACTCCGACGAAAAGAAAGACTTAATTTTTTTTTAACAATATATAATATTACAAACGATAATATATAAATAAAATTTCAATCAATGCCAATATAAAGAAAAAATACTTTTCAATTTTCTGTCGCTGAAGTTGGTATGGATTGCACGCATCACTTTTGAGAGTGCTCGATTGTGCGATGCGATGCTGTAATTGGAACACTCAACGTTGAGCATTGTGCCGCATAATGCGCTATTGTGCGCTGATTGGAAAACGGGGTTAATGTACATCGTAGGTACAAAGGCGGTCTTAATGCCTAAGGCATTCTCTACCAGTCGACCTTTGGGTAGTGCAGAGATTAATAAATAGCAGGTGTTTCATTTATTAAAAATAAGATAAAAATAAAAATAAATAAAATAATAAATAAATAAATCTACTTAGTTCAAAAACTAACAAACACGCTTAAATATCCTGAATATTTTTTAAATGATTGCATTGTCTGTCATCAATACTCAATTCTATGCTACCTACTTACAAAACGTTGACAGTTTGTATTGTCAGAGACTTAAGTTTCTGTTGTCACATGTTGTCAAAATCGTAGTAAACACAAGTAAACAATTATGATAGATTTTCCCACAGGTTTTACCCTGTTTTACCTGATTCTATAAACAAAGCGTTTTTTGTGAAATTATCTGATTGCATGGGCGTGCGCTCTATATAAGCAGAAAGGCACTGCTTTACTTGCCATTCACAGATATTTTAATAAAACGTTCGTATGTTTTAGATGACTTTATTCATTTATTTACTATTAATTAAACAAAATATTATAACTTAAAAACGTCTAATAATTCATAAATAACACCAATATGTGCTTGCAAATTGCTTTTTGCCAGGCGTTTGGCGAAGGAATAATATTAGCGTAGCTAGCAAGCTCGACGCCGCCCGCCTGCCATGAGTTCATATGTGTGTAGAAATTTTGGTGTCCGTGCACAGTTCGCAAACGCACACAGGCTTACATATCCAAGACGATTTACACTGAAAATCCTGCAGCCTGCTTTGGCGATCGGACGTTATCGCGAGTATTCGGCAATGTTCGTTCGTTACTTATAATCCGAATAAATATAATAGTCGGAAGTCTAATAAATCACGTATGCATTTGTGTTTAGTAAGGTTTTATTTATTTAAATAGCAGAAATATTTTGGTTCGACGGAGGCCATTTTATTTTTTCGTGTGATTCATTGAACTGTTTAATAATGAGTTTCTATAATTTAATAATTGTATGGATTTTCGTTTGTTGATTTTAAAATGTTATTTGATTGTGAAATGTGTTTAGATAGTGTGTGTTTGTTAAAAATTAAAAATAACAAGTTCTCACAAATGTCTTTCAGTAAAAAGATTCTGTGTACCCGAGTTACGACAACTAAGCCAGCTAAAAGGTATTGTACCTCGAAAATTTCATGTTAAAAGTTATGAAACGTATGTACATACGTACATGTACGTATGTATGTACGTACGTAGTTATTGTTTAGTAATTCTAGTACAGTGTGGACTGATTCGGGATATTCAGATTTAAATTTGTTCTGTTGGCATGGTTTCCGACTTAGAGATCCGTCGCGTGGCTATGCTAAAAATCTATAAAAGAAAAAGTTTTTGTGACTGCCTACCCTAAGTTAAATATCAGTGCACGCCGCTGTCTGATTGTTTATGAAAGGCATACGTAGAAACACAATAATATAGGTGAGTCTACTCATATACAATTAAACTATACGTGTTTAATTAAAAATACAAGTGTGGTCATAGTCATACTTCAACATGCTATTCTAGTAATTCTGATCAAGTTTCTTTCAAAGTTGATGAACTTTGGACCTCAAATTTTTCCGACTTTTACTTTTATACTTGCACTTATTTTTGCATTCAATAGTTTAAAGAAATTACAGTGGATCATTGTAATCACAGTAATATGAACTGTTAACTTCTTCTTAACACACACAAGACACACATGTCCTATAACATGTGTTCAACACATGCGTCGTTTCGTTTTATTTCTTTTGCAATGAGCAGGATGGAATTTAAATTCTCTGGGTTTTTAGACTCTACAAGTTGACAATGGTATCAATTACACGTGCACAACTAAGTAAACTGAATTAAAAAATTAAAACTGTTATGGTCTTATTCATAATGACTTATCGGAGGTTTAAAAGTTCGCTAAAATAGGTTCGCGAAAATTGTCAAAACTTGTTATTCATAGTCTTTTTACGCTAAAACGTTTATTATCTCTCCGATAAAATCTCCGTTTAAACCTCCGATAAGTCATTATGAATAAGACCGTAAGTGACACAATTCTTCAATGTTAACTAAACTATCTTATTATTATTTTTTTATTTTAATTATTATAAATCTATACAACGAAATATTTAAATCAAAGAACACCGAAGTTATTTCATTTTAGTTAAGTCAGTTTTATTAAACAAATACATACGTAGATAAATGGGTTTTTGTTTATTTCAGGACAAGATATTACCTGTTAACAAATTTCTTCTACAAAAACACCTCCGAGTACAATACCTAAGTATCGTAAAGAAAAGTCTGTGGTGTGAGGCGCTAGCCATTAAGTTACAAAAGGCTCTAAGTAACATGGGCTTCACTGGACACTTTGATAGAAGCGCATGTCTTTGTGTGAGAGATGTAAGATTATTTTTTTACTACCCTATTCATAGTATTCATAGTTGCTTTATGCTATATGCTCGCGATTTGTATGGTGTCAACTATTGCTCTTTAGATAGGTAGGTACATAATAGTCCTTCGTCTTTACCGTCATTGTTAACACACCCGCTTATTGACGGCACCGCAACTAGAAGATGAGTACAAACTGTAACAGCTGCCTAAATGCTAATGAAATGTTAATTAAAACATTAATTAAATAATAACTGTCTTGTTGGTGACAGATTAAGAATACAAGTGTCACCACCTCTTTTCCAGCTATGGGATATTCGAAAAACTCAAAAATAAACACTGTGCCAACACGGCTGGTCAGCGCAGCGTAGTAAACCATAATCCCTCTCAAAGTGGAGAAACAATGAGGCGTTAATGGGATAAATTAGTGTGAGAAATTGAGAAATGATAACTTATTATCCAAACGTTAACGAAAGCCATTGAAAAAGTAATTCGATTGTTAATATGTGATAATAGTTTAAATAAGGTATCCAATTACTATAATTGATTCAGTTGATCCGTGGAGTCACAGACAATAAGAATACAAGTATCACCTCACCAAGTCTTGCCCACGGGGTTCGTAATAACCGACCGAGGCCGAGGGAGTCACACTGCAAGAGAACTGCATACAATATAGCAGGGGTGGCCAACAAGTCGATCAACCAATTTTAGTCGATCACTCGCAAGTCGCAAGCCTTGAGGGGATTCAATGCCAAATGTTTCTAGTACTGGAATAAACATGTACGCAGCTCATGCTTCGAGTAGGGAGACGTTCAGCGTGACCACTTTTAGTAGTTTTCTACTATTTTCAAGAGTGCACGGCGGTATAAAAGCACATTGCATAAACGTCCCCCTTCTTACCTAAGAAATAGGTCAATAGCGACTCAATTCTTTAAAATAAAAAGTACATCTTGCGTGCACAAAAGTTGGCCATCCCTGCAATATAGGTACTCAAGGAGGGTTATGTCCGGCAGGCGGCCTGTTGTAAAAATTAGCGAAACCCCTTTGCAACATAAACAAGTAGTTATAATGCCCTGACCCTGAATAACGGGATAAGGGCAGGAGAATGATAATGATAGTTCAGTTGCTTAGAAACTAATGACACAAAGCAGAGAAACAGTAACGGAATAAACTCCATCTGAACGTCGAGTATTAATATTAGCAAACAATAAATTCAATAAGCAATTACAAAATGATTTAGTACATATTTGTTTATATAAATTAGCGTGGTGTCATTAGTAAGTGTAATAAATAAGAATATATAAAGATTTATGTTGAAACCGTCCATCATTGTTACGATAGTAATATTGTTACTATATTAAGACTTCCTTCTGCTTCAGTCATTGGTACCAATTCCACTTGCAAAAACAGATTTAATTTAAATAAAATGAATGAGTACCTGTTTGAAAAAAAAAGTTCAACCGACTTCTTGTGCCTTTGAAATTTGAGGGGTTTTCCTCGTATTCTCAGAAGATAATCATCAGATCCTGACTAGGTGCCAGTGGGACTACACGGGAACCACCAGCTTTCAAATAAAAAAGAATATACAAACATAAAAAAAACATTACAATATACAATTGAAAACCTCCTCCTTTTTTGAAGTCAGTTAAAAAGAATAGTAGGTATATTGATAGGAAGACCAGCGCTAGTTTTAAAATAGCACAACGCTGAGTCTAGTCGTATTTGTAACTTAATTTGTAATCATGTATTTTATCGAATTCTACTTTTATGCATTTATTTTACTTCTTCTCTTCTTCTCCAGCCCATTTACGTCCCACTGTTGGGCACGGGCCTCCTCCAGTTTGGGAGGGATTATGGTCTACTGTGCATTTTTCATTTTTCTTAATTATTAAAAAAATTTCAACCCATACCTGAGATATTAATTTAGGTATACGGGTATACCCATCACTACTTACTACACATATTGAACTATCTTCGGTTACGGTAAGAGATACAATCGATATCTAATTTTTGTTTTGAATTTGTATTTTATTTAAATGTCATAATTGCGTGCGAACCTAGCAAAATATTAAGCGATAAGCTATCTTTCACCCACAAAAATATTAAATTAATTGTCATTGTTTTCTGGAAGGTATAAAGTATTTTCAAACCTGTATTTTTAGGAGACTGATTAGATCTCTAACGCAGGGAAGCGTAGGTTTCCTTAGAGATCTTTTAGGTCCCAATAGCACCAAATGAAAGTTCTTTAAAAATTACGACGCAGTTAACGTGTTAAGCGGGGCGTGCGTAGTGTAAAGCTTCTTCTTTAATGAAAAACTTTTATAAATGATTAATTTGTTATATTTTTTATAATAAAGAAAAAACTATTTTACAATCATTTTTCAACATCCTCACTTCATGTCCTTTTTCCATCTCCCTATTCTTTTTTATTCTTTTTCAAATTTCAAATTTTTTATTCTTTTTTTTAAAAACAAATCTTAAGTGGCCTGTATCATTGTATAGGTTATATTCAATGATCACAACCTTTAAGAAGTTGTATTATAGTGAGAGGTTGCTGATAATATTTTTATTTTATTTATTGGGTAATAGTTAGATAATAATGATTAGCGAATAGTTTATAATTACTTAGATAATAGAATGATTGATTATTTAAAACGTTACTTGTGGTAGAAGAATGGTTGGTAAATTTATCTCACGAGAAGGAATTCTAAATGTGGAATAAATTGGTCATTCCCGAGCATTCAGGATTACTTAGTAGAAATTATACCTAAATAATTGAAAAGAAGGTTGAGTATTATCTGAGCATACTTTAAATTTTAATTTGATAATCTCTGGATTCTGTCAATTATAATGGTTTCTTATGTAAATTTTCTCATTAAGCTGGAAAGCTGTTAAATTAGCATATCTTTCGGATCTATGATGCTGACCTCATAATTGAAGCTCGATAGTTTTTATAAGAGCATTAATTGTTTGGTGATGAACATTTTTCTGATTGATTGTTGATGATATATGCTTTGTGTCTTGGTGTGATAGTTTTAAGGATGCCTTATCACTCTTGTTTATTATTGGATAAATCAATTTTAAAGATGAAGTAGTTTAATATTTTATGAAAAGAGTGATATGATATAAGGGCATCGTAGTTAGTGTGGTTCGGATAACTAAGATTAGAAAGGCAATTTTTGGTTGGTTTTTTGCTTTTCAAGTTTTTCGAAATGTATTGCTTCGAAAAGCTAGGTCCTAGCTGGATCTAATCTGGTTCATTCTAGTTTGTTATCATGCTTTCCAACCTTAGGTAGGGTGTCCAGTATTTTGTAACTTAGAAAAAAAAAAATTTTTTTTTTTTGGAAAAAAAATTTTTTTTTTTATCCTCTAAGGGGGGGAGAATGTAAAGGTTGTGATCATTGAATATAACCTATACAATGATACAGGCCACTTAAGATTTGTTTTTAAAAAAGAAATAAAAAATTTAAAATTTGAAAATAAAAAGAATAGAATTGGGGAGATTAGAAATAGACATGAAGAGAGGATGTTGGAAAAATGATTGTAAAATAGTTTTTCTTTATTATAAAAAATATAACAAGTTAATTAAATGTGTTTTAAATTATTATTATAAATTAATTGTAAAGAATAAGCTTTACAAATGGAAGAAGCTTTACAAATGATTAATTTGTTATATTTTTTATAATAAAGAAAAAACTATTTTACAATCATTTTTCAACATCCTCACTTCATGTCCTTTTTCCATCTCCCTATTCTTTTTTATTCTTTTTCAAATTTCAAATTTTTTATTCTTTTTTTTAAAAACAAATCTTAAGTGGTCTGTATCATTGTATAGGTTATATTCAATGATCACAACCTTTACAGTAGCGACCAATGAATCTAGGTTATAGTGTTTGTGTGTTACCTTAACACTCTCCGTTGATGCGGCAGTTAATTTTTACAAAGAAAACAGCGTGTCGGCTTAGTACTAAGTACATTGTAGTGGGTTTAATTTTAGTTGAATTTAGTTTAGTGTCTTGGTAAGACAGAATTAATACAATTTTCAATAACGTACAATTTATCTTGCAGCCTGACCGAAGAGCACAACCGTGTCATGTAAGTTATCAGTAGCTATAAATAGCATAAGTATTATTTATTAACAATTTAATATTAAGCTTAAGTTAAAAAGTCGAACGCTGACCGAATGTTTCTAATTACGCAGTGTTTATTTAGATTAATTTAAATCGGAATTAGAGGTCATGGAGACGATACTTTTACTTGGACGATCAATATGAATAAATATTTAGAGACATTTTATACAACGTCTTCTGGTCCCAAATATATCTATATGCTTCTGTTGTGGGTACCTACCAGAATACGGATGTACACGAGTAGTAGAGATTTACTATTTTTTGTAAATTATGCAATTTTATAATGCATAGAAAACGCCCAGATGTCGTATAAAACATTTGTAAGTATGGCAATTATAAACATAACAAATGATTGTTCTGTGCGAGCATCGAACCCAAAACATTATGAACGGCAGTCCGTTACAATACTTAAACCACTTAAAGAACAGAATAACATGACAAGTATAATTTTAATATAATGCCACCTCGAGTAAAATGAGTTTGCGATGTCACGTATCTAAGAACTTGGTAGTTATTTCCACAACATTAGGAATGTAATTACATTCACAGTAGAAATACAATAACATAAACTGAGAATGTAAACTTGTATGTTTGTTACTATTTTTTGATTGAATTTTTGTTTTATTGAACTGCTGATGGATTTCTTTTTTCACAACATATTAGACCAGCATCATGCTAAAAATAGGAAACGAGGCGGAAACCACGAACGCTGGTGAAACCGCGTCTTTTATCTTTCAAATTCGAATTCAAGTTTCCTATTCATTACTTTTTGTTGCGATATCTTGTTCGTGTGGTGACGGATTAAGAATATTTAAAAACACGAATGTCGCCTCCCCATTTCGTTCCTAGGATGTTGTAAGAGCCAGTTATGGGATATTATTTATACGCTGTAGCTGTGAAAGACGGGAAGTTTTAAACTAAGCCCCGTTCGCCAACCCGCCTGGTCAGAACGGAAAAGTGGACCAAAAACAATGGATAGAAAAGATGATTCATGTTTGGAAGGGGAAGAAATTTAATTTAAAGAAGAGAAATATTACTATGAGCGTTCCAACTCATTAAGACAAGCAAAGCTGTGTGTAAAAGGCAGTGTTATTATCAAGATGATAATAGTGGATATTATGACCTATTTTATGTTAACTAATGCTGTCGTTATACGCAGGGCATGTACGGTGCTCCGCTTATATGTAAGGGTAAAGCTGTCGGCATGCTAATGGCCCCTGACGCCCAATGGTCCAACTGCACTGGATTTACAAGCCTTGTACATGTTTTCGCAAGTAATTATCATAAGACATTCATGGACTGCGTTAGCAGGTAATTTGTTTTCTGTTTTGATTAGTTTTCTTTTAACTTAATAGCTATCTATACTATTTATAAAGTTGGTAAATATATGTAGGTAGGGGATAATCTCCGAAAGTAATGGTTCGATGATAAAAAAATTACTACAGAAGAAGCTACATTCTCTGAGAGTGCTATAGGCTATATACATAATATTCGATTGTATGTACTCGATGTTCCAGGCGTACGAAATCGCGGGAAACAGCTGATTTTATGAGTTAGGATATTTGCTAAACCTTCACGCAATAACTGCGGCATATGTATTATGGGCACTGTAATAAAAACATTAGTTATATCTTAGATATACGTCAGAATAACACATTAGCTACCATCACGCTAAATGCTAATTAGTCTAACAGTCTCTATCTCTGAACGCATGGTAGGTGGAACCATAGTGTTTCTCACCTTTATCAAAGCTGTGCAAAATTCTATGTAAATACGACTTTTCAAAGGGCTTTTAGAGGTTTTACGATAAAAAATTCTAATAAGTAAAAAAACCTTTATTCAAAGTATGTCATTGTATACTCCCAAATAAACAATATTATGAATGCCTCATTCTTAATTATCAGCTAAAATATACCTAAAGACGACATAGATCGTATCTTATTATCTTATTAGCTGTTTCGATCGCGTTATTTGTGACAGTGTCATAGGTTAAATTGTTATCAGAGCTGTTAAGAGGGTACGACAGCAAGCCATGATCCATGCAAAAGATGGACGTCGTATTCCGCTGCACGAATTCCACATTATCTGTTAACAATAAATTTTCCTCACAGTATCTAGATCTTATGTATTATTAGGTATATGTATAATACTTCTCTATTTTTTTTCCAAAATATGATTAAGCACTAAGAGAAATAAGACCATTTCAAAACCCATTTTTACGGTTGTCTTAAGATGAATTAGCAGCGTCTATCACACAAATTTGGTGAAATTTCCCTAAAAAGAAATAATAGAAGCATAGAATATACCTACTTATTCTTCGCCAATTGCGTCAAAAATTTTTTATTCGATCTATTTTTCATAAAGGAAACAGCGTCGTTTTTAGGGTTCCGTACCCAAAGGGTAAAAACGGGACCCTATTACTGAGACTTCGCTGTCCGTCCGTCCGTCCGTCCGTCTGTCACCAGGCTGTATCTCAAGAACGGTGATAGCTAGAGAGTTGAAATTTTCACAGATGATGTATTTCTATTGCCGCTATAACAACAAATACTAAAAATAAAATAAAAGAAATATTTAAGGGGGGCTCCCATACAACAAACATGATTTTTTTACCGTTTCTTGCTCGATACTAATAACGTTGCATTATGTTGCATAGATAATGGTACGGAACCCTTCGTGCGCGAGTCCGACTCGCACTTGACCAATTTTTTTCAAAGTTTTGGAATTTAAAATCTGGCTAATCTATAGTTGTCGCGACCTGACTGACCTTTCGTCGCGGCTTTTGGAAATAGGGATAGCAATACCTAATATTATTATAAATACCTAAATTTTGAATATACCGGCTCTATAGTCCGCTCTTAACTTGCTTTAGCAAATAGGTCTTTTTATTATTTAATGCCTACTTTTTGTTATCACTTTATTAATAAATACGTTATATGAATGTCAAACGAACATAGGTCACGGCAAAATGTGGATTATAATAATTGTATACCTATTATTCTGAAACAGCTACGTTTTGACAAAAACAAGGACATTTTGTCAAGCTGAAAGTTTGTTTGAATATTTGTATGGATGGTTGGACATGTTGCATGAATTGTAATGAATTTTTACAGTTGTTTAGATTATAGATCAGAATAAGACATGGAATATTATCAGAATCATAATGACACTGAAAGAAAATAAGCAGATACCTAAAGCGTAAATTAAAAGTTATGCATTTGAAGCTTGATAGAGTTGTATATCTCTATCTAAAGTAAATAACGTATTCACTTTATACAGAATTTTTTTTTTTAATTTAGTACCACTTTTAAAAGCTGAAGTGAAAAACTCAAGTGAAAAGTCCGAAAGGTATCATTAGCCGCATTCAGTTGGATACTGAATAAAGTTGAATACAGAAAATATGTACTGTCTAGGCGAAGCTAAAGTGTCCGTTTGTAGAATACATAATCAACTAACTCGCGTGCTTGAATTTTCGCAGTAGAGTCATCTATACAGGGTGAATTTGCAAGGTGTTGCCAAATTTTTTTAATAAGCTCTATAGAACAATACTAAAATACGTCTTTGTAGTAACTATTTGTAAACGTAGTATTTTTTAAAAAAAAAAACTATTTAAAATGTCCTTAAAAGTAACTCAACAAAGAGACACCGCGTGTGTTGTCATTCATCAGAGACCAGAGCCAAAAACGACCTTAAGCAGACCACATAACGACAAGCGCACCAACAAGTTCTTATGCAGTGGACATACGGTGCAATTTCATCAACACGCCACCGGTCAATGACCCTTCAATAAACACTCCCCCTCCATTTGTCGGCCTACGCTTCCCGCTAACCCTTGCTTGCGCGGGCGCCCGAACCTTATGTTGTTAGGCATAAGGCTTATTTTCGCGCACCATAATCACTACTACACTTACAGTTTAACTTTTGCGAAACTATCGTGACGTCCGTGCGTATTTTTCTATGAATGATAATGATATAAATAAATAAAATATAAATAAAATAAAATATAAATGATGAATAAATAAAACCAATCTCTTGGCATTTAGAAATCGAATCTTTGTTTTTGTCTTTTGCCTGAAGTTTTGCAGACATAGTCACCACGATCACGAGTGGGACAGGACAACAGATCGCAGAGGACACCATACAGCAAAGTCCCACTCGTGACCAATACTACATACTACTATACTAAACTGTCCCAGAAAATTTTGGAATTCGGCGGGAAAAGCAAAAAAACCAAACTAAATCTATTTATACATCACTACTTATCAACTAGTGATGTAGGTACTTACGCATAATTAAAATCGGCAAAACAACGTCCAACACGGCTAAGTGGGTACTTATCTCCCGAAATATAAAATGATCGCTCAAACCACAATATCGTTTTGGTTATGACGTAAAATTATGTATTATTGCATGTTGCAAAGATCGATGGTTTATAATATGCGTATTATGTAGAGAAATGATGTAACAGTTTTTTATTGAGTTATAAGTACCTACAGAGCTTAGCTTATCACAATTAGTGTAAGATTAAACGGAAAAACAAGAGCGCTAATCAATGATCTAGGAACCAAAGGAATAATATTTTATCAATGTTTATTTATCGTATACAGAACACATGAACAAAAAGTCTTACCCTAGTCCTTACCTAACTCTAGAGACAGTTAGATAGGTGTTAATGGACAGTTTCCGAAGTAAATCATAGTTGGCAATTTAATTTAGAATTAAATTATTCATTAGTCTGATAGGCTAGATTGTAATGTCTGTAAATAATCTGGATAATATGCTAGATTATTTAATTATAAAAGGAAAAAAAATCTTATTTATCAAAATAGTCTCATAAATAACATTCTTGTGTAAATCTTCATGACACCCTCTAAGACGCTTCTTAGATTATTTAGAATAGCAGTTGCCCGCAACTTCTTACACGTGTAATTTAGAAACCTTAGCAAATTATGCAAAAAAGCCATCGTTTTGAACCATTCTATTAATTAGAAAAAACCATATCAAAATCTGTTTCATAGTTTTGAAAACATAAGCTCACATAGGGACATACATACAAAAATAACGACTTTGTTTTATTATAGCATAAGATTGATTGCTTCCTTTCGGAATAATTAACCGCGTAGGTATGTTACGATTTTGTTAAATAGGTAGCACAATACCGATCGCGGAGAAAATCCTCATAATATACCTCTTATTCCTTTAGGGGCAATTAAGTATTTACCTATGTAATTAAGTATTATTACCTACGCTGTGAAAATCCTTACGGTAATTTTGTAGTATTTAATTGATTACACGTAGGAGGTCGAACAAATCTTACT
This sequence comes from Orgyia antiqua, assembly GCA_916999025.1. Taxonomy (NCBI): domain Eukaryota; kingdom Metazoa; phylum Arthropoda; class Insecta; order Lepidoptera; family Erebidae; genus Orgyia; species Orgyia antiqua. Next base: position 14,513,187 of record OU779863.1, on the reverse strand, counting down.
TATTTAATTTTAAACTAACTGTAACTTAACTACTTTTTACGGATTTAGACGCGTATATTTGTTTTAGTTTTAGCCCGACGTTTCGGAGACTTTGCAGTCAATAATTTTGTAAATTTGTTTAAAATTATTTGTAATTTTGTTTAAAATTTTGTATGTTTTACCTTATATAATTTAAAATTTAAAATTAATTTATTTTTATTTTTATTTTTATTTATATTATGTTAACTGTAACTTACATAATTTTGCTCCACTGCACTGGTAGCAAAGTCTGCGTTGTGACAATGCTTTGGCTCAGGCATAGCGTAACCCTTCTTCGTCTGCTAGTCCCTTTGAGTTTGGGTAGTGACACTGGTATTCATTACTAATATTCATGAAATTGTAATGATTAGGCTTTCAGATAAGTAAATATGTAATCAATCAATACTTACGTAAACAATAACAATTGCTTGATGTATTTCGTGTCAAGAACATAACTTTAGTTTATTATTGACCAGGATTGAGTCAATAACAATAAATATGTATGTGTCACACACACACATTGATCACGTTGCATAAAACATTGAATACATAATATGTAAGCAATTGTAATCGTAATTCTTTCAGGGTTGTAATGTTCTGAACGTAATACAGTCAGACGTACAGTCAGTTTATTTTAGATTTAGGTATATGATAATGATTTATGACGGGTCTCGTGGTCTAGCGGTTCATGTAACGGACTCACGAGGTCGCGAGTTGGATTCCGGCACGGGACAATCATTTGTGTGATGTTTAAATAATTGTCATACAAATGTTTGTACTGCGTCTGGATGATTCTATGAACTATGAGCTCATTGTGCCTACAAATTTAGTTTTAAGTTTCACTGTAAAATTCCTTGTTTTATGCAATAAAGAATATTCATTCATTCTTGTAGTATATCCGCATCCTGGTACACATAACACAAGCATAGAAATATAGCTTACTTTAGGACCATAGCACGTTGTGTGAAGTGTCCGTAACTTTTTTTAAATTTATTTATAACTAGCTGTTGCCCGCGACTCCGTCCGCGTGGAATTTGGAATATTTTTTTTGCATCAAAAGCTCCTTTCTCAGGGTCTAAAGATTGTCTGTGCCAAATTTCATCAAAATCGGTTGAGAGGTTTAAGCGGGAAAGCGTAACAGACAGACAGACAGAGTTACTTTCGCATTTATAATATTAGTAGGGATTAATAAAACGTGAAGAGCATCTAGTTACGTTCCGTTATGATGTTTTCGACCACAAAACGAAAGTCACACACCACCAGTTGTTACACAACCAGCTATGTTATAACTAGGGCTGTTATTCGAAACATAAAACCTATATTTATAGCTTTTATATCCTTTTATACCAAATCAAATCAGATAAGATAGAGTTCTTATGCTACCCTTCTAGCTTCATCATCAGCACAGCCCCGAGTCAATATGATATAGCATTGTGACGCGTACCAGCCCTAGCTTACTGAGGCATAATAAAATGCTAAGATATTGTAAACAACACCATCACGTGTTTTTTCAATAAAAAATAGAAATATCATCGACGAAGTCACGTCGAACTAAATAGAAATATTCATGAAATAACCTCGGTGATATTTTAAATATTTATGGACGTAAATGTTTTAAAGATATAAAACATCTAATAAATACATTTAAAAATGTAACCAGGCTATATGATTGATTCCATGTCATTACTATTTTAAATTTTTATCCAGATATATTATATTCTATTATATAGGTATCTGTAGGCGATGGGGGGGCCTAATGTCCTCCCCTATCGAGTCGGGCCCTATCATGATAATACCTGAGTGACTACCACTGCCCGGTTTCTAAGCGCGGAGAAACACCATGGGGTTTAGTGGGTAGTCTGGCACCGCCGGGAGTCCCACACGAAGCCTTAAGGTTGCCCCCGCAACTGGACAGGCGAAGTGCGTCAATGCATTACCCATGTAAAAAATAAAATAAATATATAGGTATTTGTAAATTCCAAACATTGGAACCCATTCTACGGGCACATCTTAACGTAACTAAAAATGAGAATTGTTAGTGTAATTAACACAATTCAGCAATTTTATCTGAACTCATTGATTAACAATCTTCATTTTTAGTTAACTTTACTTGTGTACGTAGAATTGGCACCATTGAAAACCTAATATAATTCAAATGCTGGATTTTGTATGTACCTATAGACGAAACCCAAGATTAGTAAAGGGTTTAGTTTCGAGTTTTCCGTCTCTCGCAGACGAATTTAAATCTTTTTGATCACCCTTTAGGGAGCTTTTCCAGCACACTGGGGAGGAAATCGGTGGCTAATATTTGTGTTATTTTCTTATAAATATATTTATTTAATTAATAATATTTGTAATATATTTATCCACACGGATATGTTTTTCAAATTTCAGACTGTTCGCCCCTGAAGACAGTGTTGATTGGGAGTCAATGCAGAAATCGATACTAAGCCAAGATTCAATTGAAGAGTATGATCCCGTTCCAGAGATGTATGATAAATTGGGTTCCGAGGATACGTCGGAGGAAGCTTAAATACAAATAGCACCGTCAAAGTAAATCATTCAATTGATATAATTGTGATTATATTGACGCTACATCGTCATACATCTCAAAAATCTGCACCTTAACTCAGTAATTTGACAAGAAATAAAATAAAAAACTATTTTTATATTTTGTTTTTGTAACATTTTTCACTGATTAGTCGCAGTGTGTTGATATTATATTGCCTATAACCCTCCTAGATAAAAGTACTATCCAAAAATGAAAGAATTTTTTAAATCGGAGCAGTGGTTCCCGAGATTAGCGCCTTCAAACAAACAAACAACGAACTCTTCTCTCTGGATATCGCACACAGATAACATCTTCTGTGAGAGACGGAAAACTCGAAAATAAACCCTGTGCCAACACGCCTGATCAGCGTGGCACAGTAGACCATAATCCCTCCCAAAGTGGAGGAGGACGGCGCCCAACAGTGGGACGTAAATGGGCTGGAGAGAGGAGAGAGGGAGTCGGTTCGTGGTATGGCATTGCAGTGAATATGCTACTTAAACTGATTAGTGATGGAGCGAATTTCACTTATTTTTAAGGCAATTTGTGAGCTAGCTATGAAATAACAAACACACTTCAAAATTCTAATTTTATTTAATAAATAACATAACTAAATACAACTAACTTCATTACTTCACACAAAAAGCTTTATGCTAAAACAATTCCTTACAAAAAAATACCTACAATAATTCAAATTTTCTAATAAATAAATTAAATTAATCAATAATAATTACATAACTTATAAAACTTACACTATTTACATAATAATTGTTACATTTCAATTGGGAAAACATTTATTGCCGTGATTTTGCACTTATGTCCAATAGGCCGTTTAACACTCGACAAGCGTACCGAAAAAGTGCCATAAAAAGTGCATCACATAAGCTTTACTTTGAGACATTGTTAAATTGATTCCCTAATGATTGACCAAAAAATTTTTGACAAATGATCATTTGACAAACAACGTTTCACCAAATGATCATTTGGCAAACAATACACTTGACAAAAGTATCATCTTACAAAAACTTACTTAGCAAATGATCCATTAGCAAACACTACACTTGACAAATGTGTTAACTATTCAAATGTCATTTGACCTTTTTTCATTTCACCAAATAATATGTTTCGTAAATTATGTTGTTTTAAATGTATCATTATCATCATGCATAATTATTAATGGGAGAAATGCCCTAAAGTCGCTTCTGGCATTTCTCCCATTAATAATGATGCATGGCGTTTAGGGCTAAAGTTCTAGATGAACGGGTTAATAAGTAATTATTTTGCAAATAATGTAAAATGTCTTTTTTATATTTGTTTTAAATTTTGGCCCAATCTTTTTTATTTTCATTCTATTTATCTATATTTAATAAAATATATCAATTAATACTTATAGTATTTTCTTTTTAGGAATATCCATAGCAGTGGCTTTGCAAAAAAATATGAAAAAGATGGTAATTTTAACAAGAATACCAAATTTTTAGACCAATAGTAGATTTATCAGATAACTCAGTTGCCAGATGTTAGTTTTGTAAAATAATCATTTATTAAATGTAAATTTAAGTGTTGATCACTTGGCGAAATGAAACATTTGTAAAATGATTAGTAGTAAAATGATCAATAGACGAGTTCACTGTTTTGTCAAACGTTGTTTGTCAAGTGTAGTTTTGCCAAATGACTTTTTGGTCAAACAATCGGACACCTGTTAAATTGCCTGTATACTTGAAAAGGGTCAAGTGCATAGCACTTACAACCGTCGGGCATGTATGACCAGATGTATGAGTGTGGATGAAGCCAAGGAAGTATGTTTGGATCGTAGTAGATGGCGCTCTATAGTCTCTGCCTACCCTATAGGAAAAAGGCGTGATGTTAAGAGGATGACATTATTAAAGGTGTTTGAGAAATCGAGGTATACCTATAGTAGGGGAGCCCAAGAGGGGATTTCGAGATTTACTAAAGCGCGACAGATTAATATACCTTGTACCCGGTTAGATACCTCCAGCAAATATGAGCCCCATATGTAAGGCCGCCCGTGAAGGATACAGGATCAGATTAGTAAAAAAAAATGACCATCAGAAATTCTCGAGCGCGTCAGATTAAGGTAAGATGAGTTAATTATATCCTAAAAAGCGTATATTTTACTAATCTGACAATTTGAGAGTGACGTAAAGTAAGGAGAGGGCAGCAAAGTTGTAAAAAAAAACGTCATCTCGTTATTCTCAAGCGTAGCAAATTTTTTTTATAATTTAATTTTTTTATATTTTTTTATCTGACGTGCTCGAGAATGTCCATGCAACAGTATTTTTTTACATAATTAAAGATCTATAGCCGCTTCCCCCACCGATGAAAAGGTATATATCACGTAACATGTTTTTCTTCTTATCATCTAAGCTTTGCAACTCAATAGGTCTCTATGACGCTCGAGTAAATCCCCATTTAGCATCGTGGGCTCCCCTACCACTACACGGATTCCGACGATTCGAGGACTAAAGAACACGTGCGACTTTTTGAGTGCTGTTCGTATTGGTCACCGATATTGATAATGCGTCGGTGACCACACCTTACAGTGGTCGATGCTCATTCAGCTATTACCAGCAAATATCGCTAGAACATAATTACGCGTGCTGTACTAAGAACCCGCACCTAATGCAAAGACTTGTCCACTCGGTCTGTCTGGTCTTAATTATTGTGTAATGCAACGATCAGACCAGACGCATTCGGTCCCATTTCGTCTATGTTAACATTACTCATTGTTTATACATATTCAACAACTATACAATATAACAATTATGCTTAAATGATTTGCGCTATGTGACATACACTAAAGTTTCATATTTGGCCTTATTCATTTCATTTGGATATCTATGACACTTTCATAGTTTTTAATAACCAATTTATAATTACGGATAGATTTTCATCCTCGTTTATCAGTAAGAAGTAATAAAAAATAATATGCCACCATTTAAATGACGTCAGTGAAAAAATAAAACTTCTTTTATCTTTGCATGTTATCATGTGTCTCAGCACATAAATAAAAATGGAAAAAGATGTTTAGCATGTATCAGTTATGGTAATAAATCTCTACCATTCGATTTCTTTTTCAATTTAATGCAATAACGAAAGTGCTAATTAAGTTTACGATTTCCTTTAAAAATCACACTCAACAAAACATGTTTTGAAACTCAGATTAGAAATCTTATCCCAAAATCTTAACATGTATCTATTATTACAAGGCAATTATATTATTTTTGTGTACATAGATTTGAAATGAATTTAACAGTATTGCAATTCCTTTAAAACCAATTTTAAAACATGCTTTTTAAACATTTCATTCATATTTCGTATTACAAAATACTACGCACGAAAAATATTTTTTTAAAGCTATCATTTAAATAACACTTGCAAATTGGCCTAAAATCAAAGTTTGTAATAAGCAGGTTATTTCCGAAATTAGTGGTCCGTTCCTAAGTTTTACTAATAGAAAGCTACAGTCTCCGAGAGTGCTATATGCTATATACGGGCCTCGTGGTGTAGTGGTTCATATAACGGACTACCGATCATGAGGTCTCGGGTTCGATTCCCGGTCAGGACAACCATTTGTGTGATGTTTTTAATTGTCATACAAATGTTTGTACTGCGTCTGGGTGTTTACTATGTATTATAAGTATGTATTTACAAAAGAAAAGTAGTATATGTATTCTATCCGTATTCTGGTACCCATAACACAAGCATATAAGCTTAGCTTGGGACCAGAGGACGTTGTGTGAAATGTCCATGAATATATATGAATATATATATATGTATATATCCAAGTACTGACAACAGCTAGAAATGCATATTTGAGCTATTTTTTGTAACACATACTTATATTGGATAGAAAATGACCAAACGGATAGTTGAGGTGAGTTACCAATTTAGACAACGTATTTAAAATAAACTAGGATAAGTTAGTTTTTAAGTAGAAATAATATTTTGGCACTTCACAGCTTTTTTTATTCAATATTAACATTTTAACTTTATTTTATTTTTCCTATTGCGTAATATTAAATTATTAATTGCCAAAGTCCCAAAGATGCCATATAGAGAAAGGAATATAGGCCATAAGGAATTATTTTGAAATAGAACAATAAGACAAAAACGTTAATGTTCCCGCTGCATCAATTTTGTTTGAAAATTTAGATAAAGTTTTCTTTATTATTATATTAGCAGCTATTTTGTTCTAGCAGTGTCTACGTCTTATTTAATTATATTTATTTAATTGAATTACATGTTCTAAGTCTCTGAACTATATTATGTAGGCATATCGGTCTTTAATATAATAATTATTGCCCTGAGAGAATTCTAAGCAACGACCTAACAGATGACAGTTTCTTTGTATTCTAAGCATTTATTAAATAAGCAGGAAAATCGGAATTAAATAGGATATAGCGTTACGAATACGTTTTAAGAAAAAAAAAATACGTTGGTACCAATTCTACATGCACACCTAAACTTAACTGAAAACTGAAAACAACTATGCACTATGTACGGACGGATAAAAAAAAAATCTGATAAACAAAAATTAATTTTATTAGCCCTAATATTGACATCATTGCATAGGAAATCTTCAAATACCTATACATTATTAAATATGCTATCAGATACTATCAAATATTTAATTATTAGTAAAATAATATATTACTTATATGAAATATCATTTAATAAATTGAATTATGGTGAAAAAAATTTATTAAGTAAAAGCATAGCATGTCAATTGAAAAATTAATAATATACTTTAAGAAATATATTTTTTTCGTTTTCGAACCGCAAAAAAATACAGCAAACTTTGGTATCGCATAGCACCAAAACTAGACCGAATTGGCATCTGGGTGTTCTACTCTCGCCTTTTACATCTTTATTGCATATTGCATCTTTTATTGCATCTTTATATGCATTCCATAATTGAGCAGAATAAAAATTTCCGATTTTACCTCCCGTCCGTACATAGTGCTATGATGCAATTTGATTAAGTGGCTACTTCGTTGTGCACATTTTTATTAATTTTAAATCGTTAGTCTATAATACGCAGGGTTTTTAATAAAAAAGTTTTATTACCATTGCCGAATTGTGTTATTGACACTATACATTTTCTTTTTTTAGTTATGTTTGGTTTAGATGTGCACTTAAAATTGATACCAATGTCAGTCAGTAACATCGGTAATTTAACACTATTGGGCACGGGCCGCGAAACTATTTGGTCTTACCACGTAAACCACTTAGGAAGAAGTTTGTTTTGAATTTACCATCTCACTAAACACTTTATTATTTAATCATATTTAAGTTACAATTTAGATGATTCCTAAAGCATGATATGGGGTGGTGGGATTCTTAAACTGTCATCACATGGACCATGATATGGAGTGGTGACACATATGGTTACTGACGGCTACTAAATAAAGTTTACAAGGAATGTATAGCGTAAATATGTGGAATATATAAGTCCAATTTCTGAAAAGTTGGTTATAGTTGGTCTAAACATTATATGAAATACCACGATTTTCCACGATCAAAGCAGTAGTAAATAAAATTGGTCAAGTGCGAGTCGGACTCGCGCACGAAGGGTTCCGTACCATTATCTATGCAACATAAGGCAACGTTATTAGTATCGAGCAAGAAACGGTAAAAAAATCATGTTTGTTGTATGGGAGCCCCCCTTAAATATTTCTTTTATTTTATTTTTAGTATTTGTTGTTATAGCGGCAATAGAAATACATCATCTGTGAAAATTTCAACTCTCTAGCTATCACGGACGAACGGACGGACGGACGGACGGACAGCGAAGTCTCAGTAATAGGGTCCCGTTTTTACCCTTTGGGTACGGAACCCTAAAAATGAGATCAGTTAATTTCTACTACAATCAACCTTTCAGAAACTGTTCAATAATAACATAGCATTGCGGACTCGTTATAATCCTTATTTTATCTATTTTGTAAATCAGATTAGACTATTTACTACAAGACGGTTATCATACAAGAATAAAATATTACTTACAAACATTGTTTTAACATTTACACTATGGAAACTTCTAGATAATTACATTATACATTTAAATTATTACAAATAGTATTAATATTATTAATAATAGGCCAATGAGTATACCTATTGCGAGCCATTGACGACGATCTGAAAATAGAAATATATATTTATTAGAATAGGAAATATTTCTCGCGTGGTGACGGGTTCAGAATACAATTATCACCACCCCTTTTCCTCCCCAGGGTTCTATAAGAGCCGGCTAAGGGATATTGCACTAAGATAACATCCTCGATAAGAGACGAAAACCTCGAAAATAAACCCTGTGTCAACACGCCTAGTCAGCGCGGCACAGTGGACCATAATCCCTCCCAAAGTGGAGGACGCCCGTACCCAACAGTGGGACGTAAATGGGCTGCAGAAAGAGAGAGAATACGTAAATCAAAAGCTTTGTAATTAATATAAATTTTATTAAAATATTGCTTAAAATACATTTGCGAAGTTAAATGTTACCATTCATAACCATAAGTATTATAATTGTGGAGTACCTATATTTTATTAAAGGTAAGGCTACGCTTGTTTGGGGTGTGTTATAGCTCCCCTAAGTATTCGCAAACATATGCGTCACGAACAACCCTCACTCAATATTTATGTGTGTACAATGCTTTGGAATTATTTTATTTTAGTATGGGGCAAAGTATACGTTTTTATTACAAACTCCATAATGATGTGTTAGAATTAAATTTATAAAATCTAAACTACGTAAAAAGGCGTATTATAAAATTTTAGACTATGTTAATGACAATAAAGCCTGGGAGTAAATTTTATTGTTCCAGAGCAACACATATTACTACTACAACACCATTGTATTATTTATTTTTAAAAAAAGACGTGTGGCACTCGGGGACTACCGCTTGCCGCGGTAAAGCTATTGCAAAGCATTTTTTATCAACTTATGCATTTATAATTATTTATTTATTTTATTTATACAGTATTTCTTTTCCTTTGTTTTTTTTTTATATTCCGTCCGTCCGTCCATCTGTCTGTCTGTCCGTCAGTCTGTTTGTCTGTCTTTCCGTCTGTCTGTCTGTCCGTCTATCCGTACGTCCGTCTGTCTGTCTGTCTGTCTAAAAAGTATCACCGCAGTGCCGGTCGGAGTGGGGAGTGTTAGGTTATTTTCGTTACGGAATTTCTGGATTCGGTCTCCACGCTCAAGGCCCGCGATAGAAACTATGCAATAGCTTAAAAGTAATATGACTAAAGTTAACGATATCTGCTGAGTTTCTTACGCCGGTTCTTCTCAGTGGATTGAAAGTCCTGAACCGGTGGTAGGGAAAAAAATTTGGACATATCATAAGAGCTTATTTTTTTGCCAAAAAAGAAAATGTGCCTACATGGTTAAATGAGTTTTGATTTAGATTTCGATATTTCCATCTCTCACAATATACAATATGCCTTAGCTCATTTTTACAGCATCATAGGAACCCGAAATAACGGGATAAGGGCAGGATAATATTGATGATAAGTATTTTTTGTTGTAGCATCAACTGATATAAATAAACTGTGAAATTTTCAGCTCTCACAGTTCCAAAGAAACAGCCTGGTGGCAGACACACGAATGGACAGTGATATCTCATTAATGGGATCACATTTTATCTTTTGATACTGATCCCTAAATAGTAATATAAATAAATATCTTACCATTATTCATATGCAGCACTTTCGCTACTTTCTTTATAGTTGAATCTAGTTTAGAATCAGTGTTTTCAAGTTCAGTATTCAAGTCTTCTAACATCCTGCAACAATTTAATAAGACTTTTAAGTATAACTAGCTGATGCCCGCAACTCCGTACGCGTGGAATTTTAGATTCTCGTATGTTTTGTCACCGTTTAAACCTTCCCTGGACTTTCACGAATATTTCAAGACCAAAATCACCAAAATCGGCCTAGCCGTTCTCGAGTTTTAGCGAGACTAACGAACAGCAATTGATTTTTATATATAAGATATACCAAAGAAGCTTAAAGGACGTCATTACAAAGTTAATTTTTCTATTCTCATAGATTTACCAGGGCCCCGAGTCCACCAGAGACAATCTTTAGACCCTGAGATTTTTCGCGGAGTCGCGGGCAACAGCTAGTTTAAGATAAATATAACGTGTAGGGCTTAAAATCACTTTTTAATATTTCGATACACAAATAGGAACAATGCTACAGAAAAGTAAAAAAAAATATCATCATAATGTAATAAGGTAGTAGTTGAATGGAGTACTTACACAGCCTGTTCATCGAGCTCTATGCCAATTTGCTTTGAAACAGTCTTAAGCGATCCCACAGAGTTACTAATCACTTGGAGCTGATCATTTTGACTGACAAGCATCTTCTCTTGTACTGACATTATATCACTGTCGTAATCGAATCTATTTGGACTATCAGTTTGGTTCGCCAACTTCGAATATTTCGTGTACTTTGGCGTGGATGGCCATACATTACCCAAATGTATGGGGCTCTCTTCGCCAAGCAAAGGTTCCCTAGCTGTCCCATCATTGTCCCGGTTTCTATTCAAACTCATTTTACTCTTCATGACCTAAAATAACAAATTAAATTATTATATAGTTTTAATGTGAGCTAAAAATACATAAGCGAAGTTATGGTTAATAATGATGTCAAATACGGGGTTTTCAGTGTCGAATATAACGTCGCACACAAACACAACGTTATTTCATTGTTATTTCGTTATTACCTCAGAGCATTAATTCAACACCAGTTGAAATTGCCATTGTGGCGACCCCCTTTGAAAAAGGACCAACAGCAAAACTTATAGTCACTGTGTAGGGACACTGGTGCCGATTATACGAACACAAATAAATATATATAACTAAAAAATTTAATATTTTCTAACACTTGCGCGACTCATCTGTTTAAATAAAACTACTTTTTACGGATTTAGACGAGTATATTTGTTTTAAATTTTGGCCCGACGTTTCGGAGACCTTGCAGTCACCATGGTCACGGGTGAGACTCTCACCCGTGACCATGGTGACTGCAAAGTCTGCAAAGTCAAAGTAAAAAATTTTAGTTGATAGCATCATTATCACAATTCGGCAATGTTAACTGAACTTTGCTATTATAAAAACTGTGTATCATAGACTAACGATTTTAATTAATATAAATGTGTATGTCGTAGGAGACTTGATTAAAATGGTTTACTTAAGGATTTTTAGTTTTAACTTAGGTTCCAGTGAAGTGGGTCCTTAAATGGTGTCAATGGTGAGTAATTCCTTTATCTGATGAGTTCGAATGGTGACCCGTTGAATATTCATAAAAGGCGCCTTCCAAACCAGCTACACGTGTCGTAAGCCACGGATCGATCTCATCGTAGTAGAATGTTGTAGTTATCGTAGTTAGCTTATTCAGTATTACAGGGTGTTTGGATTGGAGATTACCCTGGCAATAGTTACAGGTGATGTCTACGGTGATTTTCTCCGATATGTACAATGAAATATCAAATAATAGATATATTGACACTACCTATTTTCCTTATTGTAAATGTTTGTACTGCGTCTGGGTGTTTCGATGTATTATAAGTATGTATTTACAAAAGAAAAGTAGTATATGTATTCTATCCGTATTCTGGTACCCATAACACAAGCATAAAAGCTTAGCTTGGGACCAGAGGACGTTATGTGTAATGTCCATGAATATTTATTTATTATTTAGTTAAGTTTAGGTGTGCACGTAGAATCGGTACCATTGTCTGTACAGAATGGTACCTACCGATTCTAAGTTCACAACTAAACTAAACGTAACAAAAAAATTTAAGTTGATTATGTCAATAACACAATTCGGCAATGTTAACAGAATTTTTGTATTAAAAAATCTGTATACTAACAATTTTACACAAATGTACACAACGAAACGGCCAATTAATGAAAATACAATGTAGTTGTTTTTAGTTAAGTTTAGTTATTGGTATCAATGTGTAGAGTATTGCTCTTCTATCTTTTTCAATGGGGTCACCTAACAAAAGTTGTAAAAAGACAGGTAGTAGCATGGCTGCAAGGGGCACTCAAGTCGGTAATTAAAAATCCTACCTATGCACACGAAATCGCCAAAAACAGCTATTCCTATCGTTATATATATAAATCTTCTGACGTGTGTTTGTAATTGAACTCCTCCTAAACGGCTGGACCGATTTTGATGAAATTTTTTGTTGTTGATTTTTACACAGAATTGTATGGCAAAACAACGTTTGCCGGGACAGCTAGTATTAACTAAAAACTAATTGTATCTATGCTAATGTTATAATGCTGAAGAGTTTGTTTGTTTGTTTGAACGCGCTAATCTCAAGAAACCCTGGTCCAATTTGAAAAATTCTTTTAGTGTTGGATAGTACTGTTATCGCGGAAGGCTATAGGCTATAAAACAAGCTGGGGAACTTCCTGGTGGAGCTGGGATGGCTGGAGTAACCAGCCCACTACCCTCCATCACACAAAATAGGCGCACTTAAGTCGTCGAGTTGTGGATACCGCCCGTAGAAGAAGAAGAAGGCTATAAAACATCACGCTGCGACCAATACGAGCGAAATATAAATGTGTTGCAAAAATGATGAAATTTTCTAAATTTCACACATATATAGTTGTGGGCACAACAGTTAGTTTTAACTAAAATAGTATTTACTCACTTTAACTTCCTGTTTTGTAGCCTCAATGAAACTTCTCCTGTCTGATATCTCTTTATTGTCGATTTTAAACTTAGAAGAATTCTTTTCTACAATACTTGAATAAGAATGTTAAGAAAAGTACATAAAAATATATAAATACATTTCGCTACGCCTTTTCCACTAGGAGTAGGCAGAGTATAATAATAAGTTTACGACGGGCCTCGTAGTTGAGTCGTTCATGTAACGGAGTGCCGATCAAGAGGTTGCATGTTCGATTCCCAAACAATCATTTGTGTGTTTTTTCTAATTGTCATACAAAATGTTTGTACTGCATCTGGGTGTTTCTATGTATTATAAGTATGTATTTACAAAAGAAAAGTAGTATATGTAGTACATTCGTATTCTGGTACCAATTACACAAGCATATTTATAAGCTTAGCTTGGGGCCAGAGGATGTTGTGTGAAATGTCCATGAATATTTATTTATTTATTTTCATCAGCAATTATGATAATTCTTACATTCCTACATTGGTACTTGACAATTAACTGAGTAAAATTGAGTATTTAAAAAAAAGTTCAGCCGTCTTTGTGAATTTGGTTTTCCTCGATTTCTCAGGAGATAACTACCAGATCCTGACCTGGAACCAATAGGACCACACGGGAAACATCAACTATCAAATTAAAAAATACATTAAAATTGCTTCGCCCAGTTAAAAGTTATGAAGTAACAAAAATAAAAAAATTTACGTACAGACAAATTGGGAACCTCCTTCTTTTCTTGAAGTTGGTTAAAAAAAACAAAAGAAATATTAATATACATTTAAAAGGATATTAATAGTGTCTTCTAAATCTTCAAGATCCCACTCGATACTACGTAGTGCGTTTCTTAATTCTGTAGATGTCCACTCCGCTTCAGGACTGTTGGGTATGGAAGGAGTCTTGAGGATCTCCTGCCACCGCAAATACAGGCCACGTGTTTTGTTCAATGCTTTGAACACCTCACTGTGTATAATACAAACAAAAAAATAATGTACAGTCAAAGACACCATAGCTTGACCACATTAGAAGCAATATCGCTTAGCAAGTATTCATAATTGGCACTGGCTGTTTATTATAGTGCAATTATAAGATAGTTAATTCCATAATAGAAAAGCCACTAACAGAAATTGGTACCAATTCTATATGCAGAACTAAACTAAAAAATGAAAATTGATGATGTCAATAACACAATCTGGGGATGTTAACTAAACTTTCTTATTATAAAGACTGTGTATTGTAGACTAACAATTTTAATGAGTATAAATATGAAGGTACAATGAAATAGCCAATCAATTGAAACATTTAAGTTTAGTTTAATCGTGCACCTAGAATTGGTACCATTGTTAACGAAATTTTAATTATGTTAAACAAGTAAATAATAGCTTAGTGAATGACATATAAAAAAGAACTCAGAAGATATATAATGTAGCAGTTACATGTTTTTAAGTGAAAGAGGCTCCATGCTAACACACCTTGACGATGTAGCATAATTAAACCAAAATACCCTCCCAAATTAAAGAAGGCCCAATCCCAATATTGGGTTGTTAGTAAACTGAGGAGAATTTGATCTACTCCTCAACAAGGCATATTTATAGACAATACAGATAAGGAATTGGATTGCTAAAACATTATGGTTGATATTTTGAGTATAAAACAAATATGACACTAATGTGATACTTAAAGATCAAGTTTTCAGTTATACACTCCAGATCTCTACATAAAACATAGTTAATATACATACACAAACACAGTGTTAATGATACATGATATTTATATAGAATATATAACTTTGTATAACCTAATATAAACAATACAATACAAATTGTAATATACATGAACAAGATACAAGGGTTTTGCCATATTTTTTCATGTTAGCAGTGCATATATTCAAAACATCTTTTCTCTACACAGAAAATAATGTTTTGGTTAGATACTTTCACTTCAAACTTACTCTTTGACGACGTAAAATGGATCTTCTAAAGTCATGTCAAACAATGATAACAATGTTCTAGCTCAAGGTGATTCATGTGATACGAAATTTAAACACAAATATTAGTTTCAAAAGACCACAGTTAGACGCACAAGTATATCCAGACGATCCTTAGCCTATCCCACAAAATATCGACATGATACCTACGTACCTATTCCGTCTATTGTTCGCTCGATGATATCCTATATTCTCCGTCCTTTGCTAACTTATGAAAAACAGACGGCTTGAGCTGTGTAACCTCTCTATATTCCAATGCGCAATCGCACCAAGTTTGCCATGAGCAGTAGATACAATTTGGTGCAACATCACCTCACACCCTTGCAATTATTCAGCACACTTGTCAACTCCACTCCAAGATAGAACCCAGCCTTTCGGTCCTCGAAAGACGAATTTTAAGGATAATTATACCCCAACCCAATTTGTAACATCTGTATGTCCAAGTATAAATAGGAACTTATATATTTAATTTAGCAGTAAATTGGTAATCTCTGTAAATAATAAAAAAAAAAATTATTGACAGTATTCAGTAACATATTACCGTAAACAAATCAAATTTATGGAAAAGAAACCATAGATTGGCATAGATATTAGATAGGCTACTATTAATAGTATTAATATCTCAACATGGGGTAGGAGACATCTTCTGTATTTTTTTACTACCATAAAATGAACTCTCATTTTGATTTTCCGCAACATTCTTTTCCATAAACATGACATTGTATGTACGCATTTAGCCCTTAGATAGGTAGTTATATCGTAGATGATGATAAAGACAAATACTATAAAACTATACACAATATTTTAGACAGAGTTACATACAAATAACATCCAGACTAGACCTGGAACATAAAAATATTAACTAGACTAGTTAGTAGTTTATCAACATTGACCCAATCGAAATTGAAATAACTTTAATAAGTATATTTATCATCGTCATCCAATCCAATTGAATTAATTTGAACCAATGCTACAAAATTGTAGACAAAATAATTGAGATGGCGACCCTAAAAAACAAAATGGCTGCTCTAGGTGACACGTTCCGACTTTCCTCCCACTGACAAAAACTTAGGTTTTTAGGAAAGTCGGAAGCCAATACTGAAACATGGAGACAAGAAGAAAGGAGGAATATCTTGTATGGGGGATCAGTCCTAAAAGTGTCCACTTGTAAACAGCAAATAACACTCACCGAAATCATGGAGACTAGAAGAAAGGAGGAATATCTCAGTATATTAAAAAGTGTCCGCTAAAAGGCAGCAAATTAAGGTGGCGCCATAGTAGCAAGTAGAAGAATTTTAAAAAGAGCGCCACAAATTATTAGAAAGAAAAGAAAAGTTAAATTTAAAGGCGAATTTTTTAAATTATTATATTATATAGACAAACATGACTATGAAATAAATTTATATTAATTATTATTATAATTATACGGTGTTTTAAGTACCCCAAATATTTGTAAATAGCGAATAGAAAATAGTATTAAAGAATTACCGCAACAGTAGCACACTTCACTCTGCTTATAACTGCTACATTCATATCATTTCCACTTGCTACACTAGCGCTATTTCGGTGAGTGTTATTTGCTGTTTACAAGTGGACACTTTTTGGACTGATCCCCCATACAAGACATTCCTCCTTTCTTCTAGTCTCCATGACCGAAATAGCGCTGGTGTAGTAATAGCAAGATGAATGATATGAATGTAGCAGTTATAAGCAGAGGGAAGTGTGCTACTCCCCGTTTTCCAATCAGAGCACAATAGCGCATTATGTGGCACAATGCTCAACGTTGAGTGTTCCAATTACAGCATCGCATCGCACAATCGAGCACTCTCAAAAGTGATACGTATCATACCAACTTCAGCGACAGAAAATTAACAAGTATTTTTTCTTTAAATTGGCATTGATTGAAATTTTATTTATATATTAACGTTAGTAATACTAGTATTATTTATTGTTAAAAAAAAATTTAAGGCTTTCGTTTCGTCGGAGTTTTTTGGAAATAATCAAAGTTAATTCAAGCTGTGTTTAAAAAAATTAAATATAAGTATGGATAAAGGTACAAACAATGAATTTTTTTTATATTCCACACTTATAATGTGAATACAATTTTATTTTAATATTTTTTTTCAAAACTCAACTTAGCGCACTCTGCTGGTGAATTTGAAAACTAATTCATGTTCCAATTAAGCGTCAGCATAGTACAGCATTGTGCGGCACTGAGTCGCATTATGCTCTGCAATATTAGAAAACTAGCAAGGCTTGCACCTTTTTTATTTTGTCATAGACTAACATATAGTACTCTATGCTGAACGCAAAGTTGTACGTCAGTTAGGGATGTCGCATTATGTAATAATAAATTATCGATTTTTTAAACATTCAATGTTTAAAAAATCGATAATTTGAGAATATAATATCGATTTATTATCGAAACTTCTAGTAATTTCAATAGCGTGCGGTTTGTCAATTGTACGGTCACGTATGTAAAGTAGGGAAGGATAGCAATCAGAGCGAATTAAACGGACGTGACAGTATATTTCTTATAGAAAATATCGTGTGTAGCTGCTCCTTTTGTTTTAATACTCTAAGCTTGATCTAGTGAATGGTTAGTTAAATTAATTTACTCAACTGTTTCAGATGGCGTAAATGTAATATTATGGAGCTTGTGTTAATTGACTGTTCGAGTTCCAGGTCAGAAAACCAAATGAATATCGGGGAAGTTGCAGATGAAAAAAAAGTATGACTTGATTCAATAATTATAAAAAATATCGAAAAATTAAAATTGTATGAAAATCGATTATTAGGCTTAATAATAACAGGTTTTTTATTCGATTATTTCTATAATCGATAGTTTTTTAACATCCCTAACGTCAATCTGACAGCAAGGCGACAAGCACACAATTCGTCGGATTTCGTCGAATTCACGGTACATTTGTCTGCCTTTACTCTTTACTTGTAGATACATATTTAGTTTTTGCGTTGCTCCCCTCTCTATATTCAGTTATTTTCTTTATAGATTCATGCAAGCATAAATGAAAGTTTTGTTATTTTTATGGTTTTTCAATTATTCCTTAGAATCAGTTCACAAAAATGAATTCAGTGTTGAATCCAGAGGCTCCTGAATTTTACCCACATTTAACAACAGTAACACAGGTGCGTGATTCAGCTACTTCCTTGACTTCAATGACAACAAGCATGGTATTATTGATGTTCAGCTTATGAAACCATGAGATAACTTTAATATTTTGCTTCGAATGTATATATTCTCGTATATTTCATGTGGTTAGGTAATATTAGATGTTTTGTGTACGATTAATTGCGCATAAACAATACTACCTCATGATGTCAAATGTGGCCAATATTTACCATGGTAAATGTTCTTAATTTACTTTTTTAGTATATTGTTTGAGTAAAACAATGTAAAACTTTATGCATATGCTGATCATGCCAGCATAACGGTGTTGCATTCGTCAATTATTCGTCACGTTTTCTCGACCTAGTTGTTGGAATTATACATGTGCTAATCTACAAACAATTCTATGTTATTGTTAATTAATGGTAACAGAAATATTGTATTATCAATTTGAAGTGGGTTGCATCAAATTTAAGCTATAATAAGATACCTACCTAGTTCATGATACCTACATAATATTATCGTTTAATTAACAAAGGTTTATTTAGGAAAAGTTTAGAGTTAAACTTAAGTTGAATGTATTGTAGCAAACAAGGCATTATCATCATCATCATAACATCACGCCTTTTTCCCATGGGGGTAGGCAGAGACTATAGAGCGCCATCTGCTATGATCGAAGCATACTTCCTTGGCTTCATCCACACTCATACATCTGGTCATACATGCCCGACGGTTGTAAGTGCTACGCACTTGCCCCTTTTGGAGTATTCCGGCGAAAACATCTTCTTCTTCTTCTACGGGCGGTATCCACAACTCGACGACTTAAGTGCGCCTATTTTGTGTGATGGAGGGTAGTGGGCTGGTTACTCCAGTCATCCCAGCTCCACCAGGAAGTTCCCCAGCTTCTTGACGTCGCCGAAGACCTCCCGGAGGCTACCCGGTGATCCCAGGTAGTTCGCCCGGTAAATTGCCACTCCGCTGCAATCTAGCAGCACGTGAGCGGCTGTCTCCTCAGCCTCCATGCATGCCCTGCACAGGGGGCTGTCCGTGATACCTAGGTTAAAAAGGTGTCTGTTAAAATTGCCATGACCTGTCAATGCGCCAGTTATGAGATGCATCTGAGATCTGTTTAGCTGTAGTAGTGCTCTTGTGAACCGACGATTTACTCTTGGAAGCGCCAGTTTGGCTTGTCTGCATTCCTCCAGGCTGTTCCAGAGGTCGTTGTGTAGTTTGTCAGTGCGTTGACGCAGAGGAATGATCGGTTCTGGTCCGGCGAAAAAAAAAATAAAAAAAAATATATTAAATAAGTATTCCGGCGAAAACATTATATAAACTAAAGATCTATTTATTATAGTTATATGTTATTATATGACTTGTAATAATAAACTTTCAAACTAGGCCATATGAATCTGTGATAATTTTAATTGAAACTAGCTGCCCCGGCAAACGTTGTTTTGCCATACAATTCTGTATAAAATAAAATTTCATCAAAATCGGTCCAGCCAATTTGTAGCCTATGTGTTATTCTGATGTATAAGCTATATTGTGGTAAAGTTTCATTCAAATCCATTCAGTAGTTTTTACGTGAAAGAGTAACAAACATCCATACATACAAACTTTCGCCTTTATAATATTAGTAGGATTTACTGTAAGAAACACAGATATTACCCGATGGTCGGTTGACGTTTAAAATTGAAGACAAGTAACTTTAGCCTGGCTAAATCGTACTTCATAGAATAATGATGTTTCGTATGACATATAGCCTGTAATAGATACTCATAGATACATATTTCTCACATACATCAATATGTAAGTAGCTTAAAGCCAACTTGAGTGATGTAGCCATAGACACTACATCTATTAAATCTGTGGTATGAAAGTATTGTATTGTACTTAAGAGTATGAACATGTGGTATTTTAGTCTGGTCTCTCTGTTTAGTGAGAGCTAAGGTTGCCTAAAGCATTGCTCGGCTCCGAGCCAATTCAGGTTTCAAATCATGGATGTAAAAACCTGTTATTTCTGATAAAAATCTGTTATACTTTGTTAAGGAATAGGTATGTATGTTACAATTTTTTTTTTTTAATTTATGTAGTGTTATAATTTGTACAACAAATAACTATTCACAAGAGCTATAGATATAACTAGCTCAAATAATGATTTCAAAGTCACTTAATAGTTTATCTTTAGAAAGGACCACAGTTTTAGGATCTACATAATTAGGATGCACTGGTGGGTGATCAATTGTATGTATTGAAACACAATTAAGTAGAAATATTATATAACATATACTAATAACATGCTTACTAATGATATAAATTTAGTAGCTGATGAAGATGATGATGTAGGTACGTGAGGAATTTCAAAAATTGTGATTCTTCAATATTTTTCACTGAAGCTTTGCTCTTATCAGTCACAGTGTGATGTTATATTGCATATAGGCAACATATAACATCACACTTCCACATCACATTCACATGCCTTCCTTGATAAATATACTGTCCAATACTGAAATAATTTTTCAAAACTAACCTGTGGTTCCTGAGATTAGCATGTTTAAACAAACAAAAGCTCTTCAGCTTTATAACATATATACTAGCTGTTGCCCGCGTGGAATTTAGAAAATTTTCCCTGTTTTTGCAACATTTTTCACTACTGCTTCGCGTCTACTAGTCGTAGCGTGATGTTATATAGCCTAAAGCCTTCCTCGATAAATGCCCTATCTTTTTTTTTCAAATTTTTCAATTAAATGATTGGCATGTGAAGCGTGATTCCAATGAATCATCAACCCCTAAATAAAATGATCAACCCCTAAATGCCCTATCTAACACTGAAACAATTGTTCAAATCAGCCCAGTGGTTCTTGAGATTAGCGCGTTCAAACAAACAAACTCTTCAGCTTTATAATATTAAGTATAGATTATAAATACAAAAGTTAATAGTAATGGTCATATTACTTTTGAAGAGTACCATCTCATATATATGACAAACTTTACCTCTTTATTAACAGTACATAACAGATGATATTTAATGGCCTACATCAATATTATCGTCGAGATGTACCTATTAACACAGCTAGTAGGCATAGAAAATGAAGAATTAGGGATATTTTTTTTGTTTACTCAAAATCTACTAAATATATTTTAATTCCGGCTCACGTGTTTCTATATATAATAGTTACCTATGTTTTTAAAGTTATTTCATTAGTTAATACGCGATAATAGACCGACAAATGAAAAAAATAAAAAAATTAGAAAGGTTGTTTCGCTAAGATTTTCTATCGAGAAAACTTTTTTCAATCGCGTTTCTGAGTTTATGCGATCCTAGATTATATATTGAAACATATACTTAAAAATTAAAGCTCTAGCCATTCAATCTAAAGAAAAAATGAAAACTTCGTACGTAGAAAAATGCACGAAGCTATTTTGGTATCCTCTTAATAAAGAATGATGCCAAGACCTTTTTAAATAAATACATTACTTATTATTCAAGTTTCTAGTTTCACACGCATTAATGACCCCAATGTTTCCTTACTTGTGCAAATAACTTCACGATATGTGAAATAGTTATGCCTATGTTGCATATTACGTTTTCAGCCCTAACCATGCATTATTTCCATTTTACAATTGTTTATTATATAACTAGTGCTGTCCATGATAATACGACGATATCGTCAAATATGCCGGTGGCTGCTGGATGATTTGTTGTTTTGTTTGTGCCGGACCATGTGCTGTGACGTTCAATGGGGAATGCCCAGCAGTGGATAGAGAAAGATTGGTGGATGAAAGGATGGAATACAAATATTCACTACCTGTAGACATTAAAATTATATAATTAACTAGCTGTTGCCCGCGACTTCGTACGCGTGAAATTTAGAAATTAAACCTTAACAAACGGAAGCTTACCATATCACTCGATAGATGGCGTTGTACAGTTCTTTTAAATCGCACTATGGTTTGGTTACACACATTAACAATTAAAGCTCGTGAAGATTTTTTAGTTTTAATTCCGATTTTCGCATTTATAAATTAGTAAGGATATCTACCCCATCTCCTCCCAAGGGTGCTGTAAAAGTGAGCTAAGCGATATTGCCCGCAGATAACATTCTCTGTGAGAGACAGAAAACTTGAAAATAAACCCTGTGCCAATACGCCTGGTCAGCGCGGTACAGTAGACCATAATCTCTCCCAAAGTGGAGGAGGCCCGTGTCAAACAGTGGGACCTGAATGGGCTGGAGAGAGAAAGACATTAAAAGCTTTAGCACTCATGGAGACTGTAGCTTCCTATTAGTGAAAATATTTGTAGGATTGGACCATTACTTTTGGACTTACCTACTTACCCCTTACATACATATTAAAAACTTTACCTTTTTGATTTGATTTATCATTTTTGATATTTTGCATGTAGCTCATCCATGGGAGAGAGCTGTTAACAATTGTTTCCATTTGGAAATCGGTCTTTGCAAAGAGGCTGGAAGCTAATATTATTCCTACATAACAATGACCCTATGAAACAAATTGAATAAAATTGTAACAGCTCTATGTGTAGCTTATTCCACACATATTCATTAACTATGTTTACATAGCTACAAATCATTTAAATGTCCAAAGATAAGATAAACATATTCTACTTATTTGTTCAAAATAATTACATGACAAAGAAAGTGCAGATAGAGTTTACTTACAATAGTTTTTTGATATAAAAAATTTATCTACAGTCAAAGATACTTACCTCACCTTAAGCTACTCTCATATGTTTGCAATAGACACCACTCTTTGTAAAGGTAGCATGATTTAGTGCGACCGATATTGATCTTAATACGTTCAGTGCGGCTAACGCTTATGCGCGTTTTTCTGATCTTCACCAAGTGCGGGCCGACGCGTATACGCGTCCATACAAAAAAAAATTTGTAGGCAAGCAGGGTGCGCCGCACCTGTGTGTTTATACCGTGTATTCTGGGTGTCTATTGTTTCGAAGCGGTCGTAAAATGTGGAATTGTAAAGGAGACTACACACTAGTCAGGTTTCTGCTACGAATATTGCAGGGGGGGGGGGACGGCGGCGGCGACGACAACAATAAATAAATAAATAAATATTCATGGACATTTCACACAACGTCTTCTGGTCCCAAGCTAAGCTTATATGCTTGTGTTATGGGTACCAGAATACGGATATAATACATAAACTACTTTTCTTTTGTAAATACATACTTATAATACATAGTAAACACCCAGACGCAGTACAAACATTTGTATGACAATTAAAAACATCACACAAATGATTGTCCTGACCGGGAATCGAACCCGAGACCTCGTGAACGGCAGTCCGTTATATGAACCACTAGACCACGAGGCCCGTCCTAATAATAATAATAATAACCTAATTTAGTACAATAGATTATTGAAATAATTGTATTATGACTCGCTCTTTTAACTAAAGTAATAGGTAGTTTTAGTCTATTTATAAATGGTGTCTATTACGAGGCGGGCGAAGAGTCGTAAATTAAAAAAAATTAAGAATAAAAGGGCTTTCGGGAGAAGGTACCTTTACTATTACTGTTTTATTAAGGTATAACTTACTATTTTAATAAAAACCGAACGAAGATATATTATGGCGTAAACTTCACAAAGTCTCTTACAAATAAACACTAGTGTGGAAGCACCTTTATCCATCCAACACCTTTATATGACCCGTAATTGTTATATGACAGTCATAAAACTCGAAAGTTACCGAACGCACATAAGCGTCGGCCGCACTGCGGGAAGGTAAAAGACAACGCGCTATAGCGTCCAGCCGCACTACGCGAGTTTTCTATGAACGCATATAAGCGTTCTTAGCACTACGCGAAAAATTTTTTGAACGCACATGCGCGTTTTCAGCACTGGGCGAATGACTCTTTTATTAGCATTGGCTATAAATTCGCAAATTATTCAGCATTGAACGCGTTAAACCAGTAAAGCATCAATCAAATGCATCAATCTTAATACATAGGGGCTCCTGGTGGAGTGGTTCATATAACGGACTGCCGATCATGAGGTCTCGGGTTCGATTCCCGGTCAGGACAATCATTTGCGTGATGTTTTTAATTGTCATACAAATGTTTGTACTGCGTCTGGGTGTTTACTATGTATTATAAGTATGTATTTACAAAAGAAAAGTAGTATATGTATTATATCCGTATTCTGGTACCCATAACACAAGCAATAGAATCTTAGCTTGGGACCAGAGGACGTTGTGTGAAATGTCCATGAATATTTATTATTTATTTATTATTATTTATATTTGGAATTGCCAGCTCGTAATATTGTTTCTCTAGGTAGCCTGTAACATGAACATATTATAATACTAGAATATTTGTTGCAGGATGGCTACGGCTCAGTCCAAAAATCGACGATATCTTCCAATACTTTTCCGATGGGCACAACTTACGACTTTTTTACATCGCTGACTAATTTCAATGTTGTCACTTGCATATTCAGTGACAATGTTATTAATCAATCCAACCAAATAGTTGAAAATGAGTTGCCGAAAGTGAAATTTCTACGGTAAGTCAGTCTAAAATTTTTAGCTTACTTAATTCAAGCCTTGCAATATATAAATTTCCATCATTATCTTTTGTAATTGAAATCGCTTAAAGTAAAACAGAATAGCTGCCATTTTTTGAAATTTGCTGCAAAATTGTTGAGATTTTGCTGTTGCTTATGATTTTGCCATTACCAATAGAGTTATAAACTTTTTTTTGTCCATTGTAGCAATGACCATGAAAATAATATTGAAAAATTAGTTGATAGGAATGATATTTTTTTGGACAGAATAAATATCAACCTCGATACTTCGTCTGGTGTGAACAAAGGAAGTGATTTTTTCAATGGAACAATGAGAAAGCCAAATATTTCTTCTTGGAATAATTCGCCTGTAATAACAAAAATTCAGGTATGTAACATATTTTATTAAGGTTACAATGTAAGCTTTGATTTTCTTATAATATATACATATAATAAAACTGTAACTGACAATTGTTTGTTCACGCTAATCTCGGGGACTGCTGGTTGGAATTGACATCTTGTTGTGCATATTTGACATACTACTCTATTTTTGCCTTTTTTCGTGGAAGGTAGTAAGTAGTTCAAGTTTATTTGATTTGGAAATGGAGTAACTAATCAAAAAGCTAAACTCGAATAGCGACAACTTTGATGCGGTCGATCCGCGATGCTTAGCATACAAAGGTTCTGCCAATTTTCGTAGCTTTTGAAATATCAAGAAGCTCTAGAGTAATCAATGATTCTAATCCTCCTATAGAATACTAAGAGTGCCGAAAAGATTATTTAATTGGCCATAGTATAAGAAGATCCTTATATTAGTGCCCTGAGCAACTATTTTAAAATACTCGTAACAGCGTGCCTATATTATTTGACTTTGTTCTTTTCCCAAGTATTGGTAATTTAGCCGAAACTAATAGATATAATAACTTTAGAGAGCTTTAGTTTTTGATAAGTGTACTTTTCTCGTTAGATCTTTGTACTCTCGTTGCTAGACAGAAACTTGGTAATAGCAATATTTTATTAGCTATTAGTCAGTTTTGCTTTACAAATAATCTTCGTGATTTAATCTTCCTCTACCTTATCTGATCTCTATTTATAATTGTTTACTCCTTAATGGCTGGTATCTTGTCTTTTCCTTGCTGCTCATCGTTGCAATATTTTCCTGCGTATTTAATATCC
Organism: Orgyia antiqua; assembly: GCA_916999025.1. Classification (NCBI taxonomy): domain Eukaryota; kingdom Metazoa; phylum Arthropoda; class Insecta; order Lepidoptera; family Erebidae; genus Orgyia; species Orgyia antiqua. The sequence continues at coordinate 14,487,081 of OU779863.1, read as the reverse complement.
ATAAGGAATAATCTTAGTTCATTGAAACGTCTAATTTTTTTCGAAAAACAGTTAAACTAACTAATAAGTGAGCAGAATAAATAAATATTTTGTTTTGGATTTGTATAGATAAACGATTTTCAACAGCCATTCTTCATTGAATTAAAATCACGGACGTAGACTTCAATTTTATTACATTGTACAAATGCCACGATACAAAGGCGAGATGCATAAGAGTCACGGGTATGTAAGAGGCCTTGAGCCTGGCCTCACGTACAATGCAATTCGCTGATAAAGACATATTGGACGAGACTTGTCGCTACACATTTTATAGTTATGTTGTGACAGAGCTGTTAAATATTTCAGAGCGTTTCTGAGGCGTGTACTATGGTACTATGACACCTCATTTTTGATACTGCATCGTAAAATTTTACTAATTGCGTTTTCTTTGTGTTACTGGTCAAATAAGTTTAATTCAATTCCAAGATCCGAGCACTAACCGCATTATCGACATCTTTTTTCCCACTCTTAGGCATAGATCTTCGACTTTTGTAATTATTACCCACTTGGTGGTTATCTATGCTTCCGCTGTAAGTTTTAATCTGTTGGGTAACTAATGTTTTGTTTTTCAGTGTACTAACTTATATACCAACGATTGCCAAAAAATGTGTATATTTTATTACCATGGTTTAATCTAGCGGCATTTATTTTTCTCTTCTGTCTTGATCTACGCTGATCAGACGTGTTGGTGTAGAATTAGTTTCGAGATATCCGTTTCTCACAAAGACAATATCTGATAACATTTGTCTTTAGACTCCTTTTTACAAGAGTAAATGGGATGGTGAACTACGCATGTATAGATTTTGGTATATTGTAGGCTACATAAACTCTTGAGTTGCCATTAAATATTGTAATCATATTGCAGATGGGTTCAGCTACATTGATAGGCGCAAAAAATATCCCGAGACCTCAACTTAATTTCAAAGATCCTGTTGATAATTCTGACAGCATATGGATACCGAAAATAACTTACAAACCTAACAATATTAAACCGCTTGCATTGACAATGATGTATGATGAAGAGGGGGAGCCGATTGGGTAAGTCATAATGCTTTTATGCAATATCTAAGTTTATAAGGCACATTTCAGACATCGTTTTATGGCATAGAATAATATCTCACAGTAAAACACTGAATGACCAGGCTTCAAATATTAAGGCAGTATTGAGCTCGTTCCGATATTTTTTTATTTAAATATTATATATCATTATGTTTAACTATTTAAATATTTATGGTATGATAAAATCTAAACCTTGGCGGATCAACAAAAAGGTTGGCATATAGTAGGTCAAACGATCGTAAAACCATTTGGAATAATTTGATGACATTCATGGCTAGGTGAGATTAGTACAGTATGGCCACGGGTGGTCAAGTTGGACTCTTGTTCGCCTGCTCCCAGTATAATCCACTCCGTGGAGAGATGATGCCGGATGGTGGCTGTGAGAGGATGCTCTCGGGGTGCCGCTGGGTGGATAATCAGGGCGGGGTACCGGTGCCGAATTTCTAACGGAGTTCCGTTTCCCTCGGAGATTTTATGGTCGAGGGAGCTACACTACCCTACCGTCTTCACTGCATAACGGGTGCGCAGCTAGTCATTTTGCCTGCCGTAAACAGAAAATGTCTTCGGATGCGAAAAAGACATTGCAAAATATAAACATAGGCAAATTAGCGGTCTTCGAAGGTCTTCGGATGTTAATAAAACAGGTCGAAACGAAAACCGATATAGAATAATACAAATAGCAATAAAACTAGTTAAGGGCAGGTTGGCCTTGTCATCGATGTTGTCAGTTATACCATTGCATAATATTAGTTTAACTAATTTGCTGTGTTAGCCAAAATGTTGCTCACAATAGAAAAAAGCTTATTACTGAAAAAAATTGCTTAAAGTGTCTGTCTGTCAGTGATTCTAAAATTTCAATGACTTTTTAGTGCTCCCCTCAATTTCTAGCTACTTGAATCTACTTTGTCGACAAACACTGATTACATACATTACCTTTTCATAAATAAGGTCTTGGTACGCCATTAAACTGCCTATTTTAAATACGTATTATTGTGATAGTATCGAAATTCTGAAAAGAAATGATATATTCTTAAAATTCTTCTCTACAAATATAATTGTATGTTATACCAATAGCTTCACCATTAGAATTTAAGGAAAGATAGATAATGATGATGATCCTGTGTCAACGCGGCTGGTCAGCGTGGCACACTAGACCATAATGCCTCCCAAAGTAGAAGAGCCCCGTGCCCAACAGTGGGTCGTTAATGGGCTGGAGAGAGAGAGAGGGAGATGATGACGATAGACGTAAAAAACGATACTGCTTTCAAATAATATTAACTGATTTACCGTATTGATATTTTTCTAGTATTTTTTCAAAATTGCTTCATATCTAAAATTCTCGTGTCACAATGTTCGTTCCCATACTCCTCCGAAACGTCTTGACCGATTCTTATGAAATTTTATATGCACATTCATGAGAATCGGCCTCTATCTATTTTTCATACCCCTAAGTGATAAGGGTGGTACACCCCTAACAATTACATATATGGCAAAACAACGTTTGCCGGGTCAGTTAATCTAATATATAAAATTCTCGTGTCACAATGTTCGTTCCCATACTCCTACGAAACGGCTTGAGCAGTTCTTATGAGATTTTTATGCATATTCAGTTAGTCTGAGAATCGGCTACTATCTATTTTTCATAGCCCTAAGTGATAAGGGTTGTCCACTCCTAACATTCATATGGCAAAACAACGTTTGCCGGGTAAGCTAGTATAAATATAGTTTTACTAAAATACGTGAACAATTTTCAGATATGAACACCCATACAAGGTTGAGCTGGACTTATACCAACCGCCTTCAGAATTTGTAATTGCTAGTTCTGAAGAGCCAACATTTCCCGCATCGCTCGAAAAAACCGAATATACATTTATAGATACTGAAGTAAAACTTGATCGTCTTGTGGAACATTTGAATACAGTGAAGGAACTAGCTGTTGATTTGGAACATCACTCCTACAGGACTTATCAAGGTGAGTCTTTTACCTTTTTAAATAATACTGAATTTCTTTTCAAGTTGAAAGAATAAGAAGACGAATCGCCGTGAATCCATGGTCATAGCCAGAATTTGGTTTCGAAGATGGTTAGGTTGGAAGGAATTGAATGGGTTGGAAATTGGTTATGTCCATGCACGAATCACTAAATTGTACAGTATTTATATATGCTTTTTGAAACTTTCAGAAAATTTAACTATGATATATAATTATGTGACACATGTAGTGTTTTATAAGAAGTATGATGACTTCTATTGTATGTTGTATGTAGGCAACATTTTCATGTTTTGTGTGACCTATGTATATTTTTTTGTTCAGGACTAATTTGTATTAGAAAGGTTTTTGAAGTCACTGAATTTTATCGGCTAGAAACGTCATTCTTCGTATGATTTGTTAGTTCAATACCTTTTTTTAATGGCTCTGGTATTTCAATTTTCGATATTTAAGCGCACATCTTAACAACGGCTTCAACAAGCCAGTTAAAGATAATTTTAATTAAAATTGGAAATATTGAATATTTGTACTGCATCTGGGTTTTTAATATGTATTATAAGTTAGTATTTAATTGTAATGGTAAGAAAAGTAGTATATTATGTATTCTATCCGTATTCTGATACCCATAACACAAACATATAAGCTTAACTTGGGACCAGAGGACGTTGTGTGAAATGTCCATGAATATTTATTTATTTATTATTTTTATAAATTAATTATAACTTTTTTATCGTTTAATTTTTATTGCAATGTTATTTGTTTATACGGTATATCAATATAGGTTCGTATTTCATTATGCTTGACCTATCTTAAAGTACATACCTAGTAGATATACGTTCTTTGCACGTGTTTATTTCACATTTTTATACATGTACTATATGTACATTTAATTTACATGCTGAGATAAATTACTTAACTGTTTTATTTATATATTATTTGTTTATAATTATTCTAGTGGTCTGTAAAAATTACTAGGTTTAACTTTGACAGGGTCGTGTCCTTAATATGCTGCATAAATTCAAAGGAACTTCCCCATTCAATTTGGCATTCTTGTTTTCCACCAAATCCGTTGTTAATGGTCGATGTGATCTTAATAAGTGTCAGTTAGATTCAAGAGTTCCTGTCGACATAGATTGTCGGCAGGAACTCTTGAATCTAACTGACATTCATGCGTTAGGTTATTAGGGAGTCTTTTTATAGCGGTGGTATAAGCCTTGAATCGGAGTCAACTGATGGAGGGATACTGTGAATCAAGATTTAACAACCCCCTTTTTCCCACTTCCGTTATTGACTTGCTTGCTTGCTTTGCTGTTTTTGGAGATTTTAGTAATATGTACACGTTTATCCACAAATTTTTAACGGGTTTAATAACTATGTATATACAGTTCTTAGATTTTTAAACCAGTAAACCGTCCTGTACGATGTCTGTCTACCTAGGTGTCTCTGTAAATCTATAGGTTTTTGTTGACTATTTTAACAATTCTTTAAGAAAGATTGTCTAATCTTCTAGATAAATAATTTTTGAAATGCGAATGCAATAAGAAAACAATTCAGAAAACACTTTCGCGAAATTCCAATCACTACGAAGTTTTGATCATAGGTTTGCGTGACAACTATTGTAGAGATTTCATAATTAATCAGCATGTCAATGCTAATTCACATTTATTTCTATAGATTTGCACGTGTATGTTGAACTGTTATAGAAGATCCTAAATAATCACAAGGCACGTTGACAACCTTGACTCCATTTCCTCTCTTTTATCATTCCGTTCACGTGTACAAACACTCTTTGAGGATATAGTTATGTATTTTTATCTGTGCTCACCTTAACCTTTGTTCGCTTTTATTACATTCAAAGAAGTATTATGAAGATTTTCGTTGTCCTGAATTCCAACTGACTTGTATTAATTTTCATGTTATATTTTGTTTTTTTTTCGAAGGTGAATTTTCTCCTTTGGTTATGGGTGGACTCTTGTAGTATAAACTGTATTAACTTATAACTTGGACTTGTGATACGTTAATCTCAGGCTGTTTCCGAGTTAGGCAAAGTATTAATTAGATATTTGTATCCCTAACCGTATGGTGATAAGTCTTGTATGGGAATATCCTTACTTACGAGCTTACCTTAGTGTTAATGTGTGGAACGAAACGATAGCGCGATTTAAAAAACGTACAACGCCATCTATTGAGCAGAAGAGTAAACTTCTGTTTGTTAAGGATTGATTTCTAAATTTCACGCTTACGAAGTCGCGGGCAACAGCTAGTCAACAATAAACGTATGTATTTAAGTAGTTATACGTTATGTCTGATATAGATGTAAAAGAAAAATTTCTATTTTCTTCACAAACTTTTCGTTTAAGGTCTTCTGCTTTTTTCGCATTAGCACAGTAGTTTCTTGTAAAATTTTCCTCTAGTACCTGTTATCCGCATTTATCATCATTTAGCTGGATCTTATACTGCCTTGCCTAGGTAAGGCAATTATATTACCTTTTATCTGGCTGATAAACTACCAAAGAACCCTTTCTTTGATTTTGGAATGGTCCCTAGATTGTGCCACTTAGCTTCCCAGAATGAACATATGCTAATATTTTTATACCTTTTTAAAATAAGTTCATCCGTCTAAAAATCGACCCGTGTCAAGTAAGGTTACCTTATTATCGCTTTCCGTACAATGGGTGCAATCGTCTATGAGCGTCTAGACACGCCGTCATTAGGTATTGCAAAAGAAACAATATCATTATGACCTTATTTACTGCTACCAACATCACGTGGCATATAAATATATTTATTATTAATATTGAATGTGATGCAATTATAAAAAATAATATGGATGTAAAGAAATATATTTTCTATTTATTCATACATTTTTTATTTTATTTTCATTTCGAAGGTCTTAATTAAAAACTTTCGCACCATACATTCCTTTGTGTTGCTAACTCATTTGATATAATGAATCATTATTCTCTTGAATAGGATACAGGCTGGACTAGGATGTAGATAGATAAGTTAGTTAATAATTGTTACACGTACCTCCTGCCCTGGCTGCCATTATCCCATTATTTGGGGACGGCGCTACTTAATTTTTTCTTAGGTCTTCCACTACACTTTTTCTTTCCACATATATTCGTTAAACTCTAACGATATTCCTCTTTCCTTTCCTATTTTCCGCTCGTCTCATTATATGACCATACCAGCACAGCCGCTCATTCCTTAATTTTTAAGTCCCTGGAGACTTCCTCTCTCTCTCTCTCCAGCCCATGTACGACCCACTATTGGGCACGGGCCTCCTCCACTTTGGTAGGGATTATGGTCTACTGTGCCGCGCTGACCAGGCGTATTGGCACAGGGTTTATTTTCGAGTTTTCCGTCTCTCACAGAGGGTGTTATCTGTGTGCGATATTCCTTAGCTGGCTTTTACAGCACCCATGGGAGGAGATGGGGTGGTGAAACTTGTATTCTTAATCCGTCACCACACGGAGACTTTCTCTAATATATCTCTATTCTTATTTTATCTATTCGTGTGACGCCACACATCCATCTCAACATTCGCATATCCGCAACGTAAATTCGTGTTTCATCCATCACTATTATGGCCCAGCATGGGGCGCCATAATAATAATAATTGTTATATGTACTTAGTATATATGAAAATAAAAAAAAATATATTGGCGTATTGACTTTAGTATTTGGATATATCCTTTTGTAAAATTAACATTTATTTTCTGTATATTTTAAGTGACGTAGTATTTAAGTGGTTATTTGGTCACTGACCTTGCGTCTAATGTACTGGGTTCATTTTGTAATGAGTTACTTTGCGACTTACATGATTGTGTCGTCATATATAAAGTGTAAATGTAATTTGTTTATGTGAATTGCTGAAGGATTGTTGAAATTACTACTGAGTAATGAATCAATTCATAATTGTTTCTTTCACTTATACTTTCTACTTATATCTTTACTTATTTGTGAGCTTAAATCTAGAAAACTACGGAACGGATTTTGATGCGTTTTTTTTTTGATAGATTGGCTATGAAGGTTAACATGTATAATTTGTTAAGGTCTGGCGTTTTAATACGTAGTCGCTTTTAACAACTAGTATAGTAAGAATTTTCTAATCTTAGTAAGAAATCGTATGCAGGTCTATTGTAGGCAGCGCAACAGTATCCTCTTATTATTATGTTCCCAATACAGTTCGTGCTTTTAACAGCAATTCAGCTAGCCTTGTGTTCCTGTATCATTTACACAAAAGTTTATACACGAAAATAGAGTTACTTTGAATTCTATGAATAAATCTTGTAGTTGAAGTAACTTCCTTAAAGACTTAATACTATTTACTGTCTATGATAATAATATAATTTTATGATAGTGAATGACTATAATTAGGCAGTGATGGACGTATACCTTCTTCTGAGATGAATGTCCCAATAATGAGTATGGGATGTTGAATGTTGTTGGATGGATGATGATTGATATTCCTGTCGAAATGACTTTTCTATCACTATACCACGTTGATCAAGCGTGTTGCATCGTGTTGAATTTCTAGCTAATTGTCTGTCATAGAACATATTATCTGCTTAGGTTATCTCTTAGCTGATTAATCTTTCAACCACGGGAAGCATATGCTTTTTAATCCATCATCTCACGGATCCGATGATCAAGCGTCAGTTTTTTGCATGTAATTCTGGTGTCGCGGTGTTTTGTTTGACCAAACGCCTCTGATATTTTGTGTACGTAATGGGTAGATCTGAGAATTAGTCAACATAGTTATCTATTTATACTCTGTATATCTTATATATAAAATTCACGTGTTACAGTGTTCGTTACCGTACTCCTCCGAAACGGCTTGACCTTTTTTTATGAAATTTTACATGCATATTCAGTAGGTCTGAGAATCGGACTACATCAATTTTTCAAACCCCTCCCCCCACTGACATTTGTATGGCAAAACAACGTTTGCCGGGTCAGCTAGTCTAATATATAAAATTCACGTGTCACAGTGTTAGTTACCGTACTCCTCCGAAACGGCTAGACCGATTCGTATGAAATTTTGTATGCACATTCAGTAGGTCTGAGAATCGGCTAACATCTATTTTTCAAAATTTTTTTTTAGTATGGCAAAACAACGTTTGCCGGGACAGCTAGTTAATATTATAAAGTTGAAGAGTTTGTTTGTTTGAGCGCGCTAATCTCAGGAAACACTGGACGAAAATTCTTTCAGTGTTAAATAGTGCATTTATTGTGGAAGTCTATATAACATCACGCTGAGACTAATAGGAGCGAAGCATCGGTGAAAAAAACGGGGATATTATACAACAGCTAGTTTAATATACCTCTAGAAGAGTTCCACTAAGTACGCGAGTGAAATGGCAATACTTGGCTATTTATTGTAAACAACTCTAATTTAAGTTAAGCGATTTGCGTCACACTCAGTGTCTAATTCACACACCAAGGTGAATAGATAACTAGAGTCGGCATCGCAAAAGATTATTTTAGTGCGTATAAGGTAAACTGATAATCGTACAAGACCTTTCAGTTTTAGTCCAGTTTATTGAATAATCCTCGTTTAAAGATTTATTTTTTAATTTAAAAACAAATGTATTTGCATGTTGATGAGAGAAAAAGGATATGTAGATTATAGAAAATATAGATAGGCTGTGTAAGTGATGATATGAATTATTGCATGGAATTATATATTGTTTAGACCGGAAATGACTTGTTTTGTTATGCTAAGTTTTACATGATTAATTACTTATTATTATAGAAAGCTTTATACTAAGGTCACACAGTATCATAGTTTTTACTTTGAAAAGTAACAATTTATCTGGGTACCCACAGAAAACAATAATTCTAAGTTAAGATTTGTTAAGTTGGTATGATTTTTTTTTACGTAGTTGTTCTTGCAATCTGCCTGAGATTTAGGCATTTAGCTAGAGGTTACATATAGAATTATATGACATGAATGGAATTAGTCCAATGACTAATCCATATTGATTTTTCCAGGTAGGTACATTATATCAGGTCCTGGGGAGCCTTTCTTTTAAGCCGGTTGAAGGAGCCGGTAGACTTATCCATTAAATACAAAGCAAGAGCGTTTGGGTGGTTCGAGATACGCTTCGCGTATGCTGTGAGCTTGTTGGGAATTTTTATAAACACGGGTATTGAAAACTAGAAAACCCTAATACACTGGTATTCCTAACCTATGTCAGGAGTTAGTGTTTATTACAGATCTAAATATTTAAGTATTGAATACATAAATGATTTATGATTATATGTTATTAGTTATTCTCCCGCCCGCAAGTTCCTACGCGTGTAATTTAAATCACATAGGGGTGTGTATCGTGTGTTTGGCAGTAAACAGCAGCCTATATCCTTTCTCAGAATCTAAATCATCTGATCGTACTTTAGTTTAGTAATTTTGTCGTAAAATTTGTAAGTATGAAATTTATGGAAGTATATTTTGTTGCAGGTATAACATGTCTCATTCAAATCTCGACTGACGGGGGTGGTGACTTTATAATTGATGCGCTGGCCGTAAGAGAACATATTCATAAACTGAACTTGGCATTCACCGATCCTAAAAGACTGAAGGTGAGTACATCTTATCAATTAATTTATGCAATGGTATACAAGGGCATATGTTTTAGTATTTTCCTTAATTTATTGTACATTTTATTTTTCTTTGTATTGTCTTCTTTTTTACCTAATTTATTTGCTAATTTAAATTATCTTTATATATATAAATCTCTTGTCACGATGTTTGTCCGCGATGGATTCCTAAACAACTTAACCGATTTTTAATTAAATTGGCACACTATGTGCAAATTGACCCAACTTGAAAGATAGGATAGTTTAAATTTCTATTTATAGTCGCAATATTATTTTATTGCAAATTATTTGTCTACCCTGATATTTGTATGGCAAAACAACGTTTGCCGGGTCAGCTAGTCTAATAATTATAAAATTCTCGTGACACAATGTTCGTTCCCATACTCCTCCGAAACGGCTCGACCGATTCTTATGAAAATATGCATATTCAGTAGGTCTGAGAATCGGCTACCATCTATTTTTCAGACCCTTAAGTGATAAGGGTTGTCCACCCCTAACATTTGCATGGCAAAACAACGTTTGCCGAGTTAGCTAGTTTATTATATTTTTCACTGTATACGAGTCATATTCAACAGAAGGTATGAAAGAGAAATATAAAGTAACAAATTATTGATGGAAGAATCTCGAATATCAGACATCCAGCCCATTAACGTCCCACTGCTGGGCAAGGACCTCGTCGGCTTTGGGAGGGCTTTTGGTCTACTATGCCGCGCTGACCAGGCGTTTTGGCATAGGGTTTAATTTCGAGTTTTCCGTATCTCACAGTTAATGTTGCTTATAATGTCCCTTAGCTGACTCCCACAGCACCCTAGGGAAGAATCAGGGTGGCGACATTTGTATTTTTAATCCGTCACAACACGGACAAATCAATAGTAATCTTCCTTCCTTGCCCTAATCGGGCCATAGTATATGTTTTTAACATATCAATGAGTGGTCCCATTATGTGACTAGGTGCTTCCGCAGGGTTTCTCTATTTGCGCCATCACCACATAAACATACGAGGTGACAGCAACCCCCTTTGGGTTACCAACATGGGATCCATAATTCTTTAATTTACAATTGTATATCGTCGCATCTAAATACAATCGACAACCCTGATTTCAAGAATTGTTATAATGTCTACCTATAATCATATTTTGATTTACTCATTTACAATATAAAATGTTTAACTACATTATATAGTTACTATGTACGTGCACAATGTAACATTTGCTTACACTGAATTTTTAACTAACAATTAATAAATAGTATGTTATAATAAAACTGATGCAGACATGTTGCGACATTGAAATGTAACAATTATAATATTCAATGTTTAATATACATATATCATCATATATGAATGATATTTTTTTAATATAAAATATACATTTTCAATGACTAGTTCAAAGGTGATGCTTATAGTTTAGTATGTAAATACGGAAGTTGCAAATTAGATTTGTTGCCTTAGTTTTAGCCTTGGTTTTAGCCTTGGTTTTTTATTGCTGTGACATTCTTCATCCTGTGCATTCTGCTTAGCTGCTCTTCTAAATGTTTAATCTATCACATTTTTTTGGCTGACCTTGGCTTTTCTTCTTCAACATTTTTGAAGAAAATAATCTTGGCTTGGTCACATTTTTCGTTCTTGTTTGTAAAAATGACCTTGTTCTATCGCACTCTGTTTGATGAAAGTGACCTTGATCTATCAATTTTATTACATAAGTACCTCGCGTTGAGTATTAAATCAACAGGGGCAATTACATACGATGTTTTCTTTGACAAAAATGCTGTTATGTCAGCGAGGTGCCGAGGTAACGCACACAGAGATGACGCCGTGCAGCAAATCGCCTCAGGCGCAATAAGAACCGAAAATTGCTGTTGCTCAATAAGACCTCTTGTACCTTTTCAGTGGGGGTCGCCTAATAATATCAACTCCTGTTGGATAGACGCTCTCTTTATGATATTAACCTTGGCTTTTCTATTCTCTCACATTTTTTTCAATGAAAGAGACATTGGCCTGTCGGTTTTATTAGATGTTTCGTTCCTCTTTTTGTAAATGACCTTAGATTTTCTGTTCTTTTGCTTTCTGTTTGATGAAAATGTCCTTGGCCAGTTCGTTGTCCTTTTTTATAAAAATAACCCTAGCTTTTCTGTTTTATCCCATTTGTGGTTAGTCTTTATGAAAACATATTTCTTATCACAACTATTCTTTCCATGTACTTGGCAGTTCTTCTAATATTCACATTTATAACATTCTTAGTTCTATGTAACTGGAAATAACAGTAATTGATATATGCATCATAACGGGTGCTTGCTGCACATGTTTGTAAATATAATTACCAAATTTCATTCTCATACAATGATTTCATTTGTTTTGTAATTGAATAAATCACCATGTTGCAGTTCGTCAAAAACATTTCTATTATTATGAACGTTTCAAAGGAGTAAACGATTGTGTATATAAACTATTAGATCCGGCCCGTATATATTTTTTTTGCTATAGCTGGATTAGCGTCTTTTTTTCAATTCTTTGTAAGTCTATTTATAACTGTGTCCTATGATGATTTTAGGGGTCACATATTCGTCCCAAGGCGTAAACCGGCTAAAAGAGTATTTTAATCTCGTGGTTATACCTCTGGTGTTGCAATCATCTATATTCTATCAGCTACAGTAATCGATTCCCATTAGGCGAGCCGTAAGCTTGTTTGCCGTTTGAAGTTTAAAATAATAATAGTTTAAAAAAACTAAAAAACACGCTTTATTTAATCGAATTATTGCATTGTCATCGGTCTTTGACAGGTGTGCAAAATTTGAATAGAATCTGACCGTTTAAAGTGGGTCAAAATAGCGTCCAAAGGAGTCGGTTACAAACATACAAACATACAAACAAACAAACATACAAACAAACATACAAGTGAAGCTAATATAAAGCGTGTAAAAAGATATCATCCTCTGTAAGAATTGACGAAAATCTGAAAACTTATCCCTATGCCAACACGATTGGTCAGCCGTGAGATAAGTAGATCGAATACCTGAACATCGAAGCCCATGGATCTGTATCTCTCTCTCTTTCTCTCACTCTATTCAGCCTATTAACGTGTGGGACGATTATGGATAAATATAAATGAAACGAAAGAAATCTCGTAGCATTCTTCACAAATAATTATTATTTATGTATTACTTTTATTTCAGGTATTCCACGGTGCTGATTGTGATATCTTGTGGCTTCAGCGTGATTTTGGTGTTTATTTAGTTGGATTGTTCGACACTTATCAAGCAGCTAAAGTGCTTAAACTATCCGCATTGTCGCTTAAATACCTCCTCATGAAATATTGCAACGTGGATACTGATAAGAGGTAAGCTTTTAATGATGAACATTGATGATATATTAATGCTGTGCGTTGATGATGATAAAGTTTAGTATATCCGATTTATATTAAACTGTATTTTTATTAGATGTGCCTATAACGTATAGGAGTATTGGGCGTTGAAAATAATTTTAATATCTATAATATCTATTAGAAAGCAAAAGAGTTTGTTTGTTTAAACGCGCTAATTTCAGAAACCAACTATTGGTTCGAATAGAAAAATTCTTTTTGTGTTGGATAGCCTATTTATCGGGGAAGGCCATAGGCTATATAACGTCACGCAAAATTTTTCCTAATTCCACGCATACGAAGTCAAGAGTTTTCGCAATCACACAAATTTTTGTTCTGGCCTATAAATCTAATCTAATTCAGGAATTCTAAATCCTTGGATAATTATAACCAAAATCTGATAATATTTCCTACATTATCTCATTACCTTCCTATAGTTTTAAAGTCCCACCGCTGGGCGCCTTCTCTATTTTGGCGCCTTCTCTATTTTGGAAGGGTTTTCGGTCCACTATCCCATGCTGACCAAGTGTGTTTACAATAGGCTTAGTTTTGAGATTTTCGTCTCTTACATTTGATGTTTAGTGTGTATAATATCACTTACCTGGCTCTAACAGTATCCTAAAGAGGAAATAGGGTGGTGACACTTATATTCTTAATTCGTCACAATCAATTCAAACCCATTTCCTAAGTATTAAGCTTTAATATCGAGTTTTCCATCTCCCATAGTAATCTAAATATCATCTTATAGAATTATCGTCATTATCTATGAGAACGAGTGGGTTGGTGACACGTTTATTTATAATCATTCACCATTTCTCTCTCTCTCTCTCTCTCTCTCTCTCTCTCTCTCTCTCTCTCTCTCTCTCTCCAGCCCCTTAGCGTCCCACTGTTGGGCACGGGCCTCCCGTACTTTGGGAGGGACTATGGTCTACTGTGCCGCGCTGACTAGGCGTGTTAGCACAGGGTTTATTTTAGAGTTTTCCATCTCACAGAGGATGTTATCTGTGTACAATATTCCTAAGCTGGCTCTTATAGCTTCCTGAGAAGGAAGTCACTATTAAAAGAATATTTAATACGAAATATTATATTACAATTTTCTTATATCATACTTTGCCTTGCGATAAACAAAACTTTTGAATTATGCATAATTAGCGACTTGATAGATATTCTATTACATTTATATACTATTTTCCTGTTGCGAATGAATATGTTTATTATGCCTGCCTTGCAATTGTGATAATTCCCATGATAAATGCAGTTTCAGTATCCTGTGTAATATTATATATTATAGATAGACAATGTGAAATGAAAAATGAGACCATTATTCTTTGTATGTGTGTTTGTGTGTAATAGTTATTACTTGGTTTTATTACAAAGTATATAGGTATATTAGTGCAAAATAAATAAATAAATATTCATGGACATTTTACACAACGTCCTCTGGTCCCAAGCTAAGCTTATATGCTCGTGTTATGGGTACCAGAATACGAATAGAAAACATATACTACTTTTCTTTTGTAAATACATACTTCTAATACATAAAAATCACCCAGACGCAGTACAAACATTTCTATGACATTTATTAACATCACACAAATAATTTTCCTGAGCGGGAATCGAACCATTGAATAAACTTGGTATAAAATTATGTTGCTACTTGCTTTTAAAAATCCTGTAAGTTATGAAAACCTAGGTAATGCTCGCCACTTCGTACGCGTGGATTTAGGAAAAAAATTATAAAATAAAATAAACTTTGACTAATATTACATCTAGATTTTTTAATAGTTAGAGTGGTAGAAGAGAAATTCGGTCTGAACCACGTCATTCGGATCGATATACATTTTTTAGGGTTCCGTACCCAAAGGGTAAAAACGGGACCCTATTACTGAGACTTTGCTGTCCGTCCGTCCGTCCGTCTGTCACCAGGCTGTATCTCAAGAACGGTGATAGCTAGAGAGTTGAAATTTTCACAGATGATGTATTTCTATTGCCGCTATAACAACAAATACTAAAAATAAAATAAAATAAATATTTAAGGGGGGCTCCCATACAACAAACATGATTTTTTTACCGTTTCTTGCTCGATACTAATAACGTTGCCTTATGTTGCATAGATAATGGTACGGAACCCTTCGTGCGCGAGTCCGACTCGCACTTGACCAATTTTTATCTTCAGTATCTCCTCAATACAGACATTTGAGTTACAATTTAATAAATGTGTTGGCGTCATCATAACGTTGATTTTTTTTTTTAATCTGAAAATATTATTTATATATACCAATTTAAATATATTCATGGACATTTCACACAACGTCCTCTGGTCCCAAGCTAAGCTTATATGCTTGTGTTATGGGTACCAGAATACGGATAGAATACATTATACTACTTTTCTTTTGTAAATACATACTTATAATACATAGAAACACCCAGACGCAGTACAAACATTAGTATGACAATTGGCATTGTTCACATTTTAAAAAAAATCTTAATTTAAAACCATTTCGGGGAATAGAGTTTCTGATCATGATCCTTAGTTTTTTTCGGAAAATTTGCTATATTAACGATTATTTTTCCAAAAAAGCAAATGATCTCTATTTGCCCTTGAAATGAAGGACTTAAAATATTAAGGCGTTTTAGGGATATACTACTCTGAAGTGGAATTGAAATTGGTCTATTATATCAACTTGTCAACTTTGAAAAGATAAAGTGCAATCTGTATTAAGACTATCAAGAAAATTCTATACATAGATTGCGTAAAACGATGACGTCACAACATTTAAAGTAATATCTTCAAGAATTTTTAAAAAATTCTGTATATTGAATATTTCAATAATATTGAAATTAGTTGCTTAAAATAGTCTATATTTTATGAAAAGAATATAAAATCAGTAGGTTAAAAATTATGAACAATCCCAATTAGAAAAATCACACAGATGATTGTCCCGAGCGGGAATCGAACCCGCGACCTCTTGATCGGCAGTCCGTTATATAAACCACTCAACCACGAGGTTCGTCGTAATTTAATGACGACGTGTTTAAATCTTTGTGTGTGTGCAAAAATGAAAAATATTAAAATTACAAATTTATCACGTAAGATCGAACGATGTATAATAATGATTTAATTATTACTTCGAATACTCACGTAAAGAAAACTTAGGCAAATATTAATAATAGTATATTGTGCTCTTTTTACTTTTTTTTTATTTGTCATCAATAAATTACGTGACTGCTTGAGAAAGTCCAGAAAGTAGGACGAGAGGTGATAGGGCTGTATATTTCTTGATTGCGTTATAAAATATATGTTGTACATGTATAAATATGAGTAGCTTTACGTACGTTCACATTTCATTAAAAACTGGAAAACACGTTTGAAAGTAAAGTTACCTATGTTTATTGTCATCAGTCCTTAAGAGGATACCAAAATAGCTTCGTGCATTTTTCTACGTACGAAGTTTTCATTGTTTCTTTAGATTGAATGGCTAGAGCTCTAATTTTTAAGTATATGTTTTTTCAATATATAATCTAGGATCGCATAAACTCAGAAACGCGATTGAAAAAAGTTTTCTCGATAGAAAATCTTAGCGAAACAACCTCTCTCATTTTTTATTTTTTTCATTAGTCGGTCTATTATCGCGTATTAACTAATGAAATAACTTTAAACACATAAGTAACTATTATACAGGGTATTTTTTCTAAGGGTACCCAAATTTTCACAGGAGGTACAGACTCGGTAGTATAATCGATTTTTGAAATAAAAACAATATGTTTTTTTTTCAAAACTTTAAGCAATTTTTTCCCTAAAACACAGAACTTGTTGACAATGTGTCTGAAATTCATTCATAATTTTATAAATTTCACTGCGCACCCACACATACCTACATACGACCGACATAGGTACCGATTCTAAATGCACAACTAAACTTAACCTAACTAAAAATGAAAATTGATATTGTCAATAACACAATTCGGCAATGTTATCAGACCTTTTTATTAGAAAGTCTGTATTTTGTAGACTAACAATTTTAATTAATAAAAATATGCACTACGAATAAGCCAATTATTCAAAATACGCCACAGTTGTTTTCATTTTTTAGTTAAAGTAAGTTTAGTTGTGCAAGTGGAATTGGCGTCCTAGCTGTAAAAGGGGAATCCCTTCTTGGCGCCCCACCGCCCGCACCGCTCGCGTCTGCCGTCATCAGTGGCTATTCGGCCGTGACCTTGTCACTACTGTTTACGCATATTTGGATTTGCTTATCTCTAACGATGGCGGCACAAATAACTTACTCGGACCGGGAGTATTACGAGATGATACGTTGCTACATTTTAAGTGGTGAAAGTTTACGTGGTGCACAGAGACTTTATGAAAGTGATTCTTTGCTGCGATTGCAAAGACAGTTTATTAAAATATCAGTGATAGTGTTTTTATGGGATTTTACACAAAGTTTAACAGGGTAAGTTTAATTACTGTAAATAGTTTATTCCACTTTTTAAATACCCCATAATAAATACAAACATTAGTGGCGGTGACGTAGTGTTAAAATATTAAAATAGTATTTTAGTATGTAATCGTTTATTATGACGGCCCTAAGCCCGTTAAAAGTATGAAGTAAAATTGGAATCGCAACTTATTTGCCATGTTACATGTATTGGTAATAAAAATTAGTCCCAATAAAAATAGATAATTATCGTTATCATACGCAGCGGTATACACGAACATTTTCTACTCGAATACGAACATAGACAAGCGTGAGTGCGTCAGTGAGTTATGAATGATTGCGCGTACTACGAAAAGGTTGCCCATAAATCACGCATTTTTTTAAATATTTTCAAATGAAAGTTATTAAGTAAATAAGAGTGTTTTTAAATATTTGATATTTTTTATATAACATTATTTATATCTAGTATTTCACAAAAAAGTTTGGGTACCCTTAGAAAAAATACCCTGTATATAGAAACACGTAAATCAGAATTAAAATATATTTAGTAGATTTTGAGTAAACAAAAAAAAATATCCCTAATTCTTCATTTTCTATACCTACTAGCTGTGTTAATATTTACATGTCGACGATAATATTGATGTAGGCCCTTAACAAAATAATAGCTTTAGCTCGCAACATAGTAGCCGTGAAATTTTGAATACAAACCATGATATATTTATACGAAAATAAAATATTCGACAACCTGATCGAAATCTGTTATGTAGTTTTAAAGATTTTGGCTCTCATAGGTACTTACGTACAGAATTGATTTGTATTATATGTAAAGATTAATATTTATCGAAGTTATAATTAGAAATATACATATTACAATCTATAGCCCTACATATACGTGTTTTTAGGGTTCCGTACCTAAAGGGTAAAAACGGGACCCTATTACTGAGACTTCGCTGTCCGTCCGTCCGTCCGTCCCTCCGTCTGTCACCAGGCTGTATCTCAAGAACGGTGATAGCTAAAGAGTTGAAATTTTCACAGATGGTGTATTTCTATTGCCGCTATAACAACAAATACTAAAAATAAAATAAAATAAATATTTAAGGGGGGCTCCCATACAACAAACATGATTTTTTTACCGTTTCTTGCTCGATACTAATAACGTTGCCTTATGTTGCATAGATAATGGTACGGAACCCTTCGTGCGCGAGTCCGACTCGCATTTGACCAATTTTTTAATTATTCTAGTTTTATATCAATACTTGGAATTGTACTAACAATACACACATGTATTAATTTACAACATTTATTATGCTAAGTCTATGCATTATTTTCTTTACATTATGGTAAGGCACCTCTTTGGATTAATGAAAATTCATGAGAATTTTTTCACAATGTGACTATATATTATGATTGTAATTAAATAGATTTTTCCTTTGAATATAAATATTAAAATATTCTAATAGAATAGTCCTGATAATAATGTCTTTTATATTACTGATATGCGTAACTAATACCCGTGGAATTTAAAAACCAATCCCTAACAATATAAACAAAAAAAACATCCAAGGGGATGTTTTTTTACCACTCTATCTACTTAAAAAAACCGCATTTAAATCCGTTGCGAAGTTTCGAAGATATAAGCTCACATAGAAACATACAAAATGACGACTTTGTTTTATAATTTAATTTTTGACAAGCCTCGTGGTTGAGTGGTTTATGTATGATTCCCGCTCGGGACAATCATTTGTGTGATATTTCTAATTGTCATACAAATGTTTGTACTGCATCTGGGTGTTTCTATGTATTATAAGTATGTATTTACAAAAGAAAAGTATATGTATTCTATCTGTATTCTGGTACCCATAAAACAAGCATATAAGCATAGATTAGGACCAGAGGACGTTGTGTGAAATGTCCATGAATATTTATTTATTTATAATGATTATTAATATTGTTATAATTTTGTACTCAGGTACCGATTGGCAGATTGGCGTATGCGTCCATTGCCCGATGAGTTAGTGCAGTACGCTCGGATGGACACTCATTACTTGCTCTACATCTGGCGACAGATGAGAGCAGAGTTATTGAGCCAGGCGGCCTCGCAGCCTCACCTCTTGTTATCTGTATTCGAAGAGAGCAGACACGTCTGTGGAAATGTAAGTACATATTTAATGTCAGACTATTCTACTTTGGACTAGTCCATACTCACCAGTTCTCATACCATTTTTTTTAATATACATCTGCTTACTGCACTTACAGTTAAGCTAAATACATTTAATATAGTTTTACGTTACATGTTATGTTATTATCTTCATACCGTCATGCCTTTCCCCATGGGGGTAGGCAGAAACTATAGAGCGCCATCTGCTACAACCAAAACACACTTCCTTGTCTTCATTTACTTTCATTCGTTCTTTATATAAATTTTTGCAATTTTTATAGAGGATATACTTCCTGTTTGCGCGTCATTTTTGTAAGATTCCCTTTTGTGACAGACATACTAATAAGGAGTATGTTTGGGTCGTAGCAGATGGCGCTCTATAGTCTCTGCCTACCCCCATGGGAAAAAGGCGTGATGTTATGATGATGATGATAATACTAATAATTTGGAACACATGCGAAAATCTAAAGTATAAAAAGAAACCTAAGGTAAGGCCAAACCAACGCGATCAATTCGCGAAGTGGGGTGCACGGTGGCGATCAGTTGTTGCGAACAAGTTCGTACGCAACAACTGATCGCCACCGTGAACGCCACCGCGGACGTGAATTGAACGCGTTGGTTTGGCCTTAGCTTTAGGATCGCTACTGGTCTTTGCTCGCTATGTAAAATAATTTACTTTGACGAATGTTAAACGAATCATTTCGCCATCTTCTATAGTCAAACATACTATAATCCTTGTAAAAATAAGTACATCGAGATAATTTTACTATTTTTATATTTATGGACAATTATTTTTATTTCAGACATACAATAAAGAGATTATTACTGATGACTCTCACAAGCAGCTATACATACGTTCAAAGAAATCATTTAACTCGCAACAGATGGCAGCACTGAAAATGCTTTATAAATGGCGAGACGCGCAGGCACGCTCGCTCGATGAAAGTATCACGTAAGTATCATGGAAACTGTACGTTTTAATCTATACTTCCTTCTTTTTCCCAGCTTTTTAACGTCCCACTGTTGGGCACGTAGCTCTAGCACTTCAGGAGGGTATTAGGGTCACTATACCACGCTGAATACTTATGTTGGCATGGGGTTTAGTTTCTAGTTCTTGAGCTTCTAATGTCCCTTTACTAGCTCTTAATTATCTCCGTGTGGTGACGGATTAAGAAGACAAGTGTCACCACCCCTTCTCCTCCCAAGGGTGCTGTAAAAGTATCTTCCAAAGTGGAGGAGGCCCGTGCCCAACAGTGGGACGTAAATGGGCTGGAGAGAGAGAGAGAGCTCTCTTACAGCACTCTGAAAAAGAAATGGATTGTTGAATAGAGCACATTGTGTGAATTTTCTATGAATATTTAATATTACCTGTGGTCCGTGACCAAGAAGGTTATAAATAGGGAGTAACAACTCGGGAACATAGATTTGTTCCAAGGCAGAGCCGCCTCGTTTATGGTTTAAAAGTAAAATAGTAAATAGTAGCCTTGCTTTCTCTTTTACTCCAGATCAAAAAGAAAGAGCTAGAAAGGCTACTAAATAGGCTCTTTGTCATTTATTTTTCTTAATGTGTTCAACTAAAAAAAGCAGCGGTCCGGATTCGTTGTACCGAGTGTTACGTCTGGATCTATATCCTAAGTCTATGTCCGTGACTTCGTACTTGTGAAATTTAGAAAATTATCCCCGTTTCTGCTTCATTTTCACGGGCTTCGTGGTGGAGTGGTTCATGTAACGGACTGCCGATCACGAGGTCGTGGGTTCGATTCCCGCTTTGGACAATCATTTGTGTGATATTTATAAATGTCATACAAATGGTTGTACTGCGTCTGGGTATAAATGAATAATAAATAAAATAAATATTAATGGACATTTCACACAACGTCCTCTGGTCCCAAGCTAAGCTTATTATGCTTGTGTTATGGGTACCAGAATACGGATATACTACATATACTACTTTTCTTTTGTAAATACATACTTATTATACATAGAAACACCCAGACGCAGTACAAACATTTGTATAACAATTAGAAAAATCACACAAATGATTGTCCCGAGCGGGAATCGAACCTGCGACCTCTGGATCGGCAGTCCGCTACATGAAGCACTCGACCACGAGGCTCGTATTTACTTTTCTTTTGTAAATACATAGTTAATGTATTCACAAAAGAAAAGTAGTATAATATGTATTCTATCCGTATTCTGGTACCCATAACACAAGCATATAAGCTTAGCTTGGGACCAGAGGACGTTGTGTGAAATGTCCATGAATATTTATTTATTTATTGTTTTTCACTGAAGCTTCGCTTCTATTAGTGTGATGTTATATAGCCTATAGCCCTCCTCGATAAAAGTGCTATCCAACACTGAAAGAATTTTTCAAATCGGACCAGTGGTTCCTGAGATTAGCGCGTTCAAACAAACAAACAAATTCTTCGGCTTTATAATATTTGTATAGATTTGCTAATAACAAAATAAAATTGTTGTTAATTGTTGTATAATTTTTTTCTATATTTATCCCCATTTATAAATTATATTTGGATCGCAGCAGATGATGCTCTATAGTGTCTGTCTACCCCGATGGGAAAAAGGCTTGATGTTGACGAAAATTATCTAGGCTACGACAGACAGTACATAACTAAAATTATCTAAACCGACAATCCGTATTCGATTTTTAGCGGTACCATCACAAACTAAAATTGATTTTTATATATTTACTAGCTGACCCGGCAAACGTTGTTTTGCCATACTAAAAAAAAAGGTTTGAAAAATAGATGTTGGCCGATTCTCAGAGCTACTGAATATGCATGTGAAATTTCATAAAGATCGGTCTAGCCGTTTCGGAGGAGTACGGTAACTAACACTGTGACACGGGAATTTTATATATAAGAAGATAGCTGACCCGGCAAACGTTGTTTCGCCATACTAAAATAATTGGTCAAGTGCGAGTCGGACTCGCGCACGAAGGGTTCCGTACCATTATCTATGCAACATAAGGCAACGTTATTAGTATCGAGCAAGAAACGGTAAAAAAATCATGTTTGTTGTATGGGAGCCCCCCTTAAATATTTATTTTATTTTATTTTTAGTATTTGTTGTTATAGCGGCAATAGAAATACATCATCTGTGAAAATTTCAACTGTCTAGCTATCACCGTTCTTGAGATACTGCGTACGGAACCCTAAAAATCATGTTTGTTGTATGGGAGCCCCCCTTAAATATTTATTTTATTTTATTTTTAGTATTTGTTGTTATAGCGGCAATAGAAATACATCATCTGTGAAAATTTGAACTCTCTAGCTATCACCGTTCTTGAGATACAGCCTGGTGACAGACGGACGGACGGACGGACGGACGGACAGCGAAGTCTCAGTAATAGGGTCCCGTTTTTACCCTTTGGGTACGGAACCCTAAAAAAAAAGGTTTGAAAAATAGATGTTGGCCGATTCTCAGAGCTACTGAATATGCATGTGAAATTTCATAAAGATCGGTCTAGCCGTTTCGGAGGAGTACGGTAACTAACACTGTGACACGGGAATTTTATAATATTTATAAAGATTATTATTTTCAGATATCTCCTACCGAACCACATGCTGTTATCATTAGCTGAGACGCTGCCACGTGAGTTGCAGGGTGTTATCGCTATGTGCAATCCTACGCCGCCCTTCGTCAAACAAAACCTCGTTACCATTCATCGGATGCTCTTATCTGTTAGTTAGACATTCATTTGTATTGCATTTGCACATTATATATATCTATAACGCATTGCTATGTTACATTTAAAGACCTGCTTGCATTATGATTAGTATTATCAGCTTATGATAGATTGTTTACCCATCATTTTACGTCCAAACATCTATCAATACAATTAAACACTTGTAATTGACTAAAGTAATTTATTGATTTTGCAATTGACATGCTATGCTTAATAAACTAAATTATGGTGTAAAAACTTCTATTTTTTTGTACTAAATTACATTTAAATTGGTCTAGTAATTTTCTCCGTGTGGTGACGGATTAAGAATACAAGTGTCACCACCCCATCGCCTCCCAAGGGTGCTGTATAAGTCAGCTAAGGGATATTGCACACAGATAACATCTTATGTGAGAGACGGAAAACTCGAAAAGAAACCCTGTTCCAACACGCCTGGTCAGCGCGGCACAGTAGACCATAATCCCTCCCAAACTGGAGCAGGCCCGTGCCCAACACTGGGACGTAAATGGGCTGGAGAAGAAGTAGTTTTGAGACGTCAAAGGGCGATACGTAATTATTTTTAATGTTAGTTAGTTCTCACATTTTTTGGTATGTGTGTACTATTTTGAATTATTTGGCTTCTACTGCTCTCTCTCTCCAACCCATTTGCGTCCCACTGTTGGGCACGGGCCTCCTCCACTTCTGGAGGGATTATGGTCTACTGTGCCGCGCTGACTAGGCGTGTTGGCACAGGGTTTATTTTCGAGTGTTCCGTCTCTCACAGAGGATGTTATCTGTGTACAATATCCCTTAGCTGACTTTTACAGCACCCTTGGGAGGAGAGGGCTGGTGACACTTGTAATCTTAATCCGTCACCACACGGAGATCTTGATTCTAATCCTAGATGCGCCAAAAAGCATGCTTTTCTCGTTAAGTTTAGGTTTTTGACTACCTACTAACAAAATAGCGTATGTGTGTTGTTTGAAATAATATAAGCCAAATATCGGAAACATGTGGCGTTCTGTTGGGACGGCCTGTGTCCAGCAGTGGACGGAGAAAGGCTGATGGATGGATAGTGACAGACAGACTAAACTTTCGTATTTAGAATTTATAAGAAGAAAACGTTTTTCTTTGTTTTGTGATTTTGTTTATGTCCATCGGCTCCACTAGTGGCTAACATAACGTTTGAAAAACAACAATAAAAAAAAATTAAAACTATTTGATAAATTCAAGTCCCGCTCATGGTAATAATATTTTCCATTACAATTTGGTCTATTAAGTAAAAGCACAGTAAGCCAATTGCAAAAAAGTAATAAATTAAAAGTTGAAAACTAACTAAAGTTATGAAAAGAACAGATTACAACACTTACAACCGTCGGGCATGTATGACCAGATGTATGAGTGTGGATGAAGCCAAGGAAGTATGTTTACATCGTAGCAGATGGCGCTCTATACTCTCTGCCTACCTCCATGGGAAAAAGGCGTGATGTTACGATGATAATGAAAGGAACAGAATCGTGACTGCTTCTTATATTATTGTGTTGTTGATAAATTTTGTTTTTAGCTAATAATGTGCTTATAAAAATCAAATACGTTAAATTGCACTTGAATGTTGAACTATTGTAGAAAGTATAGACGAAATACGGAGTATTGCAAAATTAGGTAACAAATATTTGAATAATTTGTTTAGCCTTTGAAATGAACAATCGTGTCTAAAGTTTTCAATATACGTAATCGGGTAGCTGATAAAAATAAGAAAAAAATAATCAGTACTCCATATTTTTTTCGAAAAGTTTTTTTTCTAAGATCTCTTTTAATTTCTATAATATAATATTTACTTTTAGTTGCTATTATTATTTCTAACATGCGTTAATCTCACTACGTTTAATATTTTTTCATTTCTCTTGACGCCCATCCACTACTATTTAGCAGCATCGCTTTGAAAGTGGATTTTTTTTTGTCTAAATGTAGGTAGTTTTTAAACATATTTTAATTATTAATTTTTATTTGTATTTATGTCTTGATTGTTGTCTCATTTCATTATATTTTGCGCAGTCAGCTTTTTTGTTTAATATTTTGTTGTATAGTTACCACGCCGAATGATGATCCCTATGACGTTTCAACTGACAGTTGTATTATTGTATGGCATCGTCGCATCCATGTCTTGTTGCTTTGCGCTTGCAACATGTATATAAAAATCAATTGCTGTTCGTTAGTCTCGCTAAAACTCGAGAACGGCTGGGCCGATTTTGGTGATTTTGGTCTTAAAATATTCGTAAAAGTCCAGGGAAGGTTTAAACGGTCCAAATTATATAGAGATCTAAAATTCCACGCGTACGGAGTAGCGGGCATCAGCTAGTACTAAATAAATCGATATTTGTTACTTTCAATGACATTTTTCCGCCCACTGCTGGACATAGATGTTACCTATAAACGTCATAACGTAATAAAGTTTTTTCTTACGTAAATTTTTTATAATTAGTACCCGTAAGTAATAGTCATAATATTAAAACGCAATAAAAACAAATCTTCAAATTCTAAAATTATTTAAGATGTGAAATTATTTGATAAATGGCCTAATAAATATACCGATTTATTTAACATATATTTCATATTAGCATCGTTACGTTAATTTGTATGACTAGGTACTTCGCTATTACTGCTATTTGAAGTTATTTTCTCCTTCTTTTGGGTATACAATAAACCTTATACTTTAATATCTCATAGTAACAAACTTATAAAATTTAATATATTGTTATTCTATCGTATTTCTACAAGTAATTGTTTTATTCGCTATATTGGTATTCGTAAAAGCTTCAAAGATAGAAGTTAACGTTTTATTTTACGTACGTAGTAGATTTATTGCCTTTTTGATTCCATTTTTGATTAGAGCATTTTAGGAATTAGTTTTTGTTTTCATTATAGTTTTATTAAAAGATCGGTAATGAAGATTTGCGATTACTGCCTTATTTTCCGGGCGCGGGGTAGATTTATTCCTAATTTACGTTTAAAACATAATATTTAGTTCTATAACTTGTTAGAGCACGCCCTTCCATGTAAATCTTTCGAGGTAAACATGTCTAGTTCCTGGAGAAAGTAACATCATGCATAATTTTGGTTCAGGTCGCATTTTTTATGTTTTTCTGTGGTTTTTTTTTTGCTTATTCCTTTATTAGTAAGTATTAGATGGATTACTGAATCCGACATCGATTAAATTTAAGTATCTATGTGTGATTGTTTCATTTCTATTAGTGCATGCACATATTGTCCATATATCCTACCTCTATTTTTTGTATATCCTTTGGCCTTGCATCCTAAACTGCGGACATTACTACCGATTCTATGTTCACAATTAAACTAAAAAAAAAAAATTGATAGCGTCTAAAACACAATTCGGGAATGTTAACTGAACTTTATTATTACAAAAACTGCGTATTATAGATTAACTATTATACTTAATTAACATAAATATGTATAACGAAATAGAAAATATTAGATACTAGCTGTTGCCCGCGGCTCCGTCCGCGTGAATTTTAGAAAACTTTTCATCTTTTTTTTCGCAATAAAAGGTAACCTATGTCCTTTCTCAGGGTCTAAAGATTGTCTGTGCCAAATTTCATCAAAATCGGTTTAGAGGTTTAAGCGGGAAAGCGTAACAGACAGACAGACAGAGTTACTTTCGCATTTATAATATTAGTAGGGATATTGACAAAACCAACTTTAATTTTTAGTTAAGTTTAGTTGTGCAAGTAGAATCGGTACCATTAGCTATCAAATAAAATCTTTACATTCACTTTTATCTTTGCCCATTGGGATAGGTAGATATGCACCAGACACCATAGAAAAAACTGCGTGACTGTATTATTGTATGTACAAAATGTTCATGTATTATAAATAATAATAAATAAAAATTTTTTTAAATTTTTTAAACGGGCATCGTAGTCTAGTGGTTCATGTAACGGACTGCCGTTCACGAGGTCGTGGGTTCTTTTTAGGCTAATTTTCTTTTTACACGCTTTATATTAGCTTCACTTGTATGTTTGTTTGTATGTTGGTTTGTATGTTTGTAACCGACTCCTTTGGACGCTATTTTGACCCACTTTAGACGGTCAGATTCTATTCAAATTTTGCACACCTGTCAAAGACCGATGACAATGCAATAATTCGATTAAATAAAGCGTGTTTTTTAGTTTTTTAAACTATTTTTATTTAATTAAGCGCCTATTATATATAATTTACTTCACTCTTACTTCGTGGTTGAGTGGTTTATGTATCGAACTGCCGATTATGAGGTCGCGGGTTCGATTCCCGCTCAGGACAATGATTTGTGTGATCTTTATAAATGTCATACAAATGTCTGTTCTGCGTCTGGGTGTTTCTATGTATTATATGTATGTAGTTACAAAAGAAAAGTATTAATATGTATTCTATCCGTATTCTGGTACCCATAACACAACTATATAAGCTTAGCTTGGGACCAGAGGAAGTTGTGTGAAATGTCCATGAATATTTATTATAGCTGGGTGTATAAAATGTATTTTCAGTTTTCTAATAAAATAATTGTTTTTTGTATAGTGCCGCGAGTTACCGAACGAACCCCAACTGTATCAGATGCCTTCAAGCATCAGGAATATGGTGAACGCGAACCAGTTGCATACATACAATGTACATGATGATACACAATATGACGCCAGGTTAGTTATTTTCGTATAACATTTTATTTTTAAGAAATTCTTAGGTCCCGAATTAAGCGTATTTGATTTGCTATGCTTTTACTTAATAAATCAAAATAAATAGTGGAAAATTTGGTTTTCATGTGCTGGTCCCATGATAGCTCAGTTGGGAGAGCAACAGGACGGTATTCCGAGGTCGTGGGTTCAAGTCCCGCTCATGGTGATCATTTTCTCCACTATAGATTGATTTATTAAGCTTATTACTTCTGTCTTGAATACCAGATTTTTATAGTAACAACTTGTATTAAGTACATTCCGTATTCTGGTACCCATAACACGAGCATATAAGCTTAGCTTGGGACCAGAGGACGTTGTGTGAAATGTCCATGAATATTTTTTTATTATTAATCTGCCATCGAGATGTCCTAACGGGAACTCGTCAAGATGGCCAGGTATCGTTGACCGCAGTCGCCGCCCACATTTCCAATACAACGCAAGGTTTATTTATTTATTTCATAACGATATGTTGACCAAGCTAATCGGGTAAATCTGTACTTACAGCGTTTTGATAGGAAAAGGTGAGTAGGTACCTTACGTGTCTTTTCTTAATACAAAATTACACTAAACTGGCATTATCTTCTAAATAATTTTAGCCAATAATACATATATTATATACGGACTGCCGATCATGAGGTCGCGGGTTCGACAATCATTTGTGTGATATTTATAAATGTCATACAAATGTTTGTACTGCGTCTGGGTGTTTACTATGTATTATATGTATGTATTTACAAAAGAAAAGTAGTATATGTAATATATATCGGTATTCTGGTACCCATAACACAAGCATATAAGCTTAGCTTGGGACCAGAGGACGTTGTGTGAAATGTCCATGAATATTTATTTATAAAAAAAATCAATGTGTTTTGTTTGTCATCAGTGAAACCCATGGCGAGATCTTTGAACAAGCTATTGATTTAGCTGAAGAATACACCAAGTACTGTGAAACAACACCTGCACCTTCTCTACAGATAGTGTCTACCGATCAAGGCACCAAGGGATATCAAACTATTGTAAGTATTTTGACACATGACTTGGACAGATTATCGTTATCGTTTTCTTATCTTTATAAATGCGAACATAACTCTGTTCATCGCCCTCTTTTGTCAATAATACTGGTGCCCAAGTCCGGTAAATAAACTATGTCACAATGGTCACTCAATGGCACATTATAACCTCAAAAAATTAACAATAAACTACCAAACTTGATAAAATTCGCCACTAAGCAATCAGTTATTTAGTGTTATTGCAAACGAATTCAATAACTGATTGCTTAATGGTGAATTTTATCAAGTTTGGTAGTTTATTGTTAATTTTTTGAGGTTATAATGTGCCATTGAGCGACCATTGTGACACAATTCATTTACCGGACTTGGGCACCTGGACCGAATTCATTAAGCTTTGTTTGTTACACAGAGAGTTTAGGGGATTTTTTCATGAGAACTCCATGCGAAGTCATGGACAACAGCTAGTTTGTGTATAAATAAGTAATCAGTCTGTAATCAAATTATTTATTGTTTCCAGGTTTCAGATTTGAACGCAGAAGCAAAGCAGTTTATTCCACCATTCGATAGATACAGAAAATATCGTTGTTTAGCGCAGGTACCTACCGTCTATGTAATGTAGTTTGCATGATATTTAACTTGATACATATATATAAACAGTAAACAAACTGACGTTGTTACAGATTGAAGAAATAAAAGAATTTAAAGAAAAAGAAGCTAAAATTGCGGCTATCGGGAAAGGTAACGAGTTGATTAAAGCTGAAGTACTTGTTAAGTTACAACAAGCGAAAAGTAAGATTGAAACTGACATTCAAAACGTAGTGACGTCGGATGTTATCGAGATTGAAGATGATACATCGAAGAAAACATTACGTAAACGAAAGATTTCCACAGAGAAAACGGAAATCAAGGAGCCCGCTAATAATACTGAGATTAAAAATATAGAACAAGCGGGCCCCACTAATAAAGAAATCTGTAATAACGAGAAAGCATTTGTTTACAAGAATGTAAACTACAAAAAGTTTTACAACGATACGAACAAAGATCGTAAACAGAACAAACTGAAATTTAAAAAATACAAAAAATGATTACATTTTAAGCAAAACAACTTAAGTTTAATACAGCTATTATGCTATTTTGTTGTTTTATTTTATAACTATTATGCGATGAGATTCCCTTACAATTATTTCTTATTTACTAACCATACCCTAACAGCCATTTTCAATAATCAATCTACGATTACTGATTAGATTGCTATCCTCGTTTATCTAATATATAAAATTCACGTGTCACAGTGTTAGTTACCGTACTCCTCCGAAACGGCTTGACCGATTCTTCTCAAATTTTACATACATATTCAGTAGGTCTGAGAATCAGCCAACATCTATTTTTCAAACCTTTTTTTCTTTTTTTTAGTATGGCAAAACAACGTTTGTCGGGTCAGCTAGTCTTATATATAAAAATCAATTGCTGTTCGTTAGTCTCGCTAAAACTCGAGAAAGGCTGGGCCGATTTTGGTGATTTTGGTCTTGAAATATTCGTGAAAGTCCAGGGAAGGTTTAAAAGGTTTAAACAAAATATATAGGTAGGTATCTAAAATTCCACGCGTACGGAGTAGCGGGCATCAGCTAGTCTTATATATAAAATCCAATTGTCGTTCGTTAGTCTCGCTAAAACTCGAGAACGGCTGGGCCGATTTTGGTGATTTTGGTCTTGAAATATTCGTGAAAGTCCAGGGAAGGTTTAAACGGTGACGAAATATATGGGGATCTAAAATTAAGAATGCTGACGTCAGTAGCTTATTAATTTGCAAGTAAGAACAAAAGTTTACATTAGTCTTACTTTAATAAAAATCGAGGATAGATAAAATATTGAAAACGGCCATAAATAAATAACTAAGCCCTAACAAGGTTTTAATCTTAGAGTATACAGGGAACTATAGAGTGCGGTTATCGCACCAAGCACCAATTAATAGTAATCAAACTAAGGAATTGATGCTTTAATTTCTTCATTTCGTTTGAAAGTATAAAAGACAAAAAAATATTTAGAATTTTTTCATCCCACAAATCAACCCATGTATACTTTGCATAGAACAATGCGATAGTCTCACATGTACATACGATTCTCACTTGGATCCGCGGGCTCTATACCTATAGACTATTTTTAGTACATTATTGTAAATAAGTTAGTGGCACTAGTCGATTCCGAACGACTTACAGTCTTATTCATAATGACTTATCGGAGTTTTAAACGGAGATTTTATCGGAGAGATAATAAACGTTTTAGCGTAAAAAGACTATTATAAATAACAAGTTTTGACAATTTTCGCGAACCGATTTTAGCGAACTTTTAGCGAAAACCTCCGATAAGAATAAGACCATTTGTGTCAGAAACAATACCCATAACAATATATTATTCAGAAATATCATCAGAGACATCGTCCCTTTCTCTAACTCTCAATTTATTTTTAATAATTCTTCTATTAGTATACGCGCCAGAATCATTATGATCTTTAGCAACGCCCTTTCCTTCAGCCTTTATTTTATTTTTAAATATTTTCTTATTAACTTTCTTTGTATCTTCTCCACGTACTAATACTTTTTTATTTCTATGACCGCCTCGCGCTGTGTGTGATTCTGTTAAAACTATTTTTTCATCCTCTACAGGTTCGCGTTTTAATACGCTTTTGAATGTCTGTGCTCTTGTAGGCTCGTGGATAGAGAATGTTATTCTATCGTGATGTATCTGTTGAAATACAAATTTAATGTTATTTAATTAACATACGAGGGGAGGTCCAAAAGTTCGTGGAATGGAGGGGATGGAGTGGGGATAGGGGCGCTCGCTTAGTGTCATACTAATTGGGGACTCATAATTAGTATATAAATGGAGTTTCAGCCCTATTGCCTAATTCGTTTACGAACACTCGCCTGCTAAACACGTCAATCCGGAAGAAAACTGAAACTATGGAGAAAATTGAACACCGTGCGGTCATTAAATTCCTTACCAAGCAAGGAAAGAACGCTCAGACCATTTTGAATGAAATGGAAACTGTTTACGGGGAACAGTGCCCTAGTAAATCAATGATTTACAAGTGGCATGGTCTTTTTAAACATGGTCGGGAGTCGATTGAAGACGACCCCCGCTCAGGAAGGCCAGTTGAGGCCACCACATCAGACATCGTCGAAAAAGTGGAAAAAATTGTACTGGAGGACACCCGTTTGAAGAAAAAACAGTTATCTGCATTAGTTGGAGTATCAGATACCACCATTTTGCGAATCCTACATGACCACCTGGGTATGACAAAAGTCAGTGCAAGATGGGTACCGAGAATGCTCACGCCGCTTCAAAAACAGCAGCGCGTCGAAGCGTCAAAACATTTTTTGGAGTTGTGTGGCGACGATCCTGGACCGATTTTGGAGCGAATTGTTACCGGCGATGAAACATGGGTTCATCACTTTGAGCCTGAGTCCAAACAAGAGTCCATGCAATGGCATAAAAAGGGGACACCACCGCCAAAGAAATTCAAAGTGTCGGAGTCGGCTGGAAAGTTGATGGCTACTGTTTTTTGGGATTGTGAGGGGATAATACTGATTGATTATAAAGAAAAGGGCAGGACCATAACCGGAGAATACTACACAACAATACTAGAAAAATTAAAGGATGCCATCAAAGAAAAACGTCGGGGAAAATTGACCAAGGGCGTGTTGCTCTTGCAAGACAACGCGCCGGTTCACAAGAGCAAAGTTGCAATGGCTGCTCTACACACGCATGGCTTCGAATCACTAGTCCACCCACCCTATAGTCCAGATCTGGCCCCAAGTGATTTTTATTTGTTCCCCAATTTAAAAAAAGACTTAAGGGGAAGGAAATTTTCCGACGACAATGAGGTAAAGGAGGCAATTTTGGCTCATTTTGAGGGAAAAGATAAAAAATATTTTTACGATGGTTTAGAAAAATTAATTCATAGATCTAATAAATGTATTCAGCTTAAGGGTGATTATATTGAAAAGGAAAAATAAATTTACTGTTTCATTTTTACTAAAACCCTTTCATTCCACGAACTTTTGGACCTCCCCTCGTATGAAGTTTTCGAAATTTTAGTTGCTTTCTAAGACCTTATTATGGTAAAGGTTTAACTTTTAAAAAGTCGTAGGAAAATTAAAAACTGTGGATTTGTTTTTATTACTAGCTACCTTTTTTATCAGTTATTGCCTGCTAAACCCAGTTTTGTAAGGGTCAGAAGGTTTGTGAGTGTTAGATTTTATACAAAAAAGAAACCCTTTTACGACGAGTCCGTTTGTCTGTTTTTAGTTGATTTTATTCAGGTGATACATGGCGCTTTTATGGTCACATAATTCTTGAAAAAATAAGTTCCTGCTTACCCTATATTCAATAGTCAAGAAGCATTCCTCCTCATCTTCACACATAAGAGAATTCACATCAGCTGGCTTAGCTGCGTTCACTGGACGACGACCCACTCGTACAAAACGCCACAATGAACGTATTCTTGGCCCGCATGCTCTTATTATTTCAGGTACCTTTTAATAATAGAAAAAAAAATGCTTTATACGTAATACGCATAACATCGACAATCGAGACAGGTAAAATACATTTATAATATAGCCACTTATTAGTACCATTTCTACATGCATAAATAAATTAAACTTAACTAAAAAATGAATTGTGATAGTGTCGACAACACAATTGGGCACTGTTAAGGGCCTACATCAATATTATCGTATATCATTGCCGACACGTACATATTAACACAGCCAGTAGGCACAGAAAATGAAGAATTAGGGATACTTTTCCTATTTACTCAAAATCTACTAAATATATTTAAATTCTGATTTACGTGTTTCTATATATAATAGTTACTTATGTTTTTAAAGTTATTTCATAAGTTAATACGCGATAATTGACCGATAAATGAAAAAAATAAAAAATTAGAGAGGTTGTTTCGCTAAGATTTTCTATCGAGAAAACTTTTTGCAATCGTGTTTCTGAGTTTATGCGATCCTAGATTATATATTGAAAAAACATATACTTCAAAATTAGAGCTCTAGCTATTCAATCTAAAGAAACAATGAAAACTTCGTACATAGAAAAATGCACGAAGCTATTTTGGTATCCTCTTAACTTTTTTGTTATAAAAACTATTTATTTTAGAGTAAAAATTTTATACAAATGTGCGTAACCAAATAATTAAACTACAGCAATAGTTGGTTTCATTTTTTAGTTAAGTTTAGGTTGTGCACGTAGAATTGGCATTCTTAATAAATAATATAAAAATGGTTTTTGATACGAGGTTTCTCACCACTGCATACATTATACTAGTACATTTTTTTATCATATAATTATAACTTTGTATAAAAATTAGGTATATAAATAGGTAAATTAAAATTACGAATTTTATGAGATAATGTTTTTAAGCAAGTAATATTTACCTTCATTTGTTCAGCGCCATCACAAATTCCCATAGTTCTTGGTTCAACACCGAAACTGTTAATACAGGCGCGATCCTCTGCTAACAGTGAGTCTATTTGGAAAGCGCATTTGGGCAAGGAATCTGTTCGTTCCTGTAAATCAGTAGTGTTATCAGGGGTTATGCTAGCAGAAAAAGAGGATGTAGGGGTCAAACCTCATGTTGTCTAACTCATAAAATAGGGATCTACTTACTTATTTGTCTTTAATGAAAATCAAACGGCACAGAAACTAGCGTCAGTTTTCGATATCTTATTTTTTACCAGTGCATTTGCCGATTGTGCCTGTTACGCTTTTGCATCATTTTCCACTGCCCGCTGTAGACCTACCTATCCATTTAACTAAATTTAGCACAACCAGCGTGTTTGACCTGGGGGTCAAACGTGCTAGTTGTGCAAAGTTCTGTACTCTGTACTCACTTCTAGACTCAGGGCCGTGGTTTTTCCCGGTTTGTCTATTCTTCTTCTCCAGCCCATTTACGTCCCACTGTTGGGCACGGGCTTCCTCCACTTTGGGAGGGATTATCGTCTACTGTGCCGCGCTGACCAGGCGTGTTGGCACAGGGTTAATTTTCGAGTTTTCCGTCTCTCACAAAAGATGTGATCTGTGTGCAATATCCCTTAGCTGACTTGTACAGCACCCATGGGAGATGGGGTGGTGACACTTGTATTCTTAATACGTCATCACACGTTTGTCTATTAATTCCCAGATATTATTCCCGATATATGCCTAACGTATCTACATTATAGAGAATTGTAACAACTTTAACAAGCAAAACTTTAAACAAATCAAACAAAGGTTAAATCAGTTCGAATGGGTCATAAAGTATGGTGTTGAACGTAATCTTACCCATCCTATGTCGTCACAGTGTTTAGGTTCATCGTAGCAAATATAATAGTTGATTCCCTTTGAACCATCGCTTCTCTTCTCTATAGACCAAGTATACCAATTCTCCCCAAACCTAAACATACTATTTATATGACTCTGTCGATAGATAAGAGGAAAAATCATTTCATTTGGATGCTGTAGTTTAGATTTCTCAGTAGTAACTTTCTCAACTTCTACATATTCCTTTTCTCTGTCCTCGTTATGTTTACGAGTTTTGATAAAAGGTAAGATGGTAGAGTCTACTCTTTTCCTCTGATCCCAGGAGTCTGTATGGGAGACATCATCGTCTTCTATCTTAGAGTCTTCATCAGAATGCATGACTACTTTGACTTTAACCGCTACAACTGCTTTTAAAAAGCACAAAACCAGTACCAGTTTACTTAGCCGTTCCATATTGTAATGAGATGTTAACTTAGATGATGCTGGAGCACTACTCGATTTTAATTGTTATACCCGTATAAAGGAAGTTGTTATTGTAGTAGGTATGCCACCGATAACACCAATGTTTATAAATAAAATTACAAGTATACCCATTGAGAGTGTAAAACGAATAGAATTATTGTTTTCTTTCTATTTTCCACATTGATGTAAACAGCATGTTTGTAACAAACGATAGGGATAGTTAACGAGTACAATAAAACACAATACTTAGGTTATTGCTTTTATTTGGGTACAAAGATGTAGAATATAAAATAAAATACTGCATTTGGTATCAACCATTTTCATAAAACTTTATGAAAATTAAGCATTTCGACAAATACATCTATAAAATAAACACTAAAGCATAAGTTTTTATATCTAGACTAATATTTTATCATAATTTTTATCTATATAGAAATTGTATAATATAGTACAAATAAAAAAGCGAGTGAAGTTTGGACCATTGTTAGGAATTTTTAAGTTTTCCATAGTGTTCGATATATAAACATCAGCCATAAGAATTCGTATTTACAAGATACATTATAAATTTGATATTTTGTTATAGCATTAGGGATAAGAATAGCGTCACTAAGGCAGAGAGGGTGTTTTATTGTACATTACCTAATATTATTAGTGCCTATAATTACTAACTAACGATACATCAGTTGAGGGAATGAGATTTCATTAAAACCTACATATTCTCTCATCTGTTTGTAGCTACGTTTAATAAGTATTATAAACTAATCAAAAAATCAGTAAGTAAATGCATACATAAAAATGTTGTGAATAGGATTGAATGGTATACAAATGTACTTTTATTCAACACATCATGAAATCGTTACGCCTTTTTCCCATGGGGGGTTAGGCAGAGACTACAGAGCGCCGTCTACTACAATCTTATCACAATTCTGCTATGGCAGATGACACACTATTAATGCCCTTAACCGAATTATGATGATTAATTTAATTTTTCTAGTCTCCACCCGCGTTTTCACATGAAGGTAGGCCTTCATGTGAAAACTCGGGTCGCTGTGGTGATAATTTTACATAATTACTTAGATTAAAAACCAAAAATCTCAACAAAATAATAAATAATAAAATAAAAAAAATCCTTGAATATTGTTATTTTCCGCGTTATATCTCGCCTAAACCACATGGGAAGCCACTACATGAGCCTGGCAATAATTCGCTAAGCTAGTGGGTTGCCAA
This sequence comes from Orgyia antiqua, assembly GCA_916999025.1. Lineage (NCBI taxonomy): Eukaryota > Metazoa > Arthropoda > Insecta > Lepidoptera > Erebidae > Orgyia > Orgyia antiqua. Next base: position 14,450,014 of record OU779863.1, on the reverse strand, counting down.
TTGTCATACAAGGAAAAATAAAGAAAATTTCAATTGCTTGTTTTAACATAAAACACTTACAAGAAAATGAACATAGGCGGATTAATGTCTTAAAAAATTTTCTGGCAATCCATTTGTTGATATCCATTGAAAAAATTGAAGTAAGAGTCCTTTTCTTTTTTAGGGTTCCGTACCCAAAGGGTAAAAACGGGACCCTATTACTGAGACTTCGCTGTCCGTCCGTCCGTCCGTCTGTCACCAGGCTGTATCTCAAGAACGGTGATAGCTAGACAGTTGAAATTTTCACAGATGATGTATTTCTATTGCCGCTATAACAACAAATACTAAAAATATAATAAAATAAATATTTAAGGGGGGCTCCCATACAACAAACATGATTTTTTTACCGTTTCTTGCTCGATACTAATAACGTTGCCTTATGTTGCATAGATAATGGTACGGAACCCTTCGTGCGCGAGTCCGACTCGCACTTGACCAAATTTATTTTTGTTGCCCATTCATTCCTATTCACCTCATTTTACTGTAATCAATGTTACATCAAATCTCTTACAAAATAATTAAAACTTTCGTGTGCCCATTATCCTATAAAACATTGGTTCCTTTCTGTGACACAACGTTACAGTGTAGAGGAAACTTTTAAAAATAACTTGTCATAAATACAGATACCTAATTAAATAACAATTTCACAAAATAGAAGTAAATATTGTGCTATATTAGAATATTTATTTAACTAAATGCATAAAAAAGCAGACAGCACTAATACAATATCTGTCTGCCACACACAGTACTAACAGATATTTTACTCCAAAAATCATGGAAATGAATCTACATAATTATTAATAAATTTATACGGTAGAGTGCTAGATAGACCTACAAGTTTCAACTCTGAACAAAAAATAATATTACAGAAATATTAGAAAATTAAAACGATTTCAAAGTAATAATGTCTTATAAATCTCTTAAAAATTACGTAGTAAGTACTTTCTTTTTACAAATTTTTAGCTTGTAAATAATACGCTTAGTTTGACACAAGCTGATTACAAAATTTTGTAAACACAGTAAGCATTGCTTACGAAAAAAACCGATAGTTAAGTTAACCCTATAATTATTTCTTATTTGTCATTCATTATTTAAATTAAAAACGAACTAAGTAAAAATAATACATTTTAGTAATATAGCAGAACCGCTGGATAAGTGTGGCTCAAAATATTTTTTGCCATAAACAGTCACAATCTTTAGTAGCAGTCTTTGTAGGAACTATGTCTCAAATTAAACAAAAACGAATATTTAAAAAATCAGTCTACAGTGTTATTAATAGTAAATTTTGATCTATCAAGAGTTTGGTAAAATAACTATAAATAATGTAGAAATTCTCTGTCAGAAATAATAACGCAGATTAAAAAATAATAGTCGTAAATCCCGTTTTTAGGGTTCCGTACCCAAAGGGTAAAAACGGGACCCTATTACTGAGACTTCGCTGTCCGTCCGTCCGTCCGTCTGTCACCAGGCTGTATCTCAAGAACGGTGATAGCTAGACAGTTGAAATTTTCACAGATGATGTATTTCTATTGCCGCTATAACAACAAATACTAAAAAAAAAAATATTTAAGGGGTCTCGCGTACAACAAACATGATTTTTTTACAGTTTCTTGCTCGATACTATACTACGATAATGATGATACGGAACCCTTCGTGCGCGAGTCCGACTCGCACTTGACCAATTTTTATTTTACTTTATAAATTGTAATAATAAAAACAACTATTTCGATAATTATTATGTAAATTATGCACCGTTATTCGATGTATATCTGTTTTATTTTACTTTAATAAGTACATAAAGCTCTAACATGGCGTTTTATAATGTAATTGTTTTTAAAATTTCCTCTACACTGTGATTAGTGATAAAAATCTTGACTAATTTGAAATATATCACTTAAATCTAAGAAGTACTTAATTTATTAGGCGTTAAGATTTAACATTATGCTTCGGTCCACAAATAAGGGGAACGTATCAGCAAAATACAACACTACAAAGCTTACATTCCGATACACGCACGATAGATTCGTTTTCATATAAAAACAATATATAAATCTAAAATAATCATTTTACTTAACAATATTTATGTTCTTAATAAATAATACCTATATGGAATAATAAAAAAGTGTGAATAAATAATATGCTGTATAAAAATCTCCATTACGCTCACTTGTTTCAGCATTAGCGGGAGTTTAGTAGTCTAGGGGTTACTTAAGATAAAGAAAAGCTAAAAATGTATAAAAAACGGTCAATATGAGATTCAGATAATATTCGCACCCAAGTGTCCACGTACATCTTAACAAAAAAAAGCTGCCGCGTGATATTTCAAATCTTGTCTTTACTTTTAATTCAAACATAGATTGCTACACAAAGTAGACAAAACTCAACATATATAATATCTTACCCCTCGCCGGGTCATGGTAAAGCTCAAGGCACCATCATGGCCAGGCAGGGTAGAGAGGAGAAGGGAAAAAAAAACATATAATATCTTGATAATCAAAAGATTATTCAAAATATCGGTTGTACATTTAGGCCTATAAATTGGGTGGGTAAAGTTACTAATAAATAAATCCAACACGTAAACTTAATAATGGAAATTATTTAGCCTCTAAATTTTCAATTGTTTCACTATATTTGAAAAATAATTTTTTTTTCACGAGTTGGGGCGACTCCGTCAATATTGACAAAGCCCCATAAATAAAAGATTAAAAAAAAAATTTTTTTTTCACTTATCAATGCTAATCTTCTATTTATAAACAAAACAAAGGAAAAGTAGAATTTTATTAATAATAGTTTCGTACCTTGTTAATCTATCTTCAGCGTATAAATCGACTTTACAGTGTCACTTTTATGACCCTATTAAAATTGCACACACAACAAAATGTAACATATTTTAAAGATTTCAATTCATTATTGCTTACATCACTGTAGCTCATTTTAATGGTAACGTCAATCATATAATTGCCCACATATCATTTTAATCTTAAGTACATACAATTCTACATCTAAATATTGTCATCGGGTGAAAATTGGAATTATTTAACATTTGTTTAGTTGACTTAGGTAAAACGTAAGCTCTAGTAACTTGTCTTATTCAGTATGAATATTTAAAAAAAAACTGATAAATACATTTGAGATTTTATTGTAAAGTTACGCCAAAATAAAAATCAGCTTTGTAAAATGAAAACTAGTTTTTGTAAAAAATAACTCCAAGTGCGTATACTAAATCGAAATAGTAGAGATAGAATATGAATTGTAAACAAAAGCAAGTACCAAGTTTGCATATACGCAGTATGAATATTTTAAAAAAAACTGATAAATACATTTGAGATTTTATTGTAAAGTTACGCCAAAATAAAAATCAGCTTTGTAAAATGAAAACTAGTTTTTGTAAAAAATAACTCCAAGTGCGTATACTAAATCGAAATAGTAGAGATAGAATATGAATTGTAAACCAAAGCAAGTACCAAGTTTGCATATATCGCACTCTTAAAATAAAGGTGAACTAACTCAAAAATTATGGCAATAAGTTAATTACTTTATTATATTTTCAAAGTTTTTGTAAAGAGTTCTAATTTTCAATTGCTCATACATTTTTCAGTTAAGTCTATATTGTTCTAAAGATGCGTTATATAAATAATGAATTTTTACTATGCAAAATATTATGGTAAATATAAGCAGGGCTTCTATTTTACTTATTAATTTTATAAAGCCTTAGTTCTACAAGTCATTTTAAGTCTGTTTAATAATTTAAATAAAAAAAAACACTACACTATTATGACATGCCTATCTTGTATGAAAAAATGAGTTATTTTGTGCAGGTGTCTATAAATTTATTCAAAACTAATATTTGTGATAATTATTATGCAGTACAATTCTATTTAATAAACATCTTAGTATATGCGAAAAATAACTAACAGAATTTGTTTTATTCAATACGTTAAATTATGTAAGTCTATGGTACCAATTCTACGCGCACAACTAAACTTAACTTAACTAAAAAATGAAATTTGATTGTGTCAATAACACCATTCCGTAATGTTAACGATTCTTTCTTGTTAGCAAATCTGTTTATTATAGATTAACGATTGTAATTAATATAAAATTACACAACAAAACAGCCAAATAATCAATATACAGCAATAGTTGTTTTCATTTTTTAGTTAAGTTAAGTTTAGTTGTGGACGTAGAATCGACACCTATATCTAATATTTTACTATTATAATTATGTACTCTTTTATTGTTGACTAATGAAATGTGTTATATGAAAATAAATTATTTATATCATCTATTAGATAAAAAATCTGTAATTGGAAGAATTCAAAGATATTGCTGAGCTTTAACAAAAACACATAGTTCTATAAAAATAGTTACAATTGTTGTAACCAATCTAATATTTAAATCCATAATCATAAGAAGTCTATTCGATTTTTCGCGTAAATCAGTGCTAGATATGACCTAATGCGGTCCTAAGACTGAAAAACTACACTATTTTTTTTACCATTAAACAGATTCATCAAAACATACAACTAGTAAACACCAGCGTTGACCGAAAGTGCAATACGCACTCAGTGTGATACATAATTATCATAGGCGTCGCCAGAGAGAGGGATTCTGGGAGTTCAAATTCCCAAACCCCTAGAAATGACAAAAATAGTATCAAGATATCAAAACATGATATTATTTTTCCTTAGTGCTCTTTAGTGTAAAACTCCGATATGAAACCCAAAGAATTGACGCCCAAAACCAATTTCTGGCAACACCAAATTTAAATAATTCTATACATTATATCATCATTTGTTCGTTAAGCTTACTTATAAGAGTAATATAATTTTATGAATGTTCTGAGCGACCCATCTTAGTAAATCTACGTACCGAATTACTTTTAAGCCGTGCACAAAGCCATAATGGTAGATGTGAAAAAAGACACGTTCCATACAAAACATCACGCCTCGCCGCCAGAAACATTACAAAATAGACACAAAATGAAAATATTTCTATAAATCTACAATTGTTACATAAATAATTCGCATTTTTGTGCCTATTTACTACATAATACTTATTTGAAATTTACGCAAATCATATGTTTAATTAAAAATAATTTTATGTATTTTTATGTGTCGACCCGGAATAAGGACATAAGAATGACGATGAATCTTCGATGTGTCAATTAAATATGATATCATTGATGGTCAAGAAGCTTCTCTTACTATATTTAACTACAAAACTAATGCTATTGTTTACTATAAAGCTATTTCTATTGTTTTCTTTTCTATTTCAGATCAAAAATACAAGCTAACAAGAATCTGACCTTTATGGAGGTACGCGTATTTATTATATTTTCATATTCTAAACTATTTTCTTCAAATAACACGTCTGGTTATAAAGAGAATTTACTATACCTAAGCACAAATCTAGAGACGCAATAGTTTATGAGTAAAGTGTATTACAAAATGTAGAAAAATGTATATTTATAATAAAATTTTCAAATAATGATCCTGGTAATAGAAAAGCGTCATATGTAAAAAAAAGCGTTATAATTTTCTTTATTAAATGTACAAAAGGTTAGGATTAAAACTTAACGCGGTAAAAATAAGGTCACTCTTTGAGAAAAAGCCATAAAATTATTTTTAATTAATTGTATTCTTAATTATCATATTGATTTTAATCGCATGGTAATATAATCGGAGCAAACATTGATCTGTCTTTGAACAGAGATTTTTTTTTATTGCACTATATACTGTAAATAAATAAATTTGTAAAGAATAATGGGAAATTTTGTACATGAAACAGAACATTTTTTATTAGAAAATCCTTATATTATACAGAGAGATTAACGATTTTATTAATGAAAATGTGCACAGCGTTATAATAGGCAATTAATAAAAATATACCATAGATGTTTTCATTTTTAGGGTTCCGTACCCAAAGGGTAAAAACGGGACCCTATTACTGAAACTTCGCTGTCCGTCCGTCTGTCTGTCACCAGGCTGTATCTCAAGAACGGTGATAGCTATAGACATTTGAAATTTTCACAGATGATGTATTTCTATTGCCGCTATAACAACAAATACTAAAAATAAAATAAAATAAAGATTTAAGGGGGGCTCCCATACAACAAACATGAATTTTTAACCGTTTCTTGCTCGATACTAATAACGTTGCCTTATGTTGCATAGATAATGGTACGGAACCCTTCGTGCGCGAGTCCGACTCGTACTTGACCAATTTTTAAATATTACAGTTTTAGATTAAAAAATTAGATATCCGCAAAAACTGAATTCCAAGCAAGAGATTCTAACGACTTGTGAATTTCTTCGTTATATGAATTTTATAAAGTTGACCAAAAATACCTATAATACAGAAGGTGATACAACAATTCAACCATTATACAAAAAGAAAAAGAAAAAAAAATCAAAATCTCTGTTCTATTAATGACATTTAGAAACGGGTGATCATTTCTGGCTCAACAGAATAATAACCCACATTTCTGGTACATGTTTCGCTCCGAATTATATGCTAATATGTCATGCCCGTATGTAATGGACATGGTTGTTGCCAAGATCACGTACTTGTATAATTAATGGTTTTTCTTTGGAGGAAAACGTGCAACTCAGCGAATGTCGGTCGATCAATATCATCACGTCTGAAGCAATCGCACATCAGTTCAAAGAGATCTCTCGGACAGCCGATGGGACGATCAATATATTCAAACATACCGTCATCGGCTTGCAAATGAGTTAAGTTCTCTAGCACCTGTAACAAAATATTATTATTAACCACTGAGTAGGATCATTTCTCATTATATATAGTATTCATCTCGGGTTCGATTCCCGGTCAGGACAATCATTTGTGTGATGTTTTTAATTGTCATACTAATGTTTGTACTGCGTCTGGGTGTTTATTATGTATTATAAGTATGTATTTACAAAAGAAAAGTAATTTATGTATTATATCCGTATTCTGGTACCCATAACACAAGCATAATAAGCTTAGCTTGGGACCAGAGGACGTTGTGTGAAATGTCCATGAATATTTATTTATTTTATTTTATTTATTTGGAACAATAAACAGTTATACATTATTTATTTATTTATAAAATTTACAAATTTATAGTTATGACAATTTATAAAGTTTTGATAAACGTATAACCCACACAATTGTCCACGACATAAAAAGAAAACGAGTGAGGAGCAATTCGAAATACACAATTTAACTAAACTAACTCAGACGGGTCTCGTGGTCTCGTGGTTCATATAACGGACTGCTGTTCATGAGGTCTCGGGTTCGATTCCCGCTTGGGACAATTATTTGTCCTGTTTACAATTGTCATACAAATGTTTGTACTGCGTCTGGGTGTTTCTATGTATTATAAGTATGTATTTACAAAAGAAAAGTAGTATATGTAATATTATATATCGGTATTCTGGTACCCATAACACAAGCATATAAGCTTAGCTTGGGACCAGAAGACGTTGTGTGAAATGTCCACGAATTTTTATTAATTTTTTATTATTACTTTTGATGAAAATTCTACTACGGACTTAATTCGATATTTTAATAAATATTTATCTAGCTTTTTCCAGCCCATTATCGTCCCATTGTTGGGCAAGGGCCTCCTCCACTTTGGGATTAAATATGGTCTACTGTACTGCGCTGACCAGGCGTGTTGATTTAGGGTTTATTTTCAAGTTTTCCATCTCTTACAGAGGATATTAGCTGTGTACAATATTCCTTAGCCGGCTTATAGCACCCTGGGAAGAAAATGGAACGGTAACACTTGTAAAGCAATTTATTGATTTTGCAATTGACATGCTATGCTTTACTTAATAAACTAAATTATGGTGGAAAAAATGACTGCCGCAAGCAATAAAAATATGACAATAAAAACTCAATCCAGTAACGATTGTGGTGGTAAATTTAAATGCTACAAGCATGACCGCAATAAGCTCAGTTGGAAAGAGCTTCGGAACGGTATTCCGAGGTCGTGGGTTCAAGTCCCGCTTGCGGCAGTAATTTTTTCCACCATAGTTTAGTTTATTAGGTAACACTTGTATTTATAATCTGTCACCACATGAACTTAATGAAAGAAATGGAGTGATGACATGTGTAGTAATAAAACAAAAACAAGAATACTAACCTCGTTATCAGTCATATGTTCATAAGGCCTTCTTCTACATAATGTGAATATTTCATGTAGTGTTATAGCGAATGCCCAGACATCACTTTTGGTGGTATATTTAGCCCTCAGGACTGACTCCCAGGCTGCCCATCGTAATGGCAATGGAATACGACCATCAACTTTATAATAGTCCCGAGCATACGCATCATTGTCAGTGCCAAAGTCACTTATTTTCACTTGGAAGTTCTTACCCAGGAGACAATTTCTGTTAAAAGAATATTAATAACTATTTAATAAAAAAAGTCTTGTTTAAATATTGTTAAAGATGGAAAGTGCCTGTTTGTTTTTAGTTTTTGTTGTTAAACAATGGTGCCAATTCCACGTGCACAACTTAACTAAAAAATGAAAACAACTATTGGTGTATCTTAATTATTAGTCTATTTTGTTGTGCACTATTTACGAGTATGTCTAGTCTATACTAATATTATAAAGCTGAAGAATTTGTATGTTTGTTTGTTTGAACGCGCTAATCTCAGGAACCACTGGGCCGATTTGAAAAATTCTTTCAGTGTTAGATAGGGCATTTATCGAGGAAGGCTTTAGGCTATTTAACATCACGCTATGACCAGTAGAAGGAAAGCAGTAGTGAAAAATGTTGTTAAAACGGGTTAAATTTTCTAAATGCCACGAGGACGGAGTCGCGGGCAACAGCTAGTCTACAATAAACAGTTTTTATATCACGAAAGTTCAGTTAACATTACGGAATAGTGTTATTGACACAATCAATTTTCATTTTTTAGTTAATTTAAGTTTAGTTGTGCACGTAGAATTGGTACCATTGTCAAAACCAGCAAAATGACTATCTCTCACTCGGCCTGTCAGTCTGTCAACCATTGTATTAATAGATTAGTAGTAGAAAATAGGACAGTGACATATTTGTAAACAAGCTGCAGCTTTACTCGCATTTATAGTTACTGTCCCATCCCTTGGCTAGCGGGATGTCATAAAGTCTATAATATATTATTCCGTCGTATAAATTTTCCTTCGGTCTCGTGAAAAATCCACTTGAAAAATTATTAAAGGTTAGAAAAAAAAGCTAAATTAAATGATTTACTTAGTTCAAAAATTAAAAAATACGCTTTGAATCGTTTTTATTAAGTGAGCAAAATTTCAGATAAATCACGTACCGCTATAATAAAAGCGTGTTATAAATAAGTTTTCAAAAAGCAATGCATAATAAGAAAATTCGTTGTTACAATATCCCCGTTATTTCGACTTAACAATTATGACGTCACAATATGGCGCAGGTTGTGCATGCTATTTATATTTAATATATAATATAATGCTATTTATATTTAATATATATGCTATTTATATTTGAGAAGAATGTTAAACTAAAAACTTACCTAGCAGCTAAATCACGATGTACAAAGTTCAATGTCTCCAAATAATGCATGCCGGCTGCTATCTGTGTAGCTAAATGCAGAAGTGTATGAGGTGGTGGAGGCGCCGTACTTCTTAAGAACGCGCATAGATCACCCAGCTCTAGATATTCTAGTACTACGGCTAATGGCGGTGAACGACAAGCGCCTAATACACGAGCAAGATTCGGTGATGATAATGCCGCCAGTATACGCACATCGCGTTCAAACTCCTCCCTATTAAAAAAAAATAGTCTAATTATTTAAAAAACTAAAAATAAAGTCTCTTTTTTCTTGATTTATCGTAAAACCGGTCAAGTACGAGTTGGACACACGAAGGTTTCCATTTTGGGAAGGATTATGGTTTACAGTGACGCGCTGATCAAGCGTGTTGGCAAGGAATTGATTTTCGAGTTTCCTTCTTTCAGTGACGATGTAATCTGTCTAATATCCCTTAGCTGGCTTTTATAGCATCCTGAGAAGGAAAAGGGGTGTTGACACTTGTATTCTTCATCCGTCACCACACGGACAACCTTGTATATAAGAAAACCTTCCTTCAATACCTACATATTCTTACCAGTCACAGTGCAACCTTAATAAGACGAATCTGAAGGGAACTCGTAAATATTCGTTATATCAAGTAAATGATTAAGGGCCTACATCAATATTATCGTATATCATCGCCGACACGTACATATTAACACAGCCAGTAGGCACAGAAAATGAAGAATTAGGGATACTTTTCCTATTTACTCAAAATCTACTAAATATATTTTAATTCTGATTTACGTGTTTCTATACATAATAGTTACCTATGTTTTTAAAGTTATTTCATTAGTTAATACGCGATAATAGACCGACAAATGAAAAAAATAAAAAAATTGAGAGGTTGTTTCGCCAAGATTTTCTATCGAGAAAACTTTTTTCAATCGGGTTTCTGAGTTTATGCGATCCTAGATCATATATTGAAAAAACATATACTTAAAAATTAGAGCTCTAGCCATTCAATCTAAAGAAACAATGAAAACTTCGTACATAGAAAAATGCACGAAGCTATTTTGGTATCGTCTTAAGGGCCTACATCAATATCATCGCCGACACGTACATATTAACACAGCCAGTAGGCACAGAAAATGGAGAATTAGGGATACTTTTCCTATTTACTCAAAATCTACTAAATATATTTTAATACTGATCCACGTGTTTCTATACATAAAAGTTACTTATGTTTTTAAAGTTATTTCATTAGTTAATACGCGATAATAGACCGACAAATGAAAAAAATAAAAAATTTGAGAGGTTGTTTCGCCAAGATTTCCTATCGAGAAAACTTTTTTCAATCGCGTTTCTGAGTTCATGCGATTCTAGATCATATATTGAAAAAACATATACTTAAAAATTAGAGCTCTAGCCATTCAATCTAAAGAAACAATGAAAACTTCGTACATAGAAAAATGCACGAAGCTATTTTGGTATCCTCTTAATCCGAGTTTTGTTATATTAAGGTAAGGTAATAGAGGTAAAGAAATAATCACAACTAAATCACAGAATAGAGGTTGAAAAAAGACGTTAAATAGAGGTTTTGATTTGCAAAAATTTATATTAACTAGACGTTTTTACGGTGTCCGATTGTTTGACCAAAAGTCATTTGGCAAAACTACACTTGACAAAAAACGTTTGGCAAAACAATGAATTCGCCTATTGATCATTTTACTACTGATCATTTTACAAATGCTTCATTTTGCCAAATGATCAACATTTAAATTGACATTTTATAAATGATTACTTTACAAAACTAACATTTGGCAACTGAGTTAGTTATCAGATAAATCTACTATTGATCTAAAAATTTGGTATTCTTAAATAAACTAAATTATAATGGAAAAAATGATAACCATAAGCGGGACTTGAACCCGCGACCTCGGAATGCCGTTCCGTCGCTCTCCCAACTGAGCTGTATTAATGTAGCAATACATGTACAGTCATTACTTCGGTCCAATTGTGTTAGGAATGAAAAACAGATGTTGTCTGATTCTCAGACCTAACGGATATGTACACAAAGATTCACGAAAATCGGTCAAGCCATTTCGGAGGAGTATAATTACAAACACCGTGACAGGAGAATTTTATATATTAGATCTTAGCCCGTCATTAAGGTACAGAAATGGAAAAACATATAAGATTTAGTAAGATATGAGTAAAATGAACATGTACTCGTATATATGTATATAAAAATATGTATTGTTAAATTGCGATCATACATTATATACCTCTCCTTGACAGTTGCGTCATGGCATAAGAACTTAACAGCCACTAGACGCTTCTCTGATGTTATTGTACCATTATATTCTGGTACACCATCCGCTTCTGCTACATAAACCTGAAATATTTAAATAGATTACTAACTGTACCCCGCAACTTCGCACGCATAGAGTTTAGAAACTAAACCGTAACAAATTGTTTAAAAAACCCATCCCCTTGAACCGCTCTATCTATTAAAAAAAAACGCATTAAAATCAGTTGCGTAGTTTTAAAGATATGTATAAAACAAACATACGTACACGTATTTGTTTTAAAATAAGTAAAGACTTGCTGTGCCCCGCGGTGTTACCTACGGTAAAAAAAATTGGTTAAGTGCGAGTCGGACACGCGCACGAAGGGTTCCATACCATTATCTATGCAACATAAGACACGTTATTAATAAATGAGCAAACAACACACACAATACTTAATTAATCACGTTTGTTGTATGAGAGCAAGAAACTGTAAAAAAATCTTGTTTGTTGTATGGGAGCCCCCCTTAAATATTTATTTTATTTTTAGTATTTGTTGTTATAGCGGCAATAGAAATACATCATCTGTGAAAATTTCAACTCTCTAGCTATCACCGTTCTTGAGATACAGCCTGGTGACAGACGGACGGACGGACGGACGGACAGCGAAATCTCAGTAATAGGGTCCCGTTTTTACCCTTTGGGTACGGAACCCTAAAAAGATAAAAAATCTGTTCGTTTTTAGGGTTCCGTACCCAAAGGGTAAAAACGGGACCCTATTACTGAGACTTCGCTGTCCGTCCGTCCGTCCGTCCGTCCGTCCGTCCGTCCGTCCGTCCGTCCGTCCGTCCGTCCGTCTGTCACCAGGCTGTATCTCAAGAACGGTGATAGCTAGACAGTTGAAATTTTCACAGATGATGTATTTCTATTGCCGCTATAACAACAAATACTAAAAATAAAATAAAATAAAGATTTAAGGGGGGCTCCCATACAACAAATATGATTTTTTTACCGTTTCTTGCTCGATACTAATAACGTTGCCTTATGTTGCATAGATAATGGTACGGAACCCTTCGTGCGCGAGTCCGACTCGCACTTGACCAATTTTTTTACTATACCACGGGAACATTGTATTCTTTCGATATAAACAGTAGCCTATATGTTATTCTGATGCATAAGCTACATTATTGCAACGTTTCTCTAAAATCCATTCAGCAGTTTTTGCGTTAAAGTGTAACAAACAACTCAAAAACTTTCACATTTATAATATTAGTAGGATTATTTTAACAAGCTCTTTATTACTAAAGTAATTTATTAATTTTGCAATTGACATGCTATGCTTTTACTTAATAAATCTAATTGTGGTGGAAAAAGTGGTTCTCGATAGATGGCGTTGTACGTCAAATACGATGTAAACTCAATCGAGTGACGATTGTGGTGGTCTAATTTGGTTACTATTAGCACGACCGCAATAAGCTCAGTCGGCAGAGCTACGGAACGGTATTCCGAGGTCGAAGTCAAAGTCAAAATTTTTTTATTTCAAGTTGGCATGTTTTACAAGCTCTTTTGAAACGTCAGAAACTAGGTGTCGTGGGTTCGGTCGTGGGTTCAAGTCCCGCTTGCGGTAATCACTTTTTCCACCACAACTTGATTTATTAGGTAAAAGCGCTTTATTGTTTATCTTAACAATAATACAGTAGGTACTTAAGATTAGACAATGGCACCAATTCTATACGCACAACTAAACTAAATGAAATTTGATAGTGTCAATAATACAATTCGGCAATGTTAACAGAATTTGTTTACTAGAAAATCTGTATATTATTGACTAACGATTTTAATTAATCATAATACGGCAGAAATGTTTTCATTCTTTTTACTATAGGCCTTAATTCCACGTACATATATATAAACAGGTATATAATGCTTTTAGCATTTGGCATTATTCATAATTTTTAAACTTCTATTTTAATTTTTTTTTGGAAAATATAGACATTTTTAAGAAACTAATTTGAATATTATAGAAATATTCATTAAATTGAATTTTTAATAAATACTTTAAGAAAATATTTTCTTCAAATGTTGTGACGTCATCGTTGTATGCAGACTGTGTATTGCCTTTGCCTAATAAACTATTACAACACATTAATCTATAACTTGTCCAATTGATTTATTAGTCTATGCGGAAGTCAATCACGTAAACTGTTAATATTTTTTATTTTTATCTAGTGTTTTTTGTCTATTTTTTAGTATCCTTAACTTATTAAATCTTCTGATTTTTAATTACTTTTACTTGGTACTTTAGTCGAATATACTTACAGTCCCAAATGCGCCTTCAGCCAATTTAGAGATCATTCTAAGTCTATGACGCGGAAACTCTGGAACGTTGATAGTTTCTAACCTCCTCTTTAAATTTAAAAATACTTCTTGCTGACTGGGCGACTGTAACAAATATAAGAAGTTAGTATGAAATCATAAATAGGATTTGACAAGACTATTGGTTTCCGTGTGGTGACGGATTAACAATACAAGCGTCACCACCCCATCTCTTTCCAAGGGTTCTGTAAAAATCAGCTAAGGGATATTGCACACAGATAACATCCTATGTGAGAGAAGGAAAAATCGAAAATAAACCCTGTGCCAACACGCCTGGTCAGCGCGGCACAGTAGACCATAATAACTCCCAAAGTGGAGGAGGCCCGTGCCCAACAGTGGGACGTAAATGGGCTGGAGAGACGAGGAGAGAGTTTGTTTTCTGTAGCTAAAGGCTGCGGTTTCACCCACGTTCATAGTTAATGCCAGTGCTTTATTTAATTTGTAAGTTATAATGCTGTTAAGTTTTATTATAATAGTAATCTCTCTCTCCAGCCTATTTACGTCCCACTGTTGGGCACTGGCTTCCTCCACTTTGGGAGGGAGTATCGTCTACTGTACCGTGTGATTTAAAAAATCTTACATTTTTAGATAATACATTTATCGAGGAACACTATATAAGGCTATATAACATCACGCTTCGACCAATAGGAGCGAAGCATTATTGAAAAATATTGCAAAAATGGGGAAACTATTCTAAACTAGCTGTTGCCCGCGACTACGTACGCGTATTATTTAGAAAAATTTCCCCGTTTTTGCAACATTTTTCACTACTGCTTCGCTTCTACTGGTCGTAGCGTAATGTTTTGTAGCCTAAAGCCTTCCTCGATAAATGCCCTATCTAACACTGAAATAATTTTTCAAATCGGCAGAGTGGTTCCTGAGATTAGCGCGTTGAAACAAACAAACAAACTCTTCAGCTTTATAATATTATAAGTATAGATTCGCATAAACGAAGTTGCAGGAAACAGTTAGTATTAGTATTATTTACCGTAACACTATGTTTGGAACGCGCAGAGCCAGCTGATCGTCTTGTATCCATATCTAATAGATTATCATCTACCATCAGTTCTGTGGCGTGTTCTGATAGTGAATCCAATGTACGTTTAGTTAATAACGGTGCTGACGACAACTCGGGCACTGCATAATCGTAATTTGAACTATCTGTAACAAACATACATATATCTAATATATAAAATTCACGTGTCACAGTGTTAGTTACCGTACTCCTCCGAAACGACTTGACCGATTCTTCTCAAATTTTGCATACATATTCAGTAGGTCTGAGAATCGGCCAACATCTATTTTTCAAACTTTTTTTTTGTATGGCAAAACAACGTTTGCCGGGTCAGCTAGTTGTTTAAAATATTCTCTAACACTTGCGCGACTTATTTGTTTGAAATAAAACTAATATTTACGGATTTAGACGAGTGTGACTTTGCAGCCATCATGGTCACGGGTCTCACACGTAATACACGGGTCTAAATTCGTAAAAAGTAATTTTTTATACATTTTTTATTTTAAAAAGCACACAAACAAATAACCCATCCTCTCCAGCCCATTAACGTCCCAATGCACGGCCCTCCTCCACTTTGGGAGAGACTATGGTCTACTGTGCCGTGCTGACCAGGCGTGTGAGCACAGGGTTAAGTTTCGAGGTTTCCGTCTCTCACAGTAGACGTTAACTGCTTATACTGTCTGCTACCCTAAGAAAGAAATGGTGTGGTGACACTTGTATTCTTAATCCGTCACCAAACAGATGTATTATTAAAAAACCCATAATACAAGCTTAGTAAGCTATGTTTGGGACCACAGGACGATGTCACACAGCCTAGTAAGGCTCAGCTCTCTGTGTGACCACAGGTTAAGAATATAAATGTCAACATCCCCATGCATCAATCAACCCTTCTCAGTCCACTGCTGGACAATAGCCCTCCCCCATAGAACGCCACACCGCACGATCCTGCATTAACTGCATCCAGCGGCCCCCGGCATATTTGACGATATCGTCATGCCATCTTGTTGGGGGCCGCCCCACGCTTCGTTATCCGGTGCGTGGTCGCCACTCAAAATCCGTTGCGTACTTTGAAAGATATAAGCTCACATAGGGACATACATACAAAAATAACGAGTTTCGGTCTTATTCATAATGACTTATCGGAGGTTTAAACGGAGATTTTTTTGTAGAGATAATAAACGGTTTAGCGTAAAAAGACTATTATGAATAACAAGTTTTGACAATTTTCGCGAAACTATTTTAGCGAATTTTTAAACCTCCGATAAGTCATAAAGAATAATTTGTTTTATAATAAGTAAAACAAGATAAAGATACATACCTGAGAGTGCTGTATTAGAATCCTTAACAAAGTCTTTCATCTCAAGCAAAACAGTATTATAACTAAAATATGGCGAACATTTCAGAGCTTGATATGGCTCTTGATATTCATCAGACTTAACATCTAAACCGCAGTCTATTATCATTTTATTATCTGGAAGCATTGAAGTACCACAACCGCTATAACTATCCATAGTTCTCTTCTGTGAAACCGTTGAAGTAGCTATGGGTGATGCAAAACACTTCCTATGTCTGTGTCTATGTACTATAAGAAAAATAGCAACAGCTAACAATATCACTAAAGCTGTTAATACCCCGACTACAATAGCTACATATAAAGGGTCTTCTTGACGTGCGGTTGATATAGGCACATCTTTACTATGAGGTGGTGGTTTCTTGTCTTTACTAAGTGGCTTTAAACTTTCTGGAGTATAATTGCCTTGTGCGACATCTGAAACAAGTTATTTATTAGTTTTTATTAAAACTAAAACAATAATAATTATAGAGTTGTTACCGCATATCATAACAGACCACTCAAGTTTCTGAGCATTTAAACATCTTAGAAACGACCGATTTACGACTTACGATTAGTTAAAACAGTTAATATGTACTCGTATATGAAAATGAAAGTTATAATGAGAAAAAATGTATTAGCGAATTGAGTTGTCTCACTTAATATTTATAACCCTTTTTAAACATTACAGGAATACACATATTTTATTTTAGTTAGTTCTATTTTTATTCACTTGATACATATTTATTTGAAAAACAAGAAAAAAAAGGGGGGGATAATAACTTAGAATTAGGCATCAAAAAATTCGTCCGCATCGCAGTCATTGGCACATAAAAATTTAATATTCTTAAGAAAAAGATGTATCTTACCAGAATCGAACGTAACTTCACTAATAAGTATCCATCTAGCAGCGAACTGTAGTTCTATTCGTACCCACTTCCCAATACGATGATGCAAGTTAATGCTAACATTTCTTGATGTCTCGAACATACTGTCTTCAACATACGTGTAGCGTATTGGTTCACCTTGGAAATGACGACCACCGATAGAAAACGATATTGTCGCTTCCGAAAACACCTGAAATAAAAATTCGCCTTACGCTAATCTTTTCGAAACCTCTTTAAAGATTCTCGCCGTGTATGTCTGCTTGCCAGTTATGTATAAGGCCAAAGTGCTAATAAGATTGTTATTTGGCTTTTAGTAGATAGGAAAGTTACTAAGGTAATTTATTAATTTTGCAATTGACTTGTTATGCTTTTACTTAATAAATCCAACGTCAAAATGCGATGTAAACAGTTTACATCGCATTTTACCAACAACCAAAAAAATTTTAACCAATTAGATGACCACAATCTTCACTCGACTGAGTTTACAGTAAACTCAATCGAGTGACGATTGTGGTCATCTAATTGGTTACTGTTAGCACGACCGCAATAAGCTCAGTTGGCAGAGCTACGGAACGGTATTCCGAGGTCATGGGTTCATGTCCCGCTTGCGGTGATCACTTTTTCCACCACAATTTGATCTATTAAGATAGGAATGTTTATGAGGATGGATTCAAGAAATGGTTTGTAAATTAGCTGATAAATATGGAAAATGGCGGAAAAAATCAATACCTATTATTTCTAGTCTAAATGGTAAGATAGGCCTTAATAATAAATAAGTCTATTAACGATAGTGTCTTAATTATTCTGCTGGAATATTAATGGTCTTATTCATAATGACTTATCGGAGGTTTAAAATTTCGCTAAAATAGGTTTGCGATAATTGTCAAAACTTGTTATTTATAGTATAATATAATAGTCTTTTTACGCTGCTAAAATGTTTATTATCTCTGCGATTAAATCTCCGTTTAAACCTCCGATAAGGCATTATGAATAAGACCATAAGTTAACAATTTTTTATAAAACACATTTGTAAAGAAAGGTCAAGTCACCTACAGTTCACTCTCATTAAAGAAAGGCGGTGGAAGACAAACAACTATTAATTACTTCGTTGTTTCTCAATTATCTTCACTGTCCGTGTGTCATTAGTTACAAATTTATCATCATTCTACTATGTACTTAAGTTCCAAATATAAATAAACATGACGTGTTTCCATACTAATAACCTATCGTTAGAAGTAAAGCGTCACACATCAAAATAAAATATTCATTTCAAACAACGAACAAAAATATAACAGGACTTACCTGAACGTCACGCATGAATTTATTGTTGCAATGTAGATGAACGGTACTGAATTCTCTCACTTTGTCAAACTCGAACGTAATCACAGGGAGATTTGGTCTCGAATCGTTTCTCCAACCAACCCAGGCTGAATTCTTAGCCGCTTCACGAATTTCTTCACCACCAAATACCCCGTCAACAAGTTGACCAAGTCCACCGCGTAATTCTTCTCCCCATTGTCCATCATAGGTCATGTCAGTAAGCTCTAGACCGTTGCTACGCTTATCCCCTTTTGGCATTGAATAAGAGACAACGCCAACTGTAATAAAAAGAAAGACGAATATGAAATTTACTTACGTTTTTAATCGTACCATAGAAATAAGTTCCCTAGTTTGTTGCCCGCAACTTTGTACGCGTGTAATTTAATAATTGGTCAAGTGCGAGTCAGACTCGCGCACGAAGGGTTCCGTACCATTATCTATGCAACATAAGGCAACGTTATTAGTATCGAGCAAGAAACGGTAAAAAAATCATGTTTGTTGTATGGGAGCCCCCCTTAAATATTTATTTTATTTTATTTTTAGTATTTGTTGTTATAGCGGCAATAGAAATACATCATCTGTGAAAATTTCAACTGTCTAGCTATCACCGTTCTTGAGATACTGGGTACGGAACCCTAAAAATCATGTTTGTTGTATGGGAGCCCCCCTTAAATATTTATTTTATTTTATTTTTAGTATTTGTTGTTATAGCGGCAATAGAAATACATCATCTGTGAAAATTTCAACTGTCTAGCTATCACCGTTCTTGAGATACTGGGTACGGAATCCAAAAAATCATGTTTGTTGTATGGGAGCCCCCCTTAAATATTTATTTTATTTTATTTTTAGTATTTGTTGTTATAGCGGCAATAGAAATACATCATCTGTGAAAATTTCAACTCTCTAGCTATCACCGTTCTTGAGATACAGCCTGGTGACAGACGGACGGACGGACAGCGAAGTCTCAGTAATAGGGTCCCGTTTTTACCCTTTGGGTACGGAACCCTAAAAACCAAACCCTAACAAATGGTACAAAAAATCATCCACTTGAACCACTCTTTCTATTAAAAATCGATAACGCATCAAAATCCGTTGCGTAATTTTTAAGATTTATATCTTAGTAGATATGGACATTATTTTGGCATGTATGTCCCTATACATGTCAAAATAATGTCTTTGTTTTATAATAAGTAAAGAAGAACAAAATAATGACCTATATACTAATTTCCACATACAGTATCTTCATTCATTTTACGTAAACAGCCATTAATATTTTACATACAACAAGTCCATAGGTGAGTGAGGAAAATACCGGAAATAATTCACCTTACAATTTCACGTCGCGTATCGAAGACGAACGAATGAACACATTGCACCAGGAATTCATATTTATTCCACTTCATTTTAAAATCGGTTTGCGAATATTTATCTGGACTTTGTATTTTTTTTAGGCATATTGCAGTCTTCGTTTCATAGATAAGTGATATTTTGTAATAGCGGTTTAAATTTGTAAGAAAATATTCTATCTTGATTCACAACTGCGCATAAAAAATCAAATTTATAAGCGGGTTTTCGATTAATTTATAATTCATTAAAATATTTAAACAATGCTCATATAGGTTACAAGTTACTTTATTATTCGCTTCATAACTAACTTTAGGGTGACGGTGGGTGCGTGAACCATAAAAAATTACTCTTATCATTTCGGTAACGGGCCAAAGAAAAAAGAAACAGTATCTAGTTTAGTTAGTTTAGAATTGGTATCGAGTAGACGACCCCACGACGGAAGGTAACACTACCAATCGTGCAAAGACGTCGGTATAAATATAATATTAAGAACAATGATGGTTAGTCATCAGGGCGGTGCGGCGCAGCGGCGCGGCGGTATTGTAACGACTATATCAAACATAATTATGTTTTTAGCAAAGGAAGATACGATTCCGGTGTCGAATCTCCAGTATGACAGTACCGGAACCTTAATTTGACTCATACTTTGTGTACAGAATACTTAATAAGTGTGCTACTCCTTTGTTGATCCACAATCTATTCCTTTAAACTTTAATAGAAATTATAAGAAGTATTGCTGCAGCAAATTTTGTATGTACAGCGTTTGAAAAAAATGAGGAAGTGTACTTTCATATAGTAAACAAAACCTCCTAGTAAAATTCGTAAAACATCTTGTAAAATTTATCGTGTTACAGTGTTTGTCGTCATTCTACTCCGAAACGACTTTACCAATTCTTGTAAGTGTTTATTGAGTACGTCTGAAAATACGATATCTATTATTCTTTCTGCTTTTAAAAGGGAGTAGGAAAAACTGGCAAAAGCACTACATGTAAGTGAAACTGCGGGACACAGCTAGTATTTAAATATTAGTAAGTATTCTATTTAAATATTTTCTTAGATAGAAGTTAAGACGTGATTACACCTGTATTTAGCCAGGTAGATTAGTAACACTTTTGTCTCATTTTATTTTATGAGCATAGCTTTGATCGCGTCAAGTTGTGACATATTTCCAACAATAAAGAATATTTTTATGTTATATTTAGAGTTAGCCATTAATCGTAGCATTAGCATTTGTCATAACAGTCACATTAAAATGTATTTGAAAAGTAGTGGTTTTACATAATCACTCGAATTTTCGACGTATTGAAAAGCTATAAAATAAAATGTTTAAATATTAACATCAATGACACATACTAATGAAAGTCGTATCTGATGAGTACACATGGTATTTCGTCTGAAGCCTGGATGCATTGACAAAAATATTACATTGGAATTTGGCGGCATTCTAAGTTTTCTTTTTACTTATATTTTTAGTTCGTGTTGTGGTATTAAATATACAATAAGTAAAGTGTCTCCACCCTATAACAGCCGTCAAAAGCAGCTAAACAATACTATAACGAGATAACATCTTATATCAAACGACAACCTTACTAAGTTACTAATACAAAATACAACTAAACGATACCCCTTTCGAAATGGAGGATGTCGTATATAGATTTTAGAATGAAAAAGAAAAGAATAATTCTAATTATAAATACCGTTCTAGTTAATTTTCTAGTCAACAGCTTTAATCTCTAGCTATAGCTCTTTTCTGTTTATGGAAAGATTTAAGAAATAAGTATAAGTCGTATAAACTAAGAACGTTGTTACTTTTGCTACTAAGAACGTATCAGTAACGTGCAAACAACAACGTGTTTCAGTCTCATTTTACAGTGAAAGCAGACTGAAGTTATAATCATGTAATTCATAAGTTATTAGCAGACTGAGATCCTAGGCAACTTTTCCCAGAAACAACGTGTGTAAATCAGCACAACGACCGCAAACGTATGTGACAAAGTT
This sequence comes from Orgyia antiqua, assembly GCA_916999025.1. Classification (NCBI taxonomy): domain Eukaryota; kingdom Metazoa; phylum Arthropoda; class Insecta; order Lepidoptera; family Erebidae; genus Orgyia; species Orgyia antiqua. Next base: position 14,427,889 of record OU779863.1, on the reverse strand, counting down.
CCTAATGCGATACTTCACTATGTATCTGTGATTTATTTGTCGGCGAATTTCACAAAAAACATGCATTCACTTGAAAATGCAGTGTTCGTGTCCCGCCGCGACAAAAATACCGTCCAAGGAATAACAACTGCATTTATTTATATTAGCCACATAGGGAGTGAATCAAATAGTGTTTTATTTATATTCTACATGCATTTATGGACACCGACACCTGGATATAAACTCTCGCACAAAGGATTCAATGTTTTGATTCTAACTTTGATGACACAACCTTGATCGAACAATCAATAATTTTCTTTATCTAATTACGCAAGTAATTATAACGCAATTGAAACGTCATCATCAGAGTAAATAAAACTGCTATATAAAGGATGACTAAAAATAAATACTGCGCAATGTCCTGTGTAAGCTAATAAGTTCCCGTCCATGCAATAGCTTCTGCCAACTTTGTACGTTCATATTAAACTAGTTTCACATTTATTACGCTAGTTTGATAGACTTTTGTAACTCAAAGGGTGCACTGTTCGAAACATAAAATGAAAGCCATAGTGCTCGAATTGGATACTTTCTCAATATTAATTCAGTTGAAATTTTGTTCACCACTTGCCTATTTATACGTCAGAACAACATTTAGAGAAGTAATATAAAACATGGCTTGTTAAAAAAAGCTTTTCATTCACCTGAATTGGAAATACAATCAATAAAGACCATCATTACCATAACAGCAACGGCAGCTTATATCGGAGCTTGTGTAGTAAACAAATATTCATTAGAGGGGAATGTGTGCATAACAGTGGTAAGTAAAGATATCGACGTATCAGTAGCGTGCCGTTGCTGGTAAAATAGCAAACGAAAGGAGTTTAACAATGCAGACGTATGATTAACCCTAGCAATTTGCCACTTTTTATTTAATGACTCTGGTGTACTCACCGTCTAGAGCTTGTTCGACAACAATATTCCTAGAATTTACTATTAAGCACAATCCACTAAATTCATGATAAGCGCAGTATTAACACTGTTAGCACGACTCATTGTAATTTCTATGATGCTCTACATAATTAACTTAATTTTAATGAACTTTGTACACGGTCTCAACATTATTTTGATTATTTTATGAGCTATGGGAACGTTCTTGCTCCTAATTACTTTCAGAAACCCCTTCACATAATAATATAAAATTTAATATAAGAGGGACATTAGGTGGCAAAATATAGGGTAATCTGTATCGTTTGGTAATCACGAAGACAGCAGATTTTAGAATCAAAAATTAATATTATAGAAAATATGTGTAGTTAGACGTCTAGATTTATTTGCACTTAACTTTATTTGTTCAAAGACACTATTCCTACTTGTTTAATAAATAAACATAAAAGTGATCGATTAAAATCGATAACTAATTGTATTAATAATTAAGTTCACTATGGCAACTATTATTGCCTAATTTTAAGTGTGTCAACACTGACACTTTTTCCGTTTCCATTCAACATGTAACACAGCCAACTGTCAATGGCATTTTTTACAATGCAAAGTGTTGTATTTTATTTAAAATATAATCACATTTAAATTTACACAGCATGTTATTTCTATTTACCTAACATGCTGTTGTGGTCCTTCGATAAGTACTCAATAGTACGTGGTTGAATCAGTTATATTTAAATTCAGTGCTCGCGTGTGATCCGTTCTTAGCTTGCTATGCAAGCCACGGTCGACGTTAAGGCGTTTAGAAATTTGCCCTGGTGCTCTTCGTCCTATAATACGAGGTGCCCGGGCCTTGTGTCTCGGCGGTGCAGTTTACTACAAATTTCGGTCTATATACCGGGTTGCGCGGCGCTCGTTGTACAAGAGCGTCCTGCTGCCATTTTGTTGAGGGGAGTCGCGATTTCGCGGCAAACGGCTGTTCATCGTGTGGGTTTGGTGCAATTCGTCCTATGTACGAGTTTCCCAGCCTCTTTTCGACGAGATCAGATCATTAATCTAGTGGATTTGGTCGATTCTTCGAGCATCAATTTCGTCCATACGAAAAATATTTTAGAATCGCCATATTGAAATAAATAGTTCGTTGTGTTGGCAGCAATGACAACGCTGATTTCATCGTGTTAAGTTGGCAGCAATGACAGCGCTGTTTTCGTCGTGTTAAGTTGGCAGCACTGCGTATTGTCACTGTCAATGTCAACTGTCATCGTTTCGTCAGTCACATCGTAACGTAAACAATAACATAACCAAAGTGCGGGTTTTGGTTGTTTTTAGTGCGGTTTATTTGTGCAAGCAATTAAGTTTAGTGCGTAAGTGCGTCCCTCTATAGGCGACTCACGCTGGAATACGTGCGGTTTTTGTTTTTATCGGCTACAGAAAGCAAAATCATGGGTGAGGAACTAAAACGTTGGCGAACTAAGCGCGGCCAATTAAAAAGTACAGTGACACGTATCGAAACCTTTGTAAATGGTTCTGAGTTTTCCTCAGCCGGCGGTGAGGTGCTTCAGGCTAGACTGGACAAATTAGTGAGTACTTTTAAAGAATATGAGGACGTTAACCTAGAAATTTCAATGCTTGACAGCACAGATTCAGAGAATGTTACTGAAATTGAAAACAAGTATTTTGTAGTGTTAGCTAAACTGAAAGAATCCATAAAGGGTAAGAGTAATTTACATTGTTCAAACAGTTCAGTTTCAAAGCTCCCAAATATTGAGATTTCCTCATTTGATGGAAAAGATTTCACTAACTACCAACCTTTCATGGATTTGTTCAATGCTGTCATTGAGAGAAATAGTTCTTTGTCTAATGTACAAAAATTGTGTTATTTGAGAAAGTATTTGACAGGAGATGCTCTGGCTGTAATAATTAACTTGCCTATTGTTAATGAGTCCTATACAGAGGCATTGTTGTTACTAAAAAACCGGTTTGATAATAAGGCAAGGCTTATATGTAATCATATTAATCAGTTGCTAGAGTTACCTCAAATGCAAAAAGGTACTGAATCTTCTATAAGGTCTTTTGTGTCATGTATTCGCCAACAACTATATGCTTTAAAAAATTTAGAACAACCCACAGACAAATGGGACATGTTGTTAATTTCTATTTTTTCAAGGAAACTAGACTGTTATACAAACAGAGCTTATCATTTGGATAGAAACTCTCCTGATGATTTACCCACAATGTCTGAATTTCTGTCATTTTTAGAAAAGCGAGCAATAGCTTTGGAGGACAGTCCTCCCCCTAAAAGTAATTTCCATGATGGTAATAATAATGTTAAACAAAAGGCTAATAGTTTTAATCATAAAGTTTCCAATGTTGTTTCAAAACAAAACCAAAAACAAATCACTTGCTTATTCTGTAAAAATAATCATCTCTTATTTGCCTGTCCAAAATTTAAAATGTCTCCAATTATAGACAGATTGAAGTTTGTGACAGATAATAACTTATGTACAACTTGCCTAAGGCACCACTTGGATGTCTGCAAATATACATTTAAATGTAGAATGTGCAAAGAGTCCCATAATACTCTCTTGCATCAAGATAAACAACCTGAAACACCAGTCAATACTGTGTTGCATTCTAACAATAATAATATCAATGTTTTGTTACCTACTATACGTATAAAACTGATTGATAAAAATGGTTGTAAAATTTTTGTTAAGGCCCTACTCGATAGTGGGAGCCAAGCATCTATAATAAAGCGATCTCTTGTTAATCAATTAAAATTAAAGACTGTACCTTTTCATGTAAATATTATTGGACTTGGTAATAATAATAATAAAGCCAATGAATGTGCCAACATAATGTTACCTTCCTCAATTTACAATGTTAAGTTTGAAGTGAAGTGCCATGTTGTAGATTCTATCACAACTGTTTTGCCTCAGAATCCTATTGATATTAGCAATATTAGGATTCCTGAAAATGTTTTTCTGGCTGATACAGAGTTTAATGTCCCATCAGAGATTGCCATTCTACTAGGTTCTGATTTCTATTTTAAAGTGCTTCTTGATGGACATTTAAAGTTAAATAATGGATTAGTTCTCCAGAACACATTGTATGGCTATGTTGTAGCTGGTGCAGCTTTTCGTAAAGCTAAAGCTCCAGATTCAAATGTTAACTTGACTTCTAATTTTATTACCAAGGAAAATAATTTGGAAGAAATTATGGCAAAATTTTGGTTGTCTGAAAAAATACCTGAGCCTGAGAAGAAAAAGACTCAGTCTTTGGAATTTCAAAGAGCAGAGGACTGTTTTAATAATTCAGTAAAATATATTGATAATCAATTTTCAGTTGATATTCCTTTACACTGCCCTTTGAATGAATTAAATATTGGAGATTCGTTTTCAATTGCTTTACAAAGATTTTTGGTATTAGAGAAAAAATTTCAGTCTGATCCAGAATATTTTTCAAAATATAAAAAGTTTATAGATGAGTATGTCACGCTAGGGCATGCTAAGGTCGTTGATGTCAATGCCTACGACATTTGTAATGGTCCGGTATATTTTCTTTCACATCATGCTGTCTCGAATGAAAGCAGCAAAACCACTAAGTTACGCATAGTATTTTCTGGCAATATGAAATCTAAAAAAGGTGTATCAATTAATGATGTAATGCTAAACGGTCCCATTGTGCAACGTGAATTATTTGACATACTTATCTACTTTCGTACTTATCGTTACACACTCATGTGTGATATTGAAAAAATGTTTCGAATGTGTCTCATCAATGAAGACTACAGACCTTTACAGAATATATTGTGGCGAGATGACCCATGTCAGCCAATCAACTGCTTGCAATTGCAAACAGTTACATATGGCCTTAAAGCTTCTACTTTTTTGAGTACTAGATGTTTGTTAGAACTAGCTCATTTGTACCAAGTTAAGTACCCTTTAGCTGCAGAGGCTATTAGACAACACACATATGTCGATGATGTCATATGTGGCGCGGATTCGAAAAACCAGTTACATCTCCTGAAAGAGGAGTTACTGAACCTAATGAAGTTGGGGAATTTTAATTTACACAAATGGTGTTCAAACTCTATAGATGTTCTGCATAATATTCCTGAAAATAAAAAATATTTTGAACAGATTGACTTAAATAAAGACAATATAATTAAAACACTTGGTTTGAAGTACAATGTACTCATAGATTCCTTGTTGTTTCAATGTCCCATGATGGATGACACTCAAAAAACTAAAAGAACAATATTAAGTTTTATTGGTAAAATATTTGACCCTCTTGGTCTCTTAGGTCCCATTGTAGTAGTGGCTAAACTGTTCATGCAGTCTCTATGGGCACTTAATATTAACTGGGATGCTGTTCTGCCCCAAGACTATATTAATACATGGGATAAATTTTTAAATGATTTAATTTCAATGGGCACTCTCTCTATTCCAAGGTGTGTTTTATCACATCCAGTAGATGCCATGGAACTTGTAGGCTACTGTGATGCCTCCATGAAAGCTCTTGGTTGTTGTCTCTTCTTAAGAATTTTTAATTCTAATGGGACAGTCTCTGTTGACTTGTTATGCTCCAAGTCACGAGTTGCTCCATTAAACAAATCGGTAACAATACCAAAGTTAGAGTTAAGCAGTGCATTATTGCTTGCTCAGCTAGCAAATAAAGTTCAGGATATTTTAAAACCAAGATTACCAAAACTTTCTATTCACTTGTATAGTGATTCTCAAATTACACTTGCTTGGATCAAGTCAGCAAATTTAAAATCAAATTCATATATTATAAATAGGGTTAATCAAATTAAAACACTGACAGAAGACAAAATGTGGTCTTATGTTAGCTCAAGTAAGAATCCTGCTGATTTACTTTCTAGAGGCTGTGATCCACACAAATTAAGATCAAATGAACTATGGTGGCATGGTCCCAAGGAACTGTCTCATATGGACTTTCAGCACTCTATGTGTGATGTAAAATTGCCCATTCCCTCATCTTTTGAGGACGAATTAGTGACCAATGTGACCTTACCCCAATTAGATTTTCTTAATAAATTTTCTGATGTTGGAAAGCTGCAGAGAGTAGTAGCATATATTTTACGATTTCGTAATAATTGTTTAAAGAAAGATAAAGAAAGTGGGTCATTGACACCACAAGAGCTCCATAATGCCTTGTTGGTAATAATTCGCGTCTCACAAAATAAATATTTTTCTAAAGAGATGGAGTGGCTAAATAGGTCCTTGCCGGTAAAGTCAGGTTTGTCAAAACTACACCCCTTCCTGGATAAGACTGGTATATTAAGGGTAGGTGGTCGGTTACAAAATGCCAATGATATTCCCTTTGATAAAAAGCATCCAGTCATATTACCCAAGTCTTGTCACTTGACAACTATTCTAATTCACAAAGAACATTTAAGATTATTACATGCTGGTGCCAAATTGGTACTTAGCTCTTTATCACAACGCTTTTGGCTTGTTAATGGCATAAGAGAAGTAAAGAAAGTAGTAAATAGGTGTGTTAAATGTTTTAGAATGAAAGCAGCAGCCGTAAACCAATTAATGGGCTCTCTGCCACCTGAAAGACTTTCTGTTGCCAGACCGTTCCAAGTGGTAGGTGTTGACTTCTGCGGACCATTCAGTGTGAAAGTTACACGCTTAAGAAGGCCTATAGTGACTAAAGGCTATGTAGCTATATTTGTTTGTTTTTCAATTAAGGCCATCCACATGGAACTTGTAAGCGACTTAACCACTGAAGCATTTTTGGCTTGCCTTAAGCGATTTATTGCTAGACGAGGAATGCCAAGTAAAATATTTTGTGATAATGCCAAAACCTTTAAAGGTGCAGCTAACGAATTAAAAGCTTTACATGATCTGTTTACTTCAAAAAAGCACATTGATGCAATTGATAATTATTGTATACCTAAATATATTCAGTTTAGATTTATACCAAGCTATTCACCAGAGTTTGGAGGCTTATGGGAAGCCGGGGTTAAAAGTTTTAAATTTCACCTGAAGAGAATTGTTGGCAACATTGCCTTAACCTTTGAAGCTTTGTATACAGTGGTTACAGAAATTGAAGCTGTGTTAAATTCACGACCCCTTCTTCCTATAAGTTCGGATGTTTCCAGTTATGAATATTTAACGGCTGGCCACTTCCTCATAGGAAATGCATTGTCAAGTTACCCTGAAACTGACCTTTCTGATAAAAATATCAATAGATTAAAATTTTGGAATATCTTAACCAAAATTAAACAGGACTGTTGGAATGTCTGGTCACGTGATTATCTCACACAGTTACAAAGTAGACCAAAGTGGCTACAAAGTCATCCTAACTTAAAAGAAGGGGACCTTGTCATTGTACGCAATGACAATACACCTCCATTAACATGGCCCATGGCTAGAGTTGTAAGGGCTAGAGACTACTTAACTAAGCATATTTCTGTTTTTGAATGTATTTATACTTGAAGATGGTTTTCTTGTATTAAGTATGTATGTTATAATAAGTTTGTTATTATGTTAATATATATATGGTTTTGGCCCGGCCCAACTTATGTTTAATAAATAAACATAAAAGTGATCGATTAAAATCGATAACTAATTGTATTAATAATTAAGTTCACTATGGCAACTATTATTGCCTAATTTTAAGTGTGTCAACACTGACACTTTTTCCGTTTCCATTCAACATGTAACACAGCCAACTGTCAATGGCATTTTTTACAATGCAAAGTGTTGTATTTTATTTAAAATATAATCACATTTAAAATTACACAGCATGTTATTTCTATTTACCTAACACTACTGATATTATAAAAATGAAAGTTTGTGAGTATTTATGTTTGGATGTTTATTACTCTTTCACACAAAAACTACTGAATGGATTTTAATTAAACTTTACAATAATGTAGCTTATACATCAGAATAACATATAAGCTACTTCTTATTCCGATATACTTGTTATACTTTTCACCGCGAGTAACATCATGGGGGATTGCTAGGTAGGTATAATTATTATATATACAACATATTTTATGTTCATTGGTATAAGAAATGGAAATATAAGTTTAAAGTATTACATTTTATTTTTAATTGGCTTGTTATCATCACGAGCAGTACATTTTATCGATTCCAGCCAGCCTAGCATGATAATATAATAAGATGTGAACAGTCCGTATATAAAGCAATGTCAGTGATAAATTTATTACAGTGTCCTGCTTGGTAGTATGTAAAGCCAAATAATAAGATTTAGAATTTTGAAGATATTTTACCATTTCTTGAGCAATAAATTCTGCACAAGATGAAACATGTAGGATTTCTTTATATTAATAAAGTATTCGCGAATGGTTGCAGTCAAGCTAAGATGGCATATGCGTGTTGAAATTTGACCCAAGTTTAAGTCGTGTGAGATTGAAAAAGAGGCGCGTAAAGAGCTTTATTGTATATTATACATCGATACAAATGTCTTCACGGTCGAATGATATGAATGAGGGAGTGGCCGTTGTGTTTGAGAAATTAATGTAGAAATGTGGCGTCCTAAACATTATGGATTAAACCTACTACGATTTCAAATTAGTTAATTTTGTTTAATCTTTGGCTTTTAGTCAGCCAGCCAGCCTCTACCTATATATAGCTTTTTTATACCATCAATATTTTAAATGCATAAGGGACTATATTCTTCTGTGGGTCACGCTTTTACTCTAAAATTACCAGACCGATTTAATAAAATTTTGGTAATTTTCTAATTATCAAAATTTTATTTAATTAATATTTTTTAATTATTAATTATTTTATAAAAGTACCACGCAACATTTCTCTGAAGTCCTCTATAAAAGGTACACTTTGACCTATCTACAGAATAAAGTTTGACGTGACGATACGACCATGTTGCTTTAAATAAATAAATAAATATTCATGGACATTTCACACAACGTCCTCTGGTCCCAAGCTAAGCGTATATGCTTGTGTTATGGGTACCAGAATACGGATAGAATACATATTCTACTTTTTTTATTTGTAAATACATACTTATAATACATAGAAACACCCAGAGTAGTAGTAGTAGTAGTGCTTTCGTGTATATTTAGGAAATAATTTTGATCCAAATTGATATTTAAATCGATTTGAGCTGAATCGCCCACTATTTACGAGGGCGAAGTTGCCGAAATAAATAATCTACAGATTATTAAAATAAATAAATAAATGCGTGGTAGTAATTTACTTCCAATTTCTTATTGGAGTATAATATTATCGTAAATTTTCTATTTTTGACTATCAAAAAGATATTTTTATATATCTTATTAAATTATATTATTTATTACATTTATTATATTATTTATTACATTATTAATATCTTATTACATATATATATTAAATTAAGGACCTTATTAAATTCTTATAAAATTTTAGGATTGCAATATATTGACGACCAGCCATAACGCCTTCGACGAATATCATCCCACTGATTGCCATGAGACTAATTAATTTGTATTTCTGATAAAAGTACCACGCAATATTTCTCTGAAGTCCTCTATAAAAGGTACAATTTGACCTATCTACAGAATAAAGTTTGACGTGACGATACCACCATGTAGTTTTCATGTATATTTAGGAAATTATTTTGATCCAAATTATTATTAAATTTATTTTCTTAATTTTTAGGGTTTCGTACAAACCCTTATAGTCTCACTACGGTGTCCGTCTGTCTATCGGTACGTCTATCAAACTTTTTTTACTCAAATTGCTGAAGTTATCAACTTGTAACTCATACGAAATGTAAATCTATTAGTACGGGATCCGTAGTACATTTTATTCACTTGATTACTATCAAGCTGATTTTCCGTGAGTAGCTTTATTATGACGAGACGCCCAATAATTTTCTATTCCAAAATCTCGATTGTGGTAGCTAACAGAGGTAACAAGGATAAAATATCGTACTATTACTTGAAGAAAGCAGTAAGTAATTTCTTTGAAATTTTTGACGCAAGTTCACTTACGTCTTTTTTTTACGGGTAGTACGATATTTTGTCCTTGCTATCTCTGTTAGCTACCTAGTTCTGTTAGTTAAATACAATCAATATTTTAGATCAACGCATTCAGAAGATATAACCGAATTACGGCCATTTTGAGTATTTTCAACTTACGCTTGGGAATCAAAACCTACTACTTCCCATGACCCGAGACTTAAAATTTGGCATGGACCAAGCCTACATAGTGCTAATATAGAGAAAAATCTAAAAACTTGTAATTTTGTAATCACATCACACGAAAGAATTGTTTAAACTAACACCAACATAAAAAGCTGAAATGTAGGCGATTACCTACATAGTTAAGTTGGAGAGTTGCTTTTTGCTTAATTACCTGTTTATTTGTAATTAGTTATTTATATTTTTCGGTCGAGTAGGTACGGAACCCTAAGTGTGCGAGTTTACCTCGCTCTTGACCGGTTTTTTTAAGAAAGTAATTTAATAAATAAAATTCACATCATAAGATTTTAGTTGTAAAATCTCTTTTTCCAGAATGGACTAGATACATAAAATCCACAAGTCAAATCTTATATAGTCGTGAAGAGTAGATGGACACAGCTTTATTCTATGCACAATTATATGTCTAATCGAATTAGCCGGCGAAACTCATTTTTTTTAACATATACACATGTTTATTAGAACACTAGCTGATGCCCGCTACTCCGTACGCGTGAAATTTTAGATCCCCATTTACTTTTTCACCGCTTAAACCTTCCCTGGACTTTCACAAATATTTCAAGACCAAAATCACAAAAATCGGCCCAGCCTTTCTCGAGTTTTAGCGAGACTAATGAACAGCAATTGATTTTTATATATAAGAAAGATTACAATTTAATTTCTCATACCTAATACAACCGCAATATTGACTTTCACTCTTTTCTATCATTTGTACTAGCGATAAAATGTTGATATTTGTTCACTTAACATGGAAAATGACATGTCAGTAAAACAGACCGCAATGAAAATTAGTTATGAAATCGGAATTGGAAAACGTATTATCGCTTTGCAGTATGCACTGGAGAGGCATACCTGATCCTTTGTACTGTATTTGACATTCGATTAAGTGTACAGTTGATGATACACAGTAATACAATTTAGTTCTTTGCAAAACATAGTTAATATACCAATGTCATTAAATGTGGTTCCTATAATTTTATTACCTAGTAATAAATACATTCATTCGGCTATTTGCAAAATACCTTTACTTATTATACAATGATAATATGTTCGACTAGCCTCATGGTCTAGTGGTTTATGACTGCGGACTGCCGTTCACGAGGTCACGGGTTCGATTACCGTTCGGGACAATTATTTGTGTGATATTTATAATTGTCATACAAATGTTTGTACTGCGTCTGGGTGTTTCTAGGTATTACCTAGAAACATCCGTATTATAAGTATGTATTTACAAAAAAAAGTATAATATGTAGTATATCCGCATCTTGTACCCATAACACAAGCATAGAAATATAGCTTACTTTGGGACCAGAGAACGTTGAGTGAAATCTCCAAAATATTTATTTATTTATTTATAATGAAGTCGTTATTTTTAAATGTCCATAAGTGAGTTTCTCTTTCCAAACCATATACGTCCCACACACTGTTGGGCACGGGACTCCTCCACTTTGGAAGGGATTATGGTCTACTGTGCCGCACTGACCAGGCGTATTGGCACAGGTATTATTTTATGTTTCCCGTCTCTCACAGAGGATGTTATCTGTGTACAATATCCCTTAGCTGACTTTTACAGCACCCTGGGGAGGAGATGGGGTAGTGACACTTGTATTCTTAGTCCGTGACACTACACGGACAATGAGTTATGTGAGTTTAAATCTTTGAAACTAGTGCTTATAAAATTAAGAATACAATACTAAATCAAATAATATAAATGAAAATCAAATCCAATCCAATCATCAAATAAATCCAAGGCGTCACTGGCGCTATGCTACGAAGCCTATTATTGAAAACGGTATTCTTTAGAGAATTGTCTAATAACAACACAGTGTTCATAAGTAAAACAGTGCCAAGTAATTTCAGAATTATCAAAAATTTACTAATATTATTAAATGTAATACTTTACGGACAAGTTAGTATCACAAAACTAATCACATGTATTATCTAATATATAAAATTCACGTGTCACAGTGTTAGTTACCGTACTCCTCCGAAACGGCTTGACCGATTCTTCTCAAATTTTGCATACATATTCAGTAGGTCTGAGAATCGGCCAACATCTATTTTTCTAACCTTTTTTTTAGTATGACAAAACAACGTTTGCCGGGACAGCTGCTAGTATAGGTATATAATTTAGGCTGACGTTTTCTACATATTAAAAACCTAGATTGTGATAAGGATATATGACAAATAAGTAATAGTGTTAACAACTTTATTTTTCCGTCGTTGTAATCTATCAATTTTTATATTAAAACTAGCTGACCCGGCAAACGTTGTTTTGCGATACTAAAAAAAAAATGTTTGAAAAATAGATGTTGGCCGATTCTCAGACCTACTGAATATGTATGCAAAATTTGAGAAGAATCGGTCAAGCCGTTTCGGAGGAGTACGGTAACTAACACTGTGACACGTGAATTTTATATATTAGATGACTGATGATATTTGAAATAGTTTTACGATCTATCAGTAGTCGTTTTTCCTAAATGAGGTTCAGTTCCTTACTTTTCCATTACTTTTATGTTTTAAAAATACAGTACTTAAAATTGTAACACCGGTTAATAACCCCCTTAAATTTACTTCTGCCAACATATTTATCATTTCTAGAAGGGACTATTGAAATAAATTCGGAGGTTTTTAAATAGAAGCGCAAAGATTTCTGCAAGTTCGGCGACGCGCGAAGATACCTCTGGTGTTACAGATCTGATATAACCTAATTCAGGAGACAGAGAAAACATGTAAATTATTTATTATGTTATTGGTAAAAAAAAAGATTATACAGATGTCTATAGGCTACGGAGATCACTTATCATCAAGGCGGGCTGTATACTTTTCTACCTTAGTGGTAAAAAATATATATACAAGATAGATAATAAATAGATATGTATGTACTTACCACTCCAATAACAGCCATATATTTCGACTCTCATACAGACAGTGCGACGATGTGAACTATTTGGTATAAACCTTATCTTCGAAGCCCAAATTGGAGGATCTAAATGATTCTTTTTCTCAAGATATGTGTTAATATTCCCTGGTAACACCTGTAAACAATATGTAGCGTTAGAAAAATCTCTATCTTAATATATATATTTCTTGTGTGCGTGTGTATGTGACTGAACTCCTCCCAAACGACTGGACCGATTTTGATGAAATTTGTTGTGTGTATTCAGGGGGGTTTGAGGATGGTTTAGATTCACAATTGGCTGGACCGATTTTGATGAATTTTTTTTTACACAGAATTGTATGGCAAAACAACGTTTGCCGGCGCAGCTAGTTATCTATAATAATCTATATCACCCTTATGCATGACATAGATTCTATGTCATGCATAAGGGTGATATAGATTATTATATATTTTTAAACTCTATGTCATGGAGTTTCAAAATATAATAGTTAGATGCTAGTACTTACTATAATTATTATTATTATAATCAACTAGCTGATGACCGCTACTCTGTACGCTTGGAATTTTAGATCCCCATATATTTTTGTCACCGTTTAAACCTTCCTTGGACTCTCACGAATATTTTAAGACCAAAATCGGCCCAGCCAGAGTTTTAGCGAGGCTAACGAACAGCAATTGATTTTTATATGATTACATAGCGTCCAGTCATGTGAAGGTGATTTTACATTGGTGTGTCGAAAGATGAAACAATAAAAGATTAAAAAATTGGTACCAATTCTGTTGCGTGAAAAACTTAACCTAGTCAGAATGAAACGAAGTTGTATCTTTGTATAATTGTTATTGTATATTGCTGAATTCTTTAAAATCATAATTCTTTATTTCCGATTCTATTGACCCTAAAACTTTTTTCACGAATAGAAAACAACATGATACGCCTGGTGGATGGACATTTAAAAAAAAATAGAGGTTAGGTTAAATCGCGGGGAAATGGGTTTAGTCCGTCGTATATACTCGTATTAAGAATAAGCCGTACTAAAGTATGTATACAAAAAGTTATTGTTGTACAGAAAATAGTTGTTTGTGTAACGAATAAACTTAAATCGCTGTTTTTAACCTGCGCTAATGATGCAGTTAATTAAGTAACATCTTACAGTCTTTAGAATATCTCAAATAAACAAGTTGCCGGACACAGCTTAGTCTTTAAAAAGGTAATTTTCTCGACTTCCTTGTCTGATAAATTAAAATGCTTTATTAAAAAGCTAACTTTCTTACGTAAAGGAGTTTTACGTTGAGAATTTCTTCGCTATATTCTTTCGTGAAAAAAGATATAGGTTATTTCTAAGACCGACTATCCGTGTATCTAAAATGAACAGTAGAAAAATCAGGGTCTAACTATGAAATTAAAAACATTTTGTGTTGCTTCGTTGTGCATAAAGTCAAGTTGTCATTTCAGAACACGCCAGTTTGAAATGCGGCAAGTAAAATATTTTAATTAGCTAAGAAGAACTCAAACTTTATTTTTATTTATAACACTTATTTGTATAACTTTAAACATTCTTATTGTGTTTCAATATTTTAAATACTAAAGTTATAATGTCTTCCACAATAACTTAACTTTCATACAAACTTTAAACATTTAAAAATAGATTACAATTCCAATAAAATTCAGTACACTACATAGTTTACTTTAGTAATTACTGAAAATGACGGTGTTTAAGTAATTATTTGCAGTTTATTTTCAATGACGAGCAGTTGTTTTGAATATTTGATGAACTAAGAGCGTCTTTGCATTAAGGTGCATGCAATCTGTAGTTTTTATGTTACGACTTCAATATCGTCTAAGAACTTCCCAAAACAAAATATGCTGGAATATTGGTTAGGTACTCGCCGGAATCCTATTATTGGAAAAAGAAGTGTGCCAATTACGCAATGTGAAGTAGTTCCCTTCTCTAAGCATAAAGTAGCTTTAAAACTCTCTACACCAGAGATTTACCAATTCATAGCGGCGAATTGTGCCGATCTATTGAGCATTTCATATCTTATCAACTAACCTAGCATAACCCAAAATAAATACATTTACCTCTTGCCTATCACGTCCTCTATATCGCACCCACTTCCCTAATTTAGGCCTCCAGTAGTCCAGCACGTAAGCTTCGGCGTACTCCTGGCCCTGTCCATTGCCGAACCGCCCCTGAGTACCAGTTGCGGTGATAACATGAACAGAGTGAAGGTCGATCTCCAGCCATTCTGTTGACTCAGTCGTAATCTGCGATCTTGGACACCACGCTCCACCTTTTATATCTTGGTTTAGCCTAGAATAAATATTTAATTAATAAATTTAATAGAGGTCCGTGTGGTGGCGGTGAGAAATTAAGAGTACAAATACCCCCATTTCGTCCCCAAGGTGCTTGCAAGAAACAGCTTAGGGATATAAGCAGTTAACATCCACTGTAAGAGACAAAAAAGCTCGAAACTAAACCCTATACCAACTCGCCTGGACAGCGCGGCATAGACTACAAACTCTTCCGAAGCAGAGGAATTTAATAGGCTGAGTAAAAGAAATAAATATTAACAGACATTTCACACAATAATCTTCTATCTATCAATAGCTATCAAAATATCATAGATATGACATTTTTTTTAATAAATACACAAGTATGCTTTGAAGCACACAGCAATTAACTAATAATATTACTACATAATTACACCTCTGTTGGTTAAGTCTTTAAATGCAACAATTGTTGTGTTAACTACAAGCAGTTATACTGCAATTTTATTGATTTTATGTATTTTAAGGTAGAAATAGACCACACAGTAGTAGTGTTGAGCCAGTATATAATTTAAAAGTTAAATGTAAGTTTAGAACTATTGTACAATATTTAAAAAAATTGGTCAAGTGCGAGTCGGACTCGCGCACGAAGGGTTCCGTACCATTATCTATGCAACATAAGGCATGTTATTAATAAATGAGCAAACAACACACACAATACTTAATTAATCACGTTTGTTGTATGAGAGCAAGAAACGGTAAAAAAATCATGTTTGTTGTATGGGAACCCCCCTTAAATATTTATTCTATTTTATTTTTAGTATTTGTTGTTATAGCGGCAATAGAAATACATCATCTGTGAAAATTTCAACTCTCTAGCTATCACCGTTCTTGAGATACAGCCTGGTGACAGACGGACGGACCGACGGACGGACAGCGAAGTCTCAGTAATAGGGTCCCGTTTTTACCCTTTGGGTACGGAACCCTAAAAAGTAATAGTAAGTAAACTACACAAATCTTTTAGAAAAATCTGAATTTGCAATGATTCTTTCATAAAACAAACGGTAAAAATACTCAAAAATATGCAATTAAAATCCCGAGAGTATGTGCTACGAGGGAAACACAAAGGAATAGAAACCGCAACAATCAAATTGCTTAACGGTGTAGTGTAATTGTTTTTGTTCGGTATTAACATTTTGATGTACAATTAATTGAACAGTCAGGAAAGCATCTGGTAAATGCAACTGTTCCATTACCCGTTGTGTAACATAAACTTATTATTGAACCATCAGTTGCAAGTTAAAAGCTTGTGGCTACATATTCATGATCACGATCGTACGACCTCTTTGTGGCTTGTCATTTATGTACGTCAAACGATATTCACAACCTAGTTGTCGAGCCACGTCTACCAGATCGATGCATGAAACTATTGAGTTTCGAGCAATTTCAGAACCAGTTAATTGAATAGTCAAGAAGTAGATTCAAAACATAAAATTCGAAGCAAATTTTAACATGCAAGTTATTGTTTATAACAATTTATTTTTCAGTATATTCAGATATTGATTTCTTGGATTCATTAACGTCTAGCCGATATTAAGAGAAGGGCTAATGAGTCGACAGTTGAAAAATTATAAAAATCATAGTTCGTACAATAAGTGAAATCTAACAAGTATCATATTTTGAAATTCATTACTAAAGACACTTCCTTGTTCAGAGTACTTTAGTGTGGTTCAGAGCAGCCAATTAGAGTTGAGCAAAGTAACTATTCTGAGGACAACACAAGCTTTGGATGAAATCAATATGTTATTTTAGACTTGAACTGTTGTTACAATTTTAGACTAGGTTTTATAGAAAAGTTATTGATTTGAAAGTTTCGTGACAAAAACCTGTCAAGTAAGAGTTCGACTTACACGTAGGGTTCCGTGCCGTCATTATTATAATCTATTCGTCATATTCCGACTCCAAATAACGACATAAGGGCAGGAGAGTGATGATGATGAGTCCTTGCTGTTATATTCATAGCCTCAACTAAAATATAAATTGAATTTTTCAGGTCTCTGGCTACCACCGTTACGCAGGTGACGGACGGACTGATAGCGAAGTCTTAGTAACAGGGTCCTGATTTGCCTTTTGACACGGAACGCTAGAAAGTAATCTAAGATACTTAGGTATAGATATGTTAAAATGGCAATTAGTACCAACTCTACTCCTTCCGAATAGAAGGTTAATTGTAGAGCCGCAGACCCATTACAACTTCATGATCTTTTTACATAAATATGCCATTTTGTATGAAGGGTTAGGAATAAGAACTTATTTCTTGGCCGGTTTAGGTCCACTAGACCAAATTTGCAGTTTTTATATTTTTTCCCATCTGCATTCAGTCCTTGACTACAAGCAGGTACTCGTATGTTATAGGATGGTACGTTGTACTTGATGTCACTTTGCTCGAGGCGCAGTTTCTATCATCATCATAATCGTCATAATATTACGTCTTTTTCTATGGGGGTAGGCGGAGACTATAGAGCGCCATCCAAACAGCATCGATCCAGCAGCTTCTATATAATTGTTAAATTGTAACAATAATCTCAGAATATAACTGACACCATTTGAACTTGTCTTGATATCTATTTATCAATCAAAATGAATAATAGTAGTGTTGTTATTAGCGCATTCACATATCATGTGTCATGCGGCAATATAAACGTTTGCACCAATCAAATACCGAGATGGCCAGTCATTAAGCACATTGACGAGCCACCGACCTCTCAAGATATCAATGAGGCGCGAACAAAAGTTCATAATTTATCACTTATTGAATGCAACAACTAAATGTTGATAAAACTATATGAATGCGTACATATTTTTTTAAGAGCGGTCTGTTAAGACCACAAACTTTGCAATTTAGCTATTTCTGTTCTAATTCGCCGAAAGGAACAACCGTAGATCAGCCAGATTTTACCTATAAGATCTTGATTTTACCTAAAGATTTAAATAACCTAAAGAATAGAATATCTTTGAATAAAAGAGAATTCGTATTGCCCTATTTTCTTCGTAAAAAATAGACCGATTATAAACAAAAAATACCAAAAATGTGTGATCGCTGCAAATTTATTTTATGACAATCGTGAAAAATGGGATTTTCGGAACGATTGTTAGAAAAACAAGACCTTAGATATTTAAATAAAACTGTTAGAAAAATTGGTTGCTTTAAAGGCCATTTTTTATCCAGAAAAACAACAGCGGAATACTACTTAGATATTAGATATTTTTGTCTGGATCATGGCTAGCTGTCCCTCTTAATTAATTTAGTGCAAATAACTTAACAGAATAGTTATAAATGATATAACAAAATATAGTGTTCTGAGTGTTGACGTATTAGATAACGAACAGCCAAAGTCGTGCCATATGTAGTTTAAAAATTAATGAGTTATAATAAACGGACAACAACCACGTTAGACGTTAGTTCACGACCGCATGTACTCGTATTGTATTGTAAACATGTGAACGTCTTCATCGATGCTCGCTCACGCACTGGACACTCTATAAAAGTTGAAAATACACCGCGCTCATAAAAAACTACTTGACCGTAGAGGAGTCAGGAATAACTCTAGTGTTAAGAATTCTAACGTCGCTCAGTCAATCGTATAAACATTCTACGGCATTCACAGGTACCTACTGAAAAATTCAAAGCACTTATATATTTTACAGCGTTCTAAATCCGTGCATATTTACACTCACTAATATTATAAATGCGAAAGTAAGTCTGTCTGTCGCTATTTCACACCAAAATATATTTAGTAAATATTATATAGTCTAGATTGTAGATAATAATTAAAAATTACATAGCTACTTTTTAATGCGAAAAACGTAACGGCTAGTATTTTATATATAGGATTTAAATGAATCAAGTTAATCCCGAAATGATTGTATAAACAACATAGTATGTATTAGATTTGGTTTCGTAAACCCTCACTCACCAGTATCTTTCTATATTGATGAGAAAGATTTATCTGTGTTTAAATGTTACACAGACACTATAACGCAACAGATATTCAGGGTATTGTAAACAAGAGTAAAGAGATCGTGATTAAACTAGCTCACTTAACTGAAAAATATTGGTATATTTTTTTATAAATTTTAGAACATAGGCCACAACTATAGAGGTTCATGTTCACTGCCGTTTAAAAGGGCACGGGTTCGATCCCATTTAAAGTGATACAATTGTTTGTACTGCGTCTGGGTATTTTCTATGTATTACAAGCATGTATTTATGGAGTATATCCGTATTCTGCTCCCGTAACCATAACACATGCATAGAAATATAGCTTAATTTGGGACTAGAGGACGTTGTGTCAAGTTTCAATAAATATTTATTTAAAAAAATCGTACTTCAGCCAAGTGCCTATGAATTTCTGGGTAATTTTGTGTTGTTTTGGTTATAAACTTTACCCGAAGAGCTGGTGGTAATTAACAGCCGTATTCACAAACGTTACTGTGAGGTCTCATAGTAGGCATGGACGCACAGGGGTAGCAAAATAATTTCACAAACAATACTTAAGTGGTGAAGCGCACTGTGCGTTTGTTAAACTGAACGTATAGCTAAGTTTTGTCTATGAATACAAAGGCTCGATGAACAGAACGCACTGAAAAGTGTTACCCTTTGCACAGTGCATCAACACTTAAGTACTTACTTAAGTAAATATTGTTTGTGAATACGGGTGTAAATCATTAAGTTTGAAACGTGCATTATAATTGTTTACTATAATATGCAAAGAACAAACCTCCCATTCTGCGGTGCAACATTGCCATCGTTGTAACAGGAGCTAGCACTGATATCCTTGTCGGGAATCAAACCGCTCTCCATGCCAAGTGGCGCGATACATTGAGCTGTAAACAGACACACATTATAAATAGACATAACTAGAATCCTCCCTCAGCTTCGCATGGGTAACATGATTGAAGAAACTGCTATTTCTTTAGACCTTGGTAGAGTTTAGTCAAAATTTTGCCACCTAGGGTACATTGTTTCTATTTAGGCAAATATATGTATTTGTTTAAAATAAAATATGTATATATCTTCACCACGGATAGTGTAGCTGCATGACGGTGAAAGATTTTTTTGAATCGGCCCCTTAGTTTTGTAGCCTATTCATTTCAAATAAACAAACAATCAAATCTCTTCTCTTTTTATTTTAGTATAGATAAGTATCTAGCTCGTTACTTGGTTGACTTAATGTTTGTAATATACTAGAGTGTAGCTTCCTATTTCCTAAACAATTTTAGGATGAAACCAGACTATTTTCTGAGATTGCCATCAATAGCGCGCAACAGGGGATAAAGTTAATTAATTCAAAAATATGTATACAAAGTAAAAATCTCAATTATATTGTAACCTTCAAATAATGACATAGGAGTACAAATTAATGATCAATTTTAATAAACCTATCATTAATTGTATTTCCATTTCGACAGCATATTTAATTATATTTACAAGTGATAGAGAAAAAAAACATACATTAAGTTTAAAAACAATCAAACATCTATTCGCTATTAACAACTACAGTTAATTCAACCATAATAAAAAAGATAGTACAATCAAACAACAATCAAACGAAAATAGAACAGCAAAATATAAAACAATATAAAATTAATTGAGCTACGACAAAAAATAATAACGTTTTTATCACTAATCACGACAGACAATTTAAACTTTCCATGAATAAGTGTCAAAAAGTTTGATAAACTGAAATCGATGGCGTGCCTACCTATTAAAATAAGCTGATGTAAGAATACGATACTGCAAGTGTATTTTTAACTGCCTTCCGAAAAAGGTAGAAGTTCTCAATTTAATTACATTTTTTGGTGTATATAGCGATTACTCCGAGATTTATGACCCGGTTTACGTAAAGTCAGGTTCATTAAATAATTTTTATTTTACTATATCATTGTAGTTTTCGGGAAACCTAAAAAGAGATAATTTGCGAACTGGTGTATCCGACATAGCCCGAAGGGTTAACACGCTGAAGTTGCAATGGACAGGTCACATCGCTCGTAGGACTGATGATCGTTGGGAAAGAAAACTCCTAGATTGGCGACCACGTACCGGACGACGCAGAGTTAGATGGCCCGCGATAAGGTGGAGTAACGAAGTAGTCAACGTTGCGGAGACGTACTGAATAAAAGCGGCACAGAGCCGCGTTTTGTGGCTTTCTATTGGGGAGGATAGAGGCTGATGTATGGAGGTAGCGGATGGTGGACAGAGAGAGGCTGATGGATGAATGAATGCTGATGGTCGTTTTTGGGAAATACACGTTGCCTTATTGGCAGTTCTTAACATTGAGCCTTTTTCGGCTACATGGAAATCTCAACTATATAGTAGGTACCAGAGAATTTTACAGTTTTCCGTCCTTTAGAGCTGCTATTTATTTTATTGAGTTACAGTATCGATTAAATAAAATATATTTGTTTGTAAGGCGTTTTCTTCTATCACTACACGGAACATTCTTCGCATTATTTATGGTAATTGCAACTTGTGGGGGCTCTTGTTTGTAAACATCATTGTAATAGACAACAACATTAAATTATCATATGAAACATCCATGGGTTCTTTTGACGGAACGGCGGAACCTCTACATTCGAGGTCGAGATTCAAGATATATTATATCAAGTTAATGTAACAAACACAGATAATCTTCTTGATCTTATTTTGTTTGAGACATGAAAAGCAGACAAACCAGCAAATTGCCAATTAAGTAGAACACAAAAAGTTGAACTTATTATTTTTTTAGAACCTTAAATGAACCTTAAAACGAGCATTTCTTTTATATTTCTCTAAATATATTTAGAATCTTAGTAACGGCGTAAAAGATTTTTCAAAAAAACTTGTTTTGTATTTTCGTTTAAGTTCTACTTATTTAAAAGAATATTTTATATTGTTGAATTTTAATAGAATTTGCTCGATCACGTAGATATAAGTCTACCGTAAATTGTTTTATAATGAACATAGGTTGCATCATCATTGACTGATCAACTATAAACTATTACTAACCAAGAAACATGTGTTCAGTCATAATAGTTAGTAACTAAAATAAAACACATGTTAAAAAATAAATTATACCTAACTAAAGAACAATTGAAAAAAAAAAGAACGACATCAAGATGTTTATTTTTAACATCTTTACAACGCTGTTTTTTTCGAATGTGGCAAAATATTACTTATTCAGCTTCTTACGTTTTTAAAACAATATTCTTTGACTATGGAACTTCATAATGGCTATTTATCTAAGTAACTGTACGCGTAAAAATATGTATTTAAAATGCGGTCACCAACGTTACTAGCAAGCTGTATGTGTGGCGAATTAAGAATACAATTATCACCACCCTATTTCCTTCCCAGCGAAATGCCAGCTAAAGAATATCGTACGCAGATAACACCCTCTGTGAGAGATGTAAAACTTAAAAATAAACCTTACGCCAACATGCCTGGCCTGCGCGGCATATTATTAGACTAAAAGCCTTGGCCGGTGCTCTATAGTGGAACGTTAATTGGCTGGAGAGAAAGAGAGAGACAGAGACAGAGAAATTGTTACAATATTATATCAGCATTTTTATTTTCCATTTGATAGATATCCAAATACAAGTATATGTCACCCATGAATTTATAAAATTATTGATTACGAAATTACCGCCCAGCATGTTATCACGACGTTATTCTGTTCACATAGACTACGGTAATAGCTATTATAAAAGGTAAAAGTTCTATTACATGAAATTAACATGATACAGTGGGGTTGGTGCGCTATAATTGTTATCAAGGTTTCACAATTAGTCAATCAATCTATCTAGAAACATTCTTGCACGCGGTACATATAAGAGTTATCATACAAACAGATATTATATATTTGTGTGTATATGATGTTTGTTGAAATATTTAATTAACTGCCACCGACTGATAAGTAACGTCGCATGTGGAGCGGTATACGCATGACTGAGAAGCGGACGCGGTTCATCTAATATTGTAATGTCCAAATTAAAAACTATTTCAATTGTTTTGATCGTAACGACTTATAAATGATGTATTGTAACCCAATAACGATCATACAAGCTTCGAAAGATACTTTCGTAACAGATAAATATTTAATATCCTTAACATTAGCTTTAAAACCACAATGCATGTCGATCCTATTAAATAATTCAAAAGTAGACCCTTTTTAGTGACGCGTGCAGATTAATTATTTTGTTGGATTACTATCAGAGTATTATCAAACTAAACCGCTGACGCTCGTCGATTTTACCGCCCTTAGTGTTACAATGGCCATCAATCATGCATTCAAGTACCGTTCATTGCGTAGCCATTATTAGACGAAAATTTAATTTTCGAACTGTTGCACAAGCATACATTTCTCACACGGAATGAGAGCACACCGAAAAAAATACATAACGAAGATACTACTATCGTTAGTTAAACATTAAACCGTACCCGGCCACACACAACTGACCTAGTATGACATGACATAAGTATGTAAATATTGATCATTTGTTATAATTTGTTTACGATAGTGGTAATTATTAAGCTACGTAATAGCTTTCAATTAAAAACCGAGGGATATGACGGACATATTGCAGTATTTACGTCTCGCTTTTAGTACAAAACAGGAATGAATTAAAACAGTCATACGGTAGGTTCTTGACATGTCTGCTTGATAGGCTTAATTTATATTCACACAGCAACAACGCTTACAAACATATGGAGCCAAACTTAGATTTATAGTAATGACAACTCGCATGGCGAATGAACATTGTGTAATCTAGTATCTATGCCTATTTACAAGTGCATTTCACATAACTAATGTCGAATGAAGAAAAATGGATTCATTAGTAAATAAAATTTGAAGTTATTGTGATTCGGTGCCATGTATTACCCTCCAAGACAAACGCTTATAGGTCAAATGCAAATAGAATTCGCTTGTTGCGTGTCTTGTTATTTAAGCAGACCTCTTGTTGCTTAGCGCTTGAAAACAAATTGTAGACATGATAAAGCCAGTTCTGAATATTAATAAACAGGAATAATATTATCTCAGTTTAAGCAAAAGCATCGACTTTACCTAGCGCTTTACGAAGTGCGCGTGCGTGAATCTGACAATCGGCAAATTGAGTGAGTTATTTTTCGCATTGGCCAATTTATAAGTAACTACTTTTCTTTAAAAAGTAGATTCAATTTTTAAAAGCATAAGGTTTTAAAAATTGAATCTACTTTTTAATATGCTCACCAAAAGATAACTTTTGGTGAGCATATTAGTTAAAAGTGTATCACGAAAATATTATGTAGAATGGGGAAAGTTTCAGAAGCACTGAGCTTGTGCGTGCTTATACTATTGCGTGACATGTAGTCGTCTAATGAATAATAAACAGCACAGTGGCGACTCGCTGCTCATTCATATCCATCCACGAAAGGCAATATTCTTTTTACATGAAATGATCGAATGTCAACTAAACCATTCACATTATTGGTTTCAATTGTTATAAATTTAAGTTTCAGCGTTTACTCCACCAAGCGTCTCTGTTACTAAGATACGATTTGTTTTGCAGGAATATGGGCTATCGACGCCATATCGGTAAGTCACATGTTTCCTTTACAAGTAATACCACTTTGCGTGATATTGTTGAACTATTATTTTAATTACTTTCATTGTATGAGGGGTTCGTTAGCATTTTGTTCTTTTTTATGTCAAGGAGTTTTCACGAAAGTAAGAGGTGTACATAGATATAGTTGACTTACCGAAGTCCTCAACGCGATGCAAGTTACATGTAAAATGTACAGCAAGTAATAATTACACAGTCGTTGATGGCAGATCGATACAGGCAGGCTAAAGTAACATTAAATAGTGAAATACATTTTTAAATGAGCGCCCGGTAATTTCGTCCAGAACGGTTTATTCGAAAACGGTTGAGTTTCTTGTGATCAATACTGGGAACAACTAAACAAAATAATGTAAGATGCGATGTCTTATTATTGCTTTTGATTGTAGCTTATAGCTGTAACTTATAGATCATCTCTAATTAAAGTTATATTAAATTTTCCCGCTTATGGTTATCATTTTTTCCGTTATAATTTAGTTTATTTAGTAAAAGCATAGCGAGTCAATCGCAAAATATTAATAAATTAATGTAAAATTTTTGAATTTGAAACCTATTGATTTTGATACCATTAGTTTAATGCTTGTGTAAAAGTAAATCTGTATTCATGACTGTAATGAATTATTATCGATTCGTAAGCTTTACGCGGTGAACATAATATTCTCTAACACTTGCGCGACTCATTTGTTTAAATAAAACTTCTTTTTACGGATTTAGACGCGTATATTTGTTTTAAATTTTGGCTCAACATTTATTTTAACGCGGTGAAGATATGAATAATGAAAACTATCATATAAAGTATTTGGTAACAGTAATGTAAAAAATAAACTAAAACAACGTTGGCTATCTTCGTGTAATCGAATATATGCAGCCTATTTATTACAAACGAAAGATAATTCTATAGATGATTCGTATTCTATAAGATAATTCGTAGGCTTAAAACTACTGAGTAATGAAATAAATTAACTTTCACAAAACGACTTATAAGCTTTACCCAATACTTGTGTTTGTAGTTTAATATTTAAAAGGAATAATATAATATGTAAAACGTGTATCAAGACTACATAATATGATAAACGTTGTAAATGATGCAGTGTCTCCTTTTGAAGCATATTATGGTACTAACATATCAGTTCAATGGATTAATTCAGGTAACAGGTAATAATAGTATAATGCTACTATTGTATTTAGGCGTGCGCAGACAAATCTTGTCAATATTAATTTCGTTTTACTTAAGCATGCATGGAACTATGGTAATGATTTGGACAAGAATGAATGGGTAATGACAAAAGAATTGGTTATAATAATTACGGAGGGATATTTAATTTCTAATTGATCCAACTAATTCCCGTAAGAACGAGTTACGGTATTGTTTAGAAACAGGTAAAGAAATAGAGCACTTCAATTCTGAAGGCTTAATGACTTTAATTTGATGCGAGAAATTAGTCCACAGTAAATCATTTATTTTGATAAAAAAATTGTATATGAAACCGTCTTATTCCCGGGAGCATGTCTAAGACGTATTCGCGGCTTCCGTTTTAATTCTTTTAAAACCAATAAGCACGACGCTATTTGCCATTGTGACAAACGCCGGTTGTATCTACGTGAACTGATTATGAACGCGTCAATAGCATTAGCTCCGTCGCCAACAATGAATATATGAACATAACTTTAGCTACAAAGCCCTTATATAACTGAAGTACGTAGAAGAGCTTGTGCAATATCACTCACTTATACTGAGTTAACACACGAATTTGCCGATTTCAGATTTGCGTTGAAAATGTCAATAATATAAAATTACTAGCTGTTGTTTGCAAGTTAATATACGTGGAATTTAGAACCCAAACCTTGAATGAACCTCTTGAATCACTTTATCATTTAAAAATAAAAATTGGTCAAGTGCGAGTCGGACTCGCGCACGAAGGGTTCAAAGTCAAAGTCAAAGTCAATAGTCATTATATTTTATTTTTAGTATTGGTTGTTATAGCGGCAATAGAAATACATCATCTGTGAAAATTTCAACTCTCTAGCTATCACCGTTCTTGAGATACAGCCTGGTGACAGACGGACGGACGGACGGACGGACGGACAGCGAAGTCTCAGTAATAGGGTCCCGTTTTTACCGTTTGGGTACGGAACCCTAAAAACGAATAAAAATCAGTTGCGTAGTTTTTAAGACATAAGCTCAGATAGGGACATTCATACAAAAATAAGGACCTTGTTTTATAGTAAGTAAAGATATAACATTGACTACAGGTTGCATGTGGAAAATGTATTACCTATACGTGTAGACATATTTTTTATCCTTCATTTTAAATGAACTAATATAAAAAGCGGAAGCCAAAGCATAACAAGACCAATAGCTTACCAGTTACCACGTGGTCAACAGATTAATATATTTTAAATATTCAATAAACACAGCTTAAACTATTGCTAATTATTATGGTTTATGGTGCTCTGACTTCGTGCCACACGCACTAAAAGTGTTACACTTAGGTAAATATTATAGATGGGAGGTTAACCACTCCCATATACAGTCAGCCTATGGACGGGTATCAGTTAATGCTATTAGCTCTTTGTACAGAACTTCGATATAAGGGCACGTATGTAGTCGAATTCTGTAGATACTTTAAAATCAAACTGTATCTCAAACAATAATTGTTCTGAGATTTTAGTTTAATAACTTTATGATAATTAAAACGTGTGCCTATGTTCTAATTGATGTAATGGTATTTTGGATATTTTCTTGTTATCCAGAATAATACAGACCGTAAATCTGTGTATAGACCTATATTTGAATTAAACCTACAGTAATACAATAAAGCAATGCGTCGTTTATAGTTTAAGAAGAAGAGCAATAGTTATTGTATGTTCACGTCAAAACTACATAATATGCGGTGCACTTTGCTCAAATAGTGTAAAAAATTGGTCAAGTGCGAGTCGGACTCGCGCACGATGGGTTCCGTACCATTATCTATGCAACATAAGGCAACGTTATTAGTATCGAGCAAGAAACGGTAAAAAAATCATGTTTGTTGTATGGGAGCCCCCCTTAAATATTTATTTTATTTTATTTTTAGTATTTGTTGTTATAGCGGCAATAGAAATACATCATCTGTGAAAATTTCAACTGTCTAGCTATCACCGTTCTTGAGATACAGCCTGGTGACAGACGGACGGACGGACGGACGGACGGACGGACGGACGGACGTACGAACGGACGGACAGCGAAGTCTCAGTAATAGGGTCCCGTTTTTACCCTTTGGGTACGGAACCCTAAAAACAAAGTCATTAATGAAATTTGTGTTTTCATTAATGTAGCCAGATATAACTTTTATTTCTATTGAAATTTTGAAATATAACAAGGCTAGAAGCGGCTGCTGGAATTTATAATTGTTCGTGCAAGTTCAGGCGAGGCACGACGTCCATGTTACTCTGAGACCAACGAAAACTTTCTAATTAAATATTAGGTAAGTCGGTCCACGCGTTCATCGATAAGGGACTTACAACTATAACTTTTTATAGTTTAATATTATGGGCATGACTCCTATGACAACTGTAACTCCCACATGGCGTGCTTTGTTAAAACTAAACAATAAATTAATTGCTATGTTAGACATACAGAGCCGTAAGGTAATAATTTTATTATTCACAAGTTGTTAATACGTCATTAACGATTAATAATATTATGGACATAACGTTTTTTTTTTCCACCGCCTTGCCCTGCCGGGCCATGATGGTGCCTTGAGCTTTACCATGACCCGGCGAGATGGACATATTTGACTCATTTGTTTCTAAGTAAACACACATAACAATATTTGTTTAACTTTGTAAGTAGTCATTTATTGAATTATATTTATCCAAGCTATAAGGATAATAAAAATGTAGCAAATATGGATTTATTTATTACCAGACTGCGCGACCAATGACCAAAAAAAAAACTTATTTTTCCGGTTACTCAGTATAACGAACGGTTTATATTGTTCGAGTTCTTAATTTGCAATATTTTTCCTTAAAATTGTATATTATTAATAATTTCAACTGATTATAAAAATATTTCAACAAATATTGGCGATTAACGAAATATGATTGAATCGTAACAATACACTCCCACGTTTTGTAATAAAGAATATCTATCAATGTATTAAATCTATGTAACGAATTTTTCAAAAGTAATTTTCACACACTTCTTGTATCCGATTGATTTAAAATTTTGCAACACGTATGAAGGACCGATGACAATTAATAATTTAAATAAGTTTTCAGAGTCATTAAGCGTGTTATTTAGTTTTAGAACTAAGCAAATAAATTTATGAAGAGTTTCTTTGTATGAACGCGCTAATCTCAGGAAACACTTGTCCGATTTGGAAAAACTAAAATTGTTTCAGTGTTGGATAGTACATTTATCGAGGAAGGCTATTAAAATATATTTAAAGAATAACGGTCTTATTCATAATGACTTATCGGAGGTTTAAACGGATATTTTATCGGAGAGATAATAAACGTTTTAGAGTAAAAAGACTATCATGAATAACAAGTTTAGACAATTTTCGCGAACCTATTTTAGCGACTTTTAAACCTCCGATAAGTCATTACGAATAAGACCATAAGAATACACATTAAAGTTCATATTTTATTTCTCTGATGTAAATTTAATGCATTTTGCTTATAAGATTTTAGCGAAGCCCCTAGAAACCTTACTAATCGAGTTTATTTTTGTAAAATATGTCTATTGTGGCTTATAACTTATCGAGACATTGCAACATTATCCGGCCTTCAAACTTTTATTTCATGACGTTAATAGCGCAAACGTGACTACGGGGCACATAATAAAATACCTACCTTCATGAAATTTGCCGTTGGTTAGTGACTAAGTGAAAACTTTAGCGAGTAGCTAAGTTCTAAGATCTAGAACATTCGTCCATTATAACAAAGCTTTATTATTTGTTCCCTACACTAAGACTATTGTTAAAAACTTGACAATATGCAAAAAAAAACATAAAATATTTATGATAAAAACACAAAAAAATTGTTGTCATCATAATAACAGCTTCGTTAATTTCTAGAAATGTCTTTTAAATACTTGCTTGTAAATAAATCATTCAGTGTGAATCCGATTCAAGTACTTTTACATTTAAGATTTAGTGTAACAGAGATGTCTTGTATATAAATAAATAAATTTTCCATGATTTTTAGAAATATCCTTTTTAAACTGTATTTATGAAAACTGGATATTAGGAAAAGTACCAATTTTAATGCGGTACGTACGCTTTTGTTTTTTTCATGTTAAAAATACATAACTAATATTGCATTTTATTCTTAACTCGTTTGTGCCTGCATCTTTATACCCGTGGAGTTTAAACACTAACCCCTAACATATTATACTAAAGGGCATCTTCTTAAACCACTCTATCTAATTAAAAAACCGCATTTAAATCTGTTGCGTAGTTTTGAAAATATAAGTTCACATAGAGACATACATACTAAACGACTTTATTCTATAATAAGTAAAGAAGTTATTTGCGGAATATTGCAAGATTTTAAAATATTTATTTATTTATTTATATAAAATATCTTCCTTTCAGTAACTAAATGACAAGTATATGAAAAATTAAAAGTTAACAGTTATTTATTACTAATATTATAAAGCTGCAGAGTTTGTTTGTTTGAATGTGCTAATATCAGGAACCACTGCAGCACTGGTCCGATTTGAAAAATTCTTACAGTATTAGATAGTACATTTATCGAGGACGGCTATAGGCTATCAATACTATATATAGCATCACGCTGTAATCAATAGGAGCGAAGCATTAGTGAAAAAGTTACGAAAACGGGGAAAATTTTCTAAAATCCACGCGTACAAAGTCGCGGGCTACAGCTAGTTTTAATATAAGCTAATTGTAAAGAAGACATTTTAGGTATCTGAATTATAGCTAAGATATTGCGGGATCAAGTTTGGGTTGTAAAATATTCCAACACCTTGATCCGCGCTCTCTAGTGTGACGTCACAGCACAGGCCGAGTTATTCAATACTCAGTAGTATCTGCATCTAGCTCTTAAAAAACTTTTTATTATTTAATTTTCATGATCTTTAGCTTATAAACGATTTTAATTATACTATTATGTCTCGCTTCGTGTCCATGTGGTGACGGATTAAAAATACAAATTTCACCACCTCTTTTCCTCCCGAGGGTGCTGTAAAAGTCAGCTAAGGGATATTGTATATAAGGATATTGTGCAGTGACGGATTTAACCTAAGGCCCGGTGGACCCGGGCCTAGGGCGGCCAGATTTAGGGGAGGTGATTTATAAGGTGGATGCTGAGAAAGGGGGCGACTTGCCTGAATGGCCTGGAGCCTAGAGCAGCTAATGACCTGGGGCCTAGAGTGGCCGAGACTGCAAATCCGCCACTGATATTGTGTATAGAGCAATGTCTGTTCTGTACGACTCCAAAGAAGGGACTGGTGTCTTAAACACAGACTATTATGTAGCCTAGTTAAGACGCCAGTAAAATTCTTAAACAATATATTAATAATGTTAATATTTGTACACAGATAACAACTGTGAGAGAAG
The DNA here is from genome assembly GCA_916999025.1 of Orgyia antiqua. Taxonomy (NCBI): domain Eukaryota; kingdom Metazoa; phylum Arthropoda; class Insecta; order Lepidoptera; family Erebidae; genus Orgyia; species Orgyia antiqua. The sequence continues at coordinate 14,396,387 of OU779863.1, read as the reverse complement.
GAAAACTCGAAACTAAACCCTGTGCTAAAACGCCTGGTGAGCGCGGTACAGATGACTAAAATCCTCTCCAAATAGAAGAGAGTTGAGAGTGAGACGTTAATGGGCTGGAGAGAGAGAGAGAGAGAGAGAGAGAGAGAGAGAGAGAGAGAGAGAGAGAGCAATGTCTGGCTTTCTAAATGTACCTTCCATCTGTCAATGGATGGTGGTGGACTGTACACTGGTGGTGACACTTCTATTCTTAATCCGTCAACACACGGACAATGAATAAATAAGGACCGTCAATTAAACCGAACTTTAACCAGTACACAATTTGTCCATTTATTTATATATCGAAATACAGGTCAGTCGTGGGTTATTGATATTTAACTATATTTAATAATTAACTAGCCATTAGCAGACCTTGTTAGAAAGTGTAACTGAAAATGAGTGATAGACAGATGTGATTGGCAGCAGGGAGACAGCACGAAGAAGGGTTCATAGCTTCGGCCATTTTGTTTATTAAGAAATACAAGTAAACAGTAATTTACTAATTTAATGGACAAATTAGTTATTCAATATCAATGCTTTTGAAAATACATTGTGACGTTGTTTTGACCGCTTAGTTCTAAAATTAGAGATCGTGATATTAAGATTGTTGTTTTTAGTAGTTCTCAATTATCTTTTAAAATATGTATGTTTAGAAACCATCCAATAATGTATATATACGAAGTTTCTCCAATCAGTTGAACACATAATATGTATATCGGAAAACATCATAGAAATCACCTGTATTTACAGCCAGAGTAGTCGTCAATTTGAAGACCTAGTAATACTAGACAAACTATATAAACCTTAACATTCTATTGACTACGATGAGCTCGATCCGTGGCTTACGACACGTGTAACTGGTTTGGAAGGATACTTTTACGAATATTCAACGGATTTTCAATTCAAGTTCATCTCTAACTACACAAAATAAAAAAAAATACTCAAGTTAATACTAAACATAGTTATGTAAACTATCTTAAGATAAATAAATAATAAATAAATAAATATTCATGGACATTTCACACAGCGTCCTCTGGTCCCAAGCTAAGCTTATATGCTTGTGTTATGGGTACCAGAATACGGATAGAATACATATACTACTTTTCTTTTGTAAATACATACTTATAATACATAGAAACACCCAGACGCAGTACAAACATTTGTATGACAAATATAAACATCACACAAAGTATTGTCCTGACCGGGAATCGAACCCGAGACCTCCTGATCGGCAGTCCGTTACATGAACCACTAGACCACGAAGCCCGTCAGAGTAAGAGACAGAGGAAGAGAGTCAGACGTAAGAGGGTACTGTACTCCTAATTTAGATATTTGGCTTAGGTATTGCTATCCCTATTCCCGAGCGCCGCGCTGACAAATATAGCTAAAGAAGATTTTACTTACAAATTCTTTGAAAAAAAGACGTTTCGTAGACGTTTTTTCTTCGCGAAAGTTAAACCGATATTGATTGTTTTTACGCTATATTATAGATCAAGAGTATATCTATACTTCTGTCATTTTCTTTTTTGGTAAAACCTTACCAAATATGTGTGATAGTAGCTGCAACTTTATCCAAAGAAAACCGAAAAACAAACCGGGATTTTCGGATGATCATATTTCTTTTAGTTAATATGTTTTTAAAAAAAAGAAAGTGATAGAAGCATAGATTTATGGTCTTATTCAAAATGACTTATCGGAGGTTTAAAAGTTCGCTAAAATCGGTTAGCGAAAATTTTCATAAAATGTTATTCAAAATAGTCTTTTCACGCTTAAACGTTTATCTCTCAGATAAAATCGCCGTTTAAACGTTCGATAAGTCATTGTAAATAAGGCCAATACTTTTTATCTAACATAGCGTAAAATCAATTAAAATCGGCTTAACTTTCGTAAAGAAAAAACAAACATACAAACAAACATACAAGTGAAGCTAATATAAAGCGTGTAAAAAGGGACTACAATGCCCATATTTTTGTATGGAGCATAATTTGGTACCGTGCTCTCTTAATCAAGTCTCCTACGACATGTACAGTTATAAACAAAAGTATTAACTTCTTGCAAAAATAATAATAAAGGAAATGGCATAGGTAACAGATAAAATTATAAATATTATGCCAGGTTTTTGACACCACCGTCTTATCCGACGATCAAAGTTTCACAACACAACATCTGGTACTCCGGGATAGTTAATGCAAGGGATTAAGGGTATATATCGAGAAGGAGATCCCAGGGGATTCTTAGTTTAAATTATAGGAAGCTGGCGGACCCGTCAAGCTGAACACTGAGTTATGAAACGTGAGCAGAGGGAGGAACTTATTATAAATTGAAGTTGCCGGCCCCGCACTTCGTTTTACCAGGTTTCGCATTTGTGAAGTAATTTTCTGTTTCTTTTCACCAATATATGAAGTAACACTAGGAATATTTATCTATAGTACTATTATAAAGAGGTAGAGTTTGTTCCAAAAGTCTAATCAATTTTTTTTTTACTAATTGGAAGCTACAGTCTGCATGAGTGCTATAGGCTATATAGACTTTAGGCGAACGAAGTCACGGGCCATTCATTAGTACGTTATTAAATTACATGTAAACAAATGCATTTACCTATTATATATTTTCACTGCCTTATATTTTACAGATAGAAAATTACATTAAAAAATATTTCGTCAAATACTGGTGGTGGTGGTGTGACGTCCAAGGCTAAAATCTAAAATTTTGAAGAAAAGCTGAGTGATTGTATTATCACGCCTGCTGATATGTGATACACAGGCATTCGTAACCTAACAAATAAAAACGACTAAGATAATGTTGAACATGCCAGTATGTGAAAATAGGCATGTACTATCTACCTAAGCTAATGTACACCGCACCGCACACTGCCAATCCAGTGATTTTAATACATCACTGGCTAAAACCACAGAACAACCATGCGAAGCTCACTGTGTAAAAGTATAACAAAAATTCAATATCGACTTCTTACCAACAATTTATCTGATTCAGTTACAATAATCACAACCTCTTTCATTTTATTAAATGAATGTTCTTTACTTTAGGGAAACTACTTGAGTCCTATCGATGTACGTCATTTAGCGCCACAAACAACGTCCACGTTCTCGAGAGTCACATGTTTGCTCTTTAGAAGTAATTTCCTCAGTATTAAATACTTACAACGATGATTGGAACGTTGAAACTATAAAAAGCGTAACTAAATGGCCGCGGAATTTTCTAAATCTTAAAGAAAATTTGAAATAACATTGATAGACCGGAGCCGAACTATTAGTTCTTCCAGAAACATTAAAATGTAAATGCAATCACAAAATATGATCAAAATGCGACATTTTTGTGACAATCGTAAAAGAATCAAAAGCAAAAGGCTGCTTAATAATTCAAGGCTATGAAATTTGGTGAGGAGAAATACAAACCTCTAAATTGAAGCAGCTGCTATTTGATTCCGTCAATTGATGTAGATTTGTAAACTTGGTCATATCTATTTCTAGTTCAACTCATGTTTTGCATGCAGTAGATCTAATAGAACTTTCAAGTCCCCAATGTTAAGTGGAAATTGGACCAAGAACTCAATGAATATTCCAAAGCTCGACAACGGTCGATGTAACGCACAAACGCTCGCCTAACTACAGATACGATTGTGAAACATCGCTTGACCCGACAATCGCTTCACCGTATCTGCCTCTAGCTGTGCTAGTAGTTTTACAACATGTTAACTGATTTTATTGACTCACTAAATGTAAACGTTTGCGCTAATATTGTGTGCGATTATAAAGTTTCTATATCAATTCCCGTGTTTAACTCTTAGTAATAAATTTGAAATTGAAAGTTTTTTTTTATATTACAATTACAAATAGTACATACATACGCACTAAAGGAACTACTGAAGCTAGGAACCTGAAATTTTGCATGCTAGTTCCTTTTAAACCGTCAGCAAGCGAGCGTTTGAAATATGGAAGCATTTAGTAGGCGGGCGAAGCCAGAATGTCTAGTATATCTATAAAAGATTCGAAAATATCGAGAAACATTTTAGTAGCAGCCTGCATATTCCTTCAAATACCAATAAATTCCTACTACAGCAGTGTTATTATTCCACTACGGTAGTGCCGTACCTACATAAAGTTATGTGCGTGCATAACAAACACACATTATTATTTCTAAATGTCGCACGGTAGTTTTTCTGTTCATTTCATGAGTTATGCTTATGATACACTGTGATATATTATGGTATAATGACGTGTTGTATAATTAGTAATAATTACTATACGACGAGGACTCCACGCAAATGCTTTTTGTCTAGCTTCATACTTAATTTTCATCAAGGTGAGATCGATTTTATAATTTAGGTAAGGATTTATGTAACGGTTTTACTCGATACTGGTTTTGCTAAGAATGTGTATTTTCTAGTTTACAGAAAAATTCATGAAACATCAGTTAAAAAACACCTTATGTAAACACGAGGTTGTCGCTACAAGAAAACATTTTAATAAAGTATCTATTACAGAAAGAAGTAGGGGTTACGTACAAGTCTAGAAACCTATCGAGCGTATGGGAAAAAGAAATGTTAAGGCAATACAAGATATAGGTACCAATTCTACGCGCACAACTAAACTTAACTTAACTAAAAAATGAAATTTGATTGTGTCAATAACACAATTCCGTAATGTTAACGATTCTTTCTTGTTAGCAAATCTGTTTATTATAGATTAACGATTGTAATTAATATAAAATTACACAACAAAACAACCAAATAATCAATATACAGCAATAGTTGTTTTCATTTTTTAGTTAAGTTAAGTTTAGTTGTGGACGTAGAATCGACACCATAGTCAAGCAATTAAGTAGTACATAGAACGTCCACAGACTAAAGATCTTCGTTACGCTAATTCTATATCTATGAGAAGACACATAGCATAAAATATATACGAAATTAATACTAAGCCTCTTGTTAAGGCGATAAAACAAGCCAAATAAAAAAACATCGCAAAGCTACAGACGTAAAACATAATGATATATGATTAGTAAGTACTTACATATGTCGAGAGCCTGTAAAAGTGAGGCGCCGCCAATCAAAAGCAAAGCAACCACACACAGCACCATCGCGTCACGTTCACTTCACCATTCTACTGACACCTCAACTGTAACAAAATATAACGTACAATTATGCATCAATTATTATATTAGCTGGAAATTATAGCACCAATAATTATAGTCTCAAAGTATTACAAGTCAGTGGATTTATAAATATCAATAATTGCAGAATATCTACACAGACGTAACTTATCCAAGTTTGAAAGTTGAGCAACTATTCTTGAAACTAGTTATCACGAGCTACTGAAGCCATATAATAATCCAACTTGACGGCGAGTGCTTAACAAGCTGTTTATTCGTTGGAAATCTAGGATTTTACAACTATAATAACTTTTACCAAGTGCATGCAATGCTTCAGTGAGATGCACTTAAGCATCGCGTTAAATTGCAAACAAAGCCAAGTGCATACTGACTGAATCTGTTATACATAGTTTTCGCTTTCAGACAAAAGCTTCAATTGTCACGTTAGAATCTCTTCTAAATGTGGATATGGCCCTTCAGTTGTAAAACAAAAGAATGTCTGTTGGCAAACAACAATAGCTTGAATGCCTGAATGGCATTTGTACATAGACCCATGTCAAGGTCTACCGTACCGTATATACATACACCTTAAGATTATTCTAAAGCATTATTCGCAAACATTTAGAACTAAGAATTTCTTTAATTAATATTGTAAAGCTTATGATTGACCGTTATGATATTGAATTGTTCTAAGATATATTACGGATATTTAGCATTCCAAAAACGGCTTGAAACAAATTTGACGTTGGCGTTTGATTTAAATAATGGTTGTATTTCATCCTTGCTGAAAATTAATAGTAACAGTTGATAGGAGATTATTATTTCGTTAACTACTATTGTTTAGATCCCACGAAGAAGTTTAGGACAGTAAAAATATCAGTGTTACAACTACCCACCGCGAAGAAATGGTTTCAACAATTAATATAGTTAAAATATTTAGTAGGAATATTTTGTCGATACAGAAAAAATTGTTGTATAACCGAGTTGGATTCGTCGGTTGACCTCTTTTCCGAAGTCGATTTCACCTGCGGGACTGGTTGTCCTCGTCAGATAATGATCAACAACTTCAAAAATTGCATTCCATACAGTTAATGGTGCTAAAGCGATTTGGATGTTTTATGTTCAGTATTAGAACCACCAGTTGGGAAACCTTGCTGAGATCATTGAGCATTAAAGTAATTTATTAATTTTTGCATTTGACATGCTATGCTTTTACTTAATAAATCAAATTATGGTGGAAAAAGTGAAATGCCGTCCCACTTGCGGCATTTCACTTTTTCCACCATAATTTGATTTATTAAGTAAAATCATTGAGCATTGTTGTTGGTCTACCAGCAATTCTACCATGACCAAGACTTATCGAATCCACAGTAAGAGATGATTTTGCTATAATTATGATATGTTGATTTCAAATCCAAGACTGGAATCATGCTCTAATAGAGCCGTGTACAGTTATACTAATATCACGTCACCTTAACACCTTTCTGTAGAGATACAGTATTTATACGAATATAATTTATTTTCTGCCTCACGTACCATCTGTTAGGGTAGTGCGTGGTGTTATGTTCAATCAACTATACAACCTCCACCAAAATAGACGTTGAATCGGGCTTATCAAGAGTCATCTTCCCACACATCTTCCTGTCGCAATCTCAAGACTAATATTCTTACACAGATTATTATTTTACTGTTAAAATTCGCAATAATAGCGCTATTGTGGCTAAAAAATAGGGTATCTTAAACATGTCGCCATTTTGGTAACAGTTGTAAAATTCTATAACGAAAACCTTTCGCAATATAGTTCTATGAACGCTATTAAAATTAATGGCACAATAAATTAATGATGACAAATTAGGTCCCCACGATGCCCGCCCCGATATTTATGCTATAACAAGCTATACTAGGCAAATACTGAATGGCAATAAATGGCTTTGAAGGAATCTAAGGCGTTTGTGAATAATATGACGGTTATTGCCATTATATTTAATTTTTATTTATATTGTTTATTTAGTTGGTGTATTTCATACTTTTATCTTTAAGAACCTTTCGTCGTAACGTAACTTTCGTAGATTTTGTTATAAATACGAAACAAATAGAAACAGACAAACTTTACAATAATAGTTCAATAACCTGTATCACAAGATGAAAAATGTTAGTTGCTCGCAAAAAAGTATTCATAATCTCTTAAGATACAGTAAAGAACGGAAATTAAGTAATAAACCTAAGGCAAAACCACAAAATATAAGCATGATTACATTTTTATATCACAATAGAAGTATTAAAGACTATAAAACCTGTAAAATACAACAATATTTTTCACTACCTAGCATATGAAAGTAAAAAAAAAAGTTAAATACAACAGGAAAAAACAAAGATCGAGCTGAGTCGCATCATATCCTTTGTAAAAGCAGTAACAACGGGCGTGAATGCTCCAAACACTTCCTGTATTACGAAGTAATGAAAGTATTGTCAACCGGATAATCTGCGCCCGTTGACGCTTACACTCGCATCTATTCAAGCATCGCGTAAATAAAATCTTAACTATGCTTTCCAGATAACAATGTACAAGTCAATGAACCCCATCTATCGAAGTTCACCTTAAACTTACAGATAGCAAACTTATTAAAGGTTAGATTAGAAGCCATAATTGAAATTTAAGCTTAGAGATACAAATAATTATGAGTATCATAAATCATTTTATTATGAGTTATATATAACATTTTTTGCTGACTAGATCTATTTCGATTTTACAACTATGAGGGCTCAATCACCGGATCTGGCGTAAAATTATCCACACTGTGCGGTAAACTTAAAAATCAAAGGATTTTTTATATAATTTTCGCCTATAGAGTAATTAATATGGAAAATTTAGACTTCAACAACTTTGATCAGTTGATGAAATTATGTATGAGAATGTCAATACGTCTGAGAGCATTCATCGTAAATGATATCAGAACGAAGCCGCTAGTCACTAGTAACACAAAGTGTATTTATTAGACACTATAGTGATCAAATACTATGGTCCGGTTTATAAACGGTTGATCAAAATGAATTGCAGTTGACATTCACTTTGTTCTTAATTTATAGCAAAGATATGATAACTATTCGCGACACGTACTTAGACTATGAAAATGTACAACAGCGCATATAACTTTAGTTACTATGATGGTCTTTCTTTTAAAAACAAGGCCTACAGCTATCTGAAAACTGATCAAAATTTTTACACAATATGGATCTTAGCGATAACTTCTAAATCTTCAAATGACTTAGGTTATCGTGGAAGATCTTGAAAAGTGTAATCCAACTGTCATTTCACTTACTTTAATAGTGAGATTAGCGATTTCAAATTACTAATAAAATGTTGGTTCAGTGAATATTGAATTGCCTGACAGAATATAAATTTTTCTACAGAGCTATCTGATTTTCGTTACCCAAAAGAATAACAACATTAGGAAATTATTACTCAATAAACTAGATTATAGTGGAAAAAATTATCACCATGAGCGGGACTTGAACCCGTATAGGTTAGGCTCAGAATACCGTTCAGTCGTTCTACCGACTGAGCCATCATGGTTCCTGCACATTTTTACCGGTATGAAATTCCATTGACGGCATTGAGACGTTTAGTTATTGGAACGCAACTTCTCAGGCTTCTCGCTGTTGAAAGTGGACTACGAATGAAAAGGTAATTTAACTAACAAAAAAAGACAAATAATTTTACTTTTTTTAACATACGGGGTTATTTTAAAAGAAGTGCCCAATTTTACACTTCAGTTTCACAATCCTTCTATAAAATGAAAACGAGACCTGATTTCTAAAAACTCTATCAGTTCTTCATAAGCAAACTCCTGCAGTGTAACTTTACAAAGAAGAAATGAAGACTTAGTCTGAGTTATTTGGAGTAGGAAAACCGTTAACTTGTACTGACTGAAAATTCTCAGAATATTTATTGTAGGCGTATCAATAGCAGGTACAAAGAATAATAAAGAAATAATACTGTTATTGAAAGGTAACACATAACTACTATAAGTTATCACTTAACAATAGACTTGGCAGCTATTTTCTCTTATGATTTTTGTAACTATATATTATCTATACTAATTTATAAATGCGAAATCCGGATGATGACACAACAATAATTTTGACGATCTTCAGTGTTAATGTGTGTAACGAAACAATAGCGCGATTTAAAAAACGGTACAACGCAATCTATCGCGTGTTGTAGTAAACTTCTGTTTGTTAAGGTTTGATTTCTAAATTTCACGCGTACGAAGTCGCGGGCAACAGCTAGTTAAGAATAAAAGGTAAAAATGTTTCAGAAATTGTTTGTCACATTCATCTTATTTATTTGGTAGCCCGCGACTTAGTACGCGTGGAATTTAGAACGCAACAGAAAAATATGGATAATTGTCCCCGTTTTTGCAACACTTTACTGATGCTTCGATAAATGTACTATCTCGATAAATGTACTGCCTTTCTCGATAAATGTACTATCTAACACTGAAAGAATTTTCCAAATCAGAGTAACGGTTCCTGAGATTAGCGCGTTCAAACAAAAAACTCTTCAGCTTCTTAAAATTTGTGTAATTTTATTAGTTTTTTATGAAAAAAAAATGTATAAAGGCGGCCTTAATGTCTGAGACAATCTCTACCAGCTAACCTTCAGATGGTGCAGAGATATAGAAGAGGGTGTCATATTTGTGCAAGATAACAATATCTTGAGCCATTATCTACATATACTATACTATTAATCCTGTGTAGTTGTAGATGCATCTAAATCAATAACTAAGCCTATAGAGAGAAGATTGAAACTATTATTCAACGTCTTCGCTTCATGTACCAATATTAATTGACTTAGGTGTTAAACCAATCCACTATGTATTGACCACAAAATTGGCTATCGAGAGACATATCAAAGTTACTGTTTATTGCAATTCCAAATCTTTTAAGCATATTGCATAGCTTCTATCGCGGGCCTTGAGCGTGGAGACTAAATCCACAAAATTCGAAATTTAAATTCTGTAGGTAACGAAAAAACCTTACATCAGCGTTACTGCGCATGCGTAATCCCCTCTTCGCCCCGTAATTTATTTCATACTGTTGATACCAAGGGTAAACGCCTTCCTCAAATTAAACAGCGTATTAAAATAAGGATTTTGAATCGACAACATACAGGATGTTTGGTACATCGTTTGCCAAATTAAATTTGCTAAAAGATAGTGTCATTTGCTATAGTTTAGCATATTTAATTTTATTTTTGCACCGCCAGATTTTTTTTAAGTCTTGGAAATTTATGATGAAAAATTCCATACTGAGCTTTAAAACCCAAAAAATAAAAAATATTGCTGTTAATCGCGTTCAATTTTTCAATTGTGTTCAATTTTTTTTTTTTGGGTTTTCTATACTATACTATCTTTTAGCAAATTTAATTTGGCATACGATGTACCAAACACCCTGTATATCCTAAATGTTCAGATAACAGCGTATTTTAGATTTTAATAATGTAAAATAATGTCAAAACTAAAATTGTATACCAACAGATTGACATTTGACATTTAATTTAAAAACAGATTGACATTAAAATTTGATTATGGTATGTCGATTCTTGCATAAATAAAATAAATAAATAATTATAAATACATAAGTTGATAAAAAAAATGCTATACAATAGCTTTACCGCGGCAGTCCCCGAGTGCCATACACCTTCTTTTTTATTGCTTAGGTCGACAGACGAGCAAACGGCCCACCTGATGATAAGTGGCATCCGTCGCTCATGGACTCCGCAATACCAGGGACATAGCTAAGCCACTGCCTACCGAGAAAAAGTATCTCTTCTTAAACCTCGCTTGAAGAGACACATGTCATAGCGCTTAGAGAACACCGCCGCAGGTAGTTCATTCCAGAGCCTGCATGTACATGGGAAAAATGACCGCTGGAAGCGTAGGGTACTAGATCTGTACGTATCCAGGTAATAGGGATGGACTTTGCTGCGACTTTTGTTTATAAAATTCGAGTTTTATGGTAACTTTAGACGGTAAAAATATTTGTAGCTACACCAAAAATCTCAATTTCAGAAAATTTCTATTTGAGTGGTATCTTCTATCCTTTGGCCCTTGAGGGATATACAACCGCGATGCTGATAGTTACTTAGTTTACAGTCGTTATTTATTTATAACATATACATATATATGGTGCTGAATACAATAAATTATTCAAAATTCACATTCCAAATCTGAGAAAAGGTATGCCTGTGTTCACTAAAACTCAACCCGTATTCAACAAAATTCAACAATCGACGTCTTCTTCCAAAGTTTCTTACATTCATACTTGAGAACTTTCTTAACAACTTAACTTTTGCCTCGTTGACATAACTTAAACTATGCAATAGAGATGCTTATACACCAGCTTACTTCACGTCATGGGCTTCTAAACACGTATTGTAGCACTGTTCTGAGGTAAATAGGTATCAAACGTAGGAAAACGCGAAGGCGGGAAAGTTTCTTACGTGCTTGAAAATATCCAATGTGCTAATTTTAAGCAGTTACCTTAATGCATAGTACAATTAATATGAGATTGGATTGTGTCTGCTTCAGAAGCAGACACAATCCAATCAACATAGGTTTTGTGTAAAGTTTTGGGTTTATTATTATTATTATTTTTTTAATAATAATAATAAATATTTTGGACCAAAATATTAAAGTAACACAAGCAAAATTTTGTCCAAAATATTAAAGTAACACAAGCATAGAAATATAGCTTACTTTGGGACTAGTCCCAAAGTAAGCTATATTTCTATGCTTGTGTTCTGGGTACCAGATACGGATATACTACATATACTACTTTTCTTTTGTAAATACATACTTATAAAAGTAATTTATTAATTTTGCAATTGACATGCTATGCTTTTACTTAATAAATTGAATTATGGTAGAAAAAGTGATTGCCTTAAGCGGGACTTGAACCCACGACCTTGGAATACCGTTCCGTAGCTCTTCCAACTGAGCTTATTGCGGTCGTACTTTTCAGTAATCAATTAAGCCACCCACCACATACTTATAATACATAGAAACACCCAGACGCAGTACAAACATTTGTATGACAATTAGAAAAATCACACAAATGATTGTCTCGAGCGGGAATCGAACCCGCGACGCGCAGGCCATTACATGAACCACTCAACCACGAGGCTCAATTGTACTATGCATTGAGGTTACTCCCTAAAATTAGCACATTGGAAATTTTCAAGCACGTAAGAAAATTTCCCGCCTTCGCGTTTTCCTACGTTTGATGTTTACCTCAGAGCTTATAGCATTAACACAACAAAAGGTGACATTATAAGGCGACCCCCGCCGAAAAAGGTACGAGAACAATGATCATACTCATTGTGTACGGACGCTGTCGTCTCTTAGTTTGCGCGAGGCGATTTTGTACGGGGCATGCCCAGCGACCAATGAAATTACATTATAGAGTTTGTGTGCGTTACCTCAGCACCCCATCAATGCGGCAGTATATTAATTGTCATAGAAAACATCGTGTGCAGCTGTTCCTGTTGGTTTAATACTCTAAGTTTCGCGACTGACGATGATACGCACTCGTATCAAACATCGGGTTTGTAACTAATCTCACGGTGTCGGGTGATTTTGCGACAAATTTCTAATAACTTTTCCATACCACGCCAAAACAAGAAAACTTAAAAATGATTATGATCTATCTGTGATAGTATAACAAAGTCTACTAATTGTGGGATGTTTCATTTGTTCGGTATGCCTGTAAATAAAAATCGTAATAAAAGCATAATTACTTTATATCTACATCAAAGACATCTATGTAGGTGGTATGAAATGGAATATATTATTTAAAATGAATTTATAATACGCAGAGTAGATTGCTGTATTCATGTAGCACATCAAAGAATTAATGCAATTAGTAATGATATCTACACAAATAATATGATTTTCATAAGGCTTTTTTGTCGAGATCTTTGATGTTTTTTTAATTTCAGTTACGATTATTTTATTATGAAAGGTATCTCAAGGGTTTTTTAGCAAAAATTTCGTTGAAGCATCAGATACTTAAATATTTTAGAGAAGCCACAGACGTCACAAGTATATTTTTGCTACCTCCCTAAGGAGTAAGGCATGAGGCCAAATCGTGATACATTATGTGTACACACAAACATTGTATTACTATACTTTACTAGACAACATCATTTTAGTTTCTTTAATATTGACCACATATTTAAGTATCCGACGCTTCAAACTATGACGAAAATGTTTCTTAAATGTAATAAGCGATTTTGTGCATAATTTGGTTACTAAACTACCGCCTGCACCTTTAATCGAATCCCTAAAATATTCGAGAGATATTTCGTCACATCGCAGCTAACTACATAAACTGTTTGTGGTTTAATATTAACATGGTAGTACGTGTAGAGGTGAAAAATATGTAAAAGACTGTTAATATCTGGAACATATCACAAAGCCATGGAGTTTCTTATATGTTCTTTTCAATAGAATTTACTTTTAAAACAGACATCAGCTTCTGATCTTTTAAAAGAGTTTGTTAAAAATGTTATGACATAAAAACCTCTCTATAACATGGAATGAATGTAATTATATAAATTCGTATATACTTTAACTTTTTTTTTGTGAGACGGCAAGGTGAGGGCCGCTAGTGCATTGACACTGTACTAGCCGTCCTAACATTTGGATTGCACCCCACTTATCATCAGGTGGAGTGTAGTCATTTGCCTACTCTAGCTATAAAAAATTAAAAAAAAAACCTCTCGACCTGAAATTTTGATTACGTTTAGTTTAGCTATACATGGTTATCTTTGTGAAGTCATTTTAAATCCAACAGGGCATGACAGAAATGGTGGACTGGTTACCTTCTGACAACTAAATACTTTCAATGCTTTCCTACAACATGGGGATATAACCTTGCTATTTAATAGCATTTATACTTTTTCGCTTATTATCGTAAGTTTCATTTCTATTGTCCCGCATGATTATAAAAATACTGTGTTAAAATATATGTCGTAGGAGACTTGATTAAAATAGTTTACTTAAGGATTTTTAGTTTTAACTTAGGTTCCAAGATTGTGATGTGGGTCCTTAAATGGTGTAAATGGTGAGTAATTCGTTTATTTACTGTAGTTGGTGAGACTGAATGGTGACCCGTTGAAATTTCATAAAAGGATCCTTCCAAACCAGCTACACGTGTCGTAAGCCACGGATCAATCTCATCGTAGTTAATAGAATGTTGTAGTTAACGTAGTTAGCTTATTCAGTATTACAGGGTGTTTGGATTGGAGACTACCCTGGCAATAATTACAGGTGATGTCTACGATACCTTTTCTCCGATATCAGAAGTGGGATCGAATAGTCGTTATTCGATTTTGTTTTGAAAAAAAAAAACTAGAACAGTAAAATTAACCGTAACCAGCGTTCTAGTAAAAATTTAAAGTTTTCGCAAAGTTTCTTTTTGGATAAAAATTACTTTGATTATATTAACAAGCAAACACTGATAATAACAAGTCACAGGTAATTAGTTAATTACACTGTAACTACGTAACAAAAATTAAATGACAATGATTTATTAGTAATTTTATAAATCTACAGTGTTCATTTGCTTAATTTATCTCGTGTATCAATCAATAAATAATTGTGAAATTGTTTTACTTGATTGCGAACAGAAATATAGTGTGGCTTATCAACATTCAACACTTCGTTTCAAAGTGTTCGTGAAAAAAAGTTATAAAGAAAAATAAAGATTTAATCTCCGCCGTGTAATAATGTGTTATTACATATTCTAACGCGTTATTAAACTTTGTTATTTGTGACTGGCAAATAATATCGCAAGAAACTTTCACCTAGATGAGAGGTAGTGAGAAAATCTAAATCATGGTTAACTAAATACTCAAGATTAGACCAACATGTAGTTACATGTAGAAGATAGAGTTGTGATAAAAAGAGTTTGACGAAATATTCGTTTAAAATTTTAAATCCTTAGACAGCGAAAGAAAGTTTAGGAAATCTATATACGTGCCAGTCGTTTCAGAAATACTGTTTCGAAAAATCTATTTACCATTATGATCTCGACTGTGCTATTGACGTATGCAGACGTCCTGTAAGTCGTTAATAATATTGCCAACGCAACTTATTGTAGTGTACCTATAATATGCGGTTAAAATCCTTTCTGAAATATCTAGCTACAAATACGAACCTGACGGTGCCATTGACGTATGGAGACGTCTAACAACCATTAATAATTATTAACATCACTTTTTGTGGTGTATAATAAGTTTTTGAAATCTTTAACTTACTGACGTATGAAGACGTCTAGTAACCATTAATAATATGAACATCACTTTCTGTGATGTACAATACGTTTCTGAAATCTTTAGTTCACTGACGTGTGAGACGTCTAATGAGCCATTAATAACATTAACGACACACTTTATTGTGGCTTACTTAGAATCAGTTCTTGAAATCTTTTTAAAACATCTATGTACTTACAAATATGTTCTTGATAATGCACAGACGTATTGTAAATTATTAATAACATTAACCACATGCTTCATTGTGGCTTACCTATAACACGTTTCTGAAATCTTCATAGAGATGTCCAGTATGATAGGTTTAAGATTAACCAAATTTCAATATTTAATTTAAAAATGCCTTTAATGCCTATGCAATAATAATTGTTGATAAAGTTAACTGCTTTTTCTGTTAATTACATGTTCATTTTAACTTTGCTAATTTTTGTACCTGTCATAATTTTGGAGAGAATTCTAAATAAAATAATTTAAGTATTGTTCTCGCGCACACACAATAATTAACAAATTATTCGGGTAACTGAGGATCATCTTCGAGCCTTCATCGTTGGACTTAATTATTTAAACAAGAATCTGTTGTTGTAGCGAGATTATAACAGATCTACATTCCATTTATCTACTTTTCTTTTTATTCCAATGCATAATTGCGAGCGTTCTTGGCGTATAGAGACGTTCAATAAACTATTAATAACATTAACGGTTTTCGTGGTGTAGCTACCAGTTAAGCAATTATTAAAAAAAAAAAAAAAAAAATTGCTAGTTGCGCGTGGAGCGTTGTTAGCCAGACAAAATCCTATCCATCCAACAAATAGCAAATGCTTTTGGGGCGTGGAGCCTTCCAATAAGCCAAATTAAAACAATAAAAGATGCTGTTGGGGCGTGGAGCCTTCCAATAAGCCAAATTAAAACAATAAAATATGCTGTTGGGGCGTGGAGCCTTCCAATAAGCCAAATTAAAACAATAAAAGATGCTATTGGCGTGTGGAGCCGTCCAATAAGCCACTTATAACCTATCCCGAAAGAACAGGACCGCCCATGGCACAGCATCGACCTATACCAGTATCCTTTAGGGCCCTTGCTTACTGCAACATCGACCTTTCATTTAGGTACCTATCCTCCCTAGTTAAGATGATATTGTCATGCTCATGTGGAATGCGCCGTGACGTTACGAGCGAATTTAATTTCGGCTACGGTGACGAGTGTACCACCACCGAATCTTATAGTCAAAGTATTTACTATTACGTGTGTGAATAATCGTTCTCTCTTAATAAAATTAACAATAATTTGTCATGGCACCGTAAGTTTATACGTTGTTGTGAAATATACCACGATACTGTACACCAACCAACGGTTACTATTCACGATGTAGGTGTTTGGTAGCAACGGCTAAAATAGTTATGTAGGCTTAACTTCTAATTGGGCTACAAGTAGAAGGCAGAGTAACAGTGTTTATTCGTATGCCAGTACGAAAATTCAAAATTCAATTTTTTATTTACTGATAGTTTAATCATTAGTTTTTAAACTAAATAAAAAAATCATTCCTTTACTGTTGAATCCGTCTAGATCAGCAGGATAGGCCAAACGGAAAGCCTTCTATTAGTTTCAAGTAGATAGGGAACACACGAGGACGCGTGCCTTTGCAGAATGGCCGTGTGACAATAAAGTCAAAGAGAAACAAAGAAAAGAAAGAAAAAGAAAACAAAAAGAAAAAAAAAAATAAAAAGAAAAAAATTTTTTTTCTAATGCGTTTACTAACGTAGCTAAAAATCATTTTCTGGGTAATTTGCGAATTATTAGCTAAACCCTAAATAATTAGTTATCAAATTACAGCCGAGTGGTTATCTTTATCGAAATACAATTTTAATGTGTTGATCATTTGAACTCATCGATTTGAATGCGATTGTATTGACTCGATAAGTCGATACTAAGCCCACACAACTCATTGTTCGTTAGCTTAAATACGAAAAACCTGACAACTAGAGCAGTCAGTATTATACGGGTCGTTACGCTGCCCAGTTCTATAACTTAAACAATTAGAATATCCTCCAAAGTGTAATTGCTGAGTGTGTATTTGTGAGAAAGTGCAACGTAACGATAATGCGGAATTAATGTACCGCTGAATGTTGAATTATTGTGGAAATTGTTGTAACTGACCGAGTGTATGGAAAAATCTTAGTTGTGGATTTCTTTATTTTGCGACTTTATATTGGGTCAGAATTAGCCGAGCGAAAAAACTTAGTCCTACTGCAGATTTACACACGGGGACGTGTGTATTCGCAGAATGGCCGTGTCGTAGGAGACTTGATTAAAATAGTTTACTTAAGGATTTTTAGTTTTAACTTAGGTTCCAAGATTGTGATGTGGGTCCTTAAATGGTGTAAATGGTGAGTAATTCGTTTATTTACTGTAGTTGGTGAGACTGAATGGTGACCCGTTGAAATTTCATAAAAGGATCCTTCCAAACCAGCTACACGTGTCGTAAGCCACGGATCAATCTCATCGTAGTTAATAGAATGTTGTAGTTAACGTAGTTAGCTTATTCAGTATTACAGGGTGTTTGGATTGGAGACTACCCTGGCAATAATTACAGGTGATGTCTACGATACCTTTTCTCCGATATATATATTTTTAAACAAAATTGCCATTTTTAATTAAGTGTTGTTAAGATTTACGAAACAAATTTTAATAATGATCAGATTTGTATTTATGATTCAGTAGCTGTTGCCCGCAACTGCCTATGCGTGTAATTTAAAAAATTTCTCAAAACTAAAAGAATTTTTCAAATTGATCAGTGGTTCCTGCGATTAACGCGTTCAAACAAACAAACAATCTACCTCTAGCTTTATAATAATTTTACAATAATAAAGTTTACAATAATAAAGTGGCACCAAAGACAATGTAGATTTAGAGACAGAAACGATGAACAGAAACTAACATTTCATACTGCACGCACCTAATAAAGTTACAATACAACACTAATTACACAAAAGCCACATTGCATCTGTGACAGCGACGAGACTGTGAAAGGTGAAGTTAATAATGTAACATCAAATACAAAGTTCAAAATGGTACTGATTGAAGTATTCAAATGTAGATGCATCGCTCTAAGACCTCATACTGCCATTTGAATCATCACAAATGTAACAATTACAAGTATAAAAACTGTAAAATACACTTAAATATCATTCGAAAATCCTATATTAGAGTTCCGTATTGCATCAATTCTTGATAGAACAAAATCTCAGATGAATACGTTATTTGGATGGGGTGAAGTGAGCTTTCATTGTAGTTTTAAATTATCAATAGTACCTTGCAATTCGGTTGTTACCTGTAAGTTTAAAAGGTGTCTGGGGGTTGTCCGCTAGGAGTTTGGAAAACCCGGAGACAAATCGAAACAAAGAAAAGTTTGTATTTTGGTCGCAAAATATTTTTAGAGATGTTCCAGAAAAGGTAACGTATTACGCACAAATGTCCGAGGTTTTTGCCGAGTTTATCCGCCATCGGCAATTTCGATGATGACAACCTTAACTGCGACAACTTCTTCAATATAAACAATGCCGTATACAATATTAAAATAGAAACACCTACTCTCACCTACACAATTAAATTGCAAGCTTATAGACTCACCTCGACAACTAGACGTCTCAATCTCCGTCTAGTCACTCTATTGCAAAATATATCTTATACTAGCTGACCCGGTGAACCTTGTTTTGCCATACAAATGTCAATGGGTGGGGGGAGGTGTTTGAAAAATAAATGTTGTCCGATTCTCAGACCTACTGAATATGCATGTAAAATTTCATAAAAATCGATCAAGCCGTTTCGGAGGAGTACGGTAACTAACACTGTGACACGTGAATTTAATATATAATGCTAATTTTATATAAATGCAATAAAACACATTTTAACTAAACCCAGGAACTTAGAGCATTAACGACGAGCCTCGTGGTTGAGTGGTTCATGTAACGGATTGCCGATCAAGCGGTCGTGGGTTCAATTCCCGCTCGGGACAATAATTTGTGTGATTTTTCTAATTGTCATACAAATGTTTGTACTGCGTCTGGGTGTTTCTATGTATTATAAGTATGTATTTACAGAAGAAAAGTAGTAAAAATGTATTCTATCCGTATTCTGGTACCCATAACACAAGCATATAAGCTTAGCTTGGGACCAGAAGACGTGTGAAATGTCCATGAATATTTATTTATTTATTTTATTTGTTAATCCAACAGGAGTTGATTTTATAAGGCGACTCTCACTGAAGAAGGTACGAGAGCAACGCTCATACTCAATGTGTACGGACACTGTCGTCATTTGGCGAGCGTGAGGCGATTTAGGGCGGAGCGTCCGTAGCGGCCAATGAAGTTGCGTTAAGTGTTAGTGTGTGTTACCTCGGCACCCCGCCGACATGGCAGTATGTTTGTCAAAGAAAACAGGGTATGGAACTGCTCCTGGTGGTTAACTATTCTAAGCCCAGACAGACAATCTGTACGAGTCGGTCATCCGCGATGTCTTAAGAGTAAACACGAAGCACAATCGTCGTGCATCCATGGCCGGATGTATGAGTAGAAGTATGGGTTACACAAATGATGTGTCTCTACACCTACCCCTATAGGGAAAAGGCGTAATATACTATCCATACGTTTTATATCGAAAGTGATATCAATAAATCTTTTGAGTGCTAAATTATATTCAATGGGTCAAAGTCAATGTATTGGAGGTTGGAGGTTATCGGGTGTCAATTGCCTAACCCTTTGGTTAATTGTGATTTGCGACAATATGATGTAAAATAAAGCAGATACGCATACGACAACAAATTATGTACTAATAAATCTTTCAATGTTTCATCCACTGTTTCTGTGCAATAAAATAAAGCGATGCACGAAATAAATAGGTTAATAATGTTTGTTGAATTAAAACCAACAATTAAAATTAAGCCAAGCTTTTAAAATAATTAAAAAAAAGAAAAGCTTTTAAGAGGGTACTGTACTCCTAATTTAGGTATTTGTTTTAGGTATTGCTATCCCTATTCCCGAGCGCAGGGCTGAAAGGGGCGAATATAGCTGAAGCAAATTTTACCTTGATTAAATTCTTGGAAAAAAGACGTTTCGTCCCCATTTTTCTTCGCGAAAGCAAACCGATTTTGACTGTTTTTAGATCTATGCTTCTATCACTTTCTTTTTTGGTAAACCCTTACCAAATATGTATGATAGACGCTGCAACTTTATCTACAGAAAACCGAAAAAAAAAGGGATATTCGGATGGGCATATTGCTTTTAGTTATTATGTCTGGAAGAAAAGAAAGTGATAGAAGCATAGATATACTCTTCATCCTATAATATAGCGTATAAACAATTATAATCGGTTTTACTTTCGCGAAGAAAAAAGGGGACTACTATACCCATATTTTTTATGGACCATAAATTGGTATCGTGCCCTCTAGCCATTAGCTAATATTTTATTATTAACGTATTTTAATACGTTAATAATAAAATATTAGCTAATATAATAATTAATAAATATTAATTTGTAACTATTAAACCTAAATATAAAATTTTTGAGATGAGCGCCGCAATTTCACTTGCTTTCTTCCGCGACTTTTCAACCCCATATGCACGCACTGTCATAAAGATCGGTCAATATTTTTCGGAAAAGTTTAATATCTAACACAGGCAGATAATTATTTTAAAAATTAGATAAACGTATGATACAGGATAAATAGTTATTTTAAAAGAACTCATATTTACATAACGAAACTTAAGAAAACGGTTAAGGAAAACTTCACAAGGACATGAAATACTTCATGAAAATAAATCCAAGAAAATATTTACAACAGAACTTCTAACAAAATACAAACAACAATACAAATAACTATTGTAACTTACTTTGAAATTCCACATTTGCATACTTTTCGTTAACCACCAGAAGTAATCAAGTTCATAAATAATATAGTTTGTTATCTATAAATTGATTCACAAGTTTTTACACCTTTATATCTTACACAGCACACTAATTATTTAAACTAGTTATAGTTAACTATTAAAATTACTTTAAATTTAAATAGACAATTAAAAAGTTGTTATATAAATATAAAAATTTTTCCAACGTTTTACAACTAACACTAGTAAATTTAAAGACAGTTTTTAACAAATACTTTAAATATAATTGACTTATACGATAAAATTATTATCTGATCTATTAATTGTTCAATGATTTTGACACTACTAGATTTTACACCAACTTTAAAATTTAATTTAATTCAAAGGTAAATTCACTATAAGAGTCACGTAGGACACGAGGATTTTAGAATAGTACTTTAATATTCCGTATAGAATATTTCAAAATACGATTAAATAATCGTGAAACAATAACAAAAACTTCAAAATACGAACACGAATATGAACTTTAGTTCAACAGGTGCTCTGCAAACACAAGCTACTAACTCAGCGTCCGGCGCGACACTGATGTCGATAGTGTAAAATTTAACTCGAAGACAACCGACCGATATGCTACATAATAATAATACACAGGTACAGGTGTTTATAGGCGAGAAAAGCGATACAGCCTCGCCTCCAGGCTGCGTACGTTAACAAGTAACATGGGATTTAAGCATCTCATAATGATTTTAGAAACGTCAAATACACATTTTGATATACTCTTACAACGCCAAAAAAGGAGTCGATAACTTAAAATAATAATATGTACCAACATTTTCTGTCAACGCACTTTAACGGTATCCATTTATTAATTATTTGAAAAATAGAGATCCTTATTTCAAATTTTCCAATTAACTAAAAATAATTATGAATATAACCACTTATTTACGGATTTAGACGCGTATATTTGTTTTAAATTTGAGCACGACGTTTCAGAGACTTTTCAGTCACTATGGCCACAGGCAGAACAGAGCAATAAAGAGTCCTCTGCGATGCATAAAAAGTGGTTACGTTTGAATAAATGAGAAGCGCAAATGTTTAGAACGGTGTCCGAATGTTTGACCAAAAGTCATTTGGCAAAACTACACATGACAAAAAACGTTTGACAAAACAATGAATTCGCCTATTGATCATTTTACTACTGATCATTTTGCCAAATGATCAACACTTAAATTGACATTTTATAAATGATTACTTTACAAAACTAACATTTGGCAACTGAGTTATCAGATAAATCTACTATTGGTCTAAAAATTTGGTATTCTTGTTAAATTGACCACATTTAGCACTTTTTTTGCAAAGCTACTGCTCTCGATTTTCCTAAAGGAAAACCTTATAAGTATTAATCGATATATTTTATTAATTATAGATTGATTGAATTAAAAATAAGACATTTTACATTATTTGCAAAATAATTACATATTTACCCGTTCGTCTTTGGAGATATATATCTCTTTGGTTAGGTTAGAACTTAAAACCCAAACGCACGAGCCGAGCGAGCAAAGCGAGTGTGCCGCGGCAGCGGCTGGCGAGTGCCAGAAGTGACTTTAGGGCATTTCAGCCTTTAATAATGATTCATGATTATAATGATACATTTAAAATAACTTAATTTACGAAACATATCATTTGGTGAAATGACAAAAAATTTATATTTGAATACTTGACGCATTTGTCAAGTGTAGTGTTTGCTAATGGATTATTTGCTAAGTAAGTTTTTGTAAAATGATACTTTTGTCAAGTGTATTGTTTGCCAAATGATCATTTGGTGAAACGTTGTTTGTCAAATGATCATTTGTCAAAAATTTTTTGGTCAATCATTAGGGAAATACCTTTTAGAACATTATTATCAAAACCCTTGACATTTTTAAACTTTCGCGGTTTATTACCCACACTACTACGCCGTTCAAATGAGAATAAGATTGATCCCGCGTCATGTTGTAACGTCATAGTTGTCAATTTGAACAATTTTGGTAGGGTCAGCAAAACAAGACATTTTTTTCTGCGTTATTCAATTACTAGCTTTTGTCCGCAGCTTCACTTGCATTCGTGGTGGAATCGAATTTTAAATCGAACCTAAAATCAAAACTGAAGTTGTGCTGAAATTAATACAAGAAATTAAGTAACATAACAATTGGTCAAGTGCGAGTCGGACTCGCGCACGAAGGGTTCCGTACCATTATCTATGCAACATAAGGCAACGTTATTAGTATCGAGCAAGAAACGGTAAAAAAATCATGTTTGTTGTATGGGAGCCCCCTTAAATATTCATTTTATTTTATTTTTAGTATGTATTTGTTGTTATGGCGGCAATAGAAATACATCATCTGTGAAAATTTCAACTGTCTAGCTATCACCGTTCTTGAGATACAGCCTGGTGACAGACGGACGGACGGACAGCGAAGTCTCAGTAATAGGGTCCCGTTTTTACCCTTTGGGTACGGAACCCTAAAAATCAATACCGATTTCAGTTTCGATTTTAAGTTCGATTTTAAATGCGATTTGGACAATAATGCGTGCAACGGCGGGCAAAAAACCGTACTACTTCTGTACTGTCCTTATGTGAGCTGAAATCTTTAAAATTACGCTAATCGCATACGCATAATCTTTAAATTTAAGCATTTTTTCATCATGCAGCATCCATTTGGAATAATGCCAATGTTGCAGTTTCAATGTCAAAGAAATCCATAGTGTCTTATTTTTAAAAGGAAACTTTTACAGTTGGCAAATATAAGTTTGATCTGTGTTTTGCCTGTGTGGTTAGTGCTGCCAAATATCATCTCACTCGCTCCACAGAATCTAAAAGTGACAATCTTTTGATCGATAAAGCAAGTTCAATGGTATCACATGACCTATTTGGTATTTTTTTACGAATTTTTTGCCACCAAATTGTGTTGCCCGCAAAATCGTACACGTGGAATTAAGAAAATAGACATCTATTCGAATTGCACAAAAAAGAAACTCTTAAACCACTCTTTCTACGAGTATTAACGAAAACCGCGTCAAAATCCGATGCTTATTTTTGAAGATTTAGGGTCACATAGGGACATACATACAAAAATAACGACTTTGTTTTATAATAAGGACTAACTAAACTGCGCCGTTTTGCTCGCAAATTCTTAAGCACATTCGCTGAGAATTCAGCTCGTCAGTTTGTATTAAGATTGATGCAGTTATTAAATCAAATCAATAAAATAATGGCACGGGTCACCTCAACTTCGGGCGAGTTTATGGTTTACTGTGCTGTGCTGCCCAAGCGTGTTGGCATAGCATTTATATGCGAGTTTTTCATCTCCTACAGAGGATGTTTTCTGCATACAATTTCCTAAGCTGGCGATAACAGCACCCTGGGAAGAAAAAGGAATGGTGACACTTGTTTTCTAATCTGTCACCACATCATCACCATCATCATAACATCACGCCTTTTTCCCATGGGGGTAGGCAGAGACTATAAAGCACCATCTGCTAGAATCCAAACATACTTCCTTGGCTTCATCCACACTCATACATCTGGTCATACATGCCCGACGGTTGTAAGTGCTACGCACTGGTCCCTTTTGGAGTATCCCGGCGTTGACATCGGAGTATATTTTTCTCGAGCGTCCTCTCCCAGCATTTCCACTTACCTCTGCCTTGTATATGCCTTTTTTTAATCGACTCTCATCCATCCACATGACCAAACCACCTAAGCATACTTTTCTCCACCTTAGTCACTACATCCTCTTGGAATTCAAGGTCAAAGGATTATGTTTCACTGTCCATGTGGTGTGGTGGACACCACATGGACAGTGAAACATAATCCCTCATAATGTAGACGAGGTTCATGCCCAACAGTGGCATGTTAATAGGCTGGAGAGAGAGAGAGAAAATAAATTACTGAAACATAGTTATAATCATCATAACATCACGCCTTTTTCCTATGGGAGTAGGCAGAGACTATAGAGAGCCATCTGCTACTGCACTCTAAATTGTACACTTTACAAGAAACATAACATAAAGAAAAGCTTAAGATTAGGTACAAATCCTTATCAAAGGCTTATCACATAAATAAATGATCTCTTTTAGGCAAACATGGAATAAAAAAAAAAGGACTAAAATAAAGTAGGCCTACAGTGTACAAGTACAGTAATTACTGAAATGCTACTTATAATATAATTTAAACTAACTGTTGGCCACAACTTGTACACAAGGAATTTAAAAACCAAACTAACAAAATCCATTGTGTAGTTTTGAAGATATAAACAAAAATAATAACTTTGTTTTATATTAAGTAAAGATAAACTACTTGACTATCTAATTTAATTAGTCAATTTCTATAACTACTAATAATAGTTACTTTTTTCAAAGATGAACATTTTTTAATGTAGAATATATTAACTGTAGGGCAGCATTTTAAACCATTTTGACTATCTTTTACTAACCATGGTATAATACAATGTCTGGTATTTAATGTATAAAAAGCTAAGCATTAATGATAAGCTTGCCATCCATCATACATTAAAATAAAACCTCATAATATATTTTTTTATAAACTACAGACAGGTATGCAATAATTTCTTCTGTCAAATAAGAAAAGAGAAGACCTGTCAGGTCTCATTTGATCTTAAAATAATATTTTAACATAATTTCTCTACTTTTTAAATTGGCATGAAATTAGTTTTTAAATATAGAATGCTATTCTAGCATTAGCTGGTAACCCTAATAAGCAAACTAAGAAGCTTCTAATAGGTAGGTACTGTAAAGCTTCTTCTTGTAAACCTATACAGTACCTATCATTTATTGCAATAAATACTCCAGGAGCTGTTCTGAGACTTTTAACCTAAAGCTTTTTCTTACATGAAAAAGTCACTTTTAGATTTAAATATGTGGCCATATAAAACGAAATAAATAGTACATCAATTTTATACAGCCACATATTTAAAAATTGTGACATAATACGAAAAAAATTTATAGCAATTAAAATTATGAAAAACATTATACTACCATAGGGTAATAATTTTTTCATAAAATCATATTGCTGGCAATAACGGTTAAAATATTTCTAATAATATATTTCTAACGGCATTAATTAAATATTCTGAAATTAAAAAACGAAACATGGACTTATATCGAAATAAATATTACTCTTTTTAGCCGGTAGTAAAACGTTATAAGATTTTGTTACGCATCTATTAAAGTATACAAATCATTGCGGCGAGCCTATTACGGTGTTATCAACAAGCATATTACAAAATGGGAATACGTGAACAAGGGGAATCTTTCATGGCATTTGCAAGTGTTTACGAACGACAAAGGCGTCTTGATAACTTTCTATAAAATCCTAAATAGCTACAATTATATTATAATTAGAAATAAAAGCATAAACTGTATTGCAACGCACCTTGAAGTGCCAGGTACATAAAGGTGGAACCCGGTGACATGGGGAGTAAATTAACATAACTTTGTCCTCACTCTGTATATAACACTGGCCATAACTTAACAAAGTTAACACAAAAGTCTGCTTACAACACCATAAGTCTAAAATATAACATTCTTAGTGCACTTATAAACATTTGTCTGTAATACAAATACAAAATCACCAGGAAATTTAAGTTTATTGTACATTTACTAAAACATAATCGACAACAGTACAGCGTTCCATTTCTTTCTGACTTCACTTTTGGTGCTTTTTTTTACATAGATGGCAGAAGCATAGCATAGCAACACTTTGACAGTGGCACAGACTGCAAATAAAGTTTCTTCGACCAAAAGAACTCTGAATCTACTGTAGAATCTATGAAAAGCTTAGATCGGGATTATATAAATAATTCGTGTAATTTATAGGAAAATATGTAATTACGATACGGTGTATTCATGTGCTGTGAAATGATACGTAAAGTAGTAGAAATTCTTTGGTAATATTATTGATTAGGAAATGGCAGCACTAAAATCATAGATTAATTCTTAGACAGGGTAGGTATAAAAGGAAATTTATAACAAATAGTGAACAATAGTCCAACAGCGCCACTTCGTTTTTGGCATACTCAATATACTAATATTTAAGCCACACAAATTAGTAATGCGCCTGGCGGCCATGTTGGTGACGTCATAGTGACGTATGGATGAGAATATTACATTTTGTTAGCTGTACTTTTTCTTTGCTGATGACGTCACAAGGGTGTTAATTTGACGAGGCTCCAGCGCATTACCAATTTGCGTGGCTTATACTACTGGTATATCGGAAAAGCAACATAGAAATCACCTGTATTTACAGCAAGAGCAGTTATCAATCTAAAGGTCTTGTTATACTGGACAAACTAAAGATGTTAAATACAACATTCTAATAACTACGATGAGATCGATCCGTGGCCCAAGACACGTGTAACTGGTTTGGAAGGATCCTTTTATGAATATTCAACGGGTCACCATTCAATCTCATCACTCACTACACAAAATAAATAACGTACTTACCATTGACACAATTTGAGGACTTACTTCATAATCTTGGAAGCTAAGTTAAAACAAAAAATCCTTAAATAAGCTATTTTACACCAGTCTCCTACGACAGGTATAATTTGTTAAATTATAGTCACTTTTACAGAAACAGCTAGTAAGTAGTAGAGTAGCTAGCAAAATCCAAGCTTTAATCCCAAAAACGTCCTAACGAAAGCATGCCTTCCCTAGTTCCTTTCATTAAATGGGGTATGATTACTAAATAAATATCTTTTTCACTCATATGGCACTAGCGGTTGCCTACAACTTCGTACATGTTTAGGAAATAAAATAAAGAGTCGATAGCAAGTAAAGATTAAGGTTATGATTATACAATCATTTGTACTATACATCTTAAATCATTACAATTTTATTTTTATCATTCATTACAATTTTATTTTATTTTTACACTATTGTAATACATCTTAAAGGGTTATCACTAATCACTATCTCCTTTTTTATTTTATTGGAAATATTTCTCATCGTACTGTGATTCTAAAATTTTATAAATCGGTACATACTTATAAAATAGAAAAATAGAAAATAGTCAGTCACGGTACAATTACATATCTACATATACATTATTATATTATGTAATGTAAATATCACACAAGTTATTTTTTTGCGTGACATGAACGACTACTGACTAAGCCGAGGTTAAAGGACCTGCATCATATGTAAATATAAATATATGTATATATATATATATGTAAATATCTACTATATAAAAATAAGTCGGGTTTTCCTTCCTGACGCTATAACTCCAGAACGCACGGTCCGATTTCCACGGTTTTGCATTCGTTGGAAAGGTCTCGGGCTCCGTGAGGTTTATAGTTCTTTTTTTTTTACTTTTTTTTTGGTATGGCAAAACAACGTTTGCCGGGCCAGCTAGTAACCTATAATAAATATATTATATATAAAAATCAATTGCTGTTCGTTAGTCTCGCAAAAACTCAAGAACGGCTTGAGCTCAACTGGGCTGAATTTGGTACTTTTGGTCTTGAAATATTCGTGAAAGACCAGGGAAGGTTTAAACGTCAAAATATAACGTCAAAATATATGGGGATCGAAAATTCCACGCATACGGAGTAGCGGGCGCCAGCTAGTATGTATATATAAATCATCATTTACATAAATCAATCAAAAAAAAAGGGACAATCATTTGTGTGATTTTTCTAATTGTCATACAAATGTTTGTACTGCGTCTGGATGTTCCTATGTATTATAAGTATGTATTTACAAAAAAAAGTAGTATATGTATTCTATCCGTATTCTGGTAACCATAACACAAGCATATAAGCTTAGCTTGGGACCAGAGGACGTTGTGTGAAATGTCCATGAATATTTATTATTTTATTTATTTATTTATAAATTATTAAATTATGTTTTTGAAACCAGAAGACAAAAACTTGACAATAAGAAGCGCAAAAAAGATTATTTATGTTTGAAAAATATAGCCATTATATTGTAGGGTACATCTAACAAATCAGCTAACGCCACTATTATTACTTGACATTTTTTGTTTTGTAGTCTTTGTGATACATAGGCACCACAGATGGCGCTACTTCTCAAGTACTGAACTGTGGTAGTACAATCAAAGAGAACTTTTGTTGACTGCTCTAAAGTTCACCTCCCAGATTGACTGGACTGTCTTGAATTTTTGTGTCGACTGCTGTTTTCAATCTTGTTTCACATTGCCTTTTTTAATTAATTGCTAATAAAAGATAACATTAAATTTTAGTTTAAAATGGCAAATATAGCAGCTAAACGCATCAAACGAGAGTTTAAGGAGGTCATGAAAAGTGAAGAGGTGAGGTTACTAGTACTTTTTTCATATTTGTTATTTCATTGAGACTACTAATCCTTTGCAGTTACTTGCACTTTTTACAATACTTGTATGAATTTTATTGACATCGATCTGCGTGAGTACAAAGTACGATTGGAGTCAATTTAACTAATTCCGTCATTTAAATATTTAGTTTCATTAATTTTATTTATTACGTTTGAATTGGTATTGATATTGCCAATGATTCAGCAGATTTAAAGCCATTTTCGTTGACTCTTTTCAGATACCCGTTTTTATATTTATATACAATTATTGTTTAAAATCACAAAATCAAGTGAAAAATAAAAAAAACATTCTTGCGTATTTTGTTGACATTACATAGATAACTGCTGCGTTGCGAAATGTCGTAAACCCACCTTACATTTTAATGTTGTCTACTTATCTCAAATGCTATGAATATATTACTAATTTCGTATATTTAATATTCATTTACTTGTTATATAATATATAAATTTATTTGAAACATATGGTTATGGTAGATTTACATAAAGGTTAGTTTTTCCTCATGTTTTGTACAGATGTTTTGTATTTTCTACCACCATAGTAGATTTCTGCAACACTTTAGATAATGGGAAATATAGCTCACATATTTATCTTCCTCATTCTTGACCTCTATAGATATATAACAACCAATATTTAATACTAATAATTAATTATTTTAACTGTTTTTTTCTATAAATATTTGCCATAGTTCCTTTATTGTTGCCACTTTGGTAGATATCTGTAGTTGTATTATTTAAAAGTAAATATATCAAATGATATACCATATTCATCTCAATGAAATGAAAAGTCCTATAATCAAGTAGACACAATTTTTCAGGAAAATTATGTGCTTATGACATGTCCAAATTTTTCTTCCCTACCACCGGTTCAATCTCTGTAGATAACTATAACTATTGAATTATATTAACAATTTATGCACATTTCACTCAATATTCTCTAGTCCCTTCATATGCTTTATTTCTTTGTTTGTGTTATAAATACCAGAATAAAATTCAAATCTACAATTATAAAATTTTCTACCATATGTCCATGATTTCTCAGTGTTGTCTTAATTTAAAAGATGTTCAGGGGACCATCTGGAAGGTATTTGTAAAAATGTTGAAATAAAATGACAATACTTGCCTTTTTAATAATTACAATGCATTTAAAAACTCTATTTACATGACCTCCTTTCACATTGTACTTTTAAATGCACATAAAAATATTATCTCGTGTTTATGTTAAATAATCATCTGAATTAATAAGGCAGGCATAGCTATTTAAACTAATTTTGTTATTTTTTTTTTTGCCAACATTGAATGAAAGTCATCTTACCTCTCTCTATTTCTTTTATGCCTTTTAAGAATAGCTACATACATAAATAAATAAATATTTATCATTATTTCACAAAATATCTGGACCCAGTCTAAGCTTATTTGCTTGCATGCCAGAAAACAGATGTACTGCATAGACAATTTCTTTTTAGTAATTTAAATTCAAATATTTATTTCATACTAAGTGTGTTACATGGTGGTACAATATATATAAAGTGCTTTAGACTTAGGCCTTTTACAGGCATAGCAATGTTAGTAGGTATATAATTATGTTAGTAGTTTGTTAGTTATATTTATTTAGTCATTAATTTATTTATTTTAACAGAGTAATGCTTAGGTAGTCAATTTATTTAAGGGCCTACATCAATATATTACATATTAACACAGCCAGTAGGCACAGAAAATGAAGAATTAGGGATACTTTTCCTATTTACTCAAAATCTACTAAATATATTTTAATTCTGATTTACGTGTTTCTATATATAATAGTTACTTATGTCTTTAAAGTTATTTCATTAGTTAATACGCGATAATAGACCGACAAATGAAAAAAATAAAAAATTTGAGAAGTTGTTTCGCTAAGATTTTTTATCGAGAAAACTTTTTTCAATCGCGTTTCTGAGTTTATGCGATCCTAGATCATATATTGAAAAAACATATACTTAAAAATTAGAGCTCTAGCCATTCAATCTAAAGAAACAATGAAAACTTCGTACATAGAAAAATGCACAAAGCTATTTTGGTATCCTCTTAACATTAAAACAACATAAATCATAACAGTGTTCTAATACTTACATTCTAGTAACTTCTTAACAGAGTAGTAACAATGTTGGGCCAAATGGTGTATTAGCTTGTTTTTAAACAATTGGATGCAATCAGCATTCTTTATATTGGCTGGTAAATTATTAAATATTTTAACTGCCATATAATATGGACTTGTATTAAGTATTTTAATTCTTGAGGGATTTTATTAATACTCAATTATAATACATAGAAAACACCCAGACACAGTAAGTACAGACATTTGTGTGACAAATATAAATATCACAGAAATGATTATTTTATGTGGGAATAGAACCTGTGTCCCATGAATGGCATGATTCATTAGACCCACTAGTTTATATTGTGCTGTATGCTGTGTATGTTTTTTTTTAGGCTTGGGTGCTTCCAAGCCTCACCCTAAATTATAGACAGCCTCATGTGGTGTTGAACTTGGTTTCTTTTATTATTGTATAACATTGGATAGTTAGAATATCTATTTCGTTTTAATAATGTATCCTATACTTAATTTTTTACTTTGTTTATAGATGTTTTTATCTCTCTGAATTAATTTCTGTCGTATTACGTATTATTTAGGGCACTAAGATTATTAAAAGTAACCCGTAGGTTTTGATGCCCAAATGATGAATTGACGTGTTGAAATCGCACATTTTCATAATCAACTTTGTTAGTCTGTACAGGACTTGGAAAGGGAGTAGTCCTACATGTTATTCTGATAAGATTTTCAACTTTAACCTTTAACTATTGGTGACAAGACAGAGTTTGATGAACTGATAGACATCAAAGTGAATAAAGTTTTCATTCTTGTTACTAAGTTTCTTTGTTTTTAATCTGAGCAGCTGCTTATGAGTAAGCTGTTTTTATATGTTACCAGGTTGTAAATAGTAGTTGAAGATATTAGCATACAATGATATATTATACTTGCATCTGATAGCATAGTACTTGCACTTGTCTGCAGCAACAAAGTTACTTCAATGAACTTTCCAATGACCGAACGATGGAGAAGTTACATTGAAATTATTGATAAATTAATCAAAATATATTGATATTGACTGTATGTTATAATTTGTTATCTTATATAAGAAACGAGGTTAGGTACGCTTCAAAAAGCAAATGTATAAATGGCTGGTTGGCAAAAATTAAACATGGCCATGAAAACTTTTCTTTAGGTTAGCACAGGCATTGGATACAGGTCTGATGTGATTATCAAAAAGTTTAGGTTGTTTTTAGAGCAGCTACCTCTATGAGCAACTTTTTTTTATTCAGCTTTTATTATTTGACTGTTATAGGTTGCAGGGGGATCAATACAATTAGAATTAATTAATGACAATTGGACAGAGCTTCAAGGTAAAATAGCAGGTCCACCTGACACACCATATGAGGGTGGCACCTTTCTTCTTGAGATCAAAGTGCCAGAGACTTATCCCTTCAATCCACCAAAGGTAAATTGAAATATACTACTTTTATAAAATAGTTTATTTTAAATAACGAGTGTTAAAAAAAAATTTAACCATATGATGATAAGAATACTAAGAATACAAGTTTCACCTTCCCTTTCTTCCTAAGGGTGCTGCCGGAAAGCTGATGAAGACTCTAAAATAATATGTGAGAGATGGAAAACTCCACTAAACCATATGCTAACATGCCTGGTATACTTTACAATAATTATACTTTAGTTTGTTGTTTATACAAGCAGAATTGGCACCAATGTCTGTCTTTGTTTCAATGTGATATTTGATGAAACATTTTTTCAATCTCAAAGCTACCTCCTATTCTTTTTCTTTCCCCAACCCATTAATGCCCCACTGGGCACGAGCCTCCTCCAACTAGGAAGGGTATTTGATCGCCTATGCCACGCTGTTTTATCTATTTTCTCCAAAACTGTAGTCAATTCTAATATCCAAGCCGTTAGGCTTATTAGAATTGACTAAATCATTGTAAATTCTGAATATAGGCTATTATTATTATTATTTTGGATACAACACTGCCTGGCCTCGAAAGGCGGCAGGACGCACTCCGATGAGAGTGGCAACAGTCGGCAGGAGTTGTGGAGCCTAATGGGAGAGAAACCGACGAACTATACGGGCATTGTCTAGCAAGAGCCTGCGCTTTCAGGATCTGGGCCGTCACCGACCTGCTATTGACGCCGAGCCTATTGCTGTGAGAGGCTCTCTAGGACTAAACCGTTCACCGATACAATTAACAAGCCGCTCTGACCAGGCATGTTGGTTTAGTATAGGGTTTATTTTTAAGTCTTCCATCTCACGTTGAAGGTTTTTATGCATTTATTGCCCCTTAGCTGCTTTGCGAAGGATAAGGGGTTGTGACACTTGTATTCTTAACCCATCCCTACATGGAATATGTTTGTTTATGATAAAAATTGCAATAATATTGTGTGTGTGCTAAATTGAGTGCGATTAATTTTATGTATGCCTTTGCTTAGCGATTGCTATGTTTAATCTAAATGTAATTTAATGTGGATGGTCGCATTTTGATTATTATTATGTGAGTGTTAATTGCATTTGTTACATGATACGTAGCTAGCTATGGCTACATCACTCAATCTGCTTGAAGCCACGTCTTTGTGTACGTGAAAATGTATCTATGTGTGTCTATGATACAGGCTATACGTCATATGAAACGTCATTATTCTATGAAGTATGATTTAGCCAGGCTAAATTTAATTGTAATCAATTTTAAACATAAATCCCCCATCTGGTATATTCGTTGAGGAAACAATGTATTTTTGCATTTTTGTTATGAATAAATCCAAAACTGATGAACGGATTTCGATTTTACTATCACCATTACCATAATGCAGCATAATTAACTGCATTATCCCTGTGTAACATAGGCTGAAAAATAAAACTTAAAACAAAAACTATTAAAAATGAAATGCTTTGCGTAAATTTCAGACGCTAAATAATAAATATAATAAATCTCAATAATAAATATAATAGTCCCAAGCTAAGCTTATATGCTTGTGTTATGGGTACCAGAAAACCTTCTTTCTTTTGTAAATACATACTTATAATACATAGAAACACCGAGACGATCACTCAAACGATTGTACCGAGCGGGAATCTAACCCGCGACCTTATGATCGGTAGTTCGATACGTAAACCACTCAACCACGAAGCTCGTCAAATAGATTAAAGTAAATTATATAATAGGCGCTATAAAAAAGAAAATTAGCCTAAAAACAAAATTAAAATAAATGTAAAATAAATTTGATTACAGATTATATAAGAAAAATACAGATCATATTGCTTGTTGTTTTTTTTGTTATTTTTAACTTGATAATGTGGTTTTTACTTTCCCAAAATATTTTCTGTCTAAAGTCCAATAGTCCATAAAATACCACATGTATAATTGAGGACAAGTAACTTAAGCCTGGGGCCCAAGTCTGCTATTACAATATTGTCACAATGATCAGTGACTGACGCCATTATGACACCATAATGGCGTCATTTATGACAAAAAATTATGATAAGACTACCAAACTTGATAAAATTCGCCATTATGCAATCAGTGACTGATCATTGTGACAACATTGAAATAGCAGACTTGGCCCTCTGGCTAAATCGTTCATTATAGAATTATGATGAATTTGAAGAAAACTTTGACTTTGACACTGGCAAATCCAAATAGAAGTCATCCGTATTAAATGGATGGAGGGAAAGAAAAAAAATTTATGATGTTTCATATGACGTATAGTCTTCATCATAGACACACATACACACTTATGTTAGTGGCCTCAAGCCATTGATAGGAATAATAGAGGATTTGTCAAATTGTCACGAGACTTGAAGCCAGTTTTACTCCAAAAATGGCGTTGACTCCGCCTACCACCGATTAGATATAGTGCTGTGCTCAATATTACCATCGATATCGATAGAAGGTTAGCCCAAACTACTGAGGCTAGGACCGTGAAAATTGGCAAGTCCATTTTATACTGTAATTGAGCATTAAGACAGGATTTTTTGAAATTCATCACCTAAGATGGTGAAAAGAGCAATGATGGTGCTTTAGCATTATGCAAGTGCAATAATATTTAATTTGTACAAGTTGTCTATATAATAATGCCTGCATGTTTTAACCTCGCTAGATTTATATATTTTACTAGCTGATGCCCGCTACTCCGTACGCGTGGAATTTTAGATCCCCATATATTTTGTCACCGTTTAAACCTTCCCTGGACCTTCACGAATATTTCAAGACCAAAATCACCAAAACGGGCCTAGCCATTCTCGAGTTTTAGCGAGACTAACGAACAGCAATTGATTTTTATATATAAGACTAGCTGATGCCCGCAACTCCGTACGCGTGGAATTTTAGATTCCCGTATGTTTTGTCACCGTTTAAACCTTCCCTGGACTTTCACGAATATTTCAAGACTAAAATCACCAAAATCGGCCTAGCCGTTCTCGAGTTTTAGCGAGACTAACGAACAGCAATTGATTTTTATATATAAGATTTTATTTTATAAATATTCATGGACATTTCACACAACGTCCTCTGGTCCCAAGCTAAGCTTATATAATAAATAAAATAAATAAATATTCAGGACATTTTACATAACGTCCTCTGGTCCCAAAGTAAGCTATATTTCTATGCTTGTGTTATGTACCCATAACACAAGCATAGAAATATAGCTTAATATATAAAATACGGATATACTACATATACTACTTTTCTTTTGTAAATACATACTTATAATACATAGAAACACCCAGACGCAGTACAAACATTTGTATGACAATTAGAAAAATCACACAATGATTGTCCCGAGTGGGAATTGAACCCGCGATCTCTTGATCGGCAGTCCGCTACATGAACCACTCGACCACGAGGCTCGTCAAAGATATGTGATTCTATATATTAAATATGAAAATGTTATATTATTTTTCAGATTCGCTTCATGACTAAAATCTGGCATCCTAATGTATCGTCCGTCACTGGTGCTATATGCTTAGATATACTTAAAGATCAATGGGCTGCAGCTCTCACTTTACGTACAGCCCTACTGTCTATCCAAGCTTTATTATCGGCTGCGGAACCCAACGATCCACAAGACGCAGTTGTTGCTAAACAGTACAAAAATGATATACAATTGTTTAATCTAACTGCTAGGCATTGGACAAATGCGTATGCTGGAGGGCCAGTTGTTATATGGGAACTCAACCAAAAAGTACAAGTATTATTAGATATGGGCATAGAAGAAGATAGGGCGCGTGTTGCACTTTCAACATTTGATTGGCAAATTGAGAGAGCAACCGAACATCTCTTCAGTTAGATAATAGTCAAAATGCTATTAAGCTTAAAACTTGTGATTTTATATAATTCTTTAAATCCTTTTTTTTCTACTTCATTAATAGTAATTATAGTTAATTATTGCAATTGACATGATTTGTGTACAGATACATGATTATTTTTGTTGCTTAAATTTGTTAGTCTAAGTTTCTATTAAAATTTTACCAACGCTTGCATTGTTGCTAGGCAGATGGTACCGAGTGATTAGTACCTACTTTGTATATTACCTAATATAAGAATGCACTACCGATTTTACAGGGTATGTGAGGTAAATGATTAGAAATCTGTTTCATATACAAAAGCTTAATGGCAAGCAATCAATATATATTATACAATGTACGGGTTGAGGTTTGATAGCAATAAATGATTTACAAGTAATCACTCAAATTTCGCGGAATATAATTAGCATAGGTAATAGAATAATTATGTATTTTCTAAAACAATTAAAATAACACCAATCCTTTTAAAAATAGTTATTATAAAAGTGAACGTTAAGAACTTTGGCTAAAAGGGAATTTAATTTATTGAATATTTTCTTCAGTTTATATTGATATTTATTTTTAATAACTGTATTTGTGTATATATAAATACTTGTGCATTAAAAATATCTATAGAGAAAACACTTGAAATGGTCTGGCGATAAGGCCTGTAGTGTAGGATTAGCAGATGGCGATCTATAGTCTCTGCCTGCCCCCATGGTAAAAAGGCTTGATCATGATGTTTATAATAATTGTAACATTCAGTGTCTTAAAATATAAATGAATCAATATTCTTCATTGTACACCACAAGTAATTTAAAAAACTTAAAAATTTGTATGCACATAAAGCAAATCTTCCAGACATCCTTTAGTTGAACTGAAACTTAAAAATCTGGTAGCTGATGGTGTATTATCAAAATAAATGTACATATTTATATACCTACTAGCTGACCCGGCAAACGTCGTTTTGCCATACAAATGTCAGAAGGGGGGAGGGGTTTGGAAAATAGATGTTGTCCGATTCTCAGACCTATTGAATATGCATGTAAAATTTCATAAAAATCGGTCAAGCCGTTTTGGAGGAGTATGGTAACACTGTGACACGTGAATTTTATATATAAGAAGATAATCATTATATATTCAGACATAAATACCTACATATAATATACCTATACAAGTATGACTGTTACGATTTACGAAAGTAATAAATATAATATTTATATCGTTAATTTTGCAGTATAATAAATATCAAGTTTATACTAATGGTCTTATTCATAATGACTTATCGGAGGTTTAAAAGTTCGCTAAGATTGACAAAAATTGTTATTCATAATAGTCTTTTTAGGCTAAAATGTTTATTATCTCTCCGATTATTTTATTGTTTAAACTTCCGATAAGTCATTACAAATAAGACCAAATATATATCAATCCTTTTGAAGTTTATATTTTTTTTCTCCGGTTTTCTCTTTGTGGCCTTGTATAACATCAATTCAAAGTGTTCTATACGTCATCCATTTATGGATGCAATAGTTATTATATTTAGATAATAGGTAAGTTCTGCATAATGATATACCTGATTCTTAGGGTTTCGCATAAAATAGAAACCCTTAATTTTGACAGTCTGTAACTTACAGATGATTAGAAAAAGATTTTACAATTAATTACGCTTTTAGTTAGTTAAACGACATCACATTACCATTGCTTTATTCTTGTTGCTTGTAATTATTGCTCTATAAGAGACAAAGTAAGTATTATAACAGGTAAAATTACATTTTGCTCACATTATTGCATAATAAAGTAACTTATACAGAAAGTATCTAATTATATTTTCTTTTTAGTTATATAATATTTTGTATATATAGCATTTGTCGTGAAATAAATTCTCATGTTATGTGGCTTATTAAATTTTGACGTGTATTATCTTGTATTGTAATTCTATGTTCTAAGCATGGTGTTAATAAAAAAAAACAGTGACAACCATAATTGATAAATAAAGTTCGTTACAATTAATTCAGTACTAGAATGTTAATTTCTTTGCAAATAATCATTTTGGTGTTATTAATTTATTTATTTTTTATATGTCCATGAATTAAAATACTATCATGTTCTTGTCTGAACAAGACACTTGGGAAAAGTTACTACATAATATAGTCAAATAAAACCTTAAAACGTTAAACCAACAGGACTTGATATTATAAGGCGACCACCGCGGAATAAGATACAAGAGCAATGCTTATACTCATTGTGTACATACACTGTCGTATCTTAGTGTGCGTGAGGTGATTTTGGGCGTGGCTTCCGTAGCGACCAATGAAATTAGATTATCGTGTTTGTAGGCGTTACCTTTGCACCCCGCCCATATGAAAGTGAAAAAAAAACCGCCTATGTGTTGTCTATGTTGGTTTAAATTCTAAAATCCAATAAATACTGAATTAGTTTTTATTGTGATATTCGAATTTATATTTATTAACATCAATGAACTCGACATCAAAGTTTTGTTGTAAGATGCTTTCAAGTTAATAAGAAAACAAACATATATGAAACTTTAGCATTCCATATTTTTTGAAGTTACCTAATTACTATTTAGAAAAAAAAAATACATTGTTAGATAAAATGCGTATAAAAATTGTACTTAAATATATGTATATTAGTAAGTTGGTCTAAAATATTTGTGTCTATCTCTGTATCTCATTGAGGCAAATAAAAAAGTGACCTTATAGAAATGAGATTGTATTATAAAACTCAATGAGCCCTTCAATATTTAAATGTATATTTTTGAGCAGTTATATGCATTAATTTGTTTCCTTCATAATATTATAGTTCTGTATATTATGCATAAATGTTTGATCGTGGTCACACAGTCACCCCCAATAGAATTCTCATGCAAGACGATCAACGCACACCAAACATATGCCCCAACGTGCATATGTATGAGAAATCTGCATGTGATTTTTCTACGACCAATGAAAATGCATTACTCCATACCCCGCAAATTGCGCCTGCCCTCCAACGTGCCTTTATTCGTAAAATGTCGTAAAGCGTTGTCTATTGGAGATGATCTGTGTCGCTCACGCAACATTAACTACGTGATTTTTATTTGTTACATCTACATCTCAAAGTTTCTTATATTTTCATGTTACATTAAGATGTAATAAGTTCTTAAAGTTCACTTATACCTTGTAAAAAAGATAGATGTACTTTAATAGGCTAGTTCTACTCAAATCCGGTTAAACGAATTTCAATTTATGTAAGTATTTATGGTTATTATTATATAAATATATATACATACAAAGAAATGTCGTTACAAAGCAATAACCATTACAAAGCAATACATTTAATAAACCTAGTTTTGTGACGTTGTTTTTTTATTTTTTCCTGTATTATACCTTAGTTCGTACTAAAGGCATAAAGGGGATGACAGAGCTTTGTTAGTTCCGCAAAGGACCACGACTGCGACAACTAAAGAAACTGTGCGAGATGAGAGATAGATCGGCTCGATGTCGCCATGCAGCACTGATCCAAGCCCATACAGTTTCACATCAACGTTGTCACTTTCGCAGTCGTTTACGTAGCGAATAAAACTCACTAAGGCCTGTATGTAGCGAATAAAACTCACTAATGTACTTAGCTAGCATTTAGTTTTAGAAAATGAGTTGCCTTCTTTTCACCTGTATTAGGTGTCATGAAAACTTGTGCTTGACAAAATCTATACTATATTTTTGAGCGAAAGCTATTTAAAACATTCTGCGAAGCGGAGTCCCGGGCAAAAGGCTATTCTGTCTAATAAATGGGTGATAGCGCAGCGGTAGCGTTAGCAATTGCCGTTCATTAGGTCGCAGGTTCCGTTCTCGCGAATGATATTATTAATATAGTGATTTCGTTTAGGTGTTTTTTTTTAATACTAGCTGTTGCCCGCGACTTTGTACCTACGCGTGTAAATTACGGAAAAATCCATTTTTTTTGGCACTTTTTGTACTATATCTTCGCTCTTGTTGGTCATAGTGTGATATAGCCTTCCTCGTTATATGGACTATTCAATACAAAAATAATAATTCAATTCGAACCAGTACCAGTAGTTTCTGAGATTAGCGCGTTCAATAAAACAAACTCTTGAACTTTTTAACATTGTGGTATGATTGTATAAATAAGTATTTCTATATACCTACTTTGTGTGCCAACATCTCTAGAAATGAACCGAAGAATGGGAAACGCTACCTGAAACTAAATCCATATTGCAAGCCTATGGTTTCGATGCAAAACGTTACATAACAATTCGCGTATATAAATGTTATTATTATTGTAATTGTTTATTATCGATATCTTAAATGCTGAATGCAGATGTGGCCAACAACAACTAACGTTAAACTGTGTTGTAATGAATTTGGCTGCAGCTGTTATTACTGCCGATAATGCTGAAGGAACATAAGCATTAAATTAACAAACGTTAATTAAATTCTGTTTAAAGTTTTAAACAGCGCCATCTAGATTTAACTGCGGCGACGTGTAGCCAGGTTGTTATAATAGAACCTGCGAGCGGCTGCGCGCGCGCCGCGCCGTAGTTGCACGCATGAGCAAACAGCGAGTTAACTTGAACAACATGCCAAGCAAGGTATAATACATACATCAGTCACAGTTGACGCTAGGCTGTCGACGGTGCTGTTTCGCGCCCCTCCTCAATGCTTTGTTACGTTATGGGGAAGGCAGAGTGCATAACACATCATCAGAATGTGACTGAATAAAGTGCACTGTTAAGTTAAGCGCTTCCCTTCGCCTTCCCTAGCTGCATCGTCAACAAACTTTTATTACTTTCTAAAACGTATTTAATTTTCCGCGTGTGTCTCGTACCAAGCTCGCGCTAACAAACGTGTGTGTGTGTGTGTTAATAAATATTAATTTCATAGTGTGTTAGGCTGTTACAATCATGACTATATCATACGCCGGTGAAGTGCCCAATGGTAGCAGTTTCGGATGTTTCTGGCGGATCCTTTGCAAGTAAGTTGAACCCGTATTCGTTTAGGTGCGAGGCTTTGACCGCAGTGCGTGATACCTCCGGGCTCACACACTTGGGTGAAACAGCTGTTCCGAACAATGCTTGTGCGCTCGCGCATCATTCCTACATGACGAAATCATACACCAATGGTCCGTAACATTATAACTAAAATACTAACAATAGTTAGGCTCTCGTCGATTGACGATGGATAAATTTAAGCTAATGCATTTTATTTAGATGTTATGTATTTTTCAGCGAAATTTACGTTGATCTCTAAATAATCGAAAGTTTGTAATAATCGTTATTGGTAGTTCAATAGCACAACAAGAACCGCGATGCCAAATTCGACCTCGCAATGGCACGGTGATAAATGTTACTTCAGCAATGTACAACGCGAACTAGAGTTGATTCAATGGCTGGTCGCAATTCGCTTGGCCCTGACAACGAAAGGTGGCGAAAGTAACCGTGACGCATATACCTACCAATCAATCGAACTAAACTTATTCAATCATAATAATTATGACTAGTAACTTTTTCAAATTTTTTTGTTTATCAGCTAGCTTCCTTTTTTTATTTAAGGATCTATATTAATCAACCGCGCTCAATTAAAAACTGCAAAAAGTTATCTAATAAAAGTATTGATTATACTTGTAATTTTTTAAAGGTCCCCTTTTAATTGTCTTTGTATTGATATCCCACTACATAATAACCAAAGATATCGAATTTCCAGTACCTATCTATTTATTTTGTTGTAATGCGTAATGTTTATTGTTAATTAAAATATCTACTATTTTATCCAAAAATCAGTATTTTTTTTATTTTCCGTAACCAGTTTATGGATAATCAAGTTGTTAGGACGAATTTAACGATACCCTAATCCATCCATCCGACACTCCAACTTGTTGGGGGCCGCCCCACACTGCCTTGTACGGTCCGTGGAAGCCACGATACCAAAATAGCCAAAATCAATTAAGTTCGAAGATACTAGAAGACAAATTGTCCCTGTGGTGACGGATTAAGAATACAAGTGTCACCACCCTTTTCCTTCTCAGGGTGCTGTAAAAGTCAGCTAAGAAATATTGTATACAGATAACATCCTCTGTGAGAGACGGAATACTCAAAAATAAACCCTGACCCAACATGCCTAGTCTGCGCGGCACAGTAGACAATATTCCCTCCCAGAGTAGAGGAAGCCCGTGCCCAATAGTGGGCATTTAATGAGCTGGAGAGAGAGAGATGACAAAAGTAACTACAATTAGGTTAGGTTAGGTTAGGTAGGTACAATAATAATAATAAGATACACCAGTAAAACTTAACTCTTCTTTGCCAGTCGGGCAACAAAATTCTAACGTTTTGCACTTGTAGGTAGTCTGATAAATATGATTCAATGCTAATCGTTAGTATATTTTGAATGTCTTCTATCACTAATAATGAACCCCAAAACCTACTAGGTAGGTACTACCGCGAGCAAGACATGGCGAAGACACTTTTATTCTATTTGTCCGTCACCTCAGGGAAAACAAATATAAACACCTTTTTATACGACGGCTAGAGGTGGATGTATAGTAAACTAGCTGTTGCTCGCGACATCGTACGCGAGAAATTTAGAAATGAAACCTTAACAAACAAAAGTTTACTATAACACTCGATAGATGGCGTTGTACCGGTTTTTAAATCGCGCTATGGTTTCGTTACACACATTAACACTAAGCTTAAGCTCGTCAAAGTTATTATATTGTGTCATCATCCGGATTTCGCATTTATAAATTAGTAAGGATAAGGATAGTCTGTGTGGTGACTGTTTAAGAACACAAGTGTCAGCACCTCTTTCCCTCACAAGGGTGCTGTAAGATAGGGGTGGGTCGTTAACAGATTTTCCGTTAACGAAACGTTAACGTTAATTGGAGTTCGTCAACTAGTTGATCAACTAGTTAATTTCAGCAACAAATTTGCTCGTAAAAAAAAAAAAAAAAAAAAAAAAAAAACTTACTACCAAGCCACGCTGACCAGACGTGTTGGCACCGGGTTTGTTTTTCCTTACCTGGTTTTTACAAAACCCTGGTGAGGAAATGGGGTGGTGACACCAGTATTTCGAGTTTTCCGTCTTTCACAGTTGATGTTATCTGTGTAGGTACAATATTCCTTAGCTGGTTTTTACAAAACCCTGGTAAAGAAATGGGGTGGTGACACCAGTATTCCACTATTTCGAGTTTTCCGTCTTTCACACTTGATGTTATCTGTGTAGGTACAATATTCCTTAGCTGGTTTTTACAAAACCCTGGTGAGGAAATGGGGTGGTGACACCGGTATTCCAGTATTTCGAGATTTCCGTCTTTCACAGTTGATGTTATCTGTGTAGGTACAATATTCCTTAGCTGGTTTTTACAAAACCCTGGTGAGGAAATGGGGTGGTGACACCAGTATTTCAGTATTTCAAGTTTTCCGTCTTTCACAGTTGATGTTATCTGTGTAGGTACAATATTCCTTACCTGGTTTTTACAAAACCCTGGTGAGGAAATGGGGTGGTGACACTAGAATTCCAGTATTTCGAGTTTTCCGTTTTTCACAGTTGATGTTATCTGTGTACAATATTCCTTAGCTGGTTTTTACAAAACCCTGGGAAGGAAATGGGGTGGTGACACCAGTATTTTGAGTTTTCCGTCTTTCACAGTTGATGTTATCTGTATAGGTACAATATTCCTTAGCTGGTTTTTACAAAACCCTGGTCAGGAA
Organism: Orgyia antiqua; assembly: GCA_916999025.1. Taxonomy (NCBI): domain Eukaryota; kingdom Metazoa; phylum Arthropoda; class Insecta; order Lepidoptera; family Erebidae; genus Orgyia; species Orgyia antiqua. Next base: position 14,351,552 of record OU779863.1, on the reverse strand, counting down.
ATGGGGTGGTGACACCAGTATTCCAGTATTTCGAGTTTTCCGTCTTTCACAGTTGATGTTATCTGTGTAGGTACAATATTCCTTAGCTGGTTTTTACAAAACCCTGGTGAGGAAATGGGGTGGTGACACCAGTATTCCAGTATTTCGAGATTTCCGTCTTTCACAGTTGATGTTATCTGTGTAGGTACAATATTCCTTAGCTGGTTTTTACAAAACCCTGGTGAGGAAATGGGGTGGTGACACCAGTATTCCAGTATTTCAAGTTTTCCGTCTTTCACAGTTGATGTTATCTGTGTAGGTACAATATTCCTTACCTGGTTTTTACAAAACCCTGGTGAGGAAATGGGGTGGTGACACTAGAATTCCAGTATTTCGAGTTTTCCGTTTTTCACAGTTGATGTTATCTGTGTACAATATTCCTTAGCTGGTTTTTACAAAACCCTGGGAAGGAAATGGGGTGGTGACACCAGTATTTTGAGTTTTCCGTCTTTCACAGTTGATGTTATCTGTGTAGGTACAATATTCCTCAGCTGGTTTTTACAAAACCCTGGTGAGGAAATGGGTTGGTGACACCAGTATTCCAGTATTTCGAGTTTTCCGTTTTTCACAGTTGATGTTATCTGTGTAAAATATTCCTTAGCTGGTTTTTACAAAACCCTGGGAAGGAAATGGGGTGGTGACACCAGTATTCTTAATCCGTCACCACACGGAGGGCTGTCAGGACTGTCTCGTTTTTAAGTTTTCCGTCTTTCACCTTTCACAGAAGATGTTATCTGTGTGCAATATTCCTTAGCTAACTTTTATAGCATCCTTGGGAGAAATGGGGTGGTGACACTTGTAATCTCAATGCGTCACCACACGGAGGAACAGTGATTCATAAGATTATTATTTAGGAAAATATCTCTTAACTAAGTAATTTTAAAGTTCACTATTGTACCTATATCATAACAGTCGCTTACGATCTTTCGTTTTAAGAAGTATAATATCTTTGAGAAAACATTGACAAGAAACGAACATTGAAAAAATTTAAACATTGAAAAAAACTGAACATTGAATTCAATGTTTAACTCTTAAACATTAAAAGAAACGACCATTGAAAAAAATTAAACATTGAAAAAAACTGAACATTGAAATCAATGTTTAACTCATAAACATTGAAAAAAACGAACATTGAAAAAAACTGAACATTGAATTCAATGACATCATTAAATTCAACTAGTTGATTCCGAAACGGTTAACCATTGAAACGTTGACGAGAGGTCAACTAGTTGATCAACTAGTTCGTTAATTCAATGCTCATCGCTACTGTAAGAGACAGCTAGGAGATATTGTCATCTGATAATATCTTCTATGAGAGACGGAAAATCGAACATAAACCTTGTTACAACACGCAGTGAGCGCGAAAAAATAGACTAAAATTCCTCAGAAAGTGAAGGAGCCCCGTTCCAACAGTGGGACTTTAATGGGCTGGAGAGAGAGAAGTAGTATCCGGGTACAGCAAATTGCCTAAACTTAAATAGAGAACAATATAATTAATACGCTTTACGCTACATACGAAAAATATATTAAAAATATATTCATTAGGTATCATAGCAATAACTGTCTTGTTTAAAAATGTTTCATAATTTATAGTTACTACATTTTTTGTGTCTTTTGTATTACTTACATCCACGTTTTTAACACGCTTATTTCTTTAGACTTATGTAATAGGCGATGAGCCTAATGCCCTACATTGAACATATTACAAAACAGCAATCTATTTTAACTAATTTATCAAACACTAGCTGTTTACCCGCGACTTCGTTAGCGGACAACTAAGTCTCTTACGGTAAGAAACCTTAAAAATTAAGGTGTTAAGGGAAGGCTCGGGAGTCTGGATCGAGATCCATGGGGGCGCCCGTACAAGGTGGTTACCCAAAAACTCCGCCCCTCGGCGCTCCCCCTGACGAGAACCCTCGAGCCACTCTTCGTGGAGCAGGTGGTGAGCTCCCTCTTTCCTGTGAGAGAAGAATGGTCGCCGCCACAAATGGCGGCCCTATCTGAAGAGGAACCGGCAGCGGGCGAGGAAGTTCCGCCCGTGTCCGAGGCCGAGCTAGGGGCTGCGGTTCTGAAGCTCAAATTGAAGAACCGCACCCCGGGACCGGACGGCGTTCCTGGGCGGCTCCTCGCCCAGGTGATGCCAGTTCTAGAGGAGGAAGTCGTGTCCCTCATGTCGGAGTGCATGGCGTCCGGCAGAGTCCCGCAGCGGTGGAAAACAGGGAAGCTTGTGCTCCTTCAAAAGCACGGGCGACCCCCCGACTCGCCGTCGGCCTACCGCCCGATTGTCTTACTCAACGAGGCGTGCAAATTGTTTGAAAGAGTGGTCGCTGCACGCCTCGTCCGGCATTTGGAGGCGGTAGGCCCCGATATTAGCGATAACCAGTTCGGGTTTCGCCGCGGACGGTCGACAATGGACGCTGTGGCCCGACTGAGGGACCAAGTCCATTATGTGGTTTCCCGGGGGGAGGTGTTGCTGGCGGTGTCACTCGACATTGCCAACGCCTTCAACACCCTCCCTTGGTCGACGATCGCAGAGGCCCTCAGGTACCACAGAGTTCCATGGTACCTGAGGAGGGTCCTGGCGGACTACTTCGCTGACCGGGCCATTTTCTACCCGGCCCGGGACAGCATAGTCCGCCGGGATATGACATGTGGCGTTCCACAGGGGTCGGTGCTCGGGCCGCTCTTGTGGAACATTGGTTATGATTGGGTCCTGCGCGGTGCCAATCTCCCGGGTGTCAGGGTCATCTGTTATGCCGACGACACCCTAGTGACCGCGCGGGGCCCCACATTCCGTGACGCTGGGGTGCTCGCTACGGCGGGCACCGCGCTTTTGGTGAGCCGCATCAGGGCTCTTGGCCTGAAGGTGGCCCTTGAAAAGTCCGAGGCCCTCTTTTTCCACGGGTCTCGGGCTAAGCCCCCCCGCGGCTACAATATCATCGTGGGAGGAACCCCTATCGCTGTCGGAGCTAAAATGAAATATCTCGGGTTGGTGCTCGACAGCAGATGGGGGTTCGGCGAGCATTTCCGGGCGCTGGCGCCGAGGCTGGTGACGTGCGCCGGAATGCTTGCCCGGCTGCTCCCGAATTGCGGGGGGGCCGGAGCTGTCAGCCGCCGTCTCTATGACGGGGTGGTGCGCTCTAAAGCTCTCTACGGAGCGCCAATTTGGGCGGCGGCGGCTCTCAGCGTCGAGAACGCCTCGCTGCTACGGCGTTCGCAGCGGGTTTTGGCGCAGAGAGCTGCCAGGGCGTACCGCACCGTCTCGCTTGAGGCGGCGTGCATTATTGCCGGGAGCCTCCCGTGGGACCTCGAGGCGGAGGTCCTGGCTGAGGTGTACAAAAGGAGGGCCTTGATGCGGAATGAGTCGGCAATTGAGCCCCACCCCGAGGAGATCGTGCGCTGGAGGAGCGAATGTCGCGACGATCTCTTCGGGAGATGGTCAGAGAGATTGGAAGATGTGACCTGGGGCAAGCGGCTGGTTGACGCCGTGCGCCCAGTCCTGCGTCAGTGGGTCGAGGCGCCGCACCGGGTGCCGACCTACCACCTCACCCAGCTCCTCACGGGCCACGGCTGCTTTGCCAAATACCTGTGCGAGCTGGTTGGAGTCGAGTCCACACCCGGGTGCAAAAATTGCGCATCCGGGGCCGTGGATACGGCCGAACACACACTGGCCGTGTGCACGGCCTGGACTGCTCAACGCGCCCGACTTACTGGCGTGGTTGGCGCAAATTTGTCGCTGCCGGCCGTCATCGAATCGATGGCCGGCAGTAAAGAGAGTTGGGCCGCTGTCACCTCCTTCGCTAAAGAGGTGATGGCGGCAAAGAGAGAGGCCCTGCGGGAGCGCGAGCGCTCGGGCGACACGCTGCCTCCCCGCAGGGCCCCGGGTAGGGGCCGTCGGCGCGCAATAGCAGGCGGCCCCGCCCGACGAGGAGGCCGCGCGCGGCAGGTCGGAGGGCCTGTCGCGCCAACAGTGGCGGACGATCACTCTCCACGTGTTCTGGGGAGAGGCGTCGGTCTGACGGGGGGGCCTAGGGCCCGCCCCGTCACAGTGAGCCCCCACCGATAGGGGGCCACCCCTGGTCGGGTCATGGTAATACCTGAGTGACTACCATGGCCCGGCTAAGGGGCGAGGAGGAACACCGTGGGGTTTAGTGGGTAGTTCGGGTCCGCTTCTGACCCGGGAGTCCCACACAAAGTGCGTAAATGCATTCCCCACGTAAAAAAAAAAAAAAAAAAAAAAAGGTGTTAAGGGAAACGAAAGTTTGTATGAAAATCCGTCATTTCACAAGCTTTTATCTAGTTGCCTTTATCCCGATGTCTGTAATCAGGTCATGCATAAAATTTCGTCCTGTGAAGGCTGATACTAGGCTAGGCGGAGCTTTGCCTGAAATAATATAAGTATGTATGTTAATGGAGGAATCTTACCTTAACTATATTGAGAGTAAGTACCGTTACACCCGAACGACTTCTATTTATTTTATTTTCTGTATGTGTTACCAAACGGTAAATGTAATAAGTCACAATGAAATTAAATTTGCTGTTATATGCGTACTAAATAACGAAACCCGTCTATCTGAGTCAACTTACGGTATATTGTATACCTATTTATCATATGGACTATACAATAATATAGACCCATAGATTATACAACTTAATTATTGAAATAAAACAAGTTTGCTGAGTTGATTGGACTACATAATGTCGGTAGATGTGATGACGTAAAGATCCTTGCATGACATTATTTTATATCAATCTCGTCTCAATGAAAAAGGCAAACTCCGACTAAAGAAAAAGTAAGCGAAATTGAAAATAAGGGTTTCTTGACGATACTCTAAAAATCTCATAAATGCAGTCTCCACTGTTCCATTTCACTGTTCCATTCAATGAAGCCCTAATATCATAAGATTCTTCGTGTTACGAGAATTTTTTTGTTGTGGAACTTGTGTATAAATAAATAGATAGATAAATAGTAGACGTAATTAACAAAAATTAAACAACAAATTAACAAACTTCTCTCTTCATAACTAGCTGTTGACCGCATCTTCGTACGTGTGGAGTTTAAAAACGAAACCCTAACAAATTATGCAAAAATACCATCTTCTTGAACTACACGATCTATTTAAAAAAAATCCATTGGGTAGTTTTGAAGATATAAGCTCACACAGGGACATACAAATAAAAATAACGGCTTTGTTTTATAATAAGTAAAAATTTACAAAAGTTAATAGTCTTGTGTATAAATACTTTTCTATTACGAATTTAATATTTTTCATATTTATAATATTTCATATTTCTGTTGTTTATAATTATTTAAAAGTAACAAGAAACCCACTGCGTAAAAAGCAATTAAAAGAAATAAAAAACCAGATAAGTGCCAGTTTTACTGGCACACCAAGGATTTCGTATAAATAAGCATACTGTAGTATATTTATCTTAATTAACACAAAAAATAACACATTTCATTTTAGGTTAATTCGTATTGTTTGTTTACAATTTTTTAGCAATATAAAATTATCTGTATTTAAGTTCACCTGTCCTGGTGGTAATAGATTAGGAGCCCACCACAGACCCAATGTAGCCCACTCATTTTACAAGTCATTTTCATTTGAAAATATAATATAGGTACAAGTTAAGATACTCGTATATGGTATAAATACCTAACTTAAAAAAAATTATTACAATTTATACTCACTGAAAAATAATTTAATTGTTTGTTTCTTTTGGTCTCTTTAGCGACCATTTTCAATATTTTATCCTCGAGCCAAAGTCAGACTAATCTAAACTTTTGTTCTTACTAAGGTCCTTACTTGCATATCAATAAGCTACGGAAGACAGCATTCTCTATTGAAAATTTGACAGGCGATAGAAATATTTAACTGATAAACGGGGATTACAATCTATCCGTAATCATCATCATCCTTCTGCCCTTATCCCATTATTTGTGGTCGGCGCAACATGTCTTTTTCTTCCATAGTCTTCTATTAGCCGTCATGTCTGTGTCAACTCCTCTTTCTTTCATGTCCTCGTTCAGACAGTCCATCCATCTTTTCTTAGGTCTTCCTCTAGACTTTTTTCCTTCCACATTTATACTCAAAACTGTAGAGTTTTGAGTATAAATGACGAATAGATTGTAGAATCTATTCGTAATCGTAGATTGATTATTAAAAAATGGTCATAAGCCAAAAATTCAAGTTGATCTTTAAGCTATAAATAAGCTTTTTTAAGCCATAAAAAATTGTGATCTGTTAAAATTAGCCAGCTCATAGCCAATTTTAGTATGTTATACGGTAGTGTGGTAGTTTCTATGCTTATTTCGTTGTTGTTATTGCAATTCAAATCTCTAGTTATATTCCAGATGATGCAGAAACTACACTTGGGTGCAATGAAATCGCACCTGTGGACATTTTTTCAAAAATATCATAAAATTTTTTTTATAGGAAAAAGTATACATTTTTTAAATGTAGGGTTAAAGGTTAGTTTATTACCTATTTAATGATACCATATAATCGGTGATTAGTTTACGTAAGTGATCGAAAAGAATATGCAATAACAAACCCAAAAATTGCACGCTTAGCTCGCCACAGTTTGCGTGACCAATTGCAGGTATAAAAAGGCATGTTTTAAGTAAAACGTCATCATTTGCATTTCAACACTCAACCTGAAAAGACGTCCAGTGACTACAGTTGCATGCATCACAAGATAATGGATACTACTCCGGAAAAAGCTGCTCAAGTCGTCGCTCTAATTGAAGCGGGCCAGAACCAGAGGGCTGTAGCTCGACAGCTGAATATCAGCCGATATTCAGTTCGTCGTGTATACCAGCGTTATCGGGAGACTGGTAGCTTTGAACGGCAACGAGGATCTGGTCGAGCTAGAGCTACAACACAGCGCGACGATCGATTTCTCGTAACGACGGCATTGCGAAATTGTCGTCTGACTGCCGTTGATCTTGCACAGAGTCTTCAAAACGTGCGTGAAGTGGGAGTCAACCGGTGGACTGTCTGGAGAAGGCTTACTGAAGGTGGCCTGACTGCGCATAGGCCAGCATATGGCCCTAAATAGACGCCAGCTCACCCCCAGGCTCGTCTTCGATTTGTACAAGAACATGTACATTGGACAGTCAACCAATGGAGAATAGTCCTGTTCTCAGATGAGTCCAGGATGTGTCTTCATGGCACCGATGGACGTGGAAGGGTCTACAGAAGACCTACAGAGAGATTTGCACAGTGTTGCATCACGGAACGTGTGGCATACGGCGGTGGTTCGTGTATGTTCTGGGGAGGTATCTCATCGGAAGCTAAAACTGAGCTTGTCTTCATCGCTGGTGCCAAAATTAGGGGACGAGGAAGAGGACTAACATCTCAGCGGTACATAGAAGAAGTTCTCCAAGAACATGTGGTACCATTTGGTGCTATTCTTGGAGAAAACTTCCTCTTTATGCATGACAATGCAAGACCTCACACTGCTGCTATAGTACGCGAATACTTGCAAGAGGTAGAAATCCCTGTTATGGAGTGGCCAGCTCGGAGCCCGGACCTTAATCCGATCGAACATTTATGGGACGAATTGAAAAGAAGGGTAAGAGGCCGAAACATTGTTCCAGCCAACATTCAGGAGTTACAAAATGCGCTCAAGGAAGAATGGGAAGCTGTGCCACAAGAAAAGTTCATCAAACACTTGATAGAGTCGATGGAAAACAGGTGTCGAGCAGTAATACAGGCTGGAGGAGGCAACACTTCTTATTAATAAACGTTTTTTGCTATGACTTTGCTTTTTTTTTTAATTAATCCTTAATTTTTGAACTGTTTGGTTAAGAAAAAATATTGTAATAAAGATAAAATTGTTGTTGTTCTTTGTTTTCCACAAGGGAGTAGATTTATATGGTATCATTGAATAGGTATTAAAATAACCTTTAACACTACATTAAAAAAAATGTATACCTTTTCCTATAAAACTTTTTTTATGATATTTTCGAAAAAATGTCCACAGGTGCGATTTCATTGAACCCAAGTGTAGTTTAACAAACTTCAGAACTACAGAGTCTGTTTCAGAACCGAATATATATATTTTACATTGTAACTTGTATGGGGTTTCGTATCCAAAATTTTGGCTTTAGCTACAGGGAAGTTATAAGCGAAGTCACATATAATACACATACATATAATATAATAATATGTATTATGCATACAGTCACGCCTTTTGCCCGTAGAGTTAGACGAAACTAAAGAGCGCCATCTCCTTCAATCGAAATACACTCCTTTGGCTTTACTTACACATATAAATGTAGTCGGTTGAAAGTAAAGAGTAAAGACGGTTGTAAGTGCTACGTACTTGACCGTTTTGAAAAACATCTTCAATGACATCAGATTATGCCTCATTCTTTTTCCCAGGTTTACCACTTAGGTATATCGTCTACCATCCATCTTCTTCACATGATTACTGCCTTCCATATATAAGCTTGATTTGTGTCTTTTCGCATCGTGAAATAAACTAACACTCAAACTCATATGGAGCTCCTGATTGAGAACAGGCAAAAGGCCAATTTTTTAAACCTTATTCGACGGGCTTCGTGGTCTAGTGGTTCATGGACGTGGACTGGCGATCAAGAGGTCGCGGGTTCGATTCCCGTTCGGGACAATCATTTTTATGATGATGTTTGTACTGCGTCTGGGTGTTTCTATGTATTATAAGTATGTATTTACAAAAAAAAGTAGTATTTGTATTCTGTCCGTAATCTGGTACCCATAACACGAGCATATAAGCTTAGCTTGGGACCAGACGACGTTGTGTGAAATGTCCATGAATATTTATTTTATTTTAATTTATTTTTTATTCTTCTTTACTGTTATAAGTATTCGTGTCTAGGTCTAGATGTTTTCTTTGTATCATAAGTATGTATTTCCAAAAAAATTGTATATGTAGTAAATTTATATTTTGTAACCATAACACAAGCAAATAAGATTAGCTTAGTAGCAAAGGAGATTGTGTAAAATGTCCACGAAGATTTATTAAGAATTCTTACGCGTCAAAATCCATTTAATCTATACTAAAAATTTTTATCTATTTCTTCCTATAAAACATGTTGCGAAAGCGGAAATGTAGCCTTTGACATTCTTTTGGTTATTAGGATACTAATAGAGAAAGTGGTATAATCGATTGACTTTTGATAACCCTGTCATGTTATATCTTGTTACCTGGGTAGGATATAAAATTTATTAATTACTAGCTGTTGCCCGCGACTCCGACAGCGTGAAATTTTGACAACTTTTCATCCTTTTTTTCGCAATAAAAGGTAGCCATGCTATGTCCTTTCTCAGGGTCTAAAGATTGTCTGTGCCAAATTTCATCAAAATCGGTTGAGAGGTTTAAGCGGGAAAGCGTAACAGACAGACAGACAGAGTTACTTTCGCATTTATAATGTTAGTAGGGATTAGCTGTTGGCCGGGAATTCATACGCGTGGAATTTGGAAATCAATTCTTAACAAATTAAACATAGTAGCAAACATCCTCTTGTACCTTACTCTTTACCTCTATTTAACAAACTACTAAATAAATACTTATTCATAATTTTTCGCAATACTAAATTGAAACTAAACAGTCTATGAACTTAAATTCCTAAATTTAATAAAGTCCGTCTTATAATCGAAACAACATTCTATGTTATTTATTTCGTATTCTAAAGATTTCAATTTACATGATTAGGAATTCCGCGTAATTCTGTAGACAGGTAATCATCAAAATTATTAGCGGAACTCAATAAAAAAATTGTATAATTGTATATTATACTAAGTACTAAAATGTAGGATACTTACAACGGTTTCTTCAAATACATACAATTTTAATGGTTCCGTATCAAAAGATTAAACGGATTGCTGAAACGTCTGTTCGTTTGCCTACCACCAGGCTGTGTCTAATAATGTCTAATAATAAACATAAATAAATAAATATTCATGGACATTTCACACAACGTCCTCTGGTCCCAAGCTAAGCTTATATGCTTGTGTTATGGGTACTAAAATACGGACAGAATACATATACTACTATTCTTTTGTAAATACATACTTATAATACATAGAAACACCCAGACGCAGTACAAACATTTGTATGACAATTAGAAAAATCGCACAAATGATTGTCCCGAGCGGGAATCGAACCCGCGACCTCTTGATCGACAGTCCGTCACATAAACTACTCAACCACGAGGCTCGTCAAAACCACAATACAGTAAAAATACAAGGGGTTTCTTCAGTGTAATTTGTTGACACGCTTAGAATATGCGACGCTTAGACGCATGGTACGGAACCTGTGGCACACGAGTCCAACTCGCACTTGGTCGGTTTTTTATTGTAACTGGTTAATTTACCACTGTACCAATGCAGTTCACTACGGTCTTCCTGTCTGTTTCACCTTGAATCATTCAAACTAATTACAAACTAGAATATATCTATACAAATAAAGTAATTACTATCTTTACTTTTGATATAAATGTTCCGCGTTTATAATTAATCCAAGTTTTTGAGAATTTCTTGCTTAAAATGATGTATTGTGTACTGTATGCACATGAACATGTACCAACATTTAAGTAAAAAGCTCAAGGAATAATCTGTTTTGACGGGTCTCGTGGTTATGGTAACGGACTGCTGTTCACGAGGTTGCGGGTTCAATTCCCGCTCGGGACAACATTTGTGTGATATTTATAATTGTCATACAAATGTTTGTAATGCGTCAGGTTGTTTAATATGTATATATTATATGTATATTATTATAACTATGTATTAGGTATCACACAGCGTTTATCATCCGTAGTACAGTCACGTATACTGCAATATTTTGGCCATGTTTCAAGGCGGAGTAATGACTCCATAGATCGATTGGTTGTGCAGGGCAAAGTGGAGGGCATTAGGTCGCGGGGCAGGTCACCTATGCGTTGGACTGACCAAGTGAAATGTGCAGTGGGAACTGGAATTTCAGAGTGCACCAGACAGTCTAGCAATAGAGAGAGATGGCGGCAAATCGTGCAAAAAATCGTGTCCACTTTCACCAATGACACGCTCTGACAAGAGCGAGACGACAGAGAATAAGTATGTATTTACAAAAGAAAAGTAGTTTATGTATTATATCCGTATTCTGGTACCCATAACACAAGCATATAAGCTTAGTTTGGGACCAGAGGACGTTGTGTGAAATGTTATTGACCACTAGGTTAGCCCTAGTTCTACATTGGCAAAGACAAGATACCTAATTAATGGCTTACGGTTTTTTATTAAAGTTTTTGGCATTTGCCGTTATGTTAAATTATATTTAGGTACTAGCTGACCCGGCAAACGTTGTTTTGCCATACCAAAAAAGAATTTAAAAAGTTTGAAAAATAGATGTTGGCCGATTCTCAGACCTACTGAATATGTATGCAAAATTTGAGAAGAATCGGTCAAGCCGTTTCGGAGGAGTACGGTAACTAACACTGTGACACGTGAATTTTATATATTAGATAACCTATTTGTTATTTTAACGAAAGTTTTATTAAAATGCATTCAATAGTTTGTAGCGAGTGTAACAAACATACATCTAAACATTTTTATAAACTTTTGTGGCTTATAAATATAATATTGAATATAGCTACGCGTAATTTGCCCCCATAATGTAATGGGGCGAATACAACTACCATAGAGGTTGTTGGCCAAAACAGACATCCAATACCATTTAAATTAATAATAATATTGACTTAAATATTTAACTAATTATAAACTGCACGTGCAAGGCAAGAGGAGTCGAGGAAGATCGCCGCTGAGATGGTCTGATGCTGTGATAGAGGCCACTCCGCAATTAGACGTATGTGCGACGACTGGAAGCAGCTAAACAAAAATGAGGACCAAGGTGCTCACGACACTCAGTCATGAGGAATCGACAGAGAAGAAAAAGAAGAACAATTATAAACAATAACAATTGTAACAATGATTATAATTAGTCTTAAAATAGTCTTCTAATTGGAAACGCTAATTGGCACTTATGTAGCTACCTATTTACTGTCACCGGGGTGCTATTATTTATGATAGGACATAATTGGTAAGAAACGTATTCAATTAAGTGCGGTGATAATAATAATGTAATAATATAACGGCGTATATTGATTTAAATTCTTACTTAGAACGACTCGACTGTTAAGACGCGACGCCGAGACGCATTGAAGCTATGATATTGTTACGTGCTAGGGTTCGAAGGATTTGGAGAGAAAGACCTGCTGACTCTTTTAGAAGACTTTATTCACTAGCACTAGTTACACACTAAGCACTAGGTCCAAACACTAAGCACTAACAATGTCCTAGGTTGAAGCCAAGTCGTAGGTTTCACTGGTATCACTCTTGATCACTTGTTTTCGCTCTCGAAGTCGCCTTTTTCGTAGCTCGAACTGAACTGCCCGGGCTCGCCTCCCTGCCGCTATTTATATGCGCCGAGACGAGTTCCAGACTATTCCAGAATGTTCCCGACTGTGCGCGAACGTGATCGCCCGGAACGAATGTTTCTAGAAGGTTCGAGCATGTACGGTAGTTCCTCTAACGCCATCTAGTATCTAATAGGGGTTTCACTCTGTTCGGTTCTTTAATTGGTTTTACTAGTTGCTGCTAGATGGCGCTAGCTCCTTTGTTTTGTGTGTTCGTAACACTACTCCCCTCTTAGAGATGCTCGTCCCGAGCATCGTTGTTACTACCATGGTAACGCGCCAGACGGTCTATGTGTACCACTTTGAATGTCCCTCTTGGTTGCTTTTGAATCCTATAGGTCACATCATTCAGTCGGGTAACCACTTTGTATGGACCGTCCCACTGGTTCTGCAACTTTGGAGATTTCCCTTTCCGGCGAGTTGGGTTATGCAGCCACACCAGTGACCCTTCCTCGAAGCCGCTCGTGTTCGATTTCCGGTCGTATCTGGTTTTCATGTTCTCACTTGACTGTAACCCATTTTCCCGAACCAAGGCGTGTATATAGCGCATCTTCTCCCTTAAATCGCAGACATAGTCTTGTACAGTCTTTGGTCCCTCCGGTGACCCTCCTGTCAATAGGTCTACTGGTATTCGTAGTTCTCTACCGAAATTGACATACGCCGGGGTAGCTTTTATGCTCTCATGCTCGGCGGTTCGGTAAGACAGAAGGAAGAGTGGTATATACTTGTCCCAATCCTTTTGTTTGTCATCTACCAATTTCGCCAAATGCCTCTCAAGGGTCTGGTTAAATCTCTCAACCATTCCATCAGACTGTGGATGGTACGCGGTGGTCCTCGTCTTATGCATGCCCAAAATTCTGCACACTTCCTGGAACACCTGCGATTCGAAGTTCCTGCCCTGATCAGAATGGATTTCCAGAGGCACACCAAAGCGACATATCACTTCTTCGACTAACTTGGAAGCGACTGTTGTGGCTTCTTGGTTTGGTATGGCGAACACTTCGGGCCATTTGGTGAAGTAGTCAATGACGACCATAAAATACTTGTTTCCCGAATCCGTTACAGGAAATGGCCCCGCTACGTCAACTGCAATTCGTTCCCACGGTGCGCCGACGTTATACAACCGCAGGTTCCCACGGCTCCTGGTCTGTGGTCCTTTCACAGCAGCGCAAGTAGTACATTTGCGGCACCAATCCTGTACATCATCTCGACAATGTAACCAGTAGAATCGTTCTCGCACTTTTGTTAACGTCCTCTTGACACCTAGATGACCTCCTGATACGCCATCATGTATTTCACGGAGAACATCTGGTACTCTCGTTCTTGGGACAATTATCTGAAGATGGAACTCTCTGCCGTTAGTCTTCTCCCATTTCCGGTAGAGTATTCCGTTTTGGAGTATCAGACTGTCCCATTGCGCCCAGTACGCCTTAGTGACAGCGCCAGTGGGTGCAACCTCACTCCATATTGGTTTTACGTCACCCCGTTTCTTCCATGTGATGATGTGTCGAAGGTCGTCATCTTTTTCTTGAGCCTCCCTCATAGCATCATTCTCCCAGAGACTCAAAGGATTCGTTCTCGTTAGCTTTAATGTTACTTCATTGCATTCCTGCTTAACACAATGTTTGCAGTCCTCCGAACACGGCCTTCGTGAGAGTGCGTCGGCATTCCCATGTGTCTTTCCGCTGCATGCCTGGGAGATAACAGTTATCGGGGCTCCCTCCGCGTCAGCCAGCACTCGCCCCTTAGTCCTGGCTTTTATTCGTTTCCCTGATCCCGGGCAAGGGACAAAGCCCCCTGCTTCTTCAGAACCTCTATTTGTTCCTCGATCCTTTTCATCCTTTCCATCTGGGTTTCCTTCTGCGGGCAGTTGAGCTGAAGATGGCCCCTCTCGCCGCACTTGTAGCACATGGCTCCAGAACTTTTCTTCGTAGGGGCCTTAACCTCCTTGACTTCCTCAGAGACCTCGCGGATCTTATGGGTATGCCGTATGTCATAACGAACAGCCTCGACCTCCAAAGCATGCGCTAATGCTTCCTTTAGCGAGGTATGGTGACGAAGCCTCACTGCAGCTCTGACCTCCAGGTCTTTGATTCCGTCGACAAATGCTTGAACAATATTCGTGTCTACCATCTTGGTGTCGGTTCCTGGGTGTGCCTTCCTGACGAGTTTTTCAATTTCCAACGCCCATTGTTGTAGTCCTTCTCCTGAGCGTTGGACTCTGTCACGCAGTTGGGCACGGAACACGTGCTCCAGGTGTCGCTCCCCGTATCTGGATTCAAGTGCCTCCATCAGGTCTTGGAACCCATTTCCTGTATGTGGCAGTGCTTCCAGGACCGACAAAGCTTGCCCTCTGAGCGCAACAGTGAGAGCGGTCAAGCATTGTTCTTCCGTCCATCCGTTGGCAGTAGCAACCGTCTGGAATTGCTGACGATAAGCGTTCCAGGAAGTAGTGCCGTCGTATGGCGGAACTTTCACTCTTGGTCCTTGTGCCACTCCGATAGTTCCACTAGAGATCGCAACTCCCGTGGTTTCAAGGCGCACTACTTTTTTCTGTAGTTCAATGAGGCCGGTTTTCACATTTTCGACATCCAATCCTAACCCGGTAACTCGTTCTTCCACTACGTCGACATCTTTTCGAAGCTTAATCACCGCGTTACTAACATCATTTATAGCACAAAGCACTTTTTCTTGTGACTCTTGCAAAGCGCCGAGCTTGCGTTCTTGTGACTCTTGCAAAGCGCCGAGCTTGCGTTCTTGTGACTCTTGCAAAGCGCCGAGCTTGCGTTCTTGTGACTCCTTCATTGACCGAATTTCAGCCCTTTGCATCTCTATCAGTTCTATTAAACTTCCTAATTGAAGTGCCACTGACGCTACGGCGCCGCTCGTGGGCGTGGCTTGTCTAGTGGGCGTGGCCTGTGTGGTGGGCGTGGCAAAGTGGGCGGATCCACTGGCCGGAGCTTGTCTAGTGGGCGTGGCCGGCGTGGTGGGCGTGGCAAGGTGGGCGGAGCCAGTGGGCGTGGCTTGAGTCTGAGTAGGCGGAGCCTGGGCCTGGGTGGGCGGAGCCCGATGGGCGTGGTCGGTGGGCGTGGCATGGTGGGCGTGGCCAGTGGGCGGGTCTAAGGGGGCGTGGTCGGTGGGCGGGGCCAGGTAGGTGGGGCCAGTGGGCGGGGCTTGGTCCACAGCGGGCGTGGCCTCCGCAGCTCGTTGTGCCCTTGTCCTGACGCCCTCGCAGTCCTCTCTCGGAGTCAATGGCATCTCCAAATCTCACTTCCGACACCAGTTGTTACGTGCTAGGGTTCGAAGGATTTGGAGAGAAAGACCTGCTGACTCTTTTAGAAGACTTTATTCACTAGCACTAGTTACACACTAAGCACTAGGTCCAAACACTAAGCACTAACAATGTCCTAGGTTGAAGCCAAGTCGTAGGTTTCACTGGTATCACTCTTGATCACTTGTTTTCGCTCTCGAAGTCGCCTTTTTCGTAGCTCGAACTGAACTGCCCGGGCTCGCCTCCCTGCCGCTATTTATATGCGCCGAGACGAGTTCCAGACTATTCCAGAATGTTCCCGACTGTGCGCGAACGTGATCGCCCGGAACGAATGTTTCTAGAAGGTTCGAGCATGTACGGTAGTTCCTCTAACGCCATCTAGTATCTAATAGGGGTTTCACTCTGTTCGGTTCTTTAATTGGTTTTACTAGTTGCTGCTAGATGGCGCTAGCTCCTTTGTTTTGTGTGTTCGTAACAATATAAATTGCTGATAACTTACAATACAAACGTATTATCTACCTATTATTTTACAAACCATACCATAGATTCAAAACCCTGTCCTGCCTTCGGTGACAATTAAGAAAGGTAAAGCAAGAATTGAAAAGACTAACACGAAATATTTGGTTTCAGTAACATTAGGCAGCGATTTCTTAATAAAATAAAGTAACGGCAAAGTCGCGAGTATAAATAAGTAATATTACGTGTTTAGCTCACATAATTGTTCACATTCTTCAAAACAATTAATTAAAACTTGGTGCTCGAGGTAATTATGTTTTTGCATCGAAATAATGACATTACTTAGCTAAAATTATTAAATAAAGTTACGTAAACATGAATATTATGACTAAAAGAAGGAGTATCGAAATATGAATGTATACTGACCTGTTTAGTTGACTTGATTTGTAACAATTTATACTGGTATACCATAGCAGCTGTAGCCAGCCAATTTGGTGAGTGCAAGAGTCGTATAAGTAGATGACATCCTCTATAAGAGAAGGAAAATTCGAAACTAATCACTACAAACTTGGTGAGTGCGGCCTAAGTAGGCCAAATTCTAAAGAACTTGAGTAGACCTTAGTTCAATATGGGCATTAATGGTCAAAAAAGAAGGATAAGTGATACGCCATGGTCTTAGTGCTTAGTGCTGTTGTCAATAGATAACTCGATATTGTAGTATGATGTTTGAATTGCAAACATTTTCAAACAATGCATGTTTTGTAACACTGGAATTGAGATCATTGCCTATATTTTGAAGCGTTATTATGTATGTAAAAATATTATGCGGGTGATACATTTTTGTGCTAGTTACAAGTTCGTAGTGTATTCATGATGTGACAATAAAAGTCTTCTACGAACAATGTTATTGAACACTCCTAGTATTGGCAAAAACATAATACACATTAGCGATTGTGTACATACTTGTCGTTGAGTACAACAACGTTGCGAATTGCCTTTTATCTTATTATACATGTTTTATACATGTCATGTTTAAGGGCCTACATCAATATTATCGTATATCATCGCCGACACGTACATATTAACACAGCCAGTAGGCACAGAAAATGAAGAATTAGGGATACATTTCCTATTTACTCAAAATCTACTAAATATATTTTAATTCTGATCCACGTGTTTCTATACATAATAGTTACCTATGTTTTTAAAGTTATTTCATTAGTTAATACGCGATAATAGACCGACAAATGAAAAAAATAAAAAATTTGAGAGGTTGTTTCGCCAAGATTTTCTATCGAGAAAACTTTTTTCAATCGCGTTTCTGAGTTCATGCGATCCTAGATCATATATTGAAAAAACATATACTTAAAAATTAGAGCTCTAGCCATTCAATCTAAAGAAACAATGAAAACTTCATACATAGAAAAATGCACGAACCTATTTTGGTATCCTCTTAATAGTTAAGTAGTTGTTATGATTTTGTGAAGTCCTCTGACATCACACTGTTACTTAATATGAATATCGCTTTTGGTATTGTATTACTACGAGTACGTTTTTTTAAACAGGTAATTCAATGTATTTTACTAGAAGTGGCTATGGTACAGGCTTTCTAATATATTATTATTCTAATTCTATTAAATGAAGCTAATGTAAACGAGACTTTTAATTAAACGCCTAGATTTCTAAAATATAATACATTAAAAAGAATGATAAAAGTATCAAATGATCAATAACAAATTAATTAACAAAGAATTATGAAAATATTTCCTATTTTCCTGTTGAAAATCGTTAAACGGAGAAAATCAGCAACAACCGAATTAAGAAATGTAAAATGAGAAATAATATTTTGTTCTTTTCTCGAGGTAAAGACTTTACTAACGAAACTAAACAGACAGACAAAATATTGTAATGAATTTGGAGATACTCCTATACGTCTAGGCAGTAGATAAAATAAACTTTATTGCCTGAACGTTACTTGACAGAATACTCGAAATAATTGACCAATTTAATTAAACCATTCTACAATCGATCGTATCTAAGTATTGACGCATTCAGTAATTATTATTTTATTGGAAATAATAGCTGGCGTGATCGCGGTCCATTAAAATATGCGCATTAAATATTTGGGTAATTCCAGAGGATGGTGAAAAGGCGTGTCGAAATTTTAATATACTTTATTATCAATTTAGCCGTGATGCTAATATCTGGTATTTTAATAAAGGATATTAATAAACATTATATTGATGAGTTTTTACGCCTTATTTCCCTGTATCCTGCAGATGTAAAATAGACAAAAAGTCAACAGCAAGTTAGACTTGTATACTGACTGGGTTCTGTATCTATTAGAGCGAAAGAAAATGCTTTTAATATAAACTTTGTACAATTCAAAATAATTTCGTTGACATTGTGTTGTTAAAGATAGAGAGAGAGAGAGCTGCCATTGCGGCCGTGTAAAAAAGTTTTTAATAACAATAACTGGTTTTCTCCTGATGTGCCTACATGTATCAATAATAAACTACTTATACAACTATACGTTTTTGAAGTATTCTTTATATTATCTACACAGATAGAGGCTTGCTGTTATCCGAGATAAAAACCTACTCTAAAAGGAGCTTTTTTACTTTGCTCGAGACTGCCACGGATTTCATTAGTATCTCGCTAATATTTTAATTTTCTACTAGCTGTTGCCTGCGACTCCGTCCGCGTAGAATTTAGAAAAGTTACACGTGCGACTGCGCGATGGCTTATTTCATGTATAAGTTTGGTGTTTCTATACCGATTTCTATGATTCTTTTTTTATTGAATAGGTAATATTGTTAACTTTTTTAAATTAGGGATGAATGAGAGTATTATAAACGTAAGAGTAAACAAATATAATCAGAATGCTCCGAACAGCTAAGCTATCAGGAGTTATACGTGTTATTGTGAGTCAACCATAAAATATAGATATACGCTGTTGCGGGATATTTTTTAGACAATTTTATGTAGAATATTTTCGTCATACATGATTTCTATGTAACTTTAACCATTAAGGCTGCACACGCGACGGAAGCTTAAAAATGGAGTAACTTCTCCCGTTTTCCCAACATTTCCCTTCACTACTCTGCTCCTATTAATTGTAGCGTGATGAAAAGTGTACAATAACCTGCCCAGGAGTATGAAAAATATTTGTACCAAGTTTCATTAAAATCCGTCGAGTAGTTTTTGTTTCTATAAGGAACATACAGACTGACAGACAGACAAAAATTTTACTGATTGCATTTTGGCATCAGTATCGATCACGAATCACCCCCTGATAGTTATTTTGAAAATATATTTCATGTACAGAATTGACCTATCTACAGATTTATTATAAGTATAGATTTCATTATCTGTTAAAATGTCCCTGTTATAAGTACATATATTTAAGTGAACCAATCAATAGGAAGGGTTTACAAAATGCAACATGGCCGCGTAATGTTGGTTCACGTGCTTTATTTGTTTCATGATAAATCTATATGCAAATACGAGTATGTACTTCGTGGCGTTAGACGTAGGCAGTACTTAACATGCATAATATGATGTGTGATGTCATAATTATAGCAGTTTCTTTTTAACTACCTACCATTTTTATACAAAACCACTGAGTAAATTCGCAATTTGTTTTGTAACGTGTAACAAGTAGCGGTAGGAAAGGCTTTTTTCATCATACATTCGCCAACACGCGAGTTTTGAATGTCTGGGTACCATACCGAAAGATAGAATGGGACCCTATTATTGAGCTGTCCATCCGTCTATCACCAACCTGTATCTCACGTCATAGCTAGACTGTACACTTTCATATATGATGTATTTCTGTAGCCGTATAGTAAGCAAATACTAAAAACTGGAGTACAATCAATATTTAACGGGATGCTATACAAGAAACATTTTTTGTGTATCTCGATGACATGCTTATTACAACAACAACTACTTGGAAGTACCACCACAGTAAAGCTTAGCTTTATTGTCGCAGAACAGCAGAAAATTAGCCAGATCTCGATACGATTACGAAAGATTATCTAATAAAATCTTGAATTTTTAATAGATAAATTAATAATGATATGTGTTCTTTAAAATGGATACGGAATATTCTAACAGTTACCTAGTGATGGTGCAGAGATATGCAATAAAAGGGACATAATAATATGTAATACGGGAAACCTTGTCGAACTCGTACTAGGCTACTTTTTGTTCAACCAGCAATTTTTTTTTTTTTTTTTCCATGATGTATCTCGTATTTGGACTCCGGATTCATCATATAAATTACAATCTAGCCTACAAAGGCTAATAAGTAATTTTAAACTAACTTAAATTGCTAAATAGAATATGACTAAGAACGTGTCCATTAACACATTTCTTACTGTCTCTATTAAGGCGAAGACACTTTGTTCATGTGTTCTTTAAAACTAGCACTCACTGTACTATTAGCACTATCACTATATTAAAAAACTAGTTCAAACGGCTTTGTTCTTTTAAGTCTTCTCACTAGATCCGTATTGTCAAGGAGTTGGATAGCCTCAACATTTACGTGATGATGAAGTCGATTGTGATGAGCTTCAGCAAACTTTTTAATTATATTTGCGACCTTGTCAACCTGTAAATCCCTATGGATGTCGTCATTTCGCACATACCAGGGTGCGTTTATTATGCCTCTTAGGACTTTGTTTTGGAATCTTTGAATAATCTGTACATTGCTTGGTTTGGTACAGCCCCAAAGCTGGATACCATAAGTCCACACTGGCATAAGGACTTGTTTGTATAGTAACAATTTATTCTGTACGGACAACGAAGATTCCTTTCCGAGAAGCCAGTACATACTTTTATAGCGAAGCTCCAACTCTTCGCGTTTCTTTTTGACGTGGGCTTTCCATCGCAGCTTTGTGTCTAATGTCATGCCCAGATATTTGGCTGTGTTCTCGTGTGGTATAATCTGCTTATTTAGGTACAACGGTACATAATTTTCTCTTTTGTTGGTAAAGTCTATATGAATAGACTTTGCCTCGTTTAACTTGATTCGCCACTTTTTTGTCCACATAAATAGCGTATTTATAGCCGTTTGCACTTTTTCTACAGCTTCCGTTTGAGAGTCTCCTATAGCCATAATGGCTGTGTCGTCAGCAAACGTAGCAACTGTATTATGTTGTAATTCTGGCATATCACACGTGTAAAGCAGGTATAGGACAGGACCTAGAACACTCCCTTGTGGTACACCAGCTTTGATTTCCTTAAGGTCAGAATATGCATCGTCGTGTCTTACTAAAAACATTCGTTGCGTTAAGTAGGACTCTAGGATATCGGCATATTGTTTGGGAAGAAAATTTCTTAATTTATTAATGAGGCCTTTGTGCCACACTTTGTCGAATGCTTGTTGCACATCTAGAAATACAGTTGAGCACACTTGATAATATTCACAACCAGCTATTGATAATATTTTAATTTATTAAAATCACAATACAATTGTTTGTACTGTTTGGAGATTGCACCGTATTCCGTCTTACAATATTCTCAATTTAACCACAAAAGCTGTGACGCAATTTACTTTGTTATAATATTATACCACTACTGTAATCCTAAGGTTGCAACACACTTTAGAAAAGAGGAAAAACGTGATAAAAAACTTTTTTGATTGACACAAACTTTCTATTTTTATACTGTTTCGAAATTGTAACTACTAAATAAAAAGATATTATTATTTTTTTAAGCAAGTGCATCATTGCAAATTATAACGATATAGAAGTAAACTAAAGCGCTTTGTACATACTTGACAATTTTTTACAAAAGTTTTGTGATATCACCGCCTCCTATGGCAAAACAACATTTGCCGGGTCAGCTAGTTTTTAGGGTTCCGTACCCAAAGGGCAAAAACGGGACCCTATTACTGAGACTTCGCTGTCCGTTCGTCCGTCCGTCCGTCCGTCCGTCTGTCACTAGGCTGTATCTCAAGAACGGTGATAGCTAGAGAGTTGAAATTTTCACAAATGATGTATTTCTATTGCCGCTATAACAACAAATACTAAAAATAAATATTTAAGGGGGGCTCCCATACAACAAACATGATTTTTTTACCGTTTCTTGCTCGATACTAATAACGTTGCCTTATGTTGCATAGATTATGGTACGGAAACCTTCGTGCGCGAGTCCGACTCGCACTTGACCAATTTTATATATTAGAAGAGAGATATTTACATATCTTTAGGAAGACGAACTTGCAGTTGTAAATTATTATTTTTGAGTTTGTAATATAAATGACGCATATGATTATGGAAGAATAGGACGACCATCCATCCATCCATCAGTCTCTCTCCGTCCACTGTTGGACATAGGCCTCCCCCATAGAACTTGGCCTTGTGCCGCTTGCATCCAATGAAGAACGACCAATAATGGGATAACGGCAGGATATTGATGATAATGTAAATATACTGCATTTCTTTCCCAGGTTACTGTAAGAGCCAGCTCAGGGATATAATATAGTCAGATAACATCTTTTGTGACGGATGGAAAACTCAATAGAAAATCCTATGCCGCGCTCACGGAATTTTTATTCCGTGGCCACGCCAATGTTTGGTTCGCGAGGCATACGTAAATCTGGTCCCGAAGTGAAAATATGTTTTTGTATGAGATTTAAATTGATAAACGAAAAAAATTAACTACATAAGTTGATTTGTCAATTATCCCATTCAAATTAAATGCGTTTATATATAAAATTGGTCAGGTGCGAGTCGGACTCGCGCACGAAGGGTTCCATACCATTATCTATGCAACATAAGGCAACGTTATTAGAATCGAGCAAGAAACGGTAAAAAAATCATGTTTGTTGTATGGGAGCCCCCCTTAAATATTTATTTTATTTTATTTTTAGTATTTGTTGTTATAGCGGCAATAGAATTACATCATCTGTGAAAATTTCAACTGTCTAGCTATCACCGTTCTTGAGATACAGCCTGGTGACAGACGGACGGACGGACGGACGGACGGACAGCGAAGTCTCAGTAATAGGGTCCCGTTTTTACCCTTTGGGTACGGAACCCTAAAAAGGAAACAGTACGTGAGTGTTGTGTTAAGTTTAACTTTAATCGTTTTATCTTTTTATGAATTTCAATAATATAGTCGTGGAATTTTATTTATAACCATAGTATCTATTAATCGCGCATCTAGCAGCCTTTCTCTGGACATAGAGCTTCCCAGCGCCAAATCTCGCAGTCCTGCATTATTTTCTTATTTTGCCATTTATCTATAATACCCAAAAATAACTACTGCATAAGTCACACCAGCCATGTCTCATAAACTATTTTATATATCTTGAAAGTGCAGTCCCATTAAAAAAATAACCTACCTAAGTGTTTTTCAATAAGAAAAGACGCAACTACACCAATTTACTTAGGTATAATGTTTTTATAAAAGAAACATAAACATTAGCAAATATTATGATCAAAACGTCTTAAGACTGTAGCTATACAAAGGAACATGAAGATGAATGAAACGTGAAGGTTAATAAAATTGTAATCGGTGGCTGTCAATAAGAAGTATTTTCTCTCTTTATGTTTGTTTGAGGTTTTGTCATACAGTGAGTAAAGTGTGAGTCATGGGTTATAGCGGTGGCCAGAGTCCGTCCGCACCTTTGTTATTATTGATACAACATAATAAATCCATTTATATTCAGATGACGCGCGTCGTGGTCTAGTAGTTCATGTAACAGACTGCCATTCACGATGTCGCGGGTTCGATTCCCGCTCGAACCAATCATTTGTAATTGTCATACGAATGTTTGTACTGCGTCTGGGTGTTTTCTATGTATTATATAAAATATCTATTGGGGGTATCTCATTGGTGGTGGGTATTCAGAGATTCAGACCAAGTTCCATACATAAATGTCTAATCTTTTTTCCAAAAATCTTTATTTATTAGACATTTAGTATTTGAGCCATACACTTTGGTACCTTTGTGATTAAAGAATATTTACTATTTTCATAATTTCCATACACCCTTCCTTATTGAAGCTATATTTATTATATTTTAAATCACAAATTGTATTGAACATCGAAGGAAATAGAATATTCGAACTCACGATGAAACAATTATCCCTGTAATTATTCGCAATTTTTTTGCCTGACACCCTGACGCAAAACCAGTTTTTAGACGCCCACATCTTCATCAGAACATCGTGGCACGGTAATTTAATCTTTTTTATGACGAAAAATTAAGTTTAAATAAAACATCATAAGACTGTAGTATGTTAAATTAAAATCTGTTTCTTATAAGATTTCATAGCAACAAAGTATTCAAAATAAGGGACAAGATTTTGCTTATATGTTGTCTTTTCATATGAGTACCTACGGCTCTCGTCTTGTGACGATTCATATTTTGTCTATGTAGGAAGCTGACCTAGTTCCGTTTGCCACAGAAATATGTTAATACGTGCTTGCGCCCGATTTCTGAAATGCTGAATATTGTGAAAATAAACAAATGTCTATTTATAACGACGCTTAAATTTATAGATATTGATTTATTTACCTGTATTTAATAATGTGTGGTGACTGATTAGGAATACAAGTGTTCACCACCCCTTTTCCTCTCTAGGGGGCTGTAAGATCAAGCTAAGAATTCTCTGTGAGAAACGGAAATCTCGAATCTAAATCCTACGCTATGCCATTGGTAGTCTTACTGTTATTACTTTAATACAATGCATCGACATACGAACAGCATTCTGCATTACTCTATAAAATATAAGATTGAATGTCAATTTTACAATCAGCCTAGTCACAAATTAATACCAACAAGATTTTTTTGAGAAACCTGTAATTACAAGTCTTGGTTGTCATGTCAGCATGCGTCACATAATCGGTGGCAAGGTCGACCGTGTCTCGTTCTGGTGAAAGTGCCGTTATTAAGATGTCTTTACACCTAATTTCTGAATGTACCTAGGTATCGATTACAGATGCTAATATTTATGATTTAACTTTCGCTTGCTGATCTTGTTGTCTAGTGGTTAACGTGCTGGACTGCCTTTCTTGAGGTCACTGGTTCGATCCCCGCACCAGACAATTATTAATATTCCTCACATAAGTATTTAATTTGTACTGTGTTGAGATGTTTTCTGTGTATTATGAGTATTTATTTAGTTAATAAAATTATTAATTGTAGTATATCCGTATACTACAATTAAAACTTACGTACGCAAAACGAAAAGAAATAAGCTTAGATTGGGACCGGATGAATATTTATTTACTTTTTATTTATTTACAGATGGAGAGGCAGCGTGTACAAGCTAGTGTGGCGGGAGTTGCTAGCATATCTCACATTATACTACACCATCAATTTATTGTATCGATTTGCTCTCACAGAGCAACAACAGAGGTTAGTCATTATTATATAATCAAGTTTTTTTTTTAAACGTTTCACCGACTTCATATGCCTTTGAATTTTGAGGGTTTTCCTCGATTTGTCAGACCAGACCATCAGATCCTGACCTGGCGCTAATACCAAACGGGAACCACAAGCTTTCAATGGAAAAAAGAATCATTAAAATCGTTTCGCCCAGTTAAAAGTTATTATGAGGTAACAAACATTAAAAAAAATTCAAAAAATCATACAGAAGAATTGAGAACCTCGTCCTTTTTGGAAGTCGGTTAAAAATGTAATTACACACTTATCTTACCATTAGGGTTCCGTATCTATAGGGGATAATGGGACCCTATTAGTATTACTCCGCTGTCCATCCGTACGTCCGTCTACTCCGTCTACCACCAGCTTAGAGCATTAAGTTGGTTCAATGGTCTTCGCAGTATCAGACACTAGCTAGTTGTAAAAACAAATACTTAAAACCACGGCTTCTATACCGCGAACGTGTTTAGTTTAACTTGATGATGCGCTTAGACGATCTGATTATGATGATATGATAATGACGGGCTTCGTGGTTTAGAGGTTCATGTAACGGACTGCCGTTCACGAGGTCGCGGGTTCGATTCCCGCTCGGGACAATCATTTGTGTGATATTTATAAATGTCATACAAATGTATGATCTGCGTCGGGGTGTTTCTATGTAAAATAAGTATGTATTTACAAAAGAAAAGGTAAATGTAGTATATCCGTATTCTGGTACCCATAACACAAGCATATAAGCTTAGCTTGGGACCAGAGGACGTTGTGTGGAATGTCCGTTAATATTTATTTTTATTTATTTTATTTATTATAATATTATGATGATTATATTCTGATGATAATTGAAAGGAACCTTTCGTGTTCGAGTCCAACTCCTAAGTCGATTTTTAACGGACATCATCACATTTATATTATACTATCGAGTATAAGATCGATTTTTATCCTACGTTTCGAGCTTCCGATGGCCATCGTTTAAGATTAAGTATAACTGTATTCAGGCTGACTGATTGCTTTTCACCTTAGAGTATTAAACCAATAGGAGTATCTACACATGACGGTTTCTATTATAAATATACTGCCACGTCGCTGGGTGCTGAAGTAACCCACACAAACTCTTTAACGTAATTACAAAGATCGCTAGGCATGTCCCGCCCAAAAACGCCTCAAACACACTTAGAGACGGTGCTGTCCATACATAATGAGTATGTTCATTGTTCTCGTACCTTTTTTAGCGGGTGTTACCTAATAATGTTAACTCCCGTTGGATAAATGCTCTAAGCTTATATGAGCTCGTATAATTGGCAGCTGACAATAAAATGCCTAATATTATTGCACTATAATATTGATAACTGGGCTGATGTCCTCTCATTAACCTGTTCGTGTGTACGCATTTCTGGTTTTTTGGCATCGTATGAGTGAAAGAGGACACTGTTTTTCAATAGTTTGCGTGTTTGTAAATAAGTTAACATGCGTAGAAATTTTTGTTTGTCACGCTCTATATTGTTCAATCAACACATCATTTCGTTATGCCTTATTCATGAAAATGGAGCTCATAGATGTATGTTATCTTCCAAGTTTTATTATTAAGGGCCTACATCAATATTATCGTATATCATCGCCGACACGTACATATTAACACAGCCAGTAGGCACAGAAAATGAAGAATTAGGGATACTTTTCCTATTTACTCAAAATCTACTAAATATATTTTAATTCTGATTTACGTGTTTCTATATATAATAGTTACTTATGTTTTTAAAGTTATTTCATTATTTAATACGCGATAATAGACCGTAAACGAAAAAAATAAAAAATTAGAGAGGTTGTTTCGCTAAGATTTTCTATCGAGGAAACTTTTTTCAATCGCGTTTCTGAGTTTATGCGATCCTAGATCATATATTGAAAAAACATATACTTAAAAATTAGAGCTCTAGCCATTGAATCTAAAGAAACAATGAAAACTTCGTACATAGAAAAATGCACGAAGCTATTTTGGTATCCTCTTAAGTGTTCACGGTTACATCCAAACGACAAAACATTCATCCACACATACTTTCAAACTTTCAAGTAATATTAGCAGGATCTATACGCAAGAAGCTACTCGTATATACAACAAGCTATATATATAACTTCGTGAACAAAATTAGTAGTGGACTTTAACAACAACAATAGACATTAAAATTGGTATTGTTGTCCGTGAGTATATAATTATTTAATGGGCTTTTTGTCGTTCGCTAGTACCGAGAATTTGAATATACTTTTTATAAATCGGATTTCCACGACCACAAAAACATTCGTTATGTTTAGACGGCTGTGTTACTCGTATCAACGAATAAAACAGATTTAGACATTTTTAAGCTATTAATATGCCTCCTCCAGGTCTACTGGGCCGCGTTGACCAGGCGTATTGGCACAGGGTTTATAGGGAGTTTTCCGTCTCTCACAGAGGATGTTATCTGTGTATAATATCCCTCAGCCGGCTTTTACAGCACCCTGGGGAAAATGGGGTGATGATACTTGTATTCTTAATCAGTCACCACACGGACCTTAATTTGCCGGATATTAATAACAGGACTTACTCGTATATTATATCTTTGATTTTCAAATAATTTATAGCCATTGCGACTGTAGTTTTCTATTAGTGAAAAAGTTTTTGGGATCGGACCATTACTTTCGGAGACTACTACTTTCTTAGAAGATAAACTTTACCTACGACCTCGGCTCACGACTTTAGGTGACATTTTAAAACCGTTTTTGCATTAAAACGTACATAACCTAACTTTTCTCGAACTCTAGACTACCTGTGTACAAAATTTTATTTAAAATGGTTAAGTAAGTTGACATGTAAGCATTACAGATAGACAGCGGGAGATTCTAATTGAAATGGTTACAAATTTATCATTTTAGTTAACAAGTAGAGCTATTAATCGAAAGGAATGACAACCACATCATTGAAATTTAATGCACAATATGCTGATGAACTTGTCCCAGCATTATACTGTGCAAGTAATTATTCATAAACCCGTTGTATAATAATTATCTATATTGCTAATGATGCAATACATTAATGTAACAATGCATACTATTTCTCTATCTACTGCTACTATTCTCTATTCGGTATGTATCTCTCAATGTATGGAATGTCTCTATGTAACGGAATCTTTGAACGCGAGTTTCACCCACTTGGAATAGTACGATTGATTTGAAATTTTGCAAACATATCAAGGACCGATGAAAATGCAATTATTTAAAAATATATTCAGGATTTTCAAGCGTGTTTTTTAGTTTTGAACTAATTAAGATAATACTCCATAATGTGCTACAAATTCCACAAAACTCTTACAATAACAATAAACATTTACGGTCTTATTCATAATGACTTATCGGAGGTTTATAAGTTCGCTAAAATCGGTTAGCGAAAATTTTCAAAACTTGTTATTCATAATAGTCTTTTTACGATAAAACGTTTTTTATCTCTCCGATAAAATCTCCGTTTAAACCTTCGATAAGTTATTATGAATAAGACCATTAGGGTTCAACACGAAGGGTTCCGTACGATTATTATAACAGCCAACCAAACCAAATGTCAACGTAACCTTAGAGCATTTAATACTACATAACATACAGTTATGATTCTTTCAAAATTGCTATACATATTGACGGGCATTTTGCTTGCGGGGCAATAATGATGATATTTTAGATATAACTCTTTTTTTACGTATTCTGAGGCGTACATTATAGTTCCGGCGTCTTGTATGTTTTAGCCACTGTGGTAATTATACACAGAATATCTTCTAATATCTTATTCTATATTCTGTGTAATTATAAAAAAAATGGCCCAACTGCCTAGTCCGCCTTTAAACACGAAGCCGGTGGTCGTTGGCTTAGATACTCAGATATCGACTTTATAGTAATCGTTCGAGCGGTTTCCGAGATTCAGAATGTGTAGAAATACATTATAGGTACAAGAAATGTTCCTCTAAGTTCAGTTTAACTAAGTTACAACAATCAGATTGTAAATTCCATATAATTCTACCTAAAATTGAAAGTCAAGGTTGTATGCCTTTTAAAAGCTTATTACATTCTATTTTTATATTGAGATATATATTGCTGAATTATATAAAAGGATTTAGATACTAAACTCGCTGAACTGGAAAACGTTGTTTTGCCATACAGACATGACATGACTGATGACTGTCCCATTTAGAACAGGGTTCAATTTCTCCTATAAAAGGCCCTGGCACTAGAATAATTGAGCCACTGTCAGTAGACCATCGGTTATCATTTCATAATGGAGTAGGCAGACCCCGACAATCGCGCGGCTTTGGGCCCAGTGCAGAAGACGGGTCAGTTATGAAATGCAGTACCTGTAGTCTGTCAATAATCTGAATCTGTATTTAATTGACGACAATTTGTTTCTATTTCAAACTAGATAGTCTAGGTATTTAATTTCTTTGAATATAAGTTTTAGACATTTTCTGTGTTAAATCTAAAGGCTTGCTTTATAACAAACTAGGTGTTGTCCGCGACTATTCAACATTTTTCAATAATGATTTCCTCTTATTAGTCGCAGCGTGATGTTATATAGCTTTATACCTTCTTCGATAAATGTACTATCCAACACTGAAAGAATTTTTCAAATCGTAACAGCGGTTCGTGAGATTAGCACGTTCAAACAAACAAACTCTTCAGCTTTATAATATTAAGTATAGATTTCTATACTACAGCGCAATAGGTATATTACTTAATATTAGTATTACCAAATTATAAGGAAGTTGATATAATGGAGCGTAACGCATAAATTTTATCTTAACAATGCTTTTGTCGCACGATATTGGACTAGTCAATTGCTGGTTTTATATTGAAAGATAAAAATAACAATTTTTAGTAATAAACTATTAATAGAACCTTTAATTATAAAACATAATCGTTATTTTTGTATGTATGTCCCTATGTGAGCTAATAGCTTCAAAACTACGGAATGGATATTCATGCCGTTTTTTTTTATTGATAGAATGATTCAACAGGGTAGGTAGTGTATCATTTGTTAACGTTCGGTTTTAAATTATTACACGCGTACGAAGTTGCGAGCAATAGGTTACACACAGACACAATAAAATACAATTTATGAATAAGCTTTCGTATTCAGATTCGCAGTCTGTAGTAACTCCAACAGTTCCACATATATTTGCTATGATAAAACCGGTGAAGATCGAGTTGGGCTCGTACACGAATGGTACCAGTGTTGTTACAGTACCCTTCCATTATCCATCCCATAACGCGGGATTCATCCATTTAGGGGGGCTTATAGTCTACTATGCCGCGCTGACCTTTCGTGCTGGCATAGCGTTTATTTCTAAGCTTTTCGTCTCTCATAGAGGATGTTATTTGTGTACAATATCCCTTAGCTGGCTTTTACAACACCCTGTGAAGGAAATTGAAGGATGTTGTCACTTGTATTCTTGATTCGTCACCACACGGACAGAAATGTATCATGAGTCAAATTGCGTCATATTATAAGTATTCCATGTAATTTACATATCGTTTAATCTCATTATATGTACTCAATATATATTTTCATGTGGTCTAAATGTCAAGCAAATAGAAGCTATGTGTTAAGTTATTATTTACAATATTAGTCTGTTACGTATATAAGGATATAACACAGACGCAATGTTTGTTTTGTCTACCTTTAGTTGATAGGTTTATCCCCACGACAAGCTGAAGTTCTTGAACTATTATAATGAAAATATGTATATTTTTTTAATGATTTATATTATTGTTAATCTTTTTAAAAAATATGTAAAGAATTTGATGATAAATAAATGCGGAAAAATAATAAATAGCAACCTGCCCTTGTTCTCTACGGGTAGCGTTGGACGACTTTGATGTAGTTCTTAGGATTCCACACTTTTAGGAAAAACAAAACACTATTATTGAGAATTCGCTGTCTGTCCGCCTGTCTGTCACCAGGTTGTATCCTATAGAACAGTGATTGCTTGCTTGAGAGCTTAAAATTTCACAGTTTATGTACCAAGATGCTATAACAATAAATACCTACTTATCATCATCATCCTCCTGCGCTTATTCAGTTATTTGTATTGACTAGACTTTTAAGTAGATAGAGTGTATCAAAAGTAAGGTTTACAATATGTTATGTATGCTATCTCGATTTTTTAAGCTTTGGTATTTAAATTCGACGCGTAAAATGACGCGGGGATCAGCGGGTCTAAGGCCTTTTATTCTTGAGGTGGGGGATGTTTGCACTGACTATAGCTTCAAGGAGTATTCACTATAGACTTTTCTGTTTCTCACGTGAGATCATGTCATTAGTCATCATTTTTATTTTACTTGTAAGTAATCTTCGTAGTAAGACTTCGTAGTTGGTACCCAGAATGGTTTATATTTCAATTTATGAAGAATAACAAGTTACGGTGGGAATGTTATTATAAATACGCCAGTAGAATATGATATACTCGTAGCGCTGATTACGTATTTATTTTCCATGAAACCTCGCTTTATCGCTAAACTGAAAGCTCAAATGTAATTTACTCAGTACTTTACAATTCTATTGCGTCAAGAACTAAACTTAACTAAAGTGTAACTAACTGTGACGTCTCTTGATCTATTCGAATTTAAAAACAACTGTAGGTATAGACTAACGAAAATTTTATATAGTTTTAATTTTGGTCTTTCCCGGGTGTTTTTATAGATGAAGGTGTTTGTTGTTATTTATGCAAAAATTACAGAGTAAATTTTTATGAAACTTTACAGCTGTATAACTTATCGGCCAGAATAATACAAAGGCTAAATATCATCACGCTAAAAAGCAAGGCAAGCAATTAACTAAAAGAACGCGGACGATAATCTAGTTTAACATAAATGATAAATAAATAATGGTCCCAAGCTAAGCTTATGTGCTTGTATTATGGGTAACAGAATATGAATAGTATAAAAGAACTACTTTTATTTTGTTAAAAAAGTTGATCGTTTTAGATAGAATTACATTTACAACTTATATGATATAACTTATACGTTATTAAATGACCATCTGTATTAGGTACTATCTGTTGCGCGCGACTCCGAACGCGTGGAATTTAGAAAATTTGCCTCGTTTTTGCAACAATTTTCAGTGATGCTTCGCTCCTAATGGTTACAGCGTGATGTTATATAGCCTATCTCAATAGATGTACTGTCTAACACTGAAATCGGACCAGTGGTTCCTGAGATTAGCGCGTTCAAACAAACAAACTCGTCAGCTTTCTAATATTAGTTTAAATAACACGAAACCTCGTCATCGTGGCTTATTCCTCTAAATGATATAAAAATAATTCACTATTGTATTAAGGGCCTACATCAATATTATCGTATATCATCGCCGACACGTACATATTAACACAGCCAGTAGGCACAGAAAATGAAGAATTAGGGATACTTTTCCTATTTACTCAAAATCTACTAAATATATTTTAATTCTGATTTACGTGTTTCTATATATGATAGTTACTTATATTTTTAAAGTTATTTCATTAGTTAATACGCGATAATAGACCGACAAATGAAAAAAATAAAAAATTTAAGAGGTTGTTTCGCCAAGATTTTCTATCGAGAAAACTTTTTTCAATCGCGTTTCTGAGTTTATGCGATCCTAGATAATATATTGAAAAAACATATACTTAAAAATTAGAGCTCTAGCCATTCAATCTAAAGAAACAATGAAAACTTCGTACATAGAAAAATGCACGAAGCTATTTTGGTATCCTCTTAAAACGAAGGCTAACTTCAGCGTGGGAGAAGCTTTCTAAATAATAGTTAATAAGTAACTAGTATTTTTGTATGTGGTAAAATTCAGGGTTATTCCAAAAAAAAATAATAATCAGCTGTGGTTTATTTTAGTAGTCAAACTGTGATGTTTATTCATAAACACTGTATTATGCTCTAGATAGGTATATTATTGTAAGATATGGTTTTAAAATGAAGCTAGCTATTGAGCGAGCGAGCGACCTGCGCCTAAATTCTGTTTTTATAACGACAGCAACACTCATAATGTGTTTAGTTTCCAAATAACTATATAATTTACTTAGTTCAAAAACTAAAAAACACGCTTGGAAATACTGAATTTTTTTTTTTAATAATTGCATTGATATGGGTACTTAATATGTGTGCAACATTTCAGATAGATCGGTCTGCGATAAGTGGGTGACAATGGTGCCTATTCTATGTGCAGAACTAAACTTAACTTAACTAAAAAATGAAAACAACTATTGCCGTATCTTATATATTTGGCTATTTTGTTGTACACATTTATATTAATTAAAATCGTTAGTCTGTAATAAACAGTTTTTATAATAAAAAAAGTTCTGTTAAAATTGCCGCATTGTCTTATTGACACTTTCAATTTTCATATTTTAGTTAAATTAAGTTTAGTTCTGCATATAGAATAGGCACCAATTACTTTCAAAGATTCGGTTACATAGATCAATACATTAATAGATACGTTCCAAACTAATATAAGCGTGTTAAGAGGATACCAAAGTAGCTTCGTGCATTTTTCTATGTACGAAGTTTTCATTGTTTCTTTAGATTGAATGGCTAGAGCTCTAATTTTTAAGTATATGTTTTTTCAATATATGATCTAGGATCGCATAAACTCAGAAACGCGATTGAAAAAAGTTTTCTCGATAGAAAATCTTGGCGAAACAACCTCTCAAATTTTTTATTTTTTTCATTAGACGGGCCTTTCTCGGGCGGTTCTGGTAACGGACTGCCGATCAAGAGGTCGCGGGTTCGATTCCCGCTCGGGAGAATCATTTGTATGATTTTTCTAATTGTCATACAAATGTTTGTCCTGTGTCTGGGTGTTTCTATTTATTATAAGTATGTATTTACAAAAAAAAGTAGTATATGTATTCTATCCGTATTCTGGTACCCATAACACAAGCATATAAGCTTAGCTTGGGACCAGAGGACGTTGTGTGAAATGTCCATGAATATTTATTTATTATTTATTTGTTAGTCTATTATTGCGTATTAACTAATGAAATAACTTTAAAAACATAGGTAACTATTATGTATAGAAACACGTGGATCAGAATTAAAATATATTTAGTAGATTTTGAGTAAGTAAATAGGAAAATTATCCCTAATTCTTCATTTTCTGTGCCTACTGGCTGTGTTAATATGTACGTGTCGGCGATGATATTGATGTAGGCCCTTAATGAAATTAGGTTAGTGCGATTACTTTCGGAGAGCACCCCGTATATATATATATATATGTATGTATATTACTTAACCTCTTTATAGTATAGACAAGCTGCCCCGGCAAACGTTGTTTTGCCATACTAAAAAAAAAGGTTTGAAAAATAGATGTTGTCCGATTCTCAGACCTACTGAATATGCATGTAAAATTTCATAAAGATCGGTCAAGCCGTTTCGGAGGAGTACGGTAACTAACACTGTGACACGTGAATTTTATATATTAGACTAGCTGTCCCGGCAAACGTTGTTTTGCCATACTAAAAAAAAAAGTTTGTAAAATAGATGTTGGCCGATTCTCAGACCTACTGAATATGTATGCAAAATTTGAGAAGAATCGGTCAAGCCGTTTCGGAGGAGTACGGTAACTAACACTGTGACACGTGAATTTTATATATAAGACTAGCTGTCCCGGCAAACGTTGTTTTGCCATATGAAAAAAAAAGGTTTGAAAAGTAGATGTTGGCCGATTCTCAGACCTACTGAATATGTATGTAAAATTTGAGAAGAATCGGTCAAGCCGTTTCGGAGGAGTACGGTAACTAACACTGTGACACGGGAATTTTATATATTAGATTATCAAAGCGACAGCTTACTAACTGATGCCCGCGACTTCGTACGCGTGGAATTTACAAAGTTTCCCTCGTCTTTGCAACATTTTTCACAGATACTTTGCTCCTATTGGTCTCAGCGTGATGCTATACAGACTATAGCCTTCCATGATAAATGTACTATCCTACATTAAAAAGACTTTTTTTAAATCGTACCAGTGGTTTCTGAGATAACCGCATTCAAACAAACAAACAAACAAGAAACTCTTCAGCTTTATATTACTCGTAGCATAGATCAGAGTAGTTCAAAAATAAATATCAGACTATTATTGTCCTCCTATGTAGCCAATCACACAATTTGCACAGTACTTATATGTAATTAAACAATTTAATTGATGCAATCACGAACCATCAATATGGATATAGCAAACAATGGTCCTACCATAACAGTAATGGCGTCGTGTCCCTGCATTTGTTTCAACAAAGAATAAATTAATAAATATTTACATCAACTCTGCGAGGAGACGACACCAATAAATAAAACAACCATTGAAATAAATAGAAGGTAACGAGTTTCAGGAAAAATAAAATTATTAGAAATGTTTAGCAGATAGTTTTTTGCTACTGTACAAGGGACATCGTGAAAGAAATAGTTTTTTTTGTGAAATAAACTTATTTACGCAGCTAAAATAAAGGCAGCTCTATATATTTTAATTACACAATTTTGTAAAGAAAACTGTAGTAAATTTTTTTGAGTGTGCTACTTTTTAGGGTTCCGTACCCAAAGGGTAAAAACGGAACCCTATTACTGAGACTTCGCTGTCCGTCCGTCCGTCTGTCACCAGGCTGTATCTCAAGAACGGTGATAGCTAGACAGTTGAAATTTTCACAGATGATGTATTTCTATTGCCGCTATAACAACAAATACTAAAAATAAAATAAAATAAATATTTAAGGGGGGCTCCCATACAACAAACATGATTTTTTACCGTTTCTTGCTCGATACTAATAACGTTGCCTTATGTTGCATAGATAATGGTACGGAACCCTTCGTGCGCGAGTCCGACTCGCACTTGACCAATTTTTTTATTCGTGAATAGGTATACGGACAGCTGGTGACTTAACCATGAGACCCTTTATGTAATCAACATAAAAAATTTGAGTAAATTAATCATTTTTGGCTTGAAATTATTGCCTATTATGTTTTAAGAATGTTTGTACCACTTATAACGTAAACCTAATTTAACGTAGATGACGAATTGTACATTTAAATGTACTGCATTAAACAAAGAAAGCAGCCATTATTACTTATTATAAAACAAAGTCGTTGTGTTTGTGTGTGTCTCTATGTGAGCTTATATCTTCATTACTGCGCAACGGATTTTGATGCGGTTATTTATTAATAGATAGAGTAGTTCAAGAAGATGGCTTTTTTCTATAATTTGTTAAGGTTTGGTTACAAAATTCCACGTGTACGAATTTGCCGACAAGCGCTAGTAAACATATACAACGTGTTGCAGAAAGGTGTAGTCATATTTGACCATCATCGTTACACATGGCCGGTGACTAGGCACTAGGCATGGATGTAATTACAAATACTATTTATATTATAAGTTTTATGTGTTTATACAAATTTAATTAAGCTATTACATTAGTCGATCTTGTTTAAATACAACAGTCATCTTTTATCGTAAGGTTCAATCGCATTCAATAAACCGTAAACATCTCATGATTGATGCGCTCCTGGTAGTTATTTAATATTAGGCTACAAACAAAAAAAAACTTACCAACTGTATTTTTCTGTGTGTACACCTACACTACACCTTACTTCAACATGTTGTATAGCAAAGCGTAACATAACATATCTTCAATTGCTTATATTATTTTATAACAAAACCTTTCTTTTACAGAGTATTCGAGAAAGTTCGACAGTATTTCGGTGCACAAAGTGAATCTATACCTATGTCATTTGTGCTGGGTTTCTACGTGAGCCTGGTCGTCAAGAGATGGTGGGAGCAATACAAACTCTTACCATGGCCAGATACACTGGCATTATTCATCTCAGCTGGAATACCTGGAGCGGTCAGTAAAGTAAAGACAAGTATTCAATTTATACATTTAATTATACAGAATTTGTTAAACTGCGAAGAAACAGCGATTATTTTGCGGTTGCGAAATGATAAGTGCATATGCAATGAAGCGAATTTTCTATTCGTTGTTATGTAATGTGTTTTATATACAGATTTATTTAAGTTATGCTAGGAAGACATACTACAAATTTCTTTTAAATTAGACTGAAATAATAATACTTTTGACTTAAAATCTAATGACCTAATTAGAATCTATAAAGTGACAATGACCTAAATATCTAATATATAAAATTCACGTGTCACAGTGTTAGTTACCGTACTCCTCCGAAACGGCTTGACCGATTCTTCTCAAATTTTACATACATATTCAGTAGGTCTGAGAATCGGCCAACATCTATTTTTCAAAATTTTTTTTTTGTATGGCAAAACAACGTTTGCCGGGACAGCTAGTAAGACTATAAATTTTATTTAATTTAAGCATTAAATAAATCATGCTATCGTAATAAATATTTTTTTTCGGTCCAAAATAGCAAATTTTAACGTAATATTATGTAATATATTTTGTGTTGATATTATTTTTAACAAATTAGTGAATAATAATATATTGATTGGTATTATAAATGTATAGTCTATTCGTCATCTGTTTGCCGCTTTGTGGTTTAAGAACTTTTATTTTTCTCTAAAGAATTTACAAATTCACTTATTGGGAAATATTTTACAATAATATCAATAATATGATGGGCGTACAAATAATAAAAATATCACTTAAACAAAATTGTTAACGATTTTCCGTTCCAGGCAAATTCTAAGATTTTCAGAGTTAGCTTATTTTTTGAAATTACATAATACATTCTCCTAATCTTAAGCTCTCTCGGGACTCTAGAACCTGCAAACTCACAATTTAAGTATTTTTGTTAGGTTCTGCTATCCTTATTCTTGAGCACCGCGCCGCCGAAAGGGACAACAAAAAGACTTTGTATACGCAGCTGTTTTCGTGAAAAATTTCGACGCCATATTATAGATGAAGAGTATATCTATACCCTCATTATTTTTCTGTTTGGGAAAAACTTAACCGTGTTTGTTTTATAGACGCTGCAAATCCATCTTATGGCAACCGTAAAACGGGTTTTTAAATCATCAATTTCTTTTAGTAATCATGTTTTGGAAAATTTGTAAGAAAAGCATAGCATTGATACTGTGAGAAAAAGTGGTTCCTCTAGAGGTAATATGGATCCACGACAAAACCAGCGGAGTACCTACGACGTCCATATTTTTATATTATTCATGGCTTTCGGTTGTACACTCGTACCTTCTTTAATTATAAAAGAAACAATATTTAAATAATAGGAGTAAATACCAATAACGAAAATAAAATAGAAATTAATAGGTGTACACACACACACACACACACACACTAATTTCTATTTTATTTCCGTGTGTGTATTACATCATCAATATTGAAACTAGGTAGGTACGTAAAATGTATACAGGAATTTAAGTTATTATTGTTAATTTACTATGTTGAAACATTGATTAAATACTCGTATAGTTCCGCTCTTACTTACTTAGTACGTTACTTAAATTATAGATTATACATTATTATTTTCTTACACTTGAATCGCGTCATTTATTCAATTAAAACTACTTTTTAACACGCTTTTATAAGTTTGGTATGTAACTATCAATGTATTAATCTGTGTAACGGAATCTTTGAAAGCGATTTTCAGCCACTTGCAGTAGACGGATTGATCTGAAATTTTGCACACCTAACGACCGATGACAATGCATTATTTTAAAAGAATAATCCCAATTCCTTGATCAGAATTACTAGAATAGCATGTTGAAGTATCACTATGACCACACTTGTATTTTTAATTATACACGTAATAGTTTAATTGTATATGAGTAGACTCACCAAGATTATTGTGTTTCTACGTATGCCTTTCATATACAATCAGATAATTTCACATAAAAACGCTTTGTTTATAGAATCAGGTAAAAATATCATAATTGTTTACTTGTGTTTACTACGATTGTGACAACATGTGACAACAGAAACTTATGTCTCTGACAACATAAACTGTCAACGTTTTGTAAGTAGCATACAATTGAGTATTGATGACAAAGCAATCATTTAAAAAATATTCGGGATATTTAAGCGTGTTTTTTAGTTTTTAAACTAAGTACATTATTACGGATTTAGATGTGTATATTTGTTTTAAATCTTAGCCCGACGTTTCGGAGACCTTTCTGTCACTATAGCCACGAGTGAAAAAGTCTTGAAAATCAAATAAAAGTTTGTAGCACTTACTGAAAAGTGAATGAGTTCTTACAAATTACTCTTTACATAGGTACCTTTGTTGTAGAAAATTGCTCTCAAAATTACAAATGCTTGAATTCTAGCTTAAATATACACGGAATTAAATAACTCTGTAAGAGATCAGATTTTTAATTTTCTGATTTTATAAGTTTATAGCTGTTGCCCGCGACTCAGTACCCGTGGAATTACATCACCATTTTTCGCTACTGCTTTGTTCCTAATGGTCGCACCGTGATGATATATAGCCCATAGGCTTCCTTGATAAATGGGCTATCCAACACAAAAAGACTATTTCAATTCGAACCAGTAGTTCTTGAGATTAGCGAGTTCAAATAAACAAACACAGCGTCGAAATAGTCGAAAAGTATTAAAATTATTTAGGATATAAGTATGTCTAAGTACATAACAGGGTATAACACTCGTAAACAAAGAAAATGTATAAAAGTTACCATAAGGTTATCTCGTTGTTTATCAGAAACATAACGATTAGTTCCACAGTTACCTACTGTTTAAATCAATCATTTTCATATGGAGTATTTTAAATTCAATGTACAATTTGTCACACATATGTATGTATATATAATGAAGTAACGCCACTAGCGACTTACCTTGTTATGAGAACTGTTTCAAATCTTCTAGTTATTATTTAAGGTGACCACACAATACGCAGATTTTCTCAAAACAAGCGGGAAGCTAGTAGTAACAAGGTAAAGTATGTTAATGATGGAATTAATTGTTTTTTTTTTCTTTTATTTTGTAATGTTGGTGTATAAAGCAAGTTTGTATGATATGTGTGACAGATGGAGAACACAACCATTGTCATGCCAATATAGATTGTGTTAGGAGTTTAGGAGACGTGCTAAGCTTACGTCATTTAATAATATTTTAGAATTATATTGTACAACTTACATATTGGCTTTATTTTGTTGAATTAGGTAATTTAATATACTTTTTAAACTTCTAAATATTGTCTGTGAAAGACATGGTTTGATAGTTTATTTTATATCATATAGACCAAGAGCATCGCCAGACAATTGCCAGCCTATAGTTAAGAAGAGATGTTTAACGTTTAAACACAGAGACCTATACGTACTTAAGAGTCATCCGAAAATCGGTCATTTTAGACTTAATATTATAAAGTCTCAACTTATCGGGCAATGTTTGGATAAGTTAATCATATGTAAGCGACACAACGATTTAGCTGAACTGTGTGAACGAGTGTACTAATTCTTAAATATAATTACAGTTCTTTATAGTAAAAAGTAAAGTAAAATATTCTTTATTGCACACCATAATGATTTATAAAGCTTACATAACAGACATGTCATAGGTACAGAGGGCGGTCTTATCGCGAGCTGCGATCTCTCCCAGACAACCATAAGATGGATTTGACCGAGGCAGAATAGGCGACTTTATATTTATAGTGTTACAACGCTGCAGGTTCGTGGCTTAAGTTTTTATTCGCTAATGTTTTGACCTTGACCACAATGCTGCTTTGAAATAAGCCTGTATTCTTGTACCTTTTTTTTACTATTCTCTACTTTTGTGTTTATAACATTTGGATTAATAGCTCGCCGAATCTGTACCTGTGTTATTCAACCACCAGATGTTCGTTCAACAGTTCGATGTATATATTTCGAAAATATTAGTAATTAGCTGTAGGCTGTAGGCCCGCGACATCTTACGCGTGGAATTTAGAAAATTTTCCCGTTTTTTAACATTTTTCCTTGCTGCTTCACTCCTGTTGGTCGCAGCGTGGTGTTATATAGCCTATAGCCTTCCTCGATAAATGAATCGTCTAAAACTGAAAGGATTTTTCAAATCGGACCAGTGGTTCCCGAGAATAGCGCGTTCAAACAATTATACAAACGAACTACATATTCAGCTTTATAATATTAGTACAGAAGTATAGATAAAACCACGTAATGTCTTTACTGGTGTGAGAGAAGCAAACATTGTTTTGTATTTTTGTATTTTTGAGCGCACATGTGCGCGCGAATGTGGTTTTCATCGATAAACTTTTGGATGTTTTACTTAAAATATAGGTTCTTATTCCTGGAAACTTATCTAGATTTCATGGTGAAAGCCGTTTAGTACTTGGGATTGACATTTATTTAGAAATAAGTCTTAAAGTTACTATTATAATTATATTTTAGTCTAATATTTCTATTATTATATTATAATATTTCTATGATATATTCTGTGCTTTGATGGAACCTTGGCAGCTTTTAATATTCTAACTACCCTTTCACTTAAAAGATGGTAAATCTTCTCCATAAAATTTGCTTGAAGAAATATTCACATAAAATTTCAATAAGAAATACACAAATTCATAGCAAA
The DNA here is from genome assembly GCA_916999025.1 of Orgyia antiqua. NCBI lineage: Eukaryota > Metazoa > Arthropoda > Insecta > Lepidoptera > Erebidae > Orgyia > Orgyia antiqua. The sequence goes on along the minus strand of OU779863.1, from coordinate 14,309,392 downwards.
TATAGTAAAGCCAGTAGCATGTGAATTGATTAAACGCCATGTCTGTTATTTTAATTTGTTTTCGCTACGTAGTCGTTTTAATCTATACTAATATTATAAAGCGGAAGAGTTTTTTGTTTGTTTGTTTGTTTGTTTGTTTGGTTGTTTAAACGCACTAATCTCAGGAACCACTGGGCCGATTTGAAAAATTCTTTCAGTGTTAGATAGGGCATTTATCGAGGAAGGCTTTAGGCTATGTGACATCACGCTACGACCAGTAGAAGCGAAGCAGTAGTTAAAAATGTTGCAAAAACGGAGATAATTTTCTAAATTCCAATCGACGGGTTCGCGGGCAACAGCTAGTTATATATACGAGTCATGCGAGTATAGGTACTTAGAAGTACATAGCTATACAAAACATAATAATAATATGTATTTAGTAATTCATAATTAAAGTAGTTGTCCTTGCTTAACGCTTCTTAATTTTAATTTTATGCAATTAACAGTTGAGTATAAATAAAAAATAAAATATTATGAAATATGTTTAGGAATTGTACAGAGGTTGTTGAAGCTGCAAAACATGTTTCCGGATTACAGGAGTACGAACTTCCTGAAGATATAATCTATGTCATGATATATCTACTGTATAAATATACTGCACAGTTTGTAGAATGATACCCTCGATACTATGTGCTCAAACTTAACCTCCTTTCTCCTCTCCAGCCTATTAACGTCCCACTGTTGGGCACGGGCCTCCTCCACTTTGGGAGGGATTATGGTCTACTGTGCCACGCTGACCAGGCGTGTTGGCACAAGGTTTTGTTTCGAGTTTTCCGTCTCTCACAGTAGTCGTTAATTGCTTACAATCTTCCCTAGATGGCTCTTATAGCACCCTGGGAAAAAAATGGGGTGGTGACACTTCTTAATATGTCACCACACGGATAACCTAACTTGACTTAATTTTGGCTAAGTCATAACAACAAAAACTTTTTGGGTAATATTTTACCAATTTAAATCGTTAAAAAATGGGTAATATTTTAACGATTTAACTAAACTCAACTACAATTAGTTTTATTTTGAATAAGTTAAATCAGTGACGAGTGACTAAAGTCAAAGTCGTTTTCGTGCTTTGATTAGAAACTAAGTCGGCCCTGTCGAGTGGCGTTTCTTTAAAATTCAACTTCAAATTCTTTAAAAATTCAAATTCTTAAAACAAATTTAAAAACCTTTGATAATATTGTATTCTATAAAATAGAGTGATTATTATTTTACTAGCACATCATTTTGTAATTCTGAGTAGCTTTGAGGAGAGTTGTAAATTAAGCTGTTCTGAAACTTTTGAACGTAAACAAAATTTTCCTTCGATAATCTTCCTTCTTCTCTTAAGTATAGACATACATGTCTCTGACATTAGGAAACTAGGTGTTTTCGACTACTTACGCTCCCACAATGCTTTTATATCCAACACCAGGCTTGTTGCTGTTGGACTTGGTTTCAAATATTCCATTTCACACTAACGGTGCTTTCTTATAAAAATTTTCTTTACCTTCTTGCAGCGTTATGAAAGGAAATGTGTTACGTTTGTGTTATAAGTGAGATACACAAACAAATCATTGTCTGTCGCAGGAAAACGACTACTTAATGCATGAGGTATTCGCAATCTTTTTTACTTATCTAATTACCTTTAATCAACAGTAATATTCTGTGATCTCTGAAGCATTAAGTGCTACGCAGAGGATAATGTTATTATCGTGACACGGGGACTTATGACGTCACATTATGTTAGTAAATGCAGTTTTATTATTTGATCCTAATCTCCTTGCTATTGTTTCAGTTTATTATTCATTCTAAGGTTGAATTACTCACATTTATTTCAGTAGGTATTTCGATGATATAAAACATTAAAACTTTTTTGTGTTTTATTGCCAGTATTAATTATTGTATGGTAATAGTTGATTGTGTAATAATATGTGTGAATATCCTCATTCCTGACTTCATTGTCTAACTCGGAATCTAAAAATGCTAAATTATATGCTTAAATAATAGATATTACTAGTTTACATATTCGTGGTGGAGTGGTTTATGTAATGGACTGTCGATCACGAGGCCGCGGGTTAGATTCCCGTTTGAGACAATCATTTGTGTGATATCCATAAATGTCATACAAATGTTTGTACTGCGTCTGGGTGTTTTCTATGTATTATAAGTATGTGCTTACAAAAGAAAAGTAGTTTATGTAGTATATCCGTATTCTGGTACCCATAACACAATCATATAAGCTTAGCTTGGGACCAGAGGACGTTGTGTGAGATGTCCATGAATATATTTATTATTTATATAGGCGTTGGTACGATTTAGTTTCAGCGAGGGTTTCCAATTCCTCGTTACGCCCGCTCTTATACCTATTTACTGCCTCGCTCTTTGATATACAGCCTTCAGCCTTTTTTACTTTCAGCATACTGATATACAGCCGATGTGTATGATGTATAAGCTATGCTTAAATCTGCAAACTTTTATTAAATTCTATTCAATAATATTCAATAATTCGAAAAGAGCGATAGTCTTATACATTAACAGTAGTATTTTTTGATTGGTTCAAGAGTCTTGAACCACTCTATTTACCTACCTATTGTTATACATGCTGTTCCTTTGCGTAAAAATATGTAATCGTTACAAATAAAATTATTTTCTTCTTCTTCTATTTATTAAAACAAACCGCATCAAAATCCGTTGCGTAGTTTTGAAGATATAAGCTCAAATACGGACATGCATACAAGAATAACGACTCTGTTTCTTAATGTACCACCTAACATAGTTATATACATATATACGTTAATAATATTACTCAGTAGGATGTAGAAATATAGCTTCTCAAGATTTAAGTAATACGGGTCGCGAAAACGAATCTCATAAAATTCTTTTATAATTACTGCAGAAGTTAGAATGTCTAACCCTTGTAATTTTGTAATTAATACCTTCAAAAGTTAGTAGGTAATTTAAGTTAAGTACTACCTGTCATTTCTAAAGTAAGCTGTTGCTACAATAGCTCTGTTCTTGGGTAACTTCGTATAATCAGCGCGGCTTCGGTGTAAGTGGAAGGTGGTGGTGGTTTCAGTGGGTTTATGAATAAAGATTTAATTCCGCAAACAAAATATAAATGTACGTCATGGAACTAAATGAGTGACCTATCTTTATATTTCACTAGCTGTGTGTGCCTGCAACTTGGTACGTATAGAATATTGAAACTAATCCTTGGCAAATGATACAAAAAAGCCATCCTCTTGAACCACTCTATCTATAAAACAAACCGCATCAAAATCAATTGCGTCGTTTTGTAGATATAAGCTCACATAAGGATATACATACAAAAATAACGACTTTGTTTTATAATAAGTAAAATAATATCGCTAGTTAAATATCTGCTGTTTTCAAATAATAATAAGTTAATTCAAAATCTTTGGTATAGTCGGAACTTTAATTAACTTGAAAAATGTGTATTGGCTCTTTCAATCATAATATGTTGTGTGATATTTACTTTTATACCAAAAGCTCGTTAATTAAATTGATATTTGTTGCAATCCATCAATGTCCTAGTGTGAGATATTCGTGAATATTACCAAAATTAATTTCATACTAGTTATTGTCTCCGACTTCTTACGCGTGGAATACTACACCGCTTTTAAAGTAGCCTAGGTCCTTTATCACGCAATAGACTATCTATGTACATAATTTCATTTAAAGCAGTTCAGTAGTTTTGGCCGAAAAGAGCGATAGACAGAGTTACTTTCGCATTTTGAATGTTGGATTTGATATGACCTCAGTCAGACGTTCAATATCTGTAGGCGTTTCGTAGAAAACAATTAAAATGAGCATGAGTGCACTTGAGCACAAAATCTGCATATTCTGCTACTACATAATTACATACTTTTATATTATGACAAGTCAATACTTATTTTAGTTTTTATATAACCTATTACGATGAATGCGCGCTGAGGAAAAGGTGGCTGAAGTAGTGGTATGTTTTTTTTTACGTGAGGAATACCTTTACGTACATCGCCTTTCGGCTGCGAGGGCAACCATCGGACTTCGTGTGGGAGTCTCGGCATGGCCGGACTACCCACTAAACTCTACGGTGTTCCTCCGCACCTCGCCATGGTAGTCACTCAGGTATTACCATGACCCGGCCAGGGGTGGTCCCCGATCTGTGGGGGTTCACTGGAAGAAGTGGTACAATTATGTATATGGTTGTAATTCAGCCTCCCGTACCCAAAAGATACCAAAGATTTCTATGAAATTTTGTGTCTCAATGTAGTGCGGGTTTTGATAAATATTTGCGTATTAGTTAGGTATCTAAGTATTAACACAATATCAAGACTAAAACAAGTTTTAACACTGGGGATAACCCCGGCAAATATTTTGGCAAACGTGACGTACAAACAAACAAACAACATGACGTTCGGAGTTTTGCGGGAGGTGCTTATTGTTATTTCTTATTCGGTTATTAACTCTTTTTTTGTAATACATCTAATATATGAAATTCTCGTGTCACAATGTTCGTTCCCATACTCCTCCGAAACGGCTTGACCGATTCTTAGGAATTTTTTTATGCATATTCAGTAGGTCTGAGAATCGGCTACTATCTATTTTTCATACCCCTAAGTGATAAGGGCTGTTCATCACTGACCAAATGTTTGCCGGGTTAGCTGGTATCAATAAATAAACAATAATTTGATATATGTAAAATAATAATTTTTGTTTTTTTTTTTTTAAGTGTGTAATGTATTTATATACCTTTAACAATTTACAATTAAAAACTAAAATTTAAAAAGAAAATATGTACAGTACCTATAAAATAAATTAAATTAAAATTATATAATTACTAGCTGACCCGGCAAACGTCGTTTTGCCAAAGGTGTACTAAAAAAAAAGTTTGAAAAATAGATGTTGGCCGATTCTCAGACCTACTGAACATGCATGTAAAATTTCATAAAAATCGGTCAAGCCGTTTCGGAGGAGTACGGTAACTAACACTGTGACACGTGAATTTTATATATTAGATATACTTAAAAACTAGGCATCAAAATACTCCTTCCCATCGCTGTCGACCGGAAGTGTGCCCAGAAGGCTGGCGGCATTGCCACGTTGGATGGCAATGCTTATTTTTTGAACGAAATAAAGGCCAGTCTTCTGGTCACGAAAGGCGTCGATCAGTCGGCCCGCTAAATCTAGTCTTTGATGCCTAGTTTTTAAGTATATAATAATATGTAATTTTAATTTAATTTATTAAATAATAATTGTAATTAATCCGACTATTCTCAATGAGGCAGTATGTTTGGATCGTAGCAGATAGCGCTCTGTAGTCTTTGTCTACCCCTATGAGAAAAAGGGATGATGATGATGATTGTCAATGAGCGAAATTTAAAGATTTCGTTACTGGGATCAATTAATACATAAATAATCTGTATTTCTCGCCGCACGTTATTGCGAACGCTTGCTAAACGAAAATCGGATTCATAGTGGTTAAGCGCCGTTGTCTTCGACTGTACATGGCAGATCGTTTCTGTCCTCTCTTTCTCCAGCCCATTTACGTTTCACTGTTGGGCACGGGCCTTCTCCACTTTGGGAGGTATTGTGGTCTACTGTGCCGCGCTGACCATTGCCCCAAGTCCGGTAAATGAATTATGTCACAACGGTAGCTCAATGGCACATTATATCCTCAAAAAATTAACAATAGGCTACCAAACTTGATAAAATTCGCCACTAAGCAATCAGTTATTGCATTTGTTGATTGCATAGTGGCGAATTTTGTCTAGTTTGGTGGTCTATTGTTAGTTTTTTGTTACAAATAATACCATTCAATTGAACTTTCACTGAACTTTCACTGAACATTGAATAGCGGACTTGACCACCAGGCGTATTGGCACAGGGTTTATTTTTAAGTTTTCCGTCTCTCTCAGAGGGTTTTTTTTTCTCTTTATTTTTAATGGGGGCTTATGATTATAACATAATATGTCAGCCCTCTCTCTCAGAGGGTGTTATCTGTGTGCAATATCCCTTAGCTAACTTTTACACCACCCTTGGGAGGAGATGGTGTGGTGACACTTGTATTCTTAATCCGCCACCACACGGAGAAACTGGTAGATCGTTTATTCGACTGTTATTATAATGTAAAAATACCGCAACGAATGTTCATGTGTGTCGCGCGATAAGGTATTAAAGAACGGATTTGTTATGCCGTCAGTGCACACATACCAAGAAAATATCGAATATGCTTTTTGCAATTTGCGCTCAATTTAATATTCATTGTTCGTCGAAAGAGCGTTTTTTTATGTCCTGTACGTGATTTTATGGTTTATTAAGATTTTCCATATGGCTTCGTCTGTTCTGTCGTATATTTTTCATTGTCTGTATATCCGACTAAATGATAAGGACTTAGCTGGTTGAGTATAAATAGATTAAATTCACAGGGAAAGTAAGAAAAGTCTAAGATGGTTTCCCAAAATAGGCCTACCAGATTTTTTTTAAACGAATCATTATTATAGCTACTACAATTTTCGTATAAAAAAAAATAGAAATCAAGCCGATGATTTGAGCTTATAAAATGTCAAATACCAACAAAAATATTAACGTAATTTCCAAAAGTAGTAACTTTGCCATAGCTTAGATGCATCTGTAGGTGCACTTATTAAAATCATAACTGTTTTTTTTAAATTGATAAAAAATACATTTATTTCGTTTAGAAACTTAAAAGCCCGTTAAAAATAAACCGTTTTTTCTTATTATTCTTTTATTTTTGCACAAAATTTAAATTAATTCCAGCTAAGGGTGTTTATCAATGTGACGAATTAAGATTACAAGTGCCACCTACCAATCTTTCTCAGGGCCAGCCAAGGGATATTATAAGCAATTAACATCTGATGTGCTCTCACAGCATAGGCATAGGGTTTAGTTTCGAATTTTATGTCTCTACATAAAATTCGAAACTAAACCCTATGCCAATACATCTGGTCAGCGCGGCATAGTCGAAAACTTACGAAGTGGAGGAGGCCTGTGCCCAACAGTGGGACGTCAATATACTAGAGAGAAGGGTGCAAAAATCGCGCTCAAAGATTTCCTTGCAAAAGTAGAGGAAGGTAAAAAAGCGTGTTCATAAAAGGAAAAAGAATTGTGACTAGGAGTAGATAATAGGACAAATAATCAAACAATTTGTTAACAACACAACCATGACCTCCTTCGTTTATAAATTTTCTGTAAGAAAAAAAATAAAACTCGTTGATGAACTATGTTATCATGTTGTTTTTAGTGCGTAAAGTGACTACAATAAATATTAACAGATATTTAGAGAACCTTCGTAGGTTCTGTATCAAAAATCGAAAAAACCTCTTATTCAGAACTGTGGTTCAGAACGAGCCCTGACGCCCTGACGGTGCACTACTAATGTAATAACATGACGTCGCCTTTCAGTGTATATTTATTAAATAACTATTAATTGAAAATAATATTGCTTCGCGTAAATATACAACATAATAAAAATATACATTAAAATGTAAACAATGACAGATGCGTCACACTTCTGCTTACACTGTCAATGGCCGAACACCTCACGGAGGCATACATTAAACAGTCATAATATTTAATGAATATTATGTATGTAGGTGTGCTTATTATACGCATTATAAGCATAGTTAAGTTATGTATTTATTTTACACTTTGAGTTGCAATTGCGTTGAAAGAAAAGCACAAGTGGATGTAGGGTTATGATTTGGATGTTTACTTAAAGACCTATCCCAACTAAACCTATACATATACGTTTTTTTCTTTTACTTTTCATCTAAATCCGTAAAAAGTGGTTTCATTTAAACGAATGATTCGCGCAAGTGTTAGGTAACACTGCAAATAATTCATTAGACATATTTCTTTATTTGACTTATCTGAGTATTTGACGCAATATATAAATAAGTCGGATTTTCCTTCCTGACGCTATAACTCCAGAACGCACGAACCGATTTCCACGGTTTTGCATTCGTTGGAAAGGTCTCGGGCTGCGTGAGGTTTATAGTTCATTTCTTTTTTTCAATTTTTTTTTTGGTATGGCAAAACAACGTTTGCCGGGCCAGCTAGTGTAGAATAAAACTAATTTATGTATTATCCTTATATTGTAAACGTTATTTAAATATATACTTATGACAAAAACAACATTAACATAAATAAAATTTAAACTGCTAAATAATAAATACTACGTATTAACTGAAAAAAAACTACATGTGTACGAGTTGGACTCGCACATAAAAGGATCCGTACTGTAATTATCATAATATTTTCGTCATACCGGCCTCAGTTAACACCAAATAATGGAACCCTAAACAACGTGAGATATACTATACACTCTGGTGACAGACGCCGCGCACGGACTGTAGGATGGACAACGAAATCTCAGTAATAGGGTTTAAGTAGGTAGATTTTGCCTTTTGGTACTTAACTCTAAAAAAGTAGTAGGTACCGGTATTGATGACATGGACTAAGCTGTTGACGGTTTAGCCAATAGCCTTTAACTTCCTTAACAATTGTCGAGTATTAAAACTCTTTAAACTTTTATAAGAATTATAAGACATATCGTCACGATGTTTTCTTATTGCTATAGGTAGAGACTACGTAGCGCCATCTAAATTAAATGCTGCACATCTAAAACTTTTGAAGGACGTCACTGATCAGATCAGAGTAAGTCCTTATCAGTATTCCTCTTCTAGCGTTCGGTTTCGCTTATTTGTGTTATGGGTACCAGAATACGGATAGAATACGTATACTACTTTTCTTTTGTAAATACATACTTATAATACATTGAAACACCCAGACGCAGTACAAACATTCAAATCAAATAAAATCAAATAGTTTATTTTACAACTTACATAGATTACATAGGAAAATACGGCGAAGGCTGTACTAGTTTATACTGTGACACAGCCGCCGGCAAAACATTTGTATGACAATTAGAAAAATCACACAAATGATTGTCCCGAGCGGGAATCGAACCCGCGATCTCTTGATCGGCAGTCCATTACATGAACTACTCGATCACGAGGCTCGTCTAATAATATTTATCGTAATATTTATGCAGGTAGTAATCTCCGAAAGTAGTGGACCCAATAAAGAAAAATCACTAATAAGAAGCTACAGTGTAGGAGAGTGCTATCCGTACATCCGTCCTTTGTTGGACATAGGAATCCCCCATAGAACGCCACAACACGCGGTCTTGTGCCGCTTACATCCAATGGCTCCCCGTGACCTTGACGGTGAGCCACGAGAAACTATGTGGCTATATGTTTAATGTCTATCTGTAGTGATTCCAAGTTTCAAGTATACGAAGTCACATGCAGCACCTAGTCTTCTGTAAATCCTTTCCTCATGACCAAACCACCTAAGCATACCTACATATTTCTAACTTTGTCAATAGCAATAATGTTCTTTTAAACAATTTATAATAATAATTGTTTTTTTTTTAAATATTAAAATAAACAAATAAATATTCATGGACATCTCACACAACGTCCTCTGGTCCCAAGCTAAGCTTATATGCTTGTGTTATGGGTACCAGAATACGGATATACTACATAAACTACTTTTGTTTTTGTAAATACATACAATACATAGAAACACCCAGACGCAGTACAAACATTTGTATGACATTTATGGATATCACACAAATGATTGCGCCAAGCGGGAATCGATCCCGCGATCTCGTGATCGGCAGTCCATTACATAAACCACTCCACCACGAAGCCCGTCGAAAATTATCTGTGTGCTAGATTAAGATAACTAAATAGACATAGTTGTAGTATATTTGTGTCTTTCAATTGATTTCTTTATCAAAAAGATCATTTATTTAGCTCGTTTTTGTGTTAACTAGATCACGTTCATCGTATAGGCACGATTTTATTCAATTAATTAATTAAAGAATGTATCGTATCTATTACTCTACGTTTTAAAAAAACTTATAGGTTATGTAGGTAATATCCGTGTGGTGCTAGATTTAGAATACAAGTGTCACCACCCCTTCGCATCCCCGGGGTGCTGTAAAAGCCAGCTAAGGGATATTGTACACAGATAACATCTTCTGTGACAGACGGAAAACTCGAAAATAAATCCTGTGCCAAATCGCCTGGTCAGAGCGGCACAGTAGACCATAATCCCTCCCAAAATAGAGGAGGCCCCAGCACAACAGTGAGGACAGTTATCGGCTGTAGAGAGAGTGAGAGAGAGGTAATATCATAATAATAATTATGTAAATTAACAGTTTGCGACAAACGGATAGAAATCTAATGAAGGCGAACATTTATTAGGAAGACATGATTGTAACGCAGGTGCTTAGTAGTACTGGCCATGTATAGGACTTCTTAATTGGTAATTATTTTCCTATTTTGTCCTGAAATCTTTTTTTATTATTAAACAAAGTCGTTATTTTTGTATGTATGTCCCTATGTGAGTTTATATCTTTAAAATGACGCAACGAATGTTGTTGCGGATTTTTTAATAGATAAAGTGGTTTTAGAGACTGGCATTTTTGTTAAGGTTTGGTGGTGTATATTTGGGAATGGAAATAGTATAGAATAATTATATACTCCGTGAAACCGCGGGCATTAGCCAGTGATAATATATATTTAAGTCTGTAGGTATGGATGTTGATTATGTAATTACGCAAAAACTGCTCTAGTAATTTTAAAGAAAATTAAGCAAAGTTACATAATAATACCGGTGTATTAATTTATGAATTTTTGTAATTGACTTGCTATGCTTTTACTAAATAAACTAAATTATAGTGGAAAAAATGATGGTGCAAACCGCTCAATAGATGGCGTTGTACACAAAACATCGCACGATGTTTAACTCACATTGAGAAGGTTGTAGTGGAAGATTTGGTAAACATATGCGGGAACCATGATAGCTCAGATGGGAGAGCAACGGAACGGTATTCCGAGGTCGTGGGTTCAAGTCCCGCTCATGGTTATCATTTTTTCCACTATAATTTAGTTTATTTAGTAAAAGCATAGCAAGTCAATTGCAAAAATTCATACATTAATGTAGAAATACATGTACAGTCATTATTTCGGTCCAATTGTGTTCTGTAAAGAACACTAAGTGATCGATTGATCGAGTTGGTGCAAATCGCTCAATAGATGGCGTTGTACACAAAACATCGCACGATGTTTAACTCACATTGAGAAGGTTGTAGTGGAAGATTTGGTAAACATATGCGGGAACCATGATAGCTCAGATGGGAGAGCAACGGAACGGTATTCCGAGGTCGTGGGTTCAAGTCCCGCTCATGGTTATCATTTTTTCCACTATAATTTAGTTTATTTAATACCGGTGTAATTACTAACTTTGGAAATATTACATCGAAAAACTATATGGGTTAGTATATCGATTCATTAATTAAATATGATCCGGTAAAACCGCGATCGTTATCTAGAATGCAATAAAATATGGATGGTTAATTAATTAAAATGTTTCTTCACAATTAATAAAATATCGCAAGCACACATGCCGCAGCCAATACTATCTGTATGCCTTGCTCTAAATACATTTTTAATGTGGTAGTTTCAATGTCAACACACAGCAGAATTGTAATTAGCTATCTAACATAATACTACCGTATATTGACACGATTATAACTAGTCTGTTGAATAGTCCGATCAGTAATTGCCCTATTTTTTGTTACTCATCTTAAAATTTTGAGTTACCTATAAAAAGAAACCTGTCTGTTTGTCTTGATGTATCTCCCTCTTTCTCCAACTCATTAACGTTACTATTGGTCTTTATAAAGGAGTGGCGATACAGTGTTAATGACAATAAAGCTTGGGAGTAAATTGTTCCAGAGCAACACATATTATTATAATTGTAATTTATATAAATTGTAAGAACCATTGTAATGATTATTTAAAAAAAAAGATTAATATGACAAAAGATAACGATATCTGCTGAGTTTCTTACACCGGTTCTTCTCAACGGATTGAAAGTCCTGAACCGGTGGTAGGGAAAAAAAAATTTGGACATATCATAAGAGCTTATTTTTTTTTGGCAAAAAGAGAATATGCCTACGTGAATAAATGATTTTTTAGGGTTCCGTACCCAAAGGGTAAAAACGGGACCCTATTACTGAGACTTCGCTGTCCGTCCGTCCGTCCTTCCGTCCGTCCGTCTGTCACCAGGCCGAATCTCAAAAACGGTGATAGTTAGACAGTTGAAATTTTAAAATAAAATAAAATAAATATTTAAGGGGGGCTCCCATGTACAACAAACATGATTTTTTACCGTTTCTTGCTCGATACTAATAACGTTACGGATATGATAATGGTACGGAACCCTTCGTGCGCGAGTCCGACTCGCACTTGACCAATTTTTTTATTTTGATTTTGATTTTTGACACTTGCATTCTTAATCCGTCACCACAAGGACTGTTGTTTTAGATACATAAGAAATACATAAGGTTATATATACATGAGGACACGGTTGAATGATTAAAATAAAGTTCGGGCAGGCTTCGTGGTGGAGTGGTTCATGTAACGGACTGCTGTTCACGAGGTCACGGGATCGATTCCCGCTTGGGGACAATCATTTGTGAGATATTCATAAATGTCGTAAATGTCATACAACTGTTTGTACTGTGTCTGGATGTTTTCTATGTATCATAAATAGGTATTTACAAAAGAAAAGTAGTTTATGTAATATATCCGTATTCTGGTACCCACAACACAAGCGTATAAGCTTAGCTTAGGACCAGAGGATGTTGTGTGAAAGGAACATAAATTATAAAAAGAAAAAACTATTCTATGTAACTTTATTTCACTAATAGTTACAATATTTTGGGATAGACTGCATTTTTGGAATGAAAGATTATTATGGACTCGTGTACAGATGAATCGTACAGTGTGTGTAAATAAATTACTATATATACATATAGTTTTTACTTACAATATGGTAATATAGATTCAGATTCTATGTTTGAGGAAATCGATAGCAAAACTTCCTTGCTCATAAAATCAACACGTGTATGATACGATCTTTATTTTAATCAGAGATTATGTTATTAGGATGATCATGTTTAATTTACTGTTATATTACCTATGGCCACGACATCATTTGCATTTTATTCTAAGTAGCATTTATGCAAACTATTTTTGCTTTAAATAGACATACTTTCATAAGTGACTATTTCACAACCACACACAGACAGTCACAGTACACGCTGCTATTTGTGATTAATTAACTATTCAAGTTTATGTAGGATCTTATAGCCTTGTATTAAGAAAAGAATGGAACGAAATTGAAATAACATTACCAAAAAAAAAAGAATTTAAATTTTGTGACTCAAGCGCTACTGTTGGTAATGTGTCTGGCCTGGGTGTGTACAATGTTAATATAATTTAAAAAAAAAAATTTGTATTAAATGACGTTGTGTGAAATACCGTAGTGATTATATAGCGTTTGTGAAATATCCAACAACTATGTTTATATTCTTCTAATGTAAATATCACGTATATTAGTATTAAACTAACTTATACTACGCATTAGTAAGAAGTCCGTTGCATTAGGGAATGTCACTCGAACTATAATCATCATGCTCATTACTTGGGGTCAGCGCAATACGTCTTTTTCTTCCACGCTTTTTTGTCTAACGTCATATCTATACTTTTCTATCTTTCATTATCATCTCTTAGACAATTTATCTATACTACATTATGATATGCGAAGATTCTAGATTTCGACGGTACGATACCAAATTATGCTCCATACAAAAGTATGGGTATCGTACTTCCGTTTTTTTTTTCGCGAAAGTTAAACCGATTTTAATAGTTTTTGCGTTATATTATAGATAAAGAGTATATCTATGCTTTTACCTCTTAAACTCAGCTGAAATGTTAACTGTAGGCAATTTGTGTTTTTATTTAAACGTATTTACTATATTATGTATTTGTAATACTATTTCATCTTCTGGAGTAATTTTTTTGTGTTTAACCTATTTATAGTCAATCAATCATCCACAGATTTTGAGTTTTAGACACTTAAATACATACTTATGGTGCTCTGTAGTCTCTGCCTATTCCCACGGGAAAATGGTGTGACGGTATGATGATGAATACATAGAAAACTCGTAAGTTTTGTAAAATGTTGTATGGTTACTAACCAATACTATTAATAAACTAATTCAAAACGCGAGGCTAGTTTGTATTTAGTTCTATCTCGCGCCGCTTTTATTGCATTGTTAATGCAGAAACAATGTAATTATATTTACTTGATTACACTTAATTTTAGCTCTCTCAGTCACGATCTAATCCTTATCTATCAGATTATTTTTGAATACTTCTATAGTTAATGATTAAATGGGCTTACCTACGCGGCTACGTGGTGTTTGACTATATGTATAGATACTAGACTAAACATACGAAAACATTCATTTATAACGTATTAAAATGGATTCGGATCACTTTAAGCTCTATGGAAAAAAGACATGGTTGGAAAAAAGAGGTTATTATAATTACCTACTTTACTTATTATAAAACAAAGTTGTGATTTTTGTATGTATGTCTCTATGTGAGCTTATGTCTTTACAAATACGCACTGGATCTTGATGCGATATTTTTTAATAGATAGAGTGGTTCAACAGGATGATTTTTTTATAGCATTTCTTACTTTTTTATCTTACGCGTATTACGTTGCGGGCAACAGCTAGTATATACTAAATGTGAGTTTTACTTGTCGTTTTGGAGTAGAATCATGTGTTACGCTGAAGTTAGTTACAAGCGTACTATTAAGGAAATAGTACGCTTGTAACGCTTGTAAAAACGCAATGTATATAGAGAAGATTTTTTAAAAGATTAACTCCTTTGATCTCTCTCTCCAACCAATAACGTCCTACGGTTGGGCCCGGGCCTTTTCCACACTGGGAGGGTTTTTCACTGCATCCCTTTAATACTAAAAGTGTAAAACGAGAATGTAATAGTATAAATAGATGTACAGTATTTTTTTTCCTTGTAGTTGCTTGAATATTTCAAATTACAAACACAAGTTAAACATCACATCTGTTAAACCTTTAATTTACAGAAATTACATAATAAGGAACATGTTGCAGTACCAATAAAATATATTGATAGGTTTCCTCATTCATTTGCAATATTCTAAAGGTATTGTCTATTGTCATTTACTTTTATGACCCATTGATTGTAATAATTTGTTTAGAGCGCGCGCCATAAATATATGTAATAAAAAAAATTAAAAGAACATCTTTAATCTCATTAAAATAGTGTTTAATTTAATAGCAAACCTGACTTTTTGGGCTCAGTACTACGTTAAAAGTAATTAAAGCAAGTTTATAATAGTAAACAGTAAAGTAGGTAATTATAAAGTCGTCCCAGAATCGCAAATATGTGATTGGACAGTTGCTAATGTCAAACTTGAAAATAATGCTGCCATATTTTTGGCAATAGTGTTGCCCACCCGTAATTTTTTCATCCCGGTTTGTACCGATCTTTCAACCGACCAGAAATATCGTACTATCTATTGCCTGCGAACTCGTACACGTGGAATTGGGAATCACTGCGTTGTATAATACAACATAGAGTAAA
The DNA here is from genome assembly GCA_916999025.1 of Orgyia antiqua. Taxonomy (NCBI): domain Eukaryota; kingdom Metazoa; phylum Arthropoda; class Insecta; order Lepidoptera; family Erebidae; genus Orgyia; species Orgyia antiqua. The sequence continues at coordinate 14,293,793 of OU779863.1, read as the reverse complement.
ATAAACATGTCTTGAAAACAAAGAAGGTTAAAAATTTGCCGTTTTACGGTTAGTCATTATTTGATTCCCGTCGCACTGTTCTATGATTCTGGCGAGCATGGCACCATGCTGAACTCTAGTATGGTTATTAGTTATTTGTTCGCGTGAGTGAGTTTGTACACGAATATCTCAGAAATAAAGTAATACCCAGGGTTGCAGTGGTCGTATCAATTTAATTATTTTACAAAATTATAAAATCTGTTAAATATTATGTTTGGCTTTTCGTTTAATTACGGTTGGAGGACATAACTATTTTAAAAGTGCAATTACCTAGGAACACAGTAAACGTCAAATAACATTTCTAATTCTGGGACATGCTATAGTATTGTCCTAAAACCAGAGCAACTACTCAGATTATGGCACACTTTACTGAAAAACTATTACTAATATTACTTATAACTATTTTAATTTCTTATACTTACAGAACTGTTGACTGTAACAAAAATATTAGGTATATTCCCATTGAAATACAAGAACAAATGTGGGAGCCCACAAAGCTTAACTTTTTAATTATTCAACAGTTGTCAATTAATATAAATTTCTCGTGACTAGCATCCACCACTGAAGCACTTATCAATGTGCGCCTAAGCCCCTGTAAACCTTTGTACCTAATAGCATATATCCTTGAATAACATTTAAGTATGTATTGAAAGGCACTAAGTTGTAAAGGCTGTACCTTTACAACTAACTGACTTCCCTTTTTTAAATACTTTGATCGCCGTATTTAAGAAATTTTCATGCATTTGTGACATTTATATATTTTTTTCTTTTTTTTGCTGTTGGTAATGTTACTGATCGGTAATGTTAATGAGATTCGTGTCCACTAAAAAGAATTTTCAGTTTCCACCGAATTTAATAGTTTATTTGGAGATCATTAAAACGTTATTTAACTCAGAGGGTATTAGTTCCGGTACTTGAACGATGTTCGCAGTGATACTAATGTATTATGTATTATACATAATTAATAATATAGGTACTTATATTTATTTTACATATTCCATCTCAATTTTTAGGGTTCCGTACCCAAAGGGTAAAAACGGGACCCTATTACTGAGACTTCGCTGTCCGTCCGTCCGTCCGTCCGTCCGTCTGTCACCAGGCTGTATCTCAAGAACGGTGATAGCTAGAGAGTTGAAATTTTTACAGATGATGTATTTATATTGCCGCTATAACAACAAATACTAAAAATAAAATAAAATAAATATTTAAGGTGGGCTCCCATACAACAAACATGATTTTTTTACCGTTTCTTGCTCGATACTAAAAACGTTGCCTTATGTTGCATAGATAATGGTACGGCACCCTTCGTGCGCGAGTCCGACTCGCATTTGACCAATTTTTTTGTAACGCAAAGGATATGTAAGAGATTGTTGATTGTCTTAAAATAATCTTGTTTTGTTTCGACATACTAAAATAATACATTGTTTTTGTATCATTATAACAAAAGGCTGCTTTTAAATTCAATGTTGTTTATTATGAGAGTAAAAACTGCTTTTGTCTAAATGTATAACTAATTTTGCGAGACGTATCCCTTTGTTAAATAATGTTTTGGAAAAACTTCGCCTAGTTTTACATAGCGATGTTATGCTATAGTTATTTATAACTTGACACAAAAAGCGATATCATTGCCAATGCCATATTATTTCACTGAATACTGTTTGGCAGCTAAGCGAACGTATGATGGTTGTGCTTAAATAATTTATTATATCATAAAAAAAAATTGTAATTACGTTTAAAAGTTAATGTCAAATATGATAAATGGTTCATTCTTTGTTACAGGACGAGACAGGACGATTGATGAGAAGAAATATAGTGAGATATGCCATCTTAGCTTATGTTATAACACTACAAAGGGTATCTTTACGGGTGAAGAGACGATTTCCTACGTGGCAACATGTCGTCGATTCCGGTAAATAGACCTAATAAGGGCTCTGTCAGATTACATTAATCGACTATGACTCCATGCGTGTATTGATATTACATTGAATGTTTATCTCCTTTATAATCGAGTGAGCATGAAATAACATTATAATAATACTCAGTCTCAAACAATAGCTTTGTGTAATGTTTGAAAAGTGAGAGTGATCTTTCTACGCAATAATACTTATTTACATAGCTAGCCGTCGTTTGCGATACGCTCGTCTGAAAGAATACTCCACCGAATACTACGAGACGATAGACGTTGGTAGGGCCTGTTTCAAGATAAATAAAGATTTCAATTTTCAAGTGAATTTTGCGGTAATATTTAGGGCTATGCTGATATGCGGACGCTTTTCTGTGGACCTTTAAATTTCAGATTAAGCGGTGATATTTATTAGAAATACCTAACATAACACATTTAACACGCTGGGCGGCTTTTTCCAATAGTAAGATATTCTTAATTAAATTTTTTCAGAAACATTTTATATTCTTTCTCATTTCAGGTCTCATGTTGGAAAGCGAGAGAAAGGTGTTTGAGAAGATGGACGGCAAAAGTCCTATGTCAAAATATTGGATGCCCCTGGTTTGGGCGACAAATATTATAAATAGAGCTAGAAAAGAGGGCTTGATTACTAGTGATCATATTGTACAAACACTATTAGTGGAACTGTCTGATATTAGAAGAAGACTGGGAGCTCTCATTGGATACGACACAGTTTGCGTTCCTCTTGTATATACCCAAGTAAGTTATAGACCTTACTCTATGTTAAGATTTTGTGACCACTACCTGTTATGACTTCGTCTGGATCCACAGGAATTTTATTTGAGGTCCGTTAAAAACTACTTGTACAATAATATTTCAGATATTTTTATTATACTCAGATATTTCATACTTCTATCAAAATAAAATTCGCGTGTCGCGATGTTAGACTAAGCTCTTCGGAAAAGACTACTCTTTTTATGATTTATCTCTAGTAGTCTCAAACTAAAGCTGATACCTTAACCATAGCTACCAGTACAATAAAAAAAAAAGAATTACTTATATTTTATGTAAATTCAATATACGTATTACAGCTAGCGCTTACATGTTTAGTAAATGGTAATTAGATGAACTGCCGCGTGCCTGATATGTTGAATGTTTTAGAGATAACTATAGACATAGTACGTGACTTTGTACTGTTTACAACACTCGAAGTATGTGTAGAGAGTGTCAATGAATGCACTAAGTAAACAAATGTGGATACAAATGCGTTTACCCATTATGAGCTTATGTTAACTGACGAGTCGCTTCGAATGTAGCTACGAGACCAAGTCAAGTGTCGATGAATAATTGTTTAAATACCTGTATAAAAACAAAGACAATATGATCTGTCATATGTCCTTATAATATTCTTTCCGGTGATAAAGCACGCAGCATATAATAACAAAATTGTAAAACATTAGATACTACTTATTTTCCGTGACTCGATTCGAATGATATTCAATAAGTAACATAAGTTTATTCAGAGAGAAATAGCTGTTTAATACTTACGGCGTTACTATAAATTGATGTTTTGGTTTTGCCTTTTCGGTGAATTAAAGACGCTGCTTATTTGAGAATATATTCTCCTTATGCTCTAAATGCCAGAGATGTTTATCGTTAATGTTAGTTCTATTAACACTGTTAGTTAATTTACAACTGTGGGTGGTAAATTGTAGATGAAAATACAATTAAAAGGTACTTTATCAGGCACGTGAACGCGCCGCGTGTTTTAACCAAAAATTTTTACAACTTTGATTCAATTATTTCGATATTTCGTAAAGTAATTTCAAAGTTCTACAAATTGAACAACTGTTTACTGTTGCCTACTTAGTTTTTGTGCTAAATTTAGGAATGCCCTTTCAAACAATCCAAATTTATTGCGAATTTAAGAATGACGTGAGACTCGAGGAACAGAGGGGATTCGGGAAAATCACGAAAGGTCGAAAAGTATAGAGAGGCCATATAAAAAGGATCACGTGTATTAAATTATTAATATTTTAAATTTTTTTAATTTTCATGTAATATTTTGTTAGAGAAAATATGAGAATATATTTTTTCCACGCGTGCACACACTGTCACAAAAAAGCCGAAACCAAAGTTAGTTACAAACGTAGCTGTACTCGTACGTACACAATGTCACACTGAAATTAGTTACATACATAGGAGAAACCAAAAGATAAACAAAGTAATATTACTTTTACAAACGTACAGAAAAGTACAAAGAAATCCTAATGACTTTTATAGCAAAAACGTTTAAACAATAATAATAAAACTCTAGCTCAAACTTGGCTTACATAGTTTAAAATCTAAAAAAACACACTTGAATATCTTGCAAATGTTTTAAAATTGTTGCATCGCCATCAGTCCTTTTTATGTGTGCAAAATTCTAGGTCAATCCGCCAAATGAGTGAAAAACACTCTCAAAGATTCCGTTTCATAGATTTATACATATATACATACATACACATATTGATACATAGATACGAATGAAGCTAATGAAAGCATCTTAAAATAATTTTCAATAATTTTGTTAATTTCCTTATTTCAGCAATATGGCATAATAGTACAAATAGACGGCTAACATTTAGAAAACAATGTCCTCAACAATCTTGTAACATGGTATTTCTTGTAATTGTAATTAACCTTGGCCTCAGTATTTACATGACAGCAAAAACATCCGATTATCAAAGGTATTATGTACCTTCTTTTGTAACTAAATGAGACATTTGAAGTATTTAAATGTACTTGAAGTATTTTTAGTTTTTCCTTCACGGGAGATTCTTAATTAAAGCGTATTTATCCGTCAATTATGCATTTAATAGAGCCGACTTCTCATAACTGAATAGAAGAAAAAAAATAAAATTGCACAGATAATTCCATTATTTTTAAGGTAAAATTTGCAAACAGGATTTGATTATTTATCAAGTAAAAAAAATATACAAATGTACCTATTTCGGAATTTAGTATTTTGCACTAAAGTCTAAAGTAAAAGAGATGATATAAGATCTAAGATTAAATTCGGAGAAGAGAGTGACAGAATTTTACTCAGAATGTGAGTTATAAATTTTTGACCGACTTCAAAAAAAGGAGGAGGTTCTCAATTCGTCTGTATCTTCAACAGTTCGTATTTCTAAAATGGTTATAAATATTTCTACGCCTCTGCTTACCTAATTATACTTATTTTATGTAGTGAAGGAAACAATGGATATTGTTTTTTTTGTTTAACCGCTTAACATTTGTTAAACCAAGGTAGGAAGAACTATTTTTACATATACATTGTTAAATGTAAACACAATTGTTAACAAAAACCTAATGTTTTATTTTTTTGCTGGATCATTTGTGCTGTTTTTAATATCATTGAGCTTTTTGTTGAGGTTAAGCGTCTCTGTTGGAACTTTTCGGTCATAAATACATACTATTATGTATGTATATATAACCCACTGCTGACGCGACTTCTTTTTCGTGTAGTCTGAAATTTCCAAACACCCCTTTTTCGCATTGGATGGTAGCCTGTGACCTTTCCCTAGACTATTGCGTACATTCATTTACATCGGTTCAGTAGTTTTGACGTAGAAGAGCGACATAAAGGTAGCCAGAATAAATTTCACTTCTATAGTTTTAATAAAAAATGAAATGGATACTGATTTGGCTGGTTACAGTATAATGACCAAGGTTCAAGGTCAGAGCGATATATACGGATATCCGTCATCTAAAATAAATTAGTCAGACGTTTGTTAATATAAGTCAGTTTAAAATCAGAACTTGCTTAAAACAGCCGTGTTTAGGATTTACACTCACTTTCATAAACTCTCCTCTCTTCTCTCCAGCCCATTTACGTCCCACTGTTGGGCACGGGCCTCCTCCACTTTGGAGGGATTATGGTCTACTGTACCGCGCTGACCAGGCGTGTTGGCACAGGGTTTATTTTTGAGTTTTCCGTCTCTCACAGATAATGTTATATGTGTGCTATACCCCTTAGCTGACTTTTACAGCACCCTTGGGAGGAGATGGGGTGGAGACACTTGTATTCTTAATCCGTCACCACACGGAGGAAAAACTTTCATAAACTCATTGAGATGCAATTCACAGATACATTTTAATTTCAGGTAGTGACATTGGCTCTCTATACATACTTCGTAGCTGCACTAATGGGCCGCCAGCTGGTGCCTCCAGCGCCCGGTAGTACCTCAAAATACGAGCCTGATGTTTACTTTCCTCTCTTCACAGCACTTCAAGTAAGTTATCCTTATATCAGAAATTAAGAAATCATTCTAACCTTACTAATATAATTTGAAAAAAGAACTTTTTTAAAAGAAAAGCATTATTTAACCGTGCTATTGTGATTCTGATAACATTGTAATTCATCCTTTATTCTCGAACAGATTAAAATACAGCTACATACTCGTATATACAACGTGTTTCAGAAAGGTGTAGTCATATTTGACAATCGTTACACATGGCCGGTGACTAGGCACTAGGCATGGATGAAATTACAAATACTAGTTATATTATGACTTTTATGTGTTCTTAAAAGTTTAATTATTTTATTAAATTAATCGATCTTGTTTAACTATAACACTACTATGAGGTCATCTTTTATCGTAAAGTTCAATCGCATTCAATAAACCGTAAACATCTCATAATTGATGCGTTTCTGGTAGTTATTTAATAGTAGGCAATAAACAAAAAAAAACTTACCAACTGTATTTTTCTATGTGTAACTGTAATATTTATACGGTCTTATTCATAATGACTTATCGGAGGTTTAAACGGAGATTTTATCGAAGAGATAATAAATGTTTTAGCGTAAAAATACTATTATGAACAACAAGTTTGGACAATTTTCGCGAACCTATTTTAGCGAACTTTTAAACCTCCGATAAATCATTATGAATAAGACCAATAATATTTAAGGCCTATCTAATGCAACTTTAAATTATGACTACTTACACCTTTCTGCAACACGTTGTATATATGTATATTAACAAACGATTCGTTAACGATTTTTAGGCTATAATTTCCTGTACCCTTGCCACGGTCGCGTTAGAAAGTTGGACAATTATGATACAACACTAGAAGGTTGCTTATAAAAGAATTACCTCTATAACAAATACGGACACAAAAAATACTAATTTTAGGACGTATTCGTTTATATATAAAGTAATAGTATTAGTATTTTATTTATGGTAATAGTATGTCAATAATCTATACTTCTCTATTAATATTTTAAGCTGAAGAGTTTGTTTGTTTGAACGCGCTAATGTCACGAACCACCGAACTAAGTACTGCCGGCGTATTATGAGCTTTTTAAAATCGTTCAAGTTTCAGGCAGGCCGTAAACTGCATTGCTAAATTAGGTATTATGGCAAAAATAAAACTTATAGTTGAAAATTTTTAGTTAGTACTTTAACTTTTAGTTGTACCTTCTCCTTTATAATGTATGACTGGTTTAGCGAACTGACTGACTAATAATTTGTTCATAATACGAATTTGCCAGACAGTTCAATTCACGGCGTAAACTGCCTGTGAATAAAAGCTCATAATACGGCTGCTGGTCCGAACTAAAAAATTCTTTCAGTGTTGGATAGTACATTAAGACGGGACGATACCAAATTATGCTCCATACAAAAGTATGGGTATCGTACTTCCGTTTTTTCTTCGCGAAAGTTAAACCGATTTTAATAGTTTTGGCGTTATATTATAGATAAAGAGTATATCTATGCTTCTATCACTTTCTTTTTTTCAAAACATAATAACTAAAAGAAATATGACGATCCGAAAATCCCACTTTTTTCGGTTTTCTTAAGATAAAGGTTGTCTGGAAGAGATCGCAATATGCGATAAGACCGCCAATTGTACATGTTATATTGTTGCATTAGTTAAGTGACATGTAATTTATGGTGTACAATAAAGTGTATTCTATTCTATTCTATTCTATTCTAAAGTAGCAGCGTCTATCACACAAATTTGGTAAAGTTTTACCACAAAAGAAAGTGATAGAAGCATAGATATACTCTTTATGTATAATATAACGGAAAAACTATTAAAATCGGTTTAACTTTCGCGAAAAAAAACGGAAGTACGAAACGTCTTTTTTCAAAGAATTTGTAGGTAAAATCCGCTTCATCTATATTTGTCCCTTTCAGCGCGGCGCTCGGGAATAGGGATAGCAATACCTAAGGCAAATACCTAAATTAGCAGTACAGTACCCTCTTAATCGAAGATAGCTATCGGTTATGCTACTTTCTTATCTATATTCACAGTAAAGATAGAGATTAGAATTATTATAGCTATCTAAAATTTATTATCATGATTAAGTCGTTATTTTTGTATGTCCCTCCTCTCTCTCTCTCTCCCTTCGGCTCATAAATGTCCCACTGTTGGACAAGGGCCTCCTCATGTTTGGAAGGGATTTTAGTCTACTAGGGTTTATTTTCGAGTTTTTCATCTCTCACAGAGGATATTATCTGTGTACAATATCGCTTAGCTGGCTTTTATAGTATCTTGGGAAGTAAATGGAGTGGTGACACTTCTTAGCCCATCACCACACGGATTTTTTTAATAGATAGAGTGAGTCAAAGTAGCCATGATTTTAGCAGTTAACGAAAGCAGTATAGTTAATGTTTTGGTGTGTCGTGTTAATATAAACGACAAGGAGGTCAAGTTCGTACTCATGACCGCGGGCCAAACTTCCTCACCTTATCTTTTTATGAATTACTCTTACGTAATTATTTCTACAACATGTAATTCATTATATACGGCTTTTATTACCACACGCAAAACCATGGGTTCAATCAATTCAAATTATACTGCTGAGCAGCTTTTAGTACAGGGAATAAATATTTAATATCTAATACATTTTTTAATACATAATTTAAAATCTTTCATTTTAATTAAATAATATAATTATTCATAAATAATAAATTAATTATTAATTTTACAAAAACAATTTTGGAGAAGTTTATAAACAAGTTTTCTACGACTTTGCACCACTCTTAATTTTATGGCGACAAAGTCGGAGGTTACAATCGAATGGATATTTCATTTCGTCTTCTGGTCCCAAGCTAAGCTTATATGCTTGTGTTATGGGTACAATAAAGTAAATAACAACAGTAATAACAGTATTTAAATAGGAACTTATAATACATAGTAAACACAACAGGCAGTACAAACATTTGTATGACAATTATAAATATCATACAATTGATTGTTACGAGCGAGATTCGTACCCGCGACCTCGTGTACGGCAGTATGTTACATCATAAGTCTTAAAACTATCATTTATAACTTGGATTCGCCTTTACAAGGCTCTAGATTATCTTTATCCTCTTTATCATCTCTCCGTGTGGTGACGGATTAAGAATATAAGTGTCACCACCCCATTTCCTCTCAAGGGTGCTGTAAAAGTCAGCTAGGGGATATTGCACACAGATAACACTCTCTGTGAAAGACAAACTCGAAAATAAACCCTGTGCCAATACGCCTGGTCAGCGCGGCACAGTAGACCATAATCCCTCCTATTGTGGAGGAGGCCCGCGCCCAACAGTGGGACGTAAATGGGCTGGAGAAGAGATTATCTTTATACCAAATTTTATTTATGTCCGCTCAGTAGTTTTAGCGTGAAACATTGATAGACCGATAGACAAAGATAAACACTTTTGCATTTTTAATATTAAGGTAAGAATTACGTGTTTACAGTTTTGCTTCTACGTCGGCTGGTTGAAAGTTGCTGAGGTGTTAATAAATCCTTTCGGCGAGGACGACGACGATATCGAACTGAACTGGCTCATAGACAGGCACATAAAGGTATGTAACCTTTGACTATATTAAATTACCTTACTCATACACATCGAAATCGAAGGTTGACAGATAGTTTGTGAATTTTCACCTTGCAGTCTGTGAGGCCAGACAGGTTGGCGTTAATAACTAGTATAGGTATCTGTTTTGTATTTACGTGTAATGATTATACAATTTATAAAGATGAAACAGTATACATATACAATACATAAGTACCGGCTGCAGAATTAATAATAATAATAATCTTTATTGGGACTAATAAATTTGTACATTCATCGAGCGTTTGCTATAATAAACTAAATTTTACGCATATTTGTGATTAGAAATCCATCCATCCATCCATCAGCCTCTCTCCGTCCACTGTTGGACATGGGCCTCCTCCATAGAACGCCACAACGTGCGGTCCTGTGCCGCCTGCATCCAATGTCTCCCCGCGACCTTGACGATATCGTCGCTCCACCTTATCGGGGGCCGCCCAACGCTGCGTCGTCCGGTACGTGGTCGCCACTCTAGGACTTTTCTTCTCCAACGATCGTCAGTCCTACGAGCGATGTGGCCTGCCTATTGCCACTTCAGCGTGCTAACCTTTCGGGCTATGTCGGACACGCCAGTTCTCCTACGGATCTCCGGATTTCGGATTTTATCCCGTAGGGAAATACCGAGCATAGCCCTGATTGTATGATTGAGTGATTAGAAATAGTGCATATATTTTTTTAGACTTATTAGGCTATTAGTTTGTCCGTTAAGAGAATCATACCTGAACAGAAGTTTGTCTCGACAATTATTATTTAATAACTGTTCAAAACGGAACTCAAGTCTATCATACAAGGCCACTCACATTGAATTAACACGCACCTGTATAATTATTTAAGATAAGTACACATTATGTACGTCAACAAGAAGTTAGTGTATTACCTGCTTCTATTTAGAGCCACTGGACCGTAATCGGTAATAATTAACTACTTTTAATAATTCCGGAAAGGTAATCAAGGCATCTTTGAAAAAGCTATCCATCACACTACATGCGTAAGATTTTATTCTCCGAAACGTCGTGCCAAAATTTAAAACAAATATACGCGTCTAAATCCGTAAAAAGTACTTTTATTTAAACACTACATGCAGTTAAGATCTTCACAGAATAATTATTATTTATGGCTATATTTAGCTGATAATCTAAATATATATAATACTAGCTGTCCCGGCAAACGTTGTTTTGCCATACTAAAAAAAAAAGATTTGAAAAATAGATGTTGGCCGATTCTCAGACCTACTGAATATGTATGTAAAATTTCATAAAAATCGGTCAAGCCTTTTCGGAGGAGTACGGTAACTAACACTGTGACACGTGATTTTTATATATTAGAAGATTATAATAAGTATTTAATCCACAATTAAATTTGTCTCGCACCTGACTGCTTTTATAGAGTTCGATAGGTATATAAAATGGCTCTTTAAGAGGCCACTTCGATCTTAAGAGGATACCAAAATAGCTTCGTGCATTTTTCTACGTACGAAGTTTTCATTTTTTCTTTAGATTGAATGGCTAGAGCTCTAATTTTTAAGTATTTGTTTTTTCAATATATAATCTAGGATCGCATAAACTCAGAAACGCGATTGAAAAAAGTTTTCTCGATAGAAAATCTTAGCGAAACAACCTCTCTCATTTTTTATTTTTTTCATTTGTCGGTCTATTATCGCGTATTAACTAATGAAATAACTTTAAAAACATAAGTAACTATTATATATAGAAACACGTAAACCGGAATTAAAATATATTTAGTAGATTTTGAGTAAACAAAAAAAATATCCCTAATTCTTCATTTTCTATACCTACTAGCTGTGTTAATAGGTACATGTCGACGATAATATTGATGTAGGCCCGTAAATGTAATGTCTGTCCACCTGTCTGTCAAACTCTTTTTCTTAACAGGTTTTTTCGTCTATTGATAACGCCATTATGTTTTATAAGGCGTTCTAGACACCATTTAATAAGCCTTAACGATTAAACAATACATTATAACATTTAAATATACATAGTATGAGTGATGTTAGATTTAGTATACGCAATGTAGTCTGAGATCACAGAGTCAGCTAATATTACTAATCTTCACAGCGGTAAAATGTATTAGTTATTCTATAGGTATTATAATTGCGTCCATAGGAAGGGCGCATTTCGAAAAGACACCGTGGTCCCTTTTGATTTGCTGTCACATATATTAACGGAGGAGCAAAATATTAGCGTAGAGGCCTTGATTAACCTTTCATGGTCATGGTATGGCCCTAGGGTAAATACGCCTCAGGCCCATAGGAACCTTCTAGTTTGATAAGAAGTAGAAAGTTAGGGTGGATATAGGGTCTCATACTAATTACAAGTGACCTAAAATTTTCGTTAGATATATAAACACGTTAGCTAGACTGAGCCCTTTTAACAATACGTTCCGGTCAACGTGCTACAGACTAATTACTAGTAATTAACCTGAACCTCAGATTATCACCATATTATTCCGCACGCAAGGCGATTGATGTATACTGAACATTAAGCACAACGACCAATGAAAATGTATTGTTTCATACCCCGCAAACCGCGCCTTCTTCCAATGTTGATGCGTTTAGTCCTTAGAGTACCTACTAAACTAACAGCAGCAGGTAACCACGACGTTCTCTATGACAAATATACTGCCACTTTGGGGGGGGGTGCTGATGTAACTCACACACACTCTATCACGTCATTTAATTGGTTGATACGCACGCCCCGCCTCAAATCGCCTCACACTAAGAGACGATAGCGTCCATACACAACGAGTATGGTGATTGTTCTCGTACCTTTTTCAGCGAGGGTTGACTTATAAAATGACACCTCCTGTGGGATTAAAGCTCTAAGGTTTAGTCGTTAACAAAATCTTTTAATGCTCTATCTATCGGAGGTTATGTGTGTCCTGCAGCTATAAAGAACGCCTGATACCAACACTGTGCCGTATAAGGGTTGTGAAGAAGATAAAATCATCCAAATACGTTTGCTAAGACTAGTTCTATTTGCGATTAGTACATTATTATAATCATTTAACTCCTTATTCTCCCATTTCCGTGTGGTTAGGAATACAAGTGTCATCACCCCATTTCTTCCCCAGGGTACTGTAAAAGCACTAAAAGCCAGCATACAGATATTGCTACCAGGGAATGTCAACTTTGAGAGACGGAAAATTTTAAATTAAACCCTATGCCAACACGCCTGGTTAGCGCGGCATAGTAGATCAAAAACCTTCCAAAGGAAGAGGAGGCCTGTGCCCAACAGTGGGACGTTAAGGGGCTCGGATGGGATTCAACTCCTTTTACATCTAAGAACAGTGTATGAAAGTAAAGGTCTGGTGCTGGAATAACTATTTTTCTATCTAGGCTAATTACACTGTTTTATATTTACCTACTTAAAAACCATTATGACTACCGGATGTATAAATTAATGTATGTAATAAATCTGATTAGTCAAATACATAATAATATATTAAGGTTTATATTACATTGAATGCTTAGTAGCACAGAATCGAATGTGTATCATATCCTATGACCATGTGCTATATTTAAAAAGATAATGGTACCAATTCTAAGTACACAACTAAAGTTAACTGAAAAAACCGGTCAAGTTCGAATTGGACTTGCATACGGAACCTCCGTATATTTGTCGTCATACAGGCTCTAAATAACACCGAATAACAGAATATGGGCAGGAGGATGATGAAGATGAGTATATGTTAATTTATAAATTTTTGCATTTGACATGTTATGCCTTTTACTTAATAAATCACACTCAATTAAGTAAAAGGCATAGCATGTCAAATGCAAAAATTAATTAATTAATAATGAACGTCGCGTCATTATTTCAACCATTCGTATCATATCTTCTATCTATTCTGTGATTCGTATTCTGGAAAGAATACTCAAGTGTTGGTCGAGATGGTGTAAACCAATCTTAATAGATGGCGGTGTACGTAAAAATATATAAACTCATGCGAGTGACAGTTATGGTGGTTAATTTGAAAGTGTTGCAAGTAGACCGCAATAAGCTCAGTTGGAAGAGCTTCGGAACGGTATTCCGAGGTCATGGGTTCAAGTCCCACTTGGGGCATTTTTCACTTTTTCCACCATAATTTGATTTATTAAATGAGTAGGTATATGTTGTTGTAGCATAAACTGATATACACTAACTGTTAAATTTTCAGCTCTCTAGCTATCACCATTTCAGAGTAAGAGACAGACGGATAGCGAAGTCTCAGTAATAGGGTTCCGTATTTTTAGAACACTAAAAACAAACTAACATACCTACTTTATCTCCAAAATCGTAAAATTGTGAGAGCGATTTATAATATCTTAGCGAGAGCGAATTATAAGTAATACTATGCCCGTAGCGTAGCACTTAGCGGGGTGATAATTAATTACCCACAAAAACATCCTATTTTACATTACAAAGGTCTCATATATCAATATCTTGAATCAGGTTGATTAAAATTGTGTTTAAAATTTCAGGCCGCGTATATGATAGTTGATGAGATGCATGAGGAGCATCCTGAACTTCTCAAAGACCAATATTGGGAGGAGGTGGTGCCGAAAGACTTGCCATACACTGTAGCTTCAGAACATTACCGTCGCCACGAGCCGCCATGCTCCGCTGATCATTACAAAGTGAAGGCTGAAGATGCAGTTTACGCCAACGTGCAAGCTCCTAGGAAGAGCCATGATGAAACTTATGCAGATTATGTAATATATCAAACATATTTTTTAAACCTGGTTCCTAATTTATTATGGCGATCCTAGTGGTCGTAACGGACTGTCGTTCACGAGGCTGCGGGTTCGATTCCCGCTCGGGACAATTATTTGTGTGATATTTATAATAATCAAACAAATATTAGTTCTGCGTCTGGGTGTTTACTATGTATTAACAAAAAGAAAGTAGTTTATGTATTATATCCATATTCTGGTACCCATAACACAAGCATAATAAGCTTAGCTTGGGGCCAGAGGATATTGTGTGAAATGTCCATGAATATTTATTTAATTTAATATTTCTTTAAAAAAGTACGATAGCTTTGTAATTCTCCTATCCAGTTACTTAATAAACTAAACACACCAAATTTCATTTACATCTGTGTTGTCGTTTAGTACCTGTGTTTAAAAAAAATCTGTTATAAAGAAACGTAGAGAAGCATTACCTGGATATATATTATAATTTAAAATAGATAAATGCATACATAGGAATATCGAATCTAAAGCTCCGAATTTGTAGCTATCTACAGATAAGAATCTGTAGATAGATATCTCATACAATAATATCGTTTCCGATATCACGTAGTTAGCTTCATACATTTAAAATTACACTTCTGTTTACAGGAAAGTGTAGATACACCGCTTGTTGAACGAAGAAAGAACTGGTTCCAAAGACAAATATCAAGAATGGGTTCTGTAAGATCAGCGTCCACAGCGTATTCTTCAGGCGGTCTCTTCGGAAGGAATCGGCATAATTCGGTGGTGTACTCAAGCCCAGAAGCTGGACAACCTGTAGTTCCACCTCCTCCTCATCATAAAATGTCTTTATATGAAAGACTAGTTGGGCGCAAGTCTGGCCGCGGTCAGCATAGACAGAATTCTAGACACGGTAATATTAATGTATCTACTTGCTAGCAATAATATTATCAGCTTTTTCAAAACTTTCCAAAGGATACCGAAAGTAGAATGGTTATTCTACTTTCTAGGGTACGTTCAAAAAATCTCACTTCGGTGTCCATCTGTCAGTCCGTCCGTTACTTTTTTTACTCAGCAACGAATGAAAGTACAGACGTGAAACTCATACGATACGTAGATCTATGTGGTCCCTTGCTGTAAAGAATACAATCAATATTTTAGATCTACTCGTTATCGAAATACGACCTTTTGGGCATTGCGACTTACTTTAGGGAATCAAAGCTTACCCGTTGCCCTAGAGACTTAAAAATTGGCATAAGCCAAGCCTATATAGTGCTGATATAGAGAAAAATCCAAAAACTTGTAATTGTCGTAAGATTACAAACAAAAAATTAATAATGCAACGCTTACATACTAGCAGCGCTCGTGACATAGCGGCGATTTTACGAGCAGATCCATCTATCGTGGACTAGTTACGAAACCCTGAGTATACGAGTCTAACTCGTACTTGGCTGGTTTTTTTTATAACATCTAAAGAAGAAATTAGCTTAATGTAAAACAAAATATATATTTTATTCAACTACGCTCATCATTACTGTGCCACAGCTGGGCACTTAGTGGGGTGGTCATTACATAATATAACATTCTATTTTAGATCACAAAGGTATCATATCAATATCAAATTTTAACCAGTTTTATCCAGAAGTTCTCACATTTGGTTTCATAAATATCTATAATGCTATTATTATTTACAGGTCAAAAAAGCAACGGTTCAGCAGTTCCCATAACTCTAAGAAATCGACCTCGCATACCTACACCAGATGTCACTAAAGAAGTATTAGACCGTGAGAATAGGATAGCTATGGGCATGCAGAATATGGGCGTGATTATGGCCCAAGGATATCAAAATGAAGTGCCTGTTTTAGGCGCACTGGTATTATCACCAATCCAAGAGCTCGATAGTGGATCTGTTAACAATACCTTGCATGCTGGCCAGCCAGGTACTACAGCTTTAGCGCAAGCGGTATTGCCAGCACTAGCTTCTGGAGGTATAACACCTATGTTGACTGCTACGCCAGTAACATTAGCACCGATGAATGTTACACAACTTACAAGTTTAGTAAATTCTACACCGTCTACTCCCCGTGCAGAAAGAGGAGCGGCTGACGGTTCAGGCGGTTCACCGCATACTCTACGAGCTACAGTTACAGAACTCCCAATATCTGACCGTGAAAGTGAGCACAGCGCCGCCAGCACAGGAACTCCACCAGAATTCACAAGAAAACGTACAAGCTCTAAAAGAGGAGAAGTTTATGTGTAAAATGTCCGTCTAAGACGTAATGGTGCTTGTAATGTGATCGTTGGAAACATTTTCGTCGCAATAATACGGCGAGCTTACGTAAATGTTGACCATTTGAAAGATTTTATATTTTTAAATTCTGAACTTATAGTCATTGCAAGTTAAGGACGGAATAGAAATTCATAATTTTGTAAATACTAGTTAAAATTAAGCATGATCGTAAATCGTAATTAAGCTACCAAGTGCATAAAAGAAGGTTAAAATATGTGATCATTTTAGTTTAATTTTTTAAACTATTTATCGAGATCGTGCGGCAAAATAAGAATGTAATGCACAAAAAAGCTACTATTTTAGAAGAGATCAATATTTATTGCCGCCAGCGATGTAATAATATGGCCCACTTAGGTCTTATTAATATGTATGTACTAAATCATACGTTAAAATGAGCCAGCTCGTTTTATTAGATAATGCCTTTATAGTAATAGAAATGAAATTTTGCACACACAGGGATTGAATTGTATAGATTTATTATAGTATTTTTTTATTATTATAGAGCATTTTTAAGTTTATTTGTGACTTTTTTATTTAATAACCTAACCCTAAATATTATTCATACAGTCATTTTATTTTGGCTATGTTGTCCGATTTCATTACGCACGTAAGATTTTTGGATATACTTGGAGCTAGTGCCCTGTCCTTGTCATGAAATGCCACCGCCCCGATTTTTTCCCAGGGTGCCGTAAAAAGCCAACTAAAGGATACTCTAGGCCGATAATATCTTTTAGCAAAACTCCAAACAAAAGTCCGTGCTAAAACGCCTTCTGCGTGGCATGAGTAGACCAAACGTTCTGCCAAAGTGAAGGAGTCTCGTGCCTAACAGTGAAATGTTAATGAGCTGAGAAGAAAATGTGGCGTTAACAGAAATCTCATATGGGTGACATACATAATGTGTGATAAAAAAAATCTTGGAATAGGAAATGTTTTTAGCACCACTAGGCACCACTTAAACTAAGTTTAAATATGATACTCTATGAGTCTAAACATAATGTTGATATTTGTGACAGTTTGTGATCTAGGTGGACAAGTAATATGTCGTCCACAAGTTCACCAAGGGAATCTTCCCGAGCTAGGTACACAAAAGGAGAAAAATGCATATTTATACACATAATCCTATCATTTACCTTAGTACTTGTAATATGCCTTATATATTGTGTTCACATATCTTTAGTCTTTCATACCAGAGAAGATATTTTTAGATTATCACTGCGGTCTTCCAAACCATATAGAAGTAAGTACTCTAGATTTTTTCTATTAAATTTTTAATGATGGACAAATCAATTCAGCTCTTGAACGTGTTTTTTTATTCTCTACTTATTCAAATAAGTAGTAAGTAAGTTGATCAAGCGTGTTAGTAAATAACTGATTAATTTTTTTCCGTCAATGTAATGTAAGTAGTGTGGTGACGGATTAAGAATACAAGTGTCACCACCCCATTTTCTCCCAAGGGTGCTGTAAAAATCAGCTAAGGAATATTGTACACAGATAACATCCTCTGTGAGAGACGGAAAACTCGAAAATAAACCCTGTGCCAACACGCCTAGTCATCGTGGCACAGAAAACCATAATCCCTCCGAAAGTGGAGGAGGCCCGTGCTCAACAGTGGGACGTAAATGGGCTGGAGAAGAGAACGTAGTGTTTTACTTGTTGTTAGACAATCAGTTTGCACAGATTTATTCCTACGAATTTTTACTAGACATGGATTAAAAATTAACAACACGTCTCACGTCTGGTCAACACAATTCGGTTATGTTGACTGAACTTACTTATTAATAGAACTGAATAGCTTATAACTTCAATTTTAAATGTTAACAACAAAAGTGTAAAGAAATACGTATTTACTCATAGGACAAGGGCAGCAAGAAATAAAGTACCAATACATCGGTTTAGTGTTTATCAATGCAACAAAACACGAGATTATTTGCAATACACTGTTGCTACATGAACGTTGGTCACTGTCACCCGGGCAATGTGCTGCAATAAGGACAGAGCCTGCTCTATCCGATTATCTTTATCTATGGAAAATTAAATATAAAGTTGGAAAACAAGATATTAGTGAGTGGATATTTGGAGTTTTAGATAAGTATAACATGTGGATGAAAATATGTCTAGAAGTATTACCCACTTAAAAGATCTCTACAATATCGTAGAGGCTGGAAAAAGCCGTTAAATCTGCGTTTATAGGCAGTTACTATAGACACAGGCAGTTCTTGGCTTTTAGCGTGACGATATATGTATTATTATAGCCTATTACCTATTTGTTATCCTGATGTATTAGCTATACAACTGTAAAGTTTCCTCAAGCTCCATTCAGTGGTTTTTGCGTGAAGAGTGACGCATCTTTAGAAACTTTCGCGTTAATTAATTCAATGTATTAAGGATTATTTTAATCTGAAATATTTTCTTTTGTCGTAATATACAAATAGACACATATTATTCCCAGTTGTATTTTTACTCTATCTCTCTTTAGTCAATAAACATCCCACTGTCGGGCATATTGTCATAGGGTTCAGTTTTGTCTGTTCCGTTTCTCACAAAAGATGTTCTCTGCTTAAATTATCTCTCAGAAAGCTCTTGTAATACTTTGGGAAGGAAATGGGGTGGTGACGTTTGTATTCTTAAGCTGTCACCACATGGACACACGTGTGATTTTAATTGAATACAATTTGAAACAAGGAGCTAGAGAAACGAAGATAGTTTTTTTTCAAATGTATACCAAAAGATCTAGGTATATATGTAGAGTAGGGGTAGGACATGGGCGTAGCGTGCCTTGGTGGGTTCCAGTATAAAAAATTATTTGGGGCCCTTCTTCTTCTTCTTCTTCTTCTACGGGCGGTATCCACAACTCGACGACTTAAGTGCGCCTATTTTGTGTGATGGAGGGTAGTGGGCTGGTTACTCCAGCCATCCCAGCTCCACCAGGAAGTTCCCCAGCTTCTTGACGTCGCCGAAGACCTCCCGGAGGCTACCCGGTGATCCCAGGTAGTTCGCCCGGTAAATTGCCACTCCGCTGCAATCTAGCAGCACGTGAGCGGCTGTCTCCTCAGCCTCCATGCATGCCCTGCACAGGGGGCTGTCCGTGATACCTAGGTTAAAAAGGTGTCTGTTAAAATTGCCATGACCTGTCAATGCGCCTGTTATGAGACGCATCTGAGATCTGTTTAGCTGTAGTAGTGCTCTTGTGAACCGACGATTAACTCTTGGAAGCGCCAGTTTGGCTTGTCTGCATTCCTCCAGGCCATTCCTTGGGGCCCTTATAAAGGGTAAAGTTGTCTCACATAAGAAAAAAAAACTCTGAACAACATTTCTGAAATAATAAAAAAATTGGAAAGTGTTTACTAATTTTTCTTTACGCACGTCGGGGCCTCCTTAGCCCGGGGGCCCCGTATAATTGATACGGCTGATACGGCGGTAGTTACGCCCCTGGGGTAGGACTAGGTATCTTGATAAGGTTTAATATCCAGGATTAATACCATCTCAGATTCCGACATCAAGCGGTCAGGCCCTCAAGTCCACTATTTTGGAACAATTGTCGTACCGGCACAATACCGGCACGATACCGTTGCAATTGAAGTCAAAATCCGTAGTCTGCTATATGCCGTCATAACGGTCGTTCAATGGTAATAGAATTGTCGATCTCTTTTATCTATGCATTGAATTTTCGGTCTCTTTTATCTATGGATTGTGTTAGAATGGTATTTATGTGTTGCCGTTTTTAAAAAATGCGTTACATAGTTGAAGTGATTTTCGAAAAACTACTAATAAATTTAAACATTTAATCATGCTAGATTTCGTTTAGATATATTTGTACATACTATTTATTAGTATAAAAAGCAATGTGAAGTTTAGGAGATTAGTAAATTGCAATAAATTACAAAGAACATATAAATTAAATGTAACGATTTTAAATGTCAAGCTGTTACATTGTTTTGCTATTCATTAACTCAATTGTTTGTTTTGTTTAGATTACATTCCTTTTCCAAATTTTTTGGTCTTTTAGGGTTCCGTACCCAAAGGGTAAAAAACGGGACCCTATTACTGAGACTTCGCTGTCCGTCCGTCCGTCCGTCCGTCTGTCACCAGGCTGTATCTCAATAACGGTGATAGCTAGACAGTTGAAATTTTCACAGATGATGTATTTCTATTGCCGCTATAACAACAAATACTAAAAATAAAATAAAATAAATATTTAAGGGGGGCTCCCATACAACAAACATGATTTTTTTACCGTTTCTTGCTCGATACTAATAACGTTGCCTTATGTTGCATAGATAATGGTACGGAACCCTTAATGCGAGAGTCCGACTCGCACTTGACCAATTTTTAGGGTTCCGTACCCAAAGGGTAAAAACGGGACCCTATTACTGAGACTTCGCTGTCCGTCCGTCCGTCCGTCCGTCTGTCACCAGGCTGTATCTCAAGAACGGTGATAGCTAGAGAGTTGAAATTTTCACAGATGATGTATTTCTATTGCCGCTATAACAACAAATACTAAAAATAAAATAAAATAAATATTTAAGGGGGGCTCCCACACAACAAACATGATTTTTAGGGTTCCGTACCCAAAGGGTAAAAACGGGACCCTATTACTGAGACTTCGCTGTCCGTCCGTCCGTCCGTCCGTCCGTCCGTCCGTCTGTCACCAGGCTGTATCTCAAGAACGGTGATAGCTAGAGAGTTGAAATTTTCACAGATGATGTATTTCTATTGCCGCTATAACAACAAATACTAAAAATAAAATAAAATAAATATTTAAGGGGGGCTCCCATACAACAAACATGATTTTTAGGGTTCCGTACCCAGTATCTCAAGAACGGTGATAGCTAGACAGTTGAAATTTTCACAGATGATGTACTTCTATTGCCGCTATAACAACAAATACTAAAAATAAAATAAAATAAATATTTAAGGGGGGCTCCCATACAACAAACATGATTTTTAGGGTTCCGTACGCAGTATCTCAAGAACGGTGATAGCTAGACAGTTGAAATTTTCACAGATGATGTATTTCTATTGCCGCTATAACAACAAATACTAAAAATAAAATAAAATAAATATTTAAGGGGGGCTCCCATACAACAAACATGATTTTTTTACCGTTTCTTGCTCGATACTAATAACGTTGCCTTATGTTGCAAAGATAATGGTACGGAACCCTTCGTGCGCGAGTCCGACTCGCACTTGACCAATTATTTTACCGTTTCTTGCTCGATACTAATAACGTTGCCTTATGTTGCATAGATAATGGTACGGAACCCTTCGTGCGCGAGTCCGACTCGCACTTGACCAATTTTTTGTAAATACTCCCTCCTTAGTTTATGAATATGGCAAAAGTAAAACGATTCCGAAATCGAAAATAAAATTGTAAACATACTAAACCTGTGAAGTCCAGTGTTGCCAACTCCGGGGTTTTCCCCCCAAATTTAGGGGGTAATAATCTATAATCTATATAGAGATTTTTTTAGGGGGTGAAATTTTTTGGGGATAGTTTTGTTTTGAATGTAGTGGTTTTTGAAATTGCTTTAGGGGAAAAGTTTTCAAACAGTTGGCGACACTGCTGTGAACTAAACAAAGTAGCGCCCTAGCCTGTGCATTGTGCAAAATAAGTTCCTAATAATTTCCTTAGTTCAAAAACTTAAACACGCTTGAAAATCCTGCCCGATTATATTTTTAAATAATTGCATTGTCATCGGTTCTTGATATGTACGCAAAATTTTATTTCAAATCAATCGGACTATTGCAAGTGGGTGAAAATCGCGTTCAAAGTTTCCGTTACATTGATAGATACATACCGAACTTATAAAAGCGTGTTAATAATAAAAAATGGCGACCATTGAGCAAATTTCGGCTCTTATTGACTATCTAGAGAGCCACCAAGAGCTGGCACTTGGCCATTTCAGCCGCACCAATGAAGGGCGCGGTTTAATGAAAAGGCGATGGGTAGAGTGCGCCGAAATATTAAATGCCGTGTCGGTAAATTGTCCGGTTAAAACGCCGGATGATTGGCGCTCAGTAAGTCCCTAAATACAAGTACATATAAAATACGAATAATTTTAATAAAAACAACGAATAGTTTACAGTAATAGTAATTCTTCTATCTATTATTTTAGTTCTACAGTGATTACAAATGCAGGGTCATAAGAAAAATAAAAAAAAATAAAATTGAAATGAATGCAACAGGTAAGAAATGCTTTTATTTTGGCATTGTGTACCTATATGTATAGTGGCGATTATTTTATATATTAGTAATCATTTTTATATTTTCAATTAAGGAGGTGGGCCTGCCAAGAAAATTGAATTGACTCCACTTCAAGAGCGGTTATACACTATTTTAGGGCGAGACCTGGGAGAGCCACTTCCGGGTGTCCAGCATAACCCACTCATTGTAAGCAATAGAACATTACGTTTTATTAATCATAATTGTCTTGCACATTATCAAAAGCTTCTAAACTTGTTAACAAAACTAATGTCACAATTGTAAATTTTCATGTTCATTAGTACATTCTGTTGCACTTTCTTCTAACAAGCTATGCTTTTGCTTTGTTCAATAGTCAATTAGCACGCTTCCGCAACCTGAGGCTCACCACAGTTATTGTAATAACTCAATTTCGTAAGTGCTATTTGGTAATAACTTTGAAATAAGTTTAAATTGGCATAGTCAATTAATTTAATTTACTTTTACAGAATACTAGACCACACTTATACAGTGCCTGTAGAAATTGCCCACAATGTAGAAATAGCCACTGAAGAGCAGCCTGAAAATTTTGTGGAAACAATTGGCACATCTGTAATAAGGTATATTAAAACTTCTCACAGATAAGTTAAATAATTAGGAACACCTTTAGTTTAACTACTGTCATGGTAACATTTTTTTAGCTTAGAACAACCAACACAACCTTCACAAGAAGCTGTAGTTCAGGACTCATCTACGGTGGACCTGCGTCAGCGTCCAAATCGACGTCGCCGTCTAAGACCTTCACGACGGCTGGCAGTGGAAGGTAATAATTTTACAATTATTTGTTTTGCACACACTAAGGCTCAGTATCTATGTTATACCTTCTGATGTAACAAAATATTTAATAAAATTTTGTAGATAGAGCCCATGCAGCTCTAGAAGCTGCACAATCAAAATTAGACGCCATCGAGGCAAGAAATGCAGAGGCCACGCTGCAGCAGGCACAGGCTACAATGATTCTTGCAAAGGCTATTAATAAATTGAGTACTACTGTTAATAAAATTGCCGAGCTTGTAGGCCATATTGCAGCTCAACCAAAAAAGGTAAATACATAGTATCACAATTTTCATTCCCATACTCTGAAAAGGCTTGAGCGACTTTTATCAAATTTTAAATACATATTCAGGTCTGAGAATCATTCTAATCTATTTTTCATACCCTTAAGTGATAAGGGTTGTCCAACTTAACATTTATAATATGGCAAAACAATGTTTGCTAGGTCAGCTTGTTAATATGTATTTATAAAATGTTCAATGATGGAACACATTCAATATCTTATTATAGATATTGATTACATTCAGTTGTAACACATTGGCCAGAATTTGACATCTTAATTTTATTTCCAATACCACTGTGAATAATTAAGTTACAACAAACTTAAGTAATTGTAATATGTATTTCTTTTTACAGAGACGCATATTATCCTCCAGTTCAGATTCAGAGTGAAGTATATAAAATGTAATTTTGCATTTAGATTATTCAAAAGCCAATGAAATTGATGCAGTTTAAACAAAAGGTTTTAAGTGGCCATAATGATAAAATAAAAGTGTATCAAATATGAGCATTTATTTATTTTAAATATCTGTTCAGTTCAAACTGTGACCAGTGGATCTGTAACAAAGAGTATAAATTTGTAATCATTTTAAAAATAATTTAAGCAGTTTTGTAGATACCTATTTAAAGATAGTACATACCTTCTAATTTATTCATTTCTCCACAGCCTATCAATGAGAGCTCGCTGCAGTGCCCGGCCTTCAAGAAGCTCACGGTTAACCCTTGGATTCTCATGAAAATGAGGCACTGCATAATTTTCTCCCTGAATTAAAAAAAAAGTTATTTATTATAATAGTTATATTTGTTGATTTATTATAATAGTTATATTTGTTGATTTATTATAATAGTTATATTTGTACATAAAGTATAATAACAAAATACATAAATAGGCAAGGCTGTGATTAGCAACTAATTATTAGATACCATAGAATTATCATGTGTTGTCACATAAATATATGTATCTTTCTATTCTATTATTGTCATTTAGTACCTATAATGTAGGATGATAAGAAATTTTATATTTGTTGATTTTTTATGTGGCTTGCTACTTTATTATTGTTTAGTAGTATGGTTTAAATAAAAGATTTTAATGTTGATTTTTTAATATGGAAGCTTTATTTATCTATTTGATGCCACTTTTCGTTGTAATGTTATAAACTCAACAACGCCTTTACCGATTTGGCTAATTTTGGTCTTGAAATATTCGTGGAAGTCTAGGGATGGTTTGTACATAGAGAAAATTAAAAAAAAAGTGTAAAATCAACATCTACCTATATTATATTCCCTTTAACCAAAAAAAATATTTCTGTTTTTATTTTTTAACGCGTTCAATGCTGAATAATTTGCGAATTTATAGCCAATGCTAAAAAAAGAGTCATTCGCCCAGTGCTGAGAACGCGTATGTGCGTTCAAAAAAATTTTCGCGTAGTGCTAAGAACGCTTATACGCGTTCATAGAAAACTCGCGTAGTGCGGCTGGACGCTATAGCGCGTTGTCTTTTACCTTCCCGCAGTGCGGCCGACGCTTATGTGCGTTCGGTAACTTTCGAGTTTTATGACTGTCATATAACAATTACGGGTCATATAAATGTGTTGGATGGATAAAGGTGCTTCCACACTAGTGTTTATTTGTAAGAGATTTTGTGAAGTTTACGCCATAATATATCTTCGTTCGGTTTTGTTAAAATAGTAAGTTATACCTTAATAAAACAGTAATAGTAAAGGTACCTTCTCCCGAAAGCCCTTTTATTCTTAATTTTTTTTAATTTACGTCTTTTCGCCCGCCTCGTAATAGACTCGCTCTTTTAACTAAACTAATAGGTAGTTTTAGTCTATTTATAAATGGATAAATAGACTAAAACTACCTATTAGTTTAGTTAAAAGAGCGAGTCATAATAAAATTATTTCAATAATCTATTATACTAAATTAGGTTATTGTTGTCGTCGCCGCCGCCCCCCCCCCCCTGCAAGATTCGTAGCAGAAACCTGACTAGTGTGTAGTCTCCTTTACAATTCCACATTTTACGACCGCTTCGAAACAATAGACACCCAGAATACACGCTATAAACGCACAGGTGCGGCGCACCCCGCTTGCCTACAGATTTTTTTTGTATGGACGCGTATACGCGTCGGCCCGCACTTGGTGAAGATCAGAAAAACGCGCATAAGCGTTAGCCGCACTGAACGTATTAATATTGTTTTCTACACATTCCATAAGAAACCGTTTTATTTTTACTGGTCAATATCATTTGGGTCATTTGGACTTTTAAATATTTTTTGTTTGAATAAATGAACTTAATATGTAATCTTTTTTTTTTATTACCATGCCTTAAACGTAGCGAATCTATGTGAAGTAGTTTGTTGAAGTAGTTGAAAACAAACTAATGTATGAAGGAATTGTTTGTTACCTATAGTTCTTCAAAAAAGTCTGCGAGGGCTATGTCTATCTTTTAAGGGAAACCCGCTGTACCCATAATAATGTTAAAAAAATACGGACGGAGTCGTGGGCACAGCTAGTATCTAATATTTTTAAATTCATAATAAAGCAGTGGACAAGAAATTACATAGATACCTGTTGCAAGCGAAGTGCTTCTTCATAAACTTCATCAGATGACAATGGTGCTTGTGACTTGCATGCAATATTGTGCAATATGCAACATGCATTCACAATTTTGCCAGCAGTTGTTGGGCTATAATGTAATGCACGTGCTGAAAGTAAGCACCTGCAAAAATAATTTATTTTATGCTTCCCATTGCACTTAATCTTAGTAAATTTACTTGTATATTACTACAATCCTTGATACATATGATATTATTAAACATATATATATATGCTAGATATTATGCTCTTTACCTAAAACGGCCTTTTAACACTCCTATACAACGCTCAACTGTATTGCGTGTAGTGACATGTTTTGAATAATAATAATGCTCTGGGGTCCCATCGACAGTATTCAGAATTGGAGTCATGAGTGTCTTCCTTAAGGGATACCCGCTGTCACCTGAAATTTTTTAAAATTTATAATACCACTAAAGGTCATAGAATATTATTCATCAAAACAATATTGTGATAGCTGCTAGATACCTAATAAAAAGACTTGTTCACCAGTATCTTCAGTTATTTGGTTTAAGTGATGGCAGAGCGGATGACTCTGCCATACGCTTGAATCATGTGCAGATCCTGGACTACTTGCATCCACACATAAAATATTTAATTCAGCATCACAAATCTGTAATTTGATTAAAGATTACCTATTTAAAAATTTTTTTTTTCTTTTTTATCTTGCAATATTTTATTTATAGTATCTACCAAAATCTATATGCAATTAAAAACTAAAAATTAAAAAAAGAATATGTACAGTATGTATTAAGAAAAATAAAATTAATTTAAATATACTTTATTTCTAATTAAATAGTAAACTAGTAAGTTATGCAATATTTTCTGACAATACTTACTATCATAACATTTAGGGAATGAAAGCCCTTTCTGTTATAATAACGTTCCTCATGTATTTGAGGCCTTAAAATTGCCACATGAGTGCCATCTATGCATCCCAGGACCCCAGGAAACCCGAATTTCTGATAGAATCTGAAAGGTTTTAAGTTAATCTCTGATTAAGTAAGCAACACAAACAAAACAAAAATTTCAATCTTAATAATTTCAATTCTCACTCAGTCTTTATAATATTTCTCTCTTCAATGTCGGTAGGCCATTTCACATATCTGTGATACAGTTTATTTAAGGCTTCTGTCACCTCATTGATGGTCCTAGATACCGTTTTTTGAGAAACATTGAGTAACGCACTCTGTCCAACTAAGGTTTGATATGAACCAGTCACATAAAATGCTATTGCTATTAGAATCTGCAATAAAAAATTAACATTATTCAACCTAGTTCGTGATTATAGCAGTATTGTACCCTCATAGCAAGTTTTCTTGCCTTCATTTCCTCCGAAATGCTATCATTTCGACATGGCCTGGCCATATGTGGAATAACTTCATTAGCTAATTCCCTCACGGAATTTTTTGTTAGACGAAACGTTTTAACAAATTCATCGTCGGGTAAATCGATATACGGATTCACGTTGTCTCTCATTACCCGACGAGCTCGACGACGTTGTCTATATTTATTGCGTCTTCTTTCGTTTTCATCCACAGCGTTGGCTAACTGCAAAATATTTAGTCGCGCGGAATACATCTCGTGGATGTTTTATTATATCACATAAGATCTAAAATCTAATTTTAAACGCATCTAAAGATAACTACAAAGAGCACTACACTAATAAGAGTAATGGTTGCCGTTGTACATGTGACAGGAAAATTTCTAATATTTCTATCTATCTATTTTTAATTTATGGCAATCTGTCGACACAGGACAATTTAAAAATATTACTGTCAAATTCAAAATAGCAGACTACCGAAACATTTCAGTCATTGAATTGCAATTGTGAAGCAGTTGTGTACGAGACTAGCAATTTATGTCACTTTGACAATTGTAAGACAATGATGAAGTCGTTATGACGACACATTAATAGTAGACTACCAAAAACTTTACTATTGCACCATAATGGTACAATAATGGTACAGTTGTGACACCGTTGAAATACCCGACTCAGGGCCCAGTAACCCATTCAGGATTCGATAGAGGGAATTACCAGAATAACATCGGTTTATTTGAGCATACAGAGTCTATAATATCGACGTATTATTATGTGGGTGAGAACAAATCAATATTCTTTTATTGTAAGAAGTATTTTTAACTCCCAAAAAATGGGGAGAGTTGTTTTATTAGTCTTTCTTTGTTACTAAATGTTTTGAAAACACGCGTTTTGAGAAATTATTTTTTATTTAGAAGGGACCACCAGGGTCTTCCAGTAAGAATTTTCGAATTTAGTAATTAATCACTTTTATATATAGTTAGACTTATGTCTAGAATTGGATAATTCTATAGTTACCGAGATTTTGTTAACGCTTGAACGCAGCCATGTTAAAGAAAGGGGCGGGTTGTGGGGTGTGGAATATTGCAAAATTGATCGCGATGTGTGCCGAGTCCATTGAGTGTGATCTATGGTTTATTCTTAAACTCTCTTACTGTGCGAAAAAACTTAGATTTACAGGTCACACTTATTTAGAACTTTAAAAAATGTTAAGTAATTTATAGTGCATAAAATTTCTTGATCAATTTAACTTTTAATTGTCTCCTAATTGAGGTTACGATGTAAGATTAAAAGTAAGCTGTAGAATCATTTCGTTCCAATTACGTTCAATTTATTTCAGCCGTATTTCTCAGATATCATATCATTGGCGGTTGTTAAGTTGGATATTACAATTTTATACTTTTAGTTTGACTATTAGCATTCTGTTTGTGTAAAAACTTGCTGCATAAACTAGATTACGCTGGTCATGAAGTCTTTAATTGTAAAAATATTGCCACAAAATACTTTCCAATCAGATCCTCTACAAAAGAGCTAACCTAACCTACCATATTATCATGAATGATGTTTATTAAACAGTGATCAGCAACCATCTCTTCCTCGTGTGTTTTTTTGATTATAATTATGATATTATATAATATGAGCGTTGCGACCCTCTGAATATAATTTTATAAACTTTTAATAATCGTTTCATATCGTCAGTAAACGAATTCCAGAACTTAATTACTTTCCATATTTCCAGCGCCAAATAACGTATTTGATGACGAGATGTTGCAAAATTATACCAATGACATGTTCCTTTTGGATTGGAATGAAGATCTTTTGAAGGAGGGTTCGTTTATTTACTGCCAGTTAATTAATTTAATAACTTTATTCTGACTGACTTCATAAAAAGGGAGGAGGTTATACATATGTTCGGTTGTAATTTTTTTAAATTAGCATTCCCTCTCTTCATCATACTAACGTCCTACTGTTAGACACTGACCTTCTCAACATTGGGAGGTATTATGGTCTACTTTGCCGCGGTGGGTTTAGTTTCGAGTTTTCCATCTCTCACAAAGGATGTTATCTGTGTACAAAATCCCATAGCTGCTTAGGTACAGCTCCCTGAAAAGGAAAAGGGGTGGTGTATTATTATTATACCGTCCCTACACGGACATATATCAGCAATAAATAAAAGTAATTGACTGACAAATGTGCTACTGGGAATCCTATCCCACATATATTATATTCTAGGCCGTGCCTTCGTGCATTATTGTATTTTAAAATGCAGATCTGTAAAAGGTGTGTAAGTCGAGAGTAGTCAGCTTAGAGGAAAAAAGGATTTCTGAAACAGCCAATCAATAGAAATAGTTATATTAGAGTAGGCTGTAGAGCCCGCGTCTATTGTCAATGCCTTATTTCTAGCCTATTAAGCATTAAGAAAAGAAGAAATAATAAGTATTCGATTGTGCAAAATTTCTACCACCTTATTTTTTCTAGGAGAATTATTAGACGCCATTCCCAATCCTGTTACACCAATAACTTCATCCATATGTTCTTCATACGCTACAGCCGTAGTGGAAACTATGAGGAATTACGAATTTTGTGTTAATTTCGCCAAAAAGGGTTTGAGAAAAACAGTCAGTGAGTTGTAAAATAACTTTTCTTTAGTATATGAAGGCGTAGTTATTAATATAATTAGTTTTAACTACCACAGCACACTACAAGCTGATAGCTACATGCTTTTTTCCAAAGTTTACATATGCAATAGTTGGTATAAAAGAATCAAATAATAGAAGTGTTAAGGTAGAGCCAGCGATTAAGTACTTTTTGTGTAAATAGCATAGCTCCTGGAGATCGTTTACCGTTAACATCTACTTTCTGAATTCTATTGTCTAAATAAGAGTTTAAAAGATCGAGTGCTTTATTTCTCTAATGATGTAGTTTCCTAACTAAGGTTTCATGTTGTACACAGTCAAAAGCTTTGGACAAATCGCAAAAAACACCTAACGAATCTTGCGAGTTCTCCCAGGCCGAGAATATACCTTTTAACAGTTCAACCCCTGCATCTGTAGTTTAACATCCTTTCGTAAATCCAAACTGTTTCTTATGTAATAATTTATTATCATTAAAGTGCTTGAGGAGCTGATTTAGAATATTTTTTTCAAATATTTTACTTAAAGAAGGAAGTATAGAAACAGGTCGGAAATTCGTTGGATCCGAAGAATCACCAGACTTAAACAAAGGTATTACTTTGCTGTGTTTCATGAGATCTGGAAACACACCTAAATCAATACAACAATTAAAATTTTCAGCCAGTAATTAATTTCATATATAACACAGTCGTATAAGACATAGTCGTCATTTTTGTATGTACGTGAGCTTATATCTTCCAAACTACTCAACGGATTTTTACGTGAAATTTATTTATTAGATAGAGTGGTTCAAGAGGATGGGTTTTTAGTAAAACTTGGTTTGATTTCTAAATTCCACGCGTACGAAGTTGCGGGCAAAATCTAGTATCTTTAAATCTTATATATAAAATTCCCGTGTCACAGTGTTAGTTACCGTACTCCTCCGAAAGGGCTTGACTGAGAATCGGCCAACGTCTATTTTTCAAACTTTTTTTTTTAGTATGGCAAAACAACGTTTGCCGGGACAGCTAGTATATATATATATGTTACCGGCTAACACTCACTTTTATAGGACTTAGGTTTCGAGCATATCCGATACTCATCTTCAGGACGAGCACGTTCGTCCTGAACTCCTGATGATGAGTACGCTTTCGTCGTATAAAAGTGAGTGTTAGCCGGTAACATATTATATATTTTTAAGGTGCCTCAAACTCACGAAAATTTCAATACTAAGCTAGTATCTTTATAAATGTATTGTTTCGTTCTAGATCACGGCGCCATGCTCGCGTTGAACTCACAAATTATTGGATTCTTCTCTTGGGGCGACATTGAAGGCAAAGACGTGCCATTTTTTATATTAAATATTCTACATTACAGGAAATGGTTTGAAAATATCGTATTATAATTTATTTACCTCAATTTTTATTGTAAAACATACGTACAATGTTTAGATTTATTGTTTTTTTTTAATATTTGTATTGTAAATGACTCTAAAATTGTGATTGTGCAAATAAATATTCTACCAGAATTTTATTGTATTCTACTAATATATAAATTTATATAGGTAATATATATACTATTATTAGGTGAAGAATTTGTTAGTTTGATCGCGCCAATCTCAGAAACCACTCGTGGTCCGATTTAAAAAATTGTTAAGTACAATTTTGGATAGTACATTTTATAGAGGAAGGCAGGCTTTAGGCTATATAGCCGAGAAACATCAGTGAAAAGAGTTGTAGGAAAGTGAAAATTTTCTAAATTCCCTGCGTACGAGGTCACGTGCACTACTAGTTTATTTTAAGTAGATATACCTACTTGATGGTAGGTATATTTCGGTTTAGTCAAAAATCTATATATACATGTTTAAAAGAAGCTTTTTAGTTTGTCACCAAAAGGATTAAAGCATTGAAATATGTCGAACGACTGTAACTACTATATCTGTGCTAGTACCAGTGCATGCACCTACCAGGTCTAATTTGTAAATCTTAACTACTCTCGGATAATTTGTAACACGCACATAAAATTTCATCAAAATCGATCCCGCTCTTTAGGAGTTCAGTGACCTACACACGTACAGAAGATTATAATTATGTAGAAATAAGAATTTATATGTCATAGAGCAGATCAATAAAAAACTGCAAAATGAACGATTCTTTAATAGTTTTGGACTCACCTTAGTTATAATTATAATTTTAGTTTAAATAATGTTTGGCAATAAATATGCGCTGTAGACGGTGTTTGTTTACTTTGGGATTGTTGAAGTCGATTATTGTATTTCTCAAACAAAATGTTTGCTAAGAATTAAGCCGAACGTCCACCGCCGGCTAAACTAAGTTAGTTTAGCTTAACTCGCTTATTTGAGCCAGTTTTTCATACATGTGCGTCCACCGCAAACTATGCCAGATAAGCTACGGGAAATGCCCCAGACAGGTGGAACTTAGTAATCGGCCGCAAAAATTTTAGCTGCTGTCTAATGCTAACCTTTGTATTTACATAATTTGTTTTAATCACATCACATCAATTAGCAGTTGAATGTAGTTATAATTATTTTATGATTTTACCGGCCTCCAGTTTTATTTTTATTTTTAAATCTCCTTCATTTGGTGTCCTATACTGTTACGCGACATTGGCGAAATTGTATATACAAAAGCCATAAACTAAAAGAAGAAGAAGAAGAAGTACTTAATTGAGAAAAAAAGCGCGGGAAACCTTAAACTTGCCGGGCGCGTCAAAATTTTGAAAAATAATTTTAATATAATATAGTGATCAGTTGTGATTGTTTTATGTAAATAATTAGTCATTTAACTTATTTGTGTATATTGTGTATATATTTAGGGTAAGTTTTTCTGTTTTCTTTAAAAATGAATGAGCCCCCTGATAAGTCAGGGGGCTTTGTTCCCCAGCCATCTAATTTCATTACTATTGCTTCAAATGAGTCTGGCATGGACACCGATGGCTCAGTATTGTCTTCAAGTAATTCTTCTTCAGCGCTCAAGCGTAGTCGTACGGTAAGGATGTGCAGACACTGCAACAAACGTAGGCGTAAGGGTATAAACTCAACAGATTATAAAGATGGTTGTACTTGTACTTGTGTTACGACGGACTCCATAAAAGAAAAAGTAATTATCCATGCTCCTATTGAAAACACAATTTCTAATGTAAATAGTACTATAACGACGGAAAATTCTCAACCTAAAGTAGATATTAAACAAATCGGCAGAAGTACTTACGAAAGAACTGATGTAGCTCCATTCATTGTACACGTACAGAGAGAACAAATAAGCCCAGACGATAATGTAACTTTACATCCACTAGTTTTAGGCAAACTTCTCAAAACTCAAGGCTTTCAAAACATTGTAAACGGTAGTTTAAAAAGAATTGGTCGTAACAGAATGTCCTTAACTTTCTTAGATGGTAAGAGTGCAAATGCATTTTTATTAAATGAAAGTTTAGCAAAACAAAACCTAAAAGCTTTTATTCCCACTTTCCATCTGACTCGAATGGGGTTGATTAGAGGTGTACCAGCTGAATGGTCGCCTGAAGAGGTTAAAGAGAACATTTCTCTACCTGTCGGTTGTGGTAACATAATTAAGATTAGACGCCTGAATTACAGAACTATTGTTGATGGAACCAGCACCTGGAAGCCCTCACAGACTATCGTAGTAACATTTGATGGACAAGTGTTACCTAAACGCATATATATTTGTTATAACTCTTTACCTGTAGAACTTTACACATACCCAACAATCCAGTGTTACAACTGTTGTCGGTTTGGACACACAAAGCTTCAGTGTAGGTCGAAGCCTCGCTGTTACAAGTGTGGCCAAGACCATACTGGCAGCAGTTGTGACACTGAATTAGATAACTCCATCTGTTGCTTATGTTCTGGTACTCATTTCGCAATTAATAAGTCATGTCCTGAATTTATTAGACAAATGAACATTAAAAAGTCCATGGCGCAATGTTGTATATCATACCCAGAGGCTACAAAACTACATCCACCAGTAGGTAAAACTTATGCAGAAATAATTAAATCTAGCAGGCAATCTATACCTTCAAATAAAATGCAACCTCCATCTACTGTAACATCATATAAAAAAACTATAGTAAATAAACCAAAAACACCTTATCAGGCTAATAAGGGATATGACCGTGAAGCACATAATGAGATTGTAAAGGAATATAATATACCGCCTCCTGCCAATGGATGTGCTTTTAAGCCTCCAGTAGATTCACACAATGAACAATCTTTAACAGATATAATTTTATTATTAATACATTCTCTTTCTCAGTCTAATATAATAAACTCCGACCACGCTGCCCCTATCATGAAAGCAATTGAGAAATATACACAAAACGACAATGGATGTACAATCTCCAAAGATAATACACACTAGTAGCAGTTTGGCGGTTCCACTGCGCTACCCCCATGTGGTGATGCAGTGGAACTGTCGAAGTGTTATTAGTAAAAAATCTGAGGTTTTTTACCTCATAAATCAATTTGACCCGTCAATCATTGCTCTGGCAGAGACCTGGCTACGACCAGGCTATGTCTTTAAAATAAAAGGTTACTCCTGCCTTCGTGACGACAGACATGACGGCTATGGTGGAGTAGCTTTATTAGTAAAAAATAATATATCTTTAAAACATATTCCTCTTCCTACATATAATGATTTTTCTGTTATTGCAGCT
Organism: Orgyia antiqua; assembly: GCA_916999025.1. Lineage (NCBI taxonomy): Eukaryota > Metazoa > Arthropoda > Insecta > Lepidoptera > Erebidae > Orgyia > Orgyia antiqua. Next base: position 14,258,459 of record OU779863.1, on the reverse strand, counting down.
GTCATTACAAATATTTGTTTTATTTCTATTTATATACCTCGACCTTCACCTCAAATTTTTTTAGATTTAAGCAATATTTTAAAATCATTACCACAGCCCTTATGTATATTAGGTGATTTTAACGCTCATCATAGAACATGGGGTAGTTCCATTTCTACGTCTAGTGGAGAGGAATTATTAAGTTTGATTGATGAACATAATCTATGTATATTAAACACCGGCCAACCTACAAGACTCACAGGCCCAAATGAGAACAAAAGTGCTATTGATCTATCTCTTGTATCCTCAACATTAATTTCCTCCCTTTCTTGGCATACACTCTCATCCACACATGGCAGTGATCATTTTCCAATTATAATTTCATTTCCAGGTAAAAAACCTAAACATACACCTAATAAACCACATTTAAAATATGTGATAGCAAGTGATAAATGGCCCATTTACCAATCCCACATTAAAAATCATTTTAATACTTTACCAGACCCTAAATTAAATAATATTAATCAATGTTCAGAAGCATTAACAAGTGCAATGGTAGAATCTGCAAACATTGCATTTACTAAAAAAAAACCTGCTAGTTATCATCTTCCCTCCCCTCCCTGGTGGGATAAACATTGTACTGAAGCTATTAAAATAAGAAAAGAAGCTGAAAAGCAGTACAAGGAAAACATGATAGATGAAAATTATAACCATTTATTAGATGTTATATCTACCACAAAAAAGTTATTGAAAGTAAAAAAAATGTTGTCTTGGAGAGAATTCTGTTCTTCCATATCTCCACAATCTCCATTATCTCTGATCTGGACCAACATTAAACGTTTCCGTCTTGGTATTTCTGATCCTACTGTTTTTTCCATTCCTCCATCCTTATCATCTTCATTCCTCAATAATTTAGCTCCACCATTTGTACCAGAACAAGGTTTATGTGAACCCTGTAAAATATCAAGTAATGTTAATAACAATGACTCATTTTTATACGAACCGTTTTCGATTAATGAACTTAAAGGAGTTTTATCTGCTGTTAGGGATACTGCTCCTGGAGAAGATGGGATACCATATTCTTTCTTTTCTCATCTAGATGATAACAGCTTGAACTATTATTTAGAGGTTATAAATCATGTCATTTTCACTGGTGACATTCCGGTTTCATGGAAAACTCAAATAGTATTGCCAATCTTAAAATCCAACAAAAATCCGTCTGATGTAAATTCATATCGTCCTATTGCACTATCTCCAGTCATTTTAAAAATAGCCGAAAATCTAGTTAAGATTAGATTGGAATGGTTTTTAGAAAATAAGGGCTTGCTAGCCAAATCGCAGTACGGTTTCCGCAAATCTAAAAGCACTATGGATAGTATTGGTATATTAACAACTGATATTAGGGTAGCATTTGCTCAAAAGGAATCAGTTGTTGCCGCATTCCTTGACATAAAATCTGCTTATGATAATGTCAGTTTAACACTTCTTAGGCAAAAATTACAATCATTAGAATTACCTCAACATCTCACGAATTTTGTAATCAATTCGTTATCTGGAAGGGTTATTAAATTGGAAGCCACGAGTAGAACAATATGGAAAGGCCTTCCACAAGGATCAGTACTTAGTCCGTTACTCTATAATGTATATACACTCGACTTAGAAGATTCATTATGTAGTTCTGCTAAGATTTTACAATACGCTGACGACATTGTAATGTACTGCACAAACAAATCTATTAATAATGCAAGTACTTCCCTCACAAGTGCCCTAAACTATTTGAAAACCTGGTTGGGTAATAATGGCTTGGAGTTATCTGTACCTAAAAGTTGTGTAATTGTATTTACTAAACAACAAACGCCACCCCCTACATCCGTATTGTATGATAACCAACTTATCCCAGTTAAAACACACGCAAAATTTTTAGGCTTAATACTCGACTCTAAACTAAACGGGATAGCGCATTGTGAATATCTGGTAGATAAATGCGAACGTTCTCTGAATATTCTCCGATGTTTAGCGGGAGTTTGGTGGGGTGCACATCCATTTTCCTTAAAGTTGGTCTACAATGCTCTGGTAAGAAGCGTTCTTGATTATGGAACGTTTTTGCTAGAGCCTTGTAGTATAACCGCTATGAGGAAACTGGATGCAATCCAATCCAAAGCCCTTAGGATTATAACCGGAGCCATGAAAAACAGTCCCATAAATGCACTGCAAGTAGAATGTTCCGATCCTCCTCTAATACTTCGCCGCCAATTCCTTGCCGATAGATTCTTCTTCCGTATTTTTCAATTTTCTGATCACCCACTCATTAAAAAGCTTGAATTCATCTCGTCCATAGCCGGTACTAGTAAATATTGGAATAATAAACCTTTACCACACTTAGTAACTAGTTACAATAAATTTAAATGTCTTCATGCTCCTACTCACCGTTCGTCCATACTCCCCATCTTCGAGGCGGAATATAGAGCCCTTTTAATATCTCCCAAAATCCACTATAACATAGGTATAGAAAAGAACAGTCCACACGCTAACACACACTTCAACTCAATTATCAACGAGCAATGGCAGGATTGGCACTACATTTTTTGCGATGCATCAAAACACTCCAATAGCGATTGTGTAGGGATTGGTGTGTTCCATCAGCAATATAAAATTGTAGAAAAAGTGAAATTTCCTCCCGAAACCACCATTTTTACAGCTGAATGTTATAGCTTATATAAAGCATTAGAATATATTAGTATATTTAAATTACCCAAAACTTTAATTCTGTCAGACTCTATGAGTGCTTTACAGGCTTTAGAAAAATTTCTTTTAAAAAAAAACAAATGTCATCCCGTAATTGTTGAAACAAGAGAAATGCTTTTGCACTGTCTGGATAAAGGATATTCTGTAGAATTTGCTTGGACCCCATCTCATAGTGGTGTAAGAGGAAATGAAATAGCTGATCGTCTGGCAAATGAGGCAACTTGTAGTGGCGACCGATTTCCTTTTAAAAACTACACTCAAGACCTTGCTACTATTTCAAGAATTCACCTTGAAAAATCATGGAATGAATATTGGTTGCAAAGCGTAAAACGAAAGGCAAAATATTATCATTCCATCCAACCAAATATTTTAAGTAAGCCTTGGTTTTTCAAGATGAAACTTAGCAAAAGAGCTACATCCGTTCTGATACGTATGCGTTTAGGTCATTTGTGCACTCCTGCGCATCTTTTTCGTATTAAGATAATGAACTCGGCGGTGTGCGAATGCGGAGAAGAAGTGAGTGATGTAAATCATATAGTTTTGAAATGTCCATGTTATGACCATTCAGAGTTATACACAAATTTAAATGAGCTTAAAATTCCCTATCCTACAAACATTCCATCTTTATTGCATGGTAATGATATTTCTGTATATATTATCTTAGGTTCATTTATTGAACATAATAACATTTGTTTATGATTTTTTGTTTCTGTACGTATTTATAGTTTATAAAAATAAATGTATTTTATTTTATATTATTATAATTACTAATAGTAAAATAGTCTAATAGTTAATTTATATTTTTATAATATTTTTATTTTTCCATTCCCATCTGATCCTATCCTTTCCTATTACCGTTTCCGTTTGTAAATAGCACTATTTTTGTGTGAAAAATAGTTTCCCTGTTTTTAATTTGTATCTTCGAATGACAAAATAACTATATTAAATTATTTTATAACATCTTAAAATAACAAAATCTCTCAAAAAGTCAAGAAAAAAATTTTTTGGACAAGAAAAGCATTCGTTAAGATCTGAAAAATGGACACAATTTGAAGACAACATTGACACTGGCAAATCCAACGAGAAGCCATCCCTTTTGTTCTGAGAAAAGAGCAAAAGAAAAAAAAAAAAAAAAAAAGTACTTAATATGTTTTTTTTTTAATTTCTATCTACATACCCAAAGTTATTTTATATTTTATAGATAGAGACAAAAGTACCCAGTTTCGGATCTCTTTCTCGAAAAAGTTTTCCTTTTGTATTCTTGCATAATATGAAAAACAAACTTATTTAAATGGAATAAGAATCATTTTTGTACTACACTTTTTAGCATTTATTAAATTCCGGTAATCTCTTTGGCTAAAATTCCAAGGTTACAGAGTACAGTAGTCAATGTTGCCAAGCTCAATTTATGTTAGCCATTAAGTAGGATTGTAGTATGGTACACTGCTGTATTTTGTAACAATAAAAATAACAAGAGATTTCGCTTGTTGCTCGTGAGATCCGGGGAGATCGAGGGTTTAGACAGGGCCACATCGCTTAGAATCAGAGGAACTTGCTCACACACAGATCGCATTGCCTGGTGCTCAAGTCCACTATTTTGGAACAATTGTCATACCGGCACAATACCGGCACGATACCGTTGCAATTGAAGTCAAATATCCGTAGTCTGCTATATGCCGTCATAACGGTCTTTCAATGGTAATAGAATTGTCGATCTCTTTTATCTATGCATTGAATTTTCGGTCTCTTTTATCTATGGATTGTGTTAGAATGGTATGTATGTGTTGCCGTTTTTAAAAAATGCGTTAGTTGAAGTGATTTTCGAAATACTACTAATAAATTTAAACATTTAATCATGCTAGACTTCGTTTAAATATATTTGTACATACTATTTATTAGTATAAAAAGCAATGTGAAGTTTAGGAGATTAGTAAATTGCAATAAATTACAAAGAACAATTTCTAATATTTCTATCTATCTATTTTTTATTTATGGCAATCTGTCGACACAGGACAATTTAAAAATATTACTGTCAAATTCAAAATAGCAGACTACCGAAACATTTCAGTCATTGAATTGCAATTGTGAAGCAGTTGTGTACGAGACTAGCAATTTATGTCACTTTGACAATTGTAAGACAATGATGAAGTCGTTATGACGACACATTAATAGTAGACTACCAAAAACTTTACTATTGCACCATAATGGTACAATAATGGTACAGTTGTGACACCGTTGAAATACCCGACTCAGGGCCCTGTTCACATTTTTGGTTCACATATTGTTGCGCGCTTGTCTGCCTGCGACCGACAGCCCTGCCAGTATAGGAAACATTTTCCGCTGTAGTAGAATTTTACTGGGGCACATTATTATGAAGTAGTTATTTTTAATTTTTCACAAATAAATTATTAAATATCATAGGTACATACCTACATAAAGATATAAATGTGAATTTCTTCTTTTGTGAATCCTCTATTTAATGTAGTTAGTTATTTTATTAGATCTTATTTCTATAATTTTATTTATACGAGTACAGATAGTTTAAATAAACAGCGAATTGTTTAAAATATTTTATGATCTTAATTTATTGTACCTATTGGTTTGCTTTTTTAAACGAACACTATGCGATCATTTTATTATTTTTAATTAAAGTTACGGCCGTCAAACTTTTCAGTGGCCATAAAATAGTGAAAAATCAAATCCATTAGATATATTTTCGCAATATACCAAAAATAAACACAAAATTTTTAAAAAATTTCTCAATACTTTTTCTGTCGGCTTCCAAGATTTTTATGGTTATTTTTATTAAAATAAAAAATCTATTTTGTAGGGCTGGATCAAAGTCGTGATAAATGTTGACATTCAATATGGCGGTATGTCGTCAGTGATATGCTGTGTCGTGGTGAGATTTGATTATTTCATGGTTTTGTATTCATTTGCTTTCAAATTGATTTAATTAACGTCGGTAGAAACTAGTAGTAATTGTGTAGTTCTTGTGTGATACATGCCTTTTGCCCTAATGCAAGTAGTTCAGTGTTAGGCCTTGTCTCACAGCGTTGTAATTTCTACACATCGTTTTATTGGACGGCCGATACCCACTTAAATACAATAATAAAATGTAGAACAACGTTTCATTTAAATGCGGCGATTTAATTGGGTGATTTTAAGTTATTGTTTTAAATTGATTTTCGGTATTACGAGGGTAAATTGTAAACGCTAACGAAAGTGTCTATTGCAGCTTGTGAATACCGAAATACACGTATAGATAGCAACAGAGTTATACGAATATCTACCTTCACCTAAGCTAATGCACCACGAGCTCCGACTCAGCAAGCATTGAAGACATCTGAGGATTTAGTATAACATAATCATAAGTTATTTTATTTTGAAACAAGTGGTTTTGGTGTTTAAATTGTGACTATTAAGTTTGGAGCCTCTTTAGTGTTCTACTGAACACAAAGACTTAAGAAAATGTGATTTGATGTAAAAAATTGTTAACTGCAACTAAAACTGAACACCACACCATACTCTGTGATATAATTGGTACCTAGAGACTAGGATTTTCTATTTATATACAAAGAAGGTAACTACTGGTGATAGAATGTCCAGCAATCCTCAGTGGAAAATGTTCCAACCGCCAGATTCACACTCCTCGCCCTTGCAAGATATCTTGGACCAGCAATCTATGCAACCTAAATCAACTTATCGTAATGGTGAGTACATTTCTATTAAATACTAGCTGATGCCCGCTACTCCGTACGCGTTGAATTTTAGATCCCCATATATTTTGTCACCGTTTAAACCTTCCCTGGACTTTCACGAATATTTCAAGACCAAAATTATCGAAATCGGCCCAGACGTTCTCGAGTTTTAGCGAGACTAACGAACAGCAATTGATTTTTATATATAAGACTAGCTGATGCCCGCAACTCCGTACGCGTGGAATTTTAGATTCCCGTATGTTTTGTCACCGTTTAAACCTTCCCTGGACTTTCACGAATATTTCAAGACTAAAATCACCAAAATCGGCCTAGCCGTTCTCGAGTTTTAGCGAGACTAACGAACAGCAATTGATTTTTATATATAAGATTATCTTAAATTATATTATTGCTCCTGATGAAAAACCTTTATACAATAGACTTAATAGTAAGCTCACCCATTGTTAACATCTTTGGTTCAAATGTATAAATTTTAAAGAAAGTCTTAGAGAGAATTAGATAGAAAAAAATTAGTTACCCCAGTTAAAAATTTTGAGTTAATCTAATTTGACCTACTTTCCATACATTTGATCTATATATGTAAAATCTATGATTTGCCTATACTTATTAGATTGTAATTAAACATTTTAAATCTTTAATAATTTCTTTTAACCATATAGTATTAAAGCATCTTTAAAATTTACATTTATATTATTACCCACATTTTATTGCAAGTATAAATTTATTACAACACCTAGAAGGATCAAGAGAAAAGACTATATTATGTCATAACAACTGAAGTGCATTGGTCTCTAAAATATGTTCCGGAAGCTAGTATATAAATTTAACATCATAATTTATGTCTAATATGATTCTATTTGTTTACAATCTTATTGGATAGGATATAGCATTATATCATACTAGCTGTCCCGGCAAACATTGTTTTGCCATACTAAAAAAAAAGTTTGAAAAATACATGTTGGCCGATTCTCAGACCTACTGAATATGCATGTAAAATTTTATAAAAATCGGTCAAGCCGTTTCGGACGAGTATGGTAACTAACACTGTGACACATGAATTTTGTATATATATAGGGTCAATACTAGTTATCACCATTTATGGTTATATTTCTCTTGTTTGTTAGCAAAATCTTCTCTACGTCTGAGAATTAGCCAATGGTGTCGATTCCAGTGCAAGTCCAACTAAACTAAACTTAACCATAAATAAACTATTTTTAGTTTGGTTTTAGTGATATACCTATTCTGTTTCAAACAGAAATTAAACTTAAAATTTTAGTTGACAGCACTTATTTGATTTTGACATAATCATTAAAGCTGCCCACTAACAGACAAAAATGCCTTTTATAGTGAACGAATGAATGAATGAATAAAAAAATAACTAATATAAAATTCCTTTTCAAACGTTATTTGAGCAATATAGGTATTTATAAATATTTACAACTATTTCTGCATCATTGTTATGAACATTTATTAATAATTTAATTAGTTGGCGGCCTTATTTCAGTGTATTTCTCATCTTAGATATGAGCATAGTGAGCATCAAATCTTTTAGGTTATCTGTGGAGTGATTAGCACTACTTTTACTCTGTGGTATGCCTATATTACTTTCCTTGATTACTTTATACAAAAAACAAACAATTAAATTCGTTAATTATTTATTTTAATAGGTGTTTAGTGTAAATAATTACAGCAACTAAGGAAAAATATGCTTATAAGCAAATATTTACTTCTCATCTACCATAAACTGATGACGGAAATTCATAATTATCAAGATAACAATGACAAAAGCCAAAAAGTGTATTTATGGAAACATGAAAATCTGTATTTATAAAAATTTGTGATATCATGTGGTGTATAATTATGCAAGAGATATTAAATGAACCTAATAATTTATTTCTACTTTTATTTATAACTTATAAAAGTGTGTTAAGTTCAGTATGTAGTTGTATATGTTAAGTATTCTGATCTATAAGCTACACAACAGTAATTAATTCATCATAGTCTTTTCTTAAGGGCAACATATATCCATGAATTCTTACAAACATATTTAGATTAATAGAATGTTAAGAATTCCAATAAATTATATACTTTATTTCTAACTTAGCTAAGCCTGCTAGTGGTTACTATAATATAGCCTATGTGTTATGTATTCTGATCTAGCTATAAGCTACAAAACAGTATTTATGTATCTATGAATTCTTACAAACAATCTATATGGATTATTAGAATGTTAAGAATTACAATAAATTACATATATGCATAACACATTACTTTTTGATATAGTAAGAGGCTTAATACTTACTTATTATACAAATAAAAATGCAATATTTGTTTAAATACATGTTTTACTAAATAAATCTGAATGTTTTCCGAGTACATATAAATAAATGTTGGTCCACAGAACTCTCTGGCTTGGCTTGGCTGATTCTATTCATTTCTTCATTAGTTATTTTTAATAATAAATTTAGAAACCTACTGATAAAAAATATAGCTCACTGTTCTAGAGACAAACTGTTAGAAACCTTATTAAGTATCACAGATCAAGTAGCACCATTTGGTAGGTATAGTTTTAAGACTGGCTACAATTATTATTTCTACTATTAAATGATATTTACATAACTTTAGGCAGACACACACAAATACATATTTTTTATCACTAGTTTCAATGTTCCAAACTATGGTTCCAAAGATTTCTAGATTTTTCCTGTATTTCACTTAATATAATTGGTAGCAACTTCATTTATAGGTACTGGACCACAATTTTCCATTGGGCCACCAACTGGATATTTATTTTCCCCTGCATGACCTGGAAAAAAGTTATATTTATCATTAGACGCCATTAACCTCAAAATCGTTCACTTTGTATTAAATTATATATGTTTATAATATTTTTACGATAACTTGTATACTTACATAATATATGATGTCTTAGAATTCTATGGCTAAGTAAAAATACGTATTATATTATGTATGTAAATTACAAAACTATTTCGACAAAAATTAAGTAAACAAAGAAATACCTAAATAATTAGTTCTACGAATCTCCGCACTTGACTGTGATTCGTCTGTTTTTCGCGCTTTGTTTAACCTCAATTTTGGCGCCAATATTTAATTTATCAAGTATAATTTTAATTTATAAATATTTTTTATTTGCTAACAAACATTTATTATTCAATATTTAATCAGAAAATCAATTTTTAATGTTCAAAAAGCCATGATAAAATTTAGTGAATTTAAGTCGGCACCTACTCATATCCCGACTAAATAAGTCGAGAACTCACTAAATTAAGTGAATTTTTGACATTTATGATGTACACCAGAATAGCATTATCACTAAATTGTATAGATTGACTAATTTTGGTCCTGTCAAACTTAATTTAAGTGAAGTTGTGACTTTCAGAATAAGAAAGTGAGATTTGACAGGAATAAATCAATTTTTAGTTAAGTTTAGTTACGTTCTTGGACACAGAATCGACACCAATATCTGTATTATAAATTTTTATACCCCTTGGCAATAAGTAGGGGTATATCCACTAGTTAGTTTATTTATAGAATTACTAGATTATAAAGAAGACATTTTTCATAAGAATATTTATGCATCTGACTCTACATTTATTATTTTAGGTCATATTGATTTATATATTATTTACATTTTATATGAACCGGTGTCTATTTAGTCCTACATATTTTTACCTGATAATCTTTATATATATAAATCTTCTGTACATGTGTTTGTAATTGAACTCCTCCTAAACGGCTGGACCGATTTTGATGAAATTTGTTGTTTGTATTCAAGGGGGTTTGAGGATGGTTAAGATTCACAATTGGCTGGACCGATTTTGATGAAATTTTTTGTTGTTGATTTTTACACAGAATTGTGTGGCAAAACAACGTTTGCCGGGGCAGCTAGTATTTATATACTATTCAGTCTTCACTATGTATATATATATTATATATTGTAATATATAAATATATATATCTTCTAATATATAAAATTCACGTGTCACAGTGTTTGTTACCGAACTCGTCCGAAACGGCTTGACCGATTTTTACGAAATTTTATATGCATATTCAGTAGGTCTGAGAATCGGCCAACATCTATTTTTCAAACTTTTTTTTTAGTATGGCAAAACAATGTTTGCCGGGTCAGCTAGTATATATATATATATATATTGTGGACAAAAATTGTGTAGTCTTTTTTGTTTTCTTATACTACAATCTTTCTCTGGGACAGTAAATACTATTTTGGAGGAGTTTATACTTTACTAAAAACAGTAATAAGAAATCTATTATCTATTAATTAATTCTATGTAGAGATCTTCTCTCGGGTAACATTATTAATATAGAATTTTTTTAATCAGTCTAGAAATTCTGGAGCTTATTCTATTCAAATAAACAATAAAATCTTTTGAATGATCCTTTTTGAAAACATTTCTCAATTATTAGTACTTTTGTACTTTGCTATTGAACTGTGGTTGCTGTTGGTTTGTGTGCCTTGTACTTTCTACATACTTAATATTTAGGCGGACTTTGTTTTATACTAGGGACTTATATGGATCAGGTTAAGAAAAAATATCACCTAATACAGTTATTTTGAATTGATTCAAATCCAAGTGAATGATTATTATTTTCTATTGTCTATAGGTGAGTATGCCAATTCACCACGGGACAGTTACAATGCATCTAAGTCCAGTGGAGGAAACCGTTTCTCTCTTTCTTATAATGTAGATGGCTGCCCTATGGGAGACTCTGTATTCTCTTCTGGATCTACTAATAATTCATCTCAATATGACTCCATGAATCACCCACCTATTAGAGAAACAGGAATCATTGAGAAATTATTGCATTCATACGGATTTATACAGTGCTGTGAAAGACAGGCTCGTCTATTTTTCCACTTCAGCCAGTTTAGTGGAAACACCGATCATCTGAAAATAGGAGACCCTGTTGAATTTGAAATGACATATGACCGTCGTACTGGAAAACCCATTGCATCTACTGTTACGAAGATAGCACCAGAAGTGGTAAGTAACGAGTTATCAATACAGTTTTAATTTCTATATTGTCTGCAGGCTTTTAGTTTGATTTGAAAATGTATAAGCAATTTAGTCATATAAAATTTTTAATCTAGGTAATGAGTGAAGCACGGGTTACTGGCACAGTCACGACTGAAGTTAAAGGAGAAGGTTCTGGTGATAATACTGGCAGAATTTCATATGAAAATCGTGGAGAATGTTTCTTTTTACCCTACACAAAGGATGACGTCGAGGGTAACGTCACGTTACGCACAGGAGATGCTGTTAGTTTTCAAATTGCTACAAATCAACGGTGAGTGTTCTAACATATTTTTAAGTCAATTTACAACATAGATGTAAAAATATGAGAATGTATTTTAACTATAAAAATGTTGCAGAGGTACGCTGGGGGCTTGCCATGTACGTTTTGAAAACCCAGCACATCCTGTAAAGTATCATGGCGTGGTTTGCTCGATGAAAGAAAACTTCGGTTTTATTGAGCGTGCTGATGTAGTGAAAGAGATATTCTTTCATTATTCTGAATCTAAGGCAAAAGAAGAGTTGGTTCTGGGAGATGATGTCGAATTCATTATTCAGACCAGAAACGTGAGGCATTTTATACAAATAATGGTATGCCATTGAGGTGATTACCTTTTGTTACATGTAATTATTGTTTTAGGGCAAGGAAGTGGCTTGTAATATAACAAAATTACCAGGAGGTTCTGTTGTGTTTGAAGACGTTTGCCCGGAGATAATGCGTGGACAGGTGTTAAAACCTTTGGAGCGTGGTAATGCGGTACGCGTGCCTCAGAATGATCCGTTGCCAGGAAGAATAAGGTATCGTGCGGCAGATCACTCCGAAGTCGAGGTGAGTAGCTATAATCAGAATCAAACCTTTCTTTGTTTTTGGTGGTGTAACATATCGTAACTATATTTTAGGTACCGTTTGGAGATAAAGATCAATGTGGTGAATTCACCCTTCGCCATGGAGATTGGGTGCAGTTTCAAGTAGCAACAGACCGTCGGGACCAACTTAAACGGGCTACAAACATTTCGTTGCTTGATGAATCATTTAATGTGTCTGGGGAACGGTGAGTTGGTATACACCTATGATGTCTTTGAGAAACATTTAATGTTTTTGGTTTTAATATTCTCTCAGTTCAGGCACCTTGTCACTCTAGGAATAGTAGCTAATTAAATTTAGGGATTTGAAAACTAAATATTGGCGATTGTTCCCGAAATCACTAGTGGAGCTGAATCCAGATATGAAATTTCTTTATGTGTATGTATGTGGATATATTTATTTACTTCTAATTTTTCGTAACAGGAGGGAACAGGGAATCGTTTGCTCTCTAAGAGATGGTTTTGGATTTATAAGGTGTGTTGAGAGAGAGCAAACAATGTTCTTCTATTTTGCTGAAGTACTTCGTCTTGGGAAAGAACTCAGTGTGGGCAATGAGGTATGTGGAAAATGTATAAGATGTTTAATATTTTTAATGAGAATCTTTGTTGCAGAATATTTTCGATTAGTGATTTCTTATCACGTATAGGTGAATGTAGCAACTCTTATAATATGTTTTAGGTTGAATTTACAGTAGATCCAGGAACTACATTCTCTAACGTGAATAATCGTCAGTCTGCCATTCGTATCAAACACTTACCACAAGGCACTGTCAAGTTTGAGACTTTGATTGAGCATGGAGCTCGTGGAGTGGTTACAAAGGAGGCCCAAATGTATTCTTCATCATCCAGCCCCACAAGAGCTTCTGGGGTAAGTTTGATATGTTTGGGTCAAGTTTTGTAGTTTTGGGGTCATACTTTTGGGATTAGTTTTATATTTCTGGGCTAATTAATCCTTCTGGGATAAACCGCATACTTCTGGAATTAGTTTCATATATCTGGGGTAATAGGGATGTTGACTCATGTAACAAATTCATGTAAAATTATGTTTTATAGATTGAAGACAGTATTTTGATACCTAAAATATCGTTTTGAGAACTTAATATCTTGTTAAAATTAAATAATAATTGGTCAAGTGCGAGTCGGACTCGCGCACGAAGGGTTCCGTACCATTATCTATGCAACATAAGGCAACGTTATTAGTATCGAGCAAGAAACGGTAAAAAAATCATGTTTGTTGTATGGGAGCCCCCCTTAAATATTTATTTTATTTTATTTTTAGTATTTGTTGTTATAGCGGCAATAGAAATACATCATCTGTGAAAATTTCAACTCTCTAGCTATCACCGTTCTTGAGATACAGCCTGGTGACAGACGGACGGACGGACGGACGGACGGACGGACGGACGGACGGACGGACGGACGGACGGACGGACGGACGGACGGACGGACGGACAGCGAAGTCTCAGTAATAGGGTCCCGTTTTTACCCTTTGGGTACGGAACCCTAAAAATGAATTTAAATTGCATTATTTTGTACACATTATCACGTGACTGCAAACACCAATGGGGTGCAGTGACGTATCTACGTCACTGCACCCCGACATCCTTTCCGACATCCTTGGCATCTCAAATATATCGAGGAAAAGTATCGATATGTGGATATATCGGTCAAATTTTCAACTAAATTGTAACCAACTTAAGAAAAAGCTGGAAGCTCTCGAAACGCCGTAACCTTTAGTTTTTTTATGTAAAATTCATCAATTTTCTGTCTATTTTATAATAATTTATCAATGGAAATTGGATTATATTTTACACAACGCCCTTTGGTCCCAAATTAAGCTATACTTCCTTGCTTTTGTTATGGGTAGGTACCAGAATACATATATACCTATACAATATGTACCTATGCTTTTTTGAAGACAGTGCAAATATTTTTATGACAATTAGTATTGAATACTGATTATAAAAGAAGTTAAATCTATTATTTTATAAAAGAATAAAATCTAAATTAATCGATAAAAACATCGATCTTTTTTCTAAGTGGACACCCTTACTATCAGGGTTCTGACGTAATCGCCGTTACTTGACAGCTTGGAGCGTTTTAGCAGGAATTTTTAAAATAATTTTTATTTTCGCTTTTTTATACTTAAAAGCTGTATTTAAAAAAAAATTATAGTGTCATGGTGTTCAAGTAAGAGCTATCTACAAAATAAAAGCATTTCCAAAAAATAGTCAACATCCCTATTATATCTCTGTCATAAAATCCTGACTTCTGAGCTAAATTTAATTCAGAATCGTATTTCACTGATTTCGCTCAGGACAGACTTGCCTAGGAACGACCTTATTAAAACATCGTGACTAATGTAATTACGAAATTTAAAACAGGACCAAAATGGTGTCATAGGCTGGCAAGTAAATCAACAGACTAAGAAATCAATTCCATTTTCATCTAAAAAGTGTGAATCGAAGATGTTACCGCGAGTTGGAGACCTTGTCACCTTCGATGTTTACCAGGTAATTTTTAAACATAATACAAAATTATTCTAAGGTCAACGCAATAGGTAAAATGTTAGGATTAAATAACTATATCTATATATCTCTATTAGATCATAATATTATGTGTTTGAAGATTCTAAGGTTACACTGATAATGACACACTTTTATTGGCTGAGTTTGAGTTCGATTACAGAATTTCTTAAAGCAATTTTCACTCCTTTCGATTTGTCATATTCATCTGATATTTTGCACTCAACATTGCGTATTGATTGACAACAATTCATTAATTAACCTTTATCTGGCTCTTATAATACTGTAAGAAGGATATCGGGTGGTGACACTTGTATTCTTACCCGTCATCACACGAACATTACATAACAAATGCTACCAAGATGTTTTTTAGCTTTTCTTCACTTTAAAGTCACCGAGTATACCGCAGTTTTAAAGTGCGAAATTTGATTTCAATTATGCAGTTAGCTCACAAACTAGTTAATCATTTTGTATTGTAGATGTGACCTTACGCACCGGCCTCGTATCTAGATCAGTACGTGTGTCCTATTATTGCAATTTGTTTTGCTACCCTATTGTTACTCAATGTATGTAATTCATAAGATTAGAGAGCTTTAAAGTGTAGATCTTCTATTCATGCAGTTGTGTTAATAGCAGTCTTTTTGGACAGTATATTGAATTGGGATTGTTCATAATTTTTGACATACTGTTTTTATTAGAGATGAAACAGATAGTAGTTTGGCCGGATACCGGATACCGGGCCGGATATTCGGCCCTTTATTGCGTTGACGCGATCATTTTGACTTGAATATTGGCGCGGTGAACGAGATCGGGAATATTCGGGTCGCACGTAAGCGGAGATCGGGTCGACTCGGAGGCGTTCGAGTGTTATCGCGCGTGTCAGTTTGTGTTTGTTTCTCAGGTTGTTTGTTGTTTATTTCATTGTTTATCACTTGTCGTCGTGATTTTATGTTTGAATTCTGATAGATTAACAAGAAATGTCATCATCAAAAACACGATCGCCAATAATAATAATAAATATTCAGGACATTTCACACAACGTCCTCTGGTCCCAAAGTAAGCTATATTTCTATGCTTGTATTATGGGTACCAGATACGGATAGGCTACATATACTACTTTTCTTTTGTAAATATATACTTATATACATAGAAAACACCCAGACGCAGTACAAACATTTGTATGACATTTATGGATATCACACTAATGATTGTCCCAAGCGGGAATCGAACCAGCGACCTCGTGATCGGTAGTCCATTACATAAACCACTCCACCACGAAACCCATATTGGCAATATTTTGATTAAAACAGTGACGATAACAAGTACGCGGTATGTTTATTGTCAGGTTAAAATTTCTCGAGGTGGTGAAGGAAAAAAGGCGCACTAAACTAATAATTAATTAAACAAACATTTTTGATGTGCGATTATAAAAATAAATGGCGTCCATAACATATTGGAGTATGATTTGCCTTGTGTAAAATACTGAGAGTTTTTAAAATTTTACTATCCGGTATCCGGCCGGATACTGTATCACTATCCGGTATCCGGCCGGATAGTGAAAACAAGGCCGGATAGGCCGGATACCGGATAGTTACCGGATATCCGTTTCATCTCTAGTTTTTATATAATTTTTTTTAGAAAATCTGTACAATTACGTCATCTAATTTCAATATTATTGAACTATTCACTATATAGATTTTTTTAAAAATACCTAAAGATATTATTTTAATTGTTGTGACGTCATAGTTGTACGCATCCTGTGTATTGCCCTTTTCTGGTAGACTTAAGACAGATTGCAATACATCTTTTCAAAGTTGCCAAGTTGATACAATAGACTAATTTAAACTCCACCACAAAGTAGTATATCCCTAAGAACGCCTTAATATTTTAAGTCCTTCATTTCAAGAGAAATAAAGGTCATTTGCTTTTTTTGAAAAATAATCGTTAATATAGGAAATTTTCCGAAAACACTAATGGAACATGATCAGAAACTCTATTCCGCGAAATGGTTTTCGAATTAAGAGTTTAAAAAAATATGAACAATGCCAATTGTTTACAACTAACGTACAACTAACGCTTTCGGTCATTATAAATAATATTCATTCATTGACGGGCTTCGTGGTGGAGTGGTTTATGTAATGGACTGCCGATCACGAGGTCGCGGGTTCGATTTCCGCTTGGGACAATCATTTGTGTGATATCCATAAATGTCATACAAATGTTTGTACTGCGTCTTGGTGTTTTCTATGTATTATAAGTATCTATTTACAAAAGAAAAGTAGGTATATGTCAGTGGCGTGCACATAATTTTGAAGCAGGGTAGGCTCTTATACTGTAGGTAGTACTCTTATAGATTTTTAGCATAGCCACGCGACGGATCTCTAAGTCGGAAACCATGCCAACAGAACAAATTTAAATCTGAATATCCCGAATCAGTCCACACTGTACTAGAATTACTAAACAATAACTACGTACGTACATACATACGTACATGTACGTATGTACATACGTTTCATAACTTTTAACATGAAATTTTCGAGTTACATTGGTGCCTATTCTATGTGCAGACCTAAACTTAACTTAACTAAAAAATGAAAATTGATAGCGTCTATAACACAATTCGGCAATGTTAACAGAACTTTTTTTATATAAAAACTGTTTATTATAGACTAACGATTTTAATTAATATAAATGTGTGCAAAAAAATAGCGAAACATTTAAGATACAGCAATAGCTGTTTTCATTTTTTAGTTAATACCTATTATACCGTTGTCCGTCCAGCTACGCGTGGCGCTGATTCGATCGGTACCGCGCTCGCATGTTGTAACAAAAAACCTTTATAGCTTCTTATCTATAATACCTAGAGTGAAGACAAATACTACGAAAAATTACTAGAAGACTACAGATGAAATCTATCTATTTTTTAAGATCTGAAAATTTATTTTAAAGTATTAAAAATGAGAACAGAAGAGGACAGAGGAGAAAACATAACAATTCAAAATATAACTCGATTTTACTCTTAAAACTGTGATATGTATGCTATATGTATACTTAATTATAAAGCACAAATCATCTAGTTTATCTTGATGTATAATAATATTAATAATCTATGAACTCATAAATAAAACTAAACTACTTACGACAATCCGCTGGAACTTCAAAACCACTTGTTTACTAAACACAAAGCGTAAAGTGGACTGAAGATAAAAACTGCCATCTAGTGATTATGGATTGTGAAGTAATTCATCAGCTATCTATTACACAACTTATAGACGCAAAAAATAACGCAATTTGTCCATAGATGTCGGTATATCTAATCGTAACTGACTGTTGATACTCGTTTCGATACGAGATTTACCAAAAGTATTTAATTTTAAGCTTTCTTTCTATTTTTTTATATTTTATTCTTTGTCGCGGAATGGAAATTATTTAAATCTGAATATCCCGAATCAGTCCACACTGTACTAGAATTACTAAACAATATGCAAGGGAAACAAAATAATTTATTCGTGTGTACACAACCACATAGCCAGTTATACGTTTCATAACTTTTAACATGAAATTATCTAGTTACGTTACCCTTTTGTTGATTAAGTTGTAACTCGGGTATACATCTACCTATAGACACAATTTGAATTTTTTCACCGAACGACAATTGTGAGAACTTGTTATTTTTAATTTTTAACAAACACACACTATCAACACACATTTCACAATCAAATAACATTTTATAATCAACAAACGGAAATCCATACAATTATTAAATTAAAGAGACTCAATATTAAACAGTTCAATGAACCACATGAAAAAATAAAATGGCCTCCGTCGAACCAAAATATTTCTGCTATATAAATATTATTTATTCGGATTATAATAGGTAACGAACGAACGCCGAATACTCGCGAAAACTTCCGATCGCTAACTCATGCCGCATGACATGCAGTACAAAGCGTCTTCAATATGCAAGCCTGTGTGCGTTTGC
This sequence comes from Orgyia antiqua, assembly GCA_916999025.1. Taxonomy (NCBI): domain Eukaryota; kingdom Metazoa; phylum Arthropoda; class Insecta; order Lepidoptera; family Erebidae; genus Orgyia; species Orgyia antiqua. The sequence continues at coordinate 14,239,591 of OU779863.1, read as the reverse complement.
GAACTGTGCACGGACACCAAAATTTCTACACACATATGAACTCATGGCAGGCGGGCGGCGTGGAGCTTGCTCGCTACGCTAATATTATTCCTTCGCCAAACGCCTGGCAAAAAACAATTTGCAAGCACATATTGGTGCTATTTATGAATTATTAGGTAGGCGTTTTTAAGTTATAATATTTTGTATAATTAATAGTAAATAAATGAATAAAGTCATCTAAAACATACGAACGTTTTATTAAAATATCTGTGAATGGCAAGTAAAGCAGAGCTTATAAGCTTGTATAGAGTGCACGCCACTGGTATATGTAGTCTATCCGTATCTGGTACCCATAATACAAGCATAGAAATATAGCTTACTTTGGGACTAGAGGACGTTGTGTGAAATGTCCTGAATATTTATTTTATTTTTATTAAGAATTACAGCAAAACGAAATGAGAAATTAAGAGGGTACTGTACTCCTAATTTAGGTATTTGCCTTAGGTATTGCTATCCCTATTCCCGAGCACCGTGCTGAAAGGGACAAATATAGCTGAAACAGATTTACCTACAAATTCTTTGAAAAAAAGACGTTTCGTACTCCCCTTTTTTCTTCGCGAAAGTTAAACCGATTTTAATAGCTTTTATGCTATATCATAGATGAAGAGTATATCTATGCTTGTATCACTTTTTTTTTTGGTAAAACTTACCAAATATGTGTGATAGACGCTGCAACTTTACCTAAAGAGAACCGAAAAAATCGGGATTTTCGGTTGGTCATATTTCTTTTAGTTATTATGTATTGAAAAAAAAGAAAGTGTCAGAAGCGTAGATATACTCTTCATCTATAATATAGCGTAGAAACAATTAAAATCGGTTTAACTTGCGCGAAGTAAAAAGGGAAGTACGATACGACCCATATTTTTGTATGGAGTATAAATTTGGTATCGTGCCCTCTTAAAACCGGTTTGAAAATCAATATCTGACTTATTAATATGAATACTTAAGTACCGTCCCATTTCCTCTAATTTTAGACTTTAATTTTACCTTTTAGGTTGCTTCGTCTAGGTTACAGACTAGTTCACACAAGAATAGTGCAAGCAATATTTATACGACATCAATAGGGTTAATAGGTCACTTAGTCAGCTATATCTTACATTTGATAATCAATTTGTTAGTTAGATTGGATTTTATAAATTCTCGTAATATTCGTGACGAGCCTCGTGGTCCATGTAACAGACTGCCGTTCATGAGGTCGCGGGTTCGATTTTAAATATCGATTTCAATTATAAATATCACACAAATGATTGTCCTGAGCCCGCTCAGGACAATCATTTGTGTGATATTTATAATTGTCATACAACTGTTTGTACTGCGTCTAGGTGTTTCCATGTATTACAAATATGTATTTACAAAAGAAAAGTAGTACATATAATGTATTCTATCCGTTTTCTGGTACCTATAACACAAGCATATAAGCTTAGCTTGGGACTAGAGGACGTTGTGTGAATTTATTCAGTTGCATAGTCTTTTATAAGGAAACGTAAAGTAAAATAGTAGGTTCTTTATGATATTTACTCGAAATTCTTTACGAGATAGGCAGAATAATATATTCTTCGTAATTATTATCATACTCTGATGTCATCGGCGATGTCCTTCAATAGGGTCAAGTTCGTAACACTTACAATCGTGCATGTATGACCAGATGCATAAGTGTAAATGAAGCCAAAGAAGTTTGTCTAGACCGTAGCAGGTGGTTTTTAGTCTCTGCCTATCCCTATGGGAATAAGGCGAGACGGTATGATGAAAATGATTATGGTAATGCTTTTGGCAAAAATTGTTTCATTTCTTAGGCTGGTTCTCTTACATTGTACTGCCATGGGCCTCAATAAATACGTTATTGGCTTTTTGGACATTCAAATATTCTTCTGAAATGAATATGGTGGATTTGTGAGAAATAGAATTTCTGATCAATTCAAAACTTTTTTGAAGTTTGTTATCATACTTGTCATTATGATTATTTTCTGGACTATTAAAAAAAAACTGTAGATCTGAAATTATAAACAATTCCACGCGTTAGATAATCGTTTGCAATAATAAGTTGTATGTATAGTAATACTAACTTCAATAAACACTTGTTAAAAGGTTAAGAGGACTAAGGAGTTGGTTGCTAAAGGTGTTCAAGTTCATCATAGTCTGACAAATGGGAATAACAGCAACGGTGCGAACAACCGTACATACATGCCTGGATTTATAGCTGCACTAAAAGATGGTTTTGGTTTCATCGAGACTTCAGATCACAATAAAGAAGTGTTTTTTCATTTTAGGTAAGCATTGAACAATTGTATTTACAAAATTGTATAATAATAAGCGTTATGATGTTATTGATTTGATTTTTTTTATTGTTCTATGTATTATTACAAAACTTTTTCTTTGCAATCTGCATATATTTAAATGAATTAGTTTAGCTGATGTTTATATGTGATGCATATCTAGATATATAATTGAGGTCATGTTACGTGCTCGACGACTGGCGCTGAGTTAGATATTATATTTACACTAGCTGTTGCCCGCGACATCGTACGCGTGAAATTTAGAAATCAATCCTTAACAAACATAAGTTTACTCTTCTGCTCAATAGATGGCGTTGTCTACAGATTACAATTATTTAAATCGCGCTATCGTTTCGTTCCACACATTAACACTTATGCTCGTCAAAATTATTACTGTGTTATCATCCGGATTTTACACTTATAAATTAGTAATGAAGGATAAGGATAAAGATATGCTTTCATATATCTCTAAAATAAACTTTACAATCTCGCCTGGTCCGCCGCGCAGTATTGTAGACCAAATACCGTCCCATTGGGATATGAGAACCGTGCCTCAATATAACACTTCTATGTAATAATAAGAAAAAAAAGCCCGATTTAATAGTAGATATTATCTAAATAATTGTATAAAGTTGTTTGAGCACTTCCTTATTTATTTAATGTAACACTATGAATGTCTGTATGAGCTGTGCTTTATAATTTGCGCTTTTTGCTTTAGTATGCCAAATAAGCCCCTTGCTTTTTATTTTGCAACTGTGTTGTATCTTATCCCAGCGATGTAACGACTATACATGTGTTAGCTTACTGCTTTAAAGCGAATTATTAATAAATTTGTTTAGAAGTGCTGTGCGTTGACCTTACAATTATTCTAACTTTATATTAATCCTCAAAATCAAATCAAATCAAAATGTGAAAGTGTATACAGATACACTTTCACATTTCTAATATAAGGATTATCGGATTATTATCGGAGGTTTAAACGGAGATTTTATCGGGGAGATAATAAACGTTTTAGAGTAAAAAGACTATTATGAAGAACAAATTTTGACTATTTTCTCGAACCGATTTTAGCGAACTTTTAAACCTCCGATAAGTCATTATGAATAAGACCAATAATATATGAAGATATTAGTTAATATTTCATTAAAGTTTTAAACTTCTCAATTGCGTTGACCCTAAGTCATAGAGTCGTTACTCTTTTACAACTATTTAACTGATTTAAATGAAGCTTGGTATACAGATGTTTCTTGTGGTGATGGATTAAGAATACATGTGTCACCACCCTATTTCCTACCCAGGGTGCTGTAAAAGCCAGCTAAGAGATATTGTACACAGATAGCATCCTCTGTTAGAGACGAAAATCTCGAAAATAAACCCTGTGCCAACACGTCTGGTCAGAGCGGCACAGTAGACCGTAATCCCTCCCAAAGGAGAGGGCCCGAAGGCGGGAGGAGGCCCGTGCCCAACAGTGGGACGTAAATGGACTGGAGGAGGATACAGATATTTTAGGACCCGAAGAAGTGGACGTAAAAAATGGGTTACTTTTTAAAAGGTGATTTCAAATTCCATACGTACGAAGCCGTGGGCAATAACTACGTTTTAAATTTCGAACCGGTTTCAAATTGATGACATTTGTTTTGTCGTATTTATTTGAGACAACATTTTTATTTGTAACAAAACCAATGATATCTGACCAATACGCGGTTGTTTGGTACGTTGAATATTATGGATAGAACTAGGGCGATATGATGACTGTCAAAACGTGACAAACTCGAAATAAATAAAGTACATATAGTTTAATAACAGCCGTTTATAAAATGCATAACAGCCCAATACAATCATAACACAATTAATTACAATGGCAAAATATTCTAAAGGTACCTTTCTTATAAGCAACGACTTATCTCGGGTTCCTCTACGTTTACAATTCAAATATATGCTTAAACCTTAAAGAATTAAACCAGCCGGAGTGGTTAACATACGCTGTTTTCTTTGTCAAATATACTAGGATGCAGAGCTCGCGTTCATTGGTCGTTACTCACAAATTATACAAAAGTGTACAGACTTTTGTAATAAATAGGTACATATTCCATGAGTAAGATCAATGATCATGCCCCATGGCTCTCGTACCTTTTACAGTGATATCGTCTGGCCATACCCACTCCTGTAGCATTCGTGCTTTAAGCTTCAAACAGATAAGAAACTGCAATAATGCAAAACCTAAAATAATGAAATACAATCCTTAGTACGATAAATGCTTATTATTGTAATGCAATCTTTACAAGCTCAGCTGTGGTAATCATTGTGTTAAGGGCCTACATCAATATTATCGTATATCATCGCCGACACGTACATATTAACACAGCCAGTAGGCACAGAAAATGAAGAATTAGGGATACTTTTCCTATTTACTCAAAATCTACTAAATATATTTTAATTCTGATTTACGTGTTTCTATATATAATAGTTACTTATGTTTTTAAAGTTATTTCATTAGTTAATAAGCGATATTAGACCGACAAATGAAAAAAATAAAAAATTAGAGAGGTTGTTTCGCTAAGATTTTCTATCGAGAAAACTTTTTTTAATCGCGTTTCTGAGTTTATGCGATCCTAGATCATATATTGAAAAAACATATATGTACTTAAAAATTAGAGCTCTAGCCATTCAATCTAAAGAAACAATGAAAACTTCGTACATAGAAAAATGCACGAAGCTATTTTGGTATCCTCTTAATGTAAGTTATTATTATGAGCTTAGATTTCAATGTTGCTGATTCGCATTTGAGATTGGGGTTCAGTATATAAAATGGTTCTTTTAGAATTTTTCGAGTTCCGAACAAAAAAGAAACCTTTATCACTCCTGTAAAGTTTGGTCGTTCAAACGTCTTTTGCTCATTAACACTGTGATATCGAGTGGAAATTAATAGTATAAATAGATGCAGTCTCTTAATACAGAAATAAAAATAATAATCTAATTTTCTAAGTTTCTGTTTGTTCTTTAGTTGGCTTTTACAGCATCCGGAGAAGGAAAAGGGGTGACACTTGTATTCTTAATCCGTCACCAACATTTCAAGTTTACGTAATCATAAAAATGAGAATATTTCGACATGTGCTAGGGAATCAAAATCTAAAGATTAATTCTTACATCTTTTGCCATCTTATATCCTATTGGTCTTAATTCATAATGACTTATCGGAGGTTTAAACGGAGATTTTATCTGAGAGATAATAAACGTTTTAGCGTAAAAAAAATCTATTATGAATAACACGCGTTGACAATTTTCGCGAACCTATTTTAGCGAACTTTTAAACCTCCGAAAACTCATTATGAATAAGACCGTTTATCTTTTAAAATTTAGCAAGTAGCTGGTTTATGCGGATTATAAACCAGTCTATCCGTATTCTGGTACCCATAACACATACATAGAAATATAGCTTACTTTGGGACCAGAGGACGTTGTGTGAAATGTCTATGAATATTTATATTTATTTATTTATATAGGGAAACTTATAAAACTTATGATTAGCACGCATTTATAAGTTCTCTACGTATCTATCATTGTATAAATCTATGAAACGGAATTATTGAAAGTGATTTTCACCCACTTGCAGTAAGTAGTAAGAGATCTGAAATTTTGTATCCTTATTAGGGACCGATGTAGTAGTTATTGAACTAAAAAAACTATTGGTCTTATATCCTAGGGTCTATAGATCTATAGGTCATTCTGGTGTGGGCCCGAAACATCCGGCCATTATGTTGACCCTAGTTGATAAAATGTACAAAAATATCGCAGTTAATTTGTTGATAGGCAAAAATATTAACAGTCCGTTGTTCTATTCTGAGAATAACTAACACTATATAATTGTTTTAATTCAGCAATGTGATAATATTGCGTGAAACTTAATTGAGCAGTGTTTATGATTGACATTGTAACATGCAGATTACAATTATGTTTCATAATATAGGACACAAATGTACTAAATGTAGTAATGTTGCATATCAGTCACCTACTTCTATACAAATACAAGCTGTTTCTCGCATCTTCGTTCTGGTTAATTTTGAAAATCAAACCCTAACAGATTATCAGATTATACAAAAAAAATACCATATTTTTTAACCACTCTTGGTCTTATTCATAATGACTTATCGGAGGTTTAAAAGTTCGCTAATATCGGTTCGCGAAAATTGTCAAATCTTGTTATTCATAATAGTCTTTTTACGCTAAAACTATTATTATCTCTCCGATAAAATCTCCGTTTAAAATCTCCGATAAGTCATTATGAATAAGACCAATCTATCTATAAAATATGGGTTTGTACGAAATCCTAAAAACGTATTAAAATCCGTTGTTTTTTTTATTTTGAAGTTGAAAGCTCACATATAGAACGGGATTAGGCTGCATATTCGTCGCGTATTTGCTAAAAACCAAATGTAATTCTGCAGCTGGATCACAGACTAATAGGGACATGCATACAAAAATAACGTTTAAAATTTCTTTCACTGTCGGGTCTTTAAAGTCGCCGGTGAACATTCGCGTTACCGTACCGTACGAGTGGGTGGTTTACGTTATGAAGTTGTGAGTTCGATCCGCGTGCAAAATATCTTCTTATATATAAAATTCACGTGTCACAGTGTTAGTTACCGTACTCCTCCGAAATAGCTTGACCGATATTTATAAAATTTTGCATGCATAATTCAGTAGTTCTGAGAATCGGCCAACATCTATTTTTAAAACCTTTTTTTTTAGTATGGCATAGCAACGTTTGCCGGGTCAGCTAGTATAAATAAAAATTTAAATATTCATGGACATTTCACACAACGTCCTCTGGTCCCAAGCTAAGCTTATATGATTGTGTTATGGGTACCAGAATACGGATATAATACATAAACTACTTTTCTTTTATAAATACATATAATACATAGTAAACACCCAGACGCAGTACAAACATTTGTATGACAATTAAAAACATCGCACAAATGATTGTCCCGAGCGGGAATCGAACCCGCGACCTCTATATGGCAGTCCGTTACATAAACCACTCGACCACAAGACTCGTCAAAAATAAATTGTTTCTGCGATAAAATTATTGAAAATTTAACTTATGACAATTATTCTAGCCTGTTAATGAGAGTTTTTATCGCTAGCCTGTAAAAACTACTGAAACAATTTTGATGAAACTTCAGTTAGGTAGCTTAACTTACCTTTAGCATACATAAAGAACTTAATATCATAGTGTCTTTATAGAGGCTTAAGTATACAATACATATATAGATATTATGCTTTAATTGTCTGTGATATTCTATAGCTGTGCTTTATTATTAAATGAGGATTTTTTTCAATATATTAAATTTTTTTCTATAGTTTAATATACGACAAATTAATATCCAATTTATCTCTAAAAATTTAACTACACTTTACATCAGTATTCTGATACCCGTAAACAAGCTATATTTCTATGTTTAACAGCATAAAATTATAGCTTAATTTAGGACCAGAAGACGTAAAAAATATTATAATTACAACAAAACGTAGCCATTCAAATCTATATTTGTAGCAAATAATCTCTGCTTACCCCCATGTCAAGAGTCTATATGTTTATTGCAAACTGGTAGTTATCATTGTTAAGAATTTTTCCAATGGGTGTAGGCAGAGACTACAGATTGCTATCTACTACGCAAACACACTCGTCAGATCATATATTATTATGTATGACGGTTATTCCTAAACAATATTGAAGGTTTCAAATTGTTTGGTTACAGTAACCTAGATGGCACCCCGGATACGTTGGAGCTGGGTTATGAAGTAGAATATGCATTAGGTCGTGTTAACGGTTCTGGTGGTGGTTGCGCTAGTGCTGAATATGTTCGTATGTTACCTCGTGGATCTATACCATTAGCGAAGCCATTAGAACCAATACTAAACGGTACAGTGACTAGGACACTGAGGGCACTCAATCCGGACCAAGCTCAGTACTCAGGTTTGTATGTATTTTTGATATGATTTTAACAGGAAACATATATAAAGTAATGATTAATTTTGCAATTGACATGCTATGCTTTTACTTAATAAATTGAATTATGGTGGAAATGGTGGTGAATTATGGTTGGAAGAGCTACGGAACAGTATTCCGAGGTCGTGGGTTCAAGTCCCGCTTGCGGTAATCACTTTTTCCACCATAATTCAATTTATTAAGGAAATGTGTATGTTTTATACTCGATCTTTGTATCTGTATGTGGTATTGAAACCTTCTTTCTCTCCGGCCCTTTAACGTCCCACTGTTGGGCACAGCCTTCCTCCACTTTGGGGGGAGTTATGGACTACTGAGCCGCGCTGACCAGGCGTGTTGGCATAGGGATTAATTTCGAGATTTCCATCTCTTGCAGAGAATGTTAACTGTGTACAATGTTCCTTAACTGGCTCTTACAGCACTCTGGCAAGGAACCGGGGTGGTGACACTTGTATTCTTAATCCACGGACCTTATGACCTAGGGGTATAAAAATATGAATTCCCAGACCTTCCCGATATGCACAAAATTTCGTAATAATTTGAGTCTTTACAGAGGAATAGTACACTTCCTAACTTGGCGCTAACACCACATTATGAGAATTTTATATAAAAGATTATTATTTGTTAACAGGATTGATTCAAGTGGAAGGTGGTTCAGCATATGAGTTTGGTATAATGGGGTTGGCTTGCAAACGTGAGATACTGCAGGTTGGTGATCCGGTCACTTTCCAAGCCGACGTGGCGGGAAGGGCCACTAATATTGTGCCAATTAGGAAGAAGAGGCGTGCTACTGTAGACGCTATCAAAGGTAAATATAACACTCATATATTTTGAAATAGATAGTAATTTTTACTCTCCGTGTGGTGACGGATTAAGAATACAAGTGTCACCACCCCATCTCCTCCCAAGGGTGCTGTAAAAATCAACTAAGAGATATTGCACACAGGCTCGAAAATAAACCCTGTGCCAACCACGCCTGGTCTGCGCGGCACAGTAGACCATAATCCCTGAAAAGCGGAGGAGGCCCGTGCCCAACAGTGGGACGTAAATGGGCTGGAGAGAGAGAGTAATTTTTACAAGATTTTTTAAATTTCGTTTGTGTGTAATGGAATCTCTGAAAGTGATTTTAAACCACTTGCAATTTGCATACGTATTAGGAATCGTTGCAATAATTTCAAAAAACATTCAGGATTATCAATCACAAAATCTTTCTTTCTTTTCTTTCTTTCTATAAATGACTTTTAGACATGAAGGTTTTCGGAAACTAATAAAAGCGTTTTAAAAATCAAAAGGTTTCCGATTCAGAATCGATTATTCGTACTAAACAATTACCAAAAAATATATCTCTTTGGGATTTTGCAAATTATTGTTACCTTTACAGGTGGCTTCGGGTTTCTGGCATTCGAAGTTGAAGATTCACGGCGATTGTTTTTCCACATGTCAGAGGTCCGGGGCAACCCATCAGACCTGCAACCCGGTGATATGGTGGAGTTTGTTATGTTAACAAATCCTAGGAACGGCAAGTCCTCTGCTTGTAATGTTGTTAAAATTGGGTAAGTGGTTCTGTATCATTTCGCGATAGCTTTAGAATATACTAGCTGTCCCGGCGAACTTCGTACTGCCAATTAAAGTTGTCTATACTTTCGGATTAAAACATTTTTATCATCATCATCACGCCTTTCTCCCACGGGGGTAGGCAGAGACTATAGAACGCCATCTGTGTCGATCCAAACATAATTCCTTGGCTTCATGCACACTCATACATCTGGTCATACATGCCCGACGCTTGTAAGTGCTACGCACATATTTGTTAGTGCCTCAATTTACTCTTTAAATGGTGACAATACCAAATTCTAACACTGTCTTTCAGTGCTGTATAGTAAAATGCTATTGTAATGGAGACTGTACAATATCATTCAAGAGATGTTATCCACCTCGCCCTCAGCCCATTAAGGTCACTGTCAGGTGTGCGCCTTCTGTTCGGTACAGAATCTGGGTACTTTAGTTTACCACGCTGCTGATCAGGCGTGTTGGCATAGGGTTTAGTTCAGATTTTTTTTTCACGGGTTGCTTACTAAACTAAACAAATTAGCAATGCCCCTTGGTTTATAAGGAACTCGGAAGTGCACAAATACCTAATGCAATACCATGCAAACAGTCAAGGAAAAAGTGACGGCATTTCCAAAAAATACAAAGCTTGATTTTATTAACATCCTAACCAACTAGTCTTGCAGCTAACATTACCAGAAAGTATCACCCGACTAAAGCGACGTAGAACCCTGGACCTAGGCAGCATTGACAGATCCATTGTATTAATATAGGCGCGTTCTCAATGTAGAATGCGCTTACCTGTAAAAGATCAAAAAACACATCTGCTCATAGTCTGAAAGACTGATCGCAAGATAAATAAAAAAATAATTGGTCAAGTGCGAGTCGGACTCGCGCACGAAGGGTTCCGTACCATTATCTATGCAACATAAGGCAACGTTATTAGTATCGAGCAAGAAACGGTAAAAAAATCATGTTTGTTGTATGGGAGCCCCCCTTAAATATTTATTTTATTTTATTTTTAGTATTTGTTGTTATAGCAGCAATAGAAATACATCATCTGTGAAAATTTCAACTGTCTAGCTATCACCGTTCTTGAGATACTGGGTACGGAACCCTAAAAATCATGTTTGTTGTATGGGAGCCCCCCTTAAATATTTATTTTATTTTATTTTTAGTATTTGTTGTTATAGCGGCAATAGAAATACATCATCTGTGAAAATTTCAACTGTCTAGCTATCACCGTTCTTGAGATACTGGGTACGGAACCCTAAAAATCATGTTTGTTGTATGGGAGCCCCCCTTAAATATTTATTTTATTTTATTTTTAGTATTTGTTGTTATAGCGGCAATAGAAATACATCATCTGTGAAAATTTCAACTCTCTAGCTATCACCGTTCTTGAGATACAGCCTGGTGACAGACGGACGGACGGACGGACGGACGGACGGACGGACGGACGGACGGACGGACGGACGGACGGACAGCGAAGTCTCAGTAATAGGGTCCCGTTTTTACCCTTTGGGTACGGAACCCTAAAAACGGGTTTACTTAAACCTGTGATCATGACCAGAGCAATTCGTTCGAAACGTCAGTATCGAATATATTATGCCTTTACAATAATGAATTAAAGTGATTCAGAGTGAATAATATTGAGTTAAAGTCGCGTAACTTTTATTTAAATGTAATATTTTATTTTCAGTGGTAAAAGTTTCACTGGCGCGAAGAGCAGGACTGAGCGGCCGGAGCGTTTACTTGCGCGCCTTCGTACCGCTTCGTTAGAGGAGTCCAATGTTCCTCGGGTTATTGTGACCCGGCCACCGCGTGGACCTGATGGTACACGTGGCTTCAGACCACGCCGTCCCATCGCAGGTATTATTTTTTTGTGTTCACGTCTTCTGGCCCTATGCTAAGCTTTCTGCTTGTGTTATAAGTATCAGAACTGGAATATACTATCTATATAGTCATCTGATAGATTTCTAAATACATTCTTTTAATGCATAGAAAACATCCAACAAATATACAACTAGTAAATAGCTCATGTCCTCGGTTTCAAATTTATCCATAACTACTGCTCACTCCTTGGTTTTCAGCGTAATGGCATGTAGCTTGTCTACCGGCTAGCATCAGTATAAGCTTTATAGGCGATGTGTGAGCTCATATATAGAAATCTTATAAATATATAATTTGAGACTAACTCGTGAGCAAAAAATATGCACCGGTTTAAATTTGTGGAAGGACTTGCTTTAAAAAATATCAATAATTTTATTTTGACCTTTCCAGAGCAACTACTGGAGTAAAAGATCATGACACCAGCACTCAGGCCTCAAAACATTTAGGTAAAACAACTTGATGATTTGATTTTCCACTACAAAAATTACATTGTATTCATGAGAGACTGACCGATCCTCCTTTATTTAGCAGCATTTAGGAAACTGTTTTCGTTATTTTTACTAATTCTATGTGAAAAAAAAAATTGTCAGCTGTCATTTATACAATAAGAGAAAATCGATAAATGTTGTATGAGATCAATAAGCAATGTACATATCAATTAATCAAACAAATTTGCGTTGCTTATTGAATGTTGAGTAAGAGGTTCTTTTTCGCATAAATACGTTGTTCAAAATTCCGTTTACACCATTCCTTTGACCAATGTAATGTGTTATGGTTTGCCAAGTTCAGTATAATCTTTGTACATTATGTAGTTTCGGCACATTGCAAATGAAGCTATGCGTATTAGTATCGAACAACGACACTGTTCGCTGTTGGGATTGGCATTCGAAAACATATATGTAAATATTTTATTAAAAAAAAAAACTAGATGTAATGTGTAAAAATGATCTTATCAGACATCTCGGCATTTTGTGGGCTATCGAACGTATTATTTAGATGGTTATAGTATGTAAAAATGTCGCATAATTATATCAATATTAACTGTTGGCAATAAGATTCATCGAAATTTTATCAATTTATAAGTAAGTTTACGTAAATTTTTTCACTCTTTAGTTTTATTTATTGAAGTCATTTGTACCATGTTTGAATTTGTTTTGAAATTATCGATATATCAATACACATTTTATCGACATATCGGATCCGATACCAGTGTTAGAACCACATTTAAATGTATAAACTATGGGCAGCTATTTGAATACAGTAAATCTTTCTTCTTATATATAAAATTCACGTGTCACAGTGTTAGTTACCGTCCTCCGAAACGGCTTGAACGATTTTTATGAAATTTTACATGCATATTCGTAGGTCTGAGAATCGGCCAACATCTATTTTTCAAACCTTTTTTTTTTAGTATGGCAAAACAACGTTTGCCGGGTCAGCTAGTCGATATATAAATTTTAGTCAAGATGATTTCTCGAAAATGCGTAAACTGATTTTAAATATTTTCTCTTTGAAAGAGACCTCCCAGTGGGTTCCTTTGTCACTAATTTGAGATAGGTATACTTGTATATCAAAATTTGGTTCACGTAACCGATTGATTTCAGTGAATTAAATACCCAGTGATTACTAAACAGTTCTCCGAAAACTCATTAGTGTTCTGAATTTGGAATTTTTCTATGTATTTACCATGATTTCTCAAAAACGCATAAATTGATTTGAAATATTTTCTTTTTGAAAGAAACCTCCCAGTGGGTCCCTTTGTCACTAAGTTGAGATATACTTATTTATCGAAACTTGTGTCATGGAACCGATAGATTTCATTGAATTCAAAACCCAGTGACTAGTAAATAGTCCCCGTTTTCCAATGGCAGAGCATAATACGACTCAGTGCCGCACAATGCCGCAAAATGCTGACTAGCTTTAAAATGCGCCAGCAGAGTGCGCTAGATGCAGTGTTGAAAAAAAAAATCTAAAATAAACATTGTATTCACATTATATGTGTGGAATTTAAAAAAAGTCATTGTTTATACCTTCATCCATACTTATATTTATTTATTTTTTAACACAGCTTGAATTAACTTTGAATATTTCCAGAAAACTCCGACGAAAAGAAAGCCTTAAATTTTTTTAATAATAAGTAATATTACTAACGATAATATATAAATAAAATTTCAATCAATGCCAATTTAAAGAAAAGAAAAAATACTTGTTAATTTTCTGTCGCTGAAGTTGGTATGGATTGCACGCATCACTTTTGAGAGTACTCGATTGTGCGATGCGATGCTGTAATTGGAACACAACGTTGAGCATTGTGCCGCATAATGCGCTATTGTGCGCTGATTGGAAAACGGGGATTAACTTTAGTAAGAAAGTGTCAAATTGCTTTACTTCTTAAACTTGTCAAACAAATTGAAACATGGTATAGCATTTATTGTAGTAGGTTGTCACACAACTGGAAAGTTGCAATGTATGTCGTATGCAAATCAATGAGTATAGTCTAACTATTATATTATTTTTAACACAGATCACCTTCAATAGATACCGCATTTTGCATTTTCTTAAGCAAAATCGCACTACGAGTTCAGTATGCGTTGATTTCCTTGCATGCTGAATCTTTTGGGGGGGTGATCTGTGTATTGTACAATATAAATATTAAAAAAGTTTTCACGTTTACAGATAGTTTTGTAATAGTCCTCGTTGAATTGATGGTATGATTTGTTATATTTATCATTGTATATAATTGTGTATGTTTGTACTTTCCAGTCGAAATTTGTGTGAATATGAACGGCTAGATCGGGTTCGGTAAAATTTTTATTTACTATAGCAATATTATCGCTGTTGCAAATGTTTGGAGTTTATAATTATTTTTATATTGCATTCGTAATGTGATTTTGTGGTGTTCGATCTGAAATTAAATATTATGTCGGAATATTTCTACACGAATTGTGTGCTATCCATTTGTTTCTAAATTATTATGTGTTCTTTGTAATTATGTGATAATATAATTTGTTTGCGTCGTGTGTTTGATGGACATTTGATGCATTATTGTTGGAATTTAACTTAGTAGATATAGTTACGCGGATTATTCTGTGATCAATGAAAATTGTTTGTGCAATAATAAAAAAAATGTCCTGTTAGGGCCTTGCTAGTCGTAATATCCCTAGAATTATGTCGATCCCGTATATCAATAGCGCGCACTTCATATATATGTGTCGTTCTACGTCTATAATGGCTTACCTTTATAAAACGAACAAAATATTCATTGTTAATAGGAAATGGCATTTATTGCTGTGTTATAATGAACTGGAATGGAACCAAAGACTGAATTATAATATTTATAAACAGTACTATTTATCGGTATTAGATTATTTTTGGTCGGCTGAATGATATGGACCTTCGTTGTTTTTCTTGTGAATAGAAAACTCAAATTACTTTTACGCCATTTTCCATCAAAATTTCCGTGTCTTTACTATTGTCAACATATTTTGTATTATATTAGTGTAGTAAGTTCAAAAATATATAGGTTACAGTCTATCTGCATTGTAAGACATATCTGATTTAGTGATTGGAATAAAAATTAAATAAATGATTTAATATTATTTATTGCTCTTCTAGGAGTTTGTTTATAATTTCATCAATAAATTAATTGATTATACATACGAATTAGTTGATCTTTTTGCCTTTAATAATAAGATAATTAACCAAAATGGTTGAGTAGTTACTAAAAGACGTACAAATTGTTTCGATTTAGAGATCTCAATAAAACGTTTCTTTTTTTAGTTTTAAATTGGCATAGAATTTAAAATTGTTATGTGCCACTGACTATAGTACTATCTCTTTTCTTAACAATGACTAATGCGCGCCGAACTGTGATAATCAAATTATTCATCTAGTTAAACAGTTCACTAAAATCTGTAAATTGTAAAAAATATGAAAATTAAAAAAAAAATCTTACAAAGTAGACCTGCGGCCGTATTATGAGCTTTTATTCACTGGCAGTTTACGGCGTGAATTGAACTGTCTGGCAAATTCGTATTATGAACAAATTATTAGTCAGCCAGTTCGCTAAACCAGTCATACATTAATATGTTTAAGGAGAAGGTACAACTAAAAGTTAAAGTACTAACTAAAAATTTTCAAATATAAGTTTTATTTTTGCCATAATACCTAATTTAGCCATGCAGTTTACGGCCTGCCTGGAACTTGAATGATTTTAAAAAGCTCACAATACGCCGGCTGATTTTATAATTATGATGCTTCTAAAATTAATATAATTTGAAATAGATTCTTTCTGCTTTATTTAGTTTTTCTAATGATGATTATTTATTAATTCTGATTTCTTTCTTTTTATCGTATTGTATGGCAACTTTGTAAATTTCGTTGGTTAAGTATTATTGCCGCCTGAATTGTGTTTCAATACTGAAATTTTCTTATTCTATTATTATGAAAATGTCTAAAATCCAATAAGTTTGCTGCCACAGGTTTTCAAATATTCTAGCCGTATAAGTTTTCGTGGCATGTAAGAGGGCCAGTTTAATTGGGTCGTTAAAGAAAGTCTTATTAACACGGCTGCAAGCCGTAGCAAACTGAATGTGTCATATTTGTATGACACTACACTTCTTCGGTATTTATTTATCCTTCGCATTTTGTTTACTTTAAATGTTGATATAATTTTGGTATTATGTTCTAGTAATATCAACAATCTTAAGTCTTAAGTCTTCAATCAATCTTAAGTCGTCAATCTTAAGTCTTTATCACATTTTTGTTCACACTTTGACGGTTACTTCTCAATTAGGTGGTGGAAATCGTTCTTAGATTTGATATCACTGCTGTTCATTAAATTGGAGGTTCATATATCATGACAAAATTTTGTCGAACATTTCTTTCGGATTCTGCAAAGTTTGTGTAATGGGGTATATTCGGTTGGTAAAATCGATTACAGCAGCCGTAATTCGTTCTTCAAATTTGTCAGATTCAAATTGTTTTGTTTCACAATCGCACGGTCAATATTTCCTCGCAACAAAGTGGTGATTGCTTTAGAATAAGTTTGAGTGCACGTTACATTTGTATATATTGCAATAATTTTCAACACAATAACTTAAGATTATGACTTATACGGTCATGTACTTGGCTAGTTTTAATAACTGTTAGTTACGGGGTGCGATTGCACTTTTTAGGGATCACGCGAGTCAATTAAACAGATGTTTGAATGTTGTTGACTTGTTCTATAGCATAACTGATATGTGTACAACTATATAATCGTTGTTGTGTCCCTGACAAAGATGTCTTCCTATTCCACCTTATCCCGTATCTCTCCTATGCTATCATTTTGTAGCGCTAATTAGGCTAGCTCAGACTACAGACCTTAGAGCAAGGGTATTTTCAATACGTAAAAAAAGCATTCAAGTTTAATGCTATATCGTAAGAAAATAGTAGTGTACTACGCCGCTAGTCGGTTCTATTCCAATTCCATACAATTTCGTGTTATCATTTACGTAATGAAGAAAACTCAAGCTCTCTGATGCGTCTATAACAAGTAGGTATGCATAAAACTAAGAGTGCACGTACCCGTTATACGTGCACGTTAGCTTATACGTACAAGTAACTTTGTAATGTACGAAAACGTACGAAATGAGTCACGCTGAGTATTTCGTCATTTGCAAATAGTGTTGTACGTGTATTCTATTAGCGCTGCGCTTTGTTATGCTGCAATTGCTTTACCTATTGTTAAAAATAAAGCAAGCCTAATCTGGCTGGTAACAGTGCCATTAAGTGGCAGATTAGCTATTCAAACTAGGCACTTGAGATTAAAAATAAGCGGCAAAAATTTTTGTTTTCAACTGAAAATTGCCTAGGGTACTGAAAGTAACAGCCTAAATCTGCCTCAGACTTAGTGTATTGAATAAGTGAGACGTATGTGTATACGGTTTTAAAGAATTGTCAAATCTGTGAACGAATTAGCTTTATCGTACCAAATATCATTTTTCTCTTTGTATAATTAAAATACATGGTCTGACGTCGAAAGCAATATTATGTAAGTGTACCTACCACCTGATTAATTAGTAGTTGCTGCCTTTCTTACTCTTATCTATATGTAATCCATTTTCTCTGAAAATTATGTGTCGACAAAAAGGTAATTTTTAATTGAAATTTAAATCATTTTAAATAAATTTGAGTTTAGAATTATCATGGCAACATTTAAGTATAACGGACCGTCGATTGATATATTATTTACGAGTTTATTTATCTCTCGAGTATTTATATTTCAGTAATGTGATAGGTATATTATGTAGTAAATGACAATGTTGACATCATCACAATATGAACACGAATATTACAAATGGCTAATAGTTTTAAGGTAATGTAATTTTTAAAAAATGGACCCGTTAAAAGCAATAAATATTCAAGTGTATATGTCTTGCTATGAATAACGATGTGATGAGTAAGGTTTTGGAGTTAATCATTTAATAATCTGTAAATATTTTTTGTAATGTTTCGTCGCGGAGGGTTCATTGTCGTTTGATTGTCTCTATTTGCATATAATTATGATATCAGTACTAATAAGTTCTTAAGCTTTTATAATTGTGTAATCCAAAGAAATAGGAATTTTGAACAAACGTTATATGCTTGAAGCTTTATATTGAAATTATAATTTTGCGGTATCACATATATGTGTGGGCCCATGTATAGTAATAGTAACCACAATGTAATGAATAATTAAATATTTGATGTTGTAATGTATGAAACTTAAGACCCCGGGTCATTTCGGGTATAAGTATTATTATAAACTAGTCTTAACGTTGTACGCTCGAAGTCTCGGGCGGTTGTTACGAACAGACCTATTTTTAAGCGAAACTGCTGTTAAATGACCTATGTGAGATCTGATAAAGGAGCTTTAGTATTACTCCTTTACGTCTTAAAGTTTCAGTGTAGCTATGAATTTGGCGAACCACTAAATTTATAATCAGTGCCTAAAAGAACCTCTGGGGGAAGAAAAACCAAACAATGTGAAATTATTTAAGCATTTCAGAATTACAAACTTTGAGTAATCATACAGTTTGTATTCATTTTATCTCTAAATGCGTAGCACTTGACCGTCGGGCATGTATGACCAGGTGGGCAAGTCCCGTGTTTCAATGGTGTCACAATGGCATCACAATGACACATTATTACCTCAAAAAATTAACAATAGACTACCAAACTTGATAAAATTTGCCACTAAACAATTAGTTATTTAGTGTTATTGCAAAAAAATGCAATAACTGATTGCTTGGTGGCGGAATTTAATTTTTTGAGGTAATAATGTGTCATTGTGATGCCATTGTGACACCATTTAAAATACGGGACTTGCCCACTTGATGTATGAGTGTGGATGAAGGCAAGAAAGTATGTTTGAATCGTAGCAGATGGCGCTCTATAGTCTCTGTCTATCCCCATGGGAAAAAGGCGTGATGTTATGATGATAAAGCCCGGTTTCCACTGCGAAAGGGTAATGTGCGAAAAATGGTTAGGCGGAACGGACTCCTTTTTAGGGTTCCGTACCCAAAGGGTCAAAACGGGACCCTATTACTGAGACTTCGCTGTCCGTCCGTCCGTCCGTCCGTCCGTCCGTCCGTCCGTCCGTCCGTCCGTCCGTCCGTCCGTCCGTCCGTCCGTCTGTCACCAGGCTGTATCTCAAGAACGGTGATAGCTAGAGAGTTGAAATTTTCACAGATGATGTATTTCTATTGCCGCTATAACAACAAATACTAAAAATAAAATAAAATAAATATTTAAGGGGGGCTCCCATACAACAAACATGATTTTTAGGGTTCCGCACCCAGTATCTCAAGAACGGTGATAGCTAGACAGTTGAAATTTTCACAGATGATGTATTTCTATTGCCGCTATAACAACAAATACTAAAAATAAAATAAAATAAATATTTAAGGGGGGCTCCCATACAACAAACATGATTTTTTTACCGTTTCTTGCTCGATACTAATAACAAATACTAATAATAACAAACTAATAATAACAAATACTAATATGTTGCATAGATAATGGTACGGAACCCTTCGTGCGCGAGTCCGACTCGCACTTGACCAATTATTAATTAAATAGGTTTGAGTTTCCACCAACGAAGAGTTGGTGCTCCCTAGAACTGAGCGAGCTCATTTCTACTCTTTCTACACGCTCGGCTCTTTCCGTCCGACTATTTGTTGGTGGAAATACAAGTATGCAGTTTGCGTTTGCGAGTTGAACGAAGTCATTAATCCGTTCCGCTCGCGGTGGAAACCGGGCTTAACATTAAGAAAGAGTAACCGATGCCATATATTAACACGCTTTTAGAGGCTATTACTGTTTTAGATTCAAAAAGAGGATATTAAAACATGCATCAGGTTAAACAATTTTTTTTTCAAACGTCAAATTCCCTACTGCCTGACCTCAAGAATATGCTTCAGCTACTTCATAAGATTTTATAAATATTATCAGGTTGTGCCAGCTTTGTGCTTTTATACGAAGGTACACAACCAACTTTTACAAAGCTAAACACTAACCTACTAACTAATCACTATATTAAAAACATCCTAGCTTACACGTTACGATATTAAAAATAAAACAAAATATACAAATAGCAGCTTATTATTTTAAGATTTATTTCTATAAAAGTAAAAAAAAAAATCTTATTTCTAAACTCGAAGTTGTCTAAGGCGGAAATCACATAGAACCAGCTTAAGACAAAAAGAATAAGTACAAAGGCACTAAAGATGTTTTGACAATTGCATGAGTGATTTGATTTTGCCTCGTTAAGAGGGCACGATACCAAATTATACTCCATACAAAAATATGGGTATCGTACTTCCCGTTTTTCTTCGCGAAAGTTAAACCGATTTTAATTGTTTCTACCCCATATTAACACGCTTTTATAAGTTTGGTATGTAACTATCAATGTATTAATCTGTGTAACGGAATCTTTGAAAGTGATTTTCAGCCACTTGCAGTAGACGGATTGATCTGAAATTTTGCACACCTAACAAGGACCGATGACAATGCAATAATTTAAAAGAATTAATCTTTTAAATTATTGCCAATTCCTTGATCAGAATTACTAGAATAGCATGTTGAAGTATCACTATGACCACACTTGTATTTTTAATTATACACGTAATAGTTTAATTGTATATGAGTAGACTCACCAAGATTATTGTGTTTCTACGTAGGCCTTTCATATAAAATCAGATAATTTCACATAAAAACGCTTTGTTTATAGAATCAGGTAAAATTATAATAATTGTTTACTTGTGTTTACTACGATTGTGACAACAGAAACTTTTTTTTTTTTTTTTGGCATCGTCTTACTTTTCCCTTATTCAAAAATTAGGGAAGGAATTATTTACAAAAAGGACCGAAAATTTTGAATAAGGAATGTGATCAGGAAAGTACATAATGTTAGGTGTTAGGTAATTAAACTAATCTAAATAAAAAATTAAATGTGTTAGTAAGAAAACTATACTTAACTTAAATAATAAAAAAAAAAACACAAATATCGTACATAAATTTACAGTAAAATATTATTATCTACAATAAATGAAACTAAACATAGATATATGGAAGGATTTAAAGAAGAAAGAAGAATATTGATATTGGTGGGAAGAGGAACATGTAAGGCTATGAGATTATTTATGAGAGGAAGATGATCATAAAGGACACAACCGAAAAATGTGTGATTCAAATCTCCGAATTTACCACAACTGCAGGATGGATCTGTACGTATTTTCATTCTAGCTAAATGTGATGGTACACAAGTATGCCCTAATCTCATACGTATGAGAACTGTGGTCGCTCTTTTGTCAAGCCTTAGCTTAAGAAAAGCACGATCACAGAACCACGGTTTCATATCAATAAAAGGTTGGATGGTTTTATAATGTTTACCTTTACTCTCCTGTCTCCAAACGTCATCCCAAGAAGCCTTGAGATAAAATTTGGGTAATGCTAACAAATCATAAGAAAAAATGGAAAAAGGAAATATGTCACCACATTCTACAGCTTGATTTGCAATTCTATCTGCATGTTCATTCCCATATATACCACAATGGCTAGGTGTCCATGCAAAATTTACATAAAATCCAGCCTGAACACAAAGAAATAACTTATATCTAGCCTCAAATATCAACGGATGTGGATGTGTTGCTTTAAACGGAAATTTTAAAAGAGCTTGTAACGCACTCATCGCGTCTGAAAATATGACTGTTCGCTGTAATTTAAACAATAAAACATATTCCAAAGCCTTTACAAGAATGAAACATTCTCCGGTAAAAACAGATGTTTCCCCAGGGAACTTAATTTTTTGGACTATACCGAACTGCTTATGAAAGACACCTACTCCGACTATGCCCGACTGACCATGTTTAGATGCATCAGAATAAATCTGATGCCATCCGTGCCAGCGATCATCAACAAAAAAATTAAAATAATTATTAATATTTAATTCATAACGATTAATGTTTATGTCAAAAAAATATTAGGTGTTAAAACAACAGAAATTTATGTCTCTGACAATATAAACTGTCAACGTTTTGTAAGTAGGTAGCATAGAATTGAGTATTGATGACAAAGACAATGCAATCATTTAAAAAATATTCAGGATATTTAAGCGTGTTTGTTAGTTTTTAAACTAAGTAGATTATTATAGATGAAGAGTATATCTATGCTTCTGTCACTTTCTTTTTTTTTTCAATACATAATAACTAAAAGAAATATGACCATCCGAAAATCCCGATTTTTTCGGTTTTCTTTAGGTAAAGTTGCAGAGTCTATCACACATATTTGGTAATGTTTCACCAAAAAAAGTGATAGAAGCATAGATATACTCTTCATCTATAATATAGCGTAAAAACAATTAAAATCGGTTTAACTTTCACGAAGAAAAAAGGGGAGTACGAAACTTCTTTTTTTCAAAGAATTTGTAGGTAAAAATCTGTTTCAGCTATATTTGTCGCTTTCAGCACGGTGCTCGGGAATAGGGATAGCAATACCTAAGGCAAATACCTAAATTAGGAGTACAGTACCCTCTTAACACCTTACGCCGTTTCTGTATAATTGGAACCTAAATTGAAGACTATCGATACATAAAACGTTTGATAGACCGAAGTGATTCTATAACGTAGTTGTATGAAACCTTAAAAATAAGCTTTAAAAGTTCAATGTAATGTTCAATATATCTCCTACAATGGCACTAACTTACGTTAAAGATATAAAAAATCACTGCAGTAAATCTATAGATTTAAACAAAATAATCTCAAAAGAACTATTTCGATGTAGGTAATTACTTATTTGTGGTAATAGGTACCTACCGTACAATATTTGCGGGTTTGTCATAGAAAAAGCTAATTCCTAACTATCTAAGCCCTTGAAATTTTACAAAACGCATCGAGCAAAAACTGTTAAATGCAAAAAATGATCATAAATTTTCTAAATTTCTGCCTCAATATTAGCCTTATTTTAACTAAAATAATTTTAACTAAGATACGTTTGATATTGGTACCGATTCTATATGCACAACTAAACTTAATTATTTATTCAAAATACGCCATAGTGGTTTTGATTTTTAGTTAAGTTTAGTGGTGCACTTAGAATTGGTACAATTATTTCTTTGTTTAAGCAAATAGGCCCGGAAATTACTTTAACTACAAAATTCTTTCACTGTCGGAAACATAGGTTTTTTTTATTAACAAGTATTTGTATAAAAATATAAAACGTTGACATAATTATTACTAACTCTATATATCTTCGTATACTCTTTAATCACTATATTAATATTATCTACAGTCTTCTATACTAAAATGCTATTAATATCTAGAAAAATGCTAGCTTATAATTAGACAAGGCTATCAAATATGAAAAAAATAACTAGAACCTAAAGTGCTTGGCCTATGTTTTCACGTTTATAGTTTTTTTATGGTTTTATATTTTTAATATTTTTTTTTTAATATTAGAATGTTCTCAGGGAACCAAGAATAAAATCTTAGAGCATTAATCCAAAAGGAGTTGGCACTGTCAGCCGGCCCCCCGCTATAAAGATACGAGAGCAATGCCAAATCTCTTGACGTGCGTAAGCCGTTTTGGGCAGGGCTTGCGTAGCGACCAATGAAATTACGTTGCAGTGTTTGTGTGCGTTATCTCGGCATCACTGGTTTGGCAGTACATTTGAAAAAGAGAACGGCGTATAAAACTCCTGTTGGTTTAATACTCGAAGCTTATAATGTACAGTCGATCGAAAGGATGTCCTTATATATCTATACGAAATCTTGAGCAATAAAAAACGCGTGTATTTTTGTTTATAGTAAAAATATGCGTAATTTTTACTTTGACAGATTTATTCAATAAATTTTAGAGCTACTATAATAATATTGATGTAAATACAGACGAATTACTTAAACAGTAAAAAAAAAACATTTTTATAATTGCAAAGTTTAAAACATAATAATCCGTTACAATACTTATGTATGTCATGGGCGTAGCCGTTTTCGTTTCTTCCTTTCGTTTTAGGCTGTTTTGAGACAAATAAAGCCAAAAAATGCAAAATACCTTTAATTTTATGTTTGAATGTAAGAGTTAGTTACTTTTATTGATATTTCTAGGAGAGTTCGAAATCCATCCTGGCTACGTCCATAATTTACATGCAGTACAACGAGTAGGAGAAGTAGTCGATTCAAAAAACCGATACCCGTCTATCTAGTTTGTCATGAGAGTCAAATGGCAAAAAAATAGTTAACGCTACTTGAAGCGATATGTAGGAACATCTGGAGACCAGTCCTCATGTTTATAATCAATTAACTTTTGTCAAATTCGTAGTAACAGTACCGTTCTTAAAAAGTCCATAGATTTGTTCGCAAGTACGGTTCCTGTAAATATTATTGTGCGCGTAATTAGGCCATTGTCTGATTGCATTATAGAGATTTGTTCCTGGACTTAATGATGATTGGACATCCTTTGCCCCAATAACTTCGAAGTCTGGATGTAAATATTTTAGCCTAACCCCTTCTTCGAATAACATTTGTGCTCTTTGTAGTTGCAGTTCTGTGACTGTAGTATAAGACGGGGAACCTTCTCTGTAGTCACCTGAAACGATACATAAATATGTTATTCATAATGTGGAATTAACAGATCACAGTCTTCGACGAGCCTCGTGGGTGAGTGGTTTATGTGACGGACTGCCGAGCAAGAGGTCGCGGGTTCGATTCCCGCTCGCGACAATCATTTGTGTGATTTTTCTAATTTTCATACAAATGTTTATATGCATCTGGTTGTTTCTATGTATTATAAGTATGTATTTACAAAAGAAAAGTAGTATATGTAGTCTATCCGTATTCTGGTACCCATAATACAAGCATAGAAATATAGCTTACTTTGGGACCAGAGGACGTTGTGTGAAATGTCCATGAATATTTATTTATTATTTATTATTATTATTCGATATGGGCTCTCTCCAAAAGATAACAAGCCTTGGTCTAGTGCCACATATTTGTAACAATACCTCTACCATCGCAGGCGGACGTCCTATACATAATGATCAGTTCTTGGACGATGCGTTCCTTTTAGTATTAGACTACTAGCGTTTGTTTTTAGGGTTCCGTACCCAAATGGTAAAAACGGGACCCTATTACTGAGACTTCGCTGTCCGTCCGTCCGTCCGTCTGTCACCAGGCTGTATCTCAAGAACGGTGATAGCTAGAGAGTTGAAATTTTCACAGATGATGTATTTCTATTGCCGCTATAACAACAAATACTAAAAATAAAATAAATATTTAAGGGGGGCTCCCATACAACAAACATGATTTTTTTACCGTTTCTTGCTCTCATACAACAAACGTGATTAATTAAGTATTGTGTGTGTTGTTTGCTCATTTATTAATAACGTGCCTTATGTTGCATAGATAATGGTACGGAACCTTTCGTGCGCGAGTCTGACTCGCACTTGACCATTTTTTTTAGAACAATAATAAATAACAGATAAGGAAGACGATACGTAGATATTTGTAAAGGAATAGGAGACTGATTGATAGATAGTCATTTGTATTTATGTAATACCTATAGGAATAAAATATATTTTTACCAATAAATGCCAAGCCCATCGCGCATCGGTTGTAGCCAAATGTGTGTGCTCCGACAGCATTCCAACCTCGACCTTCATACACTCTACCATCGTTTCCTATTAAGAAGTTGTATCTGAAGCAAACAATTTACATACATACACGTACGTTTGACGGGCCTCGTGGTGTAGTGGTTCTGGTAACAGACTGCCGATCAAGAGGTCGCGGGTTCGATTCCCGCTCGGGACAATCATTTGTGTGATTTTTCTAATTGTCATACAAATGTTTGTACTGCGTCTGGGTGTTTCTATATATTATAAGTAAGTATTTACAAAAAAAAAGTAGTTTATGTATTCTATCCGTATTCTGGTACCCATAACACAAGCATATAAGCTTAGCTTGGGACCAGAGGACGTTGTGTGAAATGTCCATTAATATTTAATATTTAATAATACAGTATTACTTTTTATCGTAAGTAAAAAGTATACTAGCCTTAGAAATAAGCTAAGACAACGATTTTGTAGGTAAAATATCGGGTTTATTTCATGACAAGCTGTTGCCCGCGACTCCGGCCGCGTGGAATTTGGATAAAAATTTTTTTCGCTATAAAAGGTTGCCTATGTCCTTTCTCAGGGTCTAAAGATTGTGTGTGCCAAATTTCATCAAAATCGGTTGAGAGGTTTAAGCGGGAAAGTGTAACAGACAGACAGACAGAGTTACTTTCGCATTTATAATATTATTAGAGATTAGTAGGGATTGTAAAGTCGTAAGCTGATAAATGCTGAAGAGTTTAAAATAAGGAAGGAAGGATTTTTAAGAGAAACATTACATGATCCGATATAGTCAATAGATTAATGTAGAATTTATCTTGGTTCATCATACCTGCATAAAACTCGTGTTTGAAATCAACAATAACTTTACATCTATACTATCACTGAGATTGATTATTTAAACGCGCTAATCTCACTCTCGAATTACCTACTAAATACATACTACAAAAGTGCGTTTTAATAACGTTTAAAATAGAATATATACTCACGGAAGATTGTAGTGATGGACCTTGAGGAAGTATTCCTGTAGGTTTCGCATTTCTGCAGCACATTTCTTGAAACGTGGGCATGTTGCACTGACACTGTGCGCTACGATGACGAGCCTCAAGGGGTCGAAACCTTCGACTTTTTCTAAGGTATTAAATTCTGGCGATAGCCACATTTCCCGAGTTATAAACCATTCGTGAGGAGCTGTGTGCAAATACAAGATTTTTATTTTAATGGTGATGCTATTAATTTATTTCGTAGCTGTTTATTATTGTACGTTACGAATTAGTATTAGGATCCTTCTGGAGGCATTTGGTGAATAAGTGTGCAGAGTTTGATTGATGAGAAGCGAAAGAATCTATACTATACTATAAAGATGAAGAATTCGTTTGTTTGAACGCGCTAATCTCAGGAACTACTTGATTTGATTTGATTTGTAATATTCTTTTTGTGTTCAATAGTCCATTTATCGAGGAATACTATAGGCTATATAACATCACGCTGTGATCAATAGGAGCGAAGCATTGGTAACAAATGTTGCAACAACGGGGATACTTTTCAAAATTTCACGTGTACGGAGTCGCGGGCAACAGCTGGTCTCAAATAAATGCAAATAAAGTAAGAAAATATCTTGAACATTTTACAGAGGCAAGATGCGGTATTTTTATAGTGACCAGTGGCATCATACCTACGTAGATTTGGTACCAGTGTAGACTAATTAGTTAGATACATATCCTAGTTCTCGTTTACAAATACATTACTCTATCTATTAATTACATATCTAAAAATAAGAAATTCTCCAATGTATAATGTCCCTTACCTACGTCAATAGTTTTTTCAGTCTTTTTTGCTCTCTCAATGAAAACAACGATAAGTATGACGCAGATGATCAGGATTACCATTGCCACACCACAGGATATTCTTTCTGCTTTAGTTGTATTCTTCGCCACATCCCAAATATAACGGTGAATAGGTAAGTCTGAAATAAGGTAAATATACTTATTAACTAAGTGTGTTTCTCAGGGTTAATCGCGTTGAAAACGTAGATATAAAAATATTATATAATAGTGACTGCGGAATCCTACTACTAGCTCGCTCGAGTTCTGTTTTATCATTTGGCACGGAATCGTAATAAAAACATGACCATTTAAGACATGACCAATAACACACAACTTTTACCCTTCTAGATTCATACAGCGCTTTTAAGATGATGTCAATCTAATACATGGATAATAGTATAAAAGCTTTGAGCTAGCACATCTACAATTATATTTCTTTAAAACGTAGCTAGGTTATTGCATATTATAACTACGAATAATAAAAAAAATCGCAAATGCTTACAGGGAATGCAGGTTGTTCTATTCTCTGGCTATAAAGTGATGATAACTGTTCTATATACTACAGTGTTTTGTAAATTACAATACTGTGCTTGGAGATAAACTTTCAAGAACTTACCTCTGGGTGAATAATTCAATTCTAATTGGCATTGTTCATAATTTTTGACCTGCCGTTTTTATATATTTTTTAGAAAATATAGACTATTTTAAGCAACTAATTTCAATATTATTGAAATATTCACATTATAGAATTTTTAAAAAATACTTTTTATTATTATTTTAAGTGTTGTGACGTCATCGTTGTACGCAATCTGTGTATTGACTTTTCCTGATAGACTTATGACAGATTGCAATACATCTTTTCAAAGTTGCCAAGTTGATAGCATGAAGTTAGAGATAAAAATTTAAATTTAATTTTTTATCTATACCTTCATGGTTGATAGGTATAATAGACCAATTTCAACTCCACCACAGTGTAGTATATCCCTCAGAACGCCTGAATATTTTAAGTCCTTCATTTCAGGGGCAAATAGAGATCATTTGCTTTTATGGGTAAATAATCGTTAATATAGTAAATTTTCCGAAAAAACTAATGAATCATGACCAGAAACTCTATTCCCCGAAATGGTTTTTGAATTAAGAGTTTAAAAAAAATATGAACATTGCCAATTTATACACCAATTTATTGCAGTTGTAGATTGGATAACTTTTCTATATCTATTAATACTGAGAGGAAACATTTGATTGTTTGTTTGTTTGAAAGGAATTTGTTCCGAAAGTAGTGGGCCTATTTAAGAAATTCTTAGATCGTGTGGTGACGCATTGTGTCGCCACTCTTTTTCCTTCCTAGAATGCTGTTAAAGGCAGCTTTTTATTATGTCCACACGCCTGGTCAGTGCTGCAAAGTAGACCATAACGCCTGCCAAACTGGAGGAGTTCCGTGCCCAATAGTGGGACTATAATGGGCTGGAGAGAGAGGGAAAAGAAAATCTTTCATTAAATAAATAAAAAACAAATATTCAGGTCATTTCACACAACGTCCTCTGGTCCCAAAGTAAGCTATATTTCTATGCTTGTATTATGGGTACCAGATACGGATAGACTACATATACTACTTTTGTTTTGTACATACATACTTATGATACATAGAAAACACCCAGACGCAGTACAAACATTTGAAAGACATTTATGGATATCACACAAATGATTGTCCCAAGCGGGAATCGAACCCGCGACCTCGTGATCGGCAGTCCATTACATAAACCACTCCACCACGAAGCCCGTCAATTGTCATTGCCCGTTATTGACGAGAAGCTACACCATCCCAGGTGAACATGGAGTATATATCTTTTTATTCGTTACCTACTAAAGTTATTCGTACAAATCTGGGATAGATCACTATTAGACTTTGTTTGTGTTTTAATTAAGTTTAGTTTAGTTCTAGACGTAACAAAAGTGGTACTAGTTAGGTAAGTGTCTATTAATCTGAAGTATAATTATCCAGTAATTATCTATTTACTAATCAAATTACATAAATATTGATAGATTTTATAGACCTACTTCAAAATATTAATATGTGATAAGATCACAGAATATTATTATTATATTTAATTATTGATTATTCTGTGGATAAGATATAGCCATACAATTGAAAATAAATATGGACGATTACCTACTCGTAGATAAAATATAGGAATTTCACAAATCGGTATTCATAAAGTTATAACAAATAGATTTTTCTGTAGATAAATACTTATATTAAAGATTAAATTAAACCACAAAGGCTTCACACGGCGGCGGCGAGGTAACACTCGGGAAAATTTTAAGTCCAAATTTCCACCAAAAAAGTTAAACAAGAACATTGATATTTATTTTATTTATTAACTTTATATTAAATGAAGTCGTTGATATTTACAGCTATATAAAATTAACATAATAATATATTGTCTTTCATGTAAAGTTAAACGATAACGGTCTTATTCATAATGACTTGTCGGAGGTTTAAACGGAGATTTTATCGGAGAGATAATAAACGTTTTAGCGTAAAAAGACTATTATGAATAACAAGTTTTGACAATTTTCGCGAACCTATTTTAGCGAACTTATAAACCTCCGATAAGTCATTATGAATAAGACATTAAAAACTTAAAATATTTTAACAAAAGAAAAGTTTGCAATAAAACTTACATATTGGCATAATAATTTAATCTTAATGAAATCTACAGGTTTACCAGATGTAGAGTCTATGGCCGGCTTGAAGCCACTTGTATGTCTATGTGTGCCGAAATACGTTTTATGTGTGTATATTATACACGCCACAAATTAATCTAATGTTATAATGTCAATGGTACCGATTCTCCATGCACAACTAAATTTAACTAAAAATGAATTTTGATAGTTTCGATAACAGAATCCGGCGAAGATAACAGAACTTTAAATAAAGCTACTTTTTAACAATTTAGACGCGTATATTTGTTTAAAATTTTGGCCCGACGTTTCGGAGACTTTGCAGTCACCATGGTCACGCAGCTGTTACATTGGGCGTCCCACAGGGCTCCATTCTCGGCTCATTCCTCTTCCTTACTTATATTAATGACTTACCGTACTATGTTGGGAACGATCAAGAGATTGTTCTGTTTGCTGATGATACTTCCTTGACTTTTAAAATTAATAGACAAATGCGTGATTATGACGAGGTAAACAGTGCACTCTCAAAACTTGTACAATGGTTTAATGTTAATAACTTATTATTAAATTCTAAGAAAACTAAAGTAATAAAATTCTCTATGCCAAATGTCACCCAAGTAGAAACCAATGTACATTTGAGTGGAGCGAGATTGGAACCAGTACAGTCACAGTCACTATATTTTCAGGAATCACTATTGATTCGAAATTACAGTGGGGCCCACAAATTGAAAAAATGTCTGGCAAACTTAGCTCTGCGTCATATGCGGTGAAAACAATTAGAAGACTTACGGATGTAGATACGGCTAGAATGGTTGACTTTAGTTATTTTCACAGTGTAATGTGCTATGGAATTCTTCTTTGGGGAAGCTGTGCGGACATTAATCGGATATTTGTGCTCCAGAAACGCGATGTTAGAGCTATATATAACCTAGGCCCTCAGGATTCTCTAAGGGAGAAATTCAAAGACATACATTTTTTAACGGTTTCTTCGCAATATATATTAGAAAATTTGTTGTATGTTCATAAAAATATTCATAATTTTACAAAAAAAAGCGACCACCATAATGTTAATACAAGGCAAAAACACAATCTTGTGATGCATGTAACCCGTCTCCACAAAATATGTAACTCTTTCATGGGTCATTGTATACGATTTTATAATAAACTCCCTATTGATGTAAGAGAATTTAATAATTCAAAATTTAAAAAATTCAATAAAACTAAATTATGTAAAAAGGCGTATTATAAAATTTCTGATTTTATTAAAGATGATAAATCTTGGGAGTAGGTTGCTCTGGGGCAATACATATTCTATATTGTAAAGTTTTATTAGCATTGTAAGTATAATTGACATTTAATTAAAAAAATATTGATTTGATTAAAAGCTCTGCTGAGTTTCTTACGCCGGTTCTTCTCAGCAGATTGCGTCCTGAACCGGTGGTAGGGGAAAAAAATTTTTGGACATGTCATAAGCACATAATTTTTCTGAAAAATTGTGTCTACGTGATTAAATGATTTTTCATTTCATTTCGTTTCACGGGTGAGGACTCACCTGTGACCATGGTGATACGCGTCTAAATACGTAAAAAGTAGTTTTATTTAAACAAATAAATAAATATTAATGGACATTTTACACAACGTCCTCTGGTCCCAAGCTAAGCTTATATGCTTGTGTTATGGGTACCAGAATTACATACTTATAATATATATACTTATAATGAGTCCCGCAAGTGTTTTAAAAAAAATTATGTTAACAGAACTTTCTTAATAAATCAAATTATGGTGGAAAAGTGAATGTGCCGCAAGTGGGACTTGAACCCACGACCTCGGAATACCGTTCCGAAGCTCTTCCAACTGAGCTTATTGCGGTCTACTTGCAACACCTTCAAATTAGCCACCATTTATATATTTTTACGTACACTAGAACTTTCTTAGAGACTTTCCTTCTTTAGAAACTTTCCTAGAACTTTCTTACAGTAGAACTTTCTTGTTAAAAAAAAATCGTATTCTATAGACTAACGATTTTAATAAGTAAAAATGTGCACAACGAAATAGCCAAGTAATCACAATATGCCATAGTTGTTTTCATTTTTTAGTTAAGTTTAGTTCTGCACGTAGAATTGGTATCTTCACAATAAAGTGACGTTTGTAGTCATATTTTATCAGACCCTAAAGTACGATTTAGCCAAGCTAAAGTAACGTGTCTTCAAGATAGAACGCATATCTACTATCTGGTATGTCTGTGACTAAATCATTGTTACATTTTAAATAAATAATAAATAAATATTCATGGACATTTTATTTCATTTTCGGTTTTATTTAAACACAGTTTTAACTGTCTACGGTTTTAACAACCTTAGGTATTTGTTATGAGATCATAATCATAATCTGACTATAAGAATAAAAATACTGTAAATATCATAATACTTTTGAAGTATTTCATAATCTAATATATAAAATTCACGTGTCACAGTGTTAGTTACCGTACTCCTCCGAAACGGCTTGACCGATCTTTATGAAATTTTACATGCATATTCAGTAGGTCTGAGAATCGGCCAACATCTGTTTTTCAAACCTTTTTTTTTTAGTATGGCAAAACAACGTTTGCCAGGTCAGCTAGTAATAGATAAAGATAAGATAAACCTCCCGTATTAGATGTTTGTATAAAATCTAATTCTGTGGAATCAATTACAAATTGCACGTATTGCACATTCAAATACCGTGCAGCTGATCGTGGAATAAACACAATATATTACAGAGTGAAAATTTTCTTAGATGCCTTTCCACACGAAGCGCATGTTGTCTGCGCGGTGTATGTTAATAGGATGATAACTAAAAAATCTTTAGACAGAGTATAGACCAAATAATTAATTTATCGTAATGTTCAATAAATACATTAATAAGGAATTTATTCATTTAAAAAAAGGTTCAAACGAAAATATTTGTAACCTAATGTTATACAGTTTGAAGTTCATTACCCTCTCTCCTCAGAAATGGCTAAATAAGTATCATTTCAAAATATGACACTACCATACCACAAACGTTATGTTTGTCGCAAAACTTCTCTCAAAATAAAATGGCGTATTGAAAACTAGGCGAATCTAGGACTAAATCCAGGAGGATTTAGTCCTAGATTCGCCTAGTTTTCAATATAGTTAGGAGGCATAGGAATGCCCCCTAACTAAGTACTTCTGAACCGTGCTGTTTTAATTTTTTGTTAAATAAAATAAATAAATACACTAGTGAGCATATATCGTATACTTAGGTACAATTTATGGCTAATTATGTCCGTTGTGACTTTTCCTTCCCAGGGTGCTGTTAAAGCAAGCTAAGAGACATTTTACACATATAACAATCTCTGTGTGAGACGGAATTCTTAAATACCTTGTGCCAGCACGCTTGATCAGCGCGGCACAGTAGATAGACCATTTTCCATAGTGGAGGAGGCCCGCGCCCAAGAGTGGGACGTCAACGGGCTTGGGAGAAGTAGAGATGCGCCACTTAATTCAGTTCATTATTTATCTGCCTTTATTTTATCCGGAATTGGTTTTGCTCGTTCCGTATTTTAGCGTGAGGATGTAATCCTATTCCAGACAATACAACTTTGTGTCAAAATTCAATTGCGTTTTACAGTTTTCGCGTAAAAGTACAAACGCGCACCTATTTAAAACACTGTAATAATAATTAATAGGTGTCTACACCTTTTAAAGACAGTTGGCCATCTAGTAGTGCAAATTATATCGTTTTTAAATGTTTTACCTATAGATATAAGTATAATTTATTAATATACTAGCTGACCCGGCAAACGTTGTTTTGCTATACTAAAAAAAAAAGTTTGAAAAATAGATGTTGGCCGATTCTCAGACCTACTGAATATCTATGTAAAATTTGAGAAGAATCGGTCAAGCCGTTTCGGAGGAGTACGGTAACTAACACTGTGACACGTGAATTTTATATATTAGAAGATATAGTACAAATGCATGACATAACTTTGTTTTACTGTCGTCCACGTCACGTCGCCTTTATTTACTTAGACTAAGTCTATATTTAAGAAATAAAGCTTGCCTTATAGAAACCAGATATAAGTTTCAATATTTTTTTTTGTTTGAATATAGTGTTATTATAAATAATATGTACCTTCTACAGTATTCTAAATGATCTAAATAATCTGCAAAATATAGGTACCTAAAGCTAATAACAATACAGACGAAAAACTAGAAAATTAAAAATAATGTAACTTGCTGCGATTAGTAGATACTTTTTTTAAGAGTCTTAAAAGGTCTTATTAGAAAAGACTGAAAACAGAAATAGAGAATGATATAGGGCAAAAGTTTGGTTTAGTCTGACTTTAATAGCAAGAATCGAGGATAGACAGAATATTGAAAAAGGCCGTTAACCGAACACGCGATGCTGCTTAACTTTTTAAAGTTATACCTGCAGAGGTATTATACATAATATCAATAACCACTTACATAACTAAATGGCTTGTATTAAATACATTTTATAATAAAATCCAAAATTAGATATCAATTACGTATATTTATCTCGTAAATACGTATGATGTAACATAAATAATAGAATTATAAGGTATTAGCTGTTCCGCAATTTCATACGCGTAAAATTTAGAAACCAAACCGAAACAAATTAAACAAAAAAGTCATTATTTTGATCCACTCTATCTTTTAAAAAAACTCCCTCAAATCCCGTGGCATAGTTTTAAAGATGCAAGCTCATATAGGGACATACCTACATACCAAAATATAACGACCTTGTTTTATAATCAGTCAAGATTAACAATTTTATTATAAGCATAACCCTGCATAATTTAGGATTTATAATTAAAGAAAATCACAGAACTATTGTGTTAAATGTATGAATCA
The DNA here is from genome assembly GCA_916999025.1 of Orgyia antiqua. Lineage (NCBI taxonomy): Eukaryota > Metazoa > Arthropoda > Insecta > Lepidoptera > Erebidae > Orgyia > Orgyia antiqua. The sequence continues at coordinate 14,204,312 of OU779863.1, read as the reverse complement.
ATCTTTACTCAGGTATTTTATAGAATAATAATAATTAAAATAAAATAAAATAGAATAATTAAATAAAATATAATTTGGATAGAATAATGTCTATCTAGTATTGGATGTAATTCAATCATTGATCCTAAAATATGTAGCTGCTATAACTTACATCATTTTAATATAAAGATATTGCAAAACCTGTATATAATTTTAAATAAAACTTAAACTATCTAGATTAAATAAAAACTAGCTGTTGTCCTCGACTTCGTACGCGTGGAATTCAGAAAATTGTGCCCCCTTTTGCACTATTGCACTTATGCAAAATTTTTCACTGATATTTCGCTTCTATTGGTCCCAGCGTGACATTATGTAACCTAAAGCCTTTCTCTATAGATGTACTATCTAACACTGAAATAATTTTTCTAATCGGAAGGCAGTGGTTTCTGCAATTAGTGCATTCAAACAAACAAACTCTTCAGCTTAATAATATTAGTATAGGTGAACACAGACAAATAATTTTTTCTTTCTTAATCACTATAATTTCAATTCTTATACATTATAAATTTAATTACTATCTAAATAATGCTTCAGTGTAAATAACTTAAACTAGAACTTGGACAAAAAATAATGGAAAATAATACTCCATTAATAGGTACATTACAGCACATGTTTTAACTATTTCAAGAAATAGATATCACAGTGATTTATATATTTATAATATATTACTTATTAATATAATCAGTGCTTTAACTACTCTAATTAAATACAATAATTGTTTATTAATATTTCACAAGCAGTTAATTATGAGGATGTTGCGGTCTGAAAGAGGATGTAGTGACTAAGGTGGAGAAAAGTATGCTTAGGTGGTTTGGTCATGTGGAGAGGATGGATGAGAGACGCTTAACGAAAGACATATACACGGCGAAAGTAAGTGGAAATGCTGGGAGAGGACGCCCGAGAAAAATATACTCCGATGTCATCGCCGGGATACTCCAAAAGGGGCAAGTGCGTAGCACTTACAACCGTCGGGCATGTATGACCAGATGTATGAGTGTGGATGAAGCCAAGGAAGTGTGCTTCGATCGTGGCAGATGGCGCTCTATAGTCTCTGCCTACCCCCATGGGAAAAAGGCGTGATGTTATGATGATGATGATGATGATTAATTATGAGCCGTGACACTACGCACGAAGACACGAAGTCTTATTGATTGGGCTCCAATGTTCAAAGTTGTGTAGATTATCTACTATATTAGGCCCTGGAGTAATAACGCCTCCCGTCACTTGACATTGTCCATACACAATATAATCTGGACGCAACACTCCAAGCTCCACCAGTTGTTTTAAAAGTATATTAACGTGATCAAATTGTTCTTGAAGCGGTTCATTATGAATATAATTGCCCAGAAACATAACACTTATACTAACAGTATTCCAAAACGCTGCCATAACACCTAAAAGGTTCGCTCCTCGGCCTTCAAAAACTAACCCATCGCCTCCAACTAGAAAATTCGGACCGATGTCCTGCCAATCACGGTCTAAGTGATCTCTTTGAATAGCTAACACCTTTTTTATACATTCGTATCTCTCAGTGCATGCCTCGGTCGCCGAATGACCGATGATCACATGGGCTACTGGTATATTAAGTGAAGTCATTCCGTACTCCGGCAACGCCTGCCAGTCAGCGCGCCTCAGGTACCAGGTTTCGTTTAAACCTATTTAAATTAAAATTTTATTCAATATTTGCCTATAATTTATAATGCTAAAACATTGTATCTATCGTATTGCTTACCAGGGATGAAAAAAAAATTTTGGAATGTGTAAGCAGATGAATCTCGAAACCACACCCTGTACCCACTAACACGCCTGGTTAGGGTAGTGAGGTAAACCTAGTAAGGATTGTAACCGACAGTAGGATTTTTTATATACTCAGTAGGAAGAAAAGTTCGATCTGATTAGTTCATAACATTTTATGAACTTATTTATAATTATATAGTCTACTCAGCTGATGCCCGCGACTTCGTAGGCAAAGAATTTAGAAAATGTTCTCCTTTTTTACAACATTTTTCACTGATCAAAAGTAGATGTTTGTTTAGACATCTATGATTCAAATGGTGTCGTCTAAAAATTAGAGTTATTTTGTTAGCATAGAAAAATGTGAGAGAAATGGACAGAATTTTCAGTGTTAGTTTTAAAAGACAGAGATTTTTAGATTTTAATGTTTTAGTAGGTTAAAAAAGTCAGTTTTGATTAGATAGCGCATATGTCTATAATCAGTTTAATGCCAGCAATCGAAGTTTACCTATGTCTAGACGAGTAGGACTTTGGGCCAATGCAAAATAGAAGATGAAGAATGTAAGTGCTGAGGCTGCCACGATGGCCCAACACACGAAGACAGCGATGCTACAGCGGAGCCGCTTGGCGTTCTGCGGCGAGACCAGCTCAAGGCCCAGAATACGGCCTGAAACATCATCAACGTCGCGACGTCAGACTAGTCGAGGTCTCCATACCACTACTATATTTTATTTCACTCTATGGGTTTTAAGACAGCTATTAATTAAAATTAGTTTCCAACGTACCCGTTAAAATATTATTTTTGATTTTAGTACATAAAAAGCAAAACACACAATGAAATACGAACAATAATAAAAAGAGCAAAGTTGTACCAACAAGAAACCTTTACCGGCCCGAGATCCTACTACTAGACTTTTATTTTTACTTTTTTATATATTTTTATTTATGTTAATTTCTCTTTTTCCAAAGAGCTAGTCCTAATGCTCTAATCAACTAATAAAATATGTAACTACAATACATCAATCAAAATTCACTCCTTATCATTCACTGATTGCGTTAGATTCGAGCAAACCGGTTTGATTAAGATTTTATGATTAAATTTAGATAAACATTTACATATAATATGAAGGATTAACGATGAATCTTGCTGCCTTTGAGTGCTATTATTTTTTTCTAACTTTATAGACATTTTTACTTTTTTCTGTAGTTAATAAACAAATTTTGCAACGTCATATTTTGTTTAATGTCCAAATCGGCAAGGATTTTCTTTAAATTATGGCAAAATTCAAGTTATGTGCTAGGGTCCGCGGAGTATCTTCACTTAGTGATTTAAGTCGTTATATATTAGTTTTTGAACACTTATCCAAAGTTATTTTATCAGAATTAGCTTTGGATTAAAAAATAATATGATTCTCAAAGTCCACTAAATATTATTTAATATCTATTAAATTTCAACCAATTATTTAGTTTTAACACTTAATATTTAGTATTTATTTTTATTAAAATACAATGTTCATGTTGTTTAAGTTAAAAATAGGGGTATAAAGTATTTAGAAAAAAATTTCATTTCTAGAACATTGTAGTTAACTAAGGGAAAGCTAGTGGGTCTATGACCAGTAGTGGACATAGAAAGGCTGTCGAATGATTGGGACTTATAATTAGCTATCCCGGCAAACGTTGTTTTGTCATATATTTGTTACGGGTGGGACTACCCTTAACATTTAGAGGGATGTAAAATAGATGTTGTCCGATTCTTAGACCTAACGGATATGTAGGTACACAAAATTTCACGAAAATCGGTCGAGCAATTTCGCAGGAGTATAATTACAAACACCGTGACAGGAGAATTTTATATATTAGATTTACGTTCAGAAAATATAACACAACTTATTACCTTTTGCACCAATAGCCATGATATAAGTCAGTAATAAAATAAACTGAATTAGTTATAAACTTCGTCGGATATTCTCCAAATGCTGAACCAATACTAATGATCTACACTATACACCATTACATATTATAGTCACTGATTACACCGTTATCATAGATAATAATAATTAGCCCTAAAATATAGGGTATGATAACAATTTCACGACTTTTACTAGTAAATAAAACAACAACAGCTTCGAAAAACAATACCTACCTGAGTAAAGATAAGGAAGCATGCATTTGGATTCGCATTCGGATTAATTTGATAACTTATTTTTACAGCTATATAAAAACAAAATCCACAGTTTATGTTACTACACTACCATAGAACGGCGACTGTATTGAGGACAGCTGATAAAATTTTTAATATCAATTTTGTTAAAAACATTATTTGGTCGAGATCTGTGTAATCTTTTAGGCATAATTTTCAAAATTTTTTAGGATTAATTTTAGTAAATAGAAGCATCTCTGTTCAGATGCATAATCTATCTTGTTTATATTAAACTTAACTAAGCATTGCACTGCCAAAAGGTTGAAATACCGTGTGAATTTAAGAATTCTGTAAATACATTTATGTTATGAAAATTTGACACTAAGTGTTAGACAATCATTAGTGTTTAATATCAATTAAGTTAGAAAAATTACGAAATTAAATATTTAGAATTATTTATTTAGTTAAAATGATCCTAAAATTTCTGAATTTCTTGTTGATTATTTTTTTATTGTTGTGTTGTCTGCAGTAAACGATAAGTACCTACACAAAATTTCAGACTAATTCAACACTTGAAAGGGGGTGAATATTACGTTCAAAGACAGTAATTCATAAATTTATTTGTGTTTAGATACGAATGAAGCTAAAAAAAAGCGTGTTTGTTAGAAAAGAAAATAATAAAAAGCCATTTCGCAAAAATTTGCAATCCAAATTCCTCGATTCATGTTTCCATTTTCCTAGATTATATAGTGTAAAACATATATTTCAAAAGTAGATAAACATACTAAAAATAATATGGGAATTTAGTGAATAGAAAAAGGCACTTAATTCGTGAGATCCACCTCAAATGTAAATCTGTAATCTTGGTTGGAGAGTTTACAAAAATCTGTTAATTTTCAAAACTACAATAGATTATTATAATAATGTATACGTGCATGGTTGCTTTTTTTATTTTGTTTGTAAGAAATTAAATATTTTCCGCATGCATGACGTGTGACATCATCCGTACGGAAAATATCGTCAAGAGTTATTTAACTAATAATGGCCAATTACCGATTGTGTCTCATATTTTGACTTAGTAACTAATACAACATTACTAAAGGATTCTTAGTCTTCACTGCTTTTTCTTTTCTTCCTAGGTATGTCATGCTAATAATTACACATGAATAAGAAAAGTAAACAAATGAAAATATAAACCTATTTATGTACAAAGCTATACGCAACTTGTAAATGCATTACTGCAGCGAAAATCTTGGATCTCTTTTTTCAAAAATTGCGTATGAAATTTCCCACACGTTTTGTGGTTTATATAAAGAAAGATTGAAGAGATTGGAGAATGCTAATTAAATTCTTTTTTAATTATGCATAAAAAATATAGTATATGGTATTATGGTTGAATTTCAACCACTTGGACGAACACCAGTTCTATTAAATCTGCGCAAACGCTAACTGGTTATGGACGGTGGATCAGTAAAGGCTTAAAAAAACAAGAATATTAACTTTAAATGTAGTGAATACTGAGAAAAATCTTGTATGAGTAAGAAGAGGTATATAAGTTGTGAATCAAAATATATAGTTCTAAGAATGCGTATTGCAAATATTGTAGACCAGTTTATTTTCCACCAGGTAGTTCTAGCTAATATTTTTTATTATTTTTGAAGATCTTCTGTGACTTCCAGGAACGTCGTTGATTGCTTGTATTTATGATTATTTCAACTGCATGTGAGTTATTTTATATAAATTTTGTGGATTATTTTCGTAAGCTGAGTCATTTCAAATAAATAAATCATCGAAGATGACCCAGATTTCGCGCAAGCATCCTAAAACCAAAGATGTACCTAATTGAAGTTTTTTGGGTAGGTATAAATCCACAATAAAAGAAAAAATAAATCTTCTATATCTTTTACTTATTTTATGGCAAAGTCGTTAATTTTGTACGTGTGTCCCTATGTGAACTTATATCATCAAAACTACGCAACTGATTTTGTGTGGGTTTTTTAACAGGTTTTTTAACAGATAGAGTGATTCAAGACAATAATATTTTTCGTATAATTTGTTAGGGTTTAGTTTTTAAATTCCACGCGTACGAAGTTGTGGGTATCAGCAAGTATTTTATAAATAAATAGTTTTGTCTATTATTATTTATTTATTTCACACTTTATATACATTAATTGTACAAAGCCGGACTTAATGCCACAGGAATTATCTTCCAGTCAACCTTTAGGTAGAGCAGAGAATGAAGAAACAGATAGGTGTGATCAATCAATGAGAAGTTAACGAAAAAATTATTATTAACCTAATTAGGCTTACAAAATTATCGTTTTCTGCAATAAATTTACTAAAATAAGGCGTCTGTTAAACCAATCATATGCGGGTAAATATGTATTTGCTTTTCGTTTGTCACTCATTCAGAGTATGTACCTATTCATAAACCAGTTAGAGTGGTAGATAAGCAGACGTCCGCGGTTCATGTCTGCTTAAATTTTTAACTATACACTGTTAACCAAAATTTTCATGATGAGTGAGTATTGTACTTCGTATCTAGTTTCTATAATAAACACATCACTTAATCTAAACTTTTAAAAAGAGTATTATTCTAGATTTAAGTGAAAATAGAGGAATATGTTTATGCCATAGAAAAATATATATGGAATTTGTATTATGTTTGACCTATATAAAATCTTCGTGGTGTTATGGGCAAGTGAGAACTGAATTGAAGTGTTACAAAACATATAAAAACTAACACCGAATCTTAGATACCGTGAACTTTAGAGCGTTAATACAACAGTAGTTGATATTTTAAGGCGACTCCTGCCGAAAAAGGTACTAGAGCTACGATCATACCACAGATAATAATATACCACAATAGTAAATAGGCGTTCAATCTTGAAGACACGTAACTTTAGTCTGGCTAAAGTCAGTTCAGGGTCTAATAAAATGTTGTTTTCCGTATTCATGTGAAGCGTAGTTTACGCATACTACAAACGTCACTTTTACATAAATAAAGCAAGTATTCTATTGGGAAGAGACTTTAAAAATACAACATTAGATTAACCTGTGGTGTGTATCATAGACACATATAGAACGTATTTCACGCACACATAGATACGTAAGCTCAAGTCGGCTGAGTGATTTAGTCATAGATACACCCTCTGGTACATCTGTGGGACATACTTATTGTGTACGGACACTGTCGGCTCTTGTAGGTATGTGAGGTGATATATGGCGGAGTGTGCGTAGCGACCAATAAAATTACATTATCGTACACATACACATGTATGAGTTACCTCAGCACCTCACCGACATGGCAATATGTTTGTCAAAGGAAACATCGTGTGTTGTTTTCATCTCTTGTTGGTTTAATACTCTAAGCATATTTCTCAACGTAATTGTATTTTAAAATAAAACATTCGTAGGATGATATCAGATAGGGTGGATTGTTTATATAGCATGTGTTGTAGTTCGCATACCAACTACAGGATCTTGAGTAAATTAGTTGATAACGTTTAGTGCATTTCTTATATTTTGCGGTTCTCTGATACCTTTTCGATTTAAATAAATGATAATAGCGTAACAAAGCGTAGCGTTGCTTAATCACGCAAAAAAAGTACAGAATGGGTTACGGCATTTTTGTACAATAATGTAGCCTATTGCTAACCTGAGTCAAATCTTCACATAACAATTTGTACGAATATAATCTATATTGTCTCTACATAATAATAAAAATCTAAAAAGTCTATGTCCGTACTTTGAAGATATTGAAAAAAAAAATACATAGAAACCAAAACAATGGTTTATAGAATTTTTGTCTGTCTGTCTGTCTGTCTGTCTGTCTGTATGTTTGTACGCGCATCACGCCAAAACTACTACAGGAAATTGAATACCGATTTAAGTGATATGTTGGTACAGATTTAATTTAAAGTATAGGCTACAATTTATCCTGGCATATTATCTAATATTTTCGGGAAAGTCGGTTTTAAGTTTCTTATTGCCCAGTCATTCAAAATTTCAAGTGAACAAAGGCGCGGGCATCTGCTAGTCTAATATATACCTACTCAGAATGGCACAAATATTTCAGTAGAAATTAATTTTTGACAAGATATTAAAAAATATTGATTAGCTTATCAATATAATACATTTAAGATAACTTGAAGTAACACTAAGCTTAGCTCCTACGCGTCACAATAACACTAAGCTTCCTTTTTATCGGTTGTTAAATTAAATTGGCAAATAAATTGGCCAGGAATATCACATAAAGCATTTGCTTTTGTCCTTTCCTACTCGGTACGTCGTTAGAGAACGCTAAAAATATGGAACGTTTTCTAAGTATACCATAGCATTTTTTACTAAGCAGTACGTCTGCGCATGTACCTATGCCAATTTTATCTGACTTCTGTTAATCAAGTCCCGCGGTCTGGAATACAAACTACATCCATTTATTAACTACATTTCCGCTCTCGATAACTCTATTATTTTATTAGACCAGCGGCCGTATTATGAGCTTTTATTTAGAGGCAGTTTACGCCGTGAATTGAACTGTCTGGCAAATTCGTATTATGAACAAAATTATTAGTCAGTCAGTTCGCTAAACCAGAGAAGGTACAACTAAGAGTTAAGGTACTAACTAAAAATTTTCAACTAAAAGTTTTATATCTGCCATAATACCTAATTTAGCCATGCAGTTTCCGGCCTGCCTGGAACTTGAATGATTTTAAAAAGCTCATAATACGCCGGCTGTTTGCAAAGTAATTTAACTGACAATGGGATATGGAATTCAAAGTTAACTTTAACAAAATTGTCCAAATGTTAGTACTTGCAAAACTTAAAAATATTTCTGATGAATTTTCGCTCATGCACTAAGCAATGTTAGGAACTTAGAAGACACTGGTGTCGATTCTACGTCCACAACTAAACTTAACTTAACTAAAAAATGTAAACAACTATTGCTGTATATTGATTATTTGGTTGTTTTGTTGTGTAATTTTATATTAATTACAATCGTCAATCTATAATAAACAGATTTGCTAACAAGAAAGAATCGTTAACATTACGGAATTGTGTTATTGACACAATCAAATTTCATTTTTTAGTTAAGTTAAGTTTAGTTGTGCGCGTAGAATTGGTACCACTACCTACTCATTTTGGGTGATTTATCCTCAAAGGCTTTGTTCTGATTCGTTTGTTACTAACAGTCAGTAAGTAGTAATTGTTAGTAAATAAATCATCATACATGCTTTATCCTGATTCTATATTCAAGCGGGAGTTACAGGTAATAAAGTGTAGTTGTTTATGTCGTCAAGTGATTGTCGTTGTCATTAGTATTTTTTTTATGATATTTATTCGTATAAGAACATTTTTTAATATAAATACCTAACAATGAAGATAAATGACCTTATTATCGTTCAATTAAACGATTAAATGAGTTAACACAAGCTTATAAGTCCCGTTTCCACGGAACACAGTATCGACTATTTTATCATTTTATAAACAAATGATGGCACAGCCTAAGACAACAGGAAAATATATCAAAAATATTTCGCAGAACATAATTAGCCATTGCTCCGAAGATATATAGGTACCTACAAACAATGAACTCATGTGTATATAACAGCTTATAAATAATATTCGCCAGCTCAAATAAGAATAAATAACAGAAACTAAGCAAATATGGTTATGTTTACAAAGAGTTATTACTAGGTAGGTACTCACCTTTGACCACAGATGTGTTCTCGACGTTCTGGGTAACTGATACGAACTTAGGTCCGATATGGACGCGGGAGGACCTTGTCACATTGAGATTAGTAACGGCAGGTTGCGATTGTGCAGCTGCCTCCATCACTCGATCATCCATCATCACCACTTCAGAACCACAGCTTGAACGACCCATAATTAAGCTTGACTCACGCGACGATTGTGCCGGCTCAAGCCACATAGCAAACACTGACGGACTTGGAAAATCCGAGGACGACCACAATACAGTGACGCAATCACACAACAAATGATAAAAAAAACTAGTCAGACGTCGGCTCGCTTCGTTGTCTTCAGCGCTACTAACTTCGGGGTCATATACGTACAAGTCTGTGCATTTTGCATACCTACTGACAGCTGATAAACTTTAGCAATACGCTACAAAACTTATTGCTCGACTCTCAGTTAAATTTTAATTAATTTAATATCAATATACATTGTTACAATGAAATAATATTATGGTTATTTCAATAAAACGTGGATACGTGTTTTCTATTTGTTTTTAGAATACTCGTTTCTGTTGACCTGTTTTGAGTTTATCGCTAATTATTGTCTATCTAGTGATAATTTTTATTGTTTGATAATCATGTAGAATGTTCGCAATTAACCATTGTAGTGCTCTTTATGTAAAATATTTTATATACCTGAACAAAATACCACGGATTTCATCACATTAGTGTGCTTTGTCAAAAGATCACACATATAATTGATATAATACACAAATAAATATAGTGACACCTAAAATACATGCAGAGGAACCACATTTCATTAATATACTCGGTTTGCTTATCATTTAAATAAACCAAAGCATATTATTATCTCATGTTAATAAAAATGATTTGTTATTAACATAATCTTGTGTAGAGATGGCTACATAAGAATTGACGTATTAGTTTCAACATTGAAATGTGAATATTACATGCTAATGTGAACTAGGTACCTTTATATTAAATTAGCACTATTGTTGAAATGTTCAAACAGAAGTAAAGTTAATAAATTGTTAGAATTTTTTGTATTGAAGGACATAGCAATGAAATGTGTTACTGTTAAAAAACCTGTTTCGAGTAAATTTTTCCATAAGCACTTCATCGCATTTATTAATCAACATCAGAAGAAAATATTACTAATTCGTCTGTTTTTTTTCATAGTAAAATGGTACACAAATATTAATAGAATCCTTTAAGTAGAAATTGGAACGAAGTCCATGAATTTATGCATACAAAACAGATACTATCTAGAACCTCAAACTGTGAAATCAGATCTCTCTAAGATTTTAACCAAATCCTAAAACTGAAACCAAAATTAAAACTGACAAATTCAAAAGTAATGCTGCTGTGACGCCTGCAACTTTTTAGTATTTTAGAAACTTTCTGGAGATTCTGCTCTACATTTGACTATTTTCATTGGCCACCTTACTTTTATACTGACCAGTCGGGTTGATACCCACTTCTATAATACCCATCCTCTATATATTTTTGTAATGTATCGAGATTCCGTTCTGATACGTAGTATCTACTATCTATTCTGTGACATTTATTTATGGCCCCGTCTTTTAAGATTAAATGAGGTAAAAATCGCGGAATTCGAGATACCCGAGATGTAATTCTGTAAATACTTGTATATTGACACCCTAAAAGTTGTCTCAAAACCTACATATGGTAGGGTGTACGGTGTACGTACGCGTACGCGTTTTCGACCGGTGCCGGTTGATATAGTGCTGTGAACGCGCGCTCTCCGCCCTCTGTCTCGAAAACGGTTCATCGTATAAAAACTGTGGTTCACCATATAAAAACTGTTTATATACAAAATTTGTAGAGAATTTTGTATTCTACAATATTGATAATGAATACAGATAGCAAAAAACTCATAGCAAATGAGATATTTACAAAAAAAGCGCAAAAATAAAGGTTTTTGTTTTTCACCCTACCATATTATGTAGGTTTTGAGACAACTTAAAGGGTGTCAATTAGTTTTTACAGACTTTCATCTCGGGTATCTCGAATTCCGAGGAGACATTCTATAATGACTGGACTATTAGTAGTTCGAATAATCTGTTTATGTACCTATCGCTAAAACTGTTGCTTACATCTTGCAGCACTTAAAAGAGAAAATATGGCGACATACATGTTCAAAGTCAGCTTAAACTCGTCATACCCTAAAAAATAAGTGATTAAGTTTATTTGTTCAAATTTCTAAAACTTGTTTTGAATATCTAGGTTATCTGCACATATTTTACTTTACTTATCTAAATACTATCTATAAGATTTATATCAGTAACCTAAAAGTGATTCACATTTAATATGCTTTCAGTCTTTGTTTTATTACAATAAGGTCGTTCACTTTTTAGTAATTTTCTAAGAAGTTATTTACGCACCTTCTTAATTAATTACTTATTAAGGTATTAAGTCGAGATTTTCAACAATTTGTATATTAGTTTTTTTTATTGTCTGGATTATTTTATAGACAGTTAGGGTATCGTATAAATTAAACTGTTGACAGCTAAACGGACTCTTTTCGTTAAACATTTTTTCTTGTGTCTCCTCGTACGCTTTTTGCTTGCCACTTCTAACAGACGACGTAAATAGATAAACCTGTTAGCTTACGTAAATGATGCCTGTTATATGTTATCGTATGTTTGTTCCTTTACTATACTGTATATTGGATATCAATTTTAGGGTTCCGTACTAAAACGTAAAACGAGAACCTATTACTGAGACTTCGCCCCATCCATCCGTCTGTTACCTTTCTTGAGATATGACTATACCTGATTGGTAGAGAGTTGAGATTTTCACAGATGTAATTAATTAAGGTCACGAAATTGAATTGTCTACGATACAATATACGTTTTCAGTGTAACGTGATGATGACACAAAAACCACAAACCCTTAGATAAAATGACTATGATGGTAATATAAATATACTAGCTGTGCCCCACGGTGTTACCCGCCGTATAAAGGATAAAAAATCTGTTCGTTTTTCTCAACCCACGGGAACCTTGCATTCTTTCCAGATAAAAAGTAGCCTATAACTTAACCTGGTACATAAGCTACATTATTTTAAAGTTTCATTAGAATCCATTCAGTAGTTTTTGCGTGAAAGAGTAACAAACATCCAAACATCCATACTCACAAACTTTCATATTTATAATATTACTAGCTGACCCGGCAAACGTTGTTATACAAATGTCAGGGGTGGACAACCCTTGTCACTTAGAGGTATGATAAATAGATAGTAACCGATTCTCAGACCTACTGAATACGCATAAAAATTTCATTAGAATCGTCAATTCGCAAGAGTATGGGAACGAACATTGTGACACGAAAATTTTATATATGAAATAAGGATTATGATAATAACGGTACGGGACCCTTTGTGTGCGGGTCGGACTCGCATCTAATAATAAAATCACAAATCAATTTGACTTTGGACATTCGCAATTCTTACAAACCTAGTTTGAATCAAATCTTATTTTATTTATAATATTACTTACCGTTCATACCTATTATTCAATTAGTGTACAAACACCTAAAAAAATACTTTACATAATTACGTCATCTCCTAAATAAGCGGTGATTCCCCGTCGAGGTATTATAATCGTACTACCGTTGTAAACTATTGTTACTTATCTTAGAATGAGTATGCCAAAAAGTATTGCCTAAGTAATAAATGCCAAATGTTAATAAACTCTTGAAGCAATATTATATGACATATCGAAGCAAAATATGAACATGATGTACAAAAGTGGTTTATGTAGTAGATTTATCCGTATTCTGGCACCCATAACACAAGCAAATAAGCTTAGCTTGGGACCAGAGGACATTGTGTAAGATGTCCATGAATATTTATTTATTTATTAACGAGAAATATCGAATTTCATTGCTGAATCGGCTAGGTAGAGCAAAATAATGTTACATGCTACTGAAACTTTCTATTAAAAAAGTACATTTACAGCATTATCTACAAATACAACTACATATACTGCGCGCATTTTGTTAAAAAATTGTGTTAAGTTTTTATCGTTAACAGTCTCAGGAGATGTCGGTGTCGGGAAGGATTTGGAATACACGTGTCATCACCGCATTTCCTGTCAAGAGTCTGTAAAAGAATGGATAATAAGCAAATAACATCTTTTGGGAGAAAAGGAAATCTCGAAACTAAAACCTATGCCAACATACTTGGACTGCGTAAAACCCATTCCATTAATGGGCTGAAAAGAAGTACAAATATGTTTTTAAGTTAGACGATGAAAGTCAATGACGCAATTACAATTTAGGGTATTAATATTTACACATAATTTTAAGCAAATATTTCATACATATTAAGTATGTACACTCTATTACGACATACAGTCCGTAAGACATACATACGAGTCATACAGTGCAATTAATGTGCGTAGTTAAATATTGAGGTGCTATTTTTACATTGGGACTGTGAACTTTTGTTCACAGTCCCAATGTAAAAATTATTACATTATTACAGTGTCTAAGAAAAGACTGAGTAGAATAAAGTAGGAGCCTTTTATAGTATACTATTATGAGGTCTGAAGGCATATTGAACGATAAAATATTTCATTGTTAGTAAATTAAATATGAATAGAAAAATGAGGTCTATATAGTTTTGTTTTTCAAACAAATCTCAATCATTTTCTCTTCTTCGAGCAAACATTATATGGTAAGAGAAAACGTCTTTTGCCAATAGGGGTAGGCAGTGACTATAGACTTCTCGCGAGTCTGCAGGCTGAGATTTCTTTAAGAAATAGACCCCTACACAATCTACCCAATTTTTTTAATTGTCCTGTGTGTAATAAATTATGAAATAAGCAAACTAAGATTTATTGCTGGAAATAATAAAAGCTTTTTACTAGATTTTATTTTTAATATACAATGACATTTTTAACTAACGCGCATTATGGGTACAATGAAGCAAGTACGTAGGTACGTGTAGAAAACACTTATTCAGTTTGAGCTTTCACCATCCTGCAATTCTAATACATTTGGACAAAGTTGGGTAACGTTTTACAAAGCTATCAATGTGAAGATAATGACGATGTATGTCTTAGCCGGAAAAAGCGTAAATCTACTGCCGTATAAAAATAAATATTCATGGATATTTCACAAAAAGCCCTCACATCCCAAGCTAAGTTTATTCGTTTGTTTCATGAACAAAAACAGACAAAAGGAGTACAGATATTCGTTTGACAAATCAACAAATCACACAAATAACTTCATTGCGCCGGATCGAACTCACGACCTCGTAAACGGCAGTCCGTTACATGAACTAGTGGTTCATCATAATCACGAGGCTTGACCTAATTATAATTATATCACGATTCAACCTCATGAAAGTTTAAAAACAGAGACAGTACATACTTACTTTATCATTAAAAATATATAGATTAAAAGATTAGTGCTCAACTTTTACTGTGCCGTTATTGCACACATTCACTTTAAGGTGCGGCCTTATCAGTAAGAAAATTGATAAAAATGGTATTAATAACAATATGGTTGTTTTGTTCGCAAAGTGTAACACATTTAGATAAATAAGTATTATGATAACTATCTATATTATTTACGATATTACTAAGAATCTGGACTAATATTCTTTGCTACATAATATTTACTTCTATAGGGAGTGTATCGATAATATTCTAGTAGGTATTTGTCAGATTTAGGTCAAGATACCGCAGTGAAAGCGGATTCAAAGTAGATTATTTATAGGTCATTTTATATTCCTAACATGTTTGTTTATATTGTTATAGTCCGTATTATAGATACCTTGTGTATTATTGAGCACCTAAGTCATTGTACATGCCAGTTCCTTTGTCAATATCAGATGCATGCAAGCATATTTAAAAGGGTATGACAACAACCCATGTGCCATAGAAAAATATGAACAGCGTGCGCCGTGTTTTCCTTATGCATCTAGAGCAACGGATTTCTTCACTGTATATAATACATTCTTCATCCATAATAGGGCGAAAAACTTTCAAAATCGGTCGATTTTTACGTAGAAACCAGCGGAGTAGATAACTTCTTTTTTCAAAGATATTGTAGGAAATCCCGGCTGACGACGACGACAACTTTGTCGACTCTAGAGTCCGCTCTCAACACAGTTATGAAAACAAAAAAACAGTTATAGTCGTGGCGCTGATAAATTTTGATTGCACAAAAGTGAATCGAAGATTTACCATGCTTAGCTTAAACAAACATTGTGACATTTGTTTTCTCAATCATACAGATAAAATAAATTAGTATATGATTAGATAGTAATACTAATAAAATATAGTATCTCGGGCTTAGATAGTGATGTTGCTAGGTAACGCGTGGTTTCACTCAAGTTTATAATTAATAAGTCTATTTATTTAATACTCCAGTAAAGAGATTTTACTATTATTTATTTATAGAAAGAAAAGAAAGAAATGCAAGCAAAATGCCTGTCAATATGTATAGCAATTTTGAAAGAATCATAACTGTATGTTATGTAGTATTAAATGCTCTAAGGTTACGTTGGCATTTGGTTTGGTTGGCTATTATAACAACCGTACGGAACCCTTCGTGTTGAGCCCTAATGGTCTTATTCATAATGACTTATCGGAGGTTTAAACGGAGATTTTATCGGAGAGATAATAAACGTTTTAGCGTAAAAAGACTATTATGAATAACAAGTTTTGACAATTTTCGCGAACCGATTTTAGTGAACTTTTAAACCTCCGATAAGTCATTATGAATAAGACTATTAGACTTTATCTACAAACAGTACAACCGGATTATTAATTGCTATTATATTATGTGATATTTTATTGCGATGCCTATTCATAGATTTCCTCTCCCCAGCCCATTAACATCCACTGTTGGTGCCCAACAGTGGGCCTCCTCCACTTAGGTAGGGATTATGGTCTACTGTGCCGCGCTGACCTGGCGTATTGGAACAGGGTTTAGTTTCCAGCTTTACGTCTCCCACAGAGAATATTATCCCTTAGCTGGCTCTTACAGCACCCTGGGCAGGACATAGGTTGGTGACACTTATATTCTTAATCCGTCACCACACGGATTATTCATACATTATAAGAGTTATATTAAAGATACGAGTTGGCGCCGCGGCATTTTCGCCGTATCAAAATTATTAGGTCAATTAAAGGTAAATTAGTAGGTCAAAGAAGTATAACTTGTTAAGTAAGTACATAAGTACATACACATCATTTTTATTTAGATATTTACCTATTGTAATCCCTGTGGAGGTAGATTAAGAATATCCCCGTTAAAAGGTTTGATAGAACCTACTAATAATAAACAACAATGACCAAACAATTCTGTTTATTTCATCACAAACTTAAATGACAAAGTAACATATTACAAAAATATGTATTTATCTCAAACATAATTCAAATAAACTTACACTATTACAGATAAACTAGTCTTATATAACTACGTCTATATTAAAATTAATTTACATTTATATATGTCTAAATAATTACATTTTACTGTTAATTTATCACGTGGTTTTGTTACCCTACTTAGTATAGCGTGCTTACGCGATCTTGGTACAGATATAGATATAAAAAATCATGGATTTGTACCACAAAAGTTTACTTTCCCTCAGCGAATTGATAATGTTAATAAATAAGAACTTTCTAATCTAAAATTAGTACCCTAACAGACAAAAATCTAATAAGCTCGTAACACACCGAAAGCACCTAAACATGTCCACGCTGTCTGTCAGGACCCTAATATCATTTCATATATAAATATTTTAGATACTATCATAAATATTGAATCATGCAGACGTGTAGTTGGCATTCACGCCTTTAACTACACCAAAAATTATTTAAAACACTTCGTTTAAAATTATATCTTGGTAAAACAATCACTGACACTGTCAAAATACAATTTTAAACGTTTATGTGATAAGTATACAGAAAAACCTTAATTTAACTACGTATTTATAATATAAAATATGATTAAAAATTATTAATAATTCATTTGATCTATTTAACTCACGTACAGATTATACTGCGTTTAAAATCATACCGCAGAATTGAATTTAATAATAATAATAAAATCCAAACAACACTAAAATGAGCTGTCTTAATGTGGATAAATTAACAATAATATTAACAATAATTGTAAAATTATAAAATTATGTAGGTATAATTATTTTTAATAACTATAGAAAAATTGTAAATTCAATATAATTAATTAATAAAATATATAAAGTATCTAAATTGAGTTGTCTGATTATAAAATAAATGAGATGTCAATTGAAAGCCCTGCTTTGTTTTCACTTAATACTGTTTTAATGTTATTGAAATGAAAATATAATTAAACACTACGTTAAATTAAGCCTGAATTGATTCTTTTTTACTTTACAATTGGTTACTTTATTTTTACACAAAAATTTTGGGAAAATGTAACGGCCACGAACTAAAAAATATAAAACGGTTCCAAGAAAACTAAATTATTATTTAAAAAATAATTCCACTAAAGTATACACTAATAAAATTTTCTGTCAATAATATATTAAAACAGTTTTTGCAGATTACAACTATTATTCTAATAATAAATTGTGTTAAAAGTACCTACATGACATACGTAAATAAAAATTCAAATGGAATGATATTAATTGATCGGTTGTAAAATATTCCAAATCACATTTTTGCAATAGGAACAGTATTTTATCAATTAAATATTTTGTTAATACATAATGTCGTCATATCATGTATATCTAGAGTGGACCTCATTAACTAAGACCACTATTTTAACTATGTGTATCCAAACTTAAAACAGTAATCAATATGTCAATTAAATAAAACAATGCATAATAACGAAGATACCACTACCTACATTATTTCATCCAAATGATTATATTATTCATCCATTAATTGTACAGCAATATATTTATTAGTCAGACAATGATCAATTAATAAAAAGATTGCACAAGGACAAAACTGATTGCAGAATACAATCATAATCATTAAAATGTAGAGACAAAAACAAAAATTCAGAATAAATAAAACTCATAAAACTTTGATATATAGAAATCTCATAATTTATTTTACGCTCTTTTTACGTGTTAAAAAAATATACAGAATAAAATATAAAATAAAATTGATTTCATTTAAAATATGCAACTGAATGAGATTCATTTTAATAATTTATTTGTGGTTTTTGAACATGTTTTGAATTCTGATTTCCCCTAACGTTTGTACTTGTAAAGTCTCTTATATTTTTCACGTCTCATGCAACTTAAAATAACTTAATTATAATTATTTGATGCATAAATAGGCCTAATTACATTCGAGATTATAATATGGAGATGTCATTGTGATTTTGTACATACCCAAACTTGTATGGCAATAATGGTAAATTAAGCGCAGTGAAATGATAATCATAATCATCACTGCGTTATGAATATGATGTTGGTGATTAGAGCAGTGTAAAGTCTCAATTAAACAATTGCGGCTCTTTTAACGTAATATTAGGCGAGTTATGAGGCACAGAATTATTTCATATGGCCACTAAATGATAATAAGGTGTCTTTCATAAAATAACATATGGATTTTAAAGATATTGAAAATGTATGTAATTTTTATTTCAATGTGTCCAAAGTCAATAAATGCTGTTTGAAGTCACAAATTAAAGTTAACTGTTCATTACACCGATTTTCCATGATTGAGGTCTTACGTGGTCTGATATTTAGACCTGTGCTCTATAGACGTTGGCTGTGGCTTACAAGTGAGTTATGATGATTTCATCGTCAATTTCATCCTTCTCGTCATCCTCTTCTGGTGGCTGTTTGGCAGCTTCGGCGGCTACAACTGGATCTTCAGCGATGGCTTTCAGACGGCGAGTCTGTAATAATAGAAATTATTCATTAAATATTTATACAGTCATTTTAAATATGGTTTTATATTAATGTAACGTATTTCTCTTATAATTTCAAACTTAATATTGAATAGTTTTAGACCGCACCATATCAATGTTTTATCGTTAAGCTATTAAGTACAAAGTAAGATTTTAGAATGGTTTGTTGCAGGAATTTCAGCGAAAGACATTCATCAATTACTTTCTTAAGAGACTGTATGTATACACACTACCATTAAATAATATTAATTAAACACAATAATATTTGGTCAAGCGACTTTCCTATTTCGCCTATGCTTGTAACTTGTAAGTACGGAATAATTACCTTTCTCTTATGCAGAATTTCAACAACGAGATATCCAGCGACTCCAATGAGCAACATAACCATCATCACATACAGCTTCATTCTGGCGCACAGGTGAGTCGAATAGGCATACGCGATCACAAACCCAGCACTCTCCCATAGACGGAAGTTAGAGAAAGCAGCCTCCTTGTTACGTCTGAACAGCACACCGTACAATCCTGAAATAATAACATATATAAGAAATAAAGTAAAGAAAAAGAATATTTAACTTAAAATTTTAAACAAATAGAAAAATTCTGATATTACTGAATCCGGATCTGATGCTTATTTTATAACGTGGTAACGGTTGTGCCCATCAATCTACGAAATTTAGGAATAATAAATAAATAAATATTCACGGACATTTTACACAACGTCCTCGTTGTGTAAAATGTCCGTGAATATTTCCCAAGCTAAGCTTAAATAATTGTGTTATGGGTACCAGAATAGGGATATACTACATAAACTACTTTTCTTTTGTAAATACATACTTATAATACATAGAAAACACCCAGACGCAGTACAAACATTTGTATGACATTTATGGATATCACACAAATGATTGTCCCAAGCGGGAATCGAACCCGCGACCTCGTGATCGGCAGTCCATTACATAAACCACTCTACCACGAAGCCCGTCAATATGAGTGTAAAAAAATATGAGTGTTCAGTGTAAAAAAAAGCTGAAGAAGTGTTTTTAGCTCGTAGTAGATATCGCCCTATAATCTCTGCCTACTCCCGCGGGAAAAGAAGTAAGGGTTTTGTGATAATGTCAAAATTTAGTTTCGTAAATAAATATTAAGCGCCTATTCTGTATCGAAATGCATAACACGATAATGTGCTATTTGTTCGTACCTAGGTACAAATTAACTGTAGATAGTATATTATAGTAAGTAGATATACGAGTATGAATCTACTAACACAAAACAACCAACTATTAAAAATATATCTATTTTTATTTTCTTAGGTATTTAATTAAATGTCGCGTCATGCCCTACCAATAGCGTAATCTACTTTGAATTTCCGCTAATGCAAACGCCTAATCCTAAACTCTGTTATCCACTTTTCTACAATCAAGTCTTCAGGCGTTAATAATTCGCAATCGAAAATCGTTTGGGTGAAATAATTCAATCAGCTTTAGACTTCAACATAATAATATCTAGGAAAGACTATTATTATATATATTATTGATGATCATGATTTGTTGGATGTAAAGTGTTGTCGATTTTAATGCCTATAACGGGATCACCCTTTAAATTGATTCATGTATTAAAATCAAAAAGTTAGACTTACTGAACTATCGTAGCACATCATACAATATCAAGCGGTTTCAAGCTATATAAACTAAATAATAAACGTGTTTGTGCTCAAAATATTTTGTTCAAAAATAATTCTAATTTAACAAATCAAATTATGGTGGAAAAAATTGACTGCCGCAAGCGGGGCATTCTAATTTTTAATTCTAATTTTTGCTAAATGCATAAGGAAAAAAGTCACGTTAAATGGCTTTCAAAAATTAGTTTACAACATTTTCAAGGGCAAATGATACGTAAGCCATTTGGTAAAACCCGAAATATAAATTAAAAAATACCGGTCAGGTACGTGTTGGACTCGACACGAAAGGTTCGGTACCGCTCTTATCATAATATACCTATTGGCCTTATTTCCGACCCTAAATTATGGAATAAGGCTAGCAGTATGATGATGACTGAGTATTTGTTGTTATAGCATCAACTGTTAAACATAAACTGTAACTGTACTGTACTGTATTCGGCTCTCTAGTTATCGCCGTCCTAGATATATAATCCTGGTAACAGACGGACGGATGAATATCGAAGTATCAGCAATACTGTGCCGTTTTATCTTTTAGTGTGGAATCCTAAAAATAAATTGTATCTGTATGACGCAAATAAATAAATTAATATTGCTTTTTGGGAATTAATAATTTGAAACATTTTTATGCGTTTTATGGCGCTGGTGGTGGCTCCCTGGTCGGAACCAGTCTGTTTATGATTTAGGTTTTTTATTTACGTATTATAAGTACAGTCATGTCTGCAAGTGAGTTATTTTTCCGTAGCAATAATAATGATAAATAATTATAAAATTGTAAGCAGATTGAAATGTTTTCAGGTATTTACCGTTAATTTGAGTTTGCCAAACTGCATCTCCAACACCCCACAGTCCCGAAATCACGAAGAATACTGTTGGAGAATTTGGATTTGGCCTCCAGATAAGAAGCCAGACAATCAAGCCCAAATGAAGTGCCGCTCCCATAACTAGGATTGGGAATCTTCCGATGTACTTCATAGCTGTTCCGAAGAGTAGTGAACATATTGCATTGACCACTCCAAAACAGATCATCACGTAACCAATTGAGCGAATACCCAGCGCACATGATACGTAAGCCTGAAATAAATATTTAACCTGTAGTAAAAATAGATGTACAAATACTATAAAAAAATGCTAACACGCAATGCAAATATAACATTCATAAAGCAGTTCACCACACTATTTTACGCATGAGATGAGATAAGAGGCTAATTTGAACTATTTCACACAATTCTAGATTTGACATTTCAACCAGCTCGTTTAGTAGATACGGATGCTTATAAAGAATCATTATATTTAATGGTCTACATATTAATATTAGTTTTTGCTATTATTCCCATGCCGTGTCTGATTTAAGTACCAAGATATTTGATGAATTGCTTGATGTAATTACTTACTTGAGTGTAATCAGCTCCAATGAAAGCCTGCTCCATACCGATCCATAAGGTGATAGGGATTAAAAGTTGCTGGTTAGGTTTCTTCAATTGATAAGCAGTAGCGGATAGAAGTTGAATGCCGGACAATCCAGCGGAATCCGCCTTTCTTTGTTTCTCACCATACCTGCAAAGCAATTATATTACTTAGTAGACATAAAAGCATCAAAACAATACAAAACACTGTAATCTTTATGTCATTTTAATGATTGTGTATCTTCAAGAAATACAAAAATCACAGGTATAATTTTACTTAATAAGGTGTGGTGCTTGGTCATGTACCAGCCATCATATTATGGCAAAAATAACACAATATGCTATTAAATGGACAAAAAAGAAATAAATGTATGGTATTGTTAACATAAGCTACATTTAAATATGCCGAGAATAACCGTGATAAATACACACTTAACAACGTTTCTCAATAGCCACAGAATAAAAGAGAAGATGTTAGCAAATATAAGACGGGCACACACAAAAAAGGAATGAAATTTTTAATGCGAATCGCTATGTGCATACGGTATATTTCATTGTTGTCATATTTCTTGATGAATTTTATAGATTATGTTTTATTAGATGTATTGTATTGGTTATTAAATTCAAAAGTTACAGTGAAAGTTCCTTTGATATGGTGTAGCATCACGGTCCCCAAATCCAGAGATGAAAAATAAATATGCAAGATTCTGCAAGACATTTTTCTGATTAATGATAAGACAAGAACTATTTGTTTGGAAGCACGAAACACAACTTCGTGTCGTTGTTATATTGGGAGATGCTGTTGTACGTATCAAAATATCGTCAAATAACAAGGGCATTAAAATAATAATCCTTAACAATTTAATAACAAAACAGAACTAGGTCATAGTAATCAACTAACCTTGACAATGGATCGACGAGTAATGCAACCATGAGGACAGCGACACCAACACATGCGAGATAAATGGCGCTGATTTCATATATCTCACTATCTGGAGGTCTGTGGAGATTCTGGTTGTCATGGTGTCCTCCGCCAATCACGCAGAAATTGGCTCCGCAGGTGTTTAGCAGAGTCTTACTCACGTTTTCGGTAGTGGCATTTCCACTGTGAACTCCTGACGAGAAGACTGAAGAAAAAAGAAAATAATTCATTATAAAATATTTTATTTTACGAATTTAACTTATTACTGTTTAGTAAACTTTCTTGATACTTCTCTATTAAAATATATAAAAACAATTTTCTTACTAAGTGTACATAGTAAATATTATTATATAATGTAAGTAAGTACATCGTCAGCGGAAAGAGATTAAACTATAATATTTTCTCACACTTGCGCGACTCATCTGTTTAAATAAAACTACTTTTTACGGATTTAGACGCGTATATTTGTTTTAAATTTTGCCATGAGACTTTGCAGTCACCATGGTCACGGGTGAGTCTCACCCGTGACCATGGTGACTGCAAAGTCTCCGAAACGTCGGGCGGAGATTAAACTAGTCAATGATATATTGTTTAGTATGGAATGAAATTATTCACATACATGGTCTCTTAATCTATGTAAATACCAGAAATTAAGACAGAAAGATGTAAAATATGCATGATATAAACGTACCTAAGCTTGAGATGAGATTTCCCCATAATTCAGCCGTCTGCCAAGCAAGGAAGAAGAAGCCGAAGAATCGTACTATGATGCCATCAACGGGTTGATCAGTCAACTTAGCGTAGACGCTTCCTACTTGCGTCAAATACGTTGCTTTAGAAGTCCACATAGGGGCTGCTCCCAGCCCAACGACTACTCCAGCAGGAACTAGAGTGTAGAAAGCAGGGTAGAACTGTGCTCCTATATATGGCGCGTAGCACAGCATAGATAAACAAAGGGTCCATTTTACAGTTAGCCTCTTAATTAAAAATGTAGGCACAAATATACATGACACAACAAGTGCCGCATAAATTGAACTCAAAGAAACAGTGCCCAGTCCATCTCTAGCGTTTATTGAGGACTGCAGATTAGCAGTTCCCTGGAATGCAGTGAATTGAACCATGAATGCTGCGCTCACAGCAGCAATATTCTTAAGTATTCTCCATTTCTCGTTTCTCGATAGCTTCACTTTTCCAGTCGCAAAGGTGTCGTCTTCGACGGGTAGTGGTGGAGGCTTGACGATGTCATCGTTCGAGTCTCGGTCGTGCTGGTAGCCGTCATTCTTGAAACCAGTCTTGATGGTGTACACGGTATCTTTATCCGGACGATCATCTTCACGTCCGCCGCCGTGAGTAGCAGTCATAACTCGTTATCGCTTTCAGGCCTGGGAACAAGCAAAACTATATTTTAATTACCTATGTCACAAAGTAAAGATTTAGTTATATTATTAACTAAAATGTTGGGCATTTTATCAGATGTATTTCGAGGTAGTGAGATCAAACCTTAAATGGATTTTAATACTGACCGGAATATAGTCATTTATTGCCTCCGCACGATTATTTAGTAATTTTGTATGTCATTCTATCTATTACTTTAGCTGCCTTTATTCAGAATAATTTTGATATTAGAGCGATAAATTGAATTGGTATGCAGACCGACAACAAAGATTTTTAAAAATTCATGGAGCATGTTTCTGTAAGATATAATAATAATAAATATTCATGGACATTTTACACAACGTCCTCTGGTCCCAAGCAAAGCTTATTATGCTTGTGTTATGGGTACCAGAATACGGATATAATACATAAACTACTTTTCTTTTTGTAAATACATACTTATAATACATAGTAAACACCCAGACGCAGTACAAACATTTGTATGACAATTAAAAACATCACACAAATGATTATCCTGACCGGGAATCGAACCCGAGACCCCATGATCGGCAGTCCGTTATATGAACCACTACACCACGAGGCCCGTCAAAGATCGTAGAAGATCTATTGTTATTCTTGACTTTTGAGCTCTGATTTGAGAATAAATCTTGTAGATGTAAATATTATTAATATCTAATACTACACTAACTAACACTGTGACACGTGAATTTTATATCTCTCTAATATATAAAATTCACGTGTCACAGTGTTAGTTACCGTACTCCTCCGAAACGGCTTGACCGATTCTTCTCAAATTTTACATACATATTCAGTAGGTCTGAGAATCGGCCAACATCTATTTTTCAAACTTTTTTTTTTTTAGTATGGCAAAACAACGTTTGCTGGGTCAGCTAGTCTAATATATAAAATTCACGTGTCACAGTGTTAGTTACCGTACTCCTCCGAAACGGCTTGACCGATTCTTCTCAAATTTTACATACATATTCAGTAGGTCTGAGAATCGGCCAACATCTATTTCTCAAACTTTTTTTTTTTAGTATGGCAAAACAACGTTTGCCGGGTCAGCTAGTTATTATATAAAATCAAATGTAGTAGGCAAATGTATTGTTTTGAATGGAAAATTAAACACCGAATAATTTGGAAATTAGTACCTCCAAACGTAAATTCAATACATATATTTGTTACATATTACGAAATATTTTACGTATATATAGCCGCCAGTCCGTGTTTTGATGGAATACACGCGTCACCGCCACTTTTTCCCAGGGAGCTGTAAATGCCAGCTATGGAGTATGGGTACACAAACAAAATCCTCTGTGAGAGACGGAAAACTCTACACTTTGATTATAAATCTACCTAATAACGTAGTTATTGCAGTTTATAAACTATGTGTTGTAGTGTTATTGAAATCACAGTTCAAGTCAATCTCATACAATTCGTTCAGTACACGGCTGCTCTGTACGCTGTAAAGTTTTTGTTACAATTACAATTTGATCCGCATCCAACGTTCAAATTGACAATATCGGCCGAGTACATATTGCTATATTGTTTGCTACGTTTCACAAAAATGTTTCAACATAACGTAATCACTATATCAACGCGTGAAACATCTTTATAACTGTGGCTTTAACATCTCTCGTTAATTTTTATTGATATGTTATTGCTAAGACAAATCAAAACAAGTATTGTTTCTTTTCCGATAACATTTTATAGACTTTGATCTTGGGTGTTCTTTTGACTTAATAAACATCCTATGATACTTATGGGCCTTACTTAAAACTGGAGTCTATTTCGTCCACTGTAATCACGAGTAATAGGCGTGTTAGATAGTTTTAGTTTGTGTACCAATGTGTTTGTATCAGTTTCAAGTTTTCACGTAGATGATGGTGCCGATTCTATGTGCGTTGTGCATATAGAATTGGAACTTAACTAAAAATAAAATTGGTAGTGTAAATATATCTACTACTTGCTAATTCATTGTACACATTCATATTAATTAAAATCGTTAGACTATAATGCACAGTTTTTATAATAAGAATGTTCAGTTAACATTGCCAAATTTTTCTATTGACACTATAAATCATCATCATCATAATAACATCACGCCTTTTTCCCATGGGGACTATATAGCAGAGACTATAGAGCGCCATCTGCTACGATCCAAACATACTTCCTTTATCAATTTTCATTATTTAGTTAAGTTTAGTTGTGCGCGTAGAATCGGTACCATTGTCTCTTTGTTATCATAAGCTCTCTTAGTTAGAATACCTAGGGGTGGTAAATGGTGTATTTATTTATTGTAAAATCTGTAGCCCCACGGACAATATTTCAACTGATATACATGGTCGCGGGTTCAATTCCCGCTTGGGACAATCATTTGTGTGATATTCATAAATGTCATACAAATGTTTGTACTACGTCTGGGTTTTCTATGTATTATAAGTATGTATTTACAAAAGAAAAGTAGTTTATGTATTATATCCGTATTCTGGTACCCATAACACAAGCATATAAGCTTAGCTTGGGACCAGAGGACGTTGTGTGAAATGTCCATGAATATTTATACTGTTACTAAAAGTAAAGTCAAAGTATATTTATTGTGGACAAAAGGTGCAATAGATGATATTAATAAGTTAATGCTAACTATA
Source organism: Orgyia antiqua (assembly GCA_916999025.1). Lineage (NCBI taxonomy): Eukaryota > Metazoa > Arthropoda > Insecta > Lepidoptera > Erebidae > Orgyia > Orgyia antiqua. The sequence continues at coordinate 14,176,745 of OU779863.1, read as the reverse complement.
TTATAATGTTTAAGATTTATACAAAAGTATTGTATTGTTTCTTTAAACCTCCTTCAAGCTGTATCTAATGGCAAAAGACTTAGTCATCAAAGACCACCACGGCTATTAAAGGAATTTGCTATGTTTTAAAAATATGCTCCTTAATTTGTTCTTAAAACAATAAAATTATCATTCTGATTATTGTAAATATCATCATCATCATCCATATTTCCTTTTTTCTCTCTGCTACGATCCAAACACACTTCCTTGGCTTCATCCATATTGACGGGCTTCGTGGTGGAGTGGTTTATGTAATGGACTACCGATCACGAGGTCGCGGGTTCGATTCCCGCTTGGGACAATCATTTGTGTGATATCCATAAATGTCATACAAATGTTTGTACTACGTCTGGGTGTTTTCTATGTATTATAAGTATGTATTTACAAAATAAAAGTAGTATGTAGTTTATCCGTATCTGGTACCCATAATACAAGCATAGAAATATAGCTTACTTTGGGACCAGAGGACGTTGTGTGAAATGTCCTGAATATTTATTTTAATATTCATAGATAAATAAATATTCATAGACATTTCACACAACGTCCTCTGGTCCCAAGCTAAGCTTTATAATGCTTGTGTTATGGGTACCAGAATACGGATATAATTAATACATATACTACTTTTCTTTTGTAAATACATACTTATAATACATAGAAACACCCAGATTATGTTGAAAATATTTATGTTGAAAATATGTATTTATGTTGAAAATAGTAAAATAAATTGTATACCTAAATCTATAGGTTATACGTATACCGATGTAGAATCTGCGTGTTGATTCGGTTCGACAAAACGTGAGTGGCACGTGAGCTCATAAGCTGTATCCAATTAACCATTTCTAAATTATACAAGGAAATATTATTGCAATCGAACTTTATTAATCCCTGCCGAAATCAACTATAAATTTAAAAACAACAGAAAAAGAAGAATGAAATCGTGTTGAACATAAAATTTAATGATCCTTGTTTATGTTTTGCATAAATGCTAAGAACTAGTCTTTAATTAAATTCGTTTATTGTTTTTAAATATTGCACCTATAATCTGCACCTGAGACAGAACGATGTTTTAATATTGTTAAATCATTGTTATTGATAAATCAAACGATTTTTTTTCATTTGCAAGTGAACATACTCGTATGTTTATGAATAGGCCCCTTGTCTTATATTTAGCTGTTATGAATAAAACCCAATAAGAACAGTGTTTCTTCCAATTGTCCATTTTTGCCAAACCGGATTAGTGCTATAGCTATTAGTGCTATACTAGGCATATTACTACTATTCTCATCATAAAGTTATCTAGATAAGCATAAATAACCAGAGTTCATGTCTGAGTTGATAACTCAACATACTGCTCATCAGGAGAAATCATTAACCCTTGCATTTTTATTGAAATATATTTTTTAATATATACATTTGTCTGATTATCCTTACGAAACATAAACTTGCAAGGTATTTAGATTTTTCTTATGATAAGTATAGTTGGCTACATTATTACTACAAAAAACAGTGCGATTAATATATATATAGATGTACGAGAAAGGCACACAATTACAAGGAGGTTGTGGCGACCAATAAGCAAAGTTTTGTGTCGAAATGTGTGCACAAATATTCACATCATGTATCTACCCAAATAGAATAGCCATCAAATGCCCCATTGTGCAATTTAATGAGTGAGTTGGTCGACCAATGTTTGTTGTTAGATTGGTAACACGAGTTAATGTAGCCAGAACTCATTGTCAGGTGTCGAGGAAAACTGTAAACATACTGTCGGATTACGAACATAAAGCAATTGTTATTTAACTTAGTAACCAATAACCAGCTTGTATTGGCTTGTATTTCTTTCTGTAGCTATGTCGTGTTGACAAGAAATATCTTTCTGACTGGGCTATATCATATTGAGTGTTTATTTTAAAGGATTCGATTGTTATTTTAATTTCCATTAGTAACGATAAACCCCAGAATAGATTTTCACGCCTTGATCACGCCAATCACATACTTGTACATGAAGAAATTATTTTTAACTTTCTAACTTTTGTAATGTATGGGTATATGGGCCGAAATAGGAGCATCGTGATGAGATAAATATCCTTTAAAGCTGTAACTCTCTATATTTCTATACTATAAACTAATACAACAAAGGGGAAACATTATATTTTTGTAACTTTGTAACGAATAAACTAAAAAACTATTGGCCAGATTTCGATATTTCTTTTACCATTAGAACGCTACATTATCCCTGAGTAACGTTGTTGTAGAGATTTCAAACACACGTACGATGTCGCGATGAACAGCTAGTCATAAATAGAAGTTATTTTGTATTATTAATGCTAAAGTTGTGTCGTTTACTATAGATAATGATATTTCAATATGATTCCCTGGTTACAAGTAGAAACAACATACATATTAAAACGTGACCAGTTTTATGTGTAAACTATGAATTAAACGATGCATATTTTTGTATTATTTTCATTACTAATGCTTTATATACACGATAAAACGTGCCGATTAGTGAAATAATTCAATCGAGACAATACGTATTGGATATAATATAGTAACAGTACAGTCGGATACACGTGTGCATAACCAGTCATAAAGCAATATCACTTCTGTCTTACTCTGTTTATAAACTTGGTAATCTATAATATGTTTTATTTGAGCTACGATAATGATATTCAATAATTGAATAGTGTATGACCACGACTGTACATAAGATGGGCATTTTATTTCTAGTTCGATTATTCATTTATCAATAGGTATTATCTCAGAGACACGCGCAGATTATACAAATACACAGGGGCGTAGCTACTGCCGTATCAGCCGTATCAATTATACGGGGACCCCACGCCACGGGGACGTAGGTAAGCAAAAATTAATAAACAGTTCCTAATTTTTTTATTATTGGAAAACTGACAGATAGAAATATGATGAATAATTTATTTCTATCAGCACAGATTTTTTCTTCTTTTCTGAGAAATCTTTACCCTTATAGGGGCCCCCAAATAAATTTATATACGGGGCCCCACCAAGCCACGCTACGCCCCTGCAAATACATAAATAATACTCTCATCAATCCATTATTGATTGGCTTAAGATAAAGCAATTGGTTCACTGTCATTAAGATTATACTTCCTATTATTGCAATTAACGGTATATGATAAGCCGCAGGTCAGGTGACAATATTTGTATGACGAAAATAGGTATTTGTATCGCGGGCTAAGGCTAGCATTATACCCATAAATAATTCTCGCCTTTTGTCTGCGAATTATTAAGTAAAATAAAATATGGTACATAAATTGGTTAGTGAAGTAAAGCTCGTGATAGCTTAGTTGGTAGAGTAATGGAATTATGGAATGATATTACCAGGTCATGGGTTAAAATCCCCTGCGTGGTGATCAATCTTTTTGCTTTATTTTATCCTATCGATTTATTTTCTGTAGCTGTTATGCCAAATTTAACTAAACGCTATTTCCCACAACAGAAAAAGAGCGAGTTGGCTGTAATTATTTGCTATAAAAACTACTCAAATTATTGTTTGTGAAGAGTTTGTTATCATGATTATATTCGACGTTAAGACGCATTTTCGCGATGATCTGGTATGTTCTTTGGTAAGATTATTAGGTATGCAAATTTCACCGTTTATATAATCAAACAGGACAAAGTGACGATATAAAATAATATGATTTCTATGTTATATGTGCACGTTATGTAACTTATTTGGACGTTCTTTTAAACCAAGTATTTGTGTATTTCATAGTAAGTATAGTGATTCATAATAAGTCTATTTAAGTGACTTTATGAGAAACTTTAACTTATAGATACCTACCTAAAATACTATTCTATATAGCTCAGCGATAATCGTGTTGGGCAAGTTAAGGTGTCTTCTACTGTAACACGAGATCACATTAAAATGAGATTAGAATATCAAAAGGAGGGTTTTTAAAACCTTTACTCCTAAGATATTCAATTTTTAATTAAAATCACACACAATTAATATTATTGTCTTTAAATATCTATTTATTTAATATAAGGAAGTGGAAAAACCACTTTTTTGCTTGTTTGGGTTGTAGCAGATTGCGCTCTATAATCTCTACCTACCCTCATGAGAAAAAGGCGTGACGGTATGATGCTCATAATGATTATTTAAAATATGTATGAGTATATAAGTAATAGCATTAATCTAGCTTAGATAATGCAGTCCTACTATATACCAAGTAAGAAATATTCAAACAATAAGTAATTATATATTATGAAATATCAAGGTCTTGTAATGTATTACGTAAGGATTGTTTATTATATCTATCATTATAATATAGAAGCAAATATATTTTCTAAAAATTGATATAGACATTATCATTGTTGTTATTAGTGTATGTTAAAGTTTTATTTCTGAAGACTACTTTTAACGGATTTAGACGCGTGTATTTGTTTAAAATTTTAACCCGACGTTTCGGAGACTTTGCAGTCACTATGGTCACGGGTGACTGCAAAGTCTCCGAAACGTCGTGCTAAAATTTAAAAGAAATACACGTGTCTAAATCCGTAAATTTTATTTAAACAAATGAGTCACGCAAGTGTTACAGAATCCTGAAGACTTCTTATAAAATTACAAACTCTCTCTATCTCTCTCCAGCCCATTCACGTCCCACTGTTGCTGTGTGCACGGGCCTCCTCCACTTTGGGAGGGATTATGGTCTACTGTGCCGCGCTGACCAGGCGTGTTGGCACAGGGTTTATTTTCAAGTTTTCCATCTTTCACAGAGGATGTTATCTGTGTACAATATCCCTTAGCTGGCTTTTACAGCACCCTTGGGACGAAATGGGGTGGTGACACTTGTATTCTTAGTCCGTCACCACACGGATGATTTACAAACTATAACTAAGTACATTTTTATAGAAATAAATATTATTCAATAACCGTTAATATTAAATAGAGTGTAATTTATACCCGGAGTACCTACAATTTCATCTTTTCCTATTCTGATTAAAAAGGAAGCCACAAAAAAATTATAATAATGATGTAACTTTCATAGGATCTAGAGACTATCAACCATAACATGAGATATGACTTTAAAAGTCTCTGCGGTAGTCTTCAAATTAAAATAATAATATTTGCGTTGCATAATAGCAGATTACGACAGTATCATAACTCACTCTAATTTGCATTCTAAATTAAAAAACATTACAATAAAAAAGTAAACAAACCATAACACGTTGTTAATTATAGCAATTTTTTTTAAATTTCATAATATGTATATAGAGTCACTATTTCATTTAGTTCTCACGTTCCAAACCGTGATCAATCAGCTGTTTGTCGATTTTCACTTCCGCTGCCTCAACCCCGTCATCGTTATAATGATGATACCAAGGTTATATTAAATTGCCCCCGTCATATAGCCACAATATAGCTTATAAAATGCTATTGTCCAAAACACTATTGTTAGCGAACGCAATTCTCTAACAACTTTGGTGTTCATTGATGTCAACGGCATTCGACCTTCGTATTTATTAAGTTGATTTCCAGCTTTATTCGTGGAAATGCATGCAATATGAAAATATTACCTTGATGTATTATACGATTTGCTCACAAATTTAAAATGACTTTAGTACGATTAAAACCTATTTCAGGCGTCATTATGAATTCTAACATCGTTAATCATCCACCCTGTGAAAAGCTAACGATTAAATTTGCATTTATTAATTGTGTATCGGACTTATACGTCTAGGAGAAAACAATAACATACTAGGTCATTTAAATAATGTATTTAATAGTATTTATTATCATCTAATGACTAGACTAGCCTTTACTTCACTAATATAGAGTTCACTATGAAAGTTCCCATCTAAATTGTTTTATACTTAAGTAATTTATTAATTTTGCAATTGACTTGCTATGCTTTTACTTAATAAATTAAATTATAGTATGATGTAGACTCATTCGACTGACATTTTAGTGGATAAATTGGTTACTGTTGGCACGGCCGCAATAGCTCAGTCGGTAGAGCGACGGAACGGTATTCCGGGGTCGTAGGTTCAAGTTCCGCTAGCGGTGATCACTTTTTCCACAATTAAATTTGAAATTTGTTCTGTAAATTTTACGATTAACGCGAACAAACAGATAAACGCGATACGCCTTTTTTATAATATGCAAGCAATGGAGGCTTCAAGAAACATAATAATATAGGAGATGAAGCCTAAACTATAATAAAACCTTGAACTATTGGAATCTTTTCATACATAGTTATAATACATTAAATTGTACGTAACAACGAGTAATGTTGTGTAGTAATTCTTCGTTGTGTCTCTTTTTTAAAACGACATTTTAAACGAGTCTCGTGGTTGAGTGGTTTATGTAATGGACTGCCGTTCAAGTGGTCGCGGGTTTGATTCCCGCTCGGGACAATCATTTGTGTGATTTTTCTAATTGTCATACAAATGTTTGTATTGCGTCTGTATTTACTAAAGAAAAGTAGTATGTGTATTCTATCCGTATTCTGGTACCCATAACACAAGCATATAAGCTTAGCTTGGGACCAGAGGACGTTGTGTGAAATGTCCGTGACTATTTTTTTTTTTTACTTAAACAGTGAAGTATCTATAATACTTATTTTGATACATAGAAATACATAAAACACAACATTTTATCAGAGATATTGATAACTACTGCGATTTAGACATTTAGGTCTTTTGTAAAACGTAATTGTAAATATGGAAGTGTCATAATCAATTATTTCCATAATTGTAAATGTCTTAAGCTTTCATTTCTATTACAAGAATTTGTAGCAATTTTTATTTAAATTACGTAGCAATTTAGTAAATTGTTTATATTTAATTGGTTAATCTGCAAAAGGAATTTCTGTCATTATTACGATTGATGATGTATGAGAAAATATTGCCTTATAGGCTGAGATCTGACTATAATAAAATTTCAAGATATTTTATATACATATTTTACTTCAATTTAAACATTATTATACATATCTACTTATTTAAGAATATTATTTTCATCACTATATAAAGGGTTGGACACGGGCCACCTCTACTTTGGGAGGCATTATAAAAAAAAACAATTATTGGTAACCATTTACAAATTAGTGGGTACAACTATAATAATTGTGCGATAACAGCTGCAGTAGTGAGACACTGTGGCGCAGCTATTATCTACCGCCTTTATAGTAACAAAAATGTGATGACAATAAATTTTATAAAAGAGAGACATGCTAATATTTAACTAATAGGTAAGTGATAAGTGTGATAACTAAGCAATAAAAAATGGTGTGTGAGTGTGTGTATGTGTGTATAGTGCATGTGTGTAAATACATATTATATATGTCTATTATGTTATTATTAATTATATGTAAATAATAAATAAATAAATAAATTGTGAATGTGTGTGATTATAAAATACTGTACTCTGTATCTGTGTGCAATATCCCTTAGCTGACTTTTACAGCACCTTTGGGAGGAGATGGGGTGGTGACACTTTTATTCTTAATCCGTCACCACACGGAGAGTGAAGGGACTTAGTGAATTAAAATTATCGGTATGATTTCCATAAACACCTTAATCAGTGTACGATATTGGGTATATATTTTTCGTAGTCTCTAGCTAATATATGAGTAAAGTTACATGCCTTAACTAGTTAATTTTTATAAACACTACTCTACCAGTCAAAACCAGTATGAATTAGATATTTCTTATTCATCCTTCTTTAAATTAAATAGTTAACTGCATCCATTTATAATTGATTTTCACGCAGTTTATTGAAACTGATCAAGTTCGAAGTAATCACGTTGAATTGGCTTGGAGTGAGTATCAATCGATTATAAACACTCAAGACCGCGCTTGTTAATGATAATTAATTGCTAACCAGATTATTAATGATAATAGCATTGTTTAGAATATAAATGATTTGTGAAGCCTTCACAGCTACTTTTGTGTATCTATTTGACCGACCTCGAGAGTCGTTCGCTGCACTGACAATAACGTTTCCATAATCATTAAAACAATGACAGGTTTTTTATGAAAACTTTTGTTCGTGTAGTGTAATGAAGATGTGTTTGTATAAGGCCGATACATATTCTTTAATATGAGAATTTTATAGTGTTGTTCCTTTAACTTTTACGTTTCTACAAAGAGAAGTGTAAATGGAAGAACTACAGTCTGTAAATACGTTAACAGGATTAGCACATCTAAAATGAGTAATCGGTTTCTAAAACTTGCATACTACTGAATTGCTGGATATAACTGTAATCAATATGTTTGATTTTATCACCTAAACACTTAAACGAATAGGTCAGTATAGTGGATTAAATAATAATATACTCGTACTTTATGGTAATGGTCGTAATGTTTTTAAATAACTTGGGAAGATTAAGAGATATTTCTTAAAATCAAATTTAAACATATGCACAAGAATACATCATTATACAAAGTTTTGATTTATTCATCTCCAATTCACAAATAGACTTAAATTCTAAGTGTGTATTTAAAACTTGACATTGTTTACCAAATATGTGTGTATGACATTGTCACTTGTCACTAATTTTGCTATACACCGTGTCCTTTGCACAAGTTGCGATTGCTATAACAAGGCCTGAGTGATAATCAATTTATTTTAAACTGACTTTACAGAAAACATTACTCTTAACTTGCTTTTTATTCTCAGCCGAATAAGCGTGTTACTATAGAGATTAGTTCCCAATTTCCATCTCTCATGGAATATGTAGCCTGATTTCTCTTTACAGACTAACTACAACGTAAGTAGTTGTTAAGGGCCTACATCAATATTATCATCGACATGTACCAATTAACACAGCTAGTAGGTATAGAAAATGAAGAATTAGGGATATTTTTTTTGTTTACTCAAAATCTACTAAGTATATTTTAATTCCGGTTTACGTGTTTCTATATATAGTAGTTAATTATGTTTTGAAAGTTATTTCATTAGTAAATACGCGATAATAGACCGACAAATGAAAAAAATAAAAAATAAGAGAGGTTGTTTCGGTAAGATTTTCTATCGAGAAAACTTTTTTCAATCGCGTTTCTGAGTTTATGCGATCCTAGATTATATATTGAAAAAACATATACTTAAAAATTAGAGCTCTAGCCATTCAATCTAAGGAAAAAATGAAAACGTCGTACATAGAAAAGTAAAGTAAAGTAAGTAAAGATTTATTGCAATAAAAACAGGTTTATACATTTATGTTAACTTAGATATAAATTTTTTTTTTTTTTTTAAAACCCAGTGGCTATATAATTATGCAAACTATTTCCCGTACTAGTTTTAAAACTGTATCACGGTGAAACAGGCTTCCTCATACAATATCTGGCTAGTGTGGCTAGTAGAAAAATGCACGAAGCTATTTTGGTATCCTCTTAACGGATATATACGAACCAATTCGCAAAGCTTTTTGCTAGTAGAAGTATTTAAGATCTTGTTACTTCATTTGACTACAGTTCTGTATGTCATGTCTTGATAAACAATAAACGATAATTTAATCGCATACATTAGGTATAGTTGTAGGCTTACATTTTATGTTACTTGCAATTTAAGCTTTTATTTTTCCTCATTTGTAAAGAGAGATTTAATAACAATATAGAATATGGAAATTGCTATTACGTTATAATAGGCAGTGAGTGAGATATAGATTGAATGAAACTACTGAAAACCTTTAGAGTTAATTGCGACCTTGTCAAATTAAATGTTATTGTCGGGGTAAATAACAGACTAATTAAACTTACAGTATGTGTACTTAATGTTACAATTCCCGCCATGCATGGTCTAATATTAGAATTTATGATTGTGTTGATATAGCAAAGAATTGTATTGGTATCATTGTTTGAAGAATATTTATGTTATATTTTTATGTCCCGGAAATACAGACTTGTTATCGTCGTATCCGATGCTATATTAATTGATGGCCAAGGTCGTAATACAATGGGTACTGTGCGACCATAATCATATACAACACCATTTGCCGAGTGCTTGGGAAACACAAATCGTGAGGATGGATAATAGTCATTTGACCTACGTATATGACACGTGATTTGTTATGACTACCTAAATGAATTAAACAATATATACCCATAACCCTACGAAATATAAGTACAAGAGCTTAAAATTTAACGCTGAAATTTAAAACAAATGTCAATTATTCGTTTTCTGTGTTTGTTATGCTTTCAAGGTAAAATATTTGATTATTGTGGCCTGAGCATGAAACTTAGAACTATATAACATACTTATATGCTAAATTAGGCCTTTCCACGGCCTTTTACAAGAGAGCGATCATCAAAAAGTGGAACAGCGTTACCATAAAAATTGCAATGAGTCACTGAATACAACTGGTGTCGCATATTTGGTGTTCTAGGGAGGCCTGTTTCTAGCTGTTGACGGGATAAGGCTGATGGAGGAAGCACTAGGTTGTGATTTGGAAGCGATCAACAAACACGATTAGATAATAAATATTTATAACCAAAACTAATATTAACGTCGAATATATTTGATTAAAGTTGACAAAGAAAATAGGAAGCCTATACTACCAGGAATTGGCTGTGGAAAAGTTTCTTACTATTTAGATCTCAATTAATTTTGTCACGCCATAACAAAGTTATGAGCATATCGTTGACAACTAGGTAAGTACTGACAGTATTTAAAAGTGCGTTTAACTCTTCTAACTAGCCAGATTAAAAAAATGTTTCTTTTTGATTGATGGGGTATCTTAAATCTACCTAAAATACTGGTAGGAAAAAAGGAGTGCGTAAGAATTAGAAGCTTTCTTCATAACGGGATTTCAATACAGGAAAATAATAACAAAACAATAAGAAACAAATAATATAATATATACACTTACCTACATAATAATAGAGTAAACAGCAATAAATAACGCGACGCAGAGAGAAAGACTGATATTGCAGGCAAATCAGAGGTACACTAGTTTCATATTACGTCAATGTATTGAAATTTTATTGCATTAATAGATACTATATGACATTTCTTAACAATACCGTACTAAGTCACGATACTATACCAAAAACTACGAATTTGGAGAGCTCTATGTCCTCCTGTGGACTGTAATGATGCCACCATCATCATAACATCACGCCTTTGTCCCATGTTGTAGGCAGAAACTATAGAACACTTATCTGCTACAATCTAAACACACTAATATCCTGCAAACTGCAAAAGATCTCAACATAAAAGCCGTTATATGACCGGCTTCAGAGAATGTCCAAAGGAATGTAAAATAGTGCATATTATAATTATCTGGGTACATATTTCCGCAATGTTTTACATTCGCTAGGCGTGGGCATTCTTGTAATACTTGATTTATTATTAAAATATTAGAATCCAACTACGAAGCTGTGTAGCTATTTATTTTTCTTCTCCTATAAGAAACCAACGAGATCGAAGTGTGTTCAAGGTTGTAATTTAAATATTCATACGTTAAAATATTATTTACACTATTGCCTACTTCAAATAGAACTTGCGTCTTAATTTTATACATAGACTTTAGTTTTACCTATAATAATGTGAAGATGAAATAAAAACATAGATTTTTCCTCAATTTTGCTAAACAAAAAAAAAAAAATGAAAGTTTAGAAAAGTAATCAATATTATTAACGAATCAATCAATCAATCAAATCAAATCATTTATTTACTTGAAACATGGTTACAATATATTGGTGTTTAGTTAAAACAGAACATCGTGTTTCGCCGTTTCGCCGAATTGCGTTTATATTGAAAAAAAAAAAAATAACTGCTACTTTTATGTATTTAAACAATACAATTGCCATTAAGTGCTGAAAAATTATCAAAAAAATTTCAAACCTACATGTTTTCAGACATTTATGCAATGTCTTTGACAAAAACCTACGGATTATAAGTAAATCAGAAAATCAAGAACAATAATATTGTAACAAGCCTCTAAAATATATCCTTGCTTTTATTGCTAAAATGACATGAATATATTTAGAGTATTTGAAATATTCTTATAAGCAAATAATATAACGAGTATTTACTTGTACCAATTGCCGCCTACACTTTCACCACAACTTTCATCTTATCATTCATTGAGCGTGAAATAAATATTAGAGTATTATCTGATCAATGATTGTCATCCTATTTATAAAAACCTAAGCTATTTAGCACTCCAGACGTGTAAATTATTCACTTAGAACAATTAAATATAAAGTAGCACAAATCAAACTGAAAAAATTATACAAAAGTTATCATCTTCTTGTACCACTCTATCTAATAAAAAAAACTATATCAAAATCTAAGCTCTGCTCACATAGGGACATACATACAATAATAACGACTTTGTTTTTTTATAAGTAAAGATATACAGACATAAAAAGTTATACGTTTTCGTTTATCCAAATTTTCCTTAATACAACATAAAAAATCAATAATTATTTCTTAATTATTAATTTGTGAATTATATTACAACGTAGATTAAATTCAAAAAGCATGTACCTAAAAGTTTTGTCAATATACTATATAAGTCACTAGCTGGCCCGGCAAACGTTGTTTAGCCATACCAAAACAAAGTAAAAAAAAATGAACTATAAACCTCACGGAGCCCGAGACCTTTCCAACGAATGCAAAACCGTGGAAATCGATTCGTGCGTTCTGGAGTTATAGCGTCAGGAAGGAAAATCCGACTTATTTTTATATAGTAGACTAGACAAATTATTACTCATAATCAAGATAATTATTTACAAATAGATTTATATTTAGAGAGCTTCATAGAATTTCATGATTAATATCGCCATATTTTGGCATAATAGTATTCGTAGTTCGTACCACGTTTCTATGGGTAATTTAAAGTAAGCCTTAGTATTCAAACAAGGTATCACGTAACGGGTGAGTTTGTAAGGAATCGCTGTTAACAACCATGGAATCTCAAATAAGTATATCAGAGATCACGCTATATTATCGTTAAGCTTCACGACAATTAGTCCATTCATTAAAACCAGTTAAAATCGGTTGAAACTTACGTAGCGTGTATAATCGGGATGAAAGCGGTTATATGAAACCGCAAAAACAGCCCTTTTTATGATTATGTACAAAATTTGTCGAACTTAATAACGAGCAATGTCAACGGCCAAATAAACAAAAGACAGCTGATATGGAAATTTTGTTTAGTGAAATAAAAAACACAGGATTCTTTATTCGTTGCATCCGTATACCTATATTTAAGGCTATCCGTTTATGAGACATGCACATGTTATACTTTCATGATTTATGGGAAGATATGAGACTTTTACAAGTTTACGTGTCCCCTATAAAATGGTTAAATTATTTTTAAAAAGCTGGTGATGCTATTTTCTTTATTATATAGTTTATCAGAGGCCCTAAAATATTTTGGGCCACTGTGTACGCTATTTTACAACAGAACTAAATTATTAAATATATTGAATACGAAGAGTATATCTATATTCCAAGCTGTGACTTCAAGATTGAAGACTTTCTAATTTCGCCTTTTCATACCTGATTTACAAATATTCTATGGCCTAGGATCTTTATTTTAGTTATTTATGCGGCTTTCAAATGAGGTTCTACTTAAGGTTTATTTATATTAATACAATATATAAATATGTTACAAGAAATTCAAATTATTATATCATTACCTACTATTTCCAAAGATATTGCAAACAATATTTTGCTTTTATACATTTGGCACATACCTATCGTCTAGTTATCTAAACTTGTTCTACTAATAAGTTATTGCAACAATTTTCCTTAAGAATTGAAGCTAAATGTATTAATTTACATAAAGAGCGGACAGTATTACTGATATATTGTGGAATATACACATACTTGTTATTTTTTAAGATATTTATCAGTACAACCCAACTACCATAAGCAAGGCAATAAAGATTTAATAGGACTACTAATTAAAATAAATTAATCACAACGTTTACAAAACCGATGGGAAGGAGATTTAACTAATGAGATGTCAGGCTTGATATATCAAAATAAGTGTAGGTACAAATATATTAAAGTATTGCTAATTCATTTATCGATAGTTTTAGATAGCTTAGACATACCATATTGTATTTACCTTTAGTTATAGGAGAATATTTTATTATTTATTTATTCATTTGTGTTATTTTTCTAATTGTAATACAAATGTTTGTACTACGTCTGGGTGTTCCTATCTTCTTCTACTGTATAAAAATAAGTCGAGTTTTCCTTCCTGACGCTATAACTCCAGAACGCACCAACCGATTTCCACGGTTTTGCATTCGTTGGAAAGGTCTCGGGCTCCGTGAGGTTTATAGTTCATTTATTTTTAAATTATTTTTTATAACTTTTTTTTGGTATGGCAAAACGACGTTTGCCGGGCCAGCTAGTGTATTATAATTATGTATTTACAAAAAAAGTAGTATATGTAATTATGTATTCTATCCGTATTCTGGTACCCATAACACAAGCATATAAACTTAGCTTGGGACCAGAGGACGTTGTGTGAAATGTCCATGAATATATATATATTTGAAACGATATTTGCCAAGCTGTTAAATTACAAATATAGGCATGAATTCTTTTCGATAGGCAACTTAGACCAGACGGATAAAAATAAACTTTCATATATTACTAGCTGATCCGGCAAACGTTGTTTTGCCATACAAAAGTCAGGGGCGGGGGGGTTGAAAAGTAGATGTTGTCCGATTCTCAGACCTAACGGATATATCCACAAAATTTCACGAAAATCGGTCGAGCCGTTTCGGAGGAGTACGGTAACTAACATTGTGACATGGAAATTTCATTAAAAGAAGATAGATCTTATCTAGATATTAATTTCTTATAGTGTAAAAACAGACAGATTTAATAAAATTTACATAAATTATTGATATTTTTCGATATAATATTTTTTAAGTAATTTCCTAAGATAGTTTGGCGTCGCTCAGCTAATCAGTGGCGTATTAAGTCTTGTCCCTTAAGAGGGTACTGTACTCCTCATTTAGGTATCTGGCTTAGGTATTGCTATCCCTATTTCCGAGCGCCGCGCTGAAAGGGACAAATATAGATGAAGCGGATTTACCTACAGATTCTTTGAAAAAAGACGTTTCGTACTTCCGTTTTTTTTTGGCGAAAGTTAAACCGATTTTAGTAGTTTTTGCGTTATATTATAGATAAAGAGTATATCTATGCTTCTATCACTTTCTTTTGTGGTAAAACTTTACCAAATTTGTGTGATAGACGCTGCAACTTTATCTAAAGAAAACCGAAAAAAGTGGGTTTTTCGGATCGTCATATTTGTTTTAGTTATTATGTTTTGAAAAAAAATGAAAGTGATAGAAGCATAGATATACTCTTTACCTATAATATAACGCAAAAACTATTAAAATCAGTTTAACTTTCGCGAAGAAAAAACGGAAGTACGATACCCATACTTTTGTATGGAGCATAATTTGGTATCGTACCGTCTTAAGCGCAATGTCCTTGGGCGACCGACAATAAGGGGCGGCAAATTTTTATTTACTTAAATAAAATTTATCAATTACCTATGCAAACTGACTGGACGTAACCCTCATTAGGTTTCGTTAATAAACTAAGAGAAAAAAGTGAAAGTATATAGATTATCTAATATCTATCATGACTGACTATCAATTTTATATAAATGATTATTCAAAAGTGTTATCCACATTTTTGAGAACTTAAAAGCTATTATTTTATTTATTGCTATCAATCTTATTGGCCGAACTAAACATATACTTAACTAAAAAGTTTAATATCTGTGGTATCTACATAACTAAATAAATACGTAGGATAAAGTTATTTGATGATTGTAAAAAAGAAATACCATGACCATGTTAGACTTCCATACAAAAAAATGAACTTCGCTGTGTCCATCTCTCTGTCAAACTTTTTTGACTATACTTCACACCAACAGTAGTTGTTTTCTTCTACTTGAGGTTAACCACAAACATAATAATATATTCTACTAAATATAATAATGTGTAATACAATTCTAACCGTAAATAAATTATCCCTTTTCCTTCCTTCTAAATTTTACACATACAATACTCATTCATAATACACTGCTCCGGCATCAAAACTAACGCTTTCGCGGTTTAATTCTAACGTAGGTATTAGTGGCAGTGTTAGGAATAGGTATGGTCAAAATTATTACAAAAAATATAATTATTATGTATGTAAAATTCTTTTGTGATTGTATTTGTCGGCAAAACATCTTGAGTCATAAGAAATCTTATGCCATAACAGTAGATCCGCGAATATGATGTAAGCTGCTTAAGAAACGTAGGGGAACTGTGGTAAATAAATAAAGCACTGAAGACTCAATAAACTAGGTTTATTATAAAAAATATAAATGTACAAATTTATCGTGTGCCCGGTAAGCCAGTGTCGAAGAGAAAAAGGGGCGACCATAGTGTTGTCCCGTGGCAAGCGATTATCCCTGGCCCGGTAACAGTCCTTTTGCCAATTGGTTATGGATGATGCAGTTTGCGTTTATGCCAACACCCTCCCTTGAACGCAAACCCATCGCAGAGGAGAACACGAGGAGCTTCGAAGGTGGAAGTCCTTTGGTCAATATATCGGCAACCATCTTTTCACTGCACACATACTCCACAAATATTTGTCCAGCAGCGATTTTCTCTTTGACAAAATGGTATCTCACATCAATATGCTTGCTGCGAGCTTGATATGCATCTGAACCTGAAATACTTGTGACAAATATAGAAGGCATCCAACAGCTTCTTGATAGGGAACATTCTGTAAAATATCATCTTCATTTTCAGCCTTCATTAATTGAGTTCCAGAGTTAAATGGTGTTGACACAGGTTTACAATCAAACATGCCAAACTTGTGTAAAATTTTCTCAATATAAAACGATTGATCCAAAGCTATTTCATCTAAATCTTTATTTTGTGTAATTTTCAGTCCAATGCATTGTTGAGCTGTACCAAGATCCTTCATCTTAAATTTCCTTTGTAATTCTTCCTTTATATTTAAAGCAGAACTTTCATTATTGAAAAAACAGATCAAATCATCGACATATACAGCTAAATACAATATGTCATACTCATTGTTATGTCTGTAGTATATGCAGGGATCCATGATTGATCTCTTCAATCCTATTTCCAAAAGAGCGGCATTCAGCTTTTTGTTCCATTGGCGACTAGCTTGTTTTAAACCATAGATAGCTTTATTGAGTCGACAAGCTTTGTTTTCTACTTCATAACAAGGTGGTAAAGTCATGAAAATTTCTTCTTCAACTTCTCCTTGTAAAAAGGCTGTTACTGCATCCATTTGATGAATTTTTAGTTTAAATTTAGCTGCCATACCAAACAAGTATCTTAACGATGTCAGTCGGACTACAGGGGCATAGACTTCATGATAATCAACACCTTTTGTTTGTTTAAATCCCTTGATAACGAGACGAGCTTTGAATCTTGTTATGTTTCCGACATCATTTCTTTTAGTTTTGTAAACCCATTTACATGGAATTAACTTCTTGCCTGTAGGTAAGTCTACTAATGTCCAAGTGTTATTGTCAACTAATGATTTATACTCAGTATCCATTGCATTTTTCCACAGTTTCGAATTTTCTCCATTTAATGCTTCATTATGACTTTGTGGTTCGTTATCTAATAGGCTCATGGTTGATTCAGAGTTTAAACACAAAAATGAATTTATTTCTAAGTTGTCGTTGTCATCTTCAGTATTTTCTATATTTTCTTGTAAGTCTTGTCGACGGGGTCTTAAATTTACATGGCATATACTCTCTGGTGTACTAAAATTGCTGGAAGGTAAGTAGCTCTCATCATTAGGATCTTCAAATGTATTTGTCTCGTGCTCGAGGCTGCTTGTCTCATTATTTATATCATTATTAGAATTAGGTTCCTCTTCAATATGTATGATGTCAGTGTTAAGGCTGTGATTATTATTATTTAATTGTGATTGATTTAATGTATTTTTATTTAAAAATTGTGATTTATTCTGAAATTCTAAGAGATTTTGGTTAAAATTTTCTTCTAGAAATACAGCATCTCTACTCATCACAATTTGTTTACTTTTCTTATCAATGAAACGATAACCTTTAGTACAATCACTGTATCCAATGAATGTTAACTCACTTGATTTATGATCTAGTTTTTGGCGCTTTTCTTTTGGAATGTGCACCATTGCTTGACATCCAAAAATTTTTAAATGACTCAGGTCAGGCTTGCTTCCAGTCCATCGTTCCTCAGGAGTGATATGTGGGAGTGAGCGAGTTGGTGATCGATTGATAACATAAGCAGCAGTTGCTATTGCTTCTGCCCAATACTCCTTCTGTAAACAGGCATTAAATAACATACACTTAGCTTTTTCTACTAAGGTGCGGTTCATTCGTTCACTTACACCATTCTGCTCGGGTGTGTATGGATTACTTGTTTCATGTTTTATACCAAAGTGTTTAAAACATTTATCAAACTTCTGATTTTTGTATTCTGTCCCGTTGTCACTTCTAAATGTTTTTATTCTGCAATCTAATTCATTTTCTACTTTATTTTTAAATTCTATGAATTTCTCAAACACTTCAGATTTTTGTTTTAAAAAATAGACAAATACTTTCTTAGAAAAATCATCAATAAATGTTAGGAAGTACCTTGCTCCTCCAATAGACCTGTGCTCCATGGGTCCACACACATCACTATGAATAAGCTCTAGCAGCTTGGATGCCCGAGAGCCTTCATTTTTAAATGGTTGTCGAGTCTGTTTTGCCTGTAAGCATGGAATACATTTCATATTAAAATTTTCTTGAGACATTTTTACACCCAGAGTACAGTTTGGAATTTTGTTTAAATCACCAAAGTTGAGATGACCAAGTCTTTGATGCCATAAATATTTATCTTCAATAACAGCTGACATAGCTTTACATGGTATAACACTTTTACATGTTAATTTATATGTATTGTTTACTAACTGTGCATTGGCAACTACATTTCCATATTTATTCAAAATTGAACATCCATTTTCACTAAATTCTACTTTATTTCCATTGGAAATAATTTTACTAACTGACAACAAATTTGTAGAAAGTTCCGGTACATATAAAACATCATTTATTTTAATTAAATCAGTGTTTCCTGTGTCATTATTTTTTATTTGAATAGTAACAGTGCCACAGCCTTGTACACGAAGTACTTTATCATTAGCAATCCTGATGCTATCAACAGGCGGTGCCTTTTGATTTTCAAGCCAGTCTCTATGCATTGACATGTGAGCCGAGGCTCCGGAGTCCACATACCAGCTGGCAGTATCATTAAGCAATGAAGCGGAGAAAGCTGCAACAAAACTATTCTTATTATCCTTATTTTCTCTTCTATTTTTAAACCAACACTGTTTGCTAATATGACCTATTTTATTGCAATTGTAGCATCGTGGTCCTTTTGGTTTCATTACCTGATTTTTATTAAATTGAGAGTATTTTTGTTTATTTGATTTTATATAAAATGCAGTAGTGGTATCTTGTTTTACTTCTTGTAATAATTTTGTTTTAATCAGATCAGCACTAATTTTAATTCCAGAACTCTCTATTCCCATGATCATAGGTCTATACTCCTCAGGTAGACCTGCTAACATTAGTGTACCAAGCCACTCATCATCGACACTGAAGCTTTATCATTAGCAATCCTGATGCTATCAACAGGCGGTGCCTTTTGATTTTCAAGCCAGTCTCTATGCATTGACATGTGAGCCGAGGCTCCGGAGTCCACATACCAGCTGGCAGTATCATTAAGCAATGAAGCGGAGAAAGCTGCAACAAAACTATTCTTATTATCCTTATTTTCTCTTCTATTTTTAAACCAACACTGTTTGCTAATATGACCTATTTTATTGCAATTGTAGCATCGTGGTCCTTTTGGTTTCATTACCTGATTTTTATTAAATTGAGAGTATTTTTGTTTATTTGATTTTATATAAAATGCAGTAGTGGTATCTTGTTTTACTTCTTGTAATAATTTTGTTTTAATCAGATCAGCACTAATTTTAATTCCAGAACTCTCTATTCCCATGATCATAGGTCTATACTCCTCAGGTAGACCTGCTAACATTAGTGTACCAAGCCACTCATCATCGACACTGAAGCTTATGGCTCTTAACTTGTGAGCGGCTGACATAATTTTATTTATGTAGTCCTCTATATTTGAACTTGAACTTAAATTTGTATTTATAAGGTCTCTTAAAAGCCCTACTTTTCGGAGTAGACCAGAGTCTTCAAAAGCTTTGCATAAATTGTCCCATGCCATCTTAGCAGATGTGGCATCTTGAACATGCACATACAAGTGTGGGTCAATAGAAAGAATGATCTTAGACTTAGCTTTAATATCCTTCTTCGTATCAACGTCCGCGGAGATCACACATTCCCACAATTCTTCATGTTGGAGATATGCTTCTGTGGCAAATTTCCATGTTGCAAAATTATCTCTGCCTGTTAACTTTTGTATTGACAGCGCATTTAAAGCCATTTTGTGAAAATATTTAAATTAAACCTGAAAGAAAAAAAATTTGCGCCACGCGGAATTTTTTGAGGTTATGAAAATTTTACAAAAAAACTTTTCAAACTTAATATTTTGTGCCACAAATACAGGATGGGACGGCCCATGACCTGTGGTAAATAAATAAAGCACTGAAGACTCAATAAACTAGGTTTATTATAAAAAATATAAATGTACAAATTTATCGTGTGCCCGGTAAGCCAGTGTCGAAGAGAAAAAGGGGCGACCATAGTGTTGTCCCGTGGCAAGCGATTATCCCTGGCCCGGTAACAGTCCTTTTGCCAATTGGTTATGGATGATGCAGTTTGCGTTTATGCCAACAGGAACCTAGAGGCCGTTATTAGAGAAGACTTCTCTAAGAAGTACGCAAACTGTGAGGCTGATAGTTTTATTATACTAGCTGTTGCCCGCAACTTCGTACCCGTGGAATTTAGAAGATTTTCCACGTTTTTGCAAACATTTTTCACTGATGGTTCGTTCCTATTAGTCGCAGCGTGATATTATATAGTCTATATATAGCATCATCATCATCATCATCATCATCATGACATCACGCCTTCTTCCCATGGGGGTAGGCAGAGACTATAGAGCGCCATCTGCTACGATCCAAACATACTTCCTTGGCTTCATCCACACTCATACTCGTACATCTGGTCATACATGCCCGACGGTTGTAAGTGCTACGCACTTGCCCCTTTTGGAGTATGCCGGCGATGACATCGTAGTATATTTTTTTCGGGCGTCCTCTCCCAGCATTTCCACTTACCTCCGCCGTGTATATGCCTTTCGTTAAGCGTCTCTCATCCATCCTCTCCACATGACCAAACCACCTAAGCATACTTTTCTCAACCTTAGTCACTACATCTATATAGGTATAGCCTTCCTCAATAAATGTACTATCCAACAATAAAGGATTTTCAAAAAGGGAGCAGTAGTTTCCGAGATTAGCGTGTTCAAACAAACAAACAAAGAGACAAATTCTTCAGCTTTATAATATTAGTAAAGAATAAATTTCCAGTTGATAATAATATAAAATCTAAATAAAATCCTTGGCAATCTGCCAATTATAATTAACATAACTATCAAACATTTTCCTTATAATTTTTGTTGTTTACAAACAACTTTGTATTGGCAAAGGCCACTAAACCTTGCTTTAACACTTTCGCTAAACATCGCAAAACAATTTCGCAAGTACCACAATGTGTCATGTTTTCCTGGCTACCTTAACTAATGTATAGTACTTATGCTTTGTTATGTCAAACCTTTCGTAACGAATCCACCTTGGCATTATAATTACTTGAATTTTATAGATAAGGGTAGCTACTATATATAATAAACTACTATATAATAAAGGCTATATGAGATCACACTGTCACCAATAGGAGCTGGGCAGTAGTGAAAAATGTTGCAAACACGGGGAAATTTTCAAAATTCCACGCGTACGGAGTCGCCGGCAACGGTCATTATTAATATTTCAAGAATGCAATTTTACCTTGGTACAGGACTATCATTACTTGTTTGCATATTAAGAGGGTACTGTACTCCTCATTTAGGTATTTGCCTTAGGTATTGCTATCCCTATTTTCGAGCGCCGCGCTGAAAGGGACAAATATAGATGAAGCGGATTTTACCTACAAATTCTTTGAAAAAAAGACGTTTCGTACTTCCGTTTTCTATTCGCGAAAGTTAAACCGATTTTAATAGTTTTTGCGTTATATTATAGATAAAGAGTATATCTATGCTTCTATCACTTTCTTTTGTTTTAAAACTTTACCAAATTTGTGTGATAGACGCTGCAACTTTATCTAAAGAAAACCGAAAAAAGTAGGTTTTTCGGATCATCATATTTCTTTTAGTTATTATATTTAGAAATAATTGGTCAAGTGCGAGTCGGACTCGCGCACGAAGGGTTCCGTACCATTATCTATGCAACATAAGGCAACGTTATTAGTATCGAGCAAGAAACGGTAAAAAAATCATGTTTGTTGTATGGGAGCCCCCCTTAAATATTTATTTTATTTTATTTTTAGTATTTGTTGTTATAGCGGCAATAGAAATACATCATCTGTGAAAATTTCAACTGTCTAGCTATCACCGTTCTTGAGATACTGCGTACGGAACCCTAAAAATCATGTTTGTTGTATGGGAGCCCCCCTTAAATATTTATTTTATTTTATTTTTAGTATTTGTTGTTATAGCGGCAATAGAAATACATCATCTGTGAAAATTTCAACTGTCTAGCTATCACCGTTCTTGAGATACTGCGTACGGAACCCTAAAAATCATGTTTGTTGTATGGGAGCCCCCCTTAAATATTTATTTTATTTTATTTTTAGTATTTGTTGTTATAGCGGCAATAGAAATACATCATCTGTGAAAATTTCAACTGTCTAGCTATCACCGTTCTTGAGATACTGGGTACGGAACCCTAAAAATCATGTTTGTTGTATGGGAGCCCCCCTTAAATATTTATTTTATTTTATTTTTAGTATTTGTTGTTATAGCGGCAATAGAAATACATCATCTGTGAAAATTTCAACTCTCTAGCTATCACCGTTCTTAAGATACAGCCTGGTGACAGACGGACGGACGGACGGACGGACGGACGGACGGACGGACGGACGGACAGCGAAGTCTCAGTAATAGGGTCCCGTTTTTACCCTTTGGGTACGGAACCCTAAAAAAGAAAGTGATAGAAGCATAGATATACTCTTTATCTATAATATAACGCAAAAACTATAAGAAACGGAAGTACGATACCCATACTTTTGTATGGAGCATAATTTCGTATCGTACCGTCTTAAGCAGTTGTGCAATATTAGTTAATACTTATTACATGTTATTTGTAAACTTTAGATTTTTAATTTCATTGAATTATTTGTTTCGTGTAAGGTCAAAATGTAGCAAATGCTAGCATATATTTACACATTGGTATCAATTCTACGTACGCAGCTTAACTTATTGGATAACAATTGGATGCAAGCGACGCAGGACAACGCGTTGTGGCGTTGTATAAGGAAGGCCTAAATCCAATTGTTGACGGAGAAAGGCTGATAAATAGATGGATGTAACAAAAATTAACTAAAATTTAATAATTTGGCAATAACCGCTGAATTTTCTTATTATTAAAACTGTGTAATATAGAGTAACAATTTCATTTCATTTATTTTTTTGCAAATATGGATATTACATACATACTGTAATATTATCTATCATAGTATCACCACATTCTACCATTTGGTATGCAAATTACATTTTAATTAATATATAATATGTGTGTGCAAATAAATAGCCCTTAAATTATAATAGGTGAATTTTAGTTGTTTTCATGTTGGTTGAGTTAGGTTCAGTTTTGTCACATCAGAATCGACTTCATTTCATTAAATTTTTGTGAGTTTGAGTTTAATTAAAATATTTTTATATTCTAGTTCTTAAATTGCAAAGAATATAGTAAAACGTCAGATGAGTATCATTAGCTATTAAGAGTTTTATTTACCTACATACCTACTTTATTATAATGTGTTAATTAGACACATTAATTTTACATTCTTATTACAGTCATATCTTAAGTAATCCACTTAATAATTTGCGATTATCAAAATTATGCTTATTTCCTCATCTTTATATATATATAAATCTTCTGTACGTGTGTTTGTAATTGAACTCCTCCTAAACGGCTGGACCGATTTTGATGAAATTTTTAGTTGTTGATTTTTACACAGAATTGTATGGCACAACAACGTTTGCCAGGACAGCTAGTTTATTAATAAAAACCTCAGAAATATGTCCATACATAATCATGCCTATAGTTCGTAATTAACTATCTATTAAGCTTTCGTCCACTTAAAAATCGATCGCTTTAAATATTAAGTGACCGTCTTTTATAACATTTTTGAACCCTTTTCGAACTGTAAGTGTTGTGTTATAAAAACCTTAACAATTGTATTTTAAAAGTTATTTATAACTGAGGTGGTTACAGATTTTCACTAAGTATACATTAAAAAATAACAAAATCCTTCCCTTTTTTCGCCGCTTTGAAGTACAAAAACGACTTTTCTGTAAAACAAACTGGTATTTCAGCCAATCAGTTAGGTTTTTCTTATAATTATATAACTACTTTTAGATTACTATCTGTCCACTACTGTCATATAACATCAAATAGTGTTAAGCCTATGTCATTATGAAAAAAATTCGGGGTCATTTAGAGTGATTATCTAACACAACAAAGAATCACATTTTTAGACAAAAAACTAACAAGTCAAAACTTATTTGTCTACCCAGCGAACGTGATATGATATTCTAATAGCTGCTAATCATGTTACAATCATTTGAAATACACGTATAATGTACAAGTTTACACACACTTGTATATCATTTTATAATATCTATTACTTAATCATGCCATTATGCGGATTTGTAATTCGTAAATTAAGACCTTAACAATTTTAGAAGACGAACTATTGTTATGCCAATATTATATATATGTATATGTAATTAGTATTAGATGTATGCACACACATACACATATGTGAACTGTGTACAAGAAATTAAGATCAATTGGTTATATATACGTAGTTTTGATTATGATAACTTTGTATGAACTTTTTTATGTTCTGCATATTTGCATTCTCCTTTCTAATATACTTTTAAACTATTTCAGTGATTGTGAGAGACGATATGAAAGAAAATAAAATAAAAATAGTTTAAAAAAACTAAAAAACACGCTTTATTTAATCGAATTATTGCATTGTCATCGGTCTTTGACAGGTGTGCAAAATTTGAATAGAATCTGACCGTTTGAAGTGGGTCAAAATAGCGTCCAAAGGAGTCGGTTACAAACATACAAACAAACAAACATACAAACAAACATACAAGTGAAGCTAATATAAAGCGTGTAAAAAGGAGTTGACGAGAGTATGACGGCTGATAGAGGAGGTTGGAATGAAAAAACGTGCTACGCCGACCTCAAATAATTTGGGATAAGGGCAGGAAGAAGAAGAGTCCCAATTATTCTAAGATTCTAATGCAGTCTGTCTAAGTTTATTTATTTATTTACTTCTTTTATCTCAGAGCATTAATACAACAGAAGTTGATATTATAAGGCGATCCCCGCTGAAAGAGGTATGAGAGCAATGTTCATATTCATTGTGTGTAGATACTGCTGTCTGTTAGAGTGCGCGAGGTGATTTTGGACGTGGCGTGCGTAGGACCAATGAAATTACGTTATCGTTTTTGTTGTACATTTGTCAAAGAGAACAGCGTGTGTAATAACTCCTGTTGTTTTGATGCTCTAAGACTTTTATCATACTACGTGTTAAAATGCATCTTTTGATTAAGTTAAGTAGGCCATCACACTTTACTTAAATTATTTATTTAGATTAAAACAATTCATTGTATAAATTAACTTACTTAGATTAAATAATGTTACTTAATATAAAATAGTTTAATAATAAATACACTATACAATAATTATTTTATTTATTTGTATTTCTTTGCTTTATACATCCCCGAATGGCATCAGCAGAAGTGTAATTGCGTTTTCAAAACTTTAATCGGGAAGCGATTTTATGTAAGTTGAAGGGTACCCATTTTTAAGTGAATGTAGTCGACATTTTACCAAACCCACCCAATATTATAAGAGTTGAAGTAACTCTATCTGTCTCTCTCGATTTTTCACGAGTTCTGCGTATTTCTTTCTGGCGTGACAGAGCAAGAGAATATTCGAAATTAATTTTATTTATATTTATTTTAATACACATAATATATTCTAGAGCCTGAGAAAGGACATAGTATACTTCAAAATGTGATTCTATTTTACACGTACGATGTTGGTGATAACTGTGTATGTTATGTGAATTCCCTGAATGCCTGGACAAATTTTGATGAAATATTGTGTGCATGTCCCAGTGAATCTGAGAATAGTTACCGTAACAGGCAGAACATAGTTTGTGAGCACTGTTAGTAGTTGTATAACTTTTTTTCACATACGTAAGTAAATAATAAAGTTAACTGTTATAACTGCAACTGTAAATAGAACTATTACAGTCTGTGTAACTCGTGCTTGTGATTATATAACTTATATAAGAAATCTATAAAATTCACGGTACTAAATTATTATAATAAAATGGATTAGTAAATACATTGCTATAAATAATAATATTGTTCAGAAATATTGCTAAGAAAATACGCACCACATTAAAAAATATACGTAGACCAGCTGTTGCTCCTGTCTTCGTATGCGTTTAATTTAGAATCTTTTCCCCATTTTTGAAACATTTTTCACGGATGCTTGATACTTTGTAGTCGCATCGTGATGTTATATAGCCTATAGCCTTTCTTTGTGAAATGTACTATCCAACACTGAAAAAAATTTTCTAATCAGAGCAGTAGTTCTTAAGATTGGCGCTATCAAACATAGAAACCAACTCTTCAGCTTTATATAATATTTTTATAGCTTTGTTAAAGTATTTGTATAGCGTATAAATATCATAATTTGAAGACCGCTGGTATCTGAAGTCAGATTTAACTTGTTTTATGGGTACCAGTTAAATAACGTACCAACTAAATAAAATTATTAGAAAATTACGGGAAAATATATGGATTTTACGATAATTTAGAAGTCTCTATGTCTATTGCGAATTTAATAAGATAACAGTATCGCGTGTACAATGCCAATCTGTTACAAAATAGATTCGAAGTCCAATTATTATTACCTTTATTAAGTATTTTAAATTCTTGATATTTTAATGCCATTTATACAATCTAAAATACACATCTATTAGCCTTTGTCTGTCCAAGACATAACCCATAAAAAACGCCATAACTTATTATTCAAAACTGCCTGCATCCATACTAAACATTAAACGTAACTTTCATCGAGGCCAATTTTTTGGAAGATATACTGCGTCTGGGTGTTTTTCTATAACAATATTAGTAGGTATACTGAATATGTATTTACAAAAAAGTAATGTCCGTTATCTGGCACTTTAGTATAAAAATTACGTTATTTGACGTGTTAAATATACATAAGTATATACTTATACTTAAGTTTTAAATGAAAGTGAGAAAAATAATATATTTTTACACTTAATGCAATTACATAATGCGTCATTTTATATTATAAAATAAGCTATATCGCGTGGCTAATTTATTAATATAATAACTATTATTAACATGTCATTCCTTGTCATAGTTTATTTGTTGATATGGATTATAATATTGTATTAATAGTGCAATTAGTGCAACGAGATGTCATATATATATTACATATTTTTTATTAAAATTACATAGGCTTTATACTTGGTTTCTAAACGACTAATGGTCTTATTCATAATAACTTATATGGTCTTATTCATAATGACTTATCGGAGGTTTAAAAGTTCGCTAAAATTGGTTCGCGAAATTTGTCAAATCTTGTTATTCATAATAGTTTTTAGGGTTCCGTACCCAAAGGGTAAAAACGGGACCCTATTACTGAGACTTCGCTGTCCGTCCGTCCGTCTGTCACCAGGCTGTATCTCAAGAACGGTGATAGCTAGAGAGTTGAAATTTTCACAGATGATGTATTTCTATTGCCGCTATAACAACAAATACTAAAAATAAAATAAAATAAATATTTAAGGGGGGCTCCCATACAACAAACATGATTTTTTTACCGTTTCTTGCTCTCATACAACAAACGTGATTAATTAAGTGAGTGTTGTTTGCTCATTTATTAATAACGTGCCTTATGTTGCATAGATAATGGTACGGAGCCCTTCGTGCGCGAGTCCGACTCGCACTTGACCAATTTTTTTAAGCTAAAACGTTTATTATCTCTCCGATAAAATTTCCGTTTAAACCTCCGATAAGTCATTATGAATAAGGCCGTAAGATCATTGTGCCTTGGCAATAAATAAATAAATATTTAAGAAGGCTTGACCGCATTAATTAAACTATTATTTTAGGGTATAAAGTCTGCTTAACTTTTTTTTACAAAGTAACAAATGTTTTTTCAAATAGACTTGACGTAAAGGTTTTTTTAAAACGTCATCTACCTTTAAAATGTGCAGTTAAAATATTGCATATATCTTATGGTTTCCAAATATAAATAACTAGCTGTTGCCCGCGACTTCGTACGCGTGAAATTTAGAAATCAATCCTTAACAAACAGAAGTTCCAGTACTCTTCTGCTCAATAGATGGCGTTGTACGTTTTTTAAATTGCGCTATTGTTTCGATCCACACATTAACACTTATGCTCGTCAAAATTATTATTGTGTTATCATCCGGATCTCGCACTTATAAATTAGTAAGGATAAGGAAGTAAGGATATAATTTACGAATGAATGAAACATAGAAAATATTCCCCATTTTCAAAACATTTTTTACTAATTCTTCGCTCCTATTAGTCACAGCTTTATGTTATATAGCCTAAAGCCTTCCTCGACCGTTGTACCTACTATTCAAAACTGAAAGCATTTTTCAAATCGGACCAGTGGTTACCAAGCAAGATTAGCGCGTTCAAACAACAAAACTCTTCAGTTTTATTATATTAGTAAAGATGTATATAAAAGTAAGAGTATAATATTTCTCACTTGCATTTTTATTTATTATCATAATTATAAACGTTACATACTCATTATAATTGTAAATTAGAATTACTAAGCAAAACCAATGAAATAACAAAATGTCTAGAACTGAGTTGTGGTAGTAGGTATTACTGGTTCTATAGCAGCGGATCTATTTATAGCTCGAGTACTTTCTTGTTGGTATTTATTTATACAAGGAGTCAGCGAGGCGTAGGCTTGTTTTTCTAGTTTCCTAACGCAAGAACTTACTAAGATATTCCAGGTGGTTAATCACTTTTATTTTCTTTTTTTAACAAGTTTATATATATTTCGTTAGCATCCATCTATCTATATACCTAAAATATGTATGTATGAATCTATTTAACGGAATGGCTAGAGCTCTAATTTTTAAGTATATGTTTTTTCAATATATGATCTAGGATCGCATAAACTCAGAAAGGCGATTGAAAAAAGTTTTCTCGATAGAAAATCTTGGCGAAACAACCTCTCAAATTTTTTATTTTTTTCATTTGTCGGTCTATTATCGCGTATTAACTAATGAAATAACTTTAAAAACATAAGTAACTAATATATATAGAAACACGTAAATCAGAATTAAAATATATTTAGTAGATTTTGAGTAAATAGGAAAAGTATCCCTAATTCTTCATTTTCTGTGCCTACTGGCTGTGTTAATATGTACGTGTCGGCGATGATATACGATAATATTGATGTAGGTCCTTAAGCTGTTTACTACGAACAGGAGAATATATAGAATGTTAATTTAAATTTGTAACGGTTTATTTGCGAAACATAACATATTTTCTATAAGTATCAGGCGTTTGAATTCGCACGAAACAATGTTAAATTTGTTGCGGTTAAATATAAATCAGTTCGTCATCCGATGTAAATCTGAAGTCCCAGGATTGGCCTTGGGAATAAAGTAGATAAAATATCAGTAGCCTGACAAAGTATGAAGAAAAGAGTAAAAACAAATAATACTCCCAGATAAGCCCATAGACTTATGTATACATAGATATATATTCCTAAAAGAGTAGCTATGTGCTATGCTTTTAGAAATATTTTGCTGTAAATAAAAATTAAGATTCGCAAATTAAAACTACGCAGAAAAACTTATTTGTTACGCCAACAACGATTTAGTGAAAGTGACCGCCGCATGCTTACGACCGATTTAGTTTACGAAAGCCTTTACCGCTTAGTAATATATAAGTATGCTTGCTATATCAAAAATTAGCAGCGATCGTTTGCTACTAATATTTTAGAGACACTTATATAATAATATTCTATACTGTTTATCAAAAATAGCAGGACAAACGTAGCATTAATACAATATATATAGCAGGTTGCTATCTCTTCCGAACAGCCTTGAGATCGGAGTTGGTGAGTTATTGATAAGATATTTTTAACCTTAGAAGAGAATTATAATATTTAGAATTAATCTAGCAAAAGATATGGTGTGCATTATGGAAAACAAATATTTTTAATGATAGAATTTATAATATATAAATTAATGAAATTTGATAGAAAGAAAGAAAAGCACAATGCGTAATAAACGACGATTTGACGACCCTCGTGGTCTAGTGGTTCATGTAACGGACTGCCGATCATGAGGTCTCGGGTTCGATTCCCGGTCAGGACAATCATTTGTGTGATGTTTTTAACTGTCATACAAATGTTTGTACTGCGTCTGGGTGTTTCTATGTATTATAAGTATGCATTTACAAAAGAAAAGTAGTATATGTGTTATATCCGTATTCTGGTACCCATAACACAAGCATATAAAGCTTAGCTTGGGACCAGAGGACGTTGTGTGAAATGTCCATGAATATTTATTTATTTATAAACATTTTGACAAATCTCCTGTAACTAGTAATAAAGGAGAAGATGTACGATCACTAAAAACCAAAATGTCGCTTTATTTATTGGTTAAAGAATTTGTTTGTTGTTGCATGTGCTGTAGTGAATATCAACATTGCCATGACGATCGATAACTTTCAGTAGGAGACGGTCTTATAACAGCCGTTTTCAATATTCTATTCGATTCTATCTATTCTCGATTCTTGCTGTCAAAGTCAGACCAATTTTAACTTTTGTCCTTACTTTCCTTTCAATATGCTACTAATGACAACATTCTCTGAAATTTATTTTAAAATTTATCTTACTGATCAACGAGGATACAATCTGTCCCTAATCGTAAATTGATTTTATTGAAAATGGGCGTAAGAAGAAACAGATGAGTTCTGTCTGGATTTATCTGCAAAGTACCAGATAAAAGCCCTTAATAACAGTTAAATAGATGCAGCTACCACTAAGTGATAGTAATTAAAGTGTGACGCAAAGTTACTTCGTTCGACGAACCGCACAGCTACATACCTATCCAGTCAATTGTGTACAATTGATACAGACGCTTCCAGACAGTTGCGTTCACTTGTAAGCGATCGCCTGGTTTAGTATGGCACGTTTAGCCAATTAATGTCTACATATTTGGTTTAGAGATTCAAAGGGGCATGTTAAAAATGTTGTTATTGTAAACATAGCGATTGAACTTTAAGATATTAACATTCAGGAGCCACTGGATGACACTAGAGCGCCGCACATTGTGGCGTTTCAGAGAAGGGCTACGTCTATCAATAACAGATGAATTTAAAAATATTTTCTTATTATGTAGACATCGGACATTTTTACTACACCTGAGCTCTAAGATAATTTTTTATATACGTGTAGATATATTGAACTCATTATTATATTAATGTATTTTAGTAAATACAACATTATCATAGTTATATTCACCGGACTTTATTTCATTAAGTAATGCGTAAATCTTAAAATAATTCAAATATAAATGACACGTTAAGTACAGATATTAAATAATCTCCACTATTCTATATTCAGGCGTGTATTTTAAAATTTACGATTAATAAAACAAGTTTACGATATTTTCGCTTGATGGCCCCAGCTTATAAGAGTAGATAACAATAAATCTATTCATAGGTTTAATCCCTATCGATGCGCAGGCGCAGGCTCATAAAACTAACTTGTGTGGCACTAGCTTTAGATACAGGTTTTATAATTCTATATTTCCTTTCCTATTTTTTCCATTATTTTTCTTTACTTTCTAACAAGTCTTTATTATTTTAGTATCTTTTAATCAAGATTGTGTTATCGCATTTTTGTTTGACATTATTAAAAACTAACACTCTACCTGGCTAGGCCTCAAGCCTTACCATGACCCGGTAAGGATGGGGTTGGCCCCTTAACGTGGGGCCCGACTGCACGAGGGGAACATTAAAAATAATTGGTCAAGTGCGAGTCGGACTCGCGCACGAAGGGTTCCGTACCATTATCTATGCAACATAAGGCAACGTTATTAGTATCGAGCAAGAAACGGTAAAAAAATCATGTTTGTTGTATTAAATTAAATATTTATTTTATTTTATTTTTAGTATTTGTTGTTATAGCGGCAATAGAAATACATCATCTGTGAAAATTTCAACTGTCTAGCTATCACCGTTCTTGAGATACTGGGTACGGAACCCTAAAAATCATGTTTGTTGTATGGGAGCCCCCCTTAAATATTTATTTTATTTTATTTTTAGTATTTGTTGTTATAGCGGCAATAGAAATACATCATCTGTGAAAATTTCAACTCTCTAGCTATCACCGTTCTTGAGATACAGCCTGGTGACAGACGGACGGACGGACGGACGGACGGACGGACGGACGGACGGACGGACGGACGGACGGACGGACGGACGGACGGACGGACGGACGGACGGACAGCGAAGTCTCAGTAATAGGGTCCCGTTTTTACCCTTTGGGTACGGAACCCTAAAAACAACTAAACTAACATTTTCATTCAACCTTAAAAAGGTTGAGTGAAAATTCTATCAAAATAGAACACGCTTTTTATTTTTATTAGTTTTTTATTTTTAGTATTTATTGATGTTACGCCAAAATACAATTTATTCAAAATTAATATTTAAATATGTAGGTATATGGTAAAACATTAAATATTTTAACAATGGCTACGAAAATGAATGGAAACGTACACATATATTTAAAGTTATCGCTTTCGAAATTACTCGGCTGTGACATCGTTTTCATGACCTTTCGCTAATTTACAATAAGGCGCCAGTTCTAAACATAAATATATTTTATCTACATTAGTTTAAACGTTATTTTATATTGTTATTTTATCAGTTACTCGTGCTTATGAATGAGCAGTTTAAAATATATAACCTCGATTTTAATCACAGAACATAGGTATTGTGTTTATTTTATGAGGTTTAGTATAAAAAATAAATAAAAATTGTGTGAATAACATATTTTAGTACAGAAACACTTTGATTTTTTCGAACTATCTACCATATATATATATATATATTTTTTTTTAAGTTGAACCGGCTTCATGTTCATTTGAAATTTGAGGGTTTTCCTCGATTCCTCAGGAAATAACCATCAGGCTTTCACAGACCAAAAGATAGATTTCACAGACCACGGAGATACAAAATTATAAACAATTCTATTCAAGCCTGTTCGTGACACACACCGTAACACGCGAGTTATTATACAAGACGTTGCACGCGTCTTCATACGCCTGGAATTTTGAATTTCCTTGTTAAAATAGCTTATATCCTACCCCAGACTCCAGAGTTCTAGACTATTTTACAAAATTTAGTTTAAATTAGATCAATAGTTTTTGGATGAAAGAGTGACAGACAAGCAGACAGAGTTATTTTCGCATAGTATTAGGTACGGATAAGAATAGATTTTTTTAATATTTATTTAAGTGTAATAAATTTGTGAACATGTAATTAAGCGGCTCTAATTAATCTTCTTAACATGTATTACGTCTATAAGTAACAATGTCTCTATTTTTCAGTGTCTCTGTGTCAATAATATTGCTGACGTGATTTAGTTATTTTTAAACAACAATAACAACTATTTCGTTATACATAATCATATTGTGGGCAATGGCCTATGTCGACATTCAGCCTAAGGGTCTCCGCAAAAGATTTCCAATTTATGTATTTCGCCACAGTTTCGTACCTAACTGCGAGTTTATACTAATGATATAACAACATTATATATGATGAGGACTTAAAAAAATAAGTATCAACCACCCTGTTAAATGCGTAGGGTGCTATAAGCTAAGAGATTAGGAGAGACGGAAAACTAGAAGGCGAGTTCTATGCCAACACCCGGTCAGTATGGTATTGAGGATAGATTAAATAATCTCCCTTATCGGAGCACGTGCCCACCAATGAAACGTTATTGGTTTGGGTAGAAGATAAAGTTAACACACACAATGTTAATATAACACGATGTTAGAAGAAAGAAATTGAATGGCTATATAGAAAAAAATCTAAACCAATCATTAATCATTATCTAATTTTATATGATATACTGGATAACATGGAGATAACCTTTTGTAGTTTCGTAGAAAAACTTTTTGCTATAGGTTCCATTTTTAAATTAATGTATTTACATGTTTTTTTTTTAATTTTACCGGTTATTTTTCGACGAATGTTGTCGTATTTATTTCTGAACAAATTTGTTATTTTTTTTTAAACTAAACATTAATATAGTTTATATATGTATGTATTTACTTACAAATAAGAACCTATTCGGTAAATGTCGACACAAAGCGAGGAATTTCCAATGTCCTTGCATACACATTTCAAAGTTCTCTTGTTCAGAATAAGCATAATAACTAACTAGGTAGTTAGGCAAGTTACAAGTAAGACCAGTTGATTTCGTTTTCATATAATAAATTTTTTATTGTAAATTATTTTATTGTAATCGAAATTATAATTTTTCAAATCTCTAAATATATATGGCCTCAGCCAATCAATTTGAGTAGCGTTTTAATTTCTGTACAGCACTAACTGACCCGCCACAGTCCAATCAGCGAATAAAAAACCTATGTAGGTACGTAATGTGTGTAACGGTCACCAAATTGCTTCCAAGAACTTAGAATTAGACAAAAACATAGTTTTAATTTGAAACAAAAATTGGACATGTTTCAAACTATAAAAAAATTAGATCTTCGAAACACTTGAAGCTATTAACTTTTTTATGAACATTCATTTATTTTCTATAGATCTATGTATCCGAGTTGAGATGTCGTTAGCTTAACTATGAACCGTTACGACGTTCTAAGATAGAATATAAAAGTTACAGCCTAAAGCAGATAACGACTGTTTTGAGTTTTCATGGTACATGCATCTATCGGGTGGTCTAGTCTGTAGAGAAGAAACCACAATTTTATACAACCATCCTGTTATAAGTTGCTTTGCGGTTTCAAACAACATAAATAATATGCTTCACCTATAATGTCTTATACATAGGCTCATACATTTAACTCACGCATAAATATTCATGATGCTATCGACTAGCAAAATTTTGGGTATTACAAATTGGTGAAACAGATAAAAAACTTGATAATTTACCGATAAACTCCAAGACAAATCATTGTTCGTTTATTTCAAAATAATATAGAATTGATTGCTTTTTATTTTGCTTTTTTTCCTTGTTGAAACCAGTTTTTTAGTAATATTGAAATGAACCTATGAAGATGAAATAAAAAAATAACCGTTTTAACGTAAATACCTCTAAAATAGTTATTTTAATTAGCAATCGTTTGAAAAAACATTATCGCATCCTTAACAAACGACTTAAGTAGCTTTAGATGGTTGCACTAGTTTCTAGATTGTGAATAAACCTCTTTTATCTGGTCGTAGCCATTTTGGAACCCAATCCTCCAATAAGCGAATTTCGTAGCAATAATAGTTATGTGGTGGACTATGAACATACGACTTACAGGAGGAAAACTGATATTTCCAGTGTTTAAATCTCTTCACAATTATCTCACTTTATCCTTTTTTTCCCTATTGATCTTATCGTGATAAAGAGACCTTGACTAGGTATACTTTCTATGTAAGATAATGTGAATAAAAAGAACCGGTCAAGTGCGAGTTGGACTGGGACATCACAGGAATGTATAATAACATGGTTCAGGATACAGTGTAACAGTTTATTTAAATTGTCATTAAGAAGGGGTAGCTATGTTATAAGTGTATGCATCAATTTATAAATAAATCTTACAACAAATACAATGTTTCCGTATAAACACTGCGACAATAATGACAAACAATCAATAATAGTAAAGCAATCGATAAAGTAGCTAACTCATAAACAGGAATTGTGTTTAATATAAATATATTATTATTTTCTTCAACTCATCACTGTATGCAAATTGTTATGTGATTGGATGCTTCCTTCAATGATTTTATTACAAGGAAATAGTTAATAATATACTTGTAGGTATATATTTTTATAATATGGAATAAAAATGTTAATTTGATGCTGAAAATTAGATTTTCTTTATATTTCAAATTAATCCGCCATATGGGGGTGAAACTCACATCTAATCGACCTGTGCATGGTTTTTTCTACACGGAGAACTAGGTAACGGTGTTGCGAGTTCAAATATTTTTCCCTTATTAATGCATAAAATCAAAGAAGGTTTTACTTCAAAAGATTCTGTTAAGTACATAGATAGAAACTTAACTAATAAGGTAATGAGACGTTGAAATAAAATAATACAGAAATATAAACAAACATATAAATAAAGAAATATAACAAAAAGTTTAATATAGTTAAATATATAACGCTACATTATTTTAAGTTAAGGGCCTACATCAATATTATCGTCGACATGTACCTTTTAACACAGCTAGTAGGTATAGAAAATGAAGAATTAGGGATATTTTTTTTTGTTTACTCAAAATCCACTAAATATATTTTAATTCCGGTTTACGTGTTTCTATATATAATAGTTACTTATGTTTTGAAAGTTATTTCATTAGTTAATACGCGATAATAGACCGACAAATGAAAAAAATAAAAAATAAAAGAGGTTATTTCGCTAAGATTTTCTATCAAGAAAACTTTTTTCAATCGCGTTTCTGAGTTTATGCGATCCTAGATTATATATTAAAAAAACATATACTTAAAACTTAGAGCTTTAGCCATTCAATCTAAAGAAAAAATGAAAACTTCGTACGTAGAAAAATGCACGAAGCTATTTAGGTATCCTCTTAACGTGTAGTGTTCGCGAATCGCGATTTATATAATAATTAAAAGCGATTGTACTAAGACGTTCTCGTCCTACTCAGACTACAGTTGTTTCTCTACAAAAATAATAACTTTAATTACAGCAATTGACATTAAAGACACAGTCAATATAATCATTGTCA
Source organism: Orgyia antiqua (assembly GCA_916999025.1). NCBI lineage: Eukaryota > Metazoa > Arthropoda > Insecta > Lepidoptera > Erebidae > Orgyia > Orgyia antiqua. Next base: position 14,139,359 of record OU779863.1, on the reverse strand, counting down.
TCTTCCAACACGCAAGGACTAAATATAAACTCTTTGTAATGCTTACGTTGCGTTTGGAAATAAATTTCGGTCTTTGTTTTTTTTTCTATGTCCCATGGTAAAATAAGACACGCGAAACAATGGGAGGAGTGTTAGATTGTAAATAATGCGAATGATGCCATCATGTAATGCCAATCAAATACAACAAAAAATAACGTTTTTTTTTGTAGTAGATCGTAAAAAACCCACGAATTGCGAGAATAAAAAGGTCAGAAACAAGCTAGATACATAATTTTGAATTATTTGCGGATATATTTTTGAATCAAATACAAACATGATTACGTTCCTATGTAAATTTATATTACTACACACTACCACACAGATTAAAAGTACAGTAAGACTACTACGTTTGGACATCGGTACACTTTGTTTTCTCGAATATAACCAATCTAATTGTCACGTTACGTGATCATAGTATAGAGTTGTTAAATACTAGGTTAATTCATTAAATTAATTAAATGTTCATTCTTTATCTTGTCGACTTGTACATACCTACTTATATACAGAGCACTCGGTATGGGTGTTGCAAGTTCAATAATATTTTTTTAAATAAATGCCCGTACCAAATAGACTTTTAATTCAAAAATGTCCCAGGTAACAATTTATGTTATTATAATAGCTGGAATGATTAATATTAATCTAAATTATATAAAATAGAGGCTAGGCGAGCTGACTCTTACGGTATGTAGGTAATATAATTATTAGCGTATGTACATTTCAAGTGTAATAAAACTTTAGATTTAAGCATACCAATCTGCCACTATAAATACGAAATCTAGTTTTCAAGGACAGTGTTTCAATACTTAGATTATTATTAAAATTGTATGCATACCTATAGGCAATGGTACCAATTCTAAATGCACAACTAAACTTAATATAATTAAAAAATTAAAACAACTATTTCTGTATTTTGATCATTTGGCTATTTTGTTGTTCACATTTATATTAGTTACAATCTTAATGGTCTTATTCATAATGACTTATCGGAGGTTTAAACGGAGATTCTATCGCAGAGATAATAAACGTTTTAGCGTAAAAAGAACCATTATAAAGAACAATTTTTGCGAACCTATTTTAGCGAACTTTTAAACCTCCGATAAGTCATAATGAATAAGATCTTTAGTCTAAAATAAACAGTTTTTTTAACAAAAAAATTCAGATATCATTACCGAATTGTGTTGTCAACACTATTAAAATTCATTTTTAGTCTAGTTTAGTTGTGCGCGTAGAATTGGTACTATTGTCTTGATTTAAAACACGTTTATTTCATTTTTTGTTGTTTATTCAACTGTCACAGACAGCATAAATTCCAGTAAGATTTTGACTAGACTGAAGACTGTTCGACACGGGCCTCCTCCACTTTGGAAGGGATTATCATCTACTATGCCACGCTGACCAGGCGTATTTTTGAGGTTTCCGTCTCTCACAGGGGATGTTATCTGTGTACAATAATCCTTAGGTGGCTTTTAACTCAGTTGTATTCTTAATCCGTCACCACACGAACAATATTAAGCTACCGTTGCTAGCTTGGTAAGTAATCCTGAATACATAGTAGATATAAATATTTCATACTTTTCTCTTTTTAGTGGGTAAAAAAGGTTCATATATTTCACTTAAACCTTTACAATTCAAAACTTAATAATGTAGTAAAACGCCGTTCAGTAAGTTTCTACTGAGTTTTAAAAATGTTATCAAAACAGGTTTGAAAAATTCAAAGAACTGAATCAATAAAAAATAATGTTATAAAAAGTATCTTAGCATAATAAAAAGTTTGAGTGTTCTTGAAAACGATGTATTGTATTGATCGTTTAAGTTTCTTAATTTATATTAAAATAAAAGTTATTCGCCGCGACTTTATAATAAAAAATAATAAATATTCATGGACATTCGCACAACGTCCTCTGGTCCCAAGCTAAGCTCATATGCTTGTGTTATGGGTACCATAATACACATAGAATACATATACTTTGACGGGCTTCGTGGCATAGTGGTTCACGTAATGGACTGCCGTTCACAAGGTCGCGGGTTCGATTCCCGCTTTTCTTTTGTAAATACATACTTATAATACATAGGAACACCCAGACGCAGTACAAACATTTGTATGACAATTAGAAAAATCACACAAATGATTGTCCCGAGCGGGAATCGAACCCGCGACCTCTTTATCGGCAGTCCGTTACCAGAACCACTACACCACGAGGCCCGTCAAACTACATACGACTTTCGTCGCCTAGAAACAACTACATAGATAGACAAAGTACTATAGTACTCTCGGAGACTGTAGCTTCCTCTTAGTGGAGTAAATATTAGGATTTGTAGTTACGCTACTTATAGAGGATACTTCCTACCACACCCCTACATAAATAAATTAATGGCCATTTGACACGATGTCCTGTTGTCCCAATCTAAGCTTTTTTTTTTAAATAAATAAATATTCATGGACATTTTCCACAACGTCCTCTGGTCCCAAGCTAAGCTTTGTATGCTTGTGTTATGGGTACCAGAATACGGATAGAATACATATACTACTTTTTTTTTTGTAAATACTAATAGCTTTGCTTGTATTATGGGCATCAGAATACAAATTATAGTACATCTTTATGTAATAATTTTCTTTGTATGTTTATAATGACAAAAACCTACCTATTATATTGAATTTTGTCTATAAATTGATTTTTATTTTTTATTTTATCACCCTACTCAAATACTAAAAGAAAATGGCTTAGTTTTGGAAGAATTTTTTGAGCGAAATAATTAGTAACAAACATAACGAAACACATAATTACACAAATAATACAAACGTTTTAACTTCTTTTGACATACGGAAACATAATTTAGATATGATATTTGTAATTCACGCTGTATGTTTGTCCGTTTCCACATAATAGCGATCAAATTCTAAAATAAATACGTGAATAATATGCAAATTGAAATGTATTTTTATAAATTTCTAAACATTTAAATATATGTGTTATAGTATAAATGTATAATGTCGTCATTCTAAGAGTCACGCGTCGCGTCGATTGAGTTTTTGCAATAATTTCTCGAGGATAACCTGTTTCTTTCCCCTTTGCTCTGACGTAATGCTTATAGAACAAAGTGATGTTATTATTAAACAAAGACCGTTATGAAAGTAGTATCCCCATGTTAGTAATACCTATACGATTGTAATCTATAGGTACATATAATAAGGACATGAAAATTGTAGCATCAACTTTGATCAAATTGTAAAATTTTCAGCTCTCTAGCTGAGTTCCAAAGATAACGAGACCCCAAATAATGGGATAAGGGCAAGATGCGGATGATAATGAGTATTTCTTGTTTTAGTAACAACAACAACAAACTGTAAAATTTTCAGCTCTCTAGCTATCATTGTTCTAGCGATAGAGCCTGGTGACAACAAGCGAACGGATAGCGCAGTCTCAGTAATAGGGTTCCTTTTTAACTAACGCTTTTATAAGTTCGGTATGTATCTATCAATGTATTAATCTATGTAACGGAATCTTTGAAAGTTATTTACACCCATTTGCAGTATTCGGATTGACACATATTATGGACCGATATAACAATGCAATAATAATAAAAAAATGGTTTTTCTAGCGTGTTTTTTTAGTTTTTGGACTAAACATATTAATTACCTTTCAGTACGGAACCTTAAAAAGGGCATACTTAGTTATTTTATTATTAATTAATTCATCAGTACACGAGCAGATGTTACTGTCAGAGAATGCATACAATAAGTTAGTGTGAAACTGACGTATATATTGTTTGCATTTTTTTTATGAATCACTGTTTAAACATTTTGTCCTTACGAAGTCTAACAGCTGTAAACTTACTCAGGTAAAAGATAACTTTATTTATACAAACAATAATAACGCGCGTGAATCAGGAAAATAAAATATATTGTATTATTTTTTCACTGAATGATATTGTCCTCTCTTCGTGTGGTGACGGATTAAGAATACGTACAAGTCTCACCACCTCATCTCCTCTCAAGGTTGCTGTTAAAGTCAGCTAAGGGATATTGTACGGCACAGTACAGTAGACCATAATCCCTCCCAAAGTGAAGGAGGCCTGTGCCCATCAGTGGGACGTTAATAGGCTGGAGAGAGAGAGATATAATCCTCACTTTTTAAGGTTCCGTACCAAAAGTAAAAAAGGGATCCTTTTACTGAGACTTCGTCCATCCGTCTGTCACTACTCCGGCCCAATTTAACACAAATTTCTTAAAAAAAAAAACACTACTATAATTTATAATTTATATGTAGTAAGGCTAGTTTCGTGAGTAAAAGTTTTACATTGCAGAGCTGAAGAATTTTCACGAGTTAGTCACCTAGTTCCAAATTCATTAGTAATTAATTTTGATTGAAGGTATAAAGTTTTTTTGAATTGTAAAGCTATGTATAAAACAATTTCGTTACGCATTTAAAGAATTTTTCATCACGGTAATATATTTGGGACGACCAACATGGTGGCGAATCGATAAGTTGAGAAAAACAACGCTAGACTTCCGTCAATATTTAATTCTATTTATAAATTACTTAACATAATTATTTAAAGTAACTGTATGAAATAGTTTAGGCATATTTCGCAAATGTTAAGTATAGACCCAGTATTAGAAACTTGGTTAGCTCGTACTTGATTCGCAACTACAATAGTATCTTTTACTCTGTCGTCGTGCGGAGCCAAATCAAGCGTGAAGCTGAAAAATCGAAGGTCGTCGTCACCGTGCCGTTACGAACATATAACATAATATTGGGTGGTTGTGATTTGGCCCCAATTTATAATATATAATAAATAACTAGACAAATAATTGTGTTTAGAAACTTAGATTTTCATAAACATTGCTTCATTTTATCACACTTATTTTAAACGTTGACTAAGGGGTATGCCGTATGGTCGAGATTTGGCTAAATGGTCCACAAATTTAATGTGCTCGGCAAAATAATAAATTTAGATTCAAACTAGTAACGACACCACAAATAAGCTAATAGTGTGCATGAATGGAAATAACACACAAGCTATCATTTACCCTGAAAACCCAGTTAAAGTAATTCTTTACCGCTGCCTACTTATCAGTATTCACCACCATTTATTACACTTTATATTGTGGTCACTTTCCTCTCTAAGCATACGTACTGCAAGGCTTTTACCAAGGTTTATGATGGGCCGCCTAACTCACTCGAACTTACATTGGGAATACATTAGTAGACAACTAAACACTGACATGTAGTCATCATCATGGCCATACGTTAGTCAATCATAACTCATGGCATTTAATTTCATCACAAGTTGATAAATATCTGAAACCTGGAAATAATATCCGATAGTGGTTTTGAGAGTGTTTGAGGAACTTATTTTTTTTTCAAAGTCAAGTGATAAACAGAATATGTACTAAATAAATATCAATGTATTTTTGACTCACCCCAATTTATAGCAAGGTCATCATAATACACTATCACAATAAGGGCAGAAACATACTGTGAAAGGATTTGGCCTAATTAGAAGGACAAATAAGCAAGGACGATATTACAACCGATGTATAATACATATTATGTGCTTAAAGTTCACGTTAGCAAAACCAGTCTTACGCACAAAGGTTTTGCGCATTCTCGTCATTAAATATTTCCATCTAGAATGGTGAGCTAGTTGTCTATTTGATTGTAAGTAACTGCTCAAACCACATTATGAGAGGTGACTTGAATTGAAAAAAAAATGTAAAATAATAAACCAGTATAGGGTTGTCACACGTATTTCATCATATTATCTTGGCAGCGTTGATATCCTAACATTATTAGGTACACTGCGAAATTTCTGTTGAGTTCTTTAAATCACTTTAGACAATAAAGTGATACTGTCATTCTAATTCAAAATCAGTAATAAAATATCACTTTAATGAATAGGTACGTTTCAACCAGCATATGATGGAAACTATTTCCTGTATATCTTATCTGGTGTCAACTTGTTATTTGAATGAAAACCTTTGATTTGCATAATAATCATTATTTTATCAGAGAAGGCACGAACATCAGCAATCAGGTAATAAATAAACGTCATTGGCCTACTTTAGCACGCTGGCCAAACAGGTTGGAGACAATGAAATTCGCAGTGATACTGTTATATCAAGCATGTTCTCTGTCTGCTACAAGTGGAATGGTGACGCTAAGTTAGCTTAAGAGCTATAAAATAATATTCTGACTTTTACTTGGTTATATTTGGGGGCTTCTTGTTACGCAAAACGAATAAATTACTTCGTCCTAGAATTCATAATTCATCATAGTTTTACGATTTAAGTTTAGCACTAATGCCGTAGCAATTTGATTTGTAACGGTTAATCAATTCTCCACCAACATAAACAACAATTTGATAACTTAAAATCGGCATATCCTTTAATGACTGATTCCCATCGTGCTAACCCTACGCATAAAATATTTAGTTTTTTATTTGTTCATTGAACATTATAAGCGCCATACATTCAACTGGTATAAAAACATGATATAAAAACACGACTGCGTTCTACTTCGATTGAACTTCAAGAAGGCACACTTCCGTGACGTCTTGGCAACATTCTTGAATGCATTAATTAGCATTTATACTTATGATAAAAAATTATCAGATAAGTATTTGATCTATGACAAGTGAAAAGCCCTATGGGCTGTGATTAAGCGAAAACAGGCGTGAAAAAAATAATTCGTACAATTTATACGTACTACGTTTTTGTTGTTAGCGCGATGCAAGTGGCAGAGTCCCCGCAGGCTATTGGCGGGTCCGGGCGAGTGGCAGGCCAGTCCTCAGCGGCTATAACGAGACCACACCGGTTAGAGCCGGTTACATTTGCTCGCATAGCTATTAGTCGCAAAAGCGAACGCCAGCAATTAAAAACGCCGAGTTATTTTACGCTTACAACTAGAAACTAATCATTCTGAATACTGAAAGAAAATGTGTAGATTAGGTAACGTTTGCGATATGGGTTAGAGTACCTACCGTTAATTTTCCTTATAGAGTAGGTAACTAGTTGTAAAAAAATACCTTTAATGTATAGATTTTAATAGATATCTACATAAGGTGTTTTCAGAAATACCTATATTAAATGTATTTATTGTAGTAGGTACATTTTACACGGAAACCTCTGCAATAAACCTAGCTCATAAAACAATTTTATTGATGATTCACTCAATCGTAAATACGAAATTTGCATTTGTATTCAATTTACGTATTTACGGTTTTTGATTACTTTCTCTATTTCAAATCCTGTTTCTTTAAAGCAATTTATTGACCAAATATAATTGATTTTACACATTATGTAAGCATTCCCCTTAGATATAAATGAATTACAAAAAATTAAAAGCAATTTTTAAAATGAAGTAGATTTGAACTAGAAGTCGACGATATAGTTTAAAAATCCATTTCATAGAAATCCCCTTAAATAAATTGGCATCGATTTTTAACTTATGGTATATAAATATAAAACTAACATAGTGCCAACATAAAAACAATAATAATAATATTGTGTGTGCTATGTTTATAGATAAATTTATATTTTTTGTTCACCTTTTAAAGGGTTATGTATACCTAGAGTAATAAGCAACATATATCGTCACGCCCATTGAATCGATCGTAATCTATGTAGATATAAACTCTGAAAATATCCGTAATATTAAAAAAAACTTATAAACAAAACATCGTGTATCTCTTTTTAGGGTTCCGTACCCAAAGGGTAAAAACGGGACCCTATTACTGAGACTTCGCTGTCCGTCCGTCCGTCCGTCCGTCCGTCCGTCTGTCACCAGGCTGTATCTCAAGAACGGTGATAGCTAGAGAGTTGAAATTTTCACAGATGATGTATTTCTATTGCCGCTATAACAACAAATACTAAAAATAAAATAAAATAAATATTTAAGGGGGGCTCCCATACAACAAACATGATTTTTTTACCGTTTCTTGCTCGATACTAATAACGTTGCCTTATGTTGCATAGATAATGGTACGGAATCCTTCGTGCGCGAGTCCGACTCGCAATTGACCAATTTTTTGAATTCAAGTAAAGTATATTAATATTGGTAGCTGTATATATTGGTCCGTGTGGTTACGGATTAAGAATATAAGTTTCACCACCCCGTCTCTTTCCAAGGGTGCTGTAAAAGTCAGTTAAGGGATATTGCACACAACTAACATCCTCTATGAGAGACGGAAAACTCGAAAATAAACCCTGTGCCAGCACGCCTGGTTAGCGCGGCACAGTAGACAATAATCCCTCCCAAAATGGAGGAGAGCCCTGCCCAAGGAGCAGGAGAGAGAGATATTAATATTTTGCCATAGAACCCCTATTTAATACATTCAGGTACAGCAAATATCGTGCCAAAGGATGCGGCGTGAGGCGGTCCCAAATAAGTTGGACTCACGATATCGTCAAATATGCTGGGGGCCGCTGGGTGCAGATAACGCAGGACCGCGCGTTTTGGCATTCTATGGGGGAGGCTTATATCCGGCAGTGGACGGAGAAAGGCTGATGGTTAGATGGACAGCAAATATTATTACAGTACACTGAGGTTATTACGAATTTTATCTTAAAGTCAATATATTGTATTCCAATCCCGACCTTGTGCATATTTTGATGGTTCGGTTCATAAACGTAAATAATTATTATATTCGTATATTATTAAAAAATATTTTATAAAGACAAGGTGAACCTTCATTAAAATAACTACATGTTATTGCGTCTTAAAAATTTACGAGGTATCACTGTTTTGTTTCTTCATAACATCATTTGAGGATTTTACATAGCTTTATTTAAAACTAGTTATTGCCAGCGACTCCGTACACGCGAAAATTAAAAATATTTACCCGTTTTTCAACGTTTTTCACTGATTCGTAGCTCCTATTGGTCACAGCGTGATGTTCTATAGCCTATAGCCTTCCTCGTATAAATGTACTATCCAACACTGAACGAATTTTTCAAGTCAGACTAGTGCTTTCTGAGATTAGTGCGTTCAAACAAACAAACAAACTCTTCAGCTTTTTAATCTTCTTATATGTAAAATTCACGTGTCGTGTTAGTTACCGTACTCCTCCGAAACAGCTTGACCGAATTTTATGAAATTTTACATGCGTATTCAGTAGGTCTGAGAATCGGCCAACGTCTATTTTTCAAACCTTTTTTTTTAGTATGGCAAAACAATGTTTGCCGGGTCAGCTAGTATTTAGTATAGATCTAATATAATAATTTAAATATACAAAAGTTCCGTTTTCAAGAAGCCAAGGTAGTGTGTTTGGAGCCTTATTGGTGGCGCTCTATATTCTGGCTACCATCATGAGAAAAGCTACTAAGTTTTAAGCTACGCGACTACGATATAAATAAGTCGCGCTACGTTTTAAAATTTAGGTATTATGATATCTCTAAATCAACAGTAAAGCAAGCAGAAGGAGTTTGATTGTGTATTTTCCTGATATTTATCGTGACTTGAATACTAATAATAACATTTTGATATTATCTTTAATATCAATCAGGCTATATAGTTCAATGTACTAACATTTCAGAAGTTTCGAGTGACGACCAGGTAATAACGGAGAACCCTATTCTGTATTCATTCCCAAAAATAACGTTTTTGAAATTAATATTGTAATAAAATAAACATATGAATATATTGCCTACATAATGCATATTAATGCATATAAAGTCTGGAATTGCTTCTTGTTATTATGCGAGTATCGTTAGCGGAAACTGTTTGTCTTATTATTACGCTCAGGCTAGATTTCCAGATACTATCACAGTTCCGCCACTGAAGATACAAATAATAGACATTACTTATGTCCGTTCACAAGCTTTGATCAAACGATTATCATATTTTGTGTCCTAGATATGTATCCTACGCAGTAATTAGACTCTTTGACTAGTATAACATTAACATTGGACTAGAAACACAAAAGAGCTTGCTAAAACTTTATCGGCTTGTATTAAAATATCATAATGAATCTTTATAGGCGTGATTTGCCATGGTCAATTAAAAAAGTTATCTAGTTACAAATTTCTTACTTTATAACATAAAATCTCCTACTTTTGAAGAGGGGTACCTAATGAGATTTGAGTTCTATATTTTCATAAGAAAATGTATTTGAATTAAAAGGAACATTAGATCAAATCTTTATCTATCCTAAATATGTTGGAGATTTGAAAATCTAAGAAAAGCCTTTTATGATAAATACTAGCTGTTGCCCGTGACTCCGTCCGCGTGGATTTTGGAAATAAATTTTTTTTAGCTATAAATGGTAGCCTATGTTCTTTCTCAGGGTCTAAAGATTGTCTGTGCCAAATTTCATAAAAATCGGTTTAGCGGTTTAAGCGGGAAAGCGTAACAGACAGACAGAGATACTTTCGCATTTAAAATATTAGTAGGGATTTGTAAAAATAGTTAGTAACTGTATGGTGTTGGTTTTCTAACATATAACCTGTAAATTCTCGAATGAGGAAGCTTTAATAATTTATTATTAGGTAAATATGCAACCGCATCGATTTCAGTTTTATTAGTAACGTTATCTTTAATTTAATATTTTTTCGTGATATGGAATCAAAAGTAATAAAAAAGGTATTTCTTGGACAATATTTAACATAAAAGGAAAAGTTAAGCCAGGAATGAGGCAGAATATTTTTAAAAGCTTTTATTAATTATTTATGTATATTTGAATCGTGCCAATTAAAATAAATGTGTGACGAAGACTCGAAATTTCGATTCTTGCTGAATAACAAAATTTTAATAACTATTCCTTTCCCTCAGAACAGTGAAGGGTTAAAGGAACTTAAAGATCTGTTCAAACAGTTCCTAAAAAAAAAGTAAAGGCTTAATCAGTTCCAAATAAAATATTTATTTACTTAATAATATCAGTATAATATCATCTTACATCATAATTTTTTTACCTGTGTTATACGTGCGTATAAAGTTATACTTCTTTATTTATTGTAGAGTGATCTTATGTTTCTAACTATTAAGTCATAGTATCCTATTTTAGCGTTTGAAACTAACTTCATAGTGTCTGTTTTATATGACCAAATACCAAATATTCAAAAAAATTGGTCAAGTGCGAGTCGGACTCGCGCACGAAGGGTTCCGTACCATTATCTATGCAACATAAGGCAACGTTATTAGTATCGAGCAAGAAACGGTAAAAAAATCATGTTTGTTGTATGGGAGCCCCCCTTAAATATTTATTTTATTTTATTTTTAGTATTTGTTGTTATAGCGGCAATAGAAATACATCATCTGTGAAAATTTCAACTCTCTAGCTATCACCGTTCTTGAGATACAGCCTGGTGACAGACGGACGGACGGACGGACAGCGAAGTCTCAGTAATAGGGTCCCGATTTTACCCTTTGGGTACGGAACCCTAAAAAGAACTTTAAATGTCATCAATGTACTTACATGTGAAGTAGTCTATCTTATTTATAAGGTCTTTACTTCAAAAGAAGGAAGCTCTATATTTAGGTACACAACGACTACTTAGATGCTTCGATATAAATATAAAATATTAATTGTGATATTACCACAAAGCCATCAGCACGTATTGTGAAGGTTTCTTTGTAATAGTTATTAAGACGCAAGATTTCATCTGTACAAGGTTCGACAAATGATCCAATCTTTCACGATTCTGCGCAATGCTGTTTCTAGATGTAGCACGCAATGACATGCACTGTTGTAGCTAAATAGATCGTATCATCAACTTTATCTTTTCCTTAATAATTGACGCTTGACGTTTTATTTCATTAAAAAAAGTTCTAAAGAGTTCTAAGTGAGGTTATGAAACGAAATACTTAAAAAAAATTACATTAAAACAAAAAAAGAACGCTATGAAATACTTTTTTATTTTTGCCATTGCAGGGGGGTTAAGTAAACATTAAAAATTCCAGTACACAGAAATAATATAGATACCTATACTAATACATAGATACGCTTAAAGATAATAAAAGCGGGATAAAGGTAAGCTAAATTAATGCATGAGTTTGGATTAATTTAGCTTACCATTAGATACTTTGGTATTGTTTGTGTCGTTGACCTACTCGTATTTAGTGCATTAGTCTCGAAGACCTAAGTAATTAATGTTGTTTTGACATGATGTCCCAAAGTTAGATTAGCTCTATAAACTGAAAATCTCGTTTTAGAACTTGATATAACAAGAGAAGGCCTGTGCAACGAAATCTAAACGTTCGGTAAATGTCATAAGGCATTTATGACGCACTTATGAAGAATTAAGCCGCATTTTGTGCAAGTCTATCTATCGAGCCAGGTCAGTGTCATTTTAGACGTGCAATATTTTCTCTAATAAACAAATTTATAAGAAGTAAAAATTTTGATACTTGTACAATTTGCAGACTAACCATTTGAAATTATATGCCTTTGCTCTATTGTTATTTTTTATACCTTTGGCTTTATCTCGCAGAAACTGCTATTTAAAATACAATTGGCTTTGTTGATGGTATATAAGTATCCTCTTTGGTTAACAACATGTTATGTGTACAACAGAAATTAAAAGGTTCTTTAAAGGTTTCTGTAATTATGTGAATGTACCAAGGTAAGAAAAATAGATTTTACCTGTCCGTTTGGATACGTATTATTAGATAGTAGTAAATATATATATATATATCGCAAATCGAGTTGGACATTTGTGCACCAAATAAGAAACAAATATAACATATACCTACTCGTGACACCATAATAGATAATGCTTTTAGCATTAAGTCCGCCTATGTACTTAATTGTGCTGAAAGTTTTAAATAATAAATAAATAAAAAATCCCTTTTTTATTCCATTTCCGTCTAACTTGGTTCTTTACTAAGTCAGATTATTTAACGTGACAAATTTCGCAAACAAAAGATGCATCTTAATTTTTTCCAGCACTGTGTATTATGAATATTTTCTTGCATCTTGTATAGGTAATGAGTTCAATATCTTCAGTGAGACCCGAAAGAAATCAGCAAACATAAATAAGTTAAATGTCTAAATGTACATAATAAAAAACCGCCGATATTTCTTTATTCGTCAACTTACAGTCAAGACTCACAGTGCCTTATTGTCTCAATACAAAACGAGACGCTTTGTGTAATGCGAAAATATCATTAAGTGGTATTGTACCAAATAATAAGCTGTACAAACAAATCCATCAGCTTTATTGTGTTCAGTTATACAACTGTTGTGTGCATAGGTACTGTGGCCTCGAAGATGGACGCACAATTATTGTTAGTAATGATAGTACGATGACTGCCGTTAAAACAAACTATGCAGAATTATTATTTTAGTTGCAGAATTAAAAAAAATACTTTTTATTTGATCAAGATTGTTTTGACAACTACAAACCAAATCTAAAAATCAAAACAAATCAAAAGTAGGTATGTCATAATATTTGTGTGTTAAAAACAAAATCAAAAGTTTAACCTTCATTACTTAAAATGTTTATTTGTATACTTTTAATTATGTTATGAAGATGCAAACATGATCCGTGTTAAAATTATTAAAATGAATCCGTCAAAATGGCGGCTCGCGTATCCTTGTGCATAGTCGAAAAAAAATATTTTCGCGATGCATATACTCAATACTGTCTACTCATGTTCATAATATGAGTATATACCAAAATATAAGTCAAAATGTACACAGCTATATGGCAATGAACGGAACATTTCCTTATATATAAGAAAATATTTAGTTCAATGACTTATTGATTATGTACAATATACACAATTTCTTTTGTTTTAATAACTTCAGACTAAGTACTTACTTCAGCAGTGAATGCATTATGAAACTATAGAGCAGTTTTAAAACGAAATTCATTGAAATATATGTTTCTTTATAAAAATGGTACTTTTAAATTATTATGTTAATAATTTATAATATATGTATTACGAGTAATAATATTTATATTTGTAATACATATCCTACATACCACGGACAGTTAAAATAGATTTGTCTTTATATATTATATATAATCCACTATTGGAACTACTAAAGGTCTTAACGCAGACTTATACCATAGAATCGTGTTATATTTCAGAAAGTTTAAAGAGAGTGGCAAATAATCAATTATTTAGACATTGATAATATTATTATATACCTATGTACTGTCAATGACAGCATAGATACCTAGTAGTGAACTTATAATTGAATGTATTCATTTTTAAATAATCACTGTATGATATTAAACTATGTACCATTGTTTATATATAACTAAGTATAGATGTATATAACAGTTCTCACATCACATTATTGCTGGTACATTGTATTATTTAATAAACTACAATGACAGTGGAATAGTTTGCTTTATCTCAAGGAACAATTTGACTCAATGCCTGTACTTAAATTGTTGAGTGTGGAATTTTCTGAGTCATGTTCAATCAGTCAACTTCGTTCTACGAAACGTATAAGCCGGGATTCGCTTTTAGAACTATATACGAATAACAGTTAAAGATAAAAAGGCTGATACTGGCTTAGCCAAGGTTTGAATTCACGGGAAAAATTTAAAGAAAATAACGTAAAAAGAATGTTTTTAGTTCTAATATAATATCTACTTAGAAGAGTGAGAACTTAGAATCCCAAAACTATCTCTCCGTGGCTGCCTCTTATCATACTTACAAAGATATAATAATAATAAACTAGGAAAGTTTTGGCTACGTTTACGACTATCGGGGTTCTTGCTTATCCTATGCTCAAATTAGCCCACAGTTAGACGCGTGTATTTTGTATTCAGACGCTTCAGAGACATGACTTTGTAATAGGTTTTCATTGCCTAATAATAATCTAGGAATGAGTTTATTTATTTTCATCATTATATGATATAACATTACCTAAGAGAATGCAACTTTGAGTTAATAATCTGGTCGCCATCAAGTGTGTGAACTGTAAACCTATTATAAATATAATACAAAGGCGTTTCAATGATTTCGTATGCTATTTTTGTACAAGTATTTTATCAATATTATATTTTGATCTTCTAACTAGAGATTTAGTTGATTTTAAAGTTTTACACTTTTGTTGTGTTAGAAATTAATTAGAAAAATAATTTTCTACCATAATCACGCACGCTGTTATAAAAATGCGACACGACCACAGAATAGATAGAAGATAGACACGACGCAGCACAGACTACATGTCATACAGTTCTTTGTTACTGTGGCAACTCACTGATGTTTAGTTATTTCATCACTATAAAGGTAGTTACTCTGAAGGTGGAATAACTCAGGATAAATAAAAAAGTAAAAGTTGGTGCTTACATGCATACATGTAATAAATTACGTAGAAGATAAAGGCAAAAATTACCTTTTTTAGGGTTACGTACCCAAAGGGTAAAAACGGGACCCTATTACTGAGACTTCGCTGTCCGTCCGTCCGTCCGTCCGTCCGTCCGTCTGTCACCAGGCTATATCTCAAGAACGGTGATAGCTAGACAGTTGAAATTTTCACAGATGATGTATTTCTATTGCCGCTATAACAACAAATCCTAAAAATAAAATAAAATTAATATTTAAGGGGGGCTTCCATACAACAAACATGATTTTTTTACCGTTTCTTGCTCGATACTAATAACGTTTCCTTATGTTGCATAGATAATGGTACGGAACCCATCGTGCGCGAGTCCGACTCGCACTTGAGCAATTTTATATATTTCTTTTATTTGCTGTACTAAAAAAATAACTTTCTTAGAAAATACTGTATTTCTTTAACAACATAGAAAATATTACCGATAAGCTAGCAAGAAACTTGTCGAGGTACTAAAACTAACTGTGCAGTTGTTCTTAGTACTTACTAACCCAGATTGTTCAAAATGTTATCGGTTCTAAGCTGTGCTTACAGCCACTAAGTCAATGGCATGTGTGTTTTAAATTTCTCATTTTATTTTTGAGGTTAGGTATCGAATATAAAACGGTTTTATTTGAGCTAAAAATGTTATAGATTAGCTTTACAATAAATTATAATACTTTTATCTTTACTTATTCGTATTAGTATTGCTATACAACGTATCAATACGTCCAATCTTTTGGACATGTTGCCTATGCGACATAGACAAATATTTTTCTGCTTAATTTATACTTTTTTTTTAGTTTTCGGGGAAATATATTGTATCTTTATAGGTTATATAAGGAGATATAATTATTAAATATGATACATTATACATGTATGAGGGGAATGATTTACATAAACATGTTTAAGTTTAACTTAACGTAATGATGCCAACTTTAAAGAAAACTTCTTCCTTTACTTAAACTTATCCCAGCGATGTGTTAGATATTCATTATTATTAAATTCTATGGTTAAAATAATATTTAATATTTTAATATCTATTATCTTCTAATATATAAAATTCACGTGTCACAGTGTTAGTTACCATACTCCTCCTAAACGGCTCGACCGATTTTCTTGAAATTTTGCGTACATATCCGTTAGGTCTGAGAATCGGATAACATCTATTTTTCAAACCCCTGCTTGACATTTGTAAGACAAAATGACGTTTGCCGGGTCAGCTAGTTCTTATATATAAAATTCACGTGTCACAGTGTTAGTTACCGTAATCCTCCGAAACGGCTTGACCGATTTTTATGAAATTTTACATGCATATTCAGTAGATCTGAGAATCGGCCAACATCTATTTTTCAAACTTTTTTTTTTAGTACGGCAAAACAACGTTTGCCGGGTCAGCTAGTAACTATATATAATTACCACCAACATCTATTTAATCAGTTGAGATAAGTATATTATCTCAATTAGTTACAATCTTTGTGCATTTAATCCAATACGGCATACAATTTTTACACATTCATAAGTAATGTATAATAATTATTGTATGTAATTATAGGCAGCATATGGACCGTACACGTGAACACAATAACTAATAACAATGAAATTATTATTCCACTTCATGAGTTGAGATTACAATAAAAACTGCAGAATCATTACTAGAAATTATTACAATTAAGGATAATTTTAAATTAATGATGCTTATACTGTGAATTATGTTGAGCTACACGCAAATCGTCTACGTGGTAAAATAGGTATAAATATATCTACATAAATATTGTATTAATACTTGAAGTATATATTCTATAGCCCTTTTCACAAAAGTTAGCTGGACAGACTGCCATAGAATTTGATATAAATGAAGAACAGAAAACAAATAGAGCTTTTAAAAAAAATCCTTATTAAAATAAATATTTACACACACAGCTACATGTTTAATAGTAATACACTCACACACACATTAATGACAATAATAAATACGAAATCACATCATCATAACATTACGACTTTTTCCCATGGGGGTAGGAAGAGACTATAGAGCGCCATCTGCTACGATTCAAATATACTTCCTTGGCTTTATCCACACTCATACATCTGGCCATACATGCCTGACGGTTGTAAGTGCTTACGCACTTGCCCATTTTGGAGTATCCGGGCGATGACATCGGAGTATATATTTTTTCGAAATCACAAAACATTCGAATTTCAAATACTACGCCTGGTGGCTGGTATTCCCAACCTTGAGAGTACCAGGCGTAATATGTTGTTATTGTACAACGCTTTAAGTAAAATCTTAAGCACTAGATTTTAAACGTTAAAACACATCTAAGTGTTACACAGCTAAAAAAAATTGGCACGCAAAAACTTGAGTTGCAAAGGATATTCATTACGAAGCAGCAGTACAACTTCTACAACAAGACCAATGTGCCGACATGGTAGTCATTCAACCGGTTTTGTATCCTGCCTTTTGCGATGTGAACGTAGCTAGTGGCAGCTTCGTAGGCCAATATTAATAGTTACAACTTTGTAATACAATTGTGTTCTTGCTGTGCAAGTTTTTTAAACGAATGGCCTTACAAAGGACACTGCAGCAAATAACTAACTTCTCAAAAACTATGTCAAAAAATTACAAAAACTAATCTCTTTTATAACCATCAGATCCAGACACAAATAGTTTCCAACGTCCTATAAGTAATTGGCGGTAGAAAAGTTAATAGAGTATTGATTTGATGCTCTAAGGCTCGTATGGTACTGATATGAGATACAACTATTTGACTTCAGTAAAATCGCATTTGGCTCATGGGACTAAATGAGTAGATAACTGATCACATTCGGTCATCAGGTATTTCCAGTAACTTAGAGAAGAATAAAAAGGCATCAGTAATGAACCGCATATATCCGGTAGCGATAATTGAAAATTGGCAGCAATATTGCAAAAAGTACGGTTCTAAAATATGATTGGTTCATTGAGCTTATATCCGAACATTACTTAAAACTGTACCCAGTAGGTTAAATCTCGAAACATCTGAATTCAAATTGTCACGTTATACATACGTGGCAATTGCTGTTTAAATTACGTATCAACAATGGTATGACACGAACGCAAACCGATGTTTTTATTTCGTGACTTTGAACTGGCGTATGTTACAAAAAAGCTGTAGAAGTTGCTTTATTCTGACGCACTTAATATCTACAATCTGACGGCGGACTACATCTAGATGAGACTATAATTAACTTGGCTAGAATAACTTGATTATTAATGACCATGAGTGTGTCGGTTATGTGCCTGCCGTACTACCTGCTACAGTTCTATATTAACAATTCAGGATAATAAGCTTTTACATAATGTTCTTGCAAGACGATACTATAATTTCGTATGTTTTGCATATCTATTCAGTATAACAATAACTAAAGTAATTGTTATATTATCTCTAGAAGGAAATAATGTCATTTACAAGTAACTCGTTAGGCGTGTTATCGCTGCCTTGTATTTAACCTTACAAAACGGTCTATCATTTATTTACAAACTGGCAATCAAAACTAGGCTTCGAATAGGGTAAGGTTTTGGTTAATGTCTTAAACGTGTAAACTTATTATGTTAATGATATCGTGACAGTTAAAAATATCTTTCGACTTCGATTCGAAAATCTCAGAGAAGCCACTATACAATATTAATATTTCACAGAGATTACTATGTTAGAATAGATAAAGACGTTATAGAGTTTATAAGATTGAATGTATTAAGTGAAATTGTATTTTCCTCAACACAGAAGTTAAATAATTTAATTATTTCTACTAGAATTATGCAGTTATAAGAGTGAGTCATTTTAGAACCGTGTTATTCACTGATAACAAATATGAATGGAAAATAAATCGCGTGCTATGTGGTCGATTGAATGCGTCACGTGCGGCTTACCTTAACGTTAATTTAATATGACTTGTCATAATAATTTGACTTGTGTTTTTATGTAAACAAACAATTACTTATTATTCTGATAGTCAGTAACAGATTGCATTGTTTTAAGAAATTACTATAGGAATACATTTTTTCACAGAGATTTATTATTTTAACTGTATTCATTGAGCGCAGTTTTATTTTTATTTTTTTATACTAATAGGGTGGCAAGCAAGTATACGGTCCGCGGTCTGCCTGATGGAAAGCAGTTACCGTAGACTTTAGCAACGTCGGTTTATTTTACATTATTGTGTTGTGAGCTGTGAAGATATTACAGGTTGTAAATACAACTTATAAATAACCTTCTCGACGTCTAAAAATAGTTGATTTAGCAATTATTAAATAATTTGTGTTATACGAACAAAAATGACGTGACACTGGGTTTCTGGTCAACAGACGAACATGAACGCTGGGGTCATAAGGTCAATGTTGATGCGAAACGAATCACAAACTGTTTAGCTTCCAAACCGTGGAATACTAATGAGTTTATTTTTTATTACTCATACCGAGAGCTAAAATTGTTTTATTAGTAAATCTGCCGCAAGGTCGGTCAAGATTTAACCTTCAGTAGTTTTTTTTTAATATATTTATACACGAGGTGCCTCAGTAATGTTAAGGATGTGCACTTCCGCAATCAGTGGTTTACCAAAGAAAGTCGTCAATAATATTAGCTATATATACTAACTACATTCCTTTTTCCAAAAAATAAACATAGCTATATTTTTAGAAATTTAAAGTTACGTCATATTTTTTCTTTTGGCAATCGTTAATTGACTATTTATTTATGTTTTCATAATAATTGTTTTGAATTTTCTATGGTGTTATGTTATATTAAGTACTTAATTCACATATCTAAGGCCAAATAAGTCCCCTGTGTTTGAATGTGTTTGGTTATTTTTAGACACAATAGCGCTACTAGGTAAATGATCATTTAAAATAAGCAAAAATATTAGCAAGGAATCTATTGGATGTGTATTGATTAAAAAAGCAATATTAGTTTTAGACATACAATCAGTGTTTCGGCTCGCAGGTATGTCGAAAAATAAAACCAAGGTAATCTAGTAAATATTTTTCAATACGATATTAACTTATGCAACAATGTGTGTAGGTATTTATGCAAATAAAACATTCATATTATAAAAAAAAACATTACTAAAATTTATATTAAATAAAGGTTATGTTGAATATATATAGCTGCATAGAGTAATAAAACAAACAAATTTATAATGAAGTCTAACATTATTACTTTATTTATTTTCTTAGGATCGCAAATACGCACGTTAGCTAGTTCATAATAGTGTAGTATAACAAATAACGATAAATATTTGTGATTAAATAACATAATATTATGTAGAGTCTTAATAGAACGCAAGGTACACAAGTGTGGTAAGTGTGCGACTTTTTACTCGGCGAATTAGATATATATATATAATAAGATTTCCCCTTTTTTGCAGCAATTTTCACTTATACTTCGCTCCTATTGGTCGTAGCGTGATGTTATATAGCCTGTAGCCTTCCTCGATAAATGTACTATTCAACACTGAAAGAATCTTTCCAACCGGACCTCCTGAGATTAGCGCGTTCAAACTAACAAACAAACTCTTCAGCTATATAATCTCTAATATATAAAATTCACGTGTCACAGTGTTAGTTACCGTACTCCTCCGAAACGGCTTGACCGATTTTTTTTAAATTTTACATGCATATTCTGTAGGTCTGAGAATCGGCCAACATCTATTTTTCAAACCTTTTTTTTAGTATGGCAAAACAACGTTTGCCGGGTCAGCTAGTTTTAGTATAGATACAGATTGGAGAATAAAATCACATTGTAACTATTCCTGTATCTATAAGTACGTAATATGCAGCATCGATGCCATAACACAAACATACTTTGGAGACAAGAGGACGCGGGACGTTGTGTGAAATGTCCATAAATATCTGTTTACTAGCTGCCCCGGCAAACGTTGTTTTGCCATACAATTCTGTGTAAAAATCAACAACAAAAAATTTCATCAAAATCGGTCCAGCCGTTTAGGAGGAGTTCAATTACAAACACACGTACAGAAGATTTATACTATATAAGTATAAAGATTTATGTTCAAAATTAATGATTCTAAAACTTTTTGCTAAAATAGAATAATTCTGAATGCTGGCTACATATAATTATGAAAATCAGATATTAAGAGGAAGAAATCGTGGTATAATATAAACTGGCTAATCTAAGTATCTAAACATTTTATGGTAATGCTGTAACTAACGCAGCAGAGCTTTTTTCTTTTCTTTTTTTGATTACACTCAAAATTCAAGGTCAGTCCTTGGGGGAAGCCCCATCCTAATGTTGTCATATCAACCAGGTAAGTGAACGTCGCATTATTTATTATATAATATATATAAATAATGACGTAGGTACGTACATAATGTGTATATTTATTTAGATTATTTGGCTTAAAAATCTTTAAAAATAATAATTTTGTTAGTTAAATTACCTTTGGTAGAAAAACGTACCTTAGTACCTACGCATACCTATTTGAAAAATTCGTATTTTAAATATTTACAAAGTACTTATGTAATTAATATTGACTTCTATTGCCCCCTACCCCCTATTGGTGAGAGTTTGCCTCGCTCTTGACAGGTTTTTTTGGTAATTAGAAACATTGTACAGTTATGTTATGTTAAAATCATGTTTATGCATTTGTATGTCATTACAAACGTTTGGTAAATTGTCATTATATTGATAATATTTTAAGATTTTTTAGTTCATGGTTAACCTTAGTTTAAGAAATCAGTATTATAATTTGTCACGAATGTCAGTGCCATCTATAAGGAAGTATTTTGTTTCCAGTTTTTATGTATAACTTATGCAGATGTTCGTATTTATGTTTACGAAAATTCTAATTTTTATTAAAAAAATACATCATATAAGTCATTTTAATAATTAAGTATGCTTAATTTATTTAAAAAAACGTAGTTGTTACCGTTATGCTGCCATGGAGACTAAAACTTCTTAGAAATTGGTATATTAAAGTAAAAAAAAAATTCTGAGAAACTTAACAGACAGCTAATAATAATAATCTTCGAATATATTGTTAGGAATTATCCTTGTCTATGACATAATATGGCGAGCTCAGTGGAGATTGCGATACAGTGAGGGTAATATAGAGAGCACCTATATGGGTTGACGTCCTTCGAAGGTCGAAGAGGGACAGGATTCGGAAGGTAGACTACTGATCATTTTCAACCTACATTTTATAAATATATTTTATCTATATAATGTTATAGGTACATTCATGTAATGCATGTTACTTGCAGCTTGCAGGTATATTAATGTGTTTGTACAACTGTTCTTATGTACTATCAATTAAAAAGAAATTCGACACATTAAAACACGGAAGAATCGGTAATTATGTTCTCATCTTATCGATACTTTTTCTTAATTTTTTTATCGATTGAAGACATGTTCCATCTAGAATTCAATGTCAATAAATAAACCTTCAGTTGAATTTTCAATTACACAATAGGTACATTACATCGTGCCTCATTTGTTTTCCTTAAAACAATCGGCTGTAAAACCAAATAAATCTGTAGTAGCAGGCTATTGAAATCTAAACATCAGATTACGATAAACACTTTTAACTCTTGGGGTACTAAGTAATTATTTACCGACTTTAAAAAGGTCCTAAATTTGTCTGTATGTTTTTTTTATATTTGTTACCTCCTAACTTCTAACTGGGTGAACGGATTTTAATGAAAGCTGGTGGTTGCCGTGTGGTCCCATTGGCACCAGGTCTGGATGTCAGGATCTGATGGTTATCTTATAATCTGATGGTTATATCCTGTGATGATGAAGGTATAACAATGTTAATTATGTCAATACAGACTCTATTATTACACTCAAACATCCTCAATTTAAATGTCTTTATATGCATCAAAAACCTATTTTATATATTTGTCAGTTTAAAACAATGCAATTATGTATGACGCAGGTTATTACTTTGACAAATTGAATTATACCAAATCTAGTTATTATAAACAAAGGATACAAATTTTCTTTGTTCCTTTTTAGGGTTCCGTACCCAAAGGGTAAAAACGGAAACCCTATTACTGAGACTTCGCTGTCCGTCCGTTCGTCCGTCCGTCCGTCCGTCTGTCACCAGGCTGTATCTCAAGAACGGTGATAGCTAGACAGTTGAAATTTTCACAGATGATGTATTTCTATTGCCGCTATAACAACAAATACTAAAATAAAATAAAATAAATATTTAAGGGGGGCTCCCATACAAAAAAACTGATTTTTTTTACCGTTTCTTGCTCGATACTAATAACGTTGCCTTATGTTGCATAGATAATGGTACGGAACCCTTCGTGCGCGAGTCCCACTCGCACTTGACTAATTTTATTATGATTGTAATAATAAACTATAAATAACAATTTTCGTATGTTGTAGACAGTGTACGTCATTAACGAATAGTTTTACAATAAATTTTATGAAAATATTCTGTTACACGTTTTATTTTACATGAACAAATTTTTTCCGTATTTAATTGTTTAATAAGCGCGTTAATTCCAGAACTGCGCCCTGTACCCTATCCAATAGGCACTTACATTTCAACTGATTATGTAAGTTTATCATCACATGAGAAAACTATTTTTTCATTTATACTATATAAAGCTGAAGCGTTTATTTTTTTATTTGTTTGAACACGCTAATCTCAGGAACCACATGTCCGATTTAAAAAAAAAATTCACGGTTGGATAGTACATTTATCGAGGAAGTTTATAGCCTACATATTATAACGCTGTGCCTAATAGGAGCGAACGATCAGTGAAAAATGATGCAAAAATGGGGATAATTTACAAAATTCCACGCGTAAGTCGTGGGATACAGCTAGTCCAGAATAAAAGAGTAGACTTCAGTTTGTAGAGAATTTGTAATGTAAATAAATAAATAAATATTTATGGACATTTCACACAACGTCCTCTGGTCCCAAGCTAAGCTTATAAGTATGCTTGTGTTATGGGTACCAGAATACGGATATAATACATATACTACTTTTCTTTTGTAAATACATACTTAAAATACATAGTAAACACCCAGACGCAGTAGAAACATTTATTTGACAATTAAAAACATCACACAAATTATTGTCCTGACCGGGAATCGAATCCGAGACCTCAAAATTAGTTTCATAATATTTTTAATATTATTTCTTTATTCAGTTTAATTAGTATCATAATTAATTATAAATAAATTAAAATGATAAATAAATACCTACCGATATTTTTGCCTACACGAATCGAGAAGTAATTTCGCACAGTATACTGTCCATATTAATATATACTAGCTATTACTATCGACAATATGGCCTATTGTTTAAAATATTACGAGTGTCAAAGAATCGTTAATCGATAAAACATGGGTGTCTCGATTATATTTTATGAACCTTTGTTATATAAAATTAATCTTAGAATTAGTATCATATTATAGTATACACACGGCCAATTTTTAATGGTAGTTAATATTTTATGTAATTACTTTTACAGTTCTTATATAGCTAACTAGTAAAGTGGTATTTTTTTCTATTGCGATTTGATAGCATAACGATATCATAATTATTTTAGTTAAGCTTATGGCTTGATAGCATTCGACCCTACCGTTTTATGCCGTTTTATGGTATTTTATTATTCAGTTATTTACATAACTACCACGAGTACTTGTTCTTAATACTTTCTGGTTTTTAATAATTTGAGAAATTCATAAATACCAATAGACAATAAAACTGAAACCAAGAGCTGACACTGTATACCTACTATAGTAGACATCCACTGTAAGTTAAACAAAACAATGTTTTTCTGACACAAATATCGAGTCCACTTCTAATTAGGATTAAACAAGCTAAATTGTATAAATGCCTGAAACTAATTAAAAATATACCTATAAACTTAAAATATAGGTCATGTTGTCGAGTCTCACGAAATAATTTAAAAGTCGAATGGTCGGTGCAAAATATGTCTTTTTAAATAAGTAGGTACCGTTCATGTTTGGATTTTCAAAGCAATCGTCGCAACGGCTATCTCTGAGGCGCCAGTACTCAAGACCTGTTTAGTTATCTCCCGACCGGTTAACTGTGCATATAATTCAGAAATATTTTATGCCATTACGGAAGTTATTCTTTTATATTCACTTTAAATAACATAAAATTGTGATATATTTTTACCTTGGAAGAATAAACAACATAATAAAATTTACATAGGTATTGTCATTAATTGTTGTGTTAAATGTGTTTTTAATTGTATTCGTTTATGTAGACCTTTTAAAATTAATCTTCTGTGGAACCTAATTTTTTTAAATATCTATGTGTATTTATGTCGAGTAATGGAAAGTGACGATGAAGAATAGATAGAATTACAAGTCGCATTCTTTTTATTTTGTTATAAGTAAAGCTAAACGCCAATCGAAATAGGTGATTTTAGTATCATTGTTACTTTTAGGCGTAAACGCAAAACAAAACATTCTCTAATAGGTAGCAAACATATTTTTTGCTCATTCAAAACATAGTATAAAACTGTTTACATTTCAAAATAATCAAAAGATCTTTTTAACGATTGAGATTACATGCTTATCCAAATTTCATATCAATAAGAAATGCTTAACAAATAATCTCATTATTACTTTGCCCGACATAGAAATCTATGCAATCTTATACCACAAATTAGCAAAATATATGACGTAAATTATTTTTTTCGAATAACATGTGCAAATAATATGTTATGTTAGATATCTTAGTTTGCATTTACATATCTTTGATAAAGGTATTAAGTTTTTGAAGGAAAAAATACCTTTTAATATGATAATTTGTGAGATCTATTTTATATAAATAAGATATTTTATTCAATGAATTTTGCTGAATATTCATCTGAGTTACTGTTTTGACGACCTTTTAGATAATTCTGTACGTACTTCCGGTTAACTTGTTTACCGGAATAGTATATTAGTATGCATAATAGATATTCTTTTGGGTCAAATCAATCTTCCTAGTAAGGGTCGTTCATGTTCAAGTAATTCTCATTCTTATGAGGTTGCAATCAGTATGGAAATCGAATACAAATAAAGGCAGTTGTAAATAAGGTAGTTGCGATTTAATTTATATCGACCAAAGTTTTCCAATAGGTAGAAAAACTCGTGTTCATATTGCGTAAAACGAAACCTACGTCTCTCTCTCTCTCTAGCCCATTAATGTCCCACCGTTGGGCACTTACACTCCTCCACTTCTAAAGGGACTATAATCTTAAATTTAAATTTAAGTAGTTGATAATCTGTGATCTCACCTAACGGCCCAGCCGAAGACCAGCGCTGGTTTTCAACTAGCAATCCAGCTGAGCTGTGGCCGTTTCGTGACAGACACTGTTGGGAAGTCTTTTTTTTAGTTTTTAGTTTTGTTTTTATTTTATTTCTTGTTCTTATGTCAACTTACTTTCCTTGTCTGCTGTACTGTTTTCAACTGTGTTCTGTTATGAATATATTATTTTCTTTCTTTCTCTTCTGCTTTCTATAGTTCCGCGCTGACCAGTTTTACGTCTCTCACAGCAGACGTTAACTGCTTATATTCTCCCTTAGTACAACCTGGTGACAAACAGACTGACGGACAGCGAATTCTTAGTAATAGGGTGCCGTCTTACCTTTTGGTACCTAAAAATCGAACCCTAAAAATCGGAGCTACATGAAGCAATAATATATTCATTTATGTATATTAATTTTGTAATTATATTTAGGTACCTACTTGGAAATTGTCTAATTAAGTTCGATATCATATTAACGTCATCCGGCCATTAAATTTTACGATATACATAAATATTTAATATTTTTTATTTTTAAACACTTGGAATGCTCACTAAAAGCAACAAGTAATACAAACATGCAATTCACCGATAGTTAAGCATTTCGATGAATTTAAACTTTCATCTTTTTAGCATATTATTTCTTTCATGACATCAAGTTATAAGAAAATCGAAATAGTAAGTTATACTTAACCATATACCTTCCTATGAAAATGGTTAAGGTCCACGTCTTTTTATAAATAACTAGTTGACCCGGCAAACGTTGTTTTGCCGTACTAAAAAAAAAAAAGATTTGATAAATAGATGTTGGCCGATTCTCAGACCTACTGAATATGCATGTAAAATTTCATAAAAATCGGTCAAGCCGTTTCGGAGGAGTACGGTAACTAACACTGTGACACGTGAATTTTATATATTAAATTATGTATGGTGTTCGAAAATTAAAATTTTGATTAACCATTAATCTATTGAAATTAATGGTATTTTATTATTTCTATAAGAAAAGAAACGAACCATCTATGTTCTATATGAAAAGAAACGCACTCTTTATGTCTACATCAATATAATCGTCCAGTTGTCCCAAATTATGTATCGTAGTCAAAAGTAAATAATTACATAGCGTTGACAAACACGGACAGATATCTTTGTTGAAGTGATTTGCTTAGAAATTAACGGGTGTTGCGCCCGTGTCAAACTAATGACCTACTTCAATTGTCAAATTTATTGTTTTTGTCTACAAAATATTCAATATTCTATGAATTGGTTTAATGCTATTTCAATAAAATTAAATGTTACAAAAACGGTATCATTTCCACGGTAAAATTGACTAACAAATAGTTTTAAGTTGCACTAATAAAATTTAAGTCTTTATAACTAAAATAGAGAATTATTTTACAGATTTTAACAATAAAGATACTTTACCTAAATAATTATACTCGCCGTTTAATTGCATGTTTTTCTTTATCCTTAGACATATCTATCTATATTCATTTTGCGTAACTAAATAATTACTCAAACTATAAATATCTGTCTACTAAATCGGTGGAGAATAATAGGAGTAAATGGAGAGAGTGGACGCTGCGTGAGAACTATTTTATTTGCATATTTATGCCCGATTCGTAATACCTACACGCTTATTGCCAACCTGTACGGCTCGTGGCCCGGCAGGGCAAAGCGGAGAAAAAAAACCTGTACGGCTTATTTATGACACCCATGTTCCCAATTTCTTGGCACAATATATTACCAAATATGTAATTTATATTTAAGGCGGGTCATGCAAAATAAATGACATGACATATATTGTAAATTGAAACATACAACACAAAGTTCTTAAAAAATTCATTTAAATGGATTGCTTCTAATTTCTTCTGAATTATTGATAACGTCTCCGAAACTGACACTAATAATATAGGTACAGGCGCCCACAACCGGTTGGTTCTCACAAAAATGCAAGAGAAAATAAACAACGTATGGGAAACACAGGCTCCAAATGCCATAAAAGAAATGAATAATATTTTAAAACAAAATTTCCAACTAATTGTATAAACTCTGAAAGTGGAACAAGCAATGTTGCATGACGGGTCAAGAATGTTACAGATTCCAAAACAAAATATTAAAACTTACTAAAAGAGACATTTTTCTTAGAATCTATAAGTTGTTTATTAAATTAAATTAAGTAGCATAATGGCGTTCTCGTCAAGGTATCAGTCTTGTAATTTTGTAAGATAGTGGACAAAATCCAGTGTTGTTCAGATCTCTGCTGAAATCTTCGATGATATACGAGTACATTAAACTCAAAAAATAAAATAGACTATTAATTTACATCAATGCTTATAAGCCTGTTATCAGTCATTTTATAACTTTATTATCTACTAAAGAAGATAAAAATAACTTTTTAATTGTTTATAAGAAAAAGTTGACGCTAAGTCATCGCCAGTATAACTTAATTACTTCACCTCGAATAACCGCACCGCGGGCTATTTTTGGCACATACCTGGACCAATGGAAAGCGATGCGAGTTGCCTCGGGAACCTGTAATCAACTTGTCCGCTCGTTTATCTTCCCTTCTTCGCGGATAAACGGAGTTTAATTCAGACGAATTTCGAGAGAACATTACTTCATCTTTATGCTCTTTCATTTTTGATATATTTCTTCACATTAATTATACGCTGATAAAGTTCCATTCAAGATCCACAAGACGGTTGACAAATAAAACTACAAACAGTATTTGACAAAATAATGAACGCCACTAACGGAGTCTAAGACTTAAGCCACTTAGGCAATAGCAAGATAATTCCCACCAAAATCGTAAATAAAGCTACATTTTGCTCAATTTTTTAAATAGAAACTGGCTATCACAAAAACGAATCCCACAAATAACGTTATTAAGAATTAAAACTAAATTACTTTTAGAAAACTATAGCTATCTCAAGTATATGTGTTTAAGAGATCGCGAGGCAAACAGTTTTGGTCTTGCGTATATTCTGCAAGGCTATTCAAGATTCCAAGCACGCGGCATCGCGCCGAAACAACCTTGTTGCAAGGCTTTTTGGTTGCAAAGCATCGACTTTAGTTTCTGTGACCCCTTCAGCGTGTACGATGCCCGGTACGGTACAAACATTCTTAATAAATATATTAAGATTTTAGCAAAGATTATGTACAGATTACAAACAGTTTTGCATATTAAGCACATTTTTTCCTCTTGTACTAACATAAATATATAATGACCTCCTATCAATTTAAAATAGTCTTGTAACGTACTTTGTGTTATTATCGTGCTTGTATATTGCTGAAAGGATGATATGCAGTATTGTATTCAACGTAGTTCAATGAGAGCTGGTTTAGGGTCCAGAGGAACTTCTTGCTGTTATTGCGCAGGTCATATTTGTGGTAATAATAATGGACGAAAAAAAAAAAAAAATTAAGTTGGAGGCCTTTACCCAACCTGGGGACCTTGCTAATAAATATAACTAAGTGTTATAGATAGTACCTAAATTAAGATGAAATGTAGCAGGATCAAATAAAGGCTTTTTTATTTTTTTTATTTTTTATTTATTTTTAATTTTTTTTTTATTTTAATAATGGACGAACAACTCTCCTTGTAGAACTTGCCCCAAGTAACTTTCCCCAAAAAATTGATCATACAATTGTTTTATTTTTCATAAGTATTCTTTCACTCTCCTCAGGCATTCATGACTAAGCATAATGATAACTTAATGCTAATAAGGAGTGAAAGATTAAAGAAATAACTCTCACGCAACGCAACTAAGTATCACAGAACAGTTATAGGTGGCGCCACTTGGTATTTGTGAATGCCAATCAATACTAACACGATGTATACATTATCATAATTTGCTAATGTTTCATTATGAGAACAGAATATCCTAGGTATCTTGTTGTCATGTTCTATGCAACCCTGTTTTAATTAATATAACCATTCAATTGAAAATGTAATAGTATCCCAACCTGGTGACAGACGGAAATCTTACTAACAGGTTCCAATTTTACCTTTGGTATGGAAACCTACAAAGCATTAAGCACACTACCATCCATCTATAAGCTCGTGCACGGAAGTAAGACAAGTATTTATGTCTATGAGATAATTACGTACCTATTTAAAAAAGCACACACATATAATTGTTGGTTTTCCATCAACTCATCAAATAACCTAACATAACCGTTACTAATACAGTTATTTTTAACAATAATAAGTCTAATGGTTATTAAATCATGCATGTGTAAATAGATTCTACTACAAATATTTTTTTGTTTGTAAGTGTGCTTCCTTATTATTGTTTTGTTTCCTGTTTTATGTTTGGATGTATTGTGAGAACACACTGTCCGTGTGGTGATGGATTTAGAATACCATCGTCACCAACCCATTTCCTATCCAGGGTGCTGTAAGAGCCAACTAAGGGATATCAAGTCCCTAACTACCAAAAAATTAAAACTAAATCGTGTGCCAACGCGGCACTGTCGATCAAAAACACTCCCAAAATAGAGGCCAACCGGGCCCAACAGTGGGACGATTATAGGCTTGAAGGAGGATATTGTGCGACTAAGAATATGTGTAGGCGTAGAGGGATTGTATAAAAATTTATGTGGCGTTCAAAGGCCTGTTAAATTGTGACATATTTCATCGCTATATCATTGGGAGTTACGCCTACCATTGTATTTAGGCGTTTGCCAAAAGGTTGAGAAAAACCGGCTTAGTACGCTTCGGCTTGTGCACGAAGGTTTCCGTAACATTATTATCATGATAAATTCGTCATAGTATTATTTTGTCACTATCACGTTGTCTCAACGTATCGTCGAGTTACACTGAACACGTTTGTGGCTTGGGAGCATCCTGAAATATGTGACGCATTCTCGTTTTTAGTGTTTTTGTTATAAGCCACGCAAATTAGTAATGCGGTGGAACCTTGTCAAATTAACGCCCTTGTGACGTCATCAGCAAAGAGAATGTACAGCAAACAAAATGTAATATTCTCATCTATACGTCACTATGACGTCACCAACATGGCCGCCAGGCGCATTACCAATTTGTGTGGCTTATATGTTGTTAGGTACACTTGGGAAAATTTCAACTCTCGAACTATTAGATAACATTGCTAAAATGATGGACAGCAAAGTCTCAGTAATAGGGTCCTCTTTAGATATGGAACGCTAAAAAGCGAATGTTAAGCTTGCAAGAATTCTCTCAATTACTCGCGGAGTACAATGGGGCACAAAACGCGAGATGTCATTGACTCGCCGTAGTGCGATGAACTAAACATCATCCTTATCATCTGAATTTGGAAAAACTGCACGTTCTTTTCGCTACCACTAATAAAAAAGCCTAATTAAATTCAGATCAAATATAATTTACTGTTAATATGTTATCAATGTATTACGGATACAATGATTTCTAATTAACGAGTAATTTTTTAACATTATCTATACAAATATTATAAAGCTGAAGAGTATGTTTGTTTGTTTGTTTAAACGCGCTAATCTCAGGAACCTCTGGTCCGACTTAAAATATTCTTTCAGTGTTGGATAGTCCATTTAGCGAGGAAGGCTATAGTCTATATAACATCACGCTGCGACTAATAGGAGAGAAGCAGTAGTGAAAAATGTTACACAAACGGGAAACATTTTCTAAATTCTATGCGTACGAAGTCGCGGGCAAAAGCTAGTTAAGTATAAAACAACTCTATAAAACGACAGCCTAGCTAAAAAAATAACAATGCTGTGTTTAAGGAGTAAAAAAAAAATTATAATCGTAATCTGTCATAAACAGTGATAGTTGTGCTTTTTGCAAATTTGTATATCCCAGATCTTGTATCACAATGTCGTATCACCTCTGTTCACTTATATAGGTCACTTATAAAACATGTTGTGGTGTAAACCGTCCCAAAATATACCTGTATTAACTCATATAGACATAAAATTGGATTCATGGACCATGAATTACCTTCACGGTAAATATAATACAGGAACCGCGACAGAACTACTATATGTTTTTGTGCGATTTGGTAGGTATATTTTTTGTATGTACATTTTTGAGATTCACCGAGGCTATTGTTTTGCGAAGGATGTTGTATAAAAAGTCTAATAAAATACCCACTTGACTCGTCAACAAGTAATTTACGTGTACGTTGTGTTTCTAGAAAAGTTTATTAATGTTTATTCGAATGATGATTCTTATTGTAATAACTCTGGTTACTTATATGCAATTGTTTGCTTCGGTGCACAGTAGCCAGAGAGCATATTATACATTTTATTAATTCTGAAAAATAATATCTTAAATATAGACGTGCAACAAAATGGATTCATAAATAATATTACGATAACAATGTTGTATTTTTTTAACTAAGGATTATGTTAAGATACAATGTTTTTGTTGTGACAAAATATTAAATTTCTTAGAATTATGTATACCCATCAATACTGTAGAACGGTGATCTTCGATTTAAATCTGACACAAAGAATTTTGTTCAGCATTTCTTTCAAGTAATTGTATAGACAAAATAGAGCTGAAATTAAATTCGAATAGATTAAAGACTATCTAATTAGGTGCAGGTCTGAAAGAAGAAGCAAAAAACTATAAGATGTCCTAGCGAAAGAAAAAGCGGCTAAAGTTTGTTTGTTTATAATTCTAAGATGCTACTCATCTCATATGGAAAAATAAGATGGAACTTTGATTTTAGCACTGACTCGCTTTGAAAGGCGGCAGACTACACTCCGACTGGGTCGTCAACAGTCAGGCGAAACAGTGGAGCTTAATGGGAGAGGAACAGACTAGTATTTGGCATATCAGCCAATTCAACTGTTAAAAAAATATTAGTAATATTATATGAGTAAGTCTTTTATTGTTATCAATGAACATGAACAGTCTTACGCGAGGTTTTCGTAAACATTTTCGATGTTAGGTAAGTATGAACACGTAACACGTGTGTGTAATGCTTGCGGTAGTTTTCAAGGCGATTGGTTTACTTTCAGTGATAAAAGGTAAAACGATATGTGTGTTATAACAACTCCCTTACTGTTATAAGTTAGCGAAATGAATTATGTAAAAATTATTTCAGTAATTCGACTGAAGAATATATACAATAATATACATGCAACTTCCAAAAAGGAGGATCCAATTGTTCTCAAGGTTTTCAACTCATCGTAACCTTTTATTCTTTTTATGTATTATACTCGATTTCGCAAAAATGATTTATAAAATTTTTTTGTTTGATTACTTTAAAGGTATACTTCCAAGTAGCGTCTATTGTCCAAATTGAGAGAATCCTTGATATTTTGCATACTTGAAGATATGTGAGAATTTTTTATTTTTTGTACATCTGTTATTTTTTTCTTATAACTTGTTAATTGCTAAAGTAAGTCAAACGAGAGGGTCAAACAATAGATATATACATAATACTTTGAATATTTAAATTACGCAAAAGCAGCTGAATGGATTTTGATGAAACTTCTGTTATATAGTTTATGTATAAAGATAACATAACAATAAAAATAAAAGACACAGAGCGAGCCTAATCTCAACGTAGTTTTGTGAAACAGCGGCCGTATAACATTTCGAATAACATAATGCTTTGCTCCGCAGTTTTTAATATAATAGCTTTTGATTTTATTAAAATCTATCCAATTTTGCGTGAAATCGTAACACACCATAAATTTTTTTAATATCTTCTTTAACTATACAAAGAGAATACTTATAAATAACTAGCGGTTGCCCGCAATTTCATACACGTGGAAACCAAACCTAAACAAATTATACAAAAAACCATCTTCTTGAATCACTGTTGAATGGCCTCGTGGTGTAGTGGTTCTGGTAACGGACTGACGATCAAGAGGTCACAGGTTCGATTCCCGCTCGGGACAATCATTTGTGTGATTTTTCTAATTGTCATACAAATGTTTGTACTGCGTCTGGGTGTTTCTATGTATTATAAGTATGTATTTACAAAACACAATGTAGTATATGTATTCTATCCGTATTCTGGTACTCATAACACAAGCATATAAACTTAGCTTGGGACCAGAGGACGTTGTGTGAAATGTCCATGAATATTTATAAAAACAAAAACTGTATTCATTTAAAAATCCGCATCGAAATCCGTTGCGTAGTTTTGAAGTGATAAGCTCACATAGGAGACATATATACAAAAATAACGATTTTGTTTTATAACAAGTAAAGATGTATCTGTTTTTATTATATAATACAACTTAATTGTTAAAAATTTTGTAATAACTTTAAACAAAATATATTAATTAAATAAACAAGTATAAATAAACTTATGATTATTTCCTTAATATGACTAAATACCTTCGTAGCTCAATGATTAAGCAATTTACCTTATAACGTCAAGGTCTCAGATTCGATTCCTAGACCAAATAAAATTTATATCTGCTTAATTTGTTTGGCTATTAAAATTTTTAAACCTACATATTACTATTATTTTTCCTTTTTATTCGATAATTTATGTAAATTTGTGTAACTATTTAATATTACAATTTAGACATATGAAATTGTATGTCTATTTTGTTGGCTTATGGCCTTATTCATAATGACTTATCGAAGGTTTAAACGGAGATTTTATCGGAGAGATAATAAACGTTTTTCGCGAACCTCTTTTAGCGAACTTTTAAACCTCCGATAAGGCATTATGAATAAGACCATTAATATTTAAAGGAGTAAAACAATGATGGTGTTCGTGATCGAATCTTTAACTATGACAAATACGTTGTCATTTATAATCAGCTGAGATGACGTCAATAAAGTCATCTATTATGTGGAAATGAAACTGATTCAATGCTAGTATGGTGGCGGATTAAGAATACAAGTGTCATCACCCATTTTCCTTGTGCTAACAAATTGTTGTGTATACGTTGGTTACTTTCACAAAAACATAATTATTATTCCACCTAAGAAGTAAACGGATACAATATAACTTGTGCATATTTGACGATCTCACTAATTTATAAATATGAAAGTTTGTGAGTATGGATGTTTGGATGTTTGTTACTCTTTCACACAAAAACTACTGAATGGATTTTAATGAAACTTTACAATAATGTAGCTTATGCAAACAAAAAAACACAATAACAACAAACAAACAAAACAACACAACACAAAGGCTACAATTTCATCATCATCATAACATCACGCCTTTTTCCCATGGGGGACATAGGCTACAATTTATAAAGATATTGTGTGAATTGTCCAAAATGTGTCAAGTAAGTCGGAAAAAATCTACCATCTGCGAGCTATTCTGGCGTGCACGTCATGAAACCTTTACAGCTTGATTTTTGATGTTTTTTACCGCGGGTAACACCGTGGGGCACAGCTAGTATGTATATACAGCAGTCGAAAATACATGAAAACTTGAAATTAAATCCACATGTAGGTTAAATTTTGAAACACCTACTTCTTCCCCATTTAATGTAATGTCAAGGTGATTATAACGATATCGTATGTTATGAATACCTAATTCTCAATGCGAATGAGCGGTAATTATTTGTTCTTCATCTTTAAATATGTATTACAAGTAAATTTGACATATTGACACACATTGCCGGTCGGACATTATCTACATTGTATATTATTATGTACAATCTTATATATAAAAATCAATTGCTGTTCGTTAGTCTCGCTAAAACTCGAGAACGGCTGGGCCGATTTTGTTGATTTTGGTCTTGAAATATTCATGAAACTCTAGGCAAGGTTTAAACGGTGACAAAATATATGGGAATCTAAAATTCCACGCGTACGGAGTAGCGAGCATCAGATAGTTTTGTATACCTAATTATACTGTGTCTGGGTGTTTTCTATTTATTAGGTAAGTATAGGAACATATTTAAAAATATTTGTAGGTAGACAAAATCAATAAGCTACTTAAAACACAAGCTCAACTTGAGGCTACAAGAAATTGAGTGAAATTCTCATGAAAATTTATATACCCAGATACTTTTAAGAAAATGGTAAAATCTACTGAATAATATTTTGAGGTAATCATTAGGTAGATACTTATGGTCTCAATTACAATTATAACTAGCTGACCCGGTAAACATTGTTTTGCCATAAGAATGTTAAAGGTGGACAACCCTTATCACTTAGGGGTATGAAAAATAGATAGTAGCCGATTCTCAGACCTACTGAATATGCATATAAAATTTCATAAAAATCGGTCAAGCCATTTCGGAGAAGTATGGTAACTAACACTGTGACACGAGATTTTTATATATTAGAAGATGATTCAACACCAGGTTTCCGAACCCCTTTTTCAAATTCAAATTCGAATATTTATTGCATACTAGCTGCCCCGTTGTTTGCCATACAATTCTGTATAAAATAAAATTTCATCAAAATCGGTCCAGCCAATTTGTAGCCTATGTGTTATTCTGATGTATAAGCTATATTGTGGTAAAGTTTCATTCAAATCCATTCAGTAGTTTTTACGTGAAAGAGTAACAAACATCCATACATACATCCATACTTACAAACTTTCGCCTTTATAATAGTAGTAGGACTAAGTGTGTTACATGATGGTACAATATAATATAAAGTGCTTTAGACTTAGGCCTTTTACAGGCATAGCAATGTTAGTAGTTTTTTAATTATATTTATATATTTTTTTCTTTATTATAAAAAAAATCGGTTTTTTGTATGTATGTGCCTACCTATGTTAGCTAATATCTTAAAAACTACGCAATGTATATTGATGTAGTTTTTTTAATAGATAGAGTGGTTTTTAAGAGGATGGCTTTTTTGGAGAAATTGCTTAGGTTTTATTTTATTTTCTAAACTCCGCGCGCAATAATTTAACTGCTAGTTTAGGACAACGACGTAAAGGACGTGTTTAATCCATCTATTGATGGCTAGAAGAATAGCCATCAATAGATGGAGATTACATTAATACCACGGAATAGCTCCGTGTGGTGACGGATTAAGAATACCTACAAGAGTCACCACCCCATCTGCTCCCAAAGGTGCTGTAAAAGTCAGCTAAGGGATATCGCACACGGATAACATCCTCTGTGAGAGACGGAAAACTCGAAAATAAACCCTGTGCTAACACGTCTGGTCAGCGCGGCACAGTAGACCATAATCCCTCCAAAGTGGAGGAGTCCCGTGCCCAACAGCGGGACATTAATGGGCTGGAGAGAGATAACTATGTAGGTAGCTATTTAGTTAGCTTGTTTAACGCCATATGTAGACAACCAGACGGTTAGTATAAAAATCTCTTATTTTGATCGTATTAATAGTAAAAATTATTAGCACGTGCCTATTTCTGCCCGAGTGTTATTCATTCATGCAGCCATTTTATTTGCACAGCACAATCGTCACGTCTTAGTATGTATTTAACACACACCATGTGGTGTCAAACAAAAAGAAAATGAAATATATTCGCAAATGTTTAAGTATTACTATTAAGTTGAATTATTTAGACGAAAAACGACGTAACTGTTAACAAAATAGACCATGTTTTGGTGCTGTATATTTTAAACAATGGAATTATGTTCTTTGAGGATAAATGCGTGTAAAACAAATGTTACAAGTGCGGTTATTTTTTTTTAGTTTTTATCTTTACTCTAAACAAAGTCGTTATTTTTGTATGTATGTCCCTATGTGAGCCCTATGTAAGCTTCTAAACTACGCAATTGATTTTGTTGCTGTTTCTTTTATATGATAGACTGGCTCAAGAGGATGGCTTTTTTGCATAATTTGCTTAGGTTTTTTTTTAAATTCCAATATATATTGTAGTCAAAACTGTAAGTAAACTCTTACATAGTAAATAATAAAATAATAAATTTTCATGGACATTACATACAACATCCTCTGATCCCAAGCTAAGCTTATATGCTTGAGTTATGGGTACCAGAATACGGATATACTACATATACTACTTTTCTTTTGTAATAATATTTTCTGTTAAAAATAAATTACACTCCCATGTCTATTTTAATCCTCATAAAAAGGGACTTTAACGTTCTCTTCAGCCGTAATAAATTGTGACAGTGAATGCATTTGACGC
Source organism: Orgyia antiqua (assembly GCA_916999025.1). Lineage (NCBI taxonomy): Eukaryota > Metazoa > Arthropoda > Insecta > Lepidoptera > Erebidae > Orgyia > Orgyia antiqua. The sequence continues at coordinate 14,100,731 of OU779863.1, read as the reverse complement.
TCTCAGAAAAGATCATTTATAGGAAAACATATGAAGCAGATACCAACAGAGGTAAAATTCCTAAGAAATCTGTCGTGTTTGACCAGCATATACCAATAACCTGTTCTTTACTGACCGATAATGAATAGCGGGATTTTTACTGTAAAGATAAACCAATTATATATGAATAATGATCAATAAATAGACGCAATTTTGTTTTTTATTCTATTTATAAAGTTGGTACTGACCTAACTTAACTAATAATTTAAAATTAGAACGAATCCGACCTGTTGTCAATATTAACTTGTATAATGTTTCTATTTATGAATGTGTGTAATAATTAGGAGATTCTTGCAAATTGAAAACACAATATTTACTTATATTTATCACATCAGTTTAGTATCAAGTTATCGTATTGGGTCTTTGTACTTACAAGTATGTAGACCAGTTGTAAACATAAATAATAAGTTTATTAATAGTAAAAACACTTAAACGATTAATCTGAGCAACCACTGGTAGTTCCTGTATCTAAGCAATTTTGTTGGCAAGAAAGCAAAAAGAAGAAAGCAAGTAATTTTTTAATGGCCAGGATTTTATTTATGTTTTTAGATTATTAAATATTTAAATTTAGAATGCTGACCCTCACATAGATTATATATTTTTCACAGTAATTAATCAAAGTACCTATATGAGAACATTACTCTGTGTTCTTGTTAGTGTAATGTATTACTTGTTATTTTGCATTCTTACGTTTCAATGTCAATGGAAGTACAAATAAATATGTAAAAAAAAAATGTACAAACCACAAACATTTTACTGCTTGTACTTAACTTGTAGCAATGGGTGAAATATTATTGCTGCTTATTTATTGTTACCTAACATCTGGTTGTATTGGCATTTATGTAAAATGAATATATAATTTTTGTTCTGAATGACGAACTCTTGTTTTTGTTATTTATGTAATGACGTAAATGAAGCCTAATTTCCGCAACTTACAAAATGACACAGACGAATTTAACTTGTGAACATACCATTGAACTAATTTTAAATTTATTAGTAGAGTGTTTACAAATGCTAATGAGCACTTGTTACCAGCTATTAAATACAATATAAGTTTAGGTCTAAAATGCTTTCAGAGTTAGTCACCTGAAATTGTTATAAAGCTTATTTTTAACGGTTATGTCGGAAAATAATAAAATTGGTCCCAACTTCAAACATCCAAACAGAGGCGTCAAATCAAAAAGGACCCGCGGGGTTATTTTTGAAAATACGCCTTTGGAGGCAAACAGTAATGATTAGAAAGAAATCCATTGATGTCTACAAGAAATAAGGATTTTCATAGGTTTAGTCGATATTTTAGAAAATGGCAATTGATAATTGGCCAATCAACCAAGGGAATACGCGTAAACAACATTCAACAGTGAGAAAAATAATTCTGACAAGGTAAGCAAGAGTTAAACTGTTTAAGGTTTCAGACGAAACTAAGAGTCCTCATTATCAGACTGTGCTACCGATTCTACATGCACAGCTAAATTAGACTTAAGTAAAAAAAATTGTTGGTTTTGTCAATATAATCTATTTCGTTGTACAAATTAATCTAACTTAAAATCGTTAGTCTTTAATACCTATACAGTTTTATAATAAGAAAGTAAAGAAAGTTAACATTGCCGAATTGTGTTATTGACTCTATCAATTTTGATTTTTTTGTAAAGTTAGTTTAGTTGTTAGTGCACGTGGAATTGGTATCATTGGTCACATTATGCCTCGTACTTAGAGTCGGCTATGCACGAGGGATACATCTGGTATTACATACGTTAGTAGGCTATGGTGGCCGCTTACCGTCGGATACTTGTTCGCCACCTAAGTTATATATAACAAAATTAAGGGCCACATTCTAGATTTGCTGTTTAGTAAGTAAAAGCCTGGGTAAAAACCCTTATTGGGACATCTTAACAAAAATTTCTGACAGAACAGAAATATTTTCAGAGGTGTCCGGACAAAACTGTTTCGCCGAAATGCCCTGAATATTTTAGGTTTTTGTCCGGCGTCGTGCGTCGGCGACAAGCTGGTGATGGCAACCCTACTCTCACTGCGTACCTACTCTATATGACGCGACGTGCACGAAATTCACTTGAAGTGAAAATAGTCGCCTTAATTATAAATTCAACGAGATACTTTTGTTCTCTATTAGTAGTATTTGCTTTACATTATTATATACAGCGTTTGTAACCAAATAATTTATAAATATTTTATACTGCATAGTTACTTCATTTTGTATATATAAAAAGTATGTAAATATTCATATAGGTCAAATAATTAATATATTTTAATTAATTTGCCTTAAGGTACAAACAAGGAATTGTCTTTTACAAAAACTGTAAAAAATTTCGACCGTAGCATAATCAAGAGAATATTTAATATGATTGTACAAGTGTTCCTATGATAAAAAACAGTCACTACGTATGATAGTAAATTGATAAATATGAACATATGCCAATACCATTTTTGGTATATTTTTCGTTATGTAATTTCGGTTTTTAAATACTTTTTAAATACACATAAAACAAACTTGACTAACGTCCCGTCGTATCTGTGTTAACTCTACCTTCTTAATTTTTTTTTTTTCATATAATTCATCGATCTTTTCTTCGTTGACTGCAAACAGGTGCACGGTCGTAAAATTCTGTCGAACCCTAATTTATTTGGACACTAATAATAAAGAGGTAAGTTTTGTGTAAAATACATAGGAGGATTAATCCGAAAGAAATAGTGCGATCCCAACATTATTTTCATTCATAGAAAGCAGTCTCCGAGAGTGCTATAGGCCTATATATATATATATGTATCTATATACCTATGTATGTGCTGTGTGAATGAGGATATGAAAAAAAGAGGAGTTAACACAGATATGACGTCTGACAGAACACTATGGAAGAAAAAGACATGTTGCGCTGACCCCAAATAGTGGGATAAGGGCAAGAGAATAATGATGTATGTAGTGATTAGAAATTTTAACCGTACGAAGTCGTACAAACGACAAGTAATTGATACTTGTAATAGTCTAAAATTATAAATAAATGTAACTATGTAATTAACTTTAATGTTACAAGTTAGTCCTACAGGATATATTATATCCACTCAAGGATCCATAGCGGACGTATTGATCTTGAAGTGTTCTTTATTTTTTAACGTCGATAAGTTTTACTACTAACACAATTTATTTGTATAGTCTTTTCAGGAAATGAAACAGGAAGAGTTAAATTTATTATTAAATAACTGTTCGTGAGAGTGAAAAAATATATGTAGCAACAGTTTTTTAATATTATTTTGAAGTATTAGAAGGTCAAATGTTTGAATAGGAAACTCGGCCGTTTAGTGCAAATTCATTTTTGTTAGAAATATATACGTAAGTTAATATATATGTATAACAAATTAATATTTAATTAACTGCCAATTGGGTATTTATACTAGTTCAATACACATTTATGTGTTACATGTTAATGTTAAAACAAAATTTTGTTATTGTGACGGCAAAAGATCAACATGTTCGTGCTGTCTTTGTTAAAAGAGTCAGTCCAACCATACACCAAAACGAACAATAGACGGATTTTTATTATAAAAGTTAGTATGGAAGGAATTTACAGGGCAATAAACAAACCCGGCTAAGTTTTATAAGAAAAAAATACTATTTACAAGTATAGAACAGTGTAATACTTAGTCATCTGGTTACTGTAACTTAATAATGCAGCTAAATATTTTTTTAACTATGACGACAAAGTAAAAGCACACGTACCATTGAGAGGTTTTACCATAAAATCTGTTGCTCGCGAATTCGTACGCGTGGACTTTAGAAAATTTCCTCTTATTGACAACATTTTTCACTGTTGCTACGCTCCTATAAGTAGCAGGGTGATGTTATATAATCAATAACCTTCCTCGATATACATATATGCTATTCAACACTGAAAGAATTTTTCTAATCAGATCAGTACCTGAGCTTAGCCTGTGTGAACAAACACACTCTTCAGCTCTATATCATTAGTATAGATAGTTCTGTGTGGTGGCGGATGAAGAATACAATTGTCACCACCCCATCTCCTCCCAAGGGTACTGTAAAAGTCAGCTCAGGGATATTGCACACAGATAACATCCTCTGTGAGAGACGGAAAACTCGAAAATAAAACCTGTGCCAATACGCCTGGTCAGCGCGTTACAGTAGACCATAATCCCTCCATAGTGGAGGAGGCCCGTGCCCAATAGTGGGACGTAAATGGGCTGGAGATAGAGATAGTAAAGATGTCGTTCCATGACCCGATAATAAAAGTTCATGTCATTATCCAGGAAAACAATGCTCAAATATCACAAATAAATTTATAAATAACTAAATTCATCAAAATAAAATAACAAAGTTGTACACGTAAGTGTCTGTAAAAGACATCAATTTTTCACTCACATGTTCTCACGTTACAAAATTTACATTAATTGAATTATTTATTCATTGTCTTATGTATTGTCAAATATTTTCAATAGAATTGTTTAGAACTGCATTATTTTTACCTAGTACGTTTATTTTTAATATAATTTTCTATTTTTTTTACTTGCGAAACTATAAACATAGAGAATAAAAATATATACATCAAAATTTATGGACAGTTCACACAACGTCTTGTGCTTCCAAGCTAAGTTTATTTGCTTGTATTATGGATACCGGAGTACGGATTAACTACTATACATTAAAATAATTTTCTTAGAAAAAAAAACAATTTTAATGAATAACACGATAATGCGTAAAGAAGTACACAAATGCAGTCAACGTATTTTAGTTTTTAAATAGTGAAAACCCAACTGAAAGGTTGCAATAAAGATAGTAGATACTAAAATAATTATTGTTATGCAAATCGTTGATGAGTCGTTTCGACTGTCGTGTCATTATAACTTATATCACACAAGGCCTCAGACTAAATACAAATATGGGTCCTTATTGTACAAGGCTGTTTCTTGCAATACGTGCACGTGACTTGTAAGTTAAGCCTACTGCATATTAAATTTACCTTATGTCCTACCTCACTATTAAAATTATAGTTCAATAGTGATCGCAAGGAAATGTAGTTGTATATAGGTTCCTAGTTACTTCTGTCTGTCTGAGATTAAGAATACATCACATCACTTCTTTTTTTCCCAGGGTAAAAGCCAGCTAAGGGATATTTATTTACGACGGGCCTCGTGGTCTAGTGGTTCATATAACGGACTGCCGTTCACGAGGTCTCGGGTTCGATTCCCGGTCGGGACAAGTATTTGTGTGATGTTTTTAATTGTCATACAAATGTTTGTACTGCGTCTGGGTGTTTACTATGTATTTTAAGTATGTATTTACAAAAGAAAAGTAGTATATGTAGTCTATTCGTATTCTGGTACCCATGATACAAGCATAGAAATATAGCTTACTTTGGGACCAGAGGACGTTGTGTGAAATGTCCTGAATATTTATTTATTTATTTGTTTATTTATTTACACACTTCATGAATACAAAAATTGCACAGGCGGACTTATATTAGATATTTAATTGTGACGGAATACTCGAAATAAACAGTCGGCACGACACATTTGACTACAATCCCTCCCTAAGCCCTAACAGTGGGACGTTATTGGGCTGGAGAGAGGGTAGAGAAAATCTACAGAAGACTGACATAAAAATACAACCTTCTGTCCTACCTATGATGGTGAGTGGTCTTATAAAGGTTTTTCGAACCAGACTGTATTTTGTATTAGTGTAAAGTTTTTTTAAGGCATTTATTACAAACACCGTGAATAGGAAAACAGTGTGTATGTTATTTTTCGCTCACTCACACATTTGTAAATACATAAGTATTCAAATGTTCTAATCAGTTTTATTGAGGAAAGATGCGCTAAAATGTATTAAAATTATTCTTGTTTTATAGCCATTTAGAAGATAATTGTTCGATAACAGGCAACAATATTTTGTATCTACTTGATTATAAAGGATCTTGTTTCGTTACAAGCAAAAACCCCGAAACAACCCGACGAAACGAAATTAATTTGTTCAAACCAGTATAAAATAAGACTACATTAAAATTTTGAATAGCTTCCAATTCTAATGAGTCAGTAACTTAATCTAACTTAACTAAAATGAAAACACAAATACACCCTAGTGGGTGTATTTTGATTAACAGGCTATTTCGTTATAACACATTAATATCACGCTTTTTTTCATAGCGGTAGTAAGAGACTATGAAGAGCCATCCGCTACGATCTACACACTGTCTTGTATACCGTTGTACACATTCATATTAATTGAAATTATTATTATTTTATAATAAGAAAATTCAGTTATCAATACCGAATTGTGCTATTGACACTATCAATTTTCATTTTTAACACGCTTTTATATGTTCGGCATGTATCTATCAAATTTTGCTCACATATTAAGTACTTATAACAATGCAATGCGAATTTAAATAAATATTCAGGATTTTCTAGCGTGTTTTTTAGTTTTTAAAAGCATATTATTTAGTTAACTTTAGTTGTGCGTGTAGAATCGGTATTAACGTCTGAGGGACATTCATATCTATTTGCTATCTATAAACAATCTATGCAAGAACAGTTTGAAACGATGTCAGTTTATCTGTGCCTAACGGTCACCTCCTTCCTAGTATTTGCTTTTTATATTTATAATATCTGCATTTGTATCTGTGTGTAAAAAAAATAACGTTTTATATATATTTAAGTGTGCCGATGTTATAAGCAATGTGTTATAAACGTGTCAACTTATTTGTTTAGCGGTATGTTTGGAATTGAAACCTTCAGGTTATTACATGTTGCTGTGTATCAAATATTTCGCAATTAAACTAATATTTTGTTTATTGTATAAGTTATTTTTACATTTTTGAAGATATACAATGGATGGTTCCAACAGGGTCGGCAACGCGCGAGTAATACCTCTGGTGTTGCAAACGTCCATAGGCTACGGTAATCGCTTACCATCAGGCGAGCCGTATGCTTGTTTGTCACCCTTGTAGTATAAAAAAAAAGATATTCGTAGTCATAATTCTCCTTGTAAAAGAAAATAATATAATATTAGATTGAAATTTTTTTATGCTGTATGCTGCTTATGATATATATAAACTGACTTATAGTATTCTTTTGAATTTCAATATTTTAAACCAATACTTATAGAATTCGGATATATACTTACCTAATGCTCCATTTGTATAACGAAATCAAGTAAGTATGAACAAAATATAGTCTAAAATAATATCAAAAATCCAAGATAGAAAAGGAAGGACTTTAAAATGCGTTATTGAAATAACTATAAACCAAAATAAACTATAAAAACATTCTAATTAAAATTCTTGCATAACACTGTTATTGTTTTGTAATATTATATTTTAAATATCTCAATAATTTGTTGTAACTCACTAAATATTATTCTCATGCTCAAAGACATTCTTCGTTATCGAACCATGAAGAATATTAAATATTTTGCAGTGTTCATATTTATTTAACAATTGCCAGTTAGTTACATTATATGTGTCAAAAATATACATAATTATGCAAGACTAGCTATTGCCCGCGGCTCAGTAGGTACGCGTGGAATTTCCACGTTTTTGCAAAATTTTCAGGAAATTTGGCGCTACAACTTTCCATCCCTAGTCAGAGATCCAGAGGTAGACCGAAAACAAGATGGAAAGATGTAGTCCTAAAAGACATTAGGGGAAGCCAGATATCCGAAGACGATGTCGTGGATAGACCAAAGTGGAGAAGAAATATAAGGAAAGCTGACCCTGCCACCATGTGGGATGAATAGCTGGGAAGAGAGAGAGAAGTTTTTGCAACATTTTACAGTACTGTTTCGCTTCTATTGGTCGCGGCGTGATGTTATATAGCCTTCCTCAATAAATGGACTATGCAGCACAAAAATATTTTTTTAATTTGAACCAGTAGTTCGTGACAATGCATTCAAACAAACAGATATAAATGTTATGTAATATAGACTCAGTGGTGTGTTTAAGCCTAGATAAGAAGAGACCTAATGCTGATTTTTGCTTCCTTGAATTACATTACTCCTATTTAGGCAAGGATCTATATCAGTTACGGTAAAATACAATACAGACTATATACATCAGGGATAATGTAGCTACATCAGCTACATGATGGTAAAAGATTTTTTCAATATTTTTTCAATCGGTCGAGGATTTTCAGAGTTTATTCATTTCAAACAAATAATCAAATATTTCCTCATATAACAGTAGAATAAATACTATCATGAAATTATTAGATATATGTTGTTGCCACTATGAAATTACCAAGAACATTTTCTACGTAACTTTTGCTATTTCTTATCTTTCCCAATAGGCATCGATTATAACTGTTTGTTGTAAATAGTTAGGTACAGGTAATCAATAACACTTGCATTTAAATTCGATCATATATTATGAAAATCACTTAGTAAAGCCTCTGTAGTTCTGTAGATAGTACTATAATTTCATAACTGCCTGTTTGTACCCAAATAAAACTATATACGGGTTTATCATTGCGCTTGTAAAGTCCAGACAGAGACAGAGTAGTGAGTTCAAAATTCACTATAACTTGCTTGTAAGTTGCAGTTCAAGGGATAATGCCCTTAAGTACAAAAGAGAACCCAAATCACGCTAATGTACGTAAAATTTTATGTATGTAAAATTTTAAGTAAATATATTTTTGTGCAATATGACGAGTTTTTTTTACGAGTATCAACATTTTCCTCTATATGGATACCTATTAAAGCTCAATTTACTTAGTAATTTCACAGAAATATAATTGTTCGGAGATTTCCATTCGTGTTTGTGCAAATCTGTATTCATATTAATATTTTTATTGCCGATAATTATAGCGAAAACATTTAACACGGACTGCCGTTGCAAACTTTATTGCTTGCTATTAGTGTTAATATATTATAGTTATGTAGCAAACATCTGATAACTCCATAACAAAACATAAACGTTGAAAAATATAATTTGCTGTATTTTGTTTAACATCAGATATCCTCATTAGCTTCAAAACATTTTAATAATCTTGATCGTTTAATTCTAAATTGTTATGTACATTAACATTTTAATCTAGTTTAATACAGTATTCGCCTTAACATCAAAACATGTAGATTGCACACCGACTAATGGTATATCTGACCAGTTAGTAGCAATACGTGTAAACATAGCAAAATCTTATAACTACAAATGGGAAAGTTTGTGGCGCCGGCGCCGCGCCGCTGCCAAGCGGTTATGTGCCGTGACCCAGTGCTGGCGCGGCGCCTGGTACGGCACGGCAACTTGCCCGTCATCTACATATATTATTAAGAGGATACCAAAATAGCTTCGTGCATTTTTCTATGTACGAAGTTTTCATTGTTTCTTTAGATTGAATGGCTAGAGCTCTATTTTTTAAGTAAGTATATGTTTTTTCAATATATGATCTAGGATCGCATGAACTCAGAAACGCGATTGAAAAAAGTTTTCTCGATAGAAAATCTTGGCGAAACAACCTCTCTAATTTTTTATTTTTTTCATTTGTCGGTCTATTATCGCGTATTAACTAATGAAATAACTTTAAAAACATAGGTAACTATTATGTATAGAAACACGTGGATCAGAATTAAAATATATTTAGTAGATTTTGAGTAAATAGGAAAAGTATCCCTAATTCTTCATTTTCTGTGCCTACTGGCTGTGTTAATATGTACGTGTCGGCGATGATATACGATAATATTGATGTACATCAATATCATCGTCGACATGTACATATTATCACAGCTAGTAGGTATAGAAAATGAAGAATTAGGGATATTTTTTTTGTTTACTCAAAATCTACTAAATATATTTTAATTCTGATTTACGTGTTTCTATATATAATAGTTACTTATGTTTTTAAAGTTATTTTATTAGTTAATACGCGATAATAGACCGACAAATGAAAAAAATAAGAAATGAGAGAGGTATTTTCGCTAAGATTTTCTATCGAGAAAACTTTTTTCAATCGCGTTTCTGAGTTTATGCGATCCTAGATTATATATTGAAAAAACATATACTTAAAAATTAGAGCTCTAGCCATTCAATTTAAAGAAACAATGAAAACTTCGTACGTAGAAAAATGCACGAAGCTATTTTGGTATCCTCTTAAATAAATATTTAGTTTAAGAATAAATTAATACTAAAACACGCTTAAACATAAGTTAAACCTAAAAATCCTGGAAGATTTTTATACCAATTGCATTGTCATCAGTCCTTAATGAGTGTTCAAAATCTGGCATTTGGTAGGTTGTGAAAATGTCAATAAAATATTCCGTTACCTAAGATTTTTACTGCCGGTTTTGTGCACTGTAAACGACTCTCCTTAAGATCCTTGATTTTTTATAGTCATTATTAGACATGGCATTTTATTGCTATGCTGAGCAATCTGCCAAATTCTTAATAAATATTTTTAGTAGAGTTGAAGGATGAAAATTATGACCAAGTTTACAAATAAAATTCAGCGAATTCGGACGAGGTTAACCACAAATACAGTGGCAAAATATATTTATAGACTTTATTATTTTTAGTGACATGTCGATTTAAATCAAAAGTGGCGCCATGATCTACTAGTAGTCTGTATGTTAATTTAATAATTTATTGCAATATAATAAAATTATTGCTAATTATATCGCGTTTTTATACACAATTGCACTGGTTATTGGGTATTAAATAGATAAAAAGTGAAAGTTACCCCCGATTTTATTATTTGTGTGGCCGAATGAAAATGGAATCTTATATTTCCTTCCTGATTTTGTTATTATTTCAAATGTAAGAGAAATTTGCTCAAAATTAAATGTGGAATATTTATTAACCTTTAGCATACTTGTATCAAAATTTGAATTTAAAGTGAATGTCACAGGTTCTTAGTGTAGGTATGTTTACTGGTTAACTGTGAGATCTTTTGCTTTAAAACACAAACATAGGTATTAAACAAAATCGTAGGATACTAAACTTACAGTAGTTAAAGATGGCAATATTTAAAAACTTAAAATTGGCATTAAGTTAGGCTTAAAAGTCTATTTATTTTGCACTCTTACTTGCTTCTAATTCTTGGGAAGGTTAATCTTATTACATTTAAGTAGATTTACAAAATAGTTTGCATGTTATTTGCAAATTGTTGACACAAAATTTTATAAGAGTCTGTCATGTGGTTGTTGGATATTGTAAATTGTATCTAGCTAATAGAAAACCATACGATAGCCCAGATCCAACGCAGAGATATTTAATTAACTAAGCTCAAAAACTAAAAAAAGGCTGGAAATAGCTGATTTTTTAAAAATTATTGTTGGTTCTTAATATGAGCGCAAATTTTCAGATCATTCCGTCTACGGCAAGTGGGTGTAAATTACTTTTAAAAATTCCGATTAATACATTGATAGATACATACCAAGCTAATAAAAATACGTGAAATATTTAACTATATTTAGTTACATATACACGTATAATTTTGCCAGTTTACATGACATGTCCTTTGATGTTAGTTAACACAATAATTAGTGAGCGTGAAGAATATTTGACAATAAGAGCACGCGTAACAACGTTATTGAAAACGTTCTCAGTGTGACAACGCACAGTGACGTTTCTACACATAAATTATTTATTTTCCAAAACTTATACAATACAATTGGTCAAACAAAGGCTACACCTGCAAAATTGAGAGCGTATTTTTTATGATTTTAATGTAGTACTCTCTATAACTTAACTATCGTTTAGGTAATAAATAAATTAATAATATTCATAAATATTCATGGACATTTCACACAACGTCCTCTTCTCCAAAGCTTATATGATTGTGTTAGGTATGGGCACCAGAATACACGTAGACTACAAAAACTACTTTTCTTTTGTTAATACATACTTATTATACATAGAAAATAATGATTTAGTTTTTAATCTTTTCTGGCTAGTGCCAACGGTTTTACCTGCGTTTATCAATTCCCCCTCACCTAATATACACAAAGCCTTAACAAATTTTACAAAAATGCCATCTTATTGAACCACTCCATCTATTAAATCAATCACCTGCATGTATGTTTATTAACAACCTGTATTAACAACAATAACAAAATGCTGCTTAGTTTTATTAAATCTAATATATAAAATTCCCGTGTCACAGTGTTAGTTACCGTACTCCTCCGAAACGGCTTGACCGATTCTACTCAAATTTTACATACATATTCAGTAGGTCTGAGAATCGGCCAACATCTATTTTTCAAAGTATTTTTTTTAGTATGGCAAAACAACGTTTGCCGGGTCAGCTAGTATGTGTATAAAATTTCGAAGCTTCTAACTAATGTTGATTGCTTAGAAAATTATTTACATTTTAGAATAGAATTTGAACTACGGTTGTAGTTCGTGTCCGAACTATCGTCGCTGGCATATGAAACAGCTGTTTATACAAATGACAACTTTTAATAATTACTTGTACAATAATTATAAAAAATTACAACATAACGATGACGTATAACACATCGCAAACGCAATATAATATAAACATATTTACAATTATTCACAACACATTTAAAAAAAATCTATTTGCGATTCTTAACACATCTAAAACGTACCTAAACATTGATAATGTTAACAGCACATTTTGGTAAATTTAACAAAACTTTTTTATTTAACGTTATGTGTAAATTAAATAGAATAACAATTTTATTTGATGTAGGTGAGTACAAAGTTATTCTAGTTAAATCAAAATACGCCATAATTGGTTTAAATTTGGTTAATTAAAGAACTTAACATAAAGAAGTTCATTTAAGTTTGGTTATGTTCTTCACGCAACAGAATTGGTTCTAAAATAAAAGTATTAACCAAATTACCACGTCCATCAAACTAATATCGTTTATTGGGTTAATTAGAAACGTATTTTTAACCGACTTCAAAAAGTAAGGTTATTTCCAATCTAGTTTATTTACAAGTTAGGTATATGACTGAAGGTCGTAGAAAACTTAGAAGTCATCTTGAAGTAAAGGCATCTTTGAAACAGTGCTTTGGCCTGTATTGTACAGTGTGCATTGTTAATATACAATAATTAATTGTATAAGATAAGACTGCCCCATTTCTTTGTAGAAATTTGATAAGATATTAAAACATTGTCACTGTCAAGGCTTTGTGGGTAATAAATTAATTTAATATAATGTATTTTACATGAGATAATAATAATACATTTTAAGAATTATGAAAATGTTTTTTAATTATGAAATTAAACATCTGTTATACCTTACTTACAATGCCGTAAAATATTTAAGTAAATGATATTTAAGACCTGCGGGCGTATTATGAGCTTTTTAAAAATCATGCAAGTTCCAGGCAGGCCGTACACTGCCTGACTAAATTATGTATTATGGTAAACATAAAACATTTAGTTGAAAAATTTTAGTTAGTACCTAAACTTTTAGTTGTACCTTCTCTATAAACATATTAATCTATGACTGTTTTAGCGAACTGGATGGCTGGGAGTTATGTTCATATTACGAATTTGCCGGGCAGTTCCATTCACGGCGTAAACGGCCTGGGAATAAGAGCTCATAATACGGCCGCTGGGTACTTAAAATTTCATAATAAATGTTTTAATAACCTCTGATATTATTCTGGAAGAGGCACATATTGGTATAAGTACGAATTTTGTACTTTATTAACACGCTTATATAAATTCGGTATGTATCTATCAATGTATTAATGTATGTAACGGAATCTTTGAAAGTGATTTTCACCCACTTGCAGTAGTCAAATTGATCAAAAATTTTGCTAATGTATCAAGGACCGATGACAATACAATAATTTTAAAAAATATTCAGGATTTTCAAGCGAGTTTTTTAGTTTTTCAACTAAGTAGATTATTTGCATTATTTCTATACCAGACGAGGCTTAGCGCTTTTTGTACCGCTACCGAAATAGGTACTACGTAAAATACCTTTAGCCAATTTTAATACCAATTTCATATTATGTAATAATAGGACGATATCTCAAAATTATTTAATTAATTATTTTCTTAATCAAGTTCTTAAGGGCCTACATCAATATTATCGTATATCATCGCCGACACGTACATATTAACACAGCCAGTAGGCACAGAAAATGAAGAATTAGGGATACTTTTCCTATTTACTCAAAATCTACTAAATATATTTTTAATTCTGATCCACGTGTTTCTATACATAATAGTTACCTATGTTTTTAAAGTTATTTCATTAGTTAATACGCGATAATAGACCGACAAATGAAAAAAATAAAAAATTTGAGAGGTTGTTTCGCCAAGATTTTCTATCGAGAAAACTTTTTTCAATCGCGTTTCTGAGTTCATGCGATCCTAGATCATATATTGAAAAAACATATACTTAAAAATTAGAGCTCTAGCCATTCAATCTAAAGAAACAATGAAAACTTCGTACATAGAAAAATGCACGAAGCTATTTTGGTATCCTCTTAATAAGCAGTGCAAGAAATAACTTTTTTGAGTATAATATTTATTTTAAATAGACGTTAAAACTATGGTCTCTAATATCTTCGATTAATCTAAATTGAAACTTTATAACGCCTGCAATAGTTCTTCATCCCGTATATTTATACTAGCTGTTGCCCGCGACTTTGCACGAGTGGAATTTAGATTATTTTCCCCGTCTTGGCAACATTTTTCACTGACGCTTCGCTCCTATTGGTCGCAGCGTGATGTTATATAACTTATAGCCTTACTCGATAAATTTACTATCCAACACTGAAAGAATTTCTCAAATTGGACTAGTAGTTCCTGAGATTAGCGCGTCCAAACAAACAAACTCTACCGCTTTATAATTTTAAGTACAGATTTCACCTAAATATGGGCTAGTGAAAAAACCTTGTGTAAACGTTTGAGTAACGAGCCCAAGATAAGCATAGCTCTTAATGATGTACTAAAATTTGTTCATATCTCACTTCTCATTAGCATAACTAACCTGGCTATGTCCTCTTTTTGTTAATTAGTTTGTTAGCAGTACAACTTTATTAAGACTCTAGTTTTACTATATTAAATATGAACATAAAACGTCATCTGGTCCCAAGCTAAGCTCATTAGTTCGTGTAATATACTTGAATACAGATATACTACCATACATTAATTTTCTGTTGTAATTACTCACATAAAGTTCCATAAAACACCCAGACGCAGTGCACATCTGGCAACTACAATATAACACAATATTTGTTCTGTGCGGGAATCGAATACGCGAGAACGACAGTCCGTTATATGAACCACTAGATCATGAGGACGTTTTAAGAATTCTGATAGATATAATTTGTCACCGTTCATGTGATAATGAGAAAGTAGACGGGTCATACTTGTTTAACTAGTTAAAATACATTTATGAGGTGATGCAGCTGTTTTAGGGTTCCGTACCAAAAGATTAAACGGGATCCTAATAGAGCTAAAGAAATAAAAAACAAATTCCGAATTATTTGTTTCAGTTGCTATAACGACAAATACCTACTCATAATCTCGATTCTTCTGCCTGTCATTCTGTTATTTGAAGTCAAGGTATATTATCATAATAACGGCATGGAACCCTTCGTATGCAAGTCCGACTCGCACTTGACCGGTTTTTACAAAGTCTTGGCTTTTATTTGTGTGATTAATAACAGTGTTGATTGAAGATACACTGGAGGCTTGTTGTTAATTGTGGTAAGAATAATGATCGATATTCTGTCATTATTATCTGTTGTTAGATTAACAAGAAATGCAATCTTGCATCAATGTTGCAACAAAACATGCATAATTACAAAGGTACTCGGGTCAATTACCCTTCGTGTTTTATACGCGATCAATGACATTACTTTGAATACAAGAAAATGTCAACTAAGACAAAAACTAAATCGATATTAGTCAATCGATTAAGAATTAAAAACCTAACTTTATAAAATACACCAAATGTATATTTTGCTTTGAGATTCAGATTATAATAAATGTGATGCCGCCGCTTTGAAACTAGGTATTGTAAAATAATAGATAGGTATCTATTTGGTTTAGCACTAGATAACATTGTATCAGACGCCCTTGGATAATATTAATAATAACTTTTTTTATAAATAAAAGCTTAAGTGTTGTATTATATTATATTCCACAGAGGTTAAGTATAAATAGTCAAGTCATCGTCTACATCCAGGGTCATAGATTAGAGAGGCATTTATTTACTTAGTAGCAGTGCCTCATAGTGTCACTTGCGGTTGAAATGTTTGAGTGAAAAGATGCAAAATAATACAGGAAAATGTACAAATTAAAAAGGAGGTATAAACCTTAGTAACCTCTAACTCGACGCTAACGCCATCTAGTCATAGTTATTTATTGATCACAAGAGAACACAGCATTTTCCCGTGATTAAAAGTATCTAGCTTCAAGAATGTAAGCTATGTTAGCACGAAATATCATTCAAATCTCGAACAGCGCAATCGCTGTTCGAGCTTTTAGAATTAAGAAACAGAGGCACATAGAAGCTTGCGCATTTATAATATGAATGTGATTTATGTACATATTTTATCAGATAAAGATCGCTTTGGGAACCTACCAAAGTGTTACTGACAAGTTTTTAGTCACAAACATAAGTTAACCTAGAAACGCTGATCACGTTGTTTTCGAACAGGATATTGTCAGATGAATAACGGTTTATTGCGCCGCCACTAAGAAATGCGCAAAGAAAAAGCACGCCATCTTTGAACTTATTTTACATGATAGAAAGGCTTGTACTCAATGTATCGAAATATACTTTAGTGTTTTTTATGAATATATCTCAAGTATTCATCTGTCTATCAATAGTAACATATTTTTCAAAGTTATTGTCAGATTACAGTACATAATGATAAACGAGCGAACGAACAATTTTATTAGGTTTGCTTTATGAAATATTTAAACCTATAGTATATTTTTACACTATAAAACAATTTATCGTTTAGTTAATGTATAGGTATAATATAATATCGCACGCCACGTAATGCCCCCTACACACCTTACGATTTATCGAACGAAAAGACGGCCGACAAAACTGTGCAGTTCAATTTGCGTAGTCTTTTTTGAGCAAATGTATTACAAATCGCTGCAGATCGAATCGTTCGTCAAATGTGCGTTGTTTAGCGTGCACCAAATTATCGTACGATTAAACTGTTCGATCTCTTGATCTTCGATTTTGCGTTCGTTTGTAGAACATTTGTTGCGAATTTAACACTGACATTTTCTATAACATATAAGATTATCTACGGTGACAAAGCAAAAACAATAAAATTGCAATATTTATTCCACGGTTAAATAGGTGCTTGCTTTTTTCTTTTTTTTTTCTTTTTAACCTAAACCTTGAGTTGGCAGAATCGTTGTGCATTTGCCTACATTGCCAAATACATGTACGGGCGACGCACTCTTATAACCAGTTGCTATGCATAAGCCAATATCCATATCCCAGACCGGTTCCCGCCCTGTAAAAGTAAGCGTATAAAATGAAAAAAAAATTGCAAGAATACACGCGTTAGCCTAAGTAGAGGTTATTAAATTTCATACGTGTGTGAAATCCATTTTAGAGTCTGTACAAAAATAACTTAAATTTTTACTTTTTAGCTTGAATAATTTTACAGAAATGCGAAAGTAACTACTTTTGTTCTTCGCTCTTTTAACGCTGAACCATTAACTCTCTCTCTCTCCATTCCGTTAAAAACCCACTGTTGGGTACGGGCCTACTCTTTTTTAGGAGGGATTATGGTCTTGTGTGCCGCGCTGACCAGGCGTGGCGCGTACAAGGTTTATTTTCAAGTTTTTCGTCTCTCACAATACGTCACCACACGGACAACTCTTAACAAATTTAGTCTAGGCTATTTTAAATGTGAAATAAGATGTTTATAAAATCCAAGTATACGATAAGAAGTCGCAAGAAACGGCTTGCATAGTAAATATGTACAATAATAAATATTTTTGCCCTATATTTGGGAATCTTATTTCTGGCTTGATAAAACCAGTCCAACTATAGCCTCTGCCTATCCCCTTGGGAAAAAGGCGTGATGTTATGATGATGATGATGATGATAAAACCACTATTCGTTGCCTGCACAGAGTTGTAATAAGTTATTACTGTGTGGTGTAATAGGTCTAGCATATCACTACTAATTGTAACTTAAAACCAACTTAATTGGACATTGATACATAACAATAAAATACGGAAAAATAGAGTTAGAAATAATCATTAATGTCTTGTGGAATTGTTTCATTTATTTTGTATCTAAACATAAATATTTGAATTCTGATAGACTATTTCTTCTGACTCTGTACAGTAAATATTTGTTAAGTTATTGTGTTGCTAGTGACGACTTATTGTAGCGAGACGCAATGGTCCACATTACGTGGACTCACCTCTTGAGAAATTTAAAAAAGAATTCATAGTGATACCGATTCTACGTACACAACTAAACCTAACTATGAAATCAAAATTGATAGTGTCAATAATAGAATTTGGAAATGATAAATTAACTTTCTTATTACAAAAACTGTTTATTAAAGACTAATGGTCTTATTCATAATGACTTATCGAAGGTTTAAACCGAGATTTTATAGGAGAGATAATAAATGTTTTAGCGTAAAAAGACTGTTATAAATAACAAGTTTTGACAATTTTCGCGAACCGATTTTAGCGAACTTTTAAACCTCCTTTATGTCATTATGAATAAGGCCATAAACATTTTAATTAATATAAATGTGCATATCTAAACAGACGACTAATCAAAATACACCATAGTTGTTTTCATTTTTAAGAGGGTACTGTACTCCTCATTTAGGTATTTGCTTTAGGTATTGCTATCCCTATTTCCATAAAGAGATAAAGAGTATATCTATGCTTCACTTTCTTTTGTGGTTTTACCAAATTTTACCAAATTTATGTTATACGCTGCAACTTTATCTAAAGAAATCGAAAACAGTGGGTTTTTCGGATCGTCATATTTCTTTTAGTTATTATGTTTTGAAAAAAAAAGTGATAGAAACATAGATATACTCTTTATCTACAATATAACGCAAAAAATATTAAAATAGGTTTAACTTTCGCGAAGAAAAAACGGAAGTACGATACTCATACTTTTGTATGGAACATGATTTGGTATCGTACCGTCTTAACACGCTTTTATAAGTTCGTTATGTATCTATCAAAGTATTAATCTATGTAACGGAATCTTTCAACGCCATTTGCACCCACTTGCGATACTCGGATTGATTTTAAATTTTGCGTACATATCAAGGACAATACAATTATTTAAAAAGATATTCAGGATTTTCACTTGCGGCACATTCACTTTTTCCACCATAATTTGATTTATTAAGTAAAAGGCATAGCATGTCAAATGCAAAAATTAATAAATTATTTAGTTAAGTTTACTTGTGCAAGTAGAATTGGTATCAATGTTTAAAATGTTTCAATTATGTTTATGATCTAAATACATCCAGGGTCACAGATTTTTTTTTTAAATAAATAAATATTCTTGGACATTTCACACAACGTCCTCTGGTCCCAAGCTAAGCTTATATGCTTGTGTTATGAGTACCAGAATACGGATATACTACATATATACTACTTTTCTCTTGTAAATACATACTTACAATACATATAAACACCCAGACGCAGAACAGACTTTTGTATGACATTTACGAGTATAAACATCACACAAATGATTGTGCCGAGCGGGAATCGAACCCGCGACCTCGTGAACGGCAGTCCGTTACATGAACCACTAGACCACGAAGCCTGTCTAGATTAGAACTTGTAGTATATCTTATTTAATCTAGAGAAGAAACACGTATAGATTACACCAATAGTTTTGTTCACGGAGTATTATTAACATTTTGTCAGAGGGTTACTGTCTTGTCTTTTCCTTAAGGGCCTACATCAATATCATCGTCGACATGTACATATTAACACAGCTAGTAGGTATAGAAAATGAAGAATTAGGGATATTTTTTTTGTTTACTCAAAATCTACTAAATATATTTTAATTCTGATTTACGTGGGTCTATATATAATAGTTACTTATGTTTTTAAAGTTATTTCATTAGTTAATACGCGATAATAGACCGACAAATGAAAAAAATAAAAAATGAGAGAGGTTGTTTCGCTAAGATTTTCTATCGAGAAAACTTATTTCAATCGCGTTTCTGAGTTCATGCGATCCTAGATCATATATTGAAACAACATATACTTAAAAATTAGAGCTCTAGCCATTCAATCTAAAGAAACAATGAAAACTTCGTACATAGAAAAATGCACGAAGCTATTTTGGTATCCTCTTAACATATTATTATTACTGATATTAGTTTAAAAATTAAATAATTTTAAACTTTAAAATTCCTTAATTCTTGCAATTTTAATCAAATGTTCATTAATAAATTAAGAACAATTCGAGAACAAAATGGGTTTATATACAAAAATAACACGAATAAAAGTACGGATTAACAAGTGTTGTATTATATTATGTATAAAGAAAATAGTCATTATTTGTCAACCACTGTAACAATTAACTAGTTAAACTCTAACGGTCTTATTCATAATGACTTATCGGAGGTTTAAAAGTTCGCTAAAATCGGTTCGCGAAAATTGTCAAAACTTGTCATTCATAATAGTCTTTTTACGCTAAAACGTTTATTATCTCTTCGATAAAATCTCCGTTTAAACCTCCGATAAGTCATTATGAATAAGACCATAAGCATGGAAAATGCTAGACATTTTTATCAAGTACTAGCTGTTGCCCGCGACTTCGTACGCGTGAAATTTATAAACGAAACCCTAACGAACAGAAGTTTACTATGCCACTCGATAGATCGCGTTGATAGTCTTTTAAATCGCGTTATAGTTTCGTTCCACACATTAACACTTATGCTCGTCAATATTTTTATTGCGTCATCAGCTCGCTTTCACATTTATAAATTATAATAATTAGGATTGTCTTGTTATCGGTAAGACGGTACGATACCAAATTATGTTCCATACAAAAGTATGGGTATCGTACTTCCGTTTTTTCTTCGCGAAAGTTACACCGATTTTAATAGATTTTGCGTTATATTAAAGATAAAGAGTATATCTATGCTTCTATCACTTTCTTTTTTTTTCAAAACTAAATAACTAAAAGAAATATGACGATCCGAAAACCCACTTTTTTCGGTTTTCTATAAATAAAGTACTCGTAGCAGCGTCTAACACACAAATTTGGTAAAGTTTTACCACAAAAGAAAGTGATAGAAGCATAGATATACTCTTTATCTATAATATAACGCAAAAACTAGTAAAATCGGTTTAACTTTGTAGGTAAAATCCGCTTCATCTATATTTGTCCCTTTCAGCGCGGCGCTCGGAAATAGGGATAGTAATACCTAAGGCAAATACCTAAATGAGGAGTACAGTACCCTCTTATTGTGCGCAAAAATGTGCGATAAAAAATCAATCACATTCAAAGATTCCATTACTTAGATTATTAGGTTGATAAACAATTTAAACATACTTTAGATTAAATAATTAGTGTTAGGCATACTTTACAAAACCTTCTAATAAAAGTACTATACTATGAATAATTCTTGTAGCATCAAAATCAAACATATTCTATGTATATGTATACCGATACAGCACGTAACAATTTTCCTTCTTTAGCCGACGAAATTTTAACCAATTATTATTCATAGCGATGTTTTTAGGGTTCCGTACCCAAAGGGTAAAAACGGGACCCTATTACTGCTCCCATACAAAAAACTGTTTTTTTTTACCGTTTCTTGCTCGATACTAATAACGTTGCCTTATGTTGCATAGATAATGGTACGGAACCCTTCGTGCGCGAGTCCCACTCGCACTTGACCAATTATTTTTCAAATATATTAGAGATCATTATTTAACTGCTTCAAAAAACCTATGTATAGGAAAATGTAAATCTTAATTTTGCAAATGAATCTCCATAAGTATGTAAGTGGCACACCTAGAGGTAAAACAGTTTGTTTACCTTTGTACTAGCTTGACCTGCCATCGTAGAATGTAGTGGTCTAAATTAGTGAATAGTGAAGTAGGTACCTAATAATACTACAATTAAATACGATATTTAATTTTTAGGGTTCCGTACCCAAAGGGTAAAAACGGGACCCTATTACTGAGACTTCGCTGTCCGTCCGTCTGTCACCAGGCTGTATCTCAAGAACGGTGATAGCTAGAGAGTTGAAATTTTCACAGATGATGTATTTCTATTGCCGCTATAACAACAAATACTAAAAATAAAATAAAATAAATATTTAAGGGGGGCTCCCATACAACAAACATGATTTTTAGGGTTCCGTACCCAGTATGTCAAGAACGGTGATAGCTAGACAGTTGAAATTTTCACAGATGATGTATTTATATTGCCGCTATAACAACAAATACTAAAAATAAAATAAAATAAATATTTAAGAGGGGCTCCCATACAACAAACATGATTTTTTTACCGTTTCTTGCTCGATACTAATAACGTTGCCTTATGTTGCATAGATAATGGTACGGAACCCTTCGTGCGCGAGTCCGACTCGCACTTGACCAATTTTTTTTAATAATGTGAAGAGGGAAAACGTCAAAAACAAATTCTTCTTTTTATTAATTTTTATGTGCCTAATAATAATTTGTCAGAATTTTTGTATACGTCTCATTCTTATTGTATGTAACTATACTAAAAATTCTTTTACATTTTAAAGTAACCTTTTGAAATAGCCATGTAGGCAATTACAATATTTATTCTTGTGATTCAGAGGAATATAGTAAGCTTACTGAGAGTTACTGAATATTGTCGTATATCGACAATGGATTTCGGTTCTGAATCTACCTGTTAATTCGAGTATTCGAAATATTAAATTTTTTTTAAACCTTTTTATTACCAGCCAACATATCATTTGTTTTAAGCTGGAATGATTTCTACTATTTGTAAAAACAATTATTGTATAATATGTGTATTACATTCTACTGATTGTCACGTTTTGCTGACCAACTATTTACATCAAATTATATAACTAAAGTAATGAATCTATGTGTCTTACTGTAACATTATTGTTTAGAAGCATTGCTTGAAGGTTTTACAAGTATATTGACCACCATATTGTTTTTAAACGCAACTTTTTTATTAATCTAGTTTAGAATTATTGTTACAATTTTTTGAATATTATTCTACTACAAAACTAACACAATCAATCAATGCTACACTTTACAAGGTTTTTTAAAACTTAGATATTTACAGTAAGCCATTAGTAACAGACTAGATAAAATATTTTTCTCTGAAACCGACTGATATGCATAGAGATTTAATACAGAATCTATGTTACTGTAACTTAAATAGTGCAATGTATAACTAATAATATAGTGCATTATTTGTATAAAATTAAAAATTGTTTTCTTTTGTTATGCCGCTATGTCACAGCAATAAAGTAAGAATGATTAGAAAGGTGCACACAATTGCATTGCATGCAATAAATCAATCAAAATTCGATTTTGTTCTCATATTGTATACAACTTTAAAATATTAATTTCAGTTCTATAATTATACTAGCTGTTGCCCGCGACTTCGTCTGCGTGAAGTTTAGAAATCAAACCATAACAAACAGAAGTTTACTATTACCGGTCAATAGATTGCGTTGTACAGTTCTTTTTATATCGCACTATGGTTTGGTTACACACATTAGCACTTAAGCTCGTCAAAATTTTTGATAGCCAATCTGCATTTTTCACATTTATAATATAAATTAGTAAGGAGTAAGGATAAGGATTAACTGCAATAGCTGTACAAGTGTACATGAAATTGTATTCGTTGAATTCTGAGTCAGTCTGACGTATTGCAACATTATACTCTGTGATCAGCTGTGACGCGGTCAACGTAGATTGTTCGCATCGAATACTGACTTTGTGTAGCATTTGTACTTCTGCTTCTGTTAGTCGAAGCGTGGTGTTAAATTGTCTATATTATTCCTTGATAAAGGGACAAAACAAACATACACAAAAATGTGTTTATAATTTTAACGGGTAGTTCGTCGCGAACATTATAAGTTACAGCTTTTTTGTATGTATTCGTAGAGTTTAAATGCATATTATTATACACTTTATATAATGTAAAATCTTCATAAAGATAAATTGCATTCGTTTCTGTAATCTTCTGTTTCAACGAAAACCAATGAGTAGTGTAATGACAAGACTTATTTGTGTAAATAAGAACCAAACATCGATTAGATAAATTGTTTACAGATAATGTACAAATGAAACTTGTCTTTGACATAAATATCTTAGACTGGTCGTCTACAGTCTTCCTAATATAGATCCTTTAGTGATTCCGATGACTACAATGTTGTCTGTGACTCGTTTAATGATATATTCGCCATTGCTGTTAGTACTAAGTCTGAACCAGTCTATAAGCTTGAATAACTATACAATGTTGCGATGCTTATTATCGAATACATTACATCGGTGTGTCTAACATCTTTATGCAATGGTTTTCTTACTTATTTATTTATTTATTTTTATTTATTTTATTTATATTCTTTATTGTACACCATACATATTATCTTAAAATTAACTTATACAAAAAAAAATCAAGTACAATGGGCGGCCTTATCGCTTAAAGCGATTTCTTTCAGGCAACCTGAGCATGGATATTATTAAGGAGTAAGTGGTAGCTGTAGGTGCACCTTTATACCTAATATACACTACTAAATATTATACTAACAATAAACATACACATATACTTTTTATATACTTATATGCCGATTCCACTAACATTGTTTTATCAAATCTAGAGTGTATTCATATCATTACAAACGGCTAACGTTCCTACGTACTTAGCTAAAGATATAATTAAACTCTCTCTATCCAGCCGGCACAGGCTTTATTAGGATGTATCATGGTCTACTACGCCGCCGTGACCAAGTATGTCAGCGAAGATTTTATTTTCGCATTTTCAATCTCTTACAGAGGATGTTATTTGTTATTAATACAAGTATCGCCACTCCATTTCCTTCCCAAGGTGTATTACAAGCGAGCTAAAAGATATTACATCCTTTAGCTGGCTACTACAAGGACAGATTTCAATTAAGCTACGAGTATTTAATATAACAGCATTACAGCTGCATTCATCTGAACGATTTTAGTTATTATTTAGTATATGCAAAAATAATTAAATCCTTACTTACAGTGACTGTCAGTTCATTTAGAAAAATATACAAAGATAACGATCAACAAAACGGCCAGTTTTTAGGGTTCCGTACCCAAGGGTAAAAACGGGACCCTATTACTGAGACTTCGCTGTCCGTCCGTCCGTCCGTCTGTCACCAGGCTGTATCTCAAGAACGGTGGTAGCTAGAGAGTTGAAATATTCACAGATGATGTATTTCTATTGCCGCTATAACAACAAATACTAAAAATAAAATAAAATAAATATTTAAGGGGGGGCTCCGATACAACAAACATGATTTTTTTACCGTTTCTTGCTCGATACTAATAACGTTACCTTATGTTGCATAGATAATGGTACGGAACCCTTCGTGCGCGAGTCCGACTCGCACTTGACCAATTTTTTTTTACTTAAGTAGGTATGTATACATATAGGGGACTCCATCTTTAGCTTAATTTTTGAGCTATTTTAAACCAGTTTTCGTTATTTTATCTTAGCATCGGTTTTTGGGGTAAATGCACAATTTTGCGTTTATATATCTGGCCTTGGAATAATATAATAATGTTAACTCTGGGCGTAATTAATTACATTATTCAAAGTTCAGTTTTTTACTCGATAATGGAGGTCTAAAATTTAAATTCTGGAAATATTTATAAATTAAATTATGGTGGAAAAAGTGGTTCCCACCATAATTTAATTTATTAAGTAAAGCATAGCATGTCAATTGCAAAATCAATAAATTACTTTCTTGAAATATCTTAACTTTTAAACTAACGTAAAGAGATCACTATATTTCATTGGAAATTTTTTTGAGAGTAAATAAATATATATATATGTACTAGCTATCCCGGCAAACGTTGTTTTGCCGTACTAAAAAAAAAAGTTTTGAAAAATAGATGTTGGCCGATTCTCAGACCTATTGAATATGCATGTAAAATTTCACAAAAATCGGTCAAGCCGATTCGGAGGAGTACGGTAACTAACACTGTGACACGTAAATTTTATATATAAGAAGATATATACTATTATTTTTTGAGTACTTTTATAAGGTATTTATAATATTAATTTTGGAGTATATTTATATAAGGTTAACCCATTACATTGATTCAAAATTGTTTACCAGGGTACGAAGCGTAACTAGAGTAAATAAACGTAATAATTAGAATAGTATATATTTGTTTTTATTTTAGAGAAAATAAAAAAGTAACCAGTATTCTTGCGCTGTCAACATGTTTAACAGCTTTCATCTTAAGACGAGCACAAAATCATTTCAACTTTATTAGAACATTGAATTAAATCTACACGATTATGTAACTATAGACCACTTCTACGTTTTTAGGGTTCCGTACCCAAAGGGTAATTTACATTAGCACCGCTTAGGTGGCCATTGAATTCTTAGCCTAGGTATAATTAAATTGTATAATAAAAGTATGTCTGTTGTGACAGTTATGGAATTTAAAAAGGCTACTGGACATTGGTATACATTGTACTTGAGTTACTTGACACAGTTTTCTCTATTTTTAACTAGTATTGATTAATATACTCATCAATTTTATCTTAATACATACATACAAATTATATTATGTATAATGTTGTATTTATATTATTATGACGTGTAAATGTTTATTACCAATAAATGAGTATCTGAGTATCAGTTGATAGTCTGCGAAGGTATATTACCACAATTTAATAAGTCAAAGTCAAAATTTTCTATTTCATGTTGGCATGTTTTACAAGCTCTTTTGAAATGTCAGAACCTAGGTGTCTTTTCCAAACGCGAATCCTATGGAGAAGAACAGACAAGAAACTCCATGGAATACCTTAAAAATATACCATTATTTCTATGTATTTTATGTATGTATACAAAAAAGATAATATATCCGTATGCGGTACACATAACACAAGCATAGAAATATAGCTTACTTTGGGACCAGAGGACGTTATCAAATATCAATCATATTTGATAATGGAACGTGTTCCGTTTGCAACTAATATATGCCTTAAGTTTTTACAAGATACCTTCAAATCTGATGTTCTGATGATCTGTGTTTATCAAATAATACCTACCATACTTGAAAATCAAATACAAGACGCATCAAAAATCTAAAATCAAGAAATTAATGAAAATACAGATATTGTTATGGTATCTGCCTAGTGCCTACCCTTATGAGATAAGATATTTTAAGATAAGATATAAGATATTGTAACTTCATCACGCTTAACACCAAGGAACAGAGCAGTTATTATCAAAAAACACGGTAGAATTCTATGAGTTAGGTAGTCACTTCATAATTTGCGGTTTTTTGCTTCGATTTCTAAAGGAGAAATTTTTTGCGCAAAGGAGAAATTTTGTAATGCCTTCTCTTGAACTGAGTAAGAATAAATAAAACTACTTATTACGGATTTGGACCCGTATATTTCTTTAAATTTTGGCCCGAAGTTTCCGAGACTTTGCAGTCACCATTGCAAAGTTTCCGAAACGTCGCGTCGGGCTAAAATTTAAACAAATATAGGTACGCGTCTAAATCCGTAAAAAGTAGTTTTATTTAAACAAATGAGTCGCGCAAGTGTTAGAAAATATTATGAGTAAGAATAAGATATATTTTTTTATATAGGATAAACATTATTTAACCAATGTTTACAACACAATGGTACCAATTCAACATGCACAACTAAACTGAACATAACTAAAAATGAAAATAACTGTAGTGTATTTTGATTAATTTGCTATTTCGCACATTTGTAATAATTAAAATCTTTATAATAAACAGTTTTTGTAACAAGAAAGTTTAGTTAGCGGTACGGAATTGTGTTATTGACATCATAAATTTTACTTAATAAATCAAATTATGGTGGAAAAAGTGAAATGCCGCAAGTGGGACTTTTTTTTTAATTTTTTTAGCATTTCACTTTTTCCACCATAATTTTATTTATTAAGTAAAAGCATAGCATGTCAAATGCAAAAAAATAATAAATTACTGTAATCATAAATATTAATTTTTTAGTTAAGTTGCATATACTTATTATTTGTTTAGTAGCACATAGAATATTGACTATTTGGCTATTTCAAACATTATGTCCACTACATTACAATAACAAGCCGTACCTATTTATTTCAACGATTAATTGCCTTGATTTTAATAGCCTAAACGTTCTATAAATTTGAGGTTTTCTTGCGAGATTTCTGATATATAAAACCATCATCGTTATAAATAAAATTAATGTGCAACAGTAATTTTAATAACGCCCTTAGAGCATTAACTCAGCAGGAGGCGGTATTATAAGGCGAACCCCGCTAAACAGAAACGAGAGTAATGCTCAATCCAATCTCATTGTGTACGGACACTGTCGTCTCTTGGAGTGCGCGAGTTGATTTAGAACCGACTTCAAAAAAGGAGGTTTTCGTCTGAATGATATTTTAATTTTTTTTGTTTGGTACCTCGTACTCGTAACTTTTAACTGGGGAAGCGATTTTAATGATTATTTTTTATTTGAAAACTGGAGGATCTAATAGTTATCTCCTAAAAAGCGAGAAACTCCCTCAAATTTCAAAGGCACATGAAGTCAGTAGAACTTCTTTTTTAAAAATCCTCAATTATGGGCGACCAATAAAATCGTGTATGTGTGCTTTACCTTAGAACTCTTCTGACATGACAGTATATTTGTGAAAGAAAACAGCGTAATAACAGCTCCGGTTGCTTTAATACTCTAAGAGATCGTCGCCCTAATGTTTTAACATCGAATGTTAATAGATAAAGGTGAATTAATTAAGTAGGTACCTACGAGACATTGGTACCAATTCTACGTGCTAAACTAACGTGCTGAACTAAACTTAACTAAAAAATAAAAACAACTATGACGTATTTTGATAAAGTGGCTATTTCGTTGTGCACATTTTTATAAATTTAAATCGTTATGCTCTTATTTATAATTGCTTATCGGAGGTTTAAACAATAACTTTATCGGAGAGATAATAAACATTTTATCGTAAAAAGACTATGAATAACAATTTTTAACAATTTTAGCGAACCAGAATAGACCATTATGCATTCGTTTATAATATACAGATTCTCTAATAAAAAAGTTCTATTAACATTGCCGAATTGTGTTATAGTATAGTTCAGTTGTGCACGAAGAATTGGTACCATTTATAAGAGCCTATGAACAGTGCCTCCTAAAATTCATATTGATTTTATTACCGTGGTTTCGAAATCGTCACCGGAACGTAAATATATCAAGAGACCACTACAGTTACGACACTCTGCATAATTATTTCAACTTGTAAGACCAGATTATCTATACTAACCACAGAGGTACGGATTTTAAAACGAATTTATATTAATTTAATGCCATTGGTATCTTGTAAATAGCACTTTAAGGCATTTAAAATGACAATATTGTAAGTAATTGATAAATTAAGCATAAACTACTTTTTTATCTATCCTCGATTTTTGCTATTAAAGTCAGACTAATCTAAAATTTTGTCCTTGCTTGCATATCAATAAACTTAATGACAGCATTCTTTATTGAAAATTTGAAATATCTTACTGATAAACGAGTATAACAACCTAATCGTAGATTGGTCACGCAAAATGGTTTTAAAATATTTTATGTTTTGGATATCGGAGTAATTACTTGTATATCTTTATTTCTCTATTTTATGCAATTTTGTGCCACTCAAATGAAGAACATTTTTTTGCACTTTAGGATACACAGATATTTGTATTATTCTATATTAATATTATAAGCTGAAGAGTTTGTTTGATCACGCTAATCTCCTGATGGTCCGATTTCAAAAAATTCTTTTAGTGTTGAATAGTACATTTATTGAGGAAGGCTTTTGGCTATATAGCATCACGCTGCGACTAATAGGAGCGAAGCATAAGTAAAAAAATATTGTAAAAATCGGGATTTTTTCTAAATTCCACACACGAAGCCAGCATAATAAATAAAATCACCGATGAGGACATAGGTACATAAAAATCGATTTAAAAAAACAACTTAATTAGTGTTCCTCTTTTAAACAATAAAATATTCAAAAAAATAGTAAAGTGATTTTCTATTGGAATTTAGACTTTAAATAAAATATATCCATTACAAATTATACGTTAGATACATTTAAATTGGCGCACCATATTTCATAGTTGTTAGACGTCATGGCATATTCATAATAATGTAAGTACGTGATAAGATTTATGAATAACTTTGCACGCTTTATAGATACCAATAAATAACATAAAAGGTTTACAATTGTTTTAAATATTGTATGCAATAGTTACTTAAGTATTGTTTCATTTTGAGAATTTTATAGCATATTTCACAAAAGTTTTCATTTTTTGTCTCGTAAACATTTTTTACCAAAATAATATACTTATAGCCTATGTTACTTCCAGGACTATAAATTATCTCTATACAAATTTTCGTGTAATTCCATTCGGTAGATTTTGCGTGAAAACGTCACAAACGAACAAACAAATACACTCAATTTCACTTTTATATTTTTTAAGTAAGGATTAGGATTGTCGGCAATTACAAGTAATTTTCCGTTGTGGTTTTAGCGCCATCTAGTTAGTTATTGAGAAATAATATTGTAAAACACGACCGAAAAAACTTTTAACACATTTAAACTCTGCCTGACTTGTTTACAATTTGAAATACTACCTGGTACCTACAACAAATATGACAACAAATTATTCACTAACACATGTAACAAAAACCAGTGTGTCTACTGGAAAATTGAAATCATAAATAATATTCACGGACAATGCACACAACGTCCTTTGATCCTAAGCTAAATATTTTCATTTATTTTCTGGCTAAACTTAATTCGTATACTATAGTTACAACACTTAAATAATTCATATTTAAGTCTTGTAACTTTAGCAATATATTTTAAAAATTGGTGCCTTAGTGCTCCGAGCTCATATTTGCCATGACCATTATGGCCCTCTCATCCAAGGACAGTCCAAATATGCATTTATCACATAAATAATTGTGCAATCTGAGAATTGAACCTGTCACACTATCAGTCAGAATTACTACCACCATGACGGAGGCTATTCTTAACATAACCACAAGTACACAAGTAGCCCTCTCCAAAGCAATCATATCCACCCAAAGGTTGTCTGGAAGAGATCGCAAACTGCGTTAAGACTGCCTATTGTACTTACTATGTTCTTGTAATTCTTAAACTTCTGTATAACTTTATGGTGTGCAATAAAGAGTGAGTATTATATTCTATTCTATAGCCAATGACGTCACAAATATTTTTCCAAATTTACCAAAAATTTAGTATGAATTTGGTTTTTCATATCTTTTTGTCATTTTTTTAACTGCTTTGTCCCTACAATATCCGTTGTTTTTATTATCATCAAACCATGTTTCATGTTCCATCATGTTTCTTGTTGTTTCTTTATCTGCCAATATTTTATTTACAACTAGCTGTTGCCCGCGACTTAACTTTTCTAAATTCCACGCGTACGGAACGCGTGGAATTTAGAAAAGTTTCATGAAAATCTATCCATACATCCAACATTAACCAAATATCCAAACATTAGAGTAGGTATGGACAGAAGACCGAGGGTATTTTATATTGTCGCGCGTAATTTTATTCTTTTTTCGTCATATCTCCTCATTTAAATTGCATGGTGTAAAAAGCAGTTATAATCTATATTAATTGCATAAGCTAACTAAGGTGTTTGATTTGATAAAAAATATTACTATATAGTAATATTTTTTATCAAAAGCTATTTATGTGTATATACACATAAATAGCTTTTGAAAACACCCTATTGAATTTAATATTTTTTTTTACATTATTATGGGTACAGCGTGTTTCCCTTAAAAGATAGACATATGCCCTCCCGGACTTTTTTGAAGAACTATAGGTAACAAACAATTCCTCCATACATTATTTTGTTTACCTCATATAGATAAGGCAGCGTTTTCATTAATAGCTCGCGCGCGTCCGAATTTCTCGGCAAATTTAATCATATCTCATCCAATATACAGCAAACCCCAATAAATTATACGAAAAAAGCCATCCTCTTGAACCATTCTATGTATTAAAAAAAAACCGCATCAAAATCCGTTGCGTATTTTTGAAGATATAGCTCACATAGGGACATACATACAAAAATTACGACTTTGTTTTATAATAAGTAAAGATGTTTCTTAGTAAGGAAATGAACGTGCTTCTATAAGAATTGAGTCTACGTAACTATGCGAAATAGTATTTCACTTATTTATATATTTATGTTACAGATATTTATGCAATCAGTTTATGGCAATATATATTTATCCATTCAAAAAAAATGATCAGTTAATAAAAGAATAATAATTTATTATTATTAGTCCTTTAATTAAATCAAACATTAATTTTTGATATAATTTTTCAACATCAAACTAACAAAAATACTGATAGAATAATATCAATATTGGTTTAACATTATCTTACATTACATTAATTGTTTCCTAATTAATTGTGTACAGTAACACTAGATATCCACGTACCTATTTGATAATGCAAGAATCACCAATACGTGTACCTAATAGTCAAACTTACAAGACAATATTGATTAAGTACTAAGTACAATATTATATAAATACTAGCTGTCCCGGCAAACGTTGTTTTGCCATATTAAAAAAAAAGAAAAAATGGTTTTAAAAATAGATGTTTGGCCGATTCTCAGACCTACTGAATATGCATGTAAAATTTCATAAAAATCGGTCAAGCCGTTTCGAAGGAGTACGGTAACTAACACTGTGACACGGGAATTTTATATATAAGATTAACAACATTTGCACACCCTTCAGCATATATTATTGAATTCATAATTTGACGTCTTGCTATAGTTGTTCACTGTTATTAAAATAGGTTTTGTATTTACCATGAGCGAGTGGTTAATATGAGAACAAAAGAACCAAACACACGAGTCGAATCGTACGCCACTTTTCACCGTATCGACGCCAGATATTCTTTTCAACTGAATTATTCAAATTTACCAAAATACTGATATAATATTCGTCGTTCAGCGACTGATTGTTTCAAAATATACATCGGTAGACATTGAATATTTACAAATAGTGTCGGAGTTGTTAACCTTTACAGTACCTACATGAACTGCAGATAGTCCAAGTTGTACAGCGGAGCCTTTGGAGAACGCCAACGCATAATCTGCGCGTAGGTACCTAGGTTTCGCAGATCGCGGACATGTGAAGGCGAGCGCGACACTCCTTTCAAGGAGGTGCGGGTATTTTGGAAAGTAACATCGAATTTAAAATAATAACATCTACTTGGAACGTGAAGTCGCAAGTGCAGACAATCGCTGAGCCTGAGAAAAATTATTTAATAAATATTATTAACACTCACCTGTTGAAAAATAATCTGATGTCCAAACCGCTATGGATTCCTTGCAGGTGTCTCGTGTCAAGAGAGTAGTTCGGTTTTGCATTCACGTACCGAAGCACGATCACACTGCGTGAGAGAAAGGGTGCGCAACTTGTTCACAAGTGAACACTATCGCGTGTTGCAGCTCGGCGGTGCGTTGAGAGAGTGGGCGTCGCGAAATCGTGTTGGCGTTCGCGGGTCTCAGCTTGAACTAAAGGCCGCGAGGCGCGGGGGCTACTTTATGGCAGCACGAGGGCACCCCGCCGGCAATGCAGCGCTGCGCCCGCGCTTCGCCTCCTCAGCAGCCTAGGCCGCGCACAACAACCAAGCACACAGCCTGAAAACTCATTCATCAACAGCAACACCAACCACAAACAGTATGCACCACCCAGATATATAAAACTTATATTTTATTATACCCCTACAGCCTTGCTGGAGGCAAGACTAAAAATATTTTCAGCAGATATAAAAAATATGGCTGAAATAAAAAACTCTGTGGCTGAAAAATTATTAAAATTATAATAATTTTTATTATGCCCATTATATTCTCATAATAATAACCAACATTTGTGAAAATAATAGTTATTGCTATATTCGTTACCTGTTAATAAATGTATTTTATAAATTCGTTTTGGAGAGAATGTCAGCCATTTCAGGCCTTGGCTGAAAAAGGACGCTAATCTAATATTGCAATTTTAAGAGGTGGTGCAAAGCTAATGTATTGACTTTTTCTCTATTTGAGTAGGTATAAATAAGCTGGTATAATAAACCACCAGCTTTTTTATAAGAAGGGAAGGCTCTCGAGATGTTTATAAAATACAACTACACAAAATATTGAACAGCAATATGATATTTTTTTTAAACTGAAAAATTTGTATGACGTCTTCGAATCAGTTAAATTAAATATGATTTGAAAACTTAATAAACAAAATAATTTGTGCAGATAGAATAATTATTTTATTGGCACAAATTGTTGTTTACAACGTGATACCTACATAATTACTATGAAATTAAATAAATAACAAAGAATACCTATTATTTTTTTAATTTCTGCTCATGTAGTGGGAAGTAGGATTCGTTTTGAAACAACATTGCTGTTCTTTTGACGATGTGTGAATCAATACTACCTTGAAAACACCCTTCTTTTTTTGTAATAACTACTAATTTTATTAACATGGCCCGGTAAGGGCTAAAAGTGACAAAAATAATAAAATGAAATGAAAAATCATTGAATCATGTAGACATAATTTTTTTGAGAAATTTATGTGCCTATGACAAGTCCAAGCATTTTTTTTCCCTACCACCGGTTTTTTTATACCGGTAATTATTAATTTTATATTTTATTTATAACCTAATTTTACTCTTAAAAATAGAAATAAAATACAAACAGAAATTTGAATCGTAAGTTATAATTATAAAAAATAATAAAAAGCACCAAATAGATAGATGTTTGATTGAAATATCGTTCCATTATCTGTTTCTATTATTTCAAATCGTATCTCTTCATTTAGAACAGGAAACAGAAGGTTTTAAATTATTCTCGGTTCTATAGAAATATTTTCTTCTATGTTTCTAGAAATAGAATTTATTTACGAAAAACACTGCTTTTCATAACTTATTTATTAAATAGGTACCTAACAATAGAATACCTTAAGTAATTTGTTTGTCGCAAAACAGTTTTATTTTTAGCTGGTGATTCAGAACCCCATGATCTATATAACTATTCCATTGATACAAATATTTTGCACAACATGATGCAATGCCCTGACTGAAGGACTCTACATCTACAATTTTCAGACGTTAGTGGATAAAAGACAATGGAAATCTTTATTTTCCGTTTATTTGACTACTACTTTTTAGGGTTCTATACCAAATGATAAAATAGGACCCTATAACTGAGACTTCGCTATCCGTTCGTCCGTCCATCTGTCAACAGGCTATAGGTATCTCAGAAACAGTGAGAGTTGAAATTTCCACAGGTGAAAATATTGATGCTATAACAAGAAATACTGAAAATCAGAATACATCATCATCCTTCTTTCGGGCCTTATCTTTATTTTTCAGTCATTGGCATCACTTTCAGACTTCCTCTAATATATTCATTCCTTATTTTATCCATTCGCGTGACGCCACACATCCATCTCAACATTCGCATCTCCGCAACGTGCATTCGTCTTTCATCCATCGCTTTTTTTCCCCAGCATGAGGCGCCATATGCAATAAATATTAAAAGGGGCTCATTATGAACGTCTGGGTCATCACCCTATTTCCTTTCTAGCTATGAAAGCCAGCAAAGAGACAGTATAATCAGAAAACATTTTTTTGAGGGAAGGAAAAGTCAAAACAAAACCTTATCGTAGCATGTCTGGGCAACATAAGTGTAAGTAGATCAGATAAACTGCCAGAAGGAAGAGGGCCTGTTTCCAGCAGTGGGACAATAATGGGCTGGTAAGAAGAGAGAAGACATCCAAAGATCAAAAATATTAAAGTTTTCTACGGTACTCGCCTTCTTGTAGTTTCTCATAAAAGCTTAGCTCTTTGTTAATATAAACTAACATTAACCGTATATACATTATAATAATGTTAGTTTCTCAGAACCCGCTGGACCGTAAATGCTTTCAGCGTTGGAATTATTAAGAAAGGGTATAGGCTATATAACATCACGCTACAACCAATAGATGCGAACCATTGATCAGTAAAAATGTTGCAAGAATGGGGAAAATTTTCAAAATATCACGTGTGAGAAGGCGCGGGGTACTGCTAGTCAATAATAAGGTGATGTATGCATTTAAAATTCATCACTATAGTGGATAAATGGCGACGTAATTACAATTAAGTAAATAGTACATCATTACTTCAAAAAGCTTTTGTAAAAATGATGGATGTATGACATCACAAAGAAGGAAAATTCTTAATGACAAAAAATGTGGTCAACTTAGACCAGGAGTAGGTCAAAAATGAGCAGGGGAACAATTAAACTAATTAAAAAGTACTGACTGACTTTCAGAAAGTACCTATACAGGCAAATATTCTAACTAATCTGTGCACGTTTCAAAATTGTACTCAATTGAAAAGTAGCATGCTGCTCTGCGTGTGTTTCAATATTTTTATAATAGATTTTTAAGAGCGGTAACTAAATCAAAACAATATGAATTTCTAACTTATCGCTAACGCCACCTAGGTGAAATCGAGGAACTAAAAACCAAATTATTTGTGTCATTAAATTATTCCAAGAACACAGCATTGTCTAAGATCAAACGTAGCCTGTATGTACATCTAGAATTTGATCTATCATAGAACTAAGTTTTATTCAAATATATTGGCCCATAATTAAAACCAAAATTATTAGATAAACAAAAAGACCCCAAAACAAGTTAAAAACAGAGGCTCATAAGATGTAATCTTAAAGAATTAAAATCAAATTAATGCTTTTTAGGGTTCCGTACCCAAAGGGTAAAAACGGGACCCTATTACTGAGACTTCGCTGTCCGTCCGTCCGTCCGTCCGTCTGTCACCAGGCTGTATCTCAAGAACGGTGATAGCTAGAGAGTTGAAATTTTCACAGATGATGTATTTCTATTGCCGCTATAACAACAAATACTAAAAATAAAATAAAATAAATATTTAAGGGGGGCTCCCATACAACAAACATGATTTTTTTACCGTTTCTTGCTCGATACTAATAACGTTGCCTTATGTTGCATAGATAATGGTACGGAACCCTTCGTGCGCGAGTCCGACTCGCACTTGACCAATTTTTATTTTTTTTCTCTCGCCTTTAAATTTTTAACGTGTATTACAATCAAATTATGTTTATGACAAGTATTAATATGTTTATTAATTGTTTACATTGTTTCATGTTAAATATACGGAGTAACAAACATAACACAGCATTCGCAATTTCTTGCAATTTCTGCAATATTTTTAAAAAGCTCAGCTATTTGCCTCCACTAGTCGATTTAATAGTCGATTTCGATTCTACAGCTTGGGTTTAATCATATTTATCCCCAAGGGGTAAAACATATAATCAACATTTAATCATATAATATAATCAAACATATATACAAGATATACAATCAAACATATAAACATATATACAAGATATTTAATGATGTTTTACCACAAAATGAAGTACCTACTCAAGCCTCACAGAATCGCACTTAGGTACCTACAGAAGTTACAGGGTTAAACTTTCGTAGGAATTAAACTAAAGGCAAAGTATATTTTAAAGGAGCATTTTTTAGGGTTCCGTACCCAAAGGGTAAAAACGGGACCCTATTACTGAGACTTCGCTGTCCGTCCGTCCGTCCGTCCGTCTGTCACCAGGCTGTATCTCAAGAACGGTGATAGCCAGACAGTTGAAATTTTCACAGATGATGTATTTCTATTGCCGCTATAACAACAAATACTAAAAATAAAATAAAATAAATATTTAAGGGTGGCTCCCATACAACAAACATGATTTTTTTAACGTTTCTTGCTTGATACTAATAACGTTGCCTTATGTTGCATAGATAATGGTACGGAACCCTTCGTGCGCTAGTCCGACCCGCACTTGACCAATTTTTTTCATTCCTCCGCTTTGCCCTGCCGGGCCATAATGGTGCCCTGAGCTTTACCATGACCCGGTGAGGGGTGGCCCCGCTAATCAGGGCCCGACTCGGCGAGGGAAGCCTTAGGCGCCCCCATCGCGTTTGCTGCGGCGGGTCTCTGGATGCCGACCCGCCGCGCGCGTCTTCCTCTTCGGGGGGGGGCGGCTATTGCGCGCTGACGACCCCTGCCCGAGGCCCTGCGCGCTGCGGGGTGGCAAAATTTCGCTAGCGCGTTCGCGGTCCCGCAGAGCATCCCTCTTTGCCGCCATCACCTCTCCAGCGAAGGAGGCGACAGCAGCCCAACACTGTTCGCTCTCGGCCATCCTATTCTTTACCCTAATAATAATTGATAAAATTAAGTAGGTATATGCAAACTTAATTCCATTTTATTTGCGGAATAATATTTATAGTAGGGCAGCGGCTGCATTTTTTATTTGCTTTTATTGCTGTTATAGTCTCGCAGCCAATTAGATTGCTATAAATTTTATTGCACGAGGTATTACATGAGGTAAACATTTGTTAATTAATAAACTATAATGATTTGTTTTCCTCTTTGATCTATTTCAGTTTCATTGACGTATATACCCCAACTAGATATATATCTAAGTAGTAGCAGTAATCTTAGTTACCAGCGGCTGCGTACTCGTGGAAATGAGTAAATTTTCCCCGCTTTTGCAACATTTTTCACCTATGCTTCGCACCTATTAGTTGCAGCGTGATGTTTTATTGCCTGTAGCCTTCCTCGATAAATAAAAACGACAAAAATATTCTTTCAATTCGAAGCCGTAGCTCCTAATATTAGCTTAACTTTTCTTTATAATATTACCTGAATTTATTCTATCTATCGGTAGTCGGTAACTATATAGTTAACGTGATTGATGATGTCCAACATTTGTTGTGGGAATGTGTAAAGTACGAAGATAAAAGAGAGGAATTATTTTCTAAATTACAACTCAATAGATATAATATGGGACTGTATCAGGCCATTCTCAGTGAACCTGAGAGTGTAGGGGCTATCATGGTATACAGAATTTTCATGTTGTGATTTTTTTATATATATTCTGTAAACAAAGATTAGGGTACGATGGGACTGTCATACCCAAAGGGTAAAAGTTCCAAAAAAAAAAGATTAAAAAAAAAAAAAAAAAAAACTATATAGTTACTTATTATGAAACATAGTCTCTATTTTTGTACGTATGTCCCTATATGAGCTTATATCTTCAACACTACGCAACGGATTTTGATAAGGTTTCTTTCAATAATTATAGTGGTTCAAGTGGAAAGCTTTTTGTATACTTTGTTAAAGTTTGATGTGAATTAGGCGGGGTGGGGCTTAATAACTATAAACGCGGGTGAAATCGTGGGGATTAGCTAGTATATTAATAAATTATGATGATATTTTACTTAAAGGACCGTCTTACAGACTACAGACAGCTAATAAATAGACATTTGCAAATATATAAACGGTACTATTTGTCATTTCATGTTATTTTAGATTTCTGTGACCAAGAAATACCATGTACATAAGTTATTTAAACACGTTTATATTTCTTGCACATTTAGCGATGTACATTGGGGTCGTCAGCGGTTCCACGACTTGGCATAAATCCAAAACTGGTTTTGGATGATCTCACTATTCTCTCGTAACCGCTTCTCCACCACCTTCTCTTAAATTAATATATTGTACAATTTCGGTACTTATTTTAGATTTTGTGTTTAAATAACCCTTTTATGGTCAATACACAGAATGCCATTAATAACAGTACCAAACTTTGTATGTACGAGTATGTTCTAATAAATGAAAACTAATTTACAAGTCACACAACATCCTTTCGTCCCAATCTAAGCGTAAGCTGCGGTCGACAGCTAGTATTCAATTTAGCTCAAGCCTCCTTCGGTTTGAGAGGGTTTTTTGGTCTACTTGCGCTACGCCTACCAGACATGTTGGCATGGGGCTTAATATCGAGATTTCCATCTCTCACACAGGATGTTAAATGCTTATTATCTCTTAGTCGGCTTTTATAGCACTGTGGGGAGGAAATGGGGTGGTGACATTTTTATTCTTAATCCATCACCACACGGAGAGGATATTCAATATACCTACATACTTACATATCAGCTAGTCACCCAAGAAGATTACAGACAATAAAATTATGATTGCAGTACTTAAATATGTAGAATTATAATCAAGTTGATTTATCTAGATTCAAGATTTTTGTCTAGCAGTGCATCCAGGTACATACAAATAAAAATTAAAGTGTATGTTTGTAAAGTCAAAATAAAAGAACATCTAAATGTTCACAATAAATAATTCTAAAATGTAATTAAAATAAATTTGTCTGTCTACCTGTTTACTCTGAGTGATTTCCTGATCGCGGGGTCGATTTTGACCGGATTTTTAGTTGCAATTATAAATACCTACTCCTACAAGAAAACTGTATAAGAGTTATGTAGGTACGATAAATATTTATTGATGAGTAAAACTGTTTAATAACTAAAGTTATTAATGGCACTGTCGCTAATAGATAGCTGATTTAAAGAGACTAAATCGAAGTAAGTACCTACTACGTTCATTTCGGAAAGAAAATTTGGTACAAAAGTTTAATAATTTTGTGAGATTTTATGCGGCCACTGTCACCAGTAACAGCTAGTAAATGAATAAAATACTACAATTGACTAGCAAAAACGTGACCACCCACACACGTGTAATCATTCATTCTTCCAGCTGAAACTATTGCAACGGATGTGTTAGTACTTTATCTATGTTATCTCAAAACATATGAATTACTAGATGTGCCCCGCATTGTAATTTATTGTTAAAAAGTTTCAGAGAAAAATTATAAAAGTTTCAATACCACATGAGATACAGCCAGTGACGTGACTACCAAGGGGCTGGGCGCGGCAGTGCCCCGGGGCCCTCAAGTTCAGGGGGCCCTCGAATCCTTACCAGAAATTTTGATCGAACTGAATTAGCCTTTTTTAGCATTTTCAAAATATTTGTATATTTCATATTTTTATTTGATAAAACCTAGTCAGTTTACATAGCTGTGGGGCCCCATTTAATTTGCCCCAGGACCCTTAGTTACCTAGCTACGCCACTGGAAACAGCCAAGTGACAAATGGAAGGATGGAACTATGCTGAAGTCTCAATAATAGGGTCCCAGTTTATCTTTTGGTACGTACAAACCTAACCATAAACAGATAGAACGGTAAAGGGTGGTAAAAAATCATAAAAACATCCAACATCTAATTTGAGGTTAATGCCATCTTTTAGCCGAGTTTTCCATGGTAACTGCATTTTTCCGGAATTAAAAGTAGATTATATTTTAATCTAGGTTGTAACTTTAGAATCAAATTTGTTTTAATTTAAATCCTTCAGGCAGTTTGTGCGTGAGGAGTTAGTAAACAGACACAGTCACGTTTTTTTAATATTAGTTTAATTCTCGTTCATAATACAATGTTGTTAAAGCTACCTTTTATCATTTGTTATATTCATGATGAACCACTATCATGTCATTATCAAAGTAGGTAGGTATTATTTGACCTTAACTTAATTGAATTAATGCTATCACCCATCTATTAAAGGACGTCGTTGTTGTTGATAAGTAATGATTATAAATGCATACATAGTTAACTCTTCAGCGACTACAATGAGTAATGAAGGCCTGTTACTGACATTGATGTCTAATTGTAGGTATATAATTTAGCTGATGCACAACGGCGGCACTTGTTTGTATATCGGCGTGCATTTTTTAGATATAAAAACTTTTCTTATCAACCTTTTTGTTGCAACATAGTACGCCTATGTTGCCAAGGAGGGCTTTAAAGAAAAAATGAAACTGGTGCCAGAACACAGTATTTGTTTTATAATATCACTTACTTATATTTTATATGCATCCATGTGGTGCAGATTAACGGTCTTATTCATAATAACTTATCGGAGGTTTAAAAGTTCGCTAAAATGGGTTCGCGAAAATTGTTAAAACTTAATAAATCAAATTATGGTGGAAAAAGTGAATGTGCCGCAAGTGGGACTTACAAGTCAAGACAAGTCCCACTTGCGGCACATTCACTTTTTCCACCATAATTTGATTTATTAAGTAAAAGGCATAGCATGTCAAATACAAAAATTAATAAATTGTCAAAACTTGTTATTCACAATCATATTAGGCTATTTACGCTAAAACGTTCATTATCTCTCCGATAAAATCTCCGTTTTAACCTCCAATAAGTCATTATGAATAAGACCATAAGAATACAAGAAATGGGGTGTCGCTTCTTCCCTAGAGTGCTTTACGAGGTTTCTTTAATTCGTTGCGTAGTTTGGAAGATATAGTTATATAGTTTGCTCACATAGGGACATACATACAAAAATAACGACTTTGTTTTATAATTAGTAATGATAAGTTTTATGAATAAAATCGATTGATTGTAATTGGTATTTTATTGGCTGTTGGTGATATTATTAGGCTATGATGTTTATATGATTCTTTTCAATTTATTTTACCGATTACCATGCCTGATGTACAGATATATCTACAAACCTTTGGCCCTGCAAGCGTAGGCAAACATTTTAATGCTTTTCGCAGTGTATATGGTATGATAACCTGTGATGGTATTTGGTTTTGTCTTGAGTCTTCTAAAATTGTTCTATATAGCTGTTTGAAAGGTACGATGCTATACTAAAAACCTATTAAAAAGATACCTAGGCAACAGTATTATCGCCTAATAGGAGAGTTTAATATGATCTTACAATTTTTAAAGGAATATTATATTTTTTGTTTATGAATTACTTGCTGTTACCCGCGATTTCCTCCTCCTCTCTCTTCTCCAGCCCATTTACGTCCTACTCTTGGGCACGGGCCTCCTCCACTTTGGGAGGGATTATGGTCTACTGTGCC
Source organism: Orgyia antiqua (assembly GCA_916999025.1). Taxonomy (NCBI): domain Eukaryota; kingdom Metazoa; phylum Arthropoda; class Insecta; order Lepidoptera; family Erebidae; genus Orgyia; species Orgyia antiqua. The sequence continues at coordinate 14,057,657 of OU779863.1, read as the reverse complement.
ACGCTGACCAGGCGTGTTGGTACAGCACCTTTGGGAGATCGGGTGGTGACACTTGTATTCTTAATCCGTCACCACACGGAGAGCAAATTCATTCAAACCCGCGATTTCATACGCGTTGAATTCAGAAATTTTTCTGAGTTTTTGCAACATTTTTTACTGATGCTTCGCTCCTATTAGTTGCAGTGTAATGTTATTCCTATGGCCTATAGCCTTCCTTGATAAATGTATTATCCAACTTTGAAAGAATTTTTCAAACCGGACCAGTGGTTACTGAGATTAGCGCTTTCAACCAAACTCTTCAGCTTTATAATTTTAGTATAGAATGCATAATTGCACCTTAAATATTTAATAAAACTAATTTAATGTTACGAATTACGCGTGTATTTGTTTGTGTGTATTTAAAAAAAAAAAATACACGCGTTAAATCCGTAAAACTTTTGGGCAAATGAGTCGCGCAAGTTTTAGAAAATATTACGCACTATCGTCATTATATTTGCTAGTCGAAAATTATACACAGCTAAACCACTGCGGTATTAGATTAATTAATGTAAGGGCGTTGTTTTCATATAAGCATTTGCGTGACAAAGTCTACGCGTAATTACTACGACTTTGATCATCCCGCAAAAAAACTAAATTAAACTGGATATTGTCGGATGAGTTCTGCTATCAAGCTCCGAGATCAGGTTTGTGTAAGTAATGAACTCGTAATAGTTATTGTGGTATATTTTCGCGTTAATTTTGAAGTAAACCGGAACGATTTTCAGCAGTAGGTTCCTAAAGCGAAGTTATAAAATCTTTTAAAAGTGTGTGTGTGTAGGTAAGTAGCCTTTTAACTACTTTTAGGGAAAGTAGAGCTAAAGATATGAAGTGAGCTTTCTCTTGCATGTGATTGTATAGGGTTAGACTCATTATAAATTGAGCAGCTAAGCTAAGCAGCTGTAAAATGGTTATCTGAATGTTATCTGTTCTGCCGCCCATTCCAATAATGTTTAAGAATAACCAACGAAGACTAGATTTTCAACTAAAAACCTTCAATTACTTTGAAGATATATATATATATCTACAATGAAATATTATGATATACAATGAAATATTTTCTTGATAGAAGTTAACCTGCAAAGTATGACTAACGCATTTAATTGCTTTCTTGTGGGCAATATAAATTGCTAAATAATCATTCCTTGTATTTTGCGGTATTGGTTACATTGTTCTTGGTTTGACCTATATTTCATGGGCAGAAAAAAAGCAGGCATAAGTATTTATCATTAAAAGCTGTTACCCGCCACTTCGTACGTGTAGCATTTAGAAACCAAACAACGAAGTATACAGAAAAGCCATCCTCTCGAACCACTCTATCTATTTAAGAAAACGGTATCGAAATCCGTTGCGTAATTTTGAAGATATAGGCTCACATAGGGACATACATACAAAAGTAACGACTTTGTTTTATATTATGTAAAGATTTATATAAAGATTAAAAACGTATACTTACGTTTTCGTTTCACTATTTGGTGCCTAATGGCATCCGGGGTCTATGAAAACGGTAGGATAAATACTAGTACTTAACTACGTATATAGCAAGCCTAAATGCGTTAGGTCTGAAGTAACTTTAAATTTTCCGTCTCCGGTAGGTATAGGATCCATGGGAGAAAATGGGATGATGACATGTGTATTTTTTATCGTCAAAACTAGTGTAGGTATTTCAAATAACGGCAACCTTACAGTGTGTCGGTCCAGGTTCTTTAGGTACTATCGATGGTACTATTATAAACCCATTTATAAAATAATTGTTATAATTACTTACTTTTAAATTCTAGACTTACCTACCTATCACTGCAAGGGTCTATGCACGTTTAACTTCCAAGGTTTAAATTTTAACCAATATATTTCGTCATTCAAATGATTCGATAGGTAATCGATTGTAAAATACCTAGATATTATTAAAAAAGCAAAACCAAACCAATAAGAGCTTTGCAGGAAAAAAATTAAATATTGCCATGATACCTAATATTGCAGATATCGGCAATTTATTACCTAAATTACAAAACAAGTTTGTTGTTAAACACACGGACACACCTTAGCCAAAATAATAAATAATATCGGTCACATGTCTCTCAACGTAGTGAGAATCTTTGATAATGCAATATTCACAGTTATGAGTAACGTTTTTGTTTAAACTACTTATAAATAAATAAATATTCATGGACATTTCACACAGTCCTCTGGTCCCAAGCTAAGCTTAAATGCTTATGTTATGGGTACCAGAATACGGATAGACTACATATACTACTTTTCTTTTGTATATACATACATATAATACATAGAAACACCCAGACGCAGTACAAACATTTGTATAACAATTAGAAAAATCACCAAAATGATTGTCCCGAGCGGAAATCGAACCCGCGACCTCTTGATCGGCAGTCCGCTACAGGAACCACTCGACCACGAGGCTCGTCGTTATAAATTAAATAAAACACTTAACAGGTCACCTCAATTTTAGGTAGAGGATTTGGTCTATATATGCGCACTTACATGCAGAACAGACATGGTCTAGCTTTGAATAGTTTTTTTAGGGTCCCGTACCAAAAGATAAAACGGAATCCGATTACTGAGATTTCGCTGTCCGTTCGTCACCAAGCTGTATCTCTGGAACGGTGATAGCTAAAAATCAGAAATTTTCAGTTTATGTATATCAGTTGTGTTGATGCTACATAATCATCATTGGCCTGCCCTTGTCCCATTATCACTGGAACGGTGATAGCCAAAAAGCTTAAAAATTCAGTTAGTGTAACTTTAACAGTTGATGCTGCAACAACAAATACTGAATCATAATTATATTTTGTGTTTCTAGCAAAATTCCATCACCTAAATCAGTTTAGCGAAATGTATATTTTACCAACCCAACCTACTTACCTGTCAGATTACACCATGGGTAGGATGAACGTTCAAAGAAAAATAAAAAATAAAACTATGAACAATAAAATGTAATTTATTTAGCAGAATATACTCTTCAAAGTAATTTCAACACACAAAATAATAATTTAACATTCTAAATACGAACCATCTACAAGTAATTGTTTACAATAGTCTGAAATTACACTAATTATTGCGTTAGATACTTTTCCGTTAAACATTTCTCATATACATTAATAAAAAATATTACGATAATGATACATACAAAGCGGGTTTACATAGTGTGATTTATGGTGTGGCTAAGTGTTATAACGCATTAGAGACAACGGCGCGACAATGCAATTCATGGTCGGACTGAGCTGGAAGAGTCCGGGTGGATGACCACAAGACTGGATCTCGAGATTAAATGATGTTATATATGCCCAGGGGTTTAGGGGGGCCGCGCTCGACTGCTAACCCTACGCTACGCTACCCTACCGGGGACTTGGCTGGCAAATGCCATTTTGTATGTATGAGCAGTCTGTCGTTGCTGCAGAATAGATCGATAAGAATAGCTAGAAAGCAAACTTAGCCGCGGAACACTGCTATGTCGACTAGTCGCGCCGCTGGCACTTACCCCGGTTCGTCTTTGCATATTGATGTACATAGGTACTATTTAATTTATCCAGGTAGCTAGGAATAGATATAAGTAGTGATGCTTATAGGCATTATCTACTTTTACTCACGTTTTAAAAACTGTACAATAAAACCAACTAAAATAGTACAATTATAATTAAACATGAACACTTTTTCTTTGTACAAGTTACCAAATCGATAAAATTTCATAAAAATATTCACCACCACATTTGAGATATTAGACAATTGAAGAGGTTTTATGAATGTATAATGAATCCTATTTTGAATTATTATTTAAAACAAGTGAGTAAATACTAACATTTCTATAGTTATTATGCTCCAGTGACTTCAAATCATATGAGTAATATCTAGAATACAATCATACACACATACAAATAAATACAACAATAGCAAATTATAAAATCGAGACTAGTAAGTTTCCTAAAATATTAATTAAAAAATCCGATTTATTTAATTCAATATAAAGCGTAGACCTATAGAACTGCTGCTACTGTTTATTAAGGTACAAACAATTGCGTTACTGCGTCTGGGTGTTGCTATGTATTATAAGTATGTATTTACAAAAGAAAAGTAGTATATGTATTCTATCCGTATTCTGGTACCCATAACACGAGCATATAAGCTTAGCTTGGGACCATGTGAAATGTAGTGGGATGTCGTGTGAAATGTCCGTGAATATTTATTTATTTGCATTCTGTAGATATTACACTACCTACGACGAATAATTTACCTAGTTTAAGTTACCAATTTAAATAGTTAAAAAATACCTATATTTTGGGGTTTCACTGTCTCCTTAGCTTTTGAGCATGATATTATATTGCCTATATAATATTCTGATATAAATAATATACATTGAAAGTACCGTTAGAATCTATTTAAAAATTTCCGCGTGATAGAGTAATAAACATAATATTATTATATACTCTCAACTCAAGCTTTCGCCTATCTGTTAGTAAGGAAAATTAAAGGCAGTGTTGCAAATTCTCTCAATCATATTGCATTGAATATTTATATAACTACCTGTTTAATGTAATCACTTCGTCCTCAGCTTAAAAACAAGATATAGGTACTTATAACATTTAATTACAAATATATTTGTTTGTGTATATTAATAGAACGACTCTTGGGTCTTGAATAAAGCAAAGACGTTCAAGAGATCTTATCGGTAGATGCCATAGCTGCTATTAAAAGGAGGAAATAATTATCTTGTATACGCACAATTTACAATTCCTACTTCATTCGGTTATTCCATGAGATTAGATAAATATATTATAATGACGCCATCATTACCATTTTTGTTTATAAAAACTAAAGGTGCAATAGAGTTATAACATTATCCGTAATGGTTGAATGAAAACACGTTGATTCATTTCATTGCAATCTTATCAATGTTATGTAATCAATCAAACCTATAAACATTGCCTAAGATTGCTAAAACAAACCGTTTTAATAAAATATTGTAATTGATTCATTATGATCCGATTCTATATAAATATAATGGTATTAGCTGTCTTCTAAAAATGTTAAAAAATAGCGAAAGTATACGATATTAAACTTACGTATACGCATAACCAAAACAGATTTGTATCTACGTCATGAATTATGTTGATTAGACGCACTGTATTCGCTCTGATGTGCCAATAAGATTCTACCAAGGCTTACAGTTGTAGGAGTATGGCATGGTTACCACATGATATTTATTTACGATCACTTAACAACAGCCTTTGGAAATCAAATATAATATGATCACAAAAAGCGGAGCCTTTTATAAATGAAACAGTGTTGCCAAACTGCCCAGTTTGGGCGAGACAAATCCCCCTTTTCTGGAACAAGTAACTTTCGATGTACTTTAGTAGTAGATATACAAATGGTAACCTCATTTTTACTAAATGTTGATTTTTTAATCTTTGAAATAGACATAAGGAAAACAGTTTAATCTTAAAACTGTCTATTATTTTTATCAGAACATTTAGAACAATCAACTTAGTACTTTTTTAGTACTTTTAAGAAATCATTTATGATTCCATTCCATTCAGATAATTGGGATTGTTCAAAATTTTTGACCTGCTGTTTTTATATTTTTTTTTTGCAAATATTAACTATTTTAAACAACTAATTTCAATATTATCAAAATATTCACTATATAGAATTTTTTAAAAATACTTAAAGATATTATTTTAAATGTTGTGACGTCATCGTTGTACGCAATCTGTGTATTTCCTTTTCCTGATAGACTTATGACAGATTGCAATACATCTTTTCAAAGTTGCCGAATTGATATAATAGACCAATTTCAACTCCACCACAGAGTATTAAATCTTTAAGAACGCCTTAATATTTTAAGTCCTTCATTTCAAGGGCAAATAGAGATCATCTGCTTTTTTGGAAAAATAATTGTTAATATAGCAAATTTTCCGAAAAAAACTAATGGATCATGATCAGAAACTCTATTCCCCGAAATGGTTTTTGAATTAAGAGTTTTAAAAAAATATGAACAATGCCAATTGGAATGCACAACAGTTAGTCAAGCTCACAATATTTTTCCTTGAATTTAGACATTTTAGAGGGTCCTTTGTACCTTGGGAAATTTTCAGGTCTTGAATCGAATGGTGAACTACATAACAATATTACAAATACAACACGACATAATTAAAAATCCCCAACTGCAAAGTTATTAGAATAATTAAACTGAAAACATGCATATAAAATCTCCTTTTAATTTTGACACCTCACTTGAGAAGTTTAATAAACTTAACCACAAATATACCAGATGTAGTGTCTATGGCTATATCTCTTAGTCGGCTTGAAGCCACTTCCATATCTATGTGTGCGTGAAAATGTATTTTTGTGTGTCTATGATACAGGCTATATATACGTCATATGAAATGTCATTATTCTATGAAACACGATTTAGCCAGGCTAAAATTACTTGTCCTCACTTTTAACAACTTCACAAACAAGTTAAGTAATTTATTAATTTTGCAATTTACATGCTATACTTTACTTAATAAATTTATGTCATAATAAAGTAATGAATGTCGCGTCATTATTTTCAGCCCAATTGTATTCTGTAAAGAATACTAGGTGGCCGGTCGAGATTGTTGCAAAACATTCTCGATAGATCGCGTTGTACGTAAAAATACGATATAAACTCAATCGAGTGACGATTATGGTGGCCTAATTTGATTACTGAAAGCACGACCGCAATAAGCTCAGTTGGCACAGCTACGGAACGGTATTCCGAGGTCGTGGGTTCAAGTCCCGCTTGCGGTAATCACTTTTTCCACCATAATTTAATTTATTAAACCAGATAGTTGTTATCTGTGAATTTAAACCATGATTTTAACCATGTTTTAACCATGATTTTAACATGAATTTAACCATGTTTTCTAATATTTCACTTTATATATATTCATATTTCATTCTTGTGACTTTATCCCTTTGCTTGGGATCAGCACAACAGCCTTGGAAGCTTTTTACTATCATTCTTCACTTGAAAATTTACCATTTTCTTTTACTTTATACAACCAATCTTAAGACACGGTTAGGACTATTCTTATGACACCAAATCGATCGAAGAGATACTCAGAGTATTAATCCTACAAGAGTTAATATTATAAGGCGTGTCCGTTTAGTAGATACGAGGTAACTATACACATTGCAATAACATTTAGACAAAACTATATTTATTTCAATTCAATAACTACAAATTATAATAAAACTGAATCAAAAATATTTTAAATATTATTTGTAACTGCTATGCATTTTATTTTTAACAAATATAGGAAAGTGGTTAATATATAGCAGAGAAACTGGTTAGTTGGGCGGAACGCCACGATAGCTCAATTGGCTTAGAGCAGTGAAAGGTGCAAAGGTCGTGGGTTCAAATCCCACTTCTGATAATTACTTTATATATTTTTTTATTTGTTTAAAATGTAATGCATCAAAAGTGTCTATAACAGTATGATTTGAGAAATAAAATAACACATTTATTGCTAATATGAATAAAATCAACATTGTGTTATTGGTATAATTTTAAATACTAGTTTATAATGCTGCCATAAATCGTACTTATGTAGACAATGGTGCCAATTCTGTTACTCCAAAAACTAAACTAAAATTAAAACTAAACGAAAACTAACTAAAGTTATAAGCCACGCAAATTGATAATGCGCTGGAACCTTGTCAAATTAACGCCCTTGTGACGTCATCAGCAAAGAAAAATTACAGCTAGCAAAATGTAATATTCTCATCTATACGTCACTATGACGTCACCAACATGGCCGCCAGGCGCATTACCAATTTGTGTGGCTGATATACCAGTGTAAAGTATTTTTATTTGGCTATTATATTATTAGCAGTACCTACTTATTTTTATAAAATTAAAATCACTGTTCTTTTTTTTAGCTGACTAACATATTTTGTTTGACCATTATTATTCATTTTTTACTTTAATTGTGCAAGTTGAATTGGCACCAAAATCGTTTACTGGTTTTCAAAAATACCTTCATATACATTTAAAATCTCGCAATAAAAAGCACAACCACATTTATTTAACAAAACAATTTTAATATACAATTGGATATTCAATTTGTTTATAAACATTAAATAAAAACGATAAATATGTAGAATTAATTTAAGAACTATTTTATGAGAGTATAATTAAAAATTGTGAAGGCGATATGTGATCGAACAGAATTATAATTATCTATACACACGTGAATTGAGACTGAAAGACGGTCAGATCCGAGTTTTAAATAATGAATTTGAATGCAAGCGGCTTAAGACCGTGTTGTTTTATTCTATGGAGGTCTATGACGAAGAAAGGCTGGTGAATGTAAGCATAATTTCAATGTCAGAACATTCATAGTATTAAGCTGATAACAGTACTCGACCAACCTCGGTGCTGACAGCGCCTGACTGGATGATCAGCTTAGCTATATCTATGCAAGATTATGTTGACAGCGCTGACGGAATTCTGTCAGCGCTGTCAACGCATTCATAGACTTGCATAAATATAGCTAAACCGACCGCAGTTAGCGCTGACGGTCGGTCTAGTACTTTTCCCAGCCTTAGTGATTCACGCAAATGATTGGAATGTCAGCTCCATGATAGCTTAATGGATTTGTCATCATCATAGCATTAAGGCTTTTTCCCATTACACTTTTTATCAACAGAGCCCTATTATCTAGTCAATGGTTCGAGGCGACCGCGCGAATTAACTACCTACGCGTCGCTTTTAACTTTCAGGATCGATTTTTCACTCTATGATCTGTAAAGAAAAACAATATAATTTTTTTTCTAACAATTTTTTTTTTTTCTAACATTTGCGCCACTCATTTCTTTAAATAAAACTACCCTTTACGGATTTAGACGCGTATATTTCGGGTATACCATGTCCATACACCGTGGTCAGACTCAGGGTGAGACTCACCCGTGACCATGGTTTTTTTATTATTATTTTTCACTCTCCGCTTTGCCCTACCGGGCCATGATGGTGCCTTGAGCTTTACCATGACCCGGCAAGGGGTGGTCCCATTAATCGTGGCCCGACAGGATTAGGGGAGCATTGGTCCCCCCTGTCGCGTTTGCTGCGGCGGGTCTCTGGATGCCGACCCGCCGCGCACGACCACCTCTTCGGGGAGGGCCACCGGCTATTGCGCGCCGACGACCCCTGCCCGGGGCCCTGCGGGATGGCAAAGTTTCGCCAGCGCGTTCGCGCTCTCGCAGGGCCCCCATCTTTGCCGCCATCACCTCCCCAGCGAAGGAGGCGACAGCGGCCCAACACTGTTCGCTCTCGGCCATAAGCGAAACAATGGCCGAGAGCGACAAGTCCTCACCCAGCACACCAACTAGTTCGGCGCGCTGGGCATCCCAGGCCGTGCACACGGCGAGGGTGTGCTCCGCCGTGTCCACGGCCCCACTTCTACAATTACGGTACTCTGGATCCGGCTCGATACCAACCAGCTCCCACAGGTACTTGGCGAAACAGCCATGACCCGTGAGGAGCTGGGTGAGATGATACGTCGGATCCCGGTGCCTCGCCTCAACCCAGTCCCCGAGGACCGGGCGGACCGCCTCGGCAAGCCGCCTGCTCGCAGAGGGGTCCTCCAACCTCTCCGCCCATCGTCGAAAGAGATCGTCACGCAATTCACTCCTCCAGCGAACGATCTCTTCCGCGGGGGGCTCTATTGTCTCCTGCCGCATCAGGGCCCTCCGGCGGTAGATCTTCGCTAGGACCTCACTTTCGAGGTCCACGGGAGGCTGCCCGCAATTATACAAGCCGCCTCGTAAGAGACGGTGCGGTACGCTCTGGAAGCCCTCTGAGCCATGACCCTCTGCGGACGTCGCAACAGGGTCATGTTCTCACGTTGGCACCACGCAGAGCCCAATCAAATCCGATGTTCCACAGGAGAGGGCATAGAACCGACCCCTGAGGCACACCCGTGACCATGGTGACTGCAAAGTCTCCGAAACGTCGGGCCAAAATTTTAAACAAATATACGCGTCAAATCCGTAAAGGGTAGTTTTATTTAAACAATACAATTAATATTATACCTCATAATTTGATACTAACCTTTAATAAATAAATATTCACGGACATTTCACACATCGTCCTCTGGTCCCAAGCTAAGCTTATATGCTTGTGTTATGGGTACCAGAATACGTATAGAATATATATACTACTTTTCTTTTGTAAATACATAGTTAAAATACATAGAAACACCCAGACGCAGTACAAACATTTGTATGACAATTATAAACATCACACAAATGATTGTGCCGAGCGGGAATCAAACCCGCGACCTCGTGAACGGCAGTTCGTTACATGAACCACGAAAGCCGTCAACTCGCGATTGGGCTTAGCTAAACTCTAATATATTTTATGAGGGAGACTGTAGCTTTCTCTCTCTCTCCAGCCTATTCCCGTCCCACTGTTAGGTACGAGCCTCCTCTTCTTTAGGAAAGATTATTGTCTACAGTGCCGCGCTGAACAGGCGTGTTGGTTTAGGGTAGGGGTCTTCAAACTACGGCCCGAGGGCCACATCCGACCAACAGATTTTGTCCGGCCCGCGGAGAGCTAGCATACTTGAAAACTCCTTTTAGAGAACATATTTTTTATACCAAATTAAATTTAGTTTACTGAAGTATTCTAATTTTATGTTGAATAATAAAATTATTAATATGACATCTACATTGATATGGTCATGGGCTAACTACTCATAACCGCTTCAATATACTCATAACGGTTTCAATCCGCGCATGTCAGGAAAATGCATATGCAGTGTTGCCGTTTTGCGGACTTTAGTCCGATTTGCAACTTTTTTAAACGTTGCGTACTTTTTTTTTCATCAGTGAACTATTTTACTTTTTACCACCGGCAACAATGATAATATGGTTTTGGCTCTCGGAACTTACTGGAGTAATCAGTATGGCCCTAAGGCTGGAAAGTTTGGAGACCCCTGGTTTAAGGTATACTTTGTAGCTTTCCATCTCTCACAGAGGATGTTATCTGTCTGTTATTTGTAAATTCCTTAGTTGGCTTTTACAGCACCCTGGGAAGGAAAAGGGGTGGTGATACTTGTATTATTAATACGTCAAGACGTTAACAGTTGTACCTATTTAGTATCTTACTCGTATAAAACAAACAAAATTACTTACTATTGCGAGGCAATACGACCGCATTGCTATCCGTCACAGTACATAGATGTATATTATTGTGAAACATGTACTGGATTGTTAAATGTTTATCTTCACCAACACAGGGGTCGTAAAATCCTGGCAGTTCAGACTGTAAACAAAGACAGAACATTTATTAGTCATAGGAAAATTTAATTTTTTTTTTTAAATCCTTATACACATCGATAGTGTTGCCCAAATGCAAGAACAAGACGAGACTTAGCCAGTCTTGGTCTTGGTCTTGCGCCAATACACCTGGTCTTGGTCTTGGTCTTGCGCTCCCAGTCTTGGTCTTGGTCTTGGTCTTGCAGCAAGAGTCTTGCAAGTCTTGCAATTACCTATTAGACTATTGCTATTTATTAAAGTTTACTTTAGATCTTAGAAAAACGTATTAGAATTGGAACATTGTGAGCTTGAATTAACATAGCCATAGTAAAGAACAATCAGATTAATAAATGTCTGAAGATTTGATGAGAAATTCGAAAAATTAACTGCCACATGGTGATCAACTGAGCTATATGCCGTTTTCCATGGGAGTAACTGTTTCTTAATAAACATTTACGCTTTATAAGCTTACATGTGCTAAAACATGTAAAAAACAAATTAATTACAATAACTTGACTGTATTTTAAAGGACAATTTTTGTAGTCTGCTTAAAATTCATAATATGCTATTTGCTTACTGTTTAGCTTTTATGCTTTTTAACTTTTTCGTTAAAACATTTAACTGAACTTAATTTACGTTGTCTGCTAAAAATTTACTTACCGTTTAAATAAAAATTTTACATTTAAATCTCTTTTTACATTTTCCTCTTCTCTTTTTACCAACATTTTGAAAATATTCTCACAACTGTGTTGCAAATTTAAGATAAGCACTAAGCGATGATTGCTTATAAACGGCAGCGTGCTTTTTTGCTTATTTTAATAAGCATTGCTTATTTTAAGCTTTTCGTTTAAACGCTCACTACTACCTATAATACTGTAAAAGGGTTGTGCTCATGCACTTTAGCTATGCTCACATACATATCGATATTATGGTAATTCGATACAATAGAATACACTTAATATTTGTATCGGTAAAAACAATACTATGTGTTAATTATGTGCTATCAAATTCGTATATTAACCTACAATTTATTACGAAACTTCTCCTGAAATCGTATCTTAGCTACAACCATATTGTGTTTGCAATTTGAGTAACTATTACTAGCATGTAAAAAAGTTTATCGGATTTCAATGGAATGAAATAAGTTTATAAGAAAACTAGCTGACCCGGCAAACGTTGTTTTGCCATATGAAAAAAAAAGGTTTGAAAAATAGATGTTGGCCGATTCTCAGACCTACTGAATATGCATGTAAAATTTCATAAAAATCGGTCTAGCCGTTCCGGAGGAGTACGGTAACTAACACTGTGACACGTAAATTTTATATATAAGATGTTACAACGAATAATTATAAGCCAATATGAATAATATTTGTTGTGGACAGACCATGTTTTACAATACGATATTTATTAAATAAACACCAGCGATACGATACGACGATCACTTTATCGTGTGATCTAGTATTTTACCCCGTTCGCGTTGTATTGATTTGATACAATAAAATATAATAAAATATCGATACATAATAGAGATGACCCATCTCTATGTACACGTGTCTTCATGTCGGTTATTCCCCGACTATCGGAGCGGCGCGGGCGGCACATTGACATCAAAGGAAGTCGGTTTCTTTTGACAAAGGTGTCGCTCTTTACAAAGGACTCAAGTAGCCAATCAAGTAATACAATTGGTTGACGTATTTCTAATATTAACCAATCACGATTCGTCAAAAGTGATTAAATTATTTAGAGTGGACAGTCGCATATGTGACTTTTTTACCTAACATAATTTTATGAAAAATTATATCATCGTTAATATGCCAATATCTTCGCTCCCCTCGTCACATTTTGCTAGAAGTTGACACTTAACTTTTCCTCAATTCACGTTCGTCATCTTCGACATGCAATTATTTATTATTTTTTCGGTAATATTACTCCTCAAAAAAACTCGCTCATTTTTGTATTCTTCTCGCTTTTCTTCCATCAACATCCAACAAAATTTTCTTCACCATCATGGAAAAATTTTAAACAATTTTCCTCACAGAGGCAATGAGCAGTTAGGCATATTACGTTAATCTCTATTACGGGACATGATCACTATTAGGTCAAATAGAGTTCATAAAAACAGCTGATTAGGGTTGTGCAACGTAAAAATTTTGCAAAAACTTACAACATCAAAAATCGTATTAAATTATAATGCAAGTTAATTTCTAACTTCACACAGTCATTAATAATGACCTAAAGAATGCTTGGTTTCAAGCATAACACAGGAGTTTTGTTTCACGTTGTATAAGTGCTTGAGTTTCACGAATTAGATCGACTATAATTTGGTCTTCAAAATGTCGGTGCCGGGTAAACAAAGAAATCGTTCATGTCGTAAACTTTTATTGTCTTGTGTTTATTTAATTTACGTGTTTTTATTAAAATATTAGGTAGTAAATTACTATAAAATAAACATACTCAAACACTTTTATAATTAAAATACGTATTATAATAACAAAATTGCGAATCTGATCGATCGACGTGAATTAGATTGTTTTTTTTTTATTTATTTAATTAATTATTAACATATGCATATCCAAAGAATCGGCAATAAGCCTAATTTCACGGGAACATATGTTGCTGGTAAAATAACTAGTATTCCTTGCATAAAATTAGGATTAAAAATTAAGTTTTTATACAGTTTTGATACAGTTTTTTGCGTCTCATAGAATTCCTAAGCGTACCTATACACCGAACTGTTATACCTAACTACTCCGTGAAATAGCGCTAAGTCCTAGCTGCAAGACGCAAGTCTTGCCGGATTAGTCTTGTTCTTGCTCAAGTCTTGCACGGTCAGTCTTGGTCTTGCTAAAAATACGCGGTCTTGTTCTTGGTCTTGGTCTTGCAAAAATGCAAGAACAAGACCAAGACTGAATTTGGGCAACACTACACATGGATATACCAGATGCGGTGTTTATAGCTACATCACTCAGTCAGTTTGAAACTACTTACATATCTAATATGTGTGCGTAAAAATGTATCTATGTGTGTTTATGATACACATTATACGTCATATGAAACGTCATTATTCCATAAAGTACCATTAGCCAGGCTAAAAATACTAGTCCTTAAATTTAAACAAATCGGCAGCTTGGAATAGAAATTCCTTGTGTGGTAGGAACTTAATCCCAAAAATTTATTTTTATTCATTGACAGGCTATAGTTATACAGGTTTTATAGCCGATTTTGATGTTAATTTTGCTATTCATTTTAGTAACCGAAATTACTTCTAAAATCGATCTTTTCAGTTTTGGTTTTAAATTCCATTTCAAATTCTATTCGGAAACTGCGGCGCACGAATCCTCGGGCTGCACTAACATCAAATATTGTGTAATTTGTTGGAGAGCATACCTAGAGTTTGTAAACAATGAGGATGAGCATAGGTCTCGTGCCTTTTTCAGCGGAGATTGTCTTTAGAATGTCAACTCCTATTGGTAGAATGCTCTAAGGTACCAACAACTATAACTACCGATTATTTATGAATGAACTCATTAATATGAATGAATAATTGATTTATTTAAAGGCATGTTAATATTATACGGGTTATTAGTTACTCTAATTGATATACACTATAGGGGACTATGTTATTAATGTAAAAATCTGTGATAGTTATGATTTAGTTTACAAAAACCGGTTAAGCATATGTTGCACTCCCACACGAAGGGCTCCGTATACGTCATATTCTCGACCGCGGACTACAGGAATGGTAATAATGAGTATATGTTGTTATAACATCAGCTGGCATACATAAATTCAGTTTATGTATTTTAGCTCTCTAGCTATCATCGTTCTAAAGTTATTGCTTTGTGGCAGACGAACGGACAGCGAAAGCCTAGTAATAGGGTCCCGGGTTACCTTTTAGTAAAGGAACCTATATACTACTTTTTGACCTGCGTTTTAAGAAAATATGGACAAAATAAGACACTAAAAAAAACAACGAATAAATCGATGGAGTTTCTCGTCTGTTCTCTATAAGATCCACTTTTGAAACAGACGTCAATTTTGGGACTTTTTTACTTTGAAAGAACATGTTTACTTTGCATATTGAAATAGAAATGTTTGACTATGAATTCGACATTCGGTTCGTAGCGACGAGTCTCGCCACGTCGTAAAAGGAGGCTAATAAAAATTCATAATTGAAGAATCAATGAATTACTATGTAACTGTGCATGTAAGATATCAAATAGAATGTGAATCAACCATCTAATATTAGAAGAACTTGTCATAGATATGCAACAACAATACGGAACATTGTTAAGATAGGTAAATATTTATCTTCTGGTAGCTAAGAAAACGCATTACGTAATAAGAATTATGATGACAAATATTGACGCATACATTACAAATAATACAATATTATTGCAAAATGTGTAACATTATGATCGTTTGTACATTTGGCACATGAACAAACGAAATTTCTTAACCGATTTTGATAAAATTACAGATAGATCAGAAATTTGTCACACTCAAAATGGCAGTAACTGCAAACAGGGCATAACTACGCATATTTCCAATAATAAAACATGAATCTTTTTCTTTTTTGAACCAGCATTACACAAAAAAGAGTTTGCAAGAGTATTACCAGTTAGTTTTCATTTTAATAAATTTGTTTTTATCTACTAAAAAGGAATTTATTTTTGCTATATTATCAAAAACCAATTTTATTTAAATGAAATGAAATGAAAAATCATTTAATCACGTAGACACAATTTTTGTGAAAAATTATGTGCTTATCACATGTCCAATTTTTTTTTCCCTACCACCGGTAGATTATGGACCTTTGACCTAGACTTTAGATATTTCTTAAATATCTTATTGACTTTAGATATTAAAATATCTAAAGACGCGGACACAATAACACTTGTAACTTTTGAGACAACATTTAGAACGACAAAACAAAGGTTTATGGCAATTTAAAGATCTTTCAATTCCGATGTTGACCCCTATTTTTCCCTAAAATGGCTGGTTTATGTGGCATAGCTAGATAAAAAAAAACACCGTAAAACTGCAAAAGAAATGGGATGCTTACTCTTATTGTGTGACTAATACATACCTTACTAGCTTCAAGCAATTCTAATCTTGAGTCCTTAACAAGGCATTGCACTGGTATGGTCACATCAATAACATCGTTATATAAATTTGGTGAGTCCGGGCTAAATGCATCCCCTACTTGTTCAGTTCCCACTTCATGATTAGAGGCATCTGAGTGAAATAAAAAATAAAGCTAGTCTAGAATTATTATTACCATTGGTGTAAAAGTAGAAAAAAGTCGATCTGTGTTTAGTAGCAAAAAAGACACAAAAAGTTAGGAATATGCTTGGTAGTAGGATTAGTAGAAAAATGAAAAAAATTGCCTAAACATTGTATCATAAAAAAAAAATTGCCTATGATTAAAAGAGAAGTAAAAAACAAATAGTCTATGAGCAGAAGTAAAAAGTGTTTTCTTTTTTTTTACCTGCTGGTAATTTTCCGTATAACGCTCGCATTATGACAAGACCTTTTTTCTTTTCCTCGTCAGTTTTAATTCTTGAATAAGTCTCTCTCATTAGCTCCACCGTAGCGCGAGCTTGTCTCTGCATTTCTTGTAATCTAAATAAAATCCCGTATTGTAGAACTATTAGGTACTAAGGAAAATCTATACTATAATATTACTAGCTGACCCGGCAAACGTTGTTTTGCCATACTAAAAAAAAAAAAGTTTGAAAAATAGATGTTGGCCGATTCTCAGACCTACTGAATATGTATGTAAAATTTGAGAAGAATCGGTCAAGCCGTTTCGGAGGAGTACGGTAACTAACACTGTGACACGTGAATTTTATATTTATTAGATAAAGCTGAAGAATTGGTTTGTTTGTTTGAACGCGCTAATCTCAGGAACTACTGTTCCGATTTGAAACATTCCTTCATGTTGGATAGTAAATTTATCTAGGAAAGCTATAGACTATATAAGATCACGCTGCGACCAATAGGAGCGCAGCATCAGCGAAAAATTTTACAAAAATGGGGATATTATTATAAAACAGCTGGTATAAACAATGTATTAAAGGGAATAGACATTTTTAAGATTCTGTTTCCACTTTTTACATAGTAATCATCTCATCAATCTTTTTTCAATCATCAATTTTTTTACATACTGTGTATATAAATCTACTATGACATTGTAATCCTTTTTACCTTAATATAATTTTCTTTCTTTCTTCCTTTCTTTCTTCTTTCTAATCATTATCATGACATAAGAAAAATATACATAATAATTTACAGAGAATAATTGATATGATTTCTTTTAAGAATTGGCTAGCAAATATTTCATTACCATATTTTAATAATAAATATTAAATACTATTATTTCATTACATCATATTCATTATGCAATCTATTTATAACGATTAACAACAGTTAAAAAAATTATAATAATATACCTTTCATAGTTAGCCTCCATTGATCTTTGGCGGTCTCGCTCTTGACGTTCTCTGGCAATGGGGTCCAACACTAACTTCTTCAGGACGAGCCATGAAACTATAGGAACTACTGTAGCGTAGAATACTGGTGAAGGCATCACCTCTTCACAGAGATGAATAGGAACTACTATTGTTTGTGATGAATTTGTCCATCTGTGGAAATTAATAAGAGATCACATGTGAATAAGAATAATAAGGAAAGTAATGAACATAGAAAGACTGAGTTTAGAGACTTTCTGGCATTATTTTTGGACGTTTATAATGGTAAGACTCTCCTCTTTCAAGCGTTTGAATGTATCTAGTGACTTTCTGGCATTATTTTCGGACGTTTAAAATAGTAAGAGTTGAAGAAGCGTTTGGAGTAAGATATTTATAAACATATCCCATCGCAACATGAACTAGTAGCCATATTGCACCGACCCCTTATAACGGGATAAGGGCAGAAGAATTACCATACTAATTACAATGATGACTCCAAAAAAAAAAATCCTAAATTTATCAACGTTTACAAAGAAACAACAACGTCTATACCTGTTTGTATGTAGGTAATTACATAAACAGATTTTAAGAGGACTTTTAACTGTAGACAGGCAGTAACTTAAGTTGAAGTGTTATTTTTTTATTCTTTTTTTATTTTATTTTATTGAGGAAAACAAACAACTACATAATAAAAATTACAACAAGTAAATTCTATACATTTACACTTAATTACGTAATCAACACCGTTTTCCGCAAATTACTTAAAATAAAGTAAGTAGCCATAAACATAAAGAAATAGAATATAACATAAACATGGTAAAAGATTAAACTATATACGAGAAAGGAAAAAACAAAATTTATACAATAACAAAAGAGCACAAAGAAAGCCAAAGCCAAATGTTTAAATACAAGTTAGATACGACGAAGTTATGTGCAACTTACTTAAGTTTGAGCATAACTCCACTAGGTACACCAAGCATGACAGCTGCCGAAACGCTACTATTCTGTGATACCTTCTTTTCTGCACCATACTCTGCTATTGCACCGAATGTACCAAACCTAAAAAAAATAAAAAAAGTATTGTATTCAGTGAGAATTAGTTAAAAATATATTCTCTCTGTTGTTATACTTATAATTACGCTAAGACAATAATTAAATACAGGTCCATATTAATATATTATTCCGAACATTTTCGAAAAATTTTCTATAATTATTTATGGCTATGTTAATGTATACGTGCATAAAAAAATATAGCACAGCATGTATCTATTTAACTTATCTTAGGTTTAAAAGTTCGCTAAAATCGGTTCGCGAAAATTGTCAAAAATTTTCTTCATAATAATCTTTTTACGCTAAAACGTTTATTAGCTCTCCGATAAAATCGCCGTTTAAACCTCCGATAAGTCATTATGAATAAGACCATTAGTATTCGCAAATGCACATTAAGCTTCATTGGTTTTTCCACGATATTTATTTAATGCAGAAATGTTAACATTAGTATTATCAATACTAATGTTATAAAGCTGAAGAGTTACAAATTCAAATTTTTTTATTGTTGTTTTAATAGTTTGTTTGTTTGAACGCGCTAATCTCAGGAACCACTGGTCCAATTTGAAAAATCCTTTCAATGTTGGACTCATTTATCGAGGAAGACTAACATCACGTTGGGACTAATAGGAGAGAAGCATTAGTTAAATGTTACTTAAACGGGATAAAGCCATCTTCTTGAACCACTTTATCTATTAAAAAACCGTAACTAAGAAATTTTGAAAGATCTAAGCTCACATATGGACATACATTTCTCCGTGTGGTGACGGATTAAGAATACAAGTATCACCACCCCATCTCCTTCCAAGGGTGCTGTAAAAGTGGGCTAAGGGATATTGCACACAGATAACATCCTCTGTGGGAGACGAAAAACTCGAGAAAAAATCCCTGTGCTAACACAGTAGACCATAATCCCTCCAAAGTGGAGTAGGCCCGTGCCCAACAGTGGGACGTAAATAGGCTGGAGAGGAGAAGTCAAGGGTAACAGTTAGTTAATTATTTGCAAGCGCACACATTACACAGCTATGACATTTACAAATACAATACTAAGAACAAATATTTGATTATTTACATGTTATTGGAGTATTGATAATTATTATTAAGGTTATAATACAATAGCTTCTTTAAAAAACTAATGACTACAGTCATTGGCATTTTATCAAAATGGGTGTATAAAGAAGTTATTGTAATTTTATAATAACTATAGTCTTTGTTATATCCGCTAAATATAACCAAATTAGCATGGTAAAACACTGTTAGTAATAAGGACGCCCATTCTACTTTCTTATAAGAAATGTCTGTATTGTAAATTATTAAGATATACTATTCGCTGCCGCAACTATTTACACGTGAAATTTTGTATCAAAACCCTAACAAATTAAACCCATTCTCTTGAACCACTCTATTCTTTAAAAAAAAGCCGCATTAAAATCTGATCAAAGTTGTAAAGATATAAGCTCACATAGGGACATATACAAAAATAACGAATTTGTTTTATAATAAGTAAAGATAATAGATAACTTACTTCAAAGCAAGCCTTAGTTTCATATCATGTTGTGGTAATTTTCTCATAATATTCAAAGATATGAAAGAATGCGGATTGCCAATTTGTATAGCAGTATTAGTATGGTATTTTTCTGAATCACGCACATAAATACTAGTCATTGAAGACCCTCCTTGACCACCTGCTCTATATGTTAAGTAACCCACCGAATGGGCATCTAATTGTAATGCCATTGCTGAAAAGAATACACAATTTTAATATACAAGTCCGTCGCATGCAGGCGGCACATGGTGTATTTTGTATAATTGCATTGTTGTCCACATTTATATTCATTAAAATATTAACGGTCTTATTCACAATGACTTATCGGAGGTTTAAACGGAGATTTTATGGGAGAGATAATAAACGTTTTAGCGTTAAAAGAATATTACAAATACCAAGTTTTGACAATTTTCGCGAACCTATTTTAGCGAACTTTTAAACCTCCGATAAGTCATTATGAATAAGACCGTTAGTCTATTATAAACAGTTTTTATAACATGAAAGTTCAGTTAAAATTGCCGAATTTTGCTATTGTTAGTATTAAAATTCATTTTTAGTCAAGATTTGTTGTTGCGCGTAGAATTGGTACTATTGCCGACAATATATGACGAAAAATAACAATAAAATATACAACAGATAAGTACTAAGAACTATGGGCAGAGGAAGACCGAGGAATGACAGATAGACTGTGTGAGAGAGGATTTCTTTTTTACATAAAAAGTTAATTAAAGAGAAAGTAAAAAAACATGAAACAGAGAGAAATAAACACAGATATGACGTCAGATTGAAGATTATAGAAGAAAAATCTATTTCGCTCAAGTAATGGAATAAGACCAAAGCAATTATGATACAGTAGAAGTAAGAAAAGTGTTATAATTACTTGAAATAAGACTCGGCGATATTCCTCTCGGTGTAAACTGCAGTACAGTACCACAATTCAAAAACATTAAACGTGAGAGTGTTCGAAATATCTTGAAGCCCAGCAGTGGTCCATTTCCAATCCCACATTCCACTTCAGTCCAACCCTTTTCAGAACTAAGATGCCTATTACAAACATTCACAGAACCAGTACCTGGAAAATAATTTTTACTATTGTGAAAACTATTAGCTGAAATTTACTACAAATCGCTTTTTAACCGACTTCAACAAAAGGAGGAGGTTCTTGATTCGTCTGTATGTTTTTTTTACCTGTGTATAGCGATTTTAATGATTCTTTATTTATTTGAAAGGTGGTGGTTCCCGTTTGGTCTCATTGGCACCTGGTAAGGATCTTATGGTTATCTCCTAAGAAATCGAGGAAACCCCTCAGATTTCAAAGGCACATAAAGTCCGTTCAACGTTTTATTTTTAAAAATAGTCAACTATTCATTGAATTTTAAGCATAATGTCTATTTAATAATCTTTTATATGCCTATTTTCTCTTTGGTATGTATGTTAACTATTGATAATGCAACTAACGAAAGTTTATAATTATTTAAGTTGGGTTATGTAATGTAAATACGTAATTTAACAGCTTTACAACAGCACAATTTAAATAAATGATATTATGATGTTCGGGATAAATGAAAAATATGATGATGAGGACGTTTTTAGTTTGGCTTTTGTTATTTTTAAAAAACGAACATAATACGAATTGAAAAAACCCCCTTTTTTTAAAGTCGGTTAAAACAGCTGTTTGGTTTATTACTTCATGAAAGTTATAACTGCGCAATATCAATTACCAATTCCATTCTGCGTTGATATGTTTCCAGACAGTGTCATTGTATTTCTCAATGTAACTGGTGCATCTATAGACTGCTGTATTGTCATTCCAGAAACTTCTATAGTAGGTATTACTGTTGTATCTTCCCTATATCAAAAATTGAAATGTATTTTACAAAAATCTATGTTTTAACTAGTAGGATGAAACATGATAGAGCCACTTAAAAAAAATCAAATAAATTTAATAACCATTTAGAATTTTATTTAGAGCTTTTAGCTTTTAATAATCTTCTAAATGATTAAACTCACAGAACATCAGCCAAATAAATAAAAGATAATTTCAGTTCTAACAATAGGGATTGTTCATAATTTTTGACCTACTGTTTTTATATTCTTTTCAGAAAATATAGACTATTTTAAGCAACTACATAATTTCAATATTATTGAAATATTCACTATACAGAATTTTAAAAAAATTCTTGAAGATATTACTTTAAATGTTGTGACGTCATCGTTTTACGCAATCTATGTATAGACTTTTCTTGATAGATTTAATACAGATTTCACTTTATCTTTTCAAAGTTGACAAGTTGATATGATAGACCAATTTTAACTCCACTTCAGAGTAATACGTCCCTAAAAACGTATTTTAAGTCCTTAATATTTTAAGTCCTTCATTTCAAGGGCAAATAGAGATCATTTGCTTTTTTGGAAAAATAATCGTTAATATAGCAAGTTTTCCGAAAAAAACTAATGGATCATGGTCAGAAACTCTATTCCCCGAAATGGTATTCGAATTAAGAGTTTAAAAAAAATATGAACAATGCCCATTGAAAAATTTGAGCGAAAATTTGATTAACTACAATTACAAACAATTCAATGCATAAAGAACTAAAACAAAAGAACAAAAAAAAAGTAAAATTAAATAACCAAAAAGAACAAGCACTTACAAAATTTCATACTCATCGTAATATTTCATGAACATATCTGTTGCATTGATAGATAAAGTAATTGTTCCACGAGGATTAGCACTCTGCTGTAGCCTACGTTCTTCTCTCTCACGTTTCAATCTGCAATGAGATGGTCACATTAAAAAGAAGCCCAGTCTATAAAGTTCATCTTATGTTAGAACCATAACTATATGATACGAAAGATGTAGGCAACCATAACAATGGAACAGAGGGCAAGTTATATTTTCGCTAGCAAAGACCTTGATTAAGAGCATTAATCCAATAGGAATAAGGCAGCACTGAACAAGAGTTCGGTTACATAGCGAGCAACCAATTGGCATTAGGTTAGTGTTTGTATGCATTACCCTGGTAGCCCTCTGTCCTGGCAGGAATTAGGTCAGAGTGTGTAAATACTTACTCTTGCAGGTTTAATACTCAAAAAGCAATAAAAAATTCAATAGCTTCATAAGTTGTCTCATTATTTTTCGTTTTTATTTGCTAAGTGCATGCTAATGTCTTAATGGTTGTCATATACGAATAAATACCTTTCATATTCTTCTCTAATTTCTCTAGGTGTGCGAGTACGGAAAATTACTTCCCATCCTTCAACTTCAAGCCCACGTTTACCTGGAAAACAAATAAAACAATTTCAAGTGTAAGACTTGCTAACGGCACCTATCTAAATGATAACAATAATAATTTATTGCTCTGTATGTATAGTTGTAACTCGCAACTTACACCTACATTAAGAGATAATAACTACATATCCTACAGCAAGCTCAATGAATATAGTTTCCTATTAAAAAAAAAAATACTATTACCAACCTAAAGTGTCATAAATAGCCCTCTTATGAGAATCTGATAAGACTTCATACGCTTCCTTGACTTTGTTGAATATTTGTTCCGCCCATTTCAGTTTATTCGGATCTGTGCTGTGTTTGTCTGGATGGAACATACGCGAAAATCTGCGATATGCACTGTTTATTTCCTCTTGAGTTGCCTGTGTTACAAAAATATTAAATTTATTTTGTTATGATACAATATTACTATAGATCTTATGTTGTAGTCCTATTGGTAGTGGTTTATACTTTCATTCATAATCTTTACTTATTGTAAAACCAAGTTGTTATTTTTGTATACATGTCCCTATGTGAGCTTATATTTTCAAAACTATGAAATAATTTTTTTATGGTTCAAAACTATGCATGGTTTATTAAATGGTAGACCTAGATAAAAAAAAATTTCGCTGCTATAGTTGTAGTTGCATGCAATTTAATTAATCATCTAAGCCTTGTAGAAAATGTAATAGAATTTTCAATTGATTAAGTTTTTTTTTATTTTTTGGTACTTTAATATTCATTATTAATATTAATAGGTTTACTCATTAGACTGCACATAATATGTATGCAAAGTCAATAAAAACAATGATGCACTACAGATGCTATGTGATCAATTTGTTGCTTTATCTTATCTGAGACCAAGAGAACTAATGTTTACAATTATTTTTCTTTGAATGACCTCGACTATAGCTTGCAAATTCTATAAGAATGCAATAATAAATTACTGATACATGTTAGGCTAATAAAGGTTAGGTATTGCCTTGACTGTACCTTAGAAATACCCCTATAAAATGAGTAGTTACATATGTCTATCAAGAGGGCAAGTATTAAAGCACCTCTATTATGGTATTCATTAGTGTCTTTATTAGTATTGTGGAAGCTAAACACAAATGAGACTGAAATGTACATTTATTTTTTATTGAGTTTTTTTTTATACCTGTCATATATATAGATGCTACTGATAACACAGTTGGAGCCGTAACACAAGAGAATTATGTGACTGCAACGGTGTGAATGTAATGCGATGCTAGGACTATGTCGTGGGTTGGTTGGTGGTTGTATGATCGCAACACATGTCAATTAGCAATTTGATTGTAATAATAAGAATTGTGAGACTCCGATATCAAACATGACAAAAGCAGGATGCAATACATCCAGTGTCTATTTAATCTATATCAAAGAGATGGATTATGTTTTTAGTTCTTTCGGTGCAGATGAACCGTATTTATTATTTTTTATGAGCGCAAAATGGACTGTTCATAACCTATAAAAGATGAACATTAAAACTTGAAATATTAGGCAAGTTAAAAGGATTTTGATTATATTAACTGTGTGCGAGCTATGAAAATATAAATACTTCATAGAAATAAAGATTTGTAGTTATATAATGTTAATAACAAAACAAGAAGAGGGTTTTAAAATGCACGTGATGTATATTTACCGTTTTCGAAACATTTAGTAATTGATAGAAGTTCTCTTCCAGCAAAATATTATCGCCCTCCTCATCCATTATTATAGTAAAATATAATCAAAATTTCGACATTCAATTCCCAGAGACAGAATCAGAGGTCCACTGACTGATGAAACCAATAAGAAAACGCCGCAATGACATTAATCATTGTGACATTGTCAATTAAATATTCTATCTAGTCTATGCTATTCCGAAGTTTCCGGCAAAAACATAAATAAAGGCGTATGTCGACTATGGTGGGAACAAGAAGGTTATAAATAGGGAGTAACAACTCGGGAACATAGATTTGTTCCAAGGCAGGGCCGCCCTGTTTATGGTTTTAAAGTAAAATCGTAAATAGTAGCCTTGCTTTCTCTTTTACTCCCGCTTAAAAAGAAAGAGTTAGAAAGGCTACTATACTACGGCTTTTCAGAGAATGCGTTCCTGACACCTATCAGGTGCTCAAGTCCACTATTTTGGAACAATTGTCATACCGGCACAATACCGGCACGATACCGTTGCAATTGAAGTCAAATATCCGTAGTCTGCTATATGCCGTCATAACGGTCTTTCAATGGTAATAGAATTGTCGATCTCTTTTATCTATGCATTGAATTTTCGGTCTCTTTTATCTACGGATTGTGTTAGAATGGTATGTATGTGTTGCCGTTTTTAAAAAATGCGTTAGTTGAAGTGATTTTCGAAAAACTACTAATAAATTTAAACATTTAATCATGCTAGACTTCGTTTAGATATATTTGTACATACTATTTATTAGTATAAAAAGCAATGTGAAGTTTAGGAGATTAGTAAATTGCAATAAATTACAAAGAACAATTTCTAATATTTCTATCTATCTATTTTTTATTTATGGCAATCTGTCGACACAGGACAATTTAAAAATATTACTGTCAAATTCAAAATAGCAGACTACCGAAACATTTCAGTCATTGAATTGCAATTGTGAAGCAGTTGTGTACGAGACTAGCAATTTATGTCACTTTGACAATTGTAAGACAATGATGAAGTCGTTATGACGACACATTAATAGTAGACTACCAAAAACTTTACTATTGCACCATAATGGTACAATAATGGTACAGTTGTGACACCGTTGAAATACCCGACTCAGGGCCCAGTTAGTCACGTCTAGTGATGGGCACAACATAACACTGAGTTCGTTACCGTTCCTCCAAAATGAACCACCACGTTATTTTTAAGATTATTTTCGTTTTAAATTGGCGAAATCATTTCAAATTAATATTTTAGTTATTTAAGCCACCAGGATACTGTGCGGTACCTAGGTTTACACCTAGATAGACGTCTAACGTGGAGACATCACATTAAAACAAAAAGACAAGAGCTAAAACTACGTTATACCAACCTATCGTGGATTCTGGGTAGAAACAGTAAACTCTCTGTCAACAACAAATTGCTCAAGGACATACTGGCCATGTAAATGAGTACATTGGCATTGTAAAGATGAGGAGATGTTCTCAATGGAGAGCACACTCGACCCGCCATTCTATTTAGCAACACATTTGCTTATAGCTATTTTAAAGCTGATTGCAAATATTAAAGAAGAAAAATAAAAAAAGTTATTTAAGTGGAAACCAAAAAATGGGTAATATTAATATAATAAAATTGTTTTATTTATTCTTTGTTACAAAGTTACAATCTGTATTTCTATTCAATAAAGTACATTGAATTAAACGTGCGTACAGAATATTAATCAGACTCCGATTCGCTTGAGGAGGTAGTGTCTTCATCATCATCTTCGCCTACATGTATAATTATATTATTATCAATAACAGAATCAATCCTGATATCTCGGTCAAAATGTTACACAATCAGGTTTTTAGTCTTCTCAACAACGTTTGCCCAGTCATCTCTTGTGACTTCCCCGCAGGCTTCTTTTAATAGGGTCATCATCTTTTTCGTGCTGAATGGCGGAGAAGTATTGTGGCGGGCGGCGTAACCTTTTATTTGAGCCCAGATTAGCTCAATCGCGTTATATTGGTAATGATACGGTGGAATTCTTAGAACGCGATGACCGTACTCCAAAGCCAGTTCATCGATTTCGTATCACACATTTTCCGCTTTATTTTCTTTAACTAATTCAATTAGCTCTGCTTTTAGCATCTGCATATTATTTGCGTCAATGCCTTTTGCTTGTAACCAAGCCACCATTTCTTCTTTTTTATTAGCTTGGGTAGGTGGTTTCTGTATTTGAACCGAGTGATAGGAGGCATTATCCATGAATATTACAGTAGGCTCTGGTAGGCAGGGCAAAAGCACGTTCTGGAACCACTCTTTAAATGTAGTGGCATTCATTTCCTCGTGGTAGTCATTTGTGGATTTTGATTGAAATGCCAGTAACGCGTTCTCCACAAAGCCGTATTTTGCAGAACCTGCGTGGCATTTTGCCGCTCCCGCTCAAAGTAATCTTGCAGCTTGATGATTAACTCACGGGCTCCACTTTTCAATGTTTGTCCACGTTTAGGCATTATTATACACCAAAAGTAAAAAGAACGCAATACAAAACACAATCGAAGTCCGATTTCGCGCTGATGTCAGTTTGAAAAGCAGAAACAGTCCATTAAACGAAAGCCAGGTAATCAAATAAAAACAGATCGAAAACACTTGAAGAACGTGGTCTATGCGCACGAAACGACAACAGACGACTGTTTTAGCGTCACAAAATGGCGGCCCATAACGCCATTTGGGGTTACCATTTTCAACCGAAATATAAAAATGCTACTTTCTTTCGCGCGTTCAGTTTGGTCGTAGTTTTATTTTTATATTTAATAAAAGTTATCTTATAGTCCATTATTTTCAAATTCTTAAAAAGAAAAACAAAACGTATTATTTAAAAGTATAACTGTATAAGAACAGATTACGATACTATTATTGCCTATTATTGCTAGCACAGCACTACAAATATAAAGCGCTGACATAACCTTGTAATAGCGCAGTATAGATTTAGGTAAATATTGTTTACCAAGTTATTTGACACTCAGTTTGGCACAAAATTATAACATTCATTGATTATTGATATAATAATGTTGTTTTAATGCTCATCAATTGTTAAAACGGTAAACAACCAGCAAAAATATTTTTATCGTAACTGCAACGCTATTACAAAGTTACGTCGTCAGTTCAATCGCGACGTGTCAGGAACGCATTCTCAGAACGGCCGTAGTATAAATCATTTATATTTCTTAATCTGTTCAACTAAAATAAAAAATGGTAAAGTGCGAGTCGGACTCGCGCACGAAGGGTTCCGTACCATTATCTATGCAACATAAGGCAACGTTATTAGTATCGAGCAAGAAACGGTAAAAAAATCATGTTTGTTGTATGGGAGCCCCCCTTAAATCTTTATTTTATTTTATTTTTAGTATTTGTTGTTATAGCGGGATTAGAAATACATCATCTGTGAAAATTTCAACTGTCTAGCTATCACCGTTCTTGAGATACAGCCTGGTGACAGACGGACGGACGGACGGACGGACGGACGGACAGCGAAGTCTCAGTAATAGGGTCCCGTTTTTACCCTTTGAGTACGGAACCCTCGAAAGCAGCAGACCGGATTCGTTGTACCGAGTGTTACGTCTAGATCTATATCCTAAGTCTATGGGTGGGAGAAGTATTTTCTTTTAATTTTAAACTAAGCAAACAGCGGTGTTTAATTGACACTGTTTTTAATAATGAATATACCTTTTTACCTGAAGAGGGGTTCCTATACAATAATTAGAATATCAAAAACTGTAAATAATAATACTTAGCATGATAGAAATATAGTCATAATATTTATTCATTCACTAATAGATTTTGTTAAGTTTTGCAAAGGTTTAGAAAACCACATAAAGAAATCTACCTTATTAATTAACTATATTGGGAAATAAAAGGCTTTTTATTTTATTTTATTTATTTTATTTTATTTTATACCTTTTTATAATCAGTTATAATTCAAGCAAAACATGAGCAAAGCTTGATCGAATGTAAATAATAAATATAAAACATCCATCAATCTGGTGCTCAAGTCCACTATTTTGGAACAATTGTCATACCGGCACAATACCGGCACGATACCGTTGCAATTGAAGTCAAATATCCGTAGTCTGCTATATGCCGTCATAACGGTCTTTCAATGGTAATAGAATTGTCGATCTCTTTTATCTATGCATTGAATTTTCGGTCTCTTTTATCTATGGATTGTGTTAGAATGGTATGTATGTGTTGCCGTTTTTAAAAAATGCGTTAGTTGAAGTGATTTTCGAAAAACTACTAATAAATTTAAACATTTAATCATGCTAGACTTCGTTTAAATATATTTGTACATACTATTTATTAGTATAAAAAGCAATGTGAAGTTTAGGAGATTAGTAAATTGCAATAAATTACAAAGAACAATTTCTAATATTTCTATCTATCTATTTTTTATTTATGGCAATCTGTCGACACAGGAAAATTAAAAAATATTACTGTCAAATTCAAAATAGCAGACTACCGAAACATTTCAGTCATTGAATTGCAATTGTGAAGCAGTTGTGTACGAGACTAGCAATTTATGTCACTTTGACAATTGTAAGTCAATGATGAAGTCGTTATGACGACACAATAATAGTAGACTACCAAAAACTTTACTATTGCACCATAATGGTACAATAATGGTACAGTTGTGACACCGTTGAAATACCCGACTCAGGGCCCTGAATCCGAACCAGTTGATCAGAGCCTTACCCACAGAGTAGGTACTCAATGGAAAATAACGAATAATTGCCAGACTAAAAATATTACTACTAAATGCTACCAAAGTTAATCTATATATCACTGACCGCCGTCCTTGTGTGTGTATAAATGTTTATAAATCTGATTATCGAAATCTTAAAACATTGCGGTGATCGTTGTTTTTTATTTAGATTTAACTATGTGTAATAATTGATCCAGCGCGATTGCCTGTCTATAAATACCAAGGTAAAAAGTCACAATTTGTTATATTATTAGTTTTATAGGAATAACTGTAAAAATACACACATAATCTGTTTTCAATCGTTGCCCACTTGAAAGTTTTATATTACCGTAAATATCCAAAATAATTACCTATCAGTATCTGAGTATCATTTAAAAGT
Organism: Orgyia antiqua; assembly: GCA_916999025.1. Lineage (NCBI taxonomy): Eukaryota > Metazoa > Arthropoda > Insecta > Lepidoptera > Erebidae > Orgyia > Orgyia antiqua. The sequence goes on along the minus strand of OU779863.1, from coordinate 14,027,179 downwards.
TGTAGTTGAAATGTGTGGGTGGACATAGTAATAGGTTTGCCTTATATAGGTAGTTATTGTTTCCTACATCAATTAACTGGTTTACCAGTTTGTCTAAACGTTCAACTTAAATTATTAAAATCAATTCACGATTTTTAATGCTATTTACTACCTATATTATGTAAAGTTAGAGATGCACCAATAATTTCACAAGTTGTATGGGCTTTCCCCTGTCAGGAACATAAATTATTCACACACATATTTTTTGTGAAAGTAACACAATATATAGATCATTAACATTATTAATTTATATACTTGTACATTGATTCTGTTTACAATATAAATGTAGAGACTTTATTCTAAATATGATTTTGTTAGAAAAAAGTTATGATCACTTGAAATTATTTTAAAACTAGCTGCCCCGGCAAACGTTGTTTTGCCATACAATTCTGTATAAAATAAAATTTCATCAAAATCGGTCCAGCCAATTTGTAGCCTATGTGTTATTCTGATGTATAAGCTATATTGTGGTAAAGTTTCATTCAAATCCATTCAGTAGTTTTTACGTGAAAGAGTAACAAACATCCATACATACATCCATACTTACAAACTTTCGCCTTTATAATATTAGTAGGATAAAATAGATGATTTACATTGATATTTTATGGTCTTCAAATTTGGAAATGCCTAGCCTGTATTATTGCACAAATGAATTGATACCGACTTTCATTTGTATTAGTTTTTCACAACTATAAAACTTAAAATTCTTCCATAAATAGCATTATACCATCGATAATGTATTTTATCGATGATTATACTATATTATCTAAGAGTTAGAGAGGTTTCTTTATGGTTAGGGTTGGGCAAATAACTGTCACTCCACCTGAAGTTAAGTGCAAGTGCAATCCAAATGCAGGGGCAGCGAGTATGATACTTGCTTCTACTTAATAATTATAAGTAGTACTTTGTTACAATCTTATTGGGTACTATTAATTGCTCTGTAAACAAATCCTCACATTAGTTTTCCTTTAATATTTTCTTACTTATTTGTCTTCTTATTCCATTTACTTATTCTATATTTCATTGTGTATGTAATTGAAAGGTAAAGAGCTAAGCATACAATCAACTGCTATAAAACTAAAAAAAGATATTGTTAGTTCTTTAATTTTACTTTGTGTACGTTATATTAATATACAATAAGTACTCATAGTTGAGCCCAACATCTCATTCCCATAGAAATCAATACCTCTTTTGGTTACCTGTGAAGCTTAGGTGCTATGTTATTTTACTTGACTACTTACTGGAGATGAACAGTGTTATAATCTAAGGGTATACAATATAGTAAAATAGTTTATAACATATTCTCAAACCTACCAAATATTCACACAAAATTTCATAACAATTCAAGCTGTTTCAGAAGAGTATGGCAACAAAATCTGTTATTACATGTTACAAAAACATGTTATTGTGTTTCACTCTTACAATGCGTAAACAAGTGGTGTAATGTATATTCTTAATATGGTGCAATTTTCAGCACAATTCCATTTTTAAAACTTCTTTTTTTTTCTTTCTATTTAAGAGGTTTACTTTACCAATTATAATAAAATTTACTAGCTGACCCGGCAAACATTGTTTTGCCATACAGATGTCAGGGGTATGAAAAATAGATAGTAGCCGATTCTCATACCTACTGAATATGCATATTAAATTTCATATGATTCAGTCAAGCCGTTTCAGAGGAGTATGGGTACGAACATTGTGACACGAAAATTTTATATATTAGATTTATATAATCTTTTTTTTTTCAAGAGTTAATTGCCAGCATTATTAATTACAAGGAAACAGTTAAAAGGTAGATAATAACAAGTCTCCAACTAACAAATATCTTAATAATTAAAAATGTTGTATATTTGTGTTATATTACATAACTTGTCATTGGCATGACTATCAATGTTATAATTGTTCTTTTAATAATAATGCACGGTAATTAGAAAGTAGGACTCATCTGTGTTTATTACAAAATTATGTAAATTGTTACAAATGAATGCTGTTTCTAAAGTCTACTGATCATAATTTTTTATACAATCTTTCGAGATAGTTCTATTGCTGCCTAATTATAGCAAATTATTGTGAGCTCAGATTTAAGAATAACTCACAGGCTAGGGGTTAAAGATAAGTCATTGTATGTCATTTTTGGCGATTAGTAGTGTTTTATTATGTATTATTATGTTTTTCTTATATATATAATTCACGTGTCACAGTGTTAGTTACCGTACTCCTCCAAAACGGCTTGACCGATTTTTATGAAATTTTACATGCATATTCAGTAGGTCTGAGAATCGGCCAACATCTATTTTTCAAACCTTTTTTTATTTTTTTACTATGGTAAAACAACGTTTGCCGGGTCAGCTAGTCTTCTAATATATAAAATTCACGTGTCACAGTGTTAGTTACCGTATTCCTCCGAAACCGCTTGAACAATTTTTATAAAATTTTACATGCATATTCAGTAGGTCTGAGAATCGGCCAACATCTATTTTTAAAGCCTTTTTTTATTTTTTTATCATGGCAATACAACGTTTGCCGGGTGAGCTAGTATGTATTTAATAATATGTGGTTGTAAATTATAACACAACTAGTTGTTGCCCGCATCTTCGTACGTGTGGAATTTAGAAACCAAACCAAATTATACAAGAAAAAACCGCAGCAAATTCCCTTACGTACTTTTGAAGATATAAGCTCACATATGGACTTACATACAACAATAATGACTTTGTTTTATTATAAGTAAGGATTACTTAGGTACATTTAAGACTTGGGAAGATTCAGTACTTTAAAAATCTAAGCAGTGTCGTTCTACCACATTCTTGTCCAAAAAGATCTTAAAATGCGAGATTAAAATGTAACGTACATCTTGTAAATATCTTTGAAAAATCTTTTTAGACATCTTATTCATTGTATGTTATTATTAAAACCCAATGTAGGTAATAAAAGTGTTCGTTTATTACATAGGGATTTAAAAATAGTTTACGATCTATATACTACTAGCTGACCCGGCGAACGTTGTTTTGCCATACTAAAAAAAAGGTTTGAAAAATAGATGTCCGATTCTCAGACCTACTGAATATGCATGTAAAATTTCATAAAAATCGGTCAAACCGTTTCGGAGGAGTACGGTAACTAACACTGTGACACGTGAATTTTATATATAAGATTATATTCTATCTATTAAATATAATATCTATCTCTCTACGGTCTGGGATTTACCAAATACACAAAAAGTTTTATACAAATCTAAATATTTTCGATAAACAGAAATTTTTAAATTGTATATGTATAGCTTTTCTTTTATGTTCTGCAGTAAAAGGTTGTGATAGAAACAAATTATCGCTAAAAAGTTTAGAGAAATTTATATTAATTTATTTATTTATGTTGTTCATAAATAAATAAGTTCATAAATAAAACATTAATAATTCCTTGTCAAGTAGGCAATACTGAAGTTATCGATTTATCTAAATATCGATAAGATCAATATATTGCATGCTATTGCTACGAGAGATAGAGTAAGTGTTAAATATGATTATAATACTTGTTTTAACACTATAAACTGGCTATAGCTACTCTCACTAGATCTATTTATTAAACTAATTTCCCGTATTGGCCGTAGGGCTATCCAATTTACTCTAATCTAGTTACCGGTTTATCCTATCGCCTATAAAATGAGCTAGTTTGGCCTATAATCGGGTTTAGCCGGTAACACATTTATAGACTATGAAATATTTTAAACAACATGTCAAACAAATAGTAATTCTGTACGGGGATCGAACTGGTGCCCCGTGAGTTCCATATTAAGATACCAAACACCGTTCAGTCAGTCGTCGCGTCGTACTTTGTTAAAAAATATGTTCCGTACCGACAAACTGCAAACCAGGCAGATAACTAAATTTAGAAAATGTAGGTAAACGACATAATAAGGATCCTACACATTACTAGTATAAAGTTAATAATGCTATAGATTAATAATTACAATAAGTTATGTTAATTAATGAAGTTTCGCTAAAATTTATGAAGGTATCCAGTAATAGCGAACGCTGGCGCATAACGGACACAGGGGGCCGGATTAGATAAGGATCAGATTACTGAGGGTCCATTGTATTTCATTTAGATGTCCCTATTTGGTTACATGTGTTATTATGAAGAAGGCATACACCATATCTAGCTTTGAGTATTTCCATCGGGTAAAATTCCCAACTATAATTCACAACTCCGTAGGGCCAAATAGTAATAATTCTGCTACAAATTATTGTAAAATATTGTCTATGTTTGTTTCAGATAAAAGGCATTTAGTTATCACGATGCCCTCTACCCACCTAAACCTACGCGAGGATGATGTAGTTCGGTTAGCTTTAGAATTTCTACACAACCGCGACCTGCACATTACACAATTATCACTTGAACGCGAGACCGGTGTTATTAATGGAAATTTCGCCGATGATGTACTATTTTTACGTCAGCTCATCCTCGATGGCCAATGGGATGACGTTCTAGAATTTATTCAACCACTCAGTGCCCTCAAAGCTTTTGAAGCCGATAAATTTAATTATGCTATCTTACGACATAAATATATTGAACTGCTGTGTATAAGATCTGAAATAAAAGCTTACAATAATGTTGAAAATATTGTAGACGAAGTAGTAAAAGTACTCAGTGATTTAGAAAAACTAGCTCCCTCAAAGGAAGAATATTCTAACTTATGTTTACTGTTGACTTTACCAAGCATTACAGATCATGCCCAGTTTAAAAAATGGAACCCTAGTAATGCAAGAGTGCAGTGTTTTCGTGAAGTCTACCCTTTGGTGGAGGCATTTCTGCCTTGCGACAAAAAATCATCTAGCGGTGCCGTTTCGAAATGTGCTAAAAACGATCGATTGATGCAATTAATCATTAAAGGTATATTATATGAGTCTTGTGTTAATTATTGCCAGGCCAAAGCTACAGGTTCCAAGGAAGCACAGTCGAACGAAGTGAGTTTTTCGAGGTTACTTGATGGGTCCGGTTTTGATGAATCTGATTTGAGTTTACTGTCATGGTTACAATCGATACCGGCTGAGACATTCAGTGTACCGTTTGAACAAAGAATGCTAAATGTAGATGTCGAAAAATTAGAGCGACCTTCTTTACATACATCTTGGACTGAACATATGCTTGTAACACCTATAAAGCCACGCACATTTCCTCATTTGGCAATGCCATTCAGAAGACCCCGATCGGCTGCTGACGCTATGACAAGATCGTTGCGACCCCTACCTGATGGTGCTCCGCGGCACCCAGCTGTGATGGCACTGTCTGCTATCGATTATGGTCCTTCGTCGTCATGTTTTGCCGGTTTTCATTTGACTGGTATTAAAGGCAGCAAATTAATGAATACTTCCGTAGATAGATTATTTGACAGTAAAAGTGGTGAGAGTATATTAAATGGATTGAACGAATCTTTGACAACTATTGATGAAGCACTTAAGACTACCGACGCCAGTGAAATCAGATCTGGGATGAAATTGAATGAGGCTGGTAGTATTGGCGCTTCAAATGCTACCACTCCCGAGCACAGAGGACAAGATTACTCCGCGTCGACGTCAATATCGAACACAGCAGCATCGACTGAACGCTCATCACTTGCAGAACGTACGCCGCAGCAACCTGAAGCGGCAATCTTACCTGGGGCGGATGGAGATTTTAGAAGGGAGCTCTTAAAAGAATATCAAATTCAAAAACAACGCGAGTGTGACGATTATCTGCGCAATCTTTGCTCATCTGACTTGAGGCAACCGAACATGTAAATCCTTTTACTTTATTACAAATAGACAACATTATTAATAAACGAACTGCGCTTATTACCGTCTTATTATTTTCAGGATGGAGTCAGTAGGGGATTCTGCAGCAGCAATACCGCCAGTTGTCAAAACTCCCGAAATACGAGCGCTGGATCAAGGTCGGGAGCCGTTGATGAGGTATGTATAATTATTCATATAATTATAAAAGTAGTTATAATATTTAAATAGTTAAAAGATAGAACATGAAAATATAAAAAATGTTTGAATGTACAGTTATCTACTTAATAGACAGTTTATGATAGCAGTAAGCGATGCATGCGCGTTTCCAACTATAACGATGTTCTTACAGAGTAGTGTACTTTCATCGGTAGAGCGAACAAGAACTTTATTTGTTCTGAATGTTTGGTCGCCAACTGCTCATGAGCCGTTTTCTTTAATGAGCCGATAAATTACAGTGTAATATGTAAATTACATAGTGATTTCTGTTTGTCGACAGTGCATGAAGTTAAAAAAATGTTTTGTGGTATGTGAAGTGCTATTCTGATCAAACGTTTTCCATTTTCAGGATGAACGATACAATAAATGAATCGCCAGAGATGGGAGATCAAATCAACGTAAGATATTTTATTATATTATTTGAGAGCAACTCAGAAATAAGCTCAAAGATGTTAAAATTTTTATCTTTGGATTTAGCTTTGCTCGTCTTAATATAGGTAAGTATAGGTATATAAAAAAATTTAAAAGTTATTCTCTGCTGTTTTAATTTAGGATGTTTTCGGCATTGTGGCTTCCAAATTCATAATTTTTTTTTAAATTATATTTATTACGTCAAAATATTTTAGGAAAATATTGAAATAATTCTTGAATATGTTTGTATAATAGGTAATATGTAATGCAGTTTTATTAGATTTCGCGATGAAAGGCAAACAGCGTTCACGGTCCAAATATGCTTTGTTTTTAAGATTTTCTAGGTTGGAACAAGTTACAAATGATATCCGTTTGACTGTACGTATAAAATAACTCAAATACCGACTAATTTGAAATTAAATCCTTTACATTGTAGCCTGTTGATATCAATGCGGATATAATGAAAAGATTGGTGCAATTGTTACTAACATTTTGCTTACTAACAGGCTGTTGCCCGCGAGTTCTTTTGCGTGGAACTTAGAAAAAATTCTCCGTGTTTGCAACAATTTTCACTACTGCTTCGCTGCTATTGCTCACAGCGTGATGTTACATAACCTATCCAATACTGAAAAATTTTTTCAAATCAGACCAGCGCGCGGTTCTAGACATTAGAGCGTTCAGACAAACGCTACAATTGTATGATATGTATAGATGAGATAAAATACGCAACAAATCATAGGTGAGCGAATGACGAATACAGCAGTAATGTAACTAAATTCTCGTTGGTGTTGAATTCCATTACTGCACTGAACAATTTATTTAGTTATCAGACGAATACAGATATTTGCAATAGTAGGTGTATGGAATTTGTCCGTCTAGTGACGAATTAAGAATACAAGTATCACCACCCCTTTTCCTTCCCAGAGTGCTGTAAAAACCAGCTGAGGAATATTGTACACAAATTACAACCTCTGTGAGAGACAGAAAACTCGTAAATGAACTATGTGCCAACACGCCTGGTCATCACGGTACTGTAGATCATAATTCTTCCCAAAGAGAAGGAGGCCCGTGCCCGTTTTATTTGAAACTAGCTTCTGCCCGCGGCTTCGCACGCATTAGTGGCTGAATCGAATTTAATTTAAACCAAAGTATAAACTGAAATCTGAACTGAAATTAATAGATACTAAAGTCGATACTGAAATCCATAGCAAAATTTATATCAATCAACAAAATCTATGTATATCTTCTGAAATCAAAGTTGAACACGATACCAAAATGACAACTACGATTGATATCAAAATACCAACCAAAACAAAAACATCTGTTCAATTGTTCAGTTGTTATTAAAATTGTAAAAAAGTTCATTAAATACTGCAAAAATAAAAAAATCGACGTAGTATATCTTAACTTATATATAAAAGTGAAAGTGAGTTTGTTTGTTGGTTTGTTTTGTTTGTTTGTGACGTTTTCACGCAAAATCTACCGAACGGAATTGCACGAAAATTTGTATAGAGATAATTTATAGTCCTGGAAGTAACATAGGCTCGCTATAAACTCTGTACGAGACAAAAAATGAAAATTTTTGTGATATATGGTATAAAATAATAGAACCGCCATTTTTGTTATTATTTTAGGTTCGATTTCAAATTAGGCTACTAATGCGTGCCAAGCCGCGGGCAGAAGCTCGTAATATATAAATATACTTAACTATTCCAACCTCTTTAATTAAGAAAGTATCTCAATAAAAAATAAATGATGGAACTAAGTACCACACAAGGTGTCTGTCTATTCCAAACTACCTCGCAAATAGCATGTATTGTGTCATTCTGGCATTAAAACCTTCTTGCAAAAAAAAACCTATTAGTTGACGTATTCTATGGGTTGCTATGACAACTGTAAAATAACAAAAATGGCAGTGCAATTATTTTATACCATATTTTCATTTTTTGTTTCGTACCTACAAAGTTTTTAGCGAAATAATATACAGCGTTACTTCCAGGACTATAAATTATCTCTATACAAATTTTCCTGCAATTCTATTCGGTAGATTTTGCGTGAAAACGTCACAAACGAACAAACAAACAAACTCACTTTCACTTTTATATATAAGAATATTAATTTGATAAACATAGTATCTATGGTCATCACACGGAAGCACGTATGCTTGCTTCATAGCAGATTCGCTCTATAGACTCTGCCCACCTCAATGTGGAAAGGGCGTGAAAGTACGATGATGCTGAATGAGAATCGAATCTACGGCCAATTCACATAATGCAAAAGTCTCGTAAATACTCCAATATATTTATAGAGCTTTTGAAATTGTAAATCGTAAATAACGAATACTATTAAGTTTCCATGTTACATTGATGAGTGAGTATATCCGTAGCTTTATGTGCCATAGATAATATAACATACAAATATTCGTTCACAAAAAAGTGGAAAAAGACGTCAGACTGTGTGAAGAAGAATAATATTCAAATATATGTGTTGTAATACCTATAATGAATTGATGAATTACCAACAAACTACTTTGAAAATAAATTATTTCAGACCTTTATAAAATATTAAGTTTAGTACTACATTCAATTTATCGTACGAATAAAATTATTACACAAGAAATGAAGTATGTTATTGAGTTCTATAGCTGTATTTTGGCAATTAAGAACCAAACAACGATCACTTCAAGCGTTCAGGCAGTGGCTGGTTGAGAAAAGGCGCAAGAACGCCGCCTTTTTGTTAACAAAGGTAATGCCAGCAAAGGTTAAGGCGGATGGTGTAAGACCTACTTTACTGTCTTAACAGAAGATACCTAAAGCTTTGAATGTCCGAGACGGTTCCTGGTTGCCAAAGATTCGGCAATGGATGACGCTTTCAAAGAGAAACAGGCCCGTGGTAAGACGCTTCTTGAATATGTCGTCAGTTCGTCGAAGGGGGAATGTAGGACAGTTTATCTACAAATAGTTGTTGTGCAATGCGAAAGGGAACGGTTTTCGCTTGTAAGATCTGCCATGATCTTTAGATTGTCCTATGTAAAGGACATCGTTTGATAATTCTCCACTTGAAGAAAAGGATACTTTTTATATTAGTTATTTGTTTCACTGGATTTAAACTCCTGAAACCTAAATCCATCCGTCTTAAATCCTAAATATTAATATAAGTAAAGTAAAATGAAACTTTTAAAATATTGTCACGCTTACATTAAAAATTACAATTATTAATATAAAGTAGTAGTACCTACTTTCACAATTGAATGAAAATTAAAAACATGTAACCACCTAGATAAATTTTTTTAACAAAATCATCCTCATTTGATAAGTCGAAATATTTTTCATTACCACTGGTTCAGGCTATGCAATACCCTGGTAAGAACCGGCGTAAGAAACTCAGCGGAGCTCTTTTGCTTCAGACGTTAATATTTTTTTCGTATTCTTTTTAGGGTTCCGTACCCAAAGGGTAAAAACGGGACCCTATTACTGAGACTTTGCTGTCCGTCCGTCCGTCCGCTATAACAACAAATACTAAAAATAAAATAAATATTTAAGGGGGGCTCCCATACAACAAACATGATTTTTTTACCGTTTCTTGCTCGATACTAATAACGTTGCCTTATGTTGCATAGATAATGGTACGGAACCATTCGTGCGCGAGTCCGACTCGCACTTGACCAATTTTTTAATAATATTTTACAAGCTAATATTAACAAGTTACAATATATGTACGTATAATTACTCCAAAACAACTTACTCCAAACCTTTATTATCATCTGAAGTTTTATTATACGCTTTTTTACACAATTAATTCCATAAAAATTTATTAAACTAACTATACGCCGCTGTCCGGGTGGTGACGGATTAGGAAAACAAGTGTCACCAACCCATTTCCTTCCCAGGGTGCGGTAAAAGCCACAAAGAAATTGTACAGATAACATCCTCTGCGGGAGACGAAAAACTCGAGAAAAAATCCCTGTGCTAACACGTGCCCAGCAGTGGGACGTTATTCGGCTGGATAGAAGATAGAGAGATATATACGCCAATATATTTGTATTAAAGAAATTGCCCTTGTATAAAATCCATTCTAGCGACATTACGAGATTTATAGTCTATCGAATATAACCTTATTTGAATATTTGACTTTTTAATATTATTCATTTCTAAGATTTCACAGTTTGACTTATACCCACGCTATTACCAATTACGTATTGGACAAAAAGTGTAGGTTTTGTATCTTGCCTATTATGATCGCCCCAGATGTTATTTCATAAAATTTTTGTGGTCAATGCATGCTTTTACCATTTTAACTGCCAGTCAACTGTAAGTAACCGTATTCGCTACTTTAATATAAAGCAATGCTAATTGGATTCAAAATCTACTTGATTTTTCATTGCTTATATATTAAGATACATCCGACTATTGTAGGTGGATGAAAATCCCTTCGCACAGACATTGAAAATTTATATACATTGACTCGAACGAAGCTGTTATAAGAGTGTTATAATACAAGAATTGAAAAGTTTCTTGTGAAAACTTTCCTGTCTTTTTTCTCTAGCCCAACTATAGTCTACTGTGCCGCGCTGACCAGGGGTGTTGGCACAGGGTTTAGTTTCGTTAACTGCTTATATTGTACCTTAACTGGCTCTTACAGTACCCTGGGAAAGAAATGGGGTGGTGATACTTGTATTTTCAATCCGTCACCACACGGACCTATACCTACCTATTATTAATTAAAGCCCTTCACATTATTGTTGATTACTCAGCGCTACCATATTTTGTCTCGACATGGCGTAGATTTGACCCATAGGTCGATTTCTCCATGCTTTGCGTAAAGTTTATCGACATGTCAAATTTTAATTTTCTTTCATTATTAATTACTTGACAGACAAGCAAAATATTGTTCATATCTTTATTTGTGAAATCACAATTTATTAAGTTAATATTAATCGAGATAAAAGATGTATGTATATGTAATCTTCGTGATAATATTAATTAGGTAATCACAAAAATATGTTAATATGTCAGGTATCTGTTCTGTATATAACTTTTTGATGCACGATGGTAGGGATAAGTAAAGCAATAAAAAAACCGACTGCATAAAAATAATTAAACTGTATCGATATTCTGTTATTCTTGATTTGTACGCTTAAGCCACATAATTCGTTAAAGTATAATAATTTTTTCGAATTTGAAAGTAGCCTATGTATTAGTTGCGGGCTTTATTTATTTATTTAACTTCATATACACAAAAATTGGTCAAGTGCGAGTCGGACTCGCGCACGAAGGGTTCCTTACCATTATCTATGCAACATAAGGCAACGTTATTAGTATCGAGCAAGAAACGGTAAAAAAATCATGTTTGTTGTATGGGAGCCCCCCTTAAATATTTATTTTATTTTATTTTTAGTATTTGTTGTTATAGCGGCAATAGAAATACATCATCTGTGAAAATTTCAACTGTCTAGCTATCACCGTTCTTGAGATACAGCCTGGTGACAGACGGACGGACGGACGGACAGCGAAGTCTCAGTAATAGGGTCCCGTTTTTACCCTTTGGGTACGGAACCCTAAAAAGTAGTATACAGCCGGACTTAATGCCTGAGGCTTTACTGTCTGGGTATTAAATTACATTTAATGCAGTTCAGTAAGTTTGGCGTAAAAGATCGACAGACAGAGTCACTTTCGTACTTATTAGTAAGGACTCTTGTAAACATACAAGAATCCTTACTAAATATTTTCATCTATTTGTTATTTTAGGGTTATATGACGTGAGGTTGGTTAGAGGATAAAATGAAATACGTCCGGACTTGCATGGCGTTTATTTGCGACTCAATATATTTAATATAATATTAGCTTATATAGTTAAGGAGAACAATCGTTTCTATATATTCCTAAAACTGCTGATACGCTGAGTGTTGCATACAATGAATTCATACATAATATATTTGTATACAATAATTTAGGCGTCGAGCAAACAATACATACTGTAATAAATATATTTGTTTATTATAACTTAGGTGGCCTAGCACAATGGTCTCTATGCATTCGTAGACTTGTTGACATTACGTCTACTTGCAAACAATGAATTCATACAATGTGTTCCTACAGTTATCATCTTTATAAAGATACACAACTTGGAAAATAATCATAATTATAATATTGTGTATAAGTATTTATGTCTAACAATACAATTTATAATCGATTTGTCTGTTAATTTATTCCTATTTACATTTCAATAATTATTCAACAAAAGTTGGTTTCTATTGAGTTTGTGTAACTGTTTACAAAAGGACGGATAATGTCCTTAAGATAAAAATATCATTGAAATTGATTACTTACAATTAAAATTTTCTTGTTATCTGAAACACCATTAGATAAATTTGACGGGATTTATTAATCGACACAATCTAATAGTACTTAAGTAATAATTTACGTTGTACATTCAAGTATAAATAATCATAATACTGGTACACGCTTCTGTAAATGCTCATTTATCTAAAATTTTGTACACTTCTTCCTGCATAGAACCAGTTAATAAGACCAGAAACATATTGTATATAACCGTACACTAACTGGAAAATAGCTTAAATAAAAACAGTAATAAGTACTTCATAATAATCCATGTTAGACAACTCCAGTCAATAATTCCTGGCAGAGCAATGATAAGCTTCTTGCACTCCCTCTCAATTAGAAGTTCATTAGGTAGAAAACAACTTCATAATATTGATTATTGTCGGCTAATACTCACAGGTTTTGAGCAAGCCCCATAATGATTATCCATGACGAATAATTCTAATAATTTTAAATTCAATTTCCACCCACTCCGGTATATCACTTTTCCTTTATATAATATTTCTCCCTCAAATAAGTTTTAAAACGAGATTTTGCATATTATAATTATTGTGAATAATGTCATGCCCTGGGTCGATTACTATATAACATGTTAACGAAGGTTAATACTTGAGTTTAAAGTGTTTGCACTTTCTTTAACTTTTCTCTTTTACTAGTGCTCTGGCCGGCTAATTAACTACAGTTATATAAATCTTGGAAAAATGACAAAAAATATAACAGAAACTTGTTGGTTCAAGCTCTACGAAAGTTGTCACGATCAGATCGTGGTTCATGCTTACAGACTACTATAAAGATCCTGTATTGTATAATTTAATTGAATCAAACTACTATTTAATCGTGCTAGGTGCTTTGCATTTTATTGGGCACGTACAAATTTATGAGGCACCCATAACAAATCTTATCAATGTCATAAAATTTTACGTCACTGGTCAGTAGATATCTATCCAATTTATTTATTATTTTGGTATGATTGGAATGAACGTTATGTTTGAATATAATTTAAGATCAAACACAACAATTAAGTATAAACAACGACTTTTCCAGTGAACTTGAAATGACGCCTACATTGTTTATGTTGGTTATGATTATTCTCTATGAGTACCTACTTACTGTACAATTATTTACCTCTCTGTCACCTATATTTATATCTACTTTATAATTGTAGGACGCGATTATCGTAGTCTTGTTGCTCGCGCGCATGCCTCTTATGAGTCATCGGCAAGCGTTCTGCGCACAATGCTGTCCGCAGGCCGATTCCAGTTGTTAAACGCCATACCTAGAGGGCACATGTCATTTTGTTCACTCATTCGTACGCGTTACGCTCGATCGATCATATAAAATTTATTTCCTCAATTTGTTAATTAAATATATTTTGCACGGGATAGTGTTGACCATTTGTGACTATGACTGCTGTGAAGAAAGCTATGGCGATGCGGCAGCTGGACTCCATGTTTAGTAATATGAGTTTGGAGGGGGAGGGCCGACATTCTCCGATTGTCACTTCTGTCGTTGAGCATGACCCTCGATGCGAAGTACATGGTCGATGCAGCACGCCGTACAGGTCATCGCTTTACCTTCACAGCAGGGAATCTTCGCCTGGATATTACAGGGAATCAATCTCGCCCACAAATGGGCTTATAACCAGGTATAATGATAACACTGTGAAAATATTTAATCAGCGTGTATGTTTATATATTGCAATTGTAAATATTATTGAACAGGCGTCGTGATTCATTGAGCTTGGCGCGAGAGATGGAACATCCTTCGACGTTTCCGAGTATCCTACGTCGTGATCGTCACAGTCCGTCCGTGACACCACCACGTCGTGAGACACCAAGCCCAACACAGAGGCTTCAAAGTCACAACAAGAGACACTCAATGGGATCATTCCCGAATCTAAGTAGGAACCATGTAGTAAATTACAACAGACGAGATTCAGTCTCCAGCAATGGTGTCAGAGACATGAAGCGTGACTACGTCGGTTCAACCAACTCTTTATCCAGAAAAAGTTCTATCAACACGACGAAATCCTCGACAGATTCCTTGGATGGTTGGCACAGTACTTGGGAATCTGATAGAACTAATTCAGCATCTTCTCTATTGCATGAAGACCGAGTTTCTTATGGACATAATAAGGTAATTTATTTAGGACAATGGCTTACTGTTTAAATATCTGAATTCGTTAAAATGATTTATTCATTAACAATAATAACTTATTGTTTCATTCCTTGAACAATATCGTTTCATGATTATCCTGGACTTAAAGACTATTCATGCGTCAATGGCACAATATTTTTACAAGGAATGCATTATTTTCTATCTGTGCTAGAGTTTATCGTTTTCTTATGGAAATAACTTTAATCTATTTAATCATGTTCTTGTCTAATATCTACTATGCCTATTATTTATATATTGTTTATATCCGTATTCTGGTACCCATAAGACAAGCATAATAAGCTTAGCTTGGGACCAAAAAACGTTGTGTAATGCAACACTAGATTAAGGGCGCGGTGAAAATAAGATTTGATTAAAAAGAAATGTCAATTCCTTTTTCTTTATCAAATATTTGCCAAGTTCGCAATATTAATTAGTTATTTCGTTTTAAAATCATATATTTTTTATTGCTATGTAAAAAGTACCAAGCTGCAATGTTTGTTATCATTCATGGGTGGTCTGTGGTACAATTCTGGAAATTTTAATGTACCTAAGAGAATCTTTCCGAGAACAGGTCTTACTTAATATACATGTGCAACATTTATAAGAATTACAACGAGTCATAAAGTCCGCCAATTGCTATGTTGACTAATATTTTTGAGTGGTATGGGAAATTATTTGAGTTTAGATTGTATATGCATATGTAGTACCGACCTATGTCATTAGTTCCTAGATCATTATCTATCAGCATTTCTTCGGCCACTGTTTGTTATAGACCTCCCCCAAGTAAACAACAGCGTGATACCTTGTACCATTTGCAGATTTCAGAGATAATACGAGTATCCCATTGCAAATCTGTATCAAACAGACATACTAATAAATTTCCAAGATCAATCTAAATAATTTGACACATATTTCAGCATTTTCAAATTCATTTCATTATAATAAGCTAGATTATTTATTCACAAAGATTTATTTAAAAAAATATAAGTGATTCCATAAGTAGATACGTAATTAGGTGTTTACTTTTATCAAAGCATAGCTGAAATTTTAATGGTTTAACCTCGTAGAGTGACTAACTAGGATTAATTAATTTGAAATTATTCCACAGATAATAAATCAATAATATCATAATTATGCTCATATGTAATGATTACAATCATAGCGATAAAATACTGAATCTTCACTCTATTGGTTATACTGGTCATAAACAATCGTGATATTTCAATTTATTTAAACTGAGACGTGATCTATTTAACGTTATGATAATTGATAGTAAACGCGTGTTTACTCATTTTTATACAGGAATGTCAAAGTCAAAGTCAGAATTATTAATTTTAAAATATTATTAATTTACAGATACAAATGAAATTACAAATGAATTATGAACTCTCTCTTAATAGGTGCATAATTTTTCTCCTAACACCAATTCAATAGGGCTTTCCGTCTTTTCATTTATTTTTTTAATGCAATTTATTTATCACAATGGTATTGACGATCGTCTAGATTTTTAATATTAAACTGGAGAATGAAGCAAATATTTTGTACTTAAAGAGGAATACAATTTATCAAATAGACTTTTCTCGGAGATAATATTCGACTTTAGATAAGAAATAAATAATTATGTGCTTAGTGTTTTGATAAATCGTTTAATGAGGTTACAGACTGTGTGGCGATATATTTTACACGTAGCTACGAATATATTTGAGACCTAATTTCGTAACGTGATAATCCGTAGACTTAAAAGACAAGAAGATATCGACAACGATGAACATTGTTTTGAATGTTTAGACATTCTAAATGTGCGATTTAGTGTTTAGAATTTTGAGAATTGTTTTGTCTATTTTTGCGCCTACAACAGAAACAACTGCTTTGCTGCTTGCTAACAGTGCTAAAATATGAAAAACATCGATAAAAATGAAGAATTTGAAGAAATGTAGCTATCTCCAATGACTTTAATTTAGTCATAGTACCTTGTCAAGAACGCGGTTATGACTTTACGAATTACCTAGGTCATTGTTTTAAAATTATTTTGTCCTGACCTGTAATAATTGTTAAAAGTTTTAGGAAAATATATAAAATATCATACAAGGATACAGAAATAAAACTGTCCATTCAATCATGAGAAATAAGATATACGATGAAAGAAAAATCAATGCCACAGCTTCCAAAATTATCCGAAGTAAACAGCTTTTTATGATAAACATAAAAAGGCTTTATTATAGTCATAATCACCCCAGTGAATATAAAAAATATGGGTATAAAAGAGTCTTATACCTATATCTAAAAAATATTCCAAACACGTATTTCGCGAAGATAATATGCTATCTATATAGCTCATGTTTAAATAACAAAAAGGGTATAAATGCATACTATTTTCTTGACGTATTTATTTTACGACCTTGCTTTTTGCCAAGTAACTTAAAACGAGGTCAATAGGAAGTACCCTATAGCTTTTTCATAAGTGCGTTTTCGAAAAGGGCTGTATTTGTTTATGCAGTACGTTTAGGCAGTAAGATTTTAACTGAAGATAATTATTTGTGAGATAACAACAGGTCCGTGTTGTATTTATGTGCCTTGAGTTTTGTATGTAAAAGAAAAGTAGCCAAAATAAACATAACTTCGCAATCTTTTTTCAGAGCCGATATTAGGTTGTTTCATAATGATGTAAAAAAAAAGTTGCGATACAGGTTGTACGATTATTTAAAAAATATTGATGTAAATGTATGATTGATTCAGTGATGTTTGAAAAAACGATGATTTCACTTTGAAAAAAACATTGCAACGAAATTATTTATTATTTATTTTTCATTATTTTTGTAAAGTATGTTTTTTATATACCTTCATAAAATTGGGGCTGGTTTTGAACTGAAACTCCACATAATTACCGAAAACAATAGATATCTCTGAGGGCTTGTCAAAAACAGACGTATTCCTCTTAGATGCAATTAAATTACAAACAATCTGTACCTTTCTCGCAAAATTTAATAAACAATGACGAAATAAATGAACCAATACTATCATTATATTAAATGTAAATTATATTCTAGCTGACCCTGTGGTTTTGGTTGCGGTTAGTGGGGACAATAAAGTGTGTAAATAATAACTTATAGCAAGCAAGCATATTATAATTCCAAATCATAAAATAAAAAAATTGGTCAAGTGCGAGTCGGACTCGCGCACGAAGGGTTCCGTACCATTATCTATGCAACATAAGGCAACGTTATTAGTATCGAGCAAGAAACAGTAAAAAAATCATGTTTGTTGTATGGGAGCCCCTCTTAAATATTTATTTTATTTTATTTTTAGTATTTGTTGTTATAGCGGCAATAGAAATACATCATCTGTGAAAATTTTCAACTCTCATGCTCCATATATCATAGCTATCACCGTTCTTGAGATACAGCCTGGTGACAGACAGACGGACGGACGGACGGACGGACAGCGAAGTCTCAGTAATAGGGTCCCGTTTTTACCCTTTGGGTACGGAACCCTAAAAAAGAAATGTTCCAAAAAAATATAGATTACCTATATTCTGGACTTATGGCCTAGCGGTTCAAAATACTCTACAAACTTTTCTAAGCTCTAAACAACAAATATTAACAAGTAATTCCATGAAATTTAGACTTCAATTTAGTTTCTTGGACCTTTTTATTGATTTAAATGAAAATTACTTAGAAAGATCTTTCTCCCCAGTCCTTAAATTTTCAAGATGTTCCGAAACTATTGCAGAATGCATTGCAGATCGGGTAGTATTTCAGCCCAAATAATGTTAAAATACTTAACTTTATTTATAGTTCATATTTAACATAAGAAAATAAACTTACTGTTGTATATCCCCACATCGCTTTAAATGACTTATTGCTGGTCATACCTCATACGTACCGCTCGCCGTTCGCGGTGACCTACACAGCCATATATGGAAATGACGCCGGCAACTGCCATCCGCCACGACAATTTAAATATTTACATTTTGTTTAACATGTTCAGTAGCATAATCTACGAATTTAATGTTTATCAACCCATTTTTATGTATATATCTAGAAAAATCCAGAAACGTGATTTTTATTCTCTCAAATCTGTCAATTCTGAAATATTTTTACGTTTGTAAAGCACCGATGACAATGCAATATAATAACTAAAAACATTTATTAGAAATTATATGGATCAACCTTTAGGTAAGCGTCTCTTTTAATTTTTGCACTATATACTTTAGTTTCTACTTTATAATAATATTGTCAATATTTACCAATTTTCATAAAAAATTACATCGTGAATGACGATAAAAGTAAAGTGCGAAAATTTCAAAGCCTGTTTACAAAAGCTTGGGTTGTCGCCTTTTGTTTATTTAAGCCTGCGTATTTTGTATAAATTGCATAGCTTTTAACGTTTTTAGTGTGGTAGAGCTATGTTTCGGGTGAATTCATAATAAATTGGTAGAGTGTCCATTTTATAATACGTATGTATATTTTAATAACATTTACAATCTCAATGGCACTTTATTCATGTTTCATAAAATTAAATAAAACAACTCTTTCTGTCTGTTACTTTTTTATACGCCAAAACTACTAAACGGATTTATTGTCTAGTCTGGGGGACTGATAAATCTGTCTGTCGCATTTTTTATATTTGTTAGGAAGTAAAAAGTACTAATATGGATAAAAATATTAATTCTGCAAAATTCAAATACGTATGAATTTGAATTAAAATGTAACCGCATCCTCTAGTAAACAAAGAGTTTGACCGACGACAATTTGCCAATTAATTTGATAATAAATTTCAATTGATCGCAAGTCGCAAACATCGGTAACTATAAACCAAGGATGATTCAATACAAATGTTTGTGTTGTATGACTGCTTGCAGCCATATGATATATCGGATTTTCGGTGTATGCCCTGTGACTCATTATGAAGTCATGGCCTATACATTGTTTGTGTAATCTAGATACTATGCGAAAAGAAAACTTTGAAAAACAATATACGAAATTTTAATCAAACAAAATGACAATATGATTAAAAAAATTACAAAATGAAACCTACTTTGTATGAATAATATCTACATACAAACATACATAGTTCATAACTTTTTTAATTTCCTTATTTAAAAAGCTGCCTTTTACTACTAATTTTAAACTAAGAAATCCTTACGAATTCTAACAATAAAAAATAAATCAAACAAACAAATACCAAACGAATATTCACCACAATATCAAATTACGAATAAAATCATATTATTATATAGGTGAAAATGGCATAAAAATCAGTCATGGCTATTTAGCTTACCGCAAAGGTACAAACAAGAATGAATATTCTGAATATTTTTATCGCTGACCCTGCAAACGTTCTGCCAAAAATAGTATGTTTAAAACCGGCTTCCTTTAAAACAGTCTTATCCGTCATGGGCTATAGTGCGTGAGGTTTAATATGAAAGGTTCTAATCGCCATATTACACATTCCAAGCAAGGTTTTTGTAACACATCATCATCGACAATTGTGTAAGCAACATGTAACTAACGGCCTTTTAGATGCCACAGTATAATATTTTGACCTGATTTGTTGTAATTCTTCATTTGCAATTTGTATATACTACTTCACATCTCTATAATTTGTTGTTCACGCTACGAATATTCTCAGTTTCTCTTTATATGTAATTCGTTTATATTGTTGTATCGCTAATTTAGCGTTAATATTAATTAAGGGCCTGCATCAATATTATCGTGCATTTTTCTACGTACAAAGTTTTCATTTTTTCTTTATATTGAATGGCTAGAGCTCTAATTTTTAAGTATATGTTTTTTCAATATATAATCTAGGATCGCATAAACTCAGAAACGCGATTGAAAAAAGTTTTTTCGATAGAAAAACTTAGCGAAATAACCTCTCTCATTTTTTATTTTTTGTCATTTGTCGGTCTATTATCGGGTATTAACTAATGAAATAACTTTTAAAACATAAGTAACTATTATATATAGAAACACGTAAATCAGAATTAAAATATATTTAGTAGATTTTGAGTTAACAAAAAAAATATCTCTAATTCTTCATTTTCTATACCTACTAGCTGTGTTAATAGGTACATGTCGACGTTAATATTGATGTAGGCCCTTAATATAATGATGTGTCTTCCTAAATAATATTTGGTAATATGTAATAAGTATACTCTTAGATGCATAGCTTATTTAACAAAAACGCCTTTCAAGTTTTAGTTTTGTTGGACTAACCAAGTTTCTCAATGTTTTGCATTTGCTAGATCGAGTTAGAACATAGTTTTCTTTATATCGAAAGATCAAACGTAATGACTAACATGGTATTGCACTTAGTAGAAATATATTGACGGGCCTCGTGGTGTAGTGGTTCATATAACGGACTACCGATCATGAGGTCTCGGGTTCGATTCCCGGTCAGGACAATCACTTGTGTGATGTTTTTAATTGTCATACAAATGTTTGTATTGCGTCTGGGTGTTTACTATGTATTATAAGTATGTATTTACAAAAGAAAAGTAGTTTATGTATTATATCCGTATTCTGGTACCCATAACACAAGCATATAAGCTTAGCTTGGGACCAGAGGACGTTGTGTGAAATGTCCATGAATATTTATTTATTTATTTATTTATTTATTTATTTATAGGTTTATAAGTGCTTAAAATTTTTTTCCAGTAATCTTTTTCTCGCATTTCTTATCGTGTTGCTGCTGCAAATTCATCTTGTTCCTAAGACTAAGGTTTTGACTACTTCCTTTGTTGAAAAATAGCCTGTGGTCGGGAAATGTTCACTGGAACGGTAGTCAGATTTGTAGTAGGTATGTTATACCTGCCCCTGCGTGCGTTGCTCTACCTTTTCAGCGAAAACTAAGGCGTTATTTCCTCCTCTCCAACCCAAGTGGGTTTGAGAGGAGGAAACGTCCACGTCACAAGTGGGACGTGTAAATACACGTCACAAGTGAGACGTGTAAATACACGTCCCACTTTGGGCACAGGCCTCCTCTGCTTTAGAGGGGATATGGTCTACTGTGTCGCGCTGACCAGGCGTGTTGGCACAGGGTTTATTTTCGAAATTTCCGTCTTTCACAGAGAATGTTATCTGTGTGCAATATCCCTTAGCTGACTTTTACAGCATTCTTGGGAGGAGATGGGGTGGTGACACTTGTATTCTTAATCCGTCACCACACGAGGGCGTTATTTATTATATACAAAAACCTTCTTCTCAAGCGGAGAGATTCGTGGTTAATTGTAAATTAAAATTTAGATTTGCCTACCAAGCCAGGCGGGTCCAAGCAAGTAATTTATATAATCAACTACGCTTGTACTAACCCTAATTATGTATTCGTTTATCTCTGCGTAGGTTTAAATTAAGATTATGATGAGTTTCTTTTGACATAAATTTGTTTATTATTATGATCTGTACATGGTGCAACCTTGAGTTCCTTCAATACAAATAAGGTGACTAATTAAATGTTTGAGTTTTCCTGTGTTATTTCTAGACCAAGTGTGGGTGGCATTGGGTGACTACGTGAACATTTGCATTGTAGTATTGACAATTAAGTTATTGAGTTGCCAGTAACGGGTTCTGTAGATAATACGTCATAACTAATTGAGTATTACGAAATATTTTTTCAATTATACCATGCTTTTTAAAGACTGGTCAGGCGTAAGATGGAAGCGAAAGTTGCATGCTCGCGCGAGGATTTATGCTCGGTTTTTGGGCCTGGTGTTTTGATAATATTTTTTCTAGTTGTACCTATCTATCATCTATTAAGTTGATATCGCGATGATGTTAAACCGTGTAATACATGCCTACATATTTTATAAAAAAAGAAATCTATCTTTTATTACATAAATCTTACAGCAAATAAACCTAACATAGCCTACATAAATATGTTATAAAAAAAGAAATCGATCTAAATTCCTATTACATAAACCTACAAGTGAAATTATCATACAGAAAATTATTTAATTGCGAATAACAAGGTAATCTCAACTAAAATTCTTGTCTCTACAAATTTTTTGTTGCTTCTAAGCGGGGGGACCGCAATTTCATAGAGATGGTTGTATCACTTGACAACATATCTAGTCTACAAGTTTTTGAAAACGTCTTTGACTTTAAATTTTGTAATCTCCAAATAGAGTTTTAAAACACGCTAGTTGTGACCTTTTTTAATGTTTGTCTAGAATCAATATATTTAATTATCTAATGTTACAATCTAAAATCTCATTATGAAGGTACATATTAATCACATACCCACAACAAGTCACTACTAAGATAGAGTTGTAATATAGATGTAGGTTCAAAGAGAGTGCATACAAGTGGATATTTCCTAGATTTAGATGTTCGCGAGAAACACCTGAGTGCGCTCGACGCGTTGACCGTGCACGGTCTACCCCTTTCACTTGTATTCGCATTCAACGGATCGAGCGGAACGTTGGCGCACCTTTCTCTCTGTTCGTGTCTCTGTCTAACGTGCGTCGACACTTCGATAGAGGTGCAACATGGTGGTGGGCCGGCGCAAGCGATTCGCGGCGAGTGACAGCAGTAGCGCAGTTTCCTCGATTACATCCGCACGGAACCGACACCGCCGCGCTCGGATGATCTATCGTGATTTGACATGAAGTCCAAACCGGCGCATTATATAGACGCACCTTTTAGACCGTGGCCACCGGTTTCCCGACAAGCACAACCTAATTTTTATTTCCGACCGCCAGGGCCGGATCCAATGGATTTAAGGAATTTCAAAACGTCCTCCTCGAAGGGTTCAACGTATTCCGATTTCTCTGGCATGAGTGCATACAGTAATAAATCACGTGATTACTATTTCTTGTCGCCAAGTTATCGGTCGACGGGTGCGCCGACACCTGGTGGTCATGCTGAATTGTACGAAGTTCGGGACCGACCTCGTCAACTGAGGAACCCCAATCCGTCTCCAACAGCTGCATGTCCGTGCAGTCGCTCACGCTCTTTGGAAGACGTGCGCACAGATGTGGTCACCGAGTGGGAAGATGACGACGAAAATGGAAATCGTATTGTTGCCCCAG
This sequence comes from Orgyia antiqua, assembly GCA_916999025.1. Classification (NCBI taxonomy): domain Eukaryota; kingdom Metazoa; phylum Arthropoda; class Insecta; order Lepidoptera; family Erebidae; genus Orgyia; species Orgyia antiqua. The sequence goes on along the minus strand of OU779863.1, from coordinate 14,003,213 downwards.
CGACTAAATTCAACCGTACTGCTTATAAAGCCAATGCTGCTTTCGAAAAACAAGGATATCTCACAAGACATTCTATGGAAAATTTAGTTGATAGACCACCTCAGTTACTGCCTCCCAAACGGATCCCAGGCTTTCAGGTAATTGTACTAACTTAAACTTTCTATCGTGACAGTTGTGTTGGATTATTAGTATCTATGTTTACTGGGATACCATGAACGCGGAGGAGTTATTATAATTATAGTATTTAACGAAATCTTTACTTATGTATTTATGCGTACTTTCTAAGCTTTAATCTACGTGATTATCTTGTTGATGCCAAGCGATGTGGGTAATTAATGTATTTTGGTGCTTTGGCGAAATTCAAAGGTTTTTTTTTCATACATAATATGTATGTAAATGTATGAGAGTTCTGGGCCCAAACCTATGGGAATGTATATTAGCCTTGTCAGACCTCGTTCAGCTCCGTTGAACCGCAACATACCGTCCTGCGTGTGTAACGGATGTTCAATACTTGTTTTTTTACGTGACCATACACACAAATACCGTGATTTTACATCAATAAAAATTTTTATACATACTCATGCGAATTTGGGTCATCTGGTTACGAAAACGAGCTTGTCTATTACTATTTTGCAATGCGAGTGTGAATTTTGTTGTAATTCTGTGATTGTTTCATGGAGTTCGTGATGATTCAAATTATGTAAGGTTGTTATATTATCTGGAGATAAGCTTTATGTCTTAAATTAGTTATTCATAATTTTATTCCATTATAGACGTACTGAAATTGAAACAATTAAGAAATTACAATATGTATGATTATAAGATTTTTAGTTTCATAATGCATAGACGAATAGTATAGGTATTTGAAAATTTGAATAAATTTTTACCACACCCTAGACGTTAAAAATATTTTTGCGTAACCTGTTATTAAATTTGCTTTAATTTATAATAAGATTAAACCGCAGATATTCTTATTATATAAAATGCATATGAAGATTGCGCAATAGAGAAAATAATGTCATCTTTTTTAGACGGACACAAAACTTTATGTAATTTGCAACATATAATACCACTATATTATACCGACTGATATAATGAGGTGCTTGTGTTTTCACTAAATTTTAATTGCAAATATATTTATAGTATCACATATTATATTTAGATGAAACGATAATACGGAAATCATAAATATCTAGTATTCGTTACGTAACATGATTCCACGTATGTATCATGTATACAAGAGGTCCATATGGTAGTTTTTAATATATACCTATTACTTATCTTATAACCTAGCCAGGATTCGTATTAAGGATTTCATAAAAAAAATATTAGCCTATGTTCACCCTGGATAATGTAGCTGCTCGATGATGAAAGAATTTTTTCAATTGATCCAGGACTTTAGGTACCTATTTATTTTAAACTTACAATCAAAATCTTTCTTGTTTAATATATTCGTCTATTTATACAATGCCTTATGGGCGTGTAGTTATCAAAGACAAAATAAAGATTCTTGATTGGCTAAAATCTATAGGTGTACTAATTATATAAAGCGTTTGTTTGTCTGATCGCGCTTATCTCAGGTACCACTGGTCCGATGAATAGTTCCATCGTTGGATAGTACCTTTATCGAGGAAGGCTATAGGGTATATAGCGTCACGCTGCGACTAATAGGAGCGAGGCATCAGTGAATAATGTAGCAAAAACGGATCAAATTGTTTAAATTCCACGCGTACGAAGTCGCGGGACACAGCTAGTCAGATATATTTCACATTTTTATGCGTTGCACACGTGGTTGAGATTGTATGCTTTCATTTTTTAATATCGTAGCTGTCGAGAAATTGTTACGTTTCCATATTTGCGGTTACTGGTTCTAAACATGTAAAAAGTCGTAAGTGGCATATATTACTTGTGTGGGAATGAGCGAGGGAACATCTCAATCGATTATGTAGACAACAGAATCATAAAAATACTAAGTGGTTGTTTATTAAGATTCTGTCTAATAGCATAATGCGTACAGAAATTACTATTCTGTAGTATATAATATATGAAAATAGTTTGATTTAGTGATAGGTAACTAGCTGTTGCCCGCGACTCCGTCCGCGTGGTATATGGAAATTTTTTTTTCGCCATAAAAGTTAGCCTATATCCTTTCTCAGGGTCTTAAGATTGTCTGTTCCAAATTTCATCAAAATCAGTTGAGAGGTTTAAGCGGGAAAGCGTAACAGACAGACAGAGTTACTTTCGCATTTGTAATATTAGTAGGGAATATGAATTTAAATGTCAAGTCTATTTCATCGTTGTTATTTATAGTCTTGTACGCGTTTACTTGATTCTAAATATCAAAGCCAGTTTTATATTTTACGATGCGTAAACGAGTCTCTCATTTTAATAATGCAGTAAAGTACACTTTCTATTAAAACATCTTTTCGCGGGCGGACTGTGCAACAATGAAACGAAAAGTTATAACAATTACTCGTTTCGAACCGTTTCATTCGAGAATCAAATGCGTGTCTTTTACACCGTGATTTCGTCTTTACAACAGTATCGCAGTTATCATTTTGTATTTATAATTTGTTTGCCCTACATATTGTGTATAAGTAAGAGAAAATTTGGGCCTAACATGTTACGTCTTGTATGGCTACATCTATACTTCTGTACTAATATTATAAAGATGAAGATTTTGTTTGTTTGTCTGAACGTGCTAATCTTAGGAACCGTTGGACCGTTTTGCAAATTCCCTTCATCTTTTTATAATACATTTATCGAGGAAAGCTTTAGTGAGCATAATATCACACTACGGCAAATAGGAGCGAAACATCAGTGTAATATGTTGCAAAAACGGGGAATTATTTCTAAATTCCACGCGTACGAAGTCGCGGGCAAAAGCCAGTGCTAGGATAAATGCTATCCAACAGCAGCTAGGATACATAATATTATCCAGTTGTTTTCATCGTCTCAATGGTTTAGTCTATGTTTACCACGGCAATACACTTCAATACCTACTTATTGAGCCTTTGACCGATAGTGCTCTATCGGTATAATCAAAAGCAAATTTTGTCTAACTACTGTCCAATTCATCGTATACAAATGCACACTTTCAATTGTCGCTATATTTTTCCATAAATTATAGATACACAAAAAGTGGTTGTTTCAATTAAAGGTATGCGCTAGTCGTTAATCACAAGCTCCGGTTAAAACAATACTTTTTTCAATCTTTCTCTCTCCAGCTCTTTAAAATCCCACTGTTAGGCACGGGCCACCTCCACACTCACAGAGGATATTAACTGCTTATATTATGCCATAGCTTGCTCTTACAATACTCTGGGGAAGAAATAGGATAGTGACACTTGTATTCTTAATCCGTCACCACACGGATGATATTTATTTACAATGTGCTAAGGGAAATCCACAAATTTTTATCTTTACGTAATAGTAGGTATGCAAATAAGGAGTTATCTTTTTATTTTAAGTGTTAGTCACGATGAAAACTAAACTGACGCGTGTTGTAATGTACATAACATATTTGTTATCGGTCATAGAAGTGTTTTAACTAACGTTTAACTAACCTCGTTCTGTTCGATTGGTAATTTATTAACCTTGTAGTAACGTACACACTCCTAGGTTTTATAGATATAGATTAACTTAACGATGTGGTTGACGTCTAGTATTTCTAAATATAGCAAATGTTTTTGTATTGAAATTTTAATGAGTCGAGTCATTTTAAAATATACTTTACCAGCTACCTCACACGGATTTGGGATCCTTTAGACATGAGCATCGGGTATGCTCAAAATCTTCGTTATTTGATCCCAAAACTGTAATCGATAGCCGATAGTAATATTTTTTTTTTAAATTCACAATTATGGTACAATACTACCAAAATGCGATAAACTGCCAATTTACGAGTAGTTACTTTTATAAATAACCTTCTGTGACGGTTTAGAGTTTCAAGCCTTTTAAGGTTAACATCAAGTGTTCGGCATTTATCGTCGCTCTGAATCTCTGAACGTAAAAAATGTATATGCCTTATCCTTGTGAGCTTAATTTTATAATACTGTTTATGCCTCTCACTCGACCATTCTTTAATTTAATCTTCATCTCACGAGAAGGTAGTACTTATATTAATTTCAGAGATAAATAAATAAATATTCACGGACATTTCACACAACATTTTCTGGTCCCAAGCTAAGCATTTATGCTCGTGTTATGGGTACCAGAATACGGATACACTACATTATACTACTTTTTTTTGTAAATACGTACTTATAATACATATAAACACCAAAGATAATTGAAATTTGAGAGATATTTGTTCAAAACCACGTTCTACAATAACTGATTCGCTATGCGTTACATTTTCACTGACCTTTAAGCTGGCTATGCTAAATATCATTTGTCATACAGGTTACATACATTAAATTACATTAAAATACAGAGCATAATGTTTCGTCGATGATATTTTTATTTGCCTTGCGTCTATAAATCTAAATAAAACTGCTATCCCAATAGTGTTAAGAAAACTGTTATAAACTTATAACATACTTCAATCCAAGATATTTGTTACAGACACCAAATAGAAATGGCGGCCATCAGGGTGTACCTTTGTCCATGCCGAGTGGTGTTGGCGTTGGTGGCGAAGTTAACGGATCCAGGCGTACCTTCAAACGAGTAACAGTTTTGGAAGACTTGCAAGCAGTACGGTGCGCTGAATTTCATCCCAATGGCAAGCTCTACGCAGTCGGCTCTAATACGAAAACACTCAGGATATGCACGTACCCCAACATTGAGGATGTCAAGTGAGTACATTTAACTTAAGAACTTTTTATGTGACCTCAAAAATATATTTTTATTTCTTAACTTTAAAATTCTCTGGATTTTTTTCTATATAAATATGATTGACCAGTAATTTTGTAAAAATCAGTATTGTGTATATATAGATATTTCTTGTCGAGTGCTCTACGCTAAGTTTCACTAAAAGTACTTGCGTTGTTTTTGTTGACAATTTGTCTCATTTATGCTCAGACTTCGTCAATAATACGAGATCGGAATAAATCACATTAGTTTTTGAATTAATCGTAATTGTATATCTACAAGACTTGCAATTAGATTTAGCTCACAGGAACTTCATTTTTTAGGGTTCCGTACCCAAAGGGTAAAAACGGGACCCTATTACTGAGACTTCGCTGTCCGTCCGTTCGTCCGTCCGTCCGTCTGTCTGTCTGTCACCGGGCTGTATCTCAAGAACGGTGATAGCTAGACAGTTGAAATTTTCACAGATGATGTATTTCTATTGCCGCTATAACAACAAATACAAAAAATTTAAGGGGGGCTCCCATACAACAAACATGATTTTTTTACCGTTTCTTGCTCGATACTAATAACGTTGCCTTATGTTGCATAGATAATGGTACGGAACCCTTCGTGCGCGAGTCCGACTCGCACTTGACCAATTTTCAATGCAATATATTGTGTTATTTTATTTAAAACTTTCTGAATTATAACGCTTCACACTTTAGTGTGACGATTAATTTGCATAAAAATAAAATTAACATTTTTTTCAAATTAATTGTTTATTAACAAAACAATTGACACTTTCTATTCGTAGTCATTACTTTGTTCTCTCTCGTATTCATATTATGTATGTAACAATTTTTTTACTCTACGTTGGTACAGTAATGTTTTTCTATTTTCCATGAAATCTATTTACTTACTAGCCGCATATATTCATTTGTTTCCTCTCGAAATATACGAGAAAATACGGTTGGAAAAATAGTAAACAAAGTTACTTCTCATTAATACAGTATCAGGAAATTGTGCAATAATATTAGAAAAAAATCTGTATTCCAATATTTCCATAATTGCAAGTCTGTTCTGCAGTTGACAGATAATTTAACAAAGCCATCGTCTGGTTGATGTTTACATAAACTTTGTTTTTACACCGTTGTGTGGTCCTCATTTTACCTTTATTTAATAATAATGTTTTGTATATGTAATATATATAACAATACCATTACAAAATGTCAATGCTTTTAACGTTACACAAAAATATATCGTTACATCACTTCAATTTGGCTGAAGGTTATGACATAAAATGTGGTTGACGCGCGTAAGAAATTGAATAAATACATTGTCGAAGCTCAAACAAGAATAAATACACTTCTTGTTGACCTCGGTAGCGATGGCAACCCTAGGTGATGTCATCCATGCATTCTCGTAACCAGTTCAATTTATTTATTTATTAACTAACAATTAGTAGCAGTTACGTGGCGACTAATATACGTCAATAAGCAGAGCAGAATTAACTATTAGAGTGAATTCTGATACATGGCCATTTATTTTCCAGACGTCGTGATAAATACCTAAGTATATATAGTAGTAGGATAGTATGTACTTATGAATGTAAATAAGTTACCAAACGAAATCCTCACCAACTTATACTAACGCTTTTAGAATGAAAGCGTCATAAAAGGGTTTACGCATATCGTTTACGAACGCAATCAGTCTAATATGCGACTCGTTATAAACGCACGAACATGCACACGCTACCAATGGCCATATTTAATAAAATCAATCTACGATTACGGACAGATTGTAATCTTCGTTTATCAGTAAAATATCCGTCATCAGTTGATTATTAAAATGCATGGACACGTAAGGACAAAAGTTAACATTTTCCTCTCGTTAGTTGTTTCATTAGGGGACAGATAGAATTTTAAAGAATTCCGTTAAATGTGTTTAGATAGATACGCGACTAATTTGACAATGCCTACAAGAAATCTAGCCGCTCCTCCTCGGATCAAAATAACTTTAGTCTAAAAATTTCTCCATTTGACATTTTGTTTTTTTGAGATATTTGCTGAGATTTGAGTGAAAAATCAGCATAGCTACCGTTACACTACCGTTGTCTATAGACAACGGTAGTGTCCTACTCTTTGATATTTTATTATTTAACTCTTTATTAGATGTTGTCAAAAAATACATAATCGAGATTCACCTTGAATACGGTACAATTATAAGATTTACATTCTTATAACCTATGTAATAACGTAACAAATAATACGTAGGAAGCAAATAAACAACATAAATTATATACAAAAAAAACGTGTTATGTTAACAATGGCCCCCTTTATTTGTTTAAAGCTGGGTAATCTCACGATAATATTGCTTTCAAGTTATGTAACTTTATTGGCCTAAGGCTATTTCGAAAGAATTTAGATATTATGAAATAGTGTTATTGAACACTGTTCGCAATTGCGGAGTAATGTGTAGTCTGCTCTTACTACTTACGTACTGGTGTTATTGCATCACACCAGTGACATACGACTCTCGTAGAGTCGACGCTGGTTATATTGCACTACTCTGTCACTGACGTAGACGCTCGTATGGCAAAGTTTAGACTTTTTGTAAAAGGAATCTACACAGAAAGCTGTCTAGTCAGGTTGGAATTTAAGGGAATATCTTATTCTTACATTTACTGTCTTACTAGCATTAAATTGTATTAACATAATCCTACTAATATTATAAATGTGAAAGTTTGCGAGTATCTATGTTTGAATGTTTGTTACTCTTTCACGCAAAAACTACTGAATGGATTTTATAATAATGAAACTTTACAATAATGTAGCTTATACATCAGAATAACATATAGGTAGGCTACTTTTTATCCCGAAAGAATGTAATGTTCCCTGTTGGATGATAAAAAACGAACAGAACTTTTATCCTTATTACCGTAGGTAACACCGCGGGGCACAGGAAGTGATAAATAATTATAAAATTCGCTCGTTTAGCAACAAGTTCGCGCTCTTTCAAATATCCGTCAACAAGACCATGTACGTAATAAGATAATGAATTATTAATTTCTCTTAAACTAATGCATTAATTAATAGATGATACCATAACGTAGTGTTTATATTTGTATGCAAATTTAATGCATGAAACATGCTTTGCTATTATGGCAATGATATTATACTTTTATTTATACAACCTTAGCAAATAGGTAGTGTCCGTAAATAATTTCATAATACATAATAGAGAATTTAAAAAAAAAAGTTGATCCGACTATGAAATTTGTGGGTTTTTCCTCGATTTCTCAGGTGATAACCATCAGATCCTGACCTAGTGGCAATGGAACGAAACGGAAAACCACCGGCTTTCAAATAAAAAAAAAGAATCATTAAAATCGGTTCGCTCAGTTAAAAGTTTGAGGTAACATACATAAAAAAAACATACAGACTAATTGAGAACCTCCTTTTTTGAAGTTGGTTGAAAATATTAGGTATTCTTCTTAAGTAGGTATAGTATAATACAGTGTGTGACATTTACAAGTTTGATTCATAAATATTCTCAGTATCACAAAAGTATGCGGCGAGAAAGTTTTAGTTAGTGCGGTACGTTCTCGTAATTGCTACGCTTACGAAATACTTCCAAAGATTACCCCGCATTCACTATAATGCTTACATGTAATATCGCTGTGAGTGCTTTGTCAGATGTTGAACATACGAAATGATTCGTTAAGGCATGGTGTGAGGACTGATTTTAAATGTCTTGTAAGTATCACTTATGTATGTAGTATGTAATGGACTGCCGATCACGAGGTCGCGGGTTCGATTCCCGCTTGGGACAATCATTGGTGTGATATCCATAAATGTCATATAAATGTTTGTACTGCGTCTGGGTGTTTTCTATCTACTATATAAAAATAAGTCGGGTTTTCCTTCCTGACGCTATAACTCCATAACGCACGAACCGATTTCCACGGTTTTGCATTCATTGGAAAGGTCTCGGGCTCCGTGAGGTTTATAGTTCTTTTTTTTTTAAATTTTTTTAAAACTTTTTTTTGGTATGGCAAAACAACGTTTGCCGGGCCAGCTAGTGTATTATAAGTATGTATTTACAAAAGAAAAGTAGTTTATGTAGTATATCCCTATTCTGGTACCCATAACACAAGCATATATGCTTAGCTTGGGACCAGAGGACGTTGTGTGAAATGTCCGGGAATATTTATTTATTTATATTTATTACTTGCGTCACTCGTAAATATTTTATGATTTTGTAAGTCTACCGAAAATTCATAATTAGAATTATCAAACTTGTTTACGTGTAAAGGTTGAATAAGTTGTTGTTTGTCTAAGTTGAATTTACACCAAAATAATTTGTTACTGGACACGCCGGGAACATGCTGTGTTGCTCGCTGACAGGCGTGTACAGAACGAGAGTCCATAGATACTCGTAAACACGTAGACTCTCGCTACCTTATTGATTTGTCGGACGTAGTAGACGCTCAGTACCTAGACTACATGATGTTAGGCACTGTTAGGTTTGTGCAGCGATGGTGTAGGGCGGCGCGAAGGATAGAGCCACGCGGCGTTAGACTCAGGCAGCGCTAGGGCGGCGCGACGGTAACCACGTGGTGAGGAGGGAGTCAATGAAACTTCGGGTGATTTCACTGGACTGGTTTATTGTAGAAATACATAGTTTATATAGTAGTTTCATTTATACACACATATGCAAAATACGTGACCGCGGAGAGTTACTAAAATAGAGCATAGAAGGAATTTGCTGATTATATTAATACGTGAGTTTATTCATAAACGGGAAGTTAGTTATTCACTATATATAACCTAGGGTGGACTTGTCCGTATGTATGTTCATACGTGAACATTCTGCCACTCTCCAGGCAGGGATTTCAACTCGTTTATCTTGAAGACCTCACAAAGCCGCTCGTTGCTTTGCTTATGTTGCTTGTCTAAGTGTAATGATAATATTTGTACACGTAATCAACAATGCAACTTCTGTAGTATTGCCTTTTCTTCACTGCTGCGGACTTTAATCCCACTTCCTCGGGATCTGCTTCCATAGCTTCCAGTAGTAATTGTACTCCTCTTTTGGTGTTATTATTGTAGCAATGGTATTTATCTGTCTCTTCCTTCAAGACTACATTCTGTTTATACCAGAGTACTTAGTAGAGACTTTTAGTGTGTGTAAACTTTGTTTGTAGATTCGATGTATAGGTTCGAAACTATCTCCAACAACCTCTTCTGTGATAGCTGGTTCCATTACCAATTGCTCTTCCTGGCATTCTTCCATCTGCACGTTTTCATTCGTAAGGCATTCTATTGGTTCTGTTGTAGGTTCTTATACTGGTTCCCGTAATGGTAATGGCGGGAAAGTATAATCCTCGGTATCACTAGTTGGTGATACTGGTGGTAGCGGCGGAATGGCCGTTTCCTTAGTGACGTTGCAATCATCATACGTCACAGAATTGTTATATGTAATGTCGATAAGTTCTGACTGCACGCTTCTGTAAGGTTCATGCAGTGCCTGGATCTCTTCTTCTAAGTTTGAAAACTTTCTTCTGCCACTCTCCGGGGAAGGACTTCATTTCGTACAGCTTGGACACCCTGCGACTGCACGTTGTCCTGCCTCGCGATGTCTCGCCGTGGATGTGGTGTCATCAGCGTCATGGTCACACCGGGAGGGTGGTGGGCTCCCTTGGCAACGTCCCCCGCTGTTATTTTTCAATAATTTTAGTATTGAATACAAACGTTAATAGTCTGATTTATGAAGAATAAGTTGTATATACTTGTGTTAATATACTTTAGTATATTAGTAACCGTGTAAATTGTTAGTATTGTATTAGTGTATCATGTAATGTATACTTAGATATCTCATACAATAAGTAGGAGTGAGTTTTCATGCAATATTCATATATAAAGATGTATTAAGTAGATATAGTGTTATAAAGTGTAAATAATAATTTTCATTTCTTTATGGCCCGGGCCCAATCCTTCTTCTGTGAAATATTTTTCCCCAAGAAATATGTATTATAATGGGTTATTTCTGTCTCACTTTATTAATGTTATTTTCAATCTCTGCATATTGTATTGCTCAGCTTCTTTATCTCGTATCCTTCATATACATATATATTTCTTTTTATATTTTCATCCTTCTTGTTAACAGTGGTCTAAAGTTGTCCAATTGTTATCCAACTCGAGTTATTGGTTTTGGTTAAATTTTCTTATTCTTTGTTTGGTATATTCTTAATAATTAATTATCATCATGTTGTTTCAGTTTACAGGTATTCAGTTTAGATGATGATATATTATATATACAAGAATATTGTGGTCCCTTTCACTGATTGTCAATAATGCAATTATGTAAGATGGTGCATTATCTTCACCACCCCGCACATAAAACTTCTTCCTCAGGATATCCTCTTCTTAATGTACAGGTATGCAATACTCTTGTCTTGTGACAAAATACATAAAGATGAAATTTCTCTTCGTTTCCCTGTTATTACAGAGACTTTCTGTTTATAGCAGCATTGCGACATGTTCACTGATTATTATCATTCTGACCAGCTGGATTGTTTTGTTACAATTATGATATACATATTGACTTCTCATTTTTGTCGATAGCTTCACTAGGTTTTGACAGAAGGTGTAAGCCGTAAAGCTCGATTTATTTATGCAATAAAACATTTTTGACACAAGTTCACTGACGTCCCTTTTTTACGGGTAGTGCGATATGTGTTTGTGATTTGTATGTTTTCATTATTTCCTTTCTTCTTTACTTGATTGACTGGTTTCGTTGATTTCTTAATAAAAATATGATAACTCTGGAGGACTTTACATTATTGCATCAAATGTATTTTAGCAATGATCGCACTAAGCGTTATTTGAACTCTTGCCCGATTATTCCTTGGGTACTGGCATTAGAATTTTTTTTTGTTGCATCGTATATTTAAGGAAGGCTGCTTTCCGTGCACGTTGTCAATGTTTCCACTACACTAGCTTCTTAAGCTTTGAACTGGTAAGACTTGCATAGCTTGATAGTATTTTTCCAGGCGACATGTTCATGTTTCTTATGTTCTGTACATTTAAATGGAGGACTTCTGGCACCGAGCGTCTTTAAATGTTTTTCAATGTTTTTAGACTTGGTTTGTTAGATGATTATATTTGAACTTCGATTTTCATAAAACTTTAATAAATGTCATTAGAGTGGCTTTATCGTTAAATGTGCCCGTTTTTGTCATCCGAACAATAATGTTTCAAATTCATCCCGTATTCCACATTAGTACACGCTTGGTGTCAATTTCATATTCTTGCTAGATCTAGCATCGTATAGATTTTTCGTTGATTTTCTGTTTTTCGTTGGACAGGTTTTTGTTTTGTGATATTGTTTGTATACAGTTCCGAGCGCTCGTAATTTTGATTATTTTACGTTTTTCTGTTATTTTAGTTTATTTGATAATGATAATAAGTATCTTTGGATGCAAATAGCGCACTACCGCGCGTTAAGGTGTCTTATAGAGAAGGCCTATGTCCAGCAGTGGACGGAAAAGGGGCTGATGGATGGCTAGATGGAGAATAAGTATGTTTTGTGTTCATTACATTGTACAATCATTTTTACAATTCTTGACAGGGAAATGTCAGGTAACTTTAGATCAACGTTATAAATGGCCATTAGAAGAGAAATACATACACAGATTGTCGACGTCGTATTGTCAGAGATAGAAATATGCCTCTAGTTCAATTGTTCATTAAGTGGCATTGTAGAATTGTTAGTGATTTGTTTCTTACGTTCAATAGCAGTGTTAAATATGCTCCCTTTAATTTCATTATTATGTTCCTTTATAGTACACCGGGTACGTTTAATAGTTTTATCTTAAATCCTTTGTTATTGCGTTGCGTCATTATTAAGTTTCTATAAATGTGATTCCATGTTTTATACTTCCTTTGGTGCCAATAGCATATAGAAATAATTGCAAACGTATTTTAGTTTAAGGCACACGTACTATCTTCGGTATGTTATATTATCTGCGCAGATGTTTCTTCATTTTATCATTATTTACACGTAATTTCAGTCTTTATTGTGCCATTTTAGTAGTTAGCTGCGATAATCTCGCGGTCAGTTCTTGAATGATTTATATCTGAGTCTTTTCGTGCTGTACTGTAAACTCTCGTAACCCCTTGTCAATTTATTGCTATAAACTTCTTCACAAATGTGATATATATTTTTTTGCTTAAAGACTGTACGTTTATATTTCCATAAGTATTTTTGTATGTCCTATATCGACATGATTGTGGTTAATAGATTTAGCCCATTTTCTTTAGATTGTATATTTCCACAGATATTTTCATGGCTCTTATTGTAAGTTTGCTTCCAACCCTTGTTTGCTTATTGCTTTTGTCAATGTAGGTACTTGCTTCCTACAGCCGTTTTTCTTCCTTAATGGAGATCTTTGTATACAAATTCATTTTCTTATAAGTTGTGTCATACAATTGTTTGTATGTCCCTTGGTTATGAGTCCAAATGCATTATAGTAGTATTTTAAATTGACCACCCCATTAGATAGTTTTCTTCAGAAATATGTTTACACATAAGTAACGACGTTGACGACTTCATTTCGATGTAAAAATTTTGATTGTATCATTTTCTCTCTATCTGATAGTGATAATATTTTCATGTATTGCTTTCATGAATGAGCCATGAAATTGTTTGCATAATCTAGGTATGGTAATAAAATATTGTTTTTTTACACGCTTTATATTAGCTTCACTTGTATGTTTGTTTGTATGTTTGTTTGTAACCGACTCCTTTGGACGCTATTTTGACCCACTTTAAACGGTCAGATTCTATTCAAATTTTGCACACCTGTCAAAGGCCGATGACAATGCAATAATTCGATTAAATAAAGCGTGTTTTTTAGTTTATTTAAACTATTTTTTTATTTTTTTTTTTTATGTCTGGTGAGTTTCTTCTGGCTTCTTCAATATGATTTAGGCGTTATATTCTTAGATGCAATTCCATAATCCTCGAATTGTATTTTCTTCCAATGTTTTCGAACACTTGTCTTAAAAATAGAAATAATCATTTGTGCAGTCTTCCTAGAGTAATTTGATTTTGCCTCCTTTTCCCATTTTCTATCCAAAAAAACTTTAGAAGCCGCTGCCTGATAGAATAATAGTGGTATATTTTGACCCGCTGTTTAAGTCTTATATTAGCAGACGTATATTAATTGGTTTCATTTTTATTTTACGGCAGTAGTAATGTTCTGATTTTTCTAACAATTTTGGATCATAAATTCGTATTCCGTAATTCCACAATTTTTTGGACCCCGTCCTAGCCTTGGTTGCCATCCTGGATAACTGACCTGATTATAAACTCCTCTGAACTTCTTGTATATTCTCGTTAATGCCTTAATTGCCATCTTCTTTTCTTCTGAATGATTAGTGATCAATATGGTAGAAACATGCCAAATTTATTATGTTACGGACTTTCTTCTAGACTGTTTGTCCTCAATTATCGCTTCATTATTAGTAACATGTGCCTGTATACATCATGATTTGTAGTGTCTGTTCATCTCACATGACGTTTTAGTTAAATTATACATTTCCTTTTCTTCTAATGCCCCGTGCCATTTTTACGTGTAATTCTCAGTCGTATGGATGTTGGTATGTGTATAAGTACGCATTTAGTGATTTTCCTTGTCATGTTATAATTTTCCATGTCCACACACAGTCATATGGTCGTAAGTACTTGATATCTGTTTAGTATCATTATTTAGGACACTCGTAATACGGTAACTGATAATGTCAATTTCTCTTCTGTTGTTAGTTGGATCAGGGCGAGTTACCCTCGTTAGTAAAGTGTTGTCTTAATTATGCCGCCAACGAAATAGGTATTGTTTTCATTAGTGTGAAATGCATATTTTCGAATTTGTTGCCCGAATATTGCTGATATTTGTATCCTCATAATGTGGTTAACTTGTTTTGCTTGTGTTCTAGGTGTTGATAAAATTGGTTGCAATGTGTGTCTTCGCGTCTTCTGGGTTGTTGCATGATTGCTTGAAATCCATGATAATATTAGTAAACTTTTGTATGTCTATTTGTAGGTCGTTTTGATTAATGTTTGTCTCGATTTGTAATGTCCCTCCATTTATCTTTGTTGAGTCATTTGTTGTATAGAATCCAGGTGATAGACTTTTGCATGGTGGATTTATATTCTGTGCTGCTAACCATTTACGTTAACGCTATTCTCATCGTTTGGTTGTACCGGTAAAGGTATCTTTGTGTATATTGATCGTGTGTAAGTGATCCCGAACATCTTTTTAACGTTACTACTTTTGTTAATCCATCATTTCAAGTGTGTATTTCTTTCTTTTGCCAGTAGCCATTTGGCTAAGCGAATGTCTTCGTCCTTTATTATTATAATACTAAGGTACTCGTCTTTGAATTATCTTCTCTTGTTTTCCATCTATATCTATATTGTAGATGATGAATATAATCACTAGCCCAGCTTTCCCTTCTTCATTTTTATTTTGTTGTATGTAGGTTCTTAGTAGCAGGAGTTTCATTTCCAATTATGAAGTAACTTGGTTTCAGTACCGTATTATCATTAATGTCCTCACATAGTACACATAGTAGTCTTGAGTATAACCATGCTTTTGTCTGATGTAAGAATGTAGATATGCAATTCTTCACATGCAACTGTTTATGCGCCTATTACTCTGCGCAAATGACATTTTATTGAATTCACCCTATATATTTATATTTTTTCGAAGTGCGGAGAGAATGGAGGTATAGTGCCCTTGTGTGCCCATGATGATTAGTGTTACCGTAATTCCAACGTGTTTGTGGCAATAACTTTTGTATGTGTGATACTCTGTTTACTCTCTTGCTTTGTGTTGTTAGATTATTTTCGTTTATATTCTGCATTGACCGCCAACGTGCGTATTTGTGCTGATATAGCAGTAACTCGTTTACACAAATACGTGTTGTTTTAATTGTTTCACTCAATTGATAAACAAATTTGTGACGTAACGTCTATTTGATTTTTATTTTCTCATTTGACTTGAATTAGGACTTGACCCATGACTTGTTTAATCACTTTGAGTTTCTGATTCTGATTTATTTCGTTCCTTGCGCATTCCTCAATTTGTGTATTTCTAATTCTTGTTGAAATGGGATCCCATGTGACGATTTTAATCCATATTCCTTGCTTGTAATATTGTCTTAATGCATATGCAGCTGCTTAAAATTGATAAGGTTTATAACAAAGGTACCATATTCATGAGGTGCTAATATTAATTTACCCCTTTTATTTTATTTATATAGCGCTTTTATATATGAACGTAAACACATCATGATGTCATAATTCCGTAGAGTACTAGTTATTTTGGCGAATTCGCATTTTTCTGTGCTAATAGCAATATCTTTTCATTAATGAAGTTCAATTCATGTCAATGTCACGATCACGACCAGTGTGACATTCGAATGCATTCGTCAGTGACTTTCTTTGTGCGTATTCTTTTTGCGTAAGTCAGCAATTATTTTATTGAGCTCATTTTGCACTTGTAGACTAATTTCATTCTTGATTAACGTAATCTGTTTCATAAGTAGGTAGCTTCTTGGGCAGCAGATGTCTACGAGTTTCTGTTATTTCTTTTTAAAACTAATACGTATTATTCTGTTCCATTATTCTTTTCTTGTGATATTTTCTTGATATTTCTTCATTCCTCAATTTATGTCTTCTTGTATTTCCAATATCTCTTTTCCAGTGATGGTACTACTTGTAATTGGTAGATGTAAGACTAAACTTAGTTGCGCTCTCTTTTCCCGTTACGGTATAATACAATTACATACGACTTCTCGAGCATCGGGGCGACCCGCTTGTGGGAGACCGATGCCTGATTCGTTACCGCACGAAGGCAACTGAGTTATAAACAGCTTTTAACATATAACAGTACCAGTGAGTGTATAGGGCTCACCAGCCTGTGATTTAATAAGACACAAGTAGTAATAGAAAAGAGAAATGCTAGTTCTTACCTCGAAGGACCAAATGGACACGCCGGGAACATGCTGTGTTGCTCGCTGACAGGCGTGTACAGAACGAGAGTCCATAGATACTCGTAAACACGTAGACTCTCGCTACCTTATTGATTTGTCGGACGTAGTAGACGCTCAGTACCTAGACTACATGATGTTAGGCACTGTTAGGTTTGTGCAGCGATGGTGTAGGGCGGCGCGAAGGATAGAGCCACGCGGCGTTAGACTCAGGCAGCGCTAGGGCGGCGCGACGGTAACCACGTGGTGAGGAGGGAGTCAATGAAACTTCGGGTGATTTCACTGGACTGGTTTATTGTAGAAATACATAGTTTATATAGTAGTTTCATTTATACACACATATGCAAAATACGTGACCGCGGAGAGTTACTAAAATAGAGCATAGAAGGAATTTGCTGATTATATTAATACGTGAGTTTATTCATAAACGGGAAGTTAGTTATTCACTATATATAACCTAGGGTGGACTTGTCCGTATGTATGTTCATACGTGAACAGTTACTATTCTGAGTATACTCGATTAGTTTTTTAGCCTTGGGTCGTTATGATAGCCCAGTACAATATAGTTTAAGTCTTTAGCTTAATCGCGTCCTATGATTGGGAGTTATAATAAACTGTACCTAGATAAAATTTAGCGTTTAGGTACCTCATCGAATCTCTAAAACTGTCCCACATTTTTAAGGTTGAAAGTTACATAATATTTTGTGTCGATGACCTGTGCTCGAGGTTAACGTTAAAACGAAAGTTTTTTGGAATAATCGAAATGTTTTATAGCTTAGAGTATTCTAAAATTGTAATGATATTAAAAATAGAGTTAAGTAAGTTATAGTTTCGCATTTCTACTATAAACTAGCTTTTGCCCGCAACTTCGTACGCGTAGAATTTAGAAACAACACTTTGACAAATTATACAAGCCATCCTCTTGAACCACTCTGTATATTAAAGAAAACCGCATCAAAATCCGTTGTGTAGCTTTGAAGATATTATAAGCTCATATAGGGACATACATACAAAAATAACGACTTTGTTTTATAAGAAGTAAGGATAAAGAACGCCTATTGTCCTATTTGATAACCTTTTCTAATTTTATACCAAATGCCGTAATAATGATAACTTATTTCTAATTATGAAAATCGTATGACATATATCAGGAAAATACAAAGTTGAGTGCAGCAGTTAATTCCCAAAAAAGACTATTATAATCGGCATACGAAAAGCGTCTTGGCCAAATGACAGCTTTGATATTATCTTTCTCCTAAAATATGCGTATAAATATGTACTATTTTGTCGAATTTTTTGGTCAATCTACGCCTTAACAACGTTACGCAGCAAATCCGGGTTACTTTATTACATAATTTACTATGATCATCTTTAGTTAGCTGCTGTTAACTGACGCCAAATACTCTTGCATTGATGATGACTTTATGTAGTTTTGTTTGAATAGTGTACACGGTTTTTATACATGTTTTTGTACATTTTAATCCACATAAATAAAATTGGTCAAGTGCGAGTCGGATTCGCGCACGAAGGGCTCCGTACCATTATCTATGCAACATAAGGCAACGTTATTAGTATCGAGCAAGAAACGGTAAAAAAATCATGTTTGTTGTATGGGAGCCCCCCTTAAATATTTATTTTATTTTATTTTTAGTATTTGTTGTTATAGCGGCAATAGAAATACATCATCTGTGAAAATTTCAACTCTCTAGCTATCACCGTTCTTGAGATACAGCCTGGTGACAGACGGACGGACGGACGGACGGACGGACGGACAGCGAAGTCTCAGTAATAGGGTCCCGTTTTTACCCTTTGGGTACGGAACCCTAAAAAAGAAGATTATTAAACAAATGCTTATCAAATTTGAGTCTCAAATATCCTACTAATATTATAAATGTGACATTTTGTGTGTATGGATATTTGGACGTTCAGTTCAGTTCAGTTCATTTATTTGCGGAAATATGGTTTACAAAAGATAACATGATTACAATTTGGTTCACATATTTACCATTACAATGGCATGCAAATATTTTATATTACAATCATTTTATTAACATATTAAAAAATATTTTATAAATAAGTCAGGAATTGCCAATATAAGACGTCAACACGATATTCCTTATTACAATTTACAATAACATTTTAAAAACAAACCAAGAATTGCCAATCCAAGATGTCAAAACAATTACATGGTCATTAAAATCAATCTTATTATGCCATAAAACAGTTCAGACTATCACAAAACAATTGTTATTCTTTCACGCAAAATATAATGAATGTATTTTACTGGAACAATAATGTAGCTTTATACATCAGAATAACACATAAGCTACATTTTATAAAGATATTGTAGGAATTGTCCAAAATGTGACGATAAGTGTCAAGTAATTAGGAATTCCACGGGTATAAATTCGCGGACAACAGCTGGTACAGATATAAATTATGAACCTGTATGTATGTATTTTGAAACTGTTTATTGAACTACTAACGACTGAAACGTTTTGAGTGAACTTTGTAACATGTGCATCGAAAATGTATAGGACATTTATTTATTTAAAACTTTATATACAAACAAATGGTATAAAGGCTGCCTTAATGCCGTAGGCGTTCTCTACCAGTCAACCTTGGGTGGTGCAGAAACAAGTGAAGTCGGTATATTATCCTAACTAATTTATAAATGTGAAAACGAGTTAATGACACTAACTGAAATTTTGAAGAGTTTATTGAGACGAACGAAACTATAGCGCGATTTAAAGGACGGTACAACGCCATCTATCGACTGTCATAGTGAACTTCTGTTTTAACAAACATTTAACAACAGGTTTCATTTCTAAATTTCATAAATAAATATTATCATTACTGTCAATAGAATACATACAATACACAATAATCTTACTAAATTATATAACAATCAAGTAATAAATGAGAACTCATATACTTATATACTTACATAAGGTAACATAGGTACTAAGTATATAACTGAAATAAATATATAATATTATGTCGATTTCTATATATTGGGATAGTAAAGAACTTGAAAAGATAACTTTACTACCAATACTTTAAGGCTGAGCGCAGACCTGAGTCACGACAGTTTTAAGACAGACTATTGCTTTACCAAAATTATGAAACCGCGCACACTTTAAACAAAACGACTCATAGACAAAGTTGTCTAATACCTACAGTTTCGTTTTAGGTGTGCGACGTGGTGTATGGAAAACGGTTTCGTTTTAGTCTTAAGGCAGACTTGTCTATGTCAGGAAAGTCTGTCTTAAAACAATCGTGACTCAGGTTTGCGCTCAGCCTAAAGTATGAAGCAATTCCAGTTTTTTAGTTTAGTAACAAGAACTCTATTAATATAATATTTATGTCTCCTATAACTTGAGAGATCGTTGGAATACGTCACAATAAGAAACTATTCGAGTATGCATTGCACAAGTGCAAGAGAACATTTGAAACTTTCACTATCATCAAAATACAATAAATCATATAATGGTCACGATTAAGCGTTCATTGTGACGTCATATTATTTAAAATGTATTCCGTTGTATTTGTTTTAAAAAATAATGAATGAACTTGAATAATATAACTTTTCTGATAAACATTGCTGTACATTGAGATCTTTTCTTAGTACTATAAAACTATTTAAGTATTTACATATTTACAAAAGAAAAGTAGTATATGTATTCTATCCGTATTCTGGTACCCATAACACAAGCATATAAGCTTAGCTTGGGACCAGAGGGCGTTGTGGGAAATTTCCGTGAATATTTGTATTTATTATAATTATTTATTATTTATTCGGTTTTTATACTACTACAATACATATTAAAGAAGTTTATAGTCGTGAAACAATGTTTTTAGGACAAAGCTGGTCTTTCAAGATTTCGATAGAAAATTACTCTCAAAGTTTTGTTATTCTAGTTAGTTCACTATATTCTTACGCGTGACTGAAAATAGTATTGCAGGAACCTAAATTACTTTACATGGTAGTAAATAAAAATTAAAAATATGCGCCTAACATGATTATTGATAATTCAGATTTTGTTTAGTTATTAGGAATATATGTGGGAATATGTCGCATGCTTTCGTAATTATTGTGTGAAAAATTATGTAGTAGTTTGCTTACGCAAGTTACTGGCTTTATAAAAGATTATTTATAACGTAAACTATCTTTTACTAGGTAGGAAATTGGTCAGCGGACTCAAGAATATGACCAACGGTCACTTTCTCCATTTCTCTCGTGACTAAGCCTGAATGATATGTTTAGATTTCCTACCAACAACAATAAAATATGTAATTTAATTAGTTTTTGATGTAAAAAGTACACATTGTTACATTCAACTCCTTCATGGGTTAATCACGTCTTTTAAATCACATAAGTTACTGAGAATCAATCATGTTATAAAAACCCTCTAAACGACTCCTTCGAGAATCATGTAAATTAATTACAATAAACTTTATCCATAAGTCTGGGATATCAAGGTCCAGGCATTCTCTTCTAGATATTAGTACGTTAAAAAAAATTGTTTAATCTTAATCCCCCCGCACAAGAATAATTTGTAATAACCATAATAAATGATACTCTGATTGAACAATTTGATCATTCATCAACAGTTTCTAAGAACTGCACATAATGTATTATAATGAATTTGTTAAGTAATGACTTGTGCAATCTCTTAATGTTATCATTTGACGAGTTCTTTTGCAATCATACAAGTACAGATTTTATCTCCTTTTTATTTTTGTGATTTACTGCTAAAATTATTACTTGAACAACCAAACTTTCTAAAATGCAGTGATAGTTATTACTAGACAATATTTTAGTGCAATAAAATTCGCTGAGATCGTTTTTATTGCAAATAATCAAGACATCAAAAGTAATTTATAACTTTATGTGTCGTAATTTACGTAGTTATCCGAATTTTAATTGCCGTTAAATTTAGATGATAACTTTAGAAGAATGTAAAACCTAACTAAATGAACCGCTAGACTGAAACTGGAAAGATAAAATTGTGTATTGAAAATTTGTTAATTATGTGAATGTTTCAAAAGATTCTTAGAACCCGGGTCTGTGGGAGCTTTAAGATATATGTATAAAGTCTATATGTTGTAATTTACCAATACCTCATTGTTCGGATTAGGATACGATTGAACTGGCATAATCGAAGCTGTAAAAAGTCACAATTAATAAAGAAAAAACGCCTTATTCCGATGAAAATGTATAGAACAGATATAGGTACAATAATTTGAGTTCCCTATACAAATGGTGACATGGTATCCGTGTGGTGACGGATTAAGAATACAAGTGTCACCACCCCATCTCCTCCCAGGGGTGCTGTAAAGTCAGCCAAGGGATATTGCACACAGATAACATCCTCTGTGAGAGATGAAAACTCGAAACTAAACCCTGTGCCAACACGCCTGGTCAGCGCGGCACAGTAGACCATAGTCCCTCCCAAAGTGGAGGAGGCCCGTGCCCAACAGTGGGACGTAAATGGGCTGGAGAGAGATACAAATGGTAGAAAAAATATAAATTATTATTTATTTGTGTATATTACTTGCTAAACTTTTGTTTGGTTTGTCTACAGGGATAACAGTGCTCCAACAGCACCTACGGTGCTTTTGAAACGAACGAAGCATCATAAAGGAAGTATTTATTGTCTTGCTTGGAGTCCTGCGGGCGACCTTCTCGCAACTGGCTCTAATGATAAAACCGTCAAACTCATGAGGTTCAACAGTCATTCCTGTAATTTGGAAGGGCAAGAGGTAAGACTAGATTGCATCGTAAATTTTAATAAAGCACCCAGCACTCTAGCTGATGTTAAATAGTTCGGACTCCCTCACTTGAGTCAGCTGCATACCAAGTTTTAATAGGTGAAGCAATTATATCGGCAATGGAGCGATACTTCATGAACCGGAAGTTTAATGCTGCCGAAGTTTCCGATGGTTTTCATCAGTAGCAAACTATTAGCCAAGACTAGAAACTTTGAGCTGTACCCAATCTTCGGTTAGGAATGGCTAATATTCAGATTCAGTTATATAGAAGGTCTTATTGATAATGACTTATCGGAGGTTTAAAAGTTCGCTAAAATTGTAAAAAATTGTTATTAATTGTTATAGTCTTTTTACGCTGAAATGTTTATTATCTCTCCGATAAAGTGATTATTTTATTTTATTGTTTACACCTCCGATAATTCATTATAAATAAGACCATTAATTAGAATTTAATGGTAAAACATAGGGATTCAATATTTTAATGAAATCGTGGTTTGATTTAATTGCATTAGATAACAATGTCGATCAGTGTTTATCAGAAAATGTTATTTCTTAGAACGCTTATGTCACGTTCCTTTGTGCATAATATATAGTTGACACTTGAATGATGTATATTGTTGGAGTAACTGCCTTAGTGAAACGATGATTGATTGCATCATAGTTATTTATTGCTTGACTCGCTTTAAGCTGCCTTTTTAACATCATCTGCAATCTAAACTCATTCCACAGCTACGCAGATGTGAAATTTTCTACATTTTGTTTCTTTTAAATTTTATGATATACCAAATTTCCTGGCTTTCATACAAAACACTATTATGAAATGAAATGTAAAATCATTTAAGAGGGTACCAAAATAGCTTATCATTTTTTCTTTAGGTTGAATGGCTAGAGCTCTAAGTTTTAAGTATATGTTTTTTCAATATATAATCTAGGATCGCATAAACTCAGAAACGCGATTGAAAAAAGTTTTCTCTATAGAAAATCTTAGCGAAACAACCTCTCTAATTTTTTATTTTTTTCATTTGTCGGTCTATTTCGCGTATTAACTAATGAAATAACTTTAAAAACATAGGTAACTATCATATATAGAAACACGTAAGCCGGAATTAAAATATATTTAGTAGATTTTGAGTAAACAAAATTAATTTCCGTAGGTCGCGGTGCGGTTTTTTTTCACCAATAGATAGTCTCCATGAGCGCTATGGGCTGTTTATACGTTTTGATACAAAATTCGAGGTATGCGAAAGTCGTGGGCACAAGCTAGATACTAAGATATTTTACGTGAACGCTTCATTTGATACACATATATATGGATGTTATTTAATTTTTATTTTATTTGGTGATTGTCGTTAATTAAAACATAACCAGTTCATCAAGTCTTAGTCTATATTGCATAATTTCATTATTAATCTATCTATACTTATAATAAATCTGTAGAGAAGTCAATTCTGTGCATGAAATATATTTTCAAAATATTAAGGGTCAAAAAAATATATCAGGGGGTGATTAGTCATCGATACTGATGCCAAAAATGCAATCAGTAAAATTTTTGTCTGTCTGTCTGTCCTTCTGTATGTTCCTTATAGAAACAAAAACTACTCGACGGATTTTAACGAAACTATGTACAATTATTCTTCATACTCCTGGGCAGGTTATAGTATACTTTTCATCACGCTACAATCAATAGGAGCAGAGTAGTGAAGGGAAATGTTGGGAAAACGGGAAAAGGTGCTCCATTTTTTAAGCTTCCATCGCGTGTGCAGCCTTAATGGTTAAAGTTACATAGAAATCATGTATGACGAAAATATTCTACATAAAATTGTCTAAAAAATATCCCGAAACAGCACATATCTATATTTTATGGTTGACTCACAATAACACGTAACTCCTGATAGCTTAGCAGTTCGTTCATTCTGCTTATATTTGTTTACTCTTACGTTTATAATACTCTCACGCAAGCAGTAGTTAAAAATGTGGCAAAAACGGGGAAAATTTCCTAAATTCTACGCGGACGGAGTCGAGGGCAACAGCTAGTAACGAATAAATTTATAATGATCTAAAAAAACAGTTCAGTTTTACTTTAATAATCTTGATTTTAAATGTCAAGAGCGATATTTATTATTAATTTTGCTAAATAATATTTAAAATTCATAGCTTCTTTGATTTTGGAATCTAGTACATATTTTAGTAATTTAAAATATCGGTATTCTTAAATCATATTCTTGTTATGATTTACTACACTTAATGCCATATAATGTCATAGTATTTTTCCCCCTTCTGCCCTACCGGTCCATGGTGGTGCCTTGAGCCTTTCTTACCATGACCCGGCAAGGGCGGCACCCTTTCTTCACGGGGGGTCCGTATCGACGGGGTGAGCGAGTGGTCTCATTATAAAGAAAACCGTCTTCAATTAAGACTCTCCTCAAATATTTTGTTAGGTGATTAAGTAGTCTAAAAGCTGTGAACTCGGGAGTTATATGGTTCGCTTATTTGGGTACCGTTAAAAATGAGACCAGAGAAGAGAAATATGGTGAGGAGAGATATGTGATAGAACGCGGAAGTTATATTTAAGTATGGAAGACCAAAAATATAATGGATTACATTGAAAAACACAGGTATTAAACGCGTTAAAATTTTTAGTATAGGTGTTAAGCACCTACCTTTTTGCCGACGTTTCGACCGAGTTGCATCGGCCGTGTTTTGTGTGTGTACCTGTGTTTTTCAATGTAATAAAATGCAACGCGAAAGTTTAAAAGTGTATAATATAATGGATTGTATAAAAAATAATATGAAAGTAAAAGAAAGGTGACACAAATGTTATGACGGACAGATTAGCATGAAAGAAAATAAGTAGTACTGACCCCAAATAAATTGAATAAGGATAGGAATATGGTTGAAATACCGTATATGTCGGCTTATAGTTTTCTGTTTATATCATCAGTAATTATTCGAATGTCCGATGCATGCGTTCGAGTTACCCTATCAGTGTCCGTCAATGTCGATTCAGTCGATTGAAATGAAGATTTAATGATTCGGATTCAATCTACGTGAAGAACGTAAGTTTCATTTATTGCGTTAACGTTGTTTAACAAGTAAAGTTGTGTTTAAAAAAAAACATACAACGTCATCTGATCCCAAAGGAAGCTCTATTTCCATGCTCAAAATAAAATAAACTTTATTTCACAAATACGAATACCCGAGACCCCAAGTATTGGATGATGGCTTATTTGGCTTCGCAACTAATATTTCAATGTAAGTGAAAAGACACAAAAAATCGCAAAACTCTATTTCCCAATAAGCTATATTTTACTATGTTGTTCATGGTGATAGTCATATATAAAAATGCTATCTCTTAATTTGAAAAGTATATAAATAATAGTCATAAATTTTCGTATACCGAAGCTTTTTACTTCGCAACGTGCGCAATTTGTGCGCAAAAATCGTGTTAAGGGCCTACATCAATATTATCGTCGACATGTACATATTAACACAGCTAGTAAATTAGGGATATTTTTTTTGTTTACTCAAAATCTACTAAATATATTTTAATTCTGATTTACGTGTTTCTATATACAGTGTGATTTTATAGTCACTGTCCGAATTTTTTATAGGCATTATGTATCATTCATACAACCCATTTATGAAAAAAAATAGGTAGGTAAAATTTTCACAATGAAATAATTTTTCCGAAATATATATCAAATAATTTAAATTCAATATGGTCACTAAATCTATGAATTGCAAAAAGAAAGATGTGCGGTGCGCGGGGGGAAAATAGGTACCTACGCTTTCACGACTGAGCGAGCCGTCGCCGCACATCAAAGGATTTAGTTACTTTGCGACGCTGTTTTTTAATATTTTAGTACTGAATGACACTGAAAGAAAAAATACGTGTTTATTTATTTTTCCTAAAGATTATAATATTAAAATTTGGCTAGTGATAAAAAAGTCACCTTGTATAATAGTTACTTATGTTTTTAAAGTTATTTCATTAGTTAATACGCGATAATAGACCGACAAATGAAAAAAATGAAAAATTAGAGAAGTTGTTTCGCTAAGATTTTCTATCGAGAAAACTTTTTTCAATCGCGTTTCTGAGTTTATGCGATCCTAGATCATATATTGAAAAAACATATACTTAAAAATTAGAGCTCTAGCCATTCAATCTAAAGAAACAATGAAAACTTCGTACGTAGAAAAATGCACAAAGCTATTTTGGTATCCTCTTAATTAATTACAAACTAATCTTTCAATATTAACCTTTTATAAAAAAATTGTAATCTTTTATATCTTTGTGATTAATGTTATAAATTGTCAATTAATATTTTAATCTAAAGCGAAACACCCGCTGAATTACGTTGAGATTTAACTAAAACAAGAGCATATTATTATATTTACATGTACTTATATATTTTACTAGCTGTCCCGACAAACGTTGTTTTGCCATACAAAAAAAAAAGATTTGAAAAATAGATGTTAGCCGATTCTCAGACCTACTGAACATGCATGTAAAATTTCATAAAAATCGGTCTAGCCGTTTCGGAGGAGTACGGTAACTAACACTGTGACACGTGAATTTTATATATTAGATATAAGATATAGGTTTATAGCTAACAAATTATACAAAAAAGCCAATCTCTTAAAGCACTCCTATCTTAATAAAAAAGCCGCATCAAAATCCGTTGCGTAGTTTTGAAGATTTAAGCTAAGGTACGTACAAAAATAACTAGGTACTTTGTTTTAGTAGCGATTGTAATATCATTGTCAAGTTTTAAGGTCAAGAGAAAAGGCAAGAATAAAGATTTTGTAATCCGATAAGGGACATGTAATCTGATGAATTCAAAGAACGAAATCTCCAATTAAGCTACTTATAATTTGGTCAATCACTTTAAATTTGATTGCTTTTCAATCTATCCATCAACCTTTATTTATCCACTGCTAGACATATTCTTTCACCATAGAACGCCACAATGCGCAGTCCTGCGTTATCTCCATCCGTGGTTCCCAGGTTCATCAGTGGTTCCCGGGGTATTTGATGATATCTTCAGTCGACCTTGTTGAGGCAGACTGAAGATATCATCAAATACCCCGGGATCATTAATGCTTTCACTGAATACAAATATTCAATACATCGACGGATATATCACACCCGAAATAAATAAATACCTCTGCATTAAATAAAATGTTTCACCAAAATTGAATTGTGACGCTAAAGGAGACATAAAAATCAAATATGCAATAAGGTTTCATTCTCGATGTTACAGTGAGTTATAAAAGTCGCAATAAATTACTTTTTAAGGTTCCGTACCCGTAAAAGGTTTAACTTTTTTAGTTTTTGATCGACTATTAAGCAAGGGTTATATTTTTGCGTGTATCTTGACGAGCTTCCTGGTTGAGTGGTTCATGTAACGGACTGCCGATCATGAGATCGCGGGTTCGATTCCCGCTCGGGACAATCATTTGTGATATTTATAAGTCTCATTCAAATGTTTGTACTGCGTCTGGGTGTTTCTATATATTATAAGTATGTATTTACAAAAGAAAAGTAGTATATGTATTCTATCCGTATTCTGGTACCCATAACACAAGCATATTAGCTTAGCTTGGGACCAGAGGACGTTGTGTGAAATGTCCATGAATATTTATTTATTATTATTATCTTCTATTTATGTATGTAACAACAACAACTTTTAACAATATAGACAAGTTATCAGGATTTTTGATAATTCAACCATGGTATTTTTTAACCAAATTCGAAATTAGTGGCGAAAATGGGAGTATAAATTTTGTTATAAGTATGTTTTTTTTGTACAAAGTTCTAGTACTAAACAAGGAAATTAGTTTTTATAAATTAGTGACTGGAAGTTACTGTCACCTTTTTCAATCTTGAAATCTATGTAGATTAAATTGTCGTCCGGGATTACCATGTCCTTTTAAACCATTACGCTGAAAGCCATGCAGTGGGGCAGTAAATAATTTTATTACAACTTTTTTGATATTTAACCTAAGAGCAAATTAAAATTCTAAGAAAATTATAATTATTATAATAGAGAAATCTGTCCTAATTAATAATCAAGGTTAAAATTAACCTTTAAGGCCTTTAGACGTTCAGTTTATTAATTGTCTTCACATAATAATCTCTTCATCGTTGATCACACGAAATGGATAATAAACCTAGAAAATTAACAGATTGATTTTGTGATTACTTTTGAAAAAAATTTACGAATTGTGCCATTATACGAAGTGATCGCCAGTACACTTTGTGTGAATGTAAGGTCGCGTTCATACAAAAAGTATATTGACGATGTTATGACGAAGCTGTTGGCAGCAACAAGTACTAATTAATATACATACAATTAGAAAATTATCCAATCCAAGCGAACGTTGCACTTTATCAATATCCTCGCTTTGTTGTTATTTGTGTCAGTATAATTATGTACTAGCAATCACTCAAAACATTATTGTTGTTTAGCAATATTACGTAACTACTAAGGTAAAAAATTGGTCAAGTGTAGTCGGACTCGCGCACGAAGGGTTCCGTACCATTATCTATGCAACATAAGGCAACGTTATTAGTATCGAGCAAGAAACAGTAAAAAAATCATGTTTGTTGTATGGGAGCCCCCCTTAAATATTTATTTTATTTTATTTTTAGTATTTGTTGTTATAGCGGCAATAGAAATCATCATCTGTGAAAATTTCAACTCTCTAGCTATCACCGTTCTTGAGATACAGCCTGGTGACAGACGGACGGACGGACAGACAGCGAAGTCTCAGTAATAGGGTCCCGTTTTTACCCTTTGAGTACGGAACCCTAAAAATGAAGTGAATTTTAGATGTTTAACATTTTATAATGGCGCATTCTGCTCGTAGATTCCATCTTACCTATGATCGGAATAGTTTCATAAGAATGCATGCGGGTTCTAAAGATCTCTTCCGCGTTAACAGAGCAAATGCCATAATGGTTTTATATTTATGGAATTTGCTATGCGCTTATAAAGCATGTTATTGGCAAATTTACCTTAACCGATTTTACAATAGGTACTTACAAGAAAGATGTCGGTAAACTAAAAGGTAAACGATATTATTTTTTAGAATGAGTCGCATTATTGCCCGTCGTAACTTGTACGTCTGTAGAGATTTCTTCTATTTCCATTTTGCTTTATAAATTCAAATAAACCTTACTTGCTTTGAGTTGTACTAAAGGGAGTCGGATTGTGGGGTATGCGTCGTCTTCGGGTGACATTCGGATCTGTAAAGCAAAGCACTCGCGGAGCGCTTCTCCGAAATATATTAAATTTTCATGTTTAAACTGAATAATTTGACCCAATATTCGGTTCGGTTCATTTAGTGGCGAATGAATTGAAACTGATTGAATTGGAATAATTTACGGCGACTTATTTTATTTAATTTCATATTGTAAATAATATTGTTTGTTTATTTTTGATACATATAGTTTTCTTTTTCATCAGGTTGAGCTGACGATGCATGACGGTACAGTGCGAGACGTCTGCTTCATCGAAGACACTTCGAACAAAACTAGCCTTTTGGTAAGCGGTGGAGCTGGTGACTGCAAGATATACGTCACTGACTGTGCCACCGGCAAGACTTTCCAGGTATGTTGTAAAGACCATTTTAAACTTACCCGGCAAACATTATTCTGTTAAATTCTTTAAACATCATAAAAAAGCCATTTACCATTCCTCTGCCACTGTAGCAAGTATTACTTTAATTCCTTTTAGACAGGCACATAAAACTAAATGAAGTTTCTACAAATTTTGAATCAGCGTTATATTCAAGAATGACATAATATGCAAATAGGCAATGGAAAATTATTGATACAACATATAACAATATTCTGTTTACAAATTACGTAATATGTGTTATTTTGGGATGATTTAATTGACAGCTATAAATCACAGTAAATGGATCCATACATATTTTAAGGAGAATTTGATAACCATGTACTGGACTGAAGGCATACCGTTGACATAGTGAGGATAGAGTATGCGATTAATGGATAGAGCTATAGTATCGTTATAGAAATTATCCTAATTGCTTAGTTCATACCATTACTCGCATTATTATCGACATTCGCAGACTCCGCCACAAGTTACGTGTGCCAATTTGTAACATGGTTGTTATCCTAATATATTACTATGTGCGTTTCTTACAAGTGCGCGCGAAATTAATAGATTTTCGAACATTGTTTCGCCTCCGTAGTAAAGGTAGAATTTCCAAACATTTTTAGTGTTTGCTTATGGGTACTATAGTGTCCAAACTTCCTTGACTGTGATTCGTCAGTAAAATACTCAGTTAACTTTCACACTTATACACAGATAGGTTGATAAATAAAATTTATAAATTATCCTTAAATATATTATTAGTATTTGTTATGCATTATTACGGGAATTTCTAACGTAAATGGATAACTCATACATTACTGTCTATCTAGTCATTAACTAGAAGCGAACAAACGTCTATGTCAACTATGACACAATCTATTTGCGTGTCTATTTTTGTGTTCGTTTATAGATTAGTACATTATTTAATCTATCTAATTGACACTAACAATATTGATATTAACGTTGTTATTCCATTAAATTTGATGAACTAATACTAGGTGATGGATAAAATAGTTATATTATCGTTTCCTTGAAGTGTTTCAATAGTAATTTTGTCTATGACTGTTCAGACACATTTTGTACAAATATCCGTCATGATTCAGACGATAAAATTTATGACACCAAATAAACAATAACCTTATTTAATTATTGGCGTATAATAAAATTACACCTACGTATTATTTTTCGAGTTGTGGAATGCTTGTATTTCTGTAGATAGAAATCGATATACCAGAATTCCTTTGTTGTTCATAAGATGGCATAGTGTTTTCTGAATTTAACCCAATTAAATGATCGAAATTTGAAATTTCTGTTTTACGTGATTTTAAATGGAAAGTTATTAGTAATATGTGATTACGATTTTATATGCTTGAATATCCTGATTTTCGTATATCGCATTGACAATCAGTTATCAGGGTCTTATTAACTTTTAGTCTCATATTTTCTTCAAGTGCTTTGAAATTGACGTTATCTGTAATTGTCACTATCTAATAATTTAATCTGAAGTTTCGTAATGGGAGTTTTATTAGCTTTATGCTAAATTATTTCTTTTAGACTTCTTGAGTCCTCTTAAAATAATTCGAATGTAGTAGATTTTATGTAAAGACCATTTTAAGTTTTCATTTCGGAATAATTTGGTATGGTCTGTGTGGCAACGAATTATCTAATAAAAGAGGGACCTGACACATTAACTGACAGACGAAACCACTTTACATGGGAATTCTTCCTGCACAAGGCGAGGAATAGGAAAAGATTTTTGGAAACTAAAACTAACAGGGCGTGAAGAGCAGTAAAAGTTTGTATAAAAGTGTAATACACGGGGTATTACACTTTTATACAAACTTTATGTCATCATTCCCAAAAGATTTTACACGCAAGGCTATCAAAGCTTATTGAACGTATGCGCTATTCTCGTATTTATTGCATCAGTATTCCACGTGTGATTCTGCTACGACCAACGAAAATCCATTATTCTATATCCACAACACGCGCCTTCCTCCAACATTAGTGCGTTTAGTGGTTAACAGAGATCACGTAATCTTTTATACATTGGAGGTGGTCTTCGGCTTGTGCACAACTAACAATGTGACGTCTATGGGTTGTGAAGAGAAAACAAAATGATTTATATGTTTGTCAACAGGCACTAAGCGGTCACTCCGGTCATATTTTGTCTTTGTACAACTGGGGCGGAGCGATATTTGTGTCTGGAAGCCAAGACAATTCTGTTAGATTCTGGGACCTACGTACAGCCGGCTGTGTCAATATTATTTCACCACCTGCAGGACACTCAAATAAGGTTAGTGTTTTATTAACATAACATACATATGTTTGTTTTACATAATTAGAAATTTTCAGGGACGTTTTACATAAGGGTGTTTCATCCCAAATTAGTCTTTTCATGGTTACAAGACTACATATGTATTACTATAACATCTTTACTTATTATAAAACAAAGTCTTTATGTTTGTATGTATGTATGTTCTTATGTGAGTTGAAATCTTCAAAACTATGCAATGGATTTTGATGCAGTTTTATTAATAGATAAAAGGTTCAAATGGAAGGTTATTTTTGTATAATTTAGGTTTGGTCCATAATTTCCACGTACGAAGACAATAGCTAGTCCGTAAATAATAAAAAACATAATGTTGCAGTCGATTTGTATTTGATATTTATTTACTAAAGCGTTACAGAACGCAATCGTGTTGCCACAATACCATTTATGCAGGTTTATTAGCAACTTTTATTACTTTCTTTTTGCATTTTCGTGTCGCTGTAATGCTTAATATTGAAATATAATTACCTACATGAGTGTTCATGTGTAAAATTGTTGTGTATGTTGTTCTATTGACCGCCTGATCTGTAAACGCAATACAAGTTTACTAATGTTCAATGTGGTAATGAAGCGCTACTGTGTTACCACACGATAACATGATAATGTATTTATTTTGTATTTGTTCAGGACATAGTTTGTGACGCTGTAGTATTGAGTACCAATGGAAATTTTAAAAATTATGAAATTAGAACAAAGAAGTGAAAGTACTGAATATGCAGTACTAAGAAAAATAATTTGATTTTAAGAACTGTCAAGCTAAAACTTCTTTCTGCCCTGACCTAGCATTTAGAAATAATGTGCGTTGTTTAGTAATGCGAAACGGACCACATACGTGGCTATTCTGCAGTGTGATATAGATGAGAATCGATCAAGCTCTCAAATAAATTTAAGCAGAAACGTATCCGTTATGAATTTTTGTCCAAATTATGAAAAAGTCAAGAGGCATGTTAGAAATATTTTCCCACTATTATTCTATCGTGATAGATAAAATTAATAGCAACGATATTGAATGTGCACTGCGGAAGTATGTACGGTTTCGTCATGGTTAGGTAAGAATGTAACTTGATAAAAACAACGTAGATCGTATAAAAGATAGACCTACCTATTGATACCGGTTCGTTTAACAGTAATCATAGTTTTATTAATTTTGTTTAATAAAACAATAATTATTTATAGATGTTGTTTAGTATCCATAATTACAGCTACTAACGAAAAATATAATTATAAGCACATATTTACTTCTCATATACCTTAAATTGATGACGGAAACACAAATCAAGATAACAATGACAAAAGCCAAGTGTTTTTATGTAAACATGAAAATCTGTTTTTATTAAAATTAGTGATACCTTGTGGTGTGTTATTCTGCAAGAGATATTAAATGAACCTAATAATTGATTTCTACTTTTATTTGTAACTTATATAAGTGTGTTAAGTATTCTGATCTATAAGCTACACAACAGTAATTTCATCATAGTCTTTTCATAAGTTTTTGAATAAGGGCAACATATATCGATGAATTCTTACAATCTATATGGATTAATAGAATGTTAAGAATTCCAATAAATTACATATGTACATAATACATTACTTTTTGATATAGTAAGAGGCTTAATACTTACTTATTATACAAATAAAAATGCAATATTTGTTTAAATACATGTTTTAAATCTGAATGTTTTCTAAGTACATATAAAAAAAATGTAGGTCCACTGAACTCTCCGGCTTGGCTTGGCTGATTCTAATAATTTCCTCATTAGTTATTTTTAATAATAAATCTAGAAATCTACCTTAAGAAATATAGCTCACTGTTCTAGAGACAAACTGTTTTAAACCTTATTAAGTATCACAGTTCAAGTAGCACCATTTGGTAGGTACAGTTTTAACACTGGCTACAATTATTATTTCTACTATTTATTGATATTTACATAACTTTAGGCAGACACACACACACAAACACACATTTTTTATCACTAGTTTCAAGGTTCCAAACTATGGTTCCAAAGATTTGTAAAGATTTTTCCTGTAGTTCACTTAATATAATTGGTAGCAACTGCATTTATAGGTACTGGACCACAATTTTCCATTAGGCCACCAACTGGACATTTATTTTCCCCTGCATGACCTGGAAAAAAGTTATATTTATCATTAGACGCCATAAATACAAAGTGAACGATTTTGAGGTTAAACCTCAAAATCGTTCACTTTGTATTTAATTTTATATGTTTATAATATTTTTACGATAACTTGTATACTTACATAATATATGATGACTTAGAATTCTATGGCTAAGTAAAAATACGTATTATATTATGTATGTAAATTACAAAACTATTTCGACAAAAATTAAGTAAACAAAGAAATACCTAAATAATTAGTTCTACGAATCTCCGCACTTGACTGCGATTCGTCTGTTTTTCGCGCTTTGTTTAACCTCAATTTTGGCGCCAATGTTTAATTTGTCAAGTTTAATTTTAATTCATAATTGTTTTTTATTTGGTAACAAACATTTATTATTCAATATTAAATTAGAAAATCAACTTTTAATGTTCAAAAAGCCATGATAAAATTAAGTGAATTTAAGTCGGCATATATTTACATTACGGCTAAATAAGTCGAGAACTCACTAAATTAAGTGAAATTTTGACTTTCAAGATGTACACCAGAGTAGCATTATCACAAAATTTTATAGATTGACTTATTTTGGTACTGTCAAACTTAATTTAAGTGAAGTTGTGTCTTTCAGAATAAGAAAGTGAGATTTGACAGGAATAAATAAATTTTTAGTTAAGTTTAATTAAGTTGTTGGACACAGAATCGACACCAATATAACATAGAAAGCGCTCGATGATTATGACGCCAGTTCTATAGTTTTTAATCTCCTACGCAGTACTCCCATTTTTCTCAAAGCGTCAAATTATTTTTTATTATATCAAATGTGAGGCTAACTCGAAATCTAATGGTTCCGTAATTACTAAACCAAATATAAGCGTAATGGCTTTACATACAGGACGCAATAACATACAATTAATCTTATATCAATTTTAGCATCAAATTAAGTTGAATTGGCCTACAAATAAAATCACTTTTACTCCACGCGTCTAAATCCAGACGCGTGGATTTGTTTCAAATTTTGGCCTGACGTTTCGACGTCTAAATCCGTAAAAGTGGTTGTATTTGAACGTATGAGTCGCGCAAGTTTTAATGAAGAAAAGACATTGTTGGAAAACACCATCCTTTTGTACCATACAAACAAAAATAGGTCAACGTAATAAAAGTAAAAACTGAAAGCATTAAAAGTTTTATAAAAGCATCAACAAAATTGTCATGGGAGTTATTTGGTTAAAACACCCTGAGAAACTCGCATAAACTTTGTTGAGGAAAGATAGCAAATTGGACAACGCGTTGTGGGTAACTGCCCGGACTAGATATGTAATTTAAGTCGCCCTGAGACGACTGGACTTCGGATTTTGTTCCTTTTGTTATGCCCGCTTAGCTGTAAGCAACTAGAGACTAGACTTAAAACGAGAAACATCTTAGAAAGGTAACTTTAAAAAAAAATTTCGACAGTGACTGCAACGCCACGCTACCTTTGGCTCAGATCTAAACTAGGAAAATATCGTCAATATAATATTATATCGAGATTAAATGTAGTTCAAATTTTTTAATGATCAATCTTAAAATTTTACTCTTATAAAACAAAGTCACTATTTTTGCATGTATGTCCTTGTGTGAGCATAAATCTTCAAAACAGTGCAGCGTTTTCGATGCGGTTTTTTATAGATAGATTGGTTCAAGAGGATGTTTTTTTTTTAAGTTTTTCTTTAAGTCTAGAAAAATATTAACTTTTAAGTCACGTTAAACAGTAAAAGACATCGCACACTTGTGCTTATACTTTAACTTAAGAGAGGAATTTACGCTTCACTCCTTTCTTTGAGTGCAAGCAAATATACTCATACAGCGATGCTTATTGCATCGCTGTATGAGTATATCATGCAACGTCGCAATAAGACTTCATTAGATGATAATAATTTTCTTATTTATACCGGTACTTGACAAGTTAATATATCGTCAAACCCATTTTATTGCGATACCAATTTCAAGTTTTATTTAAAGGATATTGAAATATATTTCACATAGGTATTTTCATTAGATGTTGTGACGGATTAAAAATATAAGTGTCACTTCCCCATTTCCTTCCCAGAGATAATAACGAGGCATATTAGAACATAATATTCCCTCCTGCGGAAAAGGCCTGTGCTCAACAGTTGGACGTAAATGGGCTGAAGAGATAGATAATGCATGGACATTTCACACAACGTCCTCTGGTCCCAAGCTAAGCTTATATGCTTGTGTTATGGGTACCAGAATGCCGATATACTACTTTTCTTCTTTACTTTTACTAATTATTTATTTTAAATAACGTTATAGTCCAATAAAAATAAAATAGGCTCGCAATGTCGTGTGCTAAGTTTTGACTCATGAGTTATCGTATTGTGTAATTTATTATTAAAACCAAATTTTAGTTCTTATTAAATAAAATGAAAGACGGATAGCGAAGTCTCAGTAATAGGGATCCGTGGACGTTTGGCACGGATTCCAAAAGAAATTAAACCTCCCAAATGCGATATTTGAATAATTTTTTTTTTGCGTTCATCGTGTCAGGACAAAGTTTAGTATAGAAGAAAAGTAACAAATACAAATATTTTAATTTAAATATTCATGGACATTTCACACAACGTCCTCTGGTCCCAAGCTAAGCTTTATATGCTTGTGTTATGGGTACCAGAATACGGAGAGAATACATAATATACTACTTTTCTTTTGTAAATACATACTTATAATACATAGAGACATCCAGACGCGGGACAAACATTTGTATAACAATTAGAAAAATCACACAAATGATTATCCCGAGCGGGAATCGACCCGCGACCTTTTGAACGGCAGTCCGTTACATAAACCACTCAACCACGAGGCTCGTCAAAATATCTTTTTACTAAAAGGATTATGGCAGTACAAAGTTAGCTAGTCATGCTAGTCCGATGTCATCGCCGGGATACTCCAAAAGGGGCAAGTGCGTAGCACTTACAACCGTCGGGCATGTATGATCAGATGTATGAGTGTAGATGAAGCCAAGGAAGTATGTTTGGATCGTAGCAGATGGCACTCTATAGTCTCTGCCTACCCCCATGGGAAAAAGGCGTGATGTTATGATGATGATAAAAGTTTGCTAGTTTGAAAATAAAATATGTATACTAAACGCTCACTAAACAAGCGCATCGGTCATGAAAGGAAATGAATATTGTCATTTACATTGATAATACGTCACCGGAAATATAAAAATCTCAATCTATTCTCGCTATATTCTTTTCCTTTCAATCGCAATCCCAATTTCTGTTTATATTTACTCTCTCTCTCCCTATTCATATATTTATGTAATGTTAAAGCAAATATTTGTAGCGACCTCGTCTACAGATTATTTGAACAATATTTGCTAAGAAGATATCATGTTGCCTAATTAATTTCTGAAATAAGTTTACATACTTCGGACTACTACACACATACTATATTTTGACTTGCTATTATACGTATGAAACTATATCTACGCTTCGGTGGCAGTGGAATAGTAAAACATAATATGTAAGTATATGTAGGTAGTCGACAAGGTGCTCAATTAGTCGTAATTTTTTATGTTCCACGGTTTCTCTAAAGGGCCGTCACCAAAGTGGAAAATAATCTAATTGAACAGTGGCTGTTCTAGCGGTATTCAAATATATTAAATACTAGCCTTACCCGAGATATGGCCCCCTTGAAATAGTGACTATATGTAGCATCTTCATCTTTACTCCGCTCCTAAAGTTCGTAGCGTCATGTTTGCCTATAATTATCATCGATAAATGGACTGCGCAATACGAAAATATTTTTTCATTTGCAACTAGCTGTAGGTATAAAACTTCCACTTGGACCACTTTATTTATTTCACAAAACGCATCAAAATCCATTGCGTAGGTTTTAAGATTTAAGCCCTCATAGAGACATACAGATATAACTATTTTGTTTTATATTATGTAACGAATAAGAAATTCTCACATTAATTATGGGTTTTTGGTACATAGGGCTCAGCTGTAGCGTCTTTAGCAGTAGATCCTAGTGGAAGATTGCTGGTGTGCGGCCACGATGATGGATCATGTGCTCTACACGATGTTCGTGGAACTCGTGCTCTGCAACGTTTCACTCCACATTCGGGTGATCTGCGCAGTGTCAGGTTCTCACCTGGGGCTTATTATTTATTGACTGCGGGATACGATGGACGAATTGTTTTGACGGATCTTCAAGGTAATTGCTTTCACATTTTCTTTGTCCGAGTTCCTATTTTGCAGTTGCAGTTCACTATATAGGCAAAAGCCAGCAGCCAAACGCAGTTAATGAAAGCGTATTTTAAGGAATTTTCTACAGCAACTTTTCTTTTTTTTTTAGATTTTGTGTAAATAATATTAATGTATTTTGTCCACAGGTGACTTGACATGCCCTCTGCCATGCGTGCCAGTAGCTCGGCACCCTGATAAAGTGATTTCCGCCAGATGGCATCCAGATGACTTCTCCTTCCTTTCAACCTCAGCTGATAAGACCGCCGTCTTGTGGACCATTCCGCCTGTCTAGTTAAAACCGGATAGCTCTTTTAAAAGACATGACAGAAAGTAACTATCGTACTTACATTTATTATTTATTTTTTCTCTTAAATTTGTATAACATAAATAAATTCACAGACAGACGAACATCGAAGTGATCCCGTATTTCGCTTTTGTACGAAAAAGTAAAATTAGATATAAAATGAAGCTTTTCCTAATTTTATAATGTTAGGTATTTAACCTTGAGCATAATTTGTTCGTAGAATCCACATAAGAATTTCAATAAAAAAAATTATAGGCCTATCTAATCAAAAAATTAAGATGCACGTGATTTTTGGATTACTGGAAATAAATCATTTCGTAAATTGTATCTTATTAGATACATATTGCTTACAAATATATCTAATAATTAAGTAATTAAACGCGAATTTTTATTGTGTATGTCGCCAAATGAAAAGATAAGAGAGCAATGGTCGTATACATTGCGTAGGTACACAGTCGTCTTTTAATGTGTGAGGTGATTTTGGGCGGGGCGTGCGTACCAATGAAATAGAGTGTTTGTGTGCGTTACCTCGGCACAATATTTGTCTAAGAAAATGTAACTGCTCCTGTATTTTTAATACTCTAAAAGCTAATTAGACCACAGATTAAACAAAGTGAATTCCGAATACTTATTTAATTATTTGCCCATTATTGGATCCAATATCGTCTAGATCGGGCCCAATGTAATATAGATTGGACTAAATATCATATAGATTAGACACGTTGTAATTACCACGAAAGATATCTGAGCAATTACTGTACTGCCCAACTAAGCGCAAAAGCGGTAACTCAAAGAAAGCGAGTTTTGAGATAATTGAAGTTATGTAAAAATAGTTATATATATACTTTATGTATAGTTTTTTTTAATTGTTAAATATTATTTATATATTATATAGGGTGTATTTGTTATCACATTAGTTAAATTATCAAAAATGTATAATAATGTACTTTATTCATGAGATACGGTTACACCGCTTAGTAAACTATAGAATTAAAATTGAGATACCGCTTTTTCGTTAGCTCTTCTCAAACATGTGTGTATACAAAAAGGAATGTATTTTCTATCGAATAAAATATGTATTATTTGAAAAAAAAAACAATTAAAGTATATATATAACGTTTTTTTATTATTAAAATTTGAAATTACATAAAAAAATATTTAAAAACAAACGGTTTTTGGAAGGAATTTTAGTAGTCAAAAGTAGGGAGTTCTCTCCAAAAGGACATTCTATTTTGTGGTATTATATTTTGAAAAGATTTCAAAATATTTTCTTTTTTGTTTCTTGAAATTCCTTCCGGAGCAGTTTTCTTTTTTGGTGGAGGCAAGACATGACTTTTTAAAATTTTTTTTCCTATAATGCTAGCAGTAATTGCATTTTGATCGAATCCTGTTTTGTAGGTGATATCAAAACTGCCTCTTTTAACTTCAACTTCAACCATTTCGCTGACATATGGACGCGGTTTAATTCGAGACAGTGCATATTGTGTGGTATAATCATCCCAGTCATAAAAGTCTTGCATGTTCATCTCTTTAAGTTTTACGTTTTTTCCTGCAGTGCTAACTGCCTGAGAAAAATCTGCGAAATCATAAATTTTGTTTTTCATGCGTTTTATGGACAGCTCTACCCTATGATGGAAACTATCAGCTGACATAAAGGTGTGGCCGGATTCAAAATATTTGATGACAATCTTGTCGGCGTTGATATCCTTAGAATTTATAATATAAATTAAGAAAGAAAAAAACGTCCAGTTTTTGTTCTGGGAGGAACAATTATCAACCCATAGTATGATATTTTTTTTATCCCGATGAAAAATAAAAAATTGATAGTATGCACTTATAATTTCGGCTTTGGAACGTCCAAACAACCCTTCATACCATAGTACAGGAAAAACACTCAAATCTTTTCGGCCTTGACCAGTTGGCACGAAACTTTCGTTGTAAACCACTATCCTATGAGTAAAAATAGCAGTTTTGAACATGTCTATCCTGGGCAGCATGATAACTTTTTGTAAATCAGCAGAATATACAACAGTATCAGTTTCATTTAGCTCACTG
The DNA here is from genome assembly GCA_916999025.1 of Orgyia antiqua. NCBI lineage: Eukaryota > Metazoa > Arthropoda > Insecta > Lepidoptera > Erebidae > Orgyia > Orgyia antiqua. The sequence continues at coordinate 13,961,904 of OU779863.1, read as the reverse complement.
TCTAATTTATACTGCTCTCTGGACATGTATGCCCGTTTGTTATGACTTTTCCACTTCGTGCAACCTAGACAGTCTTCTTTAAGGTTTTCTTTGGTATGTGTATCATCGTGTAAACGGAACTCTTCACAGTCCTCACACTCTTCGTGGCCAAGCTTTACAAAAGAAATATTTAATTCTGCGACTACTTCTCGATATTTATCGTAAGATACTTTGCAAGACGGATTTTTTTCTAAAAAGTCTTTATGCATCGCACTGATTGTCAAATCACTGGGTAAGTATAAGCGATTGGGAGCGTGTTCACGCCTGTAATGAGATATACTCGGCTCAAAGCTCATTATATGTTCCTTAATAGGAGTAGATTCAATTTTATTGTGAGGAGTAGCTCCCAGTCTTTTGTCTACTGGTGGTGCAACCGTGTCGTTAGAATTGGCCAAAGCCGTATGTAAAGGTTTGTCATTAGATGATTTGTAGCCCAAAGTTGTCAAAAAGAAGGTTTTACATACTCCATACTTTGTACCGAGCACGTCCTTAAGTGAATAACTGTAGCTTACTTTTTTTCTGTACTCCTCTGATTCAAATCTTGTTACTGTTCTTTGTTTCACAGATTTAGCTGAGGTGTGATGCAGCATATAAGCCTTCCTCTCTTTGTCATTCAAACTCCAGAAGCTCTCATTTATAATTTTTCGCTGCTCTTCCGATATATTTTGGATACACTGCTTTTTGCATGAAGCAGGACAGGGTGGTTTAACGTTATGTTTCTCTCTAATCTCACTTTTTTTCACTTCATTTCTGACTTTGAGAGGTTGGTCGTGTTTTTTTCTTTTCCTAATTGTACCGGCCTTAGTATAAGTTGTAAGATTATGTGTATTTCCATCAGCTATCTCGTTTTGTGTCAGATTCTCGGTGTCCCTAAGATTATCATTTGGTGTCACTTCGTGTCCTTGAGATGAATTCTCAACAGATTTTTCGTATTGAACACTTATCACATTTGAATTATTCCTAAGAGATTCAGAAGTGCAAATAGTATTATCGGAAGCAGTTATCAATATTTTTTCTGTATCATCTTGAAAAATACAGGATCTTTGTTGATCTTCAATAGTATCTGTGATCAAAGGTTCTGGATTACCGCAATTAAAAACATTGTGTATGTTGTGTGTATTAAAACAAAAGCCTGGCGATGATATGTCACTTAAATCATTATGTTCAATAATTGGCACAGTTGTCAATGTGATCAACGAGTTAGGGGATTTGTTGTTATTCCCGATTTCTGTGTTTTGATCATCCTGATGCATAGCGAAATAATCAACGTTTGATGTACACGGACCCGATAAAAAATGTGAATCTTCAAAGTCGAAACCATTTGAGGAAGGAAGAATCGGAGCTAGTAATTGATCAGCACTGTTGAATCTTGAAAATGCGGGATCATCATCTGAATCACTAGTAGGAAAAAAGTCGGGATCGATCGTTTTAATATTACGTTGTAATTGTTTGGATTCCTTAAACTTTTCCCTCAACGCCTTATTTTTTTGTGCTAAAAGCATCATCATTTTCGTATTTCTTTGCGACATGGTTTATCTGTAACAATATTTAATAAGTATAACTGAATTATTTTATTCATCAAAAACGTTTAGTTATCTTTAACAAACATAATACAAATTATATATTTGGGAAATAAATTAAAATATTGCACTTACGTAATGTAAAGTGCAAATCAACTTATTATCATCGGAACAACAATAACCGTATGGCTGGGAAAATATGATTAAAAATAATGTACTTTATGTTCTGGTAGATCAAGGTCAATTTTGCTAAGTACGAATGCGTACGAGGGCGCGCATGCCAACCGCAAGAAAGTTTAACACAAAATTTCTAATTTTGCAATGATTATGGTTACAAAATGCTAAAATAATATTTAATAGGACTTACCTGAATGTCAATGTATGAAGTTACCCCATTAAGCACCTTAATTTACAGTTTTTTTCATAATTTTGCACAAATATCATGACCTCTCTTGACTTCACAACAAAAACAAACAAGTTATGACACGAATTTGCGAACGAATTTGCCAAGGGCAGGGATAAATCACTGTAAAATGTATTAGAAATTCGATCTTATCCAGTAAAACCATAAGGGCTAATTTAATTTTGCTATTGCAACCGTATCTCACTAATTCAAAACAATTTGCGTATTATGCAAGCATTAAAATACTAAGCATTATAGCGGTAACTCATTACTGATTTTACTCATCCTACTTACCGCTTATCGGCTAAGCAAAAGTTGTGTATTTATTTAAGAATTTTAGCGATATTTAAATTTGCGGCTGGTTGCCTACGTAATATTAATATACCTCTAACACCCTTAGTGATATATGGTAAAACTGAGATAGAAAAATCTTTCTTAAGGTTTTTTCATACGTTTTGAACAAGATAGTGCTAAATGGCTTAGTCCAGTAGATGCGTATTTTTTAAAGCTATCCGATGGCATAAAAATCAATTTTACGATTTTTTTTGAGATACCGCTTTTGCGCTTAGCAGGGCAGTATTGATCTAAGCTTTATTGCTTATTACGATTATGTATCCAAATATAAATATTGACGATGATATTTGTTAGTTAAAATTATAGGCCTAATATAATAAAATCTTTACAAAGGGACTTTAATTAACTACCAATAAAAGCCTGTACATATATTTATCGCGTATACTGGCTTTGATAACTTATTTCTTGTTTATTATTACTCGTAAAAGTTTGATTTAATATTGACGATAAAAAGTATAACTTCCATTTATTAAATAGGACTGATCTTGTAATTAATATTAATTAAATTATATAACAACTTTATGCTGTATGAAAGCCTTTTCTGTTGATGTAGAGAAGAGCTTTAAATGAGTGCTTTTTAACTGACTTACAAACAGGCGGTTATAAACATTTGTGCAAATGAACAATTTTTAATTTAGACATAGAGTTGAACAAGCTAACTTTAGGCTTTAGGGACAGTCCATGCGGCGCCTTGCGTCAGCGTTGCGTCGTGGTCTCGTAGATATACAACGCATAGCACACACGAGCAATGCATCATCGTAACATTATTTCGTTTCAGCAGCGACGCCATTGGCCGCTTTGTGTCGTATGCGTTATCGAAGTAGCGCATCGTGTGAACGCTATGATGAACTATGATCATTAGTATGTAAATAGTCGTAGCGATAGCGCTGCGTTCTGGCAACGCGTCATGTAGACTGGACTTACTGGGTTTTATTACAAACTGTCTAATTTTTAACACGCTTATATAAGTTCAGTATGTATCTATCAATGTATTAATCTATGTAACGAAATCTTTGAAAGTGATTTTAACCCACTTGCAGTAGTCTGATTGATCTGGAATTTTGCACATATATCAAGGACCGATGACAATGCAATAATAAAAAAAATAGGATTTCCAAGCGTGTTTTTTAGTTTTTGAACTAAGTAGATTGTATATTGTTGATGCTATGCTGTTTAATGATAGTTACGATCTTATGCAGTGCCGGGTTAAGCCAACATGTTGCATATTAATAGAAAAATCTCAGAAAATAATTGTTTTAGAATAGCGTTTCGGAATGGGATAAGGAATAACTAAATTTCTGAGGCCCCTAAAAGACTTACGGTCTTATTCATAATCACTTATCGGAGGTTTAAAAGTTCGCTAAAATCGGTTCGCGAAAATTGTCAAAACTTGTTATTCTATTATCTCTGCGATAAAATCTCCGTTTAAACCTCCGATAAGTCATTATGAATAAGACCGCTAGTATTTACTTCTCTTGCTTGGTTAATCTGCATAAGATCTTATCCAATCCCGTAGGCCAGGAAAATTACGTATTCTGGCATATAATGAATGTTATTTCATCAAAAAGTATAAATTATAAGAAATTGTAGCTTTGCTTGCCTGAACAGTAATCGATAATCCTAATAATATTATAAATGTGAATGTTTGTGAGGATGTTTGTTACTCTTTCACGCAAAAACTACTGAATGGATTTTAATGAAACTACAATAATGTAGCTTATACATCAGAATAAGTTAGAGACTACTTTTTATCCCGAAAGAATGCAATGTTCCCGTGGGATGATAAAAAACTAACGGATTTTTTATCCTTTTTACCGCGGGTAACACCGCGGAGTACAGCTAGTATGGATATAATACATAAGAAATGTATGTATGGATATAATAAATAGTATAAGAATTATAATTTACCAAAATACAATTATTTTTATGTAATAAAAGTTATTCTGTCACAACGTTATACTCAATTTACTACCTATTTATATTACTAACTTTAAGTACCGTCTGGTCTGAAAATAAGCTTAGTGATTGTGGAATAAGTACTATGCATTATATTAATTTTTTAATAATTTTGACATTCTGGGGGGTCTCTATTTATAAATATGAGTCTCGAAATAACTTTATATAGATCGTATAGTTAGATAAATATATATATAAAGGACATAGTTCGCTACAATGTCGAGATATATCTAAAAAAATGTATGTACTTCTGTGTGTACTTATATAAGCACTTAAGTTATACTTCTTTAGCGTACAAGATGGATATTTTTCTAAAATGTCTATACTTCACGTTAACGCTACGTTTAAGAATCGACTTTTTGTAGGTATGCGATTGCATTGTAATACTTACCATTTCTCCCAACACGCGAATAGAAGTATAACTTCTGAACCACAGATTTACCAAATAGAGTGTCTATGGCTACATCACCCACCCGGCTTGAAGCCACACAAATATCTAAGCGTGAATACGTATCTATGTGTGTCTCTGATACAGGCTACATACATCATATTATGAAAGATTAATAAAATTATCAGTCTGTACGATTTAGCCAAATTAAATTTAAGTGTCCTCAAGATTGAATGCGCACCCACTATTTGGTAGACCTGTGTTTAAATTAAATTAAAACATGATACATAAGTTCAAAAACGTAATATTTAAAAATATATAAATAATTTTGTGTTCATTCGACGTTGGATACTGGTGCAACTAAGTTAAACTTTAAAACTAGGCCCATATTCTTTATTACTCGTAATATTTTAGCGTTACGTGATATCTCATGGCGAGGGCATAAAATAATATTCTCTATGCTAATCTCGAAAGTTTTGAACATGGAAACTCATGGTATAAAAAATACTACGCTTGGTATTCTTAAGACGTAACATCGTTGTGGAATAAAACCACCTATTCACTGACTATGTACGTTCTTTCGTATATATTTATCTATAAAGTTTTACCCACTTGCAATAGGCGGATAGATCTTCAATTTTGGACAAATATTAACCTAAAACAATGCAGTATTGTTAGATTTTCAGGATTTTCAAGGGTTAGTAAATTGAACAACTTTTTTCTAACACTTGCGTGACTCATTTGTTAAAATAAAACTACTTTTTAAAAAGTAGTTTTATTTGAACAAATTGTTATAATATAGGCTGAATGACAAGGGAATCGTAAATGACTAGCTTAAGTGCAAAAATGCCAAGTACTGGGGATACCATGCCTAATATTTTAGTATATTTATTCGCTTGATAAAGAATAAGAGCCCTGTAATATTATATTAAAATATATTGCTATATATAAAAAAAATGTATGCACAAATCTAACATGTCCATAAAATGCTAAGCTTATGTATAGAACCTTGTCAAACAAGTACTTATGATAAGTTGTTTGTTTATTTATTTATATTTTTTAATAATTGGACTTGTTATAAGGCAAAGTATTTTATGCCAGTGACCATTTATGTAAAAAAAGAAAAAATATCTAAAATTATTTCTGAAAATGTGAGGAAATGACAAAAATGTTATTTATATTCAGTTTGTATTTTGTAACGAATATTGCACTTATTATTGTAATAGAAATTAGAATTTATGTTATTATTATGTACGATGTTAATTAGAAATTATTTAATTATAATGTTGCTTAGACATTATATGTCCGCATTGTTCATGTGTTATTAAATTCTTCAGTCGAATATCAAATTTTAACATAATACGGAACTATTTTTTTTTTAAACTAAACCATTGATTTGTATGTAACTAGATCTTTATTTAAACCGAATTTCTTTAACTCGTGTACCCATTGTATTGTTTAAGAAATATACTCACATTATTTACAAATTACTTGTTTTATTTAAAAACTTGCTGTTGTAACGTCTTAACAAATTATATATTATGCCATCTTGAACCATTCTATATATAAAAAACCGGATCAAAATCCGTTGCGTAGTTTTGAAGATATAAACTCACATAGGGACGTACATATAAAAATAACGACTTTGTTTTTTAATAAGTAAAGAAGTCCGTGTGGTGACTGATTAAGAAGACAATTTGTGATCACCCCATTTCCTCCCCAGGGTTCTGTAAAAGCCAGCTAAGCGATATTAACAGTTAACATGATTAACGCGGCGATAATAGGCCATAATCTCTTCCAAAATGGAGAAAGGCCGTCCTCAACTGTGAAATGTTAAAGGGCTGGAGAGAAAAATTTACTTTACTTACTTTAAAGGATTCTTTCTTGGGTTCTGTACCAGAAGGTAAAACAGGACTAAAACCACTAAATCTTTTTGATGATATGAATAACAGATATAGGTACTGATTCTACGTGCATAACCTAACTGAAGAAAAAACTATGGCGTATTTTGATTAATTGGTTATTTCGTTGTGCACAATTTTATTAATTAAAATCGTCTATGATCATCATTTAAATTAACATTGCCGAATTGGCATTGTTCATATTTTTTTAAACTCTTAATTCGAAAACCTTTTCGGGGAATAGAGTTTCTGTTCATGATCCATTAGTTTTTTTTTCGGAAAATTTGCTATATTAACGATTATTTTTTCAAAAAAGCAAATGATCTCTATTTGCCCTGGAAATGATCTACTTTAAATATTAAGGCGTTCTTAGGGATATACTACTCTGTGGTAGAGTTGAAAAAGGTCTACTATATCAACTTGGCAACTTTGAAAAAATCTATTGCAATCCGTCGTCTTATGTCTATCAGGAAAAGGCATTACACAGATTACGTACAACGATGACGTCACAACATTCAAAATAATATATTTACTATTAAAAAAAAATGTATTCTGCATATTTTAATAATATTGAAATTAGTTGCTTAAAATAGAATATTTTCTAAAAAAAAATACAACAAACAAACAGCAGGTCAAAAATTATGAACAATCTCAATTGTTCTATTGATACTCTCGATTTTGATTTAGTAGGTATTCAAGTTTAGTTGTGCAAGTAGAATCGGTACCATAGACTATTATATGTCATCACGCCGAACCTACCGAGAGTGCGGCAGTAACTAAGTATAAACCCGAGTGAAACGGCAGACATCAGTTAGTTAACTAGTCTCATAAATCCTAGTTCTAATATAAGAAAAGTATAAGTATTCCTATTTTACAGTCAATGGAAAAACCACAAGACTACATTTGCAGTTGAAGCGTAATTTTAAAATATAAAATTGCAACTGAAAGATGAGCGTGTGGTTTAGGTTAAAAGTACTCTGACATTTTATTTCATATTATCTATTGCATAACGTTGAAAACTGAGCGCAATAAAAAATTTGTTTACTTATGATGTGGACTTTACATATCCCTACTAATATTATAAATGCGAAAGTAACTCTGTCTGTCTGTTACGCTTTCCCGCTTAAACCTCTCAACCGATTTTGATGAAATTTGGCACAGACAATCTTTAGACCCTGAGAAAGAACATAGGCTACCTTTTATTGCGAAAAAAGAGATGTAAAGTTTTCTAAATTTCACGCGGACGGAGACGCTGGCAACAGCTAGTATGTACATAAATGTCTATACGACTGGACATCACTATAATTAAGGTACCAATTCTAGGTGCACAGCCAATCTTAACTAAAAAAATTAAAATTGATAGCGTTAATAACACAATTCGGCAATGTTACCTAACTAAACTTCCTTATTATAAAACCTGTGAAATATAAACTATCGATTTTAATTCATATAAATGTGTACAACGAAGTAGCCATTTAATCAAAATAATATAATTTAATAAATATAAATATTCACGGACATTTCACACAACGTCCTCTGGTCCCAAGCTAAGCTTATATGCTTGTGTTATGGGTACCAGAATACGGATATAAGAATAAAATAATTTATCTTAAAAAAGAAGTAGATAGGTATAACTTCTTTCTTTTACGCGAACAGCCTAGTGTGGTTAAAACATCAGCGAATATACATTCAAACATCTCTACAGATACATAGAGATACTAATTTTATAGTAGCTTGCTATAAATCTTGAAATATTACAATTTTAAATGAAAACTTTGTACGTAGATATTTTACTTAGTTATAAGCAGATGTCCCAAGCAGATGTGGTTCGTAAATTTAGAGTTTTTCTTTTGCCAGATGAATTGCAAAGGCGAATCGGTATTGCAGTTCAGATAATCGTTGTCCTACTTATATATTCTCGACATCCATTTTACGTATTTAAATACTTATTTCTGTTTTTTAAGTGGGGGTAACCAGGATTTGCTTTCAGAGAGAATTCTGGTATACAAATACGCAGTAACACAGTACATTTTGTGAGACTTCGAGACTGTTTTTGACATTTCAGAGGGAAATAGCCTCGATCAAATAATCATAGAATTAGAATGTTATCTAATAACGGAATAAAGGACAAAAATAATTCGCGATTTCAAGAATCTGTAGCTGAATAGGTACGTGTGAAATTCTATATGAAACTTATGTCCATAGCATAGAAATGTTTACGATTTTGGTTGATGGATGGCTGGATTTTGTTAAACCTACTCATTCAAAAGATTAATCTGGATACTAGCATACTTATACATCATACTACATCATTTATTTTTAATTGTCGAATATTATATCGTGTAAAAATGTCGGAAGTTTTATTTGATAGCCTTCATTCAGTTGGACATAACAGATAAATTGATGTTACGAAACATAAATAGCTTTTTGTATTTGATAAATGTCTCCCAGAACTTTTATACGAGGCGATTTTGCTGAAATCCTAAAGGACCTTCGGCCGATAATGAGCAATTAACTACATTTACTATTTCATTATCCGTCTTGTATCCAATATTAGCCCAAAATAAATGAGTTAACAATGTTGATGAACTGGAACTTAATAAAAGATGGTAGAGATCATGTTTTTATCTACACAATTATTAAACGTCTATAATTTTTTGTTTGGGTTAATATCGTATTGGTGATCTTATAGAAATTGATGTTATTTGTGTGGGAACCTAAATAAGTATGTTAAAAGATATTTCCAATAATTTATTGAAATTTTATACCCTAATCTATCCAATTAAAAAGAAAATAAGGCAATATCTATCAGTGGCAATAAAAATGGAATAATAATCTTAATAAACAAACATCACTCCTAGAAAATACTAGAAATTATAACTTTGCATCGTATCTATTAGGTACATATCGCACGATTGTTGCGTTTGCGACTAAGAATGATATAGGTCTTTATCTAGACCCCTAGGTATTCGTATATACTGATAATTTTTCTTTTGTATTCATAAAGTACGTTTTAGCGTAAAAAGACTATTATGAATAACAAGTTTTGACAATTTTCGCGAACCTATTTTAGCGAACTTTAAAACCTCCGATAAGTCATTACGAATAAGACCATTCAAAAATAACTAATTTCTAAAATAACTAGCAGTTAGTACAAGGACATTTGGTACAGTGCATTTAAACTGTACAAGCTGTCCTTGTATTTTGGATTGCGCTTGCGCTTAACATCAGGTAGAGTGCAGTTGTTTGCCCAACCCTAGCCATAAAAATAAATACACTTACAAAAGCACTTGACTAGGATTAGATACAAGTTAGTATTATCATGGGTGATTTCAATACATGCTTACTAAAAATCGACTTCTGTTCATCTTCCCTCTTAGCTATTTCTAAATCTCACAATCTTCATATTCTTCTCTTAGTGATACTAATCACCCTCCCAACTGTACCCCATCTTTACTTGACCTTATCTTTGTCACTTTTATAGATCGCTCTGTAGTACATGGACAGTCTGCAGCTGATGGCTTTTCATGCTATGATTAAATTTTTTTGTCGCATAAAGTTCGCCCCCCTAAAATAAAGCCAAGTCTAATGATGCAAAGAAGTTTTAGTGGTATGGATCTTAGCTGTCTGTGTGAAGATGCGCAAGCTATAAATTGGTCTCGAATTTTTAGTGTGACCGCTGTTGAACTACATATTAAGCTAAATAGTTCCATAGCCGAATCCATGTATTGTTAATAAAATAACTTTAGTGAAAATTTTTTACTTGAAAAAAGCTACTCTACAGCTTTAAGTATAAATAAAATCTACGAAAATGGTCCAAAAATTACAATTCAGAGATTAAAGTCAACATAAATATAGACAGTAGAAGTTATGTAAATTAGACATTGTCAAGGGATTTCGATTTGCATGACAAAGAAAATACAGATACGTTATTCGTACCCGTACATGGTATAAACATGGTATAAATATGGTATATATAGGTATCAGATAATATAGAGATAAATAAATAAATGGGTAAGCATTTCATGTCATCTTCTGATCCTAAATAAGCTTAATGCTTTTCTTGTGAGTATCAAATTATGGATAACGTAAAGAACTACTTTAAAATAAGCCCTATGTCAAGACGCGTGATCAACGCGGCATAGTTGACCATAATTCCTCCCAAAGTGGAAGAGGCCTGTGCCTAAAAGTGGGACGTTAATGGGATGGTGTGAGAGAGAGAGAGAGAGAGATATCTACTAATCTTATCTTTAAAATAGGATGACATTGTTCAGGTAAACCTAATTAGGTACCTAAACAGGTAATTTACAAATAACACATCGGTACCGTAACTGTAATTTTACACGTTTAACTGCCGCACTCAGAGACATTTAATGGTTACTTAAGAAGCTCTTTAGTATTGATTTAAAAAAGTTTTAACTTAACTTTTACTTTTTTAAATCAATATTAAAGAGCTCCCTAAGTAACCATTAACATTTAATGGTTACTTAAGGAGCTCTTTAGTATTGATTTAAAAAAGTTTTAACTTAACTTTTACTTTTTTAAATCAATACTAAAGAGCTCCCTAAGTAACCATTAAATGTCTCTGAGTGCGGCAGTAAGAATTTTTTTCTACTAAGTATTATTACATTTATCGGTTTTAAAGTAACTACTTATTTTGATCAATGAAGCCAACCTGGTATATACTCGTAATTATGTTGTATTTTGTATGATTACCAAACAATGTTGTTTAATTACTTGAACACGGATAAAGTCACAGGCTCGGCGATATCAGCTATAAACATAATGGTCTAGCAATGTTATTTTACTGTTGATATATTATGTAACATAATCCATAAATGGACAACTGGTTTCTGAAGTAGATTAATAGACTTGGCATAGAGACTTAGGGCGTATATAAAGTCAGATATCAGCCTCATCAGTGATACAATTCCCATTCGAGAATGGCCACTAATATGTGGAAAGAAAAAAAAAGAAAGAAAATATTAAAATTTCTAATATATTGTAAATTTCTTTTTTGGTTAAATTTTTGTAATTTTTGGGGGAGGGGGCGAAATGCAAGCGTTGTGTCGCTTGCATTTCGCCAAAAATTGCGCGTTGTGGCGTTTTATTGGGGAGGCATTTGTCCAACAGTGGATGTCAGGCTGATGGGTGGGATGGAGGGAGATGGAACTCCCACACCCCTTTTGGCTTCGCTTCAACTAAAAGAGTGTTTATAGCATGTATTTCCTAGAAACATTGCACCTTCATTTAAGCCTCTCAACTCTAAAGTCTCTCAACAGATTTAGAGCCGCTTTAGTGCAAACTACACCACTGCTAATTGTATTGTACTGTACGGGCTTTTAAACAAAGTGCAAAGTAATTAGCCCCGTGTAATATTTAAAGGATGGTATACAATGAAACTATTCATAATTTATAAATTTTTCTTAAAAATTTTCATACATTTCTTTAAATTATCATTAATATTCAAGTCTGCATATATATAAATGATAATTTTCATTCATACATTAATATGTAGGTATTTCATACAATAGTTTCACACATAGGGTACAATAGAAGACGTATCATCAGTATCGTGTTCTATGCGTCTCAAAAACGGCATCTAGGAAAGCTATGTTTTCATATTAGGCCTTAAACTAGCGTAGCATGTTTTAATTATGATATGACGGCCTTTGTGTGCTATTGGTTCCTGCAACGGACTACCGTTCACGAGGTCTCGGGTTCGATTCCCGCACGGGACCATAATTTGTGTGATATTTATAATTGTCATAGAAATGATTGTACTGCGACTGGGTGTTTCCTGTGTATTATAGAAAATAGAAATAGAAAAATTATTTATTTGTCTCAAAATATTAACAAAATGATAAATAAAGTTGAGGCTACCCCATTAAGTTATTAGGAAATACTTGTGTTGCGGTCGTCTCGCACTTCCCTTAAATATAACAATAAAGAAACAAATGATAAGAGTAGACAAAAATAAAATAATAATAATAATGTTGTATGCACTTAAAATTAAATTTATTTGGCAACATACTGTGTGTACCTGATGGGTGTATGTGTGTGTGTGTGTGTGTGTGTGTGTGTGTGTATGTGTGTCTGTTACTAAGTGTCATAAAATGCGTGCCCTCGCGCGGTAGCGCTCAGCGTGCGCTCAGCTTAATATAATCTGACCAGAATGTTTTCCGCTTCTTCGTACGTCCGAGTAAACCACTCAGTTATAATATTTTTACAGTTCTTAGAGACCTTAGGTTGAAAGTTTAGTATGGAGTTTATTTTATTATAAAAAAGGATGATTGTGTAAGATATTGCCGTTGAGCAAACGCCGAAAAAGTTCTTGGGGAAGAGGATACAACGTCTTTGCGCCTGTGGTCGTTACTAGATGGTTTATAGGGAAGAGTTTTGTGGAGGTATAGCGACATGTTTAAATAATATAATTTCCTTACACTTAAAATTTTACTTAATTTATATAGATCGACTGTTAAGTACCTAAAGGGTTTAAATAAATAAATAAATATTCACGGACATTTCACACAACGTCCTCTGGTCCCAAGCTAAGCTTATATGCTTGTGTTATGGATACCAGAATACGGATAGAATACATATACTACTTTTCTTTTGTAAATACATACTTATAATACATAGAAAACACCCAGACGCAGTACAAACATTTGTATGACATTTATGGATATCACACATATGATTATCATGACCGGGAATCGAATCCGAGACCTCGCGATCGGCAGTCCATTACATAAACCACTCCACCACGAAGCCCGTCGTTTAAAGTACATTACTTTTAATAGTGACCGCTGGGCTCTCTCCAGCTCAAGTAATTTAGTCTTGCTTGCACCGCCCCAAATCGGTATACAATATATGATAACAGACTGTGCTAGAGCTGTGTAAATGCTGTTTAGTAATTTAGGGTGCATTAAATGTCGCAGATTCTTAAATACCCATATCAATTTTCTAACTTGCAACATAGTAGCATCAATGTGTGGGTGCCAAGACAGACGTTCATCCACAGAAATGCCTAAATATTTTACATGAGTGACTCTGTTTAATAATTCACAAGTGCAACGAGAGTTATGGTACTCTAGATAAATACTCTTAGAATTAGTACACTCGTGAAATTTTATGCTAAAATGAGCGTTGGGTTGAGACCTCTGACTAGGGGAAAAGCATATGTCGTTGGTTTCAGATATGTTGAGGGTCAGCAGGTGGGTTCTTAACCATTGACTAACAACACCCAAACCATTTTGCACGCTAACACATACAGCCTCCCATGTATCAGCAGAGAAAACGATTGCTGTGTCATCTGCGTATGAGAAGATTTTGCCACCACAGGTCTGGAGGTTACAGAGGTCTTTAATATATATTAAAAACGGAGTAGGTCCGATAACTCTCCGCAGGGGAGAGTTATCGGACGGAGGAGCACGCCGAACTCAACAATTTCCTCGTCACTACACAGATTATCAACTTTAACCTGCTGTTTTCTGCTGTAGAGATAACTATCAAAAAGAGATAAGACTGTTCCTCTGACGCCTACAGCCTCCAGTTTTTGTAATAGAATGGGGATAGATACGGTGTCAAAAGTTTTTTTTATGTCTAGAAACAGTGTTATGCATTTAAGTTCCCCATCTACCCTGCCTACAATTTCAGAAGTCAAAGCTGTTACAGCATCTTGAGTGGAAATCCCCTGTCTTAATCCGTACTGTGAGTCTGAGAGAATTTTGTATTTGTTTAAATAGTTGACAAGTCTTTTATTTAACAATTTTTCTTTTTCTTCAATTAAAAGTATGTATTTACAAATAAAAATATATATGTAGTATATCCGTTTCTGATACCTACCCATAATTCAAGCATAGACATATAGCTTACTTTGGGACTAGAGGACGTTGGGTGAAATGTATTTATAATATAGCATATTCAAATCAATATTCCTCTTCTCCCCTTTTTCCCAGCTCATATAGCAGTCCACTCTTTGGTCCGGGCTTCCACCACTTCAAGAGTGTTTGTGGTCTACTATGGTTGGTATGGTAAGGCGCGTTGGCACAGGGTTTAGCTTCGAGATTTCTACCTATCACAGTTGATATTCACTGTTATTATCATCCCTTAGCTGGCTTTTAGAGCACCCTGGGAAGGAAATAGTGTAGTGACATTTGTATGCTTGATCCATCACCACACGGAAGATATCAATATAAAAAGACGTTACTGGTAACAAGGTAAAAGTGTCGATATGTAGAACTCTAGAGTAGTTAAGTATCTGTATTTTATTGAGGAATTCTGAAAGAGCGATTCAATATCTTCAATCTGAAATGAATAGCTACGTGTTTAGAATTCGTTTGAAGGTACTCGATACACTTTAAGAGGATTAGAACCTCTTTGAGTAGCATGTGTGTAGTTATGTTATTGTAAAACCAAGACGAGAATCAAGTTCTTAAATGAGTATATTTTCTATCATCTTGATATACCTACTTTCTATCTTTTATGATTTTTCTATTTTAGATACTTTGAAACGTTGTGTTATGGTTAAGTTTACGCTTGAATCGTCAATCAAAACCAAATTGTATTGTACACATTGGACACTTAACCTTAATCGTCATTAATTCATTATCATCATAACGTCATGCCTTTTCCCATGGGGGTAGGCAGAGACTATAGAGTGCCATCTCTTACGATCCAATCATACTCCTTTGACTTCATCCAAACATATACATCTAGTCATACATCCCCGACGGTTGCAAGTGCTAAATGTTGTTATATAAATATAATTTCATTTACTGCATATACCCCACTATCAAAATACTAACACTCTAAAATACTATTCCTAACGCAGTATGTATTATATTTAGAGACCATACAAGAAGCACAGCTGGCCACTCAACTATTCGGCATTATTCTTACACAGACACCAGAATACCTCTACAATAAGCTGACGTGGTCTCGTGATATTAATGATAGGAACACCCGGGCCTCGTCTTATTTGTTGAGAACGCCTAGGCACAAAACGGCAGCATTCCGTGGCAGCTTCAAATTCGCTGCCACCCACTGCTGGAATGTTCTATTACCACCGTTCCGTTTGATTAAATCTGTAAAATCATTTCATCGAAAATACAAAGATTTTTTACTTAACAGACAACAGGAGGCGACCTAGGGCCGCTTTAATTAAGTATGTTCTCGTTCTTGTATGTTTCTTTGTTTTGTATGTTTCTATTTCTCGCATGTTTCAGCTTCTTTTTGTATTGTGTGAAGCCTACCCACCTATCATTCTTTAAGTGCTTTTGATTGTATGTGCTTTCTTTTTTATTTTTTCTTCCCTGTTATATGTGTATGTTTATGATGTTTAATAACCCATTTTATAATTAATTAGTTTAAAGTAATTATCGTTAATCTTACTCTCAGCTGTGAATTGTCAATGAATTATGTATTAAGTGCTGTATGGCTTACTTGTCGTAATTTTTAAATTTTATGTGCTCTTGGCTTCACCTAGGTCATTCTGAAAATCAGCACTGTATCACGCTTAATGCAAGTGTGTTCAGCTTATGCTGAGAATGTACCTAGTTTTGATCCTCTACTTGATCTTATGTTAAAGTAATTATTATAATTTTATATTAAGTTTTTGTTGTACCTTTGATGTTGTAGAGTGATTCAAAATAAATGTTTTTTCTTTCTTTCTTTCTTTCTTTTCACAGCTATATATAAGTAACACACCTACCTCTGAGCTAGCAATAATCACCTTAAAGAAATAAGGCAGTAAAACAATATTATAAAGCTGAAGAGTTTGTTTGTTTGTATAAACGCGCTAATCTCAGGTACATCTGGTCCGATTTAATAAATTCTTTCAGTTTTGGATAGTAAATTTGTCGAGGTAGGCTATAAGTTATATAACATCACGCTACGACTAATAGGAGCGAAGCAACAATGAAAAATGTTGCAAAAACGGGAAACATTTTCTAAATTCCACGCGTACGAAATCGCGGGCAACAGCTTGTATTAAATAATCTGAAATCCTTGGCGTCACATATTAGGGCAATTTCGTATTGTTATATTAGTCAGTTGAGTGACTTTCGTTCTAATTAAGGGATACGGTATTTAAACGTTGGGAAAATGTCAGCATCCTATCCCAAAATAGCGGGGTGTCCTTACTATAGGACGTTATTTAGACGCATTTTCGCCTCCCTCAGAAGAAATAACAGGTACATAGGCTTACATTTTTCTTTAGCTAACTAGTTAAAATAAGAAACTAAGATAATAAATAAATAAATATTCATGGACATTTCATACAACGTCCTCTGGTACCAAGCTAAGCATATTATGCTTGTGTTATGGGTACCAGAATATGGATATATTTAATACATAAACTACTTTTCTTTGAATGATGACTAGTGTGTTTTAGTTAGTCGTCCGTTATGACACAGGCATTAAAGTTTTTCACATTTTCTTTTTCTGTTAATTTATTTTCAAGTTGTTCCCGGGAAAGTAAAGTAAAATCATTGCTCAAATATGAAAAGTTATTAAAGATTAATACAAATATTAATTAGAGCTTTTGTTAATTTGAATAGCGTCCATTTTCCGTATTTGATTTCGCCTTGTACTTTCAATATTACTCCCTCGACA
Organism: Orgyia antiqua; assembly: GCA_916999025.1. Classification (NCBI taxonomy): domain Eukaryota; kingdom Metazoa; phylum Arthropoda; class Insecta; order Lepidoptera; family Erebidae; genus Orgyia; species Orgyia antiqua. Next base: position 13,944,726 of record OU779863.1, on the reverse strand, counting down.
TGTTGCTCAATTTCCGGCCAAAGTCCTTGATTTGCGAAAAATATTTACATTTGTTTGAAATTGGGCAATATTACGTGTTCAACTTCGAATGAAAATGTAAATAATTTTCGTAAATTATTGTTTTTGTCGTGTCATTAAACTTAAAGTATTCTAGAACCTTACAATTTTCAGCAAAGGCCTCTTTTAAAACAGGAATGTGTTGACTCTATCACGCATACCCAGCGTAATGTTATGGTATAAGTTTTACTCGTAAATTCAAGGTTTCCCACTCTCGCTAGTGGGTGCCTATCATTATAAGTACTCATAGTAATGTAGAGAAGTACACAAAAAATAGAGAACATCACAAGACAAAGGCCTCAAGACATAGGCATCAAAACAATGCGCGGTCCTGCACCACTTGCATCCAGTACTAGTCACATGTGTATTACAGGGTCGGCGTAACTGAATACCCTTTCGAAGTCGACCATTGGTGAATTATTCTCTCTCTCTCTCCAGCCCATTTACGTCCCACTGTTGGGCACGGGCCTCCTCCACTTTGGAGGGATAATGGTCTACTGTGCCGCGCTGACCAGGCGTGTTGGCACAGGGTTTATTTTCGAGTTTTCCGTCTCTCATAGAGGATGTTATCTGTGTGCAATATCCCTTAGCTGACTTTTACAGCACCCTTGGGAGGAGATGGGGTGGTGACACTTGTATTGTTAATCCGTCACGGTGAATCACTATACCGTGAACAAATATGTTTGTGTTTCATATAGGTACTTAATCTTATATATAAAATTCACGTGTCACAGTGTTAGTTACCGTACGGCTCGACCGATTCTTATGAAATTTTGCATGCATATTCAGTGGGTCTGAGAATTGGCCAACATCTATTTTTCAAATCTTTTTTTTTTAGTATGGCAAAACAACGTTTGCCGGGTCAGCTAGTAATTATATAAAGTAAATACATAAATGTGTATACATTGGGTTATATAGTGTGCAGTCAAACGCAAATATCAGTCAGTAACATTGGAAATGAACAGAACTAATTTGATTAATATGTGTGTTAGCCGTGAGCGAGCAAGCCTGCAGGTATTTCAGGGGATGGTATTTCATTTCACAATATAGGTAGGTACATAATAGTAGGTACGTATTTAATTATATACGAATAACCAATTACGATGGCGTGCATCAAAATTTGTTACAGACGTCGACGCATTTCGGGTAATTATAATGAGCTGTCTTTTAGGCCCCCAGGTAAGACTGTTGTGTCAACAAATTATATAGAATGCTAGTTGTTGAAAGTTATAATTCAACGATTTCTTTTTTATATATGATATTCTGAAAAAATGCCGAATCATCACAGTTAAAGCTTTTAAGCACAAAATATATTGAAGTATCTATCTTGTAATAAATAAACGCATTGTAACTATTTATTGAGTGAAGATTCAATCTTGTTGAAAGTTACGAGGACATGATGTAGTTACTTATAGCACTAACTATATGGTAACTATCAAATTTAAAAAATAAGAAAATTTTAAAGTAATCTCTTCGGTTAAGCCTTAACGGTAGAACTTAAGTGCTTGAAATAATATCTTATGAATCTTTGCTAATTATTATTTAAAATTAAATAAATTTTAATAAAATTGACAAAAACTTAGGCATAGTCTGGTGTGAGAGTTTGTGATGTGATACTGAAAATTCTCCCCGCCCTCGAAATATTTTCACAATTTTATAGTATTCAACCCATGTATATTTAGTACTTGATACATAGTCAACAGTCTCAACAAGAAACGAAACGAAAAGTTAAGAAAACAATAGAATTTTGTCTGCGCCGATATGTGGTCAAAGAGAAGAATATGAAAAAAGAGTTTGATTTAAGTTTATTTATTTTCTACACGATCCTAAAACATTTTGTTTCTGTCCAAGCGAGAGTCAATATTCAATGATAGGCAATTAGTTTTCACAGATTTAATCTCATATTTTTGTCTTAAATCAATCTCAAGTTTTTTTATACCTATCAGCCAACAAACTGTGGAAAGAGATAGAGGTAAATAGTAGTTGAACTGAATCAGTAATTACTTTTTACACAGTTTTCAATTTACCAACCAACAAGAACGAACTAAACGACAAGTAAGTACAATGAATTGCTGAATCCGGATATCGAGTTCAGTTACTCAAACTGATCAGTAAGAAACTTATACAGGGTTACAAACGAAAAAATTCTGAAGTAGGAAGTTTTAGTACTTATTAGTAAGCGCTGAAGTTAAAGAAGTTTAAATAAAACTACTGTTTACTAATATCTCTCTCTCTCTCCAGCCCATATAGGTCACTGTTGGGGCCTCCTCCACTTTGGGAGGGACTATGGTCTACTGTACCGTACCGCGCTAACCAGGGGTGTTGGAACATTGTTTATATTCGAGTTTTCCATTTCTGTTATAGGATGTTATCTGTGTACAATATCCCTTAGCTGACTTTTACAGCACCCTGGGGAGGAGATGGGGTGGTTACACTTGTATTCTTAATCCGTCACCAAACGGACTTTTTACTAATATACACGCGTATATTTGTTTTAAATTTATACCGACGTTTCGGAGACCTTCAGCCACTATAGTCTACGGTTTTCCGTCACGTCAGGCTAAAATTTAAAACAAATATACCTACGCATCTAAATCTATAAAAGAGGTTTTCTTTGAATAAATGAGTCACGCAAGTGTTAGAGAATATTATATTATTAAAACAAAGTTGTAAAATAGTATGTAAGTATTTAATTAATTAATTCACCAAAAAATTAAATAACTTTCATTAAATAAATTGTTGTCCATTCAATCTAAATTTCTAATCAAACTCTTTCGTCTAATAACCGAACCTTGAAAGTTTGGTTAAACGAGTGCCGGTGATTAATTTCTGTAATGAAGAACAAACTTTTTATATCGATTTATTGTTCACTAGCCTTTTTGCTAGCGCTTTAAACCGCCTTAACATCGATATTCATACTTAATTATTGTAATACAAAAATATTTCAATATTTATAGACATTTTACACAACTTCTTTTGGTCCCAGTATGTAGATACTACTTTAATGAAATGTTTTTTTTTAATACTTATACACAAAGAGATAACACGTACATGCAGCTCAAATATTTCTATGACAAATCTATATCAAGTAGTCCGTCTTAACAAAAATCGATTATTAAAAGTAAATAAGTATTTTAGTTGGTTAAAAAAAAATATACTCAATAGATAAAATATCAAAACGGCTGTTAAAATACAAAATGAACAAGCTTGCAAACTTCAAGTTCCTACCTACACTACAGCCACACATACAGCAGTTTTGGCGTTAGTTAGGCGCCAATTCCCTCCTTTCTTGACAAAGATTACACTTCAAATTACTTAGTAGGTGTCTCGTACATTTTTGGAACCGTAGTAACATTATGTCAAAATATTTTACCTGTACACGTGCCTAAACGTAAAAAGAAAACTATTAAACTTTTAGTGTATCTACTTTATTTACCTTTCCAATGATAGAGGATCACTCACTTAGGTTCAATCTATTTAAAAAATAGGTACTAAATGAAAAGGCTCGATTGTTTCAGGTCTCTTTTTCTTGTAGACAGACAATACGGATAGCGACGCTCTACAAATTTTAATGTCCTAAATAGCCTTTCTTCATGCTATACAATATAAAACTATGGAAAGGATCTTGATGGGGTTTTTTTATATAGCTTTCTTTTCAAACTCCACGCATATGGAGTCGCTAGCAGTAGCAAATTTTTTCAAGAAAGTATTTATTACGTCTTTTTATTAGGGTATTTCAAATTATATTTGGTTTGGACAAGTGATCAGCTGTGATGATTGACATAAAAAGAGCGTGAATTTAAAAGTCTCTAAGTGAAAATCAAGCAAGGTTTAAGTGGATTGTCAGAATGGGATTGATGCCTTGACGACAGACTCTGAATAAGGAAATATTAAAATAAATAAGTATAATTTTTATTTGTATATTTAGATACTCCATGTAACAGACTGCCGTTCACGAGGTTGCGGGTTCCATTCCCAAACCGGACAAAATTAAATAATCATAATAAGTTAACTAATTATTAAAATAAGTTTTATTGAAATCACGAAACATTACAAAAAAAATTACCATAAAATAAAATTACATAAAATTTGCTTTTATTATTTATTTTCTTTCTTCTTTTATTTCTCATCCCATTAATAGATAGGGTCTTATATGCTACTCTAACCAGGAGTGTTGGTAAAGGGTTTAATTTCAGGTTTTCCATCTCTCACCAAAGATGTTATTTTGATATAATATCATTTAGGAGCTGTAAACTCCTTTAAAAGGATATTTAGTGAAGTCTGGTGGCAGACGAACGAACGGACATCAAGGTCTCAATAGTAAAAATTGGTCAAGTGCGAGTCGGACTCGCGCACGAAGGGTTCCGTACCATTATCTATGCAACATAAGGCAACGTTATTAGTATCGAGCAAGAAACGGTAAAAAAAATCAGTTTTTTGTATGGGAGCCCCCCTTAAATATTTATTTTATTTTATTTTTAGTATTTGTTGTTATAGCGGCAATAGAAATACATCATCTGTGAAAATTTCAACTGTCTAGCTATCACCGTTCTTGAGATACAGCCTGGTGACAGACGGACGGACGGACGGACGGACGGACGGACGGACGGACAGCGAAGTCTCAGTAATAGGGTTTCCGTTTTTACCCTTTGGGTACGGAACCCTAAAAACGGGACCCCCGTTAAACCTTTTGGTAGGAATTCTAAAAACACGATATCGGTTATAAGCATAATCATCTAAGCTACACAATGGGACATCAAAACAAACTTATAAAAATCTTCAATAAATTAAAACATACTTTGATACTTACTGGTCTTGACCGTTAATCGAAATTGAATTAGAATAGCACTCAAATTTAATGGATGGTACTTTGGTCAAATTATCGACATTTTCATTCCATTCCCTGAAATAATCTTTCATTTTAAATCGATAATATTTGAAACTAGGCGTTAGCAGACATTGTATTAGTCATAATAATGAAACAGTTATGGTTCTATCAATTCTATTGACTTCGGATATATTTATGCAGTTGATTTTTTTTTATTTAATTGACTTCATATGCACAAAAAGTAGTATTACAGGCGGACTTAATGCCTGAGGCATTCTAACCTTGGGTGGTACAGAAAAAATTAAGTAGTAGTTTATTAGTAAATTGAGTAGTTAACTCGAATAATTTTTACGAAAAGTGACTGTTTATAACCAAAGGTTCAACATTACACAGTAGGTATGCTTTATTCTAGCTGTTTTCCGCCCGACTTCGTACCCGTGGAATTTAGAAAAATTTCCTTGTTTTTGCAACATTTTTTCTTAATATAAATCTTATATATAAAATTCACGTGTCACAGTCTTAGTTACCGTACTCCTCCGAAACGGCTTGACCGATTTTCCTCAAATTTTGTGTACATATCCTCTAGGTCTGAGAATCGGCCAACATCTATTTTTCAAACTTTTTTTTTAGTATGGCAAAACAACGTTTGCCGGGTCAGCTAGTATTATATAAAATACGAAAATACTTTTTCCCCGACCGAATATGTTATTCGGTCAGGGAAAAAGTATTTTCGTATTTTATAAGTAAAAAGTTACAGTAATTTTTTTTTTAAAAGTGCTGTTTGCATCTGTCCTGTTTATATACCATTAAAAAGAAGACATTTTAGAGAATAGAAAAATAAAAAAAAGTGCTATCCCGCCGTATTTTCTATTGTTTTTCTATTGATTAAAATGAGCGAATGTAACATAGAAATTCGATACATTTTGATTTTTTTTTTAACTACTAAGGGAAAAATGCGACACACGCCACGAAAAAGATTTTGTGACGTTTATAGACTCAATGCAGTGCCGGTAAGAGTAGCACTAAACTGGTTCAAGCGTTTTCAGTCCAGCAATTTTGATGTCAAAGATAAGCCTCGCTCTGCAACACCAGAGGTGTCACTCGCGCGTCGCCGACCCTGCAGAAATCTTTTAATCCCTTTTTTGAAGAGCCCCATGCTGTAGTCCAATGGAAAAACTTCGGCAGGTAGTTCATTCCACAACCTAATTGTACGTGGTATAAAATTTCTATTAAATCGTACGGTACGGGATGGTAATGGTTCCAAGGTGTGCGAATGAACTCGCTGCCGATGCCGAGAGGTGCGGTGATAAAAATTTGCCGTTGGCACCATTTCAAATAACTCATCAGAACACAGCCCATTATACAGGCGGTAGAACACACACAAGGAGGCGAAGTCTCTCCTCTGACTTAAGGACTCAATACCGCCTGTAATCACGGGATCGTCGACAATCCTCACAGCGCGTCTTTGGATCGAGTCAAAAGGCCCAAGTTGGTACTGAGGAGCGCCCGCCCAAAGATGGCAGCAGTACTCCATGTGCGGCCGGACTTGAGCCTTGTACAGGGCGAGTCTTTGCCGCGAAGAGAAGTACCGCTTAGCCTTGTTGAGCACACCGAGCTTTTTAGAGGCCAACTTGGCCTTGTCCTCTAGATGATAGCGAAATTGGACGTCACTGGAGATGTCAACTCCTAAGATCCCTATGTGATTCGAGATGGTCAGGGCTGTGTTTTCGAATTTTGGCGCTACAGCAAATGGGGCTTTCTTAGCGGTGAACGCGCATACTTGTGTCTTAGTAGGGTTAAATTGGACTATGTTTAGTCGTCCCCAATCGGATATTCTAGCTAGAATAGTCTCGATTTCTGACACAAGTTTGTTTCGACTTTCCTCAACATCGGAACGAGGGATATTTGCACGGCCAGTGTAGTATGTGTCCCCGGTACTGTCATCCGCATAACAATAAATACCGTCAATTGATAGCATGTCACTGATATGCAGAAGAAACAGAGTTGGGGACAGCACAGAGCCTTGTGGGACGCCAGCATTAATGTCAAAATTAACAGAGCAGGTCCCGTCAACAACGGCTTTAATGCTTCTTTTAAACAAAAAGCTGGCAATCCATTTGCACAATCCCTCGGGGAGTCCGTATGATGGCAACTTCGCAAGAAGACTCCAGTGCCAGACCCGATCGAACGCCTTCGCCAGATCTAGGCTGACTGCCAATGCCTCACCTTGACTCTCGATGGCGGTTGCCCATCGATGTGCTAGGTACACCAAAAGGTCACCCGTTGACCGACTATGGCGAAAGCCGTACTGGTGGTCGCTGATTAGGTCATGACCTTCCAGGTGCATTAGGAGCTGATTGTTGATCACACGCTCCATTACCTTCGAGAGAAGGGAGGTTATGGCGATAGGCCTGTAATTCGATGGGTCTGATCTATCCCCCTTTTTAGGTACCGGATGCACGTTTGCAGTCTTCCACGAAGACGGAACACGCCCACTGTTGTAGGAAAGTTCGAAAAGACGCGTTAATATCGGACACAGCTCAGGAGCACAGTGCTTAAGTACCACTGCAGGTATGCCATCTGGCCCACTCGATTTATTCATGTCTAAGAAACGCAGTTTCCGCCGGATTTTTCGTTGTGAGAAAGAGATCTCCGGCATTGTAATGTCACAGGACGCAATGGTAGGTGGTAGTGCGTTTCCGTCGTCTAGTGTCGAGTTGGAGGCAAAGAGGGTACCCAGGAGATCTGCCTTCTCCTTTGCACTATGGGCCAAGCTACCATCTGGCTTCTGCAGTGGTGGTAAAGACGACTGACAGAAGTTTCCTTGGGCAGCCTTAGCAAGCGACCAAAAGGCACGACTCCCTGAGGGATAGCTGCATAGTCGCTTGCCAAATTTGCCAACAAATTCGTATTTAGCTCTGGCGATGGCTTTTTTGTTGGATCTCGAGGCAGCATTTAGTTTCCGTTTCGCATCAGAGACATTGGGATCCTGTTGAGTACGAGCCGTGGTCCAAGCCTTGTATGCAGCTTGCTTGTCTGCGCGAGCATTTCTGCAAGGCCCATTAAACCACGGTCGTTTTTTAACCCCCGTAACGGTCACTAACAGGTTGGGTATGTAACATTCCATTCCCGCGAGGATTCCTTCGGTTACGGCGGTTGTACAAGAACCAATATCCTCTGATGCGAAACAGAGCATGCGAAACAAAATAAAAATTTTCACACTTCTGCTGCTCTTATATTGGTCGCAGCGTGATTTTATACAGCCTCTAGCCTTCCTCGATAATTTTACTTTCCAACACTGAAAGAATTTTTCAATTTCAACCAGTAGTCTCTAAAATTAGTGCGTTCAAACAAACAAACAAAAAAAATCAGCTTTATAATGATTAGTATAGATTTATAGTAGTTAACTTACCTATAGCTTAATCTTTACAAAATCAACATGATATGCATATTCAAATATGAAAAATCAACATAGGAAAATTCACTTCTCTAGAGCGATGACAGCACTACTTTTGCAATTTTATGCTCAGCGAAACATAATAAGACGAAGCTGTCCTCTAACAAGCTTTATTTATAAGGGTCCCGTACAAAAAATAAAAGTGAACTACATTTTTAGGTCGGATTAGCCGGGTATCAACTTAAAAAAACAGCCAAGTACGGATAGGACTCGCAAACCGAGGGTTTGTATTATTATTAATAAAACATGTAAATAAACATTGCTAATTTTAATCAGCAGGTGATTAAAATTGCTAACTTTAAGTCGTCTCTTTTAATTTTATTGATTTATTTATTTTACAACTTTTTGCACACATTAAAAGATTTTCGTACAGTGGCGAACTTAATGCCAATGGCATTTTCTTCCCTTCCCTCCTCTTTAATTTTATTTCGAGTTCGATTCCCGCAATAATTTGTGTGATCTTTATAAATGTCATACAAATGTTTGTACTGTGTCTGTGTGTTTCCATGTATTATAAGTATGTATTTACAAAAGAAAAGTAGTATAATATGTAGTATATCGGTATTCTGGTACCCATAACACAAGCATACAAGCTTAGCTTGGGACCAGAGGACGTTGTGTGAAATGTCCAAGAATATTTAATTATTATTATTTATTTATTTTTTAGGTCGGATTTGCCGGGTATAAACTTAAAAAAATAGCCAAGTACGGATAGGACTCGCAAACCGAGGGTTTGTATTATTATTAATAAAATATCTTCGTCATACCGACACAATTAATCACACCGTCAATAACATGTAAATAAACATTGCTAATTTTAATCAGCAGATGATTACAATGCCGGTCCCTCCTCTTTAATTTTATTTCGAGTTCGATTCCCGCTCGGGACAATCATTTGTGTGTCATACAAATGTTTGTACTGCGTCTGGGTGTTTCCATATATTTTAAGTATGTATTTACAAAAGAAAAGTAGTATATCTATGTATTCTATCCGTATTCTGGTACCCATAACACAAGCATTTAAGCTTAGCTTGGGACCAGAGGACGTTGTGTAAAATTTCCATATTTATTTATTTTTATTTATGTATTATTACAATTATTTATTGTATTGTGATTTTTAATATTAAATTTATTGTTACAGCATCAACAGATATAGATACAAAATCGGTGATCATTTCGGTGATCATTTCATCATTTGACGGGCCTCGTGGTCTAGTGGTTCATATAACGGACTGCCGTTCACGAGGTCTCGGGTTCGATTCCCGGTCAGGACAAATATTTGTGTGATGTTTTTAATTGTCATACAAATGTTTGTACTGCGTCTGGGTGTTTCTATGTATTATAAGTATGTATTTACAAAAGAAAAGTAGTATATGTATTATATCCGTATTCTGGTACCCATAACACAAGCATATAAAGCTTAGCTTGGGACCAGAGGACGTTGTGTGAAATGTCCATGAATATTTATTTATTTATTTATTTATTTCAACTCTGTTGCTATCACCGTTCCTGAGATACAGCTTAATGACAGCCGGACGGACGACAACGAAGTCTCAGTACCTAATGGGGTCCTGTTTTACCTTTTGATACGGAACCCTAAACGATAGAAAATTTCTAGTTTCACACTCCCATCAAAGGCCAATAATAATGCAGAATAATAATTTGCTTTTAACAAAACCGCTTAAAAATCGTAAATATTCTTTCAAATTATTGCATTGTCATCGGTCCTTAATATGTCTGCAAAATTTCAGGTCAATCCGACATCTGTAAGAGGATGAAAATTACTTTGAAAGATTCCGTTAAACATAGACATGTACCGTTAAATACATATAAAATATATAAAGATAAAATGGAGGAGGCCCGTGCCTACAATAGGTCTGTAATGGACTAAGTAAAGAAAGAAGTACCTAACTTACTTCTCATTTTCAAGCAGTAAACTAATTTTTGTTTTAAAAATCGGTGCCTTTCTTGTAAACTGAGACAATTTCGATTAAATTTTCATACACTTGAATAGCAATTAGCATTTAAAATGTACTGGTTGTTTGTGAATAACAAGTTGTTTGTTTCATAAACACATATACTTTAATAATTTGATTTTTCTTTTATATTCCTAATACTTGTGAATCTGTAATACTAATCTTAATTCATAGGAGTCCATTGATGTGACGTGATACGATTATATTATATTTCTTTAAATACTAGCCGTTGCACGCGATTTTGTTCACGTGAAATTTTGCATGTACAACTTGAAGTAGGTTTTTTCGAAAGAATTAGTCCGTCCTTTCTACTATAAGTTCCAGAAATTGTAGCCTTTACTTTAAGTTAGATCTATACCAATATAATATCACTGAAAACTGCACTCAATTACATGCAGTAGTTTTGGCGTGATGCGCGTACAAACATACAGACAGATAGTCAGAAAGACAGACAGACAAAAATTCTATAAACCATTGTTTTAGATTCTATTACGCCAATAAGACCGCCTATTCTATATTTTTTTCAATATCTACAAAGTACAGATATCGACTTTTTAGATTTTTTTTATATGTATAGAAGATTAATATTTTGTGGCAAAAAATCTTAGTTCAAGGTTATGAAATTTATTTGGTATGTATTCATATTGCGTCTAATCGGTGTACGCCTGTACGGTAAGGGTTAAGAACACGCGTGTTTCTCTGTTTGTCTCTCTCTCTTTCTCTCTCTCTCATAACACGAATAAAATAATAATATATAATTTTTTTATGAATTGTTGAGTATCTATTGTACTATATAATAATTTATTATATAAAATTTGATTACAATTCCTTTACTAGTCGAAAGGAACTTCGTTGCATCCGGGTGTCTCTTGACATCTCTCAAGTTTTTTTGTTACTAATGTGGAGTGTCAAACAAAAAGAATACAAGTCACCTCCCCATGTCTTAACCGTGGTGGTCGTAAGAACCAATTGAGCATATACTCATGGAGGGTTAACGTCAGGCAGAACATGAAGTCATGTTAGTCAGGAAGAAAAAAAAAGGTCGTAAAAAATTCACTCAAATACCAATGCAACATGAACAAGTCAGTAGTGGTGTTGTGCAAACCCCGTATAACGGTATAAGGGCAGGAGAATGATTTTGTTATTGAAGTACATGATTTTATAATATTAAAGAGAGTCCGTGTGGTGACGGCCTAAGAATACAAGTGTCACCCAGGGTGCTGTAAAAGCCTGCTAAGGGATATTCTACACAGATGACATCCTCTGTGAGACATGAAAAACTCGAAAGTAAACCCTGTGCCAACACGCCTGGTCAGCGCGGCACAGTAGACCATAATCCCTCCGAAAATGGAGGAGGTCTGTGCCCAACAGTGGGACGTTAATGGGCTGGAGAGAATGAGTGACAATCATACACCCGAAGTAAGCAGTTACTATAATATATCGCTCCACTGCCCTTCGACATTCTTCAAATTGTAATTTTTGTAATTTTGGAAAAAATGTAAAGGCTCTAATCGTAATATAGCTACGTAGTCCACGTAAAACCTAATATAGCTATAGTAGCTATGGACGTTTGTAAGACCATAAGTGTCTCTCGCGTCACCATCTCTGTAGGAACCATTAAACATACATTCGATGAACCCCATGCCGTAGTTCTTTGCGAAAACCACGGCAGGTAGATTTATTTACAGATATTTTTTGCAAAATATATAACTAAGAAGTCATAGTTTACTAAAAATGTAGTCTACTAACCAAAACTAATAAAAGTATCGTTAACACAAAGAACTGTTGGAAAAACTGAAATATAAGAAATACAGTCGGACATAAGCAGTTGGTAATAACTTTTTTATCTGTCGCTGTTCAATAGTTTTAGCCAACTTTCGTATAATATGAATACTTTTCCCGAACAAGTAACTTTTCTAATAATAGAAATCACAAGAGACAGGATATTTTCAGAACGTACTTGACCCCGTATATAGGAAGGTATCTTAAAGCGCTTAAAGCGGTTAACAATAAAATAAAATAATAGTAGCTTCAAAAAACTTAATTTTAAACTTTTTTGTATTTGCTTTTTAATGAGCCACTTACGGAAAACATTTTCTATAGAAACGTGGGTTAACGATAAATAATATCTTACACAGAACAGAGAAAACAATCAGTCTGTATTCGTAGGTTTGTTGTGTTAAGTTTCTCTTTGTTAGTCCATAAACGTCCTATTCCAGCATAACAGGGCTTCTCCAAAACGAAAGAGTACCCTAATATGGTCTAGTTTAACACGTCGAATGATCTTTAAGTATGCTCGTTGAATATTTTTTGTAGAAAGAGGTTTTATTGATATTTTCTTATAACAATATTAAGAAAACTGTTTAGTAACTAAATTACCATAATACATTTTAATAAGAATTTAATAAGGTCTTTACTTTGAAACCATTGAAATAAAATTGGATAGGCGGTCGTTATTGGCGTAACAGAAGCTAAAAAAATCGTTTATACATTTTTTGTCTGTCTGTCCTTCTATCTGTATATTTGTACGTGCGTCACGTCAAAACTACAGCATGGAAATGAATACCGTTTGCAATGACATGTTGGTAACTACATTTAACTTTAAGTATAGGCTACAATTTATCGCGGGATAATATCTATTTCCTTCGGGAAAACCTGTATTAAGTTTCTTGTTGCGCAGTCATTCAAATTTTCACGCGAACGAAGTCGCGGCCAACAGCTAGTTATACAATAAACGCTTTCGCCGAGGTAGTAACTTTATTTGTTGAATTCTAGTACAAAAGATTCTTATTCTGAAAGACGTTATAAAGGGGCTACACAAGTGTGTTGGACATAAAGAAAGAAAGTCGTTAATTTCTTTAATCAACCTAATTTAATATAGTAGAGCTTAACTATCATTTATCTGTTCGCACTTTGAGCTGGCTTCTCATCAATCTTGTTAAAGGATTTCTTAGTAATCTCGCCTTTTCTCTGTAAAAAAATACTATTGTATACATTTTACTAAATAATGTGTTAATTTATTATTTAGCTTAATCTTATATGTAAAATTTACGTGTCACAGTGTTAGTTACCGTACTCCGCCGAAACGGCTTGACCGATTTTTATGAAATTTTACAAGCATGATCAGTAGGTCTGAGAATCGGCCAACATCTATTTTTCAAAACTTTTTTTTTAGTATGGCAAAACAACGTTTGCCGGGTCAGCTAGTCTTCTAATATATAAAATTTCCATGTCACAATGTTAGTTACCGTACTCCTCCGAAACGGCTTTACCGATTTTTATGAAATTTTACATGCATATTCAGTAGGTCTGAGAATCGGCCAACATCTATTTTTCAAACTTTTTTTTTAGTATGGCAAAACAACGTTTGCCGGGTCAGCTAGTCTTTCTTCTAATATATAAAATTTCCATGTCACAATGTTAGTTACCGTACTCCTCCGAAACGGCTTTACCGATTTTTATGAAATTTTACATGCATATTCAGTAGGTCTGAGAATCGGCCAACATCTATTTTTCAAACCTTTTTTTTTTAGTATGGCAAAACAACGTTTGCCGGGACAACTAGTTTTATATAAAGTTCAGTAATTAAACTCTATGAAAGTCTAAAACATAAAAATTTTGGAGTTTGGATGTTTTAAGACATATTAATACTTCGATCGATGTCCGAACGCAAGTTAAGAGGGGCTATACAATATTATTTAATGCCTAAATTGGAGCTGTCTCCAATTTAGGCATTTCCAATTTAGGTATTGCTATTCCTATTCCCGAGCACTGCGTCGAAAGGGACAAGTATAATCCAGTCAGATTTTACCTACTAAATCACTGAAAAAAGACGTTTTGTAGTCTGTTGTATTCTTTGTGGAAAATTAACAGATTTTATCATTTTTACGCAATATTATAGATGAAGAGCATATATATGCTTCTATTAATATCTTTTTGGGAAAAACCTTAGAAAATTCGTGTGACAGAGGCTGCAAATTCATCTTAAGAAACCGTAAAAATGCGATTTTTGGATGATCATATTTGTTTTAGTAATCGTATTCGGAAAAATTAAAGCACCTTGACACTGTGAAAAAAACGTGTTGCTCTAGTCTAGACGCAATATAGTCCATTTTTTGTATGGAGCATTTTTTGCTATCGTGCCCAAGGAGACTACTAATAAGGCCATGTTCAGATGACAACATTTTGACGCGCGTTTACAAATCGCGCGACTAGACATTGGAGTATTTACATACAACCGATCACATGAGCGCGCGTTAACGCGCGTCAGCGAGCGTTGACGCAGCGCTCAGAGAAAAGTCTCTAGACACGGGCGATCGCGCGTTGACTCGCGCTTTGACAGCTATGTAACATCTGCTGACTGTTCAGAAGAGCGCGCGCTGCCATCGTATCTTCTATCTATTCTGTGCTTCCATCACAATTGCATGTTTTTTTTTGGACTTGTATTTGTATTCAGTTCAAAATGAGTGAATCAGATATTGACATCGACTTACTAATTGACAAAGTCAGGAAAAGGCCAAAGGCCAAGGAAAGGGTTATGTCGTCCTGGATGAATTGAAACAAATTGTCGAATGATTATAGACATTCTGAAGTAATTAAAGAATTTAGATTCATTGTCTCTCAGATTCGAATATAATGTTGCAAACAAACTAGGTATTTTTTCAAAATTGGGTGAAACCAATGTGTGCGTTTCCTTTTGCCAAATTTTTTTAATAACAACCACAAAATAATAGTTTCTTCTACGTCCATTTTCTAAATTCTATCGATACAGACTCAAGTCAGACTGACAGCTCCTCGCAACGCACGTTAGCGCTTGTTATCTGAACTCTTTATAAATTTGATCGCGCGTATATCCGCGTTAACGCGCGTTACATGTGAACTTAGCCTTATCAATCCATCAATCAAAATAATTTATTTCAGATTTAAAATACATACATCTTTAAATCCATAATAATATATAAAATAATATAATTAAAAATTAGTGCTTACTATGTCACAACATATTTTGTAAAAATGATCTTAATTTAAACTAAACACATAACATACAGAATCACAAATTAAAATCCCACAAAATTATAATAAAAATATTAATAAAATAAAAATAGGTCATATAAAATAGTCAGCAGTATTGTTAAAATAAATTTCATATAAAATTAAAAATAAAATAGAATATTATGTACGTTACTGTTTTTGCCAATAATTACATAAATCAATTATAAAATTTAAACAATAAAAATAAAAAAACAAGAGATACAGATTTAGATTACAGATTACTTAGATTACACTTTTGAATCTTATTACGATTGTAACCTTTTTACTAAGAAGTTAATTAATAATATCCAACTTCAATCAATTTTTATGTATTAACAATAAACATAAATTTCCGTTCTCGTAAATCATAATATCTAAAATATTACATTTACTATCAGTATTCATTTGAACGAATACACGAGACCTTGATCGGCGGCGGCGTATATTATTCGAACTGGATGGTTGTATGGAATATCATTTTAGTAAAGAGGACGTTCAATTGATATAGGATAACAAAGTCTTTCTGCAATATATCTTTTTGACACAAGCTCTATTTGAAAAACAAATGGAGGAACATTGAATAAAATAAAAGTAAATATGTCTCTAGTCTCTATAATTGGATCGCGAACATTGTAACACTATTCACTAACAAAGTAAATTCTAAATAAAATATTTGCTACTAACATTATTACTAGAATTGAAAATTTTATTTCATAGTAGAATTAGTTTTTGAATATGGGTATAACAAAAGAACTGTTAAAGCTGGGAGGGTAAAACGTCAAGCGTAAAACGCCGAGCTTAAACTCAAGTAAGTAAGTACTTTTAAAGGAACATGAAAGGCTTGCCTTAGAAATGCTAAAGAGTTTTCTGTTAAAATTGAACATTTGTACATAGTTTATAAACAATTATTTGCGTGTATTTTTGAAGTTTTACTTATTTTGTAAAATAAGGGTAAGGGAAAATGTTGAGAGTAATTTTGCAAATAGCGTCTCAAAATTTGACTCTATGAAGTAAGTTACAAACGTAGGGGTTCTGCGAATTTTTTGTTCCAAATGTAGAATAATGCGCAGGAGAAACAATGAATGAAGTACATCTGCTTATATGAGTAGGAACATCCTTATTAATTTATAAATGAGTAAACAAACCATAGTGCGATTTAAAAAAAAACTGTACAACGCCACCTATCGAGTGATATGGTAAACATCTGTTTGATAAGGTTTAATTTCTAAATTCCGCGCGTACGTAGTCGCGGGCAACAGCTAGTAAGTACATATTTTTAAAGGTTGCGGATGTCTTAATCACATATTAGCTGTATATCTTCCTTGACTTTCATATAACAAGTTGCATTACTTACTTTGGAGGTCAGGAAACAATAATTGTGTTAGTAATATAAAGGTTCAATAAAGGTTTTTTTTTTCTGTTTTTTTTTTATTTTACTGCTCAGGTTTACTCTCAGCAAGCTACCTGGTGTAATGAAACTCGTTAAGAAGTAGTATAATTTCAAACAACGCTTCCCTTTGCTATCAGATATGAGATAAAATTCAAAGCGCACTTAACAGTCAGTGAAAAATAAAATAATGGTTACTTTACATACGACACTGTTATAAATTGAATCGTAAAGTAGGCGACAATTCGTCTTTATTACTTTTTCCTACAACTACGGTTTAATATGTACCAAAGGTGTAAAAGATTTTGTTGTTTTCGAAGATTCGCTATTTTATTTAATGCCTTCTTATTATTTAATTTAATAAATTCAAAAAAGCCTCAATAAAGTGATAACTACGACTCCACCATTTCATATTCATTTTATTCGATTTAATCTCAACATTTATTTATAAAAAAAATCATAGAAATAATCTACATATTCAGACCACGAGTCTTCTTTTTAATAAATCTAAAAGGCATTAACAAATCTAGAATCGGAAGAGGTGGTCGCGGTCTCTGGGTACCGGCCCGCCGCGCCAAACGTGACGGGGGGCCTAATGCTCCCCCATCGGGTTGGGCCATGATAAGCGGGGCCGCCCCTCACCGGGTCATGGTGAAGCTCAAGGCACCATCATGGCCCGTCAGGGCAAGGCGAAGAAAAGAAAAAAAAAAAACAATCCCATTTTTTTCCCAGGGATCCATAGGATATGATCCTCTGTGAGAGAGAGAAAACTCGAAAATAATTTCTATGCCAAGATTATTCTACGCCTCCAGGTCAGCGCGGCACAGTAGACTATAATACCTCCCAAAGTGAAGGAGATTCGTGCCCAACAGAGGGACGTTAATGGGCTGGAAAAAAGAAAAGAGAGAAGAAGAGAGAAGAGAAGAGAGAAGCTAACTATAATTTGTTAACACTAGCACTATGGAAATAAATAGGTATTTGCAATAAGGTAATTAAACGATGTTTTTCGTTTAGCTTTTCAATTACAACTAGAACTCGTTATTCAAGTTTCTCTTTTGACGAAAGAACATTCATTTATCTTTTACGTTATTCTCCCCAGCTGTTTCATTTTGGCCAATTGATAACACACAAGTAATGAGAACTTTGACTACGTTTCGTTTTTACTTATCCTAATATACAATTTATTTCTACATTAATTTATAAATATTTTGCGATTGACTCGCTATGCTTTTACTAAATAAACTAAATTATAATGGAAAAAATGATAACCATAAGCGGGACTTGAACCCGCGACCTCGGAATGCCGTTCCGTCGCTCTCCCAACTGAGCTATTATGATCCACGCAAATGTTTACCAAATTTTTCCACTACAATCATCTCAACGCGAGTTTTAACATCGTGCGATGTTTTTTCGTACAACGCCATCTATTGAGCGGTTTGCACCAACTCCATCAATCGATCAGTTAGTGTTCTTTACAGAACACAATTGGACCGAAGTAGGTCGGAGGTCGCGGGTTCAAGTCCCGCTTATGGTTATCATTTTTTCCATTATAATTTAGTTTACAATTTATTTGCTAACTTTACTTTTTCTCATAACTACTCCTTACTACTAGTAGATTATAATATCATTTTAATATTTGCCTATATTTTTAAAATACCCGAAATAGATAAAATATTTAAAAAAGAATTGATTTAATTTGTAATTTAATACTAATAGCAAAATAAATACTTACAAAATAAGACAAAATCTTATTATAAACCTAAGCTTTATAATGGAATCAGGTTACTATGTAGTCCCTATCAATCGACAATGTACATAGAACTCTAGCATCAAGTATACCCGAGGTCTCGGGTTTGATTCCCGGTCAGGACAATCATATTTATTTATTTATTAAGTATGGCAAAGCTGTCAGCGTTCATCTATATAATATATGCGTAGAGCAAAATATACTCAAGCGTTCCAGTCACTTGAGGCGTGTCGGTAAGTCAATTTGCCAACTCTTTATATGATACGAGTTCAAGCAAACTTTTGTATATGTATTCCTCATGTTTATATTATACTCTACGATTTCAAATCTCAATGCCTTGTGGGACACGAGTCTTTATACACTCGAATCTATTGCTCAACTTACTGTCATAACTTCCACTGCTGAAATCTGTTTTGATTTGTTATTAGAGTTGGGAATTGGAACTTCCGTTTCTCGAAACAATAATATCAATACCCCATTTTTCACGGTGTGAGTACGCTGAAGTGCCAATGGGCAGGCCACATCGCTCATAGGACTGATGATCATCGGGGACGAAAAGTTCTAGAGTGGCGACCACGGACCGGACGATGCAGCGCAGTGCGGCCTCAGACAAGGTGGAACGACGATATCGTTAAGAGGGTACTATACTCCTAATTTAGGTATTTGCTTTAGGTATTGCTATCCCTATTCCCGAGCGCCGCGCTGAAAGGGACAAATATAGCTGAAGCAGATTTTACCTACAAATTCGTTGAAAAAAAGATGTTTTGTAGTCCCCTTTTTTCTTCGCGAAAATAAACTGATTTTTTTTACGCTATAATATAGATGAAGACTATATCTATGCTTCTATCACTTTCTTTTTTGGTAAAACCTTACCAACATTAATTTATTAATATTTTGCGATTGACTCGCTATGCTTTTTACTAAACAAACTAAATTATAATGGAAAAAAATTGGTCAAGTGCGAGTCGGACTCGCGCACGAAGGGTTCCGTACCATTATCTATGCAACATAAGGCAACGTTATTAGTATCGAGCAAGAAACGGTAAAAAAATCATGTTTGTTGTATGGGAGCCCCCCTTAAATATTTATTTTATTTTATTTTTAGTATTTGTTGTTATAGCGGCAATAGAAATACATCATCTGTGAAAATTTCAACTGTCTAGCTATCACCGTTTTTGAGATACTGGGTACGGAACCCTAAAAATCATGTTTGTTGTATGGGAGCCCCCCTTAAATATTTATTTTATTTTATTTTTAGTACTTGTTGTTATAGCGGCAATAGAAATACATCATCTGTGAAAATTTCAACTCTCTAGCTATCACCGTTCTTGAGATACAGCCTGGTGACAGACGGACGGACGGACAGCGAAGTCTCAGTAATAGGGTCCCGTTTTTACCCTTTGGGTACGGAACCCTAAAAATGATAACCATAAGCGGGACTTGAACCCGCGACCTCGGAATAGATGGCGTTGTACGAAAAAACATCGCACGATGTTAAAACTCGCATTAAGATGATTGTAGTGGAAAATTTGGTAAACATTTGCGTGAATAGCTCAGTTGGGAGAGCGACGGAACGGCATTCCGAGGTCGCGGGTTCAAGTCCCGCTTATGGTTAATATTTTTTCCATTATAATTTAGTTTGTTTAGTAAAACCTTACCAAATCTAGATGCTGCAACTTTGTCTAAGGAAAACCGAAAAAAACGGGATTTTTGGATGGTCATATTTCTTTTAGTTATCATGTTTTGAATAAAAAAAAGTGATATAAGCATAGATATATTATATATACCTTTACATTACCTTGACAAAAATTCGTTCCTCTAGAAGCAATATCCACGAAGAAAAAACGGTATTACGAAGTCCATATTTTTATATGGAGCAAAGTTTGGTATCGAGCCCTCTTAAGGTCATGGAGAGTCGGGAGGGAGACAGCGCGGCATAGTTGACCAAATACCATACCGAAGTGAAGGCAATTGCCAAATGGTGAGACATTAACAGGCTGAGACGTATTACGACGCCATCCCAATTTACTTAAGTTACCTTTTTTGCACAAACACCGATTTTCAGAAATACAATACCCACAAAACAAAATTCAAATTAACTTTTACCCCTATGTTTATCACCTAAAGGTTATATTTCCAAAAATCCTTTGATCCTGTGCTCTCATCGTGCAAGTGGCAAACACATAACGCAGCTTTGACTGTAAACATCATTATATGCTTCTAGCTAATACCCGCGATTTCATCCGCGTTTTATAATTATTAAGCTCTCTCTCCTTCACTATACACCAAACCCTAACTAATTATACAAAAAAGGAATCCTCTTGAACCACTCTATCTATTAAAAAAAACCTCATCAAAATCCGTTGTGTAGTTTTGAAGTTATAAGCTCACATAGCGATATACATACGAAAATAACGACTATTTTATAATAAGTAAAGATTTGTTTTAGTATGCAACGAATGTAATATACAAAAGTACTGTCTCGTTAAGGTGTCTTGAACTACCAACCTCTAAGTTTATCATTTTGTCAAATCTACATGATTTACCTACATAATACGTTCACACCTTTGAGAGTTCTAAGAGAAGCTGCGTTTCATCAAAAAACTTGAATTTTTGGCACGTAACATAAAAGTTAGTTGTATGTTTTGTTATTAGGTATGCTACGTGCTCCACCTGTTTTTCACGACTTCATCTAAATAATGTTAGTAATGATTGTTATATTATTATATTTCTAATAAACTTACATTTGATTTGATTTATTTTCGAGCTTTTCGTCTCTCACAGAGGTTGTTTTCTGTGTGCAATATCCCTTAGCTGACCTTTACAGCACCCTTGGGAGGAGATAGGGTGGGGACAATTGTATTCTTAATCCGTATTTGGTATCTACGAGAAAGTACTAGCTTTATTTTTAACTAAGTTAGGAGTGACAAATCATTCACATTCTATTCGAAAATCTACTGATACATACATAATATCATAAGAATCTCTCAAGACTGGCGACTAACAATGTGACGTGAAAATTTTATTTAAAAGAAAATAGATGCAGTGTAATATCACTAATATTGTTACCAATTCAACGTACACAACTAAACTAAACTTAACTAAAAAAATAAAACGACTATGGTGTATATTGATTAAGTGGCTATTTCTTTGTGCACATTTATATTTATTAAAATTGTTAGTCTATAATACACAGTTTTATCCGTGTGGTGACGGATTAAGAATACAAATGTCACCACCCCATCTCCACCCAAGAGTAAAAATGAGCTAAGGGATATTGCACACAGATAACATCTTCTGTGAGAGACGGAAAACTCGAAAATAAACCCTGTACCAACACGCCTGGTCAGCGCGGCACAGTAGACCATAATCCCTCCCAAACTGGAGGAGGCTGGTGCCCAACAGTGGGACGTAAATGGGCTGAAAAGGAAGAACAGGAATACACAGTTTTTATAATAAGAAAGTTCGATTAACATTGCCAAAAATTGTCTCATTAACTCTATCAATTTTTATTTGTTAGTTAAGTTTAGTTTAGATGTGCACGAAGAATTGGTATCATTGTATCAAAAAGGCGCAGTGCATAACACCCATATTTAATATAACATAGAAAACATTTACATATGGCTAAAATTAATATTACGCCCGCAGAGGATGATCGATTAATGCTTGTAAATGGCCGCTATTAAATTCACAGCGTACATATTTTTTTCATGTCATGTTTGACGCTTGTACTACGTTACATTTTTATAAAATTTACGTGACTACTCATAATGTATCATTGTAATGTCTGAATTTTATGTTATATAATGTCCAGGTTTTAAAAAAGCGTTCAAAATCTACATTTTTATGTTCAGAACTCATTTGACGAGCCTCGTGTACGAGTGGTTCATGTAACGTATTGCCGTTCACGAGGTGTCGGGTTTGATTCCCACTCGAGACTATAATTTGTGTGATATTTATATGTCATATAAGTGTTTGTACTGCGTCTGGGCGTTTTCTATGTAGGTATTATAAGTATAATATTTACAAAAGAAAAATAGTATAATAATATGTATTATATCCGTTATCTGGTACCCATAACACAAGAAGCGCGGCAGGTTCGAGGGCCTGTTGCGCCAACAGCGGCGGACGACCTCTCTCCACGAGTTCTGGGGAGAGGCTTTTTTTTTATAGCTTGGGTAGGCAAATGACCACACTCCACCTGATGTTAAGCGAAAGTGTAATCCAGACATGAGGACGGCTAGTACGTTGTCAGAGCACTAGCCGCTTGAAAGACCCCATATTGTAATTGGCGTTGGTATGACGGGGGGCCTAGGGCCCGCCATGTTACAGTGAGCCCCCACCGATAGGGGGTCCCCCTGGTCTGGTCACGGTAATACCTGAGTGACTACCATGGCCCGGCCAAGGGGCGAGGAGGAACACCGTGGGGTTTAGTGGGTGTTCGGGTCCGTTTCTGACCCGGGAGTCCAACACAAAGTGAGTAAATGTATTCCCCAAGTAAAGCAAACCCATAACACAAGCATATAAGCTTAGGTTGGGAGGAGAAGACGTTGTGTCAAAATGTCCATGAATATTTTACTATTAATTTTATTTTTAATAACACAGACAAGTACCTGATATTTTAATAGCCAAGACTATTATTATGTTAATAATTAGCTAAGTAAAATGAAAGCAAGTGTAGTGTATTTTTAGTGAAATGGGTATAAGGTTTAACACGTTTATACATAGGTTGGTATATTAATATCATTATTTATAACATTTTTTTTATTTTAGTTTACATTTCTAAATTGTGTTGTTCTTTTATGTTGTAGATACTATTTTTGCTTAGATTAAATCTACTTAATAAATCAAATTATGGTGGAAAAAGTGAAATGCCGCAAGTGGGACTTGAACCCACGACCTCGGAATACCGTTCCGAAGTCCCACTTACGGCATTTCATTTTTTCCACCACAATTTGATTTATTAAGTAAAAGCATAGCATGTCAAATGCAAAAATTAATAAATTACTTTAATAATGAACGTCGCGTCATTATTTCAACCATTCGTATTCTGGAAAGAATACTCAAGTGTTGGTCGAGATGGTGTAAAGCAATCTTGATAGATGGCGGTGTACGTAAAAATATATAAACTCATTCGAGTGACAGATATGGTGGTTAATTTGAGGTGTTGCAAGTAGACCGCAATAAGCTCAGTTGGAAGAGCTTCGGAACGGTATTCCGAGGTCGTGGGTTCAAGTCCCACTTGCGGCATTTCACTTTTTCCACCATAATTTGATTTATTAAGTAAAAGCATAGCATGTCAAATGCAAAAATTAATAAATTACTTTAATAGATTAAATTTAGTTTAGTTGTGTCAGCAGAATCAGCAATAATTCTTCTAATAAGACGTTTAATCATTAAGAGGATACCAAAATAGCTTCGTGCATTTTTCTACGTACGAAGTTTTCATTTGATCTTTAGATTGAATGGCTAGAGCTCTAATTTTTAAGTATATGTTTTTTCAATATATAATCTAGGATCGTATAAACTCAGAATCGCGATTGAACAAAGTTTTCTCGTTAGAAAATCTTAGCGAAACAACCTCTCTCATTTTTTATTTTTTTCATTTGTCGGTCTATTATCGCGTATTAACTAATGAAATAACTTTCAAAACATAAGTAACTATTATATAGAAACACGTAAACCGGAATTAAAATATATTTAGTAGATTTTGAGTAAACAAAAAAAATATCCCTAATTCTTCATTTTCTATACCTACTAGCTGTGTTAATAGGTACATGTCGACGATAATATTGATGTAGGCCCTTAACACGCTTTTATTAGCTCGGCTCGGTATGTAGGTAAATCAATGTATTATTCTATGCAACGGAATCTTTGAAACTAATTATCACCCACTTGCAATAGTCGAATTGAAATGTTGCATACTTATTAATTAAGGACGCATGATAATGAATTAATTAAACAAATATCCAGAATTTTTAGGCGCGTTTTTGAATTTTATAATAAATGTTTTTAAGTTAAATATTATAACATCGAGAATGTATGTGAACTTTTGTATGATATAGGTACAGAAATATGTATTTGCAATATGGTTTTTAAGTGTCGCAATATGACGTATCTATGTTGTTTTCTTATTTGCGTGAAATGAAACGTTCCATAGAACTGTGAACTAACATCTGTGAACGGACTAAAGTAATTAACAGTAATTTGTCAAAGGCAGAGCATTTTGCAGTTCTGCAGTTTAACTCCGGATTCATCAGTCATTTAAGTTAACACGTTTGGATAATAAGTCAAACAATGCAACAGATGCTTAACATAAACTTACTAGTTGGTTATATCAAATATTGTAAGTAACTCCAAGTAAACAGAAATTGTTTAGTAACAAACAAACAGTAAAGTAAACTGAATTTCAAAAATGGTACTATTAATAATATAATTGGTACACTTTACCATCAAAGATTTCATTGTCGCTTACCATCTATTCATCTATCAATTTTTCTTTCTTTTTAAATAAAACATATTGGTACTTCACTGCCATCTGGCAGTAAAGTACCCAATCGAAAACTATACGTTAGTTTTTAAACATTTAACATCACACTTTGTGGTCTGATCAATTATTTACGGAGAATCCGATACGAAGAGATACGGATAAATAAATAACTTAGTACAAAATAATATTCAAGACAATGTAGCCTGATATCGTGTACGATCTAGGCCAGTTTTCTGTACATTATTTTTGATTAAAAAAAAAACAACCTCCTAATCCCATCCCATTAACATCCCACTGTTGGGCACTGGTCTCCTCCACTTTTAGAAGGATTATGGTCTACTAAGCCACACTGACCAGGCGTTCCGGCACAGGGTTTTGGTTTTGACTTTTCAGTCTCTCCCAGAAGATGTTATACCTGTGAATCTTTTCCTATCCTTTAATCCCTTAGCTGGCTTTCACAGCACTCTGGGGAGGAAATGGGATAGTACCATTTGTATACTTAATCCGTCACCACACAGATTACCTCTAATACTTCTTCTTCTTCTCCAGCCCATTTACGTCCCACTGTTGGGCACGGGCCTCCTCCACTTTGGGAGGGATTATGGTCTACTGTGCCGCGCTGACCAGGCGTGTTGGCAAAAGGTTTATTTTCGAGTTTTCCGTCTCTCACAGAAGATGTTTTCTGTGTGCAATATCACTTAGCTGACTTTTACAGCACCCTTGGGAAGAAAAAGGGGTGGTGACACTTGTATTCTTAATCCGTCACCACACGGACAATACTTACTAAAATTATAAATGTGAAATATACTGATGGAATTATAGCTCTTTTACGCTGTAACTAAAAACATAAATGAAAAATAAATTTGAAAAATGTTGTAGCTTACTGAATGCATTGTTCTGATAATTGAATCTTCACTTAAATCATTACCAAACTTTGTTATAACTAGTGAACAAAATGACGTAATAAGTTAAGGCACGGTCTTGTACAATTTTGTGAGATTTTTAAACTAGGCTACCTTTTTAGGGATAAAGTGTAAGAGGATTTACCGTTACCCATTTTAATGGACATTTTGTTGTAAGCGGTGTCACGAGGATTTTGTTCAGAATAAATTCCTCGGAAATGTCATTGTTTTATTTCTTTTCAAAACTTTTAGTACAAAATCCATTTAAGGGAGAATTTCTGAATACGGTAGTATTATTGCACAGTTTCTACAAACTACGTAATAGATTTTAACGAAATTTTACAGCTATTTAACCTCTGGCTAAAAAGGAGCAATAAATATAAACGTGTGTAAAACCACAGCTATTAGCTAGCTGCTAATATGAATATGTTCAAATAAAGTAAAATTCTTGAAGAAGTTGAATTTTATAGGCCTTCAAATCCAAAACAACACGTAAATTTTTCCATGCGGTTTAGTAACAAAGGGCCCAAATGCTGAGCACGCATTCTGATAGCTCTCTAGATTCTGATAGATTCAGACTTAAATTTCTACAATTTGCAAACGCTGCTCGTTTGTTAGTCTTTCCAAGATGAAATGGGAGAGTTTACTGAAAACTTTTCACTTTCGCAGGTGACGATTGGATGTCATTATCAATGGTGCTGGCAGTCTGAAAAAATTAACTCTTAAAAAATCACCCTTTTTATCCTCTTTTTTCGGGTTTAGTATATAATGTTTAAAATCTGTCCTTAACGTTTCATTTTTAGTCATCACGGTCACGGGTAGGACTAGGCTGTTATAATACCTTATACCTGTCGCTTACACTTACGAGTAAACCATATAATATGTGTCTAAATCCGTAAAATGTGGATTTATTTTATAAATGCTTTGCGGAAGTGTTAGATAATACATTATCAACCCTTTGAGGACCAAGGGAAATATGTTTCCCATCTTTAAAATGCGCAACTTTTTATTCAATTGCTACTTAATTCATATTTTTTTATTAATTAATTAATTAATTCATATTTTATATCATAACAGAAGATATGTAGCCAGCATATAATGCATTTCAAAGCGTTTACAGAGAAAATCACTATCATATTTCTTTCGCGCAAAAGTCAAAATATTCGCGGACTGAGCTGCGTATTTCATCAAGGTTTTTTAGACTTACAATCATAAATTTGCAGTATTTTTTCACTTGTTTTATTAAGTTTGGCATGTATAATTTTATATAAAAATAATAACAACTGAAAATAATTAGCACAAATGTCTCAAAATGCAACATTTTCGTAAGGTAAATATTTTTCCCAGTGGTCCTCAACGGTCATATTTATATACAGATACAACAGTGTGGTCCTCTACTATATCTAATAGTTTTCTTGGTTTTTTAATGTGCTTATCATATCCTTTATTTACATAAATGGTCATAAGAGGGTGCTAGGAGTTTCACGTACATGTTGAAGAAATAATGTAGTGTTTAGCTACAAAAATATGTATTTTTTCACTTCGGATGCTACAGAAGATAACTGTCGCCTTGCGAAGAAATTTATATGCACCACACGTATTTTGCGATAATAGAGAGGCCAGCAAGAACTGCTAAAATTAATCGTAATGTGGATGTTGTTATAGTATAATAATTACATAAGTATTTTGGAACCTATAACCCAAAACAAATCTTATAATGTTATAGGTAATTCGCGGCTTTTAGCTCTGACTCTTGATATGTTAGATATCCGTAGCTATATCTAAAAGCGCATAGATAGTTTGCGTAAACTTACGCGTAGCACATTACAAAGAAGGACCACTTCTAATTACCCTCGAGTGTCTCCAACGGCGATTCGCCAAAATATGTACATTTAGGTAGTGGCAAAAAGTCCACTATATATAATTTTATACAAGCTTCATAACTAGTACACTTTGTCAGCTCAGAATATATGCGTAACTTTTACCAAAAAGCGCAAAGAAAATAAGTCATAATATAAATATACTATGTGCGATATAAGTCCGCACTACGGAACTAACCTAAATTGTTTCGCTAAGTATCATAAAAAGACTATTCTATATAATTTATATTCTATCGTTTTAAGATGTTTGTGCCGCGTAATAAAGTCAGACTTGAAAGGCTTCTTATGTAAACCTTACTGTTACTTCAGTTACCCTTGATGACCACTGGGAAAAATATGTACCATGAGATTCCAAGAAAACTATAGGCTTTATTCTGTTTTTCTGCACATAATTGTTCATTTCACACCCAAATCAGCTAAAAAAGTTAGATGTATCTAACTTTTTTACCTAACATATATTTATCGCTGGTAACCTTATGGTCCTGAAAGGGTTAAGAGTGAATTGTTTCACAATTATTAAATCAAAATGATTCAGATCACTTATGACATATACACTTGTCTACCAGTAAATACAACAACATAATATATATGTCTGATAACTACGGTCACAGATGTAGAGCCACATTTCCCGCCGCATGCAACAGTTGGTGCTAAATTTCATTGTAACAATGCAATCCAATCGAAAAAGCAATACGCTGCTAAGCTTTGCGGAAATAACAAATATTAGCTGGATTTGTAGATGTGTTACTAACTGTTTGTTTTCAAACTGAATATTTATTTGTATGGCAATGACAAACAATAGCATAGAAGAGTTTTTAAACAAACAAATTAAAAACTCGAATACAAATAATAATCATTATCATCATAACATCACACCTTTTTCCCATGGGTTTCGTATCGTATTTAGTTTTGATTTTAATAGATAATATAGTTTTAGTATCGATTTTTGATTGATGTAAATTTAACTGTTGACTTCAGAGTTAATTTAAGTTTTCATTTTAAGTTCGATTTCAAATGCTGTTCGGCTACTAATGCGTGCGAAGCCTTGAGCAGAAGCTAGTTAACTATAAAACGTAAGACTAATCCCGTTTAAAATATTTGAAAGAAACGATTGATGGATAAACAAGCTTAATATAAGCTCAGTGTTGTCAAGTTTGTAATATTATTTACAAAGAAAAATATGGTAGCACGCAAGGCATTGTTCCTTCCGTTTCACAAAGAACACTATTTTTATAAAAGTTATGGTATTAGCTAAGCTTACATCTTTAGTAATTAAGTTAAAACATTATACACAGAAAAGGCAAGCACAAAGACGCATTTACTGCTTCGGGCAATTTGTACCAGACTACCGCTATTTGCTAAGTATAAAAATAGCCAGTTGCATTTTATATAGTTTTTATCAAAGTAAATATAAATTGCTTTATATTAGACCATTATCTTAGAAATATGGTTAAGTTATAATTAAAATATCCTTTTGCTAAACTGAAATAAAAATCATGAACAGGACAAACGAAAAGTTAAATGAAAGATTATACAAATTATAACATTTTATTCATTTTTAGAGCCGTATATTTTGTTATAACTTTATAAGTGAATCTAGCCTACCGTGTGAAATACTTTTCAGCTACCATAGACATGTAAAAAGAACTAATATTTTACCTATTAATTGTTGCTCTGCTGCATGCTGTTATATTATTTACGGATACTTCTTTCTCACTTTCTAGCCCATTAACGTCCCATTGTTGGCCACGGACTTACTTCACAGACCAAGCGTGTTGACTTACGGTCTTATATATATACTTATCGGAGGTTTAAACGGAGATTTTATCGGAGAGATAATAAACGTTTTAGCGTAAAAAGACTGCAATTTTCATAAAGCGTACAATTTTCGCGAACCTATTTTAGCGAACTTTTAAACCTCCGATAAGTCATTATGAATAAGACCGTTAGGGTTTAATTTCAAGGTGTCTGTCTTTCACAGAGGATGTTATCTATATAAGACTACTAGCTGACTCGGCAAACGTTGTTTTGCCATACAAATGACATGGGTAGACAAATATATTGCAATAAATTAAAATTGGGACTATAATTTGAGATTTAAACTATCCTATCTCTCAAGTTGGATCGAACTGCACTTGGTGTGCGAATTTTATTATAATCGGTTAAGTGGTTTAGGAGTCCATTGAGGACAAACATTGTGACACGAGATTTATATATATTAAGATGTACAATATCCCTTAGCTGGCTTTTACAGCACCCTGGGACACAATGGGTGGTGACAATTGTATTCTCAGTCGTCATCACTTGGAGAGACACTTACACACATTATTTATCATCATAACATCACGCCTTTTTCCCATGGGGTTAGGCAGAGACTATAGAGCGCCATCTGCTACGATCCAAACATACTTCCTTGGCTTCATCCACACTCATACATCTTGTCATACATGCCCGACGATTGTAAGTGCTACGCACTTGATCCTTTTGAAAAAGTTGTTGTTACACATTGTTGTTACACATTTAGTCCTAAATAAATATAATATTATAGATATTATAATAATACTAAAATATATATATATGTTAGATTTAGAATGATTAAAATCACATTGATTCAAATAATTCGTAAAACAATTTTGATAGAAAGTTCAATGTAGAATTTGCATAACAAACCACGAACTGTTGGTTCAGTTTGACTACAGATTGGGGGCATTTCTGTTTAATTAACCAAAGTTTATAACCTAACATTATTACTTGTAGAGAATAATTAGAAATTTCTTTTGCTTTTAATTTACTTTCGATTGTTTTTTATATTATAATAGTAGAATCTTAAATGCTGGTACTGTATTAGCACTACTGATAACAATGGAAAAAAATATAGAAACTATTGCAATTATTATCTAAAAAAAGTGTTTTGCTGTTCAACATAATTATATATTACTAGCTGTTGCCCGAGACTCCGTCCGCATGGAATTTGGATTTTTTTTTATTTTTCTCAATAAATGTGTCCTTGAATCTATGTTCTTTCTCTGACCACGTGTTTCTATATATAATAGTTACCTATGTTTTTAAAGTTATTTCATTAGTTAATACGCGATAATAGACCGACAAATGAAAAAAAATAAAAATTTGAGAGGTTGTTTCGCCAAGATTTTCTATCGAAAAAACTTTTTTCAATCGCCATTCTGAGTTCATGCGATCTTAGATCATATATTGAAAAAACATATACTTAAAAATTAGAGCTCTAGCCATTCAATCTAAAGAAACAATGAAAACTTCGTACATAGAAAAATGCACGAAGCTATTTTGGTATCCTCTTAATAATTTCCTCGATAAATGTATCCATGAAGGCTACAAGCGATATAACATCACGCTGTGACCAATAGGAGTTAAGTATCAGTGAAAAATGTTGCAAAAACGGGGAATTTTTTTCATAATTGACGGTTTCCATTGCGTGCCCTACGTTAATGGTTTTACATATTACTTTATATGTAGCTATAATTTTTTTTCTACAGTCCTGGTGCTCAAGTCTACTATTTTGGAACAATTGTCATACCGGCACGATACCGTTGCAATTGAAGTCAAATGTCCGTAGTCTGCTATATGCGTTCATAACGGTCGTTCAATGGTAATAGAATTGTCGGTCTCTTTTATCTATGCATTGAATTTTCGGTCTCTTTTATCTATGAATTGTGTTAGAATGGTATGTATGTGTTGCCGTTTTTAAAAAATGCGTTAGTCGAAGTGATTTTCTTAAAACTACTAATAATTTTAAACATTTAATCATGCTAGACTTCGTTTAGATATATTTGTACATACTATTTATTAGTATAAAAAGAAATGTGAAGTTTAGGAGATTAGTAAATTGCAATAAATTACAAAGAACAATTTCTAATATTTCTATCTATCTATTTTTTATTTATGGCAATCTGTCGACACAGGACAATTTCAAAATATTACTGTCAAATTCAAAATAGCAGACTACCGAAACATTTCAGTCATTGAATTGCAATTGTGAAGCAGTTGTGTACGAGACTAGCAATTTATGTCACTTTGACAATTGTAAGTCAATGATGAAGTCTTTATGACAAGACATTAATAGTAGACTACCAAAAACTTTACAATTGCACCATAATGGTACCATAATGGTACAATTGTGACACCATTGAAATACCCGACTCAGGGCCCTGGCGTATGAAGGACAATAGCTTATTATTGATAAAAGTTACCGTTTCTTCAGACAATGATACATATTTTTAGGGTTCCGTACCCAAAGGGTAAAAACGGGACCCTATTACTGAGACTTCGCTGTCCTTCCGTCCGTCCGTCCGTCCGTCCGTCCGTCCGTCTGTCACCAGGCTGTAACTCAAGAACGGTGATAGCTAGAGAGTTGAAATTTTCACAGATGATGTATTTCTATTGCCGCTATAACAACAAACACTAAAAATAAAATAAAATAAATATTTAAGGGGGGCTCCCATACAACAAACATGATTTTTTTACCGTTTCTTGCTCGATACTAATAACGTTGCCTTATGTTGCATAGATAATGGTACGGAACCCTTCGTGCGCGAGTCCGACTCGCACTTGACCAATTTTTTTAAATTTTGCAATTTGGGTTACATCGTTCCTGTTTCAACAAGGATTTCTGTTTTATTTTACAATAAAATTAACTAGATTCATCGGTGATAATGTATGTAACCGACGTTGACAGAATGATTTAAATTGGTCTATTTTTTTGGAGCTTATTCATTCAAACGAGTAATCAAATTTTTCCTCTTAAAATATAGGAAAATTGAGTGACATTTTCACGTTTAAAAACATCCTGTTATTTATTATGTATTGTACAATGAAAAGATCGTAAAATGTACACGTAGTTAAATCTTTTATTATTTCGCAATAAAGTCAACGTTGGTTGTCTCGTTATTAACACAATATACATGGGGTTCAGTAAATATTTAATGACTGCATGAAGCATTTAAATGTCAACAAAATGTTAATTTATTCAGCAATTGATTAATTTTGCAATTGACTTGCTACACTTTTTTATTTAAATCGTATCGTATGAGTTTCAAGTTTTCCGTCTCTTAAAGATGTTATCTGTGTAATATTCCTTAGCTGGCTATTACAGCATACTGAAAAGGAAATGAGGTGGTGACATTGGTATTCTTAATCCGTCACCACTCGGACAACACTACTGAAACGTAATTATAAACAAATGTAATGATTAAAAGACAGTATGATTATTTAAGCTATTGAATAATAAATAAAATAAATAAATAAATAAATAAATATTCATGGACATTTCACACAACGTCCTCTGGTCCCAAGCTAAGCTTATATGCTTGTGTTATGGGTACCAGAATACGGATATAATACATATACTACTTTTCTTTTGTAAATACATACTTATAATACATAATGGACAGATTCTGTCTCATATATATACAAAATTATTAGGTGCGCGTTGAGGCTTTATTTAAAATTACAGATCACCTGAAGTAGATTGCACGTAAGGCAATGAACGCACATCGAACATAAATGCATTAACGGGCATATTTAAGAAAACGGGATGTATGAAAAGTGATTGATCAGCGTGTGATTTTGCTAAGATCAACTTTAATGCATTGCTTCATACCGGGCAACACGCGCCTTCTAACTTTACTGGGTTTAGTTGTTAACAATATTGTCGTAATATTTCTCAAATATATCTTTTTATTTTTATTATTAAGTTAGTTTAAGTTAGTCGTGATTGTACTGATCGGCATCATTCTCACACCCCTGATACAACTATGTATATTTTATTGAAAAAAAATGAACTGAAATGAAAAAAATAAAATCCATGGAGTTTCTTGTCTGTTCTTCTCCATAGGATTCGCGTTTGGAACAGACACCTAGTTCTGAAGTTTCAAAAGAGCTTGTAAAACATGCCAACTTGAACTAAAAAAATTTGACTTTGACTTTGAATAGTCCTCTGGTCTCAAAGTAAGCTACATTTCTATTCTTGGGTTCTGGGTACCAGATACGGATGTACTATACATATTACATTATTTTTAAATACATACCTATAAAAGGGTGAGTGCCAACGGCCCCGGTGAACCGCCCCGGTACCGGGGCCGTTGGGAAGAAAAAGTTGCAACGGCCCCGGTGAAGCCGGGCCCGTCGTTCACCGGGGCCGTTGGCACAAATCATTTCCCAACGGCCCCGGTGCGTTTCTAGCTTGACTGTTTTCTGTAATGAGCTTGTTTAACTGCTGTTATGGCACCATTCAGGCGGAGAGCATTCAAACACGGGTCGTACTAGCCGTTCGAGGCGAAGTTTGTAGCTTGTTGCGGATGGGACAAAGCAAGTCCTCAAAGGCTCCGCTGTGTGTTTAGCTTGACTGTATTCTATAATAGACACGTTAACGTCGTATTGTGACATCACCATAGCTAAATAGTCAAGTTCACACCGGACGATCGTTATATAACGCAGGGATCTCGTGCGGCAAGATCGTAACCCTATTGTACAGGGCGCCGCAATACACCGAACGGTGTGGACTAGGCTATCCAGACACGTCTTCTTTTCGTAGGTATCTTCTTTGTTATAATGTAAACATACTTCCTTATCTTTATAAATTATGTTCAAACAAGTTATTAATATAATGTTAAAGTATTTATGACATTACGTTTTATAGAATAGAAGAGTAAAAAACGTGCAACTGTTTTATTAACATACAGATTAATAATAAAAAATAAAACTATGTATCTGAGAATTTGTAAAATAGATACGTATATAAATAATCCAAAATACACAACATCACAACATCTTCACGCAAACACTTATTCTTATTTATTAATTATTTTATAAATAAGAATATATTATTATTTATTAAAATAAATTTTCTTTTTATTAACTTATTATTCTTAAGCAAAGGGAAATACCCACGCTCCTTACGGCCTTAAGCCACTCATGGACAGCAAAAAATTATATATATTGTTATGCATTTCAGTCTTAAATATATATGCTATAATATTAGCTAAACATGTAAGTGCTTTAAATTTGTAACACCTTATTGTATACTATGTTTATGGCAATAAAATATGATGATGATGATGATGATGATGATAATATTAGAAGAATATATTTAAAATAAGTAGAAAATAATAGACAGTTCTAGGTTAAACAATGTGCCTGGCAGCAAGGAATTATCAAGTATTAATTTATTTTTATGCTTGTTAAGTAAAACATAGTAAAAATGTGGCTAAATGACCCGGCAAACGTTGTTTTGCCATGTAAATGTCAGGGAGTTACCGTACTCCTCCGAAACGGCTTGACCGATTCTTATGAAATTTTATATGCGTATTCAGTAGGTCTGAGAATCGGCCAACATCTATTTTTCAAAAGCCTCCCCCCACTTATATTTGTATGGCAAAACAACGTTTGCCGGGTCAGCTAGTTTTATATATAAGATGATGATGATATTATGCGAATGTTTAAAATAAGAAAGAGTGTGTTAAAATGTCTTAAAATTATGCCGGTGACCAAAAACCAATAAAATAAATACACATTATACCTATATAATTTCTAAATGAAAAGCATGAAATAAAAAGACATGTTGCGATCAGGTTATGGTAATGATTATGTGTTGGTCTATCTTATCGAAGTATTTCCAGGAAATGACCCGTTGTAATTAGGCCATTCATAAGATCATCAGTTTTTTCTTTTATGAAGTGGTCCCAATCTATAGACTTTTGTGAACGATTTTGATGGGCTCCATGCGGTTCAACTTCTAACTTCTGTATCATCACTTCATAAAAAGAAGCCTCCTTCTGAAGATTCTTGAGCAATTCAACAATATTTGGATTTTTTGTTTTGACCATTTTGTTACGTTTATGGTGCCAAGATTCTAGCAAATTAGTAGTTTTATGACGTTCCCCATGCTGGCACCATATGGGAATAAAATCATCGCGAATCCATTGTGTAAGCATATATTTTCGAAAAAGCTTGCTTCTTTTATCGTCAGAGCTTTGGTCGGCGATGTAAAACCAGCCGTTTACAAACTGTTCTTGGGGCAGGTATGGTAGAGCAGCGAAAAGCGCAACTTGCCGGCGGGTTATTTTTGACTTGGTAAGTCTTTTTATTATTAATCTGTATGTTAATAAAACAGTTGCACGTTTTTTACTCTTTTATTCTATAAAACGTAATGTCATAAATACTTTAACATTATATTAATAATTTGTTTGAACATAATTTATAAAGATGAGGAAGTATAATATTTTCTAACACTTGCGCGACTCATCTGTTTAAATAAAACTACTTTTTACGGATTTAGACGCGTATATTTGTTTTAAATTTTGGCCCGACGTTTCGGAGACTTTGCAGTCACCATGGTCACGGGTGAGACTGAGCTGTAATATGTCTTCTACGATCAGTTATTACAGGGTTTACCCACATTCGGGTAAACCCTGTCGGTCACGGGTGAGACTCTCACCCGTGACCATGGTGACTGC
Organism: Orgyia antiqua; assembly: GCA_916999025.1. Taxonomy (NCBI): domain Eukaryota; kingdom Metazoa; phylum Arthropoda; class Insecta; order Lepidoptera; family Erebidae; genus Orgyia; species Orgyia antiqua. The sequence goes on along the minus strand of OU779863.1, from coordinate 13,908,482 downwards.
AAAGTCTCCGAAACGTCGGGCCAAAATTTAAAACAAATATACGCGTCTAAATCCGTAAAAAGTAGTTTTATTTAAACAGATGAGGAAGTATGTTTACATAATAACAAAGAAGATACCTACGAAAAGAAGACGTGTCTGGATAGCCTAGTCCACACCGTTCGGTGTATTGCGGCGCCCTGTACAATAGGGTTACGCTCTTGCCGCACGAGATCCCTGCGTTATATAACGATCGTCCGGTGTGAACTTGACTATTTAGCTATGGTGATGTCACAATACGACGTTAACGTGTCTATTATAGAATACAGTCAAGCTAAACACACAGCGGAGCCTTTGAGGACTTGCTTTGTCCCATCCGCAACAAGCTACAAACTTCGCCTCGAACGGCTAGTACGACCCGTGTTTGAATGCTCTCCGCCTGAATGGTGCCATAACAGCAGTTAAACAAGCTCATTACAGAAAACAGTCAAGCTAGAAACGCACCGGGGCCGTTGGGAAATGATTTGTGCCAACGGCCCCGGTGAACGACGGGCCCGACTTCACCGGGGCCGTTGCAACTTTTTTTTCCCAACGGCCCCGGTACCGGGGCGGTTCACCGGGGCCGTTGGGAGTTACCCCTATAAAACATAGAAAACACTGAGACACATTTCAAACATTTCTATGATATTTCCAAATATCGCACAAATAATTCTGCAACCGAACCAGCGATTTCTTGAAAGGCAGGCCCCGAGGACCCAAGACCCGAGACCCCGAGGCTTGTTAGATACTCTATCCATTGAAGGTGATCTTGGTTTAAATTATACAAAATGTTCCGGAGGGATGTTGCTTGAAAAAGAATGTCAAAAAATATACATAATGTAAGGGACCACCCTTTCACGTTTACAATATATTTTAAATTTAAATGTATTTTTATGAAATTATTCATAACAAAATTCGTTATTACATTCCATTTTAGGAACGTTTAGGCATAATTGTTCGCGAACTTTTACTTGGTTTAGACTTCAAGAGTCAAAGTTATCTAATATATAAAATTCACGTGTCACAGTGTTAGTTACCGTACTCCTCCGAAACGGCTTGACCGATTCTTCTCAAATTTTGCATACATATTCAGTAGGTCTGAGAATCGGCCAACATCTATTTTTCAAACTTTTTTTCTTTAGTATGGCAAAACAACGTTTGCCGGGACAGCTAGTAATATATATTATTTTAGTTTCCTAAATGATATTTAGAATTAGTTACGACATTGTACAGTAAATAGTAATATATAGAGTAAGAAGAATAGGTCCGTTTAATGACGTATTAAGAATTTTTATTTTTTTATTAATTTTTTATTTATAAATAAATATAAAGAAATAAATATTCATGGACATTTCACACAACGTCCTCTGGTTCCAAGCTAAGCTTATATGCTTGTGTTGTGTTATGGGTACCAGAATACGGACTTTTTTTTGTAAATATATACTCGTACATACTTATAATACATAGGATTACCCAGACGCAGTACAAACATTTGTATGACAATTAGAAAAATCACACAAATGATTGTCCCGCGCGGGAATCGAACCCGCGACCTCTTGGTCGGCAGTCCGTTACATGAACCACTCAACCACGAGGCTCATCATAGAAATACAAGTGTCACCTGTGTCACCACTCCATTTCTTTCTCAGAGCGCTGTAGGAGCCAGCTACGTGACAATATAAGCAGATAACGTCTGTGAGAGAAAGACAGAAAACTTGAAGCTAAACTCTATGCCAACACGCCTGGTCAGCACGGCACAATAGACCACAATCCCTGCCAAAGTGGACGAGCTGTGTGTCCAGCTGAGGGACGTTAACGGCCTGGAGAGGAGGAGTATGAAGTTAATGAAACGGTGACTATAATCAATTGTCAAAACAACATTATACTAATTAACATGCCGTAAGGTTCCGTCGGTTCCGGCTCTCCGTGTGGTGACGGATTAAGAATACAAGTGTCAGTGTGTCACCACCCCATCTCCTTCCAAGGGTGCTGTAAAAGTCAGCTAAGGGATATTGCACACTGATAACATCTTCTGTGAGAGACGGAAAACTCGAAAAGAAACCCTGTGCCAACACGCCTGGTCAGCGCGGCACAGTAGACTATAATCCCTCCCAAACTGTAGGAGGCCCGTGTCCAACAGTGGGACGTAAATGGGCTGGAGAAGAGAAGAGAAGGTTCCGGCGGAGTAGAATAGCGATACCTTATATCTTCCCGTGTTGGTATGGTATAAGTGAGAAAAAGTACTGACCTCTTGTAACTTCTTCAACGCCATATAGTTCCATCTCTATGTCCATGGGGTGACTTACAAAAACTACGCCTACCTTGAATAACGGTATGAGGGTAGGAGGATGATGATAACAAACTTAAGTAAAGCAGAAAAGTAATCCAGAAATCAGAAAAGTACAAAAATGATTTGGATTGAGGAGATTTTTAGAGGAGAATAGCTGTTGTCCGCGACTTTTACTCATTTTTCCAACTTTTTTCATCAGAGCACACCTATTGGTTGTAGCATGGTGTTATATAGCCTTACAGCCTTACTTCGATAAATGGTCTATCCAACACAAAAATATTTTTTCATTTCGAACCAGTAGTTCCTGAAATTAGCACGTTCAAATAAACAAACAAACTCTTTAGCTTTGTAATATTAGTATAGATACTAATGGTCTTATTCTTAATGACTTATCGGAGGTTTCAAAGTTCGCTGAAATCGCTTCCCGAAAATTGTCAAAACTTGTTATTCATAATAGTCTTTTTACGATAAAACGTTTATTATCTCTCCGATAAAATCTCCGTTTATACTTCCGATAAGTCATTATGAATAAGACCTTAAGGGAATGCATAGTACAACTTGTTTTGTTTAAAAAATAATATAGAGACATACTTTGTTACCTGGGCAAGGTGAGCCCTACAGGGCGGGTTGCTCGAATTAATTATTTATGAGGTCTGTTTCTTTTATAATACCATGCCGGTTATATTAAAATGTACAAGAGCGTTACTTTTACAAAAAGTGGTTGGTTTTAAACGTTATTCAACTTAAAAATTACCCTAAAATTACATTTAAAATACATGAACAAAATGTCAAACTTTACATTTGGTATTAAAATTAATATTTCACAGTGTTAGCACATGGTTTATTTTCAAGTTTTCCGTCTTTCACAGAGAATTTTAGCTGTGTACAGTGTCCCTTAGCTGGCATTTACGGCACCCTTGGAAGGAAAAAGGGTGGTGACACTTGTATTCTTAATTCGTCACCACAAGGACTAATTAATATGTCAGCAACAAGTATATGAATTATCCTAGTCGTTGACATAGTCAAATAAAATACACAAAGTCACAGATTTACCACATAGAGTGTTTATAAATAACAACACTACAGTTGCTATTTATGGCTAGAACAGAGTTTTATTTTATTTTATTTTATTTATTTGGAACAATAAACAGTTATACATTAAAATTTAAACTTATGGTTATGACAATTTGTACAGTTTTGATAAAAGTATAACCCACACAATTGTCCACGACATATAAAGAAACGAGTGAGGAGCAATTCGAAATACACAAATATAAATAACAGATAAATGAACACAATACAGTATACATAAATACAGATAAATGAATAAACTAAATTTAATATACTAGTAACAAACAGGTAATAGAAGTTTAAACATCGAACCAATTCAAGAAACATCTTTAAGTGCTGTAATTGTTAACTTTTTGAATTTACACTGAGATTCTGCAAAAATATCTATCTCCGAGAAGTAAGTATTATACGTATCTACTAAACGACGCAGAGGTGCCCTTACACCAGCGTTTGTCCTACATTTTACAGTGTGAAATAAGCGCGGGGCACGCACTGCTCGTCGTACTGTTCTAGGTACTACATAGCTCAATTTATTTGTGAGATCAATACAGTCATAATTATTGTTACATATGCCATACAATACCATAACACTAAGCAGCGTGCGTGGAGACTCTAAGCTTAACATTTTATATTTGTCTAATAAATTAGAATATGGCACCCTGCTATGGAAGCATTTGTATTGCATTGTGCGTAAAAACTTTTTTTGTACCATTTCAAGGTAATGTGTGTATTTTGCATAAAAAGGATTCCATATTGAAACCGCGTATTCAAGTTGAGAACGTATTAAGGCTTTAAATAAATAAATGAAAGTAGAAGGTCTTTTGAAATCTGCAGAGGAACGCATAACAAAACCATACATTTGGTAAGCTTTACTAATTATATTATTTATATGAATGTCTAAATGTAGTTTCGAGTCAAGCTGAATGCCCAGGTCACGAACAGAGTCAACTGTGTCCAAAAAAGTACCATTAAGACTGTAATTAAAATCGTGTTTAGTTTTATTTTTAGTAAAGCAAATAAACTGACATTTAGGTAAGCTAATTTGAAGTCTGTTAGTAAAGCAATATTGAGAAAACCTGTTAAGATCGTCTTGAAGCAGCATACAATCACCGATGCTCTTGCATGACCTAAAGATTTTTATGTCATCAGCGTATACCAAAAATTTTGAATTTTTGAAACATGTTTTAACATCGTTAATAAAGAGTATAAAAAGAAGAGGACCGAGCACTGAACCTTGGGGCACACCGGACTCCACAACTATGCAGTCAGACTCATAGGCGTTAATCACAACAGTTAGGGTTCTTTTGTAGATATACGATGTGAACCATCTCAACAAGTTCCCTCTGATGCCGTTAAACGCTAATTTATCAAGAAGCAACTTGTGATCTACCCTGTCAAAAGCTTTTTTTAGATCTGTGTACACAGCGTCTACAGGTATCCTGTTGTCCATGTTTTCAAATATATAGTCAGTAAAAACCAATAGATTGGTAGTAGTGGAACGTGATTTTACAAACCCATGTTGTTCTGGTATAATTAGATGACGTATAGATGAGTATACTATGCCATGCACCAGTCCCTCGAATATCTTAGACAAAACAGATACAATACAGATAGGACGATAATTTTCAACATTAGCTTTGTCACCGCTCTTGTAAATGGGAGTTATAAAAGCTTTCTTCCATACACATGGAAAACTACCGGTTGACAGACATTTATTGAACAAAATATGCAATGGCTTACAAATACTATTGGCTGTATGTTTTAAAAAAATAGGAGGCAGGCCATCTGGGCCAGCTCCCTTGGTAGTGTCTAAGGCTGAAAGAGACGCCTGTACACTATCCAGAGATATACTTATGTTGGCCATATAGGGAGTTAACATAATTTGACTGTTAACAAAACTCACGTCCATTTCAAATTACTTAAAACTTTATAATAGGTAGTACCTAAATTACAAAGAAATTAATAACTTTATATTTGTTAGTGAAATATAAATAATTGAATATTGTTACAATGTTACAGAAATAACTTATTTGAATATACAGGATGTTTGGTACATCGTTTGCCAAATTAAATCAGCTAAATGATAGTGTCATTTGCTATAGTTTTAGCATACTTAACTTAGTTTTTGCGCCGCCAGTTTATTTTTTGGTCATTGAACATTTTCGATAAAAAATCCATACTGCGCTTTTAAACCCAAATAATAAAAAAAATGCTGTTACACGCTTCAAATTATGTTTTAATTTTAAAGTTTACTATTTTTTTCTTCAATAAAACCTAGAATTATTTGAAAATAACTGATACTCTCCTTTTTATTTACCGACAAAGTTTTGAAAACGATAAAGTTTTACTAAAAAGCCAACTTCACATCGCGATAAAAAAAAAGCTACAATGATCGCGATCTTCTGTTTTGTGCAATAATTCTCTAGTCTATCCTCTTTTAAATATTTATTTTATTTTTTATTTATTTATTTATTTATTTATTTATTCCAAAAACTTACAACTAACATTACAGGCAGACCTAATTCGTTAGTGCAGCACATCTTAATTAACATCTATATGATAAAATGTATAAAGTTATCTTTGTGAATTCACTCAGTGTACAGTGAAATATGTCTATGTCTTCCGATACAAGGTTAAGAGTGCCAAGCGCTCGCGTCAGGGGCGCCTCATTCACCAGATTAGTGCGGCCACGAGGTACGGCCAGCAGCTGAGGCCGACGTCGTCGCCACACATATCTGTCGGGCACACTGAGATAAACTAACTCTAATATGTTGGCGTTATATATTTTTGCTCTAATCAATTTAAATATAAAAGAGACAAGTGCAAAATCACGCCTAACTCTTAGCTCGTTATATCCAACCATGCCTAATATAAACAAGGTTGGATACATAAGCGGATAAAAAGGATACACCCCATACAGTCTTAGATATAAAAACCTAATAAATTTATTTTGTATTCGCTCCAACATGAGACTATATTTAGTCTCATGTGGGGCCCAAATAACTGCATTACATTCAAGTTGGCTTCTCACCAGAGCGTTATATAACGATATAATCGCCATAATATTTGTGAAACCACGAACCGTACGTATCATAAACCCTAAGTTTCTGTAGGCTTTCTTACAACACTTAATTATATGGTCACGAAACGTTAGCCCCGCGCTAAGACTAACTCCTAAGTCCCTAACCTCTGTGACTCTGACCATTGGCATCCCATCAACGTTGTAATTATGCTCAATAGGACTACGTGTACGCGAAAAACTGATAGTGACACACTTTTGAGCATTAAATTGTAGAAGGTTCTCCTTGCTCCAAGTAACTACACTGTCTATGGCCTTCTGTAATTGTTCACAGTCCTTCTCATCCCTTACTGCCAAGGACAACTTGAGATCATCTGCAAATAATAAACAATTTGCCTGTTTTACTACTTTGGGCAAATCGTTTATCATAATTATAAATTGCAGAGGTCCGAGGTTACTTCCTTGGCTCACACCTGACCACGTAAAGTACGGCTCTGACTTATATCCCTCGTACTCTACGTATTGCTGCCTATCCCTCATGTAGCTGGTGAAGAAATGCAGCAGATGCGGGGTGAAACCAACCGCTGCCAACTTCCTCAGCAACACGTCATTATCGACTACGTCGAATGCTTTTTTGAAGTCGAAGTAAGCAGCGTCAGCCTGTCCCCCACCGTCCACGATCGGCAGAACATGAGCCATGTAACTCAGCAAGTTACTGGTGGTGCTCCTCATTGGTCGAAACCCGTGCTGTGCATCTGAGAGTTGGGCACTCACTTGCTTAAAAATGCTGTTATGAATAGCTGACTCCAACACTTTAGCCGGTGAAGACAGTACTGCAACGGGTCTGTACCCACTTACATTGTCGCTGCCTATACTTCCTTTTGGCACCGGTACGACACGAGTGGTTTTCCATCTTTCGGGAAACACGGCTGTCTTTAAGCACTTATTAAAGATATGCAGCAACGGTTCAGCCAACACAGATCTACAGTCTCTAAGTATGTACGGCGGAATACCATCTGGTCCAGCGGACCTCTTTGGCTTGAGTCGTTCCAGCGCACTTCGTACTTCCTTCAATTGAAATTCTTGCAGGTGGATCCGCGCTGCTCCATTCTCACCACCCGCCCCCTCTATCGCCGCGGCAACACTCAGCTCTGCTTGTCTTGTGCTATAAACCGAGTGAAAGTAGTTAGCAAACTCTTTCACACATTGCTGACCAGACAAAACCTCCCCGTTTTTTAGGATTCTTTGTGGATTACGACTTCTTCTTTTGGACTTTACATAATTCCAAAAAGATTTTGGGTCGTTCTTCAGTTGATTTTGAACCCTGTTATTATGTTGTTCGTATGCTAATTTAATCAACTGTTTTACTTTAGCCCTACACAGAGCAAACGCCTCATAATCGTCCTGATTCTTACTTACCTTATACCGTTTGTGTAGAATAGCCTTATAACGTATGTTGCGAATTATTTCAACAGTGTAAAACTCGGGGTAAGCATACTTCGAGTTTACATGACTTCGCTGTTTTCTGGGAACACAGTTATCTATTTTTGCATTAATTGTTTCATAAAAATAATTTAAACTCATCTCTAAATCAAGCTCGTACATATTAGTCCAATCTATTTTCGCTATTGATGAATACAATGTAAAAAAATCTGCTTTATTAAAATTCCAACCTGTCGGTACAGTACTCGACTCATACGCAAATGAACCCGGGACACGACGCGGCCGCAGTTCGATCCGCACGTCGAGCGGCGGATGGTACGCATCTACAGGCACGAGGGACACCCCCGCAGCGCGCACATTTACACTCTCACCTTTCGGAAGCGTACTTAACACTAAGTCCAAACTACGATCGTTACAATTAACGACTGTGTTACACTGAGTAAATTCACAAAAAGATAATAAGTATTCAAAATAATTACATACATTTAGCGAACAGGATTGCATATTGAAGTCACCCATTACAACAATATCACTATATTTACTACACAGTTGTTCTATTATTCTAAACAATAACATGTATTCATTCTCACAGCTGTTTGGTGGAATGTAAACAACACATAATAAAAATAAAAGTCTATTATGTAGATGTACGGTAGCACAAATCAGTTCGAACACCCTATCGTCAATGATGACGTCACTCGAGCCGTACACTCGCCGTATCTCTAAGCGCGGTGTGGCCACGAGACATGCGCCGCCCTGCTTTCGTCCGTCCGCGCGATCGCAGCGCAATATTGTGTATCCCGGTGGTATTATTTCTGCGTCGTAAATCGATTTATTAAAGCCGGTTTCGGTAATGGCGAACAAATCTGCTTCTGAAGATGACACACCTGCATAGAAATCTTCCAATTTTGTACGCAAACCTCTCACATTTTGGTAGTAAATCTCAATACCGGTACTTTTTATTTTATGGGCTTTTGGCTGTTCTGCGAAACCAGACCCATTCACAAAATTCAATATTCACTGCCCAATTTTCCGATTGACATAAGGTGTCATAACTGCTTTCAGGTACACCAATAATAAAAGAAGCATAATCTCTTTCCGTCTTGTGTTTGATTTTATCTACTATGACAGAAATTTCCTTACCGCAAATATTCTTGACGTGATTTTCTAGTCTTTCAGCCGTAGTTTCTTTTTTCAGTCGCCAAACATGTAAATATTTTTTCTTCTCCATTCCCTCTATTCCCGAACAACTTGCATTTCCTCCTTTTTTGACCTCATTTTGACGGAATTTACTCTTTTTTTTATAAACTACGTCTGACCATTCGCTTTTACTTTCTGTTTCTTTATTCTGAATACTTTCTTCATTCAACTGTATACTTGCTGATTTCGAAGCCATACAATTCTTTGTTGATGTATTTGTGTAATTTTTTATAACTTGATTTTGTATATGTGGAATACTTTCTTCATTCGTCGGTACACTCGCCGGTTTAGTAGCCACACTTTTTTTTGTTGAGCCACTTTTATTGACATTTCTTTCTGGATTTAATGATACTGTCTTTGCAAATGACAATTTTGGTTGTTCTATCTTTTGAATTAATTCTGGACCTTCCCCCCTTTCAATACATTTCGCACCCAGACAAGTCTTCAACTGCTTATTTGCATCCAATAAAATCTTTATTTGTGATTCTAAGCCCTCAACTTTATTCGCTTGTCTTTGAACTACCTTCAATATATTTTTTAAATCTTTTAATTCCGCTTCGACATTAATAAATCTATTCTGTAGTAAAGAATATTCTCTTACTTGGTCATCAATTCTCGCTTTCATTTCTAGACGAAGCTCTTGAATCTCCTGCAGGATTCTGTTATCGTTGTCCATCATCGACACCTCAGTTAATTTAACACGACTACCGCGATTTACATTAACATAACTGCTTGGTGTAAATGCTTTGTTCACAGTTTGAATTTCCCGAACTGGCGTGTTAGAATTATCCCGCTTCGGCATGTTACTAACGCAAGCAGAACACACCCATTTATTCCTGTCTTCTTGGTTTAACTTTTTAAACTTTTCCATTGACCAGCCAAGACACTCCGAATGGTATAACTCCTTGCAAGATTCCTGAGAGCATTCCATGTACGAGATGTCGCATATAACATCATCGCAGGCTCCACATTTCTTATCCATTTTGCTGATTACGTTAAATGAGACGTGCGCAGGCACGACAGTCGTATACACAAAAATAGTATACACTATGTTATAAAAATCTGTTAATTCATTTAACAAATTTTTTTTTTCTTTTCAGTGACCATGATGCACTATATTCACTTACCTAACTTTGTCGGCAAATAAAAAGGAGAGTAAGTATCAATTATTTTCAAGTAATTCTAGGTTTTATTGTAGAAAACAATAGTAAACTTTAAAATTAAAACATAATTTGAAGCGTGTAACAGCAATTTTTTAAATTTTTTGGCTTTTAAAGTTCAGTATGGATTGTTTATATCAAAAATGTTCCATGACCAAAAAAACAACTCTGGCTTCGCAAAAACTAAGTTAAATATGCTAAAACTATAGTAAATGACACTATATTTTAGCTGATTTAATTTGGCAAACGATGTACCAAACAGCCTGTATAATTTGCTTTTCTTTTTGTGAGAATTTAAGAATGATTAACTACGCGCCTTAACGTGTAATTGTTTTTAGCGGCAAATTTTGGTCCTACTAGAGGACGTTATGTGAGATGTCTATAAACAGTTATTATTAAATATTAATAATTAAAATGTGGTTCTTGTTGCAATTAGCCATACAAATTAAATATTCGACAATTAAGGGTATAGATATTATGATTGATACGTTACTCAACCGATAGTCTCTCAAAGCTACGAGAGCACTATAGGCTATATAATTATTCGGAAATTAGAATTTAGGCGAACGAAGTTACAAGAAAAAGGTTTTGTTGTTTTATAACCTATCTATTGCATAGTTTGAAGAAAGAAGGGATAAGTTAGAAAGCAATCGCTCAGTGCCACAATGATATTCTGCAGAATGTATTTATTCGAAAGAGTTACGCCTGTTACCTATTAGAATTGTTAAAACGAGTGGTGGCATTAGCTTAAAGACATCAATCACTATGTCTTGTACTTATACTTTGTAACGTTATGGCTTAGTTCTTAGATAGGTACATTAAAATTTATTTGTTTAGAAGAATTTCTTCATAAATTTTTGATAAATGTGTGTGTGGAAGTAAGGAAATATAAGGAAGATACACACACACACACACACGTGTGTATATCTTCCTTCTTTGTCCTTCACGTAATCGAACGTTTAATTTTATGGTGACAGTTTTTTTTGTAACGGTGTGCGCGTCTCTATACTAATATCACTAATATAATACAATACTAGCTGCCCCGGCAAACGTTGTTTTGCCATACAATTCTGTGTAAAATAAAATTTCATCAAAATCGGTCCAGCCGTTTAGGAGGAGTTCAATTACAAACACACGTACAGAAGATTTATATATATAATAAAGATATACTAATATTATGCTGAAGAGTTTCTTTGTTTGATTGAACGTGCTAATATCAGCAACAACTGTTCCGATTTGAAAAATTCTTACAGTTTTGAATAGTAAAGTTATCGATTTACCAATAAGATTAAAAAATGTTGCTTAATGGGGAAAATTTTCTAAAATCTGCGCGTACGAAGTCGCGGGCAACAGCTAGTCTTAAATATTTATTCGCATATTTTTTCTCAAATACGACAAAAGAAATATGATCTCAAAAACTGCTGAGATGAAGAAATAAAATCAAAGACATCAAATTAAAAAGGAAATCACGCGTAAACTTTAAGTTGATTCACCACAGATAACAATTTCCGATGTTGTGTTACTGCTGTGGATTTAAATGTGACGATAAATATTTGTCATGTCGCGTTTAGATAGCTCTTTACGCATTTGCATATCTGACAGGCCTATTCCAATGCCTTCGAAATTGGGTTACATATCATATCGATTGTGGAACAAATGCAAATCATGTAAATACGATAAATTCTATCTAATGACATTGCGACAATTCAATTCACGTTTTCAGTTATTTGGAATTGACAAATACAATTCCGCGTTTCAACGCAATTATGTCACTGCAATAATTGTTACATCGATAAAATTCAGAAACCTAATCGATGAAATGAGAAATTTGTCTCAATAAATAAAATAAAAATATTTTTTTCGATTATTGTTTTCGATCCAGTATTAAAACAAGAAAATCTGTGATCTAAAACATTTCTTTTACTAGACTATCGATCGAAAAACTGATTCCTCAAAATAATCGATTAGGTCGTCAAATACTTCCTCGTAGTTACTTTCCGTAACTTAATATATTTATTTATTATAGCTGATGCGCGTGACGTCATATACGTGATATTTAGAAAATTTTCCCCGTTTTTCCAACATTTTTTACTGATGCTTTGCTCCTATTAGTCGCAGCGTGATGTTATATAGCCTATAGCTATCTCGATGACTGTACTATCCAACACCAAAAGAATTTTTCAAATCAGGCGGCCGTATTATGAGCTTTTATTTACAGGCAGTTTACGGCGTGAATTTTAACTGTCTGGCAAATTCGTATTATGAACAAATTATTAGTCAGTCAGTTCGCTAAACCAGTCATACATTAATATGTTTAAGGAGAAGGTACAACTAAAAGTTAAAGTACTAACTAAAAATTTTCAACTAAAAGTTTTATTTTTGCCATAATACCTAATTCAGCCATGCAGTTTACGGCCTGCCTGGAACTTGAATGATTTTAAAAAGCTCATAATACACCGGTTGACCAGTGATTCTTGAGATTGCGTTCAAACAAACAAACTCTTCAGTTAAATAATATTAGAATAGGTTATAATATTAGCAATATAATTCGTCCGCTAGTTTTCCAACTAACTATATCCAGAATTCTTTGTTTGTAATATTATTTCATTTCTTGGGATGATTAATGAACATTAATTTATCTTTTCCGTTATTCTTCTTACTCTTTCAGCAAGTTGTTAATACTTGGCTAATGAGACATTTGATCAAGTTTCTTTTTGTTACTAGACTCAACTTATACTCGTATATAAGTTGTTGATGTACTTCGTTATTTTTCGAAACTTGCTTATTGTGTAGTTTTAGTTACTTGTTATTACACATCTCATGAGACAGTTCACCAAGTTTCTATTTAATAACTTACAAATGTGACAACTAAACGTGTAACTCGTAACGTTTTTCGTGGAACATGCTCCATTTAAATTGTTTTTATGCAAAAAATTATGATTTCTAAATTTCATGAGTACGAACAGCCAGTACTTTTTAATTAGTGTCATTTTATACTGATAGCATAAGAGCTGAGTCGATTGACTTTTTTAATAAAATTCCTTCAATAATGTGTCGATGTTATCACCAAATAATGTCGGAACTGTCGACTCCAATATTCTTTGTAACAAGTGTCGAGATAAGAATTCTCTTTGTGAATTATCTCACTGCCTCTAGACGTTTGATATAACATGTAAATTAATAATTGATTAAGGGTGTAAACAGGGCAACTTATACCCCAACTCGCCACCATAAGAAATAAAAAACCTACTCAAATAAATAGTAATCAATGCTTTATAATCTTTATATCGTACTAGTTGTTGTAGGTGGTATACGTAGAGTTATGGGTCTGTCCACTGCTGTCCCGTGCGTTCTATGGGGGCCTATGCCCATAGGCCCCCATAGAACGCCACGACGCTCGGTTTTGTATCGCTTGCATCCAATGACTACCCGCGACCTTGTACCACATTTACACATTATTTTTTTAAATTAAAATTATGTGATTTGCCTTACTCAGGGTAGAGACCCTGAGTAAGGCAAATCACACAATTTTAATTCTTTTTTTTAATTCACAATTTTCTAATTCTAAGTCTAGACGATCTGTTTACTAAATTTAATTTAAATCGGTGCATCATTTTCGACATGATAGAGCGACTGACTGATTTGTAACCGACTTCAAAAAAGGAGGAGGTTTTCGAAACGTCTGTGTATGTCTTTTTCAAAAAAAAAATTCTAATTTTATTCGTCTTGAAATTATTGGCCTAGGAATACGATATATATACCTCAATCATACACACACATAAACAAAACCTCGTTTCCAATTAGATTTTCTGGTTTTTAAACTAAATTCCACAGCGGAAATCAAACTTTTAACCAACTTTTCGTTTGTGTTAAATTGAGTTGAATTTTTCCATAGTTGGTGTTGACACAAACGCTCTAGGATTGTGTAGTTAGGAATTGTGTTCAACATTTTTGCTTGTGTTATTTTAACTAGCAAAACATTATGTTTATCTCTTACGCAAACCGTTTAGTCAGAATATGTCAATTTTTTACCAGACTAGGAACAAGGTGGGGTTTTGTATATCGTGTATATATCTGTGGGAACATTGTTTTTGCAATAAATCTTTTTGGTTAAAATACTTAAACCTTTGTAGTGAAAACGTTTCGGACTTGTCATGTCTATATTCAAATATTCACAATAAGAATGTAAAAATGTCAACATAAATAGCTTTCAAATTTTTATGATTATTCAGGATGTAGAATTCTAGATAAATACAGTCTGATTGTACTATTAATATTCCCTTAGGATGTTAGTATTCCTAAGCAATGTTATAGTGTTATTTATACCAGTTTTTTTACTATTTTACTTGTGGCGTGAACTGTTATAACCAGTGCTTCTATTATTTTACTCAACACCAAAATAGAAATCCCTAAGCACGCTTCTCTACAATACATATCTATGTTCATTTCTTTATCACCTCATGTCTTCTCAATGTATGGATAGATTTTGATAATTAGAGTATCGTTAGAAGAGTCTAAGTGTTCTTAAAACATATGTTTGGTTAACGCTGAAACATTAACAATGAAGAATTAAGAAGAAATCAACCCAACTTTTTAAGTAGAGTACCATTATATAAAAAAACTGTTTGTTGCCTGAATCTTCGTACGCCTGGAATTGAGAAACCAAATCTTCAAAAATTATACAAAAAATTCATCCTATTGAACATATCTACCTATTAAAAAAATCGCATCAAAATCCGTTGTCTAGTTCGAAAGATATAAGCTTTGAACGACTTTGTTTTATAAGTAAAGATTATAAAGGGAATTATAACAGTTACAAAAACTGCTGCATCCTTTAATTTAGATACAGTAAATGAATATTTTTCTAGCTTCTAGTTCTTTCTTTTGCAGTCAGGTTTTTTTTTAATATTTCTAACTTAAATACTTTGTTTAGACAGTTGCGTGTTATTCGAAATACGTACTTTTCTTTGTTACACGCTTTGCTTACAATTTAAAAGTGCAACTCCTAAAGTGACGATGACGTCACAAATCACATGACACAGTTCCCTTTTAAATGGTGGAGCTGTGCGGCACTAATGTATACGTCATCCCCATAAAAGGGTGCCTTTTAGTGCTTGTGTAAACTAGTGAAATTCTAGGTAGGTATATTTAATACCACAACAGTATCTATGTGTTAAACCTCGTTTAGTATACATTTTTACAGCAAACGTTGACTTAAGTTAGATTGGGTTATGGGTGGGTAAAACTTTTTACGCCACCAGTTTCTCTTTTTTAGGCATATTTATCACTTTTCAAGACATAAGTGATAAATATGCGTAAAAAAGAAAAATCGAAGATGCTTATACATACTTTTCCGAGCGCATGTTTTTTTAATTCATCTTTTTGTAAATCATTGTAATAACAAAAAGTCGCTGTATTTTAATTTAAATGAACTTTAATATCATGAATATTGCGCAGGTGGATCCATATCGTTGAAATATACTATTTATAATTAGGTATTTGGGATAAAGGTAGGGGAAGTAGGTACGTTGAAGCCCGCTGACCTCATTTTAGACACCTGAACCTACGAGGGTTCGCAATCATAAAGAAGTGAACATAACTATATACACGTAACTTGCGTATCTCGTGTATTTGATGATGATTGGCACAAATTGTGTAGAAAAATCTTAAAAATTGAAAGGAAAATATCTTTTACCTTATCAAGAATTACGCACAAACAAACGACAAGGATAAATAAAAAGATTTAGGCAGTCTTTGTTTTAAATAAATAAATATCACAGAAATGATTGTCCTGTGCGGAAATCGAACCTGTGACTTCGTGAACGGCAGCTCGTATTAAAAATAAATTAAAAACTACCTGCTGCCCGTGACTTCGCACGCATGGAATTTCTGATCGTTAGTTCCCATTTTTACCATAAAATAGCCTATATTCTTTCTCAGACTCTATACTATCCATGTCCTATATTTTATTTCAATGAGTTCAGTAGTTATATAGTGAAAGGAAGAAAGACAGAATTGTTTTTGCAATTATATTATTAGTAGGAATATCAGATTTTGGCTAAAATTGTGGTCTAACAGTACAGGTTAGCAGTAGTACTGCCTAAATAATGGAACTTTATTCATAATGCAAAGACGTTTAACTTTACTTTTGTTTTTTTTTTAATTCTAGCCTGACGTTATGGATATTTCTTAGTCAATATGGTACAGGATGGGTTTAGGCTGTAACGCATCCTCTGTGATTGTTCTACGTACTAATTTTAAGAAATATAGGTTTTATATTTGTACCGTTATAAAGATAGGTATACTTTGAACCGCGAAGTGTAGAACGCTTTGAAGTTCAAGGTTGTATACTAAATATAAAATATGCGACCTTTAGGTTACTTATTTTTAATTACACCTAAATGGCAAATAACATTAAATTATGGAAAGTATACAGCTCAGTTTTGGCTTAATCCCTCTTTAATTATTATTTAATAGATTGAATTTTAATTCATTATACCTTATTATATCATCATCATCATCATACCGCCACGTCCTTTTCCCATGGGGGTAGGCAGATAATATAGAGCGCCATCTGCTACGATCCAAACACACTTCGTTGACTTAATCCACACTCTTACATTTGGTCATACATGCGCGACGATTGTAAGTGCTACCAACTTGATCCATTTGAAGGATATCGACGATATTTAGGGAAGTTAGGGATTAATATCCCTAACATCCCTAAATATCGTCAGGTTTATAGGGTTTAGCATTGCATAAGTTTTTCCTAAGTTTGCACTTGCAACATGCGGTTGCTACAAAATACCAAATGCTAATCACGTAGCAGAATAAAACGGGCTCTGTGTTTTGTTGGCCCCGTAGCTTCGAAATTAGACCTTTAATTTGTAGGCTTAGCTATCCATTCTGACTACTCTAACGACGATAGAAGAATCCAGTGGCCCCACAATAGAATTTGCTGCAGTGCAACGGTGGCACAGCATCTTTTTTTAGCTATGTAGTGTCTTTCTGCGACCATACTATGTACCTAAATAGTATTTTACAAAGTATTTTGAACAAACAAAAACTAAACATATCAAAATGCATCTCTAATTAATAAAAGCAGAAGTGTTTGCGCATAATGGAGACTACTAGACGAAAATTGATAAGAAAGACGTGATGCACAAAATACTTAGTTTGTATCTAGTGTTTCTACTTTACGTTTAAGTTACCACACATAGTTAAGCTTTAAGTTACCTTGTTATAAAGACTGAAATGTTCAGAGCAAGTGGCACCAGTAAGCCCACAAAGTGCTAGCGCCGAATTAATTATGAGGATACTTCGGTAAACGTTGACTGTAAAGAGAGAGTTTGTTCACAAACATCCACGTTCGTGTTTTATAGCAAATGGCTTCATTAATTATAATACTTCATATTCCTATTATGCAAATTATTTATTATAACATACCAAATTTAAGTGAAATATATTCGACTCAAGCACTGCGCTCTGCAAATTCACTTGCGTAATTACTATAGCAATACGTATAGGTATCGGCACGAATCTTGAGCGCTGGTCTTTACCTGCGCAGAAGTGAATTATTGGGTCTATTTGGAGGTAGGAGGTGAGGCGCGGTAGCGGTTGAATCAAATCATCGTATAAGATTGGCCTGCTGCGCGTCGCGTCATATCTGCCACGCGTTATTCGTTCTCTGTGCTAGATGCACTTTCCTTTCGATTACGAGTACACTTCAGGACAATTAAATTGATACATAAAAATTTGTGAAAAGAAGCTTTTAAAATTTAAATTTTTATATTTGTTTGTTTATATTGACGGGCCTCGTGGCGTAGCGGCTATGTAGCCCACTTACGATCGCGACGTCACGGGTTCGATTCCCCACGGGACAATTATTTGTGTGACGAACATAGATATTTGAAATGCGTCTGGTTCTATCTATTATAAGTATATATTTACAAAAAAAAAGTAGTATATGTATTATATCCGTAATCTGGTATCCATATCACAACTATCATTACGCTTAGTTTGGAACCAGCGGACGTTGTGTGAAATGTTTGTAAATATTTATTTACTCTTAATTAGCAACAATTATTATCCCTGAAATGATATAAATAATAGACAATAATACAAGTATTTCAATTTAATTTAATTACCGCTTACCATCAGGTGGAATGTAATCATGACATGTATTATGTAAAAAAAAAATCTGAGTATTTATTATACTAAAGTAAATCATCCCAATTTTTTGTAATGAAGTATACGATGCGCTAAGCGATCCCCGCTCTACCACCGAGCGCTCAAGATTCGTCCGGGTCCTATACTTGCGTAATACGTAGTTTTTATGAACCTTAGCAGGGGTTCCCAAGCTTGTGTTGTCTACTGCCCACTTTGAGAATAAATTATTTTAAGCGTC
Organism: Orgyia antiqua; assembly: GCA_916999025.1. Taxonomy (NCBI): domain Eukaryota; kingdom Metazoa; phylum Arthropoda; class Insecta; order Lepidoptera; family Erebidae; genus Orgyia; species Orgyia antiqua. The sequence goes on along the minus strand of OU779863.1, from coordinate 13,889,877 downwards.
CCCAATTTTTCACCTACTTAAAAACTACAATAAATCCATTTTTGCCTACCTATCCGATATAATATGTACACAAAATTTCACAAAAATAAGTAAGTAAAAGTTTATGGCGTGTTTGTTAAAATAAGTCAGTAGTTGTGTTAGAATTATAACTGTTTCCTATAGGTAATTTGTTGTGGATGATGTACAAAGGGGCAAAAAAGATTAACTAAGGAACTTACAAAATCTTATAGAAGAAAGAAAATTAACAGGCGGTTCACATCTGTGTTTACAATAAAGTAGACGAATTACTCTTTTATTAACCTCAAACGAGAAGATGTATTTATTTACTCACAACAATAGGTAACTTGACCTCTCACTACTCAATAGAATTAAATAAGCTTAGACGGGTTTGATCTCCGCACAAGGAAATTACTGGTGTGAAGAACATAGATAATTGCACTGCGTCTGGGTGTTTTCTATCTATCTATTACTTTGCTTAAGAACACTTTGCTGGGTACACTACAAAAAGCCGAAAAACTTTATTCCGAAAGTCACAAATACGAATTTCATAATACCGATTTTTATAATTCCGAATGGTTCAAAATTCCGAATATAACAACTCCGATGTATCATTACTCCGATTTTCATAATTCCGAAACTTCAAAAGGCCGAATAATAAAAAAATCGAATTATTGATATTTCGAAATGGGTACACTACAAAAAGCCGAAAAACTTTATTCCGAAAGTCACAAATACGAATTTCATAATATCGATTTTCATAATTCCGAATGGTTCAAAATTCCGAATATAACAACTCCGATGTATCATTACTCCGATTTTCATAATTCCGAAACATCAATATTCCTAACAATTATAATTACTATTCTTAAAATTCCGAACTTCAAAAGGCCGAATAAAAAAAATCCGAATTATTGATAATTCGAAATACGTAATATACAGGGTATTTTTTCTAAGGGTACCCAAATTTTCACAGGAGGTACAGACTCGGTAGTATAATCGATTTTTGAAATAAAAACAATATGTTTTTTTTTCAAAACTTTAAGCAATTTTTTCCCTAAAACACAGAACTTGTTGACAATGTGTCTGAAATTCATTCATAATTTTATAAATTTCACTGCGCACGCACACATACCTACATACGACCAACATAGGTACCGATTCTAAATGCACAACTAAACTTAACCTAACTAAAAATGAAAATTGATATTGTCAATAACACAATTCGGCAATGTTATCAGACCTTTTTATTAGAAAGTCTGTATTTTGTAGACTAACAATTTTAATTAATAAAAATATGCACTACGAATAAGCCAATTAATCAAAATACGCCACAGTTGTTTTCATTTTTTAGTTAAAGTAAGTTTAGTTGTGCAAGTGGAATTGGCGTCCTAGCTGTAAAAGGGGAATCCCTTCTTCCCGCCCCACCGCCCGCACCGCTCGCGTCTGCCGTCATCAGTGGCTATTCGGCCGTGACCTTGTCACTACTGTTTACGCATTTTTGGATTTGCTTATCTCTAACGATGGCGGCACAAATAACTTACTCGGACCGGGAGTATTACAAGATACGTTGCTACATTGTAAGTGGTGAAAGTTTACGTGGTGCACAGAGACTTTATGAAAGTGATTCTTTGCTGCGATTGCAGATAGGGTATTAAGTGAAAAATTAAAATATCAGTGATAGTGTTTTTATGGGATTTTACGCAAAGTTTAACAGGGTAAGTTTAATTACTGTAAATAGTTTATTCCACTTTTTAAATACCCCATAATAAATACAAACATTAGTGGTGGTGACGTGGTGTTAAAATATTAAAATAGTATTTTAGTATGTAATCGTTTATTATGACGGCCCTAAGCCCGTTAAAAGTATGAAGTAAAATTGGAATCGTAACTTATTTGCCATGTTACAGGTATTGGTAATAAAAATTAGTCCCAATAAAAATAGATAATTATCGTTATCATACGCAGCGGTATACACGAACATTTTCTACTCGAATACGAACATAGACAAGCGTGAGTGCGTCAGTGAGTTATGAATGATTGCGCGTACTACGAAAAGGTTGCCCATAAATCATGCATTTTTTTAAATATTTTCAAATGAAAGTTATTAAGTAATTATGAGTGTTTTTAAATATTTGATATTTTTTATATAACATTATTTATATCTAGTATTTCACAAAAAAGTTTGGGTACCCTTAGAAAAAATACCCTGTATAATATGAATTCTGATTATTAAAATACCGTTAACACAATTCCGAACTAATAACTCCTTATGAAATTTAATAGCAAATCAAATAGACACATAATTGTTCATCAGAGAGAAGCATAATAATGTTTAGTATAAGTAGGTAGATATAAAAAAAGCTATTAACAAATGCTTGTTCCGTTTCATAATTGCATAGGTTGTTTGCAGTTATTATCCTTGTGTATTTATCGTATGAATAATAACTTAGGTATCACACAGCTTGTTTTAATTTATACTAATATCCAAGTTGTGGGTTTTGACAATGAGTGATAACGAAAATAATAATACACAGTGCCGTACATTCTATAATAATAAAGGAGGATTAAAATTGTTTTTGAATGGATTTACATATGAAAAAAACAAAGTATGCAGTGAGAATTATAAAAATATTTTGTTTCCTTGGTCACATTCCTAACATAACCTAAGCCATGCATCAATAACATAGGGGATTTGCAGCATGCAAACAGGCAGGCAAGCACGAAACATGCATACATGCAGTATGCAAAATGCAGACAGGCAGTATACAAGCATGCAGCATGCAAGCAGCCATGCAGCATACAAGCAGCCATGCAGCATGCAAGCAGCCATGCAGTATGCAAGGCGCCATGCAACATGCAGCAAGCATTATTATGTCACGGCTCCGGAGCTGCGGGGTATAGGCGGCCCCACGCAAGCTTATCGTCGCTAATGACTTGAAGGCTCACCGGCGCTGTTTGGGCTTAATGGCCTAACCTAACCCCTACGCGCCTACGCGGGCTTAAATTGCACTCTAGGGTAGGGCAAACAAGTCTACGTAAAATCGGCTTTGCAGCGATTCGTTTAGTGACAAAATTTTGTAGCTATTTTTAGTTTATTCGAAGTATTGAAAATCGGAATTTCGTTTTTCGGACTAATAACCCTTCGAGCAATTGACTTTTCGGACAAATGAAAATCGGAAAAGTAACAAATCGGATTTATGACTTTCGGTAAAATGTTTTTCGTGATTTTAAATAATAGGCATTACAATTTTTCGGTATTATGTAATTCGGACTTTTGAAAATCGGCATTTCGACATTCGGAATAAAGTTTTTCGGAATTTTGGGGTGTTCCCCACTTTGCTACATGAATATATGTTTGAATACCACTTTGCGGAGTGTGGGTATAGTAAGTACATTCTACATTAATATGTATTTTAATATATCTTAGCTTTAAGTTGCTGAAAATGACGGAATGCCTGGAGAAAAGCGTATAATATACTTAATTATTTTTCTACGTAATTTCTGTTTTTTTTTTAATATTGCATGAGTGACAAACTAGTATATGGCTCGTCTAATGGTAAGAGATCATAGTATAAACGTTTGCAATACTTGAAGTATCACTCGCAAAAAGCCATATTCCTTTATGGATTTCCTACTCACACTAGTAAAGTCTATTATAATTACGATTCATAAAAATTTGCTAACTTATGTCTTTCTCTTTAGTTTGTAGCCAAGAAGTTCGCGTGTCCCGATAACCTAGGGTTTTGTTTCTTAAAAATCTTTCCCACAACGAAACGAAAATTAGAAAAACTAATTCCTACGCTACGCCCATGTTAACACGCCATTCGTGTATACGATGTCGTGTTAAAACATTCCCTCGAGATAAAATGATTTATTTATCTATATCACATTACATTCGCTACTCTCTAAATAATTTAGTGAAGCGAGAATGTTATCGGCCATGTTCTTATAAATTTATAACGAATCAGTTCTGTTTATTTGAGGAATCTATTACAATTTGTATGGACTAACCATTAAAACAGCGTCAGTTATAGAAAAGTAGAAAGGGAACAATTTATCTTGCTATGGGCACGTTATTCGAAGCGATGAAATAGGTACATTTGAGCAAAAACGTGATGAATATGAATGTTGATAGGCAGAAAAAGAGCAAAAAACATAAAAAGATAGACTAACTGCGTGAAAAAAAAATGATAGGATAGAACAAGATGTCGATGAGAGCGTAACAGAAGATAGGAGAGCATGAAAGAAAAAAAAGTGATGCACCCACTCCAGATAATTTGGGATGAGAACAAGAAGAAGAAGGAAAGGAAATAATTCTTTATTTAGAATTTTAAATCCTTATTTTTTGTAGCGTCGCAGAATAATGTGGATAAGTCATTAATGATTGTATGTAAATCTGAAGAATGAAATACGAGTAAGAAACGTAGCGTATAGTGACTGAAAGTGTCCGAGAAGGAATGCCTACGTGCCGTGTAAGCTAACGACAATGTCGCTGGCCCATATCTAACCTTCGGACGTATATGGATACGTCTAAAATATGTTAGATTTTCTATCGACTTTAAAAGAACGAGGTTATCAATTCGACTGTTTATTTATTTTTCGAACATTTTAACAATATAATCTTGGTACATATGACTTATTAACGTGCGTTGCCTATGTCGATAATTGTGAAAAATCGTCTACATTGAGGAACATTGTCGATATTGACAACTATAAAAGTTAAACAAATGTTGATTAACCACACAATAATGCACAAGAAAACGGTGGAACTGTAGAAATTATGGTCAACGATTAATGAAAACAATGATTAAAAATTGGTCAAGTGCGAGTCGGACTCGCGCAGGAAGGGTTCCGTATCATTATCTATGCAACATAAGGCAGCGTTATTAGTATCGAGCAAGAAACGATAAAAAAATCATGTTTGTTGTATGGGAGCCCCCCTTAAATATATATTTTATTTTATTTTTAGTATTTGTTGTTATAGCGGCAATAGAAATACATCATCTGTGAAAATTTCAACTCTCTAGCTATCACCGTTCTTGAGATACAGCCTGGTGACAGACGGACGGACGGACGGACAGCGAAGTCTCAGTAATAGGGTCCCGTTTTTACCCTTTTGGTACGGAACCCTAAAAAATCGATTTTTAATCAGTCAAAGTAAAACAAGCTACACATAATATGAACATACAACACGAAGGAAAGGTATTTTTCTTCGTAAATATGTTATAGAGGGGAGATTTTCGTTTCAAGTAATTCTCGGCATTGCATTAAATATTCACCCCTATTCATCACAAATGAGTAGTTGTGTACTCATTCGATAGAAGACAACAGTATGTTGGCTGTTGGCTATATATTATATTTAACGGACATTATGGTAGGTAAATAATTAACAAAAAGGTCAAATGATAACCCCCATAGCGCGTGTGAGCGCTATTAACCTATTAATTAGTATACTTTCTTTTAGTAACGTCATATAACATGAATGGAAATATATCTTAAGAGAGGATCTAACATTGACCGTCAACGAGATGGTTATAATATTAAAGCTAGTCACATAAAATTGAATTGAAATACAAGCAGAGAAGATATTTGTAGATACGGAAAATTTATTCCGAAAAACATAGAATCAATGACCTAGTTATCCTATGGCAGGGTTAGTACTTACATAAAATAAAAGCGTATGTACTTAAAATAAAAATGTTAAGTCTTAACAATGAGCGAATATGCTGTTGTACGTATCTAAATAAGCAGTTTGGAAACCATTGTTGTCTACTCTAGTATACTCTATCACGCTCCACTATGTTGTCACTTTACATCTAGTAAGTCTAGGTTGAATGTTATATGTTTAGAGATGTTATGAAACATTAAATTTTATCACAACTCTACATGTATGAGTGTAGATCAACTTCGACGGACTTCATGGTCTAGTTGTTCATGTAACGGACTGCCGTTTACGAGGACGCATGTTCGATTCTCGCACGGGACAATTATTTGTGTGATCTTTATAAATGTCATACAAAAATTTGTACTGCGTCTGGGTGAAAAAAAGTGAATGGAAGGAAGTGTATTTAGATCGTAGCAAATGACACTCTATAGCCTCTACCTACCGCCATGATAAAAATCAGTGTCAGTATGATGATTTGAATGGTAAAAACAAAAATCGATATTTCAAATTCTATAATTATATTTTGTGCATAAAACTACAAACTTTTTAATCTCTGTCTCTCTTTCTCCTTCTCTCCGGCGTGCTAACCTAGGGTTTTATTTCGAAATTTCCGTCTCTCACAGAGCATGTTTTGGTTCTACTTAAAATATCCGCTAGTTGGTTTTTACAGTATCTTGGAGAGGAAATGAGGTGGCAATGCTTATATTCTTAATCCTTCAACACATGGAAAGCCTTTAAGACAAACATCTAACTACAGAAAATCAAAAATAAATGTGATATTTTAGAGGAAACTACTCTAAATAGCGTATGTATATGAGTAAAATCTTGTATACATATAACACATTCGACATAGGCGACTCGTATTTTAGTTTTGGATTTATATTAAGAAACAATATTGGAACACAAGACAGAAAAACTCGTATACCTATATTTGATATTTTTATGCAATATAGTCTTATTATAGCCGTATCCGTGCCTTACTTTTTTATTTACTGGCGCAAAGATATAACAAGCATCTTTAGTTATTGTAGAATTGTATCTAAACTAGTTTTTTTAATGTAAAGGTATCAGAAAAGTTTGACCAATAAAATAATGACAAATTTTTGTTCTTTGAAGCGATAAAATTTTTTGTTGTTCTGTTTTATGTGTACTTAAATACATAACTATCGTATAGCGCTAAACTCAAAACTGATGAGAGTGTAACTGTTATTTTTTAGGTTAAAACTAGCTGTTGCCCGCGACTCCGTTCGCGTATAATTTAGAAAATTTTCATCCCTTTTTTTCGCAATAAAAGGTAGCCTATGTCCTTTATCAGGGTCTAAAGATTGTCTGTGCCAAATTTCATCAAAATCGGTTGAGAGGTTTAAGCGGGAAAGCGTAACAGACAGACTACTTACTTACTAAAACTGGCAGTTCCAGTTTTGAATAACAATAACTTTTCTTGTCAAAGTTCAATTGTGAAGAAGAAACTTTATTTACCACTTGCAGTTATAAATAAACTTGAAAAAGAAACCGCATCAAACTTGTGATGCGGAAAGGAATAGCGCGGCAAAGTGGCACAAAAGCAAAGGTGCATGTGCAATTTAGAAAACGAAAAGTCGTTAATAAATTATATAAAAAAGCCATCCTCTTGAACCACCCTAATTGTAAAAAAAACACATCAAAAACCATTGAGTAGTTTTCAAGATATAAGCTCCTATAGGGACATACATACATAAGCAACAACTTTGTTTTATAGGAAGTAAAGATATTGTAAAGGTTGTGATCATTGAATATAACCTATACAATGATACAGGCCACTTAAGATTTATTTTTAAAAAAGGAATAAAAAATTTAAAATTTGAAAATGAAAAGGAAAGAATTTGGGAGATGAGAAAAGGACATGAAGAGAGGATGTTGAAAAATGATTGTAAAATAATTTTTCTATATTATAAAAAAATATAACAAATTAATTATGCTAAAAGTTTTTCATTTATAAAAGTGAATGTAAAGAAGAAGCTTTACAATATCTATGTAGAACATTTTTTTTAAAGCTGTATCTCTTAAGTGAGGCCTTGACTAAAAGTAATTTTTAATAACATATACTAACAGTAACCATTGAATTCTTATACTTTTACTTAATAAATCAAACTAAAGTGTAAAATATGATTTCCTAGTGGTAATCATTTTTTATCCATGGTCGTTCATGGTTAATATTTGCAGGCACTATGGTAGCTCATCTCATTTGGTGGCGCAACGGTATAGTATTCACGATCAAGTCCCGCCCCAATGTTTTCACAATAATTTTGTTTTGTTAACTTAAACGTAGGTACATAGTTTTAAGTTTTTTTTTGTAAGCTCATCAGCCAAGAACCTGCTATAAACAATAGTTACTTTTATTAGTAGAGGCCTAGGTATGTCCTTGTATGCCTTTTTAATGTTATTTTAATATAATTGGTGTACAATAAAGTATAAATAAATAAATAAATACGTCCAGCTGTGGACCGAGCGAGGCAGATTAATGAATGAATGACAATAGTTTCTAGACTATATGACCCATTGCGAGAAGGTCATAGTGTCACCCATATATGTGGAGTAGAGTGCATAGGGATTTTGCATTGATAGATTAAATTGCTATAAAAATTTGTAGAATAAATTTTCAGCAGAAAGCTAAATATATAATAATAGAGCTGTAACTGGTCTTTGAGGTTTGGATATTTTTAACATTTCCGAGTGTTTTATACCCAACCCCCTTTCATATACATATATAATTGTCTTCTCATATATCGGAAAACATCATAGAAATCACCTGTATTCAGAGCCAAAGCATCATCAATCTAAAGGCCTTGTAATACTGAACAAACTAACTACACTAGCTACACTAACTACAACATTCTATTAACTACCATGAGCGAGATCCGTGGCTTACGACACGTGTAACTGGTTTGGAAGGATCCTTTTATGAATATACAACGGGTCACCATTTCAGGCTCATCACTAGTTAGTAGTGATGAGCCTGAAATGGTGAGTAATTTGTTTATTTACTGTAGTTACAGTAAATAAACAAATTACTCACCATTGACACATTTTGAGGACTTACTTCATAATTTCGGAAGCTAAGTTAAAACTAGAAATACTGAAGTAAACTATTTATACAAGTCTCCTACGACATATATAATTACCGAACATAACCAACATCCAGTAGCCTGTAGCTAAATGTCCGAATTTAAAACTCGCTTTATTTCGCAAACTAATTAATAATTTCTGTATTTCTTTAACATTCATGTTAATTATGAAACATTGTTTCATGTATGTGGTTATTCTAATTAACAGAATATCATATAAAATGGAAACAGTTAAAACAAATGTGGTGGAATGTGGTGGATATTTTAATTTTGATAACAAATTTGAGGTTTTTACTTTTCATTAAAATTGTGTTTCTTTTTTTTATTTTGATTTTCTATGTAAGCTGTTATATTTGACAGTTACACAAAATACTATTAAAGGTAACCTACTGAAAAACAAGGTGTGAGGCAAAGCTTTCTTTATATTAACATGCTTTTATAAGCTTCTTGCGTATCTATTATCACTTAATGTATGTAAGTATGTATTAATGTATGTAACGGAATCTTTGAAAGTGATTTTCACTCACTTGTAGCAGTCTGATTGGTCTGAAATTTTGCAAATATAAATATTAAGGACTGACAAAAATTTTTTTTTAATAGAGTTTACAGCGTGTGATTTAGTTTTTGGACTAAGCAAATTATTTAACGTAGGTGAGGTCTTACTATTTTAATTCATGTTAAGCTGTCGTAAAAAATCGTTAATTGTAATACGTAAACGTATGATTGTTAATTGCGTGCTAATTTTAGAAAGGATATATATCTGTTCCTAACCTCTTAATTGAGGCTTTAGGCGGGGATGTGGGAGTGTTAAACGAAGGTCGGTTAGGGTGTTTATACCTCCACATGTGGCCTTGAACGCCTTGTATTATTGTAACCGAACATTTACCAGACACATTTTAAAAGATTAATTTGTTTAAGGGCCTACATCAATATTATCGTATATCATCGCCGACACGTACATATTAACACAGCCAGTAGGCACAGAAAATGAAGAATTAGGGATACTTTTCCTATTTACTCAAAATCTACTAAATATATTTTAATTCTGATCCACGTGTTTCTATACATAATAGTTACCTATGTTTTTAAAGTTATTTCATTAGTTAATACGCGATAATAGACCGAAAATGAAAAAAATAAAAAAATTGAGAGGTTGTTTCGCCAAGATTTTCTATCGAGAAAACTTTTTTCAATCGCGTTTCTGAGTTCATGCGATCCTAGATCATATATTGAAAAAACATATACTTAAAAATTAGAGCTCTAGCCATTCAATCTAAAGAAACAATGAAAACTTCGTACATAGAAAAATGCACGAAGCTATTTTGGTATCCTCTTAAGAGTACATTATGTTTAGAACTTTGCTGACGTTCTCTCTGCGTGTTTTCAATAAAATACTTCTTTACTTATTATAAAACAAAATCGTTATTTTTAAATGAATGTCCTTAGGTAAGTGCAAAATTATGCTTAGATTTTTATGTGTATGTATTTTTTTTTTATCAATATACTAGTTGAAAAGGATGGCTTGGTATAATTGGTTAGGGTTTGGTTTTAAAGTCAAATATAAGGTAATACATAAATATGCTCCCAATAAACGATAAGATCACTGTCACAACGCGAAGCTTCCGAATGCTGGAGCTTTGCTTCGTATCTTATTTTGTAAATCGTGAATTTTAGATTGGTTAATCTCTTTCTGTGTGTACTACATAGCCCGAAGAGTTAGCACGCTGAAGTGGCAATGGGCAGGCCACATCGCTCGACGATCTGATGACCGTTGGGGACGGAAGGTCCTCGAGTGGCGACCACGAACCGGACGACGCAGCGTGGGGCGGCCCCCAACAAGGTGGACCGACGATATCGTCAAATACGCGGGGGCCGCTGGATGCAGTTAGCGCAAGACCACACGTTGTGGCGTTCTATGGGGGAGGCCTATGTCCAGCAGTGGACTGAGAAAGGTTGATGGATGGATAATCTCTTTCTTGTACATCGTTGAAGCTGTTAAGATTATTTATATACAAGAGTTGTTCGAAAACCGAAAAATCTACCTATCTGTGGGCACAGGCCTCCCCCGCTTTGGGAGGAATTAAGGTCTACTGCGCCGCGTTGACCAGGCGTGTTGGCACAGGGTTTATTTTCGAGTTTTCCGTCTCTGACAAAGGATGTTATCTTATAACAATATTCCTTAGCTGGCTCTTACAACAACCTCGGAAGGAAATGGGGTGGTGTCACTTGTATTCTGAATCCGACATAAAATTATACATTTTCTTACTTTAGCATAATTAGAATTAATATAAGCAACTTGGTGTATGCTGTTAGCTTATATTTAGATGAATAAAAATATAAATAGAAGCACCGATTTGTGAATAGGGATATAGATTTTAAATCACATTTCTCGCTGCTTGCAACACTCACTGGAACAGTCTTGTGAGTACCACAATCCAATTGCAATGAAGAGCTAGACAAGTAATATCTGGATACCATTAATATGTATGTATATATGTGTATATATGTACTCCATGGTAATACGGCATTATTAGCTTTGGAATTGAATTGTATTGTCACAGTTTAGACGCAACAATATTTTTGAGTCATTTGAGATGCATTTGTCGATTTATTGACATTTTAAAGTATATTTACTGGCTACTAATTTACTATTTAAAGCACTTCAACTGGTGAGGAAGAGATAGAAATAAAATAATTATTATAAACTAGCTGATGCCCGCTACTCCGTACGCGTGGAGTTTTAGATCCTCATATATTTTGTCACCGTTTAATCCTTCACTGGACTTTCACGAATATTTCAAGACCAAAATCACCAAAATCGGCCCAGCCGTTCTCAAGTTTTAGCGAGACTAATGAACAGCCATTGATTTTTATTGTATAAGAAGATAAGGAAGATATCGGACCGAATCAATGACTTTGCTCGAATTTAAGTTTATGTATGATAAATTAAAATTTATGGAATAAAATGCATTTTTGTTGATAAGTTGTGTTGTGTTCTATGTATTATAAATATGTATTTAAAAGAGAAAAGTAGTATATAAATATAGTAGTTACATCCGTATTCTGGTACCCATAAGACAAGCATAAAACTAAGCTTGGGATCTTGGGACGCTGTGTAAAATTTCCATGAATATTTGTTATTATTTATTAACTTAAATAGTCCACTATTACATTAAGTATAACAACAATAATAACAAAGTTATTGTAGTCTTGAATTTCTCAATCCCAAAGTTTCCTTCTTCAATACATTAGAGGCACAAACGAAATAAAAGGTTACGTTTCAATTTCCTTCCGTAGGTTCTTTTATCTCAATGAGATCGTTTTCCCTATATGATAAGTGAAGCACTATATAATTTATTAAAACAGAATCTCTCAGTTCAAGTAATACGTTTGATATTTTTATTGTCCGATAAAAATAGAAGTAGAGCTTTCTTCATAGAATATTCTGTATTTATTGCAGTAGATGTATTTAGTACATTTGTGTAATATTATTTATAACTGTCATTGGCACCTACTGATTCCATGTGCGGAACTAAATTTAACTAAAAAATAAAGTATTATAATGTATTTACAAAAGAAAAGTAGTATATGTATTTTGTCCGTATTCTGGTACCCATAACACAAGCATATAAGCTTAGCTTGAGACTAGAGGACGTTGTGTAAAATGTTGTATTGCACAATCAAACATAACTAAAATATAAATGTTAGAGAGTGCCATTAACACAATTTAGAAATATCGACTAAACTTTAACCTCATGTGTGATATTATAATAACGATTTTAATTATTTTAACTGTGAACAGCGAAATAGCCGTGATATCAAAACACATTATAGTTTTTCTCATTTTAGTTAAGTTTTTGACGTAATAGAATTGGCGCCATTGTGTTTTATTATGAACTAGCTTTTGCCCGAAGCTTTGTACGTGTTGAATTTAGAAAAGAAACCCAAACAAATTATACAAAAAAGCCATCCTCTTGAACAGTTACATCTATAAAAAAGATCGCATTAAAATCTGTTGCGTAGTTTTAAAAATATTAGCTCACATAGGGACAAACATAAATATAAGCTTACATAGTACATGTCTTATATATTTATTATGTCATAAACCTCATACATACTTACAGTCTGTCCAGTATAAGTTGGCGCGTGGCAAAAAAGAGAACTAATTTTGACAGTTCACAATTGCTTGTGTTTGGTACAAGGTAAGAGTTGCTAGTTAAAAATTTTAAACATTACCCCAAACTTGGGGTAAAATGTACATGGTTGCCATAGAAACTCGATGTGAGTTGGTGTCATAAAAATGTTTTCTCTATATTTATAAATATGAATCACATAATTTAAGGTAGTTTCTATATTATAAAGATTATATGATGTTAGACATTAGATTAATTTAAATTCCAGCGATTCAGATTATTCAGATTCTTATAATTCAGATGAATCTGAAGAATTTTTCACAGGCATATCTCCGCTAATAGATCACAATTATCTTAAACAATAAATTTTTGTTTTATTCAAATGCTCGCCCAGAAAAACCCTATTAATCTATAATATTTTATAGAGGAAATTATTTACGGGTACGAAGTCGCGGGCAACAGCTAGTGTAATATATGTTAATATTATATACATATAATATTATACACATATAATATTATACATACGAGGGGAGGTCCAAAAGTTCGTGGAATGGAGGGGATGGAGTGGGGATAGGGGCGCTCGCTTAGTGTCATACTAATTGGGGACTCATAATTAGTATATAAATGGAGTTTCAGCCCTATTGCGTCATTCGTTTACGAACACTCGCCTGCTAAACACGTCAATCCGGAAGAAAACTGAAACTATGGAGAAAATTGAACACCGTGCGGTCATTAAATTCCTTACCAAGCAAGGAAAGAACGCTCAGACCATTTTGAATGAAATGGAAACTGTTTACGGGGAACAGTGCCCTAGTAAATCAATGATTTACAAGTGGCATGGTCTTTTTAAACATGGTCGGGAGTCGATTGAAGACGACCCCCGCTCAGGAAGGCCAGTTGAGGCCACCACATCAGACATCGTCGAAAAAGTGGAAAAAATTGTACTGGAGGACACCCGTTTGAAGAAAAAACAGTTATCTGCATTAGTTGGAGTATCAGATACCACCATTTTGCGAATCCTACATGACCACCTGGGTATGACAAAAGTCAGTGCAAGATGGGTACCGAGAATGCTCACGCCGCTTCAAAAACAGCAGCGCGTCGAAGCGTCAAAACATTTTTTGGAGTTGTGTGGCGACGATCCTGGACCGATTTTGGAGCGAATTGTTACCGGCGATGAAACATGGGTTCATCACTTTGAGCCTGAGTCCAAACAAGAGTCCATGCAATGGCATAAAAAGGGGACACCACCGCCAAAGAAATTCAAAGTGTCGGAGTCGGCTGGAAAGTTGATGGCTACTGTTTTTTGGGATTGTGAGGGGATAATACTGATTGATTATAAAGAAAAGGGCAGGACCATAACCGGAGAATACTACGCAACAATACTAGAAAAATTAAAGGATGCCATCAAAGAAAAGCGTCGGGGAAAATTGACGAAGGGCGTGTTGCTCTTGCAAGACAACGCGCCGGTTCACAAGAGCAAAGTTGCAATGGCTGCTCTACACACGCATGGCTTCGAATCACTAGTCCACCCACCCTATAGTCCAGATCTGGCCCCAAGTGATTTTTATTTGTTCCCCAATTTAAAAAAAGACTTAAGGGGAAGGAAATTTTCCGACGACAATGAGGTAAAGGAGGCAATTTTGGCTCATTTTGAGGGAAAAGATAAAAAATATTTTTACGATGGTTTAGAAAAATTAATTCATAGATCTAATAAATGTATTCAGCTTAAGGGTGATTATATTGAAAAGGAAAAATAAATTTACTGTTTCATTTTTACTAAAACCCTTTCATTCCACGAACTTTTGGACCTCCCCTCGTATATATATGTCAATAAATATTTTGTTAGGCAGATATAGGGAATATAAAATAAAGGTGGCAACACCCATAGCGTAGGAGGCGCCCCCACTCAAACGCCAACTTATACTGGACAGACTGTAACTAAAATTCGGTTGTAGTCATCGTCGCAACATTACTAACATGGGTAGTGCAAACAATTAACATTGCTTAATATGCTCAATCACACTACTTAATCATACGTCGAAAATTATTTCTGTTTACCATCGCACAGTCATTGATTGCCTTACGTGTGAAATCTATTGGAGTGATCTCTGTCTGGAATTAATCAACGTAAATCAATTCGTCGGCATGTGTTACTTGTTACTGTTCTGATGCTCTTTTGTGGCTCTACATAAACTAATAATTTATTAAACACATTTCAGCACGACTTTGTCCGCATCAATTATTTTTCACTGATGCTTCACTCCTATTGATTGCAGCGTGATGTTATATAGCCTAAGGCCTTCTTTGTTACATGTACTATCCAACACTGAAATAAATTTTCAAATCGGTACAGTGGTTCCAGAGATTAGCGTTCAAACAAACAAACAAATCTCTAGCTCTCTCTGCCAACCCCCATGGGAAAATTGTGTGACGGTATGATGATGATGGCAAAAACAATGTCATAAGGCAAAGAATTATATGCGAGCTTAATATATTACTACTACGTGTCGATCACAAAAATAAAAAGGAAATAGTAAAATATTTTATCAAATCTAATCTTTGATGGTTGATCCTTTGACAGTGATAAAGGATCACTTACTTAGATTCAATCCACACAATGAATATACTCATGATATTAAGAGGATACCAAAATAGCTTCGTGCATTTTTCTACGTACGAAGTTTTCATTTTTTCTTTAGATTGAATGGCTAGAGCTCTAAATTTTAAGTATATGTTTTTTCAATATACATATAATCTAGGATCGCATAAACTCAGAAACGCGATTGAAAAAAGTTTTCTCGATAGAAAATCTTAGCGAAACAACCTCTCTTATTTTTTATTTTTTTCATTTGTCGGTCTATTATCGCGTATTAACTAATGAAATAACTTTCAAAACATAAGTAACTGTTATATATAGAAACACGTAAACCGGAATTAAAATATATTTAGTAGATTTTGAGTAAACAAAAAAAATATCCCTAATTCTTCATTTTCTATACCTACTAGCTGTGTTAATTGGTACATGTCGACGATAATATTGATGTAGGCCCTTAATAGTTTTAGATATACGGGATTTGATTTTATCTTTATATATTTTTTTATGATATAACACCCATTTGCCGAAGGGAGGAAATGGGTTGGTGTCACTTGTATTCTTAATTCATCACCACACGGACCGATATAATTATACCTATACATACCTAAGTAGGTATTCGCTTTATTTCAAATTTTAGACCGACGACGTTTTGGAGACTTTGCGGCCACCATGCCCTGCCAGGCTATGATGGTGCCTTGAGCTTTATCATGACCCGGCGAGGGGTGGCCCTGCTAATCGTGGCCCGACCCGATGGGGGGAGTATTAGGTCCTTAAAAGTTTCGCCAGCGCGTTCGCGTTCCCGCAGTGCCTGCCATAGTCACGGGTGGAATTGACATGTAAAGTGTTCTCAACGATCAGTTGTTGTAGGGTTAACCCACATTTGATTTTAATTTTACAACAATTTTTATTTTTGTAACTAATACACACCTCTAAATCCGTAAAAAAAGTTTTTATTTAAACGAGTGAAGTGTTAGAAAATATTCGCTTCCTACCAAAAAAATCTTCTAAGCATGGCTGGGATGCCCTATATAAATGAATCTTAAAGTAAGATACAGTGAATAACGCATGAAAAAGCGACGAAAAATAGAACCTTCAGACTGTTCCCTTTCCTTTGATAACAATTCCTTTGTTGTTAATTGTTATTGTTAACCCACAGTTAATTGTTATTTGTCTAACAATGTTGTTTTACTGATTACGTTTATAATTAAACCTGTGTTTGACTTACCTTTTACCTAATAACATTTTAGGCTTTTAGATAAACGTGTAAAATATTTAAATACTTTTTACGGGATGGAGTAAAAGTATCGATAATTGGACCAAAGCCCCATCCATTAAGTCTGAGTGCTATTCTAATTTTATTACATAAAAGTGCTGCAAATACATCCTTTGCAGATTTAGAATGATGATGATAATGTATGACGAATATTCGTCATCAGATATTTTGGATCGAGTGCTTTAGAACAGAGAACACTTAATTTTACTCTTGTTTTACTCTGAAACACAAATATTCGAACCAATATTTAAAATATGGAAGTAACTCGTTTTGTATATACCCTTACATTCTAACACTACTGAACCGATTTAAATAGAATTTTAATGCAATAAAATATTTCTTTTCGTAAATTCTTTTCTTTCTTTTCTTTCAAAAAATTTTTCTTTTCTTTGACTAACCATATAGTGAAAACTACTTTTTGTTAGAAATTGGCTATGTAAAAATAAATTTGATTACAACAATAACTGTCTCCGCAATGTCATCAAAATAATATTAACAAAATCACGATCTTAAAGTCTCTTTGACTTGATATTGAAGTACAAGAGCGGTGGTAGCTATTGCATCATCAGTTTTAGTCGACACTACTTCACTATTCTTGGATTTGCAAAAAAAAATCTTATTTTTCTGTGAAATGTCCATGAATATTTATTTATTTTAATTTGGATTCCAGATGCTTTCTTTATCTATTCACGTTCCTTCAGCTAGACAGTTAATCAAAGAACATTGCTATAAATTTTGTTATCTGTATCACTGAAAGGTTGATTGGTAGACTATGCCTCTGGCATTAAAATATCGGGCAAGGAGTTATAAGTAAAAACCGACTTTATACTATTTTTTACAAAGAATTCCGTATCATCATCATTCTAATATATTCATTTTAACGAGCCTCATGATTGAGTGGTTCATGTAACAGACTGCCGATTACGAGGTCGCGGGTTGGATTCCCGCTCGGGACAATCATTTGTGTGATGTTTCTAATTGTCATACAAATGTTTGTACTGCGGCTGGGTGTTTCTATGTATTTTAAGTACCAGAATACAGATAGAATACATATACTACTTTTCTTTTATAAATACATAATTTATAAAAGAAAAGTAGTACATATATTCTATCCGTATTCTGGTACCCATAACACAAGGATAATAAGCTTAGCTTGGGAACAGAGGACGTTGTGTGAAATGTCCGTGAATATTTATATTTATTTTATTTATTAAAATAAATAAATCAAATAATAATATAATATAATATAAAAATAATAAATAAAATAAATAATATCATCAAAATAATACAACGATATTCATGTCGTCATAGCATATCACCAAGTTGAACTAAAAACGTTTTTTGTATGGGAGTCCTTTACTTCATTATCGTATTCTGGGCTTTATTCTTTGCATACTTCATCTTCTATGAAAATTTTAACTCTCTAGCTACCACTGTTCATGAGATGTAACCTGGTGACATCATCCTTCTGCTCTTATCCCATTATTTGGGCTCAGCGCAACATGGCTTTTTCTTCCATAGTCTTCTATTAGCCATTATGTCTGTTTCAACTCCTCTTTGTGTCGTGTCCTCTTTCACACAGTCCATCCATCTTTTCTTAGGTCTTCCTCTAGACTTTTTTCCTTCCACATTTATACTCAGAACTCTCCTAACGACATTACTTTCCTTTCGGCTCATGACATGCCCATACCAGGACATCCACTCATTCTTTAATTTTTCAGTCACTGGCATATCTTTCAGACTTCTTCTAATATATTCATTCCTTATTTTATCCATTCGCGTGACCTGGTGACAGACGGGCAGATAAACAGTGAAGTCTCTGCAATAGGGTTCCGATTTACCTTTTCGTATGGAATCCTAAAAAGCTGATAGATTCAGATTTATTGAAAGGAAACCTTCATCTTAGACTTTCTTGTTATATTGAGGGTAATAATTTATACAAAATATATTTAAAACACAGCTTTGTGTAGTTACACGTGTTACGTGGGCCGACCAGAATATCGGTCTAAATTCACATTACACTTGATTTCATATTTAGTCTATTCATGGTGCCCACGTACTTTCATAATTGTCTAAGAGTACATATAACATACATCTTCACCTGTTTAAAACACGCTTATTAATTTATTTTTGATTATAGAACACCTATGATAGCGAATAAAAAGTTGTTTAAGATTACTTCAGACATGGCATATTTAAAAAAATTGGTCAAGTGCGAGTCGGACTCGCGCACGAAGGGTTCCGTACCATTATCTATGCAACATAATTGCAACTGCAATTACTAAATGCACGTTATTAATAAATGAGCAAACAACACACACAATACTTAATTAATACAGTAACGGTAAAAAAATCATGTTTGTTGTATGGGAGCCCCCCTTAAATATTTATTTTATTTTATTTTTAGTATTTGTTGTTATAGCGGCAATAGAAATACATCATCTGTGAAAATTTCAACTCTCTAGCTATCACCGTTCTTGAGATACAGCCTGGTGACAGACGGACGGACGGACGGACGGACAGCGAAGTCTCAGTAATAGGGTCCAGTTTTTACCCTTTGGGTACGGAACCCTAAAAAGGTTTTTGCAAGCCTATATGATTGAATTCATATTTATTTAATTAGATTGCAGATGTCCGTATTTACTACACCTACATTAGCCTTGCTTTTATCTGCTTGCTTGCTAGCCCTAAGAAACAGCAGTAAGTTACATATATCTCTGGATATATTATCCATGTGAAAACAAAGGTACATAATTAAATTTGATAGATAATGTAACAGTCGACAGGGTAAAGGATTAAAAAAGAATTTGATTTTAACAGAACCAATTGCAAAAATTGATAAATTAATGTAGAACCAGTTTGAGTTAGACCGTCTCTTAGACCATAATGTATGTTATGTACAAAATTTAATCGGTCCGTGTTCAAATTGGAACGGACATAGAGAACCTTGGATGGTGACGAACTTGATTCTATTCAGCTACGTGTTGTCTGGATATTTTTGTAGATAGGCTAGACAAGTACACAAGTTTTAGTATTTTACTATCATTTTTCTGTCGACTTTATCCTAAGGATCGATATTTGTAACTTTGTGATAAAATATAAGATTTTCGGAAAAAAATTAACCTTTCGCTTCGCTCAGATTGAGCTCTCACACGAACTCAAAACAGGGTCTCCTTAGCTAGAATATTTAATTTTTTCAAACATACAACATATATGTGTTGTCATGAACAATAAGTTATTTTTTGTTGCATAATAACAGAACACTTTAAATTTTCGAAAATCAAAATTCTTCTTCAACAACATATTATTATATTATAATATTTTGGGATCAGTTCGGTATCGGTTTTAACAAAATACGGCCATTTTATATTTCACTTTTCAACTTATGCAAATGTTGGTTATGCCTTTATTAGACAAGGGTGGGCAGGGGATACAAAACTCGTTCAAACCAGAGTCTGGTAGTGCGGAATTCAGTTCTTGGTCGTATGAATCCACAGAGGTTAGAAGTTGAGGCAACAGCAATAGAATCTATATTATACATAAATAAAATTCACTGTGGACCTAATGCAACTACATTTATTTATTGCTATAAGCTGATATGGTATTATGATTCACTGAAATGCTTACTTTAATTTCTATAATTGGCAAATTGGCAAGTATTGGATGCGGGAACAATGAACATATAAGTGAAACCAAATTCAGAGCTGGATGAATTTTGTATTTTGTTTTTTTTTTTAACACAAATACTATTTTTTTCCCGTCTTTTGTAAATACATTCTTATAATACATAGAAACACCCAGACGCAGTACAAACATTTGTATGACAACTAGAAAAATCACACAAATGATTGTCCCGAGCGGGAATCAAACCCGCGACCTCTTGATCGGCAGTCCGTTATATAAACCACTCAACCACGAGGCTCGTCAAATTGTTAATTAGTTAATTGTTTCACTAAAATGATGTAGGTGCGAATTGACATTTACATTTTACGGTAATTAAACAGTTTTAGCTGTTTCAAATTTGTACCATCATTACTTGAGTACTACTAATAAATTATTTATTAAAAACATTGGCATTTGTTGTAAGACACTAAGTCCAAGTATACCTTTGATTACGGTTGTTGATTTTATTGAAGAATCATAAAACATTTAAATGCGTTGACATTTTATGACACTCCTACTTCATAAGTATAAAATTTGGACGTATATTAGTCATAATTTATTAGGTGAATACACATAAATTTGTTTTACGTAAGATACCTTCATTTTTTCTTTACATTGAAGAGAATATGACGGCTTATAAAAGAGATTAGAAAAAGAACGTGTTGCGATGACCCCATATGATTTGGAATAAAGGCAAGGGGAAAAAGTGGACTACTCCAAATTCAGTGCAAGCTTAGGAATGCAAACATTAGTGCCAGTATAATGCAAGATTAAAATATTCTGAAGCAAGTAGTACTATCTGAAGACAAGAAACGAAAATAATTAAGCAACCCACTTGTGGCTTGCCCACAGATTAACTCTATTATTAACATTACAGCAGGGTAATATTATGATGTTCTCTTCGTACCTATATACAAATGACTAGCTGTTACCCGCGATTACATGTGCCTTGATTTAAGATATAAACATAATATATAGCCCTTTGCCTTATTATCTTATCCTTAACATCTCAACTCTCACAGATAAAAGAAAGATATTCTTAATAGCGATTTTTTTCAGGATAGGGCACTTATTTAGGAGATTACCTCCAAACTTTACTTCTATTTTAATAGACTAGATCATTCAGCAGGAAACTATTTCTGGCACTTTTATAAGATTAGATGGATCGCGGTTAAGTCAAAATCTATGCTAAGAGGGCACAATACGAAATTATGCTCCATACAAAAATATAGGCATCGTAGTCCCCTTTTTTCTTCGCGAAAGCGTTTTTACGCTATATAATAGATGAAGAGTATATCTATGCTTCTATTACTTTCCTTTTTAAAACTTCTTTTAGTTATTATGATAACTAAAAGAAATATGACCATTAAAAATCCAGTTTTTTTGGTTTTCTTTAGATAAAGTTGCAGCGTCTTTCACACATATTTGGTAAGGTTTTACCAAAAAAAAATTATAGAAGCATAGATATACTCTTCATCTATAATAAATAGCGTAATAACAGTCAAAATCGGTTTAGATTTCGCGAAGAAAAAAGGGGACTACGAAACGTAGTTTTTTCAAAGAATTTGTAGGTAAAATCTGCTTCAGCTATATTTTTGGAAAAATAGTAATACCTAAGGCAAATCCCTAAATTAGGAGTACAGTACCCTCTTACTGATGTTCTTTGAATGATTGGCCCGTTCGATCTGTCTGGCTGCTTACGGAAGCGTTGGAAATATTTCCTAGAAGACATAAATATACAGAATCAAGACAGAAATTATGTAAAAACTTGCAAACTTGAAGTTGAACTTTTTGGAAATATGTATTTGTTGCAGATTTTTAAGAGGATTTTCTAAAACATACGTCATAAATGGCTCTTAGACAAAGCGACGTGTATACATATAGTGATAGTACATAGTATGTATAAACACTACCATTTAATATACATTTCACTACTATGAAGATGCAATGTCAGCCAGTTCTCGGATATGACTGAAAACTGAGATTTTAAAAATGAACATTCAATTCGTCGCATTTCAATTTTTCCTCCTTTAAAAGGCAATATAAAGTTTATTACGGTTGCTCACGTTAAAGTCAAATTATATTGAAAGGAATGGTAAAATCTATGAAATTATTTGACAAAATGTTTTAAGGGTACTCCATGATTTCATTTCACACCAGATTTAAGGGCGTTTTAAATGGTAAATGGGAGCTGTGATTGTTTAAACCTTCAGAGACTTTGTTCAGTAGACTGTAGCCATACTTATTGATAAGGTTGTTTTATGTAATGGTATAGTATTCATCTTGTAATGTGTAGATTGAAGGTTAACCCTTGGATGTGAAAGACGAAAACTTTGAAAAGTTATTGTTATCAGCTCACAGTCTTTAATGCACCAAATGGACAGTAATACATACGTAGGTACTTATTTATATAACACCGCTATTTCATATGTTGTTATGTAGAGACTGGTATAGTGTCAATTTCAACAATTCAAAAATGTTTCTTTTACCCCAATTATTCTCCTATATCTGGTCATACTAGATTGACCTGAGCAGTAATATCTTATGTGGCTACTTTAAGCTATTACTCCGTATATTTTATCACATATTAAGACCTTTAAATATAGTTTATTTCTTGTAAATATTAATTAAATATTCAAAAAAGTAACGAAGTTGATAAATGAAAAAAGTTCGTGTTATTTATATTTCATCCGAAAGTGATTGATCACACATCAAACACAGTAATCACAGTACGTGTTTTTTAATAAATCGATTAAATTTATTCTTTGCTGGTATCGGGCCGTTATTGTAAAAATTTGCGTCGGTAACATCGATTAATCTGTTTCATTTTTATTTAACTGATAAAACTATTTTAGTGATTTTTATCAAAACGAGATTAATAACTCTAGGAAGGTAACATAAATTAAAACAATATCCTACATTCCTTCCCACTCCATTAATGTCGCACTGTTGGGGACGGGTCTCCTCCACTTTAACAAGACATTATTTGGTAACAATCTTAGTAAAATACAAAGCGTTTTTTTTATTATCATTTTATTATATTTTTTATAAAAGTTGTGAAATAATTTAACCTTAATATTATTACTGCGGCACTACTGTGTTATCGTTTTAGTCATCTATTGTACATTAATATTATATGGTCCTTCGAGCTGGATCTGCACTAGCGAGCTATGGACATATTTAGTACTGGTATAAAGATTTATTGCACAAATTGCTATAGTGACTACAGTTTGCAATGTTTAGGCAAAGTACTTGCATTTTATCTATAAAGCGTATGAATAGCTGGTATAACGCAGGTGATATAGTAACATGTGTATAAAGGTTGATTGATTAACATGCCAACTTTCATCAAAAGGCCTAATGGCTTCGAACCAAAGAATGTCTACCTCATTGTTAGAGGATTGCTCGTCGTACGACAAATAATATCGATGTCATGACTATGCCAAATATTCGACTAAGAATCTTACTCACTACGTATCTTTTGAGTTGTAAGTTTAGCTATTATTTAATACAAATAGCTGAGTACCACATCGTAAACTTTTAGATATTTTCATTCACATTATAGGTATTAAAGACCGGTGGAGTGAAAATATTTATTAGTATGTACGTATTTAGCCTCATCGTCAGTGGTAACGCGATTTTCGTTGACGAGCTAGATTCGACTTCCACACATGACAATTACTGTACGGGGTCTGGGTATTTTCTATATATCTGGTACCCTTAACAAGCACAGAAATGTACCTTATTTTGTACGTTATACAACGTGTTTCAGAAAAGTGTAGTCATATTTGACCATCGTTACACATGGCCGGTGACTAGGCACTAGGCATGGATGAAATTACAAATACTAGTTATATTATGACTTTTATGTGTTCATAAAAGTTTAATTAATTTATTAAATTTATCGATCTTCTTTAAATACAACACTACTATGAGGTCATCTTTTATCGTAAGGTTCAATCGCATTCAATAAACCTAAACATCCCATAATTGATGCGTTTCTGGTAGTTATTTAATATATATTTAAGGCCTATCTAATGCAACTTTAAATTATGACTACACCTTTCTGCAACACGTGGTATAAAAAGTCAACAAATAAATTTAGCTTTTTAGCTTTTATCTTGATATGATCCAGATCAGTTTTTAAAGGATGTGTGTGTGTTTTTTTTTCTTTTTTTTCGCGTCTGGACCAGCTCTTATATTGAACACGTAGCTATTCAATACATGTTTTACGTTACACCAACTTAATTCTTCAAAGGTTTAAAAGTGATTCGCTATTTTATTTTACGCAACGGTTGCTACTAAAGCATCGTAACGATTAAGACAGCCGAATGACTTTCATCCCAAATCTTTAGATCCTGCCCTCCCTTCATTAATACAAAGGCAGTTTCACGCGAGCAGTTCCATAGATTGAATTTTCAAAGTTTTGTTTATATAATATCGCCTGCGGGATATGTTTTCATTAAAAACAACAACACGCCCTCTACAGTTTGGCTACGAATATTCAATTACTAATGTTTTGGTTAACGGTACGTAGCTATAATTATTAAAAATAATATTTTACACAAGCAAGCGGTTCTTTGTAAGAGTTTTATAGAATTTTTCTATTTTCCTTTATCATATAGATTTATACAATCTCTCTCTCCAGCCCATTAAGTTCCCCCTCTCCACTTTAAGAGGGATTGCAGTGCCGCCCTGCTAGGCGCTTTAGTACCTACCTACAGGGTTTATTTTCGAGGTTTCCGTCTCTTACAGAAGAGGTGTTCGTCTACAATATTAATAAATAATAATAATAATAAATATTTATGGACATTTCACACGTCATCTGGTCCCAAGCTAAGCTTATATGCTTGTGTTATGGGGTTTCTTTTTACTTGGGGAATGCATTAACTTACTTTGTGTGGGACTCCCGGGTCAGAAACGGACCCGAACACCCACTAAACCCCACGGTGTTCCTCCTCGCCCTTAGCCAGGCCATGGCAGTCGCTCAGGTATTACCATGACCAGACAAGGGGGGGCCACTATCGGTTGGGGCTCACTGTAACAGGGCGGGTCCTAGGCCCCCCCGTCATACCGACGCCTATCCCCAGAACACGTGGAGAGAGGCCGTCCGCCGCTGTTCCTATTCCTTAGCTGGCTTTTACAGCATCTTTAGAAGGAAAAGGGGTGGTGACAATTGTATTCTATTCACGGGCTTCGTGGTAGAGTGGTTTATGTAATGGACTGCCGATCACGAGGTCGCGGGTTCGATTCTCGGTTGGGACAATCATTTGTGTGATATCCATAAATGCCATACAAATGTTTGTACTGCGTCTGGGTGTTTCTATGTATTTTAGGTATGTATTTACAAAATAAAAGTAGTATATGTATTCTATCCGTATTCTGGTACCCATAACACAAGCATATAAGCTTAGCTTGGGACCAGAGGACGTTGTGTGAAATAAAAACTAAAATAAAAAACTCTTAATGCGTCACTATACGGACATTTTTACAAAAATAACTGTTATATCACAAAGAATAAACAACTGAAGGAAATAAAAGTTGTAATACAATAAGTAAGGTTTCCCGCGTTTATTACGGAGTTCAAAAGGTACACTTTCTTTTGTTGATATTGCAAAGGCAGAACAAATGGACACAGATTGGTGGCTACATTCAATTGTATGCATTATTGCTTTTTCTACTACTTCTCTTGTCAACCAAATGTATTGTTCTAGTTGTATAAATATAAATGGTACCAATTCTACGTGCACAACTAAACTAAACTTAACTAAAAAATGGAAACAACTGTGGCGTATTTTGATTAATGAGCTGAGTCGTTGTGCACATTTTTCTTTATTAAAATCGTTAGTGTATAATATATTTTCCAATAAAAAAGTTTTGATAACATTGCCGAATTGTGTTTTTGACACTATCAATTTTCATTTTTTAGTTATGTTTAGTTGTAGGTATATCCTTTATGAGTCAAAATCGTTATTTTTGTTTGTATTTATGTCCATATATCTTATAAACAAGGCAACGGATTTCGATGCGGTTAAATAAATAAATAAATATTCGTGGACATTTCACACAACGTCCTCTGGTCCCAAGCTAAGCTTATATGCTTGTGTTATGGGTATAGGTCCCGGCACGAATCTTGAGCGCTCGGTGGTAGAGTGGGGATCGCTTTGCGCATCGTATACTTCATTACAAAAAAATTGGGATGATTTACTTTAGTATAATTATACTCAGAATTTTTTTTTTACATAATACATGTGGGAACACCCTCAAATTCCGAAAAACTTTATTCCGAATTTTGAAATGCCGATTTTCAAAAGTCCGAATTTCATAATACGGAAAAGTTGAAATGTCTCTTATTCAAAATCACGAAAAACATTTTACCGAAAGTCATAAATCCGATTTGTTACTTTTCCGATTTTCATTTGTCCAGAGTCAAATGCTCGAAGAGTTATTAGTCCGAAAAACGACATTCCGATTTTCAATACGTCGAATAGACTAAAATTCAACATGTTGTGCCACAAAATTTTGAGTCTGAAACGAATCGCTGCAAAACCGACTTCACGTAGTCTTGTTTGCGCTACACTAGAGTGCAATCTAAGCCCGCGAAGGCACGGACGGCTGGGGCGGCCCGCGGGCTGAGGAGCAAGTGGTTTGCAGGCCCGCTGCTGAAGCTGAGGCTGGCAATACGCCGAAGCAGCAGCGGTGATCATCTGCGACGAGATAAGCTCGCGTGGGCCCGCCCAAAGCCCGTAGCGCCGGAGCCGTGACAGAAACAATGCTTGCTGCTTGCTTGCACGGTATATGCCTGCTTGAATGTTGCGTGCTTGCTTGCATATTGCATGCTGCATGCTTGTTTGCATGCTGTAAATCCTCTGTATTATTGATGAATCGCTTCGGTCAGGTTAAAGGAAACACAATATTTTAATTCGAAACAAAAAATTTCATTGATGTTTCGAATTATCAATAATTCGGATTTTTTTATCGCAGGCTAATTAAAAGCGTAAAATATTTAATTGGCTGTATTTTAACAAAGGTCACAAAACAAAAATCACGCTAATTTGTACCAATTATGTACGTCCAGTTATTATTTATATTTATTATAAATTTACCATAAATAACAATAGGAATTCTCGTATTTTTAACACGCTTATATTAGTTCGGTAGGTGCGTATTTATTAATGACTTAATTTTCTTTTGTAAATACATAATGCCTATGCAATATAAGGATGTATTTACAAAAAAATCTAGGTGTTTCTATAACACCCAGACGCCGTACAAACATTCGTATGACATTTATGAATAACACACAAATTATTGTCCCATGCGGGAATCGAACCCGCGTCCTCATGAACGGCAGTCCGTTACATGAACCACGAAGCCCGTTAAAAAAAATGTTAACATTGGAGTAAAAAAAATATTGCACCATCGGAGAATGGCGGATTAAACATCATAATTGTTTGCTGGTAAAGTCTTTACTTAGATAATTATTGAGCGTGTAAGTAAAGCTTGTCTTACTTTACGCTTTTGTAAAATTTACAAGCTAATTCATAATGCTATATGATTTATGAGCCGTTGCCCCAAATTCGTATGCCTTAAATTTAAAAACTAAAACTTACCAAATTATACAAAAGAGCCATCCTTTTGAATCACTCTATCTATAAAAAAAAACCGCATCAAAATATATAAGCTACACACAGACATACGAGTACACACATACTTATATGAAAACACGCGAAAGCAATCATGTTAATGCATATAAATGTATTTATTATTCATTTACAGCGTTTAAATATTAAATACTTACCAAAGAGTTTTCTTCCATTTCAGGCCTTTTGGCCGCGACTTTGTCCCTCTACAGTTCTATACCGATTTTTATTGCTCTACTTTCATAAATGAGGTATATTGGGTTGAACTTTAACCACTTATCAGACCAAATTTCTAAAAGTTCTCGTCTACAATCTAAATGACGCAAACTTTCAAGTTCTTAGTACAAGTATATAACTTCAGAGTGTAGAGTACGCAGATATGTGTCAGTAAATCAAGTTATTCTTTTATATTGAAGATATCAATGTTTAAATGAATTACGACACAAGTTGAGGTGCCACTTATGTATCGTAAACATTAAATAATTTCAGACACTATTTTACACAAACACTAAGCGATCCCTAATTACGTTTTTCATTATTAGTATCGTTCTATCAAGCCAAGTATAAAGTTCAGAGCTGTCAAAGTTTAATACGGATGAACATTAATTACATAGAACTAATGTGAAACAAATTAAAAGCTATAGCCGCTTGAATTTTCATTTAATACTCACGAAAATCACGGTTGATAATACACCCATGTACTTGGGATTATTTAATAAAATTTTCGTTTACTAAAGTGTTATTTTAAAATTAATAATGTAATCCGTGTGGTGACGGATTAAGAATACAAGTGTTACCACCCCTGTTACTTCCCAGAGTGCTGTAAGAGCTATTTAAAGGATATTGTAGGTACACAGATAACATCCTCTGTGAGAGACGGAAACTCGAAAATAAATCCTATGCCAAGGCGCCTGGACAGCGCGGTATAGAAGACTGTCTTAAGTGGAGAAGGCTCGTGCCCATTAGTGGGACATTTATGGGCTTAAGCTAGAAAGAATGTAATACTATTGCCGCTTTGATAATAACATAGGTCGCTTTAAGTAATAAGGCCGCCCATTGTACGGGTTCTTACAATTATATTTCTTTTTTTATGTAAATTTAATGTAATTGGTGTACAATAAAGTATAAACAAATAAATAATAAATAGGTACTTAGAAAAATGTATAACCGAAATACACCAAGACAAGAGAATCTATTGCGCTCTTGTAGACTTAGAGCAAGAACGCAACATACTACTAATGTTTGCAATAAACTGGCTTTTAGTGCAAGCACTGAAATCTCTTTGCAGGTAATTTAGAGCTCGTGATAGGATAAATGGGACTTATACGGATTGCTTGATTTTCTTTTGGCTTTAAATTAATTAGAACTAAACTGATTTGCATGTTTATCTTTACTGTTTTTGTAACTGCAGGAAATAAAAAGGCTTTTTTATTTTTATTTCATTTTATACAGATTGTTTTAGCATCTCTTGAAGTGTGAGACTGGGACGAGTAACGTCACCATGACTTATTATTTTATTAATTTAAATAATATATTACTACATAACCTTATCGTTGTCTACTAGATGAGATAGAGAAAATATATAGCTTGTGTATTAAATATCTCCTTTGGGCAGATGGAATTAAGCCAAATACATAAACTTACTCGTGGAAAAGGTGATAACTGTGTACATAACATCACGTCTTTTAACAAGGTAAAAATAGACATTGGTACCAATTCTACGCGCACAACTAAACTTAACTTAACTAAAAAATGAAATTTGATTGTGTCAATAACACAATTCCGTAATGTTAACGATTCTTTCTTGTTAGCAAATCTGTTTATTATAGATTAACGATTGTAATTAATATAAAATTACACAACAAAACAACCAAATAATCAATATACAGCAATAGTTGTTTTCATTTTTTAGTTAAGTTAAGTTTAGTTGTGGACGTAGAATCGACACCATTATCTACAAATTAAATTGATAGAAGTACATACAGTTATATACAATTACATGCATTTTTATTTAATTTGCTGTTCTGAATGTCAAGACTACGGCTTCCTCATTATTCTATCGGAGTCAAAACATTTGATTACATGCCGAGAGGAGCCCACAACATCGAGCCATCTCTAATAATGGAATCCCTAGATATTTTTTATTAAAATTTCTTAAATTTCAGTGGTGAATAATTTCATATTATGTTGAGTCTCCCTTTTGATTCTGCCCTGCAGAACGGGTCCCATTCTTTAAATTATCTTTCAACTGAAGCCTGGCCACTACTTGTTGAATTATTAGAAATAAATCACCAACATTGTATGAATGGCTGACTAGAACTGTAATTTTTTGTTTCACCGTACACAAACACTTCAACACTCAGATGTAATGTAACAGTAGTCGACTTGATATCAATTACCGCCCAAGTCTCGACCCATTCCATTATTTACTTAAGAGGATACCAAAATAGCTTCGAGCATTTTTCTATGTACGAAGTTTTCATTGTTTCTTTAGATTGAATGGCTAGAGCTCTAATTTTTAAGTATATGTTTTTTCAATATATGATCTAGGATCACATGAACTCAGAAACGCGATTGAAAAAAGTTTTCTCGATAGAAAATCTTGGCGAAACAACCTCTTTAATTTTTTATTTTTTTCATTTGTCGGTCTATTATCGCGTATTAACTAATGAAATAACTTTAAAAACATAGGTAGCTATTATGTATAGAAACACGTGGATCAGAATTAAAATATATTTAGTAGATTTTGAGTAAATAGGAAGAGTATCCCTAATTCTTCATTTTCTGTGCCTACTGGCTGTGTAATACGTGTCGGCGATGATATACGATAATATTGATGTAGGCCCTTAATGTTAATAAATGTCAAATGACAATTATTTTCTTTGGACTGTCCAATCATAGCGTGTCAATTTTGTTTATTGGCTTTATGGAAGTCAATTTGCGGTTCTGAATGGTTCTGTGTCCACTAGAACGAAAAGCATAATTGTCTGCTTAATTAAAACAGAGCTTAAACCATTCCTTTAACTTGATTTTGTTAAATTGAATCTTTGCCTGCATTTCATCCCTGTAAATCACAAGAATTATTAATTATGTCGGAATCAGTAATATGATATTAGAAGATAAGTATTTATTTTAAAAATGTTAAAAAATAAATATAAATATATTGACAAGCCCTAAGCTGCTGGTTTTCAAAATAATTAAATTTTGTGGTTTTTATTCGCTGTAAACCGCAATAATTGTCATTAATTATTCTTTTCTTTCCACTTTGAATTTACACAAATTGTAATTACATTTTCACAAATTTTACATACCATATGCTGTAGGTACTTAATCAAATTATGTATCTTGTATTTCTTTTTGGTGTACAATAAAGAATTTTCTATTGAATTTGTATTGAATTACTTAAGATTGATAGCTAATATCCGTGGCTAAGCTATTATATACTTTTAACACCTGCGGAATGCGTAACTTTTATTGATTAGGTACGGGCCGTTGTGTGCAATATATTACGTTTCAAATTATATTTTTGCCTGACTGCCAAGGGGTAGACGAGTAGGATGTATTTAGACGTTGTGTGAAAATTTCCATTAATATTTATTATTAATTATTATTTATTAGTTTTAAAGGTTTCAATAGATAGTATGCTCGTAAAAGCGTGTCGACAGACTAAGACGAATTTGAAGTTAATTTGAACTTCATATTCCTTTACTCTACACTTAAGTAGGTTTTCCTAAAAAAAAAATAACCAACTTTTTAAGGCCGGGAAATATTGATTGTCTGTCATTTTTAGAAAGTAATTGTAATAAGCCAACGATGGGTAACAGATATTTGGTATTGTTATACGAGTAGGTATCTGAATCGTATTTAAAACCAGCGGAACAAACGTTATACTACCTATAGACAATAGGTTCGTTCGTAGCACCAAAACTCTGCGCGTGAATACAACCTAACGAACATGACTGATTGCATCGATGAGCTTTATCCGTGAATCAGGATAATAGGATTACATTTTGTAGTGCACATCAGTTGCTGATTTAACAGAAAAGATATAGTTTCACGGGCATTTACGTTATTTATTGAATTTCGTTACGTTATGAAAGAAAAGATAATTAATTGGCTTCTGAAACTATCTTATGACCAGACTGAAGATCTTATCAAGATTCTTAAGTGATATTATACTTACCGACACAATTAATTTATATATTATAGTATTATGTGCGGGCCTCGTGGTGTTGTGGTTCTGGTAACGGACTGCCGATCAAGAAGTCGCGGGTTCGATTCCCGCTCGGGACAATCATTTGTGTGATTTTTCTAATTGTCATACAAATGTTTGTACTGCGTCTGGGTGTTTCTATGTATTATAAGTATGTATTTACAAAAAAAAGTAGTATAATGTATTCTATCCGTATTCTGGTACCCATAACACAAGCATATAAGCTTAGCTTGGGACCAAAGGACGTTGTGTGAAATGTCCGTGAATATTTATTATATTTATTTATTTATTTATTATGTAGTACCTAAATACAGTTAATAGATAACTTGTCAATTGTAATATGAATCTATACAATCAAAATTCTATATTATTATATTTTACTAGCTGCCCCGGCAAACGTTGTTTTGCCATACAATTCTGTATAAAATAAAATTTCATCAAAATCGGTCCAGCCAATTTGTAGCCTATGTGTTATTCTGATGTATAAGCTATATTGTGGTAAAGTTTCATTCAAATCCATTCAGTAGTTTTTACGTGAAAGAGTAACAAACATCCATACATACATCCATACTTACAAACTTTCGCCTTTATAATATTAGTAGGATTCTTATATAGGTATATTTACACATATACATGGGCGTTCGCTCTCTCACACATGCATCCAATAGTAGATACATCTTACGCAGTCTGATATCACTAATAACAAAATTGTCAACATTTCTCTGTAAATAGCTTTTAAAGGGGGAGCCTGGAGTTCTGTAGTACAGGCTTAGGTCTAGTTCAGACTCCAGACTCTCACAAGATTAGATTTAAACTGTATGTCTCAATTCATTGATAAGAACAATATTGTTACCTTGTGAGATGTCAATAAAAGTTTATTTATTATTTATTATTATTATTTAAGAGTTGATAGAAGCGAGGTGAAAATATAAATAAAAGACTTGAATAAACGACAAACTGAGCTTAAAGGTACTCACAGACTGAATGCGTGTGCAGTACGCGTTACGCATACCTATATTATCATTGTAGCTTTATTTCCCTTTTACCGCTTTTTTCCATAGGAGTTAGCAGAACCAAAAGTTAATATAAAATATATTATGTTGTATACGCAGTTATGTTACTGATGTTTTAAATAATACTGCCTACTTTAGGTGTAGGATTAAGTGAAACAAGATTGATACTTCGGTTCATTTATTAGACAGCAATAAACATGAGTATTACATGAATTCTTAGATATACGAGTACATGTGCTATTATTTGGAATGCTTAAGTTCTATCGTATGCTAATACTGAATAATATTGTATTGACATTCTATTACATTAATGGTGCTGTTACTATTATAATGTACGAGAATATATCATAATTAGTGCATGACTTTATCAGAATTGTACTACTACATAAGATGCTCGTTACTGTTAGATTTTCTTCATAATTTAAAAGATTGTAAAATCCATTTATATTAAAGAGGAAGATACATTTTTGCATGCAAACAAGTAGTCTATAGCTATCGTTTGTTATCACTCTAAAGAAATATAAATGAACTTTACCATACGGATGATAAGCGTTATAGAAACCGCGTACTGAAAATTCTATACCATTATTACAATTCCAGAATTCTAACTGTTGCGAGATCTTTATTTTATTTAAAACACTGATATATGAACATCGAAAACCAGTAAGCTACTGAATAACTAGTAGTATATCTATATTGATTATATATTTTTAACATACAGACGTTATTAAAATTGAGTATAACACGTAGTACACGAATATCTTTCCTATTTTTGGCTCATTTCATTTTTATGTTGTTGACAGACAATTCTCAGATCTGGTAGTACCCTTTTCTACAAAATATTGCGATCAAAGTTAATAAAGGCCAAGTTCATGATCAACATGTTCTATCAATATGACTTTGGCTTCTATCAAAATTTTTGCACGTAATAACTTCTCCTACCAATAATTCTAAAGATTAAAAGTATTTAATACTAGTCAGTTATTTTCTTACCTTCTAATTATTTTTATCGTAAAGCAAATTATAACGTAACCTTCAACATTGACAACAACAAAATATTATTATCTTACTCATTAACATACATATATCTAACTAACCAAATAAAATTAAGTAATTCCACTATAAGTAAATTGATATTATTTTAAAACAATAATATTTCTTCAAAACTGTATAAACAATAACAGATATACATCAATATAACATACAGCTGGTTAAGAAAAATAATCTAATTAATAAATAATTTCATATAC
Source organism: Orgyia antiqua (assembly GCA_916999025.1). Taxonomy (NCBI): domain Eukaryota; kingdom Metazoa; phylum Arthropoda; class Insecta; order Lepidoptera; family Erebidae; genus Orgyia; species Orgyia antiqua. Next base: position 13,855,321 of record OU779863.1, on the reverse strand, counting down.
TATTTAATAATAATCGTTTTGAATTGCAGACATGGTATGGATATTCCTGCAATAATATAAAAACAAAATTTTATTTTCAGGCATAAACTTATTTTAGTATTTGAGTATTTAACATGTCTCAAATACAGTAAAATTCTATTAACTAAGATATTAATGCATCAAATCGTAAGATACCACATTTCTGCATAACTTAGCGTGACAAATGTGCCGACGAACGTCCGCGGTCTGTGCTGGTCTTTAAATAAAAATTTAATCATTGTTCGGCTTTCTAACTTTGACAATATGCTTTATTCATCCATGAAACTAATTTTAATATATTAAAAAATAATATTAATCAGAAAACTATTTAAAATTTTGGCAAAGTTTTGAATATTTTCGAAGATATATATATATGAAGATATTCACTAAACATTTAGATTCAAATGACTAGAGACATACTAACCGAAGTCGACTCTATAGATAGGTAAACCTTTTCAAAACAATATAGGTCTTAAATGTTAAGAATCTTAAAGTAATAACAATATTTTTAATAGAAAATATGTGTAAGGATTAGATATTTGTTTTACAAACATGAAGTACTAGCTTTGCTTTACCCTGCTTGCACTCAGGCGAATACCCTCAAAGATAGTTGCCTTATCATTAACCTTATCCAATTCATTTTTGTAAAACACTTTTTAGAAAAGATAGTAAATTTAAAACAATAATGGGTATTGAAATTAAAATACAAATAATAAATTATCGTGTCCGTTCAACTTTGAACGGTTATCGATAAAAGCTCCCGGACGCGCGCTGTGCTGTGACTGCAAAAGCAGATATTTTCATTAACCTGTATACACAGAATAATTTATCCGCAATGTCTGTATGTAGATATGTCTTTTCCCAATAAACGTATAAAATAGGGAAAAACTTTCATTCGGTTATAACTAATAGACAAATTGATCCACGAAGCAAATTTGACGAGAGAATTCGACGCATAAATTGTTAAGCTTTGTGCAAATGCTAGAAATATACGTAACAATACTGTTTGGAAATGTCGGAATCAATATGTCCGGAAGCTTTCATCGCAAAGCTGCCTAATCCGTTTGATAACAAAACATTGGATTGGCATTGTTTTTCATGTAAATATCAACAAAACCTGGTTCTATTAAAATCGAAAAGAATGTAAAACGCTGTTCTAAAATGTAAAAAGATAATAACGTATTCATAATAAAATGGCTCACAGGGAATGAAAATATACGTGTTAAACAAAACTCTTTGAAACATTTTGTATTAGAAATCAAATATTCAATTCAATATCTCAAAAGGAGATTGAAATACTTGAATAAAAAATATGAAGCATAAAACCATAAAACAAAAGATAACAAATAGATTGTTGTGGATACCACTAAACAGATATAGGTAGTCCATATAGTGCAGTTTCTCGTCTGTTTGTGGAGTTTCTTGTCTGTTCTTCTTCATATGATTAACTTTTGGAACACTTACTTATAGCTTCTGACGTTAATAAGAGCTAATTATGTCTATTTGAAACATTTTTTAATCCATAGTACTTAATGCAATACCGAAAAAGAGCAAGTAAATGCAAACGATTAATAAAGTAAAGAAAATATCTTTGAGGTTTTGCCTGAAACAGTCGTTGGTCGGTTTACAAGGAGTCTTTCTTTTCGGATTGCGATGGTTCGGCGGGCGGTACTCCAGCAGCGGACATCTTACGACGCTCATTGCGAGCGCGTGAGATAGGCCGGTAGTACTGCTCGCTGCGCCGCCGTCAGCGCTCTGGTGCAGGCGCTTCCGACTCCAGCTCCATCCACAAAGAACTGATCACATGTCCCTCTATAGAAACATAATAAGCGATTAGTAAATAACTAGGAGTTGCCCGCAACTTTGTATGCGTGGAATTCAGGAAACAAAAAACCTCAACATTTTGTGCAAAAAAAGCCATCCTCGTGAACCATTCTATCTATTAAAATTCCGCATCAAAATTCTTTAAGTAGTTTTAAAGATATAAATAATTATAGGGACATACATACAAAAAAATATATTTATAAAACATGTTTTCCTTTTGTGACGTATTAAGAATACCAGTCAAGAGCCAGCTAAAGGATTCCAATATAAAAGATCTTCAAATCTACCCAAGCTTTTCGAGAAGTCGAGTAATAATGTTCCATTAAATACGAGAAAATGTTTCACTAGATATGATAATAGCGACTAGTTTTTGGGAGTCGTTTCATTTAGACACCATTTTAGTAATACAATTTAATCATCGCTATGTCTATAGGCAATGCACATCATTCCATATCTTTAGCATTATATAATTCAGTAAAACATACTCGTATTTTGACCCAAAACGTAGAAAAAAAAACTAATTCCTGAAGATTTGTTTATTAAGTACTATAGGGTGGTTTAATTTAATCCTTAGGTTTACCAACCTAAATTCTATGTTATTTTGCTTTACAATAGGGACCAGCTTAGCCAGCTCACATGTACTGAAATGGTTAAGTAATAGCTTAAATAAGTTAACATTTGGAACTAAAGGAATAACATTCGAAACAACCCTTACAAGCTCTTTCTATTACAATATCTTTGTGATTCAAATTTAGGACAAAACTGGAAACGGAAACCATGGATCTTTATTATAAAGCCTATGCTTATGTTTAACATTGGAAATAAAAAAAAGGTTGTACATCTTATTTGTACAGAACCCATTCTTATCTCGAACAACAAAACCTTATATTAAAATGATCCCATTTCGAAATGTTAGTCACTATTTTCCAAAACGTACTACCTGATTCTTAAGAAATATTGTGCGTATGTATATTATGCGTAAGTGCGAGCTATTTTTATACCCGTAGAATTAGAAGGCTCCACGTCCCAATAGTATCTTTTATTTATTAATTGGTGGATAGGATTTTTTTGGCTAATTGTAACGCTCCACGCGCAACATGCAAGTTTTTTAAAATAATTAGACGTACCTCTTCAGTAAATAAGCAAGCGAAACTACAGGTTAGAGTTAGTTTTTTGCTGTGAAGACTTTCATTATAATAAATTATTATTCTTTTCTATCATTAATATGTTTAACTAATGACCACAGACCTCTAATGTAATAGACTTTCCGTGTTATTAATTATCCTTTGAACTGACGTGGCCGTAAGTTGCTCGGACGAAAGTAAACAAAAAGTGGAATGAGTGATATAAGATTAATTTGCTAGCTTGCTTTTCTTATAACATAATGTGCTTATATTCTTACCATACAGCAATAATTCTTTGAGTCCGACGCGAAAGACATTTCAAATATATTTTACACTCTATAATGTTCTGTGGTAACATTTTTCGAGCATTTTTCTTACAAAAAGAGCTGAAAAAAAGTAACTAACAAACTTTCAGCTGAATCAAACTCCTATAATATTTACTAAATGCAATTATATTGTAGTTTAATATACCTAGTCTAGTTTTAATATGCGGACAACTATTATGCTATCAATTTTCATATTAAACTGGCTGCAATTGTACATTTTTTGTTCTATATAAACCTTATACTGAGTTATCTTATGTAGTGTACTTGCTCGGAAATTATTTTAATTACATTATTTAACTAGCAGTTGCCTATGACTCCGTACGCGTGGGATTTAAAAGATTTTCCCCGTTGTTAAAACATTTTTCACTGATACTTCGCTCCTATAGTGCACAGTGTGATAATATATAGCCTATAGCCTTCCTCGATAAATGAACTATTTAACACTGAAAGACTTTTTAAAATCGACCACAGGTTCCTGAGATTAGTGCGTTCCAATAAACAAACGAACTTTTCAGCTTTATTATTTTATTATTGGTATAGATTTTTATTAGTATAAAAGGAAGATAGAAGAAAGATTTATAATAAACATTTATAAATGTACATGTGTCACGTATTCGTTTCAACGTATAAATGATATTCGCAAGAAATACATTCCGTATTGACTCTTTTATCCTATAGCAACTGAGCGTCCTATTTACGAAAACGATATTCTTGTCAACTTGTAGCGAGTGTTTGAACGAATAAATGTGTATTGATTATAAATATAGTACATATTATGAGACGTAAGGGCGGAAACGTAACACATAAAGTTATCAATAGTATGAACAAATCAGATAACAGTATTGAAATGGATATTGATTGAGACCTTCAAATTATAGTCGGAATCAGTATACGTAATCAGAAAAAAAGTAAAAATAAATACGTAAGCAGAAAAAAAGTATACTTCTCTTCTCTTCTTCAGCCAATTTATTGGATTAATTTGTAGTAAACACACATTTTCTGAACGTAATTATATAAGTGACGTTTTTAATTAATGTAGTACCTAGTGTCTTATTACGATTCTTCTTCTCCAGCCCGTTTACGTCCCAGTGTTGGGTACGGGCCTCCTCCACTTTGGGAGGGATTATGGTCTACTGTGCCGCGCTGACCAGGCGTGTTGGCATAGGGTTTATTTTCGAGTTTTCCGTCTCTCACAGAAGATTTTATCTGTGTGCGATATCCCTTAGCTGACTTTTACAGCACCCTTGGGAGGAGATGGAATGGCGACACTTGTATTCTTAATCCGTCACCACATTGAGAAAGTATAGGTACTATTAAGTGTAAACATAATAATATAATTGTCCGGGAGCCAGTGACAGATTTTCATGACCAAGTCCCTCCCAATCAAAAATTCGAGAAATACATGAGGGACTAATACTATGAACACTCGCGACCGTCAGCTGCGTCTCCGCGGGTGGGTTGGGCAGTGGCAGCCTCCCAAACATGGAGAAAAAAACCTACTATGACTAACGAGGAATTATTTATTTTGAAACAATTTATCTATTAGCCTATGAACAAGAACTGTCATACTCGTTTAGTAGTACTTAAGAGGGGTCGATACCAAATTATGCTCCATACAAAAATATGTGTATCGTACTCCTAATTTGCTTTGCGAAAGTTAAACCGATTTTAATTGTTTTTATGCTATATTATAGATAAAGAGTATATCTATGCTTGTATTATTTATGCATTTTACAAAGTTTCACTCGAGAAGAAATCATTAACCAAAAATGTACCTGGCTCCCGGACAGATAAAATCGTGAGACCGAAAACTCGAAAATAAAAGCTTTTTCAGCGACGCGCAGTAGAACTTAATCCCTCCCAAAGTTGAAGAGGCCCGTGTCCAGCACTGGAATGCTAATGAAATGGACAGAGAATAGTAATTTATTCCATAACATTAAATTAGAAAACATTAAGATCGTGATTAGTTCTAACTTTTTAACTTACTCGCGTTTTATTTGTTCTAATGAGCATTGTCTCGTCTCAAATCTAATAAGAGCGGTAACAATATGTACGTACAATAGCTTTTCGCAAATTAGATTTGTCTTTGGAACTAAGTACTTAGTAGTTTTTGTATCCACAACTTTGACATAGGTATGTTGAACGAGAGAGAATCGTCGACAAAATAGTTTGACATATTTGCTATACCAGTGAAGACCGAAAACGTAGCTTACTGCAACCGCAGACGTAGGTTTCACACATCTCTGATCCTTCAGAAATCTTTTTATAAATATTTTGAAGAACCCCATGGTGTAGTAATTCTAATTAATATAAATAGTAATTCTAATAAGAAAACCTTGAAAATAATCCTATGAAATCTACAATACGTCCTGCAAACGTTTTCGGTGTGAGCTAGCCTTTATTTGGGAAGTTTACCTGGTTTTTCCTCATTCTCGTTGTCGGGTGCTTCAGGGGCCTCGGTAGCTTCTTCAATGCAGCTTTGTTCATCAGGGAATTGTACGTGTTTCTTAACAGCTGAACGGCTCGGCTTAGACAGAACGGAAGCTGGTAACAAAGAATACAATAGAGTCGAACGTAGAAATAACATACTGAGTGAATAATTACTCTTGCATAATTCTTTTAATATGGAATATTTATACAAAACCGTCTTATCTACAGTTAGTTAGTTAGTCACAGTGTTAGTTACCGTACTCCTCCGAAACGGCTTGACCGATTGTTATGAAATTTTATATACATATTCAGTAGGTCTGAAAATCGGCCAACATCTATTTTTGAAACTTTTTTTTGTTTTTAGTATGGCAAAACATCGTTTGCCGGGTCAGCTAGTTTCTTATAAAACAAACATAAAAGGCGTGGTCGGGTGCGAAAATCCTCTCACGTACGATTAGATTACAATGTCACTTATTGATTTAATATAAGTAATTTTTTAAAACTATTGTTCTGTAGAGGAACGGATTGTGTAAAAGAAGATATAAAAGAGAGAGGAGTAAACAGAAATGACGTATGACAGAAGAGCATGAAAGAACAAGGAATGTTGGGCCGACCCCAAATAAAGGGATAAGGGCAGGGCAATGATCTTAATGTTTTTATTAAAATACGCTTATAATTTCGAGGTCATAAGTTTGAACTTGTTTACACAAATCTTTCGAATAATTAATACTACTTGAACTAACTTCAATCACTAATAAACTACTTCAATTATAATTTGACTCCTCAAAACATCCAAGATTTATTTAAGAAAGTTTTATTGATTACTAATTTATTTATAGTACAATGTAGAAGTTACGAATTTTTCAAATGTTTAATTGTTTAAGTATACAATACATCTTCTCAATGTGTTGTTGAAAATAAAAGTCTAATGAATAAATTGCTATAATTCGATTATTGTCATGCAACCATTTACTATCTTAATATTGTGGGTTGCCATATTAAAAAAAGAACAAGGAGTCTCTATAGTTTTTTGAACATAAATAATAGAATACTCAGTTTAAAATTTTATAAAATCTTTTTCTAAGCTTGATTAAAATTATTTCTCATAATTGTGTAGTAAAGTTATTTATTTGGATTAAGAATACATTGTGCACAAATATCCTTACTTTAATTCCAATAAATCGTAAATGCTATAAAAGTGCATCATATCAAGTTGAAAGATTTTTTTTTAAAGGGCTTGATCGCTTTAAGACTATATCGCCCTAAGTTGAAAGGGTTAATATTGTACACGCAATAACTAAGAGGGCACGATACCAAATTATGCTCCATACAAAAATATGGGTATCGTACTTCCCTTTTTTCTTCGCGAAAGTTAAACCAATTTCAATTGTTTCTACGCTATATTATAGATGAAGAGTATATCTATGCTTCTGTCACCTTCTTTTTTTCAATACATAATAACTAAAAGAAATATGACCATCCGAAAATCCCGTTTTTTTTTCGGTTTTCTTTTGGGTAACGTTGCAGCGTCTATCACACATATTTGGTAACGATTTACAAAAAATAAAGTGATAAAAGCATAGATATACTCTTTATCTATAATATAACGCAAAAACTATTAAAATTGGTTTAACTTTCGCGAAAAAAACGGAAGTACGAAACGTCTTTTTTCAAAGAATTTGTAGGTAAAATCCGCTTCATCTATATTTGTCCCTTTCAACGCGGCGCTCGGAAATAGGGATAGCAATACCTAAGGCATATACCTAAATGAGAAGTACAGTACCCTCTTAAATGTTTCATTAACTTATAAAGTTATAACGGTACTGTCTGTGTTGGAAAACACTATGAACATTAGGTGACAAATATAAAATGTAAACAATTCCGAATATGAAATAGTAAATTTAAGTTTTTTAGCTCATAATATACAAGTCCTGAATTTTTGAAGTTTATATAGAAACTCAATAGGTAGGGTTTATGCGTGTACGTAGAAATGAGAGTAAATTACATTAGTGTTCAAGTGACCGAGGGGCTTAAGGATTCTCCAAGAGTCATACAAGAGATGGTTATCATGAATTACTTCCCATACAAACACGCTTGCAGCTAGTATGAAACTTGTATAAATAAATAAATAAATAAATATTCATGGACATTTCACACAACGTCCTCTGGTCCCAAGCTAAGCTTATATGCTTGTGTTATGGGTACCAGAATACGGATATAATACATAAACTACTTTTCTTTTGTAAATACATACTTATAATACATAGTAAACACCCAGACGCAGTACAAACATTTGTATGACAATTAAAAACATCACACAAATGATTGTCCTGACCGGGAATCGAACCCGAGACCTCGTGAACGGCAGTCCGTTATATGAACCACTAGACCACGAGGCCCGTCCGTCCGTATAGAATGAGAAGAGAACAGAAAACCTTTGATATAATTAGGATAGAGTAATTTTCTTTTATAGTTACTTATGACTTTCGTAGGTGCTTCAGAATACTCCTCAGGATCGCAGCGACTTGGCATAGGTCTTCCAGCTGAACGGCGACGGCCACTTATAGCAGAGCTGGTGGTTGTAGTATGCTGCGCTGTAGCTGTGTATTGCACAGCAGCCAACTGTTCAAAATTAAGACATAGTTTTTACAATAGTATTATAATTTCGGTGTTTCTATGTATTATAAGTATGTATTTACAAAAGAAAAGTAGTATATGTAGTCTATCCGTATTCTGGTACCCATAACACAAGCATATAAGCTTAGCTTGGGACCAGAGGACGTTGTGTGAAATGTCCATGAATATTTATTTATTTATAATTATTCTATAAAAAAAAAAAAATTGTATTATAATTTATCAAATAAATACAATGATACAATTGAAGTGGTAAAGTGACGTTTAAAATAATCAGCTATTTCTACATGTGATTTAAAATTACCTAAATATTTCTAAGTATTATAAATTTTAATCATTTGTGTGATTTTTCTAACGGTCCTACAAATGTTTGTACTGCGTCTGGGTGTTTCTATGTATTATAAGTATATATTTACAAAAGAAAAATAGTATATGTATTCTATCCGTATTCTGGTACCCATAACACAAGCATATAAGCTTAGCTTGGGACCAGAGGACGTTGTGTGAAATGTCCATGAATATTTATTTATTTATTTATTTACCCAAAACTTATAATGAAATTATATTGAACAAAGTAAGAACCACAGACTCATTTATTTACCCTGTCCGAGTAATCAAAAGCCGCCGTTCCACGTCCATCTAGATATTCTTGAAACTGCGATATCACACACACCATAGCATAGATCTGTTAAAAATACATATTAAATATTATATACTAGTATTTAGTTTAAAAACTCGCTTAAAATCCTGGATTACTCTGAATTCATTGCATTATCATCGATCTTTCATATTTATGCAAAATTTCTGATCGATCCGACTATTGCAGGTGGATTAAAATCACATTCAAAGATTTCATTAATATGCAATAAAATCTTTGATACACAGATTAATACATAAACAGATATATTCGAACAAAATCTAATAAAATCCTGTATAAAATATAGAACACTGTACAAGTGCCTACTATATGGTACCATCACACACTGGACACTACATCTAAATCGTTTTTAAACGATAGTTTAGCAGCTCTAAAAGTTTAAATCTCGCTGGGATTTTGTTATACAGCTACAATGACCGCTCTATTAGAAACTTTGTTAAAAAGTAAACAGTGCATGGGAAATATATGAAAGCGGTTTCCTTAATGAAAACTATCGAACTTACTACAGCATCAAAGAACAGTGTTAATAACACAGAATATATAGATGATACTATAAGGTTTTCTTTATTGTCTACTTGAGCAACAAACAAGCATACACCAGATGGTAAGTAATTACCATTGCCTATGGACGCAACATCATAATATATATCACCATAGATATCGTAAATGAAACTCTAAACCTCGTTTTTGAAGAACCTCATACTGCTCTCCTTTGGGGACGCACAACTTTTCACATAACGTGATGAAAAGTGAAAATAGAGGACAATTATTTTAAATTTTCAAACAGTTTTATGTTATTTCTATGTAATCTGGCATTAAACATTAAATATGCTTTATGAGGGACCAGAGAGAACTCTCGGAATGCAAGTCTTTCTGACTAGGTTTTTCCTTTATACAATTTGATATTTACTAAGTTACCTGCTGTTTTACTGCTGACCTTGCTACAAGGATAATGCCGTTGCGCTACGCGCTTGCGTGAAAAGGTGGTTTTAAGAGTTTCCAAACTTCTTAGACAAAAGGTACCAACATGTATTACTTAATACACAACACAACTTTTATCCCGACGGTACCACTAAACAAGAAAGTGGGTAAGGTGTAAAGAAAGAAGTATTAAAGTAAAATTAATGTGAAGGAAATAGTATATACGTAAAATCTACACAGTTATTGGATCGCTTACACCATTTTAACGTAAGTGAACATGTAGGTAGATCTTTCCGTGTGATCAGCTTAAAAATACAAGTTTCATCACATCATTTCTTTCCTACGGCACTGTAAAACTAACTAAGGGACACTTTTTGACGAGCCTCGTGGTTGAGTGGTTTATATAACAGACTGCCGATCAAGAGGTCGCGGGTTCGATTCCCGCTCGGGACAATCATTTGTGTGATTTTTCTAATTGTCATACAAATGTTTGTACTGCGTCTGGGTGTTTCTATGTATTATAAGTATGTATTTACAAAAGAAAAGTAGTATAATATGTTTTCTATCCGTATTCTGGTACCCATAACACAAGCATATAAGCTTAGCTTGGGACCAGAGGACGTTGTGTGAAATTTCCATGATATGACAAAACTTATCAGGTGTGAGAGGCAGAAAACTCGAAAGTAAACGCTGTACCAACACATCTGGATAACGCGGCATAGTAGACCAAATACCTTTGCAATGTGGAAGACATCATCAACAGTGGGACATTAAAGGGCTAAGAAGAAGAACACTTTGGTTTGTAATTAATTACGATAGTTACTATTTTTTTATAGAGGGAAAAGTCTCTTTTTATTGCAACGAATTTTAAAAATAATTGGCAATCGAAAACCGGAAAAAACATCGCTTACTAGTTTCCGACGACTGATTCAATGTTGCAGGGATTCAGGTGTATAATTATTCCATTATCTTGTATTGCGTCGATGATAGATTCATTCGTTTTATGTAACAGCCGTTTTATTTTATTGTAATATATATAAAAAGAAAATGGCTAAGGACTGTGCCCCCCGGTGTTACCCGTGGTAAAAAGGATAAAAAAATTTAAGTACTTAGTTTACAAACTAAAAAACACGCTTGAAAATCCTAAATATACTTTTAAATTATTGCATTGTCATAGGTCCTTGATATGTATGCAAAATTTCAAATCAATCCGACTAATACAAGTGGGTGAATATCGCGTGCAAAGATTCCATTACACAGATTAATACTTTGATAGATGCATATCGAACGTATAAAGGCGTTTTAAAAATCTGTTCGTTTTTAGGGTTCCGTACCCAAAGGGTAAAAACGGGACCCCATTACTGAGACTTCGCTGTCCGTCCGTCCGTCCGTCTGTCAGCAGACTGTATCTCAAGAACGATAGCTAGAGAGTTGAAATTTTCACAGATGATGTATATTTATTGCCGCTATAACAACAAATACTAAAAATAAAATAAAATAAATATTTAAGGGGGGCTCCCATACAACAAACATGATGTTTTTACCGTTTCTTGCTCGATACTAATAACGTTGCCTTATGTTGCATAGATAATGGTACGGAACCCTTCGTGCGCGAATCCGACTCGCACTTGACCAATTTTTAAAACTAATTACGAGAATAGATTTTCTGATCATTATTTATCATCCCACGAGAACATTGCATTATTTTGGGATAAAAAGTAGCCTATAACTTATTCTTATGTATAAACTATATTATTGTAAAGTTTCATTAAAATTCATTCAGTAGTTTTTGCGTGAAAGAGTAACAAACATCCAAACATCCTCAAAAACATTCACATTTATAATATTACTAGCTGTCCCGGCAAACGTTGTTTTGCCATACTAAAAAAAAAGTTTTAAAAATAGATGTTGGCCGATTCTCAGACCTACTGAATATGCATGTAAAATTTCATAAAAATCGGTCAAGCCGTTTCGGAGGAGTACGGTAACTAACACTGTGACACGTGAATTTTATATATTAGATTAGGATTACGATTTAAGATTTCGCTATTTCTTCTACATAAATAGCAATATATTAGATAAATAACAGGTTTTTTTTACTGTGAAGTTTACATTTCTTACTGATAGAGTTACGTGATTCGATTTAACATACTTTGTTCAAAAAATCGAACAATTTATTTATTATTTCTTTATCGATTTATACTGTACCGATGGAATTGTGCGTGCTTTATATCGCCTTAGAAAAATTTTACCAGTAGCTACAAAAACAACGCTAATGCACACCTTAACTTTTCCTATCATCGATTACGCTGATGTGTGCTACTTCGACCTGAATGCAGATCTGCTCAATAAACTTGACCGTCTTCTCAATAATTGCATTCGATTCGTTTTTAACTTGCGCAAATATGACCACGTATCGTCCCTTCGTGCTCGCCTGAAATGGTTACCTATTAGACAACGACGTAGTTTGCGGGCGTTAACTATGCTGTTCACCATATTAAACTGTCCTGATTCTCCGCCTTACTTAAAGACTCGCTTTCAATATCTCTGCTCCACTCACGAAAGAAACCTTCGTTCTTCACATAATCTTCTTCTTACCTGTCCTCCTCACACCTCTCACTTAGTACACTCGTCTTTTAATATACAGTCAATTCTTCTTTGGAATTCGCTCCCTTCTGAGATCAGGGCTGCTAAATCTCGTCGGACGTTCAAAGCTAAAGTACGTGAACTCTACAGAAGTTAATTGGTAGAAGTATACTGTTAGTGTTTTCTCCACTGTTGGAAGTATATTATATGTATTTATGTATGGTTTATGTAGTGTATGTATAGCGAATATAACATACTAGTTATATTATTATGATATTTAAGTAAGTATGGTTTATGTAGTGTTTGTATAGCAAGTGTTATAATATTATTTATGTATTTTGTATGTATGAGCTTTATGTATTTCATTAAAATTATTATATACCTATAAGTTAAAATAAATAGCACCCACTTTAACTTTTTTCTGCACTTCTCGCTGGTTGACTGGAAGAAAATGCCGTTGGCATTAAGTCCACCATTGTACATAAATCATTTATTGTGTGCAAAAATTGTAAAATAAAATAAATAAATAAAATTGTTTTAATTTTAAATAAATCCTGAACATTATTTATTTCAAATATTACTATACAACAAAAAGAGCAGTTGGTCAAAATATTATTATGTTTACCGCTAGAATACATTTATTAAAGTTGATTTATCACAAACATATTAGACATTAGCACTAATTCTGTTGCGAAAAAAACTTAACTTGACTTAACTAAAATAAAAACCAACTATAATATTATTTTTATATTAATGCCTATTTCGCTATACACGTCATATAAATTATAACTGATATTACACAGATATTATAAAAAGATTTTATATAATATTACTGAATTGTTATATTCAACAAAAGCTGTTCTTCGCAACTTCGTACGCGTTGAAATTAGAAAAAAAAATGCTCAATTTAGTGAGCTCTTAAACCATCATATCTATTAAAAAAACCGCACCAAAATTCGTTGCGTATTTTTGAAGATTTAAGCTCATAAAGGGACATACATACAAATATAATAAGTAGATTTACGTTTTAGTTAGTAACGTTTAGTTGTGCCAAGAGAATTGGTACCATTAGCTAAAGATAGGTACATAAGTCACAGCGGGGGCAGGTAAAAACAATATTTTTATTTTGTTGTTAGACAATGACTATGCTGGAATAGACTTAGTGTGATGAAGGTTTGACCTTCGTCTATACCTAAACTCAATCTAGAAGTTGGGAATATCAATACTAAAATAAAATTACACCAAGATCAAATAACCTTTGAACATCGTAAATCTTTTTGACTTGCAGCTAATTTACGATTCTCAGTCATTAATTTTTACTTTCATTTCAATTTATGGGAGAAAATGGAATTGTGACACTTGTATTCATACAATGCGTCACTTTAAGGATAACGCACTATAAATTCCTACAAATTCTTTGAAATAAAGATGTTTCGTAGTGCCATGTTTAGTTGCCAGTTTTAATCGTTTTTAGGCCATATTATAGATAGAGACTATGTAAGTATACGGTTCTATCACTTTCTTTTTTGGTAAAATCTTAGCAAATTTGTGTGATAGACGCTGCAAGTTCATTTAAAGAAAATAAAAAAATATATATTTTTGCAAAGTCATATTTCATTTATTTATCATGTTTTGAAAAAATTAAAGTAAAAGAAGCATAGATATATAAGGCCTAAATACTGTGAGTAAATGTCGTTGCTCTGGAGGCAATACCCCACAAAGAAAATAGTGGACTACGATACCCATATTTTTGTATGGAGCATAAATTGGTGTCGTGCCCTCTTATGTTTTCCATCTCTTGCATAAAGCATTATCGCTGTAGATTTTCTTTTTTTTTAAATAACTCCTATAACACCCAAAGTATGTTATTTTTAATTTGTCATTAGATTTATAAATAAACATTATTTTATTATTTATTTTCTTTAATTATTTACATTCCTGATAGCACAACATACACGCTGTGCCTTTAGGAGAAATGTAATATGTACTATCCATCTCATATAAGTATAATGTATTGTTCTTTTGAGGAAATATAAAGTCTTTAAACCCGTTGTATAAATATATAGGTTTTATTTTTGTATTCTAAGTATTCTAACGCTGGCTAAGATCGACGGCTGCACAAACTAAATATAACAAACCTATCCATAATTTATTTTTAAAAGTTCAGGTCATATTAAATTTAGAAAAATATAGTACGATTCAAACCTCCTAACATTTTTGGATTAAGTTAGTGAAATATTTTATGCTGAATAATAAATTAAATTTACAAAAACATTTTCTTCAAATCATTCTTTTTATCTTACGAGTTACGTTATGGTAATATTATACATATCGGAGAAAATCACCGTAGACATCACCTGTAACTATTGCCAGGGTAGTCTCCAATCCAAACACCCTGTAATACTGAATAAGCTAACTACGTTAACTACAACATTCTACTACGATGAGATCGATCCGTGGCTTACGACACGTGTAGCTGGTTTGGAAGGCGCCTTTTATGAATATTCAACGGGTCACCATTCGAACTCATCAAATAAAGGAATTACTCACCATTGACACCATTTAAGGACCCACTTCACTGGAACCTAAGTTAAAACTAAAAATCCTTAAGTAAAGCATTTTAATCAAGTCTCCTACGACACGGCCATTCTGCGAATACACACGTCCCCGTGTGTAAATCTGCAATAGATCTAAGTTTTTCCGCTCGGCTAAATCTGACCCAATATAAAGTCGCAAAATAAAGAAATCCACAACTAAGATTTGTCCATACACTCGGTCAGTTACAACAATTTCCACAATAATTCAACATTCACACTCGGTCAGTTACATTAATTCCGCATTATCGTTACTTTGCACGTTCTCACAAATACACACTAAGCAATAACACTGGAGGATATTCTAATTGTTTAAGTTATAGAACTGGGCAGCGTAACGACCCGTATAATACTGACTGCTCTAGTTGTCAGGTTTTTCGTATTTAAGCTAACGAACAATGAGTTGTGTGGGCTTAGTATTGACTTATCGAGTCAATACAATCGCATTCAAATCGATGAGTTCAAATGATCAACACATTAAAATTGTATTTCGATAAAGACAACCACTCGGCTGTAATTTGATAACTAATTATTTAGGGTTTAGCTAATAATTCGCAAATTACCCAGAAAATGATTTTTAGCAACGTTAGTAAACGCATTAGAAAAAAAATTTTTTTTTTCTTTTTTTTTTTCTTTTCTTTTTGTTTTCTTTTTCTTTCTTTTCTTTGTTTCTCTTTGACTTTATTGTCACACGGCCATTCTGCAAAGGCACGCGTCCTCGTGTGTTCCCTATCTACTTGAAACTAATAGAAGGCTTTCCGTTTGGCCTATCCTGCTGATCTAGACGGATTCAACAGTAAAGGAATGATTTTTTTATTTAGTTTAAATACTAATGATTAAACTATCAGTAAATAAAAAGTTGAATTTAGAATTTTCGTACTGGCATACGAATAAACACTGTTACTTTACCTCCTACTTGTAGCTCAAGTAGAAGTTAAGCCTACATAACTCTTTTAGCTGTTGCTACTAAACACCTAAATCGTGAATAGTAACCGTTGGTGCATAGTATCGTAACGTGGTATATTTATGCGTATAGCGTCTGAAGGATACAAAGGATTAAGGATTTAGGAAGGATAAAGGGTTTGGGAAGGATAGGTAAGGGAAAGGTCGACGTTGCCGCGTAGGCAAGGGCCCTAGGAATAAAAGGATAGGTTGATGCTGTGCCATAGGCGGTCCTGTTCGCCGTCGTACACAGGGGACCATTATTCTTTCAGGATAGGATAGTTATAGTGGCTTATATTGGTCGGCTCCACACGCCAATATAGCATCTTTTATTTATTGATTTATTTTCATTTTTTTTTTTTTGGCTTATTGGTCGGCTCCACACGCCAATAGCATCTTTTATTTTTGGCTTACTGTAACGCTCCACGCGCCAACAGCTCTTTTAATAATAATAATTAGTTTACTCGTGGATACACCACGGTAAACTGCGTTGTTAATACTATAAATAGTTCACTGAACGTCTCTGTACACCAAAAACGCTCGCAATTAAAATTTAAGAGGTAGATAATTTGTTACGGTATGTAGATCTGCTATAGTCAATCCACTACAACAGATTCTTGTTCAAGTAAATAAGGTCAAAAGTTATGCTCGTGAATACTCAGAGGTGATCTCCTGTCGCCTCGATAATTTGTAATAAGGGTCGTATGCGCGAATAAACGGAAAGTAATAAAGTTAAAAACAAACGGTAGACTTCATTTATAAAGAGAACCACGCGAAACAGTTGCAGATTGCTAGTGATTATTTTTTTTTTTCAGCCTGCATAGACCAATTAATAAAAATTCTTACTTTAATAATTTATTAGACAATTAATTAACAAGTAGAATCTTATTAGTCGCATAGATTTAAATCAAAATACAACTGAAGTATTGTATGGGCGTTAAAGGCATTTTGGAATTAAATATTTGTAATAAGATGAACCTGCTATACTGGACATCTCTATGAAAATTTTATAAACATGCTATAGGTAAACCACAATAAAGCGTGTGGTTAATGTTATTAATAGTTTACAAGACGTCTCTGCATTATCAAGATTATTCAAGATCATAGTTGTAGATGTTTTAAAAAGGAGATTTCACGAACTGATTATAAGTAAGTAAGCCACAATAAAGCATGTGGTTAATATTATTAATGGCTCACTAGACGTCTCACACGTCAGTAAGTTAAAGATTTCAAAAACTTATTATACACCACAAAAAGTGATGTTAATAATTATTAATGGTTGCTAGACGTCTCCATACGTCAATGGCACCGTCAGGTTCGTATTTGTAGCTAGATATTTCAGAAAGGATTTTAACCGCATATTATAGGTACACTACAATAAGTTGCGTTGGATGTTATTTACGACTCACTAGACGTCTGCATACGTCAATAGTACAGACGAGAACATAATTGTAAGAAGATTTTTCAAAACAAGATTTCTAAAACGACTGGCACGTATATAGATCTCTTAAACTTTCTTTCGCTGTCAAAGAATTTAAAATTTAAAACGCTTATTCCGTCAATCTCTTTTTATCACAACTCTATCTTTTACATGTAACTACATGTAGGTCTAATCTCGAGCATTTAGTCAACCATGATTTAGATTTTCTTCTCACTACCTCTCATCTAGGTGAAAGTTTATTACGATTTTATTTGCTAATCACAAATAACAAAGTCTAGTAATGGGTTAGAAAATGAAAAAAAAAACACATTATTACACGGCAGAGATTAAATCTTTGTTTTTCTTTAAAGTTTTAGTTATCAAGTACGCCTATAAATAAGCGCAGAAAATCATGAACCAACTTTATAAAAAGGAAACCGATCACTTTAAAACGAAGTGTTGAATGTTCATAAAGCCACACTATATTTCTGTTCGCAATCAAGTAAAACGATTTTACTATTATTTATTTATTGATACACGAGATAAATTAAGCAAGTGAACACTGTAGATTAATAAAATTACTAATAAATCATTGTCATTTAATTTTTGTTACGTAGTTATTGTTATAGGGTAATTAACTAATTACCTATGACTTGTTATTATCAGTCTTTGCTTGTTAATATAATCAAAGTAATTTTTTACCAAAAAGAAACTTTGCGAAATCTTTAAATTTTTACTAAAACGCCGGTTACGTTTAATTTTACTGTTCTAGTTTTTTTTTTTTCAAAACAAAATCGAATAACGACTATTCGATCCCACTTCTGATATCGGAGAAAATCACCGTAGACATCACCTGTAATTATTGCCAGGGTAGTCTCCAATCCAAACACCCTGTAATACTGAATAAGCTAACTACGTTAACTACAACATTCTACTACGATGAGATCGATCCGTGGCTTACGACACGTGTAGCTGGTTTGGAAGGCGCCTTTTATGAATATTCAACGGGTCACCATTCGAACTCATCAAATAAAGGAATTACTCACCATTGACACCATTTAAGGACCCACTTCACTGGAACCTAAGTTAAAACTAAAAATCCTTAAGTAAAGCATTTTAATCAAGTCTCCTACGACATACACATTACCTAAAACTTAATAGAAACTTGGATCTACAATATACGGCACCTAACTTCGTATGTGCATAAAAATATGTTTTTGCATTCGATGACTCTAGTGAATAATTAGCTAATTCATAAAGCCAATACTTACAGAACATATTTTTTCTTAAAATTAAGACTATACTTTTAGTTATAACATTTTGACAGAATTTTATATAATTTAATGTCAAAGTTAAAGGTAATATAAGTAATAGTTATATTTTAACTACCAACAAATAACTTAGAAATATTCAAGTTGACCGACCCTTAATAACACATTCTGAGCCACACGCGCCGGTGCGAACCAGTAAACCACCCCACAGAGTACTCACTATATAGTAATCAGTGACCCTAATAACACCTAAATGTGTACACCTGTCGCTATTTACGTATTAAGGTATAATTCACAACAATATCTTCGTAATAATATATCTATAATAATATTATAAAACTGAAGAGTTTGTTTGTTTAATCGCACTATTCTCAGGAACTACTGGTTTGAATTGAAAAATTCTTTTTATATTGGATAGTCCTTTTAACTAGGAAGCCTATAGACTATATAACATTACGCTTCGACCAATAGGAGAGAAGCATTAGTGAATAATGTTACCAAAATGGGGAAAATTTGGTAAATTTCACGCGTATGAAGCCGCGGGCCACAGCTAGATTTAAATATATTGCGAGCAATCCTGACATCATAACTCGTATACTCGTAGCAAAGAACGTTCTACATTTTGCCATGTCGTTAACATCATTCTGTTTAGTTCGAGTATTTTTACCATGGAGTGTATTTTGATCTACTAGGACTATGAATAAAGAGTCCATACAGTGGGTGTTTTCAGGTTATCACGAAATAATGTACCAATTATGAAAAGAAAATCAAAGTAGGCAGCTACTTAGTTCTAAAAATGTGAATCTCTCAATGGCCTACTGAGTTAAGAAGAAAAGAGAAGTCTGCAATACCCAATATTACTTGACAGAACTTTTATCTGGTCAGTTGGTCCGTCTAAATATTTTATGTAAATAATTTATGAGAAAATATATTTCACCAGGATAACCGTTTAATTCCGTAACCGTAAGTATTAAAGTCTTTGCAAGGATTATGCTCATTTAATATTTTAAGGGCAAGCTTTCAATAGTTTAATAGGATTTTTATTTCAGTTTATTGGAATGCTTATTATAAAACAAAGTCATTATTTTTGTATTCTTTTTTAATAGATAGAGTGGTTTAAGAAGATGACCTTTTTAATTGTATAATTTGTTAAGTGGTCTTAAATTCCACACCCACAAAGTTGCGGGCAACGGCTAATGACAAAATATAATAATAACGTTTTACCAATCCTTTTTACGCAAACGAATTTGTTGTTATTTGTATTTGTTGTTATTTGTATTTGTTGTTATTTGTATTTGTTATTATTTGTATTTGTTGTTATTTGTATTTGTTATTATTTGTACTTGTTGTTATTTGTATTTGTTTGTTTGTTTGATTTGTATTTGTTGTTTTTTTTACCAATTAGTTTTTTTTTATCTCTGTTCCACTTATAATTATATAATAAACCTTAACAAATTATACAAAAAAGCTATCCTCTTGATCCACTTTATCTATAAAAAACCGCATCAAAATCCGTTGCGTAGTTATGAAGGTATAAGCTCACATAGGGACATACATACAAATATATCGACTTTGTTTTACAATAAGTAAAGATCGATCTTATTGCACAATTAATTAATAGTTGTAGATTAAGATTACCAAAACAAAATATTATGAAGTAAGTACTCAGATATTTCAGGATATTTGAGTGTGGTTGTGTGTATTTAAGTTTACTTATTACGCCAATTATTTGAGATAAAAAGTATGAAAAATCTTGTTCTTTTGTATTATATTCTAGGCAAAATTTTATTTTATTCTATTTATACTATTAAGGGTAGCTTTCAATATTATATAATAATATTCTAATAATCTTAGTGTTTGGGTGATTTAACTCTTAGATTATATAACTTAATTGAGTTATAAACCCAATTAAAATTTGTTGTTAATCACTCTGTCTACTTGTGATAGCTACTTTATATAAAAGGGAATAAATTTGATATTCGTTTGGTGTTGGATGGTGAAAATTAATTG
Organism: Orgyia antiqua; assembly: GCA_916999025.1. Taxonomy (NCBI): domain Eukaryota; kingdom Metazoa; phylum Arthropoda; class Insecta; order Lepidoptera; family Erebidae; genus Orgyia; species Orgyia antiqua. Next base: position 13,834,563 of record OU779863.1, on the reverse strand, counting down.
TATGATAAAATAGGATTATAGTTTGGCCTCCATGGTGTGTTTAAGTCACACTTTTCATTAATAACTTTGTACCACATGAAGGTGAACGCTTGCCTTTGAAAAACGTGTAACTTATTTTCATGTATATAGATCTACTAATATTATAGAGCTAAAGGGTTTGTTTGCTGGTTTGAACACGCTAATCTCAAGAACCACTGGTTCGATTTGAAAAATTGTTTTAGTATTACATAGTAAGTACATTTGTCGAGAAAAGCTATAGGCATCAAGCTGCGACTAATAGCAGCGGCGCATATAGAACGTAAAGGTCTTAGTTTGTATTTACCATTGATAACGACAATTTAGAATTTTACATAAAGTGGGTACTATTAAACAAGTAAGTAATAGATATAACTTATAAATACTTACGTTAAGTACGATAATGAAGAAATCCAATGTAAACAGAAACGACGTGATCGGATTGAAGTTGATCTGAAACAATGAAATAGATTTTTTTAGATATCTTAAAACGTAAAAAACACGCTTGAAAATCCCGAAAATTTTTGATTACAGCACCGGCCATCAATCCTCCTACTACTGCAAGTGGGTGAAAAAAACTTTCAAAGATTCCGTTATGTAGACTAATGCATTGATAGATACATACCGAGCTAATTAAAGCGTGTCAAAATACCTTAAAATAATTTAATGAGATAAATTTTAAATGTAGGTTTTTATTAAAGTAATTTATTAATTTTTGCATTTGACATGCTATGCTTTTACTTAATAAATCAAATTATGGTGGAAAAAAAATATATAAACTCATTCGAGTGACGGATATGGTGGTTAATTTGAAGTGTTGCAAGTAGACCGCAATAAGCTCAGTTGGAAGAGCTTCGGAACGGTATTCCGAGGTCGTGGGTTCAAGTCCCACTTGCGGCATTTCACTTTTTCAACCATAATTTGATTTATTATGTAGGTTTTTAATTTAAATTCAGGGGCCAGTAATATATACACTTACACAGTACGCCTATATTTGAAACTTGCAATGCTAAAGCTACCACGATACGCAAGCATATCCGTAATGAGATTCGTTCTGGGCAGAGCCAATAAGTAATGAACTGAATTTATGAAAGTACATGTTTATGGTTATTTTTATTTCTATCAATATTTCCGTATTTGAAGGGGGAGCTTGCATCGGCTTTATAATTACGACGTAGTATCGATGTGCCGATCTAATCTATAGAATGTTCCAGTCATAAAGCGAAGTGAACAGGGTATTGTAATAAGTAAGGAACCTACATTTAAAATTAATGTACCAAGGCCCCGGCAAAATAGCGGGAAGCTATAATTGGTTCCCGGGGTCAATTTAATTATTTTTTAAATACTCGTTTCAAATAAATTACTTACTACTTACTTCTGGTCTTATTCATAATGACTTATCGGAGGTTTAAAAGTTCGCTAAAATGAGTTCGCTAAAATTGACAAAAATTTTTATTCATTATAGTCTTTTTACAATAAAATGTTTATTATCTCTCCGATAAAGTTATTTGGTCATTTTTTTTTTCTAACACTTGCGCGACTCATCTGTTTAAATAAAACTACTTTTTACGGATTTAGACGCATATATTTGTTTTAAATTTTGGCCCGACGTTTTGGTATGTATGTAGTCTGAGCACAATGTAATATGATATAGTTTACAGTAAAAGTCTATCTTTATGGTCAAAATCAAAATCGAATGTGGGTAAACCCTGTAATAACTGATCGTAGAAGACACATTACAGCTCAGTCTCACCCGTGACCATGGTGACTGCAAAGTCTCCGAAACGTCGGGCCAAAATTTAAAACAAATATACGCTTCTAAATCCGTAAAAAGTAGTTTTATTGATTTGGTCTTATTCATAATGACTTATCGCAGGTTAAAAGTTCGCGAAAATTGTCAAAACTTGTTATTCATAATAGTCTTTTTACGCTAAAATGTTTATTATATCTCCGATAAAATCTCCGTTTAAACTTCTGATAAGTCATTATGAATAAGACCAATTGTTTTTAAACCTCCGATAAGTCATTATAAATAAGTCCGTTAGTGTTTTCATTTCAAAATACGTAGAACTAATGTACCTACTTAATGTTATTACAAGCATCTTTAACTATTACAAAACAAAGATGCTATTTTTGTATGTTATGTCCTTATGTCCATAATTGGGCATTTTAAATCTTTTAAACTACGCAACAGATTTCGTTACGGTTTTTTAATAGATAGACTGGTTTAAGAGGATGGCTTTTTTGTACAATTTGTTAAGGTTTGGTATACGCTAGGAGGCAGGGTTCGATAGCTATAAATGCGGGTGAAATCGCGAGCGTTAGCTAGTTTCATAAAATACTTATTTTACTCAAGTTTCTTTTAATAGTCAGGGTTGGGCAAATGCCTGCAGATTTAATACTGCAGTTTTAATATGTACTACTTGTCGTTAATTAAAATAATCTAATCTTATATATAAAATTCACGTGTCACAGTGTTAGTTACCGTACTCCCCCGAAACGGCTCAACCGATTTTTATGAAATTTTACATGCATATTCAGTAGGTCTGAGAATCGGTTAACATCTATTTTTCAAACCTTTTTTTTAGTATGGCAAAACAACGTTTGCCGGGTCAGCTAGTCTTCTTATAAATAAAATTCACGTGTCACAGTGTTAGTTACCGTACTCCTCCGAAACGGCTTGACCGATTTTTATGAAATTTTACATGCATATTCAGTAGGTCTGAGGATCGGACAAAATCTATTTTATAAACCGGGAGGGGTTTAAAAAATAGATGTTAACCCACTGACATTTGTATGGCAAAACAACGTTTGCCGGGTCAGCTAGTAAGTATATAAAAATGCTTTGAATGCTGAAAATAGCATCCAGCAAATTGTATTTATAGTATAAATCGACTTAATTGAATGCGGGGTAGCAATTAATGTAATTTTTTGTTATTAATATGATTAAATTAATTTTCATGAAATTTTAGGCGCAAAAATGAAATAAATGTAATTTATTTCGTAGCTTTATCCAATAAACTTGTATATAATATTCAAGCCGGATTAAAATTAGAAAACTATTAGGTTAGCGTGATCTAGTTTGGTATGTCATAAAAAGTAGCATCATAAAGTCAAAGCCAAAGTTAAATATTTTTATTTCAAATACGAAAGATAGACATGCTCCTTTAAAAAGTCAGAAGCTAGGGGTCTGTTTCAAAAGGCAATCCTATGGAGAAGAACAGACAACTCCATGGATATTGTTTTTCATTGTTTTTTTTTATCATAGAATCTATATTAGTGAAACAAATGGCAGTGATGCTTGTAGGTGTGTGTTAGTTTTAGTTATAGTTAGTTTTAGTTAAACATGAGCATTCTACATTCATAGTGCTAAAATCGATTTAATACTTGCCTCTTAATAGACTGCAAAAGAAAATAGGATTTCTATTTTTTTTTACTTTGCATTTTCAACTTACACTTAAAATAAATAAAAAATAAAAATAAAAAAGCCTTTTATTTCTTGCCAAACTTACACTTATATTAACCTAATTTAAAAAATTGATTTAAACTATTGTATCTGTTTTCAATGACCCCTTCTTTGACATTAGCTTTGATCCGATACAAATATAACAATGACTATACTATAATGGAAAATACATATATGTATGAACAATTGTACAATTGTTTTTTGTGTCATAGATAATTATAACATTTAAGTTATTAGTTATAAGAACTGTCCGTGTCGTGACGGTTTTAGAATACAAGTGTCACCACCCCTTTTCCTTGCCAGGGAGGTGTAAAAGTCAGCTAAGGAATATTGTACACGGATAACATCCTCTGTGAAAGACATTTTGATTCTTTCTATTGGTTCTACGTCTTTTGGAATAAAAAGACTAAACATCAAATACCTGGTATTTAGTATTCAACTACGATATCAAGCGTCATGGATTCATTGAATTATTACCTAATGCTAGTCACCACCAACGCAAATTGCAATTTGGATGTTGTTGTTCCCGCTGAACTAAAACTAGGTGTTTTAGTGTCTGTTTGCAATATCAATGGTGCCATCGATATCATGATAGGAGCTATATTGTGCATATCGATTGCAATAAAGATAAAGATAAATTTATTTGTCTCGATCGAATCGATCATTATGTTTTGATTCATAGCTCATTCGCAATAATAGTTAATAAATTTTAAGGTCAGTAACACTGATAATTCACGGGGTAAATATTGAATAGCTTCATTTGTTATTAGCTGAAGAAATAAAAATAAAATATGGATATTCTGACGCAATTATAATAAGTTTTTGCAATTGAGAGTAGACACTGAAGTTTTCACCACAAAATTTAAAAATGTTTAAAAATTTTTATAAAAAACCAATGATTATATCACAAAAAGGTAAAACGGGCTCCTGACCCTATTACAGAGACTTTGCTGTTCGTCCGACTGTCACCAGGCTGTACCTCTAGAACGGCTAGAGTGCTAAAAACTTCACAGTTGATGGTATGGCTACAAAGACTCATTAACGCGCGGAACAATCATTTGTGTGATCTTTATAAATGTCATACAAATGTTTGTTCTGCGTCTGGGTGTTTACTATGTAATAATAATATAAGTATGTATTTACAAAAGAAAAATAGTATAATGTAGTCTATTCGTATTCTGGTACCCATAATACAAGCATAGAAATATAGCTTACTTTGGGAACAGAGGACGTTGTGTAAAATGTCCATTAATATTTATTATTTATTATAATGGCATTCTCCTGCTCCTTTATTTAGGATCAAGAAAATTACGAATATATTACTAATAGTTGTTGCCCACGATTTCGTATGCATGCAATTTAGGAAACAAACCCTAACGAATTATTAAATAAAAAAATTGGTCAAGTGCGAGTGGGACTCGCGCACGAAGGGTTCCGTACCATTATCTATGCAACATAAGGCAACGTTATTAGTATCGAGCAAGAAACGGTAAAAAAATCATGTTTGTTGTATGGGAGCCCCCCTTAAATATTTATTTTATTTTTAGTATTTGTTGTTATAGCGGCAATAGAAATACATCATCTGTGAAAATTTTAACTGTCTAGCTATCACCGTTCTTGAGATTCAGCCTGGTGACAGACGGACGGACAGACGGACGGACAGCAAAGTCTCAGTAATAGGGTCCCGTTTTTACCCTTTGTTTTTTTAAAAGGCCATCCTCTTGAACCTATCCTAATTCTCACATAGGGACATTCGTACAAAAATAACAATTTTGTTATATAATAAGTAAGATAATGTGACGGTACGGAACCTTTTGTGTGCGAATCTGATTTATACTTGGCTTTTTTAGTCTATAGCTTACATAAAGTTGTGTAGAGAAGCCAACCTTCTTGTATTGACGGAGGGAGAAGAGAAAAAAAAAGTTGTGTTATGTAACATTCTCTAGAGACTGAATGATTTATATATCGACAGCTTACATTTGATTCCTTCTAAATAAATCATGAAAAGACGAATGTTGTGATATCTATTACGATGATATCTTTTTACATTTCTAACAATACGCTCCTGCTGTCAACATCAATATAAATAATTGAATTTAATTTGATATAACTGTTTCCACAATACTCCAGATTAACTTTCAAAATAACTCGTTAAGAGGGTACTGTATTCCTAATTTAGGTATTTGCCTTAGGTGTTGCTATCCCTATTCCCGAGCGCCGTGCTGAAAGAGACAAATATAGCTGAGATTTTACCTACAAATTCTTTGAAAACAGACGTTTCGTAGTCCCCTTTTTTCTTCGCGAAAGTTAAACCGATTTTGACTGTTTTTACGCTATGTTATAGATGAAGAATATAACTATGCTTCAATCACTTTCTTTTTTGGTAAAACCTTACCAAATATGTGTGATAGACGCTGCAACTTTATCTAAAGAAATCCGAAAAAAGAACGTGATTTTCAGATGGTCATATTTCTTTTAGTTATTATGTTTGAAAAAAAAAAAGAAAGTGATAGCATCATAAATATATAAATATAAGCATAAATATACTCTATATCTATACAAGCATAAATATATATACAATATCTCTATATATATACAAGCATAAATATACTCTTCATCTATAATATAGCGTAAAAACAATTAAAATAGGTTTAACATTCGCGAAAAAAAAGGGGACTACAATGCCTATATTTTTGTATGGAGCATAATAAGCCTCTTAAGGTAGTATTGTATTGTTACGCTACAATATAATTAAGCAATACATAGATACTTAAGTCGTACAACTTAAGTAATACAGCTAGTTTTTTTTAATTTTAACCCTACTATGTCAATTCTAGATCACCAATATCCCCTGCATACTACCTAGTTTTATGAAAATTGTAGAAGCCGTCTTCGAAATACAGGTTTATAATGTTTATCTATAATTATATTCAAGAATTGCTTGTTTAAATATATGAAACTAGCTGTTGGCCGCGAGTTTGTACGCGTTTGGAATCATCTTTTTCTCGTTACAAGTTGGTTTCTGACTCTGGATTATGTATGAACCCAATTTCATTAAAATTGATTCAGTTATTATGGCGCGAAAGAGCTACAGACAAAAAGGCGTAATTGCTTTCGCTTTTCACTCTCGGATCTACAGTATTAGCCTAAATAAGTATGTAAAAATGGTATTAAATCACAAAACAGTACGATATATTTCCCAACGCCTATTTTTGAACAAGAGAACCACTTTTTTAGGTTGAAAATTGAAAAGGGTCGACATATCGTCAACAGTTTGCATTTCATTTAGGGTGGCAAAGTAAAAATTGGTTTAGACACTCAATATGAAAATTTTATCGCCTATGCCCCAGGTCGCTCATTTTGTAAAATTATTTTATTATTAACTAGCTGTAACCCGCGGTGTTACCCGCAGTAAAAAGGATACAAAATTTGTTCGTTTTTTACTATCCCACGGGAACATTGAATTATTTTTGGAATAAAAAGTAGCCTATATTTTATTCTGATGTATAAGCTAAATTATTGTAAAGTTTCATTATAATCCTTTCCAAAGAGTAACAAACATCCAAACATCCATACTCACGAACTTTCACATTTTTAATATTAGTAGGATAGTTATTACTTCCGATAATGATGTTCCCTTCACATGTTATATTCCTACCACCAGCAAATATACGAACTAAGACATAATTCGGAATGTAAGTACACAAAATTAGATACATGCAAATATTTCAACAGATTGGCCGACTTTGATGAAATTTTGCGTACCTGTTCGCGTGTAAGGAATCCAAGAATGGTTTAGATTCACAATTAGACCTGGTGGTGGTGCGATATTCCTAAATTACTTCTTTGAGTATCGTAGTACCAGTCATTAGTACCACGTAGCCTATCTATACTAATTTAAGAAAGCTGAAGAGTTTGTTTGTTTGTTTAAAAGCGCTAATCTCAAGAACTCATAAAATCTCAGGAACTACCGGTCTGATTTGAAAAACTCTTTTAGTGTTGGATAGTACATTTGTTGAGGAAGGCTATAGGTTATATAATATCACGCTGCGACCAATAGGAGCGAAGCATCAGTGAAAAATGTTGTGAAAACGGGTAAAATTTTCTAAATTTGACGCGTACGAAATCGCGGGCTTGTTATGTACGAGAGGCGGCTGATAAGTTCGCGGCCTAGGGTACTTAATGAAAGAAAATACACTTCTTACATCGTGAATACAAAGCCTTTAAACCATTGAAATAATACACTGAAGATTTCTCTTAAAAATGACACTACGGCTGACATCATCTCATTGTCATCTAAAAATCTTCGTCCCCTTAACTCCTTTTTCAGTTTCGAAAAAAGGAAAAGGTCACTAGGAGCCAGGTCCGGACTGTAGGGAGGATGATCAATTTCTGCGAACCCGATGGCTTTAAAAGCATCCCTCGAATCGCGAGCGATGTGAACGGGCGCGTTGTCTTGCAGAAACAACACACCGCGCGCCAGCTTGCCACGTCTCTTCTGTACGATTGCTTCACGTACCTGACCGAATTAATTGGCGTAATATTGACCATTCATAGTAGTTCTTTTTAGCAAGTAATCTATTAATAAAATTCCCTTGCTATCCCAGAAAATAGTCGCCATAATCTTAGAGGCCGACTTTTCCACTTTAAACTCCTTTGGTGGTCTATCTCCTTTTTTAATACACTGCATAGACTCTTGTTTGGACTCCGGATCATATTAACGAATCCAGGTTTCGTCTACCGTCACAATGCAGTTACAAATTTCATCCAAATTGTGCTGACACAACTCTAAAAAATCCTTACAACTCGCCAGTCGTCGTTGTTTGTCCAGTGGTGTGAGCATTCGCGGCGCCCAACGCGCACAAATTTTTTTCATATGTAAATTTTGGTGTAAAACCTCTCCGATTCGCTCATTACTAATCTGTAACTCTTCGGCTATCTGCCACGATTTTATTCTTCGATCGGCTAATACTAATTTTTCAACTTATTGAACATTTTCTTCGGTCGCAACGGTCACAAGGCGACCCGGGCGGGGGTCATCTTGACAGCTCTCTCTTCCTTGTTTAAAAAGTCGACTGAAGAACCGATGACATTTCTTCAAAAATGTCTTTCGGAGACTTTCCTTTCATTACAAGAAATTTTATCACTGCGCGGTGCTCAAAATTGCGAAAGTTTTCAGTTGCGGTCGACATGGTATTGTTGCTTGTTCCAGGATTGATGTATTTATAAACCAAATTGAAGAAATGGGTATTATTTATACTATCAATTAGTGTCGCAAGATGTTCTATGAGTAACAAGATGATATCTTTTCGTTAAGTACCTTAGGTCGCGAACTTATCAGCCGCCCCTCGTATATGTTCCGTTTCCCTAATAAATACGTAAAACATCCACGAAAACTATTACAATTCAGTAAATTGCCAGTTAACCTTAATAGTTTTACCAATTCTACGCAGTCTTTTATTGTAATATTTTGCTAACTATTCACAAAAAATGTCTTTGATTTTAACGGATTTTGTCGACTCGTCACATTTATGAATCGTTAATGTTTTTATTGACTGAGTACATTTTTTCTTAGTAAGAAGAAATTCGACTTTTACTATTCGATTATTTCCTTTGATATTGTTATTTATAAGACAAAATAAATCTTTCAGGTTTTCAGCAAATTAACAATGCTAATGATTAGAAAATGTGGCAGGCGATTGATGTAAAGTCAGATCTCTTATTTTAAAATAACGTTTTCAATAAGAAAAAGTAAATGAAACTCAGAAGATAACGTTAAGTCGGAAAAATGGTACTAAATAATGTAGGAATTGTAATGCTAGCCACACATGTGTACATTTACGTTTATAATGTGCGTTGAAGGAATGATTTTGACTTGTAAAAGTTTTTAATTAAGTAATTAATAAATTCATCTGCATTTTTTGTCGTATAAATAACGCTAACTAATACCAAAGCGTCTTTTATCCAAGGAGCCTCTACACTAATATCTTAACATTCATTACTCCTCTGTGTAGAGGCGTATTTTGAAAATTAGCGCCCCGGGCCATTTGATTTGACACCCCGGACTAATTTAATTAGCCGCCCTATAAATTAATAGCGATTGAGTAAAATTTTAAACTTGAAGGCTCTTTCCACCCTTTTCAAGCTGGCCGCCCGGGGCCATGGCCCCTATGGCCCTAGGGTAAAAACGCCTCCGATTACATAGAACAACTTATGACTTTTATGACTTAGACGTTTTCTTTGACGGCAATGCAGAAACTATTTTTAACAGTATTTGGTCACTTATAAATAACGTGTATTTGTAAGTATAAACTTACGCAAGTAAACCGCTTTGTGTGTGTCTGGCTTAAATTACTATTTAAAACTCATAAATATTCATTCATCGGTAATGAGGCATGGAGTTCTTTGTAAAAGAATTACCATGCTTAATAAGCTTGGATGGATTCTTTTCGAGGCTATTATTGTTTTAATCTGTTTCATAATTGTTTTTAATGAGATCGCTATGATAATGAACGAAAGCAAACATTGCATGAGAAATAAAAAAAAAACAATTTATTTTTTGTATGTAGTATTTTATGATCTTTACTACTAAAAAATGTCGTTATTTCGGTCTCGAATCTATACGACTACGCTAGGATTTCAGATGTGATTTTTCTAATAGATAGATATAGATAGTAGTTCAGAAAGAAGATGTTTATAAATTGGTTTGTAATTTTAAATTTAAACAACAATGAAATATTAAACGCGTTAAAATTTTTTTTAGTATAGGTGTTAAACACCTACCTTTTTTGCCGACTTTTCGACCGAGTTGCATCGGCCGTGGTCACGGGCTGACTGGATATGCGGTGTCACGCCTCCCCCTCTGAGGTGAAATCCTCATCCACCGTCGAACAATTTTTCCAACTACCCACACACACAACACTAACGGTGTCCCTATTCCGTACCACAGCGGTATTCTGGTAGTTAGCCGACCGGTGTTTAACACCTATACTAAAAATTTAAACGCGTTTAATACCTGTGTTTTTCAATGTAATAAAATGCAACGCGAAAGTTTAAAAGTGTAACTATGTAAACAATTAAATAAAGTTCCGACAACAACTAATAAATTATAAAATGAGTAATAGCCTAACACAATAATGCAATCTTAAACTTAATGTAAACAGCTTCTGGATTACCAAACACCAAAATATATCCACTGACGTATATGTAAACGAGACGCACATATTTATTTAGCTCTTTAATTACGCGTTTCAATTACAGCAAGGAATGGGAGGATTACGAGACTCTTGACGAACATAAAACCAAAAATCATTCTAGGGAGTTTCAATTTCTTATTCCATGTTAGAAATCGCAGTAAATAGATGTAATTGTATAAGTATAATTGAGGAGTTCATATTTGTTTTATGTGTGCTTAATATAGAGTTTATAGAGTCTAATCTACTCATATTTATAATACAATACTTTGCTTATACATAAACATCTGCATGTTTTATGTTGATTATGGTTTCCGTCTCCTACTTATAAAGAAAACGTAGATGCAAAAACATACCTACGCTCTTTATAAAGCGCTCTCTTTCCAAAAAAATAACTATAAACTAAGAAATCAAAAGTGCCAATAATATATTACGGCACTTGGACTTTCTAGTAAATAATAATAAATATTCATGGACATTTCACACAACGTCCTCTGGTCCCAAGCTAAGCTTATATGCTTGTGTTATGGGTACCAGAATACGGATATATTACATAAACTACTTTTCTTTTGTAAATACATACTTATAACACATAGTGAACACCCAGACGCATGACAAACATGTAAATGACAATTATTAATATCATACAAATGATTGTCCCGAGCGGGAATCGAACCCGTGACCTCGTGAACGGCAGTCCGTTACATGAATCACTAGACCACGAGGTCCGTCAATAAAAAATAAAAAAATGTGTAAAACGAATAGCGATATAAAGTATCATAAGCTTGTAAAGCCATAAAACAACAATACACCAAAATTCGCTTTATTTTAGTTAAGTTTAGTTAATTTTTTGACACAACTGTAGTGGTATTCAGTAAGAAAAAGTGAAGTGAATTTTCGGTGAATCTTGATCACGTGACAGCGCTCCTCCAATAAAAATAGAGGAGCGCTGTCACGTGATCAAGATTCAACAAAAATTCACTTCACTTTTTCTTACTGAATACCACTGCAGCTTAGCTATAGCCAGCAATTTCGTACGAGTGGGATTTTGAAAACAAACGTTAACAAATTATAGAAAAAACCTACACCTTGAACCACATATTCTATTAAAAACCGACAGACACTGTTGAACAGTTTTTAGTTTTGTTTTTATTTTATTTCATGTTTTTATGTCAACTTTCTTATTATTTTCCTTGGCTTCTGTACTCTATTCAACTGTGTTCTGTTATGAATAAATTTATTTTCTTATTTTCTTCTTTCTTCATCCTTTTGAATCACTCTATTAAAAAAAAACTGCAGCAAAATCTGTTGCATAGTTTTGAAGATATAAGCTTACATAGGAACATACATACAAAAATAACGACTTTGTACGTAGAAATACGATATAAACTCAATGGAGTGACAATTGTGGTGGTAAATTTGAATGCTACAAGCACGACCGCAATAAGCTCAGTTGGAAAGAGCTTCGGATCGGTATTCCGAGGTCGTGGGTTCAGGTCCCGCTTGCGGCACTTTTTCCACCATAATTTAGTTTAATAACGATAATAAGTAAAGAAGTTATACTAGTAGCAGTGTAAAACGCAGTGAAATAGTAATATCATTGCCTTTTTTACTACTACATAGTAAAAAGGTTGACTATTTTTAAGGACTAATATAATGAAAATGTAGCCGTTTTACCTCATTAGTCGTTAGCAGTGCTAAAATTAAGCCTCAAATATTAACATAAATATAATTAAAGTATGTATGTGTGCCTTTATCTGGTTGTATACGTTAATGCGATTAAATACAAACATACTATAAATGTCTCGTCCTGTCGAATGGCGCTATAACTTGCGGTTAGGCCAAAGTGTGGTTTAATATGTGAAATTGATTTAATTTTACAGTTATTGAATTGATCTAAAGGTATAAATGTCACAAACAATTGTTAACAGGTTAATTAATATAGATTTAATTATAGATGAGTAATTAAATTTCATTAAAACGTAATTAAATATTTCTAAACGTAACCTCGAAACTTTTATACTTTTAAATTTTTTAATTAATTTCTAAACTAAATAAAGTATTATGTATGTATAAAATTTAACTACATGTTTCCTTATTATAAAACAAAGTAACTTTTTTAGTATAGATGTCCCTTTGAGAACTTATATCATCAAAATAGTTTTGTTAAAAGATAGAGTAGTTCAAGGGAATGGCTTTTCTGCATTGTATAGGTTTGCTTTTTAAATATCACATATACAAAGTTGCGGGTTAGTAATAATATAAACCTAACTTAATAAGGTATGAAAAGTACTCTCTCTCTCCAGCCCATTTACGTCCCAGTGCTGGGCAAGGGCCTCCACTTTGAGAGGAATTATGGTCTACTGCCACGCTGACCAGGCGTATTGACACAGGGTTTATTTTCGAGTTTTCCATCTTTCACAGAGGATGTTTTCTATGTGTAAAATAGCTGACTTTTACAGCGCCCTTGGGAGGAGATGGGGTGGTGACACCTGTATTCTTAATCCGTCACCACACGGAGAAGTACTAGAATATTTTAATTTTAATAATTTCATTCACAAGTAAATTAGCAACCACCTTAAGGGCCTACATCAATATTATCGACATGTACATATTAACACAGCTAGTAGGTATAGAAAATGAAGAATTAGGGCTATTTTTTTTTGTTTACTCAAAATCTAATAAATATATATAATATAATATTCTGATTTACGCGTTTCTATATATAATAGTTACTTATGTTTATAAAGTTATTTCATTAGTTAATACGCGATAATAGACCGACAAATGAAAAAAATAAAAAATGAGAGAGGTTGTTTCGCTAAGATTTTCTATCGAGAAAACTTTTTTCAATCGCGTGTCTGAGTTTATGCGATCCTAGATTATATATTGAAAAAACATATACTTAAAAATTAGAGCTCTAGCCATTCAATCTAAAGAAACAATGAAAACTTCGTACGTAGAAAAATGCACGAAGAATTTTGGTATCCTCTTAAACTATCTATATGAAAGTATTCTATGGCCGTATCTCACACGTTTTGAATGCACAGTGGGTTATTCATCCTTCACTACGGAAAATTAAATAATACAGTTACCATCAGTAATTTATAAATTTTGCAATTGACTTGCTATGTTTTTGCTATCATTTATGTAGTTTCGCTCATAAAGATCATTTTTCCAATAAAATTTGATTTATAGCTAACTGGCTAATGTGCGCATATTCCTACGCACGAAATTTAGAAATTAACCTTTAAAAGGATACACAAAAAACTATAATAAACGCAAAACACGCTATTCAAAAGAAAACCGCATCAAAATTCGTTGCGTAGCCCTGAAGATTAACGCTCACATAGGGACAAACATACAAAAATAATGACTTCATTTTTTATTACGACGACGGGCCTCGTGGTCTAGTAGTTCATATAATGGACTGCCGTTCACAAGGTCTCGGGTTCGATTCCCGGTCAGGACAATCATTTGTGTGATGTTTTTAATTGTCATACAAATGTTTGTACTGCGTCTGGGTGTTTACTATCTACTATATAAAAATAAGTCGGGTTTTCCTTCCTGACGCTATAACTCCAGAACTCACGGACCGATTTCCACGGTTTTGCATTCGTTGGAAAGGTCTCGGGCTCCGTGAGGTTTATAGTTAATTTTTTTTTAATTTTTTTTTTTCCTTTTTTTTTGGTATGGCAATACAACGTTTGCCGGGCCAGCTAGTGTATTATAAGTATGTATTTACAAAAGAAAAGTAGTTTATGTATTATATCCGTATTCTGGTACCCATAACACAAGCGTATAAGCTTAGCTTGGAACCAGAGGACGTTGTGTGAAATGTCCATGAATATTAAGTATAGATATTAATTAAACATCGCTATTGATAGACCTAGTTTGACGTAAAATTCTGACGTAAATTTGTTTTAAATTCCGGCCCGACGTTTCGGAGACTTTGCAGTCACCATGGTCAAGGGTGAGACTGAGCTGTAATGTGTCTTCTACGATCAGTTATTACAGGGTTTACCCACATTCGATTTTAATTTTACACTGACCATAAAGATAGACTTTTACCATAAACTATATCATATTACATTGTGCTCAGACTACATAAATCAATAACATTATTTTAGTTTCTAAAAATACATACACAATAATATTGTTACAATTATAAAGAAAATTTTTAAATTATATCAGTTAAAATAATTGGTTAAGTGCGAGTCGGACTCGCGCACGAAGGGTTCCGTACCATTATCTATGCAACATAAGGCAACGTTATTAGTATCGAGCAAGAAACGGAAAAAAAATCATGTTTGTTGTATGGGAGCCCCCCTTAAATATTTATTTTATTTTATTTTTAGTATTTGATGTTATAGCGGCAATAGAAATACATCATTAGTGAAAATTTCAACTGTCTAGCTATCACCGTTCTTGAGATACAGCCTGGTGACAGACGGACGGACGGACGGACGGACGGACAGCGAAGTCTCAGTAATAGGGTCCCGTTTTTACCCTTTGGGTACGGAACCCTAAAAAGTAGTTTTATTTAAACAGATGAGTCGCGCAAGTGTTAGAAAATATAAATTTATATCATGCTGCTTTATTATTTAAATGTAAATTAATACTTATCTAATTGTGAAAACTTTAAGTGGCCATATATTTGTTATTAATTGATTATTTGCAAATGTAATTTTAGCTGTAAGTTTTCCTTGCAAAATAAAATAATAATAAAAATCTACTTTTTTGTCAGGTAATAACCACGGTGGTTTACATTTGGGGTTTTTGTGAAAATAGGCAGCGTAGCATCTCGAAATAGTAGAAAACAAAACCAAATTGAAACATACACACCTTAGTTTAATATTTAGAAATTAGAAAAGCAAAAAATAAATACTTACAGTTTGCAAATAGAACAAGTAGACCAGGTTTATGATTTCCACAATCGTTTCCAGAGCCATAGAAACTATCCACGGAAGCAGCATAAGTTTAATGTCCTGAAACAAAACTTACAGTTACTAAATAAATAAATAATAAATAGGCATTCATGGACATTTCACACAACGTCCTGTGGTCCCAAGCTAAGCTTTATATGCTTGAGTTATGGGTACCAAAATATGGATAGACTACATATATTATACTACTTTTCTTTTGTAAATACATACTTATAATACATAGAAACACCCAGACGCAGTACAAACATTTCTATGACAATTAGAAAAATCACACAAATGATTTATTTATTATTATATTATGATAGAAAAATTGGTCAAGTGCGAGTCGGACTCGAGCACGAAGGGTTCCGTACCATTATCTATGCAACATAAGGCAACGTTATTAGTATCGAGCAAGAAACGGTAAAAAAATCATGTTTGTTGTATGGGAGCCCCCCTTAAATATTTATTTTATTTTATTTTTAGTATTTGTTGTTATAGCGGCAATAGAAATACATCATCTGTGAAAATTTCCACTTTCTAGCTATCACCGTTTTTTAGATACAGCCTGGTGACAGACGGACGGACGGACGGACGGACGGACGGACGAACGGACGGACAGCGAAGTCTCAGTAATAGGGTCCCGTTTTTACCCTTTGGGTACGGAACCCTAAAAATGACACTAAAAGATAGAGGTATGGCGGATTCCCAATTTTTCTCACAATACATGTTTTTTTTTCTTCTCTCCTCAGCCTATTAATGTTCCACGGTTGGGCATGGAACTCCTCTTAAGGAGCGTATCCATGACCAGGTGCTTTGTGGTAGGGTATATTTTCGAGGTTTCCTTCTGTCACAGATGCTCTTATTTGACTACAATATCCAGCTCTAGCTCTTACAGTGCCCTGGGAAGGAAATGGGTCGGTGAAAGTTGTTCCTAATCAACCATTGTAGAGAAATTCACAATACATAAACTAGTTTCAAATTTAATTATTATTTAAACCTTTTTAATTCAAAAATAGAATGTTAAAGAAAAGATACTTTTTTTACACGCTTGAAGACATTGACGGTTTTTTTACGTGGGGAATGCATTTACGCACTTTGTGTGGGACTACCAGGTTAAAAACGGACCCGAACTACCCACTAAACCCCACGGTGTTCCTCCTTGCCCCTTGGCCGGGCCTGGAAAGACATTGACGGTTGATGCAAGAAGGTTTACAATGATTTATAGCGCTTACGAAAGTCTACTTCATAACGTACTCATTATTCCTTTCAATAATTTTATATTTACCTACGTTCTATCTCATGTTATATCAATAAAATTAATATAAAATGCGCATTCTGTCATTAACACTGAAAGTAAAACAAGAAAGTCATATTATAAACTTGGTGGTAGTCGCTAATGGCTTGCATGCTAATAAATGTTTCATGTTTGTTTAGAGAACACATACAAAATATTACGTTATAGAGTGTTTCATTTATTAAATGACTTGCTGTTGATCGCAAGTTTGTATGCGTAGTAGTTAGAAACCAAACCTTAACAGATTACACAAATACATACATTATGTTATTCAGTGTTTTATTTAGTAAATGACAGATTACACAAAAACACCTTCCTATTGAACAACTTTTTAAAAAAAGGCATCAAAATCTATAACGAAGTTTTAAAAATTTTAGCTCACATAGGAACATAAAGACATAGTCTACGTCGTGACGGGCTAGTACAAGTGACATCACCCTCTTTCTTTCCGAGGGTGCTGTAAGAGTTAGCTACTGTTATCAAATAATATCCTATGTGCTCTTAAAAACTCATAAATAAGCCCTGTACCAACACGAGTGGTCAGCACAGCATAGTAGACATTAATCCTTCATATGGAGGAGACATTTGAACAAAAGTGAGAAGTTAATGGGCCGGAGATAGAGAGAGAGAGGTAGAGAGAGAAAGAGAGAAAGACTGACCTACAGGAATAATGACTTTATTTTAAGGACACCACAAAAGGCATATTAATATACATATGTCGTAGGAGACTTGATTAAAATAGTTTACTTAAGGATTTTTAGTTTTAACTTAGGTTCCAAGATTGTGAAGTGGGTCCTCAAGTAGTATCAATGGTGATTAATTCCTTTATCTGATGAGTTTAAATGGTGACCCGTTGAATATTCATAAAAGGATCCTTCCAAACCAGTTACACGTGTCGTAAGCCACGGATCAATCTCATCGTAGTTAATAGAATGTTGTAGTTAAAGTAGTTAGTTTGTCCAGTATTACAAGGTCTTTAGATAGATGACTGCTCTGGCTGTAAATACAGATAATGTATATGATGTTTTTCCGATATACAATATTAACTAGCTGACCCGGCAAACGTTGTTTTGCCATATCTACTAAAAAAAAAGTTTGAAAAATAGATGTTGGCCGATTCTCAGACCTACTGAATACGCATGTAAAATTTCATAAAAATCGGTCTAGCCGTTTCGGAGGAGTACGGTAACTAACACTGTGACACGTGAATTTTATATATAAGATATAGCTACAGATGTATATAGAAAAAAGACGAGGCGAGAAAGAGACTAGTAGTAAAGATATACACGTATCTCAGCAAAAATATTGCTATAACAGATGAGTTTGTTAACTATAAATCGTTAAGGATATAAATAAAGGCCTTGTTAGAACTTATGCAATTAATTATGTTATTTGGAATAACATATTTCTATAATATAATTTCTTCTATTAATAAACAGGTTTTTTCTTTTTAATTAAATATCTTGTTTTCTCAGTTATAATTGTGTATTATATATATATACTATATATATAATTGTGTATTATATACATATAAACTACTAATAGATATTCCAAAATGGCGTTATAATAAAATTAAAATACAAATGTTATTAAAGCCATTTTGTTGTTAGAAGTTATACAGTTCACTTCTTTATCTTTACTTATTATAAAAGCAGTCGTTGTTTTTGTATGTATGGCCCCATGTGAGCTTACATCTTCAAAACTACACATGCGTACTACGCTTGCGTTTTTTTTAGGGTTCCGTACCCAAAGGGTAAAAACGGGACCCTATTACTGAGACTTCGCTGTCCGTCCGTCCGTCCGTCCGTCCGTCTGTCACCAGGCTGTATCTCAAGAACGGTGATAGCTAGATAGTTGAAATTTTCACAGATGATGTATTTCTATTGCCGCAAAAAATTAAGGCGTTCTAAGGGATATACTACTCTGTGATGGAGTTGAAATTGGTCTATTATATCAACTTGGCAACTTTGAAAAGATGTATTACAATCTATCTTAAGTCTATCAGGAAAAGTCAATACACAGATTGCGTACAACGATGACGTGACAACATTTGAAATAATATCTTTAAGTATTTTTAAAAAAGTCTATATAGTGAATATTTCAATAATATTGAAATTAGTTGCTTAAAATAGTCTATATTTTCTAAAAAATATATTTTTTTAAAACTCTTAATTCGAAAACCATTTCGGGGAATAGAGTTTCTGATCATGATCCATTAGTTTTTTTCGGAAACTTTGCTATATTAACGATTATTTTTCCAAAAAAGCAGATGATCTCTATTTGCCCTTGAAATGAAGGACTTAAAAAATTAAGGCGTTCTGAGGGATATACTACTCTGTGGTGGAGTTGAAATTGGTCTATTATATCAACTTGGCAACTTTGAAAAGATGTATTACAAAGTCTATCAGGAAAAGTCAATACACAGATTGCGTACAACGATGACGTGACAACATTTGAAATAATATCTTTAAGTATTTTTAAAAAAGTCTATATAGTGAATATTTCAATAATATTGAAATTAGTTGCTTAAAATAGTCTATATTTTCTAAAAAATATATTTTTTTAAAACTCTTAATTCGAAAACCATTTCGGGGAATAGAGTTTCTGATCATGATCCATTAGTTTTTTTCGGAAAATTTGCTATATTAACGATTATTTTTCCAAAAAAGCAAATGATCTCTATTTGCCCTTGAAATGAAGGACTTAAAATATTAAGACGTTTTTAGGGATATACTACTCTGAACTGGAGTTGAAATTGGTCTATTATATCAACTTGTCAACGTTGAAAAGATAAAGTGCAATCTGTATTAAGTCTATCAAGAAAAGTCTATACACAGATTGCGTAAAACGATGACGTCACAACATTTAAAATAATATCTTTAAGTATTTTTAAAAAAGTCTCTCTCTCTCTCTCTCCAGCCCATTCACGTCCCACTGTTGGGCACGGGCCTCCTCCGCTTTGGGAGGGATTATGGTCTACTGTGCCGCGCTGACCAGGCGTGTTGGCACAGGGTTTATTTTCAAGTTTTCCATCTCTCACAGAGGATGTTATCTGTGTACAATATCCCTTAGCTGGCTTTTACAGCACCCTTGGGAAGAAATGGGGTGGTGACACTTGTATTCTTAGTCCGTCACCACACGGTAAAAAAGTCTATATAGTGAATATTTCAATCATATTTATTTATTTATTTATTTATTTATTAGATTTTGAAGAAAGCTTACAGACTAATTTAATACAAATTAATAACAACTTAAATAAACAATTCGCTATTAACAAGCTTCCACATATATGTAACTAAAACAGATTGAGAGAAAAAACAAAACAATATTGAAATTAGTTGCTTAAAATAGTCTATATTTAAAAAAAAAATACTATCTAATAAATATCTAATAAACAGCAGGTCAAAAATTATGAACAATGCCAATTGTACTTGAATTGATAAAATTAAACTTTGTTACATAAAACAGTATAGAGTAGGTAACAATGGTAAGATTAATCAATATTAACAATGTTCGTATAATGTATTAAAGACGACCTTGCAAAGATTTACGAACGCAAGTTCAACCTTAAGGGCCTACATCAATATTATCGTATATCATCGCCGACACGTACTTATTAACACAGCCAGTAGGCACAGAAAATGAAGAATTAGGGATACTTTTCCTATTTACTCAAAATCTACTAAATATATTTTAATTCTGATTTACTTGTTTCTATATATAATAGTTACTTATGTTTTTAAAGTTATTTCATTAGTTAATACGCGATAATAGACCGACAAATGAAAAAAATAAAAAATTAGAGAGGTTGTTTCGCTAAGATTTTCTATCGAGAAAACTTTTTTCAATCGCGTTTCTGAGTTTATGCGATCCTAGATCATATATTGAAAAAACATATACTTAAAAATTAGAGCTCTAGCCATTCAATCTAAAGAAACAATGAAATCTTCGTACGTAGAAAAATGCACGAAGCTATTTTGGTATCCTCTTAAGACAAAAGTGTTTACGTAGAAAACTAATCTGTACTTTTAGAAAGTTACCTTTTGTTTTGGATTCAATGTTGTTGGCCTCGTTTTGGAGGTAACTAACTTTTTTCATTTGTTTTATTGTCTAATTTTCTTTATAAATTGTCATTTTGAATTTTCATAATACCTATTTGCATTAACGATTCTTACTTTTCATCTAATACACAAACAATTGGAATTAACAAATGAATATTTTTCTACTTCTCTACGCTGTTTGTCAAGTGTAAAAAATTACCAAATGTGTTTTGGTCAAACAGCCGGATCGCATCAATATTTATTAGCAATTTACATTTCCTATGAAAAAGTACAACAAAACGCCGATAAAAGTCACTTCATTGTATAGTTGATGATATTTTTATAATATTCTTCTTAAGGGCCTACATCAATATTATCGTCGACATGTACATATTAACACAGCTAGTAGGTATAGAAAATGAAGAATTAGGGCTATTTTTTTTGTTTACTCAAAATCTACTAAATATATTTTAATTCTGATCCACGTGTTTCTATACATAATAGTTACTTATGTTTTTAAAGTTATTTCATTAGTTAACACGCGATAATAGACCGACAAATGAAAAAAATAAAAAATTTGAGAGGTTGTTTCGCCAAGATTTTCTATCGAGAAAACTTTTTTCAATTGCGTTTCTGAGTTCATGCGATCCTAGATCATATATTGAAAAAACATATACTTAAAAATTAGAGCTCTAGCCATTCAATCTAAAGAAACAATGAAAACTTCGTACATAGAAAAATGCACGAAGCTATTTTGGTATCCTCTTAATATTTACTTATTGAGGCATCATTCTTATTTGTCGAAAACTTATCCCAACAAATCTAAAATTAATAGTACTACGCTGTATTTTGATTTAGACTATTGTGCTGTGCACATTTATATTAGTTATTATTACACAGATTTTTTATTAACAAAGTCCAGTTATTATTGTCGAATGTGTTATTGACGCTATCAATTTGAATTTTCAGTTAAGGAGAATTGTCCACGTGGAATTGACGGACATTTCACACAACGTCCTCTGGTCCCAAGCTAAGCTTATTTGCTTGTGTTATGGGTACCAGAATACGGATAGAATACTTAAACTACTTTTCTTTTGTAAATACATACTTATAATATATAGAAACACCCAGACGCAGTACAAACATTTGTATGACAATTAGAAAAATCACACAAATGATTGTCCCGAGCGGGAATCGAACCCGCGACCTCTTGATCGGCAGTCCGTTACATGAACCACTCAACCACGAGGCTAATTGGTACTAATCTCTTCTAAGCTTTTAAACAACGCATTAATTAGGCATACCTAACGCTTCTCTACTTCAAGAGAGTATTTGGTATAGTACGCGTCACGTAAAAAGAACGCTGGAAGAAAGTGAAAACTTAACTTAACTTAACTTTTAGGGGCATCTTTGCGCATGGGTACACTCTCGCACGAAAGTTATGTGCCTATTATTTTATTTTTGAACTAGGCTTCCGCTGGCGAGTCGTGGTTTGGTACCTACATATTTGTTATTCTCAATAGGTATTACATAGAAAACTAATAAATCGCCTATGCGCAGCTTGAGCGCCAGCGTTCTTTTTACATGACGCGACCTTTATCTATACTTATGCCACGCTGACTAAGCGCGTTGGTAAAGGCATATCATAGAGGATATTATCTGAATATATTAAACCTAAGGCTCTTACTCTTGGGGAGGACATAAACCGTCACCACACGAGGAAAGACTGATTATGATGTTATGATAATTTTATTTATTTATTTATTTACTAGCTGTTGCCCGCAATTTTGTTTGCGTGGAAATTTAGAAATCAAACCATAACTAATTATACAAAAAATTCCCATAAAGCTCTACTAAAAAAAGCTCATCAAAATCCGTTCCATAGTTTTGAAGATATAAGCTCACATAGGGACATAGGTACATACAAAATAGCGACTTTGTTTTAGAATAAGTAAAGATTATGTATAATTAACGTACAACATTAAAGCTTAAAACCAATGCGTATACATATTATTATAAAGTCTTTAATTCTCTATATAAAGGTAAATTGTTGAAGAGTGTATTTAGTTAATAAATAAACTAAATTATAGTGGGAAAAGTGAGAACCATGAGCGGGACTTGAACCCATGACCTAGGAATACTGTTCTTATAAATTAATGTAGTGTATTTATTTAGTTCCTAAAAAACTGGTACCCACTCAGATATTAGAATTTCCCAGGGTTGTTGAAACAATTGAATTCTTTTTCTTGTTTTTTTCCTTTGCTTTAAACAAACAGAAAACAAACAGAAGAAGCCAAAAGTTTAAAAAAATCTGGCTTCGCTTTTTTTAACTGTCTTTATTTTAAATAGATCTTCACTTATAAAATAGCTTTTTAATAGACTCATGTTATAAAATGTTTTAATACATTTATGTCATATTTGAGTTAAAAAATTGTTAATGCTGGTTCTGAAATAACTTATACAAATTTTAATAATATCGTTCCTTACAGAAGATGCTATCTGTGTACAATATCCCTTAGCTCGCAACTCTTAGCGCACCCTGAGACGAAAAAGGGGTGGTGACACTTGTATTCCTAATCCATCATCAAACGGATATATTTCAGTTATTTACATCTAAAATCAGGTGTGTCTTCACGTAAGAATGTTTGTTCGTATTTCACGCAAAAACTACTGAATACATTTTATTGAATATTTGCAGTTATATAGTTTACAGATTAGAACAACTTATGAGCATATAAATGCTAGAAGCCAAGGCGCAGCGAAGTAGCTATAAAATGTTGTAAAACCAAGGGCATAAGCTTGTTTAGCTATGAAAGGCCCTAGGCACTTTAAAATAATTGGGTTTCTCTAAGTAGATATCGGATATCATTTCGTAATGAAGCGGGGGCCGGGAGCCCTAATAATTGCAAGGTCCTGATGTGCCCTGTGGTGACGGATATTCCGTGTGGTGACGGATTAAGAATACATGTGTCGCCACCCCATCTCCTCCCTAGGGCGCTGTAAAAGTCGGCTAAGGGATATTGCACACAGATAACATCCTCTTTAAGAGAGACGGAAAACTCGAAAATAAACCCTGTGTCAACACGCCTGGTCAGCGCGGCACAGTAGACCATAATCCTTCCCAAAGTGGAGGAGTCCCGTGCCCAACAGTGGGACGTAAATGGGCTGGAGAGAGATGTGCCCTGTAGAGAAAACAGGTTTGTCTTTATACTTTTTAATTTATAGTTTTCAGCAATATTTATTGATGGACTAAAATGCTATAAAATAAATGAACTTTTCTTGATAAGTATCGACCAAGCACTCAACAAGACCCAAACGATTAGCCTTAATCTGTATTCATAATGTAAACTCTTAGAAAGTTAGCAAGTCAAAATAAACTTTGAAAGATCAGAGAGCCTTTGCAAAGAAGATACCTTAAGCAAGTCTGTAGTCAAGCGATGTTAATCTTTAACGGTGACTTTAAGATATCTTTGAAACGCCATGTTAAATTTCTATTTGCATAGCTCTATGTTTATAGCATCGAGGCGTGTCTAGGATTTATTCAAATCTTTTTTATTAAAATTTCATTAAACATAGCTTCACCAAGAGCGCTTTTAGAGTTTTCTAACTTCATTTTAAAATTGTAGTTTCTTTTGAAGTCAACGGAAAAGATGTTCTGATTGGTTATTAGATATTATAGGTTTATCATTGCTTATATATATATATATAAGCAATGATAAGTCTAAACACACATTTCCTTGACTTTATTTATACTCAAACATCTAAATGACTTTCAAAATTCATGTGTAGATTTTCAATTTAAAGAAATCAAGAAACATTATCTCTCTAGAAACGAACTCTTAAATTAAATAACAAAGTGCATTCAGAGTTGTTGAATTGAACTAAATGAGTCATCTACAGACTTAATTATGAACTTCAACTTGCATAATATTTGTTATATTTCAGCATTTTTAATTACGTATGTAACTATTTAAAATATATTATGAACTTTGTAAAGTAATATAGTTACGTAGTAAGTAGTTATTTAAAACTATATTATAAAATTGTAGATGTTATTTTCGTAAACCTGCCATTAGACAGCAATATAGCTATTTTAGTAAGCTCACTAATCGAGTCAAATTTGTTTTTGCATACTGGAAATGGTTGAATATGGCACTACTGTAACTATAAACTGGTGAGGTTCTAGTTATAGTTACAGGTTTACAAAATATATGAGGTGGTGAACGCATATTCTTTTTTTAACCCATAATCTGCAAATAAATCATTCAATCATTCATTCATATGATAAAAATCAAACTTAGCTTGTCGAGTAGATTATTTCTATCAAGAAGGCCCCTGGCATATTTTTAGAACGTTAAAGGTACAATTATGTGTAGCCATAACACACAGCGTAGGATTAGAAGAAGCTTTAGTGTGAACTAACCTTTATGCTATCTAACCTGGTGTGGTTAGACCTTTATTCTACTTGTTTATGACTAGACTTACCGATTTCTCTATGGTTCTCTACCTGTCTCTTTCTCTCACCAGCGTGCATCTCTCTCTAACTCGTGATGCCCTCTTGACATATGTCAATCTTCATAGCTTGTGAACAAGTTCGTGCGAGACGAACTCAAAAAATTTCGTTAAGTTTAAAAGTTGCGAAATAATAAATAAATCAGATAAAGATCAAAGAGAACACACAGTGTCGTTTTCATTTTAGTTTTATGTGTACAAAATAAAGAAATACGTCGTACGATGAAGGCGGATGAGATCGAGCCGGTAAGTAATGGCGTCGGTGAAAGCTCTAGAGATGCTCTGGAGAGAGATCCTGCCTTAAAGCATACAAGCGATGATCAATCGTCATCGTCCTCATCCTCGGAGGAGGAGGAAGGCATAGCTTCACCCCCACCTAACAAGAGACGGAGATCATGTAAGTACCAAACCAAGTCATGTTCGGACCCGCGTATAGAATCTTTGGTTCAACACGTGGGATTCATATCTCAGTACTTGAATAGCTTACCTAACCCAGCAAACCAACTACAGGGTTATTCCGTAGGTGTACCAACACCATCTACATCAGCTTCTAGTTTTTTACTAAACCCGAACCCTACCACGTGTAGCGATTTATCACTTGGCAATTTAGAAACAGAGTTTGATATCAAAACGATTATTCCACCAGCGGATAAGCAATTATTACAGGAGCTAACTAATCTCCAAAGATTCGATACACCTGCTTGGAAAGCGATTCGTTACAAGAAGGCCTTGCAATCGTGCATAGCTAGTCCTGGTTTTATAGGGCTAAAGATTAATGACGAGTTATGCCATCTCAATAAGGGAAAGGACTATTTAGCCTCAACTGAACAGTTACTAGCCGGAATGTCCAATAAGGTTTTAGAACAGAGACAGCTATTAAGATCAGGCTTACAAGACATAGTCAATTGGACAGCAGCAAATTATAATAATGTAGACACTAATAAGATGCTTGAGAAGATAACAAATAATCTTGGCCCAGGTTCAGATTTTTACAAAAATTCTGAGACTGCTATGCAAATTTTGTGTGGTAAGAGAGCAGAGTGTATTGAGGTGAGACGGGACCGCATCTTAAAAGAGATAAATAACTTAAACTTAAGAAGGATGATTCAGAGCATTCCACCTAGCTCTGAATATCTCTTTAGTAGAGAGGGTCTACAGCCGGTGATAGCATCATTAGGTGGGTCTCAGATGTGGCTGAACACCCCCACTTATACTAGGGAGAAAAGAGTCCATGTCCAGAAGAGACATCAGGGGTATAGGCCACAACAGAAGGAGAACCGGCAAGAAAGGAAACTGAACACCAAATTCAGAAGGAATCAGCCCTTTCGTCGAAATAATACATCAAACAGCACAACCTCAAACACTAACCAGACTAAACAGGCATGACTATCCAAGCAAAGTGTTCAAGGGGGGTTGTTTGAAGAATTTTGCTCTTCAGTGGCAAGAGTTGGGGGCCAACAGATGTATACTAAGATTAATAACAGGTTCACGTATCCCATTCCTAAGGAGACCACCCCTACAGTATCCAGACAAGCAACTCAAAAGAAGGTTTGCCACACATTGCTCAAACGAAATGTCAGACATGATTTCAAAATTAAAAGGGATGAACATTTTGGAGAGGCCACCCACCTTAAATCCAGGTTTTCTTTGTCGAATGTTCCTAATAAGAAAATCAGATGGGAGCCTCCGCCCCATTTTCGACCTCAGAGGCCTAAATTTATATGTAGGCGTAAAACAATTCCACTTAATTTCTCAGTCGGATGTCGCAGAATTTATACAACATCAGGACTGGTTAGTAAAAATAGACATGAATCAGGCCTATTTTCATCTGCCAATAGCAGAGTCACACAGGAGATTTGTTCGTGTGATTTACAAAGACGAGGTATTACAGTTAACTTGCCTGCCATTTGGCCTGGCAGCAGCACCAAAGATGTTTGCAACAGTGACAAACTGGGTAGCAGACAGATTAAGAACCAAGGGATTCCGGCTCATGGTCTACTTAGACGACTTCCTCCTGGCCCATCAGGATCAAAACACACTCATAAGTCAGGCTGCGGAGACCTTGAAACTGCTAGAGAGTCTAGGCTGGCATATAAATTACCAAAAGTCGCTGCTGCAACCTTCTCAGGAAGTAGAATACTGTAAAGGTTGTGATCATTGAATATAACCTATACAATGATACAGGCCACTTAAGATTTATTTTTAAAAAAGGAATAAAAAATTTAAAATTTGAAAATGAAAAGAAAAGAATGGAGAGTGGGGAATAGGACATGAAGAGAGGATGTTGAAAAATGATTGTAAAATAGTTTTTCTTTATTATAAAAAATATAACAAATTAATTAAATGTGTTTTAAATTATTATTATAAATTAATGTAAAGAAGAAGCTTTACAATTGGTGGAGGCGCGCCGGGTATAGCGGCCCGATTGGTGAACCAGCTCCTACGCCCAGGGATGTGTTGACGAGCAAAGCGTCGACACAGGATAAATATTTATTATCAGAGAAGTAGCCGTATCTTTTTATTAAATTTTTATAAATTATTTATAACTAAGATGGAACTAGCCACGATAACTTTCGGTGGTTGCGCACAGGAGTGCCTAGATGAATTCGAAGAAATGTTTTACGCTTTAATAACTTTCAAGAGATGCTCGTCTGAAGAAGAAAAATTATCACTATTGCCCTCATTTTTAAGGGGTAACGCCTTACTTTTCTTCCGGGGCATTAAAGACACGTGCAAAAGCGTGCAGGAGGTATTTGATAGACTAAGGGAAGAGTTCCAAGAAGTAAATTACCAAGAATGTTCGCAATAATTATTTGCATAATGATGTAAATTGGTTTAGTGATTCGATTAGATTAAGGTTATATATATAGTGATAATTATAATTTACTAATATTGTTTTATTTTGGTGTGTTTCATATTGTTCGGGATCGGCGAGACTTCATAATGACGTCAGCATATTTGTACATAAAATAGATGCAATGAAAAGGAACCACATCAAAAATTTAATTATTTTTTCATATTTATATTTTGAATGTTTAGTTAAAAATGTGAGATAAATATATTAACATAGTAATTAGATAGTGAGTATTTCATACTAGATTATAATTATGGTATTAAGGTAGAGCGATTAATAGGTATAATAATGGGTTGTATTGAGTTATAATGTCGAAGGTAGTGGCTTGGTAGAGTTAGTTGGATGAGTCGTATCAAGGGGTAATATTTTTGGATGCAACATGGTAAGGCCATAGGCTATTTGTCATGGAATCCTGTTTTGGGATATCACGCATTTTAGAGATAGAACTCATAAGATAGGATTTAGGAAAGTAGGTGCTAGAGTAAAGTATTTGTTCATTAGGAGAGAAATGTGAAAGGTTGAAAATTGAAAGAAGTTGTATTATAGTGAGAGGTTGCTGATAATATTTTTATTTTATTTATTGGGTAATAGTTAGATAATAATGACTAGCGAATAGTTTATAATTACTTAGATAATAGAATGATTGATTATTTAAAACGTTACTTGTGGTAGAAGAATGGTTGGTAAATTTATCTCACGAGAAGGAATTCTAAATGTGGAATAAATTGGTCATTCCCGAGCATTCAGGATTACTTGGTAGAAATTATACCTAAATAATTGAAAAGAAGGTTGAGTATTATCTGAGCATACTTTAAATTTTAATTTGATAATCTCTGGATTCTATCAATTATAATGGTTTCTTATGTAAATTTTCTCATTAAGCTGGAAAGCTGTTAAATTAGCATATCTTTCGGATCTATGATGCTGACCTCATAATTGAAGCTCGATAGTTTTTATAAGAGCATTAATTGTTTGGTGATGAACATTTTTCTGATTGATTGTTGATGATATATGCTTTGTGTCTTGGTGTGATAGTTTTAAGGATGCCTTATCACTCTGGTTTATTATTGGATAAATCAATTTTAAAGATGAAGTAGTTTAATATTTTATGAAAAGAGTGATATGATATAAGGGCATCGTAGTTAGTGTGGTTCGGATAACTAAGATTAGAAAGGCAATTTTTGGTTGGTTTTTTGCTTTTCAAGTTTTTCGAAATGTATTGCTTCGAAAAGCTAGGTCCTAGCTGGATCTAATCTGGTTCATTCTAGTTTGTTATCATGCTTTCCAACCTTAGGTAGGGTGTCCAGTATTTTGTAACTTAGAAAAAAAAAATTTTTTTTTTTTGGAAAAAAAATTTTTATCCTCTAAGGGGGGGAGAATGTAAAGGTTGTGATCATTGAATATAACCTATACAATGATATAGGCCACTTAAGATTTATTTTTAAAAAAGGAATAAAAAATTTAAAATTTGAAAATGAAAAGAAAAGAATGGAGAGTGGGGAATAGGACATGAAGAGAGGATGTTGAAAAATGATTGTAAAATAGTTTTTCTTTATTATAAAAAATATAACAAATTAATTAAATGTGTTTTAAATTATTATTATAAATTAATGTAAAGAAGAAGCTTTACAATACCTTGGCCTTTTATGGAACACTCAACAAAACACTATAGAGCTACCTACCAAGAAGGTAGTAAGGATAAGATCAATGATTTCCAAAATTATAGCAAGTGGCTTCAGTTCACTGAAAGAAATGCAGAGTTTATTAGGTTTGCTAAACTTTGCAAACCATTCAGTCCCAAGAGGCCGACTCCATTGTCGAAGAGCACAATTGTTCCTAAGGTCATTCAATCTCAGAAGAGTACGAGAGAGGAGACAGGTGACACAACCCATTATAGACGATCTAAAGTGGTGGTTAAGGGCATTAATCCATCACAGGTCAACCCCTATAGTCAAAAGGAGGGTAACACACTTTTTGACAACAGATGCAGCGGATGCAGGCTGGGGAGCTCAATTGAACAATACTCACCTCGCAGGACAGTGGGCTTCATACCAAAAAAGCTGGCATTCAAACATAAAAGAAATGTATGCTGTATTTGCAGCAATAAACAGTCAGAAGAGAACATTACAAGGAGCACATATACTAATACAGTCAGACAACAGGACACTTGTTGCTTATATCAGAAACGAGGGAGGGACACGGTCTCTCGGATTACTAAGTCTGACAACCAGATTAATAAAGCTGACCAAGAGGTTAGACATAACGCTATCAGCCACTTACCTTCCGGGAAGGCTAAATGGAATAGCAGACCACCTATCAAGGGGCCTCCGACTACCAGAGTGGCATCTGCTACCACAGGCCACGGAGACCATATTCAGTCAGTGGGGTGTCCCAGATATAGACCTGTTCGCATCAAGCGAAACGTCTGTAGTGCCAAGGTACGTCACATTAGACGCCACAGACGGTTCCGCAGATTATTGCGACGCTTTCAGTCGCCAGTGGAACTATCAGCTGGGCTGGGCATTCCCACCCCCCAGCCTGATACCAAGAGTGTTAACACACCTAAACAGTGCGAAGGGAATATACATCCTCATAGCACCAGAGTGGACCAAGTGCTTTTGGTTACCGGACCTGCGAGCGAGAGCTCTAGCAGAACCCATATTGATAAAGGACCTGCGGAAGGTACTAATCGATTGGTCAACAAGGAGTCATCCACCTCAGGTGGACAAGTTGAGCCTACTAGCCTGGAAAATTGGGGGTGGGCAGACCAAGTCTCTCACTGGAGTGTAGAGGAACAGAAATTATTGAAAAGTAGTTGGCGAACATCTACGTTAGTAACATATAAGGCTCCAATTAAAAGATGGCTAGCTTGGTGTGATAGTAGCAAAGTTAACCCTAGAGCACCTGAAGGCCAACACGTCGCCAGATTCTTAGCCAAGATCTTTTTAGAAAATAATTTTGCTTATAGAACCATTCTTCTTCATAGATCAGCCATTTCCACATATTATGCTGCATCAGGAATAGACCTTTCTAAGGATTTTTTCATTCACCAGGTTTTAAAAGGTATTTCACTGGCTACACCTGAAGTACCAAAATTGCCAATATGGGACACAAAGTTACTCTTTAATTGGCTAGAAAGGTCTACTCAGCAAGGCTCATTGTTTGACATTGCTAGAAGGACAGCATTAATACTTTTATTGGCCTCTGGCCGTAGGATACATGATCTCACTTTGCTTGACATAGCCCCAGATAATTTAATAGATAAAGAAGATAGTATCTACCTGTGGCCTAGATTTGGTTCTAAAACCGACTCCAGCACATATAGGCAGTCCGGTTGGTTGCTGAAAAAACATCCAAATCAGTTGGTTTGTCCTGTAGGTCATATCAGGGAGCTAGTCAACAGATCGGAATCTAGGAGATCAGTGGATAAAAAAGTCACTAGTTTGTTTATTTCATTATCAGGAGGAGTAAAGCCAGCCTCAAGGACAGTCATTGCTGGCTGGATCCGTAGTATTTTTAAGGAGACTAAGATAGATGCTCCACCAGGCAGTATACGAGCAGCTGTAGCGTCAAGGAGCTGGTTAGAAAACAGACCAGTACAGGAGATACTGGATAGAGGCAACTGGAGAAGTATCAACACCTTCAGAAACTTCTATTGTAAACCGGTTAACAGTCTAGATAGTTCTAAGGTGGACATATTGGAAGGACATTTTGAGAGTGCTGATTAAGAAGTTTACAGATGTTATTTTTTGTTAATTCAAAGGAAAAGATTATTTTAATTTTATTAAGTTTTTATTTCAATTGAAACTAGGAGATTATTTTGTTTTTAAATATTTTAACTAGGTTGTTTTGATGTTATGAGAAAAGTTCTCAGTAAATAATGACTAATTAATGCACCAGAGGCAGAGTGAGTTTTCAGTATTAAGTTTTTAGAGAGTTAAAATGATTATGCTTTAATTAACCTTAATAAATATAAGATGTAGAGGGTTTATAAGAAACCAAGACCAAATGTTACTTTGTTTTTTAGAATGTTATTAATTAAACTGATTATTTTTTCAATTCAGTGGTATAATTTAGTCAACATAGCTTGTGATTGTCACCAGCAGACAACAAACAGGTGTGTGTTATGGCTACACATAATGTAACTGATTTGCACTAAAACAAAACAGGGATTATGTGTAAGAGTAACACACAGCGTAGAAGCAATTCTCTTGCTGGTGTTTAGAAGACGCTATGAAGATTGACATATGTCAAGAGGGCATCACGAGTTAGAGAGAGATGCACGCTGGTGAGAGAAAGAGACAGGTAGAGAACCATAGAGAAATCGGTAAGTCTAGTCATAAACAAGTAGAATAAAGGTCTAACCACACCAGGTTAGATAGCATAAAGGTTAGTTCACACTAAAGCTTCTTCTAATCCTACGCTGTGTGTTACTCTTACACATAATCCCTGTTTTGTTTTAGCGCAAAACAGTTACATTAGTATGTTCACTATATCACACAGTTATACCTCCTTTATAAATTACTAGCTGTTGCCCGCGACTCCGTCCGCGTGGAATTTGGAATTTTTTTTCGCAATAAAAGTAGCCTATGTCCTTTCTCAGGGTCTAAAGATTATCTGTGCCAAATTTCATCAAAATCGGTTGAGAAGTTTAAGCGGGAAAACGTAACAGACAGACAGACAGAGTTACTTTCGCATTTATAATATTAGTAGGGACTAGCTGTTGCCCGAACTTCGTATGCGTGGAATTTAGAAAATTTTCCTCGTTTTTGCAACAACTTTTACAAACTATTGGTCACAGCGTGACTTAATCTCAGGAACCACTGACCCGATTTGAAAAATTCTTTCAGTGTTGATAGTCCATTTATCGAGGAAGGCTATAGGCTATATAACATCACGCTGCGACCAATAGGAGTAAATCATTAGTAAATGTTGCAAAATACATCATAAAAACTATATTACCGTATATACAAGTACAATAAGCATAAAAAGTAATTTAGACAACTTTTAATTATACCCAAAATAATGGAATTAAATGAAAAACTTCATTATCTTTTTCATAACACATTTTTGTTTGCGTTAATGAAATGGCAATTACATTTTACCTTAAATTAAATTGTTCAAACATGTGGTGTAAATGTTTTGTAAATGTAATAAACGTATGGTTTAAATTCAAGGGCATACGTAAAGGTATTTGCACCCACGCAAACCTTTGTTGAGCTCCCTCGCATCCCTGCATAAAGCCCCAATTAAGAGTGTAGCAACCATATGTCAGTTTTCTTAAATTACTGCTTATTAAACAAAACAACAATTAATAATATTCACTCCAAATAGAGCGTTTGATAATCTGTAAATTCTTTAAAAATTAAGCATAATATTCATTGATAATTATCGGCTTACAAAGTCGGTATATTGGAATGCATGTGTGTCCATATGAAATCTTATATCTTCGAAACTACGCAACGGATTTTGATGGGTTTTTTAATAGATAGAGTGGTTCAAGAGGAGGATATTTTTGCATAACTTGTTAGGGTCTGCCTAGTTATATTTAAAATAACATATTATAATAATGTAACATACATATTGATTAGGTACATAGAATACTTTCTCCTCAGCTCATTTATATACTACTGTTAGATACGGACCTACACTGCATCGGATAACTATTTATAAGAATAACTAACCGTAAGATTTATTTTATATCTATACTTACGCCTAAACATGGGCACAATGTCACCAAGTCACTATTTATTATTATAATTCCTTTCAATTCACAGATTAAACTTGAAAATTAACTTTTTAATATACAGATTGTAATGAGTAGAACGAATTACAATCTATAAAGTATAATTTGCATAAAACCTAATGAACTTAATCGAATTGAAATCCATGGCGCGTATCTACCGCGACCTTGGCATGTAGCGAGAATGTTCTATATGTTGATTAATATCGAATATGTAATGATAACAGCCAACACGTACTACCGGCATATTATATACAAAGAAACATTGATTTTGTAGTGATGGGAATATTATTGATTCAAGAAATTAAACCAGCAATTTTTGTTTATTTAATATAGTTGGAATCTTGAAAACGCCAACAATGATTTTTATAAAATTTTATACGTAGTACGTTTATAAAAATTGGTCAAGTGCGAGTCGGACTCACGCACGAAGGGTTCCGTACCATTATCTATGCAACATAAGGCAACGTTATTAGTATCGAGCAAGAAACGGTAATAAAATCATGTTTTTGTTGTATGGGAGCCCCCCTTAAATATTCATTTTATTTTATTTTTGGTATTTGTTGTTATAGCGGCAATAGAAATACATCATCTGTGAAAATTTCAACTGTCTAGCTATCACCGTTCTTGAGATACAGCCTGGTGACCGACGGACGGACGGACAGCGAAGTCTCAGTAATAGGGTCCCGTTTTTACCCTTTGGGTACGGAACCCTAATAAAAACAATTCGTCGATCTGACTAGGTTTCGTTACCAAAACACCATGTAGCACATATTAGCGTAAAATCGCGGTAAAAATACCGCACTCCATTGCAATTTATAAAAACTATTATACAATAATAACTGCAGTTATTATTTCGACTGCGTTGAATATTTAATTTGTACCTATTAATTTTACGTGTTCCGACCAAACCACAGCTACGCGTGCCAGGAATTATTCGTGTTACATACCCTACGACTTACTGTGCCTAACCGACCATTTTCATAAATCTGTACTGTAATCAATTATGAAGAATTTACAACTTTGGCTCTACCACTTAAGGATAAATTTTCAGAAATATTACCCTAGTGCTCGCCTATAGATACACTATTGCATTGATATTTTTTTTTTTTTTTTTGAGTAGCGGCTATTCAGGCTATATTACGCCTAGTATCACTGCGACCAGATTGATCTATTGTGATCGCCACTTTTTACAGTTCTCGGTCCAAGCCTGTTGCCATAAAGAACTCCAGGATCTTTTTGGCTCCGAGAAGTTTAGTCTCTTCTGGGTGCATGGTGTAATTGCCCAGAGAGGAACATCGCATGTGCATCACTGAAGGGTAATCAGTGAGAATGTGAATGGGCGTTTCCTCCGCCAAATGACAGAGTCTACACGTCCCATTGTCAATCAGCCCTATTGTCTGCGCATGCTTATTAAGGCAGCAATGCCCAGTAAGTATTCTTACTAGCATTCGCAGATTGTTCCTACTTAATGCCAGAGCTTCAGAGGCAGCCTTTAAATTAAAGGGTCTTATGAGAGCCTTGGACTGTCTCAATCCGGGATTTGTTCTTCAGAGTTGAATTGTTGAGCGCATGCAGTCTGCCTTCAGGGTCAGTCTGGCCAGGCTTTTGGGTATTCCACAAAAGGGTTCAGGACCAAACTGAACGCCTTTAGCTCCTGCCCTCGCTAATTCGTCGGCTTTTTCATTGTCTTCGATCCCAGCATGTCCTGGGACCCAACGTAATATTACTCTGTTTTTTACACCCAGAGTATTTAATAGTTCCGAACTAATAGCATCCGAAGACAAGGCCAAGAGAGCTGCCTGGCTATCAGAGTGTATATAGATTGTATGATTGAGGTAGTTACTTTGCAGATTAGCTACTGCACATGGTACACTTCTGCTTGGAATATAGATAAGTATGTTCCTAGATTCACACTGAGCGCTCTCTTGGGAACTTCACCATAGTCAAAGTCAAAGTCAAAATATTTTATTTCAAGTTGGCATGTTTTACAAGCTCTTTTGAAACGTCAGAAACTAGGTGTCTGTTCCAAACGCGGATCCTATGGAGAAGAACAGACAAGAAACTCCATGGATTTTTTTTTTTCATTTCCTTTTTTTTTTTTTAACCATATTATACATAATTGTATCAGGGGTGTGAGAATGATGCCGATCAGTACTATCACGACTAACTAAAACTAACTTTTTTAAAACTAAAACTAACTTAATGATAAATTCCGCATCCTACCTCCATTCCGGACTTGGAGCCATCAGTGAACCCCTTCAGGCTTCCTGGTTCCCATTCTATTTGACTGTTTAACCAGTCTTCCCTAGCGGGTACTTCGACAGAATAAGATTTCTGTGAACAGTGTGTAAGGGGTAAGGCATCGGTGGGCATCCCTAGCACATAGATATCGCTTAGTGTATCCCTTAGTGTGTTAAGGGATTTCGAGAGCCAGTTTCCTTTCCTATCGCCCGAGATTCTATATATGCTGGACTTCACCTCCATCCTCAGATGAAGGTGTAGGGGCCGTAAGTTCAGTCATATATCAGTCAGTTCATACATCTGGTCATACATGCCCGACGGTTGCTACGTAATTGCCCCTTTTGGAGTATGCCGGCGATGACATCGGAGTATATTTTTCTCGGGCGTCCTCTCCCAGCATTTCCGCTTACCTCCACCGTGTATATGCCTTTCGTTAAGCGTCTCTCATCCATCCTCTCCACATGGCCAAACCACCTAAGCATACTTTTCTCCACCTAAGTCACTACATCCTCTTTCAGACAACAACGTTATCTTATAACTTCATTTCTTAATTTATCTTTCAAAGTCACACCACACATACTTTACAAAGATAACATCCTTTTTATATCTATCTTGCAAAATATATGCGAGTTTATAAAAAGTTATGCTTAAAAGCAAGCAAACCTTCAACCTTAATTAAATTTTGACTTCGACTTTATTACATTGTGAATGAATGTTAAGAGAAAATACACTGCATTAGGCTGTCTCAGAATACAGTATATAAAATAAGAAATTGACTGAATAAACGACTCAATTTGAATTTATTTATAATAACAAATGAGGCAACCAGACTTATTTGTTATGCCTTTTGCTTTTGTTCAGCATTGGACATCTCTTGTTGCAAATCTCTTGCAAATTGTTGAGCTTTGATCATATAATAGGCCTGTAGATATATTATTATTAAAATCAACAATTAATTGTATTTATTTTGGATCTACAATTAAACAACCATCAGTTTAAATGTTAAGGTTAAACAAATAAAAACTACAGACACAAAAAGGGAGAAAGATTTGGGACCTCTCTCCCTTTTTGTGTCTGTGACGGCTATTAGCTGAGCAACAAGGCATAGGAACTAACCAGCATAGTAAGTTGCAGAGTGGGCTGAGCCTCCTAAGTCCTGACCACGAGTCTAGAGTTCGAAATTAAAATATGATGAGGGGCTCAGTTGAGCCCGCGCTCACCGTTGGCAAATGCCATTTTAAATGTATGAGCAGTCCGACGCTGCAGCTGGCGAAATGATCAGCGTACCGGGGAGTTATTTGATGTAGATAGTACCATAGCAATCTTGTGGAGAAGGTCTATATCCAAAAATGTACAAAAATATATAGCAATATTACAAAATATTTATAATTTCTGCTTAAAATTCTTTAACAAACATTTGTACCAATTCTACGTGGACAACTAAACTGAACTAAAAAATTAAAACAACTATGGCGTATTTTGATTAATTTAGGCTATTTCGTTTTGCACATTTATATTGATTAAAATCTTTATGGCCTTATTCATAATGACTTATCGGAGGTTTAAACGGAGATTTTATCGGAGAGACAATAAACGTTTTAGCGTAAAAAGACTACTATGAATAACAAGTTTTGAAAATTTTCGCGAACCTATTTAAGCGAACCTCTAAACCTCCGATAAGTCATTATGAATAACACCGTTAGTCTATAATATGTGGTACAAAAGCAAATTTCTAAAAGATACGTAATATAAATCTTTTTTTAAACAACAATAGAAATGTTGCCTGGAGTGCACGAAAACATAATCAGTCTGCTAATACAATGTTGTCACAATGACAGTTCAATGGCGCCATTATGGTGCCATAGTGATGCCACTATGGCACCATAATGGCGCCATTGTGACAAAAAATCAAGTTTGGTATCATAATGACGCCGTAACATAATGGCGAAATTTTACCAAATTCTGTAGTCTACTACTAATTTTTTGTTGTAATGACCCCATTATGTCACCATAATGGCGTCAGTGACTGACCATTGTAACAACATTGTAATATATTGTAATAGCAGAATTAGCAGACTTGGCCCCCAGGTCTGGATACAGTATTCATGAGTGATACTTTTAATGACTATATAACAGGGGGCCAAGTCTGCTATGACAATGTTGTTACAATGATCAGTCACTGAATGCATAATGGCGAATTTTGTCAAGTTTAGGAGTTTATTCTTAATTTTTTGTCACAAATTACGCCATTATTAAGATTTAAGAACAGTAAATCAATAGATGTCCATTTTGAGTCTCTGGCCAGGTTTCGCTTAAAGGTTAGCAAATAGAAGATATAATATTTAAAAAAAAATTCCTTGTTTTTAACTTCTAAGTTTTACTATATTAACGGCGTGTCATCTTGCCAGATTTTGATAGATAGATAGATAGATAGATAGATATATTTATTTGCTAAAACACGTGTATACATACAAACAATAAATGTAAACAATAGAATGCATGCAAGGTGTTACACTATTTCAAGTTCAAACATGTTTTGCCATTCACATGACGTGCAAATATCGGTTAATTAAAATTATAATTATGCAATTTTTAAATGAGATTAGCAAAACAAAATCATAATTTAATAATTATTATATATAATTAATTATTACATAAGAATTAATTAAAATGTCAAAGATTATATAATAATAGTAGGTACAGCAGCGTGACAAAACTATGATGTCATAAAGATTAAAATAAATGTCAACCAAATTAATGTCAATGAAATTATATGTCAATCAAATTAAATTTCAAATTACTTCAATTCGGGATCTGAGAGGAGGAGAGGATTTGGTTCATTTTTGTCTGGTTTGTTTATTGATTCCTAATGTAATGAAATGTCTTCTCTACGCTTATTATTATTTATTGTTTTATTGCTTTTTATTTTTCAATTGGAGAAATACATATTATAATTTTTTTTTTACCTCATGAAATTTTTATTATTTAATGTAATTTATAATACTGTTTATTTATTAGATATTAGATTTTTAGATTTTTAGATTTTAAGTTTTATTTTTTAATTATTGTAATTTTTAGATTATTCTGACAGAATTATTGTTTGATACTGATTTCAATTTTAACCAATTTTAATGAATTTTTGTAATGTCAAATTAGGTAAATAATAATTTTTAGCACGTTTAACAATTATTAATGTGGTTTTTAATAGAGCTCGATGATCTGTGCATGTCGTGGCTGCCTTTAACGGGTACATAACTGAATTGTAACCTCCTGATACTGTATGTAATTATTGTATTGTTGATGTAACCAATGGCGGTCCTTAATTAAATAAATAAATTATGCCGCCATAATGGCGTCAGTGACTGATCATTGTCACAACATTGTAACAGCAGACTTGGGCCCCAATTCTATCGTGTTATAGGCAATAAAAAGTCATTCCTAATCGTAATATCCTATCGTAGCCCATATGGTGACGGATTAAGAATACAAGTGCCACCACCCCATCTCTTTCAAGGGTGCTGTAAAAGTCAGGTAAGGGATATTTCACACAAATAACATCTGCTGTGTGAGATGGAAAACTCGAAAATAAACCCTGTGCCAACACGCCTGGTCAGCGCGGCACAGTAGACCATAATCCCTCCCAAAGTGGAGGGGGCCGAGACGTAAACGGGCTGGAGAAGAAGAATCGTAATAAGACACTAGGTACTACATTAATTAAAAACGTCACTTATATAATTACGATCAGAAAATGTGTGTAATCTACAAATTAATCCAATAAATTTGGGACACAGTGGCGCCAAATAGAGACGTTAATAGTAGGTATATTGATGGCATCAACGTAAACATGTGTCACACTAACTTAATTTCCATTAAGACGATACCAAAATAGCTTCGTGCATTTTTCTATGTACGAAGTTTTCATTGTTTCTTTAGATTGAATGGCTAGAGCTGTAATTTTTAAGTATATGTTTTTTCAATATATGATCTAGGATCGCATCAACTCAGAAACGCGATTGAAAAAAGTTTTCTCGATAGAAAATCTTGGCGAAACAACCTCTCAATTTTTTTATTTTTTTCATTTGTCGATCTATTATCGCGTATTAACTAATGAAATAACTTTAAAAACATAAGTAACTATTATATATAGAAACACGTAAATCAGAATTAAAATATATTTAGTAGATTTTGAGTAAATAGGAAAAGTATCCCTAATTCTTCATTTTCTGTGCCTACTGGCTGTGTTAATATGTACGTGTCGGCGATGATATACGATAATATTGATGTAGGCCCTTAATATTCACTTTACCTTATAAACTCCGAAGATTAATAGGACACAAGATAAAAGTCCCATTGTACTGCAAGCCAACAGCGTGATGTTTAGAGACACAGTAACTGTAACAAATAGTTAAAATTATTTTATTATATTTTTTATAGAGTAAATGGTCTTATTTTTAATGACTTATCGGAGGTTTAAACAATAAAATACTGTCTCTTTATCGAAGAGATAATAAACGTTTTAGCGTAAAAAGACTAGTGAATAACAATTTTTGTCAATTTTAGCGAACCGATTTTAGCGAACTTTTAAACCTCCGATAATTCCTTATAAATAAGACCATACATAAATAAATACTTTTGGATTTATTATTCACAAAGTAATGATATGATTTTTACGGTTCTTTATCAAAGGGTAATATTATAATCGTATTACCGAGACCACGCTATTCGTTCATCATTCTATCATCAGGCAGTATCTCGTGACGGTGACTGCTAGATATTTTATTTATTTATTTGTAAGGAAACAAACAGTCACTTTACAGCAAAGAAAAAGTAATACAGATAGACTTATATCTCCACATAAATCTCTTATAGCTTATAGCTCCACCGTTCTTGCAACACTTTTCACTGATGTTTCGCTCCTATCGATCGCAGCGTAATGTTATATAAAATTGTATAATATTAGCATAAATAATAACATAACATAAACGATGAAAAATAAAAGATCAAATAAAATGCATAATTGCTTTCACAGATTATTTTTGTTGCCGTTTAAATAACAAATTAAAGTTGAATGTTTAACGAGGCTCTACATTTTCAGATCTAATTTGATGATACGCTTAGAATACATGATATTAGGATGATAATGGGAACCACGTCGCTTACATGGCCAAGGAAGATTGACGTCAGGCAGGCAGCTGGTATGAGGGCAGGAGTATGATGGTTCATTATCGTCACTACTCTCCGTGGGTGAGTTTAAGTCGTACGTTACGGTTTTGATTTGAACCCTAACACGTGGTAAAATAAACAAGCCTATAACTTTGGGATATACTTATAACTTTATGTACAAATACTACTTGGCCTTGCTTCTACTGTTTGCTGTGACTATAACATTCGTCATCGCTATTTCTGTCTCTATGTAAGATTCTTTGTTTACTAACGATAGTTCCTTTATCGGGCTACATAGTCAACATTGTTATGGCAACCGAAATTAAATATTCGCGTTGATATTTTAACTTCATACTGTTACGAATCTAGGAGGGTTATCTAATATATAAAATTCACGTGTCACAGTGTTAGTTACCGTACTCTTCCGAAACGACTAGACCGATTCTTATGAAATTTTGTATGCACATTCAGTAGGTCTGAGAATCGGCTAACATCTATTTTTCAAACTTTTTTTTTTTAGTATGGCAAAACAACGTTTGCCGGGACAGCTAGTATAAGTATATATCTTAACTGTATGTTACTATACATCGGTTGTGTTACAGAATATTGATACAATATAAAACAAATTTGTTTTTTTGGTCGTTGTTTTGTGTGTATATATGTCCCAAAGTGAGATTAATTCTTAAAAACTCCGTAACGGATTTTGATGCGGTTATTTTTAATACCTAGAATGTAACAAGTCACCATATTTTTACCTGTCACGCAAGCAATAACATAAACATTACAAGTTTGTTATGTTAACAGAAACTTATAACAAAAGCTAAACTAATATTTTAAAGCTGAAAGTTTGTGTGTTTGTTTGTTAGAATACGCTAATCTCAGGAACCATTGGTCAGATTTGAAAAATTCTTTCATTGTGCGATAGTAGAAGGATTTAGGCTATATAACATCACGCTGTGACTAATAAGAGCGAGGGATACGAAAAAATGTTGCATAAATTTAAATCATCTGCAACCGCACTGAATATAGTTGCACATTTATAAACTTTTTTCCACTCATATGTAGGGTGACATCGTTCAAATATCGTTTAACCTCTCATCGCATTTGTTTGAAGCACAGATAACCTCGCATAGATAGAAAATTACTTGATTCTTGTTAACAACTAAACGCTCCAACGTTGGAATAGTGGAATAATGTATTTCCATTGGTCGTAGCTCAGTCACGTAGAATACATTTATTTATTTATTAACAGATTTTACACAAAGTAATGTTAGTTGACACATTCATGAAAGCTGTAGTAGTATGCTCGGTGTGTGTTGATCGCTTTGTGTGTGTAATCTATTTGGGGTAATCTGTGGTTTACAGCAGTGCTCGGAACAAGTTTTCCAGGTCACATCATTTGTTTGCATTGTCATACAATATATATCTTTTCAGCGAAACATTCAAACGACTGCTATCACATTTCACCACATTATACTTTCAGTTTATTGTAAGTATTTGTAAACCAACTTTATATGAAAATGTGAATTAATTCAATTATTGCTTCTTGGTTCCTTTTTAACACATTGTAGTAATCTGGAAACTTAACAAGGACCGACGGAAAGACACAAATTAAAAAAAAAATTTCAAGCGTGTTTTTTAGTCTATAAAGTAAACGAATTATTATTACTTCACAAAAAGAATACAAGTGTCACAACCGCATATCTTGAAATCTGTAAATTCAACGGGCATGAAGTCATGGGCATCAAATAGACAGTTAGTTAACAAAATAACTAGTCAAAATAATAGTACTGACGATATCGTATGACGGACCTCGTGGTGTAGTGGTTCATATAACGGACTGCCGATCTTGGGGTCTCGGGTTCGATTCCCGGTCAGGACAATCATTTGTGCGATGTTTTTAATTGTCATACAAATGTTTGTACTGCGTCTGGGTGTTTACTATGTATTGTAAGTATGTATTTACAAAAGAAAAGTAGTATATATTCTATCCGTATTCTGGTACCCATAACACAAGCATATAAGCTTAGCTTGGGACCAGAGGACGTTGTGTGAAATGTCCATGAATATTTATTTATTTATTTATCGTCCAACGTGCAGGAAGCCGCTGGATTCATATAGCGTAAGAGCGCAGCAGTGGACGGAGAAAGGCTGATGGAAGGATGGAATCCTAATCCTAACTAATTTATAAATGTGAAAACGAGCCGATGACAATAAACAATTTTGACGCGCTTGTGTTAATGTGTGGAACGAAACTATAGCGCGATTCAATAAACTGTACAACGCCATCTATCGAGTGACAATAGTAAAGTTCTGTTTGTTAAAGTTTGATTTCTAAATTATACGCGTACGAAGTTGCGGGCAATAGCTAGTAATAATATAAATAAGAAACTCATAAAAGAATCGTTTTAATTCTTAAAAAAGCTGCTTTTCACGTAACCCTTTAATTAAATTTGTTAAATGAATGCTATAAATTTTAACAAGTATATACAAAGTCTTAAATTACGTTGTCCTATTTATTCTAATACAACTATTACACAAGCAAGATTACCAGTAAAAAGACGGACCTCGTGACCTAGTGGTTCATGATCATTTATAAAATCTAAACTATATAAAAAGG
The DNA here is from genome assembly GCA_916999025.1 of Orgyia antiqua. Lineage (NCBI taxonomy): Eukaryota > Metazoa > Arthropoda > Insecta > Lepidoptera > Erebidae > Orgyia > Orgyia antiqua. The sequence goes on along the minus strand of OU779863.1, from coordinate 13,790,491 downwards.
CAAACGATAATGATATCTGCTGAGTTTCTTACGCCGGTTCTTCTCAGCGGATTGAAAGTCTTGAACCGGTGGTAGCATAAAAATTTATTTGGACATATCATAAGAGCTTATTTTTTTTTGGCAAAAAGAGAATATGCCTACGTGAAAAAATGAATTTTGATTTTGATTTCATGACACGGAGTGGGTTCACGAGCCAGCGGGTTCGATTACCGCACAGAATAATTGCTTGTGATATATTATATTTGTAACACAAATAATTATAAGTATTATATATAAATTTATTTTGTCTGGGTCTTTTCTATTACTATTACTAGCTGACCCGGCAAACGTTGTTTTGCCATATTAATGTTAGGGGTGGACCACCCTTATAACTTACGGGTATGAAAAATAGATAGCAGCTGATTCTCATACCTACTGAATATGCATAAAAAAATTCATAAGAATCGGTCTAGCCGTTTCGGAGGAGTATGGGAACGAACATTGTGACACGAGAATTTTATATATTAGATAACTTTACAAAATAAATAATAATTAGTATTTCCGCATTATTTATTTATTTATATTATTTATTTTAAAACTTTATGCACTTTAATGGTACAATGGCATACTTAATGCTGACAGTGGCATTTGCTACCAGTCAACCAATATCGGTGCAGAGACAATTTGGGGCAGGTGCTATTTTATAATAAACTAATTTTTTTTTTTTATTATACTTCAATTTCAACTGCATTACACAATACAGACTTAACTACATACTAAATTCAAATACACAACATAAATATTAATACTATATCTTCACATACATATACAGTTATAGAATAGATACATAAACACACAGATGCATAAACACTATATCTACATATATAATTACAAGCTGACCCGGCAAACGTTGTTTTGCCATACTAAAAAAAAAGTTTGAAAAATAGATGTTGGCCGATTCTCAGACCTACTGAATATGTATGTAAAATTTGAGAAGAATCGGTCAAGCCGTTTCGGAGGAATACGGTAACTAACACTGTGACACGTGAATTTTATATATTAGACTAGCTGACCCGGCAAACGTTGTTTTGCCATACTAAAAAAAAAAAGTTTGAAATATAGATGTTGGCCGATTCTCAGACCTACTGAATACGTATGCAAAATTTGAGAAGAATCGGTCAAGCCGTTTCGGAGGAGTACGGTAACTAACACTGTGACACGTGAATTTTATATATTAGATAATATTATAGTGAAAGGTGATCTTTAGCGATTAGATCCCGCCAACAGTCCCTTAAAATGCTCACGTGCCTTAAAAGTTTCGCGGGATTTTGCGATCCTGCCTCCAAGAGAGAGTGCATTCCAGAGAAGAATCGCTTGAATGTTAAAGGAAGAATGTACTAAGGTGGCTTATGAACGTAGGACGTTGTGTAAAATTTCCATGAATATCTAAAACAATATTGAAAACAAATAGACGCGTCAAAATCCGTAAAAATTAGTTTTATTTAAGCAAATCAGTTACGCAAGTATTAGAGAATATTATGAATATCTATAATAATATAAATAAGGATGGTGGCGAAATGCAACCATATTAAAATGTGGAAAGCAAAATAAAAATTTTCCCGCATAATATACCCGATGATGTACAATACTACAATTTCGGTTTCCTTCGAAAAGTAATAATCTTTATTACATATATGGTAATATTGACAGCCGGCTGAGTTTACCCACTTCGTTGAAAACGCTTATTCAATGTGAATAAGCACCTCACAGTTTGCCGCATATTTTTGCATTTGATCGTGTCGGAATGCGCAAAAACATACCAAATCTTAGGGCTTGCAATCATATACATTGCGTTAGCGTTAACTTCACAACAATAAAAAAATGTAATCTAAGATATAATCGATGTTTATATAAGTTAATTGAAATATATTCCGTGTGATGACGGATTAAGGATACCAGTGTAACCACCCCATTACCTTTCCAGGGTGCCGTAAAACTTAAAGAATATTATACCGATAACATACTCTGAGAGAGACGGAAATCTCAAAAATAAACCCTATGCCAACACGCCTGGTCAGTGCGGCACAGTAAACCATAATTCCACCCAAAGTGGAGAAGGCCTATGCCCACCAGCAGTAAGACGTTAATGGACTGTACAATCAAATACATTTTTAACACCCTTGCTCGTAAAGCTGATGTAATTCCACCGGTTTTAAATATGTAAAGCGAATCATAAAAAACGCGTGTGTTACCAAAGCAAATAGTTAAGTTATAGTCCATACAAATTTCATAACAGTATTATTTGCCATTTCAAATATGGAACTGATCGCCGCCGCACGACTCGAGCAGCGCGCTCTTGCTATTCAAATTTCGAACTAATCGCCGCGCGGCGCCAGTCAGTAGGCAGCGCTAGCGCGCTGTTAAAATGGCAGGAAAGCAACAGTGTGCATTCACAGATTGAGTTTATTAATGTTTTTTTTTTCTGTTTCCTCGCAAATGTGTTAAAAAACGTCGTACGATATACGTGCGTATTGGTTATAACATACTCGGCTCAATTACGCCCTCGCCTTCGGCTCGGGCTGAAATTCCGCCTCGCATGTTATAACCATCTCAACGCACTAATATCGTAATGTACTATTATTCAAAACTTAATTTAGATCTTTATCCAACTATCAAGTACAATTTTATCTAACAATGTATTGCAATTGTGAGAGGTGCTAGGTACCATACTATAATCGTCCATCCATCTATCAACTTAGGTACCCAATTACACCCAACTCAATTAAACTAACATCGACGGCAATTCTCTAAACAGCGAGTAATTGAAGAATAACTTATTCACTGTTCACATATTAAACAATGTGATATTTATTTTACATTCGCATTCTAACTTCAAAAATTTTGGGACTCACATTTGATTTAATAACATTTTGACACACACCCTAGCAAGCGAGTAACGGTATCCAATTTTGGTACAAAATTTTAAATACATCGTTTCACGCGGCCTCTGGGGGTTTTGGACGAAAGACGGTAGGGATGTGTCACCCCCTTCAGCTCATTAACGGTTATTATTTGTTGCTTTACATTGCCTAATGATACAAACATTTTATTAGTAGAATTTTCAGATCAGTTATGCTGTGTAGTTATTTAGCAAAATTTCTATTATGGAAAGATGAAATCCTTACTAATGCGATAAATGTGCGCTAAGCTGGTTTGCTTCATACCTTCGGGGGCGTCAGCAATCTGTCCGGGTTGATGATAGATCGTCTGAATGGTGTAATTTACAGGCTGGTGTCCCGCAAGGAGGGAAACTTTCTCCTCTTCTCTTCTCTCTTTTTATCAATTTCTTAACACCTGAGCTTGGCTGTGCGTATCATTTGTACGCTGATGATCTGCAGATTTATACTCAGTCCAGGGTGGAGAACCTGTCAACTGCTATTGATGATGTAAACCGAGACTTAAAAGCTCTACAGAATTGGGCGTCTAGGTTTGGCCTGGCAGTAAACCCAACAAAATGCCAAGCCCTTGTTTTGGGTAGCCCGTTTATGATACGTAAACTTAACTCAGAAGTATTACCCTCTATTACTTACAATGGATCAGTAATTCCCATCAATACCGACGTCAAAAACCTAGGGTTACATATGGACTCTACACTGGAATGGCGAACACAAATTACGAAGATCTCACAAAAGGTTACGGGGACGCTTCGTGCCTTTTATCGGCTAAGGAATTTTTTGCCTGTAGCAGCCAAGACAGCGCTTGTGCAAACTTTAATTTTTCCCATCATCGATTATGCTGATGTGTGTTACCTCGACCTGAATGCAGATCTGCTCAATAAACTTGACCGTCTTCTCAACAATTGCATTCGATTCGTTTTTAATTTGCGCAAGTACGATCACGTGTCAACTTTTCGATCCCGTCTGAATTGGCTGCCAATACGTCAACGACGCAGTCTACATGCTTTAACCACCTTGTTCACCATTTTGAAAAGCACGGATTCTCCAGCGTACCTAAAGTGTCATTTTCAGTTTATCCAACCGACGCTTGATCGTAATTTGCGGTCGTCTCGTAATCTTCTTCTGTCTTGTCCGGCTCATACTTCTAGTCTTGTGCACTCTTCTTTCTTTGTCCAATCTATCCTCTTTTGGAATGCCCTCCCTCTTGAAATTAGGATGGCTAAAACCAAAGCTGCTTTTAAAGCCAAATTGCGTCGTCACTATATTATGCTATTGGCAGAGTCAAACCGCTAGTTTTATTTCCTCACTGTGACAAATATTATGTATAAGTACTTATGTAGATATTTTATGTATGTTTATATAATAAAACTTATTTGTGTAAGTTTAAATAGATTATGATTATTAGATTTACTTAGATAAAATTGCGTAATATTAATTGTTTAAATTAGTAGGATCCCTTTTTTATTGTATTTTTGACCCACAATCCTTTATCTCTGCACTGCCATGTGGTTGGCTGGTAGATAATGCCTAGGGCATTAAGTCCGCCATTGTACCTTTTTGTGCATAAAGTGTTTATAAATAAATAAATAAATAAATATGCGGAAAAATCTCTGTGTGTCTGTGGCTCTTTAAAGCAATAGGTGCAAATAATAATGATATCATATAGAAATACCACGCATTCAAATTCGTGGACAGTAATTAGCTAGTATGAAATTGACGGGCCTCGTGGTCGACTGGTTCATGTAACGGACTACCGTTTACAAGGTCGCGGGTTCTATTCCCAAATGTTTGTACTGCGTCTGGGTGTTTTCTATGTATTATAAGTATGTATTTACAAAAGAAAAGTAGTATATGTATTGTATCCGTATTCTGGTACCCATAACACAAGCATATAAGATTAACCGTGGACCATAAGACGTTGTGTGAAATGTCCATGAATATTTATTTATTTATAGAAAAATATTTTAATTAAAACAAATATTACTACGCACGGTTTAAAGTCGGTAAGTTTTACAATAAATACTTAACTGTATTATTCGCTATTTTTTCTTAACATTATGAACATCATACACACAATAACATAATTAATTCCAAGTCTGTGCAACTCAATTTGTGATGTGAAACGGAAGAAATCTGTGTTACAAATTGATCCATCGGTTTATTTAATATGCTAGCCGAGACGGTTGCAGGCCCCTATATTAGAAACTTAACGAGATTTTCAACGGACAATTAGATTTCTCTATAGGGCAGACATCATAGGGTCTGCTGGTCAAAATAGCCTTAATATAACTATAAGTACTACCTAAAGCTGATCATGGTACTGATATAAGGTTCTGAATGCAAGCGATAAGACGTTGCTTTCGTGCGATATCAAAAGATAGGTACTATATATTATCTGTGGTACTAGTATAAAATTATATATTATCAACTGATTAAATTTATGTGCCTTCTACACAAGTAACGACATTTCATGGTTCTATGATGTATCTATCTAATATATAAAATTCACGTGTCACAGTTTTAGTTACCGTACTCCTTCGAAACGGCTTGAATGATTTTTATGAAATTTTACATGCATATTCAGTAGGTCTGAGAATCGGCCAACATCTATTTTTCAAACCTTTTTTTTTAGTATGGCAAAACGACGTTTGCCGGGTCAGCTAGTAATAATATAATAAAACTAAAGAGTTTCTTTGTCTGTTTCTTTGTTCGAACGGGCTAATCTCAGGAACCACTGCACTGGTCCGATTTGAAAAATTCTTTCCGTGTTGGATAGTACTTTTATCCAGGAAGGCTATAGGCTATACAACATCACGCTACGACCATTAGGAGCGAGGCAACAGCTAGCTACTATATAAAAAAATACACCGATAATTTACTGGATAAGATAATATATTATCTACACAAGCTGGTTTTATGACTGGCCAGAAATATTAAGAAATACTTACTAGGAGTGATCTTCTCAGGTTCCAAAAAACTGTCCGATTCGGGTTCGTTCATATCGCCGTTAAGATAACTCTGTTCCATATCGATGAAGTAGCCCATCGTAACTATGGTAATCGAGAAGTATATCTGTAACAATAGATAAATAATAATACACTGAATCAATTAACTTTAAATCTTCATTAATTACTATATTCTATGAGTATAGATTGTAGCTATAGGCAATAAAGTTATAACTGTCTTTACATATTTCATTCTTTTATAGCTTCATCCTAAAATATTTTAGTACTTATCTTAAAACTAACTCATAACTGCTTAATAATTTGCTTAGTTTAAAAACTAAATAAAATTGGTCAAGTGCGAGTCGGACTCGCGCACGAAGGGTTCCGTACCATTATCTATGCAACATAAGGCAACGTTATTAATATCGAGCAAGAAACGGTAAAAAAATCATGTTTGTTGTATGGGAGCCCCCCTTAAATATTTATTTTATTTTATTTTTAGTATTTTTTGTTATAGCGGCAATAGAAATACATCATCTGTGAAAATTTCAACTCTCTAGCTATCACCGTTCTTGAGATACAGCCTGGTGACAGACGGACGGACGGACGGACGGACGGACGGACGGACGGACGGACAGCGAAGTCTCAGTAATAGGGTCCCGTTTTTACCCTTTGGGTACGGAACCCTAAAAACACCATCGTAAATCCTGAATATTTTTTTAAATTATTGCATTGTCATCGGTCCTTGATATGTATGCAAAATTTCAAATCAATTCGACTATTATCAGTGGGTGAAAATCACGTTCAAAGATTCCGTTACATTGATAAATACATTGATAGATACATACCGAACTTATAAAAGCGTGTTAAAAAGGAAACGTTGTATGTTTGTAACGAACTAATTCGAAAACAGCTCTACAGATTTCGATAATTCTTTCACCATTAGAACGCTACTTTAACCCGGAGTAACATAAGCTACGTGTGTTTTTTCGAAAGAAATTGGTATGGAAGACTTTCACCCATGCAAAGCCGACACGAGACGCTAGACTGAAATTAAAAATAGAATGTTTGTATAAAAACGGGGGCGGTTTATGTAGGTATATAATCAATATCTAATCATAATACCCAGGCGAAACTGGGAGTCACTAGAGTCTAGGTACCTACATCATTTTTTATTCGGTTATCTTTTAATACTTTTGGGAAATAACGATTTATATTTAAGAGGATACCAAAATAGCTTCGTGCATTTTTCTACGTACGAAGTTTTCATTTTTTCTTTAGATTGAATGGCTAAAGCTCTAATTTTTAAGTATTTGTTTCTTCAATATATAATCTAGGATCGCATAAACTCAGAAACGCGACTGAAAAAAGTTTTCTCGATAGAAAATCTTAGCGAAATAACCTCCCTTATTTTTTATTTTTTTCATTTGTCGGTCTATTATCGCGTATTAACTAATGAAATAACTTTAAAAACATAAGTAACTATTATATATAGAAACACGTATACCGGTATTAAAATATATTTAGTAGATTTTGAGTAAACAAAAAAAATATCCCTAACTCTTCATTTTCTATACCTACTAGCTGTGTTAATAAGTACATGTCGACGATAATATTGATGTAGGCCCTTAATATTATAAGCTCATACCTTCAAGTAAACATGCTTATTTATATGAGAACTATTCATTGCTTTGATATTCATATTTATATGCAAATAGTTTTGTTACCAATTTTCATAAAACTAAATAATATACAGATATTCATAAATTTTCTATTGAAAATAAGATCTCGAGCATTTTCTCAAAAGATGAAATTATTTAGATTCTGTAGACAAGAACCTACTGATTATTAATTGAATTTTAACTATAAATAGAGGTAAATCTTCTTAATTAGTCTATGTCACTGTGGTAACGTATTAAGAATATAAATGTAATCGTTGTTTTCTGTAGAGCTGTAAAAGCCAGCTATGGCACAACATAAACATAAAAACTCTTCTGTGAGAGAAGAAAACCTCGGGCATGGTTCCTTCACTTTAGGAGGCTAAAGTGAAGGAACCATGCCCAATATTGGCTATTGTTGGTCTGAGAAAAAATTTCCAACCTTTGTTTTGGCTTCTATTACGCCTATAAAGACTGCATTTTCAATTTTTTACTTTTTATCTTCAAAGTACAAACATCATCGTTTTAGATTTTTGTTATATTTAGATATAGATAGATAGATATAGAAGAACTAAATTCCCTACTTGGTTTTCATGTATGTAAAGTGAACTGCAAAAAAAAAAGATTTTACCATCTTTTATTATCTTTTACAAATATAACTGTTAGCTAATTAATAACCATTATAATCCTTTTTAACACAGTTTTTGGGTAATTTTATTGTCCAGAAAGAGCACATCAAAATCTAGAAAATTGCCAGTTTTCAAAGCTCCCGGAAAACATTGCCGAAAGCATAACCTCGTATTTTCCATCCAAATGACAATTACGTAAATAGCGTCTGATGAGTGACCAATTTTATATTAAAATATGTAACTAGCCTGTTGCGAGTCCGTTTGTGTAGAATTTAATAAACTATCCCCGATTTTGCAACATTTTTCACCGATGCTTCGCTCCTATTGGCCGCAGCATGATGTTATATAGTCTATATCCTTCCGCTATAAATTTAATATCTAATACTGGAAGAATTGTTGAATTCGAACCAGTGGTTTTTGAGATTAGCGCGTTCAAACAAACAAACAAACTCTTAAGCTTTATAATATTATATGTATAGAGTATAGATAAGGAAACCATCCGTTAGTTGACATGTGCGCAATTTTCCAATAACTAATGATATTGCTCGTCTAAAGATCCTAAAAAGACTGATTGTTGAAGCGAGTACCTACACTCATGAATGCTGACTCCAATTTACTTTCAATTGGATGAAAATTTGGACTGGACAAAAGATATTTTCAGGTCATATAAACCAGAAGTCTGTATTCGTATCAAATGTGTTCATTATTGATTTTAAACTAACGCGATTTGAACTCATAATTTGTTAATACTACCGGGGCTACAATCACGATAATAACTGTTAAAGAGGCACAATACCGTGTCGACCCGTGACCACGATCGATGCAACTCGGTCGAAACGTTGGGAGCAGAGGTATTGTGCCTTTTTAACAGTTATTAACGTGATTATAGTCCCGGTAATAATAAAAAATGTGTTCATCTTTGTGACGCACCACATTCATTTCATTTCATTAAGTCAAGGAATTATTACATTTAATTAGAAGTACATTGAATTAGATTACCTTATTTTATTTAAAAATACATTGCAATAATTAATTTATTTTATCAAAATTATGTACACATTTCATTCATGTCAAAGACAATTTAAGAAATTCATTTTCAAAATCTTTCATTTATCAATCAACCATTTTTTTAGCTTTGCTCTAATGCTTTTAGTGGAAGTTACATCTTTACGTCGACTGGTAGTCGACTATATACCGCCGGGCCTATCACGCGAGCATTTCGGCTAGGTTCTAGAAAATTAATTTTAATTGCTTTTGTCCCAAAATGTTAATTCACTAGCTAGTAACTCGTTACTTCGCACGCCTGGGATTTCAGATCGCTACTTAAAGACTTATGGTCTTATTTAAAATGACTTATCGGAAGTTTATACAATAACTTTATAAGAGAGATAATAAACATTTTATCGTAAAAAGACTATTATAATTTTTTTTGACAATTTCAGCGAACCGATTTTAGCGAACTTTTAAACCTCCGATAAGTCATTATGAATAAGACCATTAATACTCGTATATAGCTAATGCCACTTACGAAGACTGTAGATTTCTACATTCCTATTAATAAGGAAAATTTTAGGTTCGCACCACCCTACATGTATACACAACATAAATATAATCTTATATATAAAAATCAATTGCTGTTCGTTAGTCTCGCTAAAACTCGCGAACAGCTAGGCCGATTTTAGTGATTTTGGTCTTGAAATATTCATGAAAGAACAGGGAAGGTTTAAACGGTTCCTAAAATTCCACGCGTACGGAGTAGCGGGCATCAGCTAGTCTTATATATAAAAATCAATTGCTGTTCGTTAGTCTCGCTAAAACTCGCGAACGGCTAGGCCGATTTTAGTGATTTTGGTCTTGAAATATTCATGAAAGTCCAGGGAAGGTTTAAACGGTTCCTAAAATTCCACGCGTACGGAGTAGCAGGGATCAGCTAGTCTTATATATAAAAATCAATTGCTGTTCGTTAGTCTCGCTAAAACTCGAGAACCGCTCTGCCGATTTTGATGATTTTGGTCTTGAAATATTCGTGAAAGTCCAGGGAAGGTTTAAACGGTTCCTAAAATTCCACGCGTACGGAGTAGCGGGCATCAGCTAGTCTATATATATAAAAATCAATTGCTGTTCGTTAGTCTCGCTAAAACTCGAGAACGGCTGAACGGATTTATCTTATCTTGGTCTTGAATTATTCGTGGAGGTCTAGGGAAGGTTTAAAAGGTGAGAAAAATTCGAATAATTGCCGGGAAAATCCTCAAAACAGCATTTTTCTATTTCCCATACAAACGTTTTCTAAATAAAATGGAGAGTCAATTTGTAATTTATTACCGCTGCATAAAGTTCAAATTCGCGTGCGCGTTGGAGGACCTAATATCGCGTTCTGAAACTCAACAAAAGTGAAAGTGAATCGCGAACGCGACAAAATTGCATAGTCTCAAAATACATCTTATATATAAAAATCAAACGCTGTTCGTTAATCTCGCTAAAACTCGAGAACAGCTGGGCTGATTTTTGTGATTTTGGTCTTGAAATATTCATGAACGTCCAGGGAAGGTTTATACGGTGAGAAAGTATATGGGGATCTAAAATTCCACGCGTACGAAGTAGCGGGCATCAGCTAGTAAATAATAATAAATATACATGGACATATCACACAACGTCCTCTGGTCCCAAGCTAAGCTTATAATATGCTTGTGTTATATTATATTGCATACTTTATCTGTTCTTGACTTATTATAAAACGAAGTCGTTATTTTTGTATGTATGTCCCCATATAAGATATTAGTATGAATATGATATGCCTTTTTTAATAGATAGAGTGGTTCAAGAGGATAGTTTTTTGTATAACTTGTTAGAGTTTGGGCAAATTCCACGCGTAGGCAGTTGCGGGTAACAGTTAGCTATTAATAGTACAGAAAACATACAAAACTATCTCTGATTGCTTTTACCCCAAAATATTAATTTTTTACTTCAGGGAATAACAAGTTGACATATAATATTCTCTAAAACTTGCGATACTCATTCGTTTAAATAAAACCACTGTCGATCAGTCTTACCCGTGACCATGGTGACTGTAAAGTTCCCGAAACGTGGGGCTAAAATTTAAAACAAATACTCCAGTCCGAATCCGTTATAATAAGTGGTTTTATTGAAAGTTGACATAATGGTGAGATATCAGTATCTACCTACTTTTCGTGCAAGTAGAACTTCTTTGTAATTAATGAGCAAAAAGTTTAAGGACAAAGGTTCTGGCTTTTTCGTAGGCGTCCTTTAAGACATAAATAGTTTAACTATAACAAATTGCGAAAGAAGCTATTAATTCACTTTAAAATTTTGCTCATCTTCAATTACTTAGTTGTTGGTAATTTTATCTGTCCGTATCTGTCCGTATGGTGACGGATTATGAATAAATAAATAAATAAATAAATACTCATGGACATTTCACACAACGTCCTCTGGTCCCAAGCTAAGCTTATTTGCTTGTGTTATGGGTACCAGAATACGGATAGAATACATATACTACTTTTCTTTTATAAATACATACTTATAATACATAGTACCCAGACGCAGTACAAACATTTGTATGACAATTAAAAACATCACACAAATGATTGTCCTGACCGGGAATCGAACCCGAGACCTCGTGATCGGCAGTCCGTTATATGAACCACTACACCACGAGGCCCACGAATACAAGTGTCACCACCCCTTTTCCTCCCTAAGGTGCTGTAAGAGCCAGCTAAGGGATACCTCTGTGAGAGACGGAAAACTCAAAAACAAACCCTGTGCCATCACGTCTGGTCAGTGCGGCACAGTAAACCATTATTCCTCCCAAAGTGGAGGAGGCCCGTGCCCAACAGTGGAACGTTAATGGGTTGGAAAAGGGGTGGTGACAATTGCATTCTATTCACGGGCTTCGTGGTGGAGTGGTTTATGTAATGGACTGCCGATCACGAGGTCGCGGGTTCGATTCCCGGTTGGGACAATCATTTGTGTGATATCCATAAATGTCATACAAATGTTTGTACTGCGTCTGGGTGTTTCTATGTATTTTAGGTATGTATTTACAAAAGAAAAGTAGTATATGTAGTCTATCCGTATTCTGGTACCCATAACACAAGCATAGAAATATAGCTTACTTTGGGACCAGAGGACGTTGTGTCAAATGTCCATGAATACTTATTTAAGTATTTATTTGTACAGGCCTAGCTTAGGACCAGAAGGTGCCATGTAAAATTTCCATAAATATTTATTTAAGACGTACCATCGTGTATATAGCAGCAGCATAGCAGCCTCGGCGAAGGCTGCGCCAGCAGCAACAGGACTGAATGATCGGCATTGCTGCAATTCCTACGACAAAAAACATAATTCTATGATAAATAGGTATAATGATGTACTTAGATAAATACAAACAAATAATTTGCTTATTTTAAAAACTAAAAAACGTTTGAAATTATTGTGATGACTTTTCCGCAAAAAAAAGGAATAACAGGACCTTATTACTGAAACGTCGCATTTCGTCCGTTTATCACTAGGCTGTTTCTCTGAAACGGCGATAGCTAGAGTAAAAAATTTTGCAGTTTGTGTATATTAATTAATGCTATAGCAATAAATACTCATTTGTCGGTATGACGAAAATAATAAATAAAAATGATACGAAACCGTTCGTATGGATCCAACTCGTATTCTCGTGGTTATGAAATGAAGTGGAATGAAGTGAAATGAATGGAATGAAATGAAAAATCATGTAATCAAGTACATAATATTTTTGAGAAAATTATGTGCTTATGACAGGTCCAAACATTTGTTTCCCTACCACCGGTTCAGGACGCAATCTGCTTAGAAGAAGAAGGAGGCGTAAGAAACTCAGCAGAGCTTTTAAAAAAATCAATATTTTTTTTAAATAAATTGAATGAATTGACAAGTAGGTATACTTATAATGCTAATAAAACGTTACAATATACGATATGTATTGCTCCAGAGCAACCTACTCCCAAGCTTTTTCATCTTTAATATAATCAAAAATTTTATAATACGCCTTTTTACATAATTTATTGCAATGATTTTTTTAAATTTATTATTATTTAATTGACTCATGAAAGAGTTACATATTTTGTGGAGACGTCATGTCCATGATTGTTTTATATATGTATGTGCACAATTTCAGATCAATCCCAATTTAAGAATGTTATCGAAAAATTGATTGGCTGGCTCTAGGAAATTTTCTGTTAATATAGTAACCGAAAGTTTCCAAACATGTTATTGCGTTAGAACAGCCAACCCACACCAGCTTTGAAGAAGCCTTTGATTACGTTGTATGTTGATTACATCATCTTCCCGCAAAAAAATACTGCAGTAGTTAGCGCCTAATGTTCTTATTCATAATGACTTATCGGAGGTTTAAACGGAGATTTTATCGGAGATAGGATAATAAACTTTTTAGCGTAAAAAGACTATTATGAATAACTAGTTTTGACAATTTTCGCAAACCAATTTTAGCGAACTTTTAATCCTCCGATAAGTCATTATGAATAAGACCGTAAGTATGTAATGTGCTCTGTTATATATTGTACTGAACCAGTACTGGTAGTCCTACATTAATTTATTATTTTTTGCAATTGACTTGCTATGCTTTCACTTAATAAACTAAATTATATTTTTCACTATAATTTAGTTTATTAAGTAAGAAAGAAAGAAAGTTTTTTAAAGTACTGGTAGTGTTAATGGACTGTCGATCAATTTTATCTATATGAAATTTGATTTTATATTAATTACACGCCGCTACGATGGAGTAACTATATCGAACTCCAAAAATGTAATTTAAGTTAATTTTTAGCTTTTCTAGCAAAATTACTAGATTACACTCGTAACATACTAAATATTATGATCGAGTTACCTACTCTGGTAACTCGATCATAATTTTTAGTAAACCTGGATCGTCGATTTAGGAGCTTGAAATTCCAAGATAGGAAAAGACGGTAGAAATAATATGTATTAGTTATGGTTGGGCCTTTATATCTCTACTTGTTACTAGTACTACTTGTAATTTATTTATTTCTTTGTAGATATTTAAAAGTAACAAATGTAAAGTGCACTGCCAGTTAGTGAAACCATACCATAGAAAAGAACTAAAATATACAAAAATAGATAAATGTAATAAGAACTTCTTTTCAGCACAGTTAGCTATGAATGTGGTGTTCAAACTAACTTAAGATATATTTGGATGTCGGGTAAACCTCTAAACAGGGGTTCTCACCTGGGACTCGGCCTTTTCGAGAGATCTCTTTGAAGGTAAAAGTAAACAGAATTGTTATTCAGTACCACACTTCCATTACAGATAACAGTATCAAAATAGTCACATGGAATTATGGTTTAAAAGAGTTTTATTAAAGGTAGGCCCTTAATAAAACTCTTTTCTATGGGTTTCTTGGGTCCCGTTTTTACCCTTTGGGTACGGAACCCTAAAAATGACAGAGGTTGTTTCGCTAAGATTTTCTATCGAGAAAACTTTTTTCAATCGCGTTTCTGAGTTTATGCGATCCTAGATTATATATTGAAAAAACATATAGTTAAAAATTAGAGCTCTAGCCAATCAATCTAAAGAAAAAATGAAAACTTCGTACGTAGAAAAATGCACGAAGCTATTTTGGTATCCTCTTAAGTAGCCGTTCTATCTCGTCAAACCGTGTCAATTGCTATGATTTTAAAGTCTATAATGATTTGTAACACGCATTTATTGAATAAAACCACTTTCTACGGATTTAGACGCATATCTCTCTCTCTCCAGCCCATTTACGTCCCACTGTTGGGCACGGGCCTCCTCCACTTTAGGAGGGGTTATGGTCTACTGTGCCGCGCTGACCAGGCGTGTTAGCACAGGGTTTATATTCGAGTTTTCCGTCTCTCACAGAGCATGTTATTTGTGTACATGAAATGAATGTGTACTAAATCCGTAAATGGAGGTATTTATTTGAGTAGATGAATCGCGCAAGTGTTAGAAAATATTACTCAATTATTAGCTTGGTTTGTATACATTAATTCGTTTGTTGGTAGGTATATCTCAATCCGTATAGTGACGGATTAATAATACAAGTGTTTGTTTGTCATCCACCCCTTTTCCTTGATAGGGTTGCTGTAAAAAACAACTAAGGAATTTGTAAACACATAACAAACTCTGTGAGAGAGAATACTCGAAAATAAAGACTAACACACCTGGACAAAACGCGGCGTAGTAGACCATAAGTCCTCCCAAAGTGGAGGAGCCCTGTGCCCAACAGTGGGACGTTAATGGAACATTGGTCTAAATATTGGAATCTTTGAAAATGATATTTACCACTATGGTAAGTGGAATGGACGGAAATTTAGCACAAACCTGAACTGATGATATTGTATCAGTTTGAAAAATTTCTAAGATTTTCAAGGGTGTTTTTTTAGTTTGTAAATTATGTTAGTGAAAAAAAATTTCTGTACTTAATAAAGCAGAAAAAATATTCGTGGGATGAAGTTCTTTTTAAAAATTAAACAAATTTGATTTAGTGAGAAAATTCTCGGTAGGTACCTATAAAGCAAAACGGTACCTAAGTAAAAGTACCTATTTTCTGTATTAAGTTACCTGAAAACTATCGTGGTTCAAAAATATTGAAATGCATTGAATACCATTTCCATCGTACATAAAATTTTTACGAGCAGTTAACGTTCTATCTTACTATCGCGTAGCTGATAAATTCTAAGTTATTTATTTATTTTTCGTAATATTATTTCTGAATGATCAAAACTTTTCAATATTATATTTTCTATAGCTAATGCCCACAATTTTTATAGAATTGAGCCAGCATTAAGTTTGATTTTTTATTGACTATTGGACTTTCACTCAAAAGTTTCTCAACATATTTTATTTTTAACACGCTTTTATAAGTTCGGTATGTATCTATCAATGTATTAATTTATGTAACTTCTTTGAAAGTAATTTTCACTCACTTGCAGTAGTCGGATTGATCTGAAATTTTACATATATATTAAGGACCGATGACAATGCAATAATTAAAAAAAATATTCAGGATTTTCAAGCGTGATTTGTTGTTTTTTAACTAAGCATATTTTTATTAATTTTTACGCCTATTATATTGCTGTTTTATAAACAAGTTATACAAACTATATAGTATGTACATATATCCTTCTCGAAAATACCAATTTCTATAACATAATTATCATGATGATACTCGTATCTAAAAATCTTTTAACAAAAATGTGAAATCATAACATCTATTTACTCGCTTCTTGAAGAGCTCCTAATCTCTAGGAATCTGTACAAATATTTTAAAGCTGATAAGTTTGTTTGTTTGAACGCGGTAATCTCAGGAACTACTGGTTCGAATTAAAAAAATATACTACCAATAGAAAGTAAAACCGATGAAAGTTTTCTGAAATCCACACGTACGAGGTCGCGGGCAATAGCTAGGGTTACTGTAAACGTGTCGAAAAATTTAATAGCGTACAAAATGTACAATAAATAAACATGAATAGTATTAAATGCGTGCTATTATACTGATTACTTATAATAGTCAAAGCTATTATAGTTAAGCCATTAGAACCGTTTTTCAGTAGTTTTTTTAAGTTATTACGATGTAATGAAGGATCGCATAGTATTACTACCTGTATTGGTATGCATGGTATATATAAAATATTATCTTCTTATATATAAAATTCACGTGTCACAGTGTTAGTTACCGTAGTCCTCCGAAACGGCTTGACCGATTTTTATGAAATTTTACATGCATATTCAGTAGGTCTGAGAATCGGCCAACATCTATTTTTCAAACATTTTTTTTTTAGAATGGCAAAATAACGTTTGCCGGGTCAGCTAGTCTACTATATAAAAATAAGTCGGGTTTTCCTTCCTGACGCTATAACTCCAGAACGCACGAACCGATTTCCACGGTTTTGCATTCGTTGGAAAGGTCTCGGGCTCCGTGAGGTTTATATGTAGTTCATTTTTAGGGTTCCGTACCCAAAGGGTAAAAACGGGACCCTATTACTGAGACTTCGCTGTCCGTCCGTCCGTCCGTCCGTCCGTCCGTCCGTCCGTCCGTCCGTCCGTCCGTCCGTCCGTCCGTCCGTCCGTCTGTCACCAGGCTGTATCTCAAGAACGGTGATAGCTAGACAGTTGAAATTTTCACAGATGATGTATTTCTATTGCCGCTATAACAACAAATACTAAAAATAAAATAAAATAAATATTTAAGGGGGGCTCCCATACAACAAACGTGATTTTTAGAGTTCCGTACCCATTATCTCAAGAACGGTGATAGCTAGACAGTTGAAATTTTCACAGATGATGTAATTCTATTGCCGCTATAACAACAAATACTAAAAATAAAATAAAATAAATATTTAAGGGGGGCTCCCATACAACAAACATGATTTTTAGGGTTCCGTACCCAGTATCTCAAGAACGGTGATAGCTAGACAGTTGAAATTTTCACAGATGATGTATTTCTATTGCCGCTATAACAACAAATACTAAAATTATAATAAAATAAATATTTAAGGGGGGCTCCCATACAACAAACATGATTTTTTTACCGTTTCTTGCTCGATACTAATAACGTTGCCTTATGTTGCATAGATAATGGTACGGAACCCTTCGTGCGTGAGTCCGACTCGCACTTGACCAATTATTTTTCTTTTTTTTTTAACTTTTTTTTTGGTATGGCAAAACACACACGTTTGCCGGGTCAGCTAGTATTAATATAATGCACTCCGCGGGAAATATAATGATTATATATTAATATGTGTGAAAGCCGCGAAATTTTAAATACGTTGAGACCATCAGTGACTTATTCACTTAATCACGATTATGTAATCCAAATAAGGCGTTAGTCAGAAGAATATCGCACCCCAGTGTCTACTAAATTATATCATTCATATTTTAATGTTCTAAAATACTCGTAGAATCCAAGCTAAATAACAAATCTGATTTTGTACTTGACGATTATGATACTGTATGCAAACATTGTGTAACATAAAGTCATAAATTTAATATGAATTGACGTTTAATTTTGGATTTATGTTTCAAAAATAATTTTTATGTAATAAAACATAGGTACCCATAGCTTCAAATAAAACTACTTTTATTGAGTTAGTCGCGTGTATTTTCATTTTATTACCTCTACCTTTCACAAGCTGAAATCACGAAAGCACCGAGTTGTAAGAAATCCACAGCGGTAAGCCGTAACAAGCCTTACAGTTCAGTAGAAAAAGGATAATAAGTCAAGAAATCTCACCCTAAATTTTTACTGGTTGTCTATAAGTATAAAACAGGAAGTATGATATTAACATCTGGCTATAATCTCTAATATATCTATCAATGTCTTTGAATCAAGTAGGTGACGTTTTAAAAGATCTGGTTTAAATATTTAAAAAAAATTCAAAGTTAGTCCACGATTGACGGAGAAATTAGGTAATATACACACAGACAAATGTATGATCTCCTTCTTTTCCAGCCGTTTATATTGAAATACTAACCTTTTCTTCGTCTTTGTGTATGCTTGATATACACTATAATGGAATTACGAATGTATCAAGTCCTCATCTTTGTATTTAAGCAATATTATTTTTAAACCGTTTCCAAAAAAGTAGGAGGTTATTATTAGATTAGCTGTTGCCCGCAACTTGTTATGCATAGAATTTAAAAACCCTTACAAATTATACAAAAAAAAAACGATTCTCTGAAACCACTCGTATTTATCTATTAAAAAAACGTATCAAAATCCGTTGCGTAGTTTTCAAGATAATATAGTTAAGCTAGTTAGCATAGGGACACACATTCAAAAATAATGAATTTGTTTGATAATAAGTAAAGATTATTAATCAGCAGACAATATATAAATCTCTTATCATCATCCATCACCATCATCCTCCAGCCCTTATCCCATTATTTGGGGTCGGCGCAACATGTCTTTTTCTTCCACAGTCTTCTATTAGCCGTCATGTCTGTGTCAACTCCTCTTTTTTTCATGTCCTCTTTCACACAGTCCATCCATCTTTTCTTAGGTCTTCCTCAACATTTTTCTTTTTTCCTTCCACATTTATACTCAAAACTCTCCTAACGACATTACTTTCCTCTCGTCTCATGACATGTCCATACCAGAACATCCGCTCAATCTTCAATTTTTCAATCACTGGCATCACTTTCAGACTCCTCTAATATATTCATTCCTTATTTTAGCCATTCGCGTGACGCCACACATCCATCTCAACATTCGCATCTCCGCAATGTGCATTCGTCTTTCATCCATCGTTTTTGTTGCCCAACATGAAATATAAATCTCTTATCACATACCTAAATGCTTTTATAATCAAGAAACAAAAGTCAATGTTGAAAATAATTCCATTCCTAATAAAGGCCGTGATACCTGGTGCCCACCTCACATTTTACTTGCGACACTTTTGTGATTTCATGGTTGATGTCGCTATGGGGTGTAACGCCCAAACAAGGGGCTTAATTTTACCTTTCACAAAGGGAGAGAAATTCTAACGTTAGCTAACAAAACAAATTATAATTTTAATATTTTAGCCGTGAAGCACAATAATTTGCTTTTTCACCTTTATAGTAGAAACATTTTTAGCTTTAACTTGATTCTTTTGAAAAAGTATAACTGCATATTGTGCTCCAAACTTTATTATATTTTCACTGTCGGAATTGTTTATGTCATTTGGTAGCAGTCTTGATATTTAAGCTCATAGAATACTGTAGCCGCTTTCAGACTTTTTGAAATAGGTATATAGTGTTGTTTTCAGTTTGTAAGCGGCCGCTTTATTAAATTAGATATTTGCCCAATTTCACTTACATATCTATTTTCCTCAACCATGTAGCAAAATATAATTACAATACCACTACGTCATTAAGCACGTCAAATCTACGATAAAGCTCTTATGTTGGTCATTGTATTTGTTACAAGATACCCATGGCATAAAGCTCCATTCAGGTTGAAATCTTTTTTTTACTTTTATTACATTTCGGACAATAAATCTGAAGTAGAATCGCTATAAAGAAGGAATTAATTGTAAATCTTTATTGTATTGTAGCTCTAAAGCCTAAGGCACTTAGCCTACCTATTGTATTTTTTGTGCTACTAGGGTTACATGCAAACGGTCCGCCTGATGTAAAGCAGTTATATAGTTAAAGCCTATAGGGGTTGCAACACTGAGAGTGTTATTGTCACAACGCTAACCCTGTAGGAATCTATTTGCCCTTTTTAAAGAGCCCCATGGTGTAATTCGTTAAAAAACTCACGGAAGGTAGATCGTTCCATAACCTTTCAAATATGTAGCACCCAAAGAATGTTACTAAATAATTAAATAAAGATATAACTTTAAAATTATCGCTCCCGTTTTCAAATAAACATTATATTATGCCTGCTGACTAGACGAAGTAAGGCACACAGTAGAAAGATTTTATGATACTAATACGTTTGCTTAATCGCATGTGTAGAGTTTAAATAGCGGTCGCTCTTCTTAAAATTATGTTATGACTTTTATAATTAAAATACTACGAAAGAAATATGTCCGCCATTGACGGTCTTCCATCGGTCATCTTGATGGTACCTATATTACCAAATCAACATAAAAAGAATTGATATTTTAAAACGATTTAAATCTATTTTATCTTACCAATCAGCTAAAAGACAATCGAAACTAAACTAAATCAATTCCTAAGGTTTCCAAAAACTTAAGTAGATTAATCTGAATTTAAATACGCCTAAATACAAATGGTTACCCAATAGGTAAACCTAAAATAATACCTAGAGTTTGTTAACTTATCTACAGTTATTTAATATTCAAGCACCGTCGTCGTTTATTTAAGATTCAAACAAATTATAGAATATCTAATAAAAAGATGTCATCCATGTATTACCTACAGATAAGATATTTGAAAATTTATCTTACACTTCTACGAAATAAAATTCTATCAGGGGAAATCAAAATGTATCAGATAATGCGAATTACCGCCGCAATGCCTGGATATATATAAAATTGCAATCATATGGTATGAATGATTTCTAAATGAGTTTACTTTGAGCTTACACCTGAGGGAGAACTATCTATGCGAGTAGCAGTTAATAAGAATCGGAGAAATTGGATTCCTAGGATTTGGATTAGCTTCTTACTTGAAAAGGTGTCACGCTATTGAGGTCTGATATTAGAACTTCAATTTTATAAAAGTTAATACAATTTCAAATAAGATATTGCATTAAAAACTTAATGAAACTATAACTGCAAGCGACATAGATTATAATTGACATTGCAACCTACAAAGGATGAAGAAATGTCTAAGCATTTTAGGTTGTTCTTTTCTTTTGCTTGAAATGTAATCAATTATTAAATCAAAATCTAATTACTTAACATCTGCTTGTATGTTGCTACATTACGTAATTTCTTAATAAATCTTTTACGACGTAGCATATAATAACGTCGTAAGGGATATTTAAATTAACAATACGATTGATTTAACGCATTTTATGTGTCATTAGGGGACAAAAAAGGCACTTTACCTGCAAAATTATCGAGTGGGGTCTTAAAATAAAGAGCTTTACAAGCATATTAGAGTTAGATTTATTAAACGCATTTGAGTTTTTAATGCTTTTAAATTTCTAACTTAAAAACTAACTTGTTTTTGCATGTATTATAGCCGAAATATCCAAAAGGTATATCTATATAATACTAGCTAACCCGGCATACGTTGTTTTGCCATACAAAAAAAAAAAGGTTTGAAAAATAGATGTTGGCCGATTCTCAGACCTACTAAATATGCATGTAAAATTTCATAAAAATCGGTCAAGCCGTTTCGGAGGAGTACGGTAACTAACACTGTGACACGTGAATTTTATATATTAGACTAGCTGACCCGGCAAACATTGTTTTGCCATACAAAAAAAAAAGGTTTGAGAAATAGATGTTGGCCGATTCTCAGACCTACTGAATATGCATGTGAAATTTCATAAAGATCGGTCTAGCCGTTTCGGAGGAGTACGGTAACTAACACTGTGACACGTGAATTTTATATATAAGAGATATAAAAGAAAGTTATGTTAGTGGGAACACTTATAACTCAAGATCGGCAGAACTAATTTGGCCGAAAATTGATGGGGAAGTAGCTTAGGACCTAAGAAAGGCCATATGATACTTAAAACATTGAAAATTTTAGAAAGAACTTGAATTAGAAGTAAAATATTTTTCCCATATACAAAATGTTCAGGTTTCATAACTGTCAAACTCATTTCATCCTGTTTATACCTAGGGTAAACACTTTTCTCAAAATAAACAGCGTATTAAAATAAGCATTTTGAATCGACAACATATTTATATCCTAAATATTCAGATAACAGCGTATTTTAGATTTTATTTATGTAGAAAATTGTCACAACTAAAGTTGTAGACCAAGATCCTAGGAGTGAATCATTTGACTTATTTTCTCAGCGATGAAATGTATTGGATAAGATAGACTTTGTACGCAGCATCATGGCAAAAATACCCGCAGCTCTGTGCCGTCGGCCGTTTTTCAGCAATTTTATGCTAAAGTTTGGTAAAAATATTACAAACTTTATTATTTTTAATTGCTCAACTTGACGTAATAATTTTTTGTAATAATGAAGACCGGCGGGACAGAGTTGTGGGTATTTTTACAATTATGTTATGTACACAGGCTAGAGTTACGCACATGTTATGTACACAGGCAGGGCTAGGGGGACTAGAATAAGGTATATTCAATATATTTCATTGTTAACAAAATACGAGCCGAGCCTCGTTGTTGAGTGGTTCATGTAACAGACTGTCGATAAAGAGGTCGCTGGTACGATTCCAGCTCGAGCCAATCATTTGTGTGATTTTTCTAACTGTCATACAAATGTTTGTACTGCGTCTGGATGTTTCTATGTATTATAAGTATGTATTTACAAAAGAAAAGTAGTATATGTATTCTATACGTATTCTGGTACCCATAACACGAGCACATGAGCTTAGCTTGGGACCAGAGGATGTTCTGTGAAATGTCCATGAAATTTATTTAAAAAAAAATTATCAAATCGGATCTCAGATCTAGGTCTATTAAATCAGATTGACATTTTTTTGACAATCGTTATTTTATCATAATTACCTTAAACAAAGGACAGATGTAAGCATCAGTAAGTAAGGATTATTCATCTTATTTTAGTTTAAGGTCTTAAGATTCTTTAGGTATTGATTAATAGAGTGATGAGTAGGTATGACAGATAAAAATTATGGGATGAAAAGGAATGGAATGTGTAGATCAGATTTTCTCCCTAAGCTGTATAGCTGAAAAAAACATCTGGCCAAACACAATAAAGTCTACTATACTTTCTAAAACTTGGAGAAGGCACATGAAAGTGTGTGGAGAGATGAATTGTGGTCGACACTATCTATATGGATTGGTTATGGACGATAGACGATTAACGAAAGGCATATACACGGCGGCGGTAAGTGGCAATGCTGGTAGAGGATGCCGGAGAAAAATATACTCTGATGTCATCGCCGGTATACTCCAATAGGGGCAAGTGCGTAGCACTTACAAGCGTCGGGCATGTATGACCAGATGTATGAATGTGGATGAAGCCAAGGAAGTATGTTTGGATCGTAACATATGGCGCTCTATAGTCTCTGCCTACTCCCATGGGAAAAAGGCGTGATGTTATGATGATGATGATAAAAATTATTTAGATAATCAGAAAGTATAGACAACTTTAATTGGCGGTACGAAGTTCGCCGGGACAGCTAGTATAGAATAAATGTCATCATTTGGAAAATTATGGTAGCAAGCACCAACCATACTTTGTAAGAAAGCTGAGTCGCGTCGTGTGTGTTATGGAGAAATAAAACAAAGCTGAAAGGGTCTAAAGAATTTCTCACCAAGTCCAGATATGAAATATTTATGAGAGCACAAACATATTACGGGATAAAAGATAGAGATAGCAGTGACATACAAGTAATATGTAACATGTTGTAAGATACACGAAATACGTTACGATGCGTACTGCGATAGCGATTTGGAGACAAAGAATTGTGTCGTCTAGGATCTTAATATTATTCATATTCTATTTTAAAAATTATGGAAAATATACGCGAGACAGTATGGAATCGGGAAAGCGTCGCTTAGTTACGTCGAAGATCACCGTATCATATCCATAAAATTTTACGTTAAACTTGACGTCACGTCACGTCATCGCTAATGAAAAAACTCTCTCCTTTATTACTTCTTTAATGGGATTTACTAAACGAGTTGAGCTAAAGATTCTGAATGTAATTCTTTAAAAACAAGATCGATTTCCACTACCAATGTTAACCTAGGTTGCCACGTCTCTGTGCACCCTACAAGTCTTTTCAATGGGTCTCAACCGTCGGTGTATTTGTATTTCTATTTATAGAATAGTACATATTTTTAAACCTGCTAACCCCCTTACGTAAATCTTCATTAATATTACATCATAGCACTTCAACTACAAACACTAACAAAACTTTACTCGAAAAATAATATCATATTTTGTATCTGTCATCACTAATACTAATCACTTCGGCAAACAAAGTTTTAAATTACCTACAGTTTTTACAAACAAACTGAAAAATTATTACCTACGTTGTATATAAAGTTTTAAAAACAAATACTTCTTTCTAACAATAGATTGCTGTCGATGAAATTAGAACACGAACGAAACCTATTAATACCTACACTATACTTCATCCAGTCCGGTTATTCAAAAAATGCCGAATCTTTTAAGACTAGCGTAGGAGACTGTAATACAATATTCAAAGCTAACAAACAATACTTAGTTATCGTTCTTAATAATAGATATTGCAATACATAAATGCGAAAATAAATAAAATATTTTTAATCATCCCTCTTTTATCGAATTGGTTGCATTGAACATTTCTGCCATTTTAAATGAAGGGTGAAAACTTTTTAAAATCGAATACTTTGAAAGAAAGTTTTAACTCGAGTTTTACCCAATCCGTTGGGATGTCTATGTTTTATTAAAATACATTTAACGCTTTTTTCAATATGGACACAATTTTCAATGTTCTATTATGACGGACCTCGTGGTGTAGTGGTTCTGGTAACGGACTGCCGTTCAAGAGGTCGCGGGTTCGATTCCCGCTCGGGAGGAAGAAGAAGAAGAAAACTTAAACAATTAAATATTACTGTTTATCTTATATTATTAAGTATTTTTGCCAATTATGTTTGTTATTGTCACTAGATATTTCATATCACGGGTATAGGTGTTGGAATCCATTGTTGTACAGCGAACATATTTCTAGACTCAAGAGCTGCTATGAAATTCTTGTACAATACCATTATAAGCACAAACATTTAAAAGCGATTCAGTGCAGACAATACTAAGCACATCTAAGTACCTGTCTATAAAAGTCCATCACAATAAAATTCTGTACAACGCAATCTTAGAAAATGTATGTATAAAATTCAGTAAAATAACGATACAACGTTAAACATATAATCTTATAACAGCATAAATAAACATGGGTTAGTAGAATAAAGGATATGGCCTCGATAAATTCTCTTTAGGCCTCGATAACGGCTACCGAATTCCCTTGGAAATTACCCCTAAATGTGATGTGATTTTTACGTTTCGTTTATTATTAATACGTTCCTTGTTTTATTTTAGGTTATACCTAGTATAATCACAATTTACAATACATTGTTATATGTACTTTAAACGAGTCAAATCAAAATTATTTTTTGTGGTCACAGATAAAAGAGGTACAAAGATATATAATGCAGTATCACTGACTGCTTAAAGAGCATACGACATATTTTTTCAGGTATCAAAATTACAGAAAAAAGAACCTTTGACTAGAAATAAATACTAGTATTACGAAGTTTACTGGCTCAGCTAGTAGATAACGTAGATAACTATAAAATTTAGGTATTCCAACTATCTTTTCGCTTTTACGCGAAAGAAATTCAATTTACCAAAGGTCTATCAAGATACATCGTTTTAATGTATTGAATTGAATAAAGGGCACCACAAACGGCATATTAATATAGCAGGAGAGCGACAGATATTTATTAATATACCGAGTTGTATTTATACTTATGATTTATACTCATGATATAAATTAATAAATAAATTGAATTAAATTGATTGATGTAACCGACAGATATATCTATCTCTTTATCACCTCGTTTTTTTCTATATACATCTGTCTCTTTCTCGCTATATTAAATGTATATCAATGAGACGCTCTTGTTAATATGCGCGAGCCTAGGCTATAACCTTAGATACTTTCATTATATATTATGAGAAGCTACATAAAACAACTCTACTTATGAACATTCTTTATAACAAATTGATATTAGCACTCTATTGTAAGAGAACTTTGTTAATTCTTGTGTTGCTGTTTTAACCGACTTCAGCAAAAGGAGGAGGTTCTAAATTCGCCTGTGTGTTTTCTTTTTTTTATGTTTGTATCCTCATAACTTTTAACTGGGTGAAGCGATTTTAATTATTCTCTTTTTTATTTGGTTTTCGTGTGGTCTCGTTGGCACCAGGTCAAGATTTGATGGTTATCTCCTAAGAAATCGAGGAAAACCCCCAAATTTTAAAGGCAAATGATGTCATATAAGCTTTTTTTTTTAAATACTCACTTATTTTGAAATTATATCGCTTTGAAACTACTAGCAGGATTTGAAAAAGTTTTTCATTAATAGGAAATGCACAGCTCTAACTTTATTTTTAAATAATTCGGATATTTAAAAAATATATAAATAATATATAAATAATAATATAAAATTATTCATTAAAATTTATTTAATTTCTTTAAATATACGTAAAAAAGCACTAAAGTGATGTTTTAGCCGGGTCATGGTAAAGCTCTACGCACAATCATGGCCCGGCAGGGCAAGGCGAAAGAGAAAAAAAAAGTAGTCATGTTTGTAAAATGTATTCCTGATTTTTTTTAAGAATGTACCTGCTTTTATAATTATAAGTGAATTTTAATAAAGCATATATAGCACCGTTTTCTATGCATTAGCGAATGTCGTGTATGGTATGAAAATTTAATTTCACTAATGTAAGTAGTAACTATCCGTGGTGGTGACGGATTCAAAATACAAGTGTCACCACCCCATTTCTTCCCAAGGGTGCTGTAAAAGCTAGCTAAGGGATATTGTACACAGATAACATCCTCTGTGAGAGATGGAAAACTTGAAAATAAACCCTGTGCCAACACGCCTGGTCAGCGCGGCACAGTAGACCATAATCCCTCCCAAAGTGGAGTCCAAGTCCAAGAGCGCAACAGTGGAACGTTAATGAGCTGGAGAGGATGTAGTAACTATGACTATAAAAAATTGGTCAAGTGCGAGTCGGACTCGCGCACGAAGGGTTCCGTACCATTACCTATGCAACATAAGGCAACGTTATTAGTATCGAGCAAGAAACGGTAAAAAAATCATGTTTGTTGTATGTGAGCCCCCCTTAAATATTTATTTTATTTTATTTTTAGTATTTGTTGTTATAGCGGCAATAGAAATACATCATCTGTAAAAATTTCAACTGTCTAGCTATCACCGTTCTTGAAATACAGCCTGGTGACAGACGGACGGACGGACGGACGGACGGACAGCGAAGTCTCAGCAATAGGGTCCCGTTTTTACCCTTTGGGTACGGAACCCTAAAAATGAGCGAAGCAGTAGTGAAAAATGTTGCAAATACGGGATTTTGTTTCTAATTTCCAAGTGTACGGACTCGCGGCCTACAGCTTGTTGGTATTCTATATGCTCGTGTGGTGACGGATTTAAGTGTCATCACCTCTTTTCCTTCCTAGGATGCTGTAAAAGCCGGCTAAGGGATATTGTACACAGATAACATACTCTTTGATAGACGAAAAGCTCGAAAATAAACCGTGTGCGAAAACCTCAGGTCAGCGCAGCACAGTATACCATAATCCCTTCCAATATACCATAATCCCTTCCCTCCCATAGTAATTTACCTTATGTGTATTCACGCCATCTATCGAATACGCGACGCATTTTTATTTGTTATTACTTTATTGAATAGCTGAATATTGACGGAGAGGACTAAGTTCTGCTTTCTATTATAGCAAATCTTTGATTGGCAAAGAATGTGTTAGTAATTTAACAAAAAGCTCGCTTGCGCGACTCATTTGTTTAAATAAAACTACTTTTTATGGATTTAGACGCGTATATTTGTTTTAAATTTTGGCCTGTGTTTTAAATTCTCACCCGTGACTTCAATGTCTCCGAAACGTCAGGCCAAAATTTAAAACAAATATACGCGTCTAAATTCGTAAAAAGTAGTTTTATTTAAAAAAAAACTCGCTGTTAATAACGTTTACTTTAGCTCAATATCATTTTATAGGTACTTATATATAGCCTACACGTTTTTGTTCAATTTGTGTAAGTGATACGTATATTTTGTAATTGGAAAATGGAGGGTAGCATCCTTGATCATGACTATATCGATGTATTATCAAATACGATGTTGTTCCCGTATCATTAAGAAATGACGTTACCCACGGAAAAAAAGATAAAAAAATCTCTTCGTTTTTTTTACTAACCCAAATGTTCCCGACATTGCATTCTTTTGGGTTAAAAAGTAGCCTATATGTTATTCTGGTGTACCTATAAGCTACATTATTGTAAAGTTTCATTAAAATTCATTCTGTATTTTTTGCGTGAAAAAGTAACAAACATCCATACTCATAATCTTTCACTTTTATAATATTAGTAGGATTTGACAAAGTAATATTTAATAAAGAAATAGACTAATGTCTAATTGGATGTCTACACACGTAACGATTTACCATAGCAACTAAAAAATAGCATACTTTAATAAATCGTATGTATAAATAAATAAATAAATATTAATGGACATTTCACACAACGTCCTCTGGTCCCAAGCTAAGCTTATATGCTTGTGTTATGGGTACCAGAATACGGATAGAATACATATACTACTTTTTTTTTTGTAAATACATACTTATAATATATAGAAACACCCAGACGCAGTACAAACATTTGTATGACAATTAGAAAAATCACACAAATGATTGTCCCGAGCGGGAATCGAACCCGCGACCTCTTGATCGGCAGTCCGTTACCAGAACCACTACACCACGAGGCCCGTCGAATGTATGTCGTATGTCTCTTCCTCGCAGATAACTGTAGAGCTAGGCAATTTGTGCGGATAAATTTAACGAGAAATCGCAACGATATATCGTTACCTGATAAATGAACTGATGCAGAAATTGTGAGTTGTGTTGTTAGGCAAACATAAATGCAAACGGAATTCCTAAACCAGGAGATTTATTTAATAAAAACGTTGCTATTTTTTTCTCGCGCAATCTGATACCAAAGCAGATATGGGGTAACCAAAGCTGACTCGGCATTTTTATGGCCTTTTTTAGTTATGTAAATATAAAACTGGAAGCTGGGATTTTCAGTTTCAACTTTATTTATATTATGTATAGCCATCCTCTTAAAAATCTACCTAAAAATATCTATCTAAAAAACCGCATTAAAATACGTTGCGTATTTTTGAAGATTTATGCTCATGTCATCATCATCATAACATCAAGCCTTTTTCCCATGGGGGTAGGCAGAGACTATAGAGCGCCAAATTTATGCTCATATAGAGACGAAAATACAAAAAAGATAACTTTGTTTTACAATCATACATCAAAATCGGTTGAGAGGTTTAAGCGGGAAAGCGTAACAGACAGACAGACAGAGTTACTTTCGCATTTATAATATTAGTAGAGATTTTTAAATGCATTTTTTTTTCAGTAGGTACGTAATATTTTTATTTTATAAATTATTAATATGGAAATAAATAAACAAAATTATATATAAAAGTAATAATCATACGCAATAGGGGCGGGGCATAGCTAAATAAAAATCCCTATACTACCCTCACTAAAGTTTACAGGTCAAATTTTGGCAAAGGTTGCGTTTTCACTAAATCGCAAGGGATGGGTCTTGCCAGCTGATGTAATATGGGTTAATGTCTATTACTTATCGAATTTCAGTGTGGTCGAAGTGTTTAGATAGCTAATTGTGAATTCAAACATAATAATAGTGAATTAAGCGTATATTTATGATATCACACGCTTAGTCAGTGAGAGAATTAACTCAAAATTTACGTATTTCGCGTATTTACATAAACCGAAATAAATTAAAATTTGTCAGGAGGATTAGTACGAGTAGATCAATCTATGTGCATTATATCAAGTTGAAATAACATTTTTACGTCCCTTGATTACCTACCGAATTTTTTTCTACGCTGAATCTTGTCTTATACAGTTTGTTATCTAATTTGAAAAAAAATCCTTTTGTTAAACATATTGAAATAAACAGACAAGTTTTTTTTTATTTCCCCTGCCTTACCTGGCTATGGTCGTGCCATGCCGTTAGCCTTACCATGGCAGTATTGTGGCGCCTTTATCTGGGGCCCACTCGCCTCGAATTATTATCCTACATTTCATAATATCTCAAACTGAGCATTGAAAGTTAACTCAGTATAATTTATTCTACGTTCTGATTAGAAATTCAGTTAGAATAACAGTCCTCGCATTCAAAATGAAAAATTTATGTAGATCCTATTTTAAAGGACACAGTTACAGGATTATATGTTTGAATTAAGTGATTCAAACTTATAAAGTACTGAAATTAATTATCTCTATCGATTGTAGAGCTAATTTCAGAACCTTTTAGGTTACTAGACTTTTACTTGGAAACAATGGTGATGTGACCGTAATGTGTTGCGTAAATTTTCAATATCCGTTGAAGTATTTATTTGGTAATTTATTAATTTTGGAATTGACCTGCTATGTTTTTACTTCTCTCTCTCTCTCCAGACCATTAACGTTCCACTGTTGGGCACGAGCCTCCTCCACTTTGGGAGGGACTATGATCTAATGTGCCGCGCTGACCGGCCGTGTTGGCACAGGGTTTAGTTTCGAGTTTTCCGTCTCTCACAGTAGTCGTTAACTGCTTATATTGTCCCTTTGCTGGCTCTTACAGCACCTTGGGAAAGAGATGGGGTGGTGGTGACACTTGTATTCTTAATCCGTCACCACACGGACATGCTTTTATTTAATTAGGTAATGAAATTTGTTTTATTAAATATTTAAATACTTTTTATTGTCCGGAAATCTTCGAAATTTATTTAAAACGATCATAAATAGCGTAAAGTCTGGTACTGGTGTTTTATTACAATAGTTATGTACCTGTAGATCCTGTATATATTTTAGCAATATATTTTTAATACACGCACAGCAGACATAGAAAATAATAAATAGATAAAAAGCTGTAACAAAAACGCAGTTTAATGAAATTTAAATAAATAATTAATTTTAAAAAACACAGTAAAAAAAGACAGAACAGATACAATTCATAAAGAAAGCTATCGCAACTGACGTCCAAAGTTTTTTGTTTAACCAAACTTTGTAAGTATGGGTAATAAATACTAAAGAGTATATGAAAGTTTAATTTTTTTCATTTTTACTAAAGCACCAAGTTACTTTCTACAAGATACCCAATTAAATATTACAATTAGCTCCAACTTTCAAAGTTTGTCAAACAACCAGTAAGTTTTAATAATACCTAAAATCTTACCTTTATGCAAAGCAGTCAGGGAAAGAACTGCACTGGATCAGAGTTATAGATCATTCCAGTTCCCCAATTCTTAAGACTCGCGACTCGCAACTTTATTAGTAATTTTACTTTTGGATAAGAAAAAGTTTTTTAAATGGATTCATTATAATTCTACCAATTAAATTAGTACAGCTGTACTATTTTATTATTTTAAAATAATAATTATGATAGTAAGATGTGAACCGGCATCAAATCGTTCGGCGCGAGCAAAATTTTAATGAAGCGAGGAGTTCAAGACACGACCGTCCAACCCTCGCTTCGCCAGCCGACTGTTCACTGTTCGTTTCGACTACTCCATGAAGTAACAAAATTCGTGGGGTACGGACCAGCCAGTGACTAGAGACGCACCTACATTGTCGATAAATCTGATGATTCTAGCGGCTTAAGGCGCAACATAATACTCGTTAAAACAACTACATCATACCTATTAAGTTTTGTATTAATTTATTTTTCAATAGTCTTTATTTGTACTACGTCAATACTGGATTGAAACTAGTTTATTTTGAAATTAGAATCATGGTAAAGCCCCCATTGGATTATCATTTTCGCTTTTTAATCAGTTTCTAATTAGATCATTCATAATGGTAAAACACATTGTGCTTACACATGTACTGTCATTACTACGAGTACGATTAGACTATTCTGAATTCCAATTCACTTAAATAATACGTAACTTATAGCTTTTCTTATAGCATTTATCAATAAATAAATCTAATAAAAATGATTAGCTTTTGTTTTCTAAATTATAAAGCTTCAATTTAATTAGAAAAAATACATAAAATTTAACGCTTTCTTGTTATAAACTAATCCATATAATATAAATGGCAACAGAAATAAAACTTCGTAAAATTCCCAAAGCTTGAGATCAAAAATATCGATGTTCGGATTATGTACCATCCCATCTCTAGTCGTAAGCCACCCCTCGCCCTACCTTTAGCATAGCGATGTATCTACACCCGCAACTCCGTAAGCTATCTACGACACGTCTTAAACGAATGGCAAGAAACACCACGCGAAACCTTGAAAATTATTTACATTGATTTCGGGTTAAACAATGCAATTTATTATGTACCTGCTAGCCGTTGCCCGCAATTTAGAACGTATGGAATTTAGGAAATAAAACAACCTTTATTTTTTTTGAGTAAAATCTAAGCGCGCATTTAAAAAACCGCATTAAAATACATTGTGTACTTTTGAAGATCTTATATCTTATATAATATAGGGACAAACATACAAAAATAACGACTCTGATTTATAAAAAGTAAAGATGATTTTTATCAAGAAAAGCACGTGGCAATTCAAATAGTGCAAATTGAAATAAATAGTGCAAACCCTCTCCTGGGCCTCCAAGGGGAGGGCTATTTCCGACGGTGCAAGGCTAAGGATGAATGGGTGTCAATAAACTTAAAACTATGCAAATAATTACTCTTTTTATTAAGAAAAATTGCTGTTGCCCGCGACTTTGCACGCGTGGAAACTGGAATATTACTGCCATTGTGGCAACATGTTCATGTTGCTTCGCTCCTATTAGACGCAGCGTGATGTTATATATCCTATAGCCTCTTTGATAGATGTACTAACCCACACAGAAGGAATTGTTCAAATCGGACCAGTGGATGCTGAAATTAGCGCATTTAAACAAATAAATTCTTCAGCTTTATAATATTAGCATAGATTTTGAAAATTCTATATATTTTTTTCTTTTCTATTACACACGTACATAGATTTCTACACAAAAAGTTTAACTGTGACAATATTAAAATAAATATATTTAAGAAAAGTTGAGGGCCTTGTTACTAGATGCTTTTGATGCTAAATGTAACTAGTTAAGATGTTTAGAATATAAATTTAATTATCTAGTATATATAGGTACCTACATAGATTAAATTCACTTTCGCCGAGAAACTGATATAACAGTTTGGCGAGACTTAGAAAATAAAGAACTATGTAATATTGTTAAATAAAGAAAAAAAAGTATTATCCTGTAATATGAAGACTAATAAAAACTTGAAAAGTTACTTAAGAGGATACCAAAATAGCTTCGTGCATTTTTCTACGTACGAAGTTTTCATTTTTTCTTTAGATTGAATGGCTAGAGCTCTAATTTTAAGTATATGTTTTTTTAATATATAATCTAGGATCGCATAAACTCAGAAACGCGATTGAAAAAAGTTTTCTCGATAGAAAATCTTAGCGAAACAACCTCTCTCATTTTTTATTTTTTTCATCCGTCGGTCTATTATCGCGTATTAACTAATGAAATAACTTTAAAAACATAAGTAACTATTATATATGATTGTCCCAAGCGGGAATCGAACCCGCGACCTCGTGATCGGCAGTCCATTACATAAACCACTCCACCACGAAGCCCGTCAAATAAAGAATGTAATTGGTGTACAATATTCCTTATGTGGCTTTTAATGTAATGTTAATGTAGCACTTGTATTCTTAATCCGTCACCAAACGGAAGATTACTTACTACATATACATACGCAGGTAATTAATTTCCATGAAGCATAGCAGATATCCCCATTTACATCACAAGAACTAAAACAATGCTTGTAGTTTTCACAACTATTAATCATACAGAATCTTCGATATAAACTAAAACCGCTGCGCTCTAACTTTCTTGACGTGAAGACTCTTCTATGTAAATTAAACCCAGAGCAAATTACTTGGAATTCTGTCAAGTATCGTCGACTTGGTAGACGGTGCTTGACAGAAGTTTGTTCCTGACGTTGGTATTTTACAATATGATGACAAACATTACAGAACAGCAGCGTAGTTAGGAAACGCTAATTAAAATACTTCGAAGCTGCTATGGTACTATTTTACTAAGTTTATTAAGTAAAGATTTACTAGATTTTTATTCATCAGTAGTATTTACAATATTATTTACAAAACATAAAATAGGGTTACAAAAAAATTTTAATAAAATGAATAAAAAGGGGGAGGTATCTAAAATATATTTCACGCATCAAAAAACGATTAGATAAGTAAAGATAATGATGATTAGCAAAGATTTTGTCTTTCTTGTTTTTCAAATCCTAGCTAGTAAAAAGAAATCCATTAACAAACTTTAAACTTACGCCGAAGATTTGTTCCGAAAAGGGAGATATACAAAAAAATACCAATCAAGTTCCAAGCAGACTCGCACTCTTGAGACTTGAATAAGAGTTTTATTAATTGCAGAAACTTTAATTCAAAGTTGAAATATAGGTCAGCATACTTAAAAACATGACAACAATTTAAAAACGTTTCAACATCATTTACTACAAATAACTTTATATATCTACATTAGTAACATAATTTTTATTTTATTCTCCATTTGATACTTAAAAGATTTGATGATAAAATTGTTTGATATACAGACGTAAAAGAAACCAGTATACAGGGTCCGTTTTCGTAAGGAACCAAAATAATTGGTCAAGTGCGAGTCGGACTCGCGCACGAAGGGTTCCGTACCATTATCTATGCAACATAAGGCAACGTTATTAGTATCGAGCAAGAAACGGTAAAAAAACCATGTTTGTTGTATGGGAGCCCCCCTTAAATATTTATTTTATTTTATTTTTAGTATTTGTTGTTATAGCGGCAATAGAAATACATCATCTGTGAAAATTTCAACTGTCTAGCTATCACCGTTCTTGAGATACTGGGTACGGAACCCTAAAAATCATGTTTGTTGTATGGGAGCCCCCCTTAAATATTTATTTTATTTTATTTTTAGTATTTGTTGTTATAGCGGCAATAGAAATACATCATCTGTGAAAATTTCAACTGTCTGGCTATCACCGTTCTTGAGATACTGGGTACTGAACCCTAAAAATCATGTTTGTTGTATGGGAGCCCCCCTTAAATATTTATTTTATTTTATTTTTAGTATTTGTTGTTATAGCGGCAATAGAAATACATCATCTGTGAAAATTTCAACTCTCTAGCTATCACCGTTCTTGAGATACAGCCTGGTGACAGACGGACGGACGGACGGACGGACGGACGGACGGACGGACGGACGGACGGACAGCGAAGTCTCAGTAATAGGGTCCCGTTTTTACCCTTTGGGTACGGAACCCTAAAAATGTAGAGAAGCCGCAAAATAGAATGTGGCATAATATTTTGAGGAATTGGTCTTATTAACACTGACTTATCGGAGGTTTAAAAGTTCGCTAAAATTGACAAAAATTGTTATTCATAATTACGCTAAAACGTTTATTATCTCTCCGATAAAGTGACATTATTTTATTGTTTAAGCCTCCGATAAGTCATTAAAAATAAGACCATAATATTAGGCATATATATTTATAACTTTTAGTGCACTTTTTACCTACAGTATCATGGTAGAGTCACTAATATAGGTATGATAAATTTTGCTTATGTATAGTATAGATGGGCATATAGTGCGTATCTATCCTAACATTATAAACCTGAAGAGTTTGTTTGTGTGAACGTGCTAATCACAGAAACCGCTGGTCCGATAAAAAAATTTCTTTCAGTGCTGGATAGTCCATTTATTGAGGAGGGCTGTAGGCTATATAACCTCAGGCTGCGACCAATAGGAGAGAAGCATCAAGGAAAAATTTTGCGGGGATACGGGAACGGGGATAATTTTCTCAATCCCACGCGTACGACTCCGCGGGCTACATCTATATATTCGTATAACACGTATGTAAGCGCTATACCTATCATTAGTTATACACAACCAAAAAAAGCCCACCTAATAATATATTCCAAAGATTCAAAACGAAAAAGCAAATAAGTTTTGCATCATTACGTATTCATTATTGGTTTATGATAATTATGGCAGGGACAAGAACTGCCATAAATATATTATATTTACATAATTTACTTTTCTCAATACGAAATAAAGATGAAGGAAAAAGCGCGTGAAGAAATATTCCTCTTCACAAACAACGATCGATACCTTATTTTTCTTTGTTACGTGTAATATTAAAGTATGTGGGAGGGCTCATTGAGTGCTTAATGACATCTAAAATATTTTACATAAATAACCATAATCTCAACGTAAGAGTTTGGTATGAAGGATCCAAAAATATTTATAAATATAAAAGATGTCAAGTATTTTTAAAATAACTTGGTTGATCATAAATAGGTGTAATAGACAATTCTATGTGATAGCGGTTTAAGGGTACAATTGCCACCACCCCATTTTTGCCCAGGGTGTTAACTAACAAATAAAATCTATTAGAGATAGGGAGAGAGATTGAAAAGTCTAAACTAAACCCTCGTTATATAAGCTAGGCATAGCTGCTCCAATATCCTTCGTAAAAGCAGGAGCTCTAATTTAAAAAAAAAATCATTAAGTCATTTTAAATGATCGCTGGGCTGAGTTATGTTTGTTGTTATGCTTTGTTAGAACAGTAAGTAATGTTTTGAAACCAATCTATATCTACTTTTTACGGATTTAGACGCGTATATTTGTTTTAAATTTTCATCATGGTCACGGGTGAGACTGTGACACAGTGAAAACGTCGGGCCAAAATTTAAAACAAATATACGCGTCTAAATCCGTAAAAAGTAGTTTTATTTAAACAAATGAGTCGCGCAAGTGTTAGAAAATACAATCTATATCTCTTAAGACCCTTTAAAAGCGGACTCTAGACCTGGAAAATCGAGCGCCGCCGTGCCGAACGGGACCACTATAGATTAGCCAGATTACCAAATCTTTGAAAAATTATTCCTTTTCGTAATAGTGTTTCAGAAAAATCAAAACAAAATAAGCATATATTCTTCTTCCGCAGCCTATTTACGTCCCACTGTTGGGCACGGGCCTCCTCCACTCTGGGAGGTCTGTGTGTACTGTGTCGCGCTGACCAGACGTGTTGACACGGACGTCTCTCACAGAAGATGTTATCTGTGTGCAATATCCCTTTTACAGCACCCTCGGGAGGAGATGGGGTGGTGACACTTGTATTCTTAATCCGTGACCACACTGAGGAGCATTATATAAGAACTAGATACCTACTGTATAAAAATTTGTTACTCTAAAAGAGCAAAATCAAAATCCATGAAGAAAACAGCGAAGTATGATGTCCATATTTTTGTATAAAACAAGGCTTGCTGTCGTACTCTCTTAATCTCTCAAAAGCCCACACCACCCTCGTTACTTGGCTAGATAGATGCTACAAAGGTACTTTGGTTATTGGGAATGTTGAATCGTTGTCCACCATTCCAAGTAGTTAGTTTTGATTAAGGCTTTAAGCTCTTTGAGTAATTATTACAAATAGATTGTTATACTAGTATATATAGGTATTATGGAGTTAAACTAAACTTAAAGTTAAGTAGTCATTAGGTTTATAAATAATTGTTTAATAGTTTTTGATTCTTAAGACTCAAATAAATACAACAAATAAAACAGAATAAACAAGAATCTCTAAACGCTCCAAATGAAAACCTAACTCTATATTTTTGTGTATTATGGCAAAACATAATGTATTGTGATAAGAACCAGGCCAATTCATTTGTTGATTTTAAACTAGCTGTAACCCGCGACTTCATACGCGTGGAATTCAAAACCAAACCATAACAAATTATACAAAAAAAGCCATCCTATTGATCCACGAAAAATACTAGATCCAAATCCATTGCGTGATTTTGAAGTTAGAAGCTCACATACAATACATGTACAATGTACATACATACAAAAATAACAACTTTGTTTTCTAATAAGTAAAGATATTTAGCCATTCTTTTAAAACTAGGTGCATTGTAAATAGCATATTTTTCCTTCGATGGTCAAATATTTAAGCTTCATTTGAACACTATAACCTCCCGGTAAGTTTAAGCTTGAAATTCGCCAGCCACGATTTTATACCTTGCGAGACATTTTCATTTTAAAAAATCACCTCAGCTTTAATTCCCGTGAAATATCGACGTCGTAAATTTTACCTTGAAGAATAATTTTGTTTACAGTTTTCATTTTAGTTACATAAATTGAAGTATTTAATATCGTGAGATAACTTAGGTCTCAGTGACAAAGCTAATTCCATTTCAAATAGAAATTTAAATCTTTACTAATCAGTTTGTGAACTAAAAGATTTGCTGTCCGTTCGTCCATCTGTCACCGGGCTGTTTCGATTGCAAATGGAAAAATGAAAATGAAATGAAAACTGTGAAATTTTCAGCTCTCTAGCTATTATCGGATAGATAAATTTCATAGTTTATGTATATCAATTGATGCTACAACAGCACATACTCATAGTAAATATTTTCCTACCCTTATCCAGTCATTTGATTACGTCTTTCGAACCCTTCGTGTGGGAGTCTAACTAGTACTTAAATGGTTGTTTTATTATCGTATCTTGCAGTGTTTTCCCTTATTATCAGTCCATCTAGCAAAAAGTCACAAACCACAGATTTACTAGATTGTTGATACGCGGTCAATCTTCAAGACAGGTAAATTTAGCTTGACTAAATCGTACTTTATAGACTAACTAGTTGTTGCCCGCGACTTCGTCAGCGTGAAATTTAGAAATCAAACCTTAACAAACAGAAGTTTACTATACTACTCAATAGGTGGCCTTGTACGTACGTTTTTAAATCGCACTATGGTTTGGATACACACATCAACACTTAAGCATATTTATAAATTGTAAGGACAGAGGAT
Organism: Orgyia antiqua; assembly: GCA_916999025.1. Taxonomy (NCBI): domain Eukaryota; kingdom Metazoa; phylum Arthropoda; class Insecta; order Lepidoptera; family Erebidae; genus Orgyia; species Orgyia antiqua. The sequence goes on along the minus strand of OU779863.1, from coordinate 13,750,998 downwards.
TTTCTGTGTAGTGGCGGATTAAGAATACAAGTGTCACCACCCCGTCTCTTCCCAAGGGTGCTGTAAAGTCAGCTAAGGCATATTGCACACAGATAACATCCTCTGTGAGAGTCGGAAATCTCGAAAATAAACTCTGTGCCAACACGCCTGGTCAGCGCGGCACAGTAGAGTAGACCATAATCCCTCCCAAAGTGGAGGAGGCTCGTGCCCAATAGTGGGACGTAAATGGGCAGGAGAGAGAGAGAGATGTCTCTTCCTCGCAGATTACTGTAGAGCTAGGCAATTTGTGAAGATAAATTTAACGATAAATCGCTACGATGTATCGTTACGTGATGAATAAACTGATGCAGAAATTGTGAGTTGTGTTGATATGCAAACATAAATGCAAACGGAATTCATAAAACAGGAGACTTATTTCATAAAAACGTTGCTATTTTTGTTCCCAAAGTGGAGGAGGCTCGTGCCCAACAGTGGGACGTTAATGGGCTGGAGAGAGAGTGAAACTAATAATGTTTTATATGACGTGTAGCCTATTACAGAGACACACAGAGATGCATATTTCACGCACACATTGATATTTATGTGGCTACAAACCCGCTGGGTTATGTAGCCACAGACACACTATCTGGTAAGTGGTCACAACTTCATTCATTTAGATCGTAGTGGCTTCAACTTGCCTTTAACAACAAAATAACTTTTATTTATCAAATGTATTTGTCAGGTTATGCTATGTCCTGCTACCATTCCGAACGCGGGCACTTTTCCCATTATTATGTCAGTGGACCGGAATTCCGTAAATCGGAATTTGTCGTTGAGAATTTGTTCAATGTAGCTATTTGTGTTTTAATATAAAGCTTCTATTAGTGAGAATGTTTCAATTATACCTTTGTACTACAGAATTTCTATCTGATAAAAATCTATCAATTCTATCTTTACATATTTTCTTTTTTCTATTTTAGTTTTTAATTGTATATAGTTTTTAATCATTGCCACTTGCGTCGACAACCTTGCGCCATCACATCTTCCAAGTACCGTGTGTACGGCCGGTGCCGCTGCTGCCACTGCGGAGATTCTCAAGCGGCACAAATACAATAATCTCTTAGGGGATTATATTTTTGCACCGTTTGGGGTCGAAACGCTACGCTCATGGGGCCCTAGTGCCCGAAATCTGCATAAAGATGTAGCGGGCCGACTAATCGACGCTAGGGAACCGAGAACCGGTTCTTCTTCTAGGAACCGGGAATTTCGGTACTGGCCTTTGCTGGAACCGGGAATTCCCGGGAATTTCGGTTAATTTCTCGCTCATGTAGAAAGCTGTGTTATTCACAAATAATTATCATATCATATTAACTAATTGAGGAATACAATCGCAGTTTAATAATTACAGCAAGAATATGACTACGTTTGCGTTAAAAATAACGTGACAGTGTAACTGTTTTAGGATAGAAGACATAGAACACGAAAAAGACCAATTTGGGATAATAGACAAATCAGTTAGATCATTTTCTATCATAGTATTCATTCGTTCATGCAAGATATTTTATCAAAAAGGTAATAACTAATTTTATAGAATATGGTACATAATGGCACTGAACATTTTTGCCAATAACAAAAATAAATTGTGGTTTAGTCAGTGTAAACTGTTAGTGGTAGCGACCTCATAACTGTGAGTTTTAGCCAGTAATATACATATATCTAAATTGACTCAAAGTTACGAAAGTTTCGTAACTAAAATATTTTATCATGTTTCAAATTTAGTCATGTAATTCATGTTGTTCCCGCGTAATATGATTGTTCGTAATTCAAGTATTTGCAATGTCAAGAATTTCTACGTCGACCCTTTTCTGAATTTTATATAACTTCTGATATACCTTATACCTATACCTACTTCATTTTAAATGTGTTGCAAGAAAAAGATACGAAGCTGCTATGCTTATAGGACGTCTATTGTTTGGTATATAAACGATAACGAAAACGAAGATTCCACCACATCTTAAATATTTGGTAGAATTTAGAGCCAAAACCTTAAGAAATTCCTTAAAAAAAAGCGATCCTCTTAAACAGCTCTATCTATTAAAAGACACCGCATAAAAATCCATGGCGCAGTTTGAAGATATAAGCTCACATAGGGACAAAACATATCGTCTTTGTTTTATAATAAGTAAAGATGAAACGATTTGAATAGTTTTGCATTACATATAGTTTCTACTCAATAATTATTTAACATACCTTTCGGGTATGTACGAGGATATTTAGGAATAGTTTAAGTTTTAAGTGCCCAGACTACACATTTCTATGTTCGTTTTATGTATTACATTATACATGCAAAACCAACTACAAAGCGCTTAACATTTTGAAATAATTTATAATTACATTTAGTTCCGCCTATTTTTGATGTAAGGATGACCAAAGACCGATACAGGGCAATAGAGTGCTCATTTATTTTCAAAATATGTATGCTTTCATGGTTTTTTAGGCTCACAATGTTGAGACAAATGGATTTCTCTTTTTATGATAGGTAATAAACTAATAAACTTAAAATAAAACTACTTTTCATGTTTTAAATAGCCAATAAGCTTTAATTTTTATCATCATAAAATATTTCGGCAACATAATGTTCAGACTTTTGGAATAGTAATTTTTAATCTTCACATTATTTATTGTTCATTGCAAAGTAGGAAAAAGTACTCATTTAACGAAATCATAGCAGAGGGGGCTTTTTTGTAGGGGCTTGAGTAGTGCGTCAGCCTGGTTTTCTTTGAATAGGATAATAATTGGTCAAGTGCGAGTCGGACTCGCGCACGAAGGGTTCCGTACCATTATCTATGCAACATAAGGCAACGTTATTAGTATCGAGCAAGAAACGGTAAAAAAATCATGTTTGTTGTATGGGAGCCCCTCTTAAATATTTATTTTATTTTATTTTTAGTATTTGTTGTTATAGTGGCAATAGAAATACATCATCTGTGAAAATTTCAACTGTCTAGCTATCACCGTTCTTGAGATACAGCCTGGTGACAGACGGACGGACGGACGGACGGACGGACGGACAGCGAAGTCTCAGTAATAGGGTCCCGTTTTTACCCTTTGGGTACGGAACCCTAAAAATGAACTTTAATTTTACATTAATATTTTGTAAGATTAATTTAGCTTGTTTCAAAGCATTTTTAAGTAGATATTATAGGAACCGAAAATCCCGAAATTCCCGGTTCCTATGATTGGATTTCCCGGCTCTTGGTCGGCTCAAAATTTCCGGGAATTCCCGGGATTTTCGGTTCCGGGAATTCCCGGTTCTGAACCCTAATCGACGCCTCTCGTGACCAGAAGGCTGGCCTTATTTTGTTCAAAAGATAAGCATTGCCATATAACGTGGCAATGCCGCCAGCCATCTGGGCACGCTTCCTGTCGACAGCGATGGGGAGGAGTATTTTGACGTCTAGTTTGTGTATATACTTTTTTTTAGTACTGTACATATTTCTTTTTTATGTTTTAGATTTTAATTGTATATAGAACTGATTTACAGGTTGATGAATTTCAGAAAAATAATGTTGCTCAAATAAGTGACTAATATCATAATCAATCAAAAAATTATGTTATTCTATCTTTAAATTATAGATCATCTAAACATAAAGAACCAGTGGTTGCACACGAGTGCGTAGGCGGGAGTTTAGAAACGTTTCCCCATTTTTGCAACATTTTTTCACTAATGTTTCGCCGCTATTAGTCGTAGCGTAGTGCGTAGCTACAGCATTCATCGATAAATGGACTATCCAATATCATAAAAAATCATTCAATTCGAACTAGCAGTTCCTTAATTTTAAACCTTTCAAACAAACAAACTCTTCAGCTTTATAATATTAGTTTAGCTTTATTAGTACATGATTAGATATAGATTAAGCTGACTACCTGACTGACTTAAATACATGCACAACCGAAACTACTTAATTACTTAATTTATTTAAATAAACAATCAAATCTTTCCTCGCTTTATTACTGGTTTAAAGAAGAACAAAATAAAGCTTGCCTAAAGTAAAAATTTGTGTACCTTTTGACAAAGCATACACATCGGCCTTGACACAAATACAAAGACCCTGGGCCTCGAAAGTAAATAAAATTATCAACATTTTGATAAAAATAACATAAGGAATTGAGATTTTTTTTTATTGTTATCGTATTCAAAGAGATGTAACGTGTAATTATATGCGGAAAACCTTAGCAAAAATTTTATATGAATATGAAGACCTTCACATTAAATTGGAATATGAATATTACACATTCAATTGCTCAGGACCTTGCATGATTACATCTCGGCTTAAAATGGAGATCTATATTATGAAATAAAAATCTCCTACTAAGATTTAGGATTTTTTAAGGTGACTATGATATATTATTTAGATATGACTTTGTCTGTATGGTGATGGATTAAGAATATTAGCGTCTCCACCCCATTCCCTTCCTAAGGTGCAGTAAAAGCCAGCTAAGGGATATTGCACAGAGCTAACATTCCTCTGTGAGAGACCAAATACTCGAAAATAATCCTATACCAACAGGTCTAATCAGCGCGGCATAGTAGACCTTAATCCCTCTCACAGTGTGTCAATCCCCCTCAAGAGGCCTGTGCCCAACAGTGGAACGTTAATGTACTGGAGAGAGGGAGAGAGATAAATATGTCTTAATTAGGTAGTTTTATTAAGGGTCCTAAGAGTGTCTCTTTAGAAGTTTTAAACCAAAATACCAACTTTTAAATCAATATTCAAGTATTTGTCCCATATTTGACGGGCCTCGTGGTCTAGTGGTTCATATAACGGACTGCCGATCACGAGGTCTCGGGTTCGATTCCCGGTCAGGACAATCATTTGTGTGATGTTTTTAATTGTCATGCAAATGTATTTACTGCGTCTGGGTGTTTACTATGTATGACAAGTATGTATTTACAAACGAAAAGTAGTATATGTATTATATCCGTATTCTGGTACCCATAACACAAGCAGATAAGCTTAGCTTGGGACCAGAGGACGTTGTGTGAAATGTCCATGAATATTTATATTTATTTATATGTATTATTTACAGCTATGGAATTGATTACAACTGGAGGTATAATAATAGCTACTTTAGCAGAGCCACAATAGAATGTAAAGGGAAAAATTTATCACTAGATCGCTATTCCGCCCATTCACGTCCTATTTTATTTAGTTAAACTACAGAAACAACATATAATATGTTTACTTCGGGTTAGGACAATGAAAACAGCTTCTTATTTGGGAGATTACTGAAATTACATAACAAATATATTTTCACAGCTACTAAGTACAAAAAATAATGATTAGTACATACGTACAAAGATTACATCAATAATTTACCCTAAGGTTTGCAAAGCCTTGATAACTTGAGCTAAATATTTGCATGAATATTACAATACGCCTTATTCAAATGCTAATTTAGTATACACAACTTGGTGGTAAGTTTATAAACTTTTAGAATCAGCGTTTTAACTGTTGTGTATCACTATAAGATTATTTCCAACTAGTTTTTCGAACGCAATGGTCTATTTAAAATTATTTTGTGTGACGTTAATTTTTATATTCTTTTCAAATAAATGCGTAAGTATTTCTACAAAAATACATATTTTTATTATTTTTATTTTCATTAAATTACTATTAAGATTATTAAATTTTCAGTATTAGTCACGGGCCTTCTGTCCAGGCGTGTTGGCATAAGGTTTAGTATCGAGCTATCCGTCTCTCACAGAAGATACTTGTGTTTTTTTTCCCATAGCTGACTTTTTTCGGGAGGAATTGGGGAGATAGCATTTATATAGAGAGATAGATTGACGGGCTTCGTGGCGTAGTGGTTCATGTAACGGACTGTCGATCACGAGGTCGCGGGTTCGATTCCCGCTTGGGACAATCATTTGTGTGATATCCATAAATGTCATACAAATTTTTGTACTACGTCTGGGTGTTTTCTATGTATTATAAGTATGTATTTACAAAGGAAAAATAGTTTATGTATTATATCCGTATTCTGGTACCCATAACACAAGCATAATACGCTTAGCTTGGGACCAGAGGACGTTGTGTAAAATGTCCATGAATATTTATATTTATTTATTTATATTCTTAGTTCGTCACCACACGGACATATTATTATACATTTAATTTTGATAGCATAATTTGCTATTAGAAGGTTAAAAAGGAAGAGATTATATTAAAATATTTTATTTTATTTTATAACAATAAAATATAAATATAAATATATTTTATGTGTACATTAATTACTTATGTTCGGTAAATTTTTTATTGCTTACCTTATATTGTTGACGGGATTGTTGTGGGTTGAATGCGTGATGTCCTCCAAATACGGCCCAACGGAAGTCCAGCGCTGGTTTTTACACGCTTTATATTAGCTTCACTTGTATGTTTGTTTGTATGTTTGTTTGTATGTTTGTAACCGACTCCTTTGGACGCTATTTTGACCCACTTTAAACGGTCAGATTCTATTCAAATTTTGCACACCTGTCAAAGACCGATGACAATGCAATAATTCGATTAAATAAAGCGTGTTTTTTTATTTTTTTTAAACTATTATTTTATTAACCAGCATTATACTGAGTTGGGTCCGTATTTGTGACTTCTCACATTGTAATATGTGTAATATTTGTTGTTTATGTTTTAGTGGTTGTGTGTACTTTTTTTATTACCTTTTTATGTTTAATTATTTACTGTTGTAGTTGAGTAGTTATATATAAAATATTCTTTTTTTCTTCCTAAAAGTTATTCAGTATATTTAGAGTGTAATACTCTAATGGTCTTATTCATAATGACTTATCGGAGGTTTAAAAGTTCGCTAAAAGCGGTTCGCGAAAATTGTCAAAACTTGTTATGCGTTATAGTCTTGTTACGATAAAACGTTTATTATCTCTCCGATAAAATCTCCATTTAAACCTCCGATAAGTCATTATGAATAAGACCATAGATATATTAAAAAACTTTTTATCAACGATATAGCTACGTATTGCGATGGTATCATATTGCGATGGAACATAGATTTTCCACATAAGTTTTTTACCAAAACGTGATTAAACCATACCTACTCCATCCAGAGTTCTGTAAGATTTAACTAACTAGTAATATTAGCAGAGGAATGTTTTGCAAGAGACGGAAATCTCGATAAAGAACTCTATGTCAACATATCTGGTCAGTATGTTACATATACTAATCCAACCCTCCCGTTTTGAAAAAGGCCCGTGACAAATAGTGGGTCGCTTATTTTCATTCACTCAATCTTTGTAAGTACGGTCATAGAAATATAACAAGAGTTCGTTCCATTTAATGCATACTTTGACCTTTATTTCTACGTTATATATGCCGTTTATGGCTTTTCTAGATGTACGTTAAGACCTAGTTATGTAATGTAGTTAAAATTAATTAGAACAGATTTCAATAATAATTCTCCATAGAAATTTCCCTGATTTGTATTTGGCAACAGAAATACGTATATAGCCATAGACATGAAAATCCACCCATTATCTACTTCCACTGTTGGAGACAAGCCTTCTCCAACACCACAACGCGTGGTACTTGTACCGCTTACATCCAATGGCTCTCCGCGACCCTGATACCCAATGATGCCGCCAAGACAGCATCGTATTATCATTAGTAAGTCTTATATTTCTGTAGTAGTAACTCTTATCTTTCTTAACTCTTATAATCTGTAAATTACTAGGTACATACTAAACTTTTTTTTTAATTTGTCTCCGCACCTGAACCTGGCCATAGTGTCTGCTCTGAGACTGACCATGGCACGATAAGGAGTGGCCCATTACGTGGGGCTCAGTGCCAAAATAAAAATACGCCGTATTTAGTGTAATTACAAAAAAAATATATAAAGTCTTATGTATGACTCTTATTTATAACTACCCTTCAGAAATTTTGGACTAACGCCATCTGCTACGTGCCAAACACATTTCCTTAGCTTCATTCACACTCATACATCTGGTTATACATGCCCGACAAAACTTGATACTGACCATTCAAGTGAGTCAAAAAGGGTTTAGACCCTTGGTCTATATTGATAACGCAGTTTTATATTATGTAAGTAGTATGTACCTACCTAATAAGCATTATTATTAAGTCTAGTAAGTAAGTTCTGTAAATTAATATGGTGTGCAATAAAGAGTATTTTATTTATTTATTTATTTATTTAATAAGCACATTACGTAGGTACGGTTACACTACGGTCGCGGCGTGGCGACGTCGTTTGGCGATAATCGGGTTAGGTAATAATTCCGGCCGTCGTGTTTGTGTAGTCTACCTACACAACTGCTATTTTCCTTGCTAACAAACGGCACCTATAAAATTTGTATCTATGTACCTACTAATTCATGATTCCTTTTTATTCAGCATAATCATAACGCCACGTCTTTTTTCTTATTTCATTCATTCTCTGCCACTAAAAAGCCGTCTGCTACGATCTAAACACACTTCAGGTTTAATTTCTGTCTCTGTCTCTCTCTCCAGCCCGTTAGCTCCCACGGCACGCGCGGCCTTCACACTGGGAGGAATTATGGCCAACTGCCGCGCCGACCAGGATTGTTGACAAAGGCATTATTTTCAAGTTGTTCGTCTCTCACGAGGATGTTATCTATGTAGAATATCCCTTAGCTGGTTCTTACATCACCCTGGGAAGGAAAAGGGATAGTGACATTTGTTTTCTTAATCTGGCTTCACTTCCACTAATACATCTGGTCATATGCTTGATTTTCTTTTAATTCTACAAGAGAGTGCAGATTTTAAACTGTCTGCTAATGACCATAACCAGAATAAATCCCGTAATATTTCCCTATAAATTTTACGGGATCAGATCACTAGTTTCCCATCAGTAAGGTAACTTTATTACACTCAATATGACCATAACATTTTACGGCAATTCAACACCATTATTTTGGGTCAACAATTCTATCAAATTAGGTCAGCACATTGGTTAACAATGCTTTGCAAACATCTTTTAAAGTTGTGCTTTCATTTTATGACTTAAATCACTACCATTCAAAAAAAATTACACAAATTGGAAAATGTAGTTTTTGTGCGTACTATAATAAAAAATTTACGACAAAAATTGTGATTTTGTAGCGAAATATTCAACATAAAAATTGCAAAATGGACTGCAGAACAATAATGAATAAGAAATGCAATTTTTATAAAAGTAATATTAACTAAAATTACTAAAACATAATTTATAATAAAACGCAGATAAAAGAATCTCATGATAATGTCATAAACAGTTACCTATTAGGTTCTACACTGGAACGGTATTCTGTGATCGGAACTATTATACTTAATGCGAAACAATTCCAAAAAGTAAAATTGTCATGTCCCTTAAAACACTCTAATACTAAAAGCTACTATTTATTTAAATTTAAACAAATTATCCCACATCATGTTTGGATGAATTGGCATGAAACTCCCAATGAACTTGAAAACTTTTTAGCACCGATTTCCGCATTTAACAAACGTAGGTAATAATAATGTATCTTAATTGAAACCCTTTTCAATCATTTAAGCAATATATATTTGTGTTATAGAATAGAAATGTGAGCATTATTTATTAGATTTCGGTCCACTGAAGTGAAATGATAGGAGGGATCAATATCGCTGTTACAGTCCATTAGAAACGAGAAAGAACAAACGAGAGCTCATACTGTTACATTACATGTTTAGACACATTTATTTCACTTTGATATCTTTGCAATATTTCTTAGATGTATCTCAAATCTTATTTTCTTGTATTTGAAGTACGAGTACTTACACATTTCTGTTAACATCGGATGAAGAGCCCGAACCGTAGGATATGTATGACCAGATTTATGAGTGTGGATGAAACCAAAGAAGTGTGTTTGTGATCGTAGCAGATGGGACTCTATATCAATCCCCATGGGAACAAAAAGTGACAGTATGATGATAATGAACAGCCCGGTACTTGCCAGGAAGTGGTTTTTAGCGTTCATAAATGTAATACGTATCTACCAAAACTAGACTAAATAGAAATTGGAGAAAACTCTAATGGTTTTATTCATAATGACTTATCGGAGGTTTAAACAGTAACTTTACCGGAGAGATAATAAACATTTTGTCGTAAAAAGACTATTATGAATAACAATTTTTGACAATTTTAGCGAACTTTTTAAACCTCCGATAATAAGTCATTATGAATAAGACCATAAGTCTTTATTTAATTAATGTACACATATTTGTATTGTTAAGTTGTCCTAGAAAATCAGAACCTGGAAATGTAATGTGGAATATACCTTATTAGCCTACCACTCTCCATGAAATTAATTTATAGTTATGAGTGTTTAGTTTTTCAAAGGAATCCTTGCAGTCCCACAATTAAGGACGGGCTTCCTCACCTAGTAATTGGTCTACTATTCCACGCCGACCAGGCGTAGGTACCTATTGACTTTCTTAGTTACAAATTTTCTGTATCAAATTATCTCATTGAACTACCTCTTACAGCAACCTGAGAAATAATAAGCTGTTGACCTTACGAGTATATTATTAATAACCACTTGAATGATTGATGATGATTTGCTATGCTTTTTATTAACATAATCAAATTCCACTTTTCAGTTCTGCAAAATAATTTTGCCACATAAACTACGATATTTGGAAAATATGTTAAATTCAGAAGTTATAGCAAAAGCAGCTAAAATAAGACAACAAATGGAAGCTAATTCTAATATTCAAGACAGCGGTAAAGGTTGGCCTATATTGTTGTCACAAAAATTGAATATCGAAGATAAAATTGCAAAGAATAACTTCAAACAGACAGGCCATTTAAATTATCGATACTTACCTAAATTGAAATAAGTGACGCTGACGCTGTATATTGACTTTAGTTATCTTAGAAATAAGTAAACATTAAATTAATTAATTGTAATTAGTCTATATTTTTTTCTATATATTAAGTGTGTACACATTTTATGCAGATCAACCGACCACCTAATATTAGTAGGTACGTGTTTCTGCTTACAATAGCACACTCAATAAATGTTACCTAGTAATTTAATTATTTAAACTTCACCATAATTTAGAGTACCTATATAATTATTCAGTATGCGTGCAGCTTAAAATCGTTAATTCAAAGAAATTTTATAAAATACTTCTAGACAAATAGGTTAGCTGGTACCGCTTTTTAAAATATTACCCACCTATCAAAACGCCCTCTAAAGTTGTATTTTCGGAATCTGTCCACTGCTCATCTATGAAACGTCAGGACTTTATATAGATAGGTATAGGTACTTACTTCCTGAACACCCAACCATATCAAGTTCCAGGATCTGCTGTCTGTTACTCTACGTAGAGATACTCGTATATAGAGATCATTCTTCAACTAGGTATAATGAATTTTAATAAATAAAATTTATTTTATATTAGTCTAGGTTTCTTATTCACAAAAGCCGGTCTACGTGACTTTTAACACGTTCCACAACTATTTACCAAATAAAAATATATCTGGTTCAGTTTTTAAAATAAACAAATAGGTGTGTATAAATACAAAGAGGTAGGTAGCATTATAAGATTATACGAATCAATAAACTGAGTGTCCAGTTATGAAGACCCTATCGTACCTACACTTAGTGGGGTAACTACCTAGTCTAGTCAGTCAGCAGGGATATAGATAGGGGTCAAATCAATCGCCCGCTTAAGGACCTCTCTTAAGAGTGGGTCAGGATCTGAACTTGGATAACTTTCGTTTAGAAAAATGTCAAAGGTTAGATAAAGTTTGTTAAGCTCCATTAATCCCTCAACTAGGATCAGTTGATACGATGTGGTATACCTACTTCTACCTACTGCCTGTTTAAATAAAACTACTTTTTACGGATTTAGACGCGTTTATTTGTTTTAAATTTAGTAGTAAGTATTTAGTTTGTAATTTAAAACAAATATACGCGTCTAAATCCGTAAAAAGTAGTTTTATTTAAGCAAATGAGTCGCGCAAGTGTTAGAAAATACTGCCTGTTATTAAAAGTCATCAACTTGGTCTTTGTGTAATAAAAATAATGGGTAGGTAAGTAAAAGTTCAAAAAATATTATGTCTAAAAATGGCATACTTAATATCAACTGCAAAATCTCGTACTCCTCATTTAAACAAGTTCCCCAGTGTATTTTTGAAATCCACGGTCTAATTTCAATGTAATTAATATGGAATCCTTCTAAGGAACCTTTTTCCGACAAAAAAAATCTAAACATACCTACATTAAGAAATATAATAAGAGAGACGAAATTGAAAGATTATACCTATTTGGATTTGATCATTTTTATGACAAAATAATAAAATTGTAATAACACTTTTCCCCCTACAGCGTACCGGGACGAAATTTAATTTAGTGAATTGTGTTGTCTATCAGTCGCTCTCAATTACTGGATCCAATTAATCTATTATTTAATTTAAAAAAGTAACGCTCAATTGAAATTAGAATTCGTAATTTCAAGCACAATACTTTAAATTCATTTTCTATGGTACATATATTTATTAGTTAAAATATAATATGCAAATGTTTCTACCATTTTGATACCTACGTAAAAGCGTGTGCAGTATTAATGTTACTTATAGCTTTTTTCTTTTCAACCATTAAGGACTAGGTATACCTAAGAGTACATGTAACAGCTTTGAAAACAACGCTACATTTCGTGCTGAACTAAGTGCCTATATCATCAATAGACAGAATATTATCACATTAAAAATCCACTTACGTAACCAGACCAATGGCAATAGCAATTGCGCCGCGAAGTCCTGTACAAAGTGAATTCCCATCCACTCAAACAAAATAATAAGAGCTGGGAGGACAACAAGCACACAAGGTAATCTGATATTAATGTCAATTGCTCGTAAAAGTTTTATGTCCTATAGAAATGGGATCCAATAGAGGCGTCCATATTTCTGGTCGTTCAAATAAACCTCAATTGTAAGCTGTGTAACAGAGCATTCAATAAATTTAGTCAATTCACTAAGGTTCTACACATAAATGTCTGAACAGATAAAAATTGTTCTACAAACTAAAATAATCACCAGGTAAATTCGAATTTAAAACTATATGTTACCCACGAGTCTACTCCTAGGAATACTCTTCTGGTTTGATTGTTTTAATCACAGAAAATACCTATATAGGTTTCATATTAAAAGTTACCTGTTACGAGAAAATGAATCTGCAGACTAAAGGAAGCCGTTACCAAGTACTGATTCCGCCACAAGTACCGCTTCTCTCTCTCCAGCTTCGGCACGGACAGGACACGGGCCTCTTCCACTTTTGGGAGGGATTATAATCTATTACGCCGCACTGACCAGGCGAGTTGCATAGGGCTTATATTCGAGTTTTCCGTCTCTCACAGATAATGTTGTCTGTGTGCGGTATCCCTTAGATGGCTGTCACAGCACCCTTGATAGAAAATAGGGTGGTGACACTTATATATATACGTCACCACACGGTTTAAGTACCGTTAATTGATCTCAATTATTTTAAACCAATTATGCTATCTTGTTTTACATAAACGCTTTTAACAGAAATATAGTTTTGAATAATAAATATGTTTTCCTTAACTTCAAAGAACTCTTGTAGAAAGGTCAAGTCCCAGGTGAGCAACCTAGATTAAAGGTTCACCCAGCAGTTAAATAAGTTTTAACTCCCTTTCAACATCGATAATATGTTTGTTCCCAACTACTTGGAGCAAAAATAATAATTTGTTTTTGTTGTATATACGTTTAGTCGCTTAAAAGCGTTGTTAGTGGTGAGGCTTTAGATAGGTGTCTATTGTATAAAAATTGGTCAAGTGCGAGTCGGACTCGCGCACGAAGGGTTCCGTACCATTCTACCATCTATGCAACATAAGGCAACGTTTTTAGTATCGAGCAAGAAACGGTAAAAAAATCATGTTTGTTGTATGGGAGCCTTAAATATTTATTTTATTTTATTTTTAGTATTTGTTGTTATAGCGGCAATAGAAATACATCATCTGTGAAAATTTCAACTCTCTAGCTATCACCGTTCTTGACATACAGCCTGGTGACAGACGGACGGACGGACGGACGGACAGCGAAGTCTCAGTAATAGGGTCCCGTTTTTACCCTTTGGGTACGGAACCCTAAAAAGTACTGGAAAAATTATTACGGATCTTTTTCATGTCCATACAATTTTTGTTGTAAGTAAAATATAGAGGCACACTTTTGAGATCTATCATCATCTAGATATTCATTCCTTTCCTTTAGTCATTCCTTGATTTAAAAAGATTGGAATTGAAGACGGTCATACTATTACTTATTTTACGGTTTCAGGAGTGAGCTCCTTAGAAAGGAAGTGAACAGAATAGAAATAAGTAACTACCATTTCTCATCGTTAAGATTGCGTAAACATTTCCTACAAATTAACACAAGCACATTAACTTATACATACGTTAAGGTATCAATGTATGTGTAATTTACTGTAAACAAAACAAAGGCCCTCCGTTTTCTACTCAATTAGGTAATTTTCTAACTAAATGAAACTAACTTTGACAGATGGCGCTGTCATAAAGTAAACGTCTATTTTTGTACCTCTTCATTACATTAATATTTAAAAATAGAAACAGTGACAAAACAGTTGTAAAAGTGCTATTGAAATACTTAGTGAGTAATAATATACCGTGTTCATTGTTTGTTAAATGATCCGAACAGTGCAAATTCGAAGATTGACCTATTTGAATTTACTATTCCTTGAACAGAAAAACTAAAATATTACGATATGTTTATGACAAAACATATTAACTACGTTTGTGTGAGTGAAAAACAATAAAATTCGAACAAAAACTTTAAAAAGAAACATAAAAATCACAATTTACATTTAAAAAGTTCGTTAAAATTTAAATAGTGAAAATTTTTGATCTGCTTTACTAATGCCATCTTTTGCGAAAGAATGACACAACATCCAGTCGATAAAACAGTTTACATAATAGATAACATGCACTCACCTATTTCGTTGAAGTCTTCAATAGTACAAGTGGTCGATTGCATACTACAGTCGGTCTAGGTGTAACGTACTACGAGGTGCGAGATCGAAACCTCAGTTACTACACTACACTTTTTGTGATTTCTTAGGATTGTTTCTATAAATAGTAAACATGAATGACAATGTTACACTACGAAAGCCACCCACAACAACATCAGCATCGATGGATGAATCGAATACCTCATTATTCGACACTACTATGATGAGTTTACCAAACACATCATTTCAAGACAGTGACGTAATAAACGAATATAAGGATATAATAAGCAAACTCACGACTGACTTACAAAGTGCGAATACAGAAATTGACAATCTTCTGACCGAAAACACAAGGCTAAAGTCTGATCTTGTAAAATCAAATAAACTAATAGAACTATATAAAAAAGTTGGGACATATGACTTGAAATGTCCTACCCCTAAATTAGCACGACAACTTAAAACTAGACCCCAAAGTCTAACTACTACACCAATACGAAACACAAAAAAATACGATATTAATCGGATAATTACTTCTCAAGATATGGAGAATCAACAAAAATGTAATAGTAATGCTACAAGCCCTTCAAAACCCGTCACATTGGTAAAAACTAATCACAAAATGGGAGAGATAGCAACCACGATGGTTAAGGAAAATAGTAAGAAAATAAAATCAAAGATTCTTATACTATCAGATGAACAAGGTGCAGGACTTCAAAGGGCTCTTCAGAAGTTGTTAGGCTCAAATTACACGGTATATTGCTATCAGAAGCCCGGAGCTCGATTGAGAGACATCTTATCCTCGCTAAGTAATGAAATAAATAATTTAACTAAGAAAGATTTTATAATAGTGTTAGGTGGCGTTAATGATGTAAATCCGCACGAACTACAATTTGGGCTAAATCAATTTATTTACGCTAATCCCCATACAAATATCCTAGTTAGCGAAGTTCCTTACAACAAATCACTTAACCTGTCAAGAATAAATTACTCGCTTCGTTTCATTTGTGGACAATACAAAAATGCTACATATGTTGACATGTGCTACAATATATTAATTCCAATCAAACCACGTAGGAAGCAGGTTGTCAGTGGTTATCTGTTGAAGGAAATTTTAAAGACTGAATATACAAATAAATACACACATTACAGAAATAATCTAAAATTAAGGCAGACACAAGGGTTGGATAAAAGTACACAAACTGTAGACGTAACGAACTGTAATTTTACAAACGAAGTATCAGTCAAAAGTAATCTGGACAGTAGCTACAACATTAATACTTTGCAAGACATCCCACGGCAGCAGTTTTTTCGTATTTAATGAAATTGGTATTCTACATCAAAATATTAATGGTCTTATCAACAAATCAGAACTGCTTGCTGTCTGTTTAGAATCTCTGGACTCTGAAGGTAAAACTAGCGATGTACTATGCTTCTCTGAACATAACATGGTGACGTCTGATCTGAGTTTGTTATGCATCCCAAATTATTCTCTTGCCTCTTATCATACAAGAAACACGAGACACGGCGGTACTTGTATCTTGGTTCGCAACGGAGTCAAGTATGAAGTGATTGATGAAATGTTGAAATTTAATATACCTGATGTTATTGAATGTTGTGCTATAGAATTGATCGAACACCATATAATCGTAATATGTGTCTATCGTATCCCGTCGAGCAATAAAATGAAAACGAAATTCCAATTATTTTATAATAATTTGGAAAGCATGCTTAATGCGTATTCATTACGTACCAATAAAAAAATTATTATCTGTGGAGACTTTAACATAGACATATTAAAAAACAGTCTGTATTCTAAAGAATTTATTCTGCTTCTCAAAAGATTTAATTTGAAACATGCTTTCAATACACCTACACGTCCTAGTAGTGGGTCATGTATCGATAATATTCTCTATAACATTCGCGGCTGTAAAAGTGAAATACTTGAGCTAGCTGTATCGGACCATACAGCTCAATTCATTAAATGCCCTGTTAAAAAAACATGCAGACTTGAGTACTGGTTTGTTTTTAAACGAGACTACTCAAAAACAAACATGGAAAAGTTTAAGGAATGCCTTAGTAATATTAGTTTTACAGACATTTATGAAGAAGAGAATGGTGCCAGGGCTTTTAATAAATTTCATGAATTATTTAGACTGTTTTATGACCTATGTTTTCCTAATATTAAGATAAAAATAAATAATAAAGTTAAACCGAAATGGATTAGTAATGGTGTTAGAGTGTGCAGTATGAAAAAAAGAAAGTTATTATGGGCCTATAGATTGAATCCTGACAAACGAAAAAAAGAAGCTTTTAAATGTTTCTCGAAACGTTTTAAAAAGGTGATTCACCTTACTAAGAAATCACAAAATAATTGCCACATCGAAAAGTCTGAAAACAAATCCAGAGCAACATGGCAAATTATAAATAACAAAAAACATAATTTTCCTCGGGAAGACATTACGTTTATTTTGGATTCTAATGGTAAAAAGGTGTCGGAATCACATAAAATTGCAGAATGCTTTAATAATTATTATGTTAATCAACCAAAACTTGCTCATGCCCAGTGGAAGTCACACGCAATATTTAATAGTAGTCCCTCTTCAATGTATATGTCACCAACAATCCCACAAGACATTCATGAAATTATCCAAAGTCTAAGGAACACATACAGTACTGGATATGATAATATAAACACAAAGATTGTAAAATTCGTGTCGAAAATCATTGCACCGGTATTAAGTTATTTGTTGAATTTATGCATCTTACAAGGTACTTTTCCGGAGAGCCTAAAAATTTCCATAATTACACCAATATTTAAAAAAAAATGTAAGGATGATATGTCATGTTATAGACCTATTGCACTTGTTCCCATATTTTCAAAGATTTTTGAAAAGGTTATCTATAATTCAATAAACACGTATTTTGAAGAACGTTATTTATTTGCCGACGAACAGAAAGGATTTCGCAAAAATAAATGTATTAATAAGGCTATTTATGACTTTTTAAAAATAATTATCTCTAAAGTTGACATCAAATCACCAGTATATGCGTTTTACATGGACATGACTAAGGCATTTGACTATGTAGACCACTCCATATTATTAACAAAACTATATAAGTATGGTATCAGAGGAAACTTGATAGATCTAATCCAATCTTACCTGTGTGGACGGAAACAGGCTACAAGAGTTAGTAAAGTATGTCATGAGACAAAAACTGAATGCCATTATGACTCTGATCTTAAAACTGTGCTGCTGGGAGTTCCACAGGGGAGCGTTCTCGGCCCTTTATTATTTCTTATATACATTAACGATCTCCCTACAGCAACAACATACCCAATGGTTATGTTCGCTGATGACAGTACCATCATATTTAATAACAAAATATCATCCTCATTGGAATCAGATATAAATAATAATATTAAATCAGTAATAAATTGGCTGGAACTAAATAAGTTAATAATAAATTTGGACAAAACAATGATTATGACGTTTGGACAAAGAATTAATAAAGAAATGACATTTAATATAAATTATAATAACACACAAATCAAGGAAACTACAGTGACAAAATTTCTTGGACTTTTCATAGAA
The DNA here is from genome assembly GCA_916999025.1 of Orgyia antiqua. Classification (NCBI taxonomy): domain Eukaryota; kingdom Metazoa; phylum Arthropoda; class Insecta; order Lepidoptera; family Erebidae; genus Orgyia; species Orgyia antiqua. The sequence goes on along the minus strand of OU779863.1, from coordinate 13,732,386 downwards.
AATTCCTTGACATGGAGTACACAAATTGATAAATTGTGTAAACGACTGAGCCAACATGCCTATGCTCTAAAGATACTAAATAGAACCGTAAGTAGAAAAGCAGTGCTTACAGCATATCATGGATTAGTCGCCTCTGTGTTACGATATGGCATAATATTTTGGGGAAATGCTGTGGGTAAAGATATGGTACTTAAAGCTCAAAAGCGCTGCATTCGGGCTATTTCGAATATAAAACCCAGAGACAGCTGCAAATCACACTTTAAAAAACTTGACATTTTAACAGTGCCTTGCATCTACATTTATGAGGTAGCATTATTTGTAAGAAATAACTTGGCGGAGTTTACCTCTGTTGTTAGTGCCCGCAGATGTGACAAATTATATGTAATGAAAGGTAAAACCACGTTGCTCCAAAAAAGCATAGTTGCCATGGGACCAAAAGTATATAATAAATTGCCGAAAACAATAAGATTGTTAGAAAGTTTAAATAAGTTTAAAATCGAGCTCAAAAAATTTCTGTTAAATAAATGTTATTATTCCATTGAACAATTTCTTAATGACCAAACTGATTAACATTGTATGCATTGTATGACATTTAGCTTCTTATTTTTGACATTATTTTACTATTAATTTGACAATTGTTTAAAAAAAAAAATTATAATAGTGTTTAAATTTGTATATTGTATGACATTTAGCTTCTGTTTTTGACATTAGGTACTATTTATTTGACTATTGTTTAAAAGAATGATTATTATTAGTGCTTATATTTGTACGCCATATTTTGGCAGGACATAGCAGAAATTACATTATTATTTAATACCATATTTATACCTATGTACACAAATAAATAAATTTGATTTGATTTGATTTGATTTAAATGTGTCCATTAATAATAATTAAATACACAAAACTGACTTTAATAGGTACCTAATTGGATTGGATTCGCCTCTTTCTCCACCCCGTTAACGTCCCACTGTTGGGAACGGGCTTAACTTATGAGGTTTTGTGGTTTACTGTGCCGCGCTGACCAGGCCTATTGGTTTAGTTTCAATCTCTCCGTCTCTCACAGTAGATGTTAACTGCTTATAATATCCTTTAGCTAGCTTTTGTGACGCCCTGAGGAAGAAATGGTGTGGTGAGACTTGTATTCTTAATCCGTCACCACGCGGATATGAATTTATTATAGCTTTTTTGGCATCGGTGTTATTTATAATAGTTAGTAATATTTACTTATTATAAAACACTCGTCATTTTTGTAAGTTCGTTCCTATCCCATATCTTAAAAAAAATAGTATTTGGTCTTTTTTTAGCTTATAAAGTAGCTGTGCTCGCTACTTTTTCTGTATTTATTAGGGACTTTGGGTAATCCATGTACCTTCTAAGGTCTTAGACTAGGTACCTACTCCAATATACATAAAGAAAATTTTATTATATCAGTTGCGGTTCAATGGTAATCACGCAGACATATTTACTCTCACATTTATATTATTTAGCAAAGTAGAAATTAAATCATAGACTTATAGTTTTTAAGCCGCCTTATCCTTACATACAACTAGCTATAACTAGGCATAAGTTCGATAGTAGAAGTCTTTATTCGTGTAGGTGCTATGATAAAACAGTTACTGTTTTATGACTACTCCGTGGATGTAAGATGTTTGAAAAATAAAACTTGCATGTATATTTATCCGTAGGTAGTTTGCAATGACATAAGCAGACCTTATGTATCTATGGAAACAGCCCTAGGAAAATTAAACCATGGCCCATAAAGGCGAGTTTGTGAAACCAAGCCTGACCCTGAGAGCCAAAGAGCAGGGTAGTAACAGTAAACACGGGTGAAACCACATACGATAGCTAGTAGTTACCTTCTTATAGTTATTTCTTTTCTATAATCCATACAACAGCTGCACTCTCGTTCAATCATCGGCAAGCAGTTAGGTGACAATGTTCTCGACTCCTAACTAATCAGATCGTTGGAACTATTTTTCTACAGCAATAATTAATCCCCGCAAAAAATTCTACATACAAATCTAAAGAATTCACTTTTGTAACATTAAGTACATCTAGCTTTTGGGATTTTAAAACTGCTTATAACGAAGCTTATTTTAATAACCAAGCCTGTAACACCGTGATCATCATAACGTCATGCAGTTTATCCGTGAAAGTAGGTAGAGAGCCCATCTGCTACGATCCAAACACGCTTCCTAACCGGAGATAAAGATAATTCCAAACACACTTGACGCACAAGTCTATAACAATTTTCGAATAAACAATTACTTTTGGAATCCGGAACCATAAGTACTTAGGTACTCTTAATTTCAAAGTAAGGTCCAGTAACATATTACGTACACGTAGATATTAAGTTAAGTTTTAGATTTATAGTCAAACTTATGGTATAAGTCGGTCCAGTAATGTACTAGTATTGCAGACTGGATATATAAAGAACCTGGAATAGTTGCTTGTGGTTTTTTGTCAAACATCTCTAACAAAAAGGCAAAGGTCGACGTAATTTCATTACGTTATGTTGAATTAATATTTCAAAGTTGCACATGGATAAGGATGGCAGTTTTTAGGCATTGCACAGAAAATTAACGACGAATCAAACGATAAATAACTCGATGGAGGTGTGTTGTACCCTAACAGAGACCTTATTACCATCTAGCTTTATTTTCAGACTAGTTACATCATCTTTCTTCTGCCCCTACCTCCTTTTGGGAGCGGAGTAACATTACGCCATGTTACAATGGTTTTTGGATGATTTTTACGACCAGCCGCCTGCCTCGCGTTAACCCTACTTAGGCACGTGTGCGGGTGCAATGCAAACGTGGTTCCCTCGGTCAGTTAAGCTCCATGTCATCATAATATTTTTTTATTATCACGTTATATTTATTTAATATAATATAAAAATTCTCGTGACACGGTGTTACCATACGGCATCTTCTAAAACGTTTTGACCGATTTTTATGAAATTTTATATAGGTACATATTCAGTCGTCCTGAGAATCGGCCACTATTTATTTTTCATACCGCTAAGTGATAAGGGTTGTGCACCCCTGACATTTGTATGGCACAACAACGTTTGCCGGGTCAGCTAGTAATACTATACTTACGAAAACCATAGTGTCAAAAGGTTACAAAGATTACCAATAAGCTTCAGAACAGGTGAAACTGAGATAAAATTTTCTTAGTTCTAAAACTAAAAGAACGCTTGAAAATCCTGATTATATTTTTAAATAATTGCATTGTCATCGGTCCTTGATAAGTCTGCAGAATATAGAAAAAATCAATCCGACTAATGCAAGAGGGTGAGAATCGCGTTCATAGATTCCGTTACATAGATTAATACATACCGAACTTATAAAAGGAAAAAGAGCTTGTAAGAAATCATATGGTTTAACTAAAAACAATAGATTCTCTTTCGCAACGTTTATTGGTTAATGGTAATTATGTTCCTGATCACATCGTGTTACTACAGTATATTAAGTGTCATTAGCGTTGTTATCGTGCGGATAACGGCTAAACACGGATACGTTGCTTATCATAAGCCAGGCCCATTAAACAAATTGTTAACCAAACAATATAACATATTTATCAAATCATTAAAATCGGAAAACATAATATAATATCTATGTCATTGCATTTACATAGTTGATTTATATCAATAAAATACAATATTATTTTGTGCACCGTTTAATCTATGACACTGCTCCAGTCTTTTATAATCTCTTGAGCGACATTAAAATAGAAAAAATCTCAGATCCATGGTACTTATTTGAGGCCCACTTAAATCTGACTTTAGCAATATCTAAAGCAGTTTATGAAATCAGGTACACACTAGGGCGAACATTAACCAAATAATTATTTCGTTACCTTTTCTAACTACCTACATACGCTGACACGATCAAAACTGAGTCTCTGTTAAACCATTAAGCTTTTTATGCTAAAATTTATTAAACAACTATTGCAAGCGTTAAAATACTCATTTTTAAATAATGCTTTGGAATTTAATTCAATTGTGTTACCGTAGGTAGATTCAATAAAAGCACCTTAAGAAATATCATTCCCATATATAAACAAATATATAAATTTAGACAAAATAATCCCAATATCTTATAAATAATTAATTGTACTTTAAATTACGGAAATATACAGATAATTAATACGTAAATGTAAATACTCGAAGTTGTCTTTTGTTAAAAAAATTATGATATAAAATATTTATGGATATATTTGTATTTAATACTCTGTAATTTTTTATAATATCAAATAAAAAACATAGTTAAAAAATATACATTAGTATCAAATTATTGTTTCAACATATAGGAACAAAAACAATTCTATTATAAATAAAACAACAATCGGAAGATCTAATAGTCGTTATAAATACTTAAATTACATTTCACTGTACACAGCGCCGTGTGGTGACGGTTTAAGAATACAAGTGTCACCACCCCATCTCCTACCAAGGGAGCTGTGAGAATCAGCTAAGGGATATTGGACACAGATAACATCTTCTGTGAGAGACGGAAACCTCGAAAATAAACCCTGTGCCAACACGCCTGGTCGGCGCGGCACAGTAGACCATAATCCCTCCCAAAGTGGAGGAGGCCCGTGCCCAACAGTGAGACGTAAATGGGCTGGAGAGGAGGTACACAGCGCGGTTAACCTACAAACACATATACATAAATCATTGTTATTCACTAAAATTCATCAATTATTTTACATGTCATTGATATGTAACACTATATACATTTAATACATTTAATTAGTTACTAATATTACTTGTTACTATAATAAATAAATAATAAAATTCATATAAAAGGAAGCATTTTACATAATTTAACTTGGTCTATACAAATATACATTGAGAGTGGCCAAGCGTGACATGCATGTACTAATTAAATGTAGTCCACCCTTTTGGAACATTGGAAGATGACTCCGGTCGCGTACTAGAACCAGCTGAGTAATCTAATAAACCAAATTGACTAAAATCTAGTCCATATTCGTGTAAGAGAGCACTTTCTGTTGACTTGATTTGTTCGACTTTCTGATTTTTATCACGACACTTGAGTGGATCAAAATCTTCCAGGTTTGTCGGTGAATCATCCAGTTTAATGAGATCAGAATCTGAGCCAAACGACTGAAAAAGAAATATGTGAGTTAAACAAATACAGAGCGGATCATCGCTGTTGCAGTAGTACCTTATAATACGCGTAATTCATTTCCAAAAACAATACCTAGTTTATAGGATGACTGTTGTAAATTGCAGCGACTGTATCGTTGTAACCAATATCGATAGTAGGTAGTATAACTGTGACTTGTAAACTAATTTACTTACATAACTTGAAGTTAATGGAAAGTAATGCTCAGAGCGCGCTTTTAGAATCTCAATCAAAATATTCACAGTAATATTCTTATTAGATACAATAGTGTATGTAACCAGAAATATAAACAACATGTATTAGGTACTACTATAAAATAAAAATCCATTGTATATGCATACTTATATTTAGTAACATGCAGCTGCAAGTTTAAAAGAAGCACAAACTTGGTGCCACGTGACAAACAGTGAATATATACAAGTGCGAGTAATGATTTAATACAAAAAGATACAAAATAGTAACATTTTTTCCCACTAGTTTTATTGTTATAGCCAATTTCTTAAACTGGCTATATATATGATATACGTTTACCCTTTTTTAAACGCTCTTAGAGCAATACAGATCACAAAGTGAGATTTATTTGAGCTGTGACATGCAATAACGTATCAACCCATGTTACAAACTTAAAAATGTGCCTAATTATAATACAGTTGCAAAAAGCCTCATTTATAACATCAACAATGTGAAGAACTAGTAGGTATCATGTGTAGCCACTGTTTTGGCGAAAAACGGCACTTAGTCATAATACTGGCACATACAACAACGAAACAGAACTAAAAGAAAAATATAGATGCGTTCCATTTTTAAGAGGGTACTGTACTCCTCATTTAAGTATTTGCTTTAGGTATTGCTATCCCTATTTCCGAGCGCCGCGCTGAAAGGGACAAATATAGATGAAGCGGATTTTACCTACAAATTCTTTGAAAAAAGACGTTACGTACTTCCGTTTTTTTTTTCGCGAAAGTTAAACCGATTTTAATAGTTTTTCCGTTATATTATAGATAAAGAGTATATCTATGCTTCTATCACTTTCTTTTGTGGTAAAACTACCAAATTTGTGTGATAGACGCTGCAACTTTATCTAAAGAAAACCGAAAAATGTGGGATTTTCGGATCGTCATATTTCTTTTAATTATTATGTTTTGAAAAAAGAAAGTGATAGAAGCATAGATATACTCTTTATCTATACTTATAATAAATCTGTAGAGAGGTCAATTCTGTACATGAAATATATTTCCAAAATAACTATCAGGGGGTGATTAGTGATCGATACTGATGCCAAAAATGCAATCAGTAAAATTTTTGTCTGTCTGTCCGTCTGTATGTTCCTTATAGAAACAAAAACTACTCGACGGATTTTAACGAAACTTGGTACAATTATTCTTCATACTCCTGGGCAGGTTATAGTATACTTTTCATCACGCTACAATCAATAGGAGCAGAGTAGTGAAGGGAAATGTTGGGAAAACGGGAAAAGGTGCTCCATTTTTTAAGCTTCCGTCGCGTGTGCAGCCTTAATGGTTAAAGTTACATAGAAATCATGTATGACGGAAATATTCTACATAAAATTGTCTAAAAAATATCCCGAAACAGCACATATCTATATGTTATGGTTGACTCACAATAACACGTGTAACTCCTGATAGCTTAGCAGTTCGTTCATTCTGATTATATTTGTTTACTCTTACGTTTATAATACTCTCACTCAAGCAGTAGTTAAAAATGTTGCAAAAACGGGAAAAATTTCCTAAATTCTACGCGGACGGAGTCGAGGGCAACAGCTAGTCTATAATATAACGCAAAAACTCGGTTTAACTTACGCGAAGAAAAAACGGAAGTACGATACCCATACTTTTGTATGGAGCATAATTTGGTATCGTACCGTCTTAAATATCAAAATAGTAAAAAATCTCTCATTACATATCTTTTGGTGACTAGATAGGTAAACTTGCCACACTCTGGAGGTCAGTCAGAATTGACGAAAAAGACATTCAAATATAACAGCCGCATTGACCTCAGTTAACAGTACAGTGCAAATTCATTCAGAATTTTCACAATAGGGAAAAGGGAAGCAAAAATTACTCGCAAATTTTACAGACCGTTACCTTATAAAGAAACTTTCTTGAAGAGGGAAATAAAAATATTTTGTCACTGTAGAGTTTAACCTTAGAGTATTACACCAACAAGAGCAGCTACGGACGATGTTATCTATGACACATACCTATACTACCACATCCCGGGGTGCTGAGGTAACGTAATTTTATTTGTCGCTACGCACGCCCCGCCCAAAATCAACAAATCAACTCACACACACTAAGAGAAGACAGTGTCCGTACACAATGAGTATGATCATTTCATTGTTCTTGTACCTTTATCAGCGGGGCAGTACCTTATAATCTTACCTCCTGTTGGATTAATGCTTTAAGAGTGTAACACAATTCGAGTGGCACAATCGAGTGTTTATGATTGTAATTTGTATATGAAATAATTTGTTATATTTGCCATTTTTGTAATAAATTCCTTAGATTTTTTTTAGGAATTCTGTATAATATTTGACAAAGCTTTAACTGCTTGATATAATTAACGTTATTGAATAAGCGATTTCTAGCAACTATGGTAATATTATAAAACTGAAGTTTGATTTTTTGAACACGTTAATTTCAGGAACAACTGGTCCGATTTGAAAAATTCTTTCAGTGTTGGATAGTACATTTATCGAGAAAGGCTATAGGCTATATAACATCACGCTGTTACCAAAATGTAGTACACATGGAAAACATTATCTATTTTCCAGACAACGATTTTAATTTTATATTAAAATCGTTGTCTTGTCCAGTTAACTCTAAGCTCTGCTTCTATTTCTATAGACAACATCAATATCTATTACCACCGTGCTGTTCAATTAGTTAATACAATGTAAGAGTGTATAACTACTAAGTGTGAACTAATATTAGTTAGTGTTTTAGTTAGTAGCTACATTTTACTACAGTTGTGTCGAAGAAATGAACAACTAATCATAGCAAGAGTAGATTGCGATAATAAGTGCGAGAGTAGTGCTAAATATAATCACAGACTTACGATTTTATAATGAAAGCATCTATAATGTAAAATTGTTTTATAGGTAGGCATTTCTGTTACTATGTGGATATTTTAATATACACAATTAAATTTATCGTACAGCAATTATCTTTCTTATTTCAATCTATAAGCTGTTCTAAATATTAGGAGTTACGGTCTTTAACCCGAAATTTACTTACAAGATAACTTTTTTCACCATATTTCATATAGTTTAAGTGAGTTTACCTACATGTTTCAAAAACAGTATAACTTCATGCGGTTAAAGAGCTTTAATTTGTAATACACAACCATAATCATATCCAAGTATCGTTTCTTACAATACTGATATTATAATCTTAGTATCGGCGGAGTTGGTTCAACAATACTTTTTCTTTCATCTATAGAAGTAATGGAGTTGTACAACACAACTGCTACAGACAACTTGAAGTCTGAAGAAAAGTTATGCTTTTTTGGGGTTGGTAAATGACTACACTTCACTGTATGTTACGTGAAAGTGAAATCCATATATCCATAACACAAACATATAAGCTTAGCTTGGAACCAAAGGACGTTGTGTAAAATGTCCATGAATATATATTTATTTATTTGTAATTTCATGGATTGACACATTACTCCGTGATAAAATAGCTCAATTTCATACAATGTATGATATGGAATTTGCAGCTCATCAAATAAGTTATGCTGCATATAAATAGGTATGTATTAAAATTACGTAAAATCAAACTTATTAAATACGCACATTATTTTATAAAATTAATTTAATATAATAATAAAACCTAACAATATAATTCTAATGTTACAATTAACAATTTCAATAGAACTAGTAGGAACCTTTCTATTTCATGTCAGTGGTAACTTAACAGAATGTCATATATAGTCTTTTTTAAAAGCCTTAATTTAGATTACAAAGCATAGTTGAATATCGAACAATTTATACATAATGTATAGCATAAAATTATATCACTATCACCAATAAAGCAAAACATATAAATTAATATTCATAGGCGGTAAAAATTTTGAGGAAATAACTTTAGTACCTACTAGCGATTTAATCGATATAAAGAAATAAGTCTCGTCATTTTTTAAATAACGCAATTAAAGTTTTAATATAAAAAATAGGCAATAATATAATTAAAATATAAACTATTAAGATTCACCCTCTTTATAAAAATATCATGCAATTATTAGATCTAGATTGTTATTACTAATAAGATAAAAATATGGTGCTTTGATTACAGAAATTCATAGAAATAAAAAAAATATAAATAAGGAATAAAGGACCGGATTCCTAATGTTAGACATAAAACTTATAATCATGGACTGGTATTCAATATTAAATATTACGTAAATATTATATTAGAGTAAAACATCGTGAGTTAGAGCAAACGTTTGTTTCAATTCATTCACGTAAAGAATGCTAGAAATTTCTCTTTTAATACAAGGTACAAAATTGATATGATTACAAATGTGCATATCACAATTACCTCTTGAATTTTCGCCTTGTATGGAGAGAGGTTGGTATCGGGCCGTGGAAGGAGTCTGGGCTTAACTCCATCGCGGCTAACTCTACTTATTGAAGGCGCTACAGGTTTGGATGTAGTACCGTTACAAGACTGAGATGTATTCTGTTGCGATACTTTCTTCTGGTTTGACGATAATGTCAGCTTTAACTTTGCTTTATCTTTGCCTTCTGTGAAGCGTATTGTGCTTGTATGAAAGTCTGGCGTAGTATTAACATCATTTTTAGTGATGTTACTGACAAAGTGTGTATTATTCGTAGAAGTTGTCGTAGAACGCGGCGGCGGCGTGGGTGCCTCTGATAAATCTATTAGTTTCCTCGTGAAAATAATTGGATAACGGACTGGGAGTTGGGGACGTTCCGGTAACCGGGGTGGGACACATGGTGACAGTGTTTTCTGTAAAAAAAAATGAAATAATGTGCCAAAGTGCTCCTAAGAGCTTACATGCTAGTAACGCATTCACATGGTACTAAACACATAATGGTAATACAACTAAGCACGGTACAAGGTAAGCTTATTACATGATGTCATTACATATTGTAATATGATTTTCAATGACAGCCTGATAGATACCATTTTGGAAATTGATAGAAGTTTTCTAAACATACTACTTATGAAGAACATTTTTATGTATCTGGATTCCTTTTGTTCCTCTCCTCTCCAGCCCACTTACGTCCCACTGTTGGGCACGGGCCTCCTCCACTTTGGGAGGGAATAAGGTCTACTGTACCGCGCTGACCAGGGGTGTTGGCACAGGATTTATTTTCGAGTTTTCCGTCTCTCACAGAGGATGTCATCTGTGTAAAATATCCCTTAACTGACTTTTACAGCACCCTTGGGAGGAGATGGGGTGGTGACACTTGTATAGTATGATATATTCCTTTTGTTCAAGAACTGTTTGATTATCTTCTTCTTTCCTGTCCCTCCCTTCAGCCCAGACATGTTGGCACAGAATATGTATAGAAGAATTCATCATTACGTAGTAATTGTTTTGTCTTTTTTTTTTCAATGTCAAATCAATAGAACTATAACATCTATAATTGATAGCCTTACAACCATTTCAGAATACATAAGAATGCACATTGATACACATTGCTAATTATAATCATGAATATATTTCTAAAAAGATATCTATTCTAGAACACAGCTATCGATAAACAATCAATACTTTCGAGTTGCCAATTAACATTTTTAAAGCCATGTTACAACGTAATCACGTACCCGCTTTCTTCATTCTATAAATAAATTCTACGTAACTTAATTGAACACACTCAGTCGAAATGCTTGTATAGGGAACAACCATTACAACCAATTATTCTAGTTATATGAAAATGGAAACTGAAATAACTATATTAACATGTAAAGTGGCATATCGAAAGTCTTAACTTTATATAACAAGCAAAGAGGGAACTGAAATTAAGACAAAAGCATTTGATAATGACATCTACATTGATAAAGGTGTAATATTTGTTCACTTACCGCTTTGTCTGGGAGGCTTATATCTGAATTGTGTGAACTGTTTGGTAGACTGTCGCGTCTTGTGTTTTTATTAGCAAACAGGAATTCCATTTCTGTGAGAAGATCAAGCGGTAATGCTGGTGGCGGTTCTCTAGGAGGCAATGGTTCGTGTGAAGGCGATGAATCGGACGATGAGTCGGACGACACCGGTGTCGCCGAACCACACGAAAACCTGACACAATAAATAATAATAAATAAATAAATATTCACGGACATTATACACAACGTCCTCTGGTCCCAAGCTAAGCTTATATGCTTGTGTTATGGGTACCAGAATACGGATAGAATACATATACTAATTTTCTTTTGTAAATACATACTTATGATACATAGAAAACACCCAGACGCTATACAAACATTTGTATGACATTTATGAATATCTCACAAATGATTGTCCCAAGCGGGAATCGAACCCGCGACCTCGTGAACGGCAGTCTGTTACATGAACCACTCCACCACGAAGCCCGTCAATAATAAATAACATATACCTATCATAAAACATCGCATACAACAAGAGTATAGGGATTTCACATTTTTTCTACTTTCCTTTCATGTCCCACTGTTGGGTACGAGCCTTCTCTACTTTGGGAAGGTATTTGGTTTACTATGCGACGCTGACCAGGATGTGGGCATATGGTTCAGTTTCGAGCTTTCCGTCTCTCACAGAGGATGTAGTCTGTGTACAATGTACCTACTTTTACAGCACCCGGAGAGAAAATGATGTGTTGATACTTGTATTCTTAACTCGCCACCACAGGGACAAGTTTAAAGACTTTTTTATTAGATGCTTACCTGCTATCGTCTGTAGTATTAATCGAAGAAGGCTTGGAACCAGTTCTTGGCATTTTGTTCTTCAACCCTTTTACAGCGGACTTAACATTCTTGCCTCCTTGTCGGACCTTTGAAATAAAAAAACATAATATACTAAATACCGATTTTGCTCATAATATCTTGATGCTATAAATACATGCATATAATTAATAGTAGGTTATGTAGATGAAATTGTATTGCTCTCCCAATAAGTGTGTTTTTATTAGCAGAAGCTTCCCAAATAGTGGCCACTGTGCAATTATTATACCAGAGGATTTTTACATGCTATCCTTCATAATTACAATACAATTCATTTATCCATCAATGCGGTTGTAACATGGAAGCAGCATCATATTGTGTGATCCTAAGCTGTTTGCATGCAACGTCCGCCTTTACCTTGTCTGAGCATTGACAGTTAACTTTATTTTGTACATTAATAGAGCTATTTCACACAAGAATTCCTGAGCATAAAATTTTAGGGCCAGTAGACTGTCGGTTATCATTTCGTAAAAAAGTAGGGTCGGGGGCCCCAATATCGAGGCCCTGAGCGTGTGCTCAGGTTGCTAAGTGGAGAAGACGGGTCTGGACCTTAAAATAATTTAAACTAGCAAGATTATGGTAGTTCATTATAACTTATTTATGCGCGTAACAGTGATTATATATTAGCATGCAATAAATATGCAAGTGCAGAATTTATTTTAATAGCATCTGAGATTCGTAACTTTGTGGAGTATACATTAACAATACATACTTTAATCTATACATAACAACTATTATTTACCTACTATCAATCGCGCCTAGTTATATTATAGCTTAATTTACAAGAAATATAAACCAAATTTATCAACACATATTATATGTAAGTACTTAGATAATAAATATTATAATACCTAAAAACAATAGAGTTAATTGTCAGTTACATATTGCTTGCTATAATTCATATTATTATAAATATTTTTAATCTTAATATATATATTTCTTGTGTGCGTGTGTATGTGACTGAACTCCTCCTAAACGACTGGACCGATTTTGATGAATTTTGTTGTGTGTATTCAGGGGGGTTTGAGGATGGTTTAGATTCACAATTGGCTGGACCGATTTTGATGAAATTTTTTTTACACAGAATTGTATGGCAAAACAACGTTTGCCGGCGCAGCTAGTAGTTATATAATATAATAACTTTTCATGAAATAGAATCATCACATCAAAGTCGTTAAAAGCCAGATAGATAGACGGAGTGGGTATACGTGCACGTACACATACAAATGACGTCGTAATATGTGGAATTATATAGCATGATCTTACAATGAGAAACGTCACGAAAACAATGCTGATATATTCCTACAATTTCATTCATTACTTGTGCAGTCTACATTGGACTTAACATTATAACTATGCAAAAACACTAAATGACTATTAATTGGTTTTTAGTCATTTAATTAGATTTGCGTAAAAAGGTATTAGTATGTAAGAATTAATAGTAAGTAAAGAAAAGACTTGCGATATTTATTACTGATACATCGCCATACTCCTGTCCATATCCCGTTATTCAGGGGCGGCGCAACATGACTACTTGTTCGTGTTGCAATGGGATTCGTCAGATTTTTACGACTGCCTTACGTCAAGTCAAAATTGAATTCTTCAGCAATCAAAATAATTGCTTAATTATCCAACCGTCACACAGTTGTCGATCGAATTACGCATCAAAAATAAATTTGCGATCACTATCACTAATAAAACGCGATGAGAAACATGCTCACAAAAAAATTACATTAAAATATAACTTTGATACATAATAATTAATAATAAACTGTAACAGTATAATAAAAGCAAATATTACATAAATAATTGTAAAATGATAATTATTTATCATTCCATATTTATTACATAAAAATAAATATACATAAACATACTTAGGCACAACCCAGGTAGAAACTTAGGTCATATATAATAGGAGTGGCCAACAAGTCGATCGCGATCGACCGGTCGTTCGCGCGACCAATGTTGGTCGATCACTCACAAGTTCCATGAGGGGACGCATTCAATGCCAAATGTTTCTAGTACTTGATACAGGAATGAACATGTACGGAGCTCATGCTTCAAGTAGGGAGACGTTCAGCCCGACCTCTTTTAGTAGTTTTCTACTATTTTAGTAGATTAGGAGCATGGATTTTTTATTTTAATTCCCCTGGTCAAAGATTTTAACCCATTAAATAAATATTCATGTATGTTACTGGAACTCACAAGTGTGCACAGCGGTAAAAAGCACATTGCCTAGACGTCCCCCTTCTTACCTCAGAAATAGGTCGATCGCGACTCAATTTTAAAATAAAAAGTAGATCTTATGTGCACAAAAGTTGGCCACACCTGATATATAACATGCGTATTAAGCCCACCGATATCCCATAACCATACAAAAGCATAATATTCTCTAACACTAAGTCGAGCGAGGCAATAATTTAAATAAAAGTACTTTTTTATAAAATCTATCGCGTTTATTATTGTGGTGTTTCAAAAATTTTCAAGTAAATCATTGGTACACGCACGTGGTGAACATGATCATAAAGGATTCCTCACAACTCAGCCCTAGGTGGAAGGCATAGTGGTTAAAGTAATGTGTATGCAGCCTGTACTAGCAACCTTTCGACACATAGACCTGTATTGTAATCATGTATGTAGCCATAATTTCGTTTCGAGAAGGGTTAACAATTCTTCGTTTAATTTTGGGGAGGTTTTGAGAGTGAAAAAGGACTAATTTTGCCAGTAATAGCGTCAATTTTTATTTATATCTACTAGCCCCTTGACTACCTAAGCCCGCGTTTGTAATCTTCAGAAATAAACAGGTATATAGACGTTGCAACATTGAGTATCTGCTACACGTATACTACATACTTAAAGTCAAAATTTTTTATTTCAAGTTGGCATGTTTTTCAAGCTCTTTTGAAACGTCAGAAACTAGGTGTCTGTTCCAAACGCGAATCTTATGGCGAAGAACAGACAAGAAACTCCATGGATTTTTTTTCTATTCTCTTCATACTTTTTTCTTTTTTTCAAAAATGCCATATTAATAAACGCGACAGAAATAAAAGCAGTTTTATTTATACAAAGGCATATTCTGTGAATAGTATTCTCCACCAAGTAGTATAACAGTGCACAGACATAATTTCAGACAGACAAGAGAGTTCGCTATGACTCACCGATTTAACCGCTGATTGTACTGCTGGGTTAGCCTGCAAATAGTCATATTTTAAAGCAAAAAAGAATCAACTCGTATACTTACAGCATGCATATATTAGAAGCGTAAAGCTGTAGTATTTACAAATAAACATTATTGTTAACCTCCTATATAGAGCCCCATCTGTTGACACCCATCTGTTGAGCCCCATCTATTGAACCCTACCCATTGAGCCCCATCTATTGAGTCTCGTCTATTGAGCCCTACGTATTGAGCGCCATCTATTCATTCCCATCTCCTGACAACATATAGTATATTAAACCTGTATAATTATCTTATTATCATGACACATCTTTTCATCGTATATCTATAACATATATAATACAAGACATGGCAAAAATGCCGACTACAAAAAGTAATACACATACTTTCTTAATTTTCTATATCCGATTTCATCTTATTAATGAAACTCTATAAACAACATTAGGTCATACACCTTTATTTGAAGCAGTTCCGACTAAAGTTAGTCAAATTTGTAAATTTGGTATGCATACAAAATGAAAATATACACTTGTCATTTTGCAAGAAATTTAGTTTTTTCGTGTCCTATATTACTATTATTTCGAATCACCTGAACCTTATTCTATACACAACATTCTTAGTAAACATAAAAAGGGATGTGGCCTCAACAAAATCTTTCATCTGAGGATCTGTTAGTTCTATTTTAATGTGACTCACCAGTAGTGTTAACTGAAATAACTAAAGATATTTACAATTCTACAAAAAGAATTAGGGTTTCGCGGAAAGGTAAAATGCCTTTCAAGCTTAGCTATCTAAAGTCCAATCAAGCCAAAATAACACATTTGTGTTTCAAATACCTACCATCCATACTACAGATAAAAAAATATATTTTAAAATAGCCCTATATAATCTCGCACATATTGTTATACCACCATATTATTCAACAGCATGCTACATAATATATAATCAGCAAAGCAACAAAACATATAACAGTATTTTATACAGCTACTACATACAAAATGGACCCCTGAGAATGATCTTAATTAAAAAAGCAGCCATCAATATTGACTTCACATAGAATGGATAAGGCAAAACTAGGGCTTGTATATTACTTTTTATATTAATAGGTTGTTAAATCCATAATAATAAGTACAACTTACAAAGAGCAAAAAAAAAATTCTAGAAATTGTTACTCGTAAATTTTTTTTTGACTTTTTAATTTATTAAATAGATTATTTCTTATTATGTACAACTAAAGTATCGTAATAAATCGTGGCAACTAGTATAGAAAATATAAAAACCCGAAAATGCACGATATAGTATGATTTTAAAACTTTTTGTTGTGCTAATTTCATTTTAGATGTTTTACATCACATTATTATGGTTGGATTTATCTGATAACTCAATTGCCAAATGTTAGTTTTGTAAAGTAATCATTTATAAAATGTCAATTTAAGTGTTGATCATTTAGCAAAATGAAGCATTTGTAAAGTGATCAGTAGTAAAATGATCAATAGGCGAAATCATTGTTTTACCAAACGTTGTTTGTCAAGTGTAGTTTTGCCAAATAACTTTTGGTCAAACAATCGGACACCCATTATTATACATAAAGTTATCACGTCACGGTGTTACTTGTCAAACTTCTCTGAAAAAGCTAATCCGATTTGTGTGAATTTTGTGCGCTTATCGCCTAAGCCTGTGAAGGGATCAACATCTTTTTTCATGCATAGGATAAGTATGCAAGTGAAACCTAGACTAGAAGAAGCTAGACACAGCAAGTTTTAATAATCTATTTAAATAAAATTGCCCCATCCATTCTATGTAAACATTATAAGCATTTAATATAACAAACCTGGTACATATATTACCTTATCTTTGACGGTTTTAAAGAAAGCGCCACCTTCTTTCTTAACATTCTTCGCCCAATCACGATATTGTTGTTTTAACTTCTGCCCACTACCCGTGTTCAATTTATCAGCGTATATATTACATTCCACTTCGAATTCATCGTTAAAACCTCGTCCAGAATTGAGCAAATCCAATCTTTCATCGATAAACTGCAATACAATGTTTTTTTTAACATTAATTTCTAACGCTTTTTGCACAACTCCATTATTCGTATAGTATGTATGTATGTATTTACAAAAGAAAAGAAGTATATGTATTCTATCCGTATTCTGGTACCCATAACACAAGCATATAAAGCTTAGCTTGGGACCAGAGGACGTTGTTGTGAAATGTCCATGAATATTATTATTATTATTTTATTATTCAAATAAAACCACTTTTGGCAAATAAACAAACAAAAGACAGTTGGGACTGTGTGAAAGAGAATACGAAAGAGATTTTATAATTGTAGTTTCGTGTTTTCTCACTTCGATGTTAGCATCAATTTTGGTGCATCAAAACCTTGACCTAACTTAACTATTACAGCAAATACAGTATATTTTTATTCATTGTTCATATTTATATTGATTAAAAACATTATTCTATATTACAGACTTTCTAAAACAACAAAGTTAGGTGAACGTTGCTTAACTGTTTTATTTTGGTGGGCTAACAGAATTGATACAAATGCCCCTTGGAGAAGAAATGGGGTAACACGTCAATCTGTCATACTATAGACATTAAGTCTTCCATCCATCAAAGTTGCTCCATTTACTGCTATACATTGTAACGTACCGTAACGCAGAACCTTGTGCTATCTGTTTCCGTGTGGTGACGGATTAAGAATACAAGTGTCACCACCCCATCTCCTCCCAAGGGAGCTGTAGAAGTCAGCTAAGGGATATTGCATACAGATAACATCTTCTGTGAGAGACGGACCACTCGAAAATAAACCCTGTGCCAACACGCCTGGTCAGCGCGGCACAGTAGACCATAATCCCTCTCAAAATGAAGGAGGCCCGTGCCCAACAGTGGGACGTAAATGGTCTGGAGAAGAAGAAGAAGTGCTATCTGAATCCAGCACCTACTAGCAAATAAGTAAGATTTTTTTTTAGTTGTGGTTAATCAAGCACTTTCTATAATTGTTGGTCCAAGCCTGTTGCCATGAATAACTCCAGGATTATTTTGGCTCTGAGAAGTTTGATTAATTATTAAGTTATAATACAAATAAATTCACCTGCCGAAATATTTGTGATTGTAATATTTTTTTTAGGAATGGTTGCATATGTTTTCTTGTTCGTACAAAAGCATCTGGATTGAAAGTTATCAATTGGCCGTTTTCTATTCTGTAACAAAGAAATAAAAAAAAATTATGATGATGAATTATGAATTTTATGATGAATTATAGTCATGATACTCTCAACAGGTATCTGAGGTCATCGGAGACTCTAAAACTTAAAATGCCGTAACATACCACAAATTATAACACCGAATCTTTTACGATTACTGCTATACGCTTATGGAATTCTCTACCGGAAGAAATTCAGCAATAAAATACATTGTCTACCTTTAAAATTAAAGTGAATAACTATTACCTAGACCTGCAGTCATAACTGTCGCCTATTACTATTACTATTAATATGTTATATATACTGTATGTATATATTCTGTATGTATGTGTGTATGTATATATAAATACATATAAATATACGGTAATGTAATTTTTAACACCCTTGCTCGTAAAGCTGATGTAATTCCACCGGTTTTAAATATGTAAAGCGGGCCATAACAAACGCGTGTGTTACCAAAGCAAATAGTTATGATAAAGTCCATAAAAATTTCATAACAGTATTATTTGCCATTTCAAATATGGAACTGATCGCCGCCGCACGACTCGAGCAGCGCGCTGTTGCTATTCAAATTCCGCACTAATCGCCGCGCGGCGCCAGTCGGTAGGCAGCGCTAGCGCACTGTTAAAATGGCGGGAAAGCAACAGTGTGCATTCACAGCATGGAGATTCGCCTAATTGCGACCAATGTAACGTGATTGATGATGTCCAACATTTGTTGTGGGAATGTGTAAAGTACGAAGATAAAAGAGAGGAATTATTTTCTAAATTACAACTCAATAGATATAATATGGGACTGTATCAGACCATTCTCAGTGAACCTGAGAGTGTAGGGGCTATCATGGTATACAGAATTTTCATGTTGTGATTTTTTTAATATATATTCTGTAAACAAAGATTAGGGTACGATGGGACTGTCATACCCAAAGGGTAAAAGTTCCAAAAAAAAAAGATCAAAAAAAAATAATATATATATTTGGGGTACTTAAAAACACCGTATGATTATAATAATAATTAATATAAATTTATTTCATAGTCATGTTTGTCTATATAATATAATAATTTAAAAAACTGCGCTGTAACAAAGCGGAAGTTTTTCTTTCCTTTCTAATAATTTGTGGCGCTCTTTTTAAAATTCTTCCACTTGCTACTATGGTGCCACCTTAATTTGCTGCCTTTCAGCGGACACTTTTTAATAAACTGAGATATTCCTCCTTTCTTCTAGTCTCCATGATTCACAGATTGAGTTTATTTAATGTTTTTGCAAATATGTTAAAAAACGTACGATAAACGTGCGTATTGGTTATAACATGCTCGGCTCAATTACGCCCTCAACTTCGGCTCGGGCTGAAATTCCGCCTCGCATGTTATAACAATCTTAACGCACTAATATCGTAATGTACTATTAAACTTTCTCACAAATACACACGTTATAATTATACACATGCGGTTACGAACTGCATAAACTCTTTATCACTACTATGAGCAACTAGCTGGGCAGCGATTCGCCCTGTCTAACGTCTCAAACGATACTGACTGTTATCTCTGTGGCTGTCTCGTATGTATACTCACTACAAGGTGGGGTAAACACGTGTTACAATTCTTTACGTTAACAAATCATACGTTCATATTTGTTTATTCTTATTGACGGTCCGTTATATACAATACTTACTTGATAGCATCACGGTAACCACCAATTAAACAGACTAATGCTCTCAAAAACGCCCGAGAAACAGCATCACCCAGGGCATTTTTATCACTTAATGCTTTCTTTAATGTTGTTACCTATAAAAAAACAACAATATATTAAATAAATAAAATAAAGATTAATGGACTTTTCGTAAAACGTTCTCTGGTGCCAACTTAAGCCTATTTGCTTGTGTTATCAGTACCAGAATGTGGATATGCTACCTACCGTTTTTGCATTAGACGCAGTAAAAAATAGGAAATACAGGTTTAAGAAAACGAATTTAAAAAAAAAATGTTTATGATAGCTTTTGGTTTTAGACAGCGGACTTGTATTCTTAATCCGTCACCACACGGACAAATTACCCTCTCAATATTACTGCAAACTTTAACGCTTTATAAGTAGTACTAGCTGTTGCCCGCGACTTCGTACGCGTAAAATTTATAAATTTAGCCGATTAACAAACAGAAGTTTACTATGTCAGTCGATAGGTGGCGTTGTACCGTTTTTTTAATCACACATTAACACTTAAGCTCGTCAAAGTTTCTTCAGTGACATCAACTCTTTTACACATTTAACACAATTATATTAAACACATACTTACTAAATCAGATGGAAGACTTTCTAAATCAGCGAAGGGTGATCTAAGTTCATTTGCATCTGCATCTAATACAACCACATCGCCAATCTCTGACATTCTTACATTCTGGAAGAAATTTTATGTTACAATTACTATACATCGACATTTTACACAACGTCCTCTAGTTCCAAGCTAAGCTTATATGCTTATGTTATGGGTACCAGAATCTGCATATTAGTGTCCGACCGAAAGTTTGGTTTCGGTTGGCCGAAAGCTTCGGCCAAAAATTGCGCGGCAACGGTTTGACGGCCCTGTTCGGGTATTATGAGAACATAATTTAAAAAAATAATAAAAATGTTATTAATATTTTGTCAAATTATATTAAATAAATGATTCCAACGAACTTAATATACCGTGTCTCTATTTCCTAATTAATGTAAAATAATAGGTAAAATGCACCAAATTTCAGTATTTTAAGAAATTTTATACTTGACCTCGCGAGTCTCGGTTTCGGCCGAAACTGAAGCCACGGCAGAACATTCGGATTCGGCCGGAAGACCAGTTTCGGTCGGACACTACTGCATATAATACATAAACTATTTTTCATTTGTAAATACATACTTATAATATTTACTAAACACCCAGACTCAGTACAAGCAAATAGCAATATACTTTAGTACATTATTTACATTAATTTATTCAGAAACTTATTAAAAATCCAGTCAAGTACGCGTTGAACTTTTGCTCTAACGGCTCCGTACCATTATCATAATATATTTATATTAAACCATCACAATTATATCGACTAAGCGTATCATCAATTTAAACGAAGACGTTTGTTGTATGGGAGACACTTTAAAAGTACATTATTCTGGTTTTTAGATTGTTATCACCGTTCATGAGATACAAACTAATGATGGACAGACAGATTTTAGTAATAAGTGTCTTATTTACCTTTTGTGATGGATAATTATCTTACAGATGACTATGGAAGAAAGAGAGTGAGAAAATAATGAAATAACACATTAAAACTATACATACAAATAATCCAGACTTACCTCCATTACACTTCTAGGAACTCCAATTAAAAATGGCATCGGCGCCAATAAATAATCAATTAAATGTTTTGGTAAAATTGGAATGAATATATGTTGCCATGACATTGGGAACAATGTGGCATTCGCTGCTTGTACGCAAGCTGAAAGTCTTGAAGGCTTTGTTGCTACTATCGCTACTCTGCGCTCGTGGAGTAAGGCCGCCCATAGACCAGCCATACATTTAGCATCCATAGCACTGAAGTATTCCGTTAAATTACACTGTAAATACATATTTAAAGAATTGTTAAAGAATTGCTTAGCCGAAGCTTTTGAGCGTCACATGGCTCGTATTGAGCGAAACCTGCAAAGTCGTCCAAAGGATTTCTGGAGCAGTATAAACAGTCTCAGGTCTAGAGGTGGTTTTGAAACCAATGTCACTTACAGAGGAAAGACTTGTGGTGGTATTGAGGCTGCTAAAGCATTTGCAAATCATTTTGCTAGTGTCTTTTTAGACAGATCCCCCGTGTTTGATATGGCCGTCTCCTTGGCCCAGGATGGACCGGGAGGTTTTATCAGTCTGCCCACTATTTCACCCGAGGAAATAGCCAGCAGCATTGACAGGCTGAGATCCGATGGTTCCCCTGGCCCAGATGGTTTGCCCGGTTCTGTTCTTAAGATCACTAAGGAACACCTTGTACATCCACTGCACCATATTTTTAACCTGTCGCTCAAAAATGGAAACTACCCCATCCCATGGAAGCTATCCAGAGTGACCCCCATTCCAAAAAGTAAGAACAAAATGTCTGTTGAGGAATACCGTCCTATAGCGATCTTGTGCGCCACGGCGAAAGTTTTTGAGTACATCCTACATAAGAATGTTTTTAGACAGGTGAAACAGTATTTATGCGAAGAACAACACGGTTTCAGGCCTGGCCGGTCTATAAATACTAATCTGTTGGGATTGGTTGAATATATCTCTGGCGCAATGGATCGCGGATCCCAGGTCGACGTTATATATTTCGATTTCCAGAAGGCATTCGACAAAATTGACAATGACATTCTACTTAATAAACTAGCCACTATCGGTTTTAGTTCAGGTCTTTTACGATTTTTCGCGGACTATTTGAGGGATCGACGTCAATACGTGAGATATGGTACGCATATATCGGAACCATATGACACCAGATCTGGCGTGAGCCAGGGTTCAATTATGGGGCCGCTACTCTTTCAAATAATGATAAATGATCTCCCAAGGCTACCGGCTATAGCTAAATGTCTTTTGTTCGCGGATGACCTTAAGTTGTTTCTTGAGATTAAGTCAATAAGTGATTGTGAGGATTTGCAGAATGATATTGACAAGTTATACGACTGGAGTGTTAGCAACAAGATGACGTTCAACGTTAGCAAATGTAATGTCCTTTCCTTCCATCGTAAGAGCACCTCAATTTGTTTTGATTACCAGCTGCAACGATCATCTCTAAAAAGAGTTAATGTAATCAAGGACCTAGGGGTGATATTTGACCAGAGATTAACTTTTCACGACCATGTATCTAACTTAGCTGAGGAAGCGTTCCGCTGTCTGGGTTTTGTTCTGCGGAATTCTAAGAATTTTCAAAGCCCGCAAGTGATGAGAACTCTGTACAATGCGTTAGTCAGAAGCAAACTTGAGGTGGGCGCATGTGTTTGGAATCCACACCATGTTACCTACACTCGACTACTCGAGAAGGTCCAAAAAGTATTTTTACGGGCACTTTATAAGAAAGTCTACGGTTATTACCCGTCCAGGTACCCTTCTAAATTTTTGCTTGGTCAACTTGGTTGCAATTCTCTTGAGGTGAGGAGGATTTTTATACAGTTAATCACGTCTGTTAAGGTGCTGAGAGGTTTGGTGGATTCATTGAACTTGCACGACCATCTGTGTACTCTCACCGTGCCTGATAAGCCTGGGGTTCATCGTGATAGACGTGAAAGGTTACCGGATCTGTTTCATGTCGAGTGTTGCCGCACTGTAGCACATTCTATGTCACCGCTAATTCGTGCGCGTCGACACTTTAATGCACTCCTTGCCAATGACAGCAACTTGGACATTATTGCCGATAATTGGCATATTATAGCTTCAACGCTCAAAACATATTGTGAAAATTTAATAGACCAATGGGATAGACGCAACGCCGATGTGCATGATGTGGATAATTAAATCCAACTACTTATTTCATATCTTAATATAAATGTTTGTAAAATGTATAACATTTATTTGCATGCTTCTAATATTATTTAATTTTTATTCTAATGTTATTGTGAGATAAATGTAAGTGGTTCATTCGTTTTTATCTCAATAAATAAATAAATAAAAAAATAAATAAATATAATATGTATTGAGACGAAATACCATTTTAAAATACCTAACATCAAAGTGAAAGTGAAAGCGAAAATCTTTGACACATTAAAAAAGGTTTTTAATTAGTTGGGTCTCGTGATGAACATATCTGGGTTTAAGTCCCTGTTAGGAAAAGATTATTTTTAAATATAAAATATATTTAAGGACAATGCAAGGCTGATCACACAATCAACAGGCCTTTAAAGAATTTTCTACAGGCCCCGAGCTAACTTAATCCAGCACTGTAGAGGACGTAATCCAAAAGCTTGGATAATTTTGTTATCATCTTAAGAGCATTAAACCAACAAGAGCAGTTACAAACGTGGTTCTCTTTGTCAAATATACTGTCAGGTAGAAAGAGGCTGAAGTAATGCACACAAACACTATAACAATTGCATTGCATGTACCGGACTAAATCGTCCGAATACATTGCGAAACGACACTATATTATTATGTACACTATGAGTATCATTGCTGCTCTTGTTGGTGTTGCCTGATGTCAACTCCTGTCGAATTAATGCTTCAAGGTCTCGTATTATTGGAAGGAAGTTACTTATCGCGCGTTACGAAAGGGGGCTAGACGGAAAAAATTAAGACCAAAAGTTGTAACGACACTTTTTGCTATATGCGGCGTGCGCGTGTTTCCCTGACTGTCTCTCTCTCTCGTAACATGAATAAAATAATAATATATTATTTTTTTATGAATTATTGAGTATCTATTATCTAATATATAAAATTCACGTGTCACAGTGTTAGTTACCGTACTCCTCCGAAACGGCTTGACCGATTCTTCTCAAATTTTACATACATATTCAGTAGGTCTGAGAATCGGCCAACATCTATTTTTCAAACCTTTTTGGTTTTTTTTTTGTATGGCAAAACAACGTTTGCCGGGTCAGCTAGTATTATATAAAAGTTAATTACAATTCCTTCACTAATTAATCGAAATGGACTTCGTTCCATCCGGGTGTCCCTTGACACCTCTCAAGTTTTGTATTATCAGCAATTTTTTTTACTTACATTTTCTGGAATACTTGGTAACTTGTTGCTAGGGCACTGGCACGTGAAAACACTGTGACCGCCATTGTATGTCACTTTGAGCGTATGGCCAGGCATAGGGGGACGTATTCGACATGCTTCTAAAAACAACGATAACTCTCCTTTCCCTGGACTATTTATTAGATTTGCTATACAATTCAATAACCTGAAAGAAACATTAAAAATAATATTTTTTGTCATACAAGACGGTTTACTGAACTACACGTTAATCGTGTGGCTAGGTAACTCTCTCCGGGATTGTTTTACACTCTGTTTCTTGTTTTATTTTGTTTCTTTTATTGTGTGATTTTGTCATGGATTCTAATTGTCCGAATAAAGAATATATTATTATTATTATTATAAACACTGTTAACATTATCTTTTTGTCATCGTAACACACATTTAAATAACGCATTGATAATTTGCTTAGGGTTAAGGTCATAATTTGCGTCATGTGTAGGTACAGTTAAAGTAACATAGCCAATATCTTAAATTTAGTAATCAAAGTTCAACTAAAATATTTTTTATAGCTTCGACAGAATCTCTTTTAGTTGGTACTTTTTTTCTTTTGCTTATTGCTAGGGTACATACTAAACATATCGGCGTGAGTGTGCATGTGTTTGTGTGTTTATGTATGCATGTGTGCCGACTGTATTGTATCATTACTATTCATTACCCTATAAAATAATGCCCTTCCTACACTCCTTAAAAATACAATGGGCTTTTTCTAACTGCTGAATCAAAGAATAAAAAAGAGCCAATCAGTCATGTCTATTATTTTAATTTTAAATGGACATGATTAACAATCACCAACATTTTGTATGCAAGTCTTCAAAACTACGCAACAAATCTTGATGCGGTTTTTTGAAAAACTTTTTTCTACAACGTGTTTCAGAAAGGTGTAGTCATATTTGACCATCGTTACACGTGGCCGGTGACTTGGCACAAGGCAAGGATGAAATTACAAATATTAGCTATATTATGACTTTTATAATAATAAATAATAATAATAAATATTCAAGACATTTCACACAACGACCTCTGATCCCAAAGTAAGCTATATTTCTATGCTTGTATTGTGGGTATCAGATACGGATAGACTACATATACTACTTTTCTTTTGTAAATACATACTTATAATACATAGAAAACACCCAGACGCATTACAAACATTTGTATGACATTTATGGATATCACACAAATGATTGTCCCAAGCGGGAATCGAACCCGCGACCTCGTGATCGGTAGTCCATTACATAAACCACTCCACCACGAAGCCCGTCAAAATAATAAATAACACACAATACTACTTTTCTTTTGTAAATAAAAAGTGATATAAGATGAACAGTGACAGTATATCATTGCTAAATATCTCTACTCTCATGAGGTAAAATACCAAGAATCCTGATATTTATTTAAGCATCACACAGCAAGTTGAAATCTGTATAACATGAATCATTTACCACAAATGACGTCATCACCTACTATGAATTATCATCTACATATAATAATAATTAGAATTCTGTGAACCATAACATAACTGATTTTAAGTTTTAAAAGCTCAGCAATTAATATTTTTAAGAGAATAACGATTAGGTAGACTGTTTTATTTTATACGTTGCAACACAATTGTTTAAAATAGGTATTGCAAAGTCAGCCACATTGCAATATGAAACAATAGGCATAATATTTCAAATGACTATTATGAAATACCAAAATACCTATATTGTCTACATAAAATATATCGCCAACACTTTTAAATTTTTAAGACTTTGGTTCTATTGTCGTCTATTTGATTTACCTCGTTCAAAAAAACCCGGGATACGAATTTTGACTAACTACAAGTAGGTAGGTATAGCTATAATAAGCTACCAGAGGTATCTACAAAAGATTTTAGTTAGAAGATTTCTGATTCTTAAGGAATCAACATTCTTAAGATTGTGTTACTGTTTTACAAAAATTATAGGAGGATAATAAAATTATACTGATTGCAGTGCAGTGGTAATTTTATCAACTGCCTTTCACGAGGTCGCTGTTTCGATTTCCACACAAGACTATTGCGTATAAATATTTTTTTTTAGAATTAAGAAAGAAATTGTACAAATAAAAGCCTTTCTTTTGAACCAATCTATCATTTAAAAAAAACACATCATAATCCGTTGCGAAATTCGAAAGATATAAGCTAACATAGGGACATACAAAAATGACGACATTATTCTATAGTAAGTAAAAATGTATTTGCAAAATTAAGTAGTATGTATATTAAATATATAATCTGGTATCCATTATCAAAAAACGCTGTGTAAAATGTCAATTAAAATTTGTTAGTGTTAGAAAGAAGGTTGATTGATTGATTGAAGAGAAAAAATTTGGTGTAACAAAAGCATTTGACCGATATTATCATACCTAACAGATGCATAATGTAGCAGAGATGATAAAATATCTCGTTTAAATATTGTCAATTATTTTTATGAATGGATAATATGAACGATGTCATATCGTCCACGCTAACACGATTACATCCCAGTAACATTCAATATAGGCATTTTGCTATCAGCGTATTTTGTTTCCTGTTTAACAAAGTTTGGCTCGCACAGCTTATATAGAAAATGCACTACAAGCATAAACATAAACGGTCTTATTCATAATGACTTATCCGAGGTTTAAAAGTTCGCTAAAATCGGTTCGTGAAAATTGTCAAAACTTGTTATTCATAAGACTTTTTACGCTAAAACGTTTATAATCTCTGCGATAAAATCTCCGTTTAAACCTCCCATAAGTCATTATGAATAAGACCAAAAATCTACAAGACATGATATAGAATCTAATATAAGTAGTACACAGCATGGGCACAGCCAGAATTTCGGGGAAGGGTTTCACTTCTTCACATCGATTCGGGGGGATTATTAGACAAAAACCGGTCAAGTACGAGTTCTGTTGTTATAGCATCAACTGATCATACACTGTAAAATTTTCACTCGCTAGGTATTACGGGTCCAGAGATAAAGGCTGGTGACAGAAGGACGAATGAACGGACGGACAGAAGTCTCAGAAATAGGGTGCCTTTAGTACGGAACCCTAAAAAGGACCAAATTAATGAAATAATGTCAAAAATAATTTTCTGGCAAAATTTTCTGTATTTTTGGATCGAACTCCTAAACCCCCAGATACTGCTATGATAGACAGTAATATGCAAAAAAAAATTCGTTAATTACAATCATCAGACAGACTGATCACGAAAAGCTTCTACCAATTTTAAAACAAGCAATCAAAAGTTTCATACACAGTGACCAACAGAAAAACACCAACTACACGAGCATTTGGAAGTTTTACGTCTTTGAGTTCGTTAGGGGAAAAATATTTAAAGCAAATTACAATAATGCAATGCTCACTCACTCCGTATCTTTACAGTTAAATACAGATTTAAGATAATGCAAAGTATAAACAAAGAAGTAATACTTCTTATGTGCGTAATTAACTAACTACATAATACTTTCTTTTTAAATTACACATGGCTCTAATACAACAACAGCTTATAATATAACAAATTACTTTTGCTTCTATACTTACTTATAAAATATGTCATGCCATGGTAAATGTGACAGTAACACTAATGCTGTATTTGATTTCGGATCATATCGACAGAAACAAAACGTATATTTGGAGTCCTCCGAAGTTAGTACAAATGAATAGTACTGTGCAAAGGAGCTGAAAATAAAAAAGTTCTTATTTGATATAGGTTCTAACATTAAAAAAATTTATAACGTAAATAATTTTTTTGCTAAAAATTTATCTAAATGAAATATGGATACACATTTGAATGACATGTTTTGGTTTAACATTCTCAAGATGATTGGTGTACTGCAAAGTCATTCTATATTTAAACAAAACTTTAACGAATTTTTAATATAGGAAATACATTTCTAAAGTTTTCTATAGTAACTACTGCTGGTTAAAATGACCATATTCTTTTGGATTATTACATACACTACCTATCATTACGATCATTAAAAATCAAACATTAAAATGGGTACTTAACTACATCGAAAACTCAAATGTAGCGGATGGTCCCACCAGCGGGTTGAGCCCCACGTAATGGGGCCACTTAAAAAATCTTTAAAGAACAGAAATGTCTACTTACTTTTCTAACTGGCAGGGAAATGTAAATTTTGGTATATTTTTAAGCTCCTCTTCATTTTTATATGTTTCTGGATATTTCTTTAATACATATGGTTCTCTATGCTGGTCACCTGGTGATACTTCACAAAACAACTCGAATAGGAAGCTTACAGTGTCTCTAAAAAAATACACATTTATTTTAAGGTGAAGTGAATAAAGGGCAGAGATAAGCTTAAGCATTACATTATTGATCTTATTTATAATGACTTATCGGAGGTTTAAACAATAACTTTATCGGAGAGATAATAACATTTTATCGTAAAAAGACTATTATGAATAACAACTTTTGACAATTTTAGCGAACCGATTTTTAAACCTCCGATAAGTCCATTATGATTAAGACCGTATGTGATTACGAAATTTGATTAAAATTGTTCAGTAAAAAAGTGACATACAAACAGAGTTACATTCGCATTTAAGGATTTAATAATTGTCTTACAAACGCTGCCCCGATGGGCTCCGTGATCTAGTGGTTCATGTAACCGAACGCCGTTCAGAAGGCCGCGGGTTTGATCCCCGCACAGTACAATCATTAGTATGATATTAATAAATGTCACACAAATATTTTTACTGCTAATGCGTGCGAACCCGCGGGCAGAAGCTAGTTTATTAATAAAACAAAGGTGTGCCCTTCTCAAATCATATCAGTCACAATAGTATGATAATAAATATACTGTTTACAATCATTTTTAGGGTTCCGTACCCAAAGGGTAAAAACGGGACCCTATTACTGAGACTTCGCTGTCCGTCCGTCCGTCCGTCTGTCACCAGGCTGTATCTCAAGAACGGTGATAGCTAGAGAGTTGAAATTTTCACAGATGATGTATTTCTATTGCCGCTATAACAACAAATACTAAAAATAAAATAAAATAAATATTTAAGGGGGGCTCCCATACAACAAACATGATTTTTTGGATTCCGTACCCAGTATCTCAAGAACGGTGATAGCTAGACAGTTGAAATTTTCACAGATGATGTATTTCTATTGCCGCTATAACAACAAATACTAAAAATAAAATAAAATAAATATTTAAGGGGGGCTCCCATACAACAAACATGATTTTTAGGGTTCCGTACCCAGTATGTCAAGAACGGTGATAGCTAGACAGTTGAAATTTTCACAGATGATGTATTTCTATTGCCGCTATAACAACAAATCCTAAAAATAAAATAAAATAAATATTTAAGGGGGGCTCCCATACAACAAACATGATTTTTTTACCGTTTCTTGCTCGATACTAATAACGTTGCCTTATGTTGCATAGATAATGGTACGGAACCCTTCGTGCGCGAGTCTGACTCGCACTTGACCAATTATTAATATTTTACCTGGACATAATTGCATATAAATATTGTGCCAAAGATTGCCCAATACTTGAAATTTGAAACCTATATGATAAATACTTTATATTGTAGGTTATTTAAGGTGTGGTATTTCATTTGCAATATAATTATTTTGTGTGTGTGAGTATGTGGGTGTCAAATATACATTAGTGTGTAAATAGAATTAATATAATTAAAAATTTTAGTGGTTATGCAAAAATAAAATATCACAGCTCCTTTTTGCCTAAGATATTACAGATGATATCATAATATGAGTTTTTTCAAGTTGACTGGGAGAGAGTCCCTCTATCATTGAGCATGTAAAGGGATTTTGCAATGACAACTAGTTACTACTGGATTATTAATAAAGATTTTCTTTCAGTAAATAGGATGTACATACCATTATCTACAAACAAATTACAATAAAACTAGGAAATAATATAATAGCCTAGAACTTATGAGGTCTCAAGTTCATCATTTAACCCCAGGTTATGCTAATTAATGTTTATATCTAAAGTATAAACAACAATCAGATAATACTAATTAGTGTTTACTCTTCCTACATGTGGTAAGTGATTAAACAGTGAGTAGGGTAACTTTACAACTGGTGGCCATGAATGACCAGATGTATGAGTGTGGATGAAGCCAGGGAAGTATGTTGGATTCGTAGCAGATGGTGCTCTATAAGAGACTATAGTCTCTGCCTACCCCATGGGGAAAAGGCGTGATGTTATGATGATGATAGGGTCACTTGAGCGAGTCTTTCTCCATCAGCTATTTTATATTGATTATGCCTCTAGAGCAGAGATCTCACCAACAGTTTCGAGGAGATCAACACACAACAGTTGTATGCATTGTCCTCACGTAGGTAAATGTATGAGAATTCGGTGTGAAATTTTGCTACAACCAATATTTCTTATTTATTCTATACCCCTCAAACATTGGTGTGTTTAGTTGTTAACAAGAATCTCCTACTCATACTCTGTCTAGTGGTGATCTGATATATGC
Source organism: Orgyia antiqua (assembly GCA_916999025.1). Classification (NCBI taxonomy): domain Eukaryota; kingdom Metazoa; phylum Arthropoda; class Insecta; order Lepidoptera; family Erebidae; genus Orgyia; species Orgyia antiqua. Next base: position 13,700,644 of record OU779863.1, on the reverse strand, counting down.
TTCTACATTTTCCTTTTTTTTTCAAACATAATTGACGGGCCTCGTGGTGTAGTGGTTCTGGTAACGGACTGCCAATCAAGAGGTCGCGGGTTCGATTCCCGCTCGGGACAATCATTTGTGTGATTTTTCTAATTGTCATACAAATGTTTGTACTGCGTCTGGGTGTTTCTATGTATTATAAGTATGTATTTACAAAAGAAAAGTAGTATATGTATTCTATCCATATTCTGGTACCCATAACACAAGCATATAAGCTTAGCTTGGGTCCAGAGGACGTTGTGTGAAATGTCCATGAATATTTATTATTTATTTATTTATAATTAGTTACCTACTAAAAGAAATAGGACCATCCAAAATGTACTCATAATGCACAGTGGCTCTTAGTGTGAGTTTAATAGCATGTGTAGTGTAAGATTAATGTAGTGTTAGGCATGTGTATATGTGTAGGAATGCAATTACATTAGTTTCCTTGTAAAATATGCAAAAACAATTGGTGGGATGCCTACCCTGGCAACTCATAAACATATGCAGTACCTAACCATATTTTACAAAGAACACAAAAAAATACTTTTATTGGTTTACTACTCCAAACACATAATTTCCCAACATGAAGGAAATGCCTGAATGACGAGCCTCGTGGTGTAGTGGTTCTGGTAATGGACTGCCGATCAAGAGGTTGCGGGTTCGATTCCCGCTCGGGACAATCATTTGTGTGATTTTTCTAATTGTTGTACAAATGAATCACAAATGTTTGTACTGCGTCTGGGTGTTTCTATGTATTTTAAGTATGTATTTACAAAAGTAAAGTAGTATATGTATTCTATCCGTATTCTGGTACCCATAACACAAGCATTATAAGCTTAGCTTGGGACCAGAGGACATTGTGTGAAATGTCCATGATTATTTAAAAAAAAAATGCTAAAATAGTAAGGATGAATAAGCCCTAGGCAAAAGAAAAAAAACCAATATGGTTATAAGAGCATAAATAAAAAAATTGAATTATTTTTGTTTGCATGTAACTGAGATAATATTACTTAAGAGAAAGTTTGTGATTCATGTTTGTTCAATTCAACAATGCATAGCATTGTTGAAATTGAAATAATTAGTGGATGCATATACTATTGCATACCAAGTTGAAAATAATAACATCTTAATTTAAAAAAAAACAGTACCTAAGGGTAAGTAGGTGTAAAAGTAAGTATAGATTTTTGAAACAAACAATGTAACTAAAAACAGTATAGGAAAATACTAAATAATACTGATTGACACATTATAATTTATGAATATTATATTTTTGTATAATTCATATAAGAATCTTTTAACAAAAAATATTTTTTTGGTTTTGTTTTTTGGGTGAATTTTAAACAATTTTTTAGTGTTTGTATACGCTAATAGAAACTTATTTATGAACCGTGAACTTATCACATGCACTCAACACAGGAAATTAATATCAGCGGACGACGCACTGAAGCACCTATTGACTAACTAATAAATTGCGGAAAGCGAATGTAACTCATGAAATCGAAAGGTAAATAAAACTAAAAAATTGCTTGCAAAATATTATTATATGGCTCCAAGTACCTATGTTCCGGATTTAAACTTTAATACAGGGAGCTATACTTAACTTAAAAAAGTGCTGATTGTAGTAAAATGTTCACAATTACCTTACTCTGGAACCCATGTCTCGACGTGGACCATATGAAATTTTGATTACATGTTCCACTGTAACACACTGGTAGACAACAATTTGTTTAAAAGTTCACTATTTATGAGACATCGCAAGCCATAGAAAATTATCTCCTTGTCCCATTATCCATTTTTTATGATTTTACCTCTATTTCCAAACTATTACGAAAGACTACGTACGATTGACGACGATGACCACAGACGACGATAATCAGCAATTCAGCACCACAATGATTTCTATAGAGTAGAGAGGAGTGAACCATGGAGTGAACTATTGAAAACTTAAATCTAGTAAGCACTCGATATAATAATATCGATGTTATTCCTTTTTTATGAGCAGAAACGCAAGTTTTCATATTTTTTAAACATTTAAATTACACAATAATAATATAACCTTAACTTGTATGACAAACATAGCTACATATGGTAATGAAATTATTAAGGATACTTGTAAGAAATAAACAAAATGATAGAAAATTATTTTCAAATTCCATGCAGAACTAATAACGCCGAATCAATTATCTTGAACACACTTTGGGTGTTTTAAGCTATTGCATAGCTTCTATCGAGGGCCTTGAGCGCGGTGACCGAATCCAGAAATTCCGTAACGAAAAAAAACCTCACGCTCCCCACTCCGACAGGCACGGAGGTGTGGCTTGAAGGCCGTGCATTGTCTAACGTCGTTTCTTAACGGCAGTCTTCGACACGGTGTTTGTGTGCGTGCAACTAGCAGTATTGTACGACTCTACGAAGCTCGCACGAATCGAGACGAGCTGCTCCGAAATCGGACCAATACATAAGCAGCTGTTTATGAGAAAGTATATAGGTGTATAGGTATTAATGTATTTAAGAAAAAGAAATACTGCATAAATAAAATAAATAAATAATTATAATTGCATAAGTTGATACAAAATGCTATGCAATAGCTTTACCGCGGCAGTACCCGAGTGCCACACGTCTTTTTTTTCCACAGTGCTTTCAAATATGTATTTTAAGAACGTTAGTATCTTACTGTTTGCAGTGTGGGTCACCTGATAATACTACTGCTGTTGGATTAACGCTCTATGATTTTGTGTCGCAAATTTTGTCTCGTTATTAATTCGTAATAATTTTAATTTAGTATTAAAAATATTAATTTAATAACAATAAAATACCACTTCATAGAAAGTATCAAAACTGCTTAAAACAATGTAAGTAATTAAAAAAAAAAACCTTTTGTTGATTTGTTAACGGTGGTGTAACAAATCGATCATGTACATTGATCGATTGACTATTAATATATGCCCATCATTATGTTACTTTCCACAGAGTACTATGTTGAAATCACCACAGGTTAACCTTCATCAGGTCATCTATATTATTTTACTCCATGGAGACTAGAAGAAAGGAGGAATATCTTGTATGATCAGTCATGATGGGGATCAGTCCAAAAAGTGTCCACTTGTAAACAGTAAATAACACTCACCGAAATAGCGCTAGTATAGCAAGTGGAAATGATATGAATGTAGCAGTTATAAGCAGAGTGAAGTGTGCTACTGTTGCGGTAATTCTTTAATACTATTTTCTATTTGCTATTTACAAATATTTGGCGTACTTAAAAACACCGTATAATTATTATAATAATTAATATAAATTTATTTCATAGTCATGTTTGTCTATATAATATAATAATTTAAAAAACTGCGCTGTAACAAAGCGGAAGTTTTTCTTTCCTTTCTAATAATTTGTGGCGCTCTTTTTAAAATTTTATGGTTTTTTTTTTATTGCCGCTTTTCCTGCCGGGCTATAATGGTGATTTGAGTTTTAGCATTACCTGGCGAGGGATGGCCCCGCTAATTGGGTCTGGACTTCTATTATTATATTATGGACCTCTTTGTGCCGGACCCAGCAGGGAAGTAGACGAGGTTAATAAAAAGTCGTTTATGGGTTAACAAGCTCATTAGTATGTTCTGCTCTTGATGGTACATAGTGCAATGAAGCCAACTGAACTAATTCGTCAAAAACTTAACTACTTTTACGTGTCCAACTGTTCAGATTAATAATAAAATTTATTAAAATATAATCGATAAACAGTTTTTATAATAGGAAAGTTGCCGAATTGTGTTGACACTAACAATTTTCCTTTTTTAGTGAAGTTTAGTTGAGTTGAGCTCGTAGAATTAATACCTACCCATATTAGGAATTATCTTATTTATTTCTTGTAGGTATCCTATTTACTAAATAAAAATACTTACCAACATTTTGTTAAATAAAAGTCATATTGTACTTTAAACAGTTTATTTAGTTCAGACCATGTTCAGACAAATGAAAAAAAATATCATCACATAGCTAACGCATTGTTGACGGCAAAACTTCAGAACAGCTGGGCAGATTTTAGTATGAAACATTTCAAAGTAGAAGTAAGAGTTTTGCAAGATAAAATAAAAAATGTGTGAATTAATAATATGTAAGATCAATAATATTATCAATACTAAGGACTCGTCTATCTTAACAGTCCAAGTAGTTTAATTAAAACTTTAGTAGTCCACAGTTACAGTATTTTATTTTTTGTCAATGTCTACTTATTGTAATAGCAACACCCAGATGCTAGACAAATCTCTGTGACAAATCAAACACAAAGAAATGTTGTGTGGGAATCAAACCCGCGACGTTGTGGACGGTAGTCAATAGCAACCACCACGGGGCTCGTCAATTAAGTATCGATAAATTTTCACTAACAAGTAGGGTAGTTATTAAATAATAAATAATCTTTAATAGTATTCCGTAAAATTTAAGAAAAAAATGAAATGTCTGCCTTTCTGCTAAGTTTAATTCAGTTTCGAATTTTAAGTACGAATTTTTCGACACTTAAAAATGTCGTATCTAGTTTAACTAGCAGGCTTTTGGTACCTATACTGCAAAACTTTCGTCAAATAAATAATAATAAATATTTGTAAAATAAATAAAATAACTATTTTTAACGTTTCATTTGTTATGTATTCCGAAAAGAACAAGAGAATTTTGGCTTTGCCAGACGCGGCGCGAGCGCTTATTGTGTATTTGCTATTGCTTGCAAAGTAAAAATCACACATAAGGCGTGACTGTTATACACACAGATCACCTTAAATGGACTCCGCACGCAAGGCAATCGACGCCTGCCAAACGTATACATTCTCGTACGGTTAGATAATGAGAAATCAGCGTGTGATTTTGCTACGACAAATTAAAATGCATTATTCAATACCCCGAAACAGGCACCTTCCTCCAACATTGGCGCATTTCTTAGTCAACAAAAATCTCGTATTCGGTGATCTGTGTATACACACCATATCCTACATACTAAAACTTATTGACACAATCTTATTTCTATACATAAACTTGAAATGCTTGTAAAAAAGGAAGGTGATTGTTAATTAACCTTTTAGACTTAAAGTTAGTAATACTAATATGAAATTAAGTGGATACAAAACATATTATTTGCTAACACACATTAACATCTAATTCGCAATGAAAACTCAATTAATCATAGGCGTAGTCAGCCCCCCGCCCCCTGCGCCAGTCTGGGCATTGAACCTTCTTCCAAAATACTAAAAATTGTACAAAAAAATACACAAAATTGTAAAAAAAATTGTACTATTTTTAGCTGCCACTACAATGAAACTAACATTCAAAAACCATCCTTAATTCGGGTCATAGTATAATTAAGAATTAGTATTCCCAATCCATGTGACATAGTAATTTGAGCTAATTCCAAACTTCACTTTTACAAGCTAAAAACAAGTACGTCTTTGGGAAGAGAAGACCTGTTTTATTAGACTATGATTCTGACTACGCCCATACTTCAAATCAATCAAGTTACCTATTTATGGTCTTTTTCATAATGACTTATTGGAGGTTTAAAAGTTCGCTAAAATAGGTTCGCGAAAATTGTCAAAACTTGTTATTCTTAATAGTCTTTTTACGCTAAAACGTAACGTACGATAAAATCTTCGTTTAAACCTCCGATAAGTCATTATGAATAAGACCATTAGTGTTTAACACATTAAGTTTATAATCACAAAAAAATTAAGTAAAGGAACATAATTATCACTATAGTTCAACTAAACTATTTATCTCTGTCTATTATTTATTTCAAACACACTTATTTTAAACTAAGAATTCCTTTTTGACAAATATAGGTACGCGTCTAAATCCGTAAAAGATAGTTTTATTTATACAAATGAGTCGCACAAGTGATAGAAAAAATAGTAATCTACTTAGTTCAAAAACTAAAAAAACACGCTTGAAATTCCTGAATATTTTTTAAAATTATTGCATTGTCATCGGTCCTTGATATATGTGCAAAATTTCAGAATAATCCAACTGCAGCAAGTGGCTAAACACTACTTTCAAAGATTCCGTTACATAGATTAATACTTTGATAGATACATACTGAACTTATATAAGCATAAATATTTGCATAAATATGGAGTTTTAATTATGATGGTAAAGAATTAAATAAATAATAAATATATATTCAGGACATTTTACACAACTTCCTCTGGTCCCAAAGTAAGCTATATTTCTATGCTTGTATTATGGGTACCAGATACGAATAGACTACATATTGTAAAGCTTCATTGCATTTGTAAAGCTTCATTGCATTTGTAATAATAATTTAAAACACATTTAATTAATTTGTTATATTTTTTATAATAAAGAAAAACTATTTCACAATCATTTTTCCAACATCCTCACTTCATGTCCTATTCCCATCTCTTCTATTCTTTTACTTTTATTTTCAAATTTTAAATTTTTTATTCTTTTTTTAAAAATATATCTTAAGTGGCCTGTATCATTGTATAGGTTATATTCAATGATCACAACCTTTACATTCTCCCCCCCTTAGAGGATAAAAAAAAAATTTTTTTTTTCAAAAAAAAAAAAAAAATTTTTTTTTCTAAGTTACAAAATACTGGACACCCTACCTAAGGTTGGAAAGCATGATAACAAACTAGGATGAACCAGATTAGATCCAGCTAGGACCTAGCTTTTCGAAGCAATACATTTCGAAAAACTTGAAAAGCAAAAAACCAACCAAAAATTGCCTTTCTAATCTTAGTCATCCGAACCATACTAACTACGATGCCCTTATATCATATCACTCTTTTCATAAAATATTAAACTACTTCATCTTTAAAATTGATTTATCCAATAATAAACAAGAGTGATAAGGCATCCTTAAAACTATCACACCAAGACACAAAGCATATATCATCAACAATCAATCAGAAAAATGTTCATCACCAAACAATTAATGCTCTTATAAAAACTATCGAGCTTCAATTATGAGGTCAGCATCATAGATCCGAAAGATATGCTAATTTAACAGCTTTCCAGCTTAATGAGAAAATTTACATAAGAAACCATTATAATTGATAGAATCCAGAGATTATCAAATTAAAATTTAAAGTATGCTCAGATAATACTCAACCTTCTTTTCAATTATTTAGGTATAATTTCTACTAAGTAATCCTGAATGCTCGGGAATGACCAATTTATTCCACATTTAGAATTCCTTCTCGTGAGATAAATTTACTAACCATTCTTCTACCACAAGTAACGTTTTAAATAATCAATCATTCTATTATCTAAGTAATTACAAACCATTCGCCAATCATTATTATCCAACTATTACCCAATAAACAAAATAAAAATATTATCAGCAACCTCTCACCATAATACAACCTCCTTCAATCTTCAACCTTTCACATTTCTCTCCTAATGAACAAATACTTTACTCTAGCACCTACTTTCCTAAATCCTATCTTATAAGTTCTATCTCTAAAATGCGTGATATCCCAAAACAGGATTCCATGACAAATAGCCTATGGCCTTACCATGTTGCATTCAAAGATATTACCCGTTGATACGACTCATCCAACTAACTCTACCAAGCCACCATCTTCGATATTACAACTCAATACAACCCATTATTATACCTATTAATCGCTCCACCTCAATACTATAATCATAATCTAGTACGAAATACTCACCATCCAATTACTATGTTAATATATTTATCTCACATTTTTAACTAAACATTCAAATTATAAATATGAAAAAATAATTAAATTTTTGATGTGGTTCCTTTTCATCGCATCTTTCTTATGTACAAATTTGCTGACGTCATTATGAAGTCTCGCCGATCCCGAACAATATGAAACACACCAAAATAAAACAATATTAGTAAATTATAATTATCACTATATATATAACCTTAATCTAATTGAATCACTAAACCAATTTACATCATTATGCAAATAATTATTGCGAACATTCTTGGTAATTTACTTCTTGGAACTCTTCCCTTAGTCTATCAAATACCTCCTGCACGCTTTTGCACGTGTCTTTAATGCCCCGGAAAAAAAGTAAGGCGTTACCCCTTAAAAATGAGGGCAATAGTGATAATTTTTCTTCTTCAGACGAGCATCTCTTGAAAGTTATTAAAGCGTAAAACATTTCTTCGAATTCATCTAGGCACTCCTGTGCGCAACCACCGAAAGTTATCGTGGCTAGTTCCATCTTAGTTATAAATAATTTATAAAAATTTAATAAAAAGATACGGCTACTTCTCTGATAATTAATATTTATCCTGTGTCGACCCTTTGCTCGTCAACACATCCCTGGGCGTAGGAGCTGATTTACCAATCGGGCCGCTATACCCGGCGCGCCTCCACCATTTGTAAAGCTTCATTGCATTTGTAAAGCTTCATTGCATTTGTAATAATAATTTAAAACACATTTAATTAATTTGTTATATTTTTTATAATAAAGAAAAACTATTTCACAATCATTTTTCCAACATCCTCACTTCATGTCCTATTCCCATCTCTTCTATTCTTTTACTTTTATTTTCAAATTTTAAATTTTTTATTCTTTTTTTAAAAATATATCTTAAGTGGCCTGTATCATTGTATAGGTTATATTCAATGATCACAACCTTTACAATATACTACTTTTCTTTTGTAAATACATACTTATAATACATAGAAAACACCCAGACGCAGTACAAACATTTGTATGACATTTATGGATATCACACAAATGATTGTCCCAAGCGGGAATCGAACCCGCGACCTCGCAGTCCATTACATAAACCACTCCACCAAGAAGCCCGCCAAGCGTGTTAAAAATGTAAGAAAATATCCTTTTTGACATTTTATATTTTTCAAGCTGTACCTAATAACTTTTCCGACGCATGACCGACGTAATATTAATAACGCTTCAAAAAACCCTAACATTATGAAGCTATATAACAAGCATAAAAGCTTAGCTTGGGACCAGAGGACGTTGTGTAAAATGTCCGTGAATATTTATTTTTTTATTATTATTTCTATGCATTATATCAGAAACTTTATGTCTGTCTTCGACAAGATTCAAAGGGGACTTCTTAGTTTAGATAGAGTATAATACTTAACTAGTGTGTATTGAAATATAAATTATACTAAACTGTAATTTTATGAAATACAAAATGCGAGGTCAAAAAAAGAAATAAAAAACGAGGTCTTCTTATTAAATTAAACACAGAAAATATCATTAAAATAACTGATTATAAATTATAATACAAAATTATTTTTAAATCAACACTAAATCAAATAAAGACATTCTTAAGTCATAATTAAGTCAAATAAAATTTACAAAAACTAAAAAACACGCTTTATTTAATCGAATTATTGTATTGTCATTGGTCTTTGACAGGTGTGCAAAATTTGAATAGAATCTGACCGTTTAAAGTGGATCAAAATAGCGTCCAAAGGAGTCGGTTACAAACATACAAACAAACATACAAGTGAAGCTAATATAAAGCGTGTAAAAATAGGAACATTTCTATTAAGTACAGCGTTAATATAATCTGCCTTTGTAGTTAAATGCAAATGAATAGCCATCTAAAATACACCATAGTTGAGTACGTTTTAGTTAAGTTAGGTTAAGTTTTTGACTGTTAGGATTGCTGTACCTAAATATTACTGAAGAATTTAGTCAAATCTTATCATCGCTATCATTACTTTCAAACATAGTAAATTATTATAAGTACCTGTAAGCACAGTTTACAAAAGTAAGTCATTACCTTATTAAATTCTGCAGACTTCTTTAGCTTTTGGTTGTACGAAAACAATATAAAGAGCACTTGTCAATTCTATAAACAACTAGTTGACCCGGCAATCGTTGTTTTGCCATACAAATGTTAGGGGTAGACAAATAATTTGAAATAAAATATTAATGCGACTATAAATATAAATGTAGGCTATCCTATCTTTCAAGTTGGGTCGAATTGCACACGGTGTGCAAATCAAATTTAAATCGGTTCAGTAGTTTAGGAGTCCATCGCGGACAAACATTGTGACACGTAATCTTTATATATATAAATCTTCTGTACGTGTGTTTGTAATTGAACTCCCGACCGATTTTGATGAAATTTTTTGTTGTTGATTTTTACACAGAAATGTATGGTAAAACAACGTTTGCCGGGACAGCTAGTTTTTATATATAGAGACTAGCTGCCCCGGCAAACGTTGTCTTGTTGAAATCGGTCCAGCCAATTGTGAATCTAAACCATCCTCAAACCCCCTTGAATACACACAACAAATTTCATCAAAATCGGTCCAGCCGTTTAGGAGGAGTTCAATGGTTGAAGAGCGTAAACATTATAGGACATGACAGTTTATAGTCGTTATGTAACCAAAAAACTATGTTATTACAGAAACTTTGATTACTGATTCAGTAAACTTTAATACTCGTATATGCGATAATTCCGTGTGGTGACGGATTAAGAATACAAGTGTCACCACCCCATCTCCTCCCAAGGGTGCTGTAAAAGTCAGCTAAGGGATACTGCACGCAGATAATATCGTCTGTGAGAGACGGAAAACTCGAAAAGAAACCCTGTGCCAACACGTCTGGTCAGCGCGGCACAGTAGACCATAATCCCTCCAAAGTGGAGGAGGCCCGTGTCCAATAGTGGGACGTAAATGGGCTGGAGAAGGAGAAGAAACTTTAAACAAATTTGTTTCTTAGAAAATATGGTGACCGTGCGACAGAGCGCTACGAATTTACCGTTTAATCTCGAGTGAACTGGTTCAATATCAAAAATTCTTTCAGTGTATGATAGTACATTTATCAAGGAAGGCTATATAACATCACGCTTCTATTGGTCATAGTGAAAATTGTAGCAAAAATAGGGAAAATTTTCTAAATTCCACTCGTACGTAATCGCGGGCAACAGCTTGTTACAAAATAACTATTATTACTATTCGAATCATTTTTACGGCGGATTTAATAATAAATATTCATGGACATTTCACACAACGTCCTCTGGTCCCAGAATACGGATATAGTACATATACTACTTTTCTTTTGTAAATACATACTTATAAAACATAGTAAACACCCAGACGCAGGACAAACATTTGTATGATAATTAGAAAAATCACACAAATAATTGACCCGAGCGGGAATCGAACCCTTGATCGGCAGTCCATTACATAAACCACTCAACCACGACGCTCGGAATTATTAATTACATATTGAACTCGGATTTATAATTACACTTTTAACATTCCTTCTCTTCTATCTTCCATTATAACCTTGTCGTTCTGCCGATGCTCGCAATGCTTAACTGATGAATAACCTGTAAAAAAATACTATATTTAATTTTAACGCTATATTTATCAAAGGCCTCCCGAAGTGACTTCAAAGAACGGGATTAAAAAACTAGAGCAATATACAGTTACTATAAAATTACAAAAGCCAACCAGACCAAGTATTTTGGCTGTAAAACAAATATACATATACATTGGTACCAATTCTAGTTGCACAACTAAACTTAACTAAAACTAAAAAATGATGTTAAAAACTCAATTTAGAAATGTTACAGGGAGTATTCTTGTTATAAACAGAGTAATACAGACTAACGATTTAAACGAATTAAGCAAAATACACAATGGTTGTTTACATGTTAGTTAAGTTTTAGCGCATCAGAATTGGCTTCATTAAAATAATTTAGAAAGAGGACATATACGTAAATAAATAACCATAAGGCAGTGCAAAATTAAAAGCCATAGATTATTTAAATAAAAATATATGGAATTTACTTGCTCGTTAATTGATAACGCCAAACCTAGGGCCGTAGAAACACCAAAATCGATTAACACCTTTTCGAGAATTTTAAAATCAATAAGTATAATATCAATAACTAAAATCGATTAAAAACACTTAAAGACGTGATGTGATTTGAAACGAAAATATTTGCCTCACAGCAAATTATAATACTTAATATATAGGATGTTCATAAATAAACACAATATATTTTTACTTACAATATATTTGTCATTAATAATTCTTAGAGATATTTTAACACAAATATTTCAATAGGATAAATAAAAACATTTCTCTTATGAGAATACAATAATAATTACAAAAGTTTCAAAAGGAATGTAATAACATGAAACTGCCAGTTTTAAATTTAATATGTAACGAACAATAAACTTTTTTAAGGTAAACTGTTAAAACAAGACAAGATATACTGCACACAGGTATAAAAAAAATACGAAGACTAAAATTTAATAAACCAGTTTAATGTTGCGATATATAGCTTGATAATAAGCTAATTTCAAATCTAACATCATTTGTGATTTTAAATCTATATAGGACACAATAATTATAGGAGTAATATTTACCAAAAATGGTATTATAATGGCCTCCCTATAATTTGGAGAAATCCTATTAATATCATAAATATGAAAGTTTGTGAATATAAATAAATAGATATAAATATTCATGGACATTTCACACAACGTGCTCTAGTCCGATAGCTTCGGACTAGAGGACGTGTTGGTCCCAAGCTAAGCTTTATATGCTTGTGTTATGGGCACCAGAATACGGATATAATACATAAACTACTTTTCTTTTGTAAATACTTACTTACTTTAACTTAATACATAGAAAACACCCAGACGCAGTACAAACATTTGTATGACATTTATGGATATCACACAAATGATTGTCCCAAGCGGGAATCGAAACCGCGACCTCGTGATCGGCAGTCCATTACATAAACCACTCCACCACGAAGCCCGTCCCGTTAATATGGATGTTTGTTCTTTTTCACGCAAAAACTACTGAATGGATTTTAATGAAACTTAAAAATTATGTAGTTTATATGTACATCAGAATAACATACATGATACTTTTCCCGAAAGAATGCAAGGTTACTGTTGGAGCAGGACACCGCTTTAAAGTGGTGTCCTAAAAAAACCTTTCACTGCCTGATTTTTTATCCTTTTTACCGCGAGTAGCACGCCGGGCACACTTAGTTTTATATAAATAACAGTTGTGATATTTAAATACTTAAATATATAAGGGGAAGGGAAGGCTAACATAAAAACCGATAGATTATTCAAGTAACAACTACAATAGTAAAATATATAGTTTGTACTGTGCAGATATAATAAGCTTAAGTATTAACTACTTATTGTGCAAATATATAGTGAAAAGGCAAGCATGATATGTTGATTAAATCAACAATATACACAAATTGACATATCACAGCCATTACTAAATTCTATAACATTGTTGAACATAAATAAGTACGTATAAGTATTTCAGCTGTAACAAAACACACAACAAAATATTATTATGTACTACTAGATATTGTACATACTAAGCGTAAAAAATACGTTATTTAATAATCAATTTTGACTACTAATATGCATATACTATAATGACAACAACAAACAAGATATTTTATCAATCAGCCTGTATATTGTATACGTTAAAATTACGTTTATAAGAAAATATTTGCTAAAATTGCAAAATTTGCCATCTATGACTAATTTAGTATGAAATCTAGTATATTATCTTTATAAGGCGTGATTTCATTATTCTTTTTAGGGTTCCGTACCTAAAGGGTAAAAACCGGACCCTATTACTGAGACTTCGCTGTCCGTCCGTCCGTCCGTCTGTCACCAGGCGGTATCTCAAGAACGGTGATAGCTAGACAGTTGAAATTTTCATAGATGATGTATTTCTATTACCACTATAACAACAAATACTAAAAATAAAATAAATAAATATTTAAGGGGGGCTCCCATACAACAAACATGATTTTTTTACCGTTTCTTGCTCGATACTAATAACGTTGCCTTATGTTGCATAGATAATGGTACGGAACCCTTCGTGAGCAAGTCCGACTCGCACTTGACCAATTTTTTTTTTCTTCTTAACAATACGATGCATTGATAAATAATAAATTAATATTCACAAATAATAATTTCCATAATAATACTGTACTAATTGACATTGATTTTGAATATTGTTTTTTTTAGAAGGGCAATTTTATTATTGATTATAAAAATATAAAATCGTATACATGATTAATAATTATACATTATTAAGTACTGTTTACATGTTTAAATATTGCAACCAATTTTATTAGAACACCTAAAGTAACTTAAAACATAAAATTTAATAGTTAAATACTGAGTCTACGCGCACAAGTAAGTTTTTGGCGTAATAGAATTGGTGTCATTATCTTATGTTCGGTGGACGGGTTATAATTGTACACAGATAACCTCCACTAGATTACATTACGAGATTTTTGTTGAAGTAAACGCATCAACGTTGCAGGACAGGACATTGGTCGTAGCAAAATCAGATGCAGAATACAATCAGTTTTCATATTATGCTCGTTAGCCTTAGAGAATAAAATCAACAAGAGTAGTTGCGTTGGCGGGGGCAGAGGTAAAACACATTAACACTTAACACAATATCATTAGTCGCGACATTAGTACCAATTCTACGCGCACAATTAAACTTAACTAAAATAATGATAGTCGATAGTGTCAATATATTAATATCTATTATTCACTATTTCGTCACACATAGTTAATTAAAATCATTAGTCTACAATACACAGCTTTTGTAATCTTCTTCTTCTCCAGCCCATTTACGTCCCACTGTTGGGCACGGGCCTCCTCCACTTTGGAGGGATTATGGACGACTGTGCCGCGCTGACCAGGCGTGTTGGCACAGGGTTTATTTTCGAGTTTTCCGTCTCTCACAGAAGAAGTTATCTGTTTGCAATATCCCTTAGCTGACTTTTACAGCACCCTTGGGAGGAGATGGGGTGGTGACACTTGTATTCTTAATCCGTCACCACACGGAAAGCTTTTGTAATAAGAAAGTTTAATTAACATTGTCAAATTGTGTTATTGACACTATCAATTTTAATTTTTTAGTTAAGTTTAGTTTAGCTTTGCGCGTAGAATCGGCACCAGTGTCTTCACACAATGAGTATAAATATTGTTCTCGTAACACATTTTCAGCAAGAGTCGCCTTATGACTACTCCTTTTGGATTTATGCTCTAAGTAGTCAGTGTATATTTTTGTGTGCGTTGATCGATGCGAGCAATCTATTGGGAGTGATCTGTGTAATTGCACTACAAATAGGTATATTTCATTCGTCAGTTTTTGGTTTACCTTGAGGAATTGTTGCTTTTCCTCTACTCTCTATTAAATAAAAGACAATTCTATGGATGACGCAGCAAACTAAAGCTCCAATACCGAACATACGGAATGTGAACCAGCCACCGTATATTCCATATAAATGACCACCGATTAGACTGCCAATTGATGTGCCAACGCCTTCAAATACAGCGCCAACTAGACCCTGAAATACGTATATCGTATATTAATACGATTAATTAATATTTAACAAATCAAATTATGGTGGAAAACAATGACTGCCGCAAGCGGGACTTGAACCCACGACCTCGGAATACCGTTCCGAAGCTCTTTCCAACTGAGCTGATTGCGGTCGTGCTTGCAACATTCAAATTAACCACCACATTTGTCACTCGGTTGAGTTTATATATATATATTTTTTTTTACGTATTACGTACGTACTTACGCTTGCGGCAGTCATTTTTTCCACCATAATTTGATTTGTTAAGTAAAGCATAGCATGTCAATTGCAAAATGAATAAATTACTTTATTAATATAATAATATATTATTAATTTATTTAATAAGTTAATTATAACTTGAAGGACTATATTGTGCTGGGTTATGATTCCTTTCCAACCCATTAACTTCCTACTGCTGAGCTCTGGCCTCTTCTAGTTTGGGAGGAATTTTGGTCTACTGTGCCGCCCTTACCAGTCGTATTGGCATAGGGTTTATTTTCGAGTTTTGTGTCTCTCACAGAGGATGTTATCAGAGAGCAATATCCCTCAGCTGACTTTTGCAGCACCCTTGGGAAAAGAAACGGGGTGACACTTGTATTCTTAATCCGTCACTACACGGACTTTGGGGTTAAAGTTAAAGAATGTTATTTTATACACTTGAGTAACTAGTCTTTTTTGATCAAATCTTCGGCCTAAGGCGTCTAGACCTATCATATACACATAACATTATAGCCTGGCAAGGGTAATAAAAACTATTGATTTAACTGTAGAATAAACCAAAGTTAATGTAATAAATATTCATGGACAATTCACACAACATCCTCTGGTCCCAAGTTAAGCTTATACACTTGTGTTATGAGTACCAGAATATGGATAGACTACATAAAATACTTTTCTTTTGTAAATAGATACTTATAATACATATTAAACAACCAGACGCAGTACACACATTTGTACGACATTTATAAATATCACACAAATAATTGTCCCGTGCGGGAATCGAACCCGCGACCTCGGGAACGACAGTCCGTTACATGAGCCACTCAACCACGAGGCCCTTTTAGTAATAAGATAAAAACTAAAAAAATATCTTTATAAATATGAGCCTTGATTCATAACGCTGCCAAATAGTTTTATTGTGACCATGGGCGTAGGCTTCAATCCTTAAGTGTTTGTGCTTTTTTTTTCTCAAAATCCGAAACAAAATATTAAGACAATCCCCGGAGTTACTAAAACCTTGAAACTATATTATGGCAACCCTAACAAAATACACCATTATACCAA
Source organism: Orgyia antiqua (assembly GCA_916999025.1). Taxonomy (NCBI): domain Eukaryota; kingdom Metazoa; phylum Arthropoda; class Insecta; order Lepidoptera; family Erebidae; genus Orgyia; species Orgyia antiqua. The sequence continues at coordinate 13,683,972 of OU779863.1, read as the reverse complement.
TATTTCAGGAGCATTAGAAATAATTATCTAGAATATGACGTCATAAGCGTCACGCCTATGTACGATGACTTTTCTTGTTTCTATCAATCAATTGAAATCTCTTTCAAAGGCAGTGAAAAATGGAATGAAAAAGCACTTATCTACTAAACCAATAGTTTTATCTGGCATTTCTCACCTGTACCGTAGTTTCCGTTCCAGGCGGGGACACAATATTAGCGTATGACGTCATCGTTGGATAAAACATACCAAAAGTTATCCCTTGTAACATCTCTATAGGTAATGTCCACCAAGCATTCGTCAAAAACGAGTATAATATAAATCTAACACCAAATGCAAATAAAACAAGACTCATCATATTAACATGGCCTAGTTTTTTAAGTAAATTACCTGAAAATAACACGTTTAATTTAATTTAAAATTAACAATTATTATAAGCAATCATGTTATTAAATAAAACTACTTTTAAGGAATTAGACGTCACCATGGTTACGAGTGATTGACTTCAAAGTCTCCGAAACGTCGGGCTAAGTTGTAAAACAAATACACGCATTTAAATCCGTAAAAAGTAGATTGATTTATTCAAATGAGTCACGCAAGTGTTAGAGAAAATTATGTTAGTAAGTAACGATTTCATTCCGGTCTGTTGAAGTCTCACTGTTAGGCACAGCACTGCACTTTGAGAGAGTTTATGGTCTCTTGTGCCGCACTAACCAGGCGTGTTGGCACAGGTTTCATTTTCGCGTTTTCAGTCTCTCACAAAGGATATTATTTGTGTACAGTATCCCTTACTTAGCTTTTACAGAACCCTGGGCAAGAAAAGTGGTGGTGTGGTGACACTTGTATTCTTAATCTGTCACAACACGGACAAGAAAAAAAAACTACAGTACCTAGACTAACAAAAAGAAACTACAGTATTTCCAAATGCTTTATTAATAATTGGTCAAGTGCGAGTCGGACTCGCGCACGAAGGGTTCCGTACCATTATCTATGCAACATAAGGCAACGTTATTAGTATCGAGCAAGAAACGGTAAAAAAATCATGTTTGTTGTATGGGAGCCCCCCTTAAATATTTATTTTATTTTATTTTTAGTATTTGTTGTTATAGCGGCAATAGAAATACATGCATATATAAGGCAATAGAAATACAGGCAATAGAAATACATGACTTTGAAAGAGAGATTAAGAAATGAAGTTATAAGATAACGTTGTGGTCTGAAAGAGGATGTAGTGACTAAGGTGGAGAAAAGTATGCTTAGGTGGTTTGGTCATGTGGAGAGGATGGATGAGAGACGCTTAACGAAAGGCATATACACGGCGAAAGTAAGTGGAAATGCTGGGAGAGGACGCCCGAGAAAAATATACTCCGATGTCATCGCTGGGATACTCCAAAAGGGGCAAGTGCGTAGCACTTACAACCGTCGGGCATGTATGACCAGTTGTATGAGTGTGGATGAAGCCAAGGAAGTGTGCTTCGATCGTGGCAGATGGCGCTCTATAGTCTCTGCCTACCCCCATGGGAAAAAGGCGTGATGTTATGATGATGATGATGATGATGATGATGATGATAGAAATACATCATCTGTGAAAATTTCAACTGTCTAGCTATCACCGTTCTTGAGATACAGCCTGGTGACAGACGGACGGACGGACGGACAGCGAAGTCTCAGTAATAGGGTCCCGTTTTTACCCTTTGGGTACGGAACCCTAAAAATGAAAATCAAAATTTTAACGGATGTGATCGCGAGCTACAACTAGTATGTAAAACACGTACATATAAGAAAGCAATATTTTAAATTAGTGACATATTATTATGACAACGCAATGGTCCATGTGGTGACGGATTAAGAATACAAGTGTGACCACCCTATTTTTTTCCCAGGGTGCTGTAAGCCGGCTAAGGAACAATAATAAATAAATATTCATGGAGATTTCCACACAACGTCCTCTGGTCCCAAGCTAAGCTTATATGCTTGTGTTATGGGTACCAGAATACGGATAGAATACATAAACTACTTTTCTTTTGTAAATACATACTTATAATACATAGAAAACACCCAGACGCAGTACAAACGCTTGTATGACATTTATGAATATCACACAAATGATTGTCCCAAGCGGGAATCGAAACCACGACCTTGTGAACGGCAGTCCAGTACATGAACCACTACGCCACGAAGCACGTCATAATAAGCAGTTAACGTTTGTTATGAAAGACGGAAGGCTCGAAACTAAACCCTGTGTCATGATTTCTGGTCAGCGCAGCACAGTAGACCATAATCCCTCCCAAAGTGGAGACGCCCAGCATTGGGACGTTAAGGGGCTGGAAAAGAAGAGAGAAGATGACAACGCAATTATACAAAATTATTACCAACTTACCGGACACAAATAAAAATGGTATTTCTCCAGCAAAAGTCTGTATAGCACTGACTAATCCTTGCAATGTTTTTATATAATCAGAACCATCACAAGTCAAGTTTGATATGTCTTCTAATAGCCAAAACAGAAATTGCCATAATAGACCAGTACATAATCCAACAGCTATTGTCCAACATAAGAACATAAATGTTGGTAAAGATGATAACAAAGTACCAACATCAGCTAATATGTTCAATGACATTTTCGTTGAATCTGTCTATAAAAAGAAAAAGAAAAAAGCTTTATTATTTAATTTCAATATTCTTTTCAGAAATTAGAATACACACTGTTAATCAAATAAAAAGAAATAGACATGGAAACCTCGTAATTTCCTTCCTTCTATCTAAATAAAGTTACAATTTTTGCATACTGCGTAAATAAATTACCTTTGTTTGTCTAAATTTAATTTCATAACTCTCTTCGGAAATTAGAATATACACCGCTAATCAAATTAAAAAAACGACACGCTTAACTCGTAATTCCCTTCCGTATAGAGTTACAATTTACCGTATAAAGTTACAATTTTTGCATACTGCGTAAATAAATTACCTTTGTTTAGACAAAATTAGTCGCAGGGTAATGTTATATAGCCTTCCTCTATAAATGAACTATCCAACACAATTAGAATTTTTCAATTCGAACCAGTATTTCCTGAGATTAGCGCGTTCAAACAAACAAACTCTTTAGCTTTATCTTATCTAATATATAAAATTCACGTGTCACAGTGTTAGTTACCGTACTCCTCCGAAACGGCTTGACCAATTTTTATGAAATTTTACAAGCATTAGTAGGTCCGAGAATCGGCCAACATAAATTTTTCAAACTTTTTTTTTTTAGTATCGCAAAACAACGTTTGCCGGGTCAGCTAGTATTATAGAATTATAGATAACTAGCTGGCCCGGCAAACGTTGTTTTGCCATACCAAAAAAATTGTAAAAAAAAAAAAATTAACTATAAACCTCACGGAGCCCGAGACCTTTCCAACGAATGCAAAACTGTGGAAATCGGTCCGTGCGTTCTGGAGTTATAGCGTCAGGAAGGAAAACCCGACTTATTTTTATATAGTAGATTATTGAATACTGACCTTCAAGAAACACGATACGGCAACATCACCGAGCATAAATACAAACATAAGTACAAATGCAACTGTATAGTCTTTATAAGCACCGTCACTAAATAAATCTATTAGTACACCAGTTAGCAGCGAGAATATACCCCAGCCAACTGACCCCCATAAACGTTGTCTACCATAATGAGACACTTTTGTACCTAAAAAGAAAAATATATCTCAAAAACCAGTCAAATACGAATTAAAACGCGCACACGAAGGGTTCGGTACCGGTATTATCATAATCATTCGTCATACCAACCCCAAACAATGGGATAAATAAATATTCACGGACATTTCGCACAACGTCCTCTAGTCCCAAGCTAAGCTTATATGATTGTGTTATGGGTACCAGAATACGGATACACTACATAAACTACTTTTCTTTTGTAAATACATACTTATGCTTATGATACATAGAAAACACCCAGACGTAGTACAAACATTTGTATGACATTTCTAAATATCACACAAATGATTGTACCACTCTCCCTGTGGTGACGGATTAAGAATACAAGTGTCACCACCCCATCTCCTTCCAAGGGTAAGGGATATTGCACACAGATAACATTCTCTGTGAGAGACAGAAAACTCGAAAATAAACCCTGTGCCAATACGCCTGGTCAGCGCAGCACAGTAGACCATAATCCCTCTCAAAGTGGAGGAGCCCGTGCCCAACAGTGGGACGTAAATGGGCTGGAGAGAGAAAGAGAGAGATAGTACCAAGCGAGAATCGAACCCGCGACTTCGTGAACAGCAGTCCGTTACATGACCACTCCACCATGAAGACCGTTGATATTTATATAGTATATCTCGGCCCTCGTGGTGTAGTTGTTCTGGTAACGGACTGCCGATCAAGAGGTCGCGGGTTCGATTCCCGCTCGGGACAATCATTTGTGTGATTTTTCTAATTGTCATACAAATGTTTGTACTGCGTCATAACACAAGCGTATAAGCTTAGCTTGGGACCAGAGGACGTTGTGTGAATGTCCATGAATATTTATTTATTTATTTATCTCAAAAACCGGTCAAGTACGAGTTAGACGTGCACACGAAGGGTTCGGTACCGGTATTATCATAATGATTCGTTTTCGCGACCCCAAATAACGGGACCCCACACAATGGGATAAAGACAGGAGGAATTTGAAGGTAAGTAGCTATTACCGTTCCAGAGATAACAGAGATAACGAGACCTCAAAAATGGGATAATGGGAATTTACTGTGGTAGCATCGACTGGTATAATATACAAGCTGAGAAAGTTTCAGCTCCCTAGCTATCACCATTTCAAAGTTACAACCAGACAGACGGACGGACAGCGAAGTATGAGTAACATGGCGGAATCTTGTTACCTCCGTCTAGCTGTCACCATCTATGATAACCTTTTGTACAAGATTTACGAGAGACTTGATATAACTTACCCAAAAGATCAAAACATATTGCATCTGCAAAGGTAACCACAACCGCTTGACCAATCCAACTAGTTATCATCAGTAAGAAAAATATCCAAAATTGAGTTGTGTACTGGTTATTATCGGCTCTACTGTCTTTTGCTGCTTCCATTATTTCGTTTACCTAATAGTATAGAACAAATTTCATTAACTCAGAGGGTTCATATTCATACAATTGTAGACACAAAAATATTGCCTAATTATTATTAAAACAAAAATGCAAGTATGACCAAATAAATGACCACAAATGAAAGGCAAGGAAAAGTGTTTAAATCGTAGCAAATGGCGCCTTATTATGCTGCCTACTCTCATAGGAAAAAGGCAAAATCATAAAATCCGTTCAAAGAGAGAAAGGGAGGGGGTGACAGAGAGGGGGAGGGAGAGAGAGAGAGAGAGATAGAGAGAGAGAGAGAGAAGGGATTTTAATATTTTATACTCACCATAACATTATCACAGCTAATATCACATGAAGATTGAAAAGCTACCGTATTGAGTTCCGAAGCACAGTATGGGTAGTGAACAGAAACTAAAACAAGTATGAAAGTTAAATATATTTATAGTAAAGAATTCAACCGATGTCGAGAATCTTAGGAAAATTCTTTCGTCATTTCGGCTAGATGGCTCTGTTTCACCGTAGTGTATGTGATTAAGCTTAAACCAATTGTATGCGATTTTTTTATTTGTCTAATCGGTTTTCAGAAGCTTCTAATAGAAAATTATTCAGTGTAAAAGTGAATATACACAAACAAATATTGCCCCATAATTTATTGAAAGGGTTCAGATTTAACAGATAGTGGGATATGCGGTTCAATTTTAAAGACATGTAAATTTAGCTTGGCTAAATCGTCCTTCATGGTCTAATAATGTATGTTAATAATATGGTATTCTTAATTCAAGTGACATAATAGTTCTAGCAAACTACAATTGTCACTACTACAAGCAATAAAACAAGTATGGTCATCCGAAAGAGAAGATCTGTTCTATTACATAGATAGACACACATAGATATTTATGTGGCTTCAAGTCAGATGAGTTACGTAGCCGTTGACACACTTTAAAGAAAACTTTGTTTCTTTAAAATTATTTCAGGAGTTTAAAAGTTGTGTATGAGAATAAAAACATTATGGTTTCTTACTTTCAGTTTACTACAATTAATTTGTAGTTGGTTTATAAATTACTCACCTCCGCCTGTATTATCCGGTACTTCTATATGATTCAAACGCATGTACACGCAATTCTGTTGAACCGTCGTTGAAGAGAGTTTAATAGCTCCAGTAAAATTCAAATGTGTAGGAAATATTTTAAAAGCTTTGGTATTTGCTTGACAATAACTTGAATCCTCAGCTTTCCACCAATCACATACATCCGTCAAACTCCATGGCGTATTAACATCAAGATCACATGATGCCTAATAATCAATTCAGACATGAGTAACGTAATTCATTGATCACATTGATACCAATTCTACGTCCGCTTTTAATAAATAGTCAATAACATAATTCGGCAATGTTAACAGAACTTGTTTTTAGAAAATCCGTATATTACAGACTAAAATTTTAATTAATTAAAATGTAGACAACAAAATAGGCAATTAGCCAAAATACGCCACATACCATTGCTTATTTTGATCATAAACTAGAATCAATTAAAAAACAGTCAGGTACGAGTTGCACTTGCCCACCAGGGTTTAAGTACCATTATTAAATAACGGCATAAGGACTTTTTGTTTGGTTTTTGTAGCATCAACTGCTATACATGAAATGTGAAAATTTCAGGTCTCTAGCTATCACCTTTCCAGACATATGGCTTGGTGATAGACGAACGATCGGAGAGCAAAGTCTCAATAATAGGGTAGAACTCTTTAAAACTAAACCAACCGATTCAAAAAAAAAAATTATGCACAAAAATTTTTCCTAATTAAAATTGAACAAATAACATAAATATATATTTTCGTAATCTCCTTTCAACTTTCTTTATTTCAGAACAAGTGTCACCACCCCATTACTTCAATAGTTGAAGCAAATAAAACTCTAAGAAACGGTAAATTCGAAACTAAGCCTTATTATGCCAACACGCCTGGTCTGCGCGGCCATAAAGCCGAGGAGTGGAGGAGACCCGTGCCCAACAGTGGTACGTTAATGGGCATGGCAAAAGACGTGATGACATCATTCTAATTTTACTTATTTTCAATATTTGAAATTATGAATTGATTAGATATTTAACTTATACGTAAGTATGTGTATATACGCAACAGACCTACAAACGTTTCTTAACTAATACACAAGATAAGATAAAATCCAAAGGTCTTTTGATCAATAAATTTTGTTTCTTGTGAAACGATTGACTATATTACAGCCTTTGTCCCATTATTTGGGATCTCGTTACTTGGTGATTATTCTGGGTCGGTATGGGGAATATATTATACAAAACGGTATGGAACCCTTAATGTGGAAGCCCAACGCGTACTTAACAGACTTTTTTGCTAATATCGTACAGCTTGTTCGTGATTCTTAGAACAGACTCCGTTTTGTTGATAAAAATAAAAAAAGCACTAAGAATTCCTTAGAACTAAATTACTGTCACAAATAATTTTATAATGTTTTGATTCATATTGAGTTTGTTTAAAATGTATCTCAAATAGTCGAATTAATTATGCACACTTATCAAGAATCCATAAAAACAGCAGTAATTGTAATAATGTAGGTAATAAATATGTAATAAATATTCATAGATATTTCACACAACGTCCTCTGGTCCCAAGCTAAGCTTATATGCTTATGTTATGGGTACCAGAATATGTATAGAATAAATATACTACTTATCTTTTGTAAATACATACTTATGACACATAGAAACACCCGGACACGGTACAAACATTTGTATGACATTTATAAATATCACATAAATAATTCTAGCGCACGGGAATCGAACTCTAGACCTCGTGAACGGCAGTCTGTTACACGAACCACTAGACCACGAAGCCAGTCGTAATTAAAAATGAATTTAATGTGAATTAATAAACAGAACATTTAAAAAAAATACTAAAACAAGGGCAGGAGAATAACGATGATAATGACCGTCTCAAAGACACAGGCTAATGACAGACGGACAGACAGACAGCGAAATCTCAGTAACAGGGTCCCATTTTATCGTATATCCGTATCAAAAATGACCGATACCTTACCAATGGCTTAAAACTGCTTATAAAACAAAGACAGGCTAACTCACCTCACAAGCAGTTCCTGGAATTTCATTGGACAAGTGTAAAAACTTCTCAGTGTTGTTAGTGGTCAATTTGTAATGTAATTTATGATTTATACAACTCATATCAAATGTACCATCCTTTATAGCACTTGTAAACTTACTATTATTACATTTTAAAGTACACGGCGCATTTACATCTAAATATCTAGCACCGAGATTACATTGAGGGCTATATTTTACACCTGAAGAAAATAAATAAGAATTAGGCCATGTTGAAAACTGTTTAGTTACTTTTTAAGACGATTTTCCTTTCAGGAAAAGAATAAATAATGATTATATATTTATTACAAATATGGCTTTCATGGACGCAGTCAACGAAAACATAAACTTGACGATTATCTCGAAATTTAAAGAAGGCAATGAGCTTTAATGCATTTCATTGATCGAACTTAACTCTAATCAATTGATTGACCGTTGAAAAAGAACAGACAAGCATCCTTATATACGGGCAATACGACTAATATTACTCATAATTTACAAGCCCTTATGCCTTTATTTGGGGTCGGGGCAACATGTTATTTTTTTCTAGTACACTAACTAATAAACAACATATCTATGTTCACTTTTTTTATCGCATATCTTTCACGCAATCTAATCTCTATTTAGTCTTTCTTTACACCTAATTGCTTCCAAATTCATTCACAGAACACTCCTAACAATCCTACTAATATTATAAAGGCGAAAGTTTGTATGTATGGATGTTTGTTACTCTTTCACGTAAAAACTACTGAATGGATTTGAATGAAACTTTACCACAATATAGCTTATACATCAGAATAACACATAGGCTACAAATTGGCTGGACCGATTTTGATGAAATTTTATTTTATACAGAATTGTATGGCAAAACAACGTTTGCCGGGGCAGCTATATTATTATAATACTTTCCAATCGTGTGAATATATGACGTGACCATACACAAACTATAATTAAATAAATAATAAATAAATATTCATGGACATTTCACACAACGTCCTCTGGTCCCAAGCTAAGCTTATATGCTTGTGTTATGGGTACCAGAATACGGATAGAATACATATACACTACACCACGAGGCCCATCTTCTTCTGTCTGTCGCTTATTCGTAAATTTTCCAGTCACTGGCATCATTTCCAGACTTCTTATAATATATTCATTTGCGTTAACACAACACTACACCTATACTAATATTATAGAGCTGAAGAGTTGGTTTGCTTGTTTGAACGCATTAATCTCAGGAACCACGCGCCCGATTTGAAAAATTCTTTCAGTGTTGGATAGTACATTTATCGAGGAAGGCTATAGGCTACATAACATCACTCTGCGACCAATAGGAACGAAGCAGTAGTGAAAAATATTGCCAAATCGGGGAAATATTTCTTAATTCCACGCGTACAGAGTCGCGGGCAACAGCTAGTAAGATAATAAAATCACTTACCATCGATGGCCACATAGTCAGCAGATATAAAGACGCGTTGATTACCAATAAATGTGACATTCGCTAGTGTTGTTAAATATTGTATATTAATTGTGTTGTTGTAACAGTATTGTGGCATTTGCCAATGTTCACATACAGTTTCCCACATATTAGGTGATGTCATATCACAGGTCATCTGTGGAAGAAAAATTTGGTTACAATCGAACGCTAAACACATTCCAATATTCCAAAGGGCCAAATACGTAGCACTTACACCAGTCGGGCATTTATGACCAGATGTATGAAGCCAAAGAAGTATGTCTGGACGGTAGCAAATGGCGCTCTAAAGTCTATGCCTACCCCCATGGGAAAAAAGCTGGATGTTATCATGGTGATAGTGATGCAGAATATCCAATCTAGATTTTAGCAACTTATTGTATTATCAGTACACTGTGACCGTTTATGCACAAAATTAAGATGTGTTAGGTTCGTAGCAGATGGCGCTCTATTGCATCTACCTACTCCCGAAGAAAAAAAGAATGAAAGTATGATGATGACGATAATGCCGGAAACTCAAATCACTTTGTAAAGGCAAAGCTATGTAACTCCCCGTAAAATACCGCCTACCCCAAGAAATAAATACCCATTGTACCAGGAGATTATAATTATTTTTTTACGGAACTTTTTTTATACATATAAATCCATGCAACTCTTTTTAAAATCAGTTATCTACACCGATCAAAGCCCTGTTGCAATCAGAAATCCTTAGAAACCCTCAATCAGACAAAAAAACAATAATAATAAAATATTTTATCATCAATGTTTTCATGTTGGTACCTAGTAAATAAAATCAGATGTATTTAGTAAAACGCTGTAGTAGCTATTTGGCCATTACAAACAGACACTTCTTTGTATAAGAAGATATAGATTTGTATCAATTTAAACTGTTGTTTAAATTAAAATGACTCATACAATTGCTTAAATTGATAGCCCAGTAAAACTTGATGATCCCAATCAAGTTTTACTGGGCTTGTCGATATGTGTTGAAAAATACTTTAGTGGAATAGTTTGAGAAAATATCAAGCACGTTACGCACTATCCGTCTTGTTGTACATCCAGCCAAGGTCATGCTCGATGCATAAAGTCCCGCGAATAGGCTTGACGTATGTCGAATTATCGACGGAACAGGCATAACTAGCTTTATTAACGGGTTGATGCATATATTATCTCTATTATCCAGGCTAAAGCTAAGGCCAGAAATAAACAAACCAATTTTATTCGTATTTGGTTTCGATATTGCAAGTGGCCATAAGAAATCTCATCACTGTTGGATAACTTACACACAATATAATAATTGAATCAGCACTTACTTGACAATTTGCGGTTGCATTTAAACTTTGATTACTCAACGCATCTACTTTACAACTGTCGATTGATCCTCCATCATCAAAACAACTTTGTAATACAGTAAAACCACTGTCACAATTTAGTTCCACACTTAAACTTCTATCCTCTGGTATTGCATAGATTGATCCAAAACTGACTATGGTAATTATTTGAAACAATATAAAAATATACTTTTGTTTTTTGTACCTGTAAAAGTAATGAGGTATAAATATTTTTATTTATAATAGAAGTTAATTTAAATAGTATATGAAACAGCCTTAAAAAAGAAGATGTAGGCTTCTTATTTTAATATTATTCGTCGCCTCAAGTATTCTAGGCAGCTTTAAAAAAAATAGACAGATACTTCGAAAAAAAATGGATCTAGCTAAACACGTGACAATATATCGTAGTAATTACTCGAACGTTTTTAGTGCCACAAATTAAGTAACAATTTCTCAACCACGAACGATACCGCTGTGCATCGTTTGCGCATATCGCTACGATTATGTTTGCGTATGTAGCAGGCCTAACTCTTAATTTAATCCATGCCCATTGCACATCCTGAAAGGTAATTTTAAGTCTCTAATAAGTACATTTACAAAGCAATAAATGACATAACATGAATAAATAATATCTTTCTTTAATCATTATGTCGGCTTACGCAACTTTACAAAGCCGTTATCTACGAAGTGAGCTAAATATATTGTACTATAAAAATCAATAGATTAAGATAAACGAATTATGTGATAAAAAAACTCCAAGATAAAGATATAACTACATCAGATTAGCAACATATTCTTTGTTAAATATTCCCGGACATTTGTATAACCGTATTTAACGTCTTCTGATCCTAAGCTAAGCTTATCTACGTGTGTTATGAATACCAGAATACAGAATATATGCTACATGAAATAGTTTAAAATCCATCCATCAACCCATGATTTTATCCATTCACTTTCAGAAATAGGCCTTCCCAAAAAACTGCACAACGTGCGATTCCGCACTATCTGCATCAAGCAGGTCCTCGTACATTTAACGATGTTGTTAACGCAGCATAAAAATTTATGTGACAAATCACTTAAGTGATTGCCCTGTGTGGGGATCGAACCCGCAACCTTATGACCGGCAACCGGTTGCCCGTTCTGACCATATTCTTTATACTAATAGGTACCTGTCAGCAATTATTCCAAATAATGGTTTAGCAATAAGACCAAAAATTGGTAATATTGTGTATATTAAACCAACTGTGGCTGAAGAAAATCCTAATTGACGTGCGTATGTCGACAAATACGGCACTAATGGAGCGGTACCTAGAAAAGGAATAAAATAGTACACATCTAAAACATTTACGAAGGTAAGAATATAGCAAAATACATTTAAATAAATTTGCAAATGACCAATTTCGCCTTAATAGTTATTTATATTTTATTTATTTATTTCATCGCTTAGCACAATAGCAAATAAATAATTTACTGTAGGTACATTATAGCCAAGCTCACACGCTATGACATAAAAGCCAGAATAAGAATACTGTACACAGCTAACATCCTCTGCGAGAGATGGAGAAGTCGAAAGTAAACCCTACGACAACACACCTGGTTAGCGCTGCACAGTAAACCATAAGGTAATGTAACTTTTGTCATAGGTAATATCTCGAACATAGTTTTCAGAAGTAAATTATACTTGAATAATAAATGTGACATGTATTCTACACTAGCTGTTGCCCGCGACTCCGTCCGCGTGGAATTTGGAAATTTTTTTTTCTCAATAAAACGTAGCCTATGTCCTTTCTCAGGGTATAAAGATGGTCTGTGCCAAATTTCATCGAAATCGGTTGAGAGGTTTAAGCGGGAAAGCGTAACAGACAGACAGAAATACTTTCGCTTTTAAAATATTAGTAGGGATTATTACTATATGTTTGTGTGTAAAATAGTGTGTGTGTTTGTGTGCAGAAATATATATTTATAAAACAAAGTGTTTGTTTAGAACATTATGTACTTATAACCTCTGAAAATTAATGAATAGTACTACAAGGTCAAATAATTATGAATAAATAGAATATTATTAAAAGTATTATAACATCTGCCTCTTCAATTACAATAAAGCCAGAGTACAGAACAATTTGCCAATGAGTTAGCCCCAGCTGAGATTTTAATGGCTATTCTATGTGCAGAACTAAACTTAAATAAAAAAATTGGTCAAGTGCGAGTCGGACTCGCGCACGAAGGGTTCCGTACCATTATCTAGGCAACGTTATTAGTATCGAGCAAGAAACGGTAAAAAAATCATGTTTGTTGTATGGGAGCCCCCCTTAAATATTTATTTTATTTTATTTTTAGTATTTGTTGTTATAGCGGCAATAGAAATACATCATCTGTGAAAATTTCAACTCACTAGCTATCACCGTTCTTGAGATACAGCCTGGTGACAGACGGACGGACGGACGGACGGACGGACGGACGGACGGACAGCGAAGTCTCAGTAATAGGGTCCCGTTTTTACCCTTTGGGTACGGAACCCTAAAAATTAAAACAGCTATTGCTGTATCTTAAATATTTGGCAATTTTTTGTGCACATTTATATTAATTATAATCGTTAGTCTTTAATAACAGTTTTTACAACAAGAAAGTTTAGTTAAAATTACGGAATTGTGTTTAATTTTTTAGTTAAGTTTAGTTGTGCACATAGAATCGGTAGCATTGTCCTTGAACTCAATATTCATAGTACATTATATTTTTATGATCTACTATTTGTCATTTATTAACTATAATAATAATAAGCCCTTTTTATTCCGAACTGATATTAAACAAATTTCGGGAATTTTCTCAAATTATTATGTACCAGATAGTATGTGTTAAATGTGTATCTCTATGTGTATCTTTGATACAGACTATACATCATATGAAATGTTATTAGCACTTACAGCCGTCGGGCATGTATGACCAGCGGCGGTATTATGAGCTTTTATTTACAGGCAGTTCACGGCGTGAATTCAACTGTCTGGCAAATTCGTATTATGAACTCAATTCTTAGTCAGTCAGTTCGCTAAACCAGTCATACATTAATATGTTTAAGGAGAAGGTACAACTAAAAGTTAAAGTACTAACTAAAAATTTTAATTTCGCTAAAAATTCGCCACTAAACAATTAGTTATTTAGTGTTACTGCATACAAATGCAACTGATTGCTTAGTGGCAAATTTTATCAAGTTTGGTAGTCTATTGTTAATTTTTTGAGGTTATAATGTGTCCTTGTGACACCGTTCATTTACCAGACTCGAGGCCCAGGTTGTGTCCCAATAACTAGTAATTTTTATTTATATTTTAATGTGTAATTTCAGCAGTCCCCAGTAAATGTAATTTTTTCATGTACGGCAAAAGGTAAAATATAGATTGGTACCAATTCTTCAATTTGACGGGCCTCGTGGTGGAGTGGTTTATATAACGGACTGCTGATCATGAGGTCTCGGGTTCGATTCCCGGTCAGGACAATCATTTGTGTGATGTTTTTAATTATCATACAAATGTTTGTACTGCGTCTGGGTGTTTACTATGTTTTATAAGTATGTATTTAATCAATCAAATAAACAAAACAAAAAGTAGTTTATGTATTATTACCCATAACACAAGCATAATAAGCTTAGCTTGGGACCAAAGGTTGTGTAAAATATCTATGAATAAAATTCTATGTGCACAACTAATCCTAACTAAAAAATGAAAACAAGTATGGTGTAATTTGAATAATTAGTTATTTCGTTGTGCTCATTTTTTTTAGAGAGGACGCCCTAGATAAATATATTTCGATGTCATCGCCGGGATATTCCAAAAGGGGCAAGTGCGTAGCACTTACAACCGTCGGGCATGTATGACCAGATGTATGAGTGTGGATGAAGCCAAGGAAGTATGCTCTGATCGTAGCAGATGGCGCTCTATAGTCTCTGCCTACCCCCATGGGAAAAAGGCGTGATGTTATGATGATGATGACATTTTGTTTTTTAAAACAACAGTTCTGTAAACATTGTCGAATTGTGTTATTGACACTGTCAATTTTCAATTTTAGTTATATTTAGTTGTGCACATAGAATTGATACCATAGTCTTTAAAATAACTTACCAGCATTAAAGAAGAAATAGTGGCCTTTTATAGGCAATAATTTTTTATTAATTTGCATTTTCGATGATAGCATTTGTAAACTGTAACAAATATATATAAGTAAGTAAGTATAAGTATATAGTCCATCTATAACTACCTATCTAAACTAATATTTTGTTTCATTGTTTGTTTAAACACGCTAATCTCAGGTCCGATTTGAAAAATTCCTTTTTTGTTAGTTATTCCATTTATATTGGAAGCTTATAGGCTATATAACATCACGCTGTGAAAAATAGGAGCGTAGGAATAGTGAAAAATGTAGGAGTCGCGGGCAACAGCTAGTCTTTAAAATAAAAGTTTATGTTTTCAATATTCAATCTATCCTTGATATCAAAGATGTTTTTCTTCTTTTTTTTGTCGTTACTTGCTTACCAATAAGCTATTAATGACAGCATTCACTACAGAAAATTTGACAGGATATAGATATCTTACTAATAAATGATAATAAAAACCTATTAGTATTTGTATATTGATTATTGAATATGGCCTTTAATAAATATTATAAATAACTAGCTGACCCGGCAAACATTGTTTTGCCATACTAAAAAAAAAGGTTTGAAAAAGAGATGATGGCCGATTCTCAGACCTAGAGGATATGTACACAAAATTTCGGTCCAGGCGTTTCGGAGGAGTACGGTAACTAACACTGTGACACGGGAATTTTATATATTAGATTTAGTAACAACATACTCTAGTTAAACAACTATTGTAAAAACTGCATTCGATTGAATATAAGTACCTAGTATCTTTTACAGTAAATTAACTATGAACATGCTACACCAATAAGAAATTTTACATCAGTTTATGATAAAAGTCAAATAAGCCAAATGAAGAGTGCTAAAGATACAAACATATTATGTTGAAATCATCAAATTTAATTTATGATTAGGGTTTTTTTTTTCCAACACAATAAATAAGACCTTTATGATAAATAAAAAATATTTTTAAAACACAATTGTTTTAAAAAAACATTTTGTGTATGCTATTAATAAATAAATGATATACCTAAATACATAAATGATACTGATATGAGTAAAATATTATTATTTTATTTTATGGAACTATGTATTAAAATATTATTAATATAGTTATATCTCAAAAAATAAACTTATAGAATGAGGTTAAGTTACAAGGTATTTTGTAAAAAAGTCTTACTTACGGAACAATCAATTCAGGAGAATAGTTCTTCCTTCAGATCAACCAAAGCATAGCTTTTAATTTAATTTACAAATTAATTGTGAAACCAGACCAGCACACCGCTAAACACAGCGTGATCGTAACACAGACAAACTAAACTAAAAAAAAATAAAAAAGAACCGTCACTCGTCAGTCAGCATAGAGTAGAGTATTATTACTAGACTAAAATAGAGAGCTTACTCCAACAATCTTATTGGCAACGTAACAACGACCTCTAGTTTTGATTTTTCACAGCATTAAATACGAACTCGTGCCATTATATGTATATTTGTGTCAGTACATATTATATTTTGGTCCCTGAGGTGACGTTTTAAGAATACACTCCCTCAGTCACGAAAACAAGCGAAACATTTTTCTATCTATAAATAAATAAATAAATATTCATGGACATTTCACACAACGTCCTCTGGTCCCAAGCTAAGCTTATATGCTTGTGTTATGGGTACCAGAATACGGATATAATACATAAACTACTTTTCTTTTGTAAATACATACTTATAATACATAGTAAATACCCAGACGCAGTACAAATATTTGTATGACAATTAAATACATCACACAAATGAATGTCCTGACCGGGAATCGAACCCGAGACCTCGTGAACGGCAGTCCGTTATATGAACCACTAGACCACGAGGCCCGGCAAAATCTATTTATCTATCGGAGTAACATAAAAATTTTGAATTGCATTCCATCAAGCCACCACTTGCACAGCTGGAACACCAATATACTAAACTAGTTCATCGACATCAACAACATTATTGGTGTAAATCTATTTTATTGCCATCTAGTTGAGATATTATGAACCAATGCTATGGATATTGCGAAAAGGAAATAGAGATGGCGCGCGGTAAAAATGCCAGATTCTGACTTTCTCCCCACTGACCATCAGTGTTACAAATTACCATTGCAAATTACCATGGAGCATGGAGACTAGAAGAAAGGAGGAATATCTCAGTATAATAAAAAGTGGCCGCTTGAAAGGCAGCAAATTAAGGTGGCGCCATAGTAGCCAGTGGAAGAATTTTAAAAAGAGCGCCACAAATTATTAGAAAGGAAAGAAAAACTTCCGCTTTGTTACAGTGCAGTTTTTAAAATTATTATATTATATAGACAAACATG
Organism: Orgyia antiqua; assembly: GCA_916999025.1. Classification (NCBI taxonomy): domain Eukaryota; kingdom Metazoa; phylum Arthropoda; class Insecta; order Lepidoptera; family Erebidae; genus Orgyia; species Orgyia antiqua. The sequence goes on along the minus strand of OU779863.1, from coordinate 13,666,484 downwards.
ACTATGAAATAAATATATATTAATTATTATTATAATTATACGGTGTTTTTAAGTACCCCAAATATTTGTAAATAGCAAATAGAAAATAGTATTAAAGAATTACCGCAACAGTAGCACACCTCACTCTGCTTATAACTGCTACATTCATATCATTTCCACTTGCTACACTAGCGCTATTTCGGTGAGTGTTATTTGCTGTATACCAGTGGTCCTGGTCACTTTTTGGACTGATCCCCCATACAAGATATTCCTCCTTACTTCTAGTCTCCATGCAAATTACAAAATTATTTTGTTACCAACATTATTTTAAAATTAAATGGAATTATTGGGAATGAATTTTCGCACACCAAAGAGTAAAATAATCTAAGCACACCACACTCACTGTCATAGCGGTGTATTGCGACGCCGCCCGATCGCATGACGGAATACCGACTCAACCTAAGTGTGGCGCTTGGCCTGGCGCACAACACCCGGTGTCGCAACACATTGACCGGGGGAGCAGGCGAGCGTCCGCTCCTTCCTCCCTGGCCTTGTTCGGCGGAGCAGCGGCCGTATTATGAGCTTTTATTCACAGGCAGTTTACGCCGTGAATTGAACTGTCTGGCAAATTCGTATTATGAACAAATTATTAGTCAGTCAGTTCGCTAAACCAGTCATACATTGGAGAAGGTACAACTAAAAGATAAAGTACTAACTAAAAATTTTCAACTATAAGTTTTATTTTTGCCATAATACCTAATTTAGCCATGCAGTTTACGGCCTGCCTGGAACTTGAATGATTTTAAAAAGCTCATAATACGCCGGCTGGCCTGCATTGGCATCTGTCTTGCATTCCCGCTCCGCAGCTTCCTTTCATAATACACCTTCGCTAAAGTCAGCGACCGTTTGCCAGCACCAGTCACTAATAGTGCTGTCAACTCCTAGGAGGTCAACTCACAACCCTAGCTCACAACAGTTCTGTGGCTCCTGTGCTTATAGTGATTTAAGTTGAGTTATACCTTTTTCAGTTTTCTTACTTAAAACTTTTCTTACTAAACTTTTCTTATTTTTTTTTCTTACTTTCTTACTTCTAGAAAGTTTTCTTACTTAAAACAGAAAAGGGATCAGAAAAAAAATGTTTTTTTTTGTCTAACCCACGTTCTTTTATCTATTAAAGTTTCCGAGATAATTTCAAATAAAGTTAGGTACCTATATAATTAACACAATATTGACAAAAATTTCGTGAATATAGATTTATATCAAGTCATATTCTGTTGTGTCTAAGCTACACACATTTTTTCGAGTTTCCTGATTTATCTACGATGGGTACGCAAGGATTTAAATAATTTACCTACTAGCTGTAGCCGGCGACATTTTGCAATAGGTGTTTTTCACTGATGTTTCATTTAAATTTGTTTCTTACATGTGAATAAAAATAAAAATTAGAATTTTATTGGCGCTGTACCTACTTATATAAAAATCAAAGTTCTTCAAAAGACTCTCGCTCTCTCCAACCCATTAACGTCCTACTGTTGTGCACGGGACTCCTCTTTGGGAGGGATTGTCAATTGTGGTCTACCATGCTGCGCTGGCCAGACGTGTTGGAATAGGGTTTATTTTCGAGATTTCCGTCCTCTGTTAAACAGAGAATATTCTTAAATCGTCACCACACAATACAAAATTAGATACAATGTGTATTATGTACGAACATACTCAAGTCATGATAGTGCCTAAATGACGCTTATCAAATTTAATAGTCTTCGTTTCCTCTTGGCGCGTCTACATAAATTATCAAACATAACGACTTCGATGAATACCTGGATATTAATTAAGATTAGGTACATATGAGCACCTATTCTCATAAAAGATTAATATCATTAGGAATTTTGTACCGTAATCAGTAGAATAGATATTTTAAAAAAATAGGATAAATTAGACATTTTTATAGTAGTTGTAGCAGTTGTTGTTGATATACGAAAACTGTAAATTTTTCAGCTCTCTAGCTATCAACTGTAGCTATGGAAAGTACTAATATATAATGACGGGCCTCGTGGTGTAGTGGTTCATTTAACGGACTGCCGATCATGAGGTCTCGGGTTCGATTCCCGGTCAGGACAATCATTTTTGTGATGTTTTTAATTGTCATACAAATGTTTGTACTGCGTCTGGGTGTTTACTATGTACCTATTATAAGTATGTATTTACAAAACAAAAGTAGTTTATGTATTATATCCGTATTCTGGTACCCATAACACAAGCATATAAGCTTAGCTTGGGACCAGAGGACGTTGTGTGAAATGTCCATGAATATTTATTTATTTATAATATTCTCTAAAACTTGCGCGACTCATTTGTTTAAAATAAAACTACTTTTTACGGATTTAGACGCGTGTAAATTTTTATTAAAAATTTTGCTCGACACGTTTCGGATACTTTGCAGGCACCACGGTAACAGGTGAGACTGAACTGTAAAGTGTCCTCTACGATCAGTTATTATTGGGTTTACCCACATAAATTTCAACTACGTGGCACGAAATGTTATGAAAATGTTACTTTACATCGATTTATTCTTCAGCATTATTGGTATACAATGTAATATTATATTTATAAATCTGTGTATGAATGCTGTCAATGCAACATAAACGTTCGATGGCAAGTTCTATAATTACAGTTACTAATAATATTGAACACACCTTATACATTTCATTTGGCACTCCTCGTACATAATATAATGTTACAAACCATAGGTAGGTATGTAATAACAATAAAATCTATACCCATATTATAAAGCTGAAGAGTTTGTTTGTTTAAACGCGTTATTCTCAGGAAACAGTGTTTCGATTTGAAAAACTCTCTTAGTGTTGGATAATACATTTATCGAGGAATGCGAAGTGAAAATTTGTATGGATGTTTGTTACTCTTTCACGCAAAAACTACTGAATGGATTTTAATGAAACTTTACAACAATGTAGCCTATGTACCAGATTGTTGCATGGTACCTACATTTATCGAGAAATGCTATCGGCTATACAATATCACGCTGTGACCAATAGAAGTGAAGCATCCGTGAAAAAGTTCGCAACAACGGGAAAAATTTCTAGATTCCACGCGTATGAAGTCGCGGGAAGCTGTTAGAAATTGAGAAAGACATTTATAATCCTGAAAATTTCTGAATGTGCGCTGTCCAAGGTTTTTGCTAGCTTTATGTGTGCAAATTAATCCGACATTTGAAAAGAGGTAAGAATTACGGTATTATTGTCGGTGTGGTGACGGATTAATAATACAAATGTCATGTTTCCTCCAGAGAGTGCTGTTAAAATCAGCTAAGGGATAGGAAGTATCTCACAGAACGGGAAGAAGAACCTTCAGTGGCGGATTTGCAGTCTCGGCCGCCCTAGGCCCCAAGCCATCAGCCGCCCCTTTTTCAGCCTCCACCATATAAACTACATAATGAAATTCTGGCCGCCCTAGGCCTGGTCCTACTGGGCCTTAGGGTAAATCCGCCACTGAGAACCTTCCCGTTCTGTGAGATACCGAACACTGGAAAATAAACAATGCGGCATAGTAGACCATAATACCTTCGAAGGTGGAGGGGGTACATTAATTTGTTTTTTTTTTTCATTTTCAGATTGAGCAATTTTGACATCATGCATCCAAAATCCTATCCCGCCAAGAAGGATTCGTCAGTTGATTTTTACTACCTTTGTCCTCAGGAAAAAATCACCTGAGGCATTAATTCCGTCTGAGCAATGAATGAAGTATGTAAATCTATACTATCTAGACAAATATTATAAAGCTGAAGAATTAGTTTGTTCGTTTGTTTGAACGCGGACTGAGGAACCACTGATCCGATTTGAAAAATTCTTTCAGTGTTTTATAGTACATTTATTAAGGAAGGCTATAGGCTACCGCTGCGACTAAGAGGAGCGAATCACCATTAAAAATGTTTTAAAAACGGGGAAAATATTCTCCATGCGAACTTAGTCGCGGGCAACAGCTAGTATATAAATAACTATGAAAGGGTGAAGACACATTAAATAAACGTGACACCAGATAAATGCGTTTACTATGCGGTTCAAATGAGAATAGGATTGACCCCGCGCCATGTTGTGACGTCATATCTGTCCAGTGGCGGATTTGCAGTCTCGGCCGCCCTAGGCCCCAAGCCATTAGCCGCCCTAGGCCCCAAGCTGTTAGCTGCCCTTTTCTCAGCATCCACCATGGAGACTACATAATGAAATTACTTCATCGACAACTTTTATCTAAATAGATTTAGAAATTTAGGAAAAAAATTCAGTTTCATTTCGCAAGAAAATTTTATTGTGTTGTAAACAAGAGGTTTTTTTGTAAATCACCGCCCCCAAATCTGGCCACCCTAGGCCCAGGCCTACCGGGCCTTAGGGTAAATCGACCACTGTATCTGTCAATTCGAATAATTTTGGTAGGGTTAACAAAATAAGATATTTTTAATATAATTTATTTATCACTTTATCGTCATTGTTTACTAATTTTAGAGCAGTTAACGAGATGAATAAAAATTACAAACAATAGCAAAACAAGACAAATACAAAATAAATACACTTACGAAGAAAAACTGCGACAAATAACAAAAACAAAATTATTTAACTGGGAACAACCACATCGCTAAAAGTATTATCACTCAATAAATTTAGACGTTTTTCATTTAAAATAACTGAGATTAGATAAAGCATAAAAAATATATCTACTAACTTAGCGAGTTAACATGGTACATTCTTAGAGCATTAAACAAAACGAGTTGACATTATAAGGTGATCCTCGCTGTAAATGCTACTAGAGCAATGCTCATACTCATTGTGCACGGACAGTACGGACACTGTCGTCACTTAGTCGGTGATTTTGGGTGGGAAGTGCGTAGCGACCATTAAATTACTTTATAGTGTTTATGTGCGTAATTTCGGCACTCTACCGACCTAGCCCACAAGTTCGGTAAATGAATGATGTCACAATGGCACCACAATGACACATTATAACCTCAAAAAATTAACAATAGACTACCAAACTTGAAAAAATTCGCCACTAAGCAATCAGTTATTGCATTTATTTGCAATAACACTAAATAACTGATTGCTTAGTGGCGAATTTTATCAAGTTTGGTAGTCTATTGTTAATTTTTTGAGGTTATAATGTGTCATTGTGATGCCATTGTGACACCATTCATTTACCGGACTTGCGGCACTGGCAGTATATTTAACAGAGAAAACACCGTGTATTACGCTCCTGTTTGTTTAATACTCTAAGGGCCTCTTTCACCATTCTCAAGTAAAGCGCCAAGTAGACTAATCGCTAGTTAAAGTCACCAGTAACTACACGTGCGACGTTCACGACGTTCGAGTAGCAGTAATCTTAAGATTAAAAAATTGAAATTGACAGAGGATACTCGTAACTATTACTTGAGAATTAACGCTAATCGATAAGTAACTAATCAACGCTTTACTTGAAGATGGTGAACGAGGCCCTTAGTCTAAGGGTAAAGTAGATCAAGTAGGGGTTGAAAAAATTCTGGTATGCAAATAGAATAGGTGATTGATGTTTATACTAATATTATAAAGCTGAAGAATTTGTTTGTTTGAACGCGCTAATCTCAGAAAATACTTTCAGTTTTACATAGCACATTTATCTAGTAAGGCTATATAACATCACGTGACTACTAGTAGAAGCGAAACATAAGCGAGAAATGTTGCAAAACCTGGGAAAATTTTCTAAATTCCACGTGTAGGTGCTACAAAATAAATGTACCACTTATTCTTATAGGCAAGCACACTCTTCGGGAGTATCAAAAACGAAAAACTAACTTTACTTTCATCTCAAATTTAATTGGCTCAACCAGTTTTACTTTGATTAGTTCTTATCCTTTTACTTTTGAACTAGGTCACTACCTGTAGATATAGGTACAGATGACTTTAGCTTTTGTTGGTTTGTCATATATGGGAAAATACTTTCACTTGGTTTTCACTATATGTCACCTATGTAAATGAACTTAATTGAATTTAAATAGATCCTACAATACAATGTACAGGTTACTAAGTACGAAATCTCGAGTAAACTGTTTTATAAATACGTAATTTTCACCAAACGAATGCATAGGTGACCTAGTAGAAATCGTTATGAAAATATGAAAATGAAACACATTACAGATGTAACATGATCTATTAAAGCAGTTTTTACTCTCAATGAATAATAAATTGTATTGTTAACCATTAATAGGTCACAGATATAGGCTTTGTACCAAACTACGATCTGTTTTGTACTGTAATTTGAATTTTAAAGGAGAAAATTAGGGAGGTGATCTCGCCGAAGTTCGAAGCGGTTACGATGCGACTCCTCCTTCCCATGCTATTGGCGTTGGGCGGTACAGCTCCGCCAATGAGACTGCGTTCTGCCCCACTCGATCCTACTTCATATTATAAGATTACGTTTTCCTTGATTAAGAAAAATTACCATCTTTCTACAAATTATATCTCAAGAGTGCGCTAACGCATATAGATATGAGAATTATTACATATTGTGAAGTAACGTTGTGTGAGAACACATGTTTGTTTTCAACCGCCTTGGTAAAAATATGATTTTCTGTTTGAAAGTGTGAGTAATTAAATAAATTATTGAAGCATATGTAAAAACGCCTACGCTGCAGCGAACGTTGAGCTTAAATGTTGATATTGTATTCGAAGCGCGAGATTCATACGAGAATTTCAGTCAGTCGTGTTAGTTGCTCAGCCAAGGCACGCGTTACTCAGCGCACCGTTTCGTTGATCGCCCGACGCGAAACTATAACAACGTCCGCCCGCCCATTACGTACTACATTATTTGAAAAAGAAGTTTCAATAAAGAAATAGACTTTTAAATTTTATTAACTGATTAATTTTTAGTGACTATTTAATTTATTAATTCTGAAAAAAGTGTTATTCGAATATGAACTTTTTATGAAAATCAATTGAGGATGTTCGTGAGTTTTCAGTTGTTCTAAGGACTTTTACAAGAAAGCTGTGAAGGATTTGTTCGTATGAAATTTGAAAAAGTGGGTGAGTAATAGAAAATATAGAAATATTTTTAGTATAGAAGATTTAATAATAGGTAGGTAAAGCTAAGTGCTGTTTGATTTTATTTAAGTTTATATATACAGTTATTGAAGCTTGTTTTTGTTTCGTATATGACTGATATGAGGAAAATACCAAAGACAAGGTGAATAGACTGCGTCTGACATAATGTTATGAATAAAAATTTCATAAATGATTGTAAAAAAGCTGTCGGCATAGCCTGAAAAATAAACCTGTTGCGCCGAACGGAAATAAAAGAAAAGTTTTTATTCCGGATCATGCCGTGTCGGTCCATTACTTGTACATCTGGACTCCAAATTTAAGATTTTGAAAATGGTTGTATTATTAGATATTGCAGGTAAATGTTACCTAACACTAAGGCTAGATGAAACACATAGGTAACTTTTTAACGTTTAAACAAAGTATGTATTGATTTCAAATTTCACGCATTCGAAATTGTAGGCAACAGCTAGTATGTAGGAACCTATGCATTGCAGCTGACGGCAATATAAATAATGCCTAGTATCAATCATAAGTATTTATCCTAATCCTCTCGAATTCTATTAGAAGTTAGAGCTAGCTAGATGTGTTAGAGCTAGCTTTCCTTTTATTTTTCCGGAAACTCCTTATATCTCAAATTAACCATCATCAAACCATCGGCCTTCCCCATAAAACGATACAACACGCCATCTTGTGCCACTTTCATGTATACTGGGTCGAGGAAAAAGTATATTTAATTCATTTAGAGATAATGAAACAAATGAATACCCATGAAAATGATCCTTTTAGTTGTATTTAATTGTTATAATCTTATCAAACCTTTCTGATTTTACCTATTTATATAAAATATCAATATTATTCCAGAGAACTTTTATACTGATAAATTTATTGCGAGACATTAATATTAAAAAGTTTCTTTCTTTGGTTGTTTGAACGCACTAATCTCAAGAACCGCTGGTCCCATTTTACAAATTCTTTCAGTGTTGGATAGCATATTTGTCGACGAAGGCTATAGGCTATATAAAATCAGGCTGCGATCAATAGGAGCGTAACATCAATGCAAAATGTTGCAAAAAGGGGGAAAATATTATCCACATCCTTTTGTTACGTGCGCTACATTAGTGGTTTATGTATCATTTGTTTTTTAAATTCTGTATGGGGGAAACTGCTAGTAACTAATATTTGTGTTTATAAAAATTACATAAAAACATCGTATTTTACAGCTCACATTTGTAAAAAACCTTTAGATAGTAATAACTTTAGATTAAATTATGATTGTCCTGGGCTCCGCAGTTTTACTTGCGCACTGACAGTATAAAAACTGCAACTGTTTTATTTTCTTCGCAATTTTTTTATATTTTCTAGCCACACAAATCTTTCTTAAACTATGACAGACAATTAGCCTGGGACGCCTGCTAAAACTTGACAATGTCAAGTTTTAGCAGGCGTCCCAGGCCGTGCATACGGCATGGGTGTGTTCTGCCGTATCCACAGCCCCACTTCCACAATTGCGGCAAACAGGATCAGACTCGATACCAACCACCTCCCACAGGTACTTGGCGAAAAAGCCGTGACCTGTGTCCTCACAGGTACCTTACCCAGCTCCTGCTGGGTTAGGTGATAGATGGCATAGACATGTAGATATTAATTAGGTATACTAGAAAAACTTTAGCTTATACAACACAATCTGTCTCTATCTCTATCTCCAGCCCATTAAGTATATTATATTATTATTTAGTGCTTGAGTGGTTTATGTAACGGACTGCCGATCAAGAGGTCGCGGGTTCGATTCCCGCTCGGGACAATCATTTGCGTGATTTTTCTAATTGTCATACAAATGTTTGTATTGCGTCTGGGTGTTTCTATGTATTATAAGTATGTATTTACAAAAGAAAAGAATTATATGTATTCTATCCGTATTCTGGTACTTATAACACAAGCATATAAGCTTAGCTTGGGACCAGAGGACGTTAGAGTCAGAGTCAGAGTATTCTTTATTTGTGAACATAGGTTTACAATAAGTAGATGATACATGCGTTAAACATTAAAACCAGCTATGTTCTACCGATTTTGGTGTACAAATAATTAAAAAAACAAAAATAATACAATTCTAAAATCAAATCAATACATATAAAATCACAACAATGTCAAGAATTTATTATAATTTTTTCTTTTATATAATTTAGATTCTAATAAACATGTCATATTATTAAATTGTCATTAAGATAACTAGAAATCGATTGTGTGTGAATCGAGACGTTGTGTGTAATGTTCTGAATATTTATTTATTTATTATTTATCTGTCTCTATCTATATCTCCAGCCCATTAACATCCCAATGTTGGACACAGGCCTCCTCCACTTTGGGAGGCATTATGGTTTACTATGCCGCGCTGACCAGGCGTGTTGGTATAGGGTATAATTTCGAATTTTCCATCTCTTACAGAGGGTGTTATCTGTATAAAATATTCCTTAGCTAGGTAAAATAATTGGTCAAGTGCGAGTCGGACTCGCGCACGAAGGGTTCCGTACCATTATCTATGCAACATAAGGCAACGTTATTAGTATCGAGCAAGAAACGGTAAAAAAATCATGTTTGTTGTATGGGAGCCCCCCTTAAATATTTATTTTGTTTTATTTTTAGTATTTGTTGTTATAGCGACAATAGAAATACATCATCTGTGAAAATTTCAACTGTCTAGCTATCACCGTTCTTGAGATACTGGGTACGGAACCCTAAAAATCATGTTTGTTGAATGGGAGCCCCCCTTAAATATTTATTTTATTTTATTTTTAGTATTTGTTGTCATAGCGGCAATAGAAATACATCATCTGTGAAAATTTCAATTCTCTAGCTATAACCGTTCTTGAGATACAGCCTGGTGACAGACGGACGGACGGACGGACGGACGGACGGACGGACGGACGGACGGACGGACAGCGAAGTCTCAGTAATAGGGTCCCATTTTTACCCTTTGGGTACGGAACCCTAAAAAGGGGTGATGACACTTATATTCTTAATCCGTCAGCACACGGATAACAACATAATCAAATATATTAATTATTAGTTGTGTCACCAACTCATACGCCTGGTATATAGAAACGAAACGTTAACAAATTATACAAATATACCATCCTCTTGAAGCACTCTTAACTAGCGAACAAATCGCATCAAAATTCGTTGCATTGTTTTAAAGATTTAAGCTCACATAGGAACATACAGAAATAACGACTTCGTTTTATAAAAAATAAAGATTAATAAGTAATATAAAAAATTGGTCAAGTGCGAGTGGGACTCGCGCACGAAGGGTTCCGTACCATTATCTATACAACATAAGGCAACGTTATTAGTATCGAGCAAGAAACGGTAAAAAAAAATCAGTTTTTTGTATGGGAGCCCCCCTTAAATATTTATTTTATTTTATTTTTAGTATTTGTTGTTATAGCGGCAATAGAAATACATCATCTGTGAAAATTTCAACTCTCTAGCTATCACCGTTCTTGAGATACAGCCTGGTGACAGACGGACGGACGGACGGACAGCGAAGTCTCAGTAATAGGGTTTCCGTTTTTACCCTTTGGGTACGGAACCCTAAAAAGAGACGTGTGTCACTCGGGGACTGCCGCGGTAAAGCATACTATATTTTATCAACATAGCATATTTATTATATTACATATTATATTTTTAATTTTTTATCAACTTATGCAATTATAATTATTTATTTATTTTATTTATGCAAGAATCTAAATACCATTAACTAAAATAAGATAAATAATCCTTATTTACTGATGCTTACATCTGTCAATTGTTTATGGTAATTATGATAAAATAGCGATTGTCAATAAAAATTATGTCAATAAAATAAAAACTAACGCCAAAACTGACATGAGTCACCAGCGTGAACCAGCGAAACGGCGTTACTGCGCATGCGTAGCATGATTTGATGATGTGATGTGTAAGGTTTTTTACGCTATTTCCGTTACCTATGGAATTTAAATTTCGAATTTTGTGGATTTAGTCTCCACGCTCAAGGCCCGCGATAGAAGCTTTGCAATAGCTTAAAAATATAAAAAAGATAAGCTCCTTCAGGAGTCAGGCAGTAGGGTAGACGGTAAACTGAAAGCATACTTCAGTGAAAAATTGAACTAATTAGGTACTTAGTTCGATTTTCCATTTCGTGGAATTTAGATTTTTTTTCCCCGCGTTTGCATCATTTTTGACTAATGCTTCGCTCTTTTTGGTCGCAGCGTGATGTTGTATAGCCTTCCTCGATAAATTTGATATCCAACACTGAAATGATTTCTCAAATTGGTCCAGTGGTTCCTGATAGCACGTGCTACCAAACAAACTCATCCTCCACCTGCCCTTATCCCATTATTTGAGGTCGGCGTAACATGTCTTTTTCTTCCATAGTCTTCTATTAGCCGCCATGTCTGTGTCAACCCCTCTTTCTTTCATGTCCTCTTTCACACAGTCCGCGTTCATCTTTTCTTAGGTCTTCCTCTAGACGTTCCTTCCACATTTATACTCAGAACTCTCAACGACATTACTTTCCTCTCGTCTCATGACATGCCCATACCAGGACATCCGCTCATTCTTCAATTTTTTGGTCACTGGCATCACTTTCAGACTTACCAAACAAACTTTTCAGCTTTTTAATATTAAGTATACATTTAGAACAGCTTTAATAGTTTCACTGTGTCAAGAGTAACGTACAGAACGACTGATTTATTTTAATATTTATAATATGAGCAACAGAAGAAAACAATACATTACCTATCCTCGCAAGGATCTTTGTTATTTTTCTTTAAAAACATTTTAAAGCCTTTGAGTTGAAAATAAAAAAACACGTCCTAGAGAGACAAACAAGCAAATGATTAGTCTGTTGAAAAACAGTTACTATATACTATAGTTTATGGACGTTTGCAACGCCGGAAATACGTGTAAAAATATCATTGTCGTTCTACTCCCTTATCCCACTATTTGAGGTCGACGCAACATGTCTTCTTCCATAGACGGGCTTCGTGGTGGAGTGGTTTATGTAATGGACTGCCAATCACGAGGTCGCGGGTTCGATTCCCGGTTGGGACAATCATTTGTGTGATATTCATAAATGTCATACAAATGTTTGTACTGCGTCTGGGTGTTTCTATGTATTATAAGTATGTATTTACAAAAGAAAAGTAGTATATGTATTCTATCCGTATTCTGGTACCCATAACACAAGCATATAAGCTTAGCTTGGGACCAGAGGACGTTGTGTGAAATGTCCATGAATTTAATTATAGTCTTCTGTAAGCCATCATATCTCTGTTAGCTTTCTTTCATGTCCGCATTCAGACAATCCATCCATCTTTTCTTAAGTCTTTCTCTAGACCTTTTTCTTTCCACATTATTTCACAGAACTCTTCTAACTTTCCTATCGTCTTATTACATGCCCATACCAGAACAGCCGCTACTGCGTATAAAAATAGTGAAGATTATTTTAATATATTAATTGCATGTTAACAGTGGCCCGAGGTATCGATGGAGGCTGCGAAGATGACGACTCGCGGCTGACTCCTGGCCTGGATGCAGAGACATCATTCGACATGAACGATTTGCCGTCAAACACGTACACATTAGATACGCGCAGAATGCAACTATACTCACATCCACAAATACACCCCGCGGTGAGTCAACCTCTTTGTTTTAACTACCTGTTATGTTATTATAATAGTTATAACATGTATATCGCATTAGATGACGTTGATAGTTCATCATTGACCTGTTACTATCTTATGTACGATGATGAACCGTCAAAAGGAACATTCTGACCCGTTACTTATAAAAGCCATAGGAAGACCTTCATATAAGATGTTAGACAGGTGTTTATTGACAAGATCTCACAAAACTAAGTTGCAGTTTATCCATGAAAGCTATTGATTTGTAGATTTATAATAAAGAAGGCTTTTCTTATCATAATATATTTGTGAAATTTTAATGATTTTTGTGAAATGTTTTATTATGATGTCATAATAAAACATTTCACAAAAATCATTTTACAAAATACAAATCATCGAAAAAACAAATAACTCACGGCACAAAACTGAAGTAAATATTTGCATTTTGAGATTTTAAAATCTGTCACATAAAAATCTTTGACAAAAAGAATAAAATGAGACGTTGAAAAGATGAAATGCATTGCAAGGCGCAAAATAAAAATAATTTAAGGGTTATAGTACTGGGCGTAAGGTTTCCACTATGAAAGTGGCCATTCGACTCGCCTTCGTTCATGTGCCGGTTCACACGGTGAACTCATTTATATTTTTTTCTGAATCATACTTTCTGGGTACCAATTCAATAAATTTGTAATTGTTATTATTTTAACGCGGAACAGTACTTGTATTCAATTCCGTATTTATTTTTTACCAACTTGGGTTGTACATTTTATTGGAACAGATTCAGTAATATTTTGTTGTTAACTGCGTAGTTATCTAACTTATAGTGAAGGAGGAACTTCATGAGGATCCTCTTCGGAACTAAAATGCCAAAAGAGCCAGGAGAAAATAAGCTTTTAGACTAATAAAAATCGGGTGGTGGGTTGAGTTTTAAAATCAAGTAACTTTAGCCTGGCTAAATCCTACTTCAAAGACTATATATTTAGCCTGTATCATAGATCCACATAAACACATTTTCACGCACACATAGATATTTAAGTGGCTTCAAGCCGTCTAAGTGAAATAGCCATAGACACTACAATTGGTATTTCTGTGCTTTTAGATAATTCTGAGACTTTTCTTGCTAGACATCTATTAATACGGGCAGAGCTATGTCTCTGTCTAAGATTTATTGATTTTCTCATTTGAACAATATTGGAAGTGGATACATAGGTAATCTTTAGGAAGATACATATCGAAAGTAGTTTTTGTGCTGTGTGTGTGTGTGTGTAAATAAAGCACAAAAGTGTCCTGCCAATACATTTTATAAAAATCATACAAAAACATTGCTTACATAAATTCAAAGCATAATTTTTATAACGCATCTTGTTCATGATGGAAATAGTGAAACAGTAGAACAGTTCTGGATATTTCAATAAAAAATATTTAGTATAAATTTTAATAAATGACAAACAAAACACGCTATCTTTTTTATTTTTGTAGTATCTGGAAAATCTAATATATTCTATTGGCATGGAAAATTTACATTCAAACCCCAAGCAGCATTGATTTAGATTTCCTCAGAAAACGTTCAAAATCCGCGATCTTCGCGTTACAATTCTTGGCCTTAACAATTGCGCTGTGAAGTCACCAGTGCAATTAATAAAACAGTTTATTTGTAAATAAACTGCGTTCCCAGTTGTAATTAATTCATTAGATATAATATAATTAGTCTCATAATACCAAGTGTTAATTATGACATTTAGCAAACCCCGTGCTATCGCAACACTGAACTCTTGTTATCATAGATGTTTTCGTCACCAACCGTTATATAATCGACCTTGTTTATTTAACTTTTTCTTAGTATTTAATTAATGATAGATTCAAAATATTCTGAAGCCTAAAAATTATTTTTGAAATTTTACTTGTCACGCTAACGAAAAATTAGAGAGAAAATTTTACGAATTACGCGCATACAAAAACGCGCCACAAAAAAGAACACAACGAAGTTAGTGATAGACCTAAGATAAGATAGTCAGTTGGTCGTTAAGAGGGCCTGCCTATTGCCCCTTCAGTGTGTAAACTTTTCAACCTATAACGACTCTACTAGATCGGCTATGGATTTCCTTATTTCATATTCAATTTTGTATTAAGATACCATAGATATGTGTTTAGACCGTAATAGATGTTACTACAAAGTTATAATTTTTTTATTTAAAGTGTGCATTACAAGCACTTTTAAAACGTCAGAAGCTAGGCATCTGTTCCAAAGGTGAATCCTATGAAGAAGAACAGACAAGAAACAACATGGAATTTTTTATCTCTATTTTAAATTTTTTTTGTCATTATTATTTCTACATACAGTAGGTACAATATTTCAAAACCTTTATGGGAAAAAGGCTTAAATGTTTGTATGCAAGATAAGACTTCTATAAGATGATATTATCACAATGAATTGATTGCAAGTAGGTAATTAGTTCATATTGGTACTAGTATCTTATTAAATAAATAATTGCTTCCATACAGCACACATATTTCTGGTTTATAAAGCAATAAATAATGATCTATGATAATGATAAGAGCTAGAAACATCTGTAGTAGTGGCATGATTTTATGAAAAGTAATAATGACCGAACCGCAGTATTATCAAATGTCCCTGACTTATGCTCGTCTTGAGCCGAACAACAGATTGTGATTATGATTCTGTAAGTGCCTACAATACGTCATTATAATACATATTTTAATAGATACTTATATTTATATGAAATTTCAAATCAAGTTATTACGTAACATACTAATAACTCTGCATAATTATAAAAAATAATATCTATAATAATAATAATCATTACTAACATCATATCGTCACGACTTTTCCCATGGGGATAGGTGAAGACTATAGAGCGCAATCTGCTACGCTCTAAACTTAACACATTTCTTGGGCATTATTTACATTCATTTATTTATTCATACATGTCATGCACGATGATTGTAAGTGCTACGACCTTAAACATAATTGGTTTATTAAACCTAAGTTCAAAAATGTTAAATTGTAGATCATCAACATAATTTTGCAAATCATTACTGTTTAGTTATTTCATAGTGAGGAAAAAACAATAACTTTCGAATGAAACATTAAAATAATAATCACATAATATTAATTTGAACTCATTGAAATGTTAAATGAAGTTTAATTAAATTACTAATACTTAAGTTTTAGTAAACTTAAGTAATACTTAAGTAATAAGCACGATGGGTTTAACTAAAGCGAAGAAAAATGAGCCTTTAGTCAATGAAGCATAATGTTATTGTCCAATCGATACGTAAACTAATAGTACTTTATACTGCGTTCCGCCTATTTTGTATATTCCTAAAAGGTAAATATTATATCGGTATGTATTAACATTAGTAATCTGGTATATACATTATAAGCATTTCTTTGTTTGGATCTACTTAGCAAAGCTTTTGTAAGTTTCGTGAGTTCACTAAAATTCATGGTCACGAGAGATTACGGAACAATGTCAAGAAAACTACATTAAGGCAAGAGGTTAAAATTGTAATCTAAATATTTTGCACCTATATAAAATCTTAGACATTACTTTATATACCTAATATTCATGAAATAATCGGTTGATAAGTAACGATTTTTAGTAATTATTAAAAAGATCTTTTGGAAGTCTCCAGATTAGCTTAACGTTTAAGCGATAAAACTGTAACTGCTACCTTGATTTTGTTGGTAGTAATTAAGGCTACTTTAGTTTTGCAAAACTAAATACTGTTAAGTAAAAATTAAAACAATCTTTTATAGGACGGATACATTTTCAAACTTCTTCACTGATATTAATCTTATATCTAGACGAAGTAGCAGATTACTGCTTGATATACAATTTCTTTTTTAAATTCAAATGAATAATCTTGCTGTTCTGCTAATAAATAGTCTATCACTTTACGAACCGAGTTATCAAGGCTTAAATGGTGGAATTACCTAAATTTTTTATCTCTTCACTATCAATCAAACGTAATAGAGCAAGTTAGAAAAGTAACATACAGAAAGAAACTTGCTTACACAGGACTCTAGATCTTTACATATATTTTATAGTTTATTCTTATAAAATATGTAGATCAGATACATTAGTTTAAGATATGATGGGGCTGACATATTACCTATGTTTTAAATCACAAGCATCATTGATAAATAAATAAAAAAGAACTTATTTTTATCATTTCCTCCTCCAGCCCATTAACGTCCCACTGTTGGGCACGGGCCTCCTCCGCTTTGGGAAGGATTATGGTCTACTGTGCCGCGCTGACCTGACGTGTTGGCACAGGGTTTATTTTCGAGTTTTCCGTCTCTGGAATATCCCTTAGCTGGCTTTTACAGCACCCTCGGGAGGAAATGGGGTGGTGACACTTATATTCTTAATCCGTCACCACACGGTCAGCTATTTTTTTTTATCATTTAACTATACTTAACTAAGCCAAGATTTCGTTTTGTGTGGCGTTTCAAATGTTTCGTTTGATCTCTGGCCAGTAAAAAAAACACCAAATATGTCCTAAATAAATTCAAATCTTATTTTTATGGTTCTGCAACAAAAAGTAATAGATTACTGAGACTTCCTGTCCATCCGTCCATCTGTCACCAGGCTATATCGCCATAACTACTGGAAACTTGGTCTAGTTGAAATTATACCTGTGGATATAATAAGTATTTTATTACCACATACATTGACATTTTTAACCATATTTCGTAATTAATCAGTAATTGCGCATAAAGGCTATGCAAGCGAGATCGGTAAAACGATGACGTCGTCTCAGCTGCTACGGCACGCGGCGAGTCGAATAACTGCGCTGTAATTCGACCGGACCCTGTGACAAATGTTAAAAGTATTACGATTTTAAAATGCACCCGTGCTATTGCTTACCGTCCAAAGTGCTAAATATTGTTTTGTGAATATGTCACCATATAATACCGTCTATATTTTTGTGACAAGGATTTCATTATTTTGCCAATATATTTATTGGTTGCCTGTTCGTCAACCGTAACAAAGACTTAGAGTGAATAAATCTGAAATATAATTTTGGGGTAATTTGGTGTAGTTAATTCTGAAAACAAATGGAAACTAACTTTTTAACTATAGAAACCTTGGAATAAATTGATCAGGTTTAAATTCTCGTCGCTTAATATAAAGACAACCCAAAGAGCTGGTTGAAAGAGTCATAAACACCTGAAAGCGTAACGTCCCAATACTGTGTTTAATACGTCACGTAAAATTATTTTTGCAAAATATTTTATAATTAAATTTGACAAAAATATTTTTTTCTTTTATAAATCATATCACTGAATCTATTCTGGTATGAGTTTCACTTTAATAATAAAAAAAATTAAACGGACACAGTATATTTTCTGAGGAACCCTAAAATTTCCGTAGCTCTTCGAAATGTCGGCATCAAATCACATTTATTATTGCTACTGTATGCGTTTTACACAAAATTTCCAATTTAGCTTATTTTGCTTAAAGCTATATTTATAACCTTGAAATTTCACTTGACATAGCATTTTCAGCAGGTTTCAAGTATCACAGAAAACCGACAATATTCTATGTATTAACTGTTAATCGATTTTTAGGTCAGTAGGCGTCGTAGTAGTATGCTGATACACGAATTTGTACATTCAAAGTTGCAAATATGCATTATATACTATTACATGCCAGACTTGAAACATTATGCACATCCTGTCTATATATAAACACTTAAAGACGCGATAGTTTTTCAAACAAGTGTGCCGGATAACTGCTCCTATTAAAATAGTAGATACTACTAATATTATAAAAGCGAAAGTATTTCTGTCTGTCTGTTACGCTTTCCCGCTTAAACCTCTCAACCGATTTTGATGAAATTTGGCATAGACAATCTTTATACCCTGAGAAAGGACATAAGCTACCTTTTAATGCGAAAAAAAATTCCACGCGGAAGGATCGCGGGCAACAGCTAGTTAAGAATATATCAATGTGATTTTTTTTTCCTTTTCCCCTTGTTGCAACTCACTGGCTTAGCGGATTATTGCCAGGCTCATGTAATGGCTTCTCATGTGGTTTAATTAAAAATAACCATATAAAAAAAAATTTATAAAACATATAACACCTGAAAAAAAAAGAAACAACACTATGTTAGTGTCTATACACTACTAGGTACTTAACTACAACTTAATTACACTAACTATGTGATTTTTATAACATTACCTTTTTGCAATATGTTAAGCGTTGACAACCCTTATCACTTAGGGGTATGAAAATTAGATAGTAGAGGATTCACGGACTTACTGAATAAAAAATGGTGAAATTGTTTCCGAGGCGTATGGCAGCTAACATTGTGACACACTAACATTAAAAAGCTGAAGAGTTTGTTCGAATGCGCTAATATCAGGAACCACTGGTCCGATTTGAAAAATTCTTTCAGTATTGGATATTACATTTATCAGGGAATTCTTTATGCTATATAACAACACGCTTCAATGAATAGGAGCGAAGCATTAGTGAAAAATGTTACAAAAACGGGGTCAACTTTCTGAATAAGATTAAATGACGGACTAATACTAACTTTGCTCTCATTTTTACACGCCTCCCAATTTCACCACATTTTTACCACTCCCAAGGGTGCTGTAAAAGTCAGCTAAGGGATATTGCACACAGATAAAATCTTCTTGTGAGCGACGGAAATCTCGAAAATAAACCCTGTCCCTGTCCCTGCCTGGTCAGCGCGGCACAGTAGACCATAATTCCTCCCAAAGCGGAGAAGGCCCATACCCAAATGGGCTGGAGAAGAATAAGAGAAGCTTACATAGAGCCATACATACAAAAAACTTTGTTGTATATAAGTAAAGATAAACACAGAAAACATTACGATGTTGGAATCAAAGAGATCATTACTATTTGTATTTTTTCAAATTATGCGTGTAGGTAAATATTTGATGCAAATTTCGAGGCTATCTAATTATATTTTGATATAAAACTGTTAAATAATTGTAACACTTCAGTGTCGCAACTGACCTCGATTGAATAAAGCAGAATAGTAAATTATTGATGCCACTGTTACGTTTGTGACGAAATTGAGAACTTTGCTGGCATTATAGCATTATTACGTTTTGTGCTAATACATCAAAATCTTCAGCTCCTTAGAAACGTTCAACGTCCAACGACCGATATTAAGCAGTTTACAAACGAAAAACACATTTGAACACTAGATTATAAAGATAATCTAAATTTAATTTTCTTTTACCTTATATATTTTTTTAAATATTCATGGTCAATTCACACAACATATAACGTCCTCTGATCCCAAACTAAGCTTATACGCTTGTGTTATGGGTAAGTACTAGAATACGGATAGACTACATGTACTACTTTTCTTTTGTTAATACACGTTATAATACATAGTAAACTAAATACCCAGAGGCAGTACAAACATTTATAAATTTCACATAATTAATTGTTCCGCGCGGGAATCGAACCCGTCACCTCGTGAACGGCCGTACGTTCCAAGAAATATTGAGCAACATTATTGTGCTGTCTCTCCGTGTGGTGATGAATTAAGAATACAAGTGTCACCACCCCATCTCCTCCCTGGGGTGCTGTAAAAGTCAGTTAAGGGAGGTGAGAGAGATTGTGCTGTCATCAGTCGTTTAAATAGCCAATTTCACATTAATCCGGCTATTGGTAAGGGTAAAAATACCGTTCTGTTAGTAAGAGATAATAAAACGCGTTAAAAATATACGTATGTTTAAGCAATTAGTTTTGATTATATTAGTTTTTACGTGATTTTGTTTACTATAATTATTACCTACGGCTCAAAAGTTTTTTTACGTTTTTCGACGTAACTGTAAATATAAAATGTTGAATGAATAAAGACATAGTAATCATAATAAAACACGAAATTGTTTATAGTATTTGTGATTTGCCGAGCATCAAAAACTATTCGTGAATGAACTAAGTATAAACAATAAAATAAACAAATAGTAAAACACATTTTACAAATCAGTCTTTTCATTATGTGAAAAGTTCTACGCGATGTCAAAGTCTGTTTGTTATTAAACTACAAAACACAATTTAAAATCCTGGATATTTTTTGTAACTATTGCAGTAATTTATTAATTTTGCAATTGACATGTTATCCTTTTTTTACTTAATAAATCAAATTATGGTGGAAAAAGTGTCACGACCTCGGAATACCGTTCCGAAGCTCTTCCAACTTAGCTTATTGCGGTCGTGCCTGCAACATTCAAATTAACCACCACATTTGTCACTCGATTGAGTTTATATATTTTTACGTACAACGCTATATTGCATTGTCATCCATCCAAAACTTGAGATTAATTCTAGAATTTGCAAGAGATTGAAAATCAGTTACATATATTTCGTTACATAGATTAAGTCATATATTCATAATGACTTATCGGAGATTTAAAAGTTCGCTAAAATCGGTTCGCGAAAATTGTCAAAACTTTTATTATCTCTCCGCCAAAATCTCCGTTTAAGCCTCCGATAAGTCATTATGAATAAGATCATAAATAGATAGCGCATGCATAGAGTGTTAAAAACGTAAATAAAAGTGAAATTATGGTATTATTTCAAGTACAAATAAATAGAAGTTTTCCAAAGGAAAGAACAAAATAGATAGATTTCTCTACCTTGATCTCTACATATCAAATGTCATTGAAATCGTAGACATTTCAGAATGGAAAGATTAAAGATAGCAAGTTAAGCAAGATAGCGCCTAAGGCTAATATTAGCGGTGAATGTCTGATTCATAGTTTCTTTTTGTAGCTTATGTTAGCAAATGACTAAACTCGACCTGATATTAAGTGAAAATGTAATCTAAAAGTGAGGTAGTAGATACATTGTTTTAGCACTAACAGCGCACAAGAAGCTTTTTCACGCCTCGCTTGAAAGACTCCTTATTGCAGGAGTGTCAGGAAATACGTTCGAGCGAGTTCCATTTCTTCTATATGAAGTAAAGAAACGTGTTCCCATTGTTTACCATATTTTATAGACTTGCCTAACTGTTATACTTCTTCTCCTCAGCCTATTAATGTCCCATAATGGGAACGGGCCTACTCCACTTCAGGAGAATATCTGGTATACTTATGCTACGCTGACCACATGTGTTGGCATAGGGTATTGTTAAGAGTTTCCCTTCCTGTCACTCGAATTTTCCATGGTGTAGGCAGAGATTACAGAGCGCCATCACCCACGGTCTAAACACACTTCCTTGGTTTCAATTACACGTATACATCTGCTCATACGTGTACAACGATTGTTATTGCTACGCACTCGATCAAATTAATTATGTTTTCATACAAGACTTCTATTTTTAAGGTTTCGTACAAAAAAGGAAACCCATAATATTTTTTGTTGATATATTTCAGTCTTATGTTAGAAAATTTTCTACGATTTAAGTAAGGAGATAAGAGTAACACGATTATTAACTAGTTTCTGTTTATACTTTCGTTTGACTTGAATGGCTAGAGCTCTAATTTTTTAGTATATGTTTTTTCAATACATGATCTAGGATCGCATCAACTCAGAAACGCGATTGAAAAAAGTTTTCTCGATAGAAAATCTTGGCGAAACAACCTCTCAATTTTTTTATTTTTTTCATTTGTCGGTCTATTATCGCGTATTAACTAATGAAATAACTTTAAAAACATAAGTAACTATTATATATAGAAACACGTAAATCAGAATTAAAATATATTTAGTAGATTTTGAGTAAATAGGAAAAGTATCCCTAATTCTTCATTTTCTGTGCCTACTGGCTGTGTTAATATGTACGTGTCGGCGATGATATACGATAATATTGATGTAGGCCCTTAAAGTTTATTCATGTTTCATACATTGTTCGGCCTAAAAATAAAGAAAACGTGAAAGGCTTGTTGGGGAGCTCCATTCGAGTATTTTTTAATATATATAATAGTCAGTTTCTACCACCACACATATAGCTGGTCATTTTCTTTGAAAAAAATAAAAAAAATTGTCTAGTAGATACTTATTACAATCAAGAACTAGGTCGTGCGTTCACTATCCACTTAGGCTAAAGCGGATTAAAAATCTTGCGTTTCTTCAGTTTTTTTTAAAATCAAATTAGTACATTTTCATTATATGTATAGAAAATGTTCGATAATAATAGTGTTGTTGACACGAGCTTTGGAATTTGCACAATCATCCAAAGTTGACGAGACAGACAAAAGCGCTGATAATGCTGTCGGAAGCTCTTTATGTTTATAAAACCATAACAAATCTTCTCAATTTGCACATGATGCACATTCTTAATGAATATTGCCGTCTAGATTAGGGTTGTCATCACTGAAACAGCCCAGACTGTCAGGCAGACTGATAAACTGGACAGTTTAGAAATAAAGTTTCATCTCCGAAATTTTTTTTTAAACTGTAATTAATGTAGGTATCCTTTTAATTTTATAATTTCCCTCAATTTAAAATCCCTGGATGCTCTTCAATTTGGTCCTAAATTGAAGAGCGTCCAGGGATCATTCAGTAGGGGCTTGTAAAAAGTATCCCGGTAAACAAGAAAACTTTTGGAAACGTTGGACGGAAAGCAGGCCTATTGACAAGTTACCTTCTTATCGTTACTATGTTAGACTTTAAAACACATAATATTTGTCTCCCGCGATACTGAAATTGTCTTTTACAAATTTTCTCATGCGAATAAACACCGGACTTCCTTTTTATCAGGACAAACGGGGTACGGCGCGCAGCCCTAGATGGACAAGTTACCGACTTATAAGTTATGTTTTAGAAATCAAAATGCGTACCTTGCTTTATTAAAGATCTGATATCAAATAATAATTTTGATGTAGGTAACAATACAAATACAGCCGCGTTATTTAAACAAAAGTTTTTATTACACTCCATGTTATGAAACGTATTGACATATCTTAGAAGATTTCAAAACAATTTATGCCACCTATGAAGGTGTCTTCGATCAGGTAGCATTAAAATACAAACTATAAATTATTGCTGACTTCGTGAATACCTTACAGATTTATTAAATAACTAAAGGTATATCTAATAACATTTTGATCTTGCTTTGTTATTTAAATAATATATTAGTTGACCTCATGGACGTAGATAGGATTTAGGGATTTGAGTCTAAAAAGCATAAATTTATCCAAAATTTTATTTTATTTTTGTCGAATTTTAGGCATATTTTTATACCAATTCCTCAATTTTTAAAAAGACATTTTATTTATACGTTTATGAGTAACATACCATGCCATTGTTCTGATTTGTCTTTACGACTATAGATAAGTATATTAGGATGTATATATATACTCCTTTGTGAAATAGGTTTTGAGTAATATGTACCGAATTACAAAAAAAAATCGGTAGACACACAATATCACAGTAGACCATAATCCCTCCTGAAATGGAACTGGTTCGTGCCCAATAGTGGGTTGGTTAATAGGCTGGAGAGAGAGAAAATCTGCATCATACCTGACAATTAAGAGTACAATGACTTATATATCGATATTTGTATAGTAGACAGATGCTTTAAAAGATGAAATTCATGGCCAATTGATGCCATCAATCAATAGCAATTTCGTGAATTATTCGAGAGTTATTTCATTCTATTGTCTATTTGTTTGCAAAACTTTTATATGTATTCTATCCGAATTCTGGTACCCATAACACAAGCATATAAGCTTAGCTTGGGACCAGAGGACGTTGTGTGAAATGTCCATGAATATTATCTATTATTTATTTATTATTTTTGCACATATATGTATTACATACATACATTAGATGAAAGTGCTTTCATCATAATACTAGTATCTACGCTATGAGCGAATCTCGGGTGACAAAGATTTTCATAGAACGTTCCCTGCACGCCATTGAGGGAGCGACAAACATATCTAGTTAGGATTTGTATTTAACAAAAACTACTTCATCGG
Source organism: Orgyia antiqua (assembly GCA_916999025.1). NCBI lineage: Eukaryota > Metazoa > Arthropoda > Insecta > Lepidoptera > Erebidae > Orgyia > Orgyia antiqua. The sequence continues at coordinate 13,641,828 of OU779863.1, read as the reverse complement.
ATAAAAAAAAGTAATAAATGAATGATAATTTACTGATATTTCATATCTGTAGGAATCTATCATACTAGTAATAATATTATGCTCTGGTATTAGTTTTTGTAAATATGTTATAAAAATCCTGTAGTAATATTTATGTTTATTACACTAATGATTGTCATGAGGATTGCCTCTACAATCACGGAAGTCGTTAGGTAGTACCGATTACAGAGTCCCGTATTTGAGTAAAATATTCTAAAGATGGCGAGTCGCATTGTGTTAAGAAAACGCAATGCTAGCTAAGTAATTTGCACGTGCAACAGAATGTTGAGTGTTTGTGCATTTGTTCAGTGCGCGTGGGTGGCCTTACACTACTTTTTACATATGTATGCACCTATATTTTACTCAAGCTTCAACTTACATTATGAAATGTAACTACAACCAAGAATCAATCTTATATAAATGATGTAAAGAACTAAATGAGCTAATAACGCTGATGAATAGCTTATCAGAAATATTACTAAGCCACACAGCTAATTCGGTCGTGTACAACGTACAATGGGCCTATTTCACGAACCAATTAACTTTGTTGCATTTTTATTGTTTTATTACTTATGTATCGCATATCACTTACAGATAAACATGAGTTAAATTTTTAATCGATAGGAAAATATTAAGAACTGCTTTGCTAATGTAAGCTGATCAGGCCCTACACAGTATTGACTTTACTGCTACTACTTAAGGCAAGAATTCCTTCATGCAAATCAAAACAACGGTAAAGAAATTATACATATTTTCGGGCTATCTTTTACCTTGTAGAGGCCCTGCGCACATTGGTATTTTGCTATGATCAAGTTATTGAAAAAGGAAATGGTAACGTATGAACTATAGGTCCCCTATAATTGAGGCCCTGGCAATGTTTGGCAATTGGAGAAGGTGATCCTGTATATTTTCAAATCGAGCTGGAAATGTCTAAGTTCATAATACTAACGTTTACATTAAATTCCCGCTTGTAAAAATTAAACTTTCAAATCTAGATTGAAAAAGGAAATGGTAAAGTATGGACTATAGGTCCCCTATAATCGAGGCCCTGGCAATGTTTGGCAATTGCAGAAGATGATCCATAGCTAGTGCTATATAATTCTAGCATATTAAGTCCTTACAGGTTAATGTGAAAACACTATCTAATAAAAAAAGTTCTGTCATTGTTTTAGGTGCTACGAAGCTACAAACGTAGATATAAACAGTAAGCTTATACTCGTAGTATCCACCTGTTTCGTTCAAAGGTTAGATAAACAACTTTGCTTTGGACTTTAAACTTATCGACTTCACCATATCCAAGTGTTACCTATAGACTCTAAAGGATAGAATAAACTGATTAAAAGAATGTTTCAGAACTTTCCTTTTAGTTATCTTCTGTTAAAACTCAAAAAATCGCGTTGAACTTTTCGGTTTTCATTTACATTCATATTTAGTGTAAATATGGTTAATAGGAGTTTATTTAACAATTATTATCTGTTATTAAAAACGACTTCATTTCATTCACTTTTCTAATCAGGTTATTTAAAGTTATGCCTAATAAAAGTATGTTGTAACAAAATAATATTTTAAAAATGCTCTTACAACGTCATTTTCATAATTACAGTTTCTATGGATAATCTAATCTAATATATAAAATTCACGTGTCACAGTGTTAGTTACCGTACTCCTCCAAAACGGCTTGACCGATTTTTATGAAACATGTTCAGTAGGTCTGAGAATCGGCTAACATCTATTTTTCAAACCTTTTTTTTCTAGTTTGGCAAAGCAACGTTTGCCGGGTTAGCTAGTAATGTCTATATTTTAACACAGTTTAAGCCTTCCTTTGGCAATCATTTCAAAACTAAAATCAGCTAATTTGGTCTAGTCATACTCGAGTTTTAGCAAAACTAACGAATAGCAATTGATTTTTATATTATAAGAATACGTATCATTTCGAGATTGTGGATTTGGAAACGCTCATCAATTACAATACTATTTTAGTTTAATCCTACTCTAGGATTTACTGTCTCGCCTCGTCATTATCGTTGGATTCAGTCAACATATTAATAATATTGTAAAAAATATTATAAGCTTTATATTTCATATTTTTGTGGAACATAGGCATTAAAGATAACTGCGTTATAAGAAACGGCGTTTTGTAATGACAAAACTTATGCTGTTGCTTTTGCGCTGAAACTGAAAATATGAATACCAGCTTACCAGCTCACCTCAAGTTCCAACAAAAAAGTTTAATAAATCACTGAAATCATTGCTTTTGGAAAAAAACTATTATAGTGTAAGAGATATGTATGATCGAGTGACTTAGTTACAAAATGTGAATTCTGTGCCTATGACATGTTAAATTTATGTATTACGATGACAATTTATGTATTTATGTGACTTGACGGGTTATGTCAAATATTGCAATTTTTCACATGCCTTTCAGTGACTAAATAGATGGACTACTGTAACAAATTTATATAACACCTTCGTTAACTCTATTTTAAGTGAAATAAAGTTCATTCATTTATTCATTCATATGTGGTTGGGGGAGGCCTATGTCCAGTGGTGGATGGAGTAAGGAGTATGTATGAATACGACGAGCACGAGTAATTTGTTTTAGATTAAAATTTTATCTAGGTAGTAGAATTATGTCACGAAAGCTACAACCTGAAAGTTTGTATATTTTGTCACAATGTGGTACAGAAATTTTTTATGTTTGTTTTGCAATTTTTTAAAATTTTCCTCTGTTGCGCAAAAAGAATATAATATGTCTCTGTCGTAAAAAAGTTTAGGCTGGTTATGATTAAAACCTTTGTATGCAAGTAACTATAATAGATGTTTTTAAATTTTTACAGTGAGAAGGTTTGTTTTATTATTCTTCATGTTTTTATAATTTAATAGAACGATTTGGTATAAAAAGTAATTATTTCGACAGAAAACGTATTCCTTGACCAATATTTCTTTATATAGTAACAAGAAAAATGGCCTGCCACTGAAGATCTCACATTTGTATTCCAGTTCTAATTTTTTGGTACAAGAATTTTTCTCGAGTGTCACGATGCAGCAAATAAATATTGGTCGTGAATTGGAGAAATGAATCGATCTCGCTCTTATATAGATGATTTCAAAATTTTATCTCTTTCACCCTAATAGCCGGCTGACAAACATGTATCAGCGGTTAATAGGTGCGCTCACGCAGCTGTTGCGAACAAATCAGCTCGGATATAGTTGACACTGTCAAAAAGCTAACACCCTGGTACATGATATAGGCGAGTAGCGACTATAAATTTGTATTAAATAATTAATAACTATTTCTAGTAATCTGTTTATTTTTGAGAAAAATAACTAATTTTAGACAAACACTTTTTCATAACGGATTTTATGATAAATATCATTTTGTTGCTATATTTTTTTGCAGTTATGCTACAAATTGTTCTTAAATCATTGTTTAATAACAAGCAATGGATAAAACACACGCTGTGTTGACAAATTATATATACACTGTTGAACAATGAGTTAAATAAGTTGTAAAACTTTTATAGTTTGCGGCAAAACATTAGCTACAAGCAAAGACATTACGAGAAGGGTCGACTCCGACGTTCATTCAAGATTGAAGAAAGCATCCTACGTATTTAAAAATAGATATAGTAGAATATTTATTGGCCATGTCTTCGAGATTCGATTTAATATTATGATAAAAAATATAGTAAGCACGTGTTTACGCGATAGATGATTATTTCTTCATGAAGATGAAATAGTGTTTTCAATATGAATGTAACTGGTTGTGAAACTTTATCAGAAATTAATAACTGAATATTAGAATTCCGTACCAAAATTTGCTAGCTGTTTAATAGGAATGGTGATAGAGATATCATCTGTAAAAAAAATTCACTCTATAGAGTGAATTTTTTTTTACAGATGATGTATATATCTTTGGTGCTATAAAAACAAATGAAATAAATATTTAGGGGGTTCCTATACGACTAACAGTTTTAGGCTAACTTGATGTATTATAAGTATATTATTATGTCTAGCTGACCCGGCAAACGTTGTTTTGCCATACAAATGTCATGAGGGGCAACCCTTATCACTTAGGAGTTTGAAAAATAGATAGCAGCCGATTCTCAGACTCACTGAATATGCATAAAAAATATCATAAAAAATCGGTCAAGCCGTTTCGGAGGAGTATGGGAACGAACATTGTGACACGAGAATTTTATATACATGGCCTGTATTAGATAATAACTGTACAGAACACTTCGTATGCAAGTCCAAATCGTACTTGGCCGGTTTTCGAATAACGTTATTGAATAGTTAATATTGATTAACTGAATAATAAGCTATTATAACAGTTATATTAATGTGTTATATGTTGTAGCTGTTATTTCCGTGTTGTTGTCGGGAATACCAAGCACGTGTTTACGCGATGAGCGATTATCTGTTCATGAACTTTAAATAGTAAATTGTGAAAACATATAGTTCTGTAATTATTTAACAGCAATTTAATAGATGGATATGGCAGATTTGTATTTTTTCGATCATTTTACTATACAAGCTATGATCGGGGATGAGACCCCAGGGGTATTCACCCCTGGGGTCTTTGTCTATAATGGGAGTACTCTGGTACCTGTAATACAGTTATACTAGCACAGGTACCAAAGAATTCACAATGATATAAACCTATATTATAAGTGTCAATAAATAATTTCATTTCAAATTTCAATCTATATATAGTGTATATAGCAGGGGTTTCTAAATCAATTTTGTCTACTGCCCACTTTGAGAATATAGATAAGCTTATGTTTTTCTGAGTCTTACCGTCCCCCTTTAGGCCTGTAGCGTCAATAAGAAGCGTTATCGCCCACTTTGAGAAAGGCTGGCTTACAGCATTACTAGTCTATTTTATAAGCATGAGTGTATCCCGTGTTTCTCTCTATTGTCCAGGAAGTTTATGATTTTAATACTTAAATAGTATTCTGATCATACTTCATTACTATGGCCCTAATCTAAGAGAAGGTTGACGCGACGTTGCAAAAGCCTATTTACTGATAGAATTCACAAAAGCTTAATTTTGACGGAAATTGATCACTTAGATAATTATTATCATTCTGTTTCTGGCTACACATTTTCCATTAATGCTAGCAGTTAGTCAAACTTGACATAAAATACAGAACTTGCAAAAAATGATTTCCAAAAACTAAAAGACACAATTGAAAATCGTAAATAATTTTTTAAATTATTGTATTGTCATTGGTCCTCATACTCGTATGTGCACATTGTGTACATTTCAGATCAATTGGACTACCTACTACAAGTGTGTCAGTTTTAAAAATTCCGTAATGTACATTAATACCGAGCTAATATACGTGCTAATTTATATTTAAATTTGATTACGAACAAAATCTAACAATTAAGTGCTTTATTGAAAGGTGTATTAGGTGTAGTTGTAATTTGTAATTAGGGCATAATTTGTTACGAGACAAATCCACTAAAACGTAAATAAATGACAGAACTTCACTAAATAAATAAGCGTTAGATAGTCGATGGAGTGTTTAATATACTGGAAAGACACCTACATCATTTTCTACGTTGCAGCGCGCCACCATCGGTGCTACAGAAATTCCGCTCAATGTTTTACGCAGTGCAAAAAGGAGTTAATGTCGTAATTTCTCTGGGATTTTCTTAAATCTACATAGATTAAACCATTTTGAAATTTATTTAAAATACAATAGCAACACAGATATATTCCATATAAATAGTAGCTCTATCTCTCTCTCTCTGCAGCCCATTCACATCCCACTGTTGGGTACAGGCCTCCTCCACTTTGGTAGGGATTATGATCTACTGTGAGGCGCTGACTAGGCGTGTTGGCACTAGCTTTATTTTCGAGTTTTTCATCTTTCACCGAGTTTGATGTTTATATTATTCATATTCCTTAGCTGGTTTTTACTGCACAATGTGGGGGTAATGAGGTGGTGAACCTTGTATTCCTAACTTTTCACCACACGGACAATAGTTTCTATTAATGAAAAGTTAATCGATCGCGTTAAATTTTTTTTTGAAATAATGCTGATTTTTGTTTTATTAGGAGCTGTCGATACACGCGGTGTCAACTCACGAGCTCCTGAAGCCTAAAGATGAACCTGCATACTCCTTGGCACCAGCTACCAATATCTGTTCAGTCAGTTTACACCATTCAGGTGAGTACTATCAATTGTACGCTCTTTTTAAGGTTATGTGACAAAAGGTAACATGTGACCCTATTGTTGAGACTTAGCCTTTCATCCGTCCGACCACCCTTCAGCAGGCTGTATCTCTGAAAGGACAGAAAAGTCTCAGTAACAGAATTCCGTTTCACGTTTTGGTACGCAACCCTAAATCGAAAGGTATGACTCTCGGTCCTATTGTTTTGCTTACAATATCATACAACGGACTCTCACTTTAAGATAAGCACAGTATGAATGATTGATGTTTTAATAGCCATAATCAGCTCTTTTTCTTCTTTCTGCCCTTATCCCATGTTACTTAGAGGCGTCATAGCTCATTTTATTATTCAGCCGTAAAATGAAATACGTTATTAAATTTATTACTTATACTTCCTATTACGGATATACTTGACCTTTTCAAGGACATATTTGAGTGAAGAAGTTGAGAAATCCATTGAATAAACGTAGCCACAGAACGTAGCATACGTCACTACGATTAGGATAAGTGATCTAATAATAAATGTTTACTATAAATTAACCCACGCAAATTCACACTTGACATCTTCCTAACGTTCATAATCCTGGCGTCAGCATAATTTTATTATCCTGTAATTAGTTATTATATCGACGGTCTCGTGGTCGTGCTTCGTGTAAGAGACTGACGTTCACAAGGTTTCCGGTTCGATTCCCGCTCAGGACGATCATTTGTGTGATATTTATAATTGTCGTACAAATGTTTGTACTGCGTCTGTGTGTTTTCTATGTATTGTATGTATGTATTTACAAAAGAAAATTAGTAGGTATATAAATAAATAAATAAATAAATATTCAGGACATTTCACACAACGTCCTCTGGTCCCAAAGTAAGCTATATTTCTATGCTTGTATTATGGGTACCAGATACGGATGGACTACATATACTACTTTTCTTTTGAAAATACATACTTAGAAAACACCCAGACGCAGTACATTTGTATGACATTTATGGATATCACACAAATGATTGTCGCAAGCGGGAATCGAACCCGCGACCTCGTGATCGGTAGTCCATTACATAAACCACTCCACCGTCACTATGTATGTAGTCTGTCGGTATTCTGGTACCTACCTATAATACAAGCATATAAGCTTATCTTGGGACCAGAGGGCGTTGTGTGAAATGTCCGTGAATATTTATTTATATCTTTACTTTCTCAAGTCCAATTACGTCTCACTGTTGGGGACATTTCTTCGCCACTTTAGGAGGGACTATTGGATTATGGTTTACTTTGCCATGCTGGCAAGGCGCATTGGCACATGGTTTATGTTCAAGTTTCTATCTCTCACAGAGGATGTTTAGTGTGTATTCCTTTAGCTGGCTTTTACAGCATCCTGGAGTCGCCATACCTACAAAATATTTGTATGACAAATATAAATGTCACATGAATAACAACGCTGTATCGAACCCACGATGTAATGTACGGTAATCTGCTACAAGACGGTACGATACCAAATTATGCTCCATACAAAAGTATGGGTATCGTACTTCCGTTTTTCCTTCGCGAAAGTTAAACCGATTTTAATAGTTTTAGCGTTATGGTATAGATAAAGAGTATATCTATGCTTCTATCACTTTCTTTTTTTCAAAACATAATAACTAAAAGAAATATGACGATCCAAAAAACCCACTTTTTTCGGTTTTCTTTAGATAAAGTTGCAGCGTCTATCACACAAATTTGGTAAAGTTTTACCACAAAAGAGTAGGTAAAATCCGCTTCATCTATATTTGTCCCTTTCAGCGCGGTGCTCGGAAATAGGGATAGCAATACCTAAGGCAAATACCTAAATGAGGAGTACAGTACCCTCTTAATCATAAGACTAAATCCGTTGATGTTTATATACTACACTAGCTGTTGCGCGCAACTTTGTTTAGGAAATTTTCCCCGGATTTGCTTTACATTTTTCGCTGATGTTTTGTTCCTATTGCAGCGTAATGGGATTATAGCCTATAGCCTTCCTTGGTAAATGTACTTCGAATTTTTCAACTCGGACCAGTACTTTCCTATATTAGCGCGTTCAAACAAACAAACAACCACACAAACTCTTCTGCTTTATAATATTAAAATATATTAGTATAGATTCGAAATAGAGGAAATAAAGTAAATAAACTATTAAAGTTTTAATTAAATACTCAATGTTCAATAAGTGTTTACCACGGCGTAAACTTAACCTCTTCAATAAACAAAAAATAAGATTGCATTTATATCTCGTAGAATTAATTATTAACTTAACTATATTACACAAAAATATGCGGAATATATCATTATATTTATTTTACGTAAGATATAATGAAAATAATAATTTCATTAAGTTATTGCAAAGTGTTATTGCGTAAATGCCATTGACCCCTTGATAAAAAAAAATGCACGATAAAAAGAGTTTTTTTAATCAACAATAATTTAATTAGTGTATGGTTCTTGAATGTATCTTAATGGGAATCTTTTTGTTTCTAGCTCCATAATCTTCCACTGTTGAGCACGGTATCTGGTTTACTTATGCTTTGTTGACCATTGTGTCTTTGCATAGAACTTAGTTCCAAGATTTCCGCTTCTCTCAGAGGATGTTATTTTAATCATGTAACCGGCTCTAAAAAGGCCTCTGGAGGAAACCTATTGGAGAAATTGGGATAGATCGAAAAATCTTAATCTGTCAACTCACGGCACGGAATTTTGTATAAAATGTAAATAAATATTAATAATAATTTAAGTTTTCTTATGTTTCGCAACTTTTATCTCAAATATATTAGACCTTTGCTCTTAATGAGGTAATTTACTACAGATTTATCATAAAAGTAAATCTAGTGTGAGATTTAGGTACTTTCTATGTGTATAACTCACAAAAGCAGGCTGTTTTCACGCATATATTTAAATAATTTGATCGGTTCATCATATGTACGAAATTTCAAACCAATCCACCATCCATCCATTTGCAAGTGGGTAAAAGTCACTTTCAAAGATCTGTCACATTGAATAATACATTGATAGATACTTACTGAGCTGATAAAAGTTTGTTAAATTAGGCAAATTTGACCGCGAGATAAGCTCTTGATTCCGAATTTCAGGCGCACGAAGAGTCGCGAGTGACAATTAAGAACTTAGAAAATTATAAATATTTATCTTCCAAGTAGGTATCGTTTAGTGAACGCATAATTTAAGAAAACGGTAGATATAAGTATGTTTATCTACGTTTACGTAATTAGGTACAATAAGGGATACTTTTGTTCCCCTTTGAATTCCGTTATTGATATCTTTATAATTCGAAATACATCTCATATTTCACCTGGTATCATAGCGAGGGTTAAACAGGGGTTAATTTTCTGGGTAATGTTGTATTGAATTACTAGAATAGCATTCCTCTTCCTGCCCTTATTCACTCAAGTCACACTCTCATCAATTTCTTATTTGTTTAAATAATCTTTCCAACCATCTTCTATTAGTAGAATAGTATTTTGTCAGTATACAATATACTTTTGTACTTGTAGAATAATTTGCGGAATCCCAAGCAAAAATTGACTCGGCCGGCTTTAAGTAAGGAAAGGCAGAACAGACAAAATGTATAGGAAAACTCTTGATCCTTTACACTCAACCTATGACGCGTTAATGCGTCGAGTTCTGGCTTTACGCGACCGATAATACGCGACGCATGTTCAGTCAGATATGAGAATTTTCCCTAAATAGTGACTAACATTTCACACAGAATTACGACAGATATTTATTTACTACGTATCATTTCACACACTATATAAAAGACTTTATTTATGCTTGCAGTAATTATATTTGACAATGCCTTATATTCTGAAGAAATCTATAAAGTAAACTTATTTATTAGCGTCATATTTTACACTTAGAACACGTCCCTATTGGAGTGTACGTTTTTTGTTTCAACTTACCGACTGCGACTTAACGTCATAGCACTTCAAATGGTTTGCTGCGTTGGCACGAACTTAGAAATATTTAATTTACGACCCAGCCAGTATTGTTCATTCAGAATGGTCTCGAGTTGATTGGCGATATTAAAAGTGTCAAGCGCCTACAGCCGGAAATTCATTGATAGATTTAATCGCCTTGCACTAAAATAACGTACGACGCAGGATTTGATTTGAGGAGTATATTTGCTAAATCATTAATGCCGTCCGGTCAGTGTAGTTCTGTGCACTAAAAACCAGTGCTATTTTAGTGGCACTACCAGAGGAATCCTTGAAGTATGAAATTAAAGTAGACTTGCGTCAATATACAATTGTTTGTTGCAGCAAGTATTAGTTTACAATAGATTCTGGCTATTGGTTATATCGTCGGTATAATTGAAGAACTAAATAACTCACATTTTGGCTAAATTGAGCTTTTACCATTTTCGTGAAGCCCAAAATGTGCCGCATCTTTTGATCTAACAAACATTCTCATATCTTAACTCAATCCAAAAATAAAGCCTTTTTTCGTGTTTTGGTGGCAGAAATGAATATCTTTAAATTAACTCTAAATGTTATTAGAAAAAATGAATAACTCTATAAAAAATGCAAACCTGTGACTTCTGATCACTTGAGTATGAAATAAATTAGCTAAATTGAGTTATTTAGTTAACCCTAGTTATAATTTAGTAATTACATTCTCATTATCTTAACTCAATCCAAAAATAAAGCCATTTTCGTGTTTTAGTGGAAGAAATGAATATCTTTAAATTAACTCTTAAATGTTATTAGAAAAAATGAATAACTCTATAAAAAATGCAAACCTGTGACTTCTGATCACTTGAGTATGAAATAAATGAGCTAAATTGAGTTATTTAGTTAAGCTTAGTTATAATTTAGTGATACCCTTCGATTACACCAAAGGAATAGCCAGAAATTGAAACCATGATTCCACCCGTCAAAAGGCTATTTAAAACCTTCTTAATACGCCCAAGTAACGCTCTCTCAATAACTATTTCGCTTTCACCTCTTCCTGTTGTAATGTTAATACAGGAAAAAGTCTAAAAATGGTAATTGGCTATCACATAATACGAAAAAATAGTTTATACCAATACCAAACTATGAGTAGCAGATATGGAGGCGATATCCTGTATTTCAATTACAAGATAAAGTTAGTGAAGCTTAATTCACTGCTCATTTTGATGCACTTAATTGTGCTGTCCGTGTGGTAACGAATTAAAAATATAAGAGTCCCATTTTCCCCATTTTCTACCCACAGTACAGTAAAAGCGAGCGAAGGAACATTGTACACAGATATTATCCTCTGTGAGAGACGGAAAGTCGAAAATAAAGCCTGTGCCAATACCCTTGGTTAGGGCGACACAGTAGGCCATGATACGTCCCAAAGTGGAGGAGCCCCATGCCCAACAGAGACATTAATGGGCTGAAGAGACAGAGAATTGTGTTTTTCGATTTAGTAGGTACAAAACCCTAAGTGTGCGTGTATATCTCGCTCTTGGTAGGTTTTTTAAACAAACGATGTTACTACTTCCAACCTTGGTATTTTTATTTCATGTGAAGTCAATAATCAGTGATAAAATTATGCCAATTAACATTTACTAAAGTGCATAACGTTCGTGGTTGAATATTTCTTTAGGTTCAGAAGTCAATAAGTGTAGTTGCTGACCCAATTTTGAGTATTTACATTCATCTAATGTGTGGAAGAACTGAATAACTACTACTCAAAGTTAGCTAACTACGGTACAGTACGATACATTTACAGAAATCTTGGTGTGGCAAAACTAGATAATTGGTTTTTGATTTTTAATATTTTTTTGGTTAATGAAAGCAATTGGTTTGATTAAGCATATAATGGTCAGCAGACATGCCTAGAGCATATAAAATTTCCGACGGTAAAATTGTTCTCCATTTCTTAATAATGTCAAAAAAAGTGTCAAAAAAACACTAAATCGCGATTATCTCGAAACTTGAAATTTTGAGTTATTTAGTTCTTCAATTATACCGACGATATTTTGTAACTTAAGGCTCGAATGACGGAAAAGCCAGAAATAATGCTATTAGTAATAAGGAATATGTTGATACATTTGTATTTATAATTAAGCATTTGTTAGTAATTGTTAGTAGTTAGGCAATGTAACTGGATATTTAACTACACAGTCTATAAATGTTGTAATGTGGGGCACGGGTCTCTAAATACAGGAAATTGAAACTCTACTACACTGGAACTATAGCAGACTGACTAGGTATGATGGTTTAGATTTTAATTTCGAGTTCTTTCTATCGAAGAACTTTCCTTTCACAGGGGAATATGTGGCAGAGGGCAGCGCTTAGTTCATCCTAAGATAGCGTTGTCTTCGTCATAGAAAATTGTGCATAAGCGTAACATGCACCCCCAGGTATAGGAGATATAAATAAAAAAAAAAAATATTCATGGACATTTCACACAACGTCCTCTGGTCCCAAGCTAAGCTTATATGCTTGTGTTATGGGTACCAGAATACGGACAGAATACATATACTACTTTTTTTTTATAAGGAGAATGTGGGATGATACTATCCATCCATCCATCCATCAACCTTTCTCAGTCCACTGCTGGACATAGGCCTCCCCCATAGAACGCCACAACGTGCGGTCTTGCGCTAACTGCATCCAGCGGCCCCCGGCGTATTTGACGAATGGGATGGGCGGGATGATACTAACTGACACTTAATTATATAGGACTAAATAATTACTTAGGACATGTATTGTATTAATACAATATAGATAACATCATACCATTACAGGTTTTTTTCCTGAATAAAATGGACAGGATAAATAATAGCATGTATAAAGTAAATAGTAGCTTAAAAGTCACATTCAGACAGAATATTCAAAATTTTTGGAACAAATAGATTAAGACTTTGATGATAGTCTTACTTTTGAGGTAGGTTAAAGATAACGTATAGATGAACACTTAAATACATCCTTCCTTATTATAAAACTAATAAATAAATAATGACTGACATTACTCCCAACGCCGTCTTCTTTGAAGTTGAATTATTGCTTGTCTTAGAATAGAAAAGTTGAATACCAGTATTGTTTATTGTATTTATTGTTCATCAATAAGCGTATTCAATGAGTGGAAAATTCATTGAATTCGTTAATAGTAGTTCATCACATTAATGTGTTCTGATTGGGATTGCTACACTTCGACAGAAATTTTACTAACGATTCGTTCCGGTGACAATCATATAACGCTATATTGCTAGCTACTTCGACGGGCCTCGTGGTGGAGTGGTTTATGTAACAGACTGACAAGGTCGCGGGTTCCATTCCCGCTCGTGACAATCATTTGTGCGATCTTTATAATTGTCATACTTATATTATTATAAGTATGAAGAAAAGTAGTATACGTAGTCTATGCGTATTCTGGTACCTATATCACAAGCATAGAAATATAGCTTACTTTGTGACCAGAGGACGTTGTGTGAAATGTCCATGAATATTTATTTATTTATTACTTGAAATTCGGATATACTTACTTCCACAGATTTACATATACAGATCCATATTTCATGTACACATAGATAATATTTATGTGGTTTCTAGCCGTGCGAGTGATGTAGTTACAAACTATTTGGTATCCATCCATCAACCTTTCTCAGTCCACTGCTGGACATAGTCCTCCCCCATAGAACGCCACAACGCGCGGTCCTGCGCTAACTGCATCCAGCGGCCCAACTATTTGGTATATCTGTGTTTAATTCCATCGATGCGTCCCATGTGGAAGAGTCCTTGTATCTTACAGTTACACGATGAGTTGAAGAAATCCCTTATCCTTTCACTATTCCTTCTCAGTCCACTGTTTAAGACGGTACGATACCAAATTATGCTCCATACAAAAGTATGGGTGTCGTACTTCCGTTTTTTCTTCGCGAAAGTTAAACCGATTTTAATAGTTTTTATGTTATATTATATATAAAGAGAATATCTATGCTTCTATCACTTTCCTTTTTTCAAAACATAATAACTAAAAGAAATATAACGATCCGAAAACCCACTTTTTTCGGTTTTCTTTAGATAAAGTTGCAGCGTCTATCACACAAATTTGGTAAAGTTTTACCACGAAAGAAAGTGATAGAAGCATAGATGTATATCTATGCTTCTATCACTATCACAGTTAAACCGATTTTAATAGTTTTTACGTTATATTATAGATAAAGAGTATTCTTTATCTATAATATAACGTAAAAACTATTAAAATCGGTTTAACTTTCGCGAAAATAAAACGGAAGTACGAAACGTCTTTTTTCAAAGAATTTGTAGGTAAAATCCGCTTCATCTATATTTGTCCCTTTCAGCGCGGCGCTCGGAAATAGGGATAGCAATACCTAAGGCAAAAACTAAATGAGGAGTACAGTACCCTCTTAACATAGTCTATTAAAGGGCCGGATTTCTTTTTTATGAAATATGTCCCTTTTAATAAGTATTTCTACGTGTATCAATAATGGTTATCAATGTTATCATTTATTTAAACTTTATTTACACTAAAATGTATTAAATTGGGCTTAATATCTAAGATATTTATAAACAGTCAGCCTTGGTATTCAAAACCGTAGAGTCAAAATTCATAACCTTAATACTATTGTCTAACTATACGTTTTATTCTGAAAAATACAGTAATATACTTAGATTTCGATGTTATTCTTCAAGAATATTAACACGTCCGTACATGCACTTTACTTATTAAACCAATCTTACATAATCACTCGTCATACACCATGTTTATAATATGAATAACGTAAGTAGTGAGGTACAAAATGTGTTTACATTATAATCACAGCCTTCGCTTCCTTGCAAATCTATGAGATCATTGTGTTACAGCTACTATATTATATACTAACTATTATTATGTAGGTCGAAACTATGTGTAACTAGCTGTGTCCCGCGGTGTTACCCGCGGTAAAGGGTGCTTTCAGGACGCGCCTGCCAGAATAGCTTGCAGATGGTAGTTTTTTTTCTACGTCATACTTTGGACAAGTCACATAATACACTTATAAATTGTAGCCTATGTGTTATTCTGATATCTAAGCTACAATACTGTAAAGTTTCATTAAAATCCATTAAGTAGTTTTTGCGTGAAAGAGTAACAAACATCCAAACATCTATACTCACAAACTTTCACAATTATATTTAAGTAGATTATGATGGTTAAATAACAAAACGTAATGAAAAAGCACTGCATACAGAGACCTAAAATAAAAATATCCCGTTCGAAATTTTTGATAATATAAGTAAAACAAATAAACTGTTATTTTTTGAAAATCTTAACGATTGATAATAACGATAAAAGACTTAATCTAAATATCAGCATTAGGGTGACTTATCATCGTCTAGTTTTGAGCGGAAATCGAACTCTCGTGTACGGCAGTTGGTTACGCAGACCAGTGAACCATGGAGTCTGTCAAACAACAACTGTAGGATATTTGCTGATGAAATTAATGTGGAACGATAAGTGACGTCATTCTCTCCATCTCTTATTACATAACTAGTCTTGGTATTCTATCTAATAGAGTGCTGTCACGTAATCAAGTACAAATAGTTAAAATTCATTTACAGTTTCATCTCACTGTGCTAGAGAATACCAGCCCAGTGACGAAAGAAAATCGCTAGCAAAGGAATTAGAATTGAATCTACGTAGTGTTGGCATTATCCATGTAATACTGTCACGTCCCTATGAGGACCAAGCATAACATTATTTAAAAATATGTTAAAGTCAGGTGAAATTGGACGAATGAATGGGGTTGGCATGTGATGCGCCAAAACATCTTAAAATTTTAGATTAAAAAAATATAAGTTATGGATTTGAAACTTTAAGATTTCCTAATAAATAATTGAATCAGAGATGTCATCTATTCGTGTGTGAATGTTTCACAATAACATCATAGTTTACAAACAAATGAATCGATTGCAGTCTAGTGATCTCAAAAACTCAGGTTGATATTAGTACTAGTCGAGACAATAATTCAAGTGCATTAAGTTGAAACTAGTTTAATTTATTAAAATCGTTTAGTTTCCAGTACAATTCGCGAAATATTAATATAACATTCCACAATCAAAATAAAATCTCCCTCGTTTTCGTAAACGTACGTTTTAAAACATTTTTAAAGTTTTATTCTATTTAAGAAATAAAATTGCATAAAAACAATCCTCTTGCCGTTAATTATGCTATATATATATATGCGAATTTGGAATTAATCCCTGTTGCATACAACTTCATACGCGTGAATTTAGAAAATAAAATAACCTTAACAAAATATACAAAAACCATCCTCTTCAATCACTCTATCTATAAAAAAATGCCATCGAAATCCGATGAGTAGTTTGAAGATATCAACTCACATAGGGACTTATACAAAAGAAAAGTAGTATATATTATGTATTCTAATTAGTAAAGATATAGTTAACAATTACATTACGTATTTTATAAGGATATAGCTAAGGGATATTGTACACAGATAACATCCCATAAGAAAGATGGGAAACTCGAAAATAAACCATGTGCCGTTAAGTCGGGTCAGCGTGGCACAGTAGACCATAATCTCTCCCAAAGTGAAGGAGGCCCGTGCCCAACAGTGGGACGTTAATTAGCTGGAGACAGAAAGAGACAGAGGGTTATTTGACGGGCCTCGTGGTCTAGTGGTTCACATAACGGACTGCCGTTCACGAGGTCTCGGGTTCGATTCCCGGTCAGGACAATCATTTGTGTGATGTTTTTAACTGTCATACAAATGTTTGTACTGCGTCTGGGTGTTTAATATGTATTATAAGTATGTATTTACAAAAGAAAAGTAGTTTATGTATTATATCCATATTCTGGTACCCATAACATAAGCATATAAAGCTTACCTTGGGACCAGAGGACGTTGTGTGGAATGTCCATGAATATTTATTTATTTATTATTACGAAAAGCTTTTAAAATAACTACCTATTTTGCATGTGATAATATTGATACCATATAAAATTATTCTAAACAATTAGTAATTAAATGAAAACTAGAAAAACGTAAGGATAACAAATCAATAGCAAAAAAGAAATTACCTTTTTCATGGTAAAATATTTGACGGGTTTCGTAGCCTAGTGGTTCATGTAACGGACTCGCCGTGCACGAGATCGCTGTTTCGATTCCCGCACGGGATAATCATTTGTGTAATGTTTATAAATATCATACCTACAAATGTTTGTTCTGCGTCTAGGTGTTTCTATGTATTATAAGTATGTATTTACAAAAGAAAAGTAGTATAATAATATGTATTCTAACTGTATTCTGGTACCCTTAACACAAGTATATAAGCTTAGCTTAGGACCAAAAGACGTTGTGTGAAATGTAAAAAAGGAAAAAAAAATCTGCAACAATTGGATATATTAAACTAGGGATAGCTTCAATGTAGTGTAGTACAACCCTATCCAGGAACATTGATTGTGATCGTAAAGTTATCCGCATCGAATCCAGTACAAATATAAGCATGTACTTTTAACTTCTGTGTCGCATTGAACCAACTTTAACATAGTTTACACTTAAATCGATTAGACATCGAGAGAAATTGATTAGACGTGTGCTGATAATTCATTTACATTACAATAGGCTTTATCATGTGACCGTGTGGTGACGGATTAAGAATACAAGTGTGACCACCCCATCTCCTTCCAAGGGTACTGTAAAAGTCAACTGAGGGATATTGTACACAGATAACATCTTCTGTAAGAGACGGAAAACTCGAAAATAAACCCTGTGCCAACACACCTGGTCAGTGCGGCACAGTAGACTATAATCCCTCCCAAAGTGGAGGAGGCCCGTGGCCAACAGTGGGACGTAAATGGTCTGGAGAAGAAGGCTTTATCATTGTAATTATTTTATCTAAGAAGCAAACATACCATAGTTTAAAACTTATGTAAAAATAAATACGCGAAATGAAACTTTGAACTTTTTAAGTTTCTGTACCAAAGTCAAAGTCAAAGTCAAAATATTTTATTTCAAGTTGGCATGTTTTACAAGCTCTTTTGAAACGTCAGAAACTAGGTGTCTGTTCCAAACGCGGATCCTATGGAGAAGAACAGACAAGAAACTCCATGGATTTTTTTTTTCCATTTCCTTTCATTTTTTTTTTTCAACAATATTATACATAATTGTATCAGGGGTGTGAGAATGATGCCGATCAGTACTATCACGACTAACTAAAACTAACTTTTTTTAAAACTAAAACTAACTTAATAATAAAATAGCCTTGTTGGAGCAAATCGACCAGTCCCAGCAGAAGGCACCCGTTCACGAGTATAACGCACACATCAGCCCCGCACAGCTCGACCATTTTGTAGGGAAACGTGCGACCCGACGTGCAACGCTACCAACTTCGAGACATTTGAGTGAGCATGACGAAGTCGCTCCGTTGGACAGTACACAAAGCAAATAAAAAGCAATTAGAAATATACAAAGGAAATATACTAGGTTCGGCATAATGCTCACACCTTTACAGTCTCATGAATAAGTAATTACAATGTAGATATATATAAACATACAGTTTCTGACAACATACACAATCATTTAATTTGAAATCATAAATCAATACGATAATAGATAATTAACAGAAGTTATCATATCTGACGTCAACAAAGCGAGAAAATGCTAATACCTACAATTAAGCAGACAGTATTTTTCGTATTAATAAGAATATTACCTACTTATTTCATTGCCAGAGGGCCGCTACGAAGTGAAGACCAAGCGTGTATATCTTCCATATAATGTTTGGTACTATAGTATGCTTTAGAAATCAGTGTGTTCTTTACAACCTGTTTGAATTTATTGTCTGGTAATTCAGTGACATTGGGTGGAATTTTGTTATAGAACCTAATACTGTTAATCATAAAACTTTTGCTAGTTTTGCTAAGCCTAAATCTAGGAACCATAAGCTTTTCTTTATTGCGAGTATTAAGGCTGTGGACGTCACTATTCTTAATGAAGAGCGAGATGTTTTTACGAACGTACATGATGTTTGAGAGAATATACAGAGATGGCAGTGTAAGTATATTTATCTCCTTAAACAAATCCCGAAGCGACTCACGACTGCCTAATTTGTAAATAGCACGAACTGCTCTTTTTTGCAAGATAAAAATAGTTTGGACGTCTGCTGCAGACCCCCACAGTAAGATGCCATAAGACATAATACTATGAAAGTAAGCAAAATACACTAACCTAGCTGTAGGAACGTCTGTCAGCTGTCTTATACGTCTAACGGCAAACGCAGCAGAACTCAGTTTACTTGCGAGAGCCTGTATATGGGGCCCCCATTGCAATTTAGAGTCTACTGTTATTCCTAGGAAGACAGCTGATGGGACGAGATCTAACAGTTTGCCATCTAATTTAAGATTTACGTCAGTGAAATTAACGTTAGGTGTTGTAAATTTTATACATTTAGTTTTACCTGCATTTAAAAGAAGGTTATTAGCAGAAAACCAGTTGGCTATAGCATTTAAAGTTGAGTTTGGTTCAATTAGATCCCTATCATTCCTATTTACTTTAAATATAAGTGATGTATCATCTGCAAATAGGACTATATTTGACATGGATTTCTTCCTTGTACCAAAAAGTAATTCGGGACCTTATTGCTGTGATTTCATTGTCCGTCTGTCGTTTCATTTCATTTCTAGAACGATGACAGCTAGAGACCTGACAATTTCACAATTTGTGTACATCAGTAGTCTACAAATTAGTACAAATAAAAAATTAAAATATAATAAGCAACAAAATACTCAGCATCATCATCTTCCTGCCCTTGTCCATTGTTTGGGGTACCATTATTTGATTTGGGGTCGGTTTGACGAACATATTAAGATAATAGCGGTACGGAATATTTCTTGTGCGATACTCAAACTTAACTGGTTTTTACTCCTGTACTTCGCTGTTTTACTCAAATTACACATACAAAATAATGGGATATTTGGCGCAATTGTTTTAGCGTTGTTATACAAAAAATATTTACAAATATAAATATTGTGGGTATACCGCTTTCCTCTTTACGAACTATAACTGTTCACCAAAGTTCATACATGTAATCGTCAGCGTAATTGTTATTTAACAGGCACAAAGTTTAGCTTATTATATATTTATTTATTAGATTTAAAAGTTTTAGATAATCTAGATACCATAGAAGACAGAAATTACGTGTAAAAAAAGTAAATACTCTATTTACTAGTTGACACCGGCGGTTTTACCCACGTGCTTAGGCCTATCAATTATCTAACATATAAAATTCACGTGTCACAGTGTTAGTTACCGTACTCCTCCGAAACGGCTTGACCGATTCTTCTCAAATTTTACATACAATATATTCAGTAGGTCTGAGAATCGGCCAACATCTATTTTTCAAACCTTTTTGGTTTTTTTTTTGTATGGCAAAACAACGTTTGCCGGGTCAGCTAGTGCTAATGTATATGTTAGCTAGTTTAAGCGTAAAAAGGTAACATCAATAAACAGTACTTTTGTGATGTTAATTGATATTATTCGTAAGAATAACATTATCCTAAAACGACGAAAATATAGTAAACGAAAGAGATACGGCAATAGGTATGTAATATATTTATTATGTGACAAATATTATCATATTATATATTTTTCTGTAGTAAATGTGAGTATAATTACTGTCAATGCGATTAAAGACATCAGGGCTTATCTAGGAGAACGACATCGAACGGTATCTAGCGGGCGCGAGTAAGTACAGATCTCCTCGAGCCCTGACGTCATGTAGGGTCATGTCCCCTTAACCTCGGCGCTCTTGTTGCAAACCGATCGAATCCATCCGATTACAATAAAAATTATACGTATCGATGTGATTTAATGTGACACATAATTGTTTATGCAAGCACATCTTGACCATTTACCTTTTACTTTGAACTGCATGTGTTTGTAAAACTTTTGATTAATATTTAATACTATTATTATGTGGTCGGTGATCTTAACTCTACAGATTTTTCTTCCACAGCGACAATGTAGACGTAATTGGATGCTAAAGTTTGGTTTATATTAGGCGAGAGGGATTTCAACAACTATATGGGTGAAATCGCGGACTGTTTAGAGTAATAAATTAAAAATAGTTTAAAAAAACTAAAAAACACGCTTTATTTAATCGAATTATTGTATTGTCATCGGTCTTTGACAGGTGTGCAAAATTTGAATAGAATCTGACCGTTTAAAGTGGGTCAAAATAGCGTCCAAAGGAGTCGGTTACAAACATACAAACAAACATACAAACAAACATACAAACAAACATACAAGTGAAGCTAATATAAAGCGTGTAAAAATGGTAGGCTATTCTCAGTAAATAACTACTAAATCGCAGCTCTATAAGTAATATTGAATCAGTCTAGTTATATTAAAGTGTTAGGTAACAACTAACTATAACACCAATCACTCGTCATCATGGTGTTACCGCAGTCCAGAATGCCTGCGCACACCTTACCTAGAACCTTACGTTGTTATACTTTATTGTTTAAGAGAACAATTACCTTTTGTACGAGTTGGGTATCGACGCCATTATCAGTAGACGTGTTAGGTAACGCCGGGTAGCTCAAGTTCTACCATTTAGTATATAAATCGCAAAAGACATACAATGGAACCGATTCTAACGTGCACAACTAAACTTAAACTGCACCATAATTAGAATTCTAGGAAAATTATACCTTTACCTAATCTCTAACACAGTACCTAATAAATTTGTAGTATATTCTATCACCGAACATACGGAAACAATAATTTAATTATAATAAATGAGTATAAGTTCTTTATACACGAATGATAGTATCAATAACATAATTTGGCAATGCTAAATGAACTCTCTTATTATAAAATCCGTGTAGGTAAGGCTAGCGGTTTTGATTAATTATATTAGTTCGGTACGTATCTATCAATGTATTAATCTATGTAGCGGAATCTTTGACAGCGATTTTCATTAACTTGCAGTAGTCGGATTGATCTGATATTTTGCACTCGTATTATAGACCGATGACAAAGCAATAATTTAAAATAATATTCTGAATTTTCAAGCGTGTTTTTGAGTTTTCAAACTAAGTAATTATTTAGTTAACTTTAGTTGTGCATGTAAAATTGGTATCATTGGCATTTTTAACGTTTGTTCTGCGATTGTTACATGTAACAATAACAAACTATGTCATAGTTTGTTACTTTTCAGTTTATTACGTCGAAATGGGAGCAAAGACCATTATTATATAGATTTCTTTTGTATATTCTGATGGTATATTTGTTTCGGGCGTCCTCTCCCAGCATTTCCACTTACCTCCGCCGTGTATTGTGCCTTTCGTTAAGCGTCTCTCATCCATCCTCTCCACATGACCAAACCACCTAAGCATACTTTTCTCCACCTTAGTGACTACATCCTCTTTCAGACCGCAACGTTCTCTTATAACTTCATTTCTTAATCTATCTTACAAAGTCACACCACACATACTTCTCAAAAAGCGCATCTCTACAGCATTTATTCTACTTTTGTGCTTCTTCTGCCACACCCAACATTCGCTTCCATCAATTTCCATCATTTCCATTTGTCATCGCCGGCATAAACCAAAAGGGGCAAGTAGCGGCGTAGCACTTACAACCGTCGGGCATGTATGACCAGATGTATGAGTGTGGAGATGAAGCCAAGGAAGTATGTTTGCATCGTAGCAGATGGCGCTCTATAGTCTCTGCCTACCCCCATAAAAAAAGCGTGATGTTATGATGATGAAGATTCTGATGGTTATTTTTGATCCTGTAACAATTTCTACGGTAATAACTAAGTTTTTAGAAGTTTATTTCTTCTTAAGTATTTTACTTCCACATTTTTTCTTAATTTCTTCACGATCTCTACCATAGCTCATAGCTCTTTGTGATTTCTACCATAAGTTAAAGATTTACCTACGTAAAAACATATATAATATAATTTTATATTATGTATTTAAGAAATTGCACGAAATTACTATCGAAATCGGATTGTCATGAATGCTCATGAATATCTGATAAGACATTAGTTGTTGTAAGACAAATGTTGTTTAATAACTATCATACTTAATTCCTGGATATCATTCAAGTAAAGACGTAAATTAATAACGATGTAGTTATTTTATGATAATTATCTCTATCAATAATGTTACGGTTATCTCTTTTGATTACAAACGTAACGAAAATACCATAAAAACTACGTTTTAATTGGGTTTCGTACCAATAGGTAAAGCGAGACCATATTAAAGAGACTTCGCTCTCCATCCGTCCATTTGCAGGTCATCGGCGCGCAATAGCCGGTGGCCCCAACCAACGACACGACCACGCGCGGTAAGTCTGTGGTCTGTCGCGCCACGATCATCAGTGGCGGACGAACTCTCTCCAAGTGTTCCGGCGAGAGGCGTCCATCCGATGGGGGGGGGGGCTAATGACCCCCCAGTCGCAGTGAGCCCCCACAGATAGGGGGACTCCCCTGTCCGGGTCATGGTAATACCTGAGTGACTACCAGGGCCCGGCTAAGGGCGAGGAGGAACACCGTGGAGTTTAATGGGTAGTCTAGGTCTCTTGAGTATGACCTAGGAGTCCCACACGAAGTCCGAAGGCTGCCCCCGCAGTCGGAAAGAAATGAAATGAAATGATATCCGTCCGTTCGTCATCAGGTTATATCTCTGGAACGGTTTTCACAGTTTATATATATCAGTTGATGCTATATACTCCGTGTGGTGACGGATTTAGAATACAAGTGTCACCACCCCATCTCCTCCCAAGGATGCTGTAAAAACCAGCTAAGGGATATTGCACACAGATAACATCCTCTGTGAGAGATGGAAAACTCAAAAATAAACCCTGTGCCAACACGCCTGGTCAGCGCGGCACTCTCTCTCTTTCCAGCCCATTTACGTCCCACTGTTGGGCACGGGCCTCCTCCACTTTGGAGGGGTTATGGTCTACTGTGCCGCGCTGACCAGGCGTGTAGCGCGGCACAGTAGACCATAATCCCTCCAAAAGTGGAGGAGACCCGTGCCCAACATACAAAAACACAAAAATAACCATTTTCTTTTGTAATAAGTAAAGATTTGAATAAAACCGCTATGCTATTGTAAAACTCTTGTTTCACACCACTTATATGGATTTCTATTATTTTAATTGTCAAGGAATTCACTTGATAGCATAAATTACATAAATGTGCTCGTTTACAAAACGTAACTAGCATTATTTACAAACATTGTCAAGACTTTTTTTAACAATTCCAAACATTTTGCTCCGTGATTAAAGATGTTTACGTTTTATTTCTAAGGCAGACTTTTTCTCAAACAGGTGGTGTTATATGATAATCGCCTGAAGGATATTTTCCCCACGGATGAAAGCAATTCGCTAATTGAGCGTAAATATTACGTTTCTCGCCTTAAGGTACATTAAATTGGGCTTGCTTTCCTTATTTGTTAGATAAGGAAAGAAATCAGTTACTATTTATAATTACACTAGCTGATCCGGCAAACGTTGTTTTGCCATACAAATGTCAGGGGTAGACATATAATTTGCAATAAAATAATATTGCGACTATAAATTGAAATGTTACCTATCCTATCTTTCAAGTTGGGTCGAATTGCACACGGTGTGCCAATTTAATTTAAAATCTATTAGGTAGTTTAGGAATCCATCGCGGACAAACATCGTGACAGGAGATTTATATAAGTAATGATAAGGCATCATTTTTTACGACGATTATGATAGTGTATCATTTTACTCATTGATCAAGTATAACATGATCAAGTTTAACATGCCTGGAAGAAATCGCTTTAAGCGATAAGGCCGGCCATTGTACTTGATTTTTTAGCTATTACAATAAAGAATAAATAAATAAATAACATCTTTGATTTTAGTCTGAAGTTTATCCTGTAACTCGCTTACGCTGCAAATTAAGGGATAAAAAATTATATAAGTAATCCTTACTTATTATAAAACAAATGCGTCATTTTTGTATGTATGTCCCTATGTGAACTTATATCTTCAAAACTTCGCAACGGATTTTGATGCGGTTTTTTAAATAGATAGACTGGTTCAAGAGGATGGCTTTTTTGTATAATTTGGTTTGGTCTTTAAATTCCACGCGTACGAAGTTGTGGGCCAAAGATTGTACTTTATATAATTAATAAGTATTATACTTATGTTAGGACTATCGATAAATAATATTACGTACTATATACTCGTACTATCTCGCCATTATCGTAATTACTAACAAAATTATTAATACATATCTCTTTTATTTTATTTTATTTCTTTTTTTTATTATTTTTCTTTTATTCTCTAACACTTGCGCGACTCATTCGTTTAAATAATACCACTTTTACGGATTTAGACACGTGTATTTGTTTTAAATTTTATGCGTCTAAATCCGTAAAAAGTGGTTTTATTTAAACATAACTCTTTTCTTTAGAGAGCCCATCAGCTGTTGGACATAAACATATTATGTTGACGAAGTGTTGTTTTTGTTCTAAGTTTTCCGTTGATTGCAGAAAATGTTATCAACTGTTAACCTTGGGTTGAAATGGATTGTTGACACAAGTATTCTTAATACATCATCACTTGGAAAATATGTCATATAATTATAAATAATTAATTAGCTAAAATAACAGATGTTCATTATGTGATCTTTACTTTGTTAATTAACTTAGGTACTTAGTTGACATCTTTGGCCTGGATCTACTTCAAGTAGTAAAGTCCATAGCAATCTACTTAGTATCAAATAATATAGTAACATACATATAGTGACAAAACTATTTCAAATCAAAATCTCTACAAGTAGAATATAATTAGGTTATTTAAACATAACGAATCTTTTCCTAAAATGTAAATTCGTCTTTAGCATGGCTTATTTCTAGTTATTAGGTATTCCTATACCGACATGTGTGGTGATGGCTTCAGAAAACACATGGTTTCATCCCATTACTTCCTAAACAGGCATTGAATGTAAGCTGAAGTATATGAAAAGCTCTTTCTTAAAAATAACCAGCATGCTATAATTAGCCAAATACCATCCGAATACGGAAGAATCCCGTATTCAGTTGGTAGGACGTAAACGGGTTGGGAAGAAAGTTCAGAACATTACATTAGTTTTGTCATAGTACTGACGTTAACAATCAATTGATGTGAGATCCACCTGGAGAAACGGATTTATCTGGCTAAAACCCTAGACTAAAAACCTCTGCTCTAAGGACTGTTCTGAGTGTCGCGATGCAATCTGTGAATACCATCTACATCAGTCCTACTGATGTTAAATTAAGTTAATAAAAAATTTCCGCATCTGCTTTTTTTTGTGTATGTAAGATAAGTCTCATAACTCGGTGAACATATTGCCAGTTATTCAACGGCATGGGTAATTCGCACTGCTCCCGAACTAACGTTTCACAATTGTTATTTGTTATTAATTTCACGAACGATACGCCGGCTTTTAATGTTTTATAAATACGACGCATTGTTCTACAAGCGACACAATACCTCGCGGTGTTCGCGGCTCAGCTTAAATCTGATATGCAACTACATCGGCTTGCGGCGTCTCTCTGACGCATTCTTATACTCACACAAATTATGGTAATATTGAGGTTACTTTACCTACTTCAAACTGACACCTGTCTGCTCATCCATTAGACTTAAAGATTCTCCCATTTGACGCCACAATGCGTGGTCCTGTGCTGGTAACATCCAGAGACCCTCCGATCCTGGCAACATCGTCTCGTCTTCCAATGCGTCACTCGAGAACCTTTTTTTTCGTTAAGTTTAAACTTTAGTTTAGCATTCAAATAAAAAAATTCGTCTCAACTATCTGAATTCTTGCTCTGAAGTTGTTCAGTGTTCTGATGAATTAACACTACAAAACACCATAATATATTTGCTCCTATTGGTGTTGTAATATTAGCTTAAGGTATGAGGTGACAAGTTGTGCAAGAAACAGAAATTAACACATACATTGATTATTTCTATCTATAAGAGTTTTCTTGTCCACGGCTGGACTGGCTGAATAAGCCACCCCATTAAACTTTTGTATTTTCAACAAGTACGAGTTCAACGGGTCGCGAGTTCGTAATTTTGAGCAAACCAGAGTATAAAAAATATGTCTTGGGTAGGTCTTTATTCGGCCAGTAAAAACATACTGACATAATTTTAAGACGACCTAAATATTACACAGTTAAAGAGCACACAAGTTGTAATTAAGATTCTGTGCCACTAATGTCTGTTGCTTCTAGGAAAGAAAAGGAAGGAAAACTCAAAATAAAACCACTAGAGTTGATCTTGAAATCATCTATTTGTTACCAACCCCCCCACTATAAAGCAGGCTCGGACCCAGCAAACATATAGGTTGGCCCGGGCTGTTCCTATAGCTGTCAGAGAAATTAAAAATACTTTGAATGTAAATAATTTATATTTATAGCATTTTAAATTTGTATTCCCCTCCAAATCCAATGCAGTTCTCGACTTTTCGACAGTATAATGTGCAGTCAAATTTTCGCGTATTTCTTTTTACTAAGTTGCTACTTACCTTACTTTTAGGTGTTCCATAATTGTTCAGAAAATGATTGAAATTTAATGCCAATTAAATAATTTGATGGAAGGAATACGATATTTCGTAGCAAAAAAGTGCGGAATGCGAAGTAGCTATGAAAACCAGATAGTAGCTCGCGTCTATAGCATTAACTAAGGAAAGGACCATTTTTTGGAATTAATTATTAATTTATTATTTTTATCTTATTCATGTTGAGATTGAAGAAATAAAAACGTACTCGCTCATTTTCCTTTTAGAAGAAGAAGCTCTATGATAGTTTAGAATAATATAAAAAATTGGGCAGTCGACTCTACCATGTTTAAACAAAAATATAAAGACTACTGTTACCATAACCATTGGTAAATATATCCGTGTAACTGAAGTATCGATATAATAGTCATGCATGTTTAGTTACCTACAACGTTAAGCGACGAATTCCAAGAAACCCGTATCGGGAGGCACGTACGCGTAAGATTGGCTAAATCTCAAGTGTTAAATGTTACAACATAATAACAATAATGTATATTGAATGTACTTAAAATAGAACATTTGTTACTCTAACGTTTGTAAATACTAATTAGGCATATAGAATTGTATAGGGAAGTATACTTATGTTATGTATTACAAAACAGTTACAACATAAAGTTGTAGCTGTTTTTGTAACACAGGTTTTGCATCCATTGCTAATATTACTACAATTCGTAATTCGAATCGCTTCATTACACTGGGCATTGGTTTTTGATCCGCGCACCCACGTCAGCTATATTGATCCGATATCTCATAGAATCGACAAGATTTCCAGAATCGACTTAATTTTGACGACATTTATAATTCTGGCTTGTTAGGATACTTAGGTCTCTTTTGTTGATTATGCTGTTAGTATCTTAATATTTTGCAACCGTTAGTTTTATGGTGAGGTAAAAACCTACAAAATGGGACAGGTATATTTCTTGCGTGCTGTGGTAATTGTAAATGTTGTTTATTTGTCAATCTACAGGTCCCTACGACACTAGAATATGTCTTCAAGACAGCAGTGGCGATACACAAAATTCCCAAGGTGTCAAAGGGGAGGAAGACTTGTCTCGAGTCTATCAAACTCTTTCTCTACCGTCACTTTCAAGAGATGATTCCAGCAGGTTAGTTAATTTTTAAATCTATTTATGTTACTTAGATATAAAATAAGCCTATAGAATGAATTTTTGCTCTACACGCAAGGATAAATAATAGTACATGTTTGTAAGAAACAGTACGATATACGTACTAGTTTTTTCTAGCAAATTATGTCATGTTTGTATTAGTATTTCGATATTTAACAACGTTTTTAGTAAATTCATAGCAATTTTTGTTATACAGCAGCCCGGACAACAAGAGTAAATCTAAGTCGGGTACACCATCCAGTCCTGGTAACTCGGAAATGAAACCACAGTCTACGACTTCAACAGCACTCACTAAGCCTCCTTACTCCTATGTTGCACTCATTACCATGGCTATACAAAATAGTGAGACCAAACGCGCAACACTTAGTGAAATATACGCGTATATCACTAAAGAATTCCCATTTTTTGAGAAGAATAAAAAAGGATGGCAAAACTCTATTCGGCATAATCTAAGTTTAAATGAATGTTTTATAAAAGTGCCTAGAGAAGGTGGGGGAGAGAGGAAAGGCAATTATTGGACACTCGGTAAGTTTCCAAATTGTTCTCAAATTAATTTTGTAGAAAAAGTTTTCTTTTTTATAGTTATTTCTTATGTTTTGACAATAGCGAGTGTTAATATAAACTGCTGTGCGAACATTCACCTTTCATATTCATCGGCGAAATGCTAGCGGTATATATTTACTTGAAGTTTATAGACATTTGGGTGGTCATTGTAGTATTGTTGTAGATCCACAATGTGGTGAAATGTTCGAGAATGGCAACTTTAGACGTCGTCGGAGGATGAAGAGACCGTTTCGGGCTACACCGTACGCGAAAACATTGTTTGGCGACGGTTACCATATGGCTCACGTAGGTCAGCATGTGCCACCTCACATGCAACCGCTGCCTTTAGGCACCAGAAACTATTTCGGTTCCGGCTCCGCATACCACCCGCCTTCTTATCCTCGATATGAAGCGTAAGTTTTTTATTGTTTTTATTCACACAACGACTTTATGGCTCAATGTAAAGCTTATTTACTTGTATTGTAGATACCAGAATACTACAAATACAATTTTTTTTGTAAACATACATATTATAGAAAAACACCCAGACGCAATACAAATATTTATGAGAAATACAAATATGTAGACACTGTACAAATATCACATTGTACTGTACTGGGATGGAACCCCTGACCTCGTGAACGGCATCGAAGCACACAAAGCCAATCAACTTAAAAATTTGTCCGCTTTAAAACTTAAACGGTTTTTTAATCACAATATTTAGTAATCAGTAGTAATATTTATTAAGATTAAGTTCGTTTATATTACTCAAACGAGCAAATTAACACTGTGACATTATTACATATTAATTATAATAAATATTTACTTGACTCGTACTCATGTTTACAAAACAAATACTAATAAGCGACTGACATA
Organism: Orgyia antiqua; assembly: GCA_916999025.1. Lineage (NCBI taxonomy): Eukaryota > Metazoa > Arthropoda > Insecta > Lepidoptera > Erebidae > Orgyia > Orgyia antiqua. The sequence continues at coordinate 13,611,514 of OU779863.1, read as the reverse complement.
TCTTAAAAGAATTTTATTTCCGATTTCTTTGAGAATAACAATTAGATAATTATTAATAAATGTTTTATTATGTTTTGACAATTATAATTAAGATAAATGTTAAGGTTATAATTTTAAAACTATTACACATACAACCATTAAAACATATACACATACACGTGCAACAAAACTTAACCAAAATATAAAAATAAAATAAAATAAATAAATATCCATGGACATATCACACAACGTCCTCTGGTCCCAAGCTAACCTGTGTAATGCTTGTGTTATGGGTACCAGAATACGGATATACTACATATACTACTTTTTTGTAAATACATACTTAAAAATGAAAGCATATTTTGAATAATTGGTTATTACGTTGTGCACATTTTTATTAATTAAAATCTTTAATTTATAATATACAGATTTTCTAATAAAAAAGTTCTGTTCACATCGCCGAACTGTGTTATTGACACTATCAATTTTCATTTTTAGTTAAGTTTAGTTATGCACTTAGAATCGTTACCATTATGAATAAAAATTAAGAGTTAAAGTTTAATAATTATTATTAATAGATATACATCTAGTAGTTTTAATTTTAAATTATAAACTGTGATTTGAATTTTATTTATTTATTTTTGAATATAGAATGTTAAAAAAAAAATTGTATTGTTTCATTAATGAACACAACATATTTTTACCAAACTTAGTTTCCTATCTTCATAAAAGAGATAGGTTTACCAATTATTCTTACTTAAAGATAATTAATTTATTAAAAAATGCTTGCAGTAGGTATAAAGTATATTGTTAATAAAAAATAAGTATGACATAACGCTTTGCTTATTGGTCGACGGCAGGTGTGTTGGGCGGAGTTTATGCAGTTTATCTCTGCCTATATCACCACAACTTGTGAAACTTCAAGGTTCTTCGGTATTTATACATTATAATAATGCAAACATTACAATGTAAATAACATATTATGACGAACCATTTATGTAACGGACTGTCGTTCACGAGGTAGCGGGTTCGACTCCCGCTCGGGACAATCATTTGTGTGATATTTATAATTGTTGTACTAATGTTTGTTCTGCGTCTGGGTGTTTTCTAGATGTTTACAAAAGAAAAGTAGTTTATGTGTTATATCTGTATGCTAGTACCTAACACTATGATTATATAAACTACATTACTATATAACTGTATTTTGTTTTGAAATTAATTTAAAATAACTGTTTTATTTTCCTGAATAATAAATAAATAAATTATGTATGTTATTTAGATTTGTAAGTGGCAAGTGTAAAGTGTCATTAAAACGTTTTCAGTACATGGTTAGCACAATCACCAGGCGGGCTAGGTTATGGTGGCGCGTGCGGAAGTATGGGTCGAAGTCCCACTGGGTGTTCGCCACACAGCGCGTTACCACACCAATCGTCGCCTGTCGCCGTCAATCCGTTCGCAACACATCAAATACAAGGACAGGTAAACTTATTTGTAAATTATTTATCTTTACTTAATATAATTTAAGAGAAGAGTCAAGGAGCTTTTACTTAAAAACTTGGCTGTTTCATCAATATAGTATCACTTAGATGTATTTATTTATGTATACATTATTATTTTTTTAAGGCATACAAACAGTTATAACATACACATATATTATGTATTATATATGTATGTTTATTATTTAAATACAATTTAGGTATGTTATATTACCTATGTATCCATGTAGTTATTTGCATGTAAGTTTATTTGAATATGTTAGTTGCTATTAATATGTATACTAAGTACAATTTTACTATTCTAATAGTTAAAAAACACACCCACTACTTAAATTTTTTTGCACCACCCAAGGTTGACTGGAAGAGAATGCCTTAGGCATTAAGTCCGCCTGTATACTTTTTGTGTATATAAAGTTAAATAAATAAATAAATAATTATTATAAAACAGAGTTGCTTTTTTGTTAGTCCTTATATCAGCTTAGATCTTATGTATTTTATCTTCTAGGTTTGTGTTTATGTGTCTCTAGGTTTATGTGTTAGATGTGTTGACTCTTTTTTTAAAAATACAACGCGTACGAGTCACGGCGTAAAACTAAATTGAGATAAAATTTTCTTTTATGGATTTTAGCCTAGCTTTCCTCGATAAATGGATTATCCAACACTGAAAGAATTCTGCAATTCAAAAATAGTTATAATATAATATGTACCCATAAATGAAACAAACTAAAACGGATTTTTTGTAATTGAAATTTACTTAAAATTACTTCAAAGACGAAAAATATTATAATATTTTATAAATTATTGCATTGTCATCGGTCCTTATTAGTAGCAAAGTTTGAGATCGATGCGACTACTGCTAATGGTTGAAATCACACATTCATAATAAGTAAAGATATTACAAACTAAGAAGTATTTGAGAAATATATCAATAAACATGATTGTAATGCTCCTATAAATTCCAATGGCGTGTTAAGAGGCTAATTTCACTGCAGTAATTAAATCGAGATTAAAATTTGAGTAGCGTATCAAAAAGCAGTAAAAGTGCTATGTTCACAAATTGGCGCTATGACTGCTTCCATAAAAGAGTTTATCGCCTGCATATGAACATGAAAGTATAACTTTATATTTTTATAGGAAACTAAGTAAAACTTAAGTTCCACTTAACCCTGCCCTTCTTCGAAATTATTTTAATAAGGACACTTCTTCTATATTAGTATTATAAAGCTGAGAAGTTCGTTTGTTCGTCTGAACGTGTTAATCTTAGAAATTATATTCGTTAGAATTGAAAAAAAAAGACTTGTGGCACAGAATCAAATGTCAATAAAATAAACACTAACGCCAAAACTGACATGAGTTACCAGCGCGAACAGCGAAAAGCGTAGCGCCGTGTGTAGTATTTTTTAGTTACGCTATCTTTGTTACGGAATTCAAATTGGTGGCGGCTCGATTATGGTTTGGGGAGGGATATGTTTGGGAGCTCGCACGGAGTTAGTGATAGTCACAGGAGGGACCATGACAGCAGATCGATACATCAGAGACATTTTAGAAGAACATGTTGTACCATTTGCCCCATTTATTGGTGACGACTTTATTCTAATGCAAGATAATGCTCGTGCTCATAGTGCACAATCGGTACAGGCATATCTGAGCCACGTAGGTATACCGGTGATGCAGTGGCCAGCAAATTCCCCTGATATGAATCCGATAGAGCATGTCTCGGACTTGCTAAAAAGAAGGCTTAAATCCAGAATGCCACCCCCCAACAATCTGAATGAACTTGGAAACGCATTACTTGAGGAGTGGGAGCGGTTGCCTCAAGAAATCTTCGATAACATAATCTGTAGCATGCCCAGACGAATGGAAACCGTAATCAGAGCAAGAGGGGGAAACACTCGTTATTAATTTTTCTTTAATTTTATTGTTAATTCATTTAATGCTTACTTTTTTTATTTTTTGTGATGGTTCATAATCATCTAAAAATTTCACTTATTTCAAATTTCTTTATTTTTCTATAAAAAATAACGAAGACTTTTCAAAGTCGTTGTTAAAAGATGTTAATCAATTTGTTATTTTGTGTCTAATTACATTTTCGTCACATATATGCGTTATTATCTCATAGTCTCACTTTTTTTTTCTGTTCCGCTAATTGTGCCGGTGTGTATATATAACATCACGCGAAGCGTTAATAATAATGTTGTAAATATAGGAAAACTCCACGCGTACGAAGTCGCAGGCAACAGCTAGATAAATTATCTAAGAAATTGCATTCTATTCAAATTTATTTTTTTATTTCAGCTCCAAAATTCCTTGCAGCCAATGCAGTCAATGTCCATGAACAGTTACAACGCAATAGGTGTTGGTGTAATCGGTAAGTCCATTCATATCATTTAAATTCTTCATATACATATTTCATTTTGCTCCCAATCGATTTAATATTAATCGATTGGAGTTGGTGACCTCTGGTGCTTTGCCATTATCTCTTTATTATTCAATCCTCTTTGTTCTTGTCAATGATTATTGAATCAGATAATGAATTCGTTACTTTGACATTTAGTAGGAAGCTTTTTGCCACAACATTGTATTTTCGACTTCTAGATTTAAAACGTAAATAAAACTAAAAGATTTAATTTTATTCACCTCTTATGTAAACTTAATAACTGAAATATTGAAAAAATATGGTGTCAAGCCTAATGTGTAGCCATAGATACTAAATCTGATAAATCTGTGGTTATATTCGTATTTATATTTATTTAGTCTGATAAACCACGCTAACAAGGCATAGTGGTAAGTATAAGATTTACTTTCAAGTTTTCCATATTAACTTACTCTTATAGTCATTTTATAGCACTCAAATGTAAATGGGATGGTGATATTTCTATTCTTAATCCGTCAAGATAGAGCCAGAGTACTCGTAGAGGGAGTAGTCGGATTGTTTGAAACAGTAGTAAAATTATCTTTATGATGCCAGTTGAAAGTGGCTACGCCAATTTCGTAGCGGCAATGGCTACGATATTTGCTGTTAATCATAACATAATAATTATTTGAAGCCTCTTATTTTAAGACATAATATTTAATTATATTTTTGCGTTTTGTTAATCCGTAAATTGTAATGGTGTTATTCATAATGACTTATCGGAGGTTTAAAAGTTCGCTAAAATAGATTTGCGAAAATTGTCAAAACTTGTTATTCATAATAGTCTTTTTACGCTAAAATGTTTATTATCTCTCCTATAAAATCTCCGTTTAAACCTCCGATAAGTCATTATGAATAAGACCAATGTCTCTATGTGAGCTTATAACTTTCAATCTATGCAACGGATTTTAGTGCAGTTTTTTCTATCAGATAGAGTGCGTACGAAACCAAACATTTATGTTACAATCACTTAGAGATTTAATGTTGTTATTATATATATATTGCAAAAAACGAGGCAGGATGTGCCCATCGCTGTTGATGTGCATAATTTTGTTTCCGTTATACAAAGTAATCTTGGGTCATGTGAATGACCACAGATCATAAATATTGATAAAGACAGATATAAAGTTTAAGGAACTTGTATAGGAATAAACTGGAGAATACAACGACATACATATTGCCGAAGAAACATTTAAATTTCATTAATTTGGTTAACATTTTTTGCTGCATCATAGAGCTTTACTGAGTAAGGTATTTAATCTGCATACATCATCAACATAACTTCACGCCTTTTTCCCATGGGAGTAGGCAGAGACTATAGAGCGCCATCTGCTACGATCCAAACATACTTCCTTGGCTTCGCTTATATTCATACATCTAGTCATGCATGCATCGAAGGTGACATAGGAATAATTATGTTTTTTATCGGGCGTCCCCTCAGTGTTTATTTCATTCTACTTACCTCCACATACAACGTACCCATCAGAGTCGCCATTTATCCAAATTGTGTTATTAACACTAACAATTTTATTTTTTTGTTAAGTTTAATTATAGGGTATAGATGCACAGAAAATTCTTGGCCAAATATTGTAGCTCTTGGTATTTGTACAACCACACATTCCTAAAATGAAATGAATAATTGGAAACATAAAGTATGTTGTATCGTCTATCATTGTGTGGAAAAAGTTATGCGCGATATTATTTCCAAGCCTCGTGGTTGGGTGGTTCATGTAACGGACTGCCGATCACGAGGTCGCGGGTTCGATTCCCGCTCGGGACAATAATTCGTGTGATATTTATAATTGTCATTCAAATGTTTGTATTGCGTCTGGGTGTTTCTATGTATTATAAGTATGTATTTACAAAAGAAAAGTAGTATATGTATTCTTTCCGTATTCTGGTACCCCATAACACAACATTGGTCTACTATGCCACGCTACAACCAGGTGTGTTGGCTCAGGCTTTATTTTCAAGAATTCCTTCTCTAACAAAATATGTTATATGTGTACAATATGCCTTAGCTGCCTTTTACAGCACACGGACAACACGATAATACCTAACGTATATTTTACAGATGGATCTCCAAGTCCAGGACCTGGCTATGCACCGTCAGCTGGAGGCTATTCACCGAACAGACATCACGATATCGTGACGTCATCCGATGCTGCCGTCACCCGGTTTCCTTTCTGGTCAGAAGGTAAATGCTACTGCTATTTGCATTAAATATTACAAAATTTTACTGTCCGTGTGGTGACGGATTAAGAATACAAGTGTCACCACCTCATCTCCTCGCAAGGGTGCTGTAAAAGTCAGCTAAGGAATATTGCACACAGATAACATCCTCTGTGTGAGACGGAAAACTCGAAAATAAACCCTGTGCCAACACCTGGTTAGCGCGGCACAGGAGACCTTAATCCCTCCCAAAGTGGAGGAGGCCCGTGCCCAACAGTAGGACGTAAATGGGTTGGAGAGAGATTACAAAATTTGATACAAAATTCAAACCCTCGTTATAATACCTAATAAATAAATAAATAAATAAATAAATATCGTCCTCTGGTCCCAAGCTCAGCTTATTATGCTTGTATTATGGGTACCAGTATACGGATAGAATACATAAACTACTTTTCTTTTGTAAATACATACTTATTATACATAGTAAACACCCAGACGCAGAATAAACATTTGTACGACATTTATAAACATCACACAAATGAATGTCCGAGGCGGGAATCGATCCCGCGACCTCGTGAACGTTATGAAGTAAGTGTTTTAATAAAATAAATAAATGCATATAAAAATACCTGAGACAGTGAACAAATTCAAATGACACTAGTTTATGAGAATAACGCCACCTGTACGCAATTATAGTAATATGATGTTGTAGGTTAAAGCTGTGGCACTTTTTATTTTCATGATGACGTGTTACTTCCTTAACTCCGGTAAAGCAGAGTGCGTGGTAATATTATTCAGTTGTTTCAAAAAAAGCTTATGTTCTGATTCCACCCTAAACCGATAGATGGCAGTAACATAAACAAGCAACATAAACCGATCCAAACTGAATAAAAATAAATTTATGAAACAAAGTCATTATTTTTGTAGGCATGTCCATACAGAGCTTATATTCAGAAGTACACAGTTATATTTTTTCTAAACTCCATGCGAACAATGTTGCCGGCAACATACCTACAGCTAGTATTATTTTAGGTTCCCTAATTTGTCACCAAAAAACTATTGACAAATGATCATCCGACAAATAACGTTTCACCAAATGAGCATTTGGCAAACGATACATTTGACAAAAGTATCATCTTACAAAAACTTACTTAGCGAATGATCCATTAGCAAACACTACACTTGTTATATGTGAAGTATTCAAATGTCAATTGACCTTTTTTTCATTGTACCAAATGATATGTTTCGTAAATTAAGTTGTTTTAAATTATCATTATCGTCATTCATCATGAATCATTATTAATGGCAGAAATGCCCTAAAGTCGCTTCTGGCACTCGCCGGCTACTGCCGCTGGTCTTCCGTTCCACTACCCCGCCCTCATAACCACTCACTCACTCACTCTTGATCACGGTAATTTGACAGCTGGCGGCTTATGTATGCCTCCTATTCTAAAAAAAATATAGCAATTTTTCAATACTCAAAAACACTGAGAAGCAGACATTTTTTGAATATGAAACCTAGCTAGATCGTTTTAAACCCTAAACTCCCTATATACCGAATTTCAAGAAAATAGTTGGAGCCGTTTCCGAGATCCCAAAAGGTAATAAGATACATAGTATGACTGTAATCTGAAGTGGGTAATAATTTAGGTACTGCGGTCTTCTATTAAAGGCTAAACGTGTCGATATAACTATTTGGATATTATTGTTTGTTGGAATATTCCACAAGATCTCGTCAGAGGTTTGTTCAAATTTAAAACTCAAGCCCAATTTATTTTAGTTACGCGTCTGTTCTAAAAGTGAATCCTTTGGAGAGAAAGAGAAGAACAGGCCAGAAAGTACATGGACTATTTTTTAAATCTCATTCTTAAATCCAATCCCAACACTAACTACGTTTCTATTAAGTGTATATTGATGTACTAAGAAATAATAAGTTAACTATAAACTAACAACTAACGGTCTTATTCATAATGACTTATCGGAGGTTTAAACGGAGATTTTATCGGAGAGATAATAAATGTTTTATCGTAAAAAGACTATTAAGAATAACAAGTTTTGACAATTTTCGCGTAAGTACCTATTTTAGCGAACTTTTAAACCTCCGATAAGTCATTATGAATAAGACCATTAGTAGGTACGTTTGTAATTAGGATGTTTGTAGATCTACATACATCGGTATCTATACTAATACCTAATACTAGCTGACCCGGCAAACGTTGTTTTGCCATACAAATGTCATACAAATGTCATACAAATGTCATACAAATGTCATACAAATGTCATACAAATGTCATACAAATGTCATAATAATGTAATACAAAAGTCATACAAATGTCATACAAATGTCATACAAATGTCATACAAATGTCATACAAATATCAATTTTTTTTAAATGGGACCGTTGTTTCCTGAGATCGGCACGTTTAAACATAAAAACTCTTCAGCTTTATAATATTAGTATAGACTAGCTGTTGCCCGCGACTTCGGGTGGAGTTTAGGATTTTTTTTCCATTTTTGCAACATTTTTCACTGATGCTCCTATCGGTCCTAGCGTGATGATATGTAGCCTAAAGCCACACTGAAAGAATTTATCAAATCGGACCAATAAATCATACGAATAAATTCCTCAGCTTTATAATCTTTCTTCCTCTTATATATAAAATTCACGTGTCACAGTGTTAGTTACCGTACTCCTCCAAAACGGCTTGACCAATTTTTATGAAATTTTACAAGCATATTTAGTAGGTCTGAGAATCGGCCAACATCTATTTTTAAATTTTTTTTTTTTTTAGTATGGCAAAACAGCGTTAGCCGGGACAGTAGTATAGATATTGTTAAAAGAGTTATTTTATTTATTTAAATACTTTCAGCACAAAATTATACAATAGGCGGACTTAATGCTAAAAGCATTATCTACCAGTCAACCTAGTTATGTTCTATATCGATATGCCTACAAAAATATGTAAATATCTCTTTCTGAGATGAATTCTCAATACATTTACAGTAACAACATGACGTCATACCACCTAATTACGCGGTCAAGAATTACAGGATCGAGTTTCTTTAGTAATAACTCACGATACAATTGCTGTATTACATTAAACCTATGTTACAATGTTAGCTTCTTTGTACGTAGTATAATAACTCATTGTCACGTTACTGAATGTTTCATTATTTAATTTGATATCCTCCGGTTGATGACGCTTTAAGATTATTTATGTCGTTACACCACTTTATCTTCCGGTAAATATCACCTTAGCGATAATCTCAACAGATATTATTTGCAAGAGATGGAAAACAAGAAATTCTTTTCAACTGAATCTCATATACAAATGTATATGAGACTAGCTGTTGATCGCGACTCTGTACGCGTGGAATTTAGAAAACTTTTCCATTTTTTTTTTAACATTTTTCCCTAATGCATGGCTTCTATGGGTAATCTCTATACTCATCATCATCCTCACTGTTTTTTGGAGTTCCGTCATTTGGGATTTCTTTGGGGTCGTAGTCATGAATATATTACGATAATAATGACACAGAACTCTTCGTGTACAAGTTCTACTCGTACTTGACCGGTTTTAACGATATTATATTTAGAGGTTTTAAGAGGATACCAAAATAGCTTCGTGCATTTTTCTACGTACCTACGAAGTTTTAATTTTTTCTTTAGATTGAATGGCTAGAGCTCTTATTTTTAAGTATATGTTTTTTCAATATATAATCTAGGATCGCATAAACTCAGAAACGCGATTGAAAAAAGTTTTCTCGATAGAAAATCTTAGCGAAACAACCTCTCTCATTTTTTATTTTTTTCATTTGTCGCATATTAACCATCGCGTATTAACTAATGTAATAACTTTAAAAACATGAGTAACTATTATATATTACTAGCTGACCCGGCAAACGTTGTTTTGCCATACAAAAAAAAAAGGTTTGAAAAATAGATGTTGGCCGATTCTCAGACCTACAGAATATGCATGTAAAATGTAATAAAAATCGGTCGAGCCGTTTCGGAGGAGTACGGTAACTAACACTGTGACACGTGAATTTTATATATTAGAAGATATAGAAACACGTAAGCCGGAATTAAAATATATTTAGTAGATTTTGAGTAAACAAAAAAAAATATCCCTAATTCTTCTATTTCTATACCTACTAGCTGTGTTAATAGGTACATGTCGACGATAATATTGATGTAGGCCCTTAAGTACGGAATGCGTAACGCGGACAAAACATCACATATACAAAATTACTATGGCTATACATAGTTTTAACTTATTTTTAAACAGGTGGAGCAAGTCCAAATACCAACTATGTACCTTCAAGCAGCTTTTCACCAACACGTCGCCACGAGGCTGTCTCCTCGTCAGATGCAGCCAGTGCTCGCTTTGCATTTTGGCCTGATGGTAAACCTTTATTACGCATTTTTAAAACGTCAACGTTCAATTCAACGGGCTGCCGTTTACGATGTCGCTGGTTCGATCCCCGCAGGATACAAGGATTTGTGTGATATTTATAATTGCCACATAAATATTTGTACTGTCTCTAGGTGTTTTCTGTTAGTCTAATTCGTAATTTTAGTCTGTTTTATGTTTTGCCTACTATTTGACATGGGCCTCTCTCACTTCAGGAGGATTCTGGTATATCACTCTGAATAGTCTTGTTGCATAGGGTTAAATTTAGAGACTATTGTCTGTTTTCGAAGATGTTATCGGCCTGTGTGTGTGTGTGTGTGTTATCTGGGAGTCATTGGATGCAAGCGGCACTAGACCGCGCGCGGTGGCGTTCTATGGGGGAGGCCTTTGTCCAACAGTGGACGAAGAAATGCTTATGGATGCATGGATTTGGCTATTCTTACTGTTCTTTAGTTTGCAGCTTCCTGGAGCGGAAACACCGTGTTACTTGTATTCTTAATCCTTCAATAATCATACAAAGTAGACATATTATTATGTTTGTTAATCAATTAAAGTAACTAAATATTGTTTACAGTTGGTGTGAAAGAGGAAGCATCATCAAGCTTAATGGCAAATGCAGCGCCATATTCAAAATGTTTCATGTAATAATCGGAGACACAGGGAATAATAAGACTCGAATATCTTAAGTGATATGTGAACATAAAACTATTTTGATTATAATTTGTAGTGTTCATTAATATAAAGCTTTGTTCGCATTATGTTAAGTGTTTAATGCGAATGCAGAATACCTACGTAGGTAACTAGGTTCATTCATGTTAAGTAGTCTAAAATTCATAAGGATAGCACTGCTGGATTTAATAGTCTGTCACCAACAACGGTATGGTCGAAATTTATCGATTTTCTGGGCTAATCGTAAAGATAAGGACAGGAATTTAATAATTAGAGCGAGGATTACTGACGAGCTTAAAGATTTGGGGTGGTACCTACTCTCCAAATATTGAAAGGACTGCTATTTATTTAACAAATACAGCAAATACATAACAGTGAATTTTGCCATCGACTTCATACTCGTGTTGGAATTACTACACAACCTTTTATTGCATCAAAAGTGACTTTTGACCTTTCTCAGGCATTTGACTAACTGTAGCAAATTTAATTTATATCATTTCAATAGTTTTGCCATAAAAGAGCGACAGACAGACATAGTTGCTTTCGCATTTATAATATTAATAAGTATTTAATACATATTTTCACACTTTAACACAACACTAATTAAAGTGCGAACATGGCTTTATACATAATTATTATATACATGCATTAAATTCATTACGAATTTATTGTGTGTTATATACGTTTCTACTTACGAATATTAAATAAAAAAAGATTTATATTAGTGTTTATAACATATTGATAAATAAGTTCGACAAATTAATAATAGTTAGCTTGTAAAAAAAAATATTGTGGCATTTTCGTCGGCTTATTATGTACGAAATATTATGTGCTAATTACATAATTGTAATCATCAATAGTGTACAATTATTGTGAAAATATATTTGTTATTAGATGTTGTTTGTAAACTTAATATTTGGTAGCTGGTTATATGTCAAATAAACTCCAAGTTAAGTGTAAAATGAAACAAGTTGAAATTATTTTCATCTTTATAATAAAAACAACCTTGTACTTTGTTGAAATAAAAACAATTACAAAATACATCAATGCCTAAACAATTTACAAAATATTGACCAAGATGTCTATAAAACTAAGCTTTTATAATATCATAGTAGTTCTAATTCGATTGAATACTACACATAGATAAATTTATTCTATATTGGCGATATAATGTACAGGTGATCCCCGGTAATCGGACAAACTTTTGACTTTGTCGGTTTTATTGAATTTGTCGGATTATAGAGTACTACTCCAGACCTCCTATAGTCCGGATAATTTTAAACATAGTATTTTGTTACCTGACAAATTATAGAATAAAACAATAAGAGTCTATCTGCTGAAGGTTTAGTTATAGGTATGCATACTTTATATTATTCCTCCGTGTGGTGACGGATTAAGAATACAGGTGTCACCACCCCATCTCCGCCCAAGGGTGCTGTAAAAGTCAGCTAAGTGATATTTTACACAGATACCTAATATCCTATGTCAGAGACAAAAAACTCGAAAATAAACCCGGTGCCAACACTGTACTGTGGTCTACTGTACCGCGTTGACCAGGCAGTACAGTAGACCATAATCCCTCCCAAAGTGGAGGAGGCCTATGCCCAACAGTGGGACGTAAATGGGCTGGAGAGAACAGTAGACTATGTAGTTACTTTTATGTAGGTACAGGTGTTGCTTGTAGTAAATTCAACTATACAATACAACATAATGTAGTGTTCGTTGTAACCATTTAATAATTTGAGAAAATAATGACTTAATTAAAACTTGTCGGATTACAAGCGGTGACGGACTACCGAGGGTCTTGTTTTTATCCTTGACCCTGCCGGGCCATGATACAGTGCCTTGAGCCATACCATGACCCAGCGAAGGAGGATTACCGAGGATCTACATAATCAGAACTATTTAAATGATTTATATTTGGATAAAAGAGAATTCTGATAAAGTCCACAAATCTAGGCTAATATTATGGTATCATTCGAGAGGCACTCGATTCAGTTAATCAAATGTTATGATAAAACTACTTGACGTATCTACTTGCAACTTTTGGACTATTGTATAAATTATTTACAGTGTATTGAATGATTCAATCAACTATTTCCTTAATTATCATTTTCATATGTAAATTTTTATTGTGAAAAAGTATATTTATTCTTCCATAAAATATAACTGCATTTATTTAAATTACAAATTACTCCGATCTTAAAGCGGCACTTAAAATATTTGGCAGATAGATTGACAAACGAGAATAACCATATATAACTAGCTGTGCTCCGCGGTGTTACCCGCGGTAAAAAGGATAAAAAATCTCTTCTTGTTTTATTATCCCACGGGAACCTTGCATTCTTTCGGGATAAAAAGTAACCTACAATTTAACCTGATATTTATGCTACATTATTGTTAAGTTTCATAAAAATCCATTTCGTAGTTTTTGCGTGAAAGAGTCATCATCAAACATCCTCACAAACTTTCATATTTATAATATTATTCTAGCTGACCCGGCAAACGTTGTTTTGCGATACTAAAAAAAAAAGTTTGAAAAATAGATGTTGGCCGATTCTCAGACCTACTGAATATGTATGTAAAATTTGAGAAGAATCGGTCAAGCCGTTTCGGAGGAGTACGGTAACTAACACTGTGACACGTGAATTTTATATAATAGAAGATTAGGATTAGGATGGTTTGATTTTTAGAAGGCTCCTAAATGCCCGAAACACTGATATCGACCAATCGATGAAAATAGTATAACACGTATTTTGGGTAGTGGACAGTTGTTAAAGAAAACAGTCAGTAATTTTATACATAGAATCGGTACCTCGGGAAATTGTTTTGATCATATTCTATTCATAAATAAAAACAAATCACAACCAATAGATTCCGCACGTAGGTATGCCTTATTCTTGCATAGGTAATGCATGGAAATCCCATCATCATTTTATTACGCAACCTGTGCCTTTCTCTTTAGTGAGTTTAGTGTTTAACCAAAATCTTGTAATAGGGTATCTATTGGGTGTGATCTGTGTAAATAATACACTTCCTAACATCAATGTATGTATGTACATCACATGAATATTGTGAGACACTGAAACTATACGCAATGTGTATACATAAAACTACAAGCATTTCAGACTTAAATCATAATATAACTTTGTTCAAGTACATAAATTTATATTTACTTTTTTCTCTAACAAGTTTCTACATATAACTATAATAATAGTTAAAATATTTGCTAATAATATTAATCGCATCTGAATGATATTTTTATAAAACATTTCATTTATCTAATACTTTAAATTAACTGCCTCAATATTTGTTCCCAAATATATTTAATAGGTTTATAAATACATCAAAAAAGAAGTAGTTCCTTCATATAAATTTACATTGTACATTATTTTGCAGATATTTTGGCGTTTTCTGTTTATCTCAACAGTATACGTGCTAATGTTTAGCTCTTGGAGACTCTCTCATTTTAGTAGGTATAAATGGTTATGATGTTATTGTTTAAAAATAGTTTAAGTAATAAGGGTTTAAAATATGAATGGTTGGCTTTACAATTATAGATACTTTTTGAATTGTCATAAAACCTTCATAGCGTCATTTTTTTTTCAATTGCATTGTTATGTTTTTGACTTTCATTTGTTTATTTTTTAATAGATTTACATGAAAAAATTGATTCTATTTGGAACTAATTCGGCAGAAACGACCGACTAATAAATAGCTTTTTTAGGGCTGGTTAAGCAATATCTAAAAATCACCAATTTCGTATTTTAACCCTTTTTCTTATGTTGAAAATAATCATCAAATTAAAACTTATAATATTTATAAAATCCCTTTGAGGTATCAAAAATAACATATACATTATAAATTTTGGATATAATTTAGAAACCGGTGCAAATTACGGCTTTTTGTTCATTTTCAAATGTACTCGCTTCCATACTTTGTTTTAATTCCTATTTACATTGTTCATTTAAATGTATCTTTCCTTTTTAAACGCAACGATTTGCTTCGTGGTTCCGGTGATTGGTAAAGTAGGCCTGTTGACCTGTCTACACTTAGTGAATGTCCACGCTCTCGAGCAACTGGTTTAGTGAGATAAAGTAAGGAGTTATTATGAGCAGATACCATGGGTAACTCACTATAGCCTGAAGCTTCACATCCTCTAGCAATATCACTCCTTAATTCATCAGCCATTGATGTAATATCATCAGAATCAGTTTCTTCATCTTCTGATTCCAATACTCTGTAATTAATTATTACATTACTGCTAAATTGTAGTTACAATATTTTATCTACATTCGCTATATTGCAATGATAAATCATATTCGCAACTGCAGTTAATAATTTTATCATAATATTCTAAGAATTCAACGTTTGTAGTTAATTAACTCACCTCAATTCTATTTTGTTTATTCTTTGCTTGATTTTAGCTTGTTGTTCACCCACATCAGTAAGTAGTCCTTGCAAGCGGTTAGTTAACATATCGACGTTAGTTTCAAGTTGATGTACTTGTTCTTCTAAACTTTGTTGAGTTGTTTGTGCGTTTTCAAAAACTGTTTCATCAAGCAGGCCATCCTGTGAATTTAATATACATAAGTTAATAATTTATAGATATCAGTTATACAAGTTTTTATGGTAATAATGTAATGTCTACAAACCTTTCTCAATAATTGACAGCCTCGTTCAGTGAGCGTTGCTCTTGCGTCAGGATAATCAGCAAGCGCTTCCCATAAATCCCTTTTAGCCAAACAAAATAAGTCTGAATATCCTAAAGCTCTTACGTTGGCTGTTCTTCTATTACCAGTTCTATTTCCTGCTATTTCTAAAACACTTACTTCTCCAAACACAGATCCTGCACTTAATGTAGCTAACACAGTTTTTCCATCATCAGCTACAACTTGAAGTCTGCCCCTTTTTACAATATACATTTCTTTACCAACGTCACCCTTTCGACAAATATAGTCCCCAGGACTGAAAACTTGTAGTTTCAATTTTAAAACAAGCGCTTCTAACAATCCAGGTTCACAGTCTTGAAAAATTCTTACTTTGCGCAAGGTTTCTAAATGAACGCGTATAGCAATTTCGGCCTTCAATTTATCAGGCAAAGATGATAAAACATTTTCTTCATCTAAAGCTCCACTTTGTGCCCATGTATAAGCAAACCATCGTATAACTCTTGCTTCTAGTTCACCACTTACTTTCCTAAAGGCCATGTATTGTTTTACACCATCCATTTTATTCTGGAATTCTACTCTCGCTACATTCATATTTGAAATCATAGACCCAATGTTACCGACGATGGTCGCAAATATTAAAACGCCAGCTAAAAAATCTGCCACAACAAATAGGTATTCGGCATCGTACTCTGGTTGCGGCGTTTCTCCAATTGTTGTAAGTGTCAAAGTGGACCAATAAAAACTGTAAATGTATTGATGTGCAAGTGATTCGTTTCGAGATCCTGTTATGTTATATACCCAACTATCAGTACCAAATCCAATAGCATAGCTTATAGCGAAATATAAGCAGGCATTCCAATGTATAAGGACAAGAATAGCCATGACAACCTGTAATTCAAACAACATGTTTAACAAAAGATAGATAGATTAACTCTTTATTGTACACATTTACAAGAAACAGAAAACAGAAATTAAGCTTAAAACTAGGTACAAATGGCGGCCTTATCACATAAAGTGATCTCTTCCAGGCAACCATGGGATGGAAAGAAAAGTTAGGGACTAAAATAAAGTGGGGCTGCAGTGTACAAGTATATTAAATGAAGAGAAAAAAAAAACATTATAATAAATAATAATAATGTTATTATAATGATAAAATAAATAAGTAAATATTACTTAAAATATACTATACATAAACTACTTATATACCGTTAATATCATATACATACATAAACAAGTACACATATACATAACTAATAATGGCATAATATTTATTTACTGTAACACAAACCAAAATTAAGGTTAAATAATATAATAATAGTTAAGAACTGATAGATAAGTAATGATCTTTCACAAGTTTTTTAAATGATTTTGAGCTTTTAGCTTGTTTTATAGATAGTGGTAATTCATTCCATAATCGGACAGCTTGCACTGAGAAAGATTTGGACATGAAATTAGTAGAGTGTTTGGATATTACAAAAGAGTTATTGAAACCGTTATAGAATTAATTTTATTTCTATTTAACCAACCTTACATATCCTGAAGGCATTTGGGTAGCTAGTTGCAGTTTCAGTGCGGTCGAACCACTCCCACATTCGAGGAAGTCGGAATAAACGATTTAGTCTCACAATAACAGGGCATGGCAAACATTTCTGTAACACAACCAATATTTACTCAATTGTACATTGGAAGAAAGGAAATGCAAGTAGAATATTTCCGCATAGTGATTATTTTTGTAATGGATATAGATACCAGAATTATATGAATTGAAATTATTCAGTTCATTTTTTTAACCGACGGTAATTGAAGGAGATTATCTATTCGTCTGCATGTTTTTTTTTGTATGGATGTTACTCGATTTCTCTGTCAATCAGGACGCAATTTCAAAACGTTTTTTCCAATGGGCGTACTTAATTAGTTGTCTCATATTCATCAAGATTATTGGTTTGAGTTATTGTTTTACAAATGTTTGGCCTTCGAAGGCACTCCAAGGAACTTATTAAATTATATTTAAGGTAAGCATACAATAAAAATTGGTCAAGTGCGAGTCGGACTCGCGTACGAAGGGTTCCGAACCATTATCTATGCAACATAAGGCAACGTTATTAGTAACGAGCAAGAAACGGTAAAAATATCATGTTTGTTGTATGGGAGCCCCCCTTAAATATTTATTTTATTTTATTTTTAGTATTTGTTGTTATAGCGGCAATAGAAATACATCATCTGTGAAAATGTCAACTGTCTAGCTATCACCGTTCTTGAGATACAGCCTGGTGACAGACAGACGAACGGACGGACAGCGAAGTCTCAGTAATAGGGTCCCGTTTTTACCCTTTGGGTACGGAACCCTAAAAAGTAATTTAATATTTGTAGTACTAGACAAATCAGAGATTATATCAAAAACAAGAAAGCTTCTCATATGCTTGTGGACTTAAAAGCTCTCAAAAGCAGAAATTTTTAAACAATCTTTAGTTAAAATTTACAGTATTTAACATGTTGACAAAATAATTATAAATAATTTTATAAAAAAAATTTTATGACACAATTAAAAGTAATCTTTCAAAAATAAAATAAAATTGATATTTGTCTAGAAACCTGAATGGGAAAACCTGAAAACATCAATTTGTAATAGGGAACTGTTTACAGAGTAATAATGGCGTAAAACATTTTTTTATAGTATCAATAACAAAATATTGTGGGAACACTAACATCATGACAGGAGCCAGGTGGCCACCAGAAATAAGCTATATCAGTGGGTACTAAGGACATCATGTCATATCGCCAAGAAACTGATTTTAAATAATGCTTCCTCAGCATTTGTGGATCCTTTACCATAAGACCTTGTTCAAGATATCCTGCGAACAAAAATACTTCAAATTAGGTACGGATTCATCTTTTAAATTAGGTACTAAATACTCCTCCGTGTGGTGACGGATTAAGAATACAAGTGTCATCACTCCATTTCCTCCCTAGGGTGCTTTAAAAGTTAGCTAAGGGTTATTGTACACAGATAATATCCTCTGTGAGAGAAGGAAAACTCGAAAATAAACCCTGTGCCAACACGCCTGGTCAGCGTGGCACACTAGACCATAATCCCTCCCTAAGTGGAGGAGGGCCCTGCCCAACAGTGGGACATAAATGGGCTGTAGAGAGAGGTACTAAATACTTAATTAGTACTTATTAAGAATATGAGAGCACATTTAGATTTGAAAGATTTGTATTGGTGTAATGATGAAGAAATATCGGGAGAGGGAAAAGTTGCAAGCGTCCTAGGTCTAGATTATGTTGATAGCATAATCTAGACCGAGGACGCTTGCAACTTTCGACTAAATCGGTTTTATAACTAGTATGAGAAAAATCAACTAAAAAGCACAAGTAACTTTCTGCTTACCCCATGAGAGGTGTGAGGATAACCAAGTATGTGTTAGTGCACACATTAGAGCTAACTTGCTTGTACAAGCAAATCTAAAATTATAGTTACAAACAAGCTTCTATCACATTTATCAATTTGCGATCATATTCACTACTGACATAAAATTGTATTTTACGTGTGTGTACTCAATGTACGCTTTGTGGGTGTGCCAATGAGGTTACGTTCCTATCATGACAAATATACCACAAAAAGTATGGTTCATGGCTAATTAGTCGGATTCTTAATTTGTAATCGATATACATAATTGTTACATGATTGACTAGCTTTGATAAATTGCTTGCATATAATTGTGCAAACTTAGCTTTGAATGAGAAATGTAGTTACTTTTAAACACTTAAATTATTTGCTTTAGGTATTTAATAATGGTTATATTCTACTATGATTTAGTAAACACATTAGCAGCATTATCATACATTATGATATAAAATACATTTTGATTGTACAATGAAAGCGAACAGTACGCTAAGCTACAGCTAAGTACAAATAAATGTAGAGGGAAATTTTCAATAATCGGGATCACTCGGAATATTATGACGAATGTAACGATGCGTATCAAAATCTATTTATCTGTTAATACGATACGAGGTTATAATGAAATTTATAAATATAGACATATGACACGTGCGAATAATATTAACCTTTCCTCGAGAGTCAAGCAAAAAGTCAAATCTATCAATCTGTGTCTACCAGGAAGTAATATAAAAATGTGATTATGTTATTGCAATAACCAATCAATCACAATAGCTCTGGCCTTGTCACTACAAGAGGAGTGCAATATTTGTACGAAAAATCACCAAGGTAGCGTCATCATATTCTGTTTGTTCATATTTTACCTAAATTTGATAACGTAAGGTGCGGCTTTACTTGTAGGAATGTGGGTGTCAGATTGTTTATTTGATCGAAAGCAATAATATGCACAATTTAACAGCCTAGTAAGGTAATATTGATTCGAAGTTTCTCGTAAACATTTGTCAGTAAATTTGGCAGTCGGTGTGGCCTTTAACAAGAATGTTTCAATAAAAGTGCCAATAATGATATAATGTTTGCAGAAATCTAAAGTTAGCGTCGTTCGTTAGGCTACATTTTCGTTGACCGGTCTGAGTTATGATTTGATCCACACAAAAAACATAAATTCTAAATACTGTCCATTCCTAACGCTTGATATAAGCAAAAGATAATGATCGACAGTTGATTAGAACTAGAATATTTATAAACTTTCGCCAAACACTATATAATTATTAAATTATATATTAACATCTTTATAAGACATTCGCTAGGCAAGATTAGTAACCAAAAATTAAAAACATGTTAAAAAATTTTGTGTGTAATTATATATTATATTCATGGACATATCACACAACGTCATCTGGTCCCAAGCTAAGCTTATATGCTTGTGTTATGGGTACCAGAATACGGATATAATACATAAACTACTTTTCTTTTGTAAATGCATACTTATAATACATAGAAAACACCCAGACGCAGTACAAACATTTGTATGACATTTATGAATATCACACAAATGATTGATAAACTGATAAACTGATTTATATGTACAGAGTATTACACCTTTTACCCTTTGATAAGCTATAAACTAAGTAATAGATTATTACCAATCCCGTCTTTACCACTTGTACTTAGGTTTAACGCAGCATGTTTATTTCAATTAAGCTCTTCGGCTTCATGTCATTCTAATTTTTCTTCTTTTAGGCTTCATCCAAACATATTCCTTCACAATTTACTTTTATGTATCCTTTCAAATTACATAACCATATGAGAATAGCCAACAACGCGTATACCACTTTCATTATTGACGTATACACTAAATTTAACAAGTCAATTTCCGCCCATGATAATCTATTACTCAGCAAATTCATTATCAAAACAATTTAATTCACTATATACATACCTTCATGGACGTGCACAACGGTATCGATGAGGTATATCGCATCACATAAGTAGTCTAAAATATACCAAAGAGATGTTAGGTTTTCTAGGTTATCCAGTTCCCAGAATACTGCTCGGCCAATTACGAAAACCACGTTATAAAGTATAGCCAAGGACACAACAGCCAACCACTAAAATCATATATTAAGGATGTTAATTATTGCATTTTTAAAAGTAATTATTCATCGTTCGATTTATTGAAATCAATAGTAATCTAATTAAAAGAAGATTATAATACAAATTAAGCTCATAAGTAGATAATAGAAAATATTTAAAACAGAAGTCATCAATGAAATCGTCCGAATGCAGCTACGCGGGTATATTTTATCAATTATTGGTCAATTTTTAAATCAATATTGCACTAACTTCTAGCAATTCTTTGACCTGATTCACAGACTTGGGTTCTACTGACATCTCCTTCAGAATAACTTAAGTAGTTTTCTTACTTATTATAAAACAAAGTTGTTATTTCTGTGTGTATATCCCTATGTGAGCGTATATCTTCAATACTTCTTCGCTTTTTGGTAGAATTTGGTAAGATTTTATGTCCATTGAGGTAGGTTAGGCTATACAAATATAAACGCGTGTGGAACCACGGGCATTAGCTAGTATTAATAAAAATTAAGAACACAGATTACTTAGTTTTAAAATAATAAATACATACGTGATAATGAGCAGGTAAGGTAGGATCGAACGCAAGTTTTAAACCACAGAACAGCTTGGATCTTTTAACTTGGTATAACGGTTCTTCAGGATCAGTGAATGTTTGCGCCGCGAATTTATCTAAAAACCAGTCTGGTGGTTTAGAACGACCTTCTCCTCCACATCTATATCGCAAGTTTCTGGTGAATCTATTGAACTGCCTCCGCATCCAGTTGTTACTATTGTTGACTTCGCTTGCTACCTAGAAAAATGATATATTATATAATTATGTGTTTAATGCTATAAAAATATTAAATCTATAGAAAACTCCCTAGTTCAACGCCAATATCTATGCTGTTTGTTCTTCATATATATTTCTGTGATATTTATAATTGTCATACACAAAATGTTTGTACTGCGTCTGGGTGTTTACTACATATTATAAGTATGTATTTACAAAAGAAAAGTGGTATATGTAGTATATCCGTAATCTGGTACCCATAACATAAGTCAGCTTAGCTTGGGATCAGAGGACGTTGTGTGAGATGGCCATGAATATATATTTATTATTATTTATCTAATATATAAAATTCACGTGTCACAGTGTTAGTTACCGTACTCCTCCGAAACGGCTTGATCGATTCTTCTCAAATTTTACATACATATTCAGTAGGTCTGAGAATCGGCCAACATCTATTTTTCAAACCTTTTTTCTTTTTTTTAGTATGGCAAAACAACGTTTGCCGGGTCAGCTAGTATTTATATAAGATATAAATCATTGCTATGTGTGGAAATCAAACCTACGGTCTCACGGTAAACAGCATCATCAGCACAGCAAACTGCGCTCCCGCAGATAGCTATTTAATAAAGCCCATTAAATTAATTAATAGTAAGCCGACACGACTTCCCATGGCTTTTTATCTAAAATATAATATAAATACAGAGAACGTTATAAGAGAACGTTGCGGTCTGAAAGAGGATGTAGTGACTAAGGTGGAGAAAAGTATGCTTAGGTGGTTTTGTCATGTGTAGAGGATGGATGAGAGACGCTTAACGAAAGGCATATACACGGCGGAGGTAAGTGGAAATACTGGGAGAGGACGCCCGAGAAAAATATACTCCGATGTTATCGCCGGCATACTCCAAAAGGGGCAAGTGCGTAGCACTTACAACCGTCGGGCATGTATGACCAGATGTATGAGTGTGGATGAAGCCAAGGAAGTATGTTTGGATCGTAGCAGATGGCGCTCTATAGTCTCTGCCTACCCCCATGGGAAAAGGCCGTGATGTTATGATGATGATGATGACGATGATTATACTTAATTATGTTCACCAAGGATGTAGCGTAGCCTAGTGTAGCGGCAGTACAATATGTTTTTATAAGTCGGTGCAGTACTTTAAGAAAATATTCGTTTTAATCAAAGCCACAATCCAACTTTCCTGTATATAATTTTTGAATAAAAAATTACTTAAATATACTCATAACCTGTCCTGTAATAGTATACGTAAGGTTTCCTTACGCAACTAGCAACGTAGTGTGGTAGATAGCAACCTATATTATCCTTGTTATTTTAAACACAAAGGTTAATAGAGCCTCGAACTGTCGCAAAATCGTACAACACCATATACAACTACATTTAAAATATAATTACAAATAGCTTCTCCATTAAAAATAATATTCTTTCCTCATGGCAAATGAAACTGATTAGTATTAGCAATGTGTATAAATTCTACAGTTGCCTTACATCGTGATGGGTGTCGATAAACCATATGTGTAAGTTGGTGAATGAGCAATGAATTTAAATAAGTCTCAATCAGTCTTTATCATGACATTGAGATTATTTATTTTACAATCTATTTTATGCTGTTGAAAGCACACTGTCACGGTTAAACGATAATTTATTTATACTAATAAAATAAAACTGAAGAGTCTGTTTGTTTGTTTAAACGCGCTAATCTCAAGAAACACAGGAGTGGCCTGATTTGAAAAATTCTTTCAGTGCTGGATAGTAGATAGATGCCTGTAGAGACATTTCAAAAATAGATATGAGATAAATTAAATCTATACTTCTATACTAATATCATAAAACTAAGCAGTTTGTTTGTTTGAACGTACTAATCTCAGGAACCACTGCAGCAATGGTCCGATTTGAAAAATTCTATTGCTTACAACTGCGTTACAATCCGTAACGTAGACCTGTAGCGTTGTCTAAGTAACTATAGTATACTATCTGTTTAAATATTTTATTTATTTATACCAAAAACAAAATCGTTATTTTTGTATGTACCAATTTTCCGATTCCCGATCTTCAAAAGTACGCAACGGATTATAATTCGATTTTTTTTTGTAGAGAAAATGGTTTTTACACAATGGTTTTTTTTTGTATAATTTATTTGTGTTTGGTTATTAAATTCCATACAGTTGCGATTAACAGCTAGATCATTATAAAATACTAATCAGATATATATACTAGCGAGTATCTTATCAAAAGCTAATTAGTATGTTATTAATTAGTTGAAGTTGAACTATGGCAAGTTGAGGTCCGACACTGACACATCACTCGCTAATGAGCCAGTTATTAAACAAACAACGTAAAATCAATGGCTAAGTGTATTGTTATGACCGATACAAAAATCTTAAAGCATTCAATTCTGATGTCATAATTATTGCGAGTATTAATTTTAATTATCGTTGTTTGAATAAACTACACAGTTGGATTGTATTTAAACTATATTTACGACTTTTAGATCATATTTATTTATATCGAGACTAGCCTCCTGTTTAAATTTCGTTTGTGTAAACTTTGATTTCTAAATTAAATATAGGTAACATATAAATATATATTAATACTAGCTGCTGCCCGGAACTCCGTCCGCGTGGAATTTAGAAAAATTTCCCCGTTTTTGCAACATTTTTCACTACTGCTTCGCTTCTACTGGTCGAAGCGTGATGTTATATAGCCTAAAGCCTTCCTCGATAAACGCCCTAACTAACACTGAAAGAATTTTTGAAATTGGCCCAGTGGTTCCTGAGATTAGCGCGTTTAAACAAACAAACAAAATCGGCAGCTTTATAATATTAGTATTAGCACAGATAATATAATTAAGAAGGTATTAACATAGATTGTTCGTGTGGTGACGGATTTAGAATACAGATGTCACCACCCATTTCTTCCCCAGGGTGCTGTAAGAGCAAGTTAAGAGATATTATAAGCAATTAACAACCTCTATAAGAAATGGAAAACTCGAACCTAAACCCTAGGCCTGCAGGCCTGGTCAGCGCGGCATAGTAAACCATATAACCTCCTGAAGTGGAGGAGACCCGGACCCAACAGTGGGACTTAAATGGACTGTAGAGAGAGAATAACATTACCGAAGAAAAATGAGGTGGTGACTTCTTTTTTTGTTCAACATTTGCGGTAACATACGGTAATACAATTTTATTGCAACGAGGATACTTAACCTTTTTGTAATGTTCATTAAAAAGACAATATAACGTGTAGGAAGCAAACTATGAATGCTAGACACGAACACTTTATTTGTACGGACTATGTCGTTAAATATCCAATATTCAGTTGATACATATTCAGTTGATATATTTTTAGGATTCCTTATAAACAAAGAACTCTCACTCATTTATTCGAACATATATTTTACGTTGAACATTTTTCCCAATTATATTGGGAAGATTTTCAATATAGGTACTTACTTGTTGTGTGAAATGTCCATGAATATCTATTTTTTTATTTAACTAGCGTAAAAGAAAGTCTAGTGCAAAAACTAAAAACACGCTTGTCCTAAATATTTTTTTAAATTATTGCATTGTTAACACTCCATAATATGTGTGCAAAATTTTATATATCCGACAACTGCAAGTAAGTGAAAATTACTTTCAAAGATTCCGTTATTTAGATTACTACATTGATAGATACGTAGGCAACTAATAAAAGCGTGTTAAAATATATTACATGTACAGAAGAAGAACTTTATAAGTAATAGCTGTCGCCCGCGACTTCGGTCGTGTGTATTTTAGAAAAATTTCCCCGTTTTTGCAACATTTTTCACTAATGCTTCGCTTCTTTCGATCGCAGCGTCATGTAATATACCCTATAGCCTTTCTCGATAAATGTACTATCCAAAACTGAAAGAATTTTACAAATCCGACCAGCGGTACCTAAGATTAACGCGTTCAAACAATCAAACTTTTCAGCTTTGTAATGTTAAAGTATAAAATATAAAAGTATAAATTAAGTTAAAGTATAAATAAAGTATAAGAACTGATTAAAGAATACAGAAAGGTAGGTAGTGTGGGTATCTAAAAACATGGACATATCTAATAACATCTATCCATCATCTCATAGCTCTATCACTCAAGGGTTTGCTGTAAGAAAACTCAGGTTTGAGTTAAACTCGCCTTTGTACATTTTTAGTTTTGATATTTTTTATTTCTGTTGTTATTTTCTCTTATATACAATACAATATAAAAAATATGGGTTCCATTTATTTTGTACTAGCTGTTGCCCGCGACTTCATACCCGTAGAATTTAGAAAAGTTTCCCCGTTTTATGTAATATTTGTCACTACTGCTTCTCTCCTATTAGTCGCAGCGTGATGTTATATAGCCTATAGCCTTCCTCGCTAAATGGACTATCCAACACTGAAAGAATTTTTCAAATCGATTTTCAAAACAAACAAACTCTACAGCTTTATAATATTAATTATAGATATAGATCTACATAATTTATTTTGTATCTACATGACCCTAAAACTAAAAAAATACCTGTCTAGAGAATAGGTATGTGGAATAGCAGATCATGTTTCATGTTTGATGGTTATTACACATATTAAGGTATCAACTTTGTATATGGAATTAGATTAGTACTTACCTGAATCGCCCACGCGGTGTCAGTTGGCGCTTTTGTTAGTGGTTAGTGAAACACAATGAGGCCAATTCTATTGCGCTAAAAACTTAACCTAAATAAAATGAAAACAACCAAAGTATATTTTAAAGAATTGGTTATTTCGTTCTATGCATTTCTATTAACTGAAATCGTTAGTATATAATACACAGTTTTTATAAAGAAAGTTCAGTTAACATTGCCGAATTGTGTTATTGACACTCAATTTTAATTTTTAGCTATGTACTTAGGCACTTTAGTTGTGTACGTGGAATTGGTACTAATAAAAGTAAGCCTAAGTATAATACAACGAGGTTAAAATAGTGACAAGTGGTAACATGATTTTAACAAAACAATATTGAAACATGCAAAGATGATGTGATATTTATTATATACGAGCTATTGCCCGCGATTTCGTACGAGTAGAGTTTGGAGAACTATCCCCGCTTTTTTCACTTATTAAATATAAATAAATTAAAAAAAAACTTCACTAATGCTTCGCTTCTATTGATCGCAGCGTTATGTTATATAACCTTGTCGTTAGGTTATAAATTGCTCAATAAATGGACTATCAAACACAAAAACATTTTTTTCAATTCGAAGCAGTAGTTCCTGAGATTAGCGTGATCAAACAAACAAACAAACTCTACAGCTTTATTATATTATAGTATAGTAGTATAGATTCACAGATATTTCAGAAAACATCATTTACATTTAAAATTAGATTAATGCATGTAATGTAGAAGCCAAATTACATAATGTAGAAAGGTAAGAAAACGCTCTAGGAGATTTCAATACCTATCTTTACAAATAATGCCATAAGTGGGAATCGAACTAACGATCTCTTTCACAAAATCGTTTACGTGACCACTTCTTTATGCATAAAGTTTTACATCTTTGGCAGCGGTAGACAAACATAAATAACATTAATCAAAACAAACTTTTATAAGTTTAGTATTGCTTTACATTAAACTTTGCATTTGTTTTTGAAGGCATATTCATATTTAAGGGCCTACATCAATATTATCGTATATCATCGCCGACACGTACATATTAACACAGCCAGTAGGCACAAAAAATGAAGAATTAGGGATACTTTTCCTATTTACTCAAAATCTACTAGATATATTTTAATTCTGATTTACGTGATTCTTTAAATAATAGTTACTTATGTTTTTAAAGTTATTTCATTAGTTAATACGCGATAATAGACCGACAAATGAAAAAAATAAAAAATTAAAGAGGTTGTTTCGCTAAGATTTTCTATCGAGAAAACTTTTTTCAATCGCGTTTCTGAGTTTATGCGATCCTAGATCATATATTGAAAAAACATATACTTAAAAATTAGAGCTCTAGCCATTCAATCTAAAGAAACAATGAAAACTTCGTACATAGAAAAATGCACGAAGCTATTTTGGTATCCTCTTAACATCAGTCAGTAGCAATCAAATAAATAAGAGGAGTAATCTATCATTACGAATGCCTTGCCATATTATTATAATCCTAGTGATATTATAAATGTGAAAGTTTAATAATAATAATAAATAAATATTCATGGACATTTCACACAACGTCGTCTGGTCCCAAGCTAAGCTTATATGCTTGTGTTATGGGTACCAGAATACGGATAGAATACTTATACTACTTTTCTTTTGTAAATACATACTTATAATACATAGAAACACCCAGACGTAGTACAAATATTTGTATGACAAATATAAACATCACACAAATGATTGTCCCGAGCGGGAATCGAACCCGAGACTTCGTGAACGGCAGTCCGTTACATGAACCACTAGACCACGAAGCCAGGCAGTTTGTGTGTAAGGATGTTTGTTATTCTTTCACACAAAAACTACTGACTGGATTTTAGTGAAACTTTACAATAATGTTGCTTATACATCAGAATAACACATAGGTTACAATTTTATTTATAAATATATTGTGTGAATTGTTCAAAATGTGACGATAAGTGTCAAGTAGAAATTCCATGGTACGAAGACGCGGGCAAAAACTGGTATTGAATATTTATAATTACATATTTAATAATTTAGATATTTTCGTAAGAATTTCTTCCGCTGAAAAGAAGTAATGATAAGTAATCCAATTTAACACCAATTTGATCAAATCGCGAGCTGTCATAAAATCCTTGCTTATATATAAAAGTGAAAGTGAGTTAGTATGTTTGTTTGTTTGTGACGTTTTCACGCAAAGTCTACTGAATGGAATTGCATGAAAATTGGTATAGAGATAATTTATAGACCTGGAATTAAAAACTCTGTACGAGATAATAAACGCAAATGTTTGTGCCGACGTTTAAGTATTTATATTTTATACTACGTCGATGTTTTTCTATTTTTGCAGTTTTGTATTAATATTTTCTTACAATTTTAATAATAATTGAACTTAGTATTTGTTTTGGTTTGTATTTTGATATCAATCGTAGTTGTTATTTTGGTATCGTACTTAACTTAGATTTTTGTTGATAGTATTTTGAATCGATTAAAGATTGATATAAATTTTGCTATGGATTTCAGTATCGATGTTAGTATCTATTAATTTCAGTTCAGATTTTAGTTTTTATTTTAAGTTTCATTTCTAATTCGATTCGGCTACTAATGCGTGCGAAGCCGCGGGCAGAAGCTAGTTATATAATAAGTTAAAAATTATACCAATCATGAAATGATTTGAAATATTATCCAAAGTGATGAATAATTTAAATGAATACGTTTGTATTTTCCTGACCGTCTAGCAAGAGCTGTTTTCACACGCATTATTTTAACGTATTGAAGTAGAAAGAGAAAGGAGAGTAAGTTTGTTATTCAATAATTTCTTTAGCCTTGTTCTTAACAAGTGTGAAAAAAAGCAAAGCTAATATAAGCATGTTAACAACGAAAATACTTACAGGCCCCATGGTGTTTAACCCGATCTTAGGAATAGTATAAACTGGACTCATTTTAATATAATACCTATTAGAATTGTTAATCACATGAACTATTTAGGTTTATTAAACACTCTTATTTACCATATCGATGACTTCAAAAGAGTCATTAAGACTCGACGAATAATACAGATCGGTATCAAAGTAATTGTTAGAATGTCGAGTCACGATATCAACTAAACACGAACTTCAATTAAAAGAAATTTTGTTTACACGACTGATAGTAAGAAAAAGACGTATCTTTAATTAAGTCCCATGTCACTATTGAAGATGAAATTTAATAAACACTTTATTATATTAACGCGGCAGAATTATAACATTAGTTGTTGTTAGCGATGTTCTAATGGGAATGAGCATCAAGTCCAAATTTAATAGTTAGTCTGTGCGTGCCCAAGGCATTGCCATTGAAACAATAGGCTATGAGGATCGCACCACACCGCGAGCTACTTCCCGATGTCACGTTTATGACGCGTTCACCGTAGCTTCCGTCGTAAATACTGATTGTCTGACCACCATAGCCGAACGTAATACCTTTAATTGCCCCTTTAAAAGTTAATGTATTAACTTGATCATGTTTCGATGGCAAATCGCAATTATACCGTGTTTACAATCTAACCAGTTTTAGGCAAATTACATCCATATAGTGATTGTAACATCATGAATGGTTATTAGGGAAAGGTTTGCTATGTAGTATACCTGTATGGTAATGCAAATCAAATATCTTTATACACTTTATCTAAATTAACATGACTACTACAAAACTACTACAAAAAAAAAGGTTTGAAAAATAGATGTTGGCCGATTCTCAGACCTACTGAATATGCATGTAAAATTTCATAAAAATCGGTCAAGCCGTTTCCGAGGATTACGGTAACTAACACTGTGACACGTGAATTTTATATATAAGATAAAACGAAGTCATCATTTTTATATGTATTTCCCTATGTGAGCTTATATCTTCACCATTACGCAACGGATCTTGACGCAACTTTTTTAAACAGATAGAGTGGTTTAAAATTGTGGTTTTTTGTGTAATTTGTTTGGGTTTGTATAATTTGTGGTTACACATAATTAATTTCTTACAATATACCAGTAATCAATATAGTCTTTGATTACAGAATACACACGTCACTACCACATTTTACGCCCTTGAGTGTTGTATATGTTCAGTAAGGGAAAATCTAATCCAAATATACGTCGTATGTACGGCTTGAAACGGAAAACTTAGAACACTTTATATCAATACGCCTGATCAGAATGGGTAAGTTACCCAAATTTTATCTGACCGTGAAGGACCCTAGGACTATATTATTATGTTGGCATATACCTATGAGCAGACAAGAAGAATAATAATAATGTTCGCAGAAACTTTAGACGTCCTTTAGACCCAAATATCTGTCTCACTGTTGGGCACGGGCCTCCTCCACTTTGGGAGGGTTATGGTCTACCGTGCCACGCTGACCAGGCGTGTTGGAACAGTGTTAATTTTCGAGTTTTCCGTTTCCCGCAAAGAAGGTTATCTGTGTACAATATCCAATATTAGCTGACTTTTACAGCACCCTGTGGGAGCAAATGGGATGGTGGTATTCTTAATCCGTCACCACACGAAACCTATCTTGAATCTACTTATTCGTTTTCTTTTTCGTAATGTTTTTATGTTGTATATTTACCTCCTCAAAGGGCTCGATTGCCTCTTCCAAACGATGTCGATATTCGTTGTTCATGTGGGTAGGGCTTAATGCATTAGGTGTTACGGATTTATCAGGATAAGGAAACCGTCGGCTGCAATTATTATCTCGATTGTTCAAGCCCGAAGGCCCAGGGTGTATGGAGTCTGTGCCAGATAATGTAAACGGCTTTCCATGGCGACATCTGTGAAAGAAATAATAATTTAGTACTTGGTCATTAGGATTTTGCACTTGACACCTTTGAAAATAGTGCGTAATCCTACGTAGCTCTAAGGTTCAACCGTGTGGCATGTATGAGGATAAATGCAGCCAAGTAAGTGTGTTAATCTTTAGACCGTAGCAGATGGCGCTCTATAGTATCATGGGAAAAATGCGCGATGGTATGAGGATGAATAATAGTTTTTCATTAAATACATTAAAATGGAAGACGATGAGAGATTACGAACACAAATAAAATTGTCCTCTGTAAAAACCGAACCCACGGCCTCGTGAACGGCAGTCCATTACAGCAACCACTGCACCACAGGGTATCCTAAATATCCTACTATAGTTTTTAATATCATAAACGTGAAAATTTGTAAGAACAGATGACTTTAAAAGTGTTTGTTACCCTTTTACACAAAACTCACTGGATGAATTTTAATTAAACTTTACAGCTGTATAGTGTAGATTATATAGACAAAATAACACATAGGCCATATATCATCACTCTAAAAGCTACACTGTCAGTAAACGCAGATAAAACCGCGAGTATAAGCATGTTAATTTTAAACTTACGAGTAAAGATGATCATCTGAAAGATTGACGGAGGAGCTCCGTTTATGTATCGACTGTCGTGAGTCCCCTCGAGCCGCTGCTATTATGTACGCCCACATGACAGTGGTGTAGTAATGGACACCCCAACATTAGGATAAACTAGAACAAAAAGAAAACATTAAGTTAGAAAAAAACATATATATCAACGAGCCTCGTGGTGCAAGTAACGGACTGCCGTTCACGACGTCGCAGGTTCGATTTATGTGATAATTATAAATATCATACTAATGTCTGCACTGCATCCTGGGATGAAATATTTGTACAATGACAAATATTTGTACTGCATCTGGATGCAGTACAAATATTTGTATGATATTTCTTATTTGTTTTCTGTTTTATAAGTATGTATTAACAAAAGAAAATCAGTTTATGTAGTATATCCTTAAATGGTGCTTATAACACTAGCATAATTATATGCATAACTATGAATCAGAGGAGGTGTCCTTGAATATTTATTTATCTGTATATTTATAAATCATGTAGAGAAACACATATTTTCCGTGCGGTGCGATTAAGAATACGAATGTCACGACCCCGTGTTTTCCCCACAATGTTGTAAAAGCCAGCTAAGGGATATTGTAAGCAGATAACATCTTCCGTAAGAGACGGAAAACTCAAAACCAAATCCTATGTAATATATATCTACATTTGGTGATCCACCTCCTGAAATGGATTAGGTAGCAGTAGGTACTTCATAAGCTTGGTAGATTACGAGGGGCACAGGACCAGCCACAGTACTCTGATTTCATAACTCAAGCGTTTCTGACTAGCTTGTTGCATAAGAATCTTTGTTTTCTTTTTCTAACACTTGCGCGACTCATCTGTTTAAATAAAACTACTTTTTACGGATTTAGACGCGTATATTTGTTTTAAATTTTGGCCCGACGTTTCATTTTTCAACAATTTTTCTCTTTAATATAAACTAATTTAAATCTTAAACCAATAATTCGTTTTTTTTTAATTCTTGTTATTATGTAAATAATATTGTACTTAAGTATATAAACTTAGTTTTGCTTGCTATATTGTATACTACCTCTATAATAATTAAAACTTTAGTCTATGATAAAATTATGTATGTTTTACCTTATATAATTTAAAATTTTCTTTATATTGTTACAATTTGTTAATGTATTTTAGAAACTAAAATAATGCTATTGATTTTATGTAGTCTGAGCTCAATGTAATTTGATATAATTTATAGTAAAAGTCTATCTTTATGGTCAATGTAAAATTAAAATCGAATGTGGGTAAACCCTGTAATTACTGATCGTAGAAGACACATTACAGCTCAGTCTCACCCGTGACCATGGTGACTGCAAAGTCTCCGAAACGTCGGGCTAAAGTTTAAAACAAATATACGCGTCTAAATCCGTAAAAAGTAGTTTTATTTAATCTTTGTTTTGTTGTAAATAGGGCCTATATAAACTCTATCGTGAGATTTTAGTCCAATACATTTCATTATTGAAAATTTCAACAGAGCTGACCGATTAGTTTTAGAGGGGAACGGCAATAAACACTATGACATGTTCATTTTATATTTGAAACATATTATCAGAGGCGTATTTACCCTGGGGCCATAGGGGCCCTGGCACAGGGGACCCAGCCTAAGAATTGCGGCGGATACCTTCAAATTTAAAATTTGGCTATATCTCTATTATTTTATAGGGCAGCTAATTAAATTGGCACAGGGCGTCAAATCAAATGGCCTGGGGCGCTTATTTTCAAAATACGCCTCTGCACATTATGATCAAATCATAATACTTATAAAATAGACTACCTATCTACTTTTGCTATGACATCACCTAATATATTTACTACTACTAAATTATATCTTTGACGTCATTTCAATTCCTATGTTTTCCTCCTTGTCTCTGTATCTACCATGTATTTGTTAAAATAGTCACTGTACCTACAATTAAAATACAGACATACATATAGACATAAATTATGAATTTTATTCTTTATGTATATAACTAGCTGTTGCTCGCAACTTCGTACGCGTAGAATTTAGAAACCAAGCTAAACCTAACTAAAGCTAACCTAACCTAACAAATTATAGAAAAAAAAACCACCCACTTAAACCACTATCTATTATAATAAAATTTTATATCATACCTAAATATTATTATATAGTATAATAGATACTCAACAATTCATAAACAAATAATATATTATTACTAGCTGACCCGGCAAACGTTGTTTTGCCATACTAAAAAAAAAAGGTTTGAAAAATAGATGTAGGCCGATTCTCAGACCTACTGAATATGCATGCAAAATTTCATAATAATCGGTCAAGCCGTTCCGGAGGAGTACGGTAACTAAAACTGTGACACGTGAATTTTATATATTAGATTTTATTCATGTTATGAGAGAGAGAGAGAGAGAGAGAGAGAGAGAGACAGACAGAGAAACACGCGCAGCGCACGCCTCACGGTTTACAACTATAGCAAAAAGTGTCGTTACAACTTCTGTCGGGGCGTATTATGAGCTTTTAAAAATCATTCAAGTTCCAGGCAGGCCGTAAACTGCATGGCTAAATTAGGTATTATGGCAGAAATAAAACTTTTAGTTGAGTTAGTACTTTAACTTATAGTTGTACCTTCTCCTTATACATATTAATGAATGACTGGTTTAGCGAACTGACTGACTAATAATTTTGTTCATAATACGAATTTGCCAGACAGTTCAATACACGGCGTAAACTGCCTGTAAATAAAAGCTCATAATACGGCCGCTGGTCTTAATTTTTTCCGTCTAGCCCTCTTTCGTAACGCGCAATAAGAAACTTCGTTTCAAAAATCGCATCAAAATTCGTTGCGTTTTGAAGATTTAAGCTCACGTAGGGACATACATACATACAAAATTAACGACTTTGTTTTATAATAAGTAAAGGATGAGCAATTATCTGTTGTGTCAACAAGAACAATATGATCTTTAGAGAATAACTCCCACACGTTATTGTAAGAACTAGCATAAATCAAGTGAATATAATGAATACAATTTAAGAGGATACCAAAATAGCTTCGTGCATTTTTCTACGTACGAAGTTTTCATTGTTTCTTTAGATTGAATGGCTAGAGCTCTAATTTTTAAGTATGTATATGTTTTTTCAATATATGATCTAGGATCGCATAAACTCAGAAACGCGATTGAAAAAAGTTTTCTCGATAGAAAATCTTAGCGAAACAACCTCTCTAATTTTTTATTTTTTTCATTTGTCGGTCTATTATCGCGTATTAACTAATGAAATAACTTTAAAAACATAAGTAACTATTATATATAGAAACACGTAAATCAGAATTAAAATATATTTAGTAGATTTTGAGTAAATAGGAAAAGTATCCCTAATTCTTCATTTTCTGTGCCTACTGGCTGTGTTATTATGTACGTGTCGGCGATGATATACGATAATATTGATGTAGGCCCTTAACACAGCTATGATAATATGCCAGGCATGAGCGAGACGCTGAGGGTCCCGTACCTACTAGAGTGGAAAGTATAAGTAACTTTAGCATTAAAATAAAACTTTAACCATTTGACAAACTTAACTCTGTAGTCACATTAATAGTAGCAGATACATTTCGTATTGAGCTGCCTACATTTGAGCTGTTTAAATAAAACGAATAAAAACTATCACTTATTTTCTCTTGTAATTTGACAATAAATTGTATCTTTTTGGTGTATTAATTAAAACAGCATTCTCTACATAAGTTTTGGTTAATTCAAAATTGGTTTAGTTCAAGTCTAGTCAGTATGTATTAGGAAGTAACCCATATGGTTTGATTCTTTAAAATGTTGAATGTATTTTTGTGGTAAAAGTATTGTAAAGATATACTATTATAATTTCAATTTAAGAGGGTACTGTACTCCTCATTTAGGTATTTGCCTTAGGTATTGCTATCCCTATTTCCGAGCGCCGCGCTGAAAAGGACTAATATATGTAGATGAAGTGGATTTTACCTACAAATTCTTTGAAAAAAGACGTTTCGTACTTCCGTTTTCTTTTCGCGAAAGTTAAACCGATTTTAATAGTTTTTGCGTTATATTATAGATAAAGAGTATATTATCTATGCTTCTATCACTGTAATAGACGCTGCAACTTTATCTAGAGAAAACCGAAACAATTAGGTTTTTCGGATCGTCATATTTCTTTTAGTTATTATGTTTTAAAAAAAAAGTGATAGAAGCATAGATATACTCTTTATCTATAATATAACGCAAAACTATAAAAATCGGTTTAACTTTCGCGAAGAAAAAACGGAAGTACGATACCCATACTTTTGTATGGAGCATAATTTGGTATCGTACCGTCTTAATAGTTTTACAAACAGAGAGAAACGGACACCGATATGATCCTATAACAGCTTGAACTTCTTTTTTGAATCGTAACTTATATAATTATATTAAAAAGGTGACGAGTTTGTTTGTATGTTTGAACGCGATAATCTCAGGAACTGCTTGCTGGACCGATTTAAACAAATTCTTTCTGTTACAAAAACGGGAAAAGATTTGTAAATTCCACACGTACAAAATCACCAATAACAGCCAGTGAAACTATAAAATCGAGGTTTAAATATACTTAAGTTTAGAGTGTTAAATCGATAAGTAGTACACTATTATTTGAGACTACATTGTAATATCATCAAACACTATAAAGATATTATCAAGCCCTACAAAAAAAAGTTAGACATAGGTACTTACTTAGTATTCTTAATACATTCTGTAATGGTGTGCGCCTATTCAAAGCTGCGGGTATTGATTATTACATAAAGTTGAATTTTATTGTGTTGCATTTTATGGCAGACTTAGTCAACTTTATCCTGTCCATTAGAATTTACATAATAGATATTTATTTTGAAAGATTTCTTTAGTCCTTTTTTCTTCTATTTCTGTCTGGGACTTTTCAATCTATACTTCTACACTTAATGATTATAAAGCTGAAGAGTTTGTTTGTTTGAACGCACCAATCTCAGGAACGACTGGTATGATTTGAAAAATTCTTTCAGTTTTGAATAGTACATTTATTGAGGAAGGCTATAGGCCATATATATATATAACATCACGCTACAACCAATAGGAGTGTAGCAGTGGTAAAAGTTTTTCAATGACTGGGAATATTTTCTAATATCCGCGCGTACGAAGTCGCGGGCAACAGCTAGTATTACATAAAAGAGTTTATCTTGCATTGATTTGGGATACTAAATAATTTGATTTTCGTTGACACGATAAACGTGAATAAAATTCTAAAAGTTTTTGATTATTCTATTGGAGCTGTTATTAATTGGCTTACTTTGCCAATTAATAACAGCTCCAATAGAATAATCAAAAACTTTTAGAATTTTATTCACGTTTATCGTAAACCAGTTTAAAACAGAAAAGGCATGCTCCAGTTGTTTAATTAAACTAAAGAGTTTGCGATAACTCAAAATATCTGTATATATTTTTATTTTCTTTAATTCTTTTTTTCTTTTACCTTTTTTTTTTACTTTTTTTAATTCTTTTTTTTTTTTTTTTTTGTTGTTATGTATGACGGAGCGGCAATAAGAATAGGCAGGTGTGAGCGTATAATTTGTTAACGTAAAGAATTGTAGACAAGTCGTAACACGTGATTACCCCACCACGTCCCTACTTTGCAATGAGTTTAAATACGAGACAGCCACAGAGCTAACGATCAGTATCGTTTGAGACGTTAGACAGGCCGAATCTCTGCCCGACTATTTGCTCACTCACAGTAGTAGTGATAAAGAGTTTATACCGGTCATAATCGCGAGTGTATAATTATAAAATGTGTATTTGTGAGAAAGTGTAAAGTGACGATAGCAAGGTGATGTTTTGAGTGAATATCATTATCTTGGTGGTAGAGGCGCAGGTTATAGGGGATTTGGTTGGAGACCTGCTGTGGACCCTTTTATGTGTGAAAGAGAATGTCAGATTGATGTATGAACATCTAAAAGGCAGTTTCTACAATTTGAAGACTGATAGTAACCCATAGCTATTACA
Organism: Orgyia antiqua; assembly: GCA_916999025.1. Taxonomy (NCBI): domain Eukaryota; kingdom Metazoa; phylum Arthropoda; class Insecta; order Lepidoptera; family Erebidae; genus Orgyia; species Orgyia antiqua. The sequence goes on along the minus strand of OU779863.1, from coordinate 13,573,335 downwards.
TTATCTATTATGTAACTCCGACATGTAGGTAGGTATATATTATTGTAAAAACTAATATTAGAAAATTTTTTGATGTAAAGATTTATTTATTTATCTTATATAAAAAATTCGCGTGTCACAGTGTTAGTTACCGTACTCTTCCGAAACGGCTTGACCGATTTTTATGAAATTTTACATGCGTATTTAGTAGGTCTGAGAATCGGACAACATCTATTTTTCAAACCTCTGATATTTGTATGACAAAACAACGTTTGCCGGGTCAGCTAGTTTACTATAACATAATTACACACTTAATACATATTTAATCTAAAACAAGAAAAAAAACGGGGTCTTAAGAGGATACCAAAATACATTTACGTGCATTTTTCTATGTACGAAGTTTTCATTGTTTCTTTAGATTGAATGGCTAGAGCGCTAATTTTTAAGTATATGTTTTTTCAATATATTATCTCGCATAAACTCAGAAACACGATTGAAAAAAGTTTTCTCGATAGAAAATCTTGGCGAAACAACCTCTCAAATTTTTTATTTTTTTCATTTGTCGGTCTATTATCGCGTATTAACTAATGAAATAACTTTAAAAACATAAGTAACTATCATATATAGAAACACGTAAATCAGAATTAAAATATATTTAGTAGATTTTGAGTAAATAGGAAAAGTATCCCTAATTCTTCATTTTCTGTGTCTACTGGCTGTGTACGTACTATGTACTATATACTATGTACTATGTACGTGTCGGCGATGATATACGATAATATTGATGTAGGCCCTTAAAATTAGACATCAAAAAATTCGTCCGCATCGCAGTCATTGGGTAAAGTGCCCAAAAGACTGGCCGCATTGCCACGTTGTATAGCAACGAATATATACGAATTGCCATTATTAGATAAATTTTCAAATAATTAAGTAAAGTATTAAAAGAATGACGGAATATCTTGAATATGTTACTACCGCTGGATCTATATAGAAATATCGAATAAGACGAAGTGAAATGAAATGAAAAATCATGTAGACACGATATTTTTGAGAAAATTATGTACTTATGACAGGTCCAAACATTCTTTTCCCTACCCGGTGGTTTGGACCTGGTTCAGGACGCAATCTGCTGAGAAGCGGCGTAAGAATCTCAGCAGAGTTTTTAATTAAATCAATGATTGTGAAGGATGTGTAAATAAATTCTATGACACCGGTGTATATTTTTCCCTGACTTTTGAGAAAAATATAGATACTCCACACACTTACAACCGTCGGGCATGTATGACCAGATGTATGAGTGTGGATGTAGTCAAGGAAGTGTATATGGATCGTAGCAGATGGCACTCTAGAGTCTCTGCCTACCCACGTCAGAAAATGATCGTATGATGATGATACATTCTGTCTAAGACGTAGAATTAATTAGCCGGAACTTCGTATGAGTGAAATCTAGTGAACAAAACTTGACAAATTATACAAAAACAAACCCATCTTCTTAAACCACTCAAAAATACCGTAACAAAATCTGTAGCGTAGTTTTGAAGATTTAAGCTAACATAGAGACATAAATATATACATACAAAACTAACGACTTTGTTTTGTATAAATGTAGTAGGTATAGAATCTCGAATAGAAAAATCTATTTTGTTTACATACTATCACAATTATTTACAACATGGCTGCACTGAGCGATGCGTCAGTTTATATCAAATGCCTTAGAACATAATTATAACAACTGACATATGTTAATTTCAGTATATTTGCATATTAAACATAGTTATTACCACCCACAATCCATCGATTTATACTTCATAATTTATTTTACAACGTAGCGGTTACTTATTATAGGAGGGATTGGATTAGAATGTTAAAAACCTTTTAAGAGACCGAAGTTATGGCATTTTAATGTACTTCATTTGACCTGTGTACGTGTCTTAGATTATTTATGATAATAGAATAGAGATATCCTGAACGATACCTTTCCGAAGTAAATACAGTTTATCGACTCTACCTACCCTCATAAAAAATAGGCGTGTCATTATATTCTCTAAAACTTGCGCGACTCATTCGCTTATATAAAAAAACTTTTTACGTAGTTAGACGCTTGTACTTGTTTTAAATTTTAAATCGTAGAAGGACACAGGACAGCTCGGTCTCACCCTTGATCATGGTGACTGTAAAGTCTTCAAAACGTCGGGCAAAAATTTAAAACAAATACACGCGGCTAAACCCGTAAAAAGAGATTTTTTTAAATACGCGTTACGTTAGATTACTATATATTTAGGTAGATATTATGGCGCTTATGAGTAAGTACTAATTTCGTGTGGATAGGATCTTTTTAAGTACTTCTCTTAAAATACTTTTTGGGTGGTATAGTCGCGACAATGCGCTTTATTTAAAAACATACTTCTCATTACCGATGTGTTTATATTCGTAATGTACGTAACCAGTACCGATTTTGATTTGAATACTTATAACTATGTTTAACCTGAAAATGCACTACACGACCAAATATTCTTTTTATGAAATTAAATGGAATATAAACCTTTACACGTGTACTACTTAGCAGCTACAGCTACACTCACTGATATTCGTAATTCCGTCGCTAAGGTTGAAATCATGGTATAATAAGACTCACTGTTTCACGCGACTTCGTACGCGTGGAATTTAGAATATTATCCCCGTTTGCATCATTTTTCACTAATGCTTTGCTTCTAATGAGCACAGCGTGATGTTATGTCAATTAATTAATTATAATTAAATCAATTTATTAATCTATGTCACAGAATAGATAGAAGTTAGTGTTTGTTTTTATTAAACTGTGTGTTAGAGATCAAATACAGTAAATATTTTTAAACGATATTATATAATTTTTCTAATCATCTGACAGGTTAAAAATATTCTTTTTACGAACCTAGATACTACTTACAACACGGTCAGAGACCAAACTAAAAAGGTTTTTTGCTATTTAGAATCGCTTTAAAATACGCGGTAGGGTTACCTTCAGCATCTTTAAAAGTGATTTGAACACTTGCAGTAGTCGAATTGATCTGAAATTTTGCATACATAACACACACATTGAGGAACTTTGACAATGTAATAATGTAAAATAATATTCAGGACTTTTAAGTGTGTTTTTTTTTAGTTTTTGAATGAAGTAAATTTTCAATTTTCTTTATTTTTGCCGTCTGCAAAAATCGAAGCAATATGTGAACAAATACCTCTTTTACATTCAACTATTTCTATTCCTCACACCGCCCTACTATTTGATATTTGATATTGACATAACACGGATGTATCTCGTATTACAAATTATATTAGCAAATATTAATTTAGTTACATCTTAATTAAATTGTACTGTAACACAATAACACATATACGTTACTATTCTCTTTATAATTTAATCTATATCTGCTAACTAATTAATGCCCGCGATTTCACCCGCGTTTATAGCTATTAAGACCCCTCCCTTAATACCCCCAACTCTAAGAAATTAAACCTAAAAGCCATCCTCGTAAACCACTCTACCATTTAAAAGAAACCGCATGAAAATCATTGCGTAGTTTAGAAGATCTAAACTCACACAGCGATATACATATAAAAATAACGACTTTGTTTTACAATAAGTAAAGATAATAAAGAGGTAAGAGGTAGAGAAGAGGTGCGTAGCACATACAACCGTCGGGCATGTATGACAAGATGTATGAGTGTGGATGAAGCCAAGGAAGTATGTTTGGATCGTAGCAGATGGCGCACTATAGTCTCTGCCTACCCCCATGGGAAAAAGGCGTGATGTTATGATGATGATGATGAATAAAGAGGTCCATCCATCCATCCATCAGCCTCTCTCAGGCTACTGTTGGACATAGGCCTCCCCCATAGAACGCCATAATGCGCGGTCCTGTGCCGCCTGCATCCAATGTCTCCCCGCGACCTTGACGATATCGTCGCTCCACCATGTCGGGAGCCACTCAACGCTGCGTCGTCCGGTACGTGGTCGCCACTCTTGCGCTTTTCTTCCCCATCGATCATCAGTCCTACGAGCAATGTGGGCCTGCCCATTGCCACTTCAGCGTGCTAACCTTTCAGGCTATGTCGGACACGCCAGTTCTCCTACGGATCTCCATAGCACGCTGTGCAACCTTGAGCTTATATACAAGGCCGACATTTAAGGACCACGTCTCTGTTCCGTATGTCATCGCTGGTAATACACACTGGTCATAGACTTAATAAAGAGGTAACGTTTGTAAATATGTACGTAGTGAATAATCTCCGAAAGTAATAGTCTGTTTCTTACTGGAAACGCCAGTCTCTCTAAAGGTGCTAAAGGTTGTAAAGGTTTTCAAGTAGTGATTTGAAATTTCAGCCGTAGAAAGGCCTCGGCAACATATAGTTAGTATTATTTATAGCCTTGTCCTTGGTTTCAGTAATTAAGACGTCCCGTATAGCTTATCCTTCACTCTGTGTAAACTATTCTATTTACTACTGAGAACAAAAGGATGTGACGTCACTAAATTACATCGTCGGCTTTGGAGGTTGGTGCCCCCTTGGGCTCGTTTTAATTTTGTGGAAAAATCTCCAAATAAAATATATTTAACCTAATGTTTTTATGGATCGAATAAAAATGTTAAAACCTGAAATAAATGTATATCCCTACTAATATTATAAATGCGAAAGTAACTCTGTCTGTCTGTCTGTTACGCTTTCCCGCTTAAACCTCTCAACCGATTTTGATGAAATTTGGCACAGACAATCTTTATACCCTGAGAAAGGACATAGGCTACCTTTTATTGCGAAAAAAAAAATTCCAAATTCCACGCGAACGGAGTCGCGGGCAACAGCTAGTATCTCTATAATAAAGGAATATTCATGGACATCTCACACACTTTGGTCCCAAGCAAAGCTTATAATATGCTTCTAATATAAGTACCAAAATACGGATAGGCTACATAAATTACTTTTCTTTTGTAAATACCTATTTATAATACATAGAAAACACCCCAGACGCTGCACAAATAGAGACTAGACTGCCGTTCACTAGGTCGTAGTTTCCGAGGCGGTCCACCCAGTCTTAAGAGACTGGGTTGAGGCTAGGCACCGGGATCCGACGTATCACCTTACCCAGGTCGTAGTTTCGATTCCCGCACGGGACAATTATTTGTGTAATTATTGTGATGTTTATAAATGTCATACAAATGTTTGTACTGCGTCTGGATGTTTCTATGCATTATAAGTATGTATTTACAAAAGTAGTATATGTATTCTATCCGTATTCTGGTACCCATAACACAAGCATATAAGCTTAGCTTGGGACCAGAGGACGTTGTGTAAAATGTATGATATTAATGAACAATATTTTTATTGTTTATTTTCACTTTTTTTTTTAAAGTATGACAATTATAGAACGCCTACGCTACGATCCAAACACATTTCTTTGGCTTCATCCACACTCATACATAATTATATACATCTAGATAATAATATAATTTATTTCAAATTGAAGAATCACACTAACTCTTTTTGCGTAACAAGAGAAAATGGTAAATACGTCAAAAGAGTTATTTACTTACTTTGCTTTATAAAACTGTAGAGGTCGTTTAGTAAATAAACGTGTATCCATTTGTTTTACTTTAAAACCACTTAGGTAAGTTGTATAAATACTAAGCCATCTATCGCAAACTTATCTACATAATATCAAGCAATATAAACCACGTGTCTGTGCATTTAATAAATCTTAGTGTCCGACCGAAACTGTTTTTCCGGCCGAAACCGAATGTTCGGCCGTGGCTTCAGTTTCACAACTCGAAAGTTAACCCTGTGCCAACACGCCTGGTTAGCGTGTCACAGTAGACCATTATCTTTCCCAAAGTAGAGGAGGCCCGTGTCAAACAGTGGGACGTTAATGGGCTGGAGAGAGAGAAGCTAAAGAAGTGTCCATACTAACAAAAAAGAAAGACGGTTAATGTGGTTTTTTTTAAATGAATAGACGCTAAAACTACTGAACCGATTTATAAAATTCTTAAATGAGAGTATACCTACCCACATTGTATTTAAAAATAGAATAGACATCCTTACTACTACAAATAAAAATATCACGGTCTGAATAAACAGTAGTCTACAACCGACTTCAAAAAAAGGAGTTCTCTATTCATCTTCGTTTTTTTTATTAGAACTTTTAACTGGGCGAAGCGATTTTAAGGACCCTTTTTTATTTGAAAGCTGGTAATTCCCGTGTGGTCCCAATGGTACCTGGATAGGATAGGATCTGTTGGTTATCTTCTAAGAAATCTAGGAAAACCCTCAAATTTCAAAGGCACATAAAGTCAGTTAAACGGTTTTTTTAAATGCTTAATTATCGATAATAATTTAAAAGTTGCGATGCCACTACAAAGTATAAAATCTTGTAGTAGTAGATGTGTGATGGTCTCTACCTATCGTTCTATGGGAAAAAAACGTAAGTCATGCAAAAGTTTCCACTATGAATATAGGTAAGCACTGAAGCGATAGAACTGCTATCGACCTTGTTAATATGCATTGAGTATGGAAGTTGTAGTTAATTTATTATTCTATACAAATATTACAAAGCTGAAGAGTTTGTTTGTTTAACCGCGCTAAATTCAGGAACCAAAGGTCTGATTAGAAAAATTATTTCAGTATTGGATAGTAAATTTATCGAAGAAGGCTATATAATATCATGCTGCGAACAATTAGGAGCGATGCATCAGTGAAAAATGACGCAAAAACCGGGAACATATTTTAAATTCTACGCGTACGAAGTTGCGGGCTATTCTAGCTATAAACATAATGAGTGATTACAACATGCATCAAGTCAGTATTCTAACCATATGATACAATACGAACTGGTTAAGTGCAATTTAGACTTGCACACACAGGTACAACATTATAACGTCACAACTATGACGACCAGTCACGGCGCGTATATAGTGATGTGATTGTTTTAAAATTTTATCAATTTTAATTTTTGAATCGCTAGATGGCGATACAAGTAACTGAATTGAATGTTCTTTAATTTCTTAATACTAATTTCGTTTTTTCTAAATATCTCTTGATCGAGTGGATCGATTGCGATGAAACAAAGACTAAGTAATACCTTGACTTGTGTACAATATTACGTATATTCCAAAGTGACGTATATTTTACGTGATGCGTGCACAGACAATCATTTTTAGGGTTCCGTACCCAAAGGGTAAAAACGGAAACCCTATTACTGAGACTTCGCTGTCCGTCCGTCCGTCCGTCCGTCTGTCACCAGGCTGTATCTCAAGAACGGTGATAGCTAGAGAGTTGAAATTTTCACAGATGATGTATTTCTATTGCCGCTGTAACAACAAATACTAAAAATAAAATAAAATAAATATTTAAGGGGGGCTCCCATACAAAAAACTGATTTTTACCGTTTCTTGCTCGATACTAATAACGTTGCCTTATGTTGCATAGATAATGGTACGGAACCCTTCGTGCGCGAGTCCGACTCGCATTTGACTAATTTTTGAATATGTAAAACGCCATATGTTTATGTCGATTAAAAAGGTATAAAAGGTCAATTGTTACTTTTTATTATATTGATCTAATAGGTAAATTACCAAAAAAGGTTACACTGCTGTTGTCTACAAAGTTGGTGCTTTTTACACGCTTTATATTAGCTTCACTTGTATGTTTGTTTGTATGTTTGTAACCGACTCCTTTGGACGCTATTTTGACCCACTTTAAACGGTCAGATTCTATTCAAATTTTGCACACCTGTCAAAGACCGACGACAATGCAATAATTCGATTAAATAAAGCGTGTTCTTGCTCGATACTAATAACGTTGTCTTATGTTGCATAGATAATGGTACGGAACCCTTCGTGCGCGAGTCCCACTCGCACTTGACCAATTTTTTTTATTATATGTATATATAAAGTTTTAAATACATAAAAAATAATAATGATTTTTTTTTCAACATTCAAACGCTTTTAAATTTACGCCAAATAAAACACGGAACTACTTGGTTTCAAAAAGATACATACAACTAAAGCACACGGTACAACATATGAATAGTTATAACACCTTTAGTAGGTTATACGAAGGCAATGTTGACAAACCAATTAATCGTCATTGCTGAACGTAATCCAACGACCGACCGACGTCTATGACGTTTTATAAGTTTACTACCTACGCTAGTACGTTCCAAATACTACTAAGAAGTAGTATATTACGTATTAAGGGCCTACATCAATATTATCGTCGACATGTACCTATTAACACAGCTAGTAGGTATAGAAAATGAAGAATTAGGGATATTTTTTTTGTTTACTCAAAATCTACTAAAAATATTTTAATTCCGGTTTACGTGTTTCTATAAAAGTTACTTATGTTTTGAAAGTTATTCCATTAGTTAATACGCGATAATAGACCGACAAATGACAAAAATAAAAAATGAGAGAGGTTGTTTCGCTAAGATTTTCTATCGAGAAAACTTTTTTCAATCGCGTTTCTGAGTTTATGCGATCCTAGATCATATATTGAAAAAATGTATACTTAAAAATTAGAGCTCTAGCCATTCAATCTAAAGAAACAATGAAAACTTCGTACGTAGAAAAACGCACGAAGCTATTTTGGTATCCTCTTAAGAATGAAAGGGGTTTTCATACACTTCTTAATTCCAATACGAACGCAAAAGATATCTTAATATAGGGAGAGGGCGATTGACTGACAGTGTAATATGCACTACTAACACTAGGATACTAAAATTTAGAATATTCCTGCTGTAGAGCACTAAGAGAAAATTATGAAAAATTTTACCCCAAGAAGGTGGTGAAAAAGTATAATGAAAATTTTTATAATTCGTAAATTTAAAAATAAAAAGCCCTTTATGATTGTCTGTGTAAAAAAAGGTGTGAAAGTAAAACTACAAGAAATAATACAATAAAACTTTACTTTTAATGCTATAAACGAGCACTCAGTAAAAAGAAATTAACCAATCCATCTCTAAGGTCTCCTTGAGTTTTGTACAAGGTTAACTAGTTAACACATATTATTTATTGATCAAACGTCTACTTTTTAATAATTTATTACATCTTTAAAATATAGCATAGCTAGTTTATAGTATAGCTTATCAAAAGTAAGATCAGAAGTCCGTCGATCACAAAGACTAACATTGTTAGCGCATTAAGTACTTATATAATATTCCAAAATTATTTATAAATATGTATTTCAATTCAAAAGAGTTGTGCGCCTGAAATTGAGAAAAACAATCTTAATTTATACATAAAAACCTTTCTCTTGACCCACTCTACACCTATTAAAAACGCGTTAATGCCTGTTGCATAGTTTTAAAGATTTACCGCCTTATTCATAATGACTTATCAGAGGTTTAAAAGTTCGCTAAAATAGGTTCGCGAAAATTTTCAAAACTTGTTATTCATAATGGTCTTTTTACGCTAAAACGTTTATTATCTCACCAAAAAAATCTCCGTATAAACCTCCGATAAGTCATTATGAATAAGACCGTTAAGCTCATAGGGACATACACATACAGAAGACAACAGCTTTGTGTTTTAATAAGTAGATAAAGATGCCTACGTACGACGTGTAATACTGTTAAATACCATTCCACTCTTGAGTGAAATTGGAGTATTATAGCAATTTCCAACAACAGGTAGGTAGCGTGAAACCGTTGTAAACTTAATTGCTTTTATAACGTAGTTTCTATAAGAGAAAAATATCTGGTTGACCGAGCCTTAGCTAACTTTGGATGGAAATTTGGGAAATTATTCATAATTTATTATATTATTTAATAAGTGTAAGATGTTTGTATAAGATGCGGTTGTCTTTAAGAAATGAACGCCAGAAATGTGACCTTGACTGTACTCTGTTTGAATTGTTATGTGTATCATTTGTTGGCATCCCTAACAATAAATAAATAAATATCAGGGTAAGTCTCAGTAGTAGTGTCCCATTTGACCTTTTAGAACGGAACCCTACAAACTAAAAAATAATAAACCGGTCAAGTACGAGTTGGTCACGTACACGAAGGGTTTCGTACCGTTATTATCATAATATAATCCGCATACCGACCCCAAATAACGGGAACCCAAACAATGGGATAAGGGCAGGATAGTGATGATTTTTAGTATCCGTTGTTGTAGCATTTACTGATATAGACAAACTGGGAAATTTTCAGCTCTCTAGCTGTCACTGTTTCAGAGATAAATAAATAGCAAATTTTCGTTGTACGAAAACACCGACAAAAAGACATTTTATGTGTATAAAACCTCGCTAGATCGTTTTTCCGCCCCCAAAACACCCGCATACCAAATTTCATGAAATTCGTTGGAGCCGTTTCCGAGATTCCAAAAATATACAAGAATTGATCGTTTAAAGTTTAAGATTTAAACGTTGAATTAAACACTTTCCGCCTTATTACAAAACGTGGACTAAGTTTAAGCCACAGTTTAAGCCTGGCTTTTTAAACACTTCAATTGCGCATTTCAAGCAGATTTTTCTCAAACCCTAGATCTAACAACGACCTTAGTCTTAAACCGACGCCAAACTAGTGTCAGAGCGGGTCTAACTATCCAATTCCTCGTAAATAAATTTTGTTAAATCTGGGTTTAACGTTGAGCCGCGTTTTGTAATAAGGGGGTTTAAATTTTATTCAATGAAGATAATAAAATCGCACCTAATCTATGAATTAGCTACGAAAACGTGCCACGCCTACTAATGGACCGGTTAAAATAATTGACTTATTCACAAAAAGCGCACATCACAGACACATAATACCATGACGCCACTTTTCCTTGTTGATTTCTGTGAAGCTATTCGTGTGGTAACAGATAAAGAATACAAGTGTCACCACACCATTTATTTCCCAGGGTATCTACAGTAAAAACCAGCTAAGGGATATTCTACACAGATAACATGCTCTGCGTGATACGTAAAACTCGGAACTAAAGCCTACGCCAGCACGCCTGGTCAGTGAGGTATATTAGATAGACCATAATCCCTTCCAAAAGTACCAGAGGTCCGTACCCATACTGTGAGACGTTAATGGTCTATACAACTTATTACTGTTAATATAATATATGTTCTGTATGTATGTGTATTTGTAATTTTATAGATAGGTTATAAATTCATCAATAATTAATTAATTCAGTACCGCAACACCACAACTACCGCTTTATCCATATCATGTATCCATCCAAAGGTTGCCTGGTAGAAATCGCTTTAGGCGATAAGGCCGCCCATTGTACTACATAATTTTAAGAATATCCTGCAATGTAAAACTAAATGGTGTACAATAAAGAATTTACCTAATAAATAAATAAATATACAACCAAATTGAAACGCCTACAGAATAGAAAATAATATAAATTAAATGAGCTTTGTCTTAAAATAAATCAACGTAAGTCATAACGCTTTTATGAAATTATATTCTTAATATATTGGTCTAATATTAGTAGATCTCGAATGTTCTTATTGCTACTCAAAAATACAATAACCATTCATGATTTATGATTCCATAAGGATGCTTGCTAAAGTTATTGCGTCATTACGCATATCAAATTACATCTATTCAGTTTTGATGTACGCAAAATAAATAGCTGAGTGTACAATAATAAAAGAGCTAAAAATATAAAGTAAATATTGTCAGCTTTTGTTGTTTGTATATTAGGAATGATTCTACGATGGTACGCTAGCTACGACTCCCAATGGATGTCATGGGAGCTGTGTCAGATATCGGTTTTATTAATCTGATAAACACAGACTGATTTAATCTACAATTATGTGTGTCTTCTATTTATTACATCTAATTATATAAATTAAGGATAGCCAGCATTGAGTTTCGAGTGGTTTACTTAATCCTCGTTTAATTTCTAGGAGAGAAAGATTTCTTTAGGCAAAAATGGACTATATTTGTCGGAAATAGCGAAAAATGTTATTTTTAGCACAATTGTTAGCATTTTCATGAAATGTTTTATTTTCACTCAATTGTCGTACAAAATCCAGTAAAAACTAATAATTCATATATACATATATCCATAATTCTAAAGAATCGGCAACTAATCTTATAGGTATATAAAATTCATCTTATATATAAAATTCACGTGTCACAGTGTTAGTTACCGTACTCCTCCGAAACGGCTTGACCGATTTTTATGAAATATTACATGCATATTCAGTAGGTCTGAGAATCGGCCAACAACTATTTTTCAAATTTTTTTTTTTCAGTATGGCAAAACAACGTTTGCCGTGTCAGCTAGTCTTATATATAAAAATCACGTGTCACAGTGTTAGTTACCGTACTCCTCCGAAACGGCTTGACCGATTTTCCTCAAATTTTGTGTACATATCCTCTAGGTCTGAGAATCGGCCAACATCTATTTTTCAAACTTTTTTTTTTAGTATGGCAAAACAACGTTTGCCGGGTCAGCTTGTAATGCTATAAATATTCCAAGCAACCATGTACCGGTAATAAATAAAACCGACATAATGTCAGAAAGACAGTGTTTTGTCCAGGCGTGATAGAGTTGTGCGGCATAATAACTAAGTTCCGTACATTGTAGTGTTCAATATGAGTTATGTCCAGCTGTGGTTTGAAAAAGACTAATAGATCGAAGTTCGATTATTACTTTACTTTATTCTTCAATAAAGATTATTATTATTGAGGGATTAAAGAAATGCATAATATTTTTTAAACTAATATTTAAGAGAGGTTATGTACCTATAGAGAAAGTTATAATTCGTTTAGTGAGTAATTAGAATGAATCACAAAACGCAAATCACACACGCGATATACAAAAGCTGGTAACTAATTGAAACTTTAATTGATACTTGTAAGAAACTAATTTGTCGTTGCGATAATTGTTCCGCACAAGGTAAATTAGAAAATCAATTTAATTCAGCTAATACCTCCAGCTGAGGTAATTTTCATTAATTGTCGCCTCAATTCTGCCATCACAGAGAAGAAGGAACTCTATTCCAATGACTATCGGTCTATCCAACTAATTAACTAAACACATTGAATGGGTTTTTCCTAATAACAAACCGGTTTGCCTTGGAAAACTGTGACTGCTTAACAGTTACTATACTAATATTAGAGGTAAAAGTTTGTAATAGGTATTGTTTGTGCGGGGTAAACTCCGAAAGTAATGGTCCGTTCCTAAAATTATTCTCACTAATACGAATAGAATATTGACTGTGGCTTCCTATGAGTGGAAAAAAAATCCCGAGTAGGTATAGCTGGAAATCCTGAGCTATAGTTACCTATTATGAAAACTAGAGTTTAGGCGAAGTAAAAATTCTAGAGAATAAACTACTAGTGCCTACATTAACATGTAACAAATAATAATTTTTTGTTTTGCGAATTATTAGCTTCGCAAGGCGTAGTGTTTTTGTTAAGGGCCTACATCAATATTATCGTCGACTTGTACATATTAACATAGCTAGTAGGTATAGAAAATGAAGAATTAGGGACATTTTTTTTGTTTACTCAAAATCTACTAAATATATTTTAATTCTGGTTTACGTGTTACTATATATAATAGTTACATATGTTTTTAAAGTTATTTCTTTACTTAATACGCGATAATAGACCGACATGTGAAAAAAATAAAAAATTAGAGAGGTTGTTTCGCTAAGATTTTCTATCGAGAAAACTTTTTTCAATCGCGTTTCTGAGTTTATGCGATCCTAGATCATATATTGAAAAAAACATATACTTAAAAATTAGAGCTCTAGCCATTCAATCTAAAGAAACAATGAAAACTTCGTACGTAGAAAAATGCACGAAGCTATTTTGGTATCCTCTTAAAATCTCCTTAGAACTTTTTTGACAATGACATCAATTATGGTCATATCTTAATCAGCTTACACAATGCACTTGATAAATTAGAAAACCGATCTTATGAATCTCCTTATCTATGTAATTGCTAAAAACCACATGACCACTGTTCATTTGTTTTTGAGTTTCTTCCGAATAGGCAGAGCGATGTTGTTCCTAAAGGGGTAGTTCTATATGTAAGGATTTAATAGAGATACATAATTAAAAGCCGACAAGATATAATCATGAATTTAGCCTGAACTCAAACCCAAATATTTCATTATTGTTATTTATGGTTGTTGGGACGTTTATTGCTAATGTGTGTCAAGGTAAAGGAATGCTATCGACCTATTTACACCAGGGGTTAACTAATATAATAATTATGTTTTAACAAGATTCTTGAATCAATTTATTACTTATAATAAGTATGTAGATAGGTACTTACTAAACATACATAAACGTTTTTCAAGAATAGCGTATTCTTTATATCTATGTAATAAAAATGAGTTTATTTTCCGCGTCTCTTTACTGAGGAATTAACCATTAGTTAAGTTGATTTCGCACTTTAATTATACCTCTGTGTCATCACTAGTGGTCAACAAGAAATAACACTGTGTACAGTTTGTTTGCCTTACCTCTACGGCGTAGTAAGAATCCAAAATTTGATGTTAACACGAACCGTTAGATCACTAATTTAATAATTTATAAAACCATTAACAACCAGGTATTTATTGTACACATGTTCGACTGTATATCGCAAAATTTTGTTAGGGCGGGCGGCGCGTCTATACCGGCTGAAGGGCGGGAACCATCTGGTCGGTTTCAATTTTGAATCACTCAGAATACATAGTTCTATCGGCGCCACAACGACCGATGCTGTTACGTGACACACCTAGTCCTACGCTATCACAGCTATCAGTGTCTCTTAATAAAAACACGTTTATGATATTTTGAACATTATATCAACAAATCAAATTATGGTGGAAAAAATAACTGCCGCAAGCGGGACTTGAACCCACGACCTCGGAATACCGTTCCGAAGCTCTTCTTTTTTTTTTTCTTTTCCCACCATAATTTGATTTCATAAGTAAGGCATAGCATGTCAATTGCAAAATCAATAAATTACTTTATTATATCAACAAGTTTGGATATTTTACTACTTGGTAAACATACTTGTACAGTCTGTTTAATAAACGGCAAATACAGCTGAGAAGGTTAAGGGTTTTTCTGTATCTTTCTTGTAAGGTGTCTAGTGTGATTGGCGATTGCCAATAATTAAATACTATTTATACTGGCAACTCTTAAAGGCTGCCACCCTGAGAGACTGTGCGTACGTTTAGTAGGCGGTTCTCGAGAACTATTCTTCTCCAACAGTTGTCAGTAGAAAGAAACGTCTTGATTGATTATTTGTCCCAGAAGCTTAGCTACTGAAGTGTCAATTATACGGGGCTCGGGGGCAAGACGGGCTACAGAAGCATAAAAGCAAAGACTTGTTAGGATATCTTTTAAGAAACCTATTTAGTAAATTTTTAAACATTCCTACATTAAAAGTTACGGATGAAGACATTCCAAATGTCATTGTCCGTTTCTGTAAGTGCGTAGACTCCTATATTAATGGCGTAGACGAATAACTCACCCACACATTCCAAATAGACTGTGTGAGAAACGAAAATCTAAATTATTCCTTGTCAGCCTAAATACACTCCGTGATG
This sequence comes from Orgyia antiqua, assembly GCA_916999025.1. NCBI lineage: Eukaryota > Metazoa > Arthropoda > Insecta > Lepidoptera > Erebidae > Orgyia > Orgyia antiqua. The sequence goes on along the minus strand of OU779863.1, from coordinate 13,557,822 downwards.
TTTAAGTATAACGCTTTAAGCTATCAGGACAGAACGCTTAATGGGCTGTTTAGCATTCTGTTTAGAATTAGATACAGTCGTAGCTACCGTTGTTCACTATCTTACATTGTGCCATTATTACTTTACAAATATTCATATTTGGTGTCGCTTTTCGACACAGCGCATAATCGCGTCAAATAGTAGCGTCGCACGTCGGGTCGCGCTATTCCCTAATTTCGAAGGGAACCGCGCGAGCTGTGTGGGGCTAAATGTGTGCGTTATACTCGTGAACGCGTGCCTTCTGCTCGGACTGTTCGACTAGCTCTATCAAGGAAATTTTATCATTAATTTAGTTTTACCTAGTCTAGATAGTATTAATCGGCATCATTCTCCGGCCTCACTGCAACGGAAAGTAATATTAAATGAAAAAAAAATTGCTTAGTTCAAAAACTAAAAAACACGTTTAAAAAATCTGAATATTTTTATAAGTTATTGTATTGTCATCGATCCTTAATCCGACTACTACAAAATAACTTTAAAAGATTCCGTTACATAGATAGATACCTACCGAACTAACTTATGCGTGTTAAGACGATACCAAAATAGCTTCGTGCATTTTTCTATGTACGAAGTTTTCATTGTTTCTTTAGATTGAATGGCTAGAGCTCTAATTTTTAAGTATATGTTTTTTCAATATATGATCTAGGATCGCATCAACTCAGAAACACGATTGAAAAAAGTTTTCTCGATAGAAAATCTTGGCGAAACAACCTCTCAAATTTTTTATTTTTTTCATTTGTCGGTCTATTATCGCGTATTAACTAATGAAATAACTTTAAAAACAAAAGTAACTATTATATATAGAAACACGTAAATCAGAATTAAAATATATTTAGTAGATTTTGAGTAAATAGGAAAAGTATCCCTAATTCTTCATTTTCTGTGCCTACTGGCTATGTTAATATGTACGTGGCGGCGATGATATACGATAATATTGATGTAGGCCCTTAATGAAAGTTTCTTGTCTGCTCTTCTCCATAGGAACGGCGTTTGGAATAGACACCTAGCTTCTGACGTTTCAAAAGAGACGTAACGAAGAGTAAAACATGTAACCTGAAATTAAAATTTCTGCTTTTAAATCGCCTGTACAAACAAACTTAAATCCCTTGTATAGAGAGAAATGACGGGAGCTGATCAAGTCGTCAATAATAATTAGTTACGACCTTCAGTAAATTTTTTTTTCTTATATTTTTATTTGGGACTTTTATTTTAAAAACATGCTAGTCCCATCGTACCCTAAACTTACATAGTTCAAGTAAATACAAAAAATAAAATTAAGTTATACGTTGTATGTACCACTAGTTCACATAAACGCTTTGCTGCAGGCGTAATTGGGTTTGACAGAGTACTTTGGACAATACCTACATCAAAACGATTAATGTGATCCAAGCTAAATATAGCATCTCTTTTGTCTTGGTTTTGAACACATTCCATCAATTAGTGCTGAACATCATCATCAACTCCACATGTGTCACCTTCAGTAAATGAAGAGTACAACCAGAAGGAAGACCGAAGATGATAACATCTTGCAAGCGATTTTTACTATTAAATACGACAACGGACAGTGTTGCCAGAGTGATTTGGTCGAAAGTTACGTTGGCATCCATGAAAAGTTACATTTTTAAACTAAAACTTACGTAGTGGTAATTTTATGAGTGTGAATGTAGCAGCCATCAGCCAAATTTATAATTATTTACAAATAGAGTAAATAATTAATAAAATATTATTTTTTTAAAATGCGCATTTAAATTTTTTTTATAAATATTATTTTTTAAATTATTTACTCTATTTATTTGTAGTTTTAAATTTTTCTGATGTCTGCTACATTCACGCTCATGTAATTTTCAGCTCGCAGATCAAAAATTATTATTATTTTATATTTTCTTGTATACAATAATTAAAAAAAAATTATATTTATCAATATAATTATAACTTTTTTAATTTTTTGGTAGTTTTTGTTTTCATTAAATAAATTTAAATAAGAATATTTTAATTTTTCAAGATTTTTTTTTACATTTTTACCTCTTTTGTAATTCTTGAGAAGTTACTTAAATTTAACTAAAATTGTTTCTTACATACATGTTACATGAACTGATCAAAAGTTACGTAAAATGTAAAAAATGTAACCTTCTGGCAACACTGACAACGGAATAAATAAAACAAAAATTTAAAGCGTACGTATTATATATTTAATGAAAATAAATCCATAACAAGATTGTAATTAAATAAAAATAACAAAATACTGATTTCTACTTAACAATAGTACAAAATGTGAGCAAAGTTAAAGTATATAGATCTGTAGTAGGTATATATGTTTACTTCTATGGGAATGTATTTATAAGGAAATAGTTTACATAATATTGATACCAATTCTAATTGCACATTTTAACTAATATATTAAAACAATTACTATGGTTTAATAAATTAAATTGTAGGTAGTGGAAAAAGTGATCACCGCAAGCGGGACTTGTTGTCCCGCTTGCGGTGATCACTTTTTCCACAACAATTTAATTTATTAAGTAAAAGCATAGCAATTCAATTGCGAAATTATTAAATTACTTTAATTACTATGGTTTATTTTAATTAATTGACTATAACGTTGTGCACATTTATATTAATTAAAATCTTAATGGTCTTATTCATAATGATTTATCGGAGGTTTAAAAGTTCGCTAAAATTGGTTCGCGAAAATTGTCAAAACATGTTATTCATAATAGTCTTTTTACGCTAAAATGTTTATTATCTCTCCGTTTAAACCTCCGATAAGTCATTATGAATAAGACCATAGTCTTTAATACACACTTTTTAAAATTGTGTTATATACACTTATCATTTAAATTTTTTTTGTATAGTTGTGCTTATGGAATCTTTATCATTTGTACCAATTCTAAGTGCACAACTTAACTAAACTTACCTAGAAATGAATTTTGATACTGTCAATAACACAATTCTAAAATTATGTATGATAGAATCACGATTTTATTATTATCTATTATTTTTATTATTCTTTATGCAACCGTCGGGTATGTATGACCAGATGTATGAGTGTGGATGAAGCAAAGGAAGTACCTATGTTTGGATCGTAGAAGAAGGCGTTCTATAGTCTCTGCCTACCCCCATGGGAAAAGGCGTGATGTTATGATGATTTTATAATTAATATAAATGTGCACAACAAAATAGCCATATAATCAAAATACAGCAATAGTTATTTTGTTTTAGTTTAGTTGTGCACGTAGAATTGGCACCATTGTCTAATACTTGCTCGATTCATAAAAAAAACTTGTTTGTGGCTTACACATATCTCATCATTTTATGATATACTTATAGAAACTTCCATTATATACCTACCTACATAATATATTATACGAATAATAATAAACAATATGTTTAAGGCACTTATTGGGTGTTTCATAATATTAGTGATAATTAATTCTGTGACCTATTTTTAATTCTACGACCGTAATCTAACCATCCATCAGCCTTTCTCCGTCCACTGTTAAACATAAGCCTCCCTCATAGAACTCCACAACGCGTGTTCTCGTTTTTTTTCCCTCCTCTTTGCCCTGCCGGGCCATGATGGTGCCTTGAGCTTTACCATGACCCGGCGAGGGGTGGTCCCGCTAACCGGGGCCCAGCCCGATGGGGGGAGGATTAGGTCCCCCCTCCATGTTTGACGCGGCGGCGCGCGACCACCTGGGTCCTGAGTCGGGTATTTCAATGGTGTCACAATTGTACCACAATGGTACCATTATGGTGCAATTGTAAAGTTTTTGGTAGTCTACTATTAATGTCTTGTCATCATTGACTTACAATTGTGAAAGTGACATAAATTGCTAGTCTCGTACACAATTGCTTCACAATTGCAATTCAATGACTGAAATGTTTCGGTAGTCTGCTATTTTGAATTTGACAGTAATATTTTGAAATTGTCCTGTGTCGACAGATTGCCATAAATAAAAAATAGATAGATAGAAATATTAGAAATTGTTCTTTGTAATTTATTGCAATTTACTAATCTCCTAAACTTCACATTGCTTTTTATACTAATAAATAGTATGTACAAATATATCTAAACGCAGTCTAGCATGATTAAATGTTTAAATTTATTAGTATTTTTTCGAAAATCACTTCGACTAACGCATTTTTTAAAAACGGCAACTCATACATACCATTCTAACACAATTCATAGATAAAAGAGAACGAAAATTCAATGCATAGATAAAAGAGACCGACAATTCTATTACCATTGAACGACCGTTATGAACTCATATAGCAGACTACGGACATTTGACTTCAATTGCAACGGTATTGCAGTTGCATCGCCAGCGCGTTCGCGCTCCCACAGGGCCTCCCTCTTTGCCGCCATCACACGCGCGTTCTCGTGCCGCTTGCATCCATTGGATGCAAGCGGCACGAGAAACAGTAAACAAAAATTAAGGAATTTTCAACCTGTTTTTTGTATTGCCTATATTTAATAGGTATTAATCCTAATTTTGTTACAAAAATAACTTATATTTAAAAGGTACATTAGTTCTATTTCAACTTTCATGAAGATTGAAACATCACAAATTCTAAAACAATAGTTTTTTATGTTTTACAAAATACGTTATGTTTTTAAAATAATACTACATAATAATAATAATAAGCTGCTTAGTTGAAAAACAAAAAAAAAACACGCTCAAAAATCCTGAGCATTACATTTTTACCACAAATATACCCGATGGTAAAAGGTTGAAGTTTAAAATTGAGGACAAGTAACCTTTTTTTTTTTTGTTGAGGAAGGGGAAATGCCTGACCGCACACCCCACTGTTCGGGGATAACAGAAGGGTAGTGTGGGGCCCTCACCCACTAAAATCCCCACGTGTGCCTAACTCAGCTGAGGATTGGGCACTGGTAAGGACAAGTAACCTTAGCCTAACCTCCGTGTGGCGACGGACTAAGAATACAAGTGTCACCACCCCATCTCCTCCCAAGGGTGCTGTAAAAGTCAGCTAAGTGATATTGTACACAGATAACATCTTTTGTGAGAGACGAAAAACTCGAAAATAAACCCTGTGCCAACACGCCTGGTCAGAGCGGCACAGTAGACCCTCTAAAGTGGAGGCGGCCCGTGCCCAACAGTGGGACGTAAATGGGTTGGAGAAGAAGAATTTTAGCCTGGCTAAATCGTACTTCATATCTTCTTTCGGAACGGTACAAATTTTCCCTCACGGTGATCATTTAATATAATTTGACATTAGTATATTAACTTTTGCAATTGACTATGCTGTTACTTAATAAACTATGCTATAACATGATAGCTGTTATTTTTTTTTTAAATATTCATTGACATTTCACACAACGTCCTCTGGTCCCAAGCTAAGCTTATTATGCTTGTGTTATGGGTACCAGAATACGGATATAATACATAAACTACTTTTCTTTTGTAAATACATACTTATAATATATAGATACACCCAGACGCAGTACAAACATTTGTATGACATTTATGGATATCACACAAATGATTGTCCCAAGCGGGAATCGAACCCGCGACCTTGTGATCGGCAGTCCATTACATGAACCACTACGCCACGAAGTCCGTCAAAGTTGGGAGAGCAACAGAACGTACGAGGGTTCAAGTCCCGCTCATGGTTATCATTTTTCCACTATAATTTAGTTTACTAACTATAAATTGATTTATTAAGAGGGCACGATACCTAATTATGCTCCATACAAAAATATGGGTATCATACTTCCCTTTTTTCTTTGCGAAAGTTAAACAGATTTTAATTGTTTCTACGCTATATTATAGATGAAGAGTATATCTATGCTTCTGTCACTTTCTTTTTTTCAATAAATAATAACTAAAAGAAATATGACCATCCGAAAATCCCCTTTTATTTACGGTTTTCTTTAGGCAAACTTGCAGTGTCTATCACACATATTTTGTAACGATTTACCAAAAAAAAGTGATAAAAATGTAGATATACTCTTCATCTATAATATAGCGTAAAAACAATCAAAATCAGTTTAACTTTCGCGAAGAAAAAAGGGGAGTACGAAACGTCTTTTTCCAAAGAATTTGTAGGTAAAATCTGCTTCAGCTATATTTGTCCCTTTCAGCGCGGCGCTCGGGAATAGGGATAGCAATACCTAAGGCAAATACCTAAATTAGGAGTACAGTACCCTCCTAAGCAAAGATAAAGTAACGGTTATAACATAATTAATATCAATATTGTATTATCTATGTACTTAAGTACGTGGAATGTAGTTTTATCACATAAAAGAAATAGTTTCATAATCTTGTAATACAATCAGGCACATTTTTAATTAATAAAAGACTTTGGCGACAATTCTGTTGTGCCAAGAACTAAACATTATTTATAAAAATAATCTATTGCTTTTTAGAATCTACAGATTTGTCTTATTGAGGCTGCACTGTAGGTACTTATTTAGTTTGAACAGAATGGACACCAATTTCTTATTTATCATTTTATAATATATATTAAAAAAAACTTTTATAATCAATTACTTGAGTAAATTTAAAATGAAACAACTAGATATAAAAAAAGGAAAAATAAAGTTTTTACAATAATACAAGTCGATAAAACAAAATTTTTACCGTTTTAAAATTGTTCTTTTAATATTTCTTCGTTTATATGATAAATTAAGAATACACACACATCATAATATAAAAACGCAGGTGGAACAGCAGTATTATATAAATTTACGTAGCACTTACATTGTGCATGTATGACCAAATGTAAAAGTAAAAGAGGCCATGGAAGTGTGTTTAGATTACAGATGGCACTCTATTGTGGTTGGCTTGTACGAGTTAAAAAGAAGCCATGGAAGTGTGTTTAGATCGTAACAGATGGCGCTCTATTGTGTTTGCGTTGACCAAATGTAAAAGGGGCCATGGAAGTGTGTTTAGATTACAGATGGCGCTCTATTGTGTTTGGCTTGTACGAGTTTAAAAGAAGCCATGGAAGTGTGTTTAGATTGTAACAGATGGCGCTCTGTTGTTTGCGTTGACCAAATGTAAAAGTGAAAGAGGTCATGGAAGTGTGTTTAGATTACAGATGGCGCTCTATTGTGTTTGCGTTGACCAAATGTAAAAGTGAAAGAGGCCATGGAAGTGTGTTTTGATCGTAACAGATGGCGCTCTGTTGTTTGTCTATCCTCATGAGAAAAAGGTCTGAAGATATGGTGACAATGATCACATTATTTATGTACAATGTGATGCTCGCTGTTGTCTCCACGCTGCATGAAATCCAGCCGCCGTATCAGAATCAGAATCGCCTTCTTCAGTTCCTCCCATTTGAGCTCGAGGCTGAATAAAAAAAAGATACATTATTTTTATACAAATCATATCTTAAATTAGGTAAAATCAGCACTAATTAGGTAGCCTTTTGTAGTGAAGGGAATCAGTCTAAGAACGAAAACTTTACTTATTATAAAACAAAGCCGTTATAATTTTATGTATGTATAAATCTATGTAAGGTTATATCTTCAAAACTACGCAACTGATTTTGATGCGGTTTTTTAATAGATAGAGAGATTCAACAAGATGGTTTTTTTGTATAATTTATTAAGGTTCGATTTCTAAATTTCACGCGTACGAAATTGCGGGCAATAATTAGTTAGATTATAAAAAATTCATGAAATTAAAATTTTTCAAGCCATTCAAGCCAATGAATTGTGTTTGAATCATTGCAGATTGCGCTCTATAGTCTCTGCATATTCTCATATGAAAAGGGCGTGACGGTATAATGATAATGAAATTGTCATCAAACAAAATTTTTGTGTTATTGGTACCTAACGGAATACGCATATTATTATACAGACTGTTTTCATTACAGAAATTTGAACGTATGTGTTCCTAGTAACACCTAGATGAAGAGTAAATTTGTCTCTATAAAAGTACAATTTGGGTAAACAAAAGTCAAGATTCTCCACGTCAAATAAATTATGTGCTTTCGTGCATGTGTGCATGTATATATTCGTGCTTGCTTGCTTGCTTGCGTGCATATACCTGATCAGGTGTTGAAGGCGTGCTACGGCTATGAGCTGCACCTAGACCTCTTCTTCCACTAGCGCCTCGACGACGTACCTTATTATTTGTTGGTGGAGGCATCAATTTGTCATCTTTCTATAAAAAAAAATATATATATTTCGTCTATACTTTGTGTATAAAACTAACTTTAAACACAAATAGAATATTTTTTTGTAAATGACGTTAGTATTTGTTTTTTAACTACATCGCCAAATTGTATTTGTACTTTAGTTCGAAATGGAAACGCCTCCTTAGGAGCCCTATGTCCTTGATGAGGGAGAAAAGGATTGCATCATCATCAACTACATCGCCATTTATATTTTATGTTGTAAACAAACAAGCTCAGTAGGATTACGCCTTAGTAAGTAAAGAGCTTAGGGTGGTTTCGGTCAAAATCTATTTCAGTAGATGGCGCTTATAATATATTTTTATGAAGTAACCACGTGTTACAATATCGTTATCGTATGTTGTTTTGTATAGATGGCGCTTAAATACATTTTTATAACGTTAAGAATTATGTAATTCAAAATCGTTTCTGGGTACACAATGCGCTAAAAGATATTGTTACCACTTGCATATTAAAATTATTATTAAAAGGCCAAAAAATAATACTTTTAAAATCTTTATTTTACTGACAAAGACGCCATCTGCTATTTAGAAATAATAACAAGACCTGGTAAACCTAACCCAGATAGATTGATAATCATGGTTAGTTCTACTAAATGGCGTTTAATATTTTACACTGGTAGCCCACTTAACACGGGTTTTCAATAATTAAAGAAAATGTAAATACTTATATTATGGAATTAAATAATTTTGACGTAATTTTGATTTATTTATCTTTTTATTTAGGTAGGTATAACAACATGTTGATTTATGCATATTGGTAGCACTAATATGTAGTACACACGAGAAATTTTTTGCTTGACTGTCTAGGCAAGGTTATATTTATGCAGTTCTGTCCCTAAATAATTATTATTTCAGTCACTAGAGGGCGATTAACTAAAATATTTGTAAGTTTTATAAAAGTTATGCACATAATTACTTGAATATTGTCGGCTGAACCCCAACTCTTGATAGGTTCTTGAGAGAGGTCTTCCGATCTTCTTTCTTCTCGTGCGGACTTAGGTACATAGGCTGAAGATCTGGTCGCGCCTACGCCAAGAAAGTTACTGAAAGCTTCTGTAGTTTTCTTCACTCGAACATTCAGCGAACCTATGCGTAGAAAACCTTCTTTTTCTGAAATTGGTTAAAAAAAATAATTCATTTCGTTAATATTATATTTTACAAGTAAAAAACAATAAACGATCTCATAAAACACTAAAAAGGCAGTGCTATTTCGAGTAAATTCTCAAAAAAAATGATAGAAATTGTAGAATCCTGTTTTTACAAAGTACTCTACAAACAAAGATTTTAGGAATTTAATTATGTATATTTATTTACACAAGTTTTTAAGATAAAGTGTAACATTTAATTTAAAAATACACACACGTGTCTCTAACACAAATGCTACAAGAATAAAGTTAGTTCACTAGAATAAAACACTAAATAACATATATAGTTAAGTTAATATATACAAGGTACAAACACATATCATAACCCATTAAAACCAGATATTGAGACACCGTAACCTTAAGATGTGCGGGTATAACAATCATAATAATATTAAATATTTCTCAAGAAATATTGCTTCTGAAGGCCATTAAATTATTAAAAAACTATAGACGCCTTGAGTATAGCCAGAATCAAAATTCGAGACTAAATATTTTCTATTTATTCGAGGTTTGTGGGAAAACTGCAGCAATAATGATTAGGTATTACTATAAATTTGGTTCAAATACATATATATTAGATTTAGATAACGCTTTAGACATTTCAGGCGAATTTAAAGCTCAAATACCCATCTTCACTAATATTATTAATGCAAAGGTAAGTCTGTATGTCGTTCATTAATATCAAAATTAAAGAAACGATTTAAATAAATTGGAAGCCTTAAAAATTTATTCTCATAGTCGGTAGTGACAAAATTAGTTTGGAAACTTCTGGTCTAGAACATGAGACAGGATATAGATTTTTACAGCGAAAAGGGGGACCGACAATTAGTACAAATTCGCGTGAAATTCAGCTCAGTGCGGATTCGCGAGCACCGGATAGTTTTGTTAAATCATAAAGACAAGACCCCCTGTCCTACTCCTGGCTAAACCCATGACGTATTTAACAATATTTTTATGATTGTATTGAGTAAGATATTGTGACAACACAACTTAACAACGTAACGCAACAGACGTCATACGAATATCTTACTTGATAATGTATTAATAGAGTTTGAATTAACTCTTAAAACGGGAGTAGGATTAACAGGCCTTCGCAATTCAACTGAATCTGCTTCTGTAAAATATATTTTATTGTACAGTCGACGCCATCAATGTCTAACCGTTGCAAGCGTAGTTATCGTTTCGTTAGTACATTTAGTACCAAAGCATTGTACCTAAGTAGGTGGAACTTTAGCTAGCGCATACAGAGTTCGGGCCCTCGCAATGATCAGGACCGGCTAATCTCAATTCCATCAGATTATTGTATTTATATCTCTCAAAGCGATATATCCGAATATATTTACAAAAGAAAACGTAGTCAGTTTAGTCGTTATGTAGTCTACCCGTATTTTGGTACCTATAACACAAGCATATAAACTTAACTTGGGATCAGAATACTTCGTGTGAAATGTCCATGAATAATTATTAATATTTATTTATATCCTAATGTAATGGGCCTCTAGCAGGTATAAGAAGCCCCTGACTACATCTCACTTAAGTAGATTCAGAGGATAGCTTTTTTGTAAAATACGTTAATGTTTGGACTCTAAACTCCGCGACGCGAACGAAGTTGCGGGCGACAGCTAATTCATGATAAAAATAAATCTTTACGTTCTTATAATAATACAATCTACTTATCCATGCTAGTAAAGTTAACTTAAATTCCTTTAAATGGCTAACCTAACTTAAAAAGAATAATATCACTCACTACTTTGTAAATAGGTATAGTTACTTTAAAACTTACTTCTATAAGATCCAGGTGATAGCGATGTGTCCATATGAACTAAGTACTGTCTCGGTTTTCTGCCTGACCAATCTCTTACATTTGGATCGGCATCTGAAATAGAAATATTCTAACTTAATGGGAAAATCATTCAACTAAAATGTAATATAAAACAAATTATTAGGTACCTAGGAAGCGAGAACAAGACACTGTTTATAGAAAAAATTGGTCAAGTGCGAGTCGGACTCGTGCACAAAGGGTTCCGTACCATTATCTATGCAACATAAGGCAACGTTATTAGTATCGAGCAAGAAATGGTAAAAAAATCATGTTTGTTGTATGGGAGCCCCTTAAATATCTATTTTATATTATTTTTAGTATTTGTTGTGATAGTGGCAATAGAAATACATCATCTGTGAAAATTTGAACTGTCTAGCTATCACCGTTCTTGAGATACAGCCTGGTGACAGACGGACGGACGGACGGACGTTTTTACCCTTTGGGTACGGAACCCTAATAAAACTAGCAGTTTCCCGCAACTTCATACACGAGGAATTTAGAAGATTTCCCCCGTTTTATTACTGATCCTTCGCTCTTATTAGTCGCAGCGTGATGTCATATAAATTATTATTATTATTTTATCAAGCCTTCCTCGATGAATCCATTCATACTAAATTATAAATGCGAAAAGCGGATTAAAAACCGAAAATTTTGACGAGCTTAAGTATTAATGTGTGTAACCAATCTATAGTGCGAATTAAAAATACTGTACACCGCCATCTATTGAGCGGTATAGTAAGCTTCTGTTTGTTAAGGTTTGATTTCTAAATTTCACGCGTACGAAGTCGCGGGCAACAGCTAGTGTACTATACAACACAAAAAAAAAAAATTCGATTCGAAGCAGTAGTTTCTGAGATCATCGGGTTCGAATAACAAACTCTTCAGCATTTTATTATTAGTACAGATTTAAATTATATAGCAATCACTATATTATTTAACTAGTAATTGCTTGCTAACCCGTCCGCATAAACCCGTGATTTTCATAAGTCTACATTCATTCACGTATTCACCGAGAAAAAAGTTATCTTCTGATTAAGTTCATTCTTTTTAATATCAGACCATTACATTACAATCCTAAATATATTAATAAATTAAATTGTAGTGGAAAAAGTGATCACCGCAAGCGGAACTTGAACCCACGACCTCGGAATACCGTTCCGTAGCTCTGCCAACTGAGCTCATTGCGGTCGTGCTAATAGTAACCAATTTGACCACTACAATGTTACTTGGTCGAGTCAACATCGCATTTTTAATGTACACCGCCATCTATCGAGAATTTTCTGCAACAATCTCGACCAGTCACCAGCATAGCAAGTCAATTGCAAAATTAATCAATGATCCTACATATATGTCAAACTTTACCTCTTTATAACAAAAGTCTATCAGTCTTATTCATAATGACTTATCGGAGGTTTAAAGATTCGCTAAAATCGGTTCGCGAAAATTGTCAAAACTTGCTATTCCTTGTACTCGGGAAAGGTGCAGACGCTGTCCCATAAGTGACAGTGTTGAGCTGCAATGACCTTTACCTAGAGGTAGACGGATGGTCCCGCCATAAAAGTAATAGTCTTCTTACGATAAAACGTTTAATATCTCTCCGAAAAGATCTCTGTTTCAAACTCCGATAATTCATTATGAATAAGACCATTTAAGTTTAAATAAAACTTACCATACACTTCAACTAAGAGTCTGTACACATTTTCATGGCGGAACTGCATCGCGATATGCAACGGTGTGTATCCCTAGAAATGTTTATTCAATTTATAAATAAATATTCATGGACATTTCACACAACGTCCTCTAGTCCCAAGCTAAGCTTATATGCTTGTGTTATGGGTACCAGAATACGGATAGAATACATACTTTTTTTTTGTAAATACATACTTATTATACATAGAAACACCCAGACGCAGTACAAACATTTGTATGATAATTAGAAAAATCACACAAATGATTGTCTCGAGCGGGTATCAAACCCGCGACCTCTTGATCGGTAGTCCGTTACATGAACCACTCAACCACGAGGCTCGTCAATATTTACGATATTATGTTTTATTATAGCGTTTTTAAAGAAGTTGCTGCCCGCGACTTCATAGGTCTGGAAATTCTGGAGCCTCTAACGCTCACGAAGTCTGTAGCTTCCCATTAGTGAAAAAATAAATATGATCGGATCTATAGATGTAGTGTCTATGGCTACATCACTCAGTACGGCTTGAAGCCACTTAGATGTGTGCGTGAAAATGTATCTTTGTGTGCCTTTGATACAGACTGTATATAATATACTATTATTTTATATATGAAACGTCATTATCCTATGAAGTAAGATTTAGCCAGGCTAAAGTTACTTGTCCTCAATTTTAAACGTAAACCTACCACCTGTTATATCTGTCGCACCCAATGCCTTTTTATACATAGATATTATTTTGAATTATTTTGGAGTAGCCACCATTTTTATGCCTTGACTTTTTTCTTGATGGTGCTCTTAAACATACGTTACAGCATTTACACACAGAATTACATTTAAGTAAAGGCTCACATCTGTTCCCAGAATATCATACGTTTCTCTCGTTTCGAAATTCCAATATTTATATTCGATATTATTCTCGGTAGATATTAAAGTTAGTTTTATATTACAGAATACATAAGAGTAACAGCTGTACCAGTGGATAAACTAAAAGAAAATTCTAAAACACATAGTGATGCCAATTCTACGTGCAAACTTAACTATAAAATGAAAACAACTCAATAATTGTTTGGTATATTTTGATTATTCGGCTATTTTGTTAGGCACATTTATATTAATTAAAATCTTTAGTCTATAATAAACAGTTTTTATTACAAGGAAGTTTGGTTAACATTGCGGGACCATTGTTATCGACTGTATCAAAATTCATTTTTTAGTTAAGTTTACATAAATCTTCATTGTCACATATAAAATTTTGCATTTAGCTTAAAAAATATTCTGGTTTCTGTACTAGTATGAACTGTATCAGTGCCTTACTATAATATCAACAAATTATACAACACATGTAAACGGTAAGTTTAGTTTATTTGTGCGCGTAGAATCGGTATCAATGTGTTGTGAAATTAATACTTACCTAGTCAATTTATAAGTATGTAGTTTGGTTAAGGGCCTACATCAATATTATCGTCGACATGTACATATTAACACAGCTAGTAGGTATAGAAAATGAAGAATTAGGGATATTTTTTTTGTTTACTCAAAATCTACTAAATATATTTTAATTCTGATTTACGTGTTTCTATATATAATAGTTACTTATGTTTATAAAGTTATTTCATTAGTTAATACGCGATAATAGACCGACAAATGAAAAAAATAAAAAATGACAGAGGTTGTTTCGCTAAGATTTTCTATCTAGAAAACTTTTTTCAATCGCGTTTCTGAGTTTATGCGATCCTAGATCATAATTATATTGAAAAACATATACTTAAAAATTAGAGCTCTAGCCATTTAATCTAAAGAAACAATGAAAACTTCGTACGTAGAAAAATGCACGAAGCTATTTTGGTATCCTCTTAATCTAATAAAATATTTAACAACAATTTATCAGTAACGGGCCTTAATGACTTTCTCTTTTTCTCTCTCTTTCCAGCCCATTAACGTCCCACTGTTGGGCACGGGCCTCCTCCACTTTGGGAGAGATTATGGTCTACTGTGCCACGCTGACAAGGCGTGTTGGCTAAGGGTTTATTTTCGAATTTTCCAACTCTCACAGAGGATGTTATCTAAGTACAATATACCTTAGCTTTACAGCACTCTGGGACGGAAAAGGGTTGGTCACACTTGTACTCTTAATCCGTCACCAAGCGCCAAAATTGACATATATGTACTTACTTATGATTAAATTTCTAAAATATTGAACCGAGTTTTAAAAGTTTCTTTGAATCTAAGTTTAGTATCCATGTGGTTAATGTTACGGAATTTCTAAACGTAATTTACACCCCCTTCAAGTCAGCGGATTACTTTAACACTTTGCATACTTATCCAGCACATTAATGGTTTTAACTAGGCAAGGTTTTTCAATGCGTAGGTATTATCCCTCTTTTTTTTCCGGACTGCCATTTAAGCATTCAACGCAACGGGACAAAACAGGACGGCGTAATGTGCATTATACCATCAAAGATGTATTTACAACATTAATTATAGCTAATAGTTAATTTATAAATACCACTAATAACAATTTAGAAACAAAAAAAGTTAAGCTTCAAAGATACTTAGTTAAAACGACCACATGGGCATTATTAAGAGGACATATACATAAACTTGTCATAAAACGTCTACATTTTTATTAGGAAAGGAGAAACATTAAATGTTGAGTGGTATACAGATAAATTTACCACTCAAATCCACAAGTAGTCCAGCAATAAACTTAGAGTATTCAACCAAGCAGGAGCAGTTTATCAGTGCCAGCCACAGGCACTATCTATAACGCAATTTTATAGGTCGCTGCGCATGGTAAAAAATCGTCACACGCACACTCTCTCTCTCTCTCGAGCCCATTTACGTCTCACTGTTAGGCACGGGCCTTCTTCACTTTGGAGGGATTATGGTCTACTATGCCACGCTGACCAGGTGTGTTGGCACAGGGTTTATTTTCGAGTTTTCCGTCTCTCAAAGAGGATGTTATCTGTGTGAAATATCCCTTAGCTGACTTTTACAGCACCCTTAGGAGGAGATGGGTGGTGACACTGGTATTCTTAATCCGTCAAATATTATAACCACACGAAGGCTAAAAAGCCTTCGTGTGGTTATAATATTTATTATAACATTATTTTTATTTTATTATAATATTAATATTTGTTGTATTCTTTTTTTTACTTCTTTTGAAGTATAAAAAGAATACAACAAATATTACGCACACTAAGAGACGACATTGTCCGTACGTTATGAGTATGAACATTGCACTCGTAGTTTTTTCAGCAGAGTTCACCGGAATATACCAACTCCTAATGGATTTATGTTCTAAAGCAATAAAGTTCTGATTGGACTTACCCCATTCTACTTCCGTCGCCGAAGATACCAAACAGCACATGAAAAAGATTGTAAAAGGACTTTAACGATATACTAAAACAGGCAAAATAACTAGCTGAAGGTAATTTTGATTGAACATTAAAGCTTCTAGGTAACTGTTAAGTGTGCGATTACTCTTAGTGTAGATGTTAACACGCAATTATGTTAGCTTCGTTTAATAGCACATTTCATCATTTACTGCACAATATAGAAGCGCTTTTCAAATAAAAAAAAATAGTGTTTGCTTTGTATCTATTAAGACAAGTAAAACTTTTGGCTTCGCACAGGTAAATAATTTGATCAGCCATAGTGTAGTTTTCAGTCATAGAAATATTTTTTTAATATATCCAGTAGTTTCAAAGCCTAATTTATGTAAGGACAATCAAATCTTTTCTCTTTATAGTAAATATACCAATTGAATTACACACATAGCATTTTTTGTTTAAACTGATCAAGTAACGCTTGCAAATGACAATAATCAATATGCAAACAGGACTTAATGTAGTTCACATTAGTATAGTACAAATACTCGTATATAAAATCTAAATGTAAAGACGATATGAAAGACGGATCTAAGACAAGTTTGTAAAAGGATGGCTTCGTCACCTCATGTCGCTGGTCAAGTATAGGCGTGGGAAGAATCGAGGCGAGAGAAATCAAGTGTTAAATGTAGATATTACTTTTTTATTGAAAAAGAATAATAAACCAGGCTATTAAACAACAGCTAAGTGCTGCCTTGATATAAATGCATTTTCATACTGAATATATTTTTATTAAAACGATAACTAAAAATATAACATCTCACATGCAACCATGGTGACTGAGGCTCCCAAATATCAGGCTAAAATTAAGAACATAATAATATATACCCGTCTAAATCCGTGAAAATTTGTGTTATCGGAGCAAACGAGTCGGATAAATGTTAGAGAATATTAAGAAAACAATAAGATCAATAACAATATTTCGACCTTAGATTTTTGTCTAGTTGAAAAAATCGACAATAATCTTTGTCGTACTTTGATTAGTGTTAATAATGCGAATGTAAGTTCTATTGGTCGTAGTTAATACTCGCAGAGATAAATAACAAAACTGTTTAAAAAAAGTCCATTTTACGAGATACCCTATACGTAGTATTAGATCTATAGTAGAAAATAATTAACTCACCGATCGTTCGTTGACAACTTGTCGAGCAACTCCTCCCAATAATTTCACTAAATTTTCATCACCGCGTTTACAAGCCCAATGCATCGCCGTCTGTAACAAATGAACTACTAATCCACCTTGACAAACACGTTTTAAGAAACCTACACGCAATTTCCTCTAAACACAAGAAGGGATTTTAAATTAGCACAAAATTATGAAATTCATATATTCAAATACTAAAACCAAAACAAGATTCCATAGTAAAAAAGTTAGTAGGTCGAGCGAGACACAAATTACTTGATTGCCAGTATTTTATTTTTATATGTAACACTTTGATGGACAATATAATGCCAAAATTATACCTCCTTATAATCTGAACGTATTAGGATGATTTGCATCCAGATTAAAGATTATATTTTGGTGAAGGTAGGTGTTATTAGCATAGTTATAGGCATTAGCTTGCTATCATCGTTGTTCATTTTAATATTTAAAACGTTATGGTAAGCCAAGCATAATTTTAAGGAACCGTATTTTCGACGAAAATTGCTTTTAAGTGCAGTTAATAGTTTACAATTTATCTTGGTCGGTTCTACCGTTTGTTTTAATGTAGTAAAAGTTTAGAAGCTTTATTCACTTTAAGGTTATGCAAAATTTTAAATTGTCTAGTAACGTAGAGGCTGTGTAACGTAGATTTTAATTGGAGATCCAAAACCCAGTTAGGACCAAGAAGTTGAGGATTTTTCTCGCAATATATGGATTTGATAGATATTATGACTAATAGGTGAAAACCTTTGCCAGTCTTCTTTAGAAATATAAAAACTATATATATTGTACGAGTACGCGCTTTTATTTTAGAATGAATTATGCAAATACCTTTGGAGTTTAATATAAAATTAACTCCCTTTTATTGTAAAGAGTCGACATAAAAGGATTCAACCATATAAAAATACAATTTAAAAGGTGTAACAGTGAATCCACGTTTTACCGAAATCCATAAAATCTGTTACCTTGGTTGTGCCAAGATTTTCAGTCAGCAGTTAAGTTTTGCGAAAATATATTACTTTATCCGAGCCGAGGGTACGAGTTACGTACCAATCGCTGTGTGTACAAGATGTAGGCGTGATCGTCGCTGATTCAGTGGGGTAGTTAGTGGCGGGCGGTCCTAGGTTCTACGTCGCCCGGAGAAATATTGGCCTCGAGGGAAGCGCTGTTAATTTGCAGCGCACATTGGGCACATGCACGATTTGCCACGCATATATAGACCTATGTCTATAGGTTTATAGGTTCAGTCAATAGTCGTTAACATATTTATGGATATGTAAATACTATGCTATCAATTGTTTAGCATGTTAAAATATATACGATTTAGACACCATAAATCCAATTTACATGGCTATCATTGTTAACATTTTATAAACTGTTCTGTCAAACACACTTTATTATTTCTTTCATCACAAATCCTTACAACATAGTACGGGATCCGTAGTACATTTTTTTCACTTGATTACTATCATGCTGATTTTCCGTGAGTAGCTTTATTAGGACGAGACGCCCAATAATTTTCTATTCCAAAATCTCGATTGTGGTAGCTAACAGAGATAGCAAGGAGAAAATATCGTACTACCCGTAAAAAAAAAGAAGTAAGTGAACTTGCGTCTAAAATTTCAAACAAAAATTTCAAAAAAATCACTTACTGCTTTCTTCCAGTAATAGTGCGATATTTTATCCTTGCTATCTCTGTTAGCTACCACAATCGAGACTTTAGCTATTCACGGAAAATCAGCTTGATAGTAATCAAGTGAAAAAAATGTATTACGGATCCCGTACTAACATACTTTATCAAATAATTTACGTAAATAAATATATCAGTTGTGAAAAATACTTACATACTGGACGTTGAAGGACATCAAGCAACCATTTGGCGAAGGACATGCAAAAACAAAATGAATATTTAATTAAATTAATCTAATTGATACATGAACTTGCAAGTTAAACAAAAATGTTACTGCGGCTGCAGATATTTTCAAAGATAAAGACCCCTTAGTTAAAATGTCCTTAAAATAAAAATCTCATTAAAGCGACGTTTCCGGGTCAGCGGACTATAGAATTTACGAATTTATTGTCGGCTAGGCTAATAAATTTAAAACAGGATTACGTGGTTCGTGCACAAAGCAAAGCTTTATAATATTTCTGATATAAATCTTTTGCTGCCTTAAAGGAGTGACTTATACTTATAACAAGACAAATTACAAGACCTCAAAAGTATAGAAAAATTTTAGTGGTATTATGGGACTGCGTTTACATTGTGATGGATACATTCTATAATCATTATAAAATTATATTCATTATAATCATTTGTGAAATATTCATAAATGTAATACAAATATTTGTAGTGCTTCTAGGTGTTTTCTGTGTATCATAAGTATGTATTTACAAAAGAAAAGTAGTTTATGTAGTATATCCGTATTCTGGTACCCATAACACAAGCGTATAAGCTTAGCTTGGGACCAGAGGAAGAGAGGAAGTTGTGTGAAATGTCAATGAATATCTTATATATAAAATTCACGTGTCACAGTGTTAGTTACCGTACTCCTGCGAAACGATTTGACCGATTTTTATGAAATTTTACATGCGTATTCAGTAGGTCTGAGAATTGGCCAACATCTATTTTTCAAACTTTTTTTTTAGTATGGCAAAACAACGTTTGGCGGGTCAGCTAGTATATTATATTATTCTTCTTTTTAGTCCGTTCATGTCCCACTGAGCTTCTTGTCTGTTCTTTTCCATAGGATTCCCTTTTGGAACAGACGCCTAGCTTCTGACTTTTTAAAAGAGCATGTTTATCTTGCCTACTTGAAATAAAAATCTTTGACTTTGACTTAGACATTTCACACAGCATTCAAAAGCCCCGGAAGGTGCTTAATAAACGTACTTAACGAAATTGAAAAATAAATATTTATTTAGATGGTCACAAAATCACAAAATATTCGTATTTTGTAATCATTTATAACTCATTGTATATATATATTTATCTTGGTACCCTTAAAACAAGCATAGCAGCTTATTTTCTAAACTAGAGGACGTTGTAAGAAATGTCCAGGATTATAAAAATTAGATATTATTATTTATATAACAGGTACCTTACCTATACCAAGGCATATCCAAGACAGTAGTAAAATTCTTGTATGATAAATTACGCACCAAATAAAATCAAATATAAGGATGGGTAATCTGTCTGTCTGTAATGGATGTATAACAACATACGAATATATGGAAACCATTTAAAGACAAAAGTGTCCAACACAATTTGAAAAAAAAAAATACATCTTTTTTATGGTTTGGGTTAAATTCACAAAATGTTACGAAACCCGTTTGGAGACCAATAAATTTATTTAACTTCCGTCCATTTCAAAGTGTAAATTGTTGTAGGCCATTTTATTTTAGGTGTTTCAAAAGCAATGTTATGTTTTTTTTTTACCACCTTCGAATAAACACAACCTACGTGTTAGCCTTAGATAATTCGTGCACTTTGAGAGTCCTTACTATATAATATTATAAACACAAAAGTAATTCTGTCTGTATGTTGCTCTTTCACGGCAAAACTACGGAATTAATATAAGTACAATTTGATATATAGGACATTCTAGAGCCTGAGAAAGAAGCAAAAAAGGTGGACAATGATATTGATTTCCATGCGTACGAAGAAGTAAGCGTAATTCTATACAAATATTATAGACAGGTAAAATTCAATATGTCGTGTGTAATATGTAAGGCATAATATTCAAAAGAAGAGGCCCGGTGTAATAGGTATTAGATCACCACAATCGTCACTCGATTGAGTTTACATCGCATTTTGACGTACAACGCCATCTATTTTCCACCACATTTTGATTAATTAAGTAAAAGCATAGCACATTTTTGCAACATTTTTCACTACTGCTTCGCTCCTATTCGGTCGCAGCGTGATGTTATATAGCCTATAGCTTTCCTCGATTAACGTATTATCCAGCAATGCAAGAAAAACAAACAAACAAACAAACTCTTCAGCTTTAAATTATTAGTATAGATAACATCACGCTGGGACCAATAGGAGCGAAGCATTAGTGAAAAATGTTACAAAAACGGAGAACATGTTCTAAATTCTACGCGTAGTTAGTCGCGGGCAAGAGCTAGTATAAAATAAAACAGAAGCCGCGGATGCGCAAAAACTATTCTTTAACACAATGATTATATATTAGGTGAAAGCCTGATGCGTTTTACGTGTTCTAAATTTAATTATAATATTTCTTCAGAAACGTTTTTAACCGACTTAAAAACAAGGAGTAGGTTCTCAATTCGTCTGTGTGCTTTTTTAAAAATTATGAGGTACCAAACTTATTAAATTTTTTTTTAATAAGTTTGGTACCTCATAATTTTTAACTGGGCGAAGCGATTTCAATTATTTTTTTTTAATTTAAAGCTGGTGGTTCCCGTTTTCCCCATTGGCACCAGGCTCGATCTGATGGTTATGTCCTGAAAAATCGAGGAAAGCCCTAAAATTTCAAAGGCATATGAAGTCGTTTGAACATTTTTTTACTCAATTATTGGGCAACTTATTTGTTTGTAGCGTAAAATTTCTTTATCCTATTTTGTTAGTAGAAACGCTGTTTTTTGTATTTATCTATAGTAATATCAGGCGCAATATTATGAACGAGTAGTAATTTATCATTTGAAGCTAATTCTATCAATAGATATGCAGATTTTAACACATTTATAGAGCAAGAGAATAGGTAGAGTATGTGGAAGGATTTTAACAGTTCCATTTTGAAACACAAAGCTTAAAGTACGGTTATTCAAAGGTATAATTAAACTTGACTGTGACAAACTAAATTGCAATCCTTGCAAATATACCGGAATATTCGTAGGACAGGTTTAAACTTTAGAATTGGACAGTACAATGCGGCGAAATGTTAATTATTATTCCTAAATTGAACTCGGAAATATGGTAAAACATTTAGATGCTGGATATGATTTAATTAAAAATTAGCTGTAGCCCGCGACCTCGTACGCGTGAAATTTTGGATGACCTTACGTCCTCAACGGTCGTCAGGTCGCCGAGTGATGTGGCTTGCCCATTTCCGCTTCAGCGTGCTAATTCTTCGGGCTATGACGTACACACTAGTTACACAATACGCGATTAAATCCATAAAAAATTGTTTTATTTGAATAAATGAGTCGTGCAAGTGTTAGTGAATGGAATACCCATGTTACTAATATGAATTACCTATGTACCAAGTTATCTAGTTCAATTGAATTTACTGAGTTAGGTATATAGTTTAATTGTATTATGTACAATGGATTCCCGGATGATAGTCATGTCCTTGTGTGCCGACCAACATCCACAAGCACGTCATATTGATTGCGTTTACATGTACATCAATTAGGAACCGCGCAACGATGCGTCTTCCATACCACTAATTATCGTCTTGTCACTGTGTAATTATGCATATGGGTTGACAACGACATCGATACAGGTAATATATCGCTTTGAAACACTATATATAATAATAGGGTTTATTTCAAATGATCGATGTATACAAAGCCGTACCTATAATAATAATACCCGCGATGCTAAAAATAGGTTATAGAGATTCCAAATTCAGGCGTACGACGCCTGAATTTGGAATCTCTATAACCTATTTTTAGCACCAAAAAGCCGTCTTGCAGTTTCTCAGGCTCTAGACTCTCTCTAATTTTTGCGTAGCAAGGTAATAGTCAGATATACTTCCGCATTTATAGTAAGGATAACACTTCTATGGTTTCTTACGTATTTTATCTGTGATCGAGATTGCGAGTTCAGATATTTACCAACCGGCCGCCTGCCTGACATCAAACCTCCTTAGTATTTACATGAAACAGCTAAGTTATTCCCTAAGAAACAGTATCAGATACATTATTTTTATAAATAAATAAGTGGTTTATACTTACACCCTGCAATTGACGATCCAGTGCGATGAATCGGAAACAAAAAAAAAAAATTTTATATTAGCGTTGGTACCAACTTTATGAGCACAATAAAACTTAAATAAAGTAAGAAATGAAAATTGATAGTGTCAATAGCACAATTTGGATATGATAGTTGAACTTTCTTATAATAGAAACTGTGTATTATAGACTAAGATTTTATTAATATAAATGTACTCAACATAATCCTACTAATATCATAAATGTGAAAGTTTGTGAGTATGGTTTGTTATTCTTTCACGCAAAAACTACTAATTGGATTTTAATGAAACTTTACAATAATGTAGCTTATACATCAGAATAACACACAATAACAACATTTATAAAGATAACCGCGGAAACCAAAATCTATGCGGGGAAGTCGCGCGCGGTAGCTAGTAGCCTAATAATTCAAAATACACCATAGTTATTTTAATTTTTTAGTTAAGTTTAGTTGTTCGTGTATAATTGGTATCATTGTTGCTAAAATAACATCTTACTTAAGTTAATAGACAGAGAATAATAATCTAGTTTAATAGACAGAGAATAATAATCTAGTTTAATAGACAGAGAAAAATTTGATGCACGTTTTGGTTCAGTAATTGTTTGCAGAATATTGCAAAACATTTTCTCAGAAGGACGTACAATTGTCTTCCACACAATCACAATGGGTTTTCACCAAGTTTCACATATATCACTTTAATAAAACCTTGCTGCACAGAAAATTTCGTTCTTTCTGATATAGATGTTCAATAGTAAAGAAACACTTACAGTATTGGGGGAATATACAGTTAACATAATATATATTATTATACTTAGTCCATCATCACACATTGTAAGACATAAACAATCACCATACATATTTTACCAATAATTAAACATTGAATGAAGTCCTGAGTCATTGAGTGAACTTATCATAATAGCGTCACTTTACAAGACTATAGCTGTCCTATGACAGTCTTGTATACCTATGTATACAGCTAATAGAGATACGTAGATACCGCCATCAGCCCTATTAATGATATAGAACACTTAAGAAGTAAAAAAAGATTCCAACAATAATTCAGAATACTTTAGGCCTCTCACTACATTTTGCGAGAAGCTTGAGCTCTACTGATGTAGAGTTGCAGAACTTGAAGAGTCGTCTGAACGTAATCTAAGTCTTACGTGATACTAATAATCCCTTTGTTTCTCAGCATTGCTTTGATAAGTAGATTTCATCCATATTTACTATCAATAATTTGGTTTCTTGGGTAACAGAACTTACCGTGAAAGGATCCTGAAACAAATGAAAAAAGAAATAAACAAATCGCAATATAAAACAACAGAGCAAAGACAAAATGTTTTTTACTGTTGTACATAATATACTGATTTTTATTTACTGAATCTATACTACTGATAACAAGTAGGCGGTAATTTCTGTGACTTTTTTCACTAATCAGAAGCTACAGTCATTGTGAGTACTATAAATTATTTTTAAATTACAGTTTAGGTGAACGAAGTAACATACAAAAGACTAGCTCTTTATATAAATCTGATTGATATTGCTAATATTATTTTTAGTATTAGAACTAAATCTTAATAGTATCAAACTCAGTAAGCTAAATTTTGCAAGCACTAGTAAAATATGCACAATACCGTTCTCACGGTACTACGAGTATAACGATAAAAATCAGTTTATCCATTAAAACATTCCAGGCTGGAATATAGCATCGAGGTAACTTGCACGGTCTCAAATATCCGATGATCACCGAATTATCTACTAAACTGTATAAAACATGGATAAAAATAAGGGTTGTTCATATTCCCATGAGTCGGGAGTCGGTCAGACGGCGTTTTAATATACCCATAATCGTCGATCGCCGATGGATCATATAGAATATGTAATACAGCTAATAGGTCTCTGTGAGCAGCTTCCTCAGCGGTCGCTCGGCCAATTTTGCCGTTGGTAATAAACCTTAATATCCCATCAGTGCTATACCTTGTGAGTATACAAAGATGAGCTTGGGTAATCACTGTGCGACCGAAGCTCACCCGCCCTCGTATCGGATAATTTTCTTTTATAAAATGAATATGTTTCGTAACTGTGGACGCTATGGATTATAATGTTTACAAAGCGAATTTAAAAGATAGATTGCACAGTATTTAATTTTGTGAATACTAATACCGATATATAATTGTAATATTACATTACAATCAGTCTACCTTGGTAATGTCAAAAGTGTCTTAAAATCTTAAAAGCTTGGAAGTGATATTACCTACTGACAATGAAACATACTTGAAACATTTATATCAAAGGTAATGAATAAAATCGTTCATCAAATGTCATTTTCAAGAAATGTGTGTCGACTTGTAAACTATCTCGTACGGCTATATAAGCATGGTGAATGAGGATTTCTAAAATAAGGACCAATTTATTATAGTGAGCATTGCAGACGTGGTGACGTAAACACTCGTCGACAGTTA
The DNA here is from genome assembly GCA_916999025.1 of Orgyia antiqua. Classification (NCBI taxonomy): domain Eukaryota; kingdom Metazoa; phylum Arthropoda; class Insecta; order Lepidoptera; family Erebidae; genus Orgyia; species Orgyia antiqua. Next base: position 13,532,022 of record OU779863.1, on the reverse strand, counting down.
TTAAGCGCTAGAACACTGCATCCAGGATGATGCAGACGGCGGTCGCTTACAACGATATTGTCATCCCATCCCCCTTGTGTGTGCCATCACACTCACAACTAAAACGTTTAATCAAAGCCAAAACAAATTTCAATGCTTTATTCCTCTCTAATTGATTTTATATAATTGTATATGCTCGTATAGAGAATTGGATATTCTAACCGTCTTAGCGTGCTTTACTATAACAGTTTTTTTTTACCAATGCACAGTCTATATAAATATTATAAAGCTGAAGAGTTTGTTTGTTTGTTTGAACGCGTTAATCTCAGGAAACCCAGGTCCGATTAGAAAAAATATTTCAGTGATTGGTAGTACATTTATCGAGGAAGGCTATAAGCATGTATATAATTACGCTGCAACCAATAGGAGCGAAGCATCAGTAAAAATATTGCAAAAACGGGCAAAATTTTCCAAGTTCTATGCGTACGAAGTCGCGGGCAACAGCTAGTAGTGGATATAATAATTGGCAAAAAATTGGTCAAGTGCGAGTCGGACTCGCGCACGAAGGGTTCCGTACCATTACCTACGCAACATAAGGCAACGTTATTAGTATCGAGCAAGAAACGGTAAAAAAAATCATGTTTGTTGTATGGGAGCCCCCCTTAAATATTTATTTTATTTTATTTTTAGTATTTGTTGTTATAGCGGCAATAGAAATACATCATCTGTGAAAATTTTAACTGTCTAGCTATCACCGTTCTTGAGATACAGCCTGGTGACAGACGGACGGACGGACGGACAGCGAAGTCTCAGTAATAGGGTCCCGTTTTTACCCTTTGGGTACGGAACCCTAAAAAGGATGTTGATATGTAATTGTTAGTTACCCCTAATGAGGTGAAGATAAAGAAGGTATTCGTTTTATAAAGCAAAGGTATTAGAAATCCTCCAATACTTATTTATTGTATTTATTATTTAGTAAAAAATTTATATTAATTATTGAAAATTAACACATCGTAATTTTCGTCGTTAAATATATGTTATTATGTATTTTACTTTTTACATGTTACTCAGGAAATTACTTGAACATAAAACTTTTTACATGTTACTCAGGAAATTACATCCGAAATTAGAGTTTATCTTTCACCCAAACATGCAGAGTATATCCATCTATTTTTCAAAGTACTCGTAGTTGAAGTATTTTTAATAAATATCATAATTATTAAAAAACTCCTACAACGTATACCATGATTTGCCAGATTAAAAAGCAAATGACATCCCTTTATATTGAAACAGTGTTTGTTTTGATCACGGATTACCTTAAAACAACTGTAAAATAATGTAGTACACAATTAGAATGCAACAACGTATAGAACTAAAGATATCTGACGAACATTGTGAATTTAATTGTGAAGCTGTTAACGGGTGCACCCTGAGGATGTGTTGTTAATAGAGCGTTGTGTCTCTTCATTTTGTTTGAACGTTCACTGACTCTGTTATTTCGGAGCGACTAATAAATTGCGTGATGACAGGTGTCAGCTGCTCCAACGCCTCTGCACTCTTGCGTCGATGTCTCATTCCTCACGTTCTACTCCTAAATTCTCTTATTTTATCAACGCTCCTTTAAATTTTCGTTCTGTTGTCCCGTAATACTATTTATTTGTGTTAGCATTACTGCTTTACTAAAGCCAATCCTTGGCATTAGATATAAGAAATTGCATTTCGAAAATGACATTCCGGAAAACATTTAATATTCATCACATGTGATCTGTTAAATTATCTTTTTTCTTTGACATGCTTTTGAAAATTAATTGAGTGTTTTACAAAGTAAACACGTTTTAATCCGAGATTAATGTGTTAAATTGTAGAAGACACAGATGCGTATTCAAACTGTAGAACTAGATAACAAATACTGGCTAAATGATTCAAAATAAGACTGATATTAAATTCGATTATGATCTACGTCGCCCAAATAATTATTTTTGCTGCTAAATAAAAAAGTAAGAAGGTTATTATTTTAATACAAATATTTTTTGTGTACAAATAAAAAGCAAATAATTACATAGGAAATATAAAGTACACATATTTCGAATTAGTTATTGAATTCAGATACACAATACATGTACGGATAACTAAGCCAATGTCCAAGAGAATATGTATTAAATTAGATCTGTTACATAAACGTGTATAAGGATAAAATACGCCGGAAACAAGCTAGCGTAAAATAGAAGCAGATACCCCAAAAGTTTCTTAACCAAAAAGAGAAAGAATTCTATATAAATCAAAAGATATGTATATTATTCTTTTTACTATCGTTAATTACAGAAGGGCGTATATAAATAAAGAATGAAAGCCCATGGAGGCGGTGTGAGGCGATCGCCACAGCGTGCCTTGTCGTTACAAGCAAATGCACTTATCTCACCGGGATGTGAAAAACTGTATTCAACTCGCTGTCGTCGGTTAGTTGCGCCAACACAATACATTTGTATGTACCCCGAGTCAACGCCTTCGGAGGTTAAGTTTAAACATAATTTGGAGACAAAAAATAACAAAAAGCATTAGAATAAGCTAACAAGAAACAAAAAAGAACGCATTGTTAACTATCATCATGTTTTCTGCATTGAAATTGAATATATTATTAAAAATATACGTTTGTTAACTGGAACATCTAATAACAGTGATTTCTATATCCATCAAAATTAACGATTAGTAATTAAAGTGTAATTATAAGAGTCAAACTATATATCATTCCGGGACCAAGACGCGCCATCGTAAACTTGTCAGCGACAGCATGATAAAAATAAACAGAAGTCTTTGAAACATTATCGATACAAATAAATTGTCCGACCAGGAATGAATAACAATAAATTGAAAATGTAACTCGTAAAAACATATCATCGATTATTGTAAGCAGCTGGCGGGCATAAATGCAAAATAAATCGGATTTCGGGCTAATTTAGTAGTGCCGGCGAACATAGACGAAATTCTGTGAAAATTGTCGTGGATCTTTAACAAGCATGTCTACGTAGATTTAAAAATATTTTAACTACCCTTTGAAAGAACTGATTAACAAAATACTTTTGTACTGTTAAAACAGCACTACAAACATAATAAAGTATATATTGTATCTGTTACTTCTAAGGTTGGACTCTACTCCGATCTAGGAGAGTAAATTACATTATGCAGCTACAAGTAGATTAGATATATTAGATATATCTTTAGATATAGTTTGTAGGTACTTGAGTGGAACATTGTATGTTACATACAAAAGAAATATCCATGAATATTTATATTTATTTTATTTATACACCATGCTGTAAAAATTTGTAACCGGAACAGTTTATAGAGTGCTGTCTATACGAGAAATTTAGAATTTTTTACAAACAAGTTTAGAGACGAAATACGAGCGACTGCAAAAAAACAGCGAGTAAAATCTTCCGACTGGAAAACTGTCCCTAAAGCGTTGGAGAGTCATGTGATTCAGTTACTGGAAGTGCTAAATCAACACTTCAGAACAGAGGTATCATACGAGTGCCAGTTCAATAATAATAATAAATATTCATGGACATTTCACACAACGTCCTCTGGTCCCAAGCTAAGCTTATTATGCTTATGGGTACCAGAATACGGATAGAATACATAAACTACTTTTCTTTTGTAAATACATACTTTTATAATACATAGAAAACACCCAGACGTAGTAAAAACATTTGTATGACATTTATGAATATCACACAAGTGATTGTCGTACCTTTTTAACAGCTATTAATGTGATTATAGTCCCGGTAATATTAACAAATTATGAGTGTTATCAACTATTAATTATAAAAGCAGAGCAAACAGTTTCTTATACTAATATCTAGCTAACAGTTCTTAGCACATAACATATTAGAAATTTCATACCCAAGAAAATTTCTAAGCTGCCCACAAAAAAAAGACATGTGAAAACACTAAGTCCTCTTTGTATTTTATTTAAACAAATAGAGATCAGTGGGGTCGGTAGACAGATCTTAATTAAAAACCATATTCACTTGTAGTCGTAAATTAAACGGGGCCCTGAGGCAGTAGTTAGTCTCTGCCACTGCCTTTATACACCTCCCAGTCGTTTAGCGGGAGTAATGCAGGGCACTGTTATATATATTTTACATTTTATTATCATCGAAATATTTATTTTCCCAACTTGTAGTTAGCTATCGTTGTTCGTGAAGAGACAGATCAAGAATAAAAGTGTAACCACCCCATCTCGTTTCCAGAAAAAATCTTCTGTGAAAGGCGAATGACTCGAAAATAAACCCTATGTGAAGACGCCTGTTCACCACGGCATAGTCGATCATAATCTTTCCTAAAGTGGAGGAAATCCTTTTCTATCAGTGGGAAGGGGCAGGAGTGACTTAGTTAACATTTGTATAGCCAGAAAATCCAATTTTATTGTATATTTTTAACCAACATGTAAAAAAAAATAGAAATCTGTAAAGACTGAAGACTGTCATTACCATTAAGATTTATTTAAAAAGTTACCATCGTGCTTCTTAGTATATCTATAAGTGGCTAACAAGACGTCATTAAAATACTTCGATCACTTTGTAATCAGAAGCCAATTAAATAACAAATTAGAAATAAAAACAAAAATACAATAATTACATACAATATTGAATTGATGTTTGATCAATTCATAATTAAAACAATTGTAAACACAAAACATATAAGCGAGAACGCTACGCTGGAAGTAGCTGGGATCCGATTATTGTTTATAAGGCGGCCGGCCCACCTCGTCCGCACTAAAAGTTTGATCTTATCTCTAATATTTTAATAGGATCCCGCGGCGGCACCTTCGCCAGTAATTGTATAAAGTATTTCTGGAGGAATAAATTCAATATTCCGGCGCGGGGCCGGATGGACGCGTACCCCTTGCCTTTGCCGAGCTATAGTGATAAAGCTTAAATCAACAACCGAAGTAATTACAATCGAGCCACACTTCATCACAGATGCGAATCCTGATTAACTATCATACGACTTTGGTACCACGCAGTTCGCATACAGCCCATGCAAATGTCGCCGCTCCTCCCACTATCTAATTATATACCTAAAATAAATTGGACGGATGGAACCAATGTTTTAGTGGTTGTGAAACAATAAAGGCGTCTTCAAAAGATTTGTTCATGTAATATTAGGAACTAAATCTAAACAGTTAATTTAGATACAGATTTAGTTTCAAAAACATTTATGCATATATAAATTGTTTTGATTTGGTTGAATTGTTAAAAAGTGGACGATTTGTTTATGTTACTGAGATTAAAATGTAGCCAGTATGTATTACTTTGTCAATTCAAGCAATTTGAGTCGACCAGACGAGTGTGATTGAATTTTTTAAATCAATAAAGCTCTTTGACTGCCCGTGCCTTGATGAATTGATAACATTTTATAAATCTATTGATTTAAGAGCTATTTATTTTGAACTCGTACTAATACTTTGTAGTACTCCTATTCATCTATCAGCAATTGGGATTGTTCATAATTTTTGACCTGCTGACTTTATTTTATTTTTTGAAAATATAGACTATTTTATGCAACTAATTTCAATATTATTGAAATATTCTCTATATAGAATTTTAAAAAAATACTTAAAGATATTCTTTTAAATGTTGTGACGTCATCGTTGTACGCAATCTTTGTATTGCCTTTTCCTGATAGACTTAAGACAGATTGCAATACATCTTATCAAAGTCGCAAAGTTGATATGATAGACCAATTTCACCTCCACCACAGAGTAGTATATCCTTAAGAACGCCTTAATATTTTAAGGTTTTCATTTCAAGGGCAAATAGAGATCATTTGCTTTTATGGAAAAATAATCGTTAATATAGCAAATTTTCCGAAAAAACTAATGGATTATGCTCAGAAACTCTATTCCCAGAAATGGTTTTCGAATTATTTGTTTTAAAAAAATATGAACAATGCCCATTCTCTATGAAATTTTGGTAATAAGTAACACAGTAAGCCACATTCGATCGATTTTGTGTAGCTTCTTTCCTACTAATATAAGCTACTGCGCTAGCCCATCTAGCAGTATTTTTTTTTGTTTTTATTCAGTTATTCTTTGTCGCTATTTGAGAACTATATTTTAATATCGGTTCATGTAAGAGAGCTGCGGTTCCACAAACCTACAAAGACATTTATACATGTCAATAATAATTTACAATCACCTTTAGAAATTAATTAATATATAAGGTCTATATAAATATGGTAGGACTATAGAACTTTTACTTAAGACAAAATAAAGCAAAGTATCCCTTATATTGACGTTGTTTAGTCTAACAGCGTCCACCGTCGCTTTTATCATCATCATCATCATCATAACATCACGCCTTTTTCCCATGGGGGTAGGCAGAGACTATAGAGCGCCATCTGCCACGATCGAAGCACACTTCCTTGGCTTCATCCACACTCATACATCTGGTCATACATGCCCGACGGTTGTAAGTGCTACGCACTTGCCCCTTTTGGAGTATCCCAGCGATGACATCGGAGTATATTTTTCTCGGGCGTCCTCTCCCAGCATTTCCACTTACTTTCGCCGTGTATATGCCTTTCGTTAAGCGTCTCTCATCCATCCTCTCCACATGACCAAACCACCTAAGCATACTTTTCTCCACCTTAGTCACTACATCCTCTTTCAGACCACAACGTTCTCTTATAACTTCATTTCTTAATCTCTCTTTCAAAGTCACACCACACATACTTCTCAAAGAGCGCATCTCTACAGCATTTATTCTACTTTTGTGCTTCTCCTGCCACACCCAACATTCGCTTCCATACATAAGCGTAGGTAACAACACGCCATTGTGGATCGCCATTCGAGCCTTTTCAGTAATCGCTTGGTTAGCCACAATAGCATGCAAGGCACCATTCAGCTTATTTCCCGCTAACACCCTTCTTTCCACATCAGCATCAACCTTACCATCTCTTGTAAAAACACTTCCCAAATAAACAAATTCTTGTACCTGTTCCACACTTTCATCATCTATTTTAATATTACATGCAGACATACACTCCTCTTTTTCAAACACCATAACTTTCGTCTTGTTTACGTTTACTTTCATTCCTTTTAGTCTAAATGCTTCATTCGTTCTAGTTACCATATCTTGCAATTCTTCCGCAGATGGTGCAAGTAGAACTTGATCATCCGCGTAAAGAAGACACTTGATAGGCAGCTCACCCATAACCAATCCATCATCACTCTCTCTCAAATCTACCAGACAACTATCCATGTATAGATTAAACAGCCATGGTGACGCTACACATCCCTGTCTCACACCCCTAGAGATACTAAACCAGTCAGTATATGCCCCATTTATCCTGACACAGGCTCTAGAATCCCTATAAAGAGATTTCAGTGCCTGCACCAAGCGCCCGTCAACTCCATACATAGATAGTGTCGACCACAATTCGTCCCTCCACACGCTATCATATGCCTTCTCCAAGTCTATGAAAGCGCAGTATACTTTCTTGTGTTTAGCCAGGTGTTTTTCGGCTATACACCTTAGGGAGAAGACCTGATCCACACATCCCATTCCCTTCCTGAATCCTGCTTGTACATCCCATAATTTTTGATCTGTCATACTCATCACTCTATTAATTAATACCTTAGCGTACAATTTGCCTACAACACTTAAAAGGCTAATGCCGCGGTAGTTTTTGCATTCCTGCTGTGAACCTTTTCCCTTATACAGTGGAACTATAACAGCCTTGCACCAGTCGTCTGGTACACGGCCGTGTCTCCAACACATATTAAAGATCCGGCACAACAGACTTGCTACCACCCCGTCACCGCCTTTCAGCATCTCTGTGGACACTCTATCATATCCAGCTGCCTTTCCAAGTTTCATTCCTTTCAATGCTTTCAGAACCTCATCCAGTTCAATCTGATTTTCGTCGCCCTCACCTATACTCTCACTAAATGATTCCACGCTTCTCGCTTGCAACCGCTCTCCTACTTCCTGTACATCACCTTGCAACCTAAATAAACCTTCAAAATAACCTTTCCAACGTTCCAAAACCTTACATTCTTCACTTTCTAAGCATCCATCGTCTCCTCTTATGGCATTCATCTTTAACGTTCCTGTCGATCCACGGGCTTCTTTTACCTTCTTCCAAAATAGTTTGATATTTTCACGAAAATTATCACACAACTTTATGTTTTCTTTCTCTTCCCATGCATTCTTCTTCAATTTTACAAGCTCTTTTACTTTGATTTTTAGCTCTTTATACTTCTCTTTCATTATATCTAGCGCGTTATTTCCATTCCTCATCATTCTTACTTGCGCTTTACAATTTAATAGATCCAGCCATGCTTGCTTTTTCCTTCCTACCAAACCCTTTACTTCATCATCTACCCAAACTCTGCTCATTCTATTCCCACAATTCCTTTTCATAACACCACATACTTTTGTACTTACTTGTATCATACTATCTCTAACCAACTCCCAAGTTTCTTCTAAACTAAAGTCTTTCACCCCATCCCATACTTTATCAGTCATCTCTTTCACTTCTTCCTTATACATCTTTTTGATATCCTGTTCCTCTAATTTTTCTACTCTAATTCTTTCTAGCGGGGTTACGGACGCTCGAGCTCGATGGCGCCAAGTCTTGAATATATCGTTTACTCTGCACATGACGAGATGATGATCTGTCCCCACATTGACACCCCGATATACTCTTGCGTCCGTAACCTTTCTCTTTAGCCTCTCATCCAAGATCACAAAATCAATCACACTTCGACTGTCTTGCCTTTCCCAAGTGTACCTGTGAATCTTTCTGTGATCAAACATGGTATTCATCACAGAAAGTTTCTTTTCCACACAAATATCCAGAAGGTTCATACCGTTTTCATTCACTCTATCATCTCCAAAAGCACCCAATACTCCCTCATATCCTTGTCTTTTTACTCCAACCCAACTGTTAAAATCTCCAAGCATAACTATTTTTTCATTCATCCTACATTCATTCACAACATCCCATAACTGACCCCAGAATTCCTCTCTCTCTGGCAGCGAGCTTCCCATATCAGGGGCATATACCCCTACAATAAAGAGGGAGTTAAGCCCCACCTTAGCCCTCACCCATACTATTCTACCACTTATACATCTATAGTCTTTCATACAGTTTCTCATTCTTTCTGATAGGACAATCCCCACGCCCTGACTAGCTCTTTGTGTCTCTGGGACACCAGACCAGATAGCAGTCAGACCTCCGTGCTGCGTCACGTCTACACCCTTTCGCTTGGTTTCGTTCACACACAAAACATCTATTCTCTTGTCTATCACCAAATCACACACTTCATCCATCTTATCTTTTAATCCTCCCTGAACATTCAGCGTAGCTAGGCGGCACTCCATAGCCCGCTTTTCGCCCCGCGGGAACTTACGACGTGATGTGTGGCGAACAACATCGCCGTCTCCGAGTAGGTTTGTATTATGACTCATTTTTTGTTCCCGCGTATATCTAGGAAGGCCACTTCACATTGTAACCCTACAGAGCTCCGCATATTGATGAGCATTTGTTTTGTTTACACACAACATCATCTAATACATCTATTTTAAACAATAAAAGGACTAATTAAAATTACTACTAACAATACAAACAATACAGCCAAAAATAAAGTATCTAGGCACCCATTTTTTATACACTTAAAATACTTATTCTAATTATTCTACTATTAATACTTATTATTTAGGTTACACTCTCTGTACTAATTAAATACTGGTAGCGTCCTCTATTAACACATAAAATGGTAATCCAATAATCCAAGTTCGTAGATGGTTAAGTAACAGTTTATTTCAGCAGGTTGACAGAATAGATGATTGATTTGATGATTCCTTCTCTTCGAGCATTATAACAGATTTTAAGTCAGATTTTGTACTATAAATGTTTGTGTAGTTACAGTAGTCGGGACACAGCACAGGTACTCATAAAGTGGACACTTATCTTGCAACAAAAAAATAAACTTCCTCCTCAGCAAATAGTATTACGTACTGCATGCAATAAATCAGCTATTTTTCCACATCTCATAACAATTGTGTTAATTCTGGTATTAATATAATTGCGTGTTGTAAACATTCCCAAAGCACTTAGCCAAATTTAAAAAAAAAGCACAAAAAAGCAACTTGACTAAGGTTTGAACTGCGGTCAGCACGATCGCATTAAGCTATAGCGGCATAGCTAGCCCACTGGACCAGCGAGCCCTCTTCAAAATTTTGTTAAATAGATCTTTATGTTCTGCAATAAGCCAAATTTATAATATTGTATTTATTTTAATCAGTTAGGAACTCATGACTGCTTAGCCCTCCACCATATAATGCATAGCCATATCAAGAGTTATTCCCTGTATAGATTTATTAGTTTTCTTCCGATAAAAACACATGCCAAAAAGTCGTTAAAAGTTGTAAGGTCAATGACCGCCACCGACGCTATATTCAAATATCTTATAAACAACTTTTTAAAATTATTGTTGATAATAAGCACTATTATTTAATTTAATAGTCTTCATAGCACTTCAGCACAATATCTGGGCACTGTTTATAGTAATTTTACGGATTTTTGATATTTACTGTAGGTTTTTACACACTTTTATGTCGCGGCATTTGTTAAATTTTAAACACTGTTTTTTTCCATTATTACTTAAAACATCCATGGGATAACACTTGTACATGTTGTTTAGGACTTATTTCACAGAATCTACTCATTTACAGCGCTGGGTAATACTTTTATTAATTATTTCTAAATAAATAATGCGGAGCTCGTATCTAGTATCCGCTGGCTTGTCCCGCGCCGCTTTTGTCGCTTTTAATTTTGATTAATTAAGTTTTGAATAAAAAGAGCTGTCTTAACACAAGGGTTGTACTTAGTAAACTTCTTTTGTGTTTTATCCTATAAAAGGAAGTTTTTCATTAAAACAATGCTCAATCTGCAACAAAATATAAAAGTTTTACAATAATGTATACGCCTCGGGCGGCGAATCTTCAAAGAGATTAAATCCTTCTTCTAAACTTCTTCATCTATTCAAGAACTCCTAAAAAGTATTATTAAAAAAACAGAATAAAAACGGACAACCGAAATAAAGATATCATATCAAAGTTTAGTCCTTAAATGTCCTGATACCAGAAACAACTTTTATGTGACAATTAATTAGGGTACCTAACGTTCACTTTGCTTACGCGCTTAACATGTGTCTTTGAGATTAGCAGTGTGTTATGATAACTTAAAAGATATTGAACTCGGTTTCTTAAACCCGGATCATCACCTAGACTTACTAATCATTATTCAAAAGTATTTTTTTAGGTTTGCTTTTTATGTTATGGCAGTTTTATGGCCTTTGCGTAATACGTAGATACGAATTATTATTGTTGTTATGCAGTTTAACTCCGAGTCTCCCTTTAGATGTACAGACTGTGCTATACAAAGGTATAGAACCATTAACCACTATAGTTTTGTGTAAGTGTTTCTGTGTCTATTTTACCTCCAACATGATTATGTGTCAGAAAAATTCTAGAATGGATCCTCCTTTTAGAAGCATAGATATGGATAGGCACGTGTTTATAGCACTGTTGTATTTCAACTTAATGCATAAAGAGTGTATATATATTCACATTTATATAATAATGAGACTATTACACGGCGCTCATTTGGTACTGCCGTGGGCGGGCGGCGGTGGGCTCGCACCTACTTCGCTGCAAGCGGCCTCTCCCAATTAGCCTTAAAATAATGAACATGTTTTATATTTCCACCCAAGTGCGGCGTGTACTTATCCCCGTTTGCCCCGGGAGGTCATGCGGTTTTGGCCCTCTCGCGTTGTTCTACACGAGAATATCTTCAAGTAGGTAACATAATAAAAGGGACACATTGGCCGGATTTTGGAATGTAGAGGTGCTTCGGGTATGTTAACGTTTTGTGTTTATTATAATAGTTGAAAGGTTTGGATCCCTGATATTATTTTGCTAGGAGTAAATGTAAAGGCAACGTGTTTTTTCTTCCATGATTCTTATCAGATTTCTGGCAGATTTGATATTGGTGTTGTTGTTTTTTCTATTATGTAAACAATTCATCAATTATTTATTTAGTTTTCTACACTGAATCCACTCCACAATCATCGGTAACCACTCATAAAACTTGGACTTTCCTACCGTCAATTTTGTGAGTAAAACAAATTGGTACAGCGTTCAGATAATTGCTAATACTGCAAGCAAAGAGTAATCAACACAAAATAATAGTTACCTCTAGTTCCCTAATAAAGAGAGACAAGCTGTTCGATATGTTACTTTAGGTCAATCACAATCCATCACTCCATTTAGTAGGAAGCATTTGTCTTTGTTTGGAATGTAAGTTATAGGGTTAAGTGATAATTAATATGCTAGCATTAGTTAATTATCAATAGTTACGTAACATAAAACTTATAGGCAAGTACTACTTTACGCCAGATGTTTGAGGAATTTACTACAGAATAATTTATCAACACTTATTCCAAATTTGCCGAAATGACAAACAAGATGTCAAGCCACACCACACATTTCAACGAAGCATTTTACCACTTCCTGCCTGTTTAGTCTACAAATAACGCTCACAGATTAACTAAGGCTGAATAAATAATCAATTTAGCCAGCCCCGCGTGGCTTCTGATCGATTGCCACAATGCCGGCTGGATGATATAGACGAAGAGCCGCAGCGATAAATATCCCGAGACAAATGTTTAGAGTGTCTCCGGAGAGTTGCGGTGACACTAAATTTAAAAGCTTCAATTGTACAGAAATAACCAAAACACGGTTAAGATCTTTTGAAAACAAATCGTGTATCGGTCGCTTGACGACAATCGTGATTGACTGCACAAGTGAATGTCTCTAATATAAACAAATTAATAGGGAGCGAGTCGAGACCACTACAGTGGTGCTTGTCATTTAGAAGACACTCACTTACTAGTTATGGATATACCTAAGTGAAAAAGCGCTCTCACGTATTCATTAAAGCATTTACTATAAAATATTAGACGCGCCAGCAATAAATCACACCCGGACTTTTTGTACTTTTATTAAATATACATTTCCTGTATTTCTGTGATATTCTCATTATGTTTGAGAATAATAAGGAAGCATAATTCTTAAATAATCATTAAGTCTCTTTTATCATAAACTATAAACGATTTTAATACTATAATTAAATTTGAAACCAAAATACTACAAGTTTTCGAAGCATTGATACGATTTGGTAAAGTTGAAATCTAAGTAATAAGGTCATTATATACACCCATTAACATGTAACATGTGTTAATGACATCCTTTAGAGGCCGCGTTATCAAAACGGGAGCAATTTTAAGAATGACTGCACCTATTAATAAAGGAGTCTTTACATTAATTATGAGCTTAATTATGTAGAATCCCTTTGATTTACAAGTAGCTCACTGCCGCCGCAAACGAACTGTTGTGGCTTAGCGAAGTACCTCGCGCTTTGCTTACCCCCTCTTAGTTATAATTATTTTTGTCGTAAGATAGCTTTGCTGGCTCCATATAGATCAAGATGAAAGTAAATTCAGACATATTGATGCTCATATCTAATTCTAGGCTTAAATTATTAAGTATACTATAAAATAAATGGCACAATACATCTACTTTCAACATTAATAGGAACATCACGTAAACTAATTTAATAACTGATGTATTATTTTCTTCAATATACCTATAACATAGAGGATTGAACTTTCGAAGTGTTTACTTGCCAGATAATTGTTTCATCGATGTTACACGTATAAATACTATCAATTTGTGGCCTTATTATACTTTACCAAGTAATAGTTTATTACTGAAAACAATAATGGATAATTATATTATTTTTAAATAAAGAACAGAAAAGCTCCGGTTTAAAGTAATTTGCTGGCCTGCTACATCAACCTTTTATAACAAAACTTTTTATTCATAATTGCTAGAATATTTGGCTGTAAATAAAAAAATTTGTAAAATTACACTGGAGTACACTGTTTACACTAATCGTTGTTATTAATTAAAGACTGGAAACAAACAACACAAACAGGTAATTATATTTTATTACCGAAGCAAAGGTAATTATTCAAAATCATTAGCCCTAAAACCACAGTAAATATTCTGTTCCTTTCACTGATGCTTCGCTCTTATTGGTCGCAGCTTGATATTATACAGCATATAGTCATCCTCAATAAACGCACTATCCAACACGAAAAGAATTTTTAAAATCAGTATTATGGTTCCTGAGATTAGCGCGTTCAAATAAACAAACTCTCCAGTAATTTATTAATTTTTGCAATTATCTTGCTATGCTTTTACTTAATAAACTAAATTATAGTGGAAAGAATGATAACCATGAGCCGTACTTGATTACAGATAGAACTTACAGATGGGAGAGCAACGGAACGTTATTCCAAGGCCGTGGGTTCAAGTCCCGCTCATGGTTATTATTTTTTCCACTATAATTTAGTTTATCAAATTCTTCAGCTTTATAATCTTTATATATATAAATCTTCTGTACGTGTGTTTGTAATTGAACTCCACCTAAACAGCAGGACCGATTTTGATGAAATTTGTTGTGTGTAGGTATTCAAGGGGGTTTGAGGATGGTTTAGATTTACAATTGGCTGGACCGATTTTGATGAAATTTTTTGTTGTTGATTTTTACACAGTATTGTATGGCAAAACAACGTTTGGCGGGACATCTAGTATTAGTATAGATAGAACACCCTAAAGATAATACAAATCTAAAAGGAAACTTTACTAACTCCTAAATTAATTTCTCTTGGTTAAGCTTTGTTCACCCCTTTTATTAAGAGGATACCAAAATAGCTTCGTGCTATTTTCTACGTACGAAGTTTTCAGTTTTTCTTTAGATTAAATGGCTAGAGCTCTAATTTTTAAGTATATGTTTTTTTCAATATATAATCTAGGACAGCATACACTCAGAAACGCGATTGAAAAAAGTTTTCTCGATAGAAAATCTTGGCGAAACAACCTCTCTCATTTTTTATTTTTTTCATTTGTCGGTCTATTGTCGAGTATTAACTAATGAAATAACTTTAAAAACATAAGTAACGAATATAGAAACACATAAATCGGAATTAAAATATATTTAGTAGATTTTGAGCAAACAATAAAAATATCCCTAATTCTTCATTTTCTTATACCTACTAGCTGTGTTAATAGGTACATATCGACGATAATATTGATGTAGGCCCTTAAGGAAGCGCATATTATACCATATGAGCCATTAAGAAGTAAAAACTAACATTTTATTATACGTAACTATCTAAAATCAGTAGGTGCATCTATTGGTCAAACCCGATTAGTGTGTACATGCATATAGACATACGCGGCGGGGAGTTCAAATTATAAATATATAGATATAATATTTAATGATTTAAATTGAAATTATGATATAAATAAAACTGTGGTTTCGGATATGAACCGTTATTCATAGATCGCCGACAGCGCTGAGCTGCGTGTCCTCGACGTATGTACGCCGCCGGCGGCCTTTGTGCTGACATACGAGTATATCTAGGGTTAACAAAGTGATGGTGCTATTTCAAATAGGGATGCGAAATTTTAACATAAAACATCTATTCACAAAATAGGTATGAATTTTAGAGGAAAGTTCTTTATAATATCTATAGCTGTTGCCCGCGACTCCACACGCGTAGAATTTAGAAAATTCGTCGACTTTGCAACATTTTTCACTACTGCTTCTCTCCTATTAGTCGCAGCGTGATGTTATATAACTCCGTGTGGTGACGGATTAAGAATACAAGTGTCACCACCCCATCTCCTCCCAAGGGTGCTGTAAAAATCAGCTAAGGGATATTGCACATAGATAACATCCTCTGTGAGAGACGGAACACTCAAAAATAAACCCTGTGCCAATACGCCTGGTCAGCGCGGCACAGTAGACCATAATCCCTCCCAAAGTGGAGGAGGCCCGTGCCCAACAGTGGGACGTAAATGGGCTGGAGAAAGATGTTATATAGCCTATAGCCTTCCTCGCTAAATGGACTATCCAACACTAAAAGGTTGGACCAGAGGTTCCTGAGATTAGCACGTTTAAACAAACTATTAGTTTTTTTTTATACTACAAGGGTGACAAACAAGCTTACGGCTCGCCTGATGGTAAGCGATTACCGTAGCCTATGGACGTTTGCAACACCAGAGGTGTCACTCGCGCGTTGCCGACTCTGTAGGAACCGTTTAACGCCCTTTTTGAAGAGTCTTTGCCCCGAAGTGAAGTACCGCTTCGCTTTATTGAGTACACCGAGCTTTTTTGATGCCAACTTGGCCTTATCTTCCAAATGACATTTGTATAGATATCAAGCTGTTGCCCGCGACTTCGTACGCGTAGGAATTCGAAAAGTTTCCCCAATTTTGCAACATTTTCGACTGATGCTCCGCCCCTATTAGTTGCAGCGGGATGATTTACAGCCTGTAGCCTCGATAAATTTACTATCCTACACTGAGAGAATTTTTCAAATCGGACCAGTTATACCTGAGATTAGCGCGTTCAAACAAACAAAGTCTTCAGCTTTTTATTTATAGTATAGATATTGAGAGCTACGTAGTAGACAATACTATAGAAATAATAAAATCGTGAACAGTAGACGTTTACTGTTCAGAATTCTCAAAACTACGGTGAAAATCTTATTCAGTTCAGTTAAATCTTTGTTTATCGCACAAACAAATAACAATGTTTTTTAACTGTCAATACAAAAAAGGTGATAATCATTGCTTTAAACTTTTACGAATTCCTTTAAACCGCAGTCCAAGATTATGATGATTTGTACGTGACTTTTTGAAAGCATATAACCAATTAACATAGACCTTTTGGCTCTTAGTGATTGCATGCAATAGAGGGTATACTTTAAAAGTCGGTAGGATGATGAGTAATATGTGAATTGAGAACATATACATTTCTAATTAACAAAGCACTGTAATATTCTCTTGCTGAACGTTGGCGAGGGTGCCCGAGTCTTCATTCAGTCACTCAAAGGTACTTTAAAAATCCTACTATTCTGTCAAATTATTTACTAGGTACAACATAGCATTATCTATTGAAATGGTAGTTAACTTGTAAATAATCATTTTTGAGCTGGATCCAAGTGACCTATGCGACTATAAAAATTTAAAACTGATAAATAAGCTACTCATTATAATTATCAGCTATACGACCAAAACCACAGGCGCTACAAATCTCAAAGACTTTTCGGCAAAGGCAGAAATCTAGCATTTTATGAGGATAAAAAGGGACGCATTGTAATAATCTGTTAACAACTGGCTAAAAAGATTGAAAGAAATAGATATTCGAGGACAGAAGTGTAACGTAGTCATTTAAATCCCTGCGATACACATATAAATCAATCCAGGTGGATCAGTTGACGACAGATCTTCGTTCGTATTCATGTTCTGTTCGTGCATAAACTAAAATTTATATCATTTATGAAAGTGATAAAAGTCTTTTTGTATTTAGTGGTATCCTGCAGATTAGCACGAATGAAGTTTTACAAATGAAATTTCTGTAATTTGATTTACTGATAATATTGTTTCAGTGGACTTCAAATAAAAAAATATCGATATTCAATGTACTTGTTTGTAATGATTAATATTTTCATTGCGATGAAAACCCGGTAATTATATTTTAATGTGTGCTTGTTTACGTTAACCTTCTGCGATACTTCGAATGAATGATATCTTTAGGACAAGTCAAAGTACCTCTACTCTATACATGACATGAAAGACAGAGGCAATTTTTTTTAGAGTGACCAACCGCTCATTAATTTTCATTTTTACAATAATTAATATGATTTTAAACAAAACACACTAACTTTCATTTCACCTCACTACTATATGACGTCAAATTTTGATGCAAATTTGGATTTTATGCGTATTTTACATTGTGATATCTATCTATCTCGTTGTATTCACTAAACGAGACAGGGCCTGTTATTGCGAAACACGAAAACATGCTAATTTAAATTCAGCATGAAAGGGATAATTGAGGGTGGACGGGACATATACCCCACTTTATCTGCTGCCATACGTCAAGCAGAATCGCTATTGTGCATAACATGTCGTTAACTATATCACTACTAATACCAACTAGATTGACTACATTTCAATAAGTGGTTAAAAGTTTTTGTTGTGACGGAAAAAGAATAATGTTACGCTATATCCAAGTTAGCTAAATTATCATCATCATCATCATAACATCACGCCTTTTTCCCATGGGGATCGAAGCATACTTCCTTGGCTTCATCCACACTCATACATCTGGTCATACATGCCCGACGGTTGTAAGTGCTACGCACTTGCCCCTCTAAAATAAAATATGTCTGTTTAATTTAGCTAGAATTAGCTAAATTAAACACACATATTTTATTGTAAATTGGAAAATTAATTAAACCCTCTGTAAAAACGCCTGGCCAGCGTATCAAAGAAGACCTATAATCTCTCAAAGTGGAGAACGCCCATGCCCAATAGTGGGACATTAATAGGCTAGTTGATATTTATACAATTAATAAAAAATATAGCTTTGACGCCTAAAATTCTAGTCTCACTTGAGTCAGCAGTTTGACGCGTAATGATCGCAAGAAATTGTATTTGATCTGATTGGTCGAGAAGTGTATCAATTTTATAGTATACTATATCAAAATTATATTAATTATATACATAACTAGCTGGCCCGGCAAACGTTGTTTTGCCATACCTAAAAAAAAGTTAAAAAAAAAAATATTATAAACCTCACGCAGCCCGAGACCTTTCCAACGAATGCAAAACCGTGGAAATTGGTTCGTGCGTTCTGGAGTTATAGCGTCAGGAAGGAAAATCCGACTTATTTTTATATACATAATTAACTTATTTTCTTCTTTTGTTTTTGTTTTGGTTTGTATTGTTGTTGCAATTTTATAAAATGTTACTAACTTCTAACATATTTCATACATAATACTAAATTCGCAAAAGTTAATTACGCGTGTGAAAATCGCATCAACATTAACCGCTCGTTTCCTTTACGGGAACACATTAAAGACAGACAATGAATAAAATTATGTTTAAAAATGCTTGTATATTAGTTATATTTTTCAATTGCTTCGGCTTAGAAGGATTTTTTATGCGTAGCTCTACATTATGTTATTAGTTTAATTGAATAGGTACCGTATACTGTTGTTGAAGAAAAATGTTGGAGGAGTTTCTTTCAATGATCGCTAAGAACCAAGCGATGAAAGAAAAAGAAACAATTAAGGAAGGAATCAAGAAAGAAACGATTAAGTATAATGTAAAAAGCATAGCAAAGTTTGTAATGTAAGGAGCCTATGTAAACCGTGATATTTAAAATAGGAAATGTAAAGGACGTCTGTCCAGCCTAGTCAATAAGCTAGCTATAGAGTACATGACTCCTACATAACGAGTAAATATCAGCTCTACTATACCGCGCTGGAGAGGAGAATCGATATAGAGGTTTGATTTCGCGTCAATATAAAGAAAAAGATATTGTTGTACGCAGCAGTTAAAAGAAATGTTTTGGTGACTTGTATATTCTTAAACCGTCACTATGTGAGGAATAACAGACATAATAACATCTTATAATTTGTACTATTATATAGACAAATAAAATAAATAAAATAGTAAATACATATTCTGTGAGATGGGTGTTTACGAAACCCGTTTCGAGGGAGAAACCTCGCATTTTACTATGGCACATTAATTAACCGAGCGGAATATACATACGGCGCCACAACCACGTAGACAACCCACTGGCCGTAAGCGTAGATTTACGACTCGATCGACCACCATCTATCGGATAAACTAATTGCAGCACAGAGCTATTGTTTCTAAACGTTAGGCAGATATGGAGCCAACCGAGCCAGCTCTATCCAATTGCGATCGTCGCTTACAGCCAACAATCGAGTACGATTATTCGATTATCTCGTATGTAGATTGCTAGCATTGTTCATGGAATTCTATTGATTAATAACATTGCCCTAAGTATGACTTTAATAAGTCATGTTAATGACTTTTAAATTTAAATAAGCTATTATCCGCTTAAACACTGCAAACCATTAAAGGTAGATTTCTTTTCATTGCATCTTTTGTTAACCTAGATTTCTACAACTCTCTCTCTCTCTCTCCAGCACATTTACGTTCCACTGTTGGGCATGGGCCTCCTCCACTTTGGGAGGGATTATGGTATACTGTGCCGCGCTGACCAGGCGTATTGGCACAGGGTTTATTTTCGAGTTTTCCGTCCCTCACAGAGGGTGCTATCTGTGTGCAAAAGCCCTTCTTAGCTGACTTTTACAGAACCCGTGGGAGGAGATGGGGTTACACGGGAGTATTATACAGCTACTTAAGTAAAATTAGCCCACAATGCCCAATAATAACCTAACAAAATGTAAAATTACATAATCGTTTCATCTCTTCCAATCCATTCGTAGACCAAAGAGCTAAACATACTGTTTCTTTACCAAGCATACATTTTGCGATACTATGAAATAATTGTTTAAAGGCTGTACAATGATACATGTCCATCAATGCCCATGCCAATACATACCATGTAAATTAGACATATCACCAATACACAGTCCAATTTTTGTCTGCAACCTAGCAAAGTTGCGGTCAAGAGAAATTTGAATTATAATATATTGGATAGCTCAGTGCTAACACCTATTGGCGCCAGAACCAAATTACTAAAGCAGCACGAAGGCTGAGCTGTCTCCTTTCAAATTTGATTGCGCCCAACATCACACGCCCATGAACTCTATAATGAAACAACTGTATAAAAACAAAACTAAAAGCATATATGATTAGGTCGATACACGAGTAAGGTAGAACCACTAAACAAACAACCATTACAATAACGCTGCGTCACCGTGTTAGAAATCACTTATTGTACCAGTGACTTGCACTCCCGCGCAAGTGCCTTATGCTACAATACTAAGATGCCTCTATGCCTCACGTTTTCCTAAAGGTATAAGTAAATCTATAACTGAAAATTGTGAAGTAAGCTTCTATTTTATTGAAAGAAATTAAAATACAAGTTTTCTATCACAATACTTAATTCAAAAATTAAAACTGTAAGGAGGATTTTTTAATTTGCCTAGTTGTAGCTACTTCGTGTCTACGTGTTACGTAGCAACTGCACTGATTTGAAATAAATTTCGATGTTGCAAATGTAAACAAAATCGGGCTCAATATTCAGTTATAGAAATACGAGCAAATCTAATAAAAAGCAACGACAAATAGTTCGAAAAATACGTATAGCAAAATTTTAAGCAACAACAGCAACACTTTTTGCATTATGTTGCTCCATATTTTTCTTTTATCTTAATAGACCTATCAGTATAAAGATTCAAGATACACGCAGAAACATATCTCTAACTTGGCAGACTGGACAGAAAGCCTCTGTTCCTTAGACTTTGTTCTCCTTTTGAGATAGCAACAATAAAAAAATCTATGCATAAGGCGCATACCATTCCAAAATATAAACGAAAGCTAATAGAATAACTTTCAGCGTATCAATTACCAAAGCAGGAAATAAATTGAAAAAAAAACCGTTAAACCAAAAATCACAGCCTATCTTTATTGAAACATGTAAAGCAATTTGTTAAAGAATTTATAGTTTTCAATATGCCACAGATAAGAGACGTTATTAGCCGTTAGTCGCATTCAACACGCATAGCTAAACAATGGCGCGCGCATTCAACGGACGAGTCAAATGAGGCACAGCGTCAAATCTCGGGTTGCACCGGCTTGGCGCCGGCCTTCGAGAAGTTAGCACACCCATTGAAAAAAAAACAATACACCGAAAGTTCTTGTGGTCGTGCTTCACTTCACAGAGTAACAAGCGACCGTAACAAACGAGTCCGTCGGGGAATCGATTTTATCATCATGTTATATTCTTTTTTTTTGCAATATTTAACGCGCTTATGACTGTACGAATACTAAATGATAACATTAAGATAGTTATAGTCACAATTAAAACCATTTGTATAGCTAACAATAATCGACGAATGCTTTGAATTTTGTGTGTTAAATGACTAACATAGAGAATACATTAAGTGTAAAGTAAAAATAAACAAGTGTATTGTTAGAAAAAAGAAACGTAACCAATATTTTAATTAGGTTGATAGATGTCAACGGAGGTGATGGTTTGCGACGATATAAATCAGCGCTTAAATGGCTTTCCGCAACGATACTCCCACCGTCGAGTTAGCGTTAATAGCGCGTGCAACTGAAATCTTAGACGAATGTTTGGAAATATTTTTTATAATGAAATAGAACACCCGAGACCGTGAGCAAGCGCCACATATAAAAACACGTCTGTAATTGCAAGCCAGTTTAAGACACTAATTAGAGCATGCCAAACCACTAAACTATTAAATTTATTGAGAGAGCGTCATCTTTAATGATATTTAACAATCGTAATAAAATCTGTAAGTAGTGATTCAAATTTAGAGCGACAATATAAATTTCTACTTATAGTACCCGATATAAACGTAATTAACAATGCTATTATTGGATCGTATCAATATAACTGTTAACATGGAGAGAGTAACATCGAAATTATTTGGATTTAATTAGCTACTTGGATCACTGGCACCACCCTTTTTGAATGGATACTCGTAAATCAATAATAATAATGCAGACCTTTAGTCTTTTTATTGACTAAACAAATCTTTATCAACACAATTACACGATCGTTAAGATACAATTAAATATAAACAGATTGCTTTTTGAAAGAACAACACCGGATACGTTGAAATATGTGTGTGTTATCTATCATAGATGGTTGATTAAACTAAGTTATTACAGGCTAGGCCCTACCCCGCGATCTCGTCCGTCAAAATTTTTTGTAATATTTCTTATTCAGCACTCAGCGTTTCGAGCTTCCTTCAGGGAAAGAAGTTTTTATTGTATTTGGAGATAACCTCCCAACAAACTTTACCTCTTCATAATAGTAGTATTGGTATATTTTGCGTAAAGAATTTTTATAATATAGTTACTTTTTTAAGGTTCCGTACCAATTAGGTAAAACGGGACCCTACTAATGAGGTTTTGCTGTCCGTCCGTCTGTCACTAGGCTGTATCTCAGCTGAAAATTTCAGTACCTACTCATAATCATCATTTTATTGCCTTATAACGTTATTTAAACATATGGATCGTAGCAGATAGCGCTCTATAGTCTCTGCCTACAACATCATCATCATCATCATAATATCACGCCTTTTTCCCATGGGGGTAGGCAGAGACTATAGAGCGCCGTCTGCTACGATCCAAACATACTTCCTTGGCTTCATCCACACTCATACATCTGCTCATACATGCCCGACGGTTGTAAGTGCTACGCACTTGCCCTTTTTGGAGTATCCCGACGATTACATCGGAGTATATTTTTCTCTCGTCTCTCTCTCTCTATCTCTGCCCACCCCCATGAGAAAATGGCGTGATGTTATGATGATGATGATTAGACATATGGTTATTCGATGATAATAAAATAACGGTATGGAACCCTTCGTAGGCGAGTCCAACTCGTACTTGCCCAGTATTTTTAATCTAAGTATACCTGATACTAAAAGATATATTGAATAACAAAGAAATTCAACATTCCACATTTTTAAAATCCTATAAGTACAATACAATTTAGTTAAGATAACATTATCTTTGTCTGTAATATGATAATATCCTTTTGTTTTATTGACTCAAACGTTTGAAAAGGGGACGGCGGTGAACAAAAAATGCGTGTATTGTTTCACTCTACGTTACTAATAAGGATTATAATTATATTGAATAATTTAAAACTTGTACTAGTTGCAATATTTAAACAATGGTATTATTATTATATTAAGTTTAAACATTTTATTAATTTCTTAGTTTGCCTTCATCTTTCTAAAGCTTAGTTATCTTTGACGGCTCTCGTGGTCTAGCGGTTAATGTAACGGGCTGCCGTGTACAAGGTCGTAGGTTCAATTCCCGCTCGGGACAATCATTTGTGTGATAAGTATTTATAGGTAATTATCATACAAATGTTTGTACTGCGTCTGGATGTTTACTATGTATTTATTATAAGTATTTACAAAAAAGAAGTAAATGTGTAGTATATTCGAATTCTGGTACCCATAACACAAACATAGAAATAAAGCTTACTTTGGGCCCATAGAACGTTGTGTGAAATGTCGACGAATATTTATTTATTTACCTAAATTCTAAGTTTAGAGTTCCAATTGGATTATGAATTTATTTCTACTTTATTCTTGAAATAACAAAAGCAATAATAAAATGCAACCACTTTATACGGTTTTAAAGGCTTATATTTGTTTTAAATTTTAGCCTAGGCCTACCAGTAACCATGGTAACTGAAAAGTCTCCGAAACGTAATACTAAATTTTGAAACAAATATACGCGTCTAAATTTTATAAAAATTGGTTTCATTTGAATAAATGAGTCGTATAGAATATGTTGGCAATATTTGAGTTTACGTTTAATATTTAATAAACAGATGTATGACTGTGTTGTAGCCAAGGAAGTATGTTTGGATCGTAGCAGATGGCGTTCTATAGTCTCTGCCTGTCTCTGCCTAGCCCCATGGGAAAAAGGCGTGATGTTATGATGATGATGATGATTTTATAAAAATAGAAGTTAATGTGATAGTTGTAAGTAAAATTTAATACCTATCATGATTTTATGAAAAATTTTTATACTACAAGACTCACAACTATTTTTAAAGAGCGTATTAATATGTTTTAGTTTTCTTGTTTAAATTATGTTAACGTGAGGTAACACGTTGTAAAAAGTAGCGAAAATGTCTTTTAAATATTTGACAATGTTTATAAATTCAGCACGTACACGCAAGAAATTCTCATGAGGAATTGGAGTACGTATAAATATTAGATATGAGTCGCTTTGAATAGGAAGCAAAGATGACATATTTAAATATCTCTTTTCAAAGGAGAACATGCGAGGTCTACAAAAAAACAAATATCACAGGAACCCACACACAGAGAAATTTCCACAAACCTATAATTCCATCATCAACTCAGGCAAATACGAAAATAAGCATCAAAGTATTTTTTATAAGCAAGACGACAAATGTCAGACGGCAATGCACAGTGGCAAACACGTGTTACATATTGTCTGACAATATTTATTGTTGTTTTATTAGATCGGGAAGCGGATAGAAGAAAATGAATAAATAACTATCGTTCTACATTAAGTATAAAGAACGTGTTAGACAATGCTTCAGAAGAATTAACAGTCAACTAAGACAAATAATTATATTGTCTAACAAACTCGGTAAATATTACTCGTCTTAAAACCTGTTAATTATCGTTAATTTCTTATGGACTATTCAGGTTGCTCTTAGAGAAGGATACTAATAAAATTTAAATGCAATTGCGTCGACTCTTGATTTACAACGTATCAATAAAAGAGAAGGCTATCATTACCTTTTTATTGCGTATTCAATAAAAGTAATGTACTTGGTAATCAAAGCGACGATTGAACTGGTCCAAATAAAAACAGAGACAATTTACTGCACTTGTGTAAATTTCTAAAGAGCATCGATATTTTTGTTGTAACGTGTTAATTAAATGATTTGATAATACACCAAAACAAGCATTTTTGTAATGGAATCAATTTGGTAATCAACCAAAATCAATCAGTATTTAATTCATTCTGTTTAAGACAGTTGAACAAAATTATATACTCAAAAAAACAGCTTATTGGGTATGCTAATATAAATTAGTGATTCTATTCAAAATTAGCGAACCCTCCGGTGTAAATAGCGTCTATATATCAAGTACGCGAGTTTAAACAACGTACAAACACAATAGTGAAATAAAAAAAGTTCGTTTCTGAGAGATGGCTCGTAAAATAAAACAAGGGACTACGTCCGGAGATATGTCAAGATAGCATGCGGCGGGGGGGCGAAGGCCGGCGCCGACGGCGCTCCCCGAGACCCAATTAGAAGCACACCTTTTGGACATGTGCCTCACTTGGTGCTAACTAACGTCTAAAAACTCAATGATACGGGATAAATACATACGACAAACTACCACTTTTTTCACGAAATCTCAAACATGCAACATACACCTGTTGATTGCAAGAGATATATTTTAATTGCAAGCACTTTATTAATAAGTAACATTGCCCCGTAGTTTTATTAAAGCTCAATAACATTTATAGTCACTACATTGCTCCTGTGGATCACAGCGTGATGTTTAATTGCTTCTAACTTACCTCGACTTAGAGCCGATTCACTAACCATTTCTTTTTTCCATTCCGATCTGTAACTACCGCTTGAAAATATCTTTTTGTAAGCACCGTTGTAGCTACATAAGTTTTTACAAAAAGAACTGTTCATATTCAATTAATTAGTATAATGGATGTCTTTATTTTATGAGCAACGTTTGAAAACGAATTAGTTTTGATTTAAAAAGTTTTAAAGCAAAGCTAGCTAAGGTTTTTACTAGAGGATTGATTTGGATGCGAATTGCTTTTAACTTCTTAATTTTTTATTAAATTAAAACCAATTCTACTACCATTAAAATAAATGTTCTTAAATTTTCATATGGTAACTGGCCCTTCACCTATCAAGAGATAACAAACTAATTGATAGTGTCTATATAAAGGCTGATTTTTTAAAAGTTAAGTTTTTCAGACTGCTAGTACCAATGGGTTTGGCATCCAATTGTCATCTACTATAGTGAAAAGTTTTCAGTAAACTCTGCCATTTCATCATGGAAGGACAACAAACGAGCAACGATTGTAAATTGTAGAAATTTAAGTACATAACATTATCAAAATGCGTGCTCAACAATAGGGCCTTTGTTACTCTACATGGAATATTTTACGTGTTGATTTGGATTTGAAGGCCTATAAAATTCAACTTCTTTAAGGATTTATGCCGAATGACCAACGACAACGTCTAATTTTTGGTGAATGGACTTTGGAACAGCTGCATGAAAATCAGCTGTTTTATCGAAAAATTGTGTTTAGCGATGTTTTAAGGCCTCTTGATTTTTTTCTTGTGGGGTTATGTAAAGTCGTTAGTCTATGTAGACGGGCCGAACACGATTGAAGCCTTATGGGAAAACACAACACGCGTAATTCGTGGAACACAGGGTGAAATGCTCGAAAAAGTGACGCAAAATTGGACCTATCGAATGGAACGCTTGAAACGGAGTAGCAGACAACATTTACATAAAGTTATCTTCAAAACGTAAATGGCAAAAGCCAAATTATCGATTGCAATCAAAAAAATTATACAAGATGCAAAACGAGAGTTGTTTATCGATTTAAAAAAAACAACTATTAAAAAATCACGCTATAGTTGTTGAAGTAGATATTTATATCATAGAATGGATTCTCTATATTTTTTTGGAGATAGAGAGGCGTCATCTTTAGTAATTTTATATTATTGGTTTGAACGCACTAATCTCAGAAACCACTGGCCTGATTTAAAAAAATCTTTCAGTGTTGGATAGAACATTTATCGAGGAAGGCTAAAGTATTAGTGAAAAATATTGCAAAACGGGGGAAGCTTTTTTAAATTTCACGAGTACCAAATCGCGGGCAACAGCTAATTGTACATAAATATGCATTGATCTTTATAAGTTCCTTCTCAACACTATTGGGCGCGGAATTTCACCGTTTTAGGAGGGCACTTGATCTTCCAATGACAAGCTAAACAAGCCTGTTGGTATCTAAAAATATAATGACTCATTAGTGATCATAAATGATATTTAAAAGTGATTAAGACTTATTATTTTTAAACTATGTCACTTCTTTAAAAAACCATTCTCTCTATAATAAATATTATAATAATTATAATAAATTATAATAATTATAATAATTATAATAATTATTCCTCAGTTTTTCTATATGCACTGCTGGACAGCAGTGAATGAAAACAGAAAATCGATGCGACATCTTCATTATTTTGTTTTTAATCTTACAAAAACTTGTCAAATAAAATGAAAAAATAAGTAGGTACTGGAAGTATTAGAGAATATTAGGTACCGAATTTTTTTATTGTGGGTACACCTTTTCATAAATTTTTAAAACTACATATTAGGATTAATTAGCCTTATAGTGACAGTACCGAGGGCGGTCTTATCACTAAAACAATTTGTTACAAGATATCTTTGCGGATGGATCTACATAGACAGGTGCATAAATTATAAAAAGTAAAACATAAAAAATTGGCCAAGTGCGAGTCGGACTCGCACACGAAGGGTTCCGTACCATTATCTATGCAACATAAGGCAACGTTATTAGTATCGAGAAAGAAACGGTAAAAAAATCATGTTTGTTGTATGGGATGTTGCATGTTTAGTATTTGTTGTTATAGCGGCAATAGAAATACATCATCTGTGAAAATTCCAACTCTCTAGCTATCACCGTTCTTGAGATACAGCCTGGTGACAGACGGATGGACGGACGGACGGACGGACGGACGGACAGCGAAGTCTCAGTAATAGGGTCCCGTTTTTACCCTTTGGGTAAGGAACCCTAAAAATGATGTAAACAACACTCACCTTAGTCTTCACCAGTTTTGTATTTTCCTTGCACATTTTCGCCAACGCGTGATAATCTCCTCTGGCTGCACATAAAATCCATTGCTTTTGCTTCGAGTCTAAGGGATCTGTCTCGCTCTTTTGATCTAACTACAATACAAATATCTATTTAGTACCTACTCTTCTTATTCTTCCTGCTATTATCCCAAGCTGCTTGGGATCGGCGCAACACGTATTTTCCCTCTTTTATCGGCCGTCATAATTCGAACATCAACTCCTTTTCTTTCGTATCGTCTCTCATACTTTCTATCCATCTTGTATTCAGTCTTGCTCTCCTTCTCCAGCCATCAACATTCATATTCATCACCGTTTTGCTTAAATGCCCTTCATCCCTCCTCATTACGTACCTCATACCAACACAGACGGTTACCTTGCCAATTTTCTATTACTGGCGCCACTTTCATGCTTCCTCTTATTTACTCTATTTATTACCAGTACTATTAATATTTTTTTTAAATTATTGTATTGAAATGTTTTAAATACTTACAGAAACTCTATCTTCCTCGTCCACTCCCTGTTAACAAACAATTATCTTAATAAGTTAACGTTATAATTCAACATTGCATTTGACTACATTATTATAATTATTTTTTAAATGGACATTTCACGTAACGTCCTCTGGTCCCAAAGTAAGCTATATTTCTATGCTTGTGTTATCAGAATACGGATATAATACATAATATACTACTTTTCTTTTGTAAATACATACTTATAATACATACCTCGTGGTGTAGTGGTTCTGGTAACGGACTGCCGATCAAGAGGTCGCGGGTTCGATTCCCGCTCGGGACAATCATTTGTGTTCTTTTTCTAATTGTCATACAAATGTTTGTCCTGCGTCTGGGTGTTTCTATGTATTATAAGTATGTATTTACAAAAAAAAAGTAGTATATGTATTCTATCCGTATTCTGGTACCCATAACACAAGCATATAAGCTTAGCTTGGGACCAGAGGACGTTGTGTGAAATGTCCATGAATATTTATTTTTTATTTTATAGAACACACCCAGACGCAGTACAAACATTTGTATGACAATTATAGATATCACACAAATTACTGTCCCGAGCGGGAATCGAACCCGCAGCCTCGTGAACGGCAGTCCGTTACATGAACCACTAGACCACGAAGCGCGTCATATTATATATTTATTATATATTACTAGCTGACCCGGCAAACGTTGTTTTGCCATACTAAAAAAAAAGGTTTGAAAATAGATGTTGACCGATTCTCAGACCTACTGAATACGCATGTAAAATTTCGTAAAAATCGGTCAAACCATTTCGGAGGAGTACGGTAACTAACACTGTGACACGTGAATTTTATATATAAGAAGAAGATATACTTATTATATATTTATTTTATAAGCTTGTTCATTAATAGCAAACAATTTATTAAACAATGTACCTCAATGTACTTAATGTTTGAAAACAAAAGATTAGGATTATAAATAAAGACGATATTTACATACATAATAAATATCTTAACGACACATATAAATTAATCGGAACCTAATATTTCAAAATTAATAAATGAGTACTTATATTGTGAAAATAATATTTTGAATTAATGGTCAATAAATTCGAATTCTCCCGTCTTCAGGCTTGCGTTGGTAAATATTCTAACTAATATTGGTCACAATTAATGTTTATTTTAATAGTAATTAAAAACTTTATTGCATGTTAAATACAGTTCAATTTTGTTTAAAGTACACATGAAGTTATGACGTTTGCCGATCGTGGTTTAGGCGTGCGCTGCGCAGCATGGCCACTTTACCACCTGTCGTTACATATTTATGTCTACACTATTGGCCTCACTGTTTGGGACTTCGATATTGACAAGATAACATCCTTAATGTGATGTGTTTGATTTAATAATAAGATTTACTTGGCACACTTTTAAAATTTTAATGTATTAACAATTAAAATTAGCAATCAAACCTGTCTCAACATGGTAAATTAATATTTTATGAAGTAATCAAAGATCATCATTGAGCACTCCGGAAGAAGTCGATATATCTTTTTTTATTTTAAAAACATTTTACTTAATGTAATCTAGTCGTTTGGTTTGGTTATGGACAACACATTAATAAGCGAAACTGTATCACAAACTCGAAACTTCAAATAGCAATACAGAACTAAGAACCATAAGACGATATTTATGTGGAGAGATCAATAATATAAAACTTGTCTATACTGAACTCGATTATTCAGTTTCAGTACTCTTTGTTATTTCAAAATTAAGTTTTTAGCATATAACGTGCCGAAGCGCCAACTTCTTAACCTGCGAGGGTTCATAAAATGGGCCAGAGAGTTCGTCGTTCAGTAAATAGTGTAACACTATTTCAAAAAAATTATGAATGCAAACTAAATCAAGGATATAGGGATAGTCTCTGCCTACCTCCATAGGAAAAGTTGTGATGATAAAGATGGTGATCTACTTCTAACATCACTTACGCTTGGAATTTTCCTTCCTAGTAGTGTAGTACTTGTAAGGGATGTAGTGGATTGATGTAAAGCCAAAAGCAGACCTAAGAAAAGTTGGATAGATTGTGTGAAAGAGGATATTAAGAAGATGGATGGGAATTCACAGATGACGTTTTACAGAAGAGTATTTACGGAAAAGGCATAATGCACCGACTCCCAATAACTAGGAACAAAGACATCGATGATAAGAAGGTATTATAGTATTTTGGATTTTGGATTCTCCGTGTGGTGACGGATTAAGAATACAAGTGTCACCACCCCATCTCCTCCCAATGGTGCTGTAAAAATCAGCTAATGGATATTGCACACATAACATCCTCTGTGAGAGACGGAAAATTCGAAAATAAACCCTGTGTCAGAGCGGCACAGTAGACTATAATCCCTCCCAAAGTGGAGGAGGCCCGTGCCCAACAGTGGGACGTAAATGGGTTGGAGAGAGAGTAGTACTTTGGAATAGTAAAAATTAAAATAAAAAAAATTCATCATATTACCGCGCATCGTATATTCAAAGAAATATAATATGACCGAATTTATGTCAGGTTATCAAAGTTTAATCTTATCGCGTATATTGATCATAGTCTGAATCAATTTTGATGAATCACAGGCAAAGTGTAAACAGAACAAATCTGAACTTAAAGGTTAGCTTTGGAGGTCAAAATATTTTCTATTGTGACCTCCAAAGTATTTCATTCAATACTTTTTGTTGGTATGTATCAATATCATTATGAGAAAATATGTAATATTAAATTATACCAATTTTGAGTCTTGTTTTGGACTGTATAGTATTTTAGTTATACACGCAAAATGAATTATAGGTCAGAAAATATTTAAACGAGAATTTTGCCGTCAAGTTCTGTAGCTATATTTTACTGTTTCTTCCTATATAGCAGGTAAGCCGTGTTGTAAGTTAAATACAGGTGTTATAATCATGGTCATGAGACGAGTTCATTGCTAAGAGAATACTTGAAAGTTTCTAAAAAGGTGTGTGTCTAATCAAGTACAATAAATTAAGAGAAATGCTGTTTAAATCTGGCCGTCATAACTGATATTAATGTAAGTAAATTGAAAAGTAAGCTCGCCAGTTAGTCGCCAATGGGCTCCAAGCGTGCATGGCTCTTGCCTCGCCGTAGGACGCCATAAGCCTCGCGTTGTTCGCGCTGGGTCGCATTATAGTGGCGACGACGGCACCACATTACGATCGATACACGTCACAACCTTGTATTTTTCAACTTTATTAAAATAAATTATGTATATGTATGCTTAGAAAGAAATAACTACACATCAAAAATCCTAATAAAACAACAATTACATGATTTAGATATAATCCTAAGGCGACAACAGTTTAATGGTTGTGGTAGATATAAAGACGGTCAACTGAGGGTAAAACTGCTTTTCAAAAGTTTTATGTCTATTACAACGAAACTCTAATAAGAATAAACCCCTCTTTTTGTTGTTAACAGATACAGCAGGTAACGTCTGAAACTGTTATACCAATTACCAAATAGTTGTCAGTACCTTGGTATAAAAACAGGCAGTCAAGAGTGGTGCAGACTCCAGAGTTCCGTAATTAATAGATTGAACCTAAACACACTTTATTTGCATAAAAATAATACTTAAACAAAATGAATTTTGTATTAGTAAATTATTTTATTTATTTATACTTTATTGTACACCAATTACATTAAATTTACATTAAAAAGATATATAATTGTAAGAACTCGTACAATGGGCGGCCTT
This sequence comes from Orgyia antiqua, assembly GCA_916999025.1. Classification (NCBI taxonomy): domain Eukaryota; kingdom Metazoa; phylum Arthropoda; class Insecta; order Lepidoptera; family Erebidae; genus Orgyia; species Orgyia antiqua. Next base: position 13,499,204 of record OU779863.1, on the reverse strand, counting down.
ATCGCTTAAAGCGATTCCTTCTAGCCAACCTTTGGATGAATCTAATATGACAAGACAAATTGGTAGTCTCTGGTGCACTTAGGTAATAAATACACGACAAAAATATAAACAAATACTATTTTAACATAAATATATACACAAATTTACATAAAAATACATAAACTACATATTAATATATCATACATAAATACTAAAAATATACACAATAATTACTAGTACATATTGTTCACGCCAAAGTGATGAGCCCCCGCTCACTTCTAAGGGGGTCATACGCAGAGCAATACGTAACCTCTGCCCTTTGGAAGATGACCACATCTCAAAACCCTAAGAATTTTGAGGGCGGGGAGGATGTTCACGCCAAAGTGATGAGCGGGGGCCCTTCAAGTGCTTCGACGATGTTTGTTTTTTAATATAAGGATATAAGTGTTTTAGTTTTAAGATCCTGCATGCCGTCAGTGCGCCTTGAGACGCGGTTTTGTACGGACGACAATTTAATATTGTAAACCACATTACAGTTCATTAAATACAGTGCAAAAACTTCGTAAATTGTCTCAATTCAGTCTTATCCCATCAACGTGAAGACCGGCGCATTCACATATTAAGAAATTAATCTTCCGATTTTTTGATAACAGCTAAAAGCAGATCTATAGTATGAGCCCATAAAGGAATGTATCTACAATCTTTCACAATGGTAATTATGATTATAGCATCATGATTGTATGGTAGACGGTATGTTACGCATTCTTTCTCTTATCATTGAATAGTTGACGGCTAATTCATTCGATCCTATTTACCATCAGTTCGACAAGGCTCGTTAAGTGGCATCCGTGTTGTTGATGGCCGCAAGTGATTCTCAGCCCGAATAGCAACAGAACAATGAAATCGGTCATATTTTCCTGCCGACTTGCAACAGACCGTGCCATGTTATCATTCTCATCAAGCATAACGCTTGCATTTATTCGAAATGTTGATCACATAACTCTCATTTGAAGCTACAAATAAGTATAACAAATAAGCTCGTTTAATTCATCTAAATTTCTGACAAACTTTTTCGTCCATTTTGTAACATGCAACTTCAAAAATTTCCGTTTCTATTTTTCCCTGTCAACAACAATACGTTTGACCAAAGCTGAACCAACTTGTATAAGGATAGATTGCAACTGAATTCTAATATTTACCTATCGAACAAATATTTTTAACACCGTTTTGTGAACTTAAGACTTTTAAGGTGTAAACAAATACACTCTTTACTTTTAGAAGTCGGTTACAAAAATGACCATAAATATCGCGACTAAATCTATAAACATAAAAAGTTATTAGAAATGCTTACTTATGTATTACACATACATAACACGAGCAAAACCTAACTGGCAAACGTGGTCACCCGCAAAGCACGAATGACCTTTTTAACGCTTTCATGACAATCGTGCGTGTAATAACCACACGATTACTTGACGATTGTTATTTGAACATAGGTCACGATTCACTAATATGTACACTGAATAATAATGATAACATTGAAATCATCGGACTATTACTACCTAAACAGTTGTTTAAATTGGAATAGGTAGTTACCTATTCCTACATTAGTTTTATGAAATAATGGACTCGTTGAGACTATAATGCGTCTAATAAGCGTGTAGTCAGGATACGGGAGGGATTTTTAAATCTGAGCTTCACTTGTGGAGTTTTAGGTCAAATTAAAAATAGTTTAAAAAAACTAAAAAACACGCTTTATTTAATCGAATTATTGATTGTCATCGGTCTTTGAAAGGTGTGCAAAATTTGAATAGAATCTGACCGTTTAAAGTGGGTCAAAATAGCGTCCAAAGGAGTCGGTTACAAACATACAAACAAACATACAAGTGAAGCTAATATAAAGCGTGTAAAAACTAAAAAACACGCTTTATTTAATCGAATTATTGCATTGTCGTCTGTCTTTGACAGGTGTGCAAAATTTGAATACAATCTGACCGTTTAAAGTGGGTCAAAATAGCGTCCAAAGGAGTCGGTTACAAACATACAAACAAACATACAAGTGAAGCTAATATAAAGCGTGTAAAAAGCACCAACTTTGTAGACAACAGCAGTGTAACTTTTTTTGGTAATTTACCTATTAGATCAATATAATAAAAAGTAACAATTGACCTTTTATACCTTTTTAATCGACATAAACATATATGGCGTTTTACATATTCAAAAACGACGCAGCCTTATCGATTAAGACCTAAGCAATGTTAAGCACAATTTTGTGAGTGAAATTAAAACAGATTAATAAACAGATTTTTATATGAATTATGCTAATACTTCAACCAGTCGTTGTAACTTGTGACGTAGTGAAGAAAACACAAACACAAACATAGTAAAATTATAATATTTTTGAAAATGCTTTCGGCATGTACATTACCCAGTATACCTCTACAGGTGACATAATGCGACCTCTCTACCTTTTAATAGGTTACAATGTAAAGGATGCTGTACAAAGCAATTGTAAAGTCCATTAGGCGTACGGGGGCGGTAGCTAATATTTGTCATTAGAAGCCGTTGTTATTTTGTGTTTCGTAGGCTCCCCTCATATTTAGGGGTTGCCCCGTTTGTATCCCAAATTATTATTATATATTTTTCCACTCGCAGCAACATTGCCATGTCAGTTGTTCACAAAATAAACCCTTAGGGTAGGTGCCTTTCAGGACTGAACTATTTTTGGTAACTTTCAAGATTTAGATAACACTAATTTATAAAAGAATTCGCTGAACATTTTATAACATAAGTGTCGGTACCTAATATCATGTTCTTTTTTTGGTATCCCGGTGTGATCATATAATTATTATCGATAATAATCACATTCGACATCATTCTAACCGCCAAAGGGCCATGACGAAGGTTTTACAATTCAATTAGCTGCACCAGGTGTCGATGGACAGGAAACTTTAACCCTTAACGGAACAATTTAATATTCAAGAGTTTAAAGAGTTAGTAATCATATTTATACTTAGTTGATCGATTTAAACTGATTAGTTATTAAGTTTTGAAATTATTGGAGTTTTGTTTCCTTGGATCGCAATTCTTATCTTTTGTCTTTATATTATATGGTACTATCTAGTATTTTTAGAACTATAACATTTAATAGAATAACAACTACGCGAATCAAAGTCTCAAAATAACCCACCATACACGTAAACGATTCGGTTTCACAATGGATATAAGAGTGCCACCGGAGGCGGTAAACGCAACACGATTTTGTATTCTATTCAATCTGTACCTACACAATAAATAAGGACAAATGTAGAAAAAATCGAAGATATGGATTGATCATCTATACTATAATATTATAAAGCTGAAGAGTTTGTTTGAACGCGCTAAACTCAGGAACTACCGGTCCGATTTGAAAAATTGTTTCAGTTTTCGATAGTACATTTATCGAATAACACCAAAAGGAGTGAAGCATCAATAGGAAATGTTGCAAAAGCAGGCAAAATTTTCCAAATTCCACTCGTCGTGATGTCGCGAGCAACAGCTAGATTATAATATTAGGATAGTAAAAACCCGATGAATGAGCATTTTGCTACATAGACAGTAGGAGCGATTATGTCTTGGTCTGTCTGGTAAAAGACCCTCAAGGAATATTATAACCCAGCAGCCCTCTATTACACTTTGTTGTAACTAATAATTGCCTACTAGCTACTTCAGGAGCTCGTCTAATAACGAGTTATTTAAGTCGTGGCTACATAAGAAATATCTTGAACTTCTTTTGTTTTATTTATAAGCTTCAGAGTGCAATGTAAGTTGCGTTTATAAAAGACAGTTTGAGTCACGTTTTAGGGTTCGATATTAAAAGGTGAAACCTGTTACTGCGATATTGCTGTCCACGTTTTCACCACGTTATCTATAAAAATATGAAAATATTACAAATAATGTTAGCTAGTATATCAGTTGATGCCATCACAACAAATACTCATCATCATTCTCCTGTCCCTATCTCTTTATTTGAGGTCGGAAACTTAACGAATTGTTATATTAAGATAATACCTAACGGTACAGAGCCCTTCGCGTGTGAACCCCACTCGTACTTGACCGGTTTTTACACAAAATTGAAACTCTTAATTATTTCCCTAACTATTGTAAGATAGGTAGTTTACTGAAAATATTACGCTAATGTAGTAGAAAGTATTTTTTAGTAGAAATAAGAAACTTATATCTCATTCTTCCTTTCAGATCTTAAGAGTATTAATTCTATAGGAGTTGGCATTTTCTATCGACCCCTGCTGAAAAAGATAAGAGACCGATTTTATACGGTGCGTACATAGCACCCAATAAAATTACCTTAATATTTGTGTGTATTACCACGACACCGCAATGACGTGCGGAAGTGTCTCACCTACTCCTAATGGTTTAATACTTTAAGATCCATAATCAAGGTGATGTAGCGAAATTATGTTTCGTTATATTTTATTAGTTATAGAAAGTGTTACAAATTACCTGCGCAATTATGGTATTCAAATAAATTACAACGAATATAATTACAATAGGGAAACCTATATAAACATTCAGTAGTCAGTCATTTGAACATACCAAGAAAGGAATGCTTTTGAAAAATAATATAGATCGAAAATGTTACTCTGAGTGTTGTTTATGAGTCCTTCTCATTTTCTTTATTTGAACGAGCTAATCTGAGTAACCACTGTGTCGAATAAAAAGATTCTTTCGCCGTTGGAAAATTCATTTATCGATAAAAGCCTATAACATCGCGCTGTGATAAATAGGAGCGAAACATTTGTGAAAAATGATGCAAAAACGAGGAACATTTTCTAAATATCACGCGTACAGAGACGCGGGCTACAGATAGTATATAAATATATTATAGCTATTACGTATAGCTCTTCTATCTCACGAAGTCCGTAGTTTGTTGGCTGGAGGAAGTTTGTTTTCGTTGTGTGTGTAACGTGTACCGATGAGGGTGCATTTGTGCGTGAACGCAAGGAGCGTCAGCACGGAAATCTTATTTGACCAATAAATATATTTTTAGTACTTTTAAAAAATTTACATTTATTTAAAATTTGAAGGTATAATTACGTGTATTAAATAAAAGACAATTGTAAAAAAAATAAAGGAAAACATATTTAATCACTGTCTGATGACGATTAAAAATCTGATTCGCTAATATCAAAGTCATCTTGCAAATCAATTGTAAATTCAAAGTCCAGATTGAAATATTTCAAATACTCATTTTCAAATCTTTTCCACGTTTAATTTCCATGCTGACGCTACTCTGCGGTACAATCTGGTACAAACCTAAGACGCACACTAAAGCATTGTATACATGCACGCCTGACAACATTCATAACCAAACGGACTTCGTGAGATAGAAGAGCTATACGTAATATAGGCTAATATTCACAATATTATTTAAATATTCAACAACAATCTAATAAAAAATAAATAAAAATCTAATAAATAGTAGACATAAAATTTATTATATTTTAAAAATATGGGTATCAAAATGGTAATAAAGTAGAAATATTATCCTTGTGGTGACAGATTAAGAAAAGTCAACACTCCTTTTCCTTTCCAGGGTGTTGTAAAAACCGGCTAAAGGAATAGTATACAAATGACATCATCTATCGAACATGGACAACAACACCCTAACAGATGCAGTCAACATGGCATGGTAAACCAGAATTCCTCCCAAAGTTGATTGCCTACATTTTAATTTGCTGGAGATATAAAAGGAATCACAATCAATTATGTAAAAGATCCTTAATATGTTTTATAAAACAAATTTACTATAAAAAAGATAAACAAAAAGAAAAATAAAATTATCTATCTACCCTAATCAATAGTTTTCAGCCAATTACTCGGTAATTGATAACTATTGCATTTTTTTTAGGTATTGATGTCTATTATATAAAAATCCTTATAGGTCTGTTCCAGTGTTTGTTTATAGCACATATTTATGTATAGTTTGCTTATTGGCATAGATGAAAAAACATATTTCATTTCCAAACACTTCACTTTATCTATTTGAATAAAACTAGTTACTGTTTAGGTATTCCTTCACATGACATACAACAAACTACCTTTGTTTTTGAGACTTTTTAGCTACCATGAGCATAGTTCAGTTGACTGTCTTAAAGAGAGGAGACTAAGATCAGTTGTTATAGAGAACAAAAACATCAGAATAGGTTATTATAACAAAAATAAATGTATCATAAATAAGTTTAGCTTGGGACCAGAGGATGTTGTGTAAAATGTCCCTGAATATTTATTTATTTATTTATTTAGTATAATCCGTAAAAATCTGCTTATTTAAAATGAATTTTATTTTTCACCACCTGTGCCCTGCAGTATTATTAGCATTCTGACTAGAACTTCACTTGCCTATAACCCAGGGGTATAAAAAGATGTTGAACTCTACTCAGACCTAACTGATATGCACTGTTTAATAAATGACTATCTTAAGGGCCTACATCAATATTATCGTATATCATCGCCGACACATACATATTAACACAGCCAGTAGGCACAGAAAATGAAGAATTAGGGATACTTTTCCTATTTACTCAAAATCTACTAAATATATTTTAATTCTGATTTACGTGTTTCTATATATAATAGTTACTTATGTTTTTAAAGTTATTTCATTAGTTAATACGCGATAATAGACCGACAAATGAAAAAAATCAAAAATTAGAGAGGTTGTTTCGCTAAGATTTTCTATCAAGAAAACTTTTTTCAATCGCGTTTCTGAGTTTATGCGATCCTAGATCATATATTGAAAAAACATATACTTAAAAATTAGAGCTCTAGCCATTCAATCTAAAGAAACAATGAAAACTTCGTACGTAGAAAAATGCACAAAGCTATTTTGGTATCCTCTTAATAAATAACCACAATATTAATACAAAAAATATAAAACAAACCAAAAAACCAGGGAGATTTTTGTCTGTTCTTCTTCATAAGATTTAATTTTGAAACAGACACAGTTATTAGTTAGGACTTTTTAAGATCTTTTACAGATTCCAATTACTTAGATATTTTTTTTTGAGTTCGTCTTTTGACTTTAACCGTGTAATCTATGAACTTTATGGGTATGCTAGTTTAGACAGTAAAGAAAAATTAAGAGTCACAATGTTTAAGAATACAGCTAGATAAAACACAGAAGACTTACCTGTGAACTTAAGTTTCCACCAACTTTATTGCTCTTTAACACATCACTCTCTGAAGCCATCCTATTAAACATCTGCTTCCTTTCTTTCACAGATATAGTCTGTTCGCTATCAACTAACATAGTCTCACTCCTTGAAGATGTTAAAGTCGGTGACATTGCAGCATTCAACTCGGACATATCCTCATTAGGAATAGATGACCTTTGACCTTGTATGGTAGTTATACTCGACCTCTTTTCAGATGATTTACGTCTAGGATGAACTTTAGGTGGAATATCATCACTCGGCACTGTAGAAAGACTCTCCTTTGATTCAGTATGTGTCTGATACTCATTATCCATAGCTTGTGTTTGGTCTTGTATAAGATTCGTCAATATACTAAAGTCTTGATTAAGTTGTAATGGTAACGGAGGCCGTTCTGGAGGAACTAAATCAGCTTCATTGTCTTCTACAGGCTCAGCAACATTTGTAACTATATCAGGTGTTTTGACACTGACATCCTCAATTTCTTTATCACTATTTACCATATATTTCTTTTTCAGTATCAGCCATTTTTCATTATTTTGATTTTTTATGTTAGCTAATGCATTTACATGTTTCTTAAAAGTACTTCTAGCTTCATCTATAAACAATATTTATCAAGATTGTAAAAATGTTAAAAGAATATTAAATTTTCTACGTAATAGTATTACAAACCTCGCATATCAGGATTCATTAAAAATACTTTGAAATGTTTTACTAACTCATGATTAGTAACTTTGCCGTTATGTGCTAACATAAACTTCAATATTTCGTCAAAACTTAACTCTGTAGGTGGTGACATTGTGTTTATTTTCAATATAAATATACCACAAGGAAACTTTGTGAATTTAGTGTAGTTATTTATGTTATTAGCACAGTAAATTTATTTAACTCAAGTCTTACAAACAAATTGCAAGAAATAGAAAACGTCAAAAAATGGTCAAGTGCGCACTGTTTTTAAGTTGACAATTATTTACGTTCCGTATTGCGCAGCTTCATGATTCATGATGCATGTTTTAAGAAATTATTTTTTATTGTACATTAAATCAAGAAGTACGTGCCCCTAAAATTAAAATCAATATTTTAATTTTAGGGGCACGTATTTCTTGATTTATGAAAGTACAAAGCTTGTATTCTTATGACTTTATTTTACTAGTAAAACAATATCTACACCACTAAATGCTACTCCATTTTGTATAATCTCGCAACTAAACTGTTAGCACTTTCGAAATAAGCCTTAGAGTAATAAATTAACAGGAGCTGTTACACATACCGTTTTCTTTGATAAATATATTGTTACGTCAGCGGGGAGCCGAGGTAACGCACACGAACAGTTTATCGTCATTTTATTGGTCGCTACGCACACAAAGCCCAAAATCGCTTCGTCACGCGCACTAAGACGTGACTATGTCCGTACACAATGACTATGATCATTGTTCTCGTACTTTTTTAGACGGGGTCGCCCTAAAATGTCAAATGTTGGATTATTGCACTAAAAAATACAAGCAGAGCTGGTTATTAGACCAAAATGTAAGATCAAATAATTTATAACGTTGTCGTTTTAGAAGTGCCTACAAATACATAATCACACTGTCACTCACGTTCTTTTCCTCACTCTTTTCCTCACTTTCTAGCACTCCTAAACTTTGATTGTTCATGTTTCATTATGTGAACTAGTTTTAACTTAGTTTTTCAGAAATCTAAAATAACCGCAGTTATAGAACGGAACCGCACCGTGTGACCGGTGCGGTGTCACTCACAAACGACTGTTACAGTTATTTTTATGACCGCTAAATGCAGTTATTTATGTCATTTAGAGTAGATAGAGGAACTAAAAGAGAATAGTTGTTCATACGAAGTCTTTCAGAACGTCATCGAGCTGTTTAATTAATATTATAATATTGTCACCAAAGTTACAGAAAACCATTATTTTTCCTTAACTGTACTTGAAGCTGCATTAGTTTAGATGCCAAGCACCAATGAATGAAACTGGAGTCCTTTCCCTTTCCCAGCAATTAAAGACCCACTGTTGAGCACGGGCCTTCTCTACTTTAAACGGGTACCTTGTCCGTAGCTGCCCTGGGATGGAAGTGGAGTAGTGACACTTATCTGTTACCGGACGGATAATGCCTTTTAATTTCTTCTCCAATTCATTTGTTATTTTCAGGGAAGATATATATAATATATATATAATAATATTCATGGACATTTCACACGTCTCTATACCACGTTTCTATACCACGTCTCTAGTAGGCGTGGGTATTGGATACGTAGATATTATTATATTTCTAATAATAAAAGGAACATCTATTAAATGTTTCTCGGTCTTTTGCTATAAAATTACCTCAGTGAGCTATGCGTAAGATAAGGCATATATTAATATAGGCAAGTGTATTTTTCTTTTTAGGCGTTATTTAATCGAAATCGCATGTATACTAATAATATAATATTATAAAGCTAAAGGGTTCGTTTGTTTGTTTGATTAATCACGCTAATCTCAGGAACCATCAATACGATTTGAAAAATTCTTCGTTGGATAAATTTATCGAGGAAGGATATAGGTTACGTAACTTCGACGCTTCGACCACGGCCCCAAGTCTGCTAATATAATGTTGTCACAATGACAGCACAATGGCACCATTATGGCGCCATAGTGACATCATCTGTGACAAAAAATCAATTTTGGTGTCATAATGACGTCATAATGGCGTCAGTGACTGACCATTAAAACAACATTGTAATATGATTGTAATACGATTGTAATATGATTGTAATACGATGTAATATAATTGTAATATGATTGTAATATGATTGTAATATGATTGTAATATGATTGCAATATGATTGTAATATGATGGTAATATGATTGTAATAGCAGAATTAGCAGACTTGGCCCCCACTAGAAGCGAAGTATTAGTGATAAATGTTGGAAAAATTTCTAAATTCCACACGTAGCTCTTAGGTAGGAATCACGTGTGGTGACGGACTAAGAATACAAGTGTCACCACCTCATGTTCTCCCCATTGAGCTGTAAAAGATAAGGATAAGGGATATTGCAGGTACACAGATTACACCCTCTGTAAGAGAAATCTAGTTCTTAGTCCAATCTGTTCATGTAAATGTTTAGTTATTAAGGTGTTTGTATTAACAAAAATCACTTAAAATAATGAGACATTCCCAACTCTGTCATCCTATCTATCCAGCATTACTTTGTTCGTCTGCTATTAGATAAACTACCGCCAAAGCTTGCTGTCCTGCAAAACTCTGACTTCCTTAATACATTAATTATTACCTAGTGATGATTATTACTTAATACCGAAGAGTTTCAGCATAACAACCAAGTTTGGTCATTATTAAAAGCGTACGTACCTATAACATAGTTAAACACTTACGACGAACAAAGTTTCAGAAGACCGTACAAGCGGCCAATTAAAAGTTAAATGTCTAATTCTTGTTAGTCGCGGGAAGTTTACAACTAGTGGATATATAGTTAAATTGAAAGTTCTTCAATGTTACGTATAGGTAGGACATGATCCCGCGATAGCACAGAACATCCCAAATAGATTCCGCTTTCAAAGCGATCAACGCACACTGAACGTATGCGCTTTTCTAGCTTAATATTATATCGAATAAATAATGCGAGAATACAGCGAGAGTGCGTTGATCGACAAGACGCGTTTTCATGCACTAACGAGTGTATGAAAAATAAACTACAAAACTTATTATTTACTGTGTTTAAATTAATCAAACAAAAATGATTTCGATGGACCCTAGGTAAAGTATCGAATTTATTAAATTACATATTTTTATTATTACTGTTTTGACCTATCAATAGGCGTAAGTTTATGATACTTGACGTTTACAAATTTTTCAAAAAGTCATTGCATACGTGTGTTTACAGAGTTATTTTATCGAAACGCAATATTATTTTCGTCGTACAGCATCGAATGTTAAGTTTAAATCGCTCTCCTGAAAAGTAACGTCTTTTAATTTCGGTACCTAGGACCATCGATTTATTTATAATTATATAGCAAATTTCAAAATATTATATTATACGATACCAATTAGACTAAAGATCATCGGGTAGCACGATGTTTTCCTGGGATACCTGTACTAATCTAGTCCATGAGACAAAGTGTAATGAAATTATTGTAAAGCATTGATAACATTAATACCTCGCAATCCGCACTTTCCTCCAACGTTGGTACGTTTAGGCCCTAACAGAACTCTTGCAATGCAATTTCTATTGGGGTGATCTGTGCTCCCAGACTTGATGGACCTCACTAAATTTCAAGCAGGATAATCAAAAAGTTTGCTGTGTAAATAATTTAGATAACTAACGAAAATAGCATAGTAAATTGCCACATCGATATTTAGCCTTAAAATTTCATGTTTGGGGTCAATGATCTAAGGGTAAATATTGTGAATTGAATGCGGTGTTTAGTGTATAATATAATACCAATATTTTAGTGCTGTAGAGTTTGTATGTCAGTTTGTATGTTTGAACGCGCTTATCTCAGGAGCTACTGGTTCGAAGTTAAAAAATCTTTTTGTGTTGGATAGTCCATTTATCGAGGAAGACTATAGGCGCTATTACATCACCCGATCTATAGGAGCTAAGCATTAGTGTAACATGTTGCAAAAACGGGGAAAATTCTCTGTATTCCACGCGTACGAGGTCGCGTGCAACAGGTAGCTATAGATGTGTTTGTACAGTAAAAGTAAAGTAAAATACTCTTTATTGTACACCAAATAGTTTTACAAAACTTACTAACTAAACTTAAACTTATAATAGGTAGGTACAATGGGCGGTCTTATCGCGGGCTGCGATCTCTACCAGACAACCTTAAGATGGACATGGCTGAGACAGAATAGGTGACTTGTGGTGTACTTTAATAGTTACTTAGAAGGAAGAGTGAAAATACTAGCAAAAGCAATATAAATACATATATTACATACTTATAAATAGACCTACTTAGATACATTATCTGCATACATACATAATAATATACATACATACACATAAATACATATACCTACAAATACATAACGATGTTCACATGGATCTCTCTCTCTCTCAACGAACTTTTTGAATGATGTTAAGGTTTGAGCCTTCCTTACCGTCAATGGTAAGGCATTCCATAGCCGGGCCGCTTCTATTGTGAAAGATTTGCTGAAGAAGCTCGTGGAGTGTGATACTACAGTCAACGTTAAGTTTTCCGTTGTTAGTAGTTATGATAGAGAGAGAGCGGCACTTAAAACGACTTACCTACAATAGAAATAAAAATTAATCAAAATAATAAATTTTAATTTGTTTTATAATGTACATATTTTTATATTTAACTAGCTGACCCGGCAAACGTTGTTTTGCCATAGTAAAAAAAAAAGTTTTGAAAAATAGATGTTGGCCGATTCTCAGACCTATTCAAAATTGGTCAAGCCGTTTCGGAGGAGTACGGTAACTAACACTGTGACACGTGAATTTTATATATTAGATTGTTTAAAGATTTCCTTTTTGCAAATAAATAATTTTGAGTAAAAAAAAAAACAAAATAAATATTTGTAATTAATAATTTCTTTATACTTGTAAATTTAATAATAACCAAATGTTGCGTATTGTCTTTTAATGTTGGCAACACACCTTTTTTTGCTAAATTGAAGAGAAAAATTTTGTATGGTGAATATTGTTGACACGTGACAACGTATGAGTCCTACGCAAGGTTCTGCAAGACTGAAAAGTCTCTAAAACGTCAGTGAGACGCTTTAAGAACAGCCTACATTTTCTAATAACCACATGAAACCTATATTTTACGTCAGTATGTAGTTATGTTTATATACATTTCAAAGTACCTATAATTTAATAAGAATATATTATATACGTAATGTATTACATTGTAAACAGGTTTTCGATGCTCTATTGAAAATTCTATGTTGTTGATTTTATATAATAATGTTTAAAATAGTAAATAAAAATATTAATCACCATTGAAACCCCTATTAACCAAAACAAACACCTGCCGCACTCACAAAGAAAAACTTGTATGCGTGTACTCATTGCGAGCAGCATTATACGCATATACGAGTATTTTTATAATGATTACTAGCTGACCCGGCAAGCGTTGTTTAAATGTTAGGGGTGGACCACACTTAACATTTAGGGAGATGAAAAATAGATGTTGTCCGAATCTTAGACCTACTGAATATGCATGTAAAATTTCATAAAAATCGGCTAAGCCGTTTCGGAGGAGTACGGTAACTAACACTGTGACACGTACATTTTATATATAAGGTGAAAGTACAAACTAGAGACCTACAAGTAGAAACTATTTAGCGAATAAAGTTACAAAAGTTGAGATCCGTGTGGTGATAGATTAATAATACAAGTATCACCACTCCTTTTCTTCCCCAGGGTGCTGTGATAACTACTGTAAGGAAGAAGCAGTGAATACTTCCTGTATGAAAGTCGGAAAACTCTTTGCCTTTTCTCTTTGGTCAGCGCTACTTAAATAGACTAATTAGCATTCAAAGTTATGTGTTATTTAATAATGTTAGTTTTATAGTAAGTGGTTACTTACTAACGTTTCAGAACTACTTATTATTGAAATCTATTCTAATTTTTGAAAATTTTTTTTTTATCCTTATATACCTACCTACTATTTTAAACCTCTCCTGTTGTAATATTTGCAATCGTCATCCTCCTCCTACCCTCATTTCACTACTTGGTAGTATAATTAAATTAAAATTGTTACTCTTGTGATAACCGCAGTAATGTTGTTAGTACCTATATTAATTATGATCAGTAGTTTGTAGTAGGTACTTTATAGATATCCGTGTCAACACTCATAGGCCCCATTTGAAAATCAGCGGTAGGTCCTTGCGACCTAATATATACTGAAATGGAAGCCTATTTGCTGTTGTGGCACAATATACTTATAACGTAAGCATGTTGTTATTTAGATTCATCTTCTTCTGAGACTATGTAGTATATTTTTATAAGTATATGGATTGTGATTTACTGTATCTATTTTATTTTTTAAGAACTGTATATTGTGTAACTAATGCAGCAAATAAAACGTTCTTTCTTTCAAAGTAGTCCTCTACTTTGAAAGAAAGAATGTTTTATTTTTTTTTACGTTTTAACTATTTAACTTTCCACTATTGGGCTCTGTTCTCCTGAATAGAGCCCAATAGTGGAAAGTTAATGGGCGGAAGAGAAGGAAAGAAACAGCATTATTGACTGACTGACTCGCTAACGAATCTATCAAAACTTAGCTGAAACTAATGAAGGTAATCTAAACATAAAAGGATAAAGTTGAATCTTTTCATGAAAATTTCTTTTACTGGACGAGCTATAGATAGAATTTTCACAAGCTCGACTTTGGATGGTTTTAAATTTACCTACGCGATTAGAACTCATATTTTTTTTGTAATATTACCGGGACTATAATCATGTTAACTTTTGTTAAAAAGGTTTAATACTTTCGCTCCCGACGTTTCACAGTGGTCACGGGATGACTGGGAGTCCAGGGGAAAGTATGAAAGTTCGTTATTCTTGCATGTAGTGTAGAGTATTAATAATAATTGTAGAGTAATGAACGTTTAAGTAATACATGTTTAACAGTTTTTAATCTACTTCGAGAGAGGAAATTATTAAAAATCAATACTTAACTAAGCGTGGAAAAGAGGGTTTAATATTTTGAACTTTTCAAAGATTTTATATCAACGTTCATAGTTTTCAAAAACTTTGTTTCAGTTTTGAAAAACTTTGTTTGAACAGACTAAGCTGCGCTCAAAAACCTAGTCTACATTAAAAGAGCGAGTTGAATAAATAAATATCAAATATCAGCTTAAACTAATTCAATTTCTTTCAATTGAAATTTATTGGTAGAGATTATTGTTTAATTTAAGGAAGTGTCTATTAATACGATTATCGTACATATTATTAATTATTTTTATTTTTTTATTATTAAATTTATTACTAAGAATTTTTTTCGTGAAAAAAGTGAAAATCTTTTTCGACACTGTCCACGGAGCAGAAGATTAACTAAGGAGCAAAAGGAAAAAATTGCGGAGTTATTAGATCTCGAAGCTAACCGAGTGAAGTTTAGGGTTTTTTTTTTCGAAAACCTTATTTTATTTAATTTCTGAAGTTATATGAAACGTAATTCGTACAAATAATAAAGTAGTCGTATAAATAATTATTTTTTATTCATACGATTGTCGTGCGATTATCAACAGCCTTAATTTAAACAAAATTTTCGTCTCATAAAGACAGATAGGTACTTAGTTTTCGATTTTGACTTAGATGATTCTAACAGCATACATGGAAGGAAATTAATGGTGATATAATACATACGGTACGTAAGCTCAGTCACCGTATGCTGTTCAAATAATATGGGCATTTCGTATTGCAATTTCGTCAAAGTTTATATGAATAAATAAAATGTCATAACTGCGACAAACTACTGAGTATTGGGTAAACGTAACTTCTTTTAAATTGGTTGTGTTACTCCGATCTTAAGCTTTATCGGGGACCAACGGGTACAGTGAACCTCCTTTGAGTCTTTTTCTTCAATGAGAGCAGTAAATTAATAGGTTTATATTGACTAACAAAGCATTCCACTAAACATTTAGAATTTTTTAAAATTTGTCATTTATAAATTGAAATGACGTGCTAGATTTATTGTCCTACTAAAAAATTTTCTTTCCCCTGTTGTTAATGTCGAGCGTAGCTCTTGAGTCTGATTCAAAATATTTTCTAGAAGTACCTCTTATATTCAAATAAATACATAATAATATAAATTTAAATTATATAAATAAAATAAATATATTTAAATTAACATGAAAGATTTAGATAAAAATCTTTTATTTGTGATAATACAGTTCTATTTTTATCATGAATAGATATGTATATAAGGTATTAATTTAAATAGCAGATAACGTTCTTCCATTGACAGTGATTATGCGAATAATTTATTCATTTACAAAATATTTCCTTTTATGGAAATTTTAGTTCGAAGTTGATTGTAATGGGCGCAATTTTTAAACTATTTGTTGTCATTAATAAGGTAATAGAATATAAAATCATTTTTTTTGGTGATGATGATCATTCTGACTGAGCTGGTGAACAGAAGCCAGTATAGCTTCGGCCATGTTGTGGCCGTGGATAGTCGGTGGGAAATCGCAGCCGCCCATGGGAGGCGTGCAGCGTCAGGCTAAGCGAGCGGGACGGTTAAATTCGGGTGGAGGAGGCGTGAGTGAGAGGAGCTCAAGGCGGCGCGACGCAGAGGGCGTACGAGCTCGCGAAGCGCCACGCACTCCTGTTCCGGTCGCGACGACGGGCGGCCGGGAACCCGCGTCTCGCAATACTGACCCCGCATACGCTGCTAACACTGACTTTTCTCCTAGTACGTTTTTTGAATGCGCGCCGGTAACAGCGGGCACGTGATACGCCTGCGGCCGCAGCTGTTTTTTTCTCTTTCGCTCGACTTGGTGACAGCCGAGTGTCGCGTGAGATCTCGACCATTTCCCGCCACTTCCAATAGCTAGCTGAGGAAAAGTAAAAAGTAGAGCCGCGAAAGTTTTGGCGCGAAAAGTTCGTGTTACAGGAATTATTTTGCACTTTCTGGGAATAGCTGTGTTAAGCTGTTCGATGGATTTGATGTGGTAAAAGCTAAAATGACTCAATGTTATTCGTTTGTGAAGATTATTGAGCTGTGATTGTCGGTTCGCGTTATTATCTAACTGTTTAGGAAAAGTTTTGCAATAATGGATGACTGGGAGCGACATGTTACTCCGCTTTTACAAGACATGGGGTGTGCTAATGAAGATGCCCAAGATGACTTCTTTCAGCAAGACGTAAGTGATAACCTGATAACAGTAGAAAATAAAAACTTTTTTTCAGGAACTGAAATATTTTTATAATCTTTATTTTTAGAGCGATTTGTAAGTATGTATTAGTATAAGTATTGTATGTTGAATATCTTTGAATGCAAACAAAAATAGGTATACAGTCAGTAAATACAACGGTAAATTATAATATACTTTACAAGATATAAACAAGCAAACGGTCATCAAAAATTACACATTTATGTTTTCTAATTGTTCCATTAAGTTGGTACCTATCTTTTATAACGATAGGTAGGTAACGTACAAAATACACAACAAGATTGTAAGCACGATAACAACTAAATACTTTTAACATTAACAAAGAGTTATCCTACATAATCACCCAACTAAATTCTATCTTGCAATAAACGTATATTTTTATTCTGGTTGCCTATGATTATCAGCCAGCATAATCGCTTAATCAGTCTACTTTTACGATGCTACACTTCCGTTAGAACGGGTATATATCATTAAATGTAAACGAAATTATTCCAAAACGTTATTATGACTTTAACATGAGGGAAAAACGCTTTTGTATATATTATTAAAAGCGTGTACTATTAAAGAATTTTTAGCAAGAGCTATAAAGGTATATACCTAATAATATCGTGACTGAAACCAAGTGCGTAAAGTGAGGAGGGAAATCTTTGCTTAGAAATTGAGGGGTAGGTTTACATTATAAAAAACTGACAGGTTGAACAAAGGTTGGTTTTTCCCACCACAAAAAATACCAACATGCATGTGTTTCTACATATGCACCTTTTATATATCTGTACATAGGTATATACAAATTCATCGGTAACTTAACAATGACACGAGTTCCATAGTTTTTTGCAGTTACAAAATGCCCAACGTTTCCGAAGAATAATTCATTCCACAAAATATTTCTTCATAGGTACAAAACATATTTTATGAATAAAAATCCTGTCTTCAAATAAGTAAGTTATATGTAATGAGGCAATGGTGAGATATTTTCTAAAACTACCATAGAATCCTTATCAAATTTAACTTACAAATAACTATTAATTAAATAATCTACTTAATTCAAAATCTAAAAAACACGCTTGAAAATCCTGAATATTTTTTTAAATTATTGCATTGTCATCGGTCCTTGATATATGTGCAAAATTTCACATCAATCCATTTACTGCAAGTGGGTTAAAATCACTTTCAAAGATTCCGCAACATTGATTAATACATTGATAGATACATACTGAACTCATTTATGCGTGTTAAAAAAGTATAAATCTTATTGCCTTTGATAAAAATAGGTACTTTTAATGATCACTTTTCTTATATAAAAATGTAAATTGTTGTTCTAGACGCTACTTAGGTAGGCATATACCTCTGACTTTGATGAGGCCGCAAGAAAGTAGAGACAAAATATAAAACCTACATTTTTCACAAAAGTCTAAAGTAGAGCGAAAGCAAGACCCTGATAATTTCCTTTTTGTTCAAAATCACTTTACAGTTTCATAACTATAAAATATTGCATTATTAATTTAATTACAAACTTACAAAATATTTAGCATTGTTGGCAACACTCAAAAAGGATGCACGTGCTAGCAAAATTCCGGTTTTTCTTTAGATATGACAGACTAAACATTAAGAAACATCAATTTCTCTGTTAAGATTGTAAAATAAAATCTGTCAACAATTATTACTTTCGTAGTACAAGATCAAATAAAGCGATGCTATAAATATAAAGATTCTTGCCATCAGATTTACCTTCATCTCATTCACTACTGATGGAAGTGTTGAAATAACTTTTAATTTGGGTAATTAATATAGTTAACACGAATTTTCCTTCTCAATACTTTTTTCTTTTATAAATTCTTTGACTAATTTTGGAATCTTATATACGAGTATCTATACGAATAATATAAAGCTAAAGAGTTTCTTTGTTTGAACGTGCTAATCTCAGGAACCACGGGCCCGATTTGAAAAATTATTTCAGTGTTAGATAGTCCATTTATCGAGGAAGGATTTAGGCTATATATCATCACGCTGAAACCGTGATGTTACATAACCTAAAGCTGAGGAGCAAAGCATCACTGAAAAATGTTGCAAAAATGGTGAAAATTTTCTAAATTCCACGCGTACGAAGTCGCGGGCAACAGCTAGTAAATAAGATATTTGTTCTGTGAGAGCGCAGTCTTCAGTTTAACCTTAATCAGGCAAAATTGGTTTTGTTACGAACTAGCTGTTGCCCGCGACTTCGTACGTGTGAAATTTAGAAATTATACCTTAACAAACAGAAGTTTACCATATCATTCGATAGATGGCGTTGTACAGTTCTTTTTAAATCGCACTATGGTTTGGTTACACACATTAACACTTATGCTCGTCAAGATTTTTAGCTTTTAACTGCGATTTTCGCATTTATAAATTAGTAAGGATTATCAGAAAATAATAAATAATAATAATAAATATTCACAGACATTTCACACAACGTCCTCTGGTCCCAAGCTAAGCTTATTATGCTTGTGTTATGGGTACCAGAATACGGATAGAATACATAAACTACTTTTCTTTTGTAAATACATACTTATAATACATAGAAACACCCAGACGCAGGACAAACATTTGTATGACATTTATAAACATCACACAAATGATTGTCCGAGGCGGGAATCGAACCCGCGACCTCTTGATCGGCAGTCCGCAATATAAACCACTAAACCACGAAGCCCGTCTAAATAAATAAATTATTATTGATAGATTAATGTAGATCTGAGCTATGTTATCTATAGTATTACTAGCTGTTGAACATACGTGAATTCGTACGTGTGGAAGTTGGAACTACTTTCTCGCATACTAAGCTATCTACAGTCACAGTGGTATTAGAGTGAAAAAGCGAGCGACAGACTGACAAAGTTACTTTCGCATTTATAATAGTAAGAAGTCAGGGTAAGGCTTAACGCCCAACTACGATTTTATGAAGCAAAGCATCAAAAGAAAATAATGCGAAAGTTTGTAAAAATATAATCATTTTTCTATCTACTCTCTCACTTGTCTATCAAAATATTTAGAGTAGAGTATTAAACCCCGCGCTGATGCCGCAAACAATAGCACTTTAGTCAGTTAAGTAGGTATTATGTTTATGGATTAGATTAGTCAATGATTTGATTCCAAGTAACCTTAAATGTCATGAAAGCCATATAGACTAATATTTAAAACTCTGCATTCCCTTTGAAATGTCCTACTAACTCATACATATATAATTTGTAAACACACACAATAATAGGATAATTAAACATTCAGGACTCTTATGAAATAATTAAGTGGTGTTAGAGGTACGCCATTAAATTCTATTGTGGATAGTTATTTATTAATGATTTTAAAACCTGGTTTTCAGAAATGAAATTTACAATTCTAATCTAATGGTTATGTCAATAATAGAATACAATATGTATTATTAATTATTATTCAATTTAAATATCCCTTTTATACTTGTCATGGTCATCACGTAATTCTTTTAAGATAAAATCATTGAGGTTTAACCAATACCTACTGTATTTTTACCAGAACAAATAATAAAAGTTGCGTTTTATACGTAAAATAATTACTTCTCTTGTATATTTAAAAGTTAATGCTTTAATTAATCTGAGATAAGGTTACGAGATACAGTTGTCACATAAAAGAAGATATACGTGAGGTAACTACAAATGTATGGATTAATTTGATGTCTTTTGTAAATGTTTATGAGGCTAAAATTTAATTTTATATCAAAACTAGCTGACCCGGCAAACGTTGTTTTGCCATACAAAAAAAGAACCAAAAAGGTTTGAAAAATAGATGTTGGCCGATTCTCAGACCTACTGAATATGTATGTAAAATTTGAGAAGAATCGGTCAAGCCGTTTCGGAGGAGTACGGTAACTAACACTGTGACACGTGAATTTTATATATTAGATTAACCGATATGTTATTAATGTTGATTCATAGAATAATTAGACAAATCCTGATGAACTCTAGCAAAAAAATAAAGCCAAGAAAAAATTTACTGCGTAGGTACAGACCACCACTTCAGAATCAGCTCAAAACTCGGACTCAGTTTTCGGTATACTTTTACCTTAAACAGCAACATTTCTGATGGCGATGATCTGGTCTTAATATACAAAACAATTTTTGCTTTTGATAGCTGATTTTTCAAAGGCATGTAAATATTTTTAGCCTATGAAAGTATTTACGTAGCTTTGAATCTAAACATTAAAAGTTACTTTAACTGTTACCTAGACTTCACATGGCCTCGACAGATAGAGGCCATTGCTATACATATTGTTATTTGTATGTAAACCTATGTATAAACCTTAATGGTTAGATATATAGGTATAAATCTAATATCGCGGGTTAGACCAGTTTTAGTATAAAACAAGATTCGAGTACGTTGCCATGTGGCAAGGTGCCCGGGGCTTGGTACTGTTGTATTGCTTAATTGCCCGAGTAAGAGCACTATACACCGCAACATTCGCGTCTCCACAACGATATCTTTGCTGAAACACGAAACTGTTGTCTTTGAACGAATTATTAACATAGCATAAATTTTGAATCGATGACATAGAATCTTGTTTGTACGGTTTGGAATCTGATACAATTTGTTAGAATGTGTCATCAGCATTATTTTTATTTATTTCTGTTATTATTCGTAATAACTACGAGATAAAGGTATAAATTTGCCAAAATTTACAAAAATAATATGTTTCTCACTATTTCGACTACCTAGAATTTAGAAAGTTTTCCCGATTTTGCAACATTTTTCACTAATTTCTAGCGCTTATTGGCCTTAACGCGATGTTATATAGCCTATAGCCTTCCTTCCATCGATCCAACACAAAAATAATTTTTCAATTCGAACCAGTAACTATCGGTCGCGCGTTCAAATAAACTAAGCATTCAGATTTTTAATATAAGTATAGATTTTATCGCAATTTTAATATGTATGCTGTTCTATCAATGTTATATTTGATCACCATTTAGTTTCTCATGTTTCCAAAACTTGATAAGGGCATAAAGATTTCTGCAAGGGCGGCGACGCCCGAGTGAGATCTCTGGTGTTGCCAGCGTCCATAGGCACTGCTTACCATCAGGCGAGCCATAAGCTTGTTAGCCACTTAAGTGGTATAAAAATAGTGACTAGGGAATATTCCAAATGAGCTTAAGAGTAGTCAGAAGTTTTCAAGAAATTAAAGAACTTAGGTAAACAGACAAAATGAAAATTTCCATCGTATAGAGAATGTTCTCCTTTTATTATTGTGTTTATATATTGTATTTATATCCATTGTTGGTTTTGTTATGAAGTATTAGCAGTTGTCCTCAACTTGTAATGCATTGAATTATACAAAAAACTTTCCTCTAGAACCACTTTATCTATTAATAAAGACCACATCAAAATTCGTTGCGTACAAAAATAAAAAAAATATATTACGTTAAATATCAACGTGGTGCATGGTAATAGAAATACTAAAAGTTAATTAACACAATATCCTTTATGTTATTAGGCTTGACTTAATAATATGAAGTGAAAATTCAAAATTACCGTAAAATACTTCAGCAATTTATTTTATTTTTTTCTTTTCTGTGGACTAAATGGATTGAAATATCCTTTACTATTATTTTCAACTTTTAGTTGTTTTCAAATAGATCCAACGAAAGATAAAGGCGACACCCTATTATATAGGTAGCTACGTAATTATTAGATGTAACTTGTCATTTGAGGCCACCAAAATAATAGGTTTGGTAGCGCCTATAGGAAAGGGAAACTTTAATTTGAAGGAATCATAGCAGTTGTATGATACGACATAATTATAATTGTTATGTATTTAGCTAAGCTTTAGTTGCTTTTGATACATAACGATAATGACAATGGTCATGAAAGAATTTGTTATTTAGGTATTAAATTAGTTGGATTTTAAACTATAGGTTATATATTTTAAACTATGATTATACTAAAGTAATTTATTGATTTTACAATTGACAGGCTATGCTTTTACTTAATAAATTAAATTATTAGAAAAAGAAAAGATAAGAAAAAGTGAATGCGGCAATCACTTTTTCTACCATAATTTAATTTATAATATACTAGCTGTGCCCTGCGGTGTTACCCGCGGTAAATAGGATAAAAAATAAGTTCCATTTCGATTCCATTTTTCATTGGAAAGTTTCATGAAAATCCTTCGAGTAGTCTTTACGTGAAAGCACAATAAACATTCTTACATATCTAAACATTGGAGTATGGATAGAAGACCGAGGAAACGGCGTTGCTCAGCCAACAGTAAGTATTTTATTTTATAGCGCGTAATTCTTTTTTCGTCATATCTCCTAAGATATTCATTTAAATTGCATGCTGTAAAGAGCAGTTATAATCTATTTTAATTGCGTAAGCTGACTAAGCTATTTAATTTGGTAAAAAATATTACTATATACACATAAATAGCTTTTGAAAACACCCTATTGAATTTGATAACTTTTCTAAGATTATTATGGGTACAGCGGGTTTCCCTTAAAAGATAGACATATGCCCTCGCGGACTTTTTTGAAGAACTATAGGTAACAAACAATTCCTCCATACATTAGTTTGTTGTAACTCACATAGATAAGACAGCGTTTTCATTTATAGCTCGCACGCGTACGAGTTTTTCGGCAAATTTAATATAATAATATCTCATCCAATATACAGCAAACCCCAACAAATTATGCAAAAAAAGCCATACTTTTGAAACATTCTATCTATTAAAAAAAAATCGCATCAAGATCCGTTGCGTATTTTTAAAGATATAAGCTCACATAGGGACATACATACTAGAATTACGACTTTGTTTTATAAGAAGTAAAGAGATAAAGAGATAAAGATTAATTAGAACTAAAGATAAAGATAAAGAAGACTAGGTGATGCCCGTGGCTTCGTACGCGTGGCATTTGGTTTGTTAATAGATAGATTTATGCTGATCAATATGAACTTAGATTTGAGTGGGAATATGTTTTAAAATCTTTACGGCAGACTTCTATCTACAAAATAATTTTAAATGCAAAATTATGTTTCAAGATTTAATATAACCTGACTGTACTGTCGTAACATATGAAACAATGTTGCTAAATATGTTTCACATTACTATTGTGTATTTGTAAATGACTGACCAAAGGAGTTATTACAAAATTGCTACGAGTACAGCGAATATTTTTGTAATTAATTAATTTTTTAAACTGTTCGGAAATTACTACAGCTACTGTTAATGATAAGATACTGAAAGAAAGAAGAAAGACAGAAAGAAAGAAAGCTTTATTTCTAACCACTGAATACAAGTTCTTAAAAAAAGCAATAGTGTTACGTAATAGGGACTGATAGGATTATGAGCAGTCACAAATACGGACCCAACTCAGCATGATGCTGGTTAAAAACCAGCGCTGGTCTTCCGTTGGGCCGTATTTGGAGTTACTGAAGCACAAGTTCTATTTTTGCACCATAAATATTATAAGCTTCTATTTTCAAAAACATTGCATAGCGCAAGGCAAATAAGCTGGTTTTGATCAGTCGGCGTGTGAAACGTAACAAAACTTTTTGTCAACATTGTCATGTAAAATATGGTAACGTTGTCGTCTGTACCGAACTTAAACCAAAACTCTCTCTCTTTTTCTCCAGCCCATTAGCGTCCCACTATTCAGCACGGGTCACCTCCACTTTGAAGGGGATTGTGGTCTTACCATGCCACTCTGACCAGGCGTGTTGGCATTTTAGTTTATTTTCGCGTTATTCGTCTCTCGCAAAGGACATCTGTGTACAATATCCCTTAGCTGGCTTTTATATAGCTCAGGGGAAGAAAAATAGTGGTGAAACTAGTATTCTTATTACGTCACTACACGGACAGGATGAAACCAAAACATCAGAAGGATTTTTCGTCCGATTTTACATAGATTTTGAGGTTTTCAAATTCTTTTCTTCTTTTTTAGGGTTTCGTACAAACCCTAACCCCCTTATTACAAATGCGGCTCAACGTTAAACCCAGATTTAACAAAATTTATTCACGAGGAATTGGATAGTTAGACCCGCTCTGACACTAGTTTGGCGTCGGTTTAAGACTAAGGTCGTTGTTAGATCTAAGATTTGAGAAAAATCTGCTTGAAATGCGCAATTGAAGTGTTTAAAAAGCCAGGCTTAAACTGTGGCTTAAACTTAGTCCACGTTTTGTAATAAGGCGGTTATAGTCTCACTACGGTGTCCGTCTGTCTGTCTGTCTGTCCGTCCGTCAAACTTTTTTTACTCAGCAACGGCTGGAGGTATCAACTTGAAACTCATACCAAATGTAGATCTATACGGTCCCTTGCTGCAAAAAATGTAATTTATATTTTAGATCTACGTATTCATAAGATATAACCGAATTACGGCCATTTTTAAGCATTTTCGATTCACGCTAGGGTATAAAAAAATACAGGTTACTTCCCATTGCCCTAGAGACTTAAAATTTGGCATGGACCAAGCCAATACAGTGTTGATATAGGAAAAAATCCAAAAACTTGTAATTTATTATTACATCACACGAAAGAATTGTTTAAACTAATACCAACTTATGAAGTAGTTGAAATGTTGGCGATTCCATATATTTCGTGAGGTGAGTTGCTTTAAGCTTAATTAACTGTTTATTTGTATTTAGTTATTTATGTTTTTCGGTCGAGTAGGTACGGAACCCTAAGTGTGCGAGTTTATATATAGTAACGAAATATATACTTATGTATATGTATATATCTTCGAAAGTAATAAATCCAAAGAAAGTACAATAATTTAAAGTTAGTCACAAAAGCTACAGGCTATATTATTTTTATATCTATATGTGCGCGCCATTAGTTTCTAAATAAATTATGTTAAGCTAAAAACATTAATTTAAAAAGAAACAACTGTGATGTCAACTTGAAATTGTTATGGCTTTTATTTACTTTTAAATATTCTTAGGTTCTGTTTAAATATCTATTGCATGTAATTAACATGATGATTTGATGAACCAAAATTTAGCATAGTATTTTTATTAATATGTCGAATATTTCGGTCGATTTTATCTTCTATTATTAAATATACATTATGTATTTTTGATTATAAATAATCTTCAAATATTTGAATCATTCATTAAGTATCTAATGGTAATTTTGGAGGTCTAGTGCGGGGATTTTACTTACTACATGAATATTTCAACACACAACCTACTGAAACTAGAAACCTAAAAGTTTAAATACATATTTTTACTGTTGGTGCGCGCTATGGAAGGATTTTTGGAATGGGGTTGAAATTTGGTGTTAAATAAATAAATAAATAAATAAATAAATATTCATGGACATTTCACACAACGTCCTCTGGTCCCAAGCTAAGCTTATATGCTTGTGTTATGGGTATCAGAATACGGATATAATACATATACTACTTTTCTTTTGTAAATACATACTTATAATACATAGTAAACACCCAGACGCAGTACAAACATTTGTATGACAATTAAAAACATCACACAAATGATTGTCCTGACCGGGAATCGAACCCGAGACCTCATGATCAGCAGTCCGTTATATAAACCACTCCACCACGAGGCCCGTCAAAGTAAAGTAAGTAAAGTCAACGTAAAGTTTTGAAAATCAGTATTTAGCTATTCCTTCCTCTCCTCCTCTTCAGCCCATTTACGCCCCACTGTTGGACACGGGCCTCCTTTACTTTGGAGGGATTATGGTCTACTGTGCCGCGTTGACCAGGCGTGTTAGCACAGGGTTAATTTTTGAGTTTTCCGTCACTCACAGCGGATGTTATCTGTGTGCGATATCCCTAAGCTGACTTTTATAGCACCCTTGGGAGGAGATGGGGTGGTGACACTTATATTCTTAATCCGTCACCACACGGAGAATTTTAGCTATTAACAACTCAATAAAAAAAGTAGATAACAAATATCTATAAATAAGCAGTTCATAGCTGTAAAAGTTGTATGAAAGTATGTAATTTTTTAATGAATAGTAGCTACCTATGTCGACTTTTAGAGGATTTGACATTTTAATTTAAGTTTATTTGAAGTGTCTAAAGTAATGGGCAGGACGCCTATAATAAACGCGGCAAAATCTATTATAAGTCGTATTATTTGAATACTTAAATTAATATAGAAAACTTTATCAATTATTGAGCATCAATGTAAATGTCTAATGCACTAGAAGTTAGAAATAATTACGTACTCGGACAGGAACCAGACCTTAGCGATACCGCATTTCTGCTCATCACCGAGTTAAGCTTAAATCGGACTAAAACAAAATCGTAGGGCGCGTCAATCGTCATTACCTGCAATCAAACATTAATAGTCTTATGTGTTAAAAGCATTTTAATGCAAAGCTATTGATTTTCTAGATTATCCTACTGCATAGGATTCACATTCGGAAAATTAAGTCAATTTTAAAAACTCTGAAACTTCATAAGAATAAGATATTGATGCAATGAATGATGGGATTATTTCTTATCTGGAGCCCTACAAAATCTCCGTCTAGTTTTGATAACTAGTCAGTTGACAGGTATAGTCTATGTTTCCAGGAAAACAGGCTAAAGCAGTACATATCATTGGAAGAACACTCTATCTCCAGCGCATTAACGTACCACTGTTGGCCACGGGCCTTCTCCACTTGGGAAGGGGTTATACATATAGTTATATATAGGGGTCTACTGTGCCGCGCTGGCCAGGTGCGTCAGTACGGGTTTATTTTATGGTTTTCCGACTTTCACCGGCGATGTAATCTGTGTAAAATATCACTTAGCTAGCTATTACATCACCCTGGGTATTAAATAGGGTGGTGACACTTTTATTCTTAATCCGTCACCACACGGATAAGTCCGAGTCAGCTAGTTTGTTACAAAAAAGTATTTTACATAATTTCCTTTTCATGAAAATGGTAACGATGAAAGTTCTTATTTATGAAACCCGTTTAATTTTTGTTATTTGTTCAATCTTACTCATAATTTAAGAACTAACATGGGACATGACACGCGCCAAAACATAAAAGTTAACAAAATCCTTGATCTCAAGCCAAATCTTATATATAAAATTCACGTGTCACAGTGTTAGTTACCGTACTCCTCCGAAACGGCTTGACCGATTCTTCTCAAATTTTACATACATATTCAGTAGGTCTGAGAATCGGCTAACATCTATTTTTCAAACCTTTTTTTTTCTTTTTTTTTTGTATGGCAAAACAACGTTTGCCGGGTCAGCTAGTAATATTATATATTATCACATTGTCAAACAGAAAATAAAAGTTTGTTATAGATACATCATTTACACGATTATTTTTGGATATTAGTTAGATTTGACGGGCTTCGTGGTGGAGTGGTTCATGTAACGGACTGCCGATCACGAGGTCGCGGGTTCGATTCCCGCTTGGGACAATGATTTGTGTGATATTTATAAATGTCATACAAATGTTTGTACTGCGTCTGGGTGTTTACTATGTATTATATGTATGTATTTACAAAAGAAAAGTAGTATATGTAGTATATCCGTATTCTGGTACCCATAACACAAGCATATAAGCTTAGCTTGGGACCAGAGGACGTTTTGTGAAATGTCCATGAATATTTATTTATTTATTTGTTTATTGCTATATGAGTATCTTATCATTCAACAACTCTCTCTCTCAACCCCTAAACGTCCCACTGTTGGGCACAGCCTCCTCCACTCTGGGGAGGATTATGGTCTACTGCGCCGCGCTGACCAGGTGTGTTGGCAAATGATTTCGGTCGACAATTCTCAGAAAGAATACAAATATAGGTATTACGGCTAGTGTAAAGTTAGCTAAAATAAGCGGTAGCGGTAAGGTATTTACAAAATATTAACTCGCATAGTATGCGAGTTAATATTTTGTAAATGCCTTTTTTCATCTTCTTATTCTGCCCTTAGCTCCGATTATTTGTGCTCTGTGTAATGCCTTAGTGTCGAGCTGATACGTTGTGTCGAATTGTCACCGCAGTTAGTAATTTTTAAAAATGTTGACGTCTATTTTCGCATTTTTTAAATACAGTATTCTTATTGAAAAAATTTATTTATCACCAACAATAACTCTACATTCCTACACATCTAATACAAATCCTTATTTTTGAATTGTTTGAGAAATTGTAAAAGATAATCCATATCAAATAGGTTAAGTTAATAATTCTAATATTTCTATGCAGGAGGTAAACTCCAAAAGCTGTAGTTAGGTCCTTAAATTTACTAATAGGATATTATTATATATATTATATTAGATATTATTATTTATAGATTATATATATAGATATTATTATTATTATAGATATTATTCCGAGAGTAGGTAGGTCTCTAGGTATTAGAAGTGATTTAAACTTTCAAACGTACGAAATCGTGGGCACAAGCTAGCATTTTAAGAAACTATACAATAAAATTAATTATACGCTCAATATAATTGCAAGGGACAGCCATTAAAAACTTCTCGCAATTAACTTTTAAATTAAATTAAAATAATATTAACCTTCTATGACTCATCAACAGCACGTATAATGATAAAAATAAATGATCGAATCTAATTAACATTGCATGGTTTAAGTTATAACATGATTATAATAATCTGCATGGTCCGGTTAATTTAATGACAGACTGATGCTTCGTACTTATTACATATCTAAAAAATTGGTCAAGTGCGAGTCGGACTCGCGTACGAAGGGTTCCGTACCATTATCTATGCAACATAAGGCAACGTTATTAGTATCGAGCAAGAAACGGTAAAAAAATCATGTTTGTTGTATGGGAGCCCCCGTTAAATATTTATTTTATTTTATTTTTAGTATTTGCTGTTATAGCGGCAATAGAAATACATCATCTGTGAAAATTTCAACTGTCTAGCTATCACCGTTCTTGAGATACAGCCTGGTGACAGACGGACGGACGGACAGCGAAGTCTTAGTAATAGGGTCCCGTTTTTACCCTTTGGATACGGAACCCTAAAATGATGTCTCACAAATGTCTCTACAATTTCGGATTGACTGAGTGAAACTAGACAATTCTTTATTTCTGGGTAGATTTGTTTGAAAAAAAAATAAAAACAAAGAACTTATTTTAAACTAGCTTTTGCCCTCGACTCCGTCCGCGTAGAATTTAGGAAATTTTCCCCGTTTTTGCAACATTTTTAACTACTGCTTGAGTGAGAGTATTATAAACGTAAGAGTAAACAAATATAATCAGAATGAACGAACTGCTAAGCTATCAGGAGTTACACGTGTTATTGTGAGTCAACCATAAAATATAGATATGTGCTGTTTCGGGATATTTTTTAGACAATTTTATGTAGAATATTTCCGTCATACATGATTTCTATGTAACTTTAACCATTAAGGCTGCACACGCGACGGAAGCTTAAAAAATGGAGCACCTTTTCCCGTTTTCCCAACATTTCCCTTCACTACTCTGCTCCTATTGATTGTAGCGTGATGAAAAGTATACTGTAACCTGAACAGGAGTATGAAGAATAATTGTATCAAGTTTCGTTAAAATCCGTCGAGTAGGTTTTGTTTCTATAAGGAACATACAGACGGACAGACAGACAGACAGACAAAAATTTTACTGATTGCATTTTTGGCATCAGTATCGATCACTAATCACCCCCTGATATTTATTTTGAAAATATATTTCATGTACAGAATTGACCTCTCTACAGATTTATTATAAGTATAGATAGGAATATTTTGATGTCTAGTTTATATACACAATTCTAATTTATTTTATACTGTATTTTTTTTTATCTTGGTTTTTAATTGCATATAGATTACTTTAACAAACATAAAAAAAACTAAA
Source organism: Orgyia antiqua (assembly GCA_916999025.1). Lineage (NCBI taxonomy): Eukaryota > Metazoa > Arthropoda > Insecta > Lepidoptera > Erebidae > Orgyia > Orgyia antiqua. Next base: position 13,468,319 of record OU779863.1, on the reverse strand, counting down.
ATAGAAAAAATAAAATATGTACAGTATTAAAAAATAATTAAAATTATATGTACAAACTAGGCGTCATAAATACTCCGTGACGGATTAAGAATAGAAGTGTCACCACCCCATCTCCTCCCAAGGGTGCTGTAAAAGTCAGCTAAGGGATATTGCACACAGATAACATCCTCTGTGAGAGATGGCAAACTCGAAAAGAAACCCTGTGCCAACACGCCTGACCAGCGCGGCACAGTAAACCATAATCCCTCCCAAACTGGAGGAGGCCCGTGCCCAACAGTGGGACGTAAATGGGCTGGAGAAGAGTATGTCCCTATGTGAGCTTATATCTTAAAACTATGTAGCGGATTTTGATGGGGTGTTTGTCAGTAGATAGAGTGGTTCAAGTGTATGTTATTTTACCATTTCTTAGAGTTTTATTATGAAATTCCACGCGTACAAAGTTGCGGGCAAAAGCTTTTATTATTATAAATGTGAATGAATTTACAAAACCACTTTTTGTTATTAGCTGTGTTGGATGTATAACATTAAACCAATTAGTACGTATATGCAGTTTTTAGCAATGGAAAACCATTGACACGGGTCATTTAGTTGCGGACAGCTAAGTGCTGTTACTAGTATATTCTTAATACATTAAGTGTTTTACGGTTCGACCGTGAGAAAGTCCACTAGGTTAGTGTTCAGGTGGCCTTAGGAAGTACTTCCTTGGACACGTGTGTCTGCCATTTGCTAACGGCCCATCCACCCGCATTATTTTACTTAAGAACCGGTAATTTTAATGAAATTCTACACTGAAGTGCAGCTGTGCCACACTCGGTTGGACTGCCCAGTTCGACTAAAGGTGCCCACATACAGACGCGGTGTAAAAGATGAATTGAGATAATTTTATTAATTGATTATCATGTTACTACGATTGCGATCTTGTAGTTATTAGGGTAAGTAGGATTTAAAGTAAAATGAACCAAAATAGGATGTCCCTATCGTATTACTGTCATTTCAATATTTTATTTTATTCGCAGGTGTGTCTTCCATACAGAGTATGTGTATGCATAATGGCTCTTTCGATTATTCAAATATGTTTTTTTATGCTTTAGCACAAAAAAACATATTCCGCCGTTCTTCTTTCGTAATCTCTATATTACGTTTTAATTTTACAATTTGCGTTTACTATTATAACAAAAAGAAGAGCACAAGTTTTCGCATTCATCTTTTGTAAATATTATTTCACATTTAAAACTTAGTACGATAGCATAGTTGCGAACTGTATAAGAAAGTTTTGTTTTATATTCAAAGCTCAACTTTCAGGTTCGATCGGAACAATGCACTTTACAAAACTAAAAGTTTTGCTCGATTCTCTGAAACGAGAATTATTGTTTACTAACTGTTGCCCGCAGCTTCGTATGCGTGAAATTTAAAAACTAAACATTAACAAAAAAGGACTTCTTTTAATCTTTAAAAAATCTATCTATCTTTAAAAAAAAAAGCGTCAAAATCCGTTATAAAGTTTTAAAGATATAAGCTCACATAGGGCCATACATACAAAAATAACTACGATTTTTTTTAATAAGTAATAATGATATTTAAACTAGAAAAAGTAAAGTAATTTATTAATTTTGCAATTGACTTGCTATGCTTTTATTTAATAAATCAAATTGTGGTGGAAAACGTGTCCCGCTTGCAGTGATCACTTTTTCCACCACAATTTGATTTATTAAGTACTCGAAAAAGTTGTTATATTTTGAAATACATATTGTGTGTTCGTATCTGATATTTGTCAATTGACATGTTTAAAATTTGTTGACGAAAAATTTTTTTTTGTACGGAACAAAAAACATGCAAAATTCAGCGTTTTAACGTGTCTGTGAGCAGCGAGCTTTAAATTTTATGCGCTTCTAAACGTATATTCAATTTTAAAATACCTGTAAAACATTTATTTTTAAAACAAACAGATAACATTATCATAGTAGTGGACATACACGTCTTTTTGAATTATAACATTCACATTAAATAAAATGCATTTTGACTAAAAGCAGGTGATTGATGTAGTCTTTAAGTAAAGGAAATGTACTAATTGAAATAAGTGTCATCAATGCAATACGACACTACACATACAATATCTTGTTTATTAAAAGTTTTTGATTTATCACATAAATGCTTAAGATATTATTCAATAATGCGATTTATGGGAATATTTAAGAAACTTTTCATAATTTTAGTCACGTCCTTCTAATATTTGCGTAATATTTGCTTATTAAATGTAACGGATTCTTTGAAAGTTACCTCTTGCCACTTGCCACTTACCCACTTGCAGTAGTGGGGTTGATCTGAAATTTTGCACGCTTAACAAGGACCGATGACAATGCAATAATTGTAAAATTATTCAGGACTAGCTGTTGCCCTCGACTCCGTCCGCGTAGAATTTAGGAAATTTTCCCCGTTTTTTGCAACATTTTGCAACTACTGCTTGAGTGAGAGAATTATAAACGTAAGAGTAAACAAATATAATTAGAATGAACGAACTGCTAAGCTATCAGGAGTTACACGTGTTATTGTGAGTCAACCATAAAATATAGATATGTGCTGTTTCGGGATATTTTTTAGACAATTTTATGTAGAATATTTCCGTCATACATGATTTCTATGTAACTTTAACCATTAAGGCTGCACACGCGACGGAGGCTTAAAAAATGGAGCACCTTTTCCCGTTTTCCCAATATTTACCTTCACTACTCTGCTCCTATTGATTGTAGCGTGATGAAAAGTATACTATAACCTGCCCAGGAGTATGAAGAATAATTGTACCAAGTTTCGTTAAAATCCGTCGAGTAGTTTTTGTTTCTATAAGGAACATACAGACGGACAGACAGACAGACAGACAGACAGACAGACAGACAGACAGACAGACAGACAGACAGACAGACAGACAGACAAAAATTTTACTGATTGCATTTTTGGCATCAGTATCGATCACTAATCACTCCCTGATAGTTATTTTGAAAATATATTTCATGTACAGAATTGACCTCTCTACAGATTTATTATAAGTATAGATTATCAAGTGTGTTTATTAGTTTTTAAACTAAGTAAATTATACTGAATAATTTTATTATACCGATTAATCATTTTAAAATAATGCATTATGAAAACATTAGTGAAGGAGTCAACACATAATAATCGATATTAAATTGACATAATCGACATAAACAAACGAGTGCAAATTGTATAAGAATTTACTCATCACTATGCAATAAGAACAATCGACAAGTTGCTGCAGAATTATCATTCGATTACTTGACTCGGTCAAACGATGCAAAACGTTAAGAGGATACCAAAATAGCTTCGTGCATTTTTCTATGTACGAAGTTTTCATTGTTTCTTTAGATTGAATGGCTAGAGCTCTAATTTTTAAGTATATGTTTTTTCAATATATTATCTAGGATCGCATAAACTCAGAAACGCGATTGAAAAAAGTTTTCTCGATAGAAAATCTTGGCGAAATAACCTCTCAAATTTTTTATTTTTTTCTTTTGTCGGTCTATTATCGCGTATTAACTAATGAAATAACTTTAAAAACATAAGTAACTATCATATATAGAAACACGTAAATCAGAATTAAAATATATTTAGTAGATTTTGAGTAAATAGGAAAAGTATCCCTAATTCTTCATTTTCTGTGCCTACTGGCTGTGTTAATATGTACGTGTCGGCGATGATATACGATAATATTGATGTAGGCCCTTAACGAAAACGCTCATTATGCGCTGACAGTGTATGTTATCTCCTTATCAAAATGTAACCTTTCGATATAAGCGTTATTATAATATTTAATAATAATATAATAACCTAAATGATAATAAGCAGCCCGCTGGTGTATAATAATTACAATATTAAAAGTATAAATAATTCAATAGGCTATCGGTGATGGAAGCACGCGACGGACTTCCGGAGAGTTTAATGAATGCGTTCCTCATACTCGAGGCGCTTGACGAACTTTGAAAATTATATAATTATCATGTAACTGTGTATGAGTGGACATAAACTTAGAGATTATTTTCTTTATAATCTGCAAGGACTAAAGGTACTAACTAGATAACAATCTACGGTGTTCTTGGTTGTTCGCAAACTTTCCCCAAAATAGAATCAGAGATCAGCCACAAAAAGCAAAATAGTTGTGGGCGAAAAGACTATGTCATATGTCTGTGATTTTCAGACTGAATTATAATCTGATATATTATGTTACCGGCTAACACTCACTGTTAAGGGATCGATGATGTCGACCCAGGTTTTGAGCATATCCGATGCTATGAGTGTTAGCCGGTAACATAATATTTCTAATATGACTCAAATTTCAATACGAAAATGAACTATAATTGTAGGTAATTTCATATTTTCGACAAGTTACATAGATAAGTACATACAAATACCGCGCCCATAAATAATTAGTCCAATATAAACAACATTGGTCTGAATTACGACTAGTCTGATTATTCACTGGTCACTTACTTTTTAATAGGTAACATTCAGAAATAGTTAAAACTATATAGTTTTAACTATTAATCTCAGGACCTACTTCTTCGAATTGAAAAAAAATTTTTGCGTTATATAGTCCTTTTATATAGTCCTTTTACATCACATCGACCAATAGGAGCGAAGCATTAGCAAAAATTTTGCAAAAAAGGGGATTTTTTTCTAAATTTCACGAGTACGCAGTCGCGTTCAACAGCTGGTATGAAAGAAAGAGGAGTCAATGATGATGTTAGGTCTGTCAGGCAAGCTTCGAAGGAAGATATGTGTTGTGCTAACCCTAAATAAAACTTGCGAAAAGGACAAAAAGAAGAAGCAAAAATAAAATGCATGTTATTGGTTTCTAGCTGTGATGCCATCAATGTTATAAGATTGACTTTTCAGTCGACATGTCGTTAAGAGGATACCAAAATAGCTTCGTGCATTTTTCTACGTACGAAGTTTTCATTGTTTCTTTAGATTGAATGGCTAGAGCTCTAATTTTTAAGTATATGTTTTTTCAATATATGATCTAGGATCGCATAAACTCAGAAACGCGATTGAAAAAAGTTTTCTCGATAAAAAATCTTAGCGAAACAATCTCTCTCATTTTTATTTTTTTCATTTGTCGGTCTATTATCGCGTATAACACGCGTAGAAACACGTAAATCAGAATTAAAATATATTTAGTAGATTTTGTGTAAACAAAAAAAATATCCCTAATTCTTCATTTTCTATAGAAAATGAAGAATTAGGGATATTTTTTTTGTGTTACTACTAGCTGTGTTAATATGTACATGTCGACGATAATATTGATGTAGGCCCTTAAGTGTGATAGAATTATGTTGTTGGTTGATTGTACGAAAACTTGTATACCTAAAAACGTATCCACACAATATTTTAGCAGGCCAAGAGTGGCCCATGAAAATTATTAAATAGTAATATTAAGTATGTATTAAAATAAAACTGGTTCATTATAATCTAGATAACATTGTATAACTTTGCTATAGTAGTTGTTCACGCTTCGCCTATTTGCCTACATAGTTTGCTAGTCATTGATGTTTTTAGATAATATTTCCATGTATGGCTGTTGTTGCTGTACAAGGGATAAATACACATGTTCAATCATAATCTATGTGTTGAACATACTTTGTCAATCGTTTGGTGAAAATATTTTACTTACCTAGCCGTTCCTTTATTTTTAACCGACTTCAAAAAAGGAGGAGGTTCTCAATTCATCTGTATGTTTGTTTTTATTTTAGGTTTGTTACCTCATAAGCATAACTTTTGGATGGGTGAAGTGGTGAAGGGGTTTTTTACACACTTTTATATGTTCGGTATATATCTATCAATGTATTAATCTATGTAACGGAATCTTTGAACGCGATTTTCACCCACTTGCAGTAGTCGGCTTGATTTGAAATTTTGCACACATATCAAGGACTGATGACAATGCAATTATTAAAAAATATATTCTGGATATTCGTTTGCGTTTTTTTAGTTTTAGAACTCAGGAAATCATTATTTTATTTGAAAGCTGATGCTTCCCGTATGGCACCATTGGCACTAGGTCAGGATCTGCTGATTATCTCCTAAGAAATTGAGGAAAACTCGCAAATTTCAAAGGCACACACATTGTTTTCAAATATTATGTATCTAAATATTCAAAGAGTGAGGTGGTCTCATGCTGTCGATTCAATTTATTTTTAAAACTATACCCAATTATTTTCTCAAATGATGAATGTTTCACTTTGTGAAATAATATCGAATCGATATTTAGGAGAATTCTTGGTAACTCTCTTGCAGTTATTTGGAAAGAACTGCGAAAATGCGTATAGAATGAATACTGGAGTATTCATTCTATACGCATTCGTACTGAAATTTGAAAGGATTCAGTTCAAACCATTTTGAGCGAGACTGGCGACAAACATTTCACACACAAGAATTTTCTACATAAGATTTATTATGTACAGAAACAAAACCGTGATTTCAAGTATTGCATGTTAAGGGGCCAGTACATTGTTTCTTTATTACTGTACTAATAACATACATGAGAACATAAAAACATTTCATTTTCTTCGCATGCCTGACGTCGTAGGAGTAAAATTTTGAAACGTTTGGTGTTTATGTGATATTTATGGATTTTTTCCGGTGTACTAATACAGTTCATGGAACAACACAAGTGCGATACTACAGTTTAACATTATAATCATGTAACTTCATACCGTTATGGTGTTTACAACATTTTAGTTGGGTTATTGTTACGAAAGTTACACATGTCACGTACAATATCAGTCTTGTCTATAAAATTTTTGAATCGCGGTGTTAGTTATTTCAGGTGCGAATCGGCTAATATCTAGACTTTATACACCTGGGATATTAGGGGTTGTGAATGAAAATGAAATGAAAATCATTTAATCATGTAGACACAATTTTTAGCGATGATTACCTAAGTGCTTATTGCAAGCCCAAATTTTTTTATCCATATCTCCGGTTCAGGATGCAATCTGCTGAGAAAAACCGACATAAGAAACTCAGCAGAGCTGTTGATTATATCAATATTTTTTTAATTACTTAATAAATGCAGTGTGTACAGTAAATACGCAAATGAAGCTTCGGAACTCATCGAGTAAATTTGCAACATTATCACAGAATAGCTGCAGTAGTACATTCGTTTTCTGCCAACCATAAAACAAGCAATCATCTTAATTTAGGACCAATTTCATTATTTTATTTTCATTCAAATGATATCAGATGTATTCAAAAAAATTTTGTACCTACATCATTTTTTGGGATTCAGTTCCATTTGATGATAGTTAAGTATCATTCAGTTCTGCTTTTCATCATACAGAAAAAATCCTTCGTTATCCAAACGATTGAGATTTTTAAGTTATGTTGTTTGTCAATGGCATTTTAATGACAATATATGTTTGTTATATTTTAATGGCATTTTAATGTGCAATATAGTATTCAATAATCACGCATTTTTATGGTTTTATAGCGGTGTGGATAACGCCAAAATAAATAGGAACAGATGTGTTCCCCTTGTCTCTTCTCCGTACAGTCGTATTTACGTTTTAAAAGATTATGAGCTTTTTAAAAATCATGCAAGTTCCAGGCAGGCCGTATACTGCCTGGCTAAATTATGTATTATGGCCGATATAAAACTATTAGTTAAAATTTTTTAGTTATTACTTAAACTTTTAGTTATAGATTCTCTTTAAACATATTAATCTATGACTGGTTTAGCGAAGGCAGTCTAATTCACGACGTAACCTGTCTGGAAATAAAAGCTCACAATACAGCCGCTGTACTCTGGCTTTTTAACATTATTTATAAACATTACTACAATCAGGTGCATTCATTTATTTTAAACAAGACACTACAAACCGTTAAAATACTTAAATGGTTCTATCTAATGAGAAACAATTAATCGGACTGCCTTTCCGTTATTTGTTTTTAACTAATATCAAGATACAACAATGAAGTTATAATTAAATACGAAAAGTGGTGTGAATCGTCGGCCAACAAATTCATATTTTTGTAACGAAGTATCGGGTGCGATAGTCGAAGCGAGATAACGTCCAATTAAAACAATTCCATCAAAACATTTTGTGTCAGGTCATTCCACCTGCCGTCGAGTAATAATTTATTCATAAGGAGCCGCCCGTCGGCATGGCCAGCGCGTATTTTATCAACTTGTAGCTCACGAAAACTTAACCAAACTTCCTGTGTATATCCTATGTATATATTTTAACTAAATGATAGACAGTGGTCAGGAAATTTAGTTCGTTTGTGATCTCGTTTAATAATACATATAAATCGTAAAATCGTATTCAATTATTTAACCTTGATACCTTTATAGCTACATATATAAATAAATAAATAAATAAATAAATATTCATGGACATTTCACACAACGTCCTCTGGTCCCAAGCTAAGCTTATATGCTTGTGTTATGGGTACCAGAATACGGATATAATACATATACTACTTTTCTTTTGTAAATACATACTTATAATACATAATAAACACCCAGACGCAGCACAAACATTTGTATAACAATTATAAACATCACACAAATGATTGTCCTGACCGGGAATCGAACCCGAGATCTCATGATCGGCAGTCCGTTATATGAACCACTCCACCACGAGGCCCGTCCATACCGTCCTTATATATTACCATTTCCAAACGACTTCAAAAGAATGAGTTTAAAGCATGCAAAGATTCATGCAACAGAATAACCACAACAGTGGTGATATGATTAGGGCGTGGTCTGGGGCTGATTTTTAAATAAATGTAGAGTCAACTAATTGATAGATCAATGTTGAAAGCTGAAGCTAAGGCTTTACTCGAGTGTTTATCAGGAAAGTGATTTCTCAGAACCTCTCTAGGGTAGGCTGGAATAGCTTAGGCCAGTGAGGATTACGCTGACAAGTTGTACCTACAGACGTTAGACGATACCAATAAATGTCTACAGGCAATAGTTAACCCTCTCGGGAGATTCAATACATGACTCACAACAGGGTACCAGCATTACATTGGTAGGTATATTGCTAAACATAAGTTTCTAGTATTTTTTTGAAGCTACAGAGGCTAGATATGATTGATATACTGATTATTACAAGAACAAACATTATTAGTGACTGTGAATTGAATAATGAAGCGGTGAGATTTTTCTGGTTAAAACGCACCTTAATTTAGACTATTTTTAGAAGATTTAATATTTTAGGTTTGGGGTTAGGTTTAATCTTACGCAATCTTTTTTCCAGAGCTTATGTATCCAGTTTACGGAAACTTTGGATCTATATTGATAAGCACAAAAGAGTAATGGTCTCATTCATAATGACTTACCGGAGGTTTAAACGGAGATTTTAACGGAGAGATAATAAACGTTTTAGCGTAAAAAGACTATTATGAACAACAAGTTTTGATAATTTTCGCGAACAGATTTTAGCGAACTTTTAAACCTCCGATAAGTCATTATGAATAAGACCATAAGACTAAGATAATAGTTTTTATATAATTTAATCAATACTATTGGTCATTATTTGTATTGTAAAGTCACGCGATTATTTCGAATTAATAAATAAAATAAATATTATACTCAATAATATAATTTTATGTTGGCTCTATTATATATCTCTTTCTTGCTACGAGGGTCAGCTACTCTTAGAATGATTAACTAATCTCAATTTGTGCGAAAGTCTGTAAAACTCGAAAGTAGACTGTATGGCCAATATACTTCCAAAGACAAGAGCCAAGCTAATAAAAAAAGTCTGAAAACAATACATTAATGAGTGGAGAATGCTATGTAGAAGAAAGTACCTTTAATAGCCTCTACACTACATTACCAAGAGAATACAAGGATCCGCTAAAATTAAATCCAGTTATTTTAGTACAAACCTTGATCTACATTTCCTCGAACAACTGAGGACATTAAATCCGACATCGACTGAACAATGCAAACCGCTTTAACGTTTCTCTAGAACATTTCCCTTTTAAATAAGTTTTCGTTGACTGTTAGCTGTTAGGTAGGTCACTCACTCCAACACTTTCAATAAGTCCTACACTTTTCTCTCTCTCCAACCCACTAACGTCCCACTGTTGGACATGGGCGTCCTCTACTTTGGAAGATATTATGGTCTTCTATGCCGCACTGACCAGACGTTTTGGCATAGGGTTTATTCTTGAGTTTTGGATCTCTCACAGAGGAAGTTATCTTTATACAATTTAATATAACATAGCCGACTTTTACAGCGCCCTGAGGAGGTAATGAAGTGTTGACACTTGTATTCTTAATCCTTTAATGGTAAAGGATTAAGAATACAAGTGTACGGATAATAGATAGAGAGATACCTAACTACTAATTATATAGACACGTACAAATTACAACAGTCTATTTTGGACTTTATTTTTTAATATTTTACTTTGAAATTTTAAATTTTAATATTAGCTAAGATTAACATTGTTCTCCGTTATCCTAATAAATTTTGCCTATTAAAAGTTGATTCTAATTTTTGCTTATAACATGAAAAGTCTTAGAGTAATTTTTGTTAAAAGTTATGAACATTTTTATCTTATGCGTGTATAAACCCAACTAAGTAAGTCTTGGACTGGGTTCCGTACAATTTTTATCATAATTATTCAAATTAATATATGAAACTGTCATATATGTCATCAAAGGATAATCATTAAGTTACACTGTAAACGTTATCATAGTTCCTAAGATATAGCCTGGTGACAGAGGGATACACGGACGGACCTTTAGTCTCATATAATTAAGATTACATTTCATAATCATTTGTATCACGTATTACGTAAATAGAATCAGACTTTAATAAATTACAGTATATGTAATTTTCCTTATGCATTTTGTTAAAATTTATAAGTAGACAAAACAACGTAAACAATACGGTGTAATGCCTCCGTAAAATGTTTTATAAATTGTATGGATAAAGTAGTTAATTTCTTACTATAAAAAGATACAATTTTTGCTAGAAATGGCTAGACAAGTATTTTAATTAATCGCAATGTGTGATTTTGTAATGCTGACGCTTAAGCGCTTTTTACACGCTTTATTTTCGGTTCATAGTTTTCAATGACATTATTATGGTTTGATACTGTTCTAGCTATTTTGTTTTTTTTTTTGCAATGTCTTGTATTGATATGTAGGTGTATCTGCATTTATATCTACCTGTACATTAGATTGAAATATGAATCGGAATAATAGATAGATTAATTATTCAAGTAAGATTAAGAGATCTATAATCTAGATAATTTTGTCGTATAATATACTTTTGATATTAAACAAAATCTTATCACCTTTAATTTTGTAACAAAACCAACAAAAAATATACGATACTTACATTTATTAGTAAAGTGTCAAATACTTAAAAAAATAGTTAACAAAAACTAAGGCAGTGTTGCATAAAGGGTTAACAAGGTCAATTTATTGTTGCGAGGTGTCGATGTTGAAGGCCCCGAGAGGTGGTCGGCGACGTGGCTGTCAAGATAAACATCGCAGCCTGCTTCAAGATAACGTGGTAACGAGTCTAACGTACGCAGTAAACTCGCGCACAGTCAACTTTAACATTTTTATTAGACACATTGCCTTATATCAACCTATCAATAAAATAAAGTTAGCGCTTAACTATACTAATACTAGCTGACCTGGCAAACGTTATTTTGCCATACAAATGTCAGGGAGGGGGGGAGGCGTTACTGAATACGCATATAAATATAAATTTGGTAAAAATCGGTAAAGCCGTTTTGGAGGAGTACGGTAACTAACATTGTGACATGGAAATTTTATATATTAGAAAGATTATAAAGCTGAAGAGTTCGTTTGTTTTTTGAACGCGCTAATTTAAGAAAGTTACCGGTATGATTTAAAAAAATCTTTCTGTGTTTAATAGTACATTTATTGAGGAAGACTTTAAGTTAATAAGTTCACGTAGCGACCAATAAGAGCGAAGCATCAGTAAAAATGTTTCTGAAATGGGGAATATTTTCTTAATTTCACGCGTACAAAATCGTAGGAGTCTTCCTCTACTCTTGGGTCCTTTGAAAGTTAAATTCAGTTAAAATATATAGCACATAACTTAAAACAATAAAACTTTCGTCGAAGCGGCATTGTTATTATTAACTACTTACATCTTTCGTGGCAAATATACAAACATAAAAATCAATTACAATGCTAAAATCATACAATATGTAAACCGCAATAAATAATCCACTGGCGACAAGAAACAAACTAATAACTATAATAAATTTAATTAATATTTTATAACATAGTCCATTATTTTTCAATGAAACAAAATTTGTAATTAACAACAACTAAGGTTTCGTCAAGGAATAATTAATTAAAATTAAAAATAAAGATATGTTATAATTAATATGTAAAAATTTAATAAAACAAAAGCGTTTATAATTTATCAAAGAACTGCTGTAGACGTCTGTACCTCTACTTACCGTTGATTATAAACAGCTTTTTAAAAACTTCGTTGTCCATCCTTTATCTTTGTAGCAGGTAGATACTAATTATATGTTATTATTTAATACAATGTTATTACCTAGTATACGACGTCCCTTATAAAATTGGTACCTAAGACCCCGATAAAGTGTTAAAACAACTTTGATACGTTGTAAAATAATACTTAACGAGTATATCATTTGGAAGTGATATTTAACTTTTCATTGTAGTTTGAATGTTGAACTGAGAATGTGGTATTCATTATTCATGTATTCTAATTACGTGTATTAAACTGACGCCACTATAATCATAACTAACAGGGTATACTAATACATTGAAAATGTTTCATTGTTGTTTTAGTAGAGTGATATTGCATTGTTTATTGATCGTTTAATTGTTTTGTTGTGAAGTAAATACGAAATGTATATATAACATTTTTCATGTCATGGCTTTTTAAGGGTTTCGGAGGTACTAAATAGTAAAACGGGTCCCCAGTACTAAGCCTTCGGTCGATGGCCTGTCTATGACCAGGATGTCTCCAGAACAATGATAGCTAGAGAGCAGAAATTTTGACAGTTTATTTGACGATGATTCAACAATAAATATCATCCTGTCCTTACTTACTTTATTATATTCCCAACCCCGAACAATGGGTTCGGGGTTGAGAATATAGTAAATAAATAAAATAAATATTCATGGACATTTCACACAACGTCCTCTGGTCCCAAGCTAAGCTTATATGCTTGCGTTATGGGTACCAGAATACGTATAGAATACATATACTACTTTTCTTTAGTAAATACATACTTATAATACATAGAAACACCCAGACGCAGTACAAACATTTGTATGACAATGAGAAAAATCACACAAATGATTGTTCCGAGCGGGAATCGAACCCGCGACCTCTTGATCGCAAACACTTATATAACAAATATATTACAACTATAACAGCATGGAACCCTTCGTGCATATGTCCAACTCGTACTTGACCGGTTTTTTAAGCACCAGCAAAACAAAGCACTCGCGACTTATATCATATACGATAGGGGCTTTTAGGGTCAAGTGTCGAAGCCGTGACCAACAGAAAAGCAGTCGCCCAAACCACCGCTGCACTAGGCCTTTCTTAGTTTAAATACAAGGAATAGCTCGATAACGTTTTAGTTATCAAATTTATATGTGTACGGGGGAATCAAATCATCGTAAAGGTCCAATTCGAAGTTAATTACAACGTCTGTTCATAAAAACTTTATATACGAGATCTGAACACTAAGATCTAATACCATATCATATTTATTATGTTTTTATGATGATCTCTGCGTAACGAGCAGTCAGAATATTATTAAAACGATGCATTCAATTACTGTTATTAAAGTTATCGGCAATACAGAAGCCAATCGGAATAGTGTAGTTATTTCATTCCATTATTGTATGCCTCAGGCTACAAACATCCAAAGACAGTTCTTTAGGAGGGACCTGGCGGTCGCCGGTGGCGATTTTTATTTGAGAATATTTTCCTAACTAATTAAAAGCTTTAAAATAAGAAGATAAAACTTGCTTCGTTATCGGAGGCATCGACCCGCTTTTGTATGGTGGCCACCAGCGCGGTCGCGGCGTCCGGCGCTTAGTCGCACTCAGTAATTAACTAAAACTGAGCAAAACGATAAACGAGAGTTGCGGTGTAGGTATTCAACTTACAACAAAGGATCCACAATTTACTAAAAATTCACATACAGCCAAAAATACCTGCATTACCATTTACATTTAAGTACATTTAATTTCATTTGTATTTTTCGTAATCTATACTAATATTAAAAAGCCGAAGAGTTAACTGTTTGTTTGTTTAAACGCACTAATCTCGGTAACCACTGCTCTGATTTGAACAATTCTTTTAGTGTTGGATAGTAAATCTATTGAGAAATGCTATAGGCTTGTAGGGGCAATTTAGGACATGCCACATGTATGTGTGCATAACGATATGCGTCAGCAGTTTTAGTCAGCAATAAACATTACTATCTAGTGCACGTACTTTCATTCTTGATACTAATAACCTATTACCTAAAGGCTATATAACATCTCGTTGTAATAGGAGCGAAGCATCAGTGATAAATGTTGCAAAAATTGTTCAAGTGCGAGTCGGACTCGCGCACGAAGGGTTCCGTACCATTATCTATGCAACATAAGGCACGTTATTAATAAATGAGCAACAACAACACACACAATACTTAATCACGTTTGTTGTATGAGAGCAAGAAACGGTAAAAAAATCATGTTTGTTGTCCATACAACAGGGGGTTTGAGCTAATCACGTCATCTATCTAGTGCACGATGTACTTTCTGTTATTAAAAGTTCTGAATGATTAGATTTGAAATAGTTTCTTACATATACTCGTAAGTAAGTAGCTATTGCCACGACTTCTTACGCGTTGAATTTGTAAAATATTCCCGATTTTTAGGGTTCCGTACCCAAAGGGTAAAAACGGGACCCTATTACTGAGACTTCGCTGTCCGTCCGTCCATCCGTCCGTCCGTCTGTCACCAGGCTGTATCTCAAGAACGGTGATAGCTAGACAGTTGAAATTTTCACAGATGATGTATTTCTATTGCCGCTATAACAACAAATACTAAAAATAAAATAAAATAAATATTTAAGGGGGGCTCCCATACAAAAAACTGATTTTTTTTTACCGTTTCTTGCTCGATACTAATAACGTTGCCTTATGTTGCATAGATAATGTTACGGAACCCTTCGTGCGCGAGTCCCACTCGCACTTGACCAATTTTTTGTATGTATGTCCCTACGTGAGCTTATATCTTTAAAAGTACGCAACCGATTTAGATGCGTTTTTTATAAATAGTAGATGTGGTATAAGAGAATAGCTTTTATGTATAACTAGCTGTTGCCCGTGACTTCGTCTGCGTGAAATTTTTAAATCAAACAGAAGTTTACTGTACCACTCGATAGATGGCGCTGTACGTACGTTTTTAGATCGCACTATGGTTTGGTTACATACATTAACACCTAAGCTCGTCAACATTTTTGGTTATTATTCCGCTTTTCGCATTTATAAATCAGTAAGGATTCGTCAAGATATGGTTTCTAAATTCCATGCATACGCAGTTGCGAGGAACAGCTAGTAAAATAAATATTTTAAAGAAGCTCCTATACGAGTATCTTGAAGAAAAGATAACGAATGTGCTGAATTTTTTACGGAACCCTTCGTGTCATCTATCTCTAACTTAGCCGGCTTTTGGTATTTGTTTTTTTTTTAAACTATCTGCAGGAAAACTGTGGCGTGACTATAAAATATCAATTTTGGAAATTATACCTAACTAAATAGCGTTGTCCGTGTGGTAATGGATTAAGAATACAATTGTCACCACCCCATCTCCTCCCAAGGGTGCTGTAAAAGTCAGCTAAGGGATATTCCACACAGATAACAACCTCTGTGAGAGACGGAAAACTCAAAAATAAACCCCGTGTCACCACGCCTGGTCAGCGCGGCACAGTAGACCATAATCCCTCCCAAAGTGGAGGAGGCCCGTGCCCAGCAGTGGGACGTTACTGGGCTGGAAGAGAGAGAGAGCAATAGCGTAGGTATAATAGATGTCAAATTGAATTAAGTCTCATAATAAAATTGATTAAAAAATTCTTTAACTTTAAAAGTTATAAAGTTTATAGTATGGAAATTCTATCTAAAATCTTTCTTATCAGAAGATAAACGATAAGCAGTTTTGTGAGCACATCTATTTATGAATATATAATCTATTTTAAGATATATTTAACTCGTTTCAAACTTTAAAAGATTTAAAGCTTACTTAATTTATACGGAGTTGATACAACATAGGGGCATTAAATTAGACTACGTATACTATAGGTGTATAGTATAAATTCGATACAGTATACAAAAAAATAGCACCAAAAATGAGATTTATTTTTCAAACAAACTAAGTAGCTTTGTACTCTGTGTAAATAATTTAAGGTAAAATAGCAACTTTTTATCTCTTTCAAGCGCATCTTTTTTGTTATTTTGGTCACTTTCGTAATAAAAGTGCAAGTGATTTGAATTGTAAAGAATGGCAACTTGCATCGTAAAATGTACCGTAATTTATCGTTGTAAGAATCTAAGGCAGATGACCTTTGCCTATAAACTCATCAGCTGTAACGAAAGATACATCGTGTTATTATAGTACTAAAACTTTTAACCTAATTAGTGTCTAAACTATTGCTTGTATTTATTCGATTTTTGGTACAGAGCTTAAAGATGTTACCTAGTCAGTATACTGGGTAACATTTTTAAGCTCTGTACCAAACATTGAATAAATACAAGCAATAGTTTAGACACAAATTAAGTAGGTTAAAAGTTTAAAAAAAAAGCCAGTTAAAAAAAAAGCCCATATGTCGTATCAACCTCGTATACAATTTTAGGTTATATTATTTATACATATATATAAATAAAATAACCTAAAATTTTATCATGTATAATGTTTTAGTAATAGTAATAACACAGTTATACAAAACACTAAATAAAATAAAGCTATGTTGAAAAGAGTTCTATTTAAGAGGTCCATAAAAATACCTAAGCTATAATTACTGCTTTATACGGTTTTTATATTATTATGTAAATAATAAGGAAATTAGACAATAATTTAACAGTAAACAACCTAGAAAGCAATTCATGGATCCCATAAAGATAATTTTTATCTAGCTAAGATAAAAGCACAACAGATGCCATGCCAGATGTAGCCGACCTCTTCAGCGGGCTAACTGATAGTTCCCCACGCTAGTTTTTCTATGAATGTCTATATTTTCAGTCATAGTATAATATGTTTTACGTATTATAAGTATAGTATTTACAAAAGAAAAGTAGTATATGTAGTATATCCGTATTCTGGTACTCATAACACAAGCATATAAGGTTAGCTTAGGACTAGAAGATGTGTGAAATGTCTAAGAATATTGTTTTAACATCATAGCTATTTCTATTATGCTTTTAATAATGTCTAACGGTGATTTTTAGTAGCTTAATAAAATGCAAGTCAGGACAAAAGTTAGGATTAGTCTGATTTTGACAATGGGAATCGAGAATAAAAGATAGTATAAATTATAATAAATTAATGACGAATTGGCTAAATAGGCAAGCATTAGTTTAGCATTAATTTAGCAAATGAAGTAGTAGTTATTAAGCTATTGCATAGCTTCTATCGCGGGCCTTGAGCGTGGAGACTAAATCCATAAAATTCCAAATTTAAATTCCGTAGGTAACGGAAATAGCGTAAAAAACCTTACACATCACATCATGCTACGCATGCGCAGTAACGCCGTTTCGCTGTTCGCGCTGGTTACTCATGTCAGTTTTGGCGTTAGTTTTTATTTTATTGACATTTGATTGACAATCGCTATTTTATCATAATTACCATTAACAATGGACAGATCAGAAAGCATCAGTAAATAAGGATTATTAATCTTATTTTAGTTTATGGTATTTAGATTTTTGCATAAATAAAATAAATAAATAATTATAATTGCATAAGTTGATAAAAAATACTATGCAAAAGCTTTACCGCGGCAGTCCCCGAGTGACACACGTCTTTTTTAGGGTTCCGTACCCAAAGGGTAAAAACGGGACCCTATTACTGAGACTTCGCTGTCCGTCCGTCCGTCCGTCCGTCCGTCTGTCACCAGGCTGTATCTCAAGAACGGTGATAGCTAGAGAGTTGAAATTTTCACAGATTATGTATTTCTATTGCCGCTATAACAACAAATACTAAAAATAAAATAAAATAAATATTAAAGGGGGGCTCCCATACAACAAACATGATTTTTTACCGGTTCTTGCTCGATACCAATAACGTTGCCTTATGTTGCATAGATAATGGTACGGAACCCTTCGTGCGCGAGTCCGACTCGCACTTGACCAATTTTTTAAAATAAAACTCTTACTCGTTAATTATTATTTACAACTTTATTGCCATAAAAAATATAATTAATCCTGCATTTTTGTAATAACTATGCGAATTAACTAACCAAAACAGAATGAAAATAATCTAGTATGCAATTATAAAAATAAGGAAATCCTAAATAGCTAACCGTGCTCTCTTTAATGTACCTAACAGAAGAATTTCGGCAAAATTCTTACAACAAAAATAATTGGCATCATAATTTAAATTATTTTAACATTTAAAAATTAATTGAAATATTAAATTAAAAATTATATTAATCGGTATTAGGATAATTACCTTGAAGAAGAAAAAAAAATAATTTCATGAAATAAGAGAAATTAAGAATGTCTTATTAAAATTAAAAATTAACTGTATTAGTACATTATAAAGATTGAAATAATTAATGGACTATTCTAATTCATATACAGTTGTATTATTTAGCTTTTAAAATATCTATTACATGAAACGACATACGGTCTATATGTTCATAAATGTATGACGCATAAAACCACTTATTGTACTGTCATTTTTGATGACAACGGTATCAATATTAAATTCATATTAAATTAGAAATTGTTAAGTCAATAGTGCTTATTCTATTGTGCCATCAACTAAACTTTATTTAAGAATAGTATATTACACCTTATTCGGTTTTATTTCAATTATGTTTTTAAACTAAAATATAAACAATTATGGTGTATTTTACACTATGGATTTTATTAAACATTAATTCTATAGTTTAGGTAAATAGGTACCTATAAATAATCATCATAAGTTAGTTAGGTTTAATTAATAGCAATTTACCTAATAGCTTAAAATAACGTAGAAAACATTTGTACTGACTTAGTATAATTCGTCTTGTGCTTAAAAAATATAGACGATTGTTTTATAAATAAAGAGTTCTTAAAAATAATCGCACGTTCATTCATAAACCCGTACGATACATTTATGAACTTTAAATGATGGTAAATTATTATTTAGCTCAATGCCATATGCGCTCCTTTACCAGTTAACAGTCCTTTTGTTTTGTCAATTATAATTTAAAATAGACAAAAAGTCTTACTTTTTAATATCGCATAATGTATAGGTACATTAGTTTTTTTCATAAAACCTCTTTTTTATAGTGTTAAAACCTCGATATTATCTTGATATGCATCTAGATAATTAAGTGATATGACAAAAAATGAAGGCGTGATATGTTTTCGGGCCGTCGCCTCTTATAAAACTAGATGGTAATGAATGAACACAGATAAGGTAAGATGAAGAGGATGGGTTCAGAGGACAGGGGACACGTTACGTCCTTTGTGAATGAATATTTTCGAGACCCCTACTTTCTTGTATGTGTGTGTGTGAGTTAGGTACTTGTTTTGGGTGTATTCAAGCGTGTGTGACAAAGGTCAATGAAGTGTAATAGCATTAAGTTTTTTATACGTACACTCTTCAAAAAAGGCTTTTAAAATGTTGAACCTTGATTTTAAAGTTGTTTTTGTAATAAAGTTAAATTGGATCACTTTATACTTTCTTTTTAGATCAAATTGATTAAGTTTAATAGTCTGATAATAATATAAAAGCGTTATAACCTATGACTATGATTATAAAATCAAGTATAGCCTTACATTAGATGGATAGATTTTTATCTGGGCAGATACGCGGGAACTTTAGAAGTTACACAAACAATTGTATTATTTAGACTATTTAGGTAGATACTATAAAAACTTCGCTTTTCTCCTTCTCCAGCCCATCTACGTCCCACTGTTGGGCACGGACCTCCTCCACTTTGGGAGGGATTATGGTCTAATGTGCCGCGCTGACCAGGCGTGTTGGCACAGGGTTTACTTTCGAGGTTTCCGTCGCTCACAGAGGATGTCATCTGTGAGAAATATCCCTTAGCTGGCTTTTACAGCACCCTGGAGAGGATATGGGGTGGTAACACTTGTATTCTCAATCCGTCACCACACGGACTTGCCTTTAATTGAGTGTTGCGTTTATTTTAAGGTATGTTGTTCAATGAAGTTTTTTAATAAAACTATTAAATATAATAACCAACTTCAAAATAATATTTCCTAAATTAAAAAAGCGGCAATTTATAATACCTTTTCGCAATATTAGATATAATTTTGATTCATAATTGCGAACACGTAAATTGCCAAATTGATTTAACTCGGTAATCTATGTATTTTACAATTCGCCAAATACGTCATTACTCATTATTGTTAGTAATATACAACTGTGCTCATAAATATTGCAGCCAATTTGCTAAAATTTATAACAGAAACACTAACTGTAAAGTTAATTAATTGAATCCAAATTAAAAGGTATTACAAACTATTGTTTGACTTCGTAATAAGTAGTACTTATTTCAAATTGTATGAAAATTTATGCAACGAGTCTTTAACTGATTGTATAAGATACAAATTACATATTAAACCTCGTATAGTGCTAATTAGCACATTTTGTTACATTGTTAAGCGATATGTATTATTCTTACTGTATCTTTCAATAATTATAGCCTTCTGACGAAATTTTAATAATTGGGCTACTGTAAAATTGTATGGAAAACTTTCTTAAAGAACAACCAACAATTGACTTATATTATTTTGCTAACTTCACAATAACGCATTTTAAAAGGAAGTTATATTATTAACCATATTTATTTTTATATATCTTTACTAATATTATAAATACAAAAGAGACTTTGATTGTTTGCCGCTCTTTCACGTCAAAACTACTTACTGTGTACCAAATTTAATTTAAATTGATAACATTAAACTTTGTACACTTTGTGCATTTGCATTTTTGTTACAACTTTGTACATTTTAGACTTTTGAGACTATTAAAAAATTTGGACTATTTTTAATGCAAAAAGGGTATGTAGTCTTTTCAAGTTCCAGGCGTACGAAGTAGCGAGCAACAGCTAGTTTTAATTTATCTTATTTAGACTAGAGGTCTTACCCTCTACCCCAGTCTTCTATTGCAATCCAATTATAAGTATACCCATAACCAATCTCTAAACGTTATTCAGAATTACAGTTTCAATTTTGTACAAAACTAACACCCCAAGATTGACAAGTGTCGGGACATAAATTGGTTTGTGCTTAAATGTGTAAGTCGTCTTTCTCTTAATACAGCAGTAACGAAATACCAATAACATTAATATAATTAGAATAAATATTTAGCATCGCGTTTTCAATCTCTCGTCCTATGTGTGATACAGATGATTGTTGGTGAATCATAATAATGTAAAAAACATACCTAAAATTGAGAAAATTTTAATAAGCTAGCATTTATTACCGAATTGCTAGATTTAGCTCTTTAGTTTTAGTACAAAAAAGACTAACAGAAATGCAATCTAAAAATATGACAGTATTGAAATAATTTAATAATATCAAACAATTATTTAAGTATAAGTCGATTTGTATTTGTTAGTTAGATGAGATATATTGAAATGCTTAGTTATATCAATAAATTATTTCATGTGTTACGAATATAAATGTTTCAAATGCCGAAGGCAAACGTAATGCTTCCTCCTTGTCAATATCTATTCACATAATAGGTCTATATAATATCCACACGATAATGGAATCTATATCCATTATTCGTATGCATAGTTATAGGGTTATATATAGAGGTAGGTACTATATTCGCCCGTGTTAAGCCAACCAACATATTATATGTACCTATAATTAGATGTATTCACTAATCTCCAATTGTAATTCGTCAGCAGTGAGAACTGTACAGCAACTGAGACATTTCCACAAATTGGACCAAAACTGTGAAATGTCTTACCCTCCTTAATATTATAATCTTATTCTAAACACAGAATATATTATGAAGGAGTCAGCCCAACTTGTTACACAAACTGACGATGATAAAATTTCGTCTTAGCAAATTTTTGTTTTAAGAACTTGTTCATTACTACCGTTTGTTTGTGTGAAATTTATACTTTAGTATTATTTTGAGAATTACTTTATTCTGTATTCCGTTCCTGTTTTGATGGGGTGACTTATAATGTCTATAGATTGTAAACGTTGTATGAAGTAGAGACATCACACACATATTGATATGTGAACTTTTTGTAATTGTACCTAATTGACTGCAGTATTGTTACTATTAAGAAATTTTCTTATAATTTATCCATCATCATCACTATCACCATATCATCACATGAATGTAGGCAGAGTCTATAGAGCGCCATCTGCTACTATTCTACCAAACACACTTCCTTGGCTTCATGCACACTCATACATCTGGTCATACAAGCTCATTTTTATCATCATTATTATTTTAAAATAATACATCTAATTTATAAAATATCGTATTTTACATCGTAAGCTAAAAACAAATAATTATAATTTATGTTTATTGTCTATGACAAAATCCTGCTTACATTTAGTAGACCGCTTAAATACTAACGTTAGTTACCTTACTTTACACATACAAGAGAACCTATGTAAACATAAACTAGATTGCTTCCAAAATCTGTTACTTCCAAAATTTGTTTGTATATGTACCTACACCTCTCTGGTCGTATTAAACAAATACAAGACTAATAAACTTCACTAAGATGGGTGTTGTATCAAACAAGGCCCTTCGTTTAATCTCCTTGTAGATAGCTGATCAATCGCAAATCGCTTTTGTGATGGATAGGTAATTAAACTAAATCTGCTTTTAACAAAGGTTAATGTCTATATTGGATTTCTACTAAAATGTTCTCTAAAATAGTCTCGGTATGTATTATTGTCGGAAGTTAATATTTTTGACTAGCTGTTGTCCGCGTCATCGTTCGCGTGGAATTTAGAAATTTTTCCCCGTTTTTGCAACATTATTCACTGATGCTTCGCTTTTATTAGTCGCAACTCGCAACGTATCTTTTATTAGTTGAACAATGTACTGTCTAACACTAAAAGAATTTTTTAAATTAGACCGGTAGTTCCTCAGATTAGCGCGTTCAAACAAATAAACGAACAAACTCTTTAGCTTTAAAATATTAGTATTGATTGAAATTTTTATACCTAGGTATGTACAGCGTAGCGCTCGTGTAGCTACAGCAAAAACGTTACCAGAACAGTCTTAGATAAATTTTGAAGCCCATATTTATAGCCTTTATAGTTTCAACTGTGCATTTCTTCTCTTCTCCAGCCCAATTACGTCCCACTGTTGGGCACGGGCCTCTTCCACTTTGGGAGGGATTATGGTCTACTGAGCCGCGCTGACCAAGCGTGTTGGAACAGGGTTTATTTTCGAGTTTTACGTCTCTCACAGAATATGTTATCTGTGTGCAAAATCCCTTAGCTGACTTTTACAGCACCCTGGGGAGGAGATGGGGTGGTGACACTTGTATTCTTAATCCGTCACTACACGAAACGAAAAAAATTTAAACTGAAAAATAAACTGAAAAACTGTGCATTTACAGGTCACTATATGATTACAGTTATTTATCTATTTTCTGCCAGGATCAAGTGTGGATTAAACTTTAAATTTGTCTGTCATTAACGTCAAGTGAGGTTTTATAAAATATCGAACACGGGTAACGGCAAATGCACACCTATCTGTAATCCTAGATATACCTACGTAATATATATACAAGTATCGATGAGTTTATAATGCGGTGTCTACTATATAACTAGGTACAAGACAGGTACAAGCAGACAATCAGCGTCATGTGCAGATTTTCTCATGGGATCTCGTGACATGTAAATGCATTTCTGGGAAGTTCGTCTTGGAAAGCTCTTAACACATACACACTTACACATTGCTATGTATGTGAAAGTTGCATATCAAGTTCTATTTCAAATAAATACGGTCTGCGCGTGTTCAAATCGGACATTTAGTTTTTTACTATCGTCCATTCGAGTTGATTCATTCCTATTTACAGACAATTTCTCTAATATCAAAATTAGATGTCTCTCATTGACGTGTCAAGTCTTTTTCATTATTGTATTAAGTTTCAGTTAAAATTAGGCAAGTTGCTAACTCATACTGATAAAAATAAAAATAGTTTCACGTGTCGTTACGATTTCAAGTCAGATTTATGATTTCAGCCAGCTTCGCAAGTCTAGAGGTTAACACATTAATAATATCATCGATAAAGTATACCAATATCTTTCTTTCCTTATGTAACATGACTATTATTATACAACCCAGAACTCTGAATGAAGAAAAATCTAATCGAATCTAAGAAGATAATTATTAACATGATGTGTGTGTGTGTATATTATTCATTCACTATACCTAATACAAGTAAGCAAATCAGAAGCCTTTGTACTAAGGCTAAAGCGGGGAAGATTTTTTAAATTCCACGCGTATGGAGTCGCGGGCAACAGCTAGTCAAATGATGAAGCAATTAACTCTTTTGCATATATTGCATAACAACTGCTTATGTTTTAAAAATTGCAAACGGCTGGTAACTACTTAAGGCATGTAAACACTTGAAAAGTTTCTTCCGCTGAGGGATTTCAATAATACAAACCTGAGCATCTGCCTGCCAAGGGCCAGGGTTAATCAGGCTAAATAACATGAAAAACTTAAGCGATGGGACAAAGCGGAAACATCTTATCGCTTGTCCTTGTGTCTGTTGTACACGTGTCAACAGCATTTAGAGTATGCTGTCTTAGAGTATCTATCCAACGGGAAATGTAACACGCACTGTTTTCATTGACAAATATACCGACAGGTTTGTGGTGCCGGTTACGCACACAAACATTATAATGTTATTTCACTGGTTGATTTTACGAGCACAACTAAACTTCACTAAAAATGAAAGTTCATAATGTCAATAACACAAGTCACCAATGTTAAGTGAACTTTCTAAACGATTTTAAGTAATTTAAATGCGCAAGTACAACGAAATAGCCAACACATCAAATTACACCATAGTTGTATCCATTTTAGTTAAGTTATGTTAAGTTTTTGACGCATGAAATTTAACCTCAATGTCCTTATATAATAGCAATCAATGTCCAATATGAGCAATGCTTTTGTACTTCTTTAGTGAAGGTCACCTGATAATGCCAACTCCTGTTAAATTAATGCTCTGAGTATGCTCTTTTAAAGAATCTGCCTAAATAGTTGAGTTTGCAAACAAGCGATAGTTTGCAACTGTTTCAAGTGTGGGGTATCATATGAATAGATACTCGTAGTTCTAAAGGTTTTTGAGAAAATAAAGCAATCTATATTATCTATACCTACTTCTATACTAATATTATAAAGCTGAATAGTTTGTTTGTTTGTTTGTTGGCACACGCTAATCTCAGGAACCACTTGCCTGATTTGAAAAAATCTTTTAGTCTTGCCTATATAACATCACGTTGCGATTATAGGAGTGTAGCATCAGAGAAAAATGTTGCAAAAAACGGGGATTTTTTTTAAAATTCCGGGCATACGAAGTCATGGGCATCAGTAGCCGTGTGGTGACGGATTAATAATTGTTGGAGGAAGTGGTTAACAATAGGTTAAATTAAAGGACGTTGTATTCTTGAATAGCTTTATTTAGATTCTTTATTTCTAGTATTTTCTAGTACAGTACATTTTAATGGCTTCCAGTTGGCAATCGTCGTGGAAAGGGAAGAATGAATTACACGTCATTTTGACAATTCACACTAATCATTTTATTGACACTGACATCTAATCTACCAATCAATAAAGAGTATATAGTTAACTAAGAAAGCCAGTAGAGGGCGCATGGTAAATGGAAATACAGATTATTAATATTTACCACAGATTACAACACGCCTCCTTAAATTTATAATCTGGATTTTACACCACTTACATTACAAAAAAATATTAATACAAAAACATTTCCTATTTATTTTAAATTAGTTTTAACTGTAATCTATTTTTCAAGAATTTGGATTTATCTAAACTTTTTGTCAAAATGTCTGCTAAGTTAAACTGAGAATCAATTTTTACAATATCAATTAAACCTTTTTCATAATTTTCATTTATATAATGATACTGCACTTCAATGTGCTTTGAATTCTTTGTAAAATTACCATATTTAGCAATTGAAATCGCACCAGAATTATCTTCATACAATTTTATTGGTTTATCAAATTTTAAACTGAACGATTCACTCAACAAATTTCTAATAAAAAGTATTTCAGTTACAGCTTCTGACAAGGCAACATATTCTGCAAAAGTTGAACATTTAGTTACAGTACTTTGTTTATGGGTTTTCCAAAAAATTAAGTTTCCAAACAATCTAATTACAAAACCTGTTGTAGATTTCCTGTCTATATTGTCTCCTGCATAATCAGAATCTACCATACAATCTAATGTGTCAGTGTCCGCATCGTTACAATATGTTAACTCTAAATCCTTAGTTTTATACAAATATTTTAATATTCTTAATGCATATTTATAATGTGTTTGACTATAACAACTTTGATATCGACTTAAATAATTAACACTGTATGCAATATCTGGCCGAGTGCCTGTACTTATATACAACAATTCTCCTATTATATTTCTATACTTAATACTACTATCTACTTCTGAAGCTTGTTCTAGTTTTAAGTTTGTTTCCATTGGAGTATCGTACAACCTTGTATTTTTCAGATTATATTTCACAGCCAAAGATTCAATATATTTTGTTTGACTTAAGGTCATTCTATTTCTTTTATCACTGTAGTTAATATCTATGCCTATATATGTTTTAATTTTTCCTAAATCTTTCATAAAAAATCTCTTCATTAAACTAACTTTTATCTTGTTTATTTTCTCTTTATCTTTACAACAGATTAGAAGGTCATCGACAAATATCAATATATATATTGCATCTTTGCTTGTATTATTAACATATAAACAGTGATCAAAATTACTTCTAACAAAATCTAATTTTTTAATAAAATCATTAAAACAATCATACCACACTCTGGGGCTTTCCCTTAGACCATAAAGTGCTTTCTGTAATTTGTAAACCTTATTATCCCCTGTTTCATAACCTTCTGGTTGATTTATATAGACTTCTGATTTTACATGTCCATTTAAAAATGCTGTTTCAACATCCATTTGCTCTACAATTAAATTATTTTTACAACTATATGATAACAAAATTTTTAAAGTTTGCATTTTGCCTACTGGTGAATAAACATTATCAAAATAATCTTTCTGCTGAAATCCTCGTACAACTAACCTAGCTTTATACATATTAATGCTTTTCTTTTTAAATATCCATTTAACATCAATTACCTTTTTATCTTTTGGCCGTTGAACAATTTGCCATGTATTATTTTTATTTAAACTATTTATTTCAGAATCCATCGCTATTTTCCATTGTTTGCAATCTTGGGAGTTTATCGCCTCCTCAAATGTATTTGGTACATTTGCATCAACATAATTAACATAAATAAAATGTGATACTGGATTACCATACCTAGATACAGGAATTATCTTTCTCTTTGACTTTTCCTCTGTTACCATCTCATCCCTATCATTAGTTAAATTATCATCAAAAATATTAACAGGATCATCAGAACTTAACTCTTTTGCATCAACAAAATCATCATCACTACCAGTTATAGGTAATTCAGTAGTAATATCTAAAGACCTTTTATTTTCTGTATCCCTATCCTTGTTATCATCTAGCTTTTCTAAACAAATTAACTGAGTATTTTCTTCAACTACTTGTACATGTCTAGCGTTTATTATCCTATTATTTAATAAAATTCTATAACCATTTTCATTGTAACCTACTAATACTCCTAGTTTAGCTTTATCGTCCCATTTACTTTTTCTTAAAACTTCAGGAACCCTGACATAAACTCTACTTCCATAAATCTTTAAATGTTCTACATTTGGTTTGACACCAAAAAATATTTCATAAGGAGTTTTGTTCTCCACTGTATTAGCAATAGTTCTATTCTTTAAATATGCTGCTGTTTTTATAAATTCAGGCCAATATCTTTTATGAATTTTAGCTTCCCTCATTAAACATCTACCTATGTCCATAGCAGATCGATTATACCTTTCCGCTACTCCATTTAATTCATGGACGTAAGGTGGACAAGGTAATAACTCTATTCCCTTTTGTCTAATGAAATTATAAATGTCTCGATTTAAATATTCCCTACCATTATCACATTGCAATTTCTTTATCCGTTTGTTAAATTTATTTTCTACTAAATTAACAAATTCTATAAAACAACTAGCAGTTTCCGCTTTACTTTTGATACAAAAAATTCTAGTACATTTACTGTAATCATCTATAAAAGTCAGAAAATATTTTTCTCCACCATAGCCTGTTGTACTATGTGGACCATTTAAATCTGTATGAATCAGTTCTAAAATCTCTGTTGTTTTAGTTCTACTATTTTCAAAAGGTACATTAGTCATTTTACTTTGAATACAGTTTGAACACTTCATTTCTCTGTTTTCAATCTTTTCTGGCAAGCCTACTAGTAATTTGTTATTAACTAACTTGTTTAAATATTGAAAATTTACATGTCCAAGTGCCCTATGCCATTTTTCTTTAGCAGTTAATTTTGTTGAATTTATGTAAATCTTATTGCAATTTATTTCTGAAACAAAACTTTTTATACAGTACAAATCATTTATTTTGTTAGCAACAACTACTAATTCTCTCAACTGGTTATAAATTTTTGCATTTTCATCTCTTGCTACTATAGTGCAAGTTTTAGTTATCTTTGAAAAACTTAACAAGTTATGCTTGATACCTTTTACATAATAAACATTTTTTAGATCTATAAATTTCTCTTTATAATAATTTTTAAAGTATATTTTAACAGTGCCAACTTTGGTTGCTTTTAGTATATTACCATCTGGCAGTTTCACATCAATTGGTATTTTTAAATCCACATAATTTTGAAAAAATCTATCTGTCTTTATAATATGATCTGTACACCCACTATCTAATAACCAATTTATTTCATTTCTTTCATAAGAATCCCTTCTTACCTGGTTTATTTCCGGGTTCACCTGGGCTGTCCAGGACTCTGCTACAAAGCCGTCCTGATGAGATCTTGTTGATTCACCTCTTGGATGACCTCGACCTCTGCTCCGTTGATAACCACCTGTGTTGTACCCATTCTGTATTCCTTGACGATGTTGGTTGTTTGGATTTCTTCCTTGATAATTGTGTTGCTTTTGATTATTTTTCTTATTATGCCAACATTCTTTCTTCAGATGGCCTGTCTTTCCACAGATAAAGCATTGTACTTTAGCTTTAGTTATGAATGTACTCATATTATTCTTCTTGTTCGAATCACTAGTAGTCAAGTTTTTTTCTTTGATTTTAGACTTCACATAGTCAACTGTTCTTTGTTCTTCTGGAATTATGTCAATAAAATCTCCAATGTAGCTGTAACTTGGAGGCAAAGCTCTGAGTATATACCTCATTTTTTCTGATTCATTAAGTGTTCCACCAGCAGTTTTAAAATCGTTGACAGCCTTTTCAAATTCCACAAAAAAATCTTCTATTTTGTCAAAGTTGCTTAGCTTGATTTCCTCAAGTTTTCCTCTGTAAATTATTTGCATAGCAGTAGACTGGGTGATGTACATTTGGTCAAATTTGTTAATCATGTCGTAGGCTGTAGTACATTGACCAATATATTCTAGCTGTTTATCCGAAATTGTGCTTATGATGATTGTTCTTGCTTTTAAATCCAATTTCTTCAGTTCGACATCTTGAATAGTACTTTTAGCCGGCATCTTGGTTATGGCGGCCATGTGACATTCTTTGTACTCCAATAAAGTCATTAATCGCAATTTCCAGCTTGAATAATTAATTCCGTCGAATATTGGAATCAAAATATTCTCTATTTTACCTTGGTTGTTCATCTTGGCAAACGTTTCGTCTTGATTATTATGGATGTAAAATGTCTTCTTATGGCGCGGTACTCGCGTATTTCAATTTCTTCTTTACAACCCTAATAACCTTTGTAACCACGCTCTGCTACCATGTTGGAGGAAGTGGTTAACAATAGGTTAAATTAAAGGACGTTGTATTCTTGAATAGCTTTATTTAGATTCTTTATTTCTAGTATTTTCTAGTACAGTACATTTTAATGGCTTCCAGTTGGCAATCGTCGTGGAAAGGGAAGAATGAATTACACGTCATTTTGACAATTCACACTAATCATTTTATTGACACTGACATCTAATCTACCAATCAATAAAGAGTATATAGTTAACTAAGAAAGCCAGTAGAGGGCGCATGGTAAATGGAAATACAGATTATTAATATTTACCACAGATTACAACAATAATACAATTGTCATCTCCTCCCATGAAGGTACAGATAAAAGTGGAGTCCAGACTCTGAATACCTACTTGAAGCAAAAATGATGTATGGCTATCTCGCTCACTGTGGTCAAACCCTTTCTTTCTAAGTAGGGTAACCTTTATTGTATTTCTTCCAGGACAAAACTTCAAGTAGTTGTGTTCCATATAGTGTCAACAAAATGTTCACTTCTAAGACCTAGCCCGTATAGATTTTATGTGTCGAGATACTTTATGTACTGTGCGTAAAAAAAATACTCAAAAAACAAACTGTTTGTTATCGCGTGAAAGTTTGGATAATTCTAGTTTTTTAACAGTAACTGGAGGTTCGGTTGTTAAATTTATTATTCTTTTTACATTTATAAACACGTAAAATTTCCTAGTTCGTATGTACGATGTACCTATAGAATATTGGTGGGAAATAGATAATTACTAGAACAAAGGTGTAGTTCCTACGGCAATACGAAATTAATGAATGATTGTGAGATCTGCTTGAGATAAAATAATGATAATTTACCTTTATTTCAGACCTAAATACATGTTACAAAGATACAGAAAAATGATTCCAACGAATTGAGAACCTCCTTTTTTGAAGCCGGTTAAAAATAACAAGGTGTTAGTAATTTCTTAGTAAACAAAACAAGTTACACAATAAAATCTATTTGGCATACCTAAGTGGAAACATAACTTTTTGTGTAGGTAGCGTAAAAACGAAAAAGGGTTATTGTACTCATATTTTTAAACATGTACTGTTATTAAGGGACCAACCATGAAATCGCAAAAGATATATGTTTCATTAATTTTGCAGATTAATTAAACATTATGAATACATACTGGACAATAGTTTTTCCTAGATTTCTGGGTTAGCCAATGTATTTCTATTTATTAATGTCAGTTAAAGGGCAAATTCGGTCAATAATACTTCTGAAAAAAAAAATACGTTACGTTGATTAAAATTAGTTTGTCGGAAAATCTGTAGTTAATAGTCATTTTAACTGACAATATGAATGTGGTTAAAAGTGGCTGACGGAAGAACGGAGAATCAGTCAAAATCAATTTTTACGTATATTTCTGTCTACAGCGTTTAAAGGAACCTATCATGAATGGCATGACGGGAGCTAAAAACCTAACCCACCCTTGTCGGGTTGCCCTTGGCTCCCTGTGCCTTGTGTTCCACTACTTGGCGCTAGGCAAGTCAGTTAAAATTACATTTAAACAGCTATATTGGATAAAATTAGTTTTCAATAATTTCAGTCAAAAGTACTACTGTCGAGAGCTTACAGTCTATTGAGTGGTTATAAGTTTTGACTGTGACATATATCATAGGGGGCTATAATAGGAACGATAATAAAGTTACAAAAAAAGGGCAAAAAAGAAACAACAGCACTTTCCAAATTAAAATCATTTAATAACTTTTCTTTTATACATGACTAAATATTATTGTTTTGTGTAATTTCTGTCTCTTACCACGTAAATCACTAAGTATATTTTCTGTATGACTGTTTAAGTGTTAAAAAATGAATTTGCAATTTTCTTAATTAATACGCTTTCATGCAAATCATTGCAATAAATTGAGTCCGTGATGGGATGCTTAAACATTTCTTGCAACAGAGGAGTAAAATGTTGTGATACAACATTAATTAATTTGTTTTCTATATTGTTTTCTCTGAGTTGGCCCATCAGGAAGGATTACTTTCATAAATGCCAGAGCTAGGATTTGGTACACCCAGAGTAGCTACTTGCCCCATAGACCCTTCCTGTAATGAACTGTCTATCTGAAAATTATAATATATTTTATAAAATATAGCCTTTTGCCATATATTCGAACTACTACATTTCTGAAACATAATAATAATGTAAGGCTCTCATTAGGCAGTCGGATCGGGGGGGGGGCTGGTTCAGAAAGCAGCAATTATCTCTGGAGCCTTGAGCGCCGGTAGTTTGGAAAATGTTCCTGATACTGGTGGGGTATTTTTTTTCATACTAGTTTTTATATTCCTTATAAATTCAAATATTTAACATTGTATAACATGTGAGACAATTAAAGGAGTTTGTAAATAGATACTTGAAATTTTACCTTGCAAGGTGATACTGCTTCTTGATTTGTAATTATAGTAGGAACTGCTGTTTGTTTTAAAAAATCCTTGCACTTTCATAAAATTTCATTTTCAATGGTACAATGGATAACCATAATTTCCTCTGGGTACTATTTTTAGGAAATCTAAAAAAATAATATTGTAGGTAAGTATATTAATGTTGTAAATAATGTGAAATAAAAATTAAATGACTAAGCAAACATGTATAATTTAGTTCAGGTCCCACAGAAAGTCCTAGATATGTCCTCAGTATGGTCACACTATTTCAAAATTACTTCTTGTAAACAAGAAAGATAAAATTGCACTAAGTCCATGAAATTCAATGTAAGACTATTAGATCTTTACATCGTTATCAGTATAGTTAGTTAGAAGTATGCTGAAAACATTGTTTAATCATTTTATGAAGTATTTAATTGAAAATACAAAGAAATATGTTTGCAGTTATTCAATGCCAGAAATCACGATCTAAACACTTACGCGTGAAATTGTATATCACCTCCTGGACACCACGTACTACCGCAACCACGCACTACACAAGTTTGCACCATTTCTTTAATTATAAAAATAATTAGAGTCGAAAATTTGAAACGAAGCTGTGAACCGTAAAGTAAACAACCGACATATTGGCACAATTTTGTCGACAACTTGACATATGGTGACCAATGTTGCCAAATTACGAAATCCTTAGGAAATGGGGAAAATAATTCACTGATTCGTCAACCATGAAAAGCATCCGTGATCTACTATTTTATTATTTTTAATTTCATTCATCGTATTTCAACTAGTTATTTATAGTTACGATTAAACACTATCAAATGACAGTGTTTAACTTGTGATTTGATATGTGTGGTGACTCTTTTTAAGAATTTACTAGGAGATTTTAATAAGGAGATAGCAGTACTAAGGCCACACTAAAAAGAGAGGTCAGACCACAGAGAGTGAGATAGAGATACGTAGGTATTTGCCTCAAACCGATGTTCCAAGTATGGCCTCCTTTTTTTTATCTATATCTTCATGTCTCCTCCCAAGGGTGCTGTAAAAGTCAGTTATAGGATATTGCACACAGATAACATCCTCTTTGAGAGACAGAAAACTCGAAAATAAAGCCCGTGCCCAAAAGTGGGATATAAATGGGCTGGAGAGAGAGAAGTCGTGGACATCAGCTAGTAGTTTATAAAGAAAATTAGATTTTATTTTTAAATAAAAGATTAAGTCCGACTTTGAACATTTCGAGACTGTTTAAACTGCCACACTGAGGCGGATTTGTAGTCTCGCCCTAGGCCCCAAGCCATTAGCCGCCCCTTTCTCAGCATCCACCATATAAACTACATAATGAAATTACTTCATTGCCAACTTTTATCTAAATAGATTTAGAAATTTAGGAGAAAAATTCAGTTGTATATCGCAAGAATATTTCCTTTTGTTATAAATAAGAAGCTTTTTTGTAAATCACCGCCCCTAAATCTGGCCGCCCTAGGCCTGGGCCTACCGGGCCTTAGGGTAAATCCGCCACTGCTGCCACATGGGCTATGAAAACATTTGACAATAAAGAACAATGCAACATATTTTTGTAGTACCTTATGCAGTACTGTATTGTAGGCTGCATTGTTCTTAGCGTAATGTATTATTTCAAAGTGTTGAAATTTTAATAATATTTTATCCAGATTTTGGTTAATTTTACTATTACTATGTTTGATATTGATGAAGGAATAAAATTGTAAACGTTATATTTAATCTATATTTGTCTCTAAAGAGTTAATCAATTTATACGTTTAAGTATCAATCGTTATCCGTGTGGTGAAGGATTAAGATACAAGTGGCACCACCCCTTTTCTTCCCCTGGGTGCTGTGAGAGCCAGCTAAGTTGTATTATAAACAGTTAAAATCTACCGTGAGAGACGGAAACCACGAAAATATACCCCGTGCCAGCACCCCTGGGGCTCAAGTCTGCTATTCAATGTTTAGTGAAAGTTCAGTGAAAGTTCAATGGAATGGTATCATCTGTGACAAAAAATTAACAACAGACTACCAAACTTGATAAAATTTGCTATTATGCAATCAACAAATGCAATAACTGATTGCTTAGTAGTGAATTTTATCAAGTTTATCTATTGTTAATTTTTTGTGGTTATAATTGTGTTATTGAACTATCACTGTGACACAATTCTAATGAATTGTGTCACAGTGATAGTGTACTAATGTGCTAAGTGTGCTAATGCACACTTGGGCCTCTGGTCAGCGTGGCAGAGTAGACCATAATCCTTCCCAAAGTAGAGGAGGCCGTGCCCAGCAGTGGAACTTTAATGGGCTTGAGAGAGAGAAAGAGAGAGAGATCAAACGTAATTAATGAAACACAAATTATTGCCTTAAATAAATAGTAATTATCAATGTAAATTGTGAGAATTGCTTAATAAATTGTAATTAAACATCAGGTAAGCTATAGAAACCATTGATCGACCAAAGAACTGAATAATTTGTGTTTGAAACTACACTCCATTAAAGCTTCTTAATTTTTAATGATTCTGTACCTCAATACGTTGTGGATATAATATTCAGTAGATCTGTACTAATATTGTAAAGCTGTTTGTTTGAACGCGTGAATATCGGCAACTGCTGGTCAGTTTTCAAAATTATTTTAGTGTTGGATAGGTAGTACATTTACAAGGCTATAGAGTATTTAACATCACGCTGTGGCCAATAAGGAGCGATCGATCAGTGATAAATATTGCAAAAACGGGAAAAAAATTATCACATTTTCTAAGAATCTAGTATGTAGGTACAATATTAATTTAATTCGTTGATAAAAAAGCTACTGCAAAAGCAGCGAGTATTATAGAAATAATAATAGTTTAAAAAAACTAAAAAACACGCTTTATTTAATCGAATTAATGCATTGTCATCGGTCTTTGACAGGTGTGCAAAATTTGAATAGAATCTGACCGTTTAAAGTGGGTCAAAATAGCGTCCAAAGGAGTCGGTTACAAACATACAAACAAACAAACATACAAACAAACATACAAGTGAAGCTAATATAAAGCGTGTAAAAACCACAGCAAGGGTTACTCTTATTAACTTATGAAATATTTATTTATACATCAGCTTTTTTGTCCACTGCTTTATTATTTTCCCATAGAAAGCATTTGCATCCTGAGGCCCTTGTGTTCTTACTCTGCAAATATGCTTCCATTTTGTGATACAATTCTTATAACTACGGGGTCATTGGCTTATAGTCTTTGCCTTATTGCAATTTTATGTACATCACACTATGATTTGGGCACTTACTGAATTTCCCATATGACTTACAGGTATTAAAATAAAGTCGACCTATTCTCAGACCTACTCGATTTGCCCACGAAATTACAAACACATTAAGAATTATAAGTATGAGTTTATATTAAGAGGATACCAAAATAGCTTCGTGCATTTTTCTATGTACGAAGTTTTCATTGTTTCTTTAGATTGAATGGCTAGAGCTCTAATTTTTAAGTATATGTTTTTTCTATATATGATCTAGGATCGCATAAACTCAGAAACGCGATTGAAAAAAGTTTTCTCGATAGAAAATCTTGGCGAAACAACCTCTAAAATTTTTTATTTTTTTCATTTGTCGGTCTATTATCGCGTATTAACTAATGAAATAACTTTAAAAACATAAGTAACTATTATATATAGAAACACGTAAATCAGAATTAAAATATATTTAGTAGATTTTGAGTAAATAGGAAAAGTATCCCTAATTCTTCATTTTCTGTGCCTACTGGCTGTGTTAATATGTACGTGTCGGCGATGATATACGATAATATTGATGTAGGCCCTTAAGATTTTATGTCAATTTATTGAGCCTACTAACTAAAGGTTCATTTATTACCACTAATTAGTACTAAAAATTATTTTTTTATTAAAATTAAATAAAAAAGTCTTTCCGCAATTAGTTTATATTTAATTTTCGTGCCAGCACACAATGATTAATGACCATAGACACTTTTGAACGATGATAAGAATGTGTTTTGTTTTAATATCACAAGCGTTACTTGATTAATATTTAATGTGCTATGTAACGGCTGGCACTTTAAATATTTCTTAATAATTTATCAAAAGCTGGAAAGCTGGAGGGTGGTCTTAAAATTACGGTTCGTAAACAGTCTATAAGCGACTTGTATTTAGTCGTGGGTTCGATCTGCACTCGGGACAATGTTATTGGTGTGGCAAACGTAATATTTGTTTCTTGTCTATTCTACATAAAGCGAAGTAATTTCAAAACTAAAAAAACTGTCGATTTATATCCTTAATAAATGAGTAAAATTTCAGATCTATTCAGCTATTGTAATTAACACATACATGTATAAACAAATAGATTAATAGATAGATACAAACGAAGGTTATAAAAGCGTTTTAAAAAGGATTGCATTTATATTATGAAAATTAAGCTTCGTTTAAATCGTTTCTAGATTTTTCTAACACTGAAACCTTAATAACACAATTTCAGTCTGCCCTTGATAGATACAACCTTTAATATATTCTACTAGCTGGCCCGGCAAACGTTGTTTTGACATACCAAAAAAAAGTTAAAAAAAAAAACTAAAAATTTACTGTAAACCTCACGGAGCCCGAGACCTTTCCAACGAATGCAAAACCGCGGAAATCGGTTCGTGCGTTCTGGAGTTATAGCGTCAGGAAGGAAAACTCGACTTATTTTTATATATTCTACTAGCTGACCCGGCCAACGTTGTTTTGCCATACAAAAAAAAAAGTTTGAAAAATAGATGTTGGCCGATTCTCAGACATACTGAATATGTATGTAAAATTTGAGAAGAATCGGTCAAGCCGTTTCGGAGGAGTACGGTAACTAACACTGTGACATGACACGTGAATTTTATATATTAGACTAGCTGTCCCGGCAAACGTTGTTTTGCCATACTATAAAAAAAAGTTTGAAAAATAGATTACGTAACACCACACGTTACAATAAGTAGGTACCTACTATGTGTATATTTTTTGAATATCTATGTATTTTGCGCCATGGGGCGCAGCTAGTTTCTACCGAAAAATTAATAGGTACATGTTTATACATTTATACATTATTATATGTATGTATAACATATTTATTACTTTTTGGGTATTTACTGAAGCAATTAAGAAATAGGTAATTTTGTAAATAGTTAAATATTATAAATGTGAAGTAGCCTTGTATTTAGTTGTCGGGCATGTACGACCAGATGTATGAGTATGGATGAAGCCAAGGAAATATGTTTGGATCGTAGCAGACGGCGCTCTATAGTCTCTGCCTACCCCCATGGGAAAAAGGCTGACTGAGTTTAATTAACTTAAGGGCCTACATCAATATTATCGTATATCATCGCCGACACGTACATATTAACACAGCTAGTAGGCACAGAAAATGAAGAATTAGGGATACTTTTCCTATTTACTCAAAATCTACTAAATATATTTTAATTCTGATCCACGTGTTTCTATACATAATAGTTACCTATGTTTTTAAAGTTATTACATTAGTTAATACGCGATTATAGACCGACAAATGAAAATTAGTGAGGTTGTTTCGCCAAGATTTTCTATCGAGAAAACTTTTTCAATCGCGTTTCTGAGTTCATGCGATCCTAGATCATATATTGAAAAAACATATACTTAAAAATTAGAGCTTTAGCCATTCAATCTAAAGAAACAATGAAAAATTCCTACATAGAAAAATGCACGAAGCTATTTTGGTATCCTCTTAATTAACTTAAGGAACAAATTTAATCTTAACGAAAATTTTGACGAATTGATTTTATTACCATTGAAAGGATTGTAAATAGCGCTATTCTGAAATTCTCTACGTATTATAAAATCACAAAAACGCAGCGGTGTTTAATTATGTAAATATTTTAACTTCTTATTTATTTATTATTTCTAGCAATTAACCCATATGTGATTTTATATAATTAATTATTTTTGCAAAGAATAATTCTAAAAATTTCTTTTCGCAAGACTTTCACTTCGAGTTAAATATTATAAAGTGTAAATTTTAATTAAAGTATAATTGGTACGTTTCAGTTATAAAGTAGCCTAATGTATTTCTATATCAGCAAATATAATTGCACTGTCTGTCTTTGATATATGACTAATTATACAGATTTATTAAAAAAATATTGGCAAAAAATTGTATCCACTTTTATAATGTCAAATATTGTTTGATGATTTATATACATACCTACCCATGTCATATATTTATTTATTTGTGTCATTCTTTTTTTATCGTAATTGGAGTTGTATTTTACATAATTGTATTTATTTCCGTTTAAATATTTTCACTACCTAGCCGTTCTTTTTAACTAACATTGTGACTGAGGAGGTAAACAACAATTGTTATGTAAAATATTTAAAAAACTAACTCAAACATGTAGGCTCTAAATTGTTGAAATATTAATATCTATTAATTATTTTTATACCTACAAAGTCTGGCTTAAGGTAAAAATCCCAAATAAATCAAAACGCACACGAAACAAATCTACTTACTATATTTGTTACAATTTGATGATTATATTTCTTATGATATCATTAACAAATTCTAATAACAGATGCAGACGACAAGATCTATTATCAACAAAAATGACGTCATTGTACGTCAGACCACGCACTGGGAAGACACGATAAACGGTCGGCGGGCAATTCCGCTCGTGCCTATTCTACAGGCGAATTCAATTAACTGTACAAGGCACGGGAGTAATAAATTCTCTAAACAATCAGAATTCGAGCCCTGGTAATATGTCCGTCCGGTTGCATACGCATTGCGGCCCTGGATATGTTTAATCAACGAATAAACACGATGTACACCGATGGTTCCAAGCCGACACATGTATCTATGTGGCTCTACCCTTTTTTTTGACTGCGCATAAAAAGGTTTATATGTCCATTGTTACTGGAAAGATTACTTTTTGGCATTTATTCAGGGAGAGTTAATTAATGCGAATTATAAAGGGCTGGTTATAGCTTCTGTACTTTTTTTGGTCAAAAGTCTATCCCTGATAAAGGTTGTAGATAGAGATATGGATATTTACGATGTTTTTTTTTCCACATAAAGAATCTAAAGGATGTCGATGATGAGATGAAGGGGATTAGGAGATTTATTATATTATTATAATATAAAGCAATATTAATGCAAGATTTTGTAAAATTAACCTAAACACTACTTGCTCAAGTAAGTAACGTGCTTTACTCAACTATAGAATAAGATTTTTTAATTAAGAATTCTTACCTTAAGTAATGACTTGATTAAGTAATTACTTAGCAACAAGTAATTACTTCTTTATAAATACGGGGGTAAGATTCGATCATTTTGATTGTAATGCCGAAGTGTGAATATAATTTTGCACTTGCAGTGCGTATCTGTTGATGATGTGTGGGCTAAAATGTGCCCAAAATAAATCCTTGTAAGATACTGGCATCGCAGCCGAACTGGCATTAGATAAACGACTGATGGTAGACTGTCAAAGACATTGAAACATAATTGTGGGCATTGCTTAGCAATGGGACGCCATAGGCCCCCTCAATAATACAAGAATGAACTGTTCTGTTGTTTCAACAACGCGGAGGTCCAAGTCACAACAAAAACAAAACACATTTGTTAACAAACTAATGCGTGTTCTATTATTGCCTTATTATACCTTTTGTTCATTACAACCCTTTATTAATATTTATAATGTACGTTAAAACATAGCATCAAATTGTAATAAAAGATACATTTTCATATAATACGCATAGTTAATACTCGCTTCTGTTTATTTACGAGCGTGGTTTAAATGCCGATAGTACTTTTCTTTACAAAATATATCCATATTTTATAGTTGTTTTGAGGTAGACATGTTTTTTTAACGTAGTTAACACGTCACCGATCACAAGGGCGACTTCAGATTGTAACAAGCGTGTCGGTTATTGCTTGTTGTTAATACGTGGTGGGGTCGCGGCCGCAGCCTCTCGTCTTCATGTTAATTCACTAATCGACCTCCGGAAAACCTCCTTACTTGCTAATTTAAGCTTAATTAACCTTTATATAAGTCGTAGCCGAGACGTCGTCGCCGCCGCGACAAGCGTATCGCTCCACCGATTCCGTTATCTGATCCATCGTAAAAATTAATTACGTACACATGTTCATAAATATCTAAACTGTTAGCATTTACGGCCAACGTTCGCCTCGACGGTTCACGCGAACGCTCACGCACCTACAGTTCAGCCAGCGTAATTAGTGAGCCGACACAAAAACTAAACATGTCAACCACTACTTTATTTAGTGTTAC
The DNA here is from genome assembly GCA_916999025.1 of Orgyia antiqua. Lineage (NCBI taxonomy): Eukaryota > Metazoa > Arthropoda > Insecta > Lepidoptera > Erebidae > Orgyia > Orgyia antiqua. Next base: position 13,427,271 of record OU779863.1, on the reverse strand, counting down.
TTTTTATATTACTTCCTGCCGCGAGAGTGAGACGCCTGGGCGCTCTCTGATATTCCAAAAATGCAAAATTGGCTCAAATTGCTTGTTATTAACGATGACAGATGTCTTAGCGCCAACCCTTATGACGTATCTACTTGAAATAGAATCTTAAATAGTTTGCTTACAGATATATTTGGAATAACGCCTACAACTGAATCTCGAGCCAACAGATCGGATGTGTTGATACTAAAACGATAGATATACAATTAGTGACACAAACTTGTTTTTTGTTCATAGGAAGGAAAAATGAGATTTTGTCATAACTGCTAGGGTCTACTACGTCCCTTTGTTTTTAAGTAACGTATAGTTTGAAAGAGAAGGGCACATAATATTATTATCTATTTGTTATACTTAATAGGTACCTATATTTAATTAGATACTGTTATTTATTTGTAGCCAATTAACTAACGAACACAAAATTTGAACCAAATAATTTTGACTTCGTTGTAAAGTACAAAAAGTTACAATACCTATACACAGCTCTACATTAGTCAAGGATACAAATCTAGCGCTCAAACAGTTGTAACAATACGTCACCATGTCCATATTAGCATGTAAAACGAACAATAAATAGAATAAGTTCTAAATATTACGTTTTCTCGATTAAAGATTATGTAGACAAAGGAATCGTGAACGAAATCTATTAATATTACGGTAAACTTCATGATAACTCAGTCGTAATTATTACAAAGATTTTGTAAAATAAAAGAGAACATTACTGCCATATATTGACACGTTAGTTCTGTCAACATTATTAAATCATCAACCTTCCAAATCCATCTTCAGGTCCATAATAAAATCGAACTGTCACGCGTTGCACCTACAAACTGCAAAAGAATGCAAAAGTTTAATGTGGGAGGCCATTGTCAGATTGCCTGGGTAAGACATACCTAATGAAATTTCTTAGTGCAAGACCCCTGAAGGCACGGAGCCCTTAGCATTTCCTACTTCTGCGTTACATTTATTTCACCTAAGCGGATGGCTTAGGTCCAGCAATGGACGGAGAAAGGCTGATTATATCTAAGAACTTAAAATATACATAAAAATGTATGAGTTAAGTGAAATCTTTTGTTATTGAGAACATATTTGTCTAGTATAACATTTAATTACGTCGGTCACGCTTCGTAAAAAGTCTGATTGATATGTTTATAAAGTGTATCTTTGTGTAATAAATATTTGGTGTAAATAACATTTTGTAGAGGTAGTCACAAATACAATTAACTTTTGTATTAAAATATTAATATAACAGCTAGTTTTCAAGTAATTAAATATAACAGTATTGTCAATAAAACACGCGGTTTTGAGCATAGAATATATTAATGTAAATAACATAATTTTATATATTATGAGACTACCTACCGCCAGCTGAGATCATAATAGAGATAGAAAATCATTTTTTTTGTCCGACTAGCTTGAAAAGGTTATGTTTTTCACAAATATTAGTAGGTATAATAATAGTACCTAGTAGTTATACGTAATTGTTTAAATAATATGTATTTCTATTCTTCGAACTTTTAACATGATACATATATGTATTTCAAAATTTTGATTTTACTGAGACTATGTGTGGTGTAGATTTTGCTTTTAGAGGTATAGGTTTCGAATTTGATTTTAATATAGGGCCTAACCGTACTTAATCTGTATGCATTCTATAGTTTATATTTATTTGATTATAAGAAAGCAGCAACTTTAAACTGGATTAATATTAAGTAGATTATGAAAAAAGTCGTGAACATGTACTAGTTAATAAAATACCTACATAATTACGAGTATATCAGTAAATTTCGTATTATTCAGCTATAATTTTATATTAACATTTGCGCATATTATAAATAATATTACAGTTTTTAATTTAATTTCACTATTTAAATAAAATCTAAATAAAATTAATGAATTTTACTTTTCATGGCATTACTTTTGCAATAAACATTGTAATAAAGCTAAGACTTCGCTAAATAATAAAAACATAGTATGTAATTAATTAAAGAATATTATTAAGTCTTAACATTGAGCTATACATATTTTAAATATTTATAAGAGATTTTGTAAAGGATCTAGTTAATTAATAAATCAAACTATAGCAAACTAGAAATCTATACTCAGTTTCACAAGGATTGTGTTATTGATAAAAGTTTTGAAGTAAAATTTTGGTACCTTTAATTACATTGTTCCTATTTTAAAATAAAATATAACCTATGTTCTTCAGGGACAGTGAAGCTAACCGACGCGTAAGAATTTTTGAAATTGGTCTATTAAATAATCTTAGAATTTGTTTGGAAAACAATGTTTCTAGAATGATTACTATGAGCGGGGTTTGAGATGAATTGCGTGGGTTCAACTTCATATCACCAAAACCAGTATGATTGATCCTCCTTTTCCATTGACATGCCTAGTTTGATGCTTGTAAAAGTGAAGTTTTCAACTCATGAAAACTAATATGTCACTTGAACTAGGAATACCATGTCTTGATATCATGCTTCCCACAATGCGTACTTTTAAGACCTCGTTCAGACGTCTTTATTACAAATGAATGTCAGTTTGCTTATAAAAACCCCGAACTCTCTCTCCAGCCCATTCACGTGCCACTGTTGGGCACGGGCCTCCTCCACTTTGGAGGGATTATGGTCTACAGTGCCGCGCTGACCAGGCGTGTTGGCACAGGGTTATTTTCGAGTTTTCCGTCTTTAACTGAGGATATTATCTGTGTGTAATATCCCTTTGCTGCATTTTACAGCACCCTTGGGTGGAGATGGGGTGGTGACACTTGTATTCTTATTCCGTCACCACACGGAACCCCGAATTAATCATTTACAATTAACATGTATATAAAATATACGTTATATAATACTATTAGCGTTACAATTTTTAATTGTTATTTACCGTTTTAGATTTATTTCATTATATTTATTTTGTTTATTTGTCATTAAGTTAACTATTTTAAACGGGTAGGAAACCATAAGTAAATAAATGAATGATATCAAAATGGGCTTAGTTTTAACGATACAATAAAAATTTTAAAAGCCTGTTGCGTTGGATCTTAATAGGTATATTCCAAACCTCTTACAGCTGATACTATAGATAAGATATGTTAACTAAATGTGTATTAAAATCTGATTAGATAAACCATCACCATTATAAATATAATCGAGATGATTCTTATGTATTAAGGAAACCAATAGGCTGGAGATGCAAGGTCGGTATAATGTCAAAATAACTTAAAAAGACAGCCACTCACTTACTGTTTACTCGTAAATTTTAATTTACAATTTAAATATTACTAGCCGTTTCCCGCAACTTCGTACGCGTGGAATTTAAAAACCAAACTCTAAGAAAAGATGTTAATGTATTAAAAAGAATGCGGTTTCTTTTTAATGTATTAAAAAGAAACCGCATAAAAATCCGTAAGGTAAAAAATATTATGAGAAAAGTTAACTGTTACTTTTGTTCACGTAACTTGCCTCTCGGCGTAGTTCGTCACGCTACGTAATAGCAAACGCTAAACACGTAGTATGCGAAAACTACTATGTCCCATGAACTGGGTATACCATATTTATCTGTTTATAACACGGTAGAAACATTACATTTGTTATTTAAAATAATAAAGACTTACTCATATGGTGTGTATGTGTTATACTTCTTGGTAATCCTTAGTCCTTTAGTAATCATAATGTCGATTTGTTAGTGGCGGCATATCGTAAGATCTCCCTTGCCGCGTTTAAAAGTAGTATTACTTCAAAAACTTGAAAGTTTTTTAAATCTTTTATTTTATGGGCTTTGTTAAATGTTTGAAATTATGGTATATGTATTTATAATCAGGCTTATGTTATCCTCTTAATTCTTTATTTCTATAAAATAAGTTAAAAGTTTCACATCTGCATGATTATCCTAATGTTTTTTCTAATGATTAAATTTTAAATTTTATCTTATCTTATAATAACTCTAATCCAGTTAGTATCTGGATTGATCCATAGATTAAGCGATGATGTCTGGATTAGTTATCACGAAGAGACAGATATTAATCTCTCTGTTATTGGTTACTAGCTGTTGCCCGCGACTTCGTACGCGTGAAATTTAGAAATCAAACCTTAACAGACAGAAGTTTACAATAATACTCGATAGATGGCGATGTACAGTTTTTTTAAATCGCTCTATGGTTTCATTACACTTACTAACGTTAAGCTCGTCAAAATTCTTATTGTGCTATTAGCTCGTTTTTACATAATATGTAAATTAGTTTAGCATTATAATAGCATTATTATAAAAAAGACGTTATTTTTAAGCTATTGCATAGCTTCTATCGCGGGCCTTGAGCTTGGAGACGTAATCCAGAAATTCTGTAACGAAAATAACCTAACACCCCCCACTCCGACCGGCACAGCGGTGATACTTTTTAGTTTCGCTATCTATAGATGACTTTTTGAAATATCACGCTTGTCTCTTTAGTTCAGCAACTCGCCTCTAGGTGGCATTGGTTGTATCGGTGTATATTCAAAATAACAAAGGAAAAAAATACTGCATAAATAAAATAAATTAATAATTATAATTGCATAAGTTGATATAAAATGCTATGCAATAGCTTTACCGCGGCAGTCCCAAGAAGACGTATTCTTTTGTATAATTTGTTTATGTTTTTTGTTCTTTTCTAAATTTCATCTCGAGAATTGCGGGCCATAGAAAGTAATAAAGCAGTAAGTCACTTGCAGTTTTTCTTTGCAGAACTTTGTAAACGATTTATTTTATTTTGTCACAATCATGACGTCTAAGCGTATATGCAATTTAAACTTAAAAGGCTCGGTGTTTAGGAGCCCATTTGATTACCTATTACTTATATTCTGGTTTTTAGTAGTTATTATTATAGAGACCACAAAAATACATAATAGGAAAGATCTAAACGCCTAGCTATTACTATTTATGAGATATAGCCTGGTGATAGATGGACAGACGGATGAAAGAACAGCGGAGACACAGTAAAATAATCTGGTTTTACCTTTTGATACGGGATTTTTAAAAGGGACAAAGTAGTGTAGGTACTTATATCTACGTAGAAGTAGATAAGAAGATGACTGAGATAGATAAGTGGAATTTTAAACTTAAATCATCCTACACTATAGTTCATTTATTACGTCTCTACATCACGTAAAATAGTTAAGTTCGTTTGTGTGGCACTTGTAAGCCTCGTAAGATAACGACAAACAAAGATTAGGATAACAATAAGACGACAGTTTTCAAGATTAAAGTTCTTTCCTATTTTGTATGTGCTTTGGTAACAAATTAGGAGGGTTTTCATAAACCATTTTAATTTGACTTTATAAAAGCTTTTGACTATGTATATTAAAACAATTGGCATTGTTCATATCTTTTAAAACTCTTAATTCGAAAACCATTCCAGGGAATAGAGTTTCTGATCATGATCCATTAGCTTTTTTCGGAAAATTTTCTATATTAACGACTATTTTTCCAAAAAAGCAAATGAGCTCTATTTTCCCTTGAAATGAAGGACTTAAAATAGGCGTTCTTATGGATATACTGCTGCGTGGTGGAGTTGAAATAGGTCTATTATATCAACTTGGCAACTTTGAAAAGATGTATTGCAATCGGTTTTAAGTCTATCAGGAAAAGGCAATACACAGATTGCGTACAACTATGACGTCACAACATTTAAAATAATATCTAAGTATTTTATAAAAATTCTATATAGTGAATATTTCAATGATGTCGAACAGCATGTCAAAAATTATGAACAATCCTAATTTGCGAATTGCGATTAAAAGAAAAAGATTCATGCTTGTTAAACTAAGAACAATCATTCTACTAGAGATAAGACCATACTAAATTATTAGTCCGCTTTAGAAAACCCTCGTGTATCTAATACCAATACTTAGAGGATAGATATTATTTCGTTATAACAAAACAAAATAGTAAATGCTTAAATTTTTGGTATAGCTTACTTCAAGGTTTTGTCCCTAATGCGCAAAAGAGAGTATTCTTTAAACAAATATTTCTTACATTTCGTTTTGAAAATTTCGAGTCTTCTAAGTCATTCTCCCGATGGTCTACCTTTTAAATCTCATCTATGCTCTAACTTAACAACGGTTGGTATTAAGCTCTAGCTGGAGTCTAGCTAGAGCATATATTGGAGCATCATTTTCTTAACACATGGTACTTAGATGGTATCTACAAACCTTTATTTAAATCAATAATTGATTTTAAAATAGTTTGATAAATCGGTTTGCAATCATTCCTATTAAAAACAGCGAAGTGTGGGTTAATAAAATTGATAAAAGTAATCAATAAAAGCTGTCTATGTAGTTGGCTATGTGTAAAAATATACTGTATTATACAATTGTAAAAAAAAATATTTCTTTATTTTTTTATTAATAATATTGAATTACTACGTAGTCACCTTGCTATACAAACAGTGACCGTTTTAGATACAATCTCCCAAATTGATAGCTAGGTAATAGTTTCCGTTTTTAAATGTATTTTTCATTTTAAATACATAGTTAAGTAATATTCATCATTAAAATTGTTTATACAGTAAGTGTAAGTATATATACCTAGACATTATCTATGTATAGATAGATAATATCGTAGCCATTATAAAATTACTAAAAGAAGGCATAATATTATGTCTACAGACCGATAAGTGTACGAGTATTATTTGAAATATTTTGATGGAATCATTTATCTTCAGATATTTTTGTAAACTGCCAGTATTTTTTAATTATTTCCCCGTGTTTGACCTTTAAAAGATGCCCAACTCAGTAGATATAAGAAATTAACCACCACCATAAGATGTGACTGTCCAGTCTTCTAAACTTCAAAATTGTGTTCGTTTATACATTGAAGGGGTTTAACAAGCTTACCTGCCCGCCTGATGGTAAGCGGTTACCATAGCATAGACGTCCGCAACATAAAAGGTGACACTCACGCATCGCTGGACCCTATAGTTAATAAGAGGATACCAAAATAGCTTCGTGCATTTTTCTATGTACGAAGTTTTCATTGTTTCTTTAGATTGAATGGCTAGAGCTCTAATTTTTAAGTATATGTTTTTTTAAATATATGATCTAGGATCGCATAAACTCAGAAACGCGATTGAAAATAGTTTTCTCGATAGAAAATCTTGGCGAAACAACCTCTCTAATTTTTTATTTTTTTCATTTGTCGGTCTATTATCGCGTATTAACTAATGAAATAACTTTAAAAACATAGGTAACTATTATGTATAGAAACACGTGGATCAGAATTAAAATATATTTAGTAGATTTTGAGTAAATAGGAAAAGTATCCCTAATTCTTCATTTTCTGTGCCTACTGGCTGTGTTAATATGTACTTGTCGCCGATGATATTGATGTAGGCCCTTAACTATAGTAATCTAAAAGCTTAATTTTAAGGCAAGGTCCAAGTAAAATATTTTTCTTTTTGGAGACTTTTCAGGCACGATGGTTAAAAACCGTCTGAAACTTCGGACTAAATAAGACAAATATGCGCGTCTAAATCCCTAAAAAATGTTGTTATTGTTTAATGAATGAGTGGCAAAAAACATTCTTATTTTTGTTTAGACAATCAACGAAAGGTACATATATTATATACACGGCGAAGGTATGTGGAAATGCTGGGAGAGGACGCCCGAGAAAAATATACTCCGATGTCATCGCCGGTATACTCCAAAAGGGGCAAGTGCGTAGCACTTACAACCGTCGGTCAGGTGTGACCAGTATGAGTGTGGATGAAGCCAAAGAAGTATGTTTGAATCGTAACAGAATTTGGCGCTCTATAGTCTCTGCCTACCCCCATGGGAAAAAGGCGTGATGTTATGATGATGATGAGATAGTATTTCAAGTAACTAACTGCAAAATTTTTGTTTTAAGGTCGTACTCACAATCTTTTGTGTATAGTAGTAATTGAAAGAAAAATACTAGAATACTAGTATTTTTTCTTTCGTAAGCCCACTATCATCCAACTGTTGTATTCGTCTTCGAGGTATCATGCTGACCAGGCATGTTGATATAGACTTTAGTATGAAGTTCTCTGTCTCTCACAGTTGTTATAGTATCTTAAGCTCTTAAAGCAACCTGGGAAAAGAATGGGATGATGACAATTGTATAAAAAAAAGGTTTCAGAACCTTTTTTTTTTGCGTAGCGGCTATTCAGGCTTTATTACGCCTAGTATCACTGCGACCAGATTGATCTATTGTGATCGCCACTTTCTACAGTTCTCGGTCAAAGCCTGTTGCCATAAAGAACTCCAGGATCTTTTTGGCTCCGAGAAGTTTAGTCTCTTCTGGGTGCATGGTGTAATTGCTCAGAGAGAAACATCGCATGTGCATCATCATATCTGAAGGGCAGTATCTTTACTTATTAAAGAACAAAGTCGTTATTTTTTAATGTCTGCCCTATATGAGGTTATATTGATGCGGTTTTTTTTATAGATAGAGAGGTTCAAGAGGCTTTTTTATAAAATTTACCACGGATTCGCTTTTAAATTCCACTTGTACGTATGAAGTTGCAAGCTAGATGTATAATAATTATTTATTATGGGGACAACTTCTTTTACCTTTTGATTTTGCGACATCCATAATATGATTAAGGATGTCGCAAAATGATGATAACATTAGCAAAAATATAACCTTTAAGATACCTAAATATTAATGGTGTTATTCTTATTCTTATTGACTTATTGGAGGTTTAAACGGAGATTTTTAGCTGAATGATAGTAAAGTTTTAGCGTAAAAAGACTATTATGAATAATAGGTTTTGACAATTTTCGCGAACCCATTTTAGCGAACTTTTAAACCTCCGATAAGTCATTATGAATAAGACTATAAAGCTACTAAGATATATTAAGTATAATTTATCACGCTACATCTACTTATATCAAAGCTTTTCCTTTATACCTTGCGGTGGTAGAGTAGGTATGTAGTTATTAGTCACGAGTAAAGCGCCACCTGTGCACCGACCTTAACATTACTTCACGTCGCCTTTCTACCCGTAATTCAGTTAGTACCGCTACAAACCGTCAGTTTTTCTCAGTTTTATCAGGTTTTTGAGTAAAAGTATGTCTTGAATTGGCGTTCGTAGTAGCGGCTCTGATATCAGCTTTAGTTTAAATACTAAAAATACTTAGTACCCACGGGGATTTTTTTTTAATTAATAAATATTCACAGACATTTTACACCACTTCTGGTCCCAAGCTAAGCTTATATGTTTGTGTTATGGGTACCAGAATACGGATAGAATACATATACTACTTTTCTTTTGTAAATACAAACTTATAATACATAGAAACACCCAAACGCAGTACAAACATTTGTATGACAATTAGAAAAATCACACAAATGATTGTGCCGAGCGGGAATCGAACCCTCGCGACCTCTTGATCGGCACTCAACCACTAGGCTCGTCGAATTCTCTAATGATGCCAAATAAAATGAGTCAAAAATCAAAACTAACTTAACTAAAATTAAACCAACTATTCTGATTTAAAGACTATTTCGTATTTGAAAGAGTTATTCTATAATAAACAGTTTTTAAATGATCTAAGTTCAGTAACCATTGCCAAATTGTGTTTTGAAACTATCAACATTAAGGTTTTAGATAATTTACATTTAATTTCGCTTGTAGAATCGGTACCTTGGTCTGTGTTTATGCCGATGTGACTTACAGTCACAGTGTAGAGATTTACGAAGATAGGATAAAAATATTTTTTTTTTATAGTCAGTATACCTACCTTGTCAACAAAGATAATATCATTACAGCTTATCAGATGTAATAGAATCCAGCACTAACATGTGTTATTTTTACAAAGTAGGTATTTAGGTTCGTTCCTTGTTCATGCTATGGCATATTTTATTAGCTACAACTTTTTCCTCAAAACTCTTAAATCGACTATAAATAAATTAAATTATGAAACTGTTTATTTATCATATCAAGTCTAAAGGTCAATAAAGTCCCACTGTTGGGAACGAGACACCTTCATTTTGGGAGAGATTATGGTGTACTGCGCCACGCTGATCAGGCGTGTTGGCACAGGGTTTATTTTAGAGTTTGCGTCTCTCACAGAGGATGTTATTTGTGGACCTACTTTCTAAAGCTCGCTTTTACAACATCCTGGGAAGGAAGTGTTGTGACACTTGTATTCTTAATCCGTCACCACACGGAATACAGTCAGTTACTAGTTGACTACGTTCAGACAGTTACTTGATATTCAATGTAGTTACTAAGATTTTTAAAGTTATACCTCTTTAAGTACCCATTTCGTTTGGCCCGTTAGAGGGGAGTAATGAAATTAGATTTTTGCAAACCGCAAACCATCCGCGTCACTCTGAAGTTAGTTACAAACTTAAGATAGTGCAAATAATAAATACAGAAGTCGAACTTCTTACATGCATTAGTACTTTAATACGTATCTTACCTTTATGTGTATTTTTTTTATTTATGTAACTAATAACTAAAGTATCTTATATAAGACATGACTAATAAATATTTTAAATAAACTGACAGCTGCCAGTCATAAGCAGCTGTTAATATCTACCTACTTAACGTTTATTTTAAGTTAAGTAGATGCATAAATACTTCAATAATAATATGCACGTAGATACTGCAGTTAAATCCATAAATGCTTATAATTATGTAAACTATTATAATGTTTGAATACAACCTAGGTAATATACTAAACATCACTATTGTGAATAAGAAATAGATAGATATTCGTATGTAGATACGTAACTAATAACAATGTATCCCATTTCTAAATGTATTTTTCATCTTGTATCTAAGTAACAAAAATTTTCTAAGATAAGTTTATTTTTTGTTTTATATATCTGAGGTGTGTTTATTGGGACCATTTGAGTATAAGATTAACAATACAAAGACTAATATTGACTAGTAGACTATTCCATTCTTAATACAATACAACGTTCGTAAATCCGAGGTGAAACAACTTGTCCTCGGTTGAGTCATTTTTTGCCAATAGATTTGTTTGGCCACGGTACAGGGTTGGCGGACTGTCTCAGCGGAAACCCATAAACATATTAAACATGACCAAGTCAGCCTGACTCTGCCGCTTTTTTCCAACACCCCACCCGGACGTGGGCGGTTTACTGCTTGGAGGCGTTGACATTTAGTGGTGGGGATGAATTGCACCTATCCGCTTCTACGTTTCTGTTTAGCATTTTGAAAAGGTCAGAAAATGGATTGTACGGTTGGTGGGTGATATGACGCTCCGCCTATTGGGCGGAGCATAATTGGCCGTCTCCTTCGGCGGAGGGGCGTACGGCGTCGTACGCGCGCCAGTCGGTGTTGAGCCTTGTTCGCGTACAGAAGGTATAGGCCGGTCGCACACAAACACAAAGCCCGGCATGCGAAGAGCGCGCGCACCGGCCGGCTGACGCGCAGGAATGGCAGCGCGCCGCGCAGTCGTCGCGCACATAACTAACTGTGATACAATTTTATTAACTTAATTTCATACTAGAAGTAATATAAATATTAATAGGCAACTTATACGTCCGTGCTATAGACTTTGAGAGACAGTGTTTAGTGTGAAACCGCCCATATGATCGTCCCGATGGCAGCGTATGCGCAATTTGGCTATTCTTATCCGCCCGCCTCGCAGGTTAGTCTGATATTACCTCAATTTACATGCAAATTACGCATTAGTATGTTTGTTGTACCTATACTTAATAAAATATACAGATATATACCTATACTTACCTATGAATGAAAATTACTTGAATGTGTTATATAAAACTAACCAAATCTTGAAATATATAAGCATTGTTGTTATTACTACTACTATAATTGGGCAATTAAAATAATAGTGATAGAATAAGGTACAACAATATAACATACATAGGTACCAGGTTGGCCGTAGGTATGTTGGAACCTAACCTATTGATAAAAAGTACTGTTACGCGTGACTAGATTATTATATTGATTCTAACTATTTATTTTAAACATTAATGATTAATCTGATCGTTAGTAGAGCAAACAAAATGAAAATATACAGGTAAATAGAATTTCTTCTTCATTGGAAGTAATGTTTTATTTTTATTATAGTTTTTATCTACGGAAGATTACGGAAGTTGTAAAAAGTTTTTACCAAACCCGCTATAAATTAGTTTCCTACAGGTGTGTACCTACCTAAGTTATTAGAGCAATAAAAATATAGGCCTAATTTTAAAGGATATGTTAGAACTTAGAACAAATTTTACATGAAATTCTTATCACAAAACATAAACAGTTAGGAACCATTACTTTAGGCCTAAATCAGAATCACCTATGCACCGACATATTACCCTATAGTTCTTTTTCTTTACCAATAGGTCCAGTTATAGCTATTCATTGAATGTGTACATACATGTTCTCCTCTTTAACTATTAAACTATACTTTGGGAAGGTATTTGGTATATGCCGTAATGACTAGTCGTGCTGGGATATGTTTATTTTATAGTTCGAGTTTTCCATCCCAGTACATAAACAATCATTACTTATTATAAAATAAAGTCGGTTTTTTGTATAAATGTCTCTATGTGAGCTTATAGCTTTCGAAACGGTTATAATAGATTGAATGGTTTAAAAGAATGGTTTTTTGTGTAATTTAATAAGGTTTGGCATCCAAATTCTACGCGTACGAAGTCGCGGGCCATAGGTAGATAGTACTTAATACAAGTACTTAATAAAACATAAAAAAATATAGACAACTTCATTAGTCAATATAATGTTTTGATGTGAATACAATTTTCCTCCATTTCGTTGCATTAAGAAGTACTAAAATTGTATAAGGAATGTCGTGTTTATAATTATTAAAGTTAGACAATGCGTAATATTAAGACTATGTATAGATGTACCTACACTATATCTAGCTCCTTTAGTTAGCTCTAGCTGCTAACTTTCGCTACCTGTCTCTATCTTGCTATATACACAAGCCAGCTCTGTACTATAAATAATCAGATCATGCTAAATGATGTGTTTTGTAGTTTCCATATAGAAAAAGCATAAATAAGTTATTAATATGTCAGTTCAGCTTATTGATTTCATTTAGGATGGGCTATTAGATAATTGTATGTTCGTGATGATCCTTTTTTGTCCAACTGTCAAGGTAGGGTCATGTTTTATGTGTGTATCTTTGTGTCTCATAAAAATAAATTAAGTTTGTTCTTTAGGTAAAAATTTTGTAGTCTGGTGTAGGTATTTCTCCTTGATTTTATTTGTTGTTACGTTTTGTTGAGAGATTGGCAATAGTTTAAAGTTAAGTTAGTTTTGTAAATACGCCATGAAATTATCCAATTTGGAATACCACATAACAATACGTGTATATTTAAGATAACCGCCATTAAATATAGTGTTTTACCAATAGTTTTTTTTCGAACATTTTATTAGAAGAATCTATTAAAGCAATGTTGATAATGTTTGGAATTATAAGACTAAATAAACTATTTTTCATCATAGCCTTCGGTACTATAGGTACCGAAGCTCGTTATAAAATCAACCGGCTTTCGCCAAAAGCTCAATCCGCAACACATAAGTAGGTATTTCCTATTGTCTATCTTTTGGCTTAGTTTATTTTTAGTACACTTTTACGTTTCTTTGTCTTGTGTGACGTCACAGTTAGTATCATTGTTTTGTATTTTTTTGAAAATTATAAGATTTAACTTAATATAAATCGGATATATAAGTAAAACCTTTGTAAACCTATAGTAAAAAAATTTCTAAGTATTATTTATCAATCAAAGCGGAACTGCATTAGCAGTCGTGGCTACTACGTGACAGGTCACGGCAGTCGTATTGCATCGTGGGAATAGATATACAAGAATTTAAAAATCGGTATCTTTCGTTTTAAGGATGTAGTGCCTATGCTTTATATAGGGCTTAAGCCACCATACAAACTAACTCAACAATTATAAGGCAATGTGCCGTGATCCGCAGCTGCAGTAAGTGCGTTTAGCTTGGTATATGCCCGTTCACTTTACTGACATTGGTACCGATTCTACAAGCACAACTTGACGTAACTAAAACAAAAATATGTATATACTGATAGTGACAAAAACACAATTTGACAATGTTAACTTAACTTTCATATTATAGAAACTATGTTGAAGCACACCATAGCTATTTTTGTTTTAGTTAATTTAGGTTAAGTTTACGCAACAGAATTGATGTTATAGTTTAGACTTTTAATATGTTTTTAGGTATACTTCATTAATTTATCAATATACACCTATTTGTATTTCCTTAAATAGATATCCGAATATTTTATAAATCGTTCAGAGCGTAAGATAAAACTGTAGCTATAAAATTAGTTTCCCAATCAAATTAGCTTATCAAAATGTTTGTATGTTATGTGGTTGAAAGATTGGTGAAAGAACGGAAGGGGTGATTAAGTAACTGGTCTAAATTATCGGGTCGGCCGCGGCTGACATACAGGTTTTAATCCTTGTCTTAATCTTGTTATTATTGTGTCACAAAATTTGAATCCCAATGTTCTCTCTCTTTCTCTCTCACCGGCCCATTTACGACCCACTGTTGGGCACGGGCCTCTTCTATTTTGAGAGTATACTGCGCCGCAATAAGCAGGCGTTTTGGCATAGGATTTAGTTTCGAGATTTTCCTCTCCGACAGTTGATGTGTGATGTTAAAATGCCTCTTATGGCACCGTGAGGATGAAAAGGGGTGATGACACTTGTATATTATTAATAAATAAGTAATTTGTGGCCACACGGATAACGTTTTTTTAATAATTACTTGCATAATGTTAGCGAGCAATTTATTATAATTATTAAAAAAAATTGTATAGAAGTACACAAATAAGAAGTACCTAAGCAAGTAACAAGGGTTCTTAGTAAAAATTTCTAGATAATGTACGTTTGTTACGATGTTCAGAGTTTAGGTGTTTGCATCTGGCCATCTGCTATGTTAGTAACTAACTTTATGGAGTCAGTTCTTATAGAGTCAGTGTGTACATAACACACTTTTATTGTTATCCTCAACGCGTAAAAAGTAAACTTAAAACACCAACAAAATTACTTTAATAACAGATATCTTTAGAACCTTTTTAAAATTCACAAAATTCAGCCAAGTATGGCTTTAAATATATTATTAGTTTGAATGAAAACTACTTCTCTGATTTTAACCCAGACTGCAGTGCATATTTGCTCCAGAATTTTAACAAACGTATATGGGAGAATACAATTCATGTTTCGTTAATAAATAATGGGCTGCTTGTCGAATGCCATATCAAAATTGTAACCCAATAATTATAATACTTGAAAATTGTTTATTATAAATATAAAAAGACATACATTACTCATTCATACATTTTCCCAAAACACTTATATATTTTTTGTAATATTATTTATTTAAATAAAAATACTTTTTACGGATTTAGACACGTGTATTTGTTTTAAATTTTAGCCCGTGACCATGGTAACTGCAAAGTCTCCGAAACATCAGTCTAGAATTTAAAACAAATACACGCGTCTAAATCCGTAAAAAGTAGAAATATAAATTTAAATATTATTTTAATTATTCTCGTGTTTGGTCAGTTTATTTACTTTCTTCTCCTATGTTAGGATCTTATTAACATCCTAATATTAAGCTTAGCCATTTGACAGATCAGGACTGAGCTCAGTAACCAGATATGTCGGACGTCTTGTTTAGAGATTTAGTTTAATGTTGTATCTTGTAGTGAAATCTTGTCTCGTTAAAAAAAAAAATCTTTTTAACTGACTTCAAGAAAGCGAGGAGGTTCTCAATTCGTATGTATGTTATTCTTTCAAGGATCTGATGGTTATTTCCTACGAAATCGAAAAAATACCTTCAAATTTCAAAGCAAATGAAGTCGGTTCAACGTTTTTTTCAAATACCCTATATTTCATGCCTAATAGGATAATTAAATTGTGTCATAAAATATTTTCTTCATCATTTTATTAATTTGTTTCATTTTGGAAGAAATTATTTGAAATAAAAGAAACAAAATAATATAGTCACGTATAGGAATTGTGGTATACCTAGTGTATATCTAATTAGGAGACAGTTGTAATCTTAAATGCAAATTTTAAATTTATTTTGACGAATATGACTTAATATTGCTAATATAATGTCTGAATATTTCCAGTTATATAAAATTTTTAATTAAATTAAACGACTAGTAGGTAAAATAGTTTCGTTAATTAGAATATTACTTATGCTGATTATAATACGCGTTCTCTAAAATGTACCTAAGCAGAGATGTATTTTGAAAATAAGCGCCCCGGGACAATTTAATTAGCAGCCTTAATAGAGATAGAGCTAAATTGTATATTCGAAGGCTTTCACTGCCCTTTTTAACCTGGCCGTCCCGGGCCATGGTCCTTATGGCCCTAGGGTAAATACGCCTCTGTACATAAGTAAATACGGCAATGAAATTTAAAAACTCTATGAATAACTATAATGGTCTTATTCATAATGACTTATCGGAGGTTTAAAAGTTCGCTAAAATTGTCAAAACTTGTTATTCATAATAATCTTTTTAGGCTAAAACGTTTATTATCTCTCCGATAATATCTCCATTTAAACCTCCGATAAGTCATTATGAAAAAGGCAGTAAGACTATAGCCATATTCATAAACACGCCACAAGTATCTAATATATAAAATTTCCATGTCGCAATGTTAGTTACCGTACTCCTCCGAAACGGCTTTACCGATTTTTACCAAATTTTATTTATGCGTATTCAGTAGGTCTGAGAATCGGCTACCATCTATTTTTCAAACACCTCCCCCCCTCTCTGACGTTTTTATAGCAAAACAACGTTTGCCGGATCAGCTAGTAATTTTATAAAGGTTATGACAATAATTATTTTATAAAAAAGGTAAGTTTGTAAGTTTTCAAGATATTTTTTTTCTTTCTATTATAATCACGAATTATCAAGTCCCTGCCGTCGGTGTGTGTGTAGGGAGTAGGCATACATAGTACTTAAGTACAAGTGTCTACATGTTAATGCTAGAACAAAATACAATATAATTTTATATGTAAACTAGCTGACCCGGCAAACGTAGTTTTGCCGTACCAAAAAAAAAAGATTTCAAAAATAGATGTTGGCCGATTCTCAGACCTAGAGGATATGTACACAAAATTTCAGGAAAATCGGTCGAGCCGTTTCGGAAGAGTACGGTAACTAACACTGTGACACGTGAATTTTATTTAAAAGATAGATAATAAACTACATAGCTACCTTATAAGGTAAAATAAGCTTATTTTGTTTTAAAATTTTACTTATGAGTTATATTAGACGGGCTTCGTGGTGGAGTGGTTTATGTAACGGACTGCCGATCATGAGGTCGCGGGTACGATTCCCGCTTGGGACAATCATTTGTGTGATAGCCATAAATGTGTAGTTTATGTAGTATATCCGTATTCTGGTACCCATAACACAAGCATAAAAGCTTAGCTTGGGACCAGAGGACGTTGTGTAAAATGTCCGTGAATGTTTATTTATTATTTATTTATTTATTATTACGCCTAAATCGAATAAGTAAAATATTGATAAAATTACAAAGGGACTTGATGTAATAAAAATACGTAGTAACTTATTGTAAAACCTTGATGTTAACTTATTCAAGTATAATGTGGTTGTAAATTGAATTCCGTCAATAATATCCTATCTACTTTGTTAGACACATTTTTATGTCTCTACTCTTGTGCTCTATAGTCTATATGATCTACTCTATATTTCTCTCTCCAGCCTATTTATGTTCCACTGTTATATTATAATGATGATGTTTATTGATATTTATTAATAACAAATTCATAAACATGGATGTTCATTAATTTATGATAATAATTATGTTTACAGCAATTTTTGTATGTTGTTTATTGCAGGTATTGGTGATACTAATAAGGCATCGATTTTGATTCCGAAAGGCTGTTTTATTTGCAATATTTCGCAGTTGTGTTTAGCTCTTTTTAAACTTTGTTTCGCCCACTGTTTAGAACTTTGTTACCTATAATTATGTTATGTGATAAAATCCTTTTACCTTTCAACAGGGACTTATCACCCTAAGCAGCTCAACTCAACTCATATTGATGAGTTGAGAGTGTTGTGGTAGGAAGAATCTAATAGTCTAAGTAATAAATATTTTATGTGATATATTAAAATGGTTCGTATACACTATACGCAACCATAAAATAGTTTTGTCACTTCGTAGATGAGGGTAGACATATAATTTGAAGTCACAGCTTACACAATATCACAATTAATGTTGTTGCAGTATGGCTATCTTCATAATAAGACATATTTAGACGAGACAAGACTTATCGATATTTTTTATATTAAACACAGGCGCGTACATAGCTACATGCGTACATTCTCCTATAAGGGTAGGCAGAAAATATAGAGATGAGTAAACTCTATATGTTATAGTCTATAAATATTTGCAATAACCGATTAGCAGATTGTTTTTATGACTAAAGTATTGGCGTGGTGCTTAGATTAGATTAGACTTATGAACTGTTGAAACAACTATTTGTTTAACCATTAAAATGAAATCTTAGATATATTTTGACGGTTTACGTCTTTTGGTGCATTGGAAAAATAATTATGATAAATTTTCAAGACGACACAGTACACTGTGTCAATAATTGCTTGCTATATCATGAAGTAAGTCCAATTAATGGGTTCGAATGCATTGGATGCAATTTTTTTTTCTTTTTTTTTCTTTTTCTATTCTGCTTCTTGGCCATCTGTTTGTGCAACAATAATCCAATGTGCAGTCTGAATAAATCTGTAGTTAGTATAACATTGTATTTTGAGAGACTTGTCCAGTGACTTGCCCCCATACTTATTGTTTGACTGCAAATCTAGTTGCTAGTCCGGAAATACTGTTGGATGCAATTAGCACAAAATTGAAAGGAATAGCGGAAACTAAAGGAGGCCTTCACAAAATCGGTAGAGAATGGCTAAGAAGAAGAAAATGAAGTAACTCAATAACGTAGGCGTGAAGTTTGTCATAAATAACATAAGATAACGCTAAATATAAATTTCCTTACACGGACAGTTTTTTTTCTAATGAACTAGATTGTTGAAAAGTCATTTATTTTGGGTCGTCACTATATTTATAAATCAATAGGATTATTAAAGATTCAGAGTGTCCTATATCGCCCTCTCTCTCTCTCTCTTTAGCCTATTAACGTCTCACTTTTGCCTGTTAGGCACAGGCAACAGTTAGGCTGTTCTATGAAAGTCCCCTTAAATATTTATTGTATTTCGTTATTAATAATTATTTGTTTTTATAGCAGCAACATGAGTTACATACTTGAGAAAGACAGCGGGATAGTGGAGTCTCAGTAGATACTGTTGTACTCTTTGGTAAAGAACTCAACAGACACTACGTAAATAGAACATACAAAAATACCTATCACTAAATAAACATAACCTATCTAACCAATATATTTTCGCTTAATCAACGAAAAAAAAATCTTAACTATCACATGTTATAAATTATGTAGTTAAAAACATATTTATCTCAACGGAATCCATGTAAACATGTTGATACCTTGTTAATAGACTTAACATTACCTACTAGTTAGATAATATCTATAATACATCTAATTAATGTAAAGAATTAAGTACTAAGTTCATAATTTGTTTTGTTTCCTACATTACAAAACAATCTCAACTAAAATTATACATAAATTTTATGTGCCTAGTGGAAAATATAATACAGTTTACTATTTAGAACAACTTGCGAGTTTATTTTTTACACGCTTTTTTTTAGCGCGGTCCGTATTTATCAATGTATTAATTATTGTAACGCAATGTTTCAAAGTGATTTTTACCCACTTGCAGATTGATTGAAATATTGCAATACAATTAGGTATTTCAAAAAAACATTCAATATTTTCTAACGTGTAGAACATAGGCTACAAACATAGTTTGGAACCAGGTAACAGTATTAATTTAAATATAAAAATTGGTCAAGTGCGAGTCGGACTCGCGCACGAAGGGTTCCGTACCATTATCTATGCAACATAAGGCAACGTTATTAGTATCGAGCAAGAAACGGTAAAAAAATCATGTTGGTTGTATGGGAGCCCCCCTTAAATATTTATTTTATTTTATTTTTAGTATTTGTTGTTATAGCGGCAATAGAAATACATCATCTGTAAAAATTTCAACTGTCTAGCTATCACCGTTCTTGAGATACAGCCTGGTGACAGACGGACGGACGGACGGACAGCGAAGTCTCAGTAATAGGGTCCCGTTTTTACCCTTTGGGTACGGAACCCTAAAAACAGTATTATTTTAAATAAGTTGTGTATATATTATTACAAATGTACTAGAAAAATATGTTGACGTTTAAACTAGAAAATATGTAAAAATATTGAAATAATAACATTAATTATGATCCTAAAAAGGTGCTGGCGTATTTGATCGCCTTTATAGATATGATTAAAAGCTATAAGCAGCTGTTCGATTACGCATGGCATTATAATTAGGGTTCTGCACCAAATGAAAAAAACATGACCCTATTAGTGAGACTTCGCTGACCGTCCGTCCGTATTTCTGGAACGGTGATAGGTAGAGAACTGAAAATTTCACAGTTTATGTATATCAGTTGATGCTTTAACTTACTACTTTATTCTATTTGTAAACAAATTAAATTTGGTGGCAGCAGAGTGAGCAAATAAACCCAACTACGGAAACTAAAGCTACATTTTTAATATTTAAATTACAATTTTAAATATAATTATTCTAACTTATAAGTAATTGACCTAATTGAACGGCTATCGACCAAAGTGAGGTTTGGTGTAGAGAGGGTTTCCTCATCGACTGACTGTGAGGTCTTCTTGGTATTGCCGTCAGCAGTTTTGCATTACTCACATCGATGAACACCTGGTCATTGTTGCTTCACTTGCTGTTGCAATTCATATATTAAGATCGTGCATACCAAAACAAACATTTGTGACAGAAAATAAATAAGTAAAAGTCATCATTTTGCTGCCCCATTAACTCGTTAATAAAATTGGGGTCTATATCCTTATCCTTATATCCTTACTTATTTATAAATGCAAGAAGCGGAACGAAAATTTAAAATTTTGACGATCTTATGTGTTAATGCGTGTAACCAAAACATAGTGCGATTTAAAAAAAAGTGTACAACGCCATCCATTGAGCGGTAGTAGTAAACCTCTGTTTGTTAAGGTTTCATTTCTAAATTTCAAGCGTACCAAGTCACGGGCAACAGCTAGCTTAATTATAATGGGACAAAACCCTTTCTATGCAAGTCCGACTCGTACTTGACCAGTTTATTTAATAAACATAGTTGCTGTCTATAAAATTGTCCTGTATGCAATAATTTTATATGAATAAATGTCTGATTATTTATCACTCTTTTTATTTTTACACTAGTTATAATACTTTGGTTTACTCGTTTATATTAATGGAGGCGGTGTTAGATTTGTTTTTTTTAATAAAATTAGACATATTATATTTTTTTTCTAAAGGAAAAATATGTGATAGTAAGCTTTTACGATATCCGCACACTGGTAGCAGTTCTACTAGCACAACTAAACTAACTAATAAATTGGTCAAGTGCGAGTCGGACTCGCGCACGAAGGGTTCCGTACCATTATCTATGTAACATAAGGCAACGTTATTAGTATCGAGCAAGAAACGGTAAAAAAATCATGTTTGTCGTATGGGAGCCCCCCTTAAATATTTATTTTATTTTATTTTTAGTATTTGTTGTTATAGCGGCAATAGAAATACATCATCTGTGAAAATTTCAACTGTCTAGCTATCACCGTTCTTGAGATACAGCCTGGTGACAGACGGACGGACGGACGGACGGACGGACAGCGAAGTCTCAGTAATAGGGTCCCGTTTTTACCCTTTGGGTACGGAACCCTAAAAATGAGGTGTATTTTGAATAATTGGATTTTTCGCTGTCGACATTATTATGTTCATTAAAATCTTAAATTTATAATACACAGTTTTTATTTTGACGAGCCTCGTGGTTGAGTGGTTTACGTAACGGACTGCTGATCAAGAGGTTGCGGGTTCGATTCCCGCTCGGGATAATAATTTGTGTGATTTTTCTAATTTTCATACAAACTTTTGTACTGCGTCTGGGTGTTTTCTATGTATTATAAGTATGTATTTACAAAAGAAAAGTAGTATATGTATTCTATCCGTATTCTGGTACCCATAACACAAGCATTATAAGCTTTGCTTGGGACGAGAGGACGTTGTGTGAAATGTCCATGAATATTTATATTTCTTTATAGTAAGAAATAGGTAACATTGTGGAATTGTGTTATTAACACTATCAATTTTAATTTTTTAGTTAAGTTAATTCCAATCTCACACAAATCTGACACCATGAAACCACAAACGTATCGTACGGACACTCTGAAGTTAGTTACAAAGATAATAATCGTCATGCATAGGTACAAGAAGTGTTTTATGAAATCTTTTCCCGTGAAAATTTCTACTTGGATTGTATGAAAAGTTTTTAATGGCATTTATTTATTCTCTAAAAGTTGTATTTCACTTGTTAATATTGATAACAAGTAACAACTATTCGAATGACTGACGTAGGTACTTAATTAAAAATTGGTTAAGTACGAGTTGGACACTCACACCAAGGGTTCTGTACAGTTATTATCATAATTAAATTCGGAAAAAATGATAATCATGTGCGGGACTTGAACTCACGACCTCGGAATACCGTTCCGTTGCTCTCCCATCTGAGCTATCATGGTTCCCGCACATGTTTACCAAATCTTCCACTACAATTTTCTCAATGTGAGTTAAACATCGTGCGATGTTTTGTGTACAACGCCATCTATTGAGCGGTTTGCACCAACTCGATCAATCGATCACTTAGTGTTCTTTACAGAACACAATTGGACAGACTTTACAGACTTTACAGAACGAAATAATGACTGTACATGTATTTCTACATTAATTTATTAATTTTTGCAATTGACTTGCTATGCTTTTACTAAATAAACTAAATTATTTAGTAAACTATTTCCACTATAATTTAGTTTATTTAGTAAAAGCATAGCAAGTCAATTGCAAAAAATAATAAATTAATGTTTATTTATATTCGTTATATCGTCATAATCATGGGTATCATCAGGTTACACTGAAAACATTATATGTATGGGAGCACCCTAGAATATTTTTTGTATTTTTTTAGTATTTATTAAGATCGTAGCAAACAGAACAGAAATAAATTATGTTATGATGATTATGAATTTTATTGTTATAGTATCAACAGGTATACGTCATTTGCAAAAAATATCCAGTCTCTAGCTATCACCGTTAGCCTAGTGATAAACCATGGAGGGACAGCAAAGTCTCAATAATAAGATCTCTTAACTTTCAGTACGTAACTCCAAAAAACTAGAAATTATTCGACACTCAGTTATGGAAAAGCTGGTGGTAGCAAATATGCGAAAAACGCCAATACCTGAGCAATGCCTGTGCCCAAGAACCAGATACCTGATTAAAATGGAAGACCATACTAAAAACAACAACATATTGCAGATATTTATGTATAAAGCTATATACTTAAAAGTATGTTACAAGTTGGCCCTCATGTTTTATTTTTAATACATTATCCTTTGTATGTAATAAAATTTAAAGAGCTCTATTTTTAGTTTATTTACAATGCTGTAAGGTTTCGATACATTATACATAGGCAAGTACTATAAAGTTATACGTGAGCGAGTGCAAGTTGCATTCTTATTTACGGGTTCCGTGTCCCTGGGTATGTGCTTATCAGAAAAAAGGGATTTTAAACTATTGTTCTAAACTGATAATACAGTTAAATTAACCTACCTACCTTTCTTTGAAATCACGTTATCTACTTATCATGATTTTAATCTATAACTATAAAAGATTTTAGCAAATAATGTTATCTAGGTAAAATGTTTGTTTACTTAGTTTTAATTTGGGCTGGCCCGTTTATTCGCTGGTTGAGAATGTAACCGCGAACATAGTAATAGGTACTACAAACCTATACAAGCCGGGCTATAGTATGGCTCAAGGCGTACCTACCTATTATACTTAAACATTGAAGTTTGTTAAGAGGATACCAAAATTCTTCGTGCATTTTTCTACGTACGAAGTTTTCATTGTTTCTTTAGATTGAATGGCTAGAGCTCTAATTTTTAAGTATATGTTTTTTCAATATATAATCTAGGATCGCATAAACTCAGAAACGCGAGAAAGTTTTCTCGATAGAAAATCTTAGCGAAACAACCTCTCTCATTTTATATTTTTTTCATTTGTCAGTCTATTATCGCGTATTAACTAATGAAATAACTTTAAAAACATAAGTAACTATTATATATAGAAACACGTAAATCAGAATTAAAATATATTTAGTAGATTTTGAGTAAACAAAAAAAATAGCCCTAATTCTTCATTTTCTATACCTACTAGCTGTGTTAATATGTACATGTCGACGATAATATTGATGTAGGCCCTTAAACAAAGTAGTCATCCAGATCTTAACGTAAATACAAAACAAAATCAAATGAATAGTTCAAAATAAATCCATATAAAATATATCTGAAATTATTTTATCTCTACCATCGTAATTATAAACTAATTTGACTTCATACTTACAATACGAGAGTACAATTAATAACATAACCAATTTGACTATGAGAGACAAAAAATTGCCTCAGTAAAAACATTCCAATTGTAGACAGGCTCGGTGACAGATGAATGGCCGGACGGACTGATAAACGAGTAACCCCATACATGGGTTCCCTCTTACGTTTACGGAATCCAACCAATACAACTCAAACAATATCAAGATGGCGCCTCTGTGAACAAATAACATCTGATAAAGTTTTTGAAGCAGGTAAAACGTTACCTTTAGCACCTTAAACTTTAGATTTTTATTAAAATAATATTTATATAATTACCTTGTACTGAAAAAAAGGTTTGATGTTATGTTGATGATTCTTTGTAAGTTATCTGGTAACTTTATAAGTTTATTAATAGCATGTGGCCGCTGGATGCATAAAGCGCAGGACCGTGCGTTGTGGCGTTCTATGGAAGAGGCTTATGTCCAGCAGTGGACAGAAAAATACAGATGGATAGATGTATTCTTAATCCGTCACCAGACAAGAAAAATTTGCCTTAATATTTATTTATTTATTCCACACTTTATTATACATTAATTTGTATAAAGGTGAACTTAATACCACAAGCATTTTCTTCGAGTCAACCTTTTGATAGTGCAGAGAGCAAATGTACAAATAGGTATGATCGATCAATGAGAATTTAACGTAGAAATTATTATTAACCTTTTTAAAAGTTAAATTTTTAAAGAATTAAAGGCACTTGTCCTTCTGAATAATCAAACAATGATGAATGACTAAAAATTCTTAATCCGTTTATCTTAGAGGTTGATCTAAGTTCTGAATGCCAGCCAACTGCTCCACGTGTTTCCTTATTATGATCAAAGATAACTACTTCTCACGTATAAGTAGATTTCGGTGTTATTTTTAAATATTATTTTTGCTGCTTAAGCTTTGAAAAACTTATACATTAAACATTTTATTTGAATAATAGAAATAAAAAATATCGCGTTTACGTAAAAATTTTTATATGATGTAAGTATAATTAATATTAGATACGGATAGTTACTACTGTGGTTTTATTTAGTTAAAAATGCGTAGAATTTTATCTCTTACTCTCCAGGCCATTACTGTTGGGTATCCTCCTCCACTATTAAGATTGTGAGGGATTGTGGTCTACTTTGCCGCGCTGACCAGGTGTTTTGGCACAGGGTTTACTTTTGAGTCTTCCGTCTCCCCAGAGGATGTTATCTGTGTAGAATATCTCTTAGCTGGCTTTTACAGCACGCTCTAGGAATGAAAAGGGGTGGTGGTGACACTTGTGTTCTTAATCGAAAACCTGACGGACAAGTCTTATCTCTGTAAGTAGATAAAATTTGGTTTTATTAAATTCTTTTAAAAACCCATTTGCATATGTTTAAACAATTATTATTCATTGTCTATGATCGCTCTATTCTGATTTTATATAGCGAGTATTTATTTATTTATTAGCATATTTATTTAATCAGATTAATTAAAAACTAATTTATGTCTTAGATATTTATTGCAGATCAAGCCCCGGATGTCGAACAATATCCTAGCTAATAAATTATAACATATAAGGTATGTAATAGTTGACAATACTAAAGACGCCTTAAGTTATATATTGAAATTAGTGTCTTAAATTATTAGCATCGATCATAGTGTAATAATGTGGTTTTCAATAAAAATTGGGGATCATTAGATAAAAATTATCACTATCAATCTTTTTTCCTGTGAATGTAGAGCCTGCAGAGCGCCACCTACCTAGAGAACTATAACATCACGCTGCGACCAATTGGAGTGAAGCAGCAGTCCTTTTAACCTTACTATGGGCGTAATTATTTAAATGTATTGTGGGCTGTGGGCATCCGTGACAGCACTCGATAGGCTCCATTAGAAAACCAGCGTCAAGTCCTTGAGACTTGACATTATGCTGAAATGGGGACCTATTGCTGCCGACTGGACTTACACATGTGCATGGTATCAAATATGTATTTTAAGTTGTGTATTTTATATTCACGTGTAATGTATATGTTTTCGTTTTATATTTGGTAGCAATAAATCTTATTTCTTTCTTTCTACTTTCTTTCAGTAAAAAATGTTGCAGCTTGCCGCGACTTCGTACGCGTGGAATCCTAAGAATTTCCCCCGGCTTTGCAACATTTTTGCGCTGTTGGTTTGCTCTTATTAGTCGCAGCGCGATGTTATATAGCCTATAGCCTTCTTCGATAAATGTACTATCCAACAGTGAAAGAATGTTTCAAATCGGACCAGTAGTTCTTGAGACTAGCGCTTTCATACAAACAAACAAAATCTTCAGCTTTATAATATTATAGATCCGTTAAGAAGTAGAAAGTACCAATGGACCAGTTTATATTTCTCGAAACTAGAAAGGCACATGTGCAATCCCCACAACAATTTTCCGTCTAATTGACTGAATGCAATTGAGCATTCAAGTTGATTCGATAGCAGTTAATAGTTAATAGCCTTCTGATAGGGGTCCCTTGCTAGAAAATCTAACATACTTCAAGTAATATTGCATTGGGTAGTTAAACAAGATTTGTAAACAGTGAGTTTTCAAACAACGCATTCACATAGTAGTTTCATTGCTATGTGAATTTTAATTACATAATTTCATGCCAGTTTTATTTAAGGCGCGATGCATTGAATATTTTCCGTGTGATTTACAAACTTTGGCACATAAGATATTAGTATACCTAAGTAGATAAGTTAACGCCTGGCCAGGGTATCATAAGTAGACCAAAAGCCTTCCAAAATCGCAGTAGGTTCGTTGCTCAACATTGTTATTTATATTTATTGCATTCATAAAGAACAAATTATTCAAAAATCCCAGTTTATACAAAATTCCAAAATTCATAGAACTATGTGGGATAAGAAAGCTTGCTGTTAAGTGAATTATTTATAGAGTTTAACAAATTTCCTCAATAAGTTCAATGTTCCATAGGTATTATTTGTTATTATTTATTCCTATGGAACATTTAACTTATTTAAGACGTAATTAATATTAAACTTCAAACTTAGGTAATAACGGCAAGTCAATGTCGTTACCATGCAGTTGTTTATACCACTGCAGAAAATGTCCTCTATAAATTCAGGCATGAGTGGAAGATGCCACTCAAACTTCCCAGGTTAATTTACGAGTATTGTATAAAGTATCCTTAAACGGTACTTACTGGATTCCTAGCTCAAACTTCCTAGATTTTCTTCTATCACACAAAATTAACATGGTCCGACTCTATTAAAAAATACTTTCTTGTTAAAGAAACTGTGCCCAGAGTAAGATAGGGATGCCCGTTACGATACGATATATCGGAATATCGATACAGCACTATACGATATAGCGATATTTGATGCGATATGTTGACCATACGATACGCTTCGATATATCGCATTCTTATAAAAATATCGCATTACCGTATCGTATCAAACTATGTCGGTGATTAATTTGTATAATTTTAAAGTTCCCATTACATCATCACTAAACGATAATAGACAGTGCCATTGAATATATTGTTATTAGTAATAAGAGAATGATAACGTCGACAAAATTGTTTATGGAACAAGAACAGCCGGCATTTGTTTAGACTTTGAGGTAGATTTAAATAAATCTTTGGACTTTGTAGTACCGTCAAATATGATTAATAAATGTTTATGTTCTCCTTTTTCATTCCGTTCGAAAGGCATGCGATACGGATACGATACGATATATCGATACAAAGGAAATCGATAATATCGCGTATCGATACAACCAAGTTCGATACAGTTACGATGCGATATATCGATACAATAAATTTTTTTGGGCATCCCTAGAGTGAGACGATTCATTCCAAAACAACAAAATGTATATATAAAAGTGGCGAACGAAATGCTTGCGAGTTATAAAAATAAACAGTAACGCTATCTATTGACAAAGTTCATAACTATTCGTCTCAAGATACAAAAAACTACTAAACTTCTAAAACTTAAAATAACAT
Organism: Orgyia antiqua; assembly: GCA_916999025.1. Classification (NCBI taxonomy): domain Eukaryota; kingdom Metazoa; phylum Arthropoda; class Insecta; order Lepidoptera; family Erebidae; genus Orgyia; species Orgyia antiqua. The sequence goes on along the minus strand of OU779863.1, from coordinate 13,398,627 downwards.
AAGATTAGACATTTTGGTCGATTAAAAATATAGTGTGTGTGCTGGCAGTTTTCAATGTCGAAATATCTGTTAGGCATTAATAACTTTTCTTACATGTTTTGAATACAGTATTAATACTAACACTAGTCGAATATTCAAGTGTGTGTGAAAAGATTGAGAGTAATAGCTTCGTATTCTATAGAATTACTATTACCGTCATTATCGTTTGTATATTTATAGCATCTTGAGTTATGTATCAGAATAAACTGCTCATTAATTCTTAACAAAGCTAACAGCTACGCAAAACAGTTTTACACTTACTTGCTTATATTGGATGTTTTACTGAATTATTTATATATATTTACATTAGATCTGGAATATACATTAGAATAGGCTTTTTTCTCAACAATATGATGTAACAAATTGATGGTTTTAGACATTCAGACAATTATTGACGTTTACATCAATCCTACTAATACTATAAATGTGAAAGTTTGTGAGTAAGGATGTTTGGATGTTTGTTTATCTATAACGCAAAAATTTTAACTTTACAATAATGTAGCTTATACATCATAATGACACATAGGCTACAATTTATGAAGATACTGTGTGAATTGTCCAAAATGGGAATAGTAAAATGTTGCAAAATCGGGGAACTTTTTAAAAATTTGACGCGCACGTGTTCGCGGGCAACAACTAGTTGTTTATAAGAAAAGTACTTACTTTAGTTATTACTATCTTTTTTTCGTTCTATGACTAAGAAGTTTTATTTTTAATTCAAGTGGTGACAATGTAAAACCATGTCATTGCTAATAGATGATGTGATAAAAAGGTGACTAATGATAGTAGACATACGGCAAATAATGAAATTACTCGACTAGAAAAAATATTCCTAGACTTACTTCATCACACCTTTTTCTCGGGGTAGGCAGAGACTATAAACAATTAAGGCTCAAGCATTTATTATTAACAAAAATATTACTTAGATTTATAGACAAATATTACAAATATCTAAAGTAGCTTTCTTTATACTGGTTCTATGTAACAAACAATAATATTAACAGGGGTTGCAAGTTCAGAAAAAAATATAAAACCAGTCTAGCTGTGTTCGTGATAAAATCATTATCATTAATTCACTCGTATTTTGTGCGAATACCGGCGCTGTGTGTAAAGTGGATCCATTTATTTCAAAATCTGGTGGGAGGTCACGGCAAAAGTCACAATAAAAGCCGGGTCCGGTAGCACAATTTAATTGAGTCCTCCGACCTCATAATCTGCGCCTCCCACCCTATTCGCTAAATGTTATTTATAAGCGAAACTCCAAATAGCCGGCGGGCGACCGCCGCACCTACGCCGTGTTTAAATTTTAGCCTATTGCACCCCTACTGGCCCGGAGCTACTACCGACTTTCAATAACACGTCATTATATTACTGTATTTTTTACTGATTTTATACCGCTCTCTAATTAATTTATAGCGATTATTGCTATTGCCTTTACGCTTGTTATTAAACTTCTTGATAACATAAGATGAAACATGATTCTTAAATTGCAGCGTTGCGGCCAATTGCCGTTTTGCATACGCTTAGATTATGTTATGTTGGGTATAATTACTCGACGCTTTTCCATTCGATTTGTTAGCGATGTACAGCACGCACACCGAATACCCGCGTCTTCGTGTTCGTGTAAGTTTTTCTTTTTCTCTCGTCATCTTTAGTTCAAAAATAATGTTAATTGCTTTTAGTTTTGCCGTCATTGGTATTAGCAGTATTAGGCAGGTATTGTTATGTTTAGTTTGAATTTAAAAAATGTTATTGTTCTATTTAAACAATACATGCTCTCGTGATCTCAGAATTTATTAGGTATTTATTTAGTATATCTATTAGTTTAATAGCTTTTCAACAAAGCTATATGTGGGGTATTTTATCATAGTTCATCTATGCTAAATTTACCTTTACGGCTGGGTTGCTAAGGTTTCGTTTTGATGTTTCCTTTTCAACTAATAGATTTTATCTATGTAGGAAGTGCGGTAGTGATAATTGTGTTCTTAGCATTTCTTAGGCTGTCAGCGAATGGGTTTAACATACTTAACTAGGTAAAATTATCAAGTAACATTATCGTCAGGCTAAAATTTAAAACAAATGCCCGCGTAAAATCCGTAAAAAGTGGTTTTATTTAAAGGTTATTTGGTCTGAGAAGCCAACGTCGCCTGTGCACGGTGCTGCTTGGAGACTACGTACAGACTTTATTTTCTAACAAAAGACATTATCCAATCAATCATGCATCACAATCTTTTGGCTGTCCAGTGAAAAATTTTGACACATTTATTTCAAAAAGAATGACTCACGATTATGTGTTGTTTACATTCAAGAATCCTCGGCATCTTTAAGTAAGACATCATTACATCTAATAAGAACAGATCACGCTTAACGGGTTCACGATTCAAGATTCATTAAATGTCAAACAACTATCATTCAAATCTGAATCACCCTAATAAAGTACAACAATTATAATTTAATTTACAATGTATTAAAATATTCGGCAAATGGAATGGCATTACATCAATATTTATGATCTGTAGTAACACAATCATTCCTTGTTTCATATCGAATTCATTTCGAATGAATGTTCAATAGCTGCTAATCGAATATATGGCGAATGCGTCGTTTGTACTGCATAAGCTACAAATGAAGTATGCATCGAGTAGTAACTATTGGGAATTCGGCCATCGGAATTATCGGCGCAATCCGCTTGACGATAATTGAATGGAAGCGCGTTAAATAACCATTAATTGTCGTAGTGGGTAGTATCGATAGTTATCTGTGCTATGAAATCGACTTGAAGTCGATACTTTAGGGTGCATTTTTAATAGCTTTGAAAGGTGCACACATTTCCTTAAAGTAATATTAATATTTCTTTAAACTGTTATAAAATTGGTCGAATTATTAAATGGAAATAGGATGTCATGAATTTCACAGCTGTTTATATTTCCTGATAGATAGATCCTAGCTGATCTAACCTCACTATAAAAGTAGACAAAAATTTCGGTGTGTTTCCAATGTTTTCATGTTCTTATTTTTATACAATGATAACTTATTCTTATATCATTATAAATAAAATTTATCTACCTATATCACTGTAGAACAACCGTTATCTATTTTGTGCATAGTTTAGTTGATAACATATGCATAGTTTATTAGTGTTTTGATAACACATATGTAATGTTGAGATTCATAACTTTGTCATACGCTATATTTAGTCTTCCGCGAATTTTACAAAATATTGATAAGTACCTACTATATTCCTAAGAGATCGTGTATTTATCTGTTCATTATGTTATATATTAGAAAAAGATGGCACGAATTGGGCCGAAAATGGAGCCCTGTGAGACGCCCAATGTACCTATAGTTTCTGGAGATCTTTTATCGTCAACCTTTTGAATTCTATTGCCCAAAAAAAAAGTATTTCATTATGGTGGTAACTACGCTACGCTGTATTAAGAGTTTCTGGAAAGGTGTATGTTTTCTGCATGTCTGTTCGCGCCCCAACACTTACTAGTCACAAGTAACAAAGGTGTGGCGCGTTATTTTGTCGTGTTTCGATCGCCACACTCGCCGCTAACTCGTTTTTCGTGACAACGTGCGTCACGCACACACCTCATTTCAATTTCACTACAAGAATCAACTTTTCGTGCCCTAGCCCTATCATTGTTTACGCAAACTCTAACGTTCTATTTTTGAATACATTAGTGCAAATTATATCCTAGGACATTAACAATTTATTTTATATAGCAAAAAAGTTATTAATCTACAACAACACGAATATCTCCATACACAGCTTAACTTGTCTATATTACACTTCTAATAGACAATTTAAGCTGTGTATGGAGATATTACAAAATAAAAGATTATATGGTTTGTTTGTTATAGAATCAAGTATCAATTACTAAAACCTTCAAAAAGGACTTCTTATATTTTAACATGTCCTCTTTTGTGTAAGGATAAACGCCCAAATTTCATTAGATATATCCCCCACTAATTATTGGATATAAAATGTCTCAAAACAAAATGCTACTACATGTAATGTTTACATGTAAAATCCAATATGATACTACGATTATGTTCATGTAAGCATGATCGATAATGATAACATTTGATAAAGTATAGAGATGAAGAATTAGTTTGTAAACAAGTAGTAGCTCTTTTAATGAGAAAATTTGTTATTTTATTATTGAGCCGCTTAGAGTGGTCAGGTCAGGCTAAGCGATTATGCATGATACTACTCCGCGCGTCCCTCTCCTACCCCCACATGGTCTTATTCAAATTAAAATACGACTCCCGTTCGTCAAGTGTCTCAAATGGAACAAGAGTGGCGTTTACAGCCCAATCATTATAATGAGCGGTTATCGATTTGCTGTATAGCGTGTTTTTCTAAAGGACCAAAATTTGTGCGTCCGATTACGCGCCGCCGCTCCACCCGCCGGCTATACCATAAATACATCGTTTCTCAATCTTCTTCGTGTAGCACATAATAAAGAAAATATAAAAAACTAAAATATTTTGTGACTTCCACATTAAAGTTGTCTCATTATCTCAATTCATCTTTATTTCACATAAAGCCAATAACACATAAATGGTATTTAACAATAAGGGAATTGTCAAAAAAGAGGTTTAACTGCAACATCTAGTAACAATTTTATGCCCCAAAAAGAGGTATTGTAATCATAATCACATGTAGGCTTTTTAGCAATTTAACGTTAATTAACATGTTATATATTTTTCAAGTCGAGTATAGATTGAGTAACGATGGCATAATCTATTCCTACCGTCGTCACGATATCGTCAACTTATCTTCGTCGTTCTTATAATTTTGAAAAATTCATATAATAACATCTGATAACAATCTAATTATTATAATATCCACTTTAACATATCCCGTTGAACGGGACGAAATTGGAATGAGAGACGGACCTCCGAGACGAGATAATGCCTTTGCTAATGTAATGGAAATTATGAGATCATCTTTATGCCTCTTTACGGTGCTTTTATAATAAACACATTAGTACGGTCTTAATCGCCGGACAGCCCAGTTTACGCTATGTGACTCCAAACTTCAATAAAATACAAAGCCGAGTATTTACTGACCTTAAATGACTGTAATGCATTGGTACTAAATGTAAATACACCGGCTATTATCTTTTATAATTCTGAATTTATGGTTAATTCGAGATAGGTGTTATATTCTATAATAATGTAGAATAGCTCTATATATCTCTATATTAATAAGCCACTGTTTGTACAAACAGAGGCTCAATAAAACTTATGTATGTATCAAAACAAACTGCTTTGATAGAGCCGCCAATGAATGCCGCCATTTTGCACCTATAGAAATAAATAACATATTATATGAGTTTAAGCGCCTTGCCACACTTCTTATACCTTACATAAAATAAAATAAAATAAAAATAGCCTTTATTTCTACTACATGTTCTAATTACATAAATTATTACACATTTTCTTTGTTTTGTTTCTCTAAAATTATAATATTGAATGCTGCTACTGCTTTTTATTTTTCTATTGTTTTCCTAATCTTCTGTTAATCTAATCCTATACATGTAGTAGTCGCCTCTGCGGCATAGGCCTCTCCTAAACCTTTCCATGTCTTCCTATCCCGATACCTTACATAGAAATGTTTTATTAGATTTAATATCTAATTAACACACGAGCACCAACTTTTTTTTTTTTTTGTGATTTACAAGACATGATTGTATCTCCGTGTGGTGACGTATTACGAATACAAGTGTCACCACTCCATCTCCTCCCAAGAGTGCTGTAAAAGTCAGCTAAGGGATATTGCACACAGATAAGATCCTCTGTGAGAGACGGAAACCTCGAAAATAAACCCTGTGCCAACACGCCTGGTCAGCGTGGCACAGTAGACCACAATCCCTCCCAAAGTGGAGCAGGCCCGTGCCCAACACTGGGACGTAAATGGGCTGGAGAGAGAGAGATTGTAATAATTACGACATAAAACAGAATATTTGCTTAAATTATCCATTAGTTTTACTTGCCATTCTTCTTGCTGTACGTCATGCTAGGGTAATGCACGATACAAAAGTTTCGTGAATAGATTTGACGTACTTTGACTAACTATAATTTTACTATGGACAACGTACTAGGTCTGTGGTACGGTAGGACAAGAATAAATTAAATACCTGTACAGTAAGAAGCTATATTTGGGTATATATTAACCTACAGATTTAGATACAATTAAAAATAAATTTCTTTTATATTTCAACCATTTGCTTTTAAATGAAGCTTACAAATTGAATATTCAGGATGACGCGTTAAATTTTCTCTCTCTCCATCATCAATATGTATGGAGGTTTCCAACGAGTCTGTATGAAGGACTGCTTGGACAGACAGTATCCAATACGCCCTCGTCCGAATCTCATCAAATATTGACGGTAAACAGAAAGGTTTCTGCTATCGTACAGTACTTGTATATATCCGTGGCTACATACTTCTTCACTGGAGGCCTACAAACTACATGCATACATAATGAACCACACCTACCTCTAACATATCGTATGTAAATTAAAAATAGGTAAAGTATTAATTTAAAGTATTGCGCGTGGATTAAAAAAATATAACTCGTTTCTATTATTATTGCTTTATACTTAAAGCCGTAAATATTATCGAATCACTTTGTAAATCAAATTGTAGTCTAAAAAATGATCACCATGAGCGGAACTTGAATCCACGACCTCGGAATAACGTTCAGTTGCTCTTCCAACTGAGCTACTATGGGATCTGAAAGAAAGAAAGATTTGCATTATTATCAGTGTGTAAAATTTTAGATCAGTCGAAAGCCTTGAAGGGAACAATACTACAGTTCCATTATGTACATAGATACGAGTTAAGTTCATAAAAGCATGTTAAAAATAAGATATTGATGTAGAACCGATATATAGGTCAAGGAAGGGTAGAAAATAAGATTGATGGCTTATCTTAAAGGTTGAGGATAAACTTGTACGGGCGTAAAAGGATGTTACATATTGAAAACAGAAGGTAATATACCGAAAACAAATAGTACAAAGTAATCGATTCGAAATTGAAATTGAGGAAGGAACTGTGTTTAGATCGTAGCAGATGGCGTTCTATAGTCTTTTCCTACCCCAATGGGACAGAGGCGTGATGTTATGATGGTTATGAAATTGAGTTAACCCATTTTACAATATTGAAATACAGTTTGTAATAATTTAAAGTTAGATTGGTACTAGGTTCTATGTTTGCCCGACTGACAATGAAGGGTTATGTTTTAGCGTAGAATCTTGTATGTAGGTATGAGTGTATGTTTATTTCTATTTATTACCTAACATCCTGTAGGGTCCAGTATTGGTAGGAGTCTTAACCACACAAATATTCTTAATTTCTAAGCTATTGCATAGCTTCTATCGCGAGCCTTGAGCGTGGAGACTGAATCCAAAAATTCCGTAACGAAAATAATGTAATGAAAAAACCTTAAATTATCGACGCTACTGTGCATGCGTAATCCCCTCTCATAAAAATTAAGCCTAGTTTGGCCCCAAAGGACGTTGTTGTGAAATGTCCATGAATTTTCATTTATAACAATGTGTATAAGTACTTTTATAGGTAGGTAGTTAGTCATAGCCTGTAACGAAATGTAACTATTGCTGTTAACGTCTGTAATTACATATTTTAAATGGTTTTCATGTTACCGTTATAACATGCTTGTAATTTTTTGTTTATATAAATTTCTCATGAAATTCTACCTTTTGTTTTACCAGTAACAGAAAATGTCAGTGTTATTTATTTATTGTATTATTTATTGTAAACCGAAATACCTATCCTACAAATTAAATACACTTAAAAGGTAATAACATTCTGGTACAATACTTCGATTTTTTAAACAACGATACATGGTTTTGTAAGATTGGAGCTAACTAGCTTTATATTCGGTTATATAGATGCGCTCGAAGCTAATAAATATTGGGAATATCCTAGCCAAAACATAGCTAATTTGAAGCGATAAAGTTTAATCTATGATCATTTAAATATTACGTTTGAAAAAGGCTCTAAGTTTATAGATCGCCGTTTGTCCGATGTAAATTAACTTTCGATTAGATTTTAATGACAAAGTTCAATCTATAGAATTAAACTTACAAAAGAAACACGTGTTATGTGGAAGTATAATAATAATCAACAAAGTATTTTCACCCTCCAGTTGGAAATATCTGATATCGTCTACATAAAACATTAATCTGAAACCCTCTCTTTACTCAACACTCTTCATTTGACAGATTGGACTAAATTACTAAAGCTTTTTTATTTAATTTAAGGGTAATGGTAATCATACTTCTCTCTTAGAACTTGTTTGTACTGTCTCTCCGTCCAAGTAGTTTTTATTGGAAATTTTGTTGACCAAAGCAGTCAAGCATCGTCGAAGCTTGGCTCCCTTTGTGTACAGTGACATAATATTGCTTATGTTTGATCAGTCTCAGTGAAGTTCCAGGAAGCACAGTGAATGAATAAGATCTTATATTGGTATTTTAGTATTACACTTTGATTGATACATAGATAATTTTACAAGTCAGTAAAATAAATTCTGTTGAAAAAGTATAATTTACGTAAATAATTTTATTAGAATAGGTACTTTGATTTTATAGAAAAACTAGCTGACCCGGCAAACGTTGTTTTGCAATAATAAAAAAAAAAGTTTGAAAAATAGATGTTAGCCGATTAATACAAAATACAAAATTTCATAAGAATCGGTCTAGCCGTTTCGGAGGAGTACGGTTACTAACACTGTGACACGTGAATTTTATATATTAGATGTTTGTGAAAATGGAGGTGCCTATTTTTATACTTAGGCAAAGATTTACAGAATTAGAATTGTTCAGAAATTATAAATAAAAAAATACATACCTACATAGAAAAATAATAAATAATTACATATTAGTGAACATAAATTGATTAATATTTATTAACTCTTGCGCGACTCATTTGTTTAAATAAACTTTTATTTTACACTTTTACGGATATAGACGCTTATATTAATATTTTGTTTTAAATTTGACAGCAAAAGTCTCCAAAATTTCAGGCTCAAATTTAAGACTAATATACGCGTTTAAATCCATAACAAAAGTGGTTTTATCATGGATTAGTTAATAGGAACACGACAAAATGTATAGCTAGTTTTATAATCGAACTTAAAATGTAATTGTTGATAGTACTACTTACCTAGTACTAAACATAATCTACTTAATGATATTTGCATACTAACTACTTGTATAAAATATTGAATAGAAACAATATTCTTGGGATGGGTTTCAACAAAATCGTTATTTAGCACGATTTTCCCTTGAATTTGTGAGACTTTGCTCATAAATTTTCATTTAATTAGAGACATTGAAACAACATTCAATATTGTTTGTGGGCAAATAAATGAGACTGATCGACGTCTATTACGTAATTTGTCTGTTTATTTATTTACAAATACTATTGAGTCATCACCTACCTAGAGTAAATTTACATATTTTACTAAGCTTAAATCATATTGGGTTATGTAACAACATGTAAACATACATGTAAACATACATTTTGGTTATCGAACTAAACAAATTAATCCCTTATATATGCCTATTTTTATAGTGACAAAACACTCGGTAAGTCTACTTTTTCTACTATTACTTTTGGGCACGAGCCTACTTCTAGTCCCTTAGCTGGCTCTTACAGCACCATGGAGGCAAATGAGGTGGTGAACTGCTGAAATTTGTATTCCATCTCAGGGAAATACAATGATGATTAGACCAGGCGTGAGTTGTAGGAAGCTTAGGCACATCTTCACGTCCAAAATACCTCAGTGCCTGAAAAGAAAGGTCTACGACCAGTGTGTGTTACCAGTGATGACTTACGGAACTGAGACGTGGTCCCTGAATGTCGGCCTCATAACAAAACTCAGAGTCGCGCAGCGTGCTATGGAGAGGGCTATGCTCGGTGTTTCCCTACGTGATAAGATCCGGAATACGGAGATCCGTAGAAGGACTGGTGTGTACGACATAGCCTGAAGAGTTAGCACGCTGTAGTGGCAATGGGCAGGCCACATCGCTCGACGATCTGATGACCGTTGGGGACGGAAGGTCCTCGAGTGGCGACCACGAACCGGACGACGCAGCGTGGGGCGGCCCCCAACAAGGTGGACCGACGATGTCGTCAAATACGCCGGGGGCCGCTGGATGCAGTTAGCGCAAGACCGCACGCTGTGGCGTTCTATGGGGGAGGCCTATGTCCAGCAGTGGACTGAGAAAGGTTGATGGATGGATGGAGTTGTAGGATTTAATAATAATAAATAATAAATATTATTTTTTTGTCTTTCATAGAATATAAATAAATAAATGTATATTCATAGACATTTATACTGGCACTATAATTATTACTTCCTAAAATAGGTAAAATAGGTAAAGGAATGAAAAATGTAATACAAATAATATGAAAAATATAATGGTTCGAAACATTATTGCGTGTTGTTACATTTTCACTATTATTCTTGCATGACCAATATCTATTTACGTACTATGTGACAGTTGTAATAACACACATTTGTTTTGTTTAATGCTTTATGTATGTATCTGTAGAACATTACATACTAACAATCGCAGTATCAACACGATTATCGAGCGGCGCGTGATTCATATCAAAATCACAATTTCATACCTAAATATCGTTGTTATCCATAATTACACAGTGTCTATGTGTGTTATCTTGGACTATTGCTAATTACACGAATGCACGCAAGCAGTGATAGCGCTGTTTATACAAGTATGGCGGACCAATAAGCGACCGCCTCTTTGTCGTTGTAGCCGCAATAATCCGCACCAAGTGATTTTAATTCAAAATTACAAAGTACTTAATACTATTAAGTATTTATATTTATTAGCCTTATACTGATGTCTTCTCCTTTCCAGCCCCTTTAGTCCCACTGTCTTCCCTCGCGAGCACAGGGCTCGTCGAGGCGGTCCACCCAGTCTTGAGGGACTGGGTTGAGGCGTGGCATCGGGATCCGACGTATCACCTTACCCAGCTCCTCACAGGTCACGGCTGTTTCGCCAAGTATCTGTGGGAGGTGGTTTGTATCGAGTCGGATCCCGTCTGCTGTAATTGTGGAAGTGGGGCCGTGGATACGGCGGAACACACCCTCGCCGTATGCACGGCCTGGGATGCCCAGCGCGCTGTGCTCGTCAGTGTGCTGGGTCTGGACTTGTCGCTCTCGGACGTCGTTTCGTCATCAGTAAATTGATAGACAAATTAAAACTTGCTAATTATATTATCTTATGAGATAATTTAATTAGCAAGTTTTAATTTGTCTACGTAATCAGAATTTTTTATTACCATGATTGGGACGTTTATGAGAGTTGGGAAGAAGAAATAAATTCAAATTCCAGCTAATTTTGGATTTAATATTCTTTTTAGGGTTTTGTACAAACTCTTATAGTCTCACTACGGTGCCCGTCTGTCTGTCTGTCCGTCCGTCAAACTTTTTTTACTCAGCAACGGCTGAAGACACAAACTTTAAACTCCTACGATATGTAGATCTATGCGGTCCCTTGCTGCAAAAAATATAATCAACCTTTTACACCTACGCATTTAAAAGATATAATGGAATTACGACCATTTTTAAGAATTTTCGACATATGCTAGGGAATCAAAATCTACAGGTTATTTCCCGTTGCCCTAAGTCTCTCTAAGTCTAGACTTGAATCTTGGCATAGACCAAACCTATATAGTGCTGTTATAGGGAAAAATACAAAAACTTGTAATTCGTCATCACATCACAAGAAAAAAGTGCTTATATTTCATTCCCTATATTTCAACTGCAAAATTAATTTGGTGAGTTGGTTTAAGTTTAATTAACTGATTATTTGAATGCAGTTATTCATATTTTTCGGTCTAAGTACGGACCCCTAAGTGTGTGAGTTTATCTCGCTCTTGACAGGTTTTTTTTTAAATTCTAACTACTTTCCGTGTGGTGACGGATTAAGAATACAGATGTCACCAGCCCTTTTCCTTCCTAGGGTGCTGTAAAAGTCTTAGCTGACTTTTACTAAATATATTAAGGAATATATAGGAATATTGTACGCAGATAACATCTTCTGTGAGAGATGAAAACCTCGAAAATAAACTCTGAGCCAACACGCCTGGTCAGCGCGGTACAGTAGACCATAATAAATAAATCAATAAATAATAAATAAATAACCAAAGAGGAGGAGAGTGCCCAACAGTGGAACGGTAATGGGCTGGAGAGAGAGAGAGAGAAAAAACAAAATAAAACTCAACAAATTTTCTAAAAGACAGCTCTTTGAAAACTGAGCTGTGTTTAAAGAAAACAAGTGGGGTATTCACAAACGGAACATCATAAGTGAAGTGGGGTCTAGTGTGTGCACATCATGTCATGCTATTATTTCTGAGACAAACCGGCCCCATGTTTGACTAAATCTGTTTACGTCCTTATCCCTTTCATCTTTTACCGACAAACTGAATTATTGTTTAATTTAAGAGACTTTAGTATCTTGTTTAGGCGTTTTTTCTGAAGGATTGGTACATAATACTAAAAGATATTTACTATTATTTATTTTATACTGCCAGGCCACTTTTTCCACTTTAGGAGCGATTATGATCTATTGAGTCGCGCTGAACAGGCGTGTTGGCACAAGGTTTATTTCCAAGTTTTACAGCACTCTGGGAAGGAAAACATCCATTAAAATGTAAGTCAAAAGTGACCATTTACTTATCGGACAATATAGTATAAATATTTATTTTAAAAAGAAGGTTTTAGTATGAATTTTGGACATTATTTTACTTATGAAGTGTCTGATATATCTATAAATAGGCAACGATTGACGTCATAACATTATACAGGCTGTTTGATTACATGTAATATTAACTTTGTGGGTGTGTACTTCAAATACGTTAGATGATCATAGCATTGTACAATCTGAACTTGATAGATTTAGTTTTATGGTACCTACATTTTATAATAATCAGACAATAGCATGCATTACGATGTTTCGATTTTTTTAATTCATTAGTTAAAATAAGTTTGGCAGATAGACAAACAGACAAGCGGCGACCGATATGATCTAAAAGTGTTTCTTTTTATATATGAAACAATAAAGTCACTTTAGGTCAACTAAATAGATGGATTTGACAAACCAATCGAATTTGATATAACTAAAGCGCCTATATTGATGTTTTACTGACATTACACAGACTTACCTAATTCTAATAATCGTAAATACCAATCAGTTGCAAAATAGTGCAAGGTGTGTTTGTTGCCATTTGTCATGAGCCTCTACAATAGTTAGCTTAGAGTGAAGCTAAAAGCGGATATATTATGACATCAGAGATTGAGTACAGTACGTCACGTCACTGTTAGCATACTGGTGCCAATTCTACGTGTATAGCTATTGCTATATTTTAATTATTTGGCTATTTTGTTGTGTACTTTTACATTAATTAGAATCTAATAAACAGCTGTTATAACAAGAAAGTTCAGTTACAATTTCCGAATTGTGTTATCGAACAATTAAAATTCTGTATGATATGCTGTACCAATTATTATTACGTTTCACTATATCGTTCTAGTATATTTGTAGTTATGTATATATAATGTACGTGTCTAGATTATGTATATAATTATGTATAAGTTTAAGTATTTATTTAGAAACTTATGTAGTTTTTGAAAATATTAGTACACCACTTATAACAAATTTTCAATCTTAAAATTCCATCCCAAGGTTGTCTGTAAGAGATCACAAATAGTGATAAGAGTGATAAGACTGCCTTTTGTACCTTATAAAACTGTTAGCACTGTTAATCTTTTTTAAAATTTTGGTGTACAATAAAGTGTATTGATTTGATTTGATTTGAAAATTCATTTCTTAGTTAAGTTTAGTTTTGTTGTGCACGTAGAATAGGGTACCAATGGCGCTAATTCTGCTGCGTCAAAAGCTTTAAATTTCAGTATCGCAATAGCCGCTAGTTTGTTAGTTTTGGGAGTAGTGTTATTGGCATGTCATATGGTCATAGTATGTTACGTTATTCAGTGTGCCTTCTAGCAAAAGCCTCCTCTAACGACTTCCTTTGGATTCTATCTCGCGTAACTCTTCTCCGGTCGCAACCCATCTTTAATTTTAATTTTGTCCTCCCATCTTTTATGTTGTCCGCCTCTGTTTTGTTTTCCCTCTCCAAGCAACAAAAACTTAACCCCACTTAACTAAAATAAAACCATCTATGCTGTATTTTAATTTGAGGGCGGTTTCGTCATCCACATTTAAAATAATTTAAATCATTATTCTATATTACACAGTATTTATATTAAGAAACCGAATTGTGTTTTTCAATATTTTGTTTTAGTGAAGTTAAGTTTAGTAGCGGTAGAATCGGTATCAATGTCACACGAGAGGCTTATACCGATATTATATAGTTGTTCTATGATGATACTATCAATACAACACAGTATAATTATGTATGTCTGCAACTTGATTTCCTACCTATGTTAGGGCCATTGTATAGCTTTCCAAGTTTATTGGTTCAGGTCCCGCTTGTGGTGCTGTAATTTAATTTGTTAAGAAAACGCGTTGCAAATCAATATTTATATAACTAAAACAATACAAGTATTTACGGATTTATTTTGTTTAGACTTTACAGTCACCATGGTCACGGGTGGGACTGTCTGATTCACCCGTGACAATGATGACTGCAAAGTCTTCGAAACGTCGGGCTAAAACTTAAACAAATACACGCGTCTAAAAACGAAAAATGTGGTACCTTCTTAAATTGTTTGGTAGTTATAGTTAAAAAAAGAATGCTTATGAAAACTACCTACCGATTTAGTGTCGAAAACTTAGATATCTATAAAATAATACAATATCTATTAATTCACTTTAATAATTGGCTTTGAGAATGTCACAACGAACGTAAAAAATATAATGAAATAATCTACAAATATTTAAAAAAAAAATGTTTGCATTCATTTTTTTTTCAATCGTTGTTAACGCATGTAAAATTGTAACTAAACTATAATATTTTTAACACGCTTTTATAAGTTCGGTATGTATCTATCAATGTATAAATCTATGTAACGGAAACTTTGAAAGTGATTTACACCCACTTACAGTAATCGGATTGATGTGAAACTTTGCACACATATTAAGGACTGATGACAATGCATTAATATAAAAAAATATTCAATATTTTCTAGCGTGTTTTTTAGTTTGAACAAAACACATTTTATTTATCTTACAAAAAGTTGTAAAATAAATAAATTGCATATCAGATGATCAATAAAGCGCTAACTTTGTTCTTCATTATTATGTTCACTAATTATTTCTACGAAGTAATTCGAGAGCGTCTCTAACCGGACGGGACGATGGGCTCGTCACAGAGATGCTTAGATTAAGCGAATACCCCTGATATTATCTTACCACTCTGCCCTATAAATGGAATTAATTTGCATTTGTTTAAATATAAATGTACCTACAAGAAAGCTCTCCACTTGTTAGTGTGGTGTCATATCGAGCGAATAAACAATCTTTAATTAACAGTATTTTTAATTGCTAATTAGTTTGTAGTTTTGTTCCATGAATTATATAAAGCCATTAAGTACATCATCACTACGTGATTATCGTCATTTTGTAAGTGTATTAAGACTAATAAGACTTAGTTAACTACTGCTTAATCAATATAGAGCCAATGGTACAATTCTAAACTTAACTTAACTAAACTATATATTATAAGTACATAATATGTATTTACAAAAGAAAAGTAGTTTATGTATTATATCCGTATTCTGGTACCCTTAACACAAGCATATAAGCTTAGCTTGGGACCAGAGGACGTTGTGTGAAATGTCCATGAATATTTATTTATTTATGATTTATTTATTATTTATTTATTATTTATTTATTATTTATTTATTATTTATTTATTATTTATTTATTATTTATTTATTATTTATTTATTATTTATTTATTATTTATTTATTATTTATTTATTATTTATTTATTATTTATTTATTAATTTGCTAAAAAGATGAAAAACCTACTATGGCGTATTTTGATTAATTGTCTATTTTATTGTGCACATTTTTAATATTTGAAATCGTTAGTCTATAATATACAGATTTTCTAATAAAATGTTCTGTGACATTGCCGAATTCTGAAATTTTCATTTTTTAGTTAAGTTTAGTTTAATTGTGCATGTAGAATTGGTACCAATAACAGTTATAGTTAAATTTAGTTTATTGGATTTATGTAACAGTTTCGTTATATTATTGAACTAGCTGTTGCCCGCGAGTTTAGAAATTTTGAAATTAAACTATAACAAACAGTAGTTTACTTTGAAAGTCGATAGATGTACCGTTTATTTAAATAGCGCTATAGTTTGGTTTTTAAATTCTACGCGTACGAAGTATTGAGCAAACAGCTAGTTTAACATAAAATGCAGGTTTTAATACAAAAATCTTACAAACCTTAAAGAAATAGAAGAATATTTTAGGTACTATAATTTTTTTTGTTATTGTGAACTAGAAACTAGACTAGACCGATTTTAATGTCAGTGAGAATTTACTCAAAAGAAATAAACGCAAATATATATCAGAAATTATGAATTCCCAAATAACACTACAAATGCTAAGTAACAAATTAATTTTTCGTTTGCCAAAAATGTTGACGATACATGTCCAGACCAAAGCGATATTTTACTTTAACTACAATTGTTTACAACACCCACCCATTTCATTAAATGCGGTAACGAGGAACGCCTGTTTGAAATACGTCGTGAAATGACCATCGTGAACGAATTCATATGACTTTTTATGGTTTATTTGTTTGGCTATGTTTTTGTTCATTATAAAAATGTAATTTCTTTTTATATGTCAAAGTCAAAGTAAAATTTTTTTATTTCATGTTGGCATGATTTACAAGCTCTTTTAAAACGTCAGAAACTAGGTGTCTGTTCCAAACGCGAATCCTATGGAGAAGAACAGACAAGAAACTCCATGGATTTTTTTTTTCTATTCTCTTCATTTCTTTTCAATTTATTTCAATTTATATGTAGGTACGTAACAAGCCTTCGATACCATCGAAGCCGTGTTACGTACCTCTGTCTGTATCTCTGGAATTTTGCTTGCTAAATAGCTGTCAATTTTATACAATTTACAAATGTCAGTTGATGTTATAACAACAAATACTCATTATCGTCATTCTCTAGCCCTTATCCCGTTATTTGGAGTTTGGAATATATTCTACTATAATGTATTATAATAACTAAATGGAACCCTTAATGTTTAAGTTCAACTCAGCCAGTTTGTAATATGGTTCTGGATTAAAGAGTAAAAAAAAGACTCTATTAATGAGTCTTCAAAGCCAGTCCGATTCTAATAATTTAAAAAATTTTCGTCATAAAGCTTTACTCTTTTTTGGTGTAAATTTGTATGCGCTATTTTTCTAATCACCTGTTTAGCTTTACCATCTGCTGACTAACGATTGGTCAGTTAGACAAGCAGCACTTAACTCTACCGCGAACTAACCAATTAAGACATGCACTGATAGCTATAGTGTCTACTTTAGCATAATGTTTATGAATCATGGACAGTAAATGGGTGTTTACTCGTCTACCCTATTATGAGCATAATTAGATGCTGCTCATGTATTAGTGCCATGAGTTACGGATAATTTAATATCACGTATGTGGACCAATTGTGGACCAATTTCACAAAAATAAGGAGCGTTCTAATTTAAAAAAATATTAACAACATAACTAAGATGTTTTTCCTTATAAGGACGGATAAATATTTAAATGAGCTCCAAATTATAATATCTAGAGTTTAAGTGTGTGCTAGAGTTTTCTGAATGATTTTGTTCAATAAAACGAAGTAAAAGTAGTTTTTTCTTAAAAACATTAGGCCTTTGACGAAACTTCATAGTTGAAAAGCCTTTTTTATAACCCATCAACGAAGTCGCTCTATAGTATCTAACTATGAGTGTTTTGTTGCGAGTGTTAGTTAATAATTATGTTTGTTTTGTTTAGTTGCTGGTGGGCAGCAGCGGGGCGGGTACCGGCGGCGCAGCCACCTCCCCAGACGGGGGCTCGAGTTCAGCGCCACCGCTCTCCCCTGGCGGCTCTGGTGTCGCGGGCGGCGCTCTGTCACCCGGCGCCGGTAGCCATGCCAGCACACCAGCCGCCTCTTGCTGCGATACTCCTCGTCCTATCATCACAGACCCCGTTTCTGGCCAGACGGTCTGTTCCTGCCAATACGATGGAGCTCGTCTCGCCCTCACCTCCTACCCACGACTGTCCAGTGCAGCTGTTGGGGTGTACGGAACACCGTATCCCTCAACTGATCAGAATCCGTATCCTAGCATTGGGGTCGACAGTTCCGCCTTCTACTCACCTCTGGTATGTATATTTTATCATGAATCATAATACACTTTTACTAACATTGTCATTAATAACATTGACAGTTTTACTAACATTGAATAAAAAAGCCTTACTTTTGTACCTATTTAGTGGATATTGCATTAAGGATTGCAACTAATGTAAAATTAAATAGCACCACAGTAAAAGCTTAAACTGAAAGTTTTCGTCAATTTACAACGATACAGTTTATTTCGGTGATTACTAGGCTGTTTGCTTCCTAAAGTGGAATGAACAGCCTGCAAATTGGTACGAATAGGCTGTTTGCCGTTTACCCGTATACGATGCAAGGTTTATCGCTCTCGATACAACGTGTTTGGTTTTACTGGCATGGCGTGCGAAGCACCGACGAACCGGTCCGAACGCGCTGGGCCAGAAAACCACTGACACCTCGCAGGCCTCACCGCCACTACCCTGTCACGAAACATTAATATTTAAACAGAAAAAATATGTTTAAAAGCGTTCGCCATTATTATAGTAATTATATTTTTCTCTCAGTTCAGTTCTGTTTTGGATTTGCATTTTTTTTTTCAAATAATATGAAACTTTTGGTTTCGTTTTCGTAAATTTAATAACTATACAATTTGTATTGACTGAAGAAATGTTGCTGCTCTTGTTCAGTTTTCACTGTTTGAGTGAAAAGACAGACGTGATATTCTTAAATCATTTATTATTACACAAAAACCTAAAACGTAAATGATTAAAGTAGATTTAATTGCAATTAAATTTGGAATCTTTCGCTTAGTTGCACATTACTCTGATCGTCAAACATGATTTTATTTTATTTCAGCAAACTTACTTAAACGTACCCTTACTCATCTCAAATCCGGTAAGCCTATGAAACATAAAGTCATCCGCGTTTTATCATACAACGAGAGGAAGTTTTACGGGCTTAATCGCTATTCAGAGAAAGATTTTTGCTGAACGTATGAGTGACGCTTGGCACCATTATAACATTGCGTCTGTAAGCTATTTTCATGGCGGTTTTATTTAATATTCTTAATAAAAATCATAGACATCAAATTATGACTTTTATATTTGTCTTAAAAAAAATATATTAATTACTGAGTATTGAATTCAATGTAGAACAAACCTAGTTGTACGGTTAAGAAAAATAGTAAAATTGAAATAACAGTCAAAAGTTGCGTAGAGTTCAATTCTGTTGCATACAGTTAATTGTGAATATATCGTAAACCACCCGCAATGAGATCTCTATCTATCATTTATTTAACGAAGTCTGTACGTACCAATGCTGGGTGACCCTGCATGTTTAATAACAGGTGTTTAAATGTATGTATACTGTCACTGTGTGTACCTCGTTCATACCTAACTCACGACAAGCCCGGCCGGTTTCATGCAAGCGACGATTTAACGAACAATGACGACGCTCCACCGCAAATACTTTCGTGTCTGTTTCTGGCTATGTAATCCTTCCCATACTTCCAAATAAAATTCAACTTTAAGCTCAAAGCCCTAAAGCTTATTAGATCACACTTGTTAGACAAAATATTCAACTGCCATTTTTGTACACGAGCAACTCCGGTGGCAGCGTCTGTTTAAGTTGCAACTTACAATACGAGCAGCGCCATCTATTGTATACGTTTGATAACCAATAAAAGGATTCAGAGTTTCCGCATTATAATGACATTACGTAAACTTTTTATTGTTATGATTTATTTATTGCAGACAGATGATAAGTACTTTTTAGTTTTTGTAAAAGAACAGAATAAATAGTTATGACATAATAATTGACTTTTTAGATACTTTTTCTGTTATAAAAAGAAATATTTACTCATGTTGACTATACACACATTAGTGGATATGATTTCGTTTTGGTACTTACTTTGTTAAAGTTTAATATTTACGAATAATATCGTCCATGCATCAGCTTTTCTATATTCACTGCTGGACTTAGACCTTCAGGAAACACATCAAAACGAGTTCTGTTCCGCTTGGATCGAACTGCTAAAACTAAATAAGTGTTGCTCAATCTATAATAATAATAATAATATAATATTCATGGACATTTCACACAACGTCCTCTGGTCCCAAGCTAAGCTTATATGCTTGTGTTATGAGTACCAAAATACGGATATAATACATAAACTACTTTTCTTTTGTAAATACATACTTATAATACATAGAAAACACCCAGACGCAGCAAACATTTGTACGACATTTATGGATATCACACAAATGAATGTCCCAAGCGGGAATCGAACCCGCGACCTCGTGACCCTATCAGAGGGTCTAGTGATTTACTTGGTCATCAGAAGACTTATTAGCAATTTGAAATGGCTGTTCTTAACATCAAGCGAGAAATCATGCCCATTGAGCCCAAAGAATTGATGTTCTTATGAACTAATACCAGTTCGGATATCTACCAATCTTCCTTTTGTATTATGGTCTATCTTCAAAGATGCTTTTAAATTATAATTATAGTTACGATCAAGAAGACAAAGACACAACATTTTCCTTTGAAGTATCATGAACAGTTCATAAAATATGATAAAATTTCTAATTATCTTTTAGTTAAGTGATGGCGAATTGTGAAGCAAGGCAATAAAATCTGTCGACGTTCGTACTCAAACATGTGTCTTACTTCATAATACATATCTTGCTCGTTTATTGCAAACGGAAGCTCCAGCTGAACCCTTCTCCCTGTCTGCATTACAACCCATTGATAGACATATGACGCGATCGTCCCAATTTAATACTTGAACTAAGAGAAAAGCTATATCACACATCGTTCATATTAAAACTTCAAAAAGTCAAACATTTCCCATATTGTTAGATTACCTTAATAAAAAAAAAGATCAAATAGAACCCTGATACAAAAAAAAAAACACTTAATAGTCTATAAAAGTAACATAATGCCAATTTAAATACGTCACTAATCTTAAGTCAAAGAGATCGAGTTTAAAGGGAACTTGAAATTTAATTAAAAGAGGAAAAAAGAGTGAGAGGTCTGTAGTCCGAAACCAACGTAAGACTGAGATGGAAAAAGTAAATAAAAGTCTAACGAAATCAGGCGAATTGAGAATAGCCATTATGGTGTTAATGAGGGACTTATTAAGCCGTCTCCTCCCTGTGGGTGGTCTGCCTGTAGTGTTAACTTTGTTCATTAATCATTGCAGATTAAACTTCTACTTAATTATCGAAATACGGATCGGGATCAACAATGGAAGATATAGTTTTGATAGTGTCACGTTTATTCACTTTACTTGATACGATGTTTTAAAATAAGTAATTTACTCCGTTCAAGTTTATTTATTTACTGGTCAGGAAATAAACAATCTTTTTATCAGACAAATTTACAGTAAAACAATACCAAAAAAATATACAGATAGACTTATGGTACCATAATAACATAAAATAGAAAAAGTGTCTTACATATTTAATACGAATTTGATCATTAGGTTATAAAACATTGACAAATAATCCATAAATATGATATTTATTATTTTAACTTTGATATATTTTTAGCACTAGTTATTCATATTTTTTGGAAACAAAAAGCAGTTAATACAGAGATACCAAAGTAGACGGAAAACTATAAGTATACCAACTAGAAGTAAATAACAACAAGTATCCCTAATTTCATTTAAACAAAAAAAAAGTTTCTTAATCTATATTTTTTTTTATTTGTGTACAGTTAGCATAGTAAAGAATGTTTTAAGCCAACAATTTCTCAGAATTAATAATCTTGAATATTAATGTTACTGAGAACAATAAAACTGGCCTGAAAATGAGCACTTAATCTGAGTGTGGGCACGCTTATACACAATGTCTCTCATTCGAATAATTGGCTTTTCACATTCAATTTCCGAATACTATTTCTTGTTGCAGTAAAGCTAAATTGATTGCAGTTTATTATAATTTTATGGTTAAGAGGATACCAAAATAGCTTCGTGCATTTTTCTACGTACGAAGTTTTCATTGTTTCTTTAGATTGAATGGCTAGAGCTCTAATTTTTAAGTATATGTTTTTTCAATATATGATCTAGGATCGCAGAAACTCAGAAACGCGATTGAAAAAAGTTTTCTCGATAGAAAATCTTAGCGAAACAACCTCTCTAATTTTTTATTTTTTTCATTTGTCGGTCTATTATCGCGTATTAACTAATGAAATAACTTTAAAAACATAAGTAACTATTATATATAGAAACACGTAAATCAGAATTAAAATATATTTAGTAGATTTTGAGTAAATAGGAAAAGTATCCCTAATTCTTCATTTTCTGTGCCTACTGGCTGTGTTAATATGTACGTGTCGGCGATGATATACGATAATATTGATGTAGGCCCTTAACACAAACTATTACAGTATTTAAGAGAAAAACTATGGGGACAAACTGTTAGATTGTATAATAATAAGCCCTTTGGCGACGGATTAAAAATATAAGAGTCACTGTCCCTTTTCCTTCTTAGGGTGCTGTAAAAGCTAGTTAGGAAGTATTGTGTACAGATAACAACCTCTGTGAGAGATGGAAACCTCGAAAACGAACACTGTGCCAACACGCTTGGTCAGTGCGGCTTATTAGACCGTAATCCCTCCCAAAGTAGAGAAAGACTATGCCCAACAGTGGGAAGTTAATGGGCTGAAGAGGGAGATATATATTTATATAATATACTAGCTGACCCGGCAAACACGGTTGTTTTGCCACACAAATATCAGAGGTCGACAGCCCTTGTCACTTAGGGGTATGAAAAATAGATAGTAGCCGATTCTCAGACCTACTGAATATGCATAAAAATGTCATAAGAATCTGTCAAGCCAAAATATGAAATATGTAAACAAACATTGTGACACGAGAATTTTATATATTAGATGTATGACGATATTTAGTGCTTCCTAAAATTATTTCAGAAATTATAAATTACTATAGCGTATCTTATATTGCAATTTTATGTCACCATCATCACGCTTATACCCGAAAGATTTTTATTATACAAAGTATATACAGAGCGATTAAAATAATCTAGCTAAGCGTCATTTCCTAAAAACACGAATTACAAAAATAAATGTAGATAGAGTTTAATTCTATTATCCGAGTACTTACTAGATAATAAAAAAAAAATCCATTTTAGAATCAATATTTTAGACAAATTTTTCCACAAATCATATTGTAGGAATCTAAAAACCTTTAAAGTTCTCATTAGTATCATAACATGAAAGAAATATAGTGCTTCTAAGGTAATTAATTTGGAATGTAATTGCGTCTTTACACCTAATTTACCAACAGCTAATTGCTATAAAATATTATTTATGATCATCACTACAATATTCCATTTTAAAATATTGACGGCTTGGGATTCGTTAATATTTAGTTTGGATTATAAAAACATCAATAACTGCTTTAAAAATATTATTAGGAGTCTAAAACATGTCTTATACGGTACTAAGCTCAATACTTTGTGCATAAAATATTCGATTGGTGTAGTTGATTAAATTCTGATTCTATTCTATTACGTTTACTATGTCCAAAAATATAAAATACATTTTTTATAAATATTAGCAAGACCTCTACCTCTCTTCTGATATCACTTATTTTAAGGATATCATGATGAGATGATACATGATTACTTAATTTGAAGATTTCAGAATAGATACAGGTTTTTACCAACTTCGAAATAGAGACAGATTTTTTTAGTATTTTTTAATATTTGGTGTACTTACAAAACAAAAATTTGCACACGCTTTTCCATTTTCCGTGGTAAAGTTAGAATAAACAAATTTAAATACTCATATAGCTATGTTATTTAGTATCACAGATTAAAGTTACTTCTATGTTGATGTCACTTATTTTGTATTCATTTTGAAAACATGAAGTATATATTATAGTACATAATACCAACGGCCAATGGTTTAATGATGCAATAGAGAGCCGGTGAAACGTGGGTGGGCTTATCAAAAGGTACATCGAGGATTTGACATAAATGCGTTATACTTAGATTACCTATGTGACAACCGATAAAATGTTGTAAAGCGCCGCCTAGCTGTGATTGACACCGCGCATATTTACATTATGATATCCTGACTTAGATACACCTTCTGTATCGGCCGCCTTATCTAGTGGACACATAAGCGTTTTAACGATACAGCACAAACTAAAAATGGTTGAATTTTTGACTGGAACCACGTAATATAAACTTATAAAGTCTGTTTCAACTAATCCTTTTGATAGTTATTTACAAACATTGACCGTAAAATATCGTAAAGCTACCCTCGTCTCATCTTGAAAGCGTTAATTGCTCTGCAAATATACTCATCGTCAAAGTAATCGTTTACTTGCCGACTTTAATGAGTGGTCAAACAGAGTACGCGGTCGCGCGGTCTGCCACGCTGTGGCTTAACCAGTAATAAATCTTTGGATTTTCCCCGATTTCCCGACGTCCCGTGGCGGCCAGCACCCTACAGTTACTCTCGTGCCACTCTTATAAATTACCTACACGCTTACGCCATAAATCACACAATGGTTGGGCTAAATGCATTTACTATTGTTTGAATTCACATCGAATACTATGTTAGTGACCAATGTCCGCATGTGTTAGTGCGTATATCATCTAGCGATCATTTAGAAACCTATAACGTACTACATTTGGCGGACGTTAGTCAGCAGTCTTTAATAGTAAAGGAAAGTTGCGTGCCCGGAACTCGAAGATATTATGACCGTTCCGTATGAAGGCGTTTGCGATTAATCTTAAGCGAAAAGTTTGCTCTTTCGCTTGACCTAAGGAAACAAGTTAATGCGTGATAATTGAAAGTTTTACGAAGAATAGACGAGGGGTTGGATAAGCTTCATAATATACCTACAATTATATTGTGTGTGTTGTTTACTAAGCGTTGTGGCCACTTAACTATATAAAGGTCTGTATTTTGACCGTTATCTTAGCCGGAAGTTTAAAAAATATCCAGGCGTAATTTTTGTCCGTCCGCTCGCCCCGCTGAACGCGCTAAGCATTAGTGGAATAAAAAACAAGGTGTCGATTAAACTTGAGATAGCTTTTAACTGCGTTATTATTTAATTTCAAGTTTGTTTTAGGACAGCGTTAGTTTGAAGTTTCGTGTTTTGTAGGTGATTAACATAATAAGAAAGTTTATACCAATCTTATAACAATGTGTTGATTTACTTAGTTTTAAGTAATAATTTAATTAATGTTATATTTAAATCTAGATTGATATACTAATTAGTAAATTTAAATCTCTTTTAAAAGTAGGTACTTATATATTCTTAATTTTGAAACTGATAATATCTCACATCGAATTTTTTAGTTTAGTTTTACAGAACCGACTCCTTGTAATTAAATAACACACAATATATTTTTATTGTGCTAATGTCTGTTTTTGTGTGGTGACGGATTAAGAATACAAGTGTCACCATCCCATATCTTCCCCACAATGTCGTAAGAGCTAGCTAAGGGATATTGTAAGCAGTTAATGTTAACTTGATAGATGGAAAATTTGAAATTAAACCCTATGCCAATATATCAGCGAGGCAAACAAAAACCCCTCGAAGTAAAGAAGACCTGAGCCCAACAGTGGGGCATTAACAGGCTGGGAAAGAAGGAAGCATATTTTTATTATTAAAACGTTATAACATCAAAGTAAACTAATGGTAGATGAAATTGCTCAGTAACAATATAATTATCTACTTGCCTACTACAGTAAATAAGACTACGATAATGCAAAAAATCTTATGGTCTTAAATAATATTATGACATCAAATCAAATCCTATTTATTAATGGGATTGGGACCACCATAGTAGTATTAAATATTAATTCAGAATGGAATAAATGACACGTCACTGATAACAATGGGTCAATAAAAATGTTTCGGAGTTCAACCTAACCTTTAGTAAGAATATTCATTGAAGAATGATCGGTGTACAACGTTTTACATTTGGCAAATTTCGAGTGAGTTTTTTTTGCAAGTTATTGTAGCGATTTGGACAGATGTCACGGGCAGGGAATCCGCGACAACAAAAGCGCCCCGGGAGCGCTTTATACTCTATCCCCGACCGCCCCGAATAGACCATTAACGCTGACACCTCTAACATTTATTTTTGTATCAAAATACACATAAATTATTCAATGTATTTATAGCTTTATTTAGTGTATAATAGTTATTGCTTTAAATGGTTTTTAATGTCCTTATTTTATAAGTTAGTAAATTATAAGAGCAATCGAGTCAGCTGCGTTTCGCTCTCAAATGACGGTTATTAGCGAGACGATATAGACGTAAGATAACCCGTGACACACTGCAGTGAAATGAATATAGGTTCGAAAAGAAAATTTGTTTATATAAATTTCTACAAGTTATAGTCTCATGTATAAAAAGCTTTTTTGGCCTTAATCACTATTTATATATTGGATGCAATATCTCCTTCCTGTAATATATCCTTCCTTTCTCTTTCTAGCCAATTACCATCCAATTGTTGGGTACGAGCCTACTCCACTTCGGTCTACTATGCCACGTTGACCAAACGTTACGTTACATATAGTTTAGTTTCCAGTTTTCCGACTCTCACAGAAGTTTGTATCTCCTTATGATTTAAATGTTCGTAATAATCTTACTGGAAATGATTAGGTAACACATTGTTTAAATTATATGTAAAATGCTATGCCTAACTTTATTAGATAGGTAGTCATATAATTTAAAAAAAAAATCTTATATATAAAATTCACGTGTCGCAGTGTTAGTTACCGTACTCCTCCGAAACGGCTTGCCCGATTTTTATGAAATTTTACATGCATATTCAGTAGGTCTGAGAATCGGTCAACATCTATTTTTCAAACCTTTTTTTTTAGTATGGCAAGACAACGTTTGCGGGGTTAGCTAGTATATATAATAAATAAATAAATAATAAATATTCACAGACATTTCACACAACGTCCTTATATTGCTAATTAAATTTTAAACTGAATTATGTTCAACAATATATTATGATGAATATATTATTGCGTGGAAATAGGACAAACATCATCCAATTAATATATATTACACAAATATTATAAAGGTTTAGTTTGTTTGTTTGAACGCACAAATCTCAAGAACTACTCATTCGAATTGAAAAATTATTTTTGTGTTGTGTAGGCTATTTATCGAGGAAGGGCTATATAACATCATATATAGGCTATATAACATCAAGCTGCGACTAATAGAACTAGTATTGTATGTATAAATTGTAAAACTTTGCACCTCTGTAATTGTTATTATATACAACTATATATATATATACTAGCTGACCCGGCAAACGTTGTTTTGCCATACAAAAGTCAGGGGCGGGGAAAATTAGATGTTGTCCGATTCTCAGACCTAACGGATATGTACACAAAATTTCACGGAAATCCGTCGAGCCGTTTCGGAGGAGTACGGTGAATAACACTGTGACATGAAAATTTTATATATTAGAAGATATATACACAACTGATATGAAAATTGTTACTTTAGATTTTATCTTAGTTAGATAATAGCCCACCGTCTGTTAACCTGGTAGAATGTCCAAGGTAGTGGTCTTTTATCACAAGGTCTTCAGGTTACATGTTAAGGTGAAGAAATTAGTTTAAATGCAAATCTATTTAAATAAAAAATTAATGGTACCATGGCAGTAGGTATTGTATGTGTATTTTCTGTAACTGTGTTAATGTTTATTGTATATTTATTATAAAAAGGTCGTTTTTAGGGTTCCGTACCCAAAGGGTAAAAACGGGACCCTATTACTGAGACTTCGCTGTCCGTCCGTCCGTCCGTCTGTCACCAGGCTGTATCTCAAGAACGGTGATAGCTAGAGAGTTGAAATTTTCACAGATGATGTATTTCTATTGCCGCTATAAAAATAAAATAAAATAAATATTTAAGGGGGGCTCCCATACAACAAACATGATTTTTTTACCGTTTCTTGCTCGATACATAAACGTTGCCTTATGTTGCATAGGTAATGGTACGGAACCCTTCGTGCGCGAGTCCGACTCGCACTTGACCAATTTTTTCGTATGTATGTCCTTACCTGAGCTTCTATCTTCAAAAAAACACAACGGATTTCGATGTGGTTTTTTTAAAAGAAAGAGTGTTTCAAGAGGACTATTTTTTGTTAAATTTGTTAAGGTTTTGTTTCTAAATTCCACGCGTATGATAAAGAATAAATGAAATAGCTTTGTTTGCTTGAAATTTATTAGTGGAATCACCTATATCCCATCACTAAGCAGCCAATGTCTTCTTCGCCTCTTTCGAGGTTTCGACTATCTGAAAATCAAATTTCATTCAAATCGTTGCAGTAATATTGACGTAAAAGAGCGAAAAAATTAGTAAGGACCTAAGGATGAAACGACCTAAATGTTTGTATGTTATTCAATAGGTACAATTCAGTAGGTAGTTACATGAAAATCTGACATTTTTTAAATCATTGGATAAATAAAATAAATAAATAAATATTCATGGACATTTCTCACAACGTTCCCTGGTCCCAAGCTAAGCTTATAGGTATGCGCTTGTGTTATGGGTACCAGAATACGGATAGAATACATAATATACTACTTTTTTTTGTAAATACATACTTATAATACATAGGAACACCCAGACGCAAGGATTCAAGTTGTTCTTGTTGTGTCTGTTGATTTTTTTTTATCGTGTATAGGATAGTTATATTGTTTTTTTTATTGTGTCAGGACAAGTTTTTATAAAAGAACTTTTAAAGAAAATAGATGTTTCACAAAAAAAAATACCTATTAAAGTATTTACATATTACGCGTTTCTTATGATTTGGTCGCTATATCGTGAGTTTAAGAGTAATGCTATTAAAATCTGTTTTGAAGGCATACATAGTTCATATTGTTATTCTACCGAAGTCAATTATACCGAACTTGGCCCCATTTTCACTTTTAAAATATTCAATACAGTAAAAAAGGGCACCCTTAATTGTGTTAAGGTCCACCTGATTCTCTTTTTAATTTACCTAATTTTGACATCCAATTTACTAGCTTTATTATTAATTTATATTCATTCCATGTGATCATGTCATTATGTAAATAACAGCTGTGAGGATACTAAATTAAATAAATAAATATGTGTTTGTAAACATTATATCCTAGGAGATACATAGAACAGTTAAAGACATTATTTAAAAAAATATGATTTTTCCACTTTAATAATACTGGATATATTTGGTAAATTAGTTACTTATGTGTATATAGAATTAGTTTTGAGTGATCTGCTGTCGTCACGGAAGGAACGAAGGACCAATGTGACCGCGCCAACAGCTTCGCGAATCAATCAAGAAGGTTCAGTAATTGATCGCTCCGCGGTTAGCTTTGAATCTACTCGCCCTCGACCTAATTACCTCTCTCGCCCTACACACGCGCATGGCTCATTAAGAACCGTCTGTTGTTTGTTCTCCTAATTAAAGTGGAGCTTTATCGCTCTCGGGGTCCCGTCTAATTGATATCATTGCGAACGTTTACGATCATTGAATTACGTTGGCCGCGATCGGTTACCGGCGGGTTTGACAGTTAACGTGACCGCACATTGTCTGTCTGAGCTTCAATTGACTTGTTTAATCTCGCTTTATTGTTTATTTATTCGGAAAGGGTAATTTACTTTACACTATTAATTAATATTAATCTAAAAATTATTATCAGCTCAACTAAATTTAAACATGAGTATGCTTTTTGTTTAAATTATTTTTACAAGGTTTTTCTTTTTTGCATCCGACTATGTATAGTGGCATAAGTTCTTTTTAGGGTTCCGTACCCAAAGGGTAAAAACGGGACCCTATTACTGAGACTTCGCTGTCCGTCCGTCCGTCCGTCCGTCTGTCACCAGGCTGTATCTCAAGAACGGTGATAGCTAGACAGTTGAAATTTTCACAGATGATGTATTTCTATTGCCGCTATAACAACAAATACTAAAAATAAAATAAAATAAAGATTTAAGGGGGGCTCCCATACAACAAACATGATTTTTTTACCGTTTCTTGCTCGATAATAATAACGTTGCCTTATGTTGCATAGATAATGGTACGGAACCCTTCGTGCGCGAGTCCGACTCGCACTTGACCAATTTTTTACAATCAGAGGGTTACTTAAAAGATCTATTTCCAATTGTTGTTATATTTGTTTGTTGTTCCAATAGGGATTTGTTAGGAACTTTTTCCTTCTGTTCTCGTTTTATCGCATTTCTCCTTAACTGACTCTTACAACACACAAAAATGCAGTGGTGACATCAGCGTCTCGTGGTCCAATGATAGTTATGTGTGTCTGCCATTAACGAGATCGCGGGCGATCCTCTTGCGATTTTTGTGTGATGAACACGCATCATTTTACTATGTTCTACAGCCATAAGCTTAGAAACATAGACGAAAACAAGAAAGGACAGACATGACCAGACGTAGACCGATTTGTATTTAATCACCATACAGACAGTCTTATATCTATAAGATCTCTAGAAGACAATATATTGTATGAAAGATGGTGCATCATTATCTTATTACTATATCATTACGCTTTTTTCCAATGGGTGTAGACAGAGGCTGTAGAAATCGAGAGTCTATCGAATAGATAAATATCATGTTTAATTCGTATATTATATTTTATTAACAATTAGCTTACTACCTATATTGGCCTTGGATTACCTACCTGTGGATTATTTATCATGTTATTATGAGCCTCAATTGACTTGTTTAATCTCTATACTATCTCTCTAATAAAAATATGTCTGAGCCATGCAAAACAACGGTAAATATAATATTTAGACTGGCTTTGTGGTGTTTTCGCTAGTGATACAGATTTGTATGCTAGAAGTTATTTGTTTTATTTTTAGATCTGGCTAAATAGGCATTTTCTTCCGAGCGCATTAATGTCCAACTTTTGGGACATGGGCTTCCCCACTTCCGGAAGCCATTTAATCAACGTATGTAATGTTGATCAAGCATGTTGAAATAGGGTTTAGTTATACAAATTTTTTCTTTCTCTTACAGAAGATGTTATCTAATTCAGATAGGTATCAATGAGTTGACTCTTACAGTTCCCTGGAAAGTAAATGGGATGGTCACATATGTATTTTTAATTCGTCACCATATGCATATATAAATGTGTATTCCTTGCATAATGAAATAACAGTCATTAAATTATGTACACACAATTTAATCATGTGCTTATGACAAGTCCAAATATTTTTTCCCTACTACCGGTCTAGGACGCAATCTGTTGAGAAGAACCGGCGTGATAAACTCATTATTATATTATAGTAGAAAGATAGTAGATATTTTTACACGCAATAGCTAAACATACTCATGTAGCCTTCTCGTCGGTTCCCTAATGATTGACCAAAAAATTACTGACAAATGATCATTTGACAAACAATACACTTGACAAAAGTATCATTTTACAAAAACTTACTTAGCAAATAATCCATTAGCAAACACTACACTTGACAAATGTGTTAAGTATTCAAATGTCAATTGACCTTTTTGTCATTTCACCAAATGATATGTTTCGTAAATTAAGTTGTTTTGTATGTATCATTATTATCATGAATCATTAATAAAAGGAGAAATGCCAATGCCATGAAAAGTCGTTTCAGGCATCCCATAACTCAGTTGCCAAATGTTAGTTTTGTAAGGTAATAATTTATAAAATGTAAATTTAAGTGTAGATCATTTGGCAAAATGAAACATTTGTAAAATGATCAGTGGTAAAATGATCAATAGGCGAATTCATTATTTTGGTAAACGTTGTTTGTCAAGTGTAGTTTTGCCAAATGACTTTTGGTCAAACAATCGGACACCCTTCTCGTCACCACCAAAAAAGAAACACTGAATATTGAGTTGTTGGCAAATCACACCGTGTGCCTATTAATCTAATATTAATTCAACACCAAAACCATCTTCAGATCTCGAGTGGAAAATAACCAATTTCGTTTAAATCACAATATAACAATTCTTTGATACCCGTGAAATTGCCGTAACGAAATAAATGTTAAATAAAACGTAAAATAAAATTATTGTGCCTCCACAAACAAATAATTGGAACGGGAACGTAGCTAAAACGCCAGCGCCCGTCGCCGCTCGTTTTATGGCTTATTTGGGGGAAAGCTTTATTGAACTTAGCCACGGTGTCTATACGACTAACAAATTCAACCCTTAAGTCCACTTTACCATGATTCAAAGTACAATACTGTTGTGGTTGCGTCACTGTCGTGCGCCATGAAATGACTTTTTCGTTTGTATTCGCTCTTTATCCACTTAGAGTCATTGTTTTTTCCACTCGCAACAATTCACTTTTAGATTCTACTAGTTGTTTCCTACCAGTCTCATTTTATATCATGAATAATTATATTTGCATTCAAAGTTATAAACGGGAAGGCAACGGAGGAATTTATCAAAAGCTGTAATTATTCATAATAGCTTTATAAATTTGTTTAATGTAATAATAACTTTAATCAATGATGAATATATATTGTAAAGGTCCTTTAATACAATCGTAAAATTACGAGTTACTACTTGCATAGGTACACAGAACTTTGTACAGTTTAGTAAGACATATAAGTATGAAAACCAATTTCTTGTTTGAATGAGATAGCATTTCGAATTACTATTGATCTCTTTCTTACTTAAAGCCCTTAGCATGTCTTTGTCTAAGTGGGTGTATTCCGTATACAACTGTAAGGTTTAAAATGCTCATATTGGTTTATGAAAAGAGTGTAGTGCACTGAAGTAATATAGTTTACAGTAGTTTAGTAGCCAGAAAGTCGAGTCACAGTATGACAGAGTGTCGTCGATTTGGCAAGACGCTGGGACGCCGCGGCGCCTCTAGCTGTACCGGGGTGCGCGTTAGCTCAAAGGCGACTTTAACCACTGATGGGGTTCGAATTTATGAACCGTCAAATAACTTATCACCAGTTTAATGCAATGAAATAAACGAGCCTTATTTATGAACCGCACAGATCAGTCGAACGTAAACTTTGTCTTTTTTGTTCCTAGGGTCGCGACGGTAGTTGGCTTTTATTTATGGATCTAGCGGTGCGTGTGAATAACGTTAATAGTAGGGCTGGCCCCTTTTCGCTACTGTTTATATTTATTTGGGGTTGGTGTAATGAGTCTATCTGGTGCGCTGACTCGCGGAATCTGTGGAAAATTGATTAAAATGTTGTTAGGCCCTTATACATTAGGGGAAGAAAAGCCACTGATAAGATTTTTTGTAACTTAATAAATGAGTTTCATCTCTCTTTTGAACAAGTTTCATTATCAGAGTGTAATAAAATGTAAGAAACTTTTTCATGAAAACTTTTTGAACTTTCAGTTTATGGGTTTTAGGTTTTGTTGCTGGTTATTAGCCTAAGCTCTATTGGCAAGTCTTCTAGAATTTTTTACTATTAAATCAACTATATCAGCATTACATTTTCATTAACTAGTTTACGGTTTACCGGCTGACGAAGTAATCAAACTTTGTTTATTCTATTTTATAATATGTAGCTGTGATTTTTAATAATATTCTAATATATAAAATTCACGTGTCACAGTGTTAGTTACCGTACTCCTCCGAAACGGCTTGACCGATTCTTCTCAAATTTTACATACATATTCAGTAGGTCTGAGAATCGGCTAACATCTATTTTTCAAACTTTTTTTTTAGTATGGCAAAAAAACGTTTGACGCGTCAGCTAGTCTTCTAATATATAAAATTCACGTGTCACAGTGTTAGTTACCGTACTCCTCCGAAACGGCTTGACCGATTTTTATGAAATTTTACATGCGTATTCAGTAGGTCTGAGAATCGGCCCACATCTATTTTACAAACCTTTTTTTTGTTCTTTTAGTATGGCAAAATAACGTTTGCCGGGACAGCTAGTATTATATAAAAACAAAAATCAAATTTTTTGTGTAAATAATTAAACCTAAATTTTTTACCTTTTATACAAAAAAAAATCTATTTTTTTATTATTAATAGAAAATAATATGTTCAAATTTCTAGACCTAGACATTGTAAATATATAAATATCTGATTTATTCATCATTAAAATATAATAGTAATAAATATCTTTTCCATCTTGTGTTCTTCTTCATCTTGCTACGAATTTTACTTGACACTCGATCGTTCTAATCCATGTTTTAGCAAATAAATCAAATATGCACTAGATCATAACAAAACAGAATATTCTCTATGTATTAAGTAACATTATGTGTTATTATCATTATTGTTAAGTAAGACACGTGCTTTCTCGAACCGCTAATATGGAGGGCGAGCCGATCATCACTCATAGTTAGTGAACCCCGATTGTTGATCTCAGAGGGAAACCTCACTACCCTGTCACTGCCAGGAAAATGAACAGTTTTTATCACATACCCACAAAAGAGTTGCGCTTTCAAATTTGTCACTAGTCTCATTGTGGGGGAACGTCGAAAAATATTTACTTACGCAATGATAGATATTAATGATGTGGTATCATTTACAGTGCTTGTAAGTTGTGGTTCTGAAGATAGATACGTAGTATTATCATTTAAAAATAAATCAAAAACGCTGATACATACCTAAAGAGACAAATTGATCTAAATGTTACTTTTAACATGAATATTGATTAAAAAATGAGTGTTCAAAACTAAGCGAAAAAAATTGAGTACTAGCTGTTGCCTGTGACTTCGTACGCGTGGAATTTAGAAAATTTTAACTGATGATTGGCTCCCATTGGTCGCAGCGTGATGTTATGTAGCCTTTATACTTTATACAAAATTCTTCATACATCAGTACAATAGATTTGAATAGATATATGATTAATATTATTTGTAAAATATTTTATACTTGCTTTGTCTTTATGCTTCGATTAACTGTCGGAACGCTGCAAACCGACCAACTAGATAGACCTCCTGCTAGTCACTAACAGAGGTAAAATTACAAATGTATATATTCAAATAGTGACAATAAGTGTTAACAAAGTACAATCTAATAGGGAGAATATGAGTTATAAGAGTCAAAGCCTATAATTAAAAATGCTAACATTCAACTATACAATTTGTCTACAAACGAGTTGTTTATGTAGTAAAACCATTAAGCTTAGTTCTTGAACAGTAATTATGCTATTATCTGACTTATACTTGTAACCATTCTAATAAGGAATGTTACTAGGTTGTCGGTTTTTAGGGATCCGTACTAAAAGGTATAATAGGACCCTATTACTGAGACTTCACTTTCTGTCTATCAAGAGATTGTATCTCAGGAACAGTGATATCTAACAGTAGAAATTGTCACCAATGATGCATGTATATCTCATAATGACAACAAATACTTATAAAAATTTGAATAAAATAAATATTGAAGGGGCCAAATAAAACAAACATTTTCAGTGTAAGTTAACGATATCCTTAGACAATATTATGATTGAGTGAGTAACGATTCTATATTTCTTATACTATTTATTATAAGGCTGAAGAGTTTGTTTGTTTGTTTAAATGCGCTTATCTTAGGAACTACTGGTTCGATTTGAAAAAATCTTTTTGTTTTGGATAATTCTTTTATCGAGGAAGGATATAGGCTATATACCATCACGCTGCGACCAATAGGAGCGAATAATTAGTGAAAAATGTTGCGAAAGCGGGGAAAATTTCTAGATTCAGTCTATCGAAGTCATGAGCAATATGATATGAAAATAGCGGTTCGGAACCCTATGCATGTGAGTTCAACACGTAGGTACTTGGCCAGTTTTTTTGTTTCTTTTTCTTTTATAATTGCTTACGTTATTTTTTATTGCTTGAGTTATATTCTTGTACATCGTTTCGCTTATCAACATAACTTATACAGCCTAGTGTTTTTGTAGCTAATAATTTTATAAAAAATTCCTTACCCGTGTGTTATAAATATATTATAGCGGTTTTATTTAAAACTATATCTTTAAGTACTTAACAGAACATTGTTTTGTAGATTTAATAACCAAATTTTCAGTCGTAAAAAATACCTTAAATAGTAAATGCAATAAATCATTTAAATGTACGTGATATCTCTCTATTTAGCCCATTAACGTCCCACTGTTGGGAACAGGCCTCTTCCACTTCGAAAAGTTTATGGTTTGCCTACTGTGCTAATCAGCCAGGCATTGGCATAGGGTTTAATTTCGAGTTCTTCTACTATCATAGAAGATCAGCATATAATATCCCTCAGCTCTTAGAGGACCCTAGGGAGGAAATGGGGTGATGACACTTGTATTTTTAATAAAAAAAAATCGTCTGTAAATTGGTTATTTTTAAAATAGCTAGAGCAACTCTATAAAGTATTTTTATAAAAATCTAGATAATTCCGAGTCTGGGTGTTTAAGAATGAGGTTAGAAATCGTAACTGTAAATATAATTGTCTTTTGAAACTCATCATAATATTCATACTACGTTAAATAAGTAATTCAAACTTTTATAACGGTATACTGTCACCAATTCTATGTGTACAACTAAATTAAACTAAAACATAAAAATTTATATTGTCAATAATATAGTGCAGCAAGGTTAGCTGAACATTATTTTTGTAAAAATTGTAGAAAAAAAATGGGCCTCAATGTCGAAATTAAAAATTATTATCACTCAAAATATTTCGAGGATGGGAGGTTTCTACATTTTGGACATCAATATTTTGTCTTTTTTATTAGTTTTAACAGATTCCATAGATCAGGGTCTTTTCGTCCACTCCTGGACCTAGCCCGCTGCCAAACGCAATAACAGAATGTTAAGTTTAATAGATTATTTATATTCTGTATGTTATTTTGTTTCTTCGGGAGCGGGTGCAAGCAACATACATATTTCTTATATTAAAATATATCTCCATTATCGCAGTAGAAATATGTTGTAGACATGAGAATAGATTAGACAAATAAATATTTTATTACATTACTGACTTTTTATGAATTGCCAATGTTGCCAATATCAAAGATTATATTTTGACAGCTTGATGAATAAAATAAATAATTTATAACTAGCTGACCCGGTGATCCGTTTCCTTACCGCCATATTGTTTTGAGTACTTTGAATTATTTTTAATTTTTTTCCATAATGAAACTTGTTTCGGCAATGATTTTCTAATTGGATGCAATCGATCATAGGCGCACATGTTTAGGCGGTTTAATTTTAATACAGGTTAATTAATATCTTTTAAGGACAAAAAAAATAATACTATTTTTAGTTTGTGTAGAGATATGACGGTCATTGTGGTGACGGATTAAGAAAACAAGTTTCACCACCATTTATCCTTCCCAGGGTACTGTAAAAGCCAGCTTAGGAATATTGTACACAGATAACATCCTCTGTAAGAAACGGAAAACTCAAAAATAAACCCTGTCCTGACACGCCTGGTCAACGCAGCATAGTAGACCATAATCCCTCCCAAAGTGGAGGAGGCCCGTGCCCAGGTTGACCTTAGTGGGCTGAAAAGAGAGAGAGATATAGCGAAAGTTACATTCATATATCTTATGCGTCTTATACTACCTATTCGTTAAAGATTTAAAATACTGATTTTAATTAAATATTTTGCTTAGAAATATCACGAACTTATACTGTTAATACAATGAGGTTTTCAAAATATTATTCCCATTCCACTCCATATAAAGTTTCATTATACACTCGTATTATAACAAAATGAAAATAAATTACAGGAGACGAACACAACGACACAATATTTTTCTTGCTTAAAATTAGGGGGACCAATAAGCTTGCTCTTTTTATTCAGTTATCGAGTCACAACCAGTGCCATACGTGTCATAATGGTTTTCATTTTATTATCAGAGGAGCTAGGGTGAGACTAGGGATCGAGTCCCGAGGCGCCCCGAATCGTTCGCACTTTTAATTTAGTTGCTTCTAATGTATGCGAATAACTGAGTAAAGAGGGTAGCTTCCCCGTTCTACTCTAACACTACCTCGCTGTTAAACAACTATCACACGTAGGGAGAGTTAGGCCTTAATAGTTTTCCCCTCTGCTTCCATACATTATGCAAATACGCCAGTGATATGTCAGCCCTGTACACTTGGGACTTTTATTGTTGTTCACTAGTTTATTCCCTTTTATTAAGTTAACTTTAATTAAATTCAAGCCGACGTATTTGTAAGGCCGATTGACTGAAAGGTATTAAGCGTTGAGATTTATCCGCTTACATGTGAGCTTAGAGATGTGAAGTGCTACAGGATTTAATGGCTAACGAAGTTAATATAAATTGATACTATACGTATTAACTTGAATAGGTATATGTTTAATATATGGTTGCATGCATTCCAAAATACGTACAACTAAACACGCACTAAACTTAAAGACATTTTATTACTTTTTAAAACTATTAAACAAGTAACAAAACAGTAAAACTGCTAAAATGACTATACTGTTGGGTGTTTTCTATGTATTTTAAGTATGTATTTACAAAAGAAAAGTAGTATATGTATTATATCCGTATTCTGGTACCCATAACACGAGCATAATAAGCTTAGCTTGGGACCAGAGGATGATGTGTGAAATGTCCATGAATATTTATTTATTTATTATTTACTGATTAACGCGTAATTATGCTTTTTGTTTATTCTAAACTGTTAATATGCATTAGGTTAATCCATTGTATTTTCAGTAATTATTTCGACTGAAATAAACTGTATCAGATGTAACGGTATGTGTGTATTTGTTTGTCTGTGTGGTTTGTTTATTGAGTTGTGCGGTGTTTCAGAGTAACCCTTACGCGCTGAAGGAGAGTGGCGGTGAAATGTCTGCGTGGACGTCGGCTGGCCTGCAACCCTCTAGCGGCTACTACCCCTACGACCCGACGCTCGCTGCTTACGGGTAAGTCCCTAGGGTCTAAAAGACCCCATAGGTCCACAGCCCGCGCCACTTTAGATAAAGCCCACGCCGCGCCGCACCCGGATTAACATAATACTTCCCTATCAAGACTTATCTCTACAATAGATTGCAATGCGAAATGCTCGTGTTTGTATTTGGCGACTCGTTTTTCTTTTAATCAATTTAGTTATGTTGTGCATATGTAACCCCCTTTAATGTTTTAGTTATATTGGGTTTGGACATGTTTTATTGAGTGATATTTTTTTATAACTGTTGGCAATGAATACATTTCAATTTCTTAAACCCTACAAGTTTAAATTTCATTTCATTAAAGTATAGTCTCTTAATATCGTAATACGCGTTATAAAACAGGAGTTAGACGTATAGTTCGTTATAGTTACCAATTATATATTTATTTGAAGTTATATATAAACAAAACTGGTATATTGTTAATTACAAGATTGCTATAAGTACAGTGAAGTATGTATGAGATGCTGCAACACACAATTAGATACGAGTATACAATTAGAGTTACGAGTGTAACTTGTACAGGTTTCATGCAGTAAACACACCCATTAAATGGACGTGCTATTGCTATATGAAATATAGGAATGTGGATTGTCAAGTTAACCCTTACAAGTCTATACATAATATGCACATACTTTAAAAAAAATTATTGGCAGTTCACATCCAGATAGGTCTCAAATGCCCACAGTTGGGTATACAGTTTTCGGCTGTATGTTTACCGAGTAATATGACTTGTCAAGTTAACCCATACAAATCTATATAAGGACATACTTTTAAGTATTTTATTGGAAGTCAAAAGTTTGATAGTCGTATTAATCATCCGTCCACAAATGGCCACAAGGTTTTAGACTGCATCTTAACCGGGTTATACAAAAACACCAGATTATTTATTTTGTACCTATTAGAATTTTAATAAAAAGATTGCCATTTTTTTTAAATATCCACAACATCGTGTCCTTGGAATTTGGAATCATTCTTTTTGCATTAAAAGTAGTCATTATCCTTTCCCAGGCTCTAAACTATGAGTAACCTAAATTTCATTTAAATTAGTTCAGAAGTTTTAGCTTGAAGAAATGACGGACCGACAGACTCTACTTTCCAAGCAACTCTACTTCCGTTTTTATATGATTCGTATCAGTTAGGATTACAAAATTATGTAATTTTATTATTTTTCTGTAAGTTTACTTTATAAAATTTCCCAAAATACTAGAAATATTTAGATCAAAGTTTTGTGTATAGATATTTTAGTAGATGGCTAGATTATTTAATCATCATAGGTACTAATTTTGTACCTACTTCCGTCAACAAGTTACTTTTAAATCCTTTGAGTTAATATTAACTAAAATAGTTTTTTACATTAAATTGACGTGACGCCTTGTCCCCATAACCATTGCATTATTCCATTTCAAATACTAAACATGAAATATTTCATCTAAACCGGCACAGTCGAGAGTCATTTTTACAATTACTTATATCTACCAAAAGTTTGATTTTAAAGACATGTTATTAATATAACTGTCTCTAATAGATAACTATGACAGAAAGTCAATATAAGTCATCATTAATTACTTAAATTAAAATATAAGTTTAACGGTGCACTTGAAATTTATCCATCCATGAATCACATGAAATTGTCTGAAAATAAAAACAAATCATGATACATCAAAGCGGAGTTATGCTGACAATTCGGGTGCGCTCGACTTAATATATAGCAGGCGGTGCGTTATAATCTAAAAATAATTAGACGCGACATTAGTTTTTACGCGTAAAAAAGACACAGCGTTACGAGATCGTGACGGGACGTGCACGGAAATACTCTGTGATATATAGCGGTTCCGATGTTAGAACACAATTGTTCACTAGATACTTTCACACACATAGGGTGATCAATTTCATTTGCATTGATTAATCTACTCAAAATGGCAAAATCTGAGGAACCATATTTACGATTAAAAAAAAATTTTCAATGTTCGATAATACATTTATCGACTAAAGCCATATAACATCACGCTGCGACCAACTTAGTGAAAAATATTGCAAACGCGGAATTTTTTTTTCCGAATTCCACGCATATGAAGTCGCAAGCAACAGCTAGCCTACTATAATACTATATAAGAGTGCTTTCACAAAGTTCTTATATATGTTGTTACAATGTATTTACTGTGTAGAGAAAAAGAGTAAAGAAGCTGAGTCAAATTTGCAAAATGGTGGTGTATTCATTTCAATAAAAAAATTTCAAGTGAGGCTTATAAAACGTTCCAGGGGTACAATAAGTAATAGCCAAAGCGAATAAAAGGCGGTACAAAGAAACAAATACAGTGAAAAGCGTACAGAAGCAACAAAACTTGGCCGCGTGAATGTAGGCACACTTGAGTTAAGTACCGTTGGCGTATTATTTGGAACAGCCTGTAATCTGCCACGCCCGCCGCGCGCCGAAATGAAAAATTACTCAGCTATTTTTAACAAAAGTCTCGAGCACAGAAAACGTACAAAAATTAGAGAAAAGAGGCAAGGGAGCACTTGTACCGCACCATTGAGATCAAAATGTGCAGGAAATTACCGCGCCCCGAGCGTGGAACTCTGCGAGAATTATTTGTGTGCCAACGATTTGGGTTGTTACTTTTTAAATAAGCCGAGTAAGGGCGCTTGTTAACGAGATACACAAGCTGAATGACATTTATGGCCGTTTAGCACACACGTTTACCATTTTGTAATAAATTTCAAGAACTTATCAATGGTTATCGATCACGAGGTCTCGGGTTCGATTCCCGGTCAGGACAATCATTTGTGTGATGTTTATACTTGTCATACAAATGTTTGTTCTGCGTCTGGGTGTTTTCTATGTATTATAAGTATGTATTTACAAAAGAAAAGTAGTTTATGTATTATATCCGTATCTGGTACCCATAACACAAGCATAGAAATATAGCTTACTTTGGGACCAGAGGACGTTGTGTGAAATGTCCAAAATATTTATTATTTATTTATTTATAGGTATAGCGTCTTGGCTCTACTTTATAAAGAAACTTTTTAATTGTCTAAATATTATTACTCTAAAATATGATATCAAAACTTTGAGCCTAAAATAAACTGGCATACATACCCTTAAAAGCTAAATTACTTAGTTGAAATCAAATTTATAACTAGCCCAAAATATACACTATGACAAGATAGAACTGAATTTTCTTTTGTTATTTAAAAAGCGGATACCTAGCGAGTAGTCGGAATAATCTCCTAATGCATTATCAATTTAGTCATTAGCACATTTTTGAGACCATTAAATAATTATTTTCTCATAGCAAGAAGCTAAAAAATATTGAGTTATCATTCTATAATAATTAACGGTACGTGTAGATCATAATTGGTTTTTCAAATATTATCAACATTCTAATCAAGTGGGTACTGGTTCTTACGAAATATTATATCAGTGATTTTAATTATAAAGGCGCGGAGATTGATGCTGGTCTGCTAGGAGGAAGTAAAAATAATTATTAAATCACGATAAATATTTCAATAACACCTATTGATATGTGAACTGTTCATATAAGTAAGATTTGGTCTGTTCAAAAGATAAAAAATACCAAAGTGCAAATTGCGTGCCTATTAGTATTCGTGAGTGTTTGTGCCCATGTTTGTATATGTATGTAAGATTTGAAGTGAATTGAGATGAGAAGAGGTTACAAATATA
This sequence comes from Orgyia antiqua, assembly GCA_916999025.1. NCBI lineage: Eukaryota > Metazoa > Arthropoda > Insecta > Lepidoptera > Erebidae > Orgyia > Orgyia antiqua. The sequence goes on along the minus strand of OU779863.1, from coordinate 13,355,653 downwards.
ATACCAATAATGTAATTTAATTTGTTAGTATACCGCTAGTGTATACTTGAACAAAGCATTTTTTTACTATAAAATTCCTAAACAACGATAAAATACCATTTATTGCCTAATAGACTTTTAAATAACCATTGCAAAACAATAAATTCTATAAACTGGAAACGAGAATCTAATAAAATGAAATAGTGTTTAAAATTCTTATTGAACGTGTATTTGATTTGTGAATCCTAATTCTAATACCACCCGAACCTCCCCTAGAGTAGCGAATATTACTTATGTACCCAATCGTATATAGCTATATGAGTATACGGTTTACGGGGAAGGGCACGTAGATGCCGCAATTCCCCCAAGCGGGTAGATCGTAAACCTTCGATACCGCGAATTGAATACTCTGCAGGCGCAAATATGTAGCAACGGTTGTAAGCGCCCGCCCAACAGGCAGCGCTTTTCCTCGGGGTGACCTAATATACAAACATACCTACATATTACTTATTCACCACTTGTACTCCACTCAAAACGAATCTATTAAACGTAAATACGATATTAACAGAGTCTAAATTATTAGCTCTCTGTAATAAACTTAATTGTTTTGGATATCACAAATAAATAATTCGATTTTAAGTTTAATAATGACAAAATATGTTATAGAAAACATCTTATATATCTAATATATAAAATTCACGTGTCACAGTGTTAGTTACCGTACTCCTCCGAAACGGCTTGACCGATTTTTCTCAAATTTTACATACATATTCAGTAGGTCTGAGAATCGGCCAACATCTATTTTTCAAAACTTTTTTTTTTAGTATGTCAAAACAACGTTTGCCGGGTCAGCTAGTTATATATAAAATCTTCTTATATATAAAATTCACGTGTCACAGTGTTAGTTACCGTACTCCTCCGAAACGGCTTGACCGATTTTTATGAAATTTTACATGCATATTCAGTAGGTCTGAGAATCGGCCAACATCTATTTTTCAAACTTTTTTTTTTAGTATGGTAAAACAACGTTTGCCGGGTCAGCTAGTAATACTATAAATTAAATATTATTTATTGACAATAAAGTCGGTTTCCTTTGCTAGTTAAACATAAAAAAAAAATGTATATGCTACAGGAAATGTCACTAGAAATTAATCCAAACATCAATTTAGTACGTAAATATGTAGCATTACTCAAACCTTGACGGTTGGTTTTATGTTAACGTCTTCAAATTAACAAAGATACAAAGTATTTCCGCCCAACAAAATATTAACTTTCTCGAAGACGAGTGCATGTGTTCTTATAGGGCGGGTGTGATGTATATGTGGACTGTCTAAATTAATTTACAAAGCTTAAAGGATTGAACCCTCTACAGCCGCTTTAAAACTGTTACCAAAAACGTTTGTAACAAAACAAATAAAATTGTTAAAGCAATAAAGCGCTACTTTATGAAGTCGTACTATTCTCTACCGTCAATAACCACCGAAGATTTCTGGAGAGCTTATTCGTGTTGAAACTAATGCGGTTTTGGTTCCAAAGGGTTTGAATGAAAAGGTATTAGACATGAGTATTAAAATAGAACATAGACAACATATAATACCATATCAAAAGTACTCAAAAGTTTGGAATTGATCTTTGTAGATAAAATATAGAAGTACGAAAACATCGTGTTTTTAAGTATCTAAGTTGGTTAAGTATGTATGTCCTGTACATGCTTTATCCTCGACAGGCGGTCGTTGAGCGACTAGTATTTACCGGTGATGTCCGGTGAATAAGATGGCGTCGCGATCGATTGGTGGTGAGTACGCCCACGTTGCCCACGCCTGCGCTGCAATGCCTTGCAATTGCAACTCAGTTATAAACATATCTTAAACAATATATTTAATTCTCTAATCCTAAATTCTTAATATCTTAATTACTTCCGATAAAGTAATAATTTTTATATTTTTCTATCACACATTCGACATTAAATTAAACTAAGAAGTATCTGTATCATACCATAGATATTATCACATAACCAACACAATTCAATCTCATCAATACCGCTATAGAAAAAAGTAAACGCCGTCAGGGCTGCAAATATTATTCACGTCACGCATTTAAGTAGATAAAACTGTGTACAGAATCCCAATACTCGACCGTAAGCAAGACTCTCAACATTGCAATTTGCGTGAACATCTGCCGACGTGGGTCCTATTTTAACTATTTTCACACGCAAAACCTATTTATTGGGCCCCTTAGACCGCGCCTTTATCATGTAGACGGGAAAATCGAAGCCAGGTACAGATACTGACGCAGTAGGGGGAAGCCACAATTACGTTTAGAATGTGAATGCAAATGGGACCGCGGGCCCAAAAAAGTGTATCGAAAGTGGTCCTGTGCGTGATAGCTTTATTTTTGCTGCCGCTTCGGAAAATCTATAGCCTTGAATTAACCGCCTGTCAACTACGAATTTAAAAGCTACATTATTACTTTACTTTCGTTAAACTAAACGCTGTTTTGAAGCAGATGTATTATTCTACAAACAAGCAAGATTATGATTTAACAAAAATTACATGTTGTTTTCATTGACGGGCTTCGTGGTCGAGTGGTTTATGTAACGGACTGCCGTTCACGAGGTCGCGGATTCGTTTTCCGCTCGGGACAATCATTTGTGTGGTATTTATATTTGTCATATAAATGTTTGTACTGCGTCGGGGTGTTTTCTATATAAGTATGTATTTATAAAAGAAAAGTAGTTTATGTATTCTATCCGTATTCTGGTACCCATAACACAAGCAAATAAGCTTAGCTTGGGACCAGAGAACGTTATGTGAAATGTCCATGAATATCTATTTATTTATTGGATTTACCAAATCTTCCAATCGTATACGATATCAAAGAGATATAATATAATATGGCGTGTTAAAACATTCTAAATACCTATAGCACTCAATAAAATATTGTCTAAATCCATGTTTATTGGCATGTCTATTCTGTGCGATACTAGGTATATAGGCTGTGCTGAGGTCGGAAGCGCATTTTTGGCATGAGGTATAAGAAGTATAAGAATATTTGTCAACAGATACGGCGCTGGGTACGATTTAGCAGCCAGAAGAAAAAACGCAACAAGAGAATCAACAGCTACCCTCAAAGCGTGGCTTAATGAACATAAGAAAAACCCATATCCCACCAAGGGTGAAAAGATTATGTTAGCAATTATTACCAAGATGACACTGACGCAGGTGTCAACATGGTTCGCAAACGCGCGTCGTCGTCTCAAAAAGGAAAATAAAATGACGTGGGAGCCAAAGAATAAGACAGACGATGATGATGACACCATGCTCTCTGACGAGGAGAAGGAGAAAGAAGAACAAGAGGACAAAATAAAAGCACACAAAGGTTGGTTGAGTTTTATTCTGGACTACATCTGATAACCAACGCGTTGGTCAGTAACCTGGCTTTAAAACAATCAAAGTACAACGTTGATTATTGGATGTAGTTTATGTATATAAATTATTCTCTCGTATATTTTGTTTCGACTTTGCGAATTGTTGTATTATTTTTAATGTAGTGTAATGTGTCCTATGTTATCAATAAGTGCTATTGCGAATTCCATTTGTTACTAATTTACTAATTACCCTTGACTTATAAATAGTGCTTGTACGAACAGCGCCGGTGTTGTTAACCGTTTAAAATTGCTTTAATTTTGTCGGAGTATAAATCCTCGAGTGAATTGGCATAACGTGGCTGCGGGCCGGAGGGTGTGCGAGAGGAGGCGAGGGCTACAAGGGGCGTGCGGCTGCCTCGCGAGGAGAGGGGGGGTTGGGTCTCAGGCGTGTAACTGTGCGTAACCGCTCCTCGCTACCGGATTTCCTATTCGTAGTAAAGTGGGCGGCGCCCGGGACGAAATTTCATATAATGCGTCTTCTGTTCGTTGCTACAACGGGCCGACTCCGAGGTCGCGTTCAGCTTGTCTGACGATCTGCCCTACTTCGTGTTCTTGCCAAAGGATTTGTCGAGTTCGTGGATCGTTTCTTTTATGAGGATATTCCATTGGAACATAAGTAAGTATGGTTTTGGGGATTTATAATGTACCTACTGAAAGAAAATGCTACGAGAATGTTACAGTTACTGTACGTATATTTGTATTTGTTATGTTATGTATATTTGTTATCAATTTAGATTTTCACAAGACTGATCTAATCAATGTGGAACGTTTGGATTAAATTCAAGCGTGCAAATTTTTGCAAAACTTAAGTGTATAATAAAATCCAGATACGTATTGGCTACGGAACGTGAGAAACAACTAGGGTGGCAGTTAGTGTCGCTTGTCAACAACATAAATTATAAGTAGGCATTGTAACAATAAAGATGGCTTCTAACAGAGTGTTTTCATAGCGAAGTTCGCGGCGCTAATGGAGTTGTGAGGGTGTCACGCATAACGCCCGGCATACGCTCGAGTAATGAAGCCCACTATTGTTGGGCCTCAAGTGTACTTAATTCACGGTGTATGACTAGGGCCACTTTCAACAATGTTCATAAAAAGTATTAAGATATATTGTAGAAGTGTGCCACACTTTGAAACTGATGGAACTAATCTTGAAATTCTTATTTATGTAACTGCAAAATTTTGCAATGGCATGAACTGAATACAGTCAGTAATGATAACTAAATAGAGTAAGTGTTTTGTTTGAGTTAAATGAAAATAATTTAAGGCATAAAATTAACATTTAATTTTTTATGGATATTGGTCGTAGATATATTTATAAAAACAAATTTAAGTAAACTGTTATAAATACATAAGTTCCAAACACATTAAAAATAAAGATATTTCATATAAATAGTAGCAAACTTTTTACGTTTTAAAGGATTTAATTATTAGGTGTAGGTAATTAGGCACTTACGCCGTAGGTAGTTAGTAGTAGTAGGTTTTCAAATGTGTTAAGAAAAGACTTTTACTTTTTATGTTTATTTACTTTTTAAAAGAGAAATTAGGATTAAGAACAGTCAGAAGCGATGAAAACCTAAACTAAAACGAGACCAGTTATGCTGTTATTTGGAGTAATAGCTATTATATTATAGTGTACCTACTCATTTCTGACACGAGATTACTGACATTATTCATGATCGAGTAGGTACTTATTTATTTATTTATTATTCGTCTATTTTTTTGATATTCTTATCACCGGTGCAGGTTTATGTATAAACCTCAGAAGAAAAGAAAAGATACTGGCCATATTTTTTTTTTTTAATATAATTCGTTTTTTGACATTATATACATATATGAAAAATGAAAACGTTTCCTTTTATAAAACTACGGAAGTGTGTTCAGATTGTAGCAAATATCGCTATATAGTTTCTGCTTACCCCCATGATAAAAAGGACGTGATGGTATGAGGATGATGATAAAAAACTACCAGATATTTGATTAGGAAGCAAACGTAAATATAATGTTTATTTAGGTACCTAATAAAGCTTAGGTCTTTACTTGTTTTGTTCTACGATTACGTTACTAACAAGCGTTCTTAGCAGTCATTTAATAATCAATCGTTTGTGTGATATTCATAAATGTCATACAAATGTTTGTACTACGTCTGGGTGTTTTCTATGTATTATAAGTAAATATTTACCAAATAAAAGTAGTTTATGTATTATATCCGTATTCTGGTACCCAAGGTAAGACAAGCATAATAAGCTTAGCTTGGGACCAGAGGACGTTGTGTTAAATGTCCATGAATATTTATTATTTATTATTATTTATTATAATATAGCTTTGTACCATTTTTTTGTTTATAAAATTACCTACTGGAAAGTACCTACAGTACCTACTCACATGACAGTAAGTAGAGATGTTATCAAATGGTTATCAATAGAAAACATAACTCTTTAATTTTAATGCTATTAACAGATATTGCTATAAATATTGTATAACAGTTTACTCATAAAAACCAAAACCACTTATATGGAGTCTATTCCATTAAAAACCCTCCCAGTCATTGACAATCTAGAAGACCCTATTGTGGTAACAAAAAGAAACACAAGACGCCGCCCATATTGTGAGTTGGATTAAAGGCACGCGCCCTCGTGGCGACTTCCGATCAACGGCAAACGTCATCAAAAGAAAATATTACGTGATTGTGTGTCCATAAAAATATATAAAATTGTATTTGATTGAGTATCTTCACTTATTATAAAACAAAGTCGGCTTTTTTGTATGTATGTCCCTATGTGAACTTATATCTTTAAAACTACACAACAGATAAAGATGCAGATTTTTTTCAATGATAGAGAAGTTCAAGTGGATATTCATGAACATTACACACAACGTCCTCTGGTCCCAATATTGCTAACTAAAGAAACTAACGGTCTAAATATGCATTTGTTTCATTAAGAATAAAGGTAGTATGTTACAAGGTTTTCAAAAATTAAAACAAATAAATATTATAACAAAAAACCAGTAATAAAAAAATTGGTCAAGTGCGAGTCGGACTTGCGCACGAAGTGTTCCGTACCGTTATCTATGCAACATATGGCAACGTTATTAGTATCGAGCAAGAAACGGTAAAAAAATCATGTTTGTTGTATGGGAGCCCCCCTTAAATATTTATTTTATTTTATTTTTAGTATTTGTTGTTATAGCGGCAATAGAAATACATCATCTGTGAAAATTTCAACTCTCTAGCTATCACCGTTCTTGAGATACAGCCTGGTGACAGACGGACGGACGGACAGCGAAGTCTCAGTAATAGGGTCCCGTTTTTACCCTTTGGGTACGGAACCCTAAAAAGAACAAATAACATTAATTAAGCGTCAAAATATTTCTCCGGAACAGTTACAATTTTTGTATTTTCATATTTACTGTAATCATTAAACAATTATTTTAAACATATTTTAAACTTTATAACAAAACTAATAATTACTCCTTTGGTTAAACTTTTTCTTAGAACACATTAATAATGTTAATCCAATAATATGTCATTGATCAATCAATAAGTCGAATTGATTAATAACGATTTGAACAATTAAAATAAATGTCTCTGGTGATACTAAAAGCTGTATGACGTCTTACTGTAAAAACATGACGCAATTTTTTTTTAAATTAGATGTAGTTATTGTGTTTAAATCGTAGGATGGCCGTAGCTCGTAGCAGTTGATGCCATAGCTTCGGTCTGCCACCATTTGAAAAAGACGTTAGTGTACATTTATAAATTTATATGTTACTAGCTGACCCGGAAAACGTTGTTTTGCCACAAAAAAAAAAATAAAGGTTTGAAAAATAGATGTTCTCAGACCTACTGAATACGCGTGTAAAATTTCATAAAAATCGGCCGTTTCGAAGGAGTACGGTAACTAACCCTGTGAGACGAGTATTTTATATAAAAGAATATTAATTATTACAGGCTGGTTTTTCACTTCGGCTAGATCTTACTTAGCTAATTAGGTACCAAACTATAAACTAATCAATCGATTTAAATAAGTGTCATTTCCAAAAAAAATTCAATTTACTAAAACATACAAAGTAGAGGAGACCAGTCCCAACAGTGAGACGTTAATGTGCTGGAGAGAGAGAGAGAGAGAGAGAGAGAGAGAGAGAGTAATGAATTATTATAGTCAGTTATTTAGTCAATTTTCTTTCTTTTATCTAATAAAAAATATAATACCCACAAAATAAGTTAACGAGAAAGAGCTCTAAATCCCTCAGAATATCCTTTGTTCGTAACATCAAAATGATGGTGTGCATGCGCAGTGCATCTTTTAATTTTGTATTATAACTAACTTCATAGTGTAAACTCTCGTTATATTTTCCTAACGCACAGAAATAAAACTCGAATAATATATTTGGATATAAACATAATGTTACCTGGGTACCTGGACGAAATCGCAGTGTGCGATAAGGTCGCCATCTATACTGGCAATAATAGATTTTGAGTTCAATTTTGTTATTCCTCTTTTTGTACAATATATAGTTGTAGCAGTTGTTCTATCTGTCTATCTAATGATCAAATTTTGCATCTTTCTTGAAGTAGGAATAAATTAAATCTTAATTATGTGCCTGTCATAACATATCAGATTTTTATTATATTTGTATGAAGTCTAAAATAGCAAATATATATGCAAATATATATGCAAAATATTATATAAATACAAAATTAAGTCAAATATATAGTTTAAAATAAATTTCATGTATAAAATAAACCTGTTTATGAGACTTTACTACACTACAATATATATTTTTATCTGATTAAATTCGTCTTAATAAATTACACCTCCTTTATAAACAGTATATAAACTTGCTTATTATAAAAATATTACAACTTTAATAACCAATAAATAACAAGTATTACAAGATTATCATTTTTACCCAAGCAACTTTCTGATTCAACTAATCCTAAAGCCGTATTGCAAACGAACTTCAATTCTCGCTAACGTTCATTCTTTTACAAAAATGTCAATATAAGCGACGTGTAATATATCATTTCAAGTCACGGCAAACAAAAGCAATATAAAAGCTTTCACACGCGATCCCTAGACCGTCGTCGGCAAACAAACACACAAAACTATCCGAAGCTAAGCCACTCATGAATAAAAGCTTCATTTCGGACCCCACCAATAAATGTTAATTTTTGTCGTGATCGTTGGCATTGTAAACAAATATTAATCCGGCACGCGTTAATGGATAACGTGTAGATGTAACACAAACAAATGCACAACGACGTGCGGTGCGTATGTCGTTTGTAACAGATCAGAAGAGCAATAAATTGCAATGACCTTAGCTGAAAGTAATAGACCTTAATAGACCTTAAAACCAAAAAGTATGCTAAAATCCATGAGTTTATCTTGATATTCAAAAAATAAACGTTCAATCATATAATAAAACAATGATACTTGTAAATAAAAATGATAAATATATTTTAAGAGTTTCAATATAACAGCTATATAATATTTTCCAAAAATTTTTTTTTCAATATTTGACGATGACTAAAGTCATAAAGAAAAAATTGAGTTTAACACACAGTAAAATATTAATTTTAATATCTATTACGTCTAAGCTATATTACACAGGTATAAGTCCACGCATTTGAATTACACTTGCACTAACATTAGATATAGAGTGTGTTTCGACCAATAGAAAAAGAAAAAACCTTAATAAACTTTTTACAAAAATTAAACTACTTATTTACTTAACAAAGATGTATAAAAGTAGTGTGAATTATCAGATGTATCCAATTCAATAGTAATAAAGAAATGCAAATAAATCCTAGACGAATTATTACACCCTAAACAAGGGTTTTCCTTAAGTGGTAACACTATGGGGAGAATGCTACTGTGGCGCCCCAAGCTATGGAGACGGAGGGTTTTTATTATAAGTTTGCCCTCGGTGACTAAAGGATACTGGAGGAAAACCACTCAATGCGAAGTGTGCACTGCCTATATTTTCACACGTTCCTGTCGTAACTGTGAGTGAAAATCTCAGGAGCTAGGAGTCATCTGTCCATATATGTTACCAAATAGTAATTTATGTGATGGATGTACATAATATTTAAAACTGTACATAATTAAAATAGTGGTAGGTACATTTCAATTTATTTTTTAAATTTATTATTTGATAAAGTTTTATTATTAAGAATTCTGAATAATTAAATGCAATAGTCACAACGGTTTTAGGAGAATTTTTAAATTCACAATGAAGCTAAAAACATTTAATTATTTATAAAAATCGAAGGGCAAATCTTATTTCATTATTATTAAAGACGAAAATTTCTGAAGAATGTAATAGACACCAGTATGAGGATTTTTTAAATAGTAAACGTTAACATTTTGTTTAAGAGGATACCAAAATAGCTTCGTGCATTTTTCTATGTACGAAGTTTTCATTGTTTCTTTAGATTGAATGGCTAGAGCTCTAATTTTTAAGTATATGTTTTTTCAATATATGATCTAGGATCGCATAAACTCAGAAACGCGATTGAAAAAAGTTTTCTCGATAGAAAATCTTGGCGAAACAACCTCTCAAATTTTTTATTTTTTTCCTTTATCGGTCTATTATCGCGTATTAACTAATGAAATAACTTTAAAAACATAGGTAACTATTATGTATAGAAACACGTAAATCAGAATTAAAATATATTTAGTAGATTTTGAGTAAATAGGAAAAGTATCCCTAATTCTTCATTTTCTGTGCCTACTGGCTGTGTTAATATGTACGTGTCGGCGTTGATATACGATAATATTGATGTAGGCCCTTAACGGTAAATAATCAAGAACATTTATTCTTTTAACTTTGGAAGCACAAACAGTTAAAAAAATAGTACTGTAATCTAATATATAAAATTCACGTGTCACAGTGTTAGTTACCGTACTCCTCCGAAACGGCTTGACCGATTCTTCTCAAATTTTGCATACATATTCAGTAGGTCTGAGAATCGGCCAACATCTATTTTTCAAACTTTTTTTTAGTATGGCAAAACAACGTTTGCCGGGTCAGCTAGTAATATCTAAATGTTTAATAAGACAACTATACCTGTAGCTTGGTGCTGGAATATAAAAAACAATCAACAACTTTACAGGAATTTTATAGGATCAGTTATAATTAGTTAATATTTACGGTTCCCTTACAGTATGTCGCAATTCAATTTAACGCAATATACAACATTGCTGATATAAAACATTACAAAATCACCCATCAGCCGCTTATCTCCCGCCATTGTGGGCTTTTATTAGGTTAATACAATGAAAATTAAAACAATTTGCCGGATAAATATCTTGGTACGAAGTATCGTCGGCGTCCCTATTTATCCCTAGTGAAGGGCAACACGGATAACCCCTCTTAAAAGCTAGGAGCAGTCAGCATTAAATGAAATAAAGAGAATGAAGTCGAGCGGTCGCTTTAACCCTGCTGCCCGCACGCCGCCTTTCTTCACCCCGCACGTCTTTACCACGCTCGTGGGCCCCTGAATTTCATTAGTGGCTCGGGGCGGCCTTAGCTCCCGCCAAAAGCCACTTTAAAACGGAAAATGGCATTATGATAATACTTAGAGCATAATAAAATTCACTGAATAAACATTTTTATGTAATTGTATAACAATGCCTACTTTTATCAAGCGTAAATATTTCGGGTAATTTTACTGCAAATTTATAGTTTTTTTTTATATTTCCCAAGTAGGGCAAATTTTAACCATGTATTTTGTTGATTATTTGTTTCCATTTTAAATTATATATTATTATTTAGGTACTTGATTACGTAATGTACCTTTTTGACTTTAAAAACGTTAATGTATTAATACATTCCTGGAATTGTGTCTTTAATACAGATAAATTTACCAATCTGGCTTTATCTAAATCTTTCTATTATAATCTGTAAGACGTAGAAAATTTTGATCTTCTGAAACAACTAAATGTCTTTCATGCCAACTCATGAACAATAGTTAAATGAAATTGTACCACATATTACATTAAAGCTATTATCATAAAAGAACAATGGCAGATTAATATCTGCATAGGATTTAAATGAGTATTGTATCGACGCTAACGGTTTATTTTGTCGCACACATTCTGCGGAAGACCCCAGTGCCGCGGGCCACGCCGGGAAATGTGAAATAAATGCTCGGCTTAAATACGAAAGGGATCGGGTAGCGCGCCCGCTGCGGGGGATACCGCCCTAAAGTGGTATTTTCACTTCGCTAATCGGATAACCACTTAACGAATGGGTCACTGCACGCATAACGTATTTTCACACGACTTTTCTGGAGGGAGCCCGGAGATTTCGCTTCTTAGTAGCTAAAACTTACGTCCTGCTTGTAACGGTCACGTCGTCGAACCAATCCACAACATATCGATTTTTTTCGGAAACTTTTTTAAGCCCTCTTTATTGCTATCGTGTATGTAATGGTCTCGGCTATTGCGACTAATCTGATTGCAATAATATACGCTCACGCGTTTATTGTCTGTAGGACGTAAATATGACAGATGAATTTTATTATCTTTACAGATGAGGAGCGAAAAGGGGACGAGATGCTTCACGGTATGCATATGCTAGGATATGGCATAAAAGAAGAAGTAAAACGAGGTGCATCTGACTGCGGTGTGCCTATACCAGCATCGAAACCGAAGATATGGTCGCTGGCTGACACTGCAGCCTGCAAAACTCCTCCACCAGCTGCACAACCTTGGCCACAACATGCATATGGTCCACCTGAAAGAGTAGCTCCGACAGATGGCAGCGCTAACGGATTTGCGTTACCAGCGACTGCAGGCGCTAGTCCGGCAAGTGGTTCATATGGTCGATATGGTGGATTTACCGGAGGTCAATACGGCGGCCAGCATCCGTGCGTACATCCTGCCTCGTTTCCCGACGTGCAGACAGATACGCCGCCACAGACCCCTCCTAATATGAAGGTGCCTAGTGTGGCCAATCCACTTGGTAGTAGCGGTGGCTCCAACTACTGCTTCCCCCGACACCAACAGTCGCCACAACGTGATCCGTATCATAATCCTCACCATGCCACAAACAGTCATCAGCCTAATCAATCACACCACAACGAGGGATCTGCAGCGTTCAAACCCTTTTATAAAAGGTAAATATTTTCATTTTCTACACAAATCCACAGTTAATAGGTCCTCATAATAGATCGTGAACAAGATACAGGATTAGATTAGGGTTAAGTCATCTGAGATATTGCAAACATCACGTGACAAGAGTGAATGTTTCCTATTCCAGCTCGCTACAACATCCCAACGGTTTCGTGTCAGCCGTCTGAATGCGGACCGCGCAACATTAGCGGTGAGTTATAGATTGATTCAGATTGACGAGCTTCCTTACTCATAATAGCAATGCAATTACACTTGTAGATATGAGAGTCCCGCCACGTGATGTATACATATCCTAACCATACATTGAGTTGTGGTTTATAAGCATGGGCACTCACTGGGGTGTCATGTTAGTAATTGAAATCAATGGAGTTGAGTCCAGGCGTAAGGGTGACACGATGCATGAGACGAGGGCGGCGAGATTGCAATCTTGTGTCATTTGTCATTGTCAAGGCGACGCGTTCCGTACGCCCACGTCTGTACTGTTGACCGTCCCAAATTAGCTCTTTCTACAAGTATGTAAAGTCAGTCTTGACATGAGTACATTGGTTCCAAATAAATCCTATTGTAATAAATTTAAAAAGAAAGACCTTCTTTTTATTTGTGTTAATTAATACGTCTTGTATAATATGAATATCTCAATTATTCTAAAATTAGCCACGAATAAAATATATTAAGCACCTATAATTTATTTAATAAAGACAACTATTTCCGGCTGTATATGACCACTATAAAAAATCTCGTGGTGAAGTTCTGGTACGTACCTTTGTAAAGAAAAAAACTTGCACAGTTTCCCTTAAAACATATTTCTTAGAGCCGCCAAAGGTTTTCTAAGAAGCAACAGTGGCATCCGCATCCCATTACTATAAATCGCGTCACTGCTATCACCGCACAGGAAGGTATCGCTAAGAATTTTGTTTTAACCAAACACTCACAAATTCACTTCTATAGACCTAGTGTATTATTTTGGTTTTCACGCCTTTTTGTCTCACGAATTCCACGACGCGAAATATCCTTATCGCAGCATTCCTTTGTAGTCTAAAAAGAACACATACTCGCTGGTTTTTGTGTTCGCCTTTAATAGTATTTCTAAAACAGTTTTAATTTATTGTTTGGCTAATTTATAGTTCAAAGTGGTTTTCGATTCGATTATATATAATGGTACAAATATGTTATTAGTTAATTTTAAATTAAACATTCTGTCACTGGATGCGTATGGTCACAGGATTTTGCTCTAATTCATGTTATGTGTGTTAGATTAAATAATTTAGCATTAACTATAAGACAGAACAATAGTACACTTTTCAATGTTAATGAGTAGCGCACGACCTAAGCGGCCAAATGCAGCGAAGGCTGCCGGGCGGTCCAGAACACACCGATAACGCCCATAATGTACTGCGAGTGTGCGTGGGCGCGGAATCTCAATGGATCCTCTTCATTCACAACACTAACTCCGCATTAAAAGCTGCTTTACTTTTTTCAACACCCTAATCTTTTCTCTTATCTTTCGATCCTGACTCGGGTCCTTCTCCATTTCATTCAGGCGCAGGTCGTTTGGACAACCTGTTTGACTTCTTTTTTCATTCACGCCGCGCCGTACAAACTTTAGATGACCGCGGCCGAGGTCGAATTTTTATTTTTTTTTACATTTTGGTTTTCCGGTCCAAACGATTGGTTAATAAATTCTCAGATAATGAGACTGAACGTTTCGTCACCTCATCTCGATTGGTTTGGATTTTTTCTTTTTGGGTTTATATGTGTGAACGCGGCGGCGGGCTCGCACCGCTGACATCGCGATAGAATCAGAACAGCTATCAGAATGGACCTTGTTTTTTATTAATTTAAATACCGCTATTCCTTTAGTTAGATGGATATTTTATTGTTTAAAATAAAACCGAAATAATTCGGCAGTTAAGTTGAATACCAGAAGGAATATATTTTAATTTAATGTTGTGTTCTTTTGTTGCAGGTAAAGCTCGTGAAACCTGGGTCGCTGCTCTACCCGTTAGCTACAAGGGACTGTCAGATATCACAGTGGCACAGTGTTTCAGCTCTAATATTAAATCAATGCAACAATAGTCACAATAGGGCTCCGGCTGTTTAGCCTCTAGACCCTCTGTCAAATGTCATAATTTGATACGACTTACTTTTGTTCGTACAACACATACCTAGTGTAATTTTTTATTCCTAATGTATAATGCACAGACATACCTTTTTTAAGTATGTGTGTTTTATTTGATGTGCTTACATGGCAATAATCAATAGGTTGCCAGTGTTGCCACATACCTAATACCTACTTATCGAATGAAACATTGTATGAAATCAACGTTGCTCAGTATTTTTATAGAATTAAGAATATTATGGATATAATATCCAAGTTATTTATAGATACACAGAAAGCGCAATTACGTGTAATAAAAATTTAACTAGCCTCTGTTGGTTTTAGTGAATTGTAAAATTGTCATTTCCAGTTATGGAAAATTTGTCATAAGAAATATTAAATATATCATTATTATGTTTTCGCTAAGTTCTTCCAAACATGTTTTAATATATTTTTTATATAATTTGAAGCTATAAGTTTAATATACACACAGGTGCCAGACTTAACGTGGATTAGATATAAGTAATTGTACATTGAGAGAGCAGACGATGATAGATAGTTAGGTTTGGTATCACCCTTCTACACAATCTATTGTTTAATTTTGTTAATAACTAAACAAAAGCATTGACAGATGTTGATTGGATTATTGTTGTTATCCTTGTAAATATAAAGTTTTGTAGATTTTCTATTTAAGTTGATCAATATGTGTACAAAGTAATTATTTATGATTTCATTATGTTCGATGTTGTTGGCGATTAATTCGATGATAATCATTATAAATATTGTTTATTAAAAGTATTATTAGTACTTGTATATAAATATTATGAATATTTTTTAAATCGGTTACAACTCTATTTCAGTTTTAATGTACCTACCTACAATTTAAAAGCAATAATTAAGTATGCAATTTTATGTTTGTAAGCCTCAATTAAGTATAAAATATTCCAATGCGTATCTAATTGTTAAAATGTAAATTTTGATATGAATATGTACATCATCTTGAGTTGTCAACGCAGTCCAAGTAAATATTATAAGTTATCTTTAAAATGTGACAAATAAATACCTAGGCAATGGCAATAAATGCCTCGTATTTCAAATTTTACAAAACTCTGTCTTTAAATTATATAAATAGTTCTATTGGTTACTAATGTAAGCAATAGAATTAGTTATATAATTTAAAGACTATTTAAATGATTTTAGTGTTATTACACTGGAGATTTGTTTCTTATATGAATAAATACTTCAATATTTTCTTATGAACGCAACATAAACATACATCGAGCAGTTATTATAATAATATAGTGTAATGATACTTTTTGCAGTAACTACGAGTGTAATTTTTATTTTGGGTCACAACAATACGAGTAATAGTAAAGTTATGAATAAAAAAAAAAATCTCGCGCAAATCGATAAATTAATGTGACCAAATCGAATACATTCGCTTAATATTAAATGTTCTATATAGATATTTATAGAATATATATACCCTATTAAATATTATTACGACTAAAATTATGTAACGATTGTAATTAAATCTTTATTTCAACGCTGTATGTTTATTTTTACACTATCCTGCATGTTCTATTCCTACCTATGCCATTTGTAGTTAAAATTATTTGCGTAGTTTAAAAACTTTAAAATACGCTTGATAATCCTGTATATTTTTTAAAACTATTGCAATATCATCGGTCCTTATTATTTGTGCAAAGTTTTAGATCATGAATCCCGACAATTTTGTAAATGGATGAAAATCACTTTCAATGATACATGGATTAATAAATTAATATATATTTACGAGCAAAGCTCTTTCTCTCTTTCTCTCCAGCCCATTAGCGTGCCACTATTGGGCACGGGCCTTCTCACACTTTGAGAGGGATTATCTGCTACACCGTGCTAACCAGACCTGATGCCATAGAATTTGTTTTCGAGTTTTCCGTCTCTTATAGAGGATAATAATAGTATCTATATACTATATCCCTTAGCTGGCTGTTGCAGCACTTTATAAAGGAAATGGGGTGGTGACACTTGTATTCTTAGTCATCACGCGGACAATGGACGAGCGAAGCTAGTACGAATTAATAATGAAGAAAAATTTATTATTTCCATTAGTCCTCTCTAAAAGAAAACAATCTAGTCTTGCATCTCTTTTTAAGAATACCATCTCTACTACTTTGCCTGTTTTGAATTCAAATTATAAGTAAATTTGTTAGTACGAAAACTACATTTAGTGGTAATAAAAAAGTTAAGAGAAACAAAAACTAAAAAGGTTTCTACCTGCTTACCTTTACATTACCTACGTAAATTATCAACGTCATTAAAAAGCTCATGATCCTAAACATTTTCCATTGATTCTAATAATTAATCCTTAGTTAAACCAAAGTGCTTCTGTTTAACCCTTTCGCTTAATCTGCACGTAATTAGAACTTAATTAAAAAAGAGTCTATTACAAAAGTTCTAATTGTAACTAACATTCAATGAATTTGAGAAAAAGTGGATGCCTATAACGAAGCGTTAAAAGTTGTTCTAAATGGGTGTCCATTATAACATTTAGGGATTTAGGGACTTTTAAACTTTTTTAAATGTTACAAAAATGTTACCTTTCAATTTAGAACATTAATATTAATTGATAACAATAGTTTCCTTAAAGCTAATAAACATGTACAGTCGCGGTCATTGTCGCTTCTCACCTCATGTGTGATTTTCGCTTAGCAACTTTTCGTAATAATAGGAGAGGATTGTTTAATTCTAGTAATGTTTTTAAAAAAGATTTTAGGAATGTGTCCACCACTGTACAGATATTATAAAAATGTTTAGCTGTTTTGATAGTGATATTAAAACTTTTTTTATTGCTCGCTATATAAAATAAATAATTATTACAGCATAAAAGACAAAAGTATGTCATTAATACTTATAAGATTTTAATCATAGGTCTGTAAGTATGATGAATATTTAAAAAAAATAATTATTTGATACTATCAATTAATAAAAAAGACAATTACGCTGTAGATATTTGTATATGCAAAGTGTTTCAACTAACGGGCAAGGGATTAGAGCATAACCATTTACTAAACCCTCTTATTGAGCTCGGTGAGTCAGCCCTTAGGGAGAGTCCTACCGAGTAAATAATAGAGAGTAACTGTATCTAGTGTTTGTGAGTAAAGCTAGAAAATCTATATAAAATATTATAGAAACACATAGATTATTCGTAAATAATTATCTATACTTATATAGTCATTATTATAAAGCTAAAGAATTTGTTTGTTAGTTTGTTTGTTTGAACGTGCTCATCTCAGGAACCAATGGTCCGATTAGAAAAATTCTTTCAGTGTTGGATAGTACATTTATCGAGTAAGACTTAACACTACCATTCTACGCGTACCTATGAAGTCGAGGGCAATAGCTGGTGTTTAATAAACATGGAGATCATCTTCCCATAGGCTATACAAACTATACATCCACCATGAGAAAACATACCTGGGTGGTGAAGAATAAAAATGCAAGTATTGCCGCACCATTTCTTTCCATGAGTACTATAAAAGAAGAACTAAGGAAGATTAAAAACAAATAACAGCTAATTTGAGAGACGAAAACCTCGAAAGTTAATCCTATGACAACTTACTAGACCAAAAAGCCTCTCAAAGTGAAGTCCCGCACTCTATAGTGGACCATTTGTGGGTAGGTATAGAAGATGAGGATATAAAACAAGCATACAAAACTAAATCAATGAAACAATCAAAATCCTATTCGTAGATATTGTAGGTCATAAAATGAACATTTAGCAACAAACAAAACGCACCGATTGCTTTACTTAATCAAATCCATTGGTATTACAATTGAATCCGCAATAAAACCGCCAATGCTAATAAAATGGTCATAAACATTGACAATACAAATAGCGACTAATAACCTACGGAACCAATCTGAGCGTACAAATGTGATAACAATATATTTTATACGCACCTTTATACAGATATGTTGTAGATGATTGCTGCAATGAAATTGTTTGCACATCATACTTTTAATTAAACATAATGTCAGCCCATTTCGAGATATACCAAGTATTTACTCAAGAATTTTTATGTATCTGAAACAACAATGCTGTCTTGGTGTTGCCATAAACTGCAAATCGTAAGTAAATCTGTGGTAAGTACTTTAAAATATTTCTATTATACTTAAAGCTCAACTGTAATAGACTACTAAAAACCTAAGATGGACTCGCGTATGACTCATTCCTAGCCATTATCATTAAGGGCCTACATCAATATTATCGTATATCATCGCCGACACGTACATATTAACACAGCCAGTAGGCACAGAAAATGAAGAATTAGGGATACTTTTCCTATTTACTCAAAATCTACTAAATATATTTTAATTCTGATTTACGTGTTTCTATATATAATAGTTACTTATGTTTTTAAAGTTATTTCATTAGTTAATACGCGATAATAGACCGACAAATGAAAAAAATAAAAAATTAGAGAGGTTGTTTCGCTAAGATTTTCTATCGAGAAAACTTTTTTCAATCGTGTTTCTGAGTTTATGCGATCCTAGATCATATATTGAAAAAACATATACTTAAAAATTAGAGCTCTAGCCATTCAATCTAAAGTAACAATGAAAACTTCGTACGTAGAAAAATGCACGAAGCTATTTTGGTATCGTCTTAACTTCATGCTGCAACATACATCGACAAAAAAACGTCATCAAGATACGCAAATAATGTTTGTTGTATGAGAGCTGAAAAAGATAATAATTTGGTACACTCTGAGACTCTTTTTTTATTTGTTGTGTTCGAGTGAGCCAAATAAATGCAGACAGAAATATGAATAGACCAGGGGACGATTACGCAGGGAAACACAGTCAACACGACCTTTAAAGTAAATACAATTGCTAAAATTATACAAAACATTCTAAAAACTAGTAACTACTGAATAACCAGTAACAATAAAATTAATTTGTTTGACAAGTGAAAGCCTATTTTGCCATATAATGTATGATTATATTATGTAAACAATGACGGCATTGACCATTATATTAAAATGATTGGCTATGAATGGTTGTTTAAAACTTAAAAACACGCTTTGCATTGTTATCGGCACTAAATGTTTGTAAAATTTCAGATCAATCAGAGTAATGCAAAAGGGTAAATATTATTTTCAGAGATTCCTATAGATAGATTGACAGATAAATACCAACAAAGTTAATAAAAGCTTAACGGTTTATTGTAATAGATTAATGGAAAACCATCGTGGTTTTAACTGCAAGTGGAGTGGAAGCACTGAGAACTAAAATAAGGACATTTGGATAAGGTTTAACGAGCTGTCAGAAAATTGCAACAGATGGCATCATAGTTCTAGTTGACATTATTAGAAATAAACGTATCTGTAAAAGTTTGCAATAGCAAAATATACGAGAAGTTTCCAAAATTTTTGTGTAACAAATAAGTACAAGTTGGACTCGCAAACGAAGGGTTGCCGTAATATTATTATCATAATAATATTCGTTATACCGACCCCAAATAACGGTTAAAGGCAAGAGAATGATGATGATGAGAATCTTTTGTCGTAGCATCGTCTGATATAAACAAACTGTAAAATTTTTTAGCTCTTTAGCTATCAACATTCCAAAGATATGACAAACGGACGGACAGAAGAACAGCCGTGTGGACAGTCAGGCTTGGTTGTGATTTTACCGTTTAATTATATCGAAGTCCCTAGGAATGTTTTTTGAAAATCAGAAATAATTATATATATTTTTAATTAATAAAATGAACAATTTATATTGTGTTTCTATATTGGATGAATAAGGAATTATATAGCACAGCCCATCCTCAGTAAACAATTTAAAACTATGTTTATTAATCTTTTAAATATTAATTTCATAATATTAACCTGTTTACTTCGGGTACTTCATAAATATTATAATATTGTCTGAGGTTAACCCGGGTCGGGCTACACCCAGTTTACGGACTGGGGTCAAATTTGATCGTCAACCGGGTGGCGGTCAGTTTGCAATGATTACCTTCGTTTATATAAATATCAATTTAGATTACCGCAGAATTTTATTACCATGGTAAACTTAAATACTCTTCAATAACTTTTTAGTGGACTTATTCACGCTTGTGTTTATGTTTGTGTCTATTAATCGGAAAATTACAACATGAATTGAAACATTGGCGAATAAAATATGAATAAATATCAGTCACTGCGATCACAGTTTTAATTTTATATTATAAGCAAGGTATAGTTATGTTTTATTAGTTTTATTACTATTTTATTATTAAAAAATAATTTATTGTCCCGTTCTCCTACCTATAATGTAGGTAGATAATCTACACTTTAGTTAGACTTACTATGTCTTCGCTCAAAATTAATATTCTTAACTTAAGTTTTATAGACTCGATACGAATTTGAAATAGGGTCCGAGTGGTGACGGGCTAAGAATACAAGTGTCTCTACCCCATTTCTTTCTAGTGTGCTGTAAGAACCAGCTAAGGGACAGTATAAGTAGTAAACATTTATTTATTTTATTTATTTCATCATGCACAAATAGAGTGTACAAAGGCGGACTTAATGCCACTTTCTACCAGTCAACCTTAGGGTTGTACAGAGATTATGCAATGGTAGGTGCGTATTAATAAATACAAAAAAAAAACTTACTACACACACCTATACCGTTACATACACCTATACCTACAAATAGATACTACAAAAATACATATAAACATAATCATAAACATACATACATACATATACATAATATTATGGTATGGTACACGACGAAACAGTATAGCGATTATACCGACAAGTCAAAGTAGAATTATTGATGAACTCGTTTCTTAAAAATATCCCGACTTTTGGCCTTCCTGATTTCGAGAGGGAGTGCGTTCCATAAGAGAATAAATTGTGATTGTACATTTACTGTGAGAGGTCCCTCCTAGAGTGAGTGAAAGTTCAGGAAGCCCGTACCAAGCAGTGAGACGTTAATATGCTGGAGAGGAAGGAGGAAGTATTTGAAATAAACATAATAGTTATTCCAGATTACCAACTGTAATTCAAAAAGAACATGCTTAAAAAGCAATGCACATGTTTAATAGCTATAACAATCGCAATTAAACTAATAAACCATTTAAAACAGGTGGGATCTGTCCACCTGTTTTGTATTGAGGGAATGAAATCTAATCACTTCAGATTTGAATGCAGAGCGGCAAATTTATTCATAACGTCGCATTTATCACCACGGGCCGTTGCGAGTAGTTTTTCGCATGTATGAGAAAATTGCCGAGGCAAAATTCTATCACGCCGCGATCTAAGGTCGGGGGGAGCCATTAGAATTTCGTGCACCTTGCCGAAACCAATAAATCAAAACTATTGCGTAATAATGCCTTTATATGCATGGATATCAAAGCGGACTTTCCATTTTATTTATTGCTACCAAACTGATTTTTATTATGAATTTATGAGCTATTTAGTGTTTTCTTTCTTCTTTTTTATAAGTATTTTGTTCTCTAATAAGACCAACATTGTAATAAAGACACAAGTTAGCTTACTAAGAACATTAAACTTGTGGGCTGAATGGTATAACCTATGGCATAATTTGTAATATTAAGGTGGCCCAGGTGCCTAGTGACATTTGATTAGATTGTGGTGCACTCGTCATGCATACGTAATAGAAAAGTTAATGTCGTATTTGTGATTCGATGCGGTGATAAGATAAGAAATAGGCGAATAGACTTGTCACATAGTTGTTGCGCTTCACCATCCAAGGCTGCATTTGGCTTCCATGCAGGGTGGAATGTAGTCAAGCACCAACATGTCTATTACCTATGAAAACCCCATGACCTGCAAGATTTAACTGAAAGCTGTGACTTAATTTAAAAGAATACGAGACCTTATTCTGCTAGTGAAGAAAACAAAGCATAGTGTTAGTACTATGCAAAGAAGCTTATGTAAAGAGATGCATTTATAGGCTAATATCATTCATAGTTCACAACAATACAAAGACACTCAATTTACGATCGTTAAATTTTAAGTTAAGAGAACATTATACACTTATAACAAGGGAAATAAAAACTATTTATTTGCTGTAGTTATCGTTATCTTCATCGTACAATCTCTGATATTTATCGTACGATTCTTTCAACTAATATTTACATGTAAAAACCATTCCGCGGACAACCAATACTAATAAATCCTAGTTCCTTGTGAGTCAAGATATATCTAATTATTTATTGTGACATAATGTGTTAGGTTAGACGTCATATTATTAACTAAAATAGCCATCAATAAATCACTATGACTTCGATAAATAGGTTTAGCCTACGGTTCACGCCGATAACAAACTAGTGGCTACCAGATGTGTACTGGGTGCATATCGTTGCATTGATCGCTCCCTCTCTACGACCGAGATGTGATCGTCGGCATTCCTCCAATCCAACATCAGAGATAACTGAAAACATTACGTTTAATAATTTATCTAAAGCAATTCGTCTGCGCTCAGCTCCTTGAGTCTTGTTTTCGATTTGCAGCGCTTGGTACCGTACGATACTCGTTCCGGGCGCCATGCCACTAGATAACACAAATATTAGTTCTATGTATTATTGATAAAATATATAAAGTAAATGAAATTCTTCACATTTTCGGATTCCATCAAAATTTATTAGGTAAAGCTGAAAAAACACAAATACAAAGCTTTGAATTCATAAAATATTCACTGTATTGAACATTTTGATTTTAATCATCAAAATAATACACTTACTTTCATAAAACATCTGTATAAAACACGAAATTATCAATTTAATTAAAACTCTGTACCATTTCTTTAGTTTTCTCAAAAACACAATGAAAACAATGTAAAATTGAAAGACTCATAATTGAGATAAGAATTAAACGCAACCAAAATCACATACCAGTAAAATGAAGTGATTCACTCATTAATATTTCCATTCAAATCAAATAGCTAACATCAGAATACTTTCACGGTACAATTGACGGATAATAGGTACGAAAATCAATGAAACATTCCTACACGCAATTTGAGGGATCGCGTTGAAGGAACTTTCGAGTTTAAATAAGTTCACTTCTCACCGTGATTATTGCATTTTCACGTAGACGACGCGAGAAATCGAATAATGAATATTCTAATAGTTAAACATAATAATATAGGTATTAAGACCTACTGCAAATAATAATTTTTTATTGCATACATTCTGGTACGTCAGATTTTTCATAGGAATAATTAAAACTCTGCATTTCTTACAAGGTCAGGTATGTGATTTTGTCACATACTAGGTACGTCATCAGACCCTGGATATAATATACTGTATAGGAGTAATGTGTAGGAACACGATGAATCAATTGTGTCGAAAATCGATTAAGATTATATTGTTTCAGGACCTTACAGCTTTTTAGAATGATATCATTGGTCTCATAAAATTGCAGAGTGACTCAACCCACTTAAGTAAGTTTCACAGAAATTGTATAATGTGAAATGGGTTCAATTTAGCAATAATAATAATTATAAATAAATAGCTGGCAAGTTCTGATAACAGACTTACATAGCCAGCCAAAGCAAAAATATAAAAAGCCTTGTAACAACACTAGCGTATCTAGTGGCAAGTATTAAATAAATAATAAATATTCATGGACATTTCACACAACGTCCTCTGGTCCCAAGCTAAGGTTATATGCTTGTGTTATGGGTACCAGAATACGGATATAATACATAAACTACTTTTCTTTTGTAAATACATACTTATAATATATAGTAAACACCCAGACGCAGTACCTACAAACATTTGTATGACAATTAAAAACATCACACAAATGATTGTCCTGACCAGGAATCAAACCCGCGACCTCGTGAACGGCATTCCGTCATATGAACCACTAGACCACGAGGCCCATCAGATATCATCATAATCATCGTCATATTATCTAATTAACGTATATATATAGCTTAACTACTTACATGAGGAAATGTGATAAGTTGTGTAGTTATTATTCATTGTCTGGACTAAAATGAAGACTTAAAGAAAAAATAACTTTGATGACAAGAAATTTTACTTGATGTTACTGTCGGATATCAAAGTTTAAGGTTCTAATGGAGACGATATTAAGAAAAATAAAAGCTGATTTAGTTTTCACATTAACAATATTGGACAAGACGATATAAAACAACATAAATCGGACCCCGCCGCGTGAACTGCAGACTTGCCGCATTCATGCGCCGAGAACATGAGCAAATACTTTATTGCTCTCACCGAAACATCCCTGGGAACACGTTGCGCGATCGATGAGTTACGGTACTGTGTGGCTGTCAATTTCGTGGTATAAAATTCCTCTTTGGATATAACAAAGGCAGCTGTCATCGTGTAGCTTGAAGGGCGGCCACATCCCTCGAGTCTAAGCCCCCACTGTCCGGCTGAGACACGCACGTCGTCCAAAACTCGCCTAATCCGCACCCACTTCGCACATAAACCTATCTAATTGTTAATAAAAGGAGGAATTTGGAAGCGTGCGGTTACATCACTTGGATGAACTCACTAATTGATTTTTACTGCCATTTGATTTATTGCGAGTTTATAAAGTTAATTGGTGCTTTATATTGTTTAGCCCTAATTATATGTACATAACTTGATTTTGCGATCATTATGGTTCCGTTAAGGAAGGCAATTTATTTAATTTTCGTGGAATAAAAAAAACTTCTTTAAGGGACAGTGACGAAAGTTCAATATACGCGATAAGAAAATTGATTTGTCATTTTGTATTCTAAAAATAGATCAGTGATTTCTAGTTAATTTTTTTATATTTACCTGAAGGGAATCATCCAATACCTACCTCAAATAGTGTCACACTAGTTAGCTATTCGGGATATGGGAAGAAGAACAAGACAAGAACTTTAGTAAATTGATGACCGAACTCAAGAGCTCTATATTGTATTGCTATTATAAGTATTACAGAAGCATTAAAATTATATCTCACGAATTTTTAAGAAAGCTAATCGCACCGAGAGTTACTTGAACTCTAACGAACATAGAGTTAAATTGCAGTTGGCATATAACATTAAAAGAGAGTAATTACTGCGAGTTTTTTACCAGGCGCTGTTCCATCAAGTCAGCCTATTGTACTCACTGTTAACAAAGTCAACGTGTTTGTCAATCATTCATTCAACAGTGTCTTCTGTTATAGCGTGAAGAAACTGGCATGAGCTGGAAGTTTACCATCTCTATCTATTAACAATTTTTTAGGAGATAGATATATGTTACTGATAACAATCTACCCGTAGTCGTAGATTGGTTATTAAAAATGGCCGTTAGCCATAGAAATGCTAATAAAATAAGACGATTTATTTGTTTATGACAAACAAAATCTGTAACACCTCATCTTATTTTGTGTTTATTCTAATCGTATGCAGCATATAAAAGCAATAAACAACCAAATACATTGTACTGTGTTCAACAGCGGGATGACACCAGAAAAATTCCATAACTTTATTCTATTTCGAACTCATCTTAATAACTTGGACAATATTTTTTGTGAAACATCTTATTTTCTAGTGAATAAGAATTTGTTAGGACTCCTTGAACGTGTACAACATAATGTTATTATAATTTATGTCATACTAAGCAGGTGAAGATATACGAGTGGGTCATTCGTTTTATTAAACATGTTTGCTAAGTCGATTTTGTTATTTTTTTGTCGCTCGTTCGTGGGCATCTATCACGCAGCGTGCGGGCGCTTTCTCGCGCAGCTCTTTATTACGGTACCAATGATTTCCGGAGGTCGAGCAGAACAACAACTCATAGTTCGTTCCTCTCGACTAAAGGACACAACTTGTGATACTAACATCTACATAACAACAGATTAACAGCTATTGTATTAATCATCAAATTAAAAAAAGCCAGTACTTAAAACGTATGTTAACAACATTTATTATTTTACAAAGCTGCTTAATCCTACAACAAATACATAATAATATACATTTTACAGAATTGCCAACAAAAGTTCTATAAAGATAACTCCGAAAGTAATACAATATTCTACAAATACAAAGACAAGTAAATAATGTAAAAATAACAGAAGAGTCGATTCCATTCCGAAAGATATAGATAATAATATATTGCGATATAATAAGAGAAACATTTGCGCAAAATGCGAACATCGGGGCCATCCATTATGCGATGTCGCCGACAGACCGACCACCTCTCGCAAAAGCACTTTGTATTAAGTCAACAAATTCAAAAACCATTCAAAGGACATTTGTTTCAATGAATAATAATCTGTAAACTCATTATTTTATACATACATGTATATAATTCCAATAACTGAGTAGTTTTGTGATTTCCTACTTTATCATAGTCGATAAAGTTATAGACAAATGCTTTAGGTATCTAAATGTTTAGGTATCGTGTTTATAATTAAATAAATCGGTCGAATACGAGTTGGACTTGCACACAAAGGGTTCGATACCATTATTATCAGAAAGAAAAAAAAAAGAAAGAAACAACGGGATAAGAGCAGAAAATTGATAAAGAAACACCTTGGTGAGAGACGGACGGCCGGAAACCGAAGCCTCAACTATAAGTTCCCGTTTAAGCCTTTGGCAATCTTTCCAATAAAAACTAAAACTTCGGGACGCGGCCAGGATACTTTCTTCAAATTAGTAATAATGTTCTCACCTAATATTTAATCTCTTTATTATATCTTTATTATTATTATATCTTCTCTATCAAACCCTATTGTACTATTAAGATTTATAAATTACTAGTCATTGCCCGCAACTTCGTACGCATGGAATTTACAATTCAAATACTCACAAATTATACAAAAAAAGCCATCCTCTGCTCTATCTATTAAAAAAAAAACCGTATCAAAATCCGTTGCGTTTGAAAGATATAAGCTCACATATGGACATACATACAAAAATAACGACTTTGTTTTATAATAAGTAAAGAAGTCGTTGCCAACAATTACAATTTGCAAAAATATTTTTACGCTATTACAATTTGTAATCAAGAACATAGAATAGGTACTCGTAAATACTCGGACAGAAAAAAAATATCGGTGCAGTTATGCGAGAATTGAACGCGGATGCATCGTCCATCTACAGAGTAAACGATTTTAATTTTCCTTTTGTCTTTATGGACCACGAAATGTTTTGTATAGTGGTACCCCGGGAGGCCATGGCTGAGACCCCCCGCCGCGGCTTCCTTCCTACATCGTCTCACTACAAAAACGCTTGTTATAAAAAGGAATGAGCAACAAAAACGCTTACGTCGGGTGACAAGTGGCCTTTGTTTATAATATTTGTTGATTTGTTTAACTTGTTTATGAACGTTTATAACACCTCATGACTCTGCTATTTTGCGGCTTATAGCGTGTGCTTAGACGCGTTGTGTAAATAGAACAACATGGTGGTAGGTAGGAATGAGGATTTCTTGAGTGTCATGACCTTTATCGTGGATTACAGCATTTTTAAAGCATAATGGTATTTGAAGGAGTTGCTTGATGTAGATAAGTGAAAAAGCCTTAACACGTTGTACGTGCAAGGCTTTTTTTGGAAGTTCTATGGATGGCGACAGCAATGGACTAACATACACAGGATTAACAATTAACATTCCAGAATGCACAAAATATGTGAGTATAATTTGTGCAGCACTTGCACTTGCTAACTTGCACTTTTTGTCTTAAAGAAAGTGTAAGTTATTTAGGATATCTATGTCATCCGGATTGAGAATAGACAAGTCTCTTGGGAATAAGTAAGAGTTCAATGGGTTCTTAGAAAACGCGAAAGCTTATGATGAATCTTGTAAAGGTAATGCGTGTACATACTAAATATTATAGACGCAGGTAGTATTCTAGGTAGGCAAAAACCTATTGACCTGTATAACTATTGACCGGCCTCGTCGGGCAGCGAAAGTGTAGGTACCGAACTGCCGATTGATTCTTACACAGGAAAAACTCAAATATTACCTATTATTATAGAACAAGTCTAATGTACTTACTTTAGGTATACGTAATAAAATAATTATGACATTGCATAATGTATCAAGCAGTACATATTTTATTCATTTTCGTTTTAGCCAAAAACGTAGTATCAACACTAAATACGAGTACCTACTAACATTGTTGGCTAGTTTCTAGGTTTCTTTGTCTCGTAAGTAAATCATTTTATTTATAATTTACACTTTACTGCAAAAATGCGGTGATGAAATTTGTATCATTAATCCATCACCACACACACCTACACGTTCACTGAGCAAAGAAACCAAATATTTCACATTTCATTCAGTTTGTAACTTACTCAATGAAAACATATTTTTTATAAGATGTCACCTCAATATAAAACAGTATCATTATCGAAATATCAATAAAGAATGTTAAATTTATCAAATATTCTGTATTTGGATGAAAACATACAACTTGACAACACGTGTAGTCGCTATCAACGTGGACGTATCGGACACCCCGGGGCGCGGGTCTGGCTTGGCTGCATTACTCACTCTGACCTAATGGGCGGAGATAAATCATGTGTATGTTGAAAAAAAAACATGCAAAACAAACCCAGAAACGGACCAATGTTGAATAAACAAAATTCATGGAAATAGGGACAAATCTAACAATACCATGTCCGGTGGTCCGCGGATTCATCGTGAGCTTTATACGCGAAATGGGAACATTGGTTAAAACCAATGTTATAAATGACGTCATAAATGACGTCATATCGTCCAGTTTTAACGTACAAACTTACGGTATATTTACTTATTTTAAAACAAATTCGTTATTTTTGTATGTATGCCCTATGTAATCATAAATCTTCAAAACTACGCAACGGATTTTAATGCAGTTTTTTTTATTCGATGTAATGTTTCAAGAGGATGGCTTTTTTGTATAATTTGTTAAGGTTTTGTTTCTAAATTTCCTGCATACGAAGTTGCTAGTATTTAAATATTTTGTAGCTGTAACGATATTATTTTTAACTAACTCGTTAATTGCATAATTATAATGGAAATAAAGGATTCAAACACAGATCTAAAAATACTTTGGTCCTAAAATACATTCCCTTAACGTTTGTTAAGAAAAAAACCTTTCTTAGGTTCTTTTACATTAAAATATGTATAAAATACTTTGATCGAGTTGGGCTAGAAATTCTAAAATGAGTTGCAAAACTTACACAAATAACAAAATTACAATCACATCACTGTATCTTGATACTTTTTCTTAGACGTGCATGGTCAAGTTTTATAATAAATAAAAGTAGGAATGACTTTACGTTCGACTCGATTTAGAACCAAGATTATATTCAAGAGGCTGGTGTTTAAATTAGCCAAACATTAAATAAATCTTTTTTACATTCATAGCGAATATTAAATAAAGCTAAGCAATGCAAACGAGCGATAAGAAATTGTTGCATCAAATAATAAAGATATGAAAACCCTCTAAAATTAAACGATAAAGCGATTATATGAAAAGTGCACCAAATTAAACTCTCCCACCCGAAACGTTCGTTGAATAAAG
Organism: Orgyia antiqua; assembly: GCA_916999025.1. Taxonomy (NCBI): domain Eukaryota; kingdom Metazoa; phylum Arthropoda; class Insecta; order Lepidoptera; family Erebidae; genus Orgyia; species Orgyia antiqua. Next base: position 13,325,485 of record OU779863.1, on the reverse strand, counting down.
AAAGACATTATGTTGGACCCCAAATAGGAACAATTCATAAAACTGAGCGAGCCCTTTGATATGAAAATACAGCTAATCCCAGGCACGCGCTCCAAGCTCCGGGAGGTGACCTACGTTTATTTGTTGTCTCATGTTGTTATTTATTTATCATAACTCTATTCTTTTTATTAATTCCATCTAAATTTATCAGCACAAATTTTGCAAACCATTTTAAGTCATATCACCTTTATTTTTGGCTAGTATTTTTTTTTTGTGGTACATATCTGAAGCTAGATCCATTAACTGCTATCGTAACTCAACTGGGATCCCAGCCAAAAATTCCGCTATATCAAAGGTCACCTTAAACAAACAGACAGACGAACGCTTTTTAATCACTATTTTGGTGATAGCATCTTGCAAATATTGATGTACCTACCTATTTATATTTAAGCCCTGATATTTTTAGGCATTCCATCCATCCATCCTATACAAACACACATTTCAATAACAATCATCATCATCATCACGCCTTTTCCCCATCTGCTAAGAATAACACACATCATATTAAGAAATTACCTATTATGCCAGCTTAGAGCTTTGGTATCTCTATACTTATATAAACTTAATACATTAGATAAGCACACGTTCATGAACTTCATAATGAACTAAGAAATCGAACGAACTGAAGAATATTACTTTATTTCAAAGATAGAACTAATACATTAGAAAAGTAGTTCCCAGTTAGAACTTATGTGAAGTATTGATATTATATAATATTCTCTTATGCTTTACCCGATAAGAAATATGTGATTGTATTTATCATACAGACATCTTTACTCTGGGTATTTTCTATTACAATTATGATGAAGTGAGAATTAAGTAAAGTTGTACACAATATGCTACTTACATTTCCTGTGAAGGAACCTTGGTTTTGAGGCATATTCACTTTGGATATGCAACAAACTCAAAGATTAATATTAAGTTATAAACAAAATAATAACTTTGAAATCCAAAATTGTTTAATTTTAAGTACCTACTGTTATATTGTTAAAATGTACAATAAAGAGTATTCTATTCTATTTCATTGTAAAATAACGTGGTGTAAGTAAAAGTTAATAACTTATACACTTTATCAATCCTTATATAATTAACTATTTCAGATCAATCCGACTAACTAAAGTAGGTAAAAATCACTTTCAAATATTTCGAAATACAAATATATAGATTAAAACTAAAGTAATATAAGCGTGTTATAATATTTAAAAGTTAATTAACAAATAGAATGATACAAAGTATATCAATCGGTCATCCATGATACAATAATCAAAGGGTGTGCTCCCACCCTTAGATTGAATTGTCTGACTGCAAACGAGAATAAACAAATATTTATTTACAACCCTAATATTGAATATAGACTATATTTTGCAGCCAGTCTAGGGATTTGAAAAATACTGAGACTTTCGAATCCCTAAGGTTACCCACTCGATACGAAGCTTTGCCTAGCTACTCAGCTCACTATTATTTTCTATCATTTTAGAAACTTACTTTTGACATAATGATAAAAGCAATAATCTTTACTTCTTAGAAAACAAAGTCGTAATTTTTGTATGAATGTCCCTATGTGAGCTTATATCTTCAGAAATCCGCAACGGAGCTTGATGCGTTTTTTTTTAATATATAGAATGGTTCAAGAGGATGGCGTTTTTCGCATAATTTATTGGGGTTTACTGTATATTGGATGAGATATGATTAAATTTGCCGAAAATTCGGGCGCGCGCGACATATAAATGAAAACGCTGCCTTATCTATGTGAGGTACAACAAACTAATGTATGGAGGAATTGTTTGTTACCTATAGTTCTTCAAAAAAGTCCGCGAGGGCATATGTCTATCTTTTAAGGGAAGCCCGTTGTACCCATAATAATGTCAAAAAAAATATTAAATTCAATGTGTTTTCAAAAGCTATTTATGTGTATATAGTAATATTTTTTATCGAATTAACTAGCTTAGTTAGCTTACGCCATTAATATAGATTATAACTGCTCTTTACAGCATGCAATTTAAATGAATATCTTAGGAGATATGACGAAAAAAGAATTACGCGCTATAAAATATAATACTTAAACGGTTGGCTGAGCAACGCGAACGTTTGCTCGGTCTTCTATCCATGCTGAAACGTTTGGATATGTTAGGATGTTTATTGTGCTTTTACGTAAAGACTACTGGATGGATTTTCATAAAACTTTCCAATGAAAAATGGAATAGAAAATGAACTTATTTTTATCCTTTTTACCGCGGGTAACACCGCGGGGCGCAGCTAGTAATTAATAAACGCGTTATTTGACATAATTGTACTTAAAGTACAGAAAAAGTATAGGCGCAACGGAACTTTAAGAGTTATGAATTTATGTAAAATAGATAGAGCTTTTCCAGATTTTCCGTGTGATGACGGATTAAGAATACATTTATCACGACCCCATCTCCTCCCAAGGTTGCTGTAAAAGTCAGCTAAGGGATATTGCACACAGATAATATCCTCTGTGAGAGACGGAAAACTTGAAAATAAACCCTGTGCCAAAACGCCTGGTCAGCGCGGCACAGTAGACCATAATCCCTACAAAGTGGAGGAGGCTCGTGCCCAACAGTGGGACGCAAATGGGCTGGAGAGGAGAGGAGATAGAGCTAAGCTATATATCTATATGTACAGGGATAACATTCTCTGTAAGAGATAGAAAACTTAATGAACTTCACCGCATAGTAGACCATAATTCCTCTCAGAGTGTAAAAGGCCCATGTCCAATAGTGGGACGTTAACGGGTTGGACAGAGAGGTAGTAATTAAGCTGGTTGCACTTCTAATTATTTTCCAAATAAGTTTACATTTAGTTCCTGAATTAATTTTCATTTTTTTTAAGTTAAATTTTAATCTTAATACTCTAAGCGTGAAAATAAAATCTCTGAAATATTAATACAAATTATGTACAAATTAATCTAGAGTCTTCATTAATTTATGAATTTTTGCAATTAACTTGCTATGCTTTTACTAAATAAACTAAATTATAGTGGAAAAAATGATAACCATGAGCGGGACTTGAACCCACGACCTCGGAATACCGTTCCGTTGCTCTCCCATCTGAGCTATCATGGTTCCCGCATATGTTTACCAAATCTTCCACTACAACCTTCTCAATGTGAGTTAAACATCGTGCGATGTTTTGTGTACAACGCCATCTATTGAGCGGTTTGCACCAACTCGATCAATCGATCACTTAGTGTTCTTTACAGAACACAATTGGACCGAAATAATTATATATATTTTATTTAGTAAAAGCATAGCAAGTTAATTGCAAAAATTCATAAATTAATGTAGAAATACATGTACAGTCATTATTTCGGTCCAATTGTGTTCTGTAAAGAACACTAAGTGATCGATTGATCGAGTTGGTGCAAACCGCTCAATAGATGGCGTTGTACACAAAACATCGCACGATGTTTAACTCACATTGAGAAGGTTGTAGTGGAAGATTTGGTAAACATATGCGGGAACCATGATAGCTCAGATGGGAGAGCAACGGAACGGTATTCCGAGGTCGTGGGTTCAAGTCCCGCTCATGGTTATCATTTTTTCCACTATAATTTAGTTTATTTAATCTAGAGTCTTGATAAAATAAATTCATAATATCGTTTAAATTTTGCAAGCTTCAAAACAGGTATGTCAATGGGAAGATAAGACCTATTTTATGGGCTTAACCAGATTTTCTTCTATCACAGGAGATACTATATCTATACTAATATTAAAAAGCTGAAGAGTTTGTTTGTTTGTTTGAACGTGCTAATCTCAGGACCCGCTAGACTTATTTGAAAATCTATTTCAGTGTTTGATAGTACATTTATTGAGGAAGGTTATAGGCTATTAACATCACGTTGCGATCAATAGGAGCGACGCAGTAGTGAAAAATGTCGCAATAACGGGCAAAATTATCTATATTCAACGCGTACGAAGTCGCGGGCAACAGCTAGTACTTAGTAAATATTTTCCTTAGCTACCTTGTTCAAGGAGATAATTTAAATGGATTAGTAACGTTGTTATATTTAGATAATACATAACTATATAAATTAACTATAAATTATTGCAATTTACCACAAATTAATATTGATACAAACCAACGCATTGGTTAATACAATAATCATCATTAATTCTCATAATGAGAGTTGAAACTACATGGGGCGTTCATGTCCGACCTAGTAAACATGACGTGGAGCCAACTATCTCACCACGATCAATGATGTATCGATATGACGTAAACTTCATTAGACATTATATCGAATAGAATATCGATTATAATATGTATTTTAGTGATCTACTATTTATTCACGGGCCAGACAATTTGAATATAATAACATGTAGGTCTATCCGTATTTTGACCATAACGTAATAATATTAGCTTAGATTAGGACTAGAGGTCATTTTGTGTAATGTCCATGACTATTTATTTAAAAAAAATCATTGTCTTGTGTGTTACGGGTACCAGAATATAAAGTGACAAAAAACAGTAGGTACACTTGCTTAAATAAATCGTAATTACCTAAGTATATTAAGCTGTTTTTGTAAATATCTATGCTAATATTCTATAGCTAAAGAGTTTGTTTTTTGTTTTTTTTTTGTTTGAACGCGCCAATGTCAGGAAATGTTGCCCCGATTTGTAAAACTCCTTCAGTGTTGGAGACTCCGTTTATCGAGGAAGGCTATAGGCTATATTATAACATCACGCTGCGACTAATACGAGCGAAGGAACAGTAATAAAAATTTGCAAAAACGGGGATACTTTTTAAAAAAATTGTATAGTTAAAAAGATTTGCAGAATCTAAATATCCAACATATAATCAAGTTAATAATTCTTATTTTAAAGTAAACCACAGCTCTTCATCTTTTGGTATCTAGAAAGTAGATTGAAAAATCAACAAAAAGAGATCAACTGTAATTTTATAACTTAATATTTTTATAACGTAAAATATTTCAAATAGTTTACATATTTAAAAACACTGAATTCTTGCAAACACAATCAAATTACACATAACCAATTTTCTATAAAAATTGGACGCCGATCATCGAAGCGCCTGCTTATTTTTACAGGCAACGTAGAACTTGGTTGAATGTCACAATATTTTAACAGGAGTTATATACTTAATTCATTTTTTATTAAAACATCTACTATAATCGTTAATAATTACATGTGTTAATTATTTAATTATGCTAAAATGTGTAATGTATTTTTGTTTAGATACTACATAGACGTCTGCTAATTGTATCGAAAAGAGCAACTTACAGTAAGGCAATGATGATGTCATTCTTTACTTTTGTTTCCATATTCTTATCGTATATAAATTTGGCATAAGATGCAAAATAAACAAAAAAGACACTAATTCTTTGTGTACCATTATAATATTCGTCCACAAGTTAACAAAAACAAAACACCAACATGTTTTGAATGCCTCGATGGCACACACATAAGTTCGCGTATGCACGAAATCGCGAATTCGCGTTGAGTTTCTCTATTAGGGCGAGCAAAACTTTTGATTAGACTAATGATTAAAAGTTTAACAAATTTGTAATCTATAAATCCCAAGTATTCCATATAAAGGATTTTAATGTCAGATTCAGAAGAAAGTCAGAATAATAATATTTGAATCTTTAATTAATGAATACCATTGACTACATAGAGATACCTAAGTATCTAAAACATTGTGATATTATAACTGTACAACATATAAAATACTAAGTACTTGTTATTTACAATTCATCTATTTATCTGTAGAAAATATTTGACTACTAGCGCTATGGGTATTATTGACATTATTAAAACCAGGTTATACACAATACCGATTATAATATTTATGTGGGGAACGGCCAGCAAAACTGTTTAGTCCAATAATAATTATTTTCTCTCGCTGTGTCATCCCATACATCTTTACTGGCAATATTTTATCACCGACCCTCATTTCACAGAATCCAACCATATTATGGCATACAACACTCAGACATGTAAGCAAACATCTTAATGTTTACTAATGAAACATTTCTAAATACATTGATTGATGATGTTGGCTCGCACAGTTTTGTGTAGGCTTGTATTATTCTATTCATAAGTCGCTCTGCGGGATGCAGAATGTCAGTGCGCGTTGGTGGCTTCACTATTGTTCGCTGTAGATAGTATGCAATTCGGCAAATATTCCCGTGCTATTTTTTCACCTTTTTTTCTTTCAAGTGGGTCATTTAAATTTCATGCGTATTTTAACAAGATAGACGTCGTTGATAGGTTTCCATTAGCAATAAATGATTAAGAGGTCGGGTGTTGAACTGACGTTGGTTTCTACGTGCGAGGGTGAATGTCTCAAGGGAATTTGCAGAGCTTCTGACACCAGAGTGTGGTACTGTGCTTGCAATTAACTCCTCTATATGCCATTATCTTGGCATTAAGGATAGAGTGGCGTATCACCGCCCTTCGCAATGTCTAACTTCCAGCTACGACTCTGTGTCAATACTTTTTTTGTATAAATAACAGTTACATACATTTTACTGAGTATTAAAATGTTTTTTTGAGTACAAAATAATTTTGATAAACCTATTTTCTAAAGATTTCCGTCTTTTGAAGATGTAAGCACAGCCCTCGATATATGTTTAAATATCTTCATAAAAACTGCCTAAATGGTTCATTAGCTATTATTCAAAGTGTGATGGCCTTGATAGACAAAATAAATATCCGCGGATATTTCACACAATGTCTTCTGGCCCCAAGCTAAGCTTATTTGCTTGTTTTAGGGGTACCTACCAGAATACGGATCTATCGATCCATCAATTAGCATCTTCTTATGCAATCCTGCACAGTTTCTGGGACAGTTGTTATCCGTTCTTTTTACATTTTTCAGCTCAGTTCTTCACTTCATCTTTCTATACAAGCAATGCAACATTACTATGTAAGAAATATGCACAGATAGATGTAGTTAATTTGAAACAGCTAAAAGAACTGCAGCACTTTTTAAATTCCAGTTTCGATATAGTTCTCCGACGATAGTCAGTAATATCTTATGAAACCAGTAACAGCTTTTATTTCAAAGAACTTCATTCATTTGTATATTGCAAACATATTATAATCTTCATCTATTCTTATAAAAGAAATTCGCCTTAGTTACACCTCTTAAGGTGTAAATTAGTCACCTTGGCAGTAAATTAGTGGATAATTAACTGATAACCAGAACATAGAATATTTTAAAAATTATTAGATTTATTTTACGAATTCTTTGTATAAGGATTTGAAAACTCTTTGTCCCATACAAAATGTTTTCAGGTTTCATAACTGTCAGTTTGATTTCGTTAAAATTCGCAGTCAACAACTACTATTAAATAGATATAAATATTAAATGAGAAATCTTATGATAAAGTAAAGTGATATTTCATCAAAATATCACAATTGCATTTGTAGAGAACAAAATCCCGAAACGTCAACGGTTGTGATTGCCAATATAAAAGTTAATCATGATAGTGAGTCAGGGTGGGCCGGGTGTCGAGATATCATTGTCCCAGGTTAGAGCCGACCACCCCCCGCATGGATTCGTTGCTTATTTAATGCAACGATGCACACGTAAACATCTAAATAACTTTTGTGTGACACTTCTCCCCTACCCTCTAATTTTACTAAGTAGCCGTATCTTTACAAATGTATTGGGGAAGAAACATTCAAACCAAATGTGTTTTAGAAGCAGATTTGTTATCTCATCTCAATTATTTCAATCTACAAAAAATCTTAAGCATAATATGTGATTTTTTAAATTGCTTTCGTAAGTTGTTAACTTAATTGATGTTATGAAAGATAGATTATTGATATTATTTTTATTAACAGCTACCATACCTTTATTAACATAAAATAATTAAACAGAAAGAACTATTTATCTTTAATGATTTCATTGATTTAACGTACTTGTCCTATATATAAAATTCGCGTGTCACAGTGTTAGTTACCGTACTCCTCCGAACCGCCTTACCGATTTTTATGAAATTTTACATGCGTATTCAGTAGGTTTGAGAATCGGCAAACATCTATTTTTCAACATATATAAATTGTCTATCATGCTACAAGTTAGTCAAATACAATAGAGACTCTTTTGGTTTGGAGCACATTTCTTAGGATGTCTAAGAAAAGTGTAAAAATTTCGTTATTTGTACTTTCATGTGTTTACTTTTTACTATTTCCATTTCTTTAATTTCTTGATGAAAGCCCCTGTTTACCAAAATTTTAGCATCTTTTTGCATTACGTAGGTATACATCATTTTAGAAAAATATGACGCTTGCACACGTACAGGGTCTACTTTGATATATTTTGCTATCATAGACATGCATTACTGCAGATAGTGCATTAGTAGATAGAGTTAGCAAGAGTGCTAGTTCTATGATTGGCACAGCACGGCCGATAATACCCAGAATAGTGAGCCCAATGCACTCACCCCACTGCTACTGCCACTCTCCTGTCACAGCTTACGCAAACTGACTGACAGCCTTCCAATAATTCGTTACGAAAATGTGTTAATCGCGCGCACAACACTTTCACGGTTCGTAACACAGAATTAGATTAGCGTTGTAACAATTGGTACATCTGTAGTTGAAAGAGACTCGTCATATTTTGACAGGTATCGTCCGTACCCTTGTCTGCCCACATACACGTGTTAGCTAGTTCGGTCCGCGTGGACTAGCGTTCTACGTAACGTTCCATGTCACTCTTTTTTCCTTACAAAAGTCATGATTTCACGCGGCGCGAACATTCATCCGATTGTTGTAAATTTCGTTATCTTGTATTAGCTAGCGTGTGAGGTAATATTGAAAAAATAATACGTTTGGGATTTGACGGCTCCCCATGTGTGCACGGCAGCTTCCTTTTCACTGCAACGCTTCTATAAATGAAATGGGATGATAAATTTATTTAATGTATACAAATGTTTGGACATTTTTATTTTGCTGTCGTTTAGACGTAGGTAACATAATTTAGTTCACCATATGTTATGGTCGTTACAACGCTTTGAGTAGGAAGTGGAAAAAATGTTTTACGACTTGTGAAAGATGATGATAAGAAACCGGCTGTTTTTCGTGTGTCATCCCACTTACATCGCAAACTATCGTTTTTATGCATGTAAAATAAACGCGTAATAGATGAGCATATTATATGAACGTGTCATTTGAATTAACTCAATCATATCTTGCATGAATCTTAGTAACTATTTGTAAGTCAAGAAAGAATTCCTCCCAAATCGATTAAAAGCCGATTTATGTAAAATAAAAATTTGCTAGCTCATTAACGAGGGGTTTAATTCTGGGTTTCCGTCTAATTGATCTCTGGCCGGGGTAATTATTCACAGGGGTATATAAAGTAATTATTACTGGGTAGCCCTTTTTCCTTGTCGCTTAACCCCCTTTTCCCCCCACAGCTAATCACCGCCCGCGCCCGGTGTCAATGACGGCTCGCAACTGTGTCTTGGATCTGACAGGATTTTAATATATTTAGTTGTTGTATGTAAATGGAGACGCAGATGTCGCTTCGAGTGGTGGATAATACACATAACACCCCACATCGTTTGTAAATGGGAACAATTTCAACAATTTTTAAATAAAAGAACGTTATATATATGTCCTAAATATTTAACAAAAGAAACAATCCTCTTCAAAATATTATCAATAGGAGTACTTGGAGTACACGTAACAGCAAACAATTACAAACCATAAATTAGCGTTAACCTTAACTGCCTCAAAAAACCTACGAAGGATGAAAAGGAGATTTATACTTGTTAAGGCGAAGTTGTTCGTCTTCATAAGGCTTGACGTTTCATTTCTGTCTAGGCAGACCGACAAGTGCTAACCCTCTTTCGCGCCTGTCCCCCGCGTCTCAACCCTCCGTCTCGAAGGGCGCCCCTTGTTATGCATAAAATTTTGTCTTATTACATCCAACTTTGCTATTATATTTGACGAGACGGAGTTCGCAAGTTATTTTGTTATTAAAATTTTTGGCCGAAGATGGTGGCGAGATGAATCTCGCTCGAATGTAAATACGAATGCTTAAATTATTATTAAGTAAGAACTTATTTGATTTAACAAACCTTACGATCTGGAGATTATTGATGGAAATTTCTTCCAAGTTTAACAGAATATTGACGGTTATGCTAACACTTAAACATGTTTTATTTTATTTTACTTTTTTCGTACTTAGAGCTATTTGCCGGTTGGGATTGCTGGAGCATTTTCGTTACTCTGTATGCAATTTATTTTCATAAAATATACGACAACTTTCTCTGTTTAATATATTTAAGTAGGTTTTTAACATAAAGTAATAATATGTGTGTTTGAATATAATAATGGCATAATTATTTTATTATAATGTGTTTATTTACTTACTGCATTATATGCATGTATTAACTGTGTAATATTATAATTATTTTTTTTATCCTTTTTAGCTTTCAAATTGTTCTGTGTCTTAGTTACGTATTTTGGTTATATGCAAAGTGCTAGATGTGAACAGTTAAATTACTCTCAGCGTGAATCGTGAAAGAAACTAACTTTAGAAATAGTTAGAGAGTTGCTCTAAGTACGACCAACTCTTTTTGATAACCACATGACATTAAATTAAATATAGTCATGAACACTTTTGTTAAGCAACCTAGCACCGGCGTGTAGAGAATTCGACGAGCTTTTATACATATGCTTAGGTCATATGCGTCCTGCTTGTTCTTAGGCCGTCTCTCTGACTATAATAGTTACTGATGATAGTTAAATCCATAGGTTAATTCATAATCGAATAGTTTATACGAAGTTTTTTAGTATTTATTTATATTCACCTTTTCAAGAATGTAATTTCTAATAATTGTTCTATTTTTTATTGCAGCCATTATGTTCTTTTCATTGCATTTTGACCTAAGAGTGAAGAGCTAGAATTAACAAATTAGGTAGTGTCACCAGTTTTTGGCATAAGGCAGTGGTAAAAGCATGTTAGTATTTATTGGGCAAACTTTGTTTTGTCCTATAATTGTTAGAGGTAGGCAACCCTTATTACTTATGCCATAAAAAATAGATAGTAGCCGACTCTCAGACCCACTGAATATGCATATAGAATTTCATAAAAATGGTCCAGCCGTTTCGGAGGAGTATGGTAACTAATACAGTGACACGAGAATCTTATAATGATACTAGATGACCCTGCAAACGTTGTTTTGCCATAAGAATGTTAAACCATTGTCACTTAGGGGTAGTAAAAATAGATAGTAGCCCATTCTCAGACTTACTGAATATGCATAAAAAATGTATATTAGATGGGGTCTTTCAAGCGAGGCGTGAAGCGGCATCTCGTGAGCGGGCAAGGTGGGGGCGGTTAGTACTCTGACAATGTATTAGACGTCCTCGCATATGCACTCTCACTTAACATCAGACGAAGTCTAGTAATTTGCGAACCCTTACTCGAAAAAAAAAGAAATATATATCTATATCCCCACTAATATTATAAATGCGAAAGTAACGCTGTCTGTCTGTTACGCTTTCCCGCTAAAACCTCTCAACCGATTTTGATGAAATTTGGCACAGACAATCATTATACCCTGAGAAAGGACATTTTATTGCGAAAAAAAAAATTCCAATTTCCACGCGGACGGGGTCGCGGGCAACAGCTAGTATTTATATAAAAAAGATGATGCTGACTGCCTAACATATTATTATCTACTGAATGATAGTAGGAAATTATAAGCTTTCAAGCCGTTTCCATCTGTACTGTCACTGAGCAGCAAGCGATTATTTCGAAAACAAGCCATTGTAAGGGGAAAACCTTTTCTTTTATTAAAATCTATCTATATATTAAATATATATTAATATCTATGAATCGAATCTCAAATATCCTTTTTTTTATTATAATGTGAATGGAATAGCAAAATTTAAAACAATTTTGTTGTTTTCAAATGTTAGAGCATTAATACAGTGTATCTAAAAGTACATTGCGGCGGCCATGATCCCGAATACGGAGTATTGCGGAGACGTCGTACGTAACATCTGTTCCTTTTGTAGCGACAAATTAACACCGACTCAAGCAAACTGAGGCAATGCAACGACCCATTCTCAAAACGAGCCCTAAAGCTTCCTTTAAGCGCGACGCCAGCTGCTTGCAGCACTAAATTCCACGTTACAATGCTTTGTTTTAAAATTTGTAATCATTCTTACATTTTACGACGGTGAACGGTCCGTTTCGGAAAATTTGATACGACTATAAAGCCTGTAATTTTGTTAGCATTCCAGTTAATTAAAAGTTATGAATTTAAAGGCACACAGCTTTAGTGCTCTTTGACGCTCGCCGTCTGAATAAAACGCTCATATAAAATGTGATGATTTTCTTTTTACTGCACGAAGTAGAGTTAAGATAACATTTAGCTACTGTTAATGAGCAGATTAAAACATTATGAATCTTTTTGTCTATCTGTTTATATCTTCAATTGTTATAGTAAGCTATTTAACGTACAATGAACGTGCTCTACCAACTTCTTGTTCAAACGGACCTATTGATGTGAATACAAACACAATCTAGGCACAAAGTAGTATAATTGGTTGAAAAAATAATTGGTTAAGTGCGAGTCGGACTCGCGCACGAAGGGTTCCGTACCATTATCTATGCAACATAAGGCAACGTTATTAGTATCGAGCAAGAAACGGTAAAAAAATCATGTTTGTTGTATGGGAGCCCCCCTTAAATATTTATTTTATTTTATTTTTAGTATTTGTTGTTATAGCGGCAATAGAAATACATCATCTGTGAAAATTTCAACTGTCTAACTATCACCGTTCTTGAGATACAGCCTGGTGACAGACGGACGGACGGACGGACGGACGGACGGACAGCGAAGTCTCAGTAATAGGGTCCCGTTTTTACCCTTTGGGTACGGAACCCTAAAAACCACATGTAAAATGCAACTTTTATATATTACATTTTGTAATTTCCCTCAATTTTTCATTTTTCTGATAATTGATAATTTTTTCTAATAATAACTCAGTTAGTTAAGACAATTCTAACGATACTACAAATGTAGATAACCAATTCTCTTTTAGGTACGAGGTAATGAATACATTTTCAAATATATCTACATAAACAATCGTACCTGCGAGATCCGAGTAAAAACATAACCTTTCTTTGATAGGCAGTTGGTCGAAACAAAACTTTATATTATACTAGCGGCCCGGTACGTGCTTTGCTACGTATAAGGCATAGTAATAAAAAAATGATTATTAAGTTCATTTAATGAAACAAAAAAATTTTTTATTTGTTAAAAGTCCAAATGACCCAAATGATATTGACCAGTAAAAATAAATCGATTTCTTATAAACACAGAAACATTCTATTTTATTTTTATATCTAATATATAAAATTCACGTGTCACAGTGTTAGTTACCGTACTCCTCCGAAACGGCTAGACCGATTCTTCTCAAATTTTGCATACATATTCAGTAGGTCTGAGAATCGGCCAACATCTATTTTTCGAACTTTTTTTTTTTTAGTATGGCAAAACAACGTTTGCCGGGTCAGCTAGTAATAATATATATAGAAGATGTTGATTTTGCACTTTTTTTTAATTTTCTCTACGTACAAACCATACCTGGACTTTCACGAATAATTCAAGACCAAAATTAGCCAAATCGGTAAAGGCGTTGTTGAGTTATAACATTACAACGAAAAGTGGCATTGATTTTTAGCGTTCCGTACCCAAAGGGTAAAAACGGGACCCTGTTACTGAGACTTCGCTGTCCGTCCGTCCGTCCATCCGTCCGTCACCAGACTGTGTCTCAAGAACGGTGATAGCTAGAGAGTTGAAATTTTCACAGATGATGTATTTCTATTGCCGCTATAACAACAAATACTAAAAATAAAATAAAATAAATATTTAAGGAGGGCTCCCATACAACAAACATGATTTTTTTACCGTTTCTTGCTCTCATACAACAAACGTGATGAAATAAGTATTGTGTGTGTTGTTTGCTCATTTATTAATAACGTGCCTTATGTTGCATAGATAATGGTACGGAACCCTTCGTGCGCTAGTCCGACTCGCACTTGACCAATTTTTATATATATAGATTATATTATATTGAGACATAACATAGATCAAAGTATAAATTATGATTTCACAGTTAAAGTGTAAATAATTTTAGTTCACACAAATTATTGTGTTTTAATGCGTTATTATAGTTCTGCTTTATTATATTATACACAATTAAAATTTCTTATATGTCTGTAATTTATTTAAAAAAATACCTAAATGGTTTTAATTATTAGTATAACTAGTTGCTGAAATTAAGTTTCGTTTAGGAATACATTGAGATAACGCTACTATAATTATGTGTGTGGAAAATTTTCAAGACTTTACTGCACAATTACTGTTAGGAATCACTGAAGTTAAATAAACATGCATACAAATCCTACTAATATTATAAAGGCGAAAGTTTGTATGTATGGATGTTTGTTACTCTTTCACGTAAAAACTACTGAATGGATTTGAATGAAACTTTACCACAATATAGCTTATACATCAGAATAACACATAGGCTACAAATTGGCTGGACCGATTTTGATGAAATTTTATTTTATACAGAATTGTATGGCAAAACAACGTTTGCCGGGGCAGCTAGTAAATAAATAAATTTACATGCATTAGAAATAATTGTTCCAACTAGACGGGCCTCGTGGTAGAGTGGTTCATGTAACGGACTGCCGACGAGGTCGCGGGTTCGATTCCCGCTTGAGAATCACATACTTAAAATACATGGAAAAATAAATACATACTTAAAATACATGGAAAACACCGAGACAATGTACAAACATTTGTATGACAATTATAAATATCACACAAATGATTGTATTTGTGTGTTATTTATTTTTCCATGTATTTTTATGTTGTATTTTGGTACCTATAACACAAGCAAATAAGGTGGGCTTGGGACCAGAGGACGTTGTGTAAAATGTCCATGATTTTGTAAAAAAAAAATACTGAAGCGTTTTGTTTAATATAAAATAAAATAAAATTCTAGTCAATGAACTAAAATGTCTTACTACGACAGTGCAGTAACTTGGTTTTATAAAACGCTAAACATGGTTTCATACTTCATCTGGTATTCCCAATACATGGCTTATCTGTTTAATAAAGCTAACCACAAAACGCTTGTCATCTTTGCATTTTGCTTTAAACAGACAGACATGACACTGAATGCTTTTTTTTCGCAGGGGAATGCATTTATGCATTTATTATTTAGGAAACCTAATTTGATCGTCTAATCTAGTAGTGCATGTAACTGATTGTCGGTCAAGAGGTTGTGGGTTCAATCCCAGCATAGTACAAGTATTTGTGTGAAATTTATAGTGTAGTACGTCTGGGTGTTTTCATGTATTACAAGTTAGTGTTTACAAAAGTAAATTATAATATTTAGTATATCTTTATTCTAGTACCAGAAACACAAGCAAATAACCTTACCTTGGGACCAGAGGAAGTGGTGTGAAATGTTTACTATCGAATAGAACCACTTAAAAACACTTAATTTGTCGTGTGAACGCTGACTAATTTCAGTGGGAATTCAATATCAACATATCAGCATCACACTTAACACCTACTTGTTAACTGAACTATTAATATCACTATAAAATTGACTTCACCCTTGACAGATTCTAAATACTATCCAGTGATTTCAAAGCTCCGAACTTAATTTAATGCAATTAAATTGCTATTTTTGAAATAATGCATTGAATTAATTCCTGAATTATACACTTGCAGTGACGACCACCAATACTCCAGAGACTGTTAAACTGTAGTTGGATCTATTTCGATATTTGGACCGATAAATATGCACATGAATATATTTATTACTAAACCGCTATCAACTCTATGAAACCCCGTAAATGTATGTTCACATAACCTCTGACTCTAGGGCTGTTATAAATATCCCACTGTTGGACACGACCCTCTTCCAATTCCGGAATGTATTAGGTATACTTATACCATGCTAAACAGACCTATGATTGACAGTACTAAATTGATTAAATCTTTTTTATTGAGTTCATTATTATCAGAACAAGGTTTGTATGGGTGGAAATTGGAACAATCAAAAGCAGTGATGGTGTTAATTTACTAGGTAAGATGTGTTTATAAAAAATATAGATTTATGGATACAGCACTGCCTTTCCTCGAAAGGCGCATTCCAAGGAGGTTGGCAACAGTAGGCCGGAGTGGTGGAAACTAATGGGAGAGAAACTGACGAAATACGGGCATGTATTGATGCATATTATTATCATGGGCCATTCATGTGGCTTATAGAAGACTTGTAGAATTCCATGAAGGTTACTGAAGACGGCTCTACTAGAATTGGAGGTTATAAGATATCTTTGACTTTGAACTTTAGAATACGCTTAATGATGGTCATT
Source organism: Orgyia antiqua (assembly GCA_916999025.1). NCBI lineage: Eukaryota > Metazoa > Arthropoda > Insecta > Lepidoptera > Erebidae > Orgyia > Orgyia antiqua. Next base: position 13,309,029 of record OU779863.1, on the reverse strand, counting down.
AAGGACTTTTGAAATGGTCATCATCTACAAAAGAGACATGATAACTTGAGTAAAACGGATGATTTGGGTATATGTTTTCTGCCACTTAAAAGAGATGTTTTTTTTTTCACGCCAAATTCATATAATATGAAAAGAATACAGAATTACTAACTAGTCTGTAACTTCGTATGCGTAGAATTTAGAAAATTTTCCTTTTTTTCACAATATTTTTCGCTTCTGCTTCGCTCCTATTGGTCGCAGCGTGATGCGTGATATATACGCTTTTCTCGATAAACGTACTATCTAACACTGAAAGAAAATTTTAAATCGGAAGAGCAGTTCCTGAGATTAGCGCGTTGAAACAAACAAACTCTTCAGCTTTATAATATTAAGTACAGATCAACCAACTGGATCTATCATCATTATTAAAACCAATATAATATACATATTCATATGGCTTTTATTCTACTTGTCACTTAATATTTTCTAACACTTTCGCGACTCATTCGTTTAAATAAAACTGCTTTTTAAGGTTCCGTACCCAAAGGGTAAAAACGGGACCCTATTACTGAGACTTCGCTGTCCGTCCGTCCGTCCGTCCGTCCGTATGTCACCAGGCTGTATCTCAAGAACGGTGATAGCTAGACAGTTGAAATTTTCACAGATGATGTATTTCTATTGCCGCTATAACAACAAATACTAAAAATAAAATAAAATAAATATTTAAGGGGAGCCCCCCTTAAATACAACAAACATGATTTTTTTACCGTTTCTTGCTCTCATACAACAAACGTGATTAATTAAGTATTGTGTGTGTTGTTTGCTCATTTATTAATAACGTGCCTTATGTTGCATAGATAATGGTACGGAACCCTTCGTGCGCGAGTCCGACTCCCACTTGACCAATTTTTACAAACTTTTTTTTAATGTAATGTCTCCGACACCTCGCGCCAAAATGTAAAACAAAATGTAGGTACGCGTCTAAATCCGTAAAAAGCAGTTTTACTTGTCACTTCTTTATCTTATAATTTCAATAAAGTTATTATTACACATATATGTGATTTTGGTCAGCAAAGAGGTATATTTTGTTAGCTTTGGTAGAGTTTCAATTTTATTGTTTAAATCAAGAGATCTATTATAAAAATGCGTTATCTTCTCTTCTTCTCCAGCCCATTTACGTCCCACTGTTGGGCACGGGCCTCCTCCACTTTGGGAGGGATTATGGTCTACTGTACCGCGCTGACCGGCACAGGGTTTATTTTCGAGTTTTCCGTCTCTCACAGAGGATGTTATCTATGTACAATATCCCTTAGCTGACTTTTACAGCACCCTTGGGAGGAGATGGGGTGGTGACACTTGTATTCTTAATCCGTCACCACACGGAATATAAAAATGCGTTATACATGTTTAGAATTTTGAAATCTAAAATATGTGTACAATATGTTTTTTTATTTTTCCTTATATTTAAAGTCATCGGCGTAATGACGCTAATAATTATAAAGAAGCTACAAATATTCCGAATCTTATATGAATATTTTCAGTAAGCATACAGGAGATGTATAAATCCAAAATTTATATTTATTTAAAAAAAGTAGATTTTGCAGCAAAATAATGTATTTAAGTAACAATAATGAAAGAAACAGAAATGACAGTCTTTTACATTAAAATAAGAATGTAAATAATAACGCCAAAACCTATTACTCATCAATTGTTATACATTGTATCCTAAGTAAATGGTATTAACTAAAACAATGTAAATACTCATATTGCCATAAGTACTATGTACGGATTGTACGCCCATGCACGGGTCGAGGCCGACGAGTTATTATTTAAAGTAATTATTTAATTAACACCGTGTCACCGAGTCTTACCCTCTTAAGTGAGTTTAGGGCTACAAGGAATTAAGTACGTAGCTAATGTTAACACGGCATACGTCGCGGTTATTGTATAGAGTAGACGCCAGAGAGAGCGCCCTCGGTGCTTTGGCCCCCTACCGCGGTATTTATGGCCGCAGTACCCAAATTTTGGCGCGCACACACCTAAACTATGACTGTTAACAATGTTACTCTTACCCTTCGCTTTTAATATCATTAGTTGTACGAGATTTCATACATACTCGAAATGTGTATTTATTTTCATAACTCATTTTGTTGCCCTATAGTGTTTTCAGTCTGCCCTTTATTACGCGTTCTCGTTTAATCGCTGTGGGAAACTAATGTTTTGACTTGCACTTTTTTTTAAATAATTTATTGACATAATACGTTTTTATGGCGTAGCAGATGCATACAACAGTAGCTATATGATAGATACCGTTTAGTATTAGCCGATTTATTGGCACGGTAGCTAAATGCAATACAATTATGTATGTATTAATAATATCATCAATTCCATGTTTTATTTTACAGTGGTATGTAAATACTTAAATACTATTAGAATATTTTAGAATATCTATTTTAAATAATTTTTAACTGTAATCCATTGTTTGGTTCTCTTTATCATGTCTTATATTATTAAGGCAGATGATTTATTTTGAGATTTTTGCTTAATATTATTAAAGCAATTTCTGTCTATTACCAAACGTTTCTCTTCTTCTTAACTCATACTTTCCGTTGTGTCAAAATCGAACCCGTAACACTACATTGAAGTCACACTGACTACCTAAGCCACGAGGCCCATAAAGTATCTATTCAACTTCACATTACCTAAAAATAAACTTATATTATCCTTAAACTCATGTTCACAACAACATAATTATATTCTTAATATCTTTAATAACCTTCAACCGTATAACCGAAACATCATTTACGCTATAAAGCTGTCAACATAATCATTAAAAAATATGAAACTTGCTACTGAACACAATATAAAAATTCAAACTGCTTTATTTAAAACTAGCTGTTGCCCCTGACTTCGTACGTGTAGAATTTAGAAAGATTCCCCGTTTCTGCACTTTACATTCACGTTTTTTTTATTTTTCAATTACGCTTTGTTTGCTTTGCTCCTATTAGTCGCAGCGTGATGTTATATAGCCTATAGACTTCCTCAATAAGTGTACTATCCAACACTGAAAGAATTTTTCAAATCGTATCAGCGGTTCCTGAGATTAGCACGCTCAAACAAACAAACAAACTCTTTAGCTTTATAATATTAACACAGATCAAGAACGATCAAAGAAAGATCAAGGAACATTATTTGCAAACTATTCAATAATCCTATCTCTACAGTTAAGTCATTATTCGTATTTATTTATTACTTTTATGTATAGTGTGTATGTATATATGTATAGGTTTATGTATGTATATTATATGTATATTTTATATGTGTATGTATGTTTAATTTTAGGTAGGTTTAACTAAAGATTAATTTTTTTCACTATTGTTTCTTAGTAGTAGGTACACCACTTTACCCCAGTTCCAGATCAACTGAGTCCATCCAAAGGTTGTCTGGAAGAGATCGCATAATGCGATAAGACCGCCAATTGTACATGTTTTATTTTATTTTCGTTACATAAGTGACGTGTAATATGTTTTGGTGTACAATAAAGTGTATTCTTTTCTATTCTATTCTATTCTATTCTACTCTATTCTATTCTATTCTATTCTATTCTATTCTATTCTATTCTATTCTATTCTATTCTATTCTATTCTATTCTATTCTATTCTATTCTATTCTATTCTATTCTATTCTATTCTATTCTATTCTATTCTATTCTATTCTGTTCTATTCTATTCTATTCTATTCTATTCTATTCTATTCTATTCTATTCTATTCTATCAACCAACTCGATGCACCATCGTTATTAAAATCAATATAATATACATATTTGTATGTTTTTTATTCCAATTGTCACATTTTATCTATCAATTTCAATAAACATTATTATTACACGTAGTAGCATTTGGCCGCGACTCAGTATGAGTGGAACTTAAAAAAATTTCCCCGTTTTTGCAACAGTTTTCATTACATAGCCTATATACGATAAATATACTACCTATACCCACGATAAATATACTATCCAACACTGAATGAATTTTACAAATCGGACAAGTGGTTTCTGAGATTAGCACGTTCAAAAATCAAACAAACACACTCCTTAGCTTTACTACGATATTAAGTATAGATATTACCCTTACGGTCTTATTCATAATGACTTATTGGAGGTTTAAAAGTTCGCTAAAATAGGTTCGCGAAAATTGTCAAAACTTGTTATTCTTAATAGTCTTTTTACGCTAAAACGTTTATTATCTCTCCTATAAAATCTCCGATTAAACTTCCGATAAGTCATTTCATTATGAATAAGACTGTAAGTATACATTTATACACAGTTACAAACGATACATCGTAGCGATTAATCTACGCCAATAAATCGAACGTTCCTACTCTCTCTCTCCAGCCCATTAACTTCCCACTGGTGGGCACGAGCCTCCTTCATTTTGGAAGGGATTACCGTCTACTGAACAAAGAGGAAGTTATCTGTGTACAATATCCCTTAACTGGCTTTTACGGCTTCCTGTAGAGGAGATGGGGTAGTGACACTTGTATTCTTAATCCATCACCACACAGTCATACCTATCCACGATTCATTGACATGTTCCAACTGCAATCGATAAATCTATACAACTAGGTTTGCACAGGTATATCGTTACGGCATTTTACATTACGTGTGTAGCAGGCATTATCCGATATTCAGTGAATTAAAATACTATGGTTTCTTCATCAAATGAATTTGTTAAAGCTACCATTCACGAAACGCTTGTATATATACATTATATTGAAAGAACTTATAGATGTTGATTTTGTAACTACAGGTATGACGGTGAATGATATGCTTAAGCTACATAGCATTATATTATGTCTGTTCTCTCTAAAGGTGCCATTCGGTTCCTAGAGACGCAAAAGTGATCGCGGCAACAGCACTGCTCTTGAAGCGACCCTTTGTCGCCTGATTTAACGTAGCTAGAGCTCTATTTCCAACATAAACAATTGTATTTTTGACTACTTTTGGCAATGTGAAAGTTATCTTGACTTTTGGTCGTTATCGCATGTCTAGCATCGCACGAAACCGAATGCTACCTTATTTAGGCAACAGAATTTGCGAGACACTGAATAATACTTGTTCTTCTTTGCATAGTACATTAATAGACTAAATATACTACCATAGTGTGGTAGTCTCTATCTAGCAGCAGTCGTCTAATAGTTTTGTGTGAGAAAAATATTGTATGTGAATTCAAATTATTTAAGTTCACAATGTGTAAAGCAAACACTAGTTTATGACTCTCGGCGATATAACGAAGACATATAAACGCACCTTTAAAATGTGTTATGACATTATAATTTTCTCACTCCAAACTTTTATTACTGTATTAATATCCATGTACAGTTGCAAAAAGGTAATTTAACATATATTTATATAAAGTGCCGTATTAACTCTATTGTTTATTCCTCGGAGCCTAGTTCTATTAATCATGGACAGTTAAAATGAGTCATAATACTTTATTTTTATGAAAACAAAATAATTTAGATGAGGAGAGTCGCACACAGTCAGGTACTCGGCTGTTATTTGTTCATTAAGGCGGGGCAAACGAGAGCCAAGTCTGTGTAAAGCCTACCCTCAAGCACCTACTCTATTGACTTTCTTCCGTCACTTTCTTATCGAGTTATGATAAATGGTAGACATTACGGTATAAACAGTACCCTGTTAATAAAGCACAAACGTTCAATTTCGTAAAACAACAGCTTGTGAGCATAATTCGTTTCACCACGTCGACGTTACTTCTTAAATAATAAAAGCTCTTTGTAAAACTTTCCCTCCTTGAGCATTCTAAAGCTTTTTGGTATCCAATAATTAATATTCATGGGGGCTCGTGCCGGAGGGGCCGTGTAATTAATAAACTTATATGATACTTTTGTTTACAGTGTCATTCCTGAAAAGCAGGGGAACTTTTAAAACCCCTGTTTGTCTTGATACTCTGTGAAATCACTCCGGTCTATATATTATAGAAAAGTCAATCACATCATCACATAATGTTTATTTCTTCGTGAACAGATAACTGTTCAAAACAAGATTCTTAAATAAATTAATGTTTCATATCTAAGACAAGTTTCGTTTAATTTAATTTAAAGGCTCAAGTAAATCGACAAAACTTCTGTAAGTTTTGTATATGATAAAATTATCGAGCAATGACCGAAGTGGATGATAAGGTCTTGAGTGGGTGTGGAGTGTGGAGTGGCAAGACGCGCGACCGGACACAGCTCCACATGTTAATACACGTAAACCGAGATAATCCCTAAAACTCACCAAAGGTGCCGAGTTGTCTTCAAAACACAAGGCCCGGTTACACAGAAGCACTTAACCGCATCTTTAATCTAAGTTTTATTTACAGATTACATTCACATTCTCAATTAGTTCTAACTGTAGTTACTTCGATTCCGGGTATTCACATTGTCATTTTGTTTCGCTATGTCATCGCATCCGTTTGTAAAAATTTGCATAACTATTTAGATTACTGATTTCAAGAATTATGCTAATTGGGAATTAAATTGTGTGAACCATAATATTACAATGAAATGTTAAAATGATTGTAGATTAAGGTGAATACAAGTTTTACAGTAACAAGATATTTTATAGATGTTGTAACTTGTTATAAAATTTACCAAATGTTAATAGCATGCATTGAATATTCATTAATAAACTGCAATCCCCTCGAAGCACTTAAGCACTTAGCGCAACATATCGGTTCTTGTGTGTGACGTTAGCACCCTAGGGACACTGTCAATGCAAAACGAAGAGTGTGCACAGTATTTCGGCATTCACTTACTTGTAATTTTTTGTCAACTAACGAACATTAGCTATAAAACGAGAGTTAAACTAGGGTTAAACATGGTAAGGGTCCACCCCATCACCGAGCTCATAATATTATAACGTGTAAGGAGTAAAAGAGTCGGCGTTATCATCTACACAGGCCCGATTTCTGACCACTTTAATGGGAAAAGCATGTTAGAATTAAACTAAACAAAGACGACGCATCAATTAGGGACTCTTCTCGTTTTTTTTTACGTTTTAAAAACTTTTTAAACTTGTACGTTGTCCAGCCGGCGTTCATTATTTTTTACCTATTTGATTATATCAATCTGAATGACTCTTGTATGGATTTTAATTAATGCGATAGGTAGATAAGTTGGTGCAAACATTAAATACTTATATAATACTTTGTTAAATATATATAATCACTGATAAGCTGATTTGATGTGGGTTTGGTGGTCAATATTTTGTGTATTTTTGCTTTTGATACTTTCCTCTTTTACTAAAGAGGAATCACTTTAAGTTTAGATATAATATATTTTTCTGCAATTATAAATATTATGATCGCCAAAAAGAATATTTTACTTGTATAACCCCATAATATATGTACAATTTGATTACATTAATAGCATCTAAAACCCGACATTGCAAACATAAAAGTTATTGTCATACCACTAAACAGATTTGATTGTACTAAAAATGAAGTATAATAAAACTGAGAGGCTAACTCATTCGTAATTAAGACAAGGTAAATATGTGGAACGTATTGACGGATCGTAAAGTCAAAGGATTCAAAACAACAAACTGCAAGGCAATGTTTACGACAACGACCGAACCGCTTTTATTGTTGTTGTAAAATTCACGATCCCTTATTAATTATTATTACAGACATCATTAATCTAATAATCTATTTAAGGGCGTGCGATAAGAATCTCATTTAAAGTATTGAATGAAGAGTGTCCGTAGTGGACTTGAGATAGGCTTAAATTAGCTAACCGGTTGATGGTGTAACTCACTCTGTTTTTTTTAATGAAAATTGATTCTTAATACAAGGATTTACGTCTGTGATTCCGTTAACATTGATTTTGTGTTAGGTTGTATTTAGATATGTAATGTGGGGGCTGATTTATTACAGGTCGGTGTTTAAACGACAAATGCATCGAAACAGATAGGAGCGACATGTTCGACATTGGAGGACCGATGTTGACCACTCATACACGGATCATACACACAGTTGATGATCAACGATACGTCTAAAGATATTGCATGAAATCTTTATTGAACATTTAAAGTTTTTGATAGCAGTCAATTATGATTATTTGATATACATACATATTTAAATCAATGTGTTAATTACACGCTTTATATTAGCTTCACTTGTATGTTTGTTTGTATGTTTGTAACCGACTCCTTTGGACGCTATTTTGACCCACTTTAAACGGTCAGATTCTATTCAAATTTTGCACACCTGTCAAAGACCGATGACAATGCAATAATTCGATTAAAATATCCGATTATCCTGGTTAGATTCGCCGGGATTCATTAATCTCTTTCCGGATCCTTTGCATGACAGTAAGAGAGAGGGCTAGTACGCGAACTACGCATACGCGCATTTCCAGAGAAACTCTTTTTTCTATTTTTTGTTGGGTTTTCTATATAAAGCGTGTTTTTTAGTTTTTTTAAACTATTGTTTTTTATAATTATTATAATAGTATCATCTTCACAGAGCCTGTTTGTACGTTCACTATTTACATAAAAAGACAAACGGATTTATTCAATTATAAGCGGTTTTCACCTACTACGTATCTTAAATTTTAAAAGTATTTGATATTTCTAAATCAAATATTATAGGAAGTAACTAAAACAAAATTAATTACGCACTAACAAATATATCCAATAAACATGGTTTTCTTGTAGATTGAGCTATCTTTTAGTATGGACTATTAAATTACTGGACAAGTCATTTGGTGCGATTTATCCCATCGTGCATTTATTGCAATGAAATGCGATATAGCTATTTTTATATGCTAATTTTACTACCTTAAGTCGTTTGAAATAACTTAGGTTTTATTTAGTAAAATAGTAGTAATAAAATATGTAAATTTATTGAGTTTTTGAGTAGTAGTAATAAAGAACTTATGCCAATAGTTACAAAATAAGTATTGTATTTTTTTTACATTACCAACTATCTTATAAGAAAGCGGTTATAGGTATTATGCAGTAACTTTTATGACAAAATAATATAAATGATATAAATCAAAATACACTAAATTATAGAGCCACAAATAATAATTAATCCATAATTTTTTTGCAGGCTAAAGTACCCTTGAATGATATCTTAAGATTTTTAATCTGAAGATATACACATCAATCTCATGTGTATCGGTATCATTCAAAGACCGGATGGGAGTTTCTTTAGGACATAATCTTTACAACAAAATGTGATCGGATCACACAGTAACGAAGCAACGGAACACAAGAGAAAGATTTAAGTAGCACTGATTATTAGAATGAATCTTCGTATTCACTATCAGTTCTTATAACAGGGCCTTTTGTTATATTGTCCGTATCTAAGAATTTAAAATTGTTTAAGTGTCATTCGTTTTTTTTTATCATGTTGACTTATTTTTTTATCTTATTTTTATTGTTTTAAAATACGGATGCAATTAATTAAGTGATTCATAGTCTATTTAGGAATAAAGTTGACATTTAATGTAGAAGCAATTCTCTTTCACTAGGCGCCAACCAAATCCTGTTTCATTTTAAACTAATGCTCGGTTGGTGAACACTTTGTTAACAACAAAATATTTTAAAGTAAACATTATGGTCTTATTCATACTGACTTATCGGAGGTTTAAACAATAACTTTATGTTAGAAGTATGGACGTCTATGCAAAATAAAATAGACAATTTATTTATCTACCGAGCTTGTATATGTCAATCACTTAGGCTCTCAAGCTCATCTCTCTTCTTTGTGCACTGTCATGTTGTAATAGTCACTTACGTATTAAATATATTGTTATAATTTCTTAATCGCCTTTGTCATTATAATATCACTTTATCGGAGAGATAATAAACATTTTATCGTAAAAAGACTATTATGAATAACAATTTTTGGCAATTTTAGCGAACCGATTTTAGCAAACTTTTAAACCTCCGATAAGTCATTATAAATAAGACTATCATGAATACAAGTATTGCCACCATTTTCCTTCCTACCGCAAATAAGCAGATTTTATGTATTATAATGTGTATGTCCGAACACTAGAAATTAAACACGTCTGGTCAGCATAAACCAAACACCCTGAGATATTGGCATTACTGAGCATTAATGGCCATAAAAGTAGAAGAAGAAATAATAGGTATTAAGTAAAATGGTTCATGTGGTGACGGATTAAGAATACAAGTGTCACCACTCCTTTTTCTTCCTAGGGTTCTGTAAAAGCCAGCACATATATTATATACCGATAACATCCTCTGCGAGAGACGGAAATTTCGAAACACACCCTGTGCTAACACGCTTGGTCAGCGCGGCATTGTAAACCAAAATCTCTTTGAATTTGGAATAAAATAGTATTCTGGTGTCTTTACTTATAATGAAGAAAAATGGGAGTCTAATCTTATATATAAAATTCACGTGTCACAGTGTTAGTTACCGTACTCCGCTGAAACGGCTACACCGATTTTTATGAAATTTTACATGCGTATTCAGTAGGTCTGAGAATCGGCCAACATCTATTTTTCAAACCTTTTTTTTTAGTATAGCAAAACAACGTTTGCCGGGTCAGCTAGTAAAAATATAAAATTCTAAGTATAAAAATTCTTTGACGTTTGCTTTTCAGTAACAGTTCGAATGACTTTGTGTAAAGTGAAAATGCCTGTTGCAATATTTTTAGCGTATCAATGTCTTATTTATAGTTAACGAAGTGATGTATAGAAAGAGAGTGTTTGGGTTAGTTGGATAGGTACTAGAAACAAAGCTTATGACGATCTTTATTACATAATGCCACTTACATTTCAATCACACAAAAGTTATTTTAGGATAAGTTAAGTAACTTATTTTGAGTTTTCTGGTTACAGGTCTGCATTAATTAGTTAGGTGGCTAATTATGTAGTCAAAATGATCTATAGTTTACTCAGGCAATAATTCCTAGTTTAAGTATAATTCTTAGATAAGGTCATAAAATAGAAATTGTGACAACCTTATTTGTAGGCTGCAAGAAAATCACTTTTGTATGAACTAAATTCTGGCCTACTGCCTAGCAGAAATTGCTTTTAGCGACAAGTTCAACCATGTATCCTATTTACTCGTATAATATTCTATCCATCCATCCATCAGCTTTCCTCCGTCCACTGCTGGACATAAGCCTTCCACATAGAGCGCCACAACGCGCGGTCTTGCGCTAACTGCATCCAGAGGCCCCCGGCATATATTGATATATATATATTATATATATATATTGATGATATCGTCAGTCCATCGATGCGTCGTGGTCGGTGCGTGGTCACCACTCGAGGACCTTTTGTCCCGATAGTCGTCGGGTTGTCGAGCGATGTGACCTGCCTATTGCTACTTCAGCATGCTAACTTTTCGGGCTATATCGTCTTCCAATGCAGCGGTTTCGGGGTGAACATAATATTAACTGACGTACTATACATTTTCTATATTTATTTATTCATCATCTTATTAATTACATTTTTAAAAGATTACTATAAAAACACATTCACGCATAAGAAAAACTAAACTAAAAACAAATATTTAACACAACAAAATAATTAAAAATAAATAAAATAACATAAATAACATCCACACAATAATCTTTTAAAAATACAAAAAACAGAGCTCCACTGGCATCGGGAACAAGGTCCAAGCTACCGGTGGTTAGGGCTCCAGAGACAGGAACCTCCTCACAATACGTGCCGTGTCAAGAAGAACTGCCTTCTGCATCAGACCCTTGATCCAGCTACCTAACGCGAGCTTTTCTAGGTGCTTGTCTAGGCTCTTTGCTATAAGACCGTTGACTGATACAACTATCGGCACGACGATCGCCGAGTCCACATCCCACATATCGACAATCTCGCGAGCTAAGTCCAAGTATTTAACTTGTTTTTCCTTTTCAGCTTTCACGAGATTCTCGTCATGTGGGATGGTGACATCGACAATCGTCACGCGGCGCGCTGATCGATCTATCACCACAATGTCAGGCTTATTGGCAACAATAGTCCTGTCAGTGATGATAGATCGATCCCAATACAATGTGACATGGCCATTATGAAGAACTGGTTCTGGAACATACCTGTAGTACGGGACAGCAAAGTCTACAAGACCATTTAGCACAGCAAGTTGCTGATGGATTATCCTGGCTACTAGGTTGTGTCTATGCAAATACTCTCCGTTGGCAAGACGAGAACAACCCGAAATAATATGCCTGAGGGATTCACCAGGTCGATGGCAGGCTCTGCATATATCTGCAGTGCCATCCCTCAGGATATACTTCCGATAGTTGTTCGTCTTGACAACTTCATCAGCAATTGCACAGACAAAACCCTCGGTTTCTCCAAAGAGATTACCGAAACGTAGCCAGGCCACGGAAGCAAGTAGGTCTACATCTGGTCCGTGAAGGGCTTTGTAGAACCTACCGTGAAGCTCCTTGCTCTGCCAAATGTCCCTGCGCTCGGCCGTACCGAGTACTACAGGTCTGTGCCAGTTAATTTTTGCCAGAGATAAGGGGGTAAATCCCGAGTCCACAGTAACCACATCACAATGCATACCCACACTACTATGGAGAAAATATTCCCTGAGACTGTACACCTCACGGTTGTGTAGGGCTTTGGCATTTAGAAAACCACGCCCCCCACACTTCCGCGGGATGTACAATCTCATCACTGATGAGCGCGGGTGATGCATTCGTGATGCAGTCAGAAGTGTCCTAAGTTTCGGGGTGAACATAATATTAACTGACGTACTATACATTTTATTCTTATGGTGTACAATAAATGTATTTTTTTTTAAATGTTATTTTATATCATTTTTTTATGAAATAAGTTCAATATAACGGCAAATGCCTTTGGTTTCAATCTTTGAATAGAATAAAGACAAACATTCTGATTAGTTAATATTTTGCGACCTCTTTTTATATCACGTGAGCTATTGGTATTGATATAAAATTACTTATTGTGGCGTTATTAACACGTTTTTTATCTATAGGCAGATTCTGATATCACTAAGATATCTATTGTTAGTAGATAGAACGCTAATCAAGTTAAGGGAATCCCTTAGTATAGCTTTCTTGTACTAAAGACACACTTCATCAAGGTCTGACATCACATTAATTTACCTTTTTGATTAAATATAGTCTCGTTGGCTTGATTATATTATTATTACTTTCACAACAAAATTTTTTCACTTAATTCTTCTTAAATCTTATTTAAATAAAAACACTTTTTACGGATTTAGACAATCGTCTAGATCCGTAAAAATTGTTAAAATAATGAATCGCACAAGTGTTACAGAATAATATAAAAATCTTACTACACGCTTTTATAAGCTTCATTCATGTAATGGAATTCTTAAATGCCACCATTTTTACTCCTTTATACATTATTCTAAAATTTTACAGAACTGAATTTAGTTATTTGTACTCAGGGTTTCGATTTTTGTGACGATTTGGCCATCATAAACAATTGCAAATTCGCAACACTTTTCCCTAACGCACCGAATAAGTATAACTTCAAGAGCTTAAGCTGGTGTATAGTGAATATAACAGTTCCATATTGGCATATTACAGTTACAGTGTCTACGAGTGTTTGTTAAACTCATGTAAAGTTGTGAAAGCTTTTAAATCGCCAAAAAATGGTAATTAATAAAGCAAAGTGAAAGGAATACATACATGAAACATATAATATACAGTGCATCACATATGTTTTATCAAAAATTTCTAGTTTTTAAAAAGATATAATTTCTGAAGTTCAGTACGTTTCTGTCGTTGTAACAGCGATATGCAAGCATGGCACTGAATGAGGAGTCACCTGAATGTTTCTTGGTTATAAATTCGTTCTACCTATTTCTACGGGATCTGGTGACGCTACAAACTCTCTTTATCCTGACTTTACTGGTAACTAATTTAAGTGATATCAGATTTAGGAACTAAAACGTGATCTTTAAATTTTTAACATGTAATTTTTGCGTATAACTATATATATTTTACACATTTTTTACATTTTCAAGTTTATTTTGTATGACCCTGGGCGTTACCCTTTAAGCCTATGTCCACGGAAATCCACAAATCCACACTGTATACGTGTACGCCTTAGTCTAGGAGATCCTCAAGGTCTCATCCTCTAGTATGGTCTATAGCCGCCCACTGTAAAAGTTGGATTGGTGTCAACTGTAAGTCGTTGGTAATATTTATACTGGCAGCAGCCCGTATTCTTTGACGGTTTCTCTCCCAATAGGTCTGTGGTCGACTATTTCCTATATCAAGATGGGACTATCATATTTATATTTTAGAAATGAAGTTATGACTTTGGATGTCATTTCACTTGTGGTCCGCTCCCTTTCTATGGCTAGGATTGGGTAAATGACTGCACTCCACCTGATGTTAAGCGCAAGTGCAAGCAAAATGCAAGTTGCACAGTTAGTACAATCGACTATGGCTAGTACCTACTGCTTTTATTGGTAGCAACGCGGCGTGATATTAAATAACCCATATAATTCTGCAATAAATGGACTACGCGACACAAAAATAATAATTTCTAAGCCGTAGTTTCCAGGATTAGCGCGAGCAAATATTTGTAAGTTCATCATCATCATCATCATATTTTATTGCCATAAACATAGTATACAATATGGTGTTACAAATTTAAAGCACTTACATGTTTAGCTAATATTATAGCATGCAATAACTTAATGATTTTTACAATTAAAGAAATCATTAATTTTGTAGAAGTTATTTTTACTTAGCCATTGATACAATTTTGTCTTAAATAATGAAAATTTTAACGTATTTGTTATTAGGGTTCCGTACCCAAAAGGTAAAAACGGGACCCTATTACTGAGACTTCGCTGTTCGTCCGTCCGTCCGTCTGTCACCAGGCTGTATCTCAAGAACAGTGATAGCTAGAGAGTTGAAATTTTCACAGATGATATATTTCTATTGCCACTATAACAACAAATACTAAAAATAAAATAAAATAAATATATAAGGGGGCTCCCATACAACAAACATGATTTTTTTACCGTTTCTTGCTCTCATACAACAAACGTGATTCAAATATTCATGGACATTGACATTTCACACAACGTCCTCTGGTCCCAAGCTAAGCTTATATGCTTGTGTTATGGGTACCAGAATACGGATAGAATACATAAACTACTTTTCTTTTGTAAATACATACTTATAATACATAGTAAACACCCAGACGCAGTACAAACATTTGTATGACAATTAAAAACTTCACACAAATATTTGTCCTGACCGGGAATCGAACCCGAATTAATTAAGTATTGTGTGTGTTGTTTGCTCATTTATTAATAACGTGCCTTATGTTGCATAGATAATGGTACGGAACCCTTCGTGCGCGAGTCCGACTCGCACTTGACCAATTTTATAATATATTATGTTATGAGTAGATAGATAAATCGCCCACGTTACAGTACTGAACCTCGACATATTTTTATTTGTAGAAAAGACCTAGTTTCGTCTTTAATACTAACTAAACTATTACAATTTTTGGTTGGTATATTGTTACTTTAACCACAGTAAAATCTTATTAAGTTGTCCAAGTCAAATAATTACAATGCTTAGATGCAATAAAATGTACACAAAACATAGGACCCACATACTAATAAGATTAATAGTTAAATTATTACGGTATTTTTTGAAATCTACTGCTACATTATGACGTCTAGTAATTAAAAGCGTTACGTGCAATGGTAGACTATTATTTTAATGAACAATAAAATATTTTCACATGATAATATATTATACGCCTAAGTTTTATTAAATTTTATTGACTGTTACTGCTATTTGTAGTAGGCCATTTTTTTTTAATTCTTTATGTATTACTTTATAACAATAAAATTTTATATTACAATACTAAGCAGTTCTATAGTATAAATAATTTCCTTAGTTCAAAAACTAAAAAAAAAATACGCTTGAAAATCCCGAATAATATTTTACCTTATTGCATTGTCATATTTGTGCAAAATTTTTGATCAATCTAACTACTGCAAGTGCAGTGTCAATTTTAAAGGTTCCATTCAGTGATAGATACGTACGGAGCCAATAACAACGTGTTAAAAACAAGACAATTGTTGATTATTGGACCATACCAAGATAGCCATCCGTTAACCAGATTTTCTTTCACTGTTTTTTTTTCTTCTAATTTATGCACTATTGCCTAAATTTGCCTATTATCATCCCATCACACATCCATCTCTGTATTTGCATTCTCGTTGCATGCATTCGTCTTTAATCCATTGCCTTTGCCCAGCATGGGGCTACATAAATGACAGCAGGCCTATTTTCTGTCTGATCACTTACATAGCAACTCTCTGTCTCTTCGGCCTATTAACCTCCCACCGTTGGGCACGGGCCTGCTCCACTTCAAGACGGTTTGTGGTCTACTAAGCTACCCTGACAAGGAGTATTAGCATAAGGTTTTGAGTTCTTCGACGAGCCTCGTGGTTGAGAGGTTTATGTAACGAACTGCCGACCAAGAGGTCGCGGGTTCAATTCGTGAATCGTCTGTGTGATTTTTCTAATTGTCATACAAATGTTTGTACTGCGTCTGGGTGTTTTTATTATAAGTATGTTTTTACAAAAGAAAAGTAGTATATGTATTCTATCCGTATTCTGGTACCCATAACATAAGTATATAAGCTTCGCTTGGGACCAGAGGACGTTGTGTGAAATGTCCATGAATATTTAATATTATTATTTTCTTCGTCTTTTATAGTAAATTTTATAAAATCTCTTAGCTCCTTAGCTGGTTCTTACACTTGTATTCTTATACCCGTATTCACAAACAATATTTACTTAAGTAAGTACTTAAGGGGTTACTGTACTCCTAATTTAGGTATTTGCCTTAGGTATTGCTATCCCTATTTCCAAGCCCCGCGCTGAAAGGGACAAATATAGCTGAAGCAGATTTTACTTGCAAATTCTTTAGAAAAAAGACGTTTCGTACGTCCCATTTTTCTTTGCGAAAGTTAAACCGATTTTAATTGTTTTTACGCTATATTATAGACGAAGAGTACAATTTTATATCTATCCTTGTATCACTTTCTTTTTTGTAAAACCTTACCAAATATGTGTGATAGTCGCTGCAACTTTACCTAAAGAAAACCGAAAAAAAACGTATTTTCGGATGGTCATATTTCTTTTAGTTATTATGTTTCGAAAAAAAGAAAGTGATACAAAGATATACTCTTCATCTATATTATAGCGAAAAACAATTAAATCGGTTTAACTTTGGTAAAGAAAAATGGGGAGTACGCAACCCATATTTTTGTATGGAGCATAATTTGGTATCGTAAGTGTTGATGCACTGTGCAAAGGGTAACACTTCTCAGTGCGTTCCGTTCATCGAGCCTTTGTATTCATAGACAAAACTTAGCTATGGGTTCAGTACAACAAACGCATAGTGCGCTTCACCACTTAAGTATTGTTTTTGAAATGATTTTGCTACCCCTGTGCGTCCATGCCTACTATGAGACCTCACAGTAACGTTTGTGAATACGGCTGTTAATCCGTCACCACACGGAGACAACATAGCAACTGAGACATTTAAAATAAACAATATAAAAATAATGTACAAAATTTTGATGTCATTGGCTCTCTCTTACTTTTCTTTAAGCATGTTACATTACTGTCTGGAAATAATAATTATGAATTTTGATATAATAATAAACATATGAATACATGTTTTGTGTATTAAAATACCGCTTATTTCACTTCTTTTCATTGTAATACATTTGTGTTTTTCTTTTAGATATGGTTTAACATAGATAAGATAGACTGCATTACTTATTTACAACGGATTAGCTCTGTATTTGATATTTAAGTTAATTAAAACCTGTTAAATGGTCTAGAAATTCGCATCGCTTTACAGTTTAATACAATTTTTAATGACTGACATTAGAGACAATTCTGTTTGCGAAACGAAACTAAATCTTAAATATTGGTAGAGTTTATAACAAAATTTCTTTTGAAGAGTTTAGGATGTCGATTCTTAAATATATATAATTTATAACCTTTATTACTAAAATTGTTATTATTTTGGTATTGCTAACTAGACTTAAAATAGTTTAAATTGGCCTAATATAAGTTGATAGTCTATATATTGCAATATAAAGAGGTCAAATTTGTAAAATATATGTAGGAGGTGAATTCCGAAAGTAGTGGTACGATTCGAAAAACGTTTTGACAAAAAGGAAACTACAGTCTTTGTCAGCACTGTAGGCTATTTCTACACGTAGTCATTCCAAGTTCCAGGCGTATGAAGTCCGTGTGGTGACGGATTAAGAATACAAGTGTCACCACCCCGTCTCCTCCCAACGTTGCTGTAAAAGTCAGCTAAGGGATATTGCGCACAGATAAGATCCTCTGTGAGAGGCGGAAAACTCGAAAATAAAACCTGTGCCAACACGCCAGGTCAGCGTGGCACAGTAGACCACAATCCCTCCCAAAGTGGAGGAGGCCCGTGCCCAACAGTGGGAAGTAAATGGCTGGATAGAGAGATAAAAGTCGTAGACAGCAACTAGTTATATATAAACGTAAATGCTCATCTAGTGAAACGACACAAGTTGGCGAGATTCGCAAGAACTATTGTGTTGTTGACTATCTACGAAGTAGTATAGAGTATTGTACGGACGAGATTGCTATTCACCTCCGTGTACCTAGGAGGTCGACGGTGGCATAAGAGGCGAAGAGGGGGTGAGGGCCGCTGCATTGCTTGCTTCGCTATTGCGCGCCACCACATAGTTTTGTTCGCAAGCTCTCATCGGCCTCGAGCTCATACTTAAGGCTCAGCGCTTACTAATTGGACATTTTCAAGTGCCTGCTGCCGGTGCCTACTAGAGTTATAACAATACAATGCAATGGTAACAAAGAAGGGTTCACGAAAATATTAATACATTTACTGCATTACTTTCAATTAGATTCGTTATGCAGTAACTAATAATAATGTCTGTAGGCGATATTTTGTTATTCTGGTCATTATACTACCAATGATGGTAGTAAACAAGTATTTGATCTAATTAGACATATTAAATATATTCTTAAAGTAATTATTTATTTAAAGATACATTACAATATTTAATGGTGTTTATGTCATTGACAATATACCAATAATATAAAATAGCAGTAGGGAAAAAAATATATTTCACATCATGCATCGAGTTGATTTGCCTACATCAAGTTTATTCATCCATCAAATTTTATCGTTGTTAGAATGTTCAAGTAACTGATTTTTACTTAAACATCTAATATATAAAATTCACGTGTCACAGTGTTAGTTACCGTACTCCTCGGAAAGGGCTTGACCGATTTTTATGAAATTTTACATGCATATTCAGTAGGTCTGAGAATTGGCCAACATTTATTTTTCAAACCTTTTTTTTTAGTAGGCAAACAAAGTTTGCCGGGTCAGCTAGTATTAATATAGATTTGTCGTAATTGTGCAAATATTCTTTTATTCAAAGTGATATTTTTGATGGCAAATCTGTGAAAAATAATAGCTGAATTTATTTAAATTGTATGTTGTATTCATGTCCTTAAAAGTGAACTGAGCGGAACTTGGGTCGCACAGGTTCTTGTTAAACGCCGCCGCCCTGCAGCTTAAAGCAATTTGCAAGAGTTCATACCACAGCAGAGCTGTTTGTTCCACGGTTTTATTAATAGCTCTCGCATTTTGCGCAGATGCAAATTGTCTGTATTATTAAAATTTCCCAGCTGCTAATTTGAAACGCCCATTATTGAACTAATTAATTAATACACTTGACCAGCGCTCTGTTTATTTTCGATACTTGTGTTGCCCGTTGATGCTGTACAAACAAATTTTATTTGACAAATTATATATATATACTTACTAGCTGACCCGGCAAACGTTGTTTAGCCATACTAAAAAAAAAGATTGTCGAATAGATGTTGGCCGATTCTCAGACCTACTGAATATGTATGCAAAATTTGAGAAGAATCGGTCAAGCCGTTTCGGAGGAGTACGGTAACTAACACTGTGACACGTGAATTTTATATATTAGAAGATGTTAATAAGTTATTAGTGTAAACAGTTGAGTTGAGCATAATTTATAATAAATTAAATTCTTAACATAGACAACGTTTTGATTTGGAAAGAATATAATTTTTTGTAGGTTACCTACCAAGATAAAGTTCTCAGATATTTATCATCGTTTTCGTATGTTTTAAAAGATAACTAGATGCTTGTAAATTCTTTTGTTTAATATACATATATATATACAATGCTATATATAAATAATTGAAAAAGTTTAAAAAAAGCCTTGAATATAATATGTTTTTGGTATTTTGTTAGTTAAATTAAATAGGTATTACTGGCCAAAATCAGGCAGTTTGTCACTGTTGTTTGTAATTTAAATTGTTATTTTCAAGATATCTTATTGTTAGGTTAATGTTAAATATATATATATACTAGCTGTCCCGGCAAACGTTGTTTTGCCATACTAAAAAAAAAAGATTTGAAAAATAGATGTTGGCCGATTCTCAGACCTACTGAATGTGCATGTAAAATTTCATAAAAATCAGTCAAGCCGTTTCGGAGGAGCACGGTAACTAACACTGTGACACGTGAATTTTATATATTAGATATATATATATTTATAGGTAAAATAAAACACTATTAACTTATTGGGTTTTGTGGTACGTAATATCTATCGAAAAAGTTCATCCGTCGGCTAGTGACCATTTTATCATTCAAATAGATTAACAACATTAAATTAAATATCTCCATGTCTCTCCAGTCTATTAACGTCCCACTGTTGGGCACGGACCTCCTCCACGTTGGGGAGGATTATGGTCTACTGTGCCGCGCTGACCAGGCGTGTTGGCACAGGGTTTAGTTTCGAGATGTCCGTCTCTCACGGAGAATGTTATCTGTGTAAAATAGGTATTATTAGTAATTAATAGGTAGTATTATTAGCTGGCTTTTACAGCACCCTCGGGAGGAAAAGGGGTGGCGACACTTGTATTCTTGGTCCGTCACCACACGGAAAATCTCCATGTATAAGACAATAATGATTAATTTTCATGTGGTAATATTATACAACAAAAAATAATGTTGATATATCAAGTGATTCAGAAGTGTCACCCGCACTCGATAGATGGCGTTAGAAATAATATAAATGTCGAAAGTAAGTTATAGTAGAAGAATTGATGATCATAAATAATAAAAATAAATATAATACCAATTTCAAGGACGATGGTTCAATTCCTACTTGTGGAAAAATATTATTTTAATAATCAGGTATAATACAAAATAAACATATTTGTATTATATACGGCAAATAATTAGATAACCCTAATTATTTAGAAACAAGAGACGGTTAAATGTATTATATAAGTAGACAAAGCTTATCTCTCACAATTTGCTTTTATGTTGTGTGCTGTAATAAGGCTTGGGATTTCAGAGTTCCTTACTAAAAAGTAAAACGGGATCTTATTACTGACTAGTTGTTGCCTGAAACCTCGTACGTGTGGAATTTAGAATTTCTTTGTCGTTTTTGCAACGTTTTTTACTGATGCTTCGCTCCTATTGGTCGCAGCGTGATTATAAATAGTCTTCCTAAATAAATGTGCTATTCAACTCTGTAAGGATTTTTCAAATCAGTCCAGTGGTTTCTGAGATTAACGCGTTCAAACAAACAAACTCTTCAGGTTTATAATAGTATAGATAGCTCACTATCCGTCCGTCCGTAGACTGTATCTCAGGAACAATGATAGTTAGAGAGTTTAAAAGTTACTAATGATATCAATTTACGCTCTATTAACAAATACTAAATACCAGAATACAATAGGGCAGCCCTGCACCAAACCTTTTTAGTGTATCTTGATGATATCCTTTTACGACCTGACCTGATTGTGATGATATGATATTATGTTGATAAAAAATAAATAAAATTAATAAATATTCATGGACATTTCACACAACATCCTCTGGTCCAAAGCTAAGGTTATATGCTTGCCTATGTTATGGGTACCAGAATACGGATAGAATACATATACTACTATTTTTGTAAATATTACTTATAATACATAGAAACACCCAGACACAGTAAAAACAATTGTGTGACAATTATAAATATCACACAAATGACTGTCCCGAGCGGGAATAGAACCCGCGACCTCGTGAACGGCAGTCCGTTACATGAACCACTCGACCATGAGGCCAGTCAAAAATGGTAAGGAACCCTTACTTACTTGTACTTGGCCAGTTTTTATACACCAGGTTAATATTTAAACAGTTTTATTTGAGTTATATTAGTGGTTCATTCTTCATAGAAAAAAATTGGGGCCTAACTAAAAAAGGTTGTTCATATGCGATAATGAACTGACGTTGTATAATGATACGGCTTCACATTCAACCTAATTAAACCATAATAACTATTAAATTATCATTATGCGGTCGGTGGACGGGCGATAGGCCTTTTAGAGGTGGGTTCTACAAACTTTTGGTTCAAAACTTCTTAGCACATTATTGTCCCAGTAATGAGCTACTGAGCAGATAAACCTCCTACTCTTACTTAGTTTAATATGCCACGATGACCAGGTGTTTTGGCATAGGGTTTAGATTTAAGTATACCGTCTCTCACAAAAGATGTGGTTTGCTTATAATATCCTTAGCAGGCTTTCAAAGCATCCTTTGGAAGAAATGGAATGGTGAAACTTGTGTTCTTCTCGAATCTGTCACCACACGGGTATAGTGTCAGAAAATATTATTTAAATATAACTGCAAGAAGTTTAACACTGCAAGTGTTAAGTTTTCAAACTCAAGACACTTTACACGTCACTTTGTAAAGTAAATACACCGTCAAATTAAGTCCCAAATAAACAAATTTACTTGATATTTGCGAAGCATCAACATATTTAACTTATCTAAAATAACTGTTTGACATTGTCTGTCCAAACACTTGCAAACCTTAAATATACAAAAATTATAGAAATGAAGAAAAATTGAATTACAGAAATGAAAATTATAGAAAGGAAGTATGTTTGGATCGTAGCAGATAGCGCTCTATAGTCTCTGCCTGCCCCCATAAGGAAAAGGCATGACGGTATGACGGTGATGATCATGAAGATAGGCAGACAGCATAATAGTAATCTTCTAGGATTTGGTTCTGGTATAAAACCATAAAAATTACAAACTTCAAACTAACATTTTACTGCACCCTCTTTAAAAACTTTTTTTAAATTTTACTGTGATGATGATCACCGATTTTATAGCTCTACATAAAAAAATCGGCCAAGTATGAGTTGCACTCGCACACGAAGGGTTCTGTACCTGTATTATCATGTCGTCTAAGGGTATCATCAAGCACCGTTCAACAAATTTTAAAAATTTTAAATCTCTTATTTTCTTGTTTTTAGTATTTTTTGTTTTAGCATCAATATCATCTGTAAAAATCTCAACTCTCTAGCTATCGCCTTACCTAAGTTATAGCCTAGTGACAGTCGGACGGAAAGTGAATTCTCAGTAAAACGATCTCTACTTTTTCGTACGACTGCCTTAAATTTGAGAAATGAACTCAAATTACCAACGCAGTTTCTAGCTTTTCCAAAAATCATTTTATTAGGACAGAAAAATGAAATTCGCCGTCTATTTGTTGCTCTTACATACCAAAAACAGTGACTGAAATAAAATTTGGAAAACAGTCTAGAACCGATTTAATAAAATGGTTCAGTGTTTTGATATTTTACTCATATGAAATCGTGGGCAACAGCGAGTAATTTATAAAGACAGTCCCCACCATTCTAGTGTAATTTATTGATAAAGATAGAAACCATTAATTTACGTGTATTATCCAAGTATAATTATTTAATTGCACGATCAAATAGTATACGAGGCTTGCAGAATTACGTGGCAGCGGAGTTATACACTCCAGCTATAATTACGTCATTATAAAGCAGTGCAAATTTAAAGCTCCTTAATTTAATAGATGACTAAGGGATCTTACCCTGTTATTAACAGCTATTTTAACGCCTACTTCATTAATCCCTTGTATAAACTCGTTTATTTCAATTAAAATTTTCTTTCAGTTTATTTTGTGGATAATGAAAAGCATGAAGTATCTTATTAAGATGTTTCAATTAGATATTACGCTATGAATTCTCTAATAAATATTTTTAGGGTTCTGTATAAGGAATAGGAAATACCCTTGCAGTTACTATCTTCTTTACGTTGTTCTGTGGTTACAGAAAGACAATAAAAATTGGTCCAGTGCGAGTTGGACTCGCGCACGAAGGGTTCCGTACCATTATCTATGCAACATAAGGCTACGTTATTAGTATCGAGCAAGAAACGGTAAAAAAATCATGTTTGTTGTATGGGAGCCCCCCTTAAATATTTATTTTATTTTATTTTTAGTATTTGTTGTTATAGCGGCAATAGAAATACATCATCTGTGAAAATTTCAACTGTCTAGCTATCACCGTTCTTGAGATACAGCCTGGTGACAGACGGACGGACGGACGGACAGCGAAGTCTCAGTAATAGGGTCCCGTTTTTACCCTTTGGGTACGGAACCCTAAAAACACGAGTCTAAGTGTGTTTAGGAGTATTGGTCACAGTCAAGCTGGTTCTCTCTTTTTCTCCAGTCCATTAATGGTCTCCTGTTGGGCGCGGTGCTCTTCCGCTTTGGGAGGAATTATGGTCTATATCAAAATCTACAACAACATAAATAGGTCTTGAAAGTTAGCGTAGCAAAGATCTAGCGTAACAAGATCTAACGCGTAATCTTAGGAACGGCTGGTCTAATTTGAAAAACTCTTCTAGTGTTGCATAGTAGTTACATTTATCGAGGAAGGCTATAGGCCACATAACATCACGCTGTAATTAATAGGAGCGAAGCATCAGTGAAAAAATATTACTAAAACAGGGAAAATTTTCTAAATTCCTCAAAGTCGCGGGCAACAGCTAACTGTATATGTATATGCATATTATAACAATAATAATACAAGCATTTGGAATGAATTATAATGTTGATCCCGTATGTAACACGAGAAAGTGCTAAAATTTGTTCCGCATTATAATTTCTAGATATTTCCATCAAGAACCGATGTCCCCCCACTTTTCATTCCATTTCAACTAGCAATAAAAATCCAATTTTAAAAATTAAACTTCCATTTGACGACGTGTGTGTGACGAATGAAAATCGAGCAAAAGGGGTCGTCAACCCCTTTCTTTAAAGCCAACGTATTAGTCCAACAATCTGTGTTCTAAATCATGGTGACAGACACTTTTTATAGCGGCCTCGTAATATTATATTATGAAAATAAATTAATTTATTGCTACGTTAATAAAGAGAGACATAATATTTAAATTGGTTAGTTACGTGTTCAGTTCCGTCAATAAAGTGTGATGAAGCTAAAAATGTCTATTAGTCAAATAAGACGCGGGATTGATGGTGGCTTATAATTAGACAATCACTTCTACAGCATGTGTATAATAGCTTCATAATGATGACAGAACAACGATTTAAAATCTACACAAAGTGTGGATGCACTTTTAATGTGCATGTTTATCGCATCTGCCTTTTTAAAAAAAAAAGGTTTTTAAATTATTAAAATCATAATTATTTTATCATATTATTCTGTATTAAGATAACAGATAATGATAATTTCGTATACTTTTCTGTTTATAATTATACAACAACGATATGTAGTTATATATTTTAATGTTATTACAGTTGCTATTATAGTTAAGAAAGGAAAAATAGAGAGCTATAAAGCCGAAATATAATCTGTACACGTAAAATAAAATGGCAGATTAGTGACTTCAATTCAAAGGTAATAAACAACCACATTGGCAAATAAAAGTTTGCGTTTAATTCTTACACGAGCGTAAAGCAATTGGATCGAAGTAATTTACGACTTAAATCTAAAAATATGTCTTTTCTATGGCGTCCCGGTTTCGTCACAGATGGCTACACAATAATATCAGCAGGAAGACCCCTCCAGAAGGGTGCGCCACTTATTTTATAAAGTTTGAATAAGATTTAAAAAACTGAACGTGGCTTAGTTAGGTATATGTATACCTACGTAGTCAAACGATTTGCTTGGAAAATTTTGTGTATTGTTTTGAGTTTAACACCTCAATTGTATCACGACATTGAAGGTCCGTGTGGTGACGTATCTAGAATACGTATGTCGCCACCACTTATCCTACTTAGGGTGCTGTAAAAGCCACCTAACGGAAATTGTACACAGCTAACATCCTCTGTGAGAGACGGAAAACTATAAAATAAACCCTGTGCTAACACGCCTGTTCAGCTCGCCATAGTAGACCGCCCCTATCCTATCCCTTTCAAAGTGGAAGAGGCTTCTATCCAGCAGTGGAAGGTTAATAGGTTGGAGAGATAATTGGGTTTACAACTACAGAGAGCCAGTGAATGGGGCTTTTATTTTATTTATGGCTCAAGCAAAAAGATAACCTGCCTTATTAGATCCTGATTGTATTAACCACAACTGCATAATACAATTGACTCATTCACATCGATGAGCGTTTACAGAGTACGTATCAAATATATCTATGCTTACGCAATAAAACTTTATTTTGTTACAAATACTTCGTAGGTCACCCCTATTCGAAGGGTGCGAACGATATTCAATAAACATTGTTTCTATAACTAAACTTGTATCGTCTTTCAATAAGTCAATATGTCTTTTAAGAAATCGTATTTTGAAACCATAATGATTTTCTTTTTTTATTAGGCAAAAGAATATGATAAAACTAAAAAACGTTTTAATAATTGTCTATAATCAATGTTCTTTTACGGTTTTCTAACTTCACATAGTTTTACTTACATACTTACTGGGTGATTATCCCCTTAATTAAATATAGCAGCGAATACTGAATAACGTAGTATTCTCAGACCTACTGAATATACAACGACACTCTAATGGCGACACTCACTGCATTATGAAAATTTTATATAACAAATTTTATTTTGATTACGATTCGAAATACGAAAACAATATTAATTATCCTCAAAAATAACTATAGTAAAGAATAAGTAGGTACCAAGTTACTAACATAGTATATTTTTATTAAAATGAAAATGTTAAGCTCTCACACTTGACTAGTTATTACAGTAACCATGGTGTATTTCCCTAGACACACTGATGTAAGTTTACGAGTAATACATTTACGCTTTAATACGTGACTGTGGTGATATTCTCGACGACTCGTAGTAGGCCTCACGTAGTCACCGCTTCTCCATGAGATATTACTACGATTTATTATAAAGATATTCCAAATATTAGATATTCCATATAAATATACATGGTGCGCACGTTTATGTAATTGTGAGATACCTATTGATTAGCTATAACCTAATATTAGAATTCGTTGCAAATGTTAATTTGATATTAACGTTGTGTGAAATGTCTGTTGTGTGAATGTAAAATGTCCATGAATATTTATTCATTTATTTTATTATTACTTATTTATTATTGGTACCAATACTACGTGCACAACTAAACTTAACTAAAAAACTGGTCAAGTGCGAGTCGGACTCGCGCACGAAGGGTTCCGTACAATTATCTATGCAACATAAGGCACGTTATTAATAAATGAGCAAACAACACACACAATACTTAATTAATCACGTTTGTTGCATGAGAGCAAGAAACGGTAAAAAAATCATGTTTGTTGTATGGGAGCCCCCGAGGTCCCGTTTTTACCCTTTGGGTACGGAACCCTAAAAATGAAAACAACTTCAACGTATTTTGATAAATTGGCTATTTCGTTGTGCACATTGTATTAATTACTAGCTGACCCGGCAAATGTTCAACTTAATAACACGCCTAGACAGCATAGCATACGTAGACCAGATGCCCACCCAAAGTAGACGCTCATGCCCAACTGTAAGACATTAATGAGATCAGAGAAGACAAATTCATAATTACCTGATAGTTTTTGGGTTCTGGTCTGCTTGGATTTTACGAAAACAAGTTCGTAAATATTTGCTAGTCTTATATTAATAGTGGATAAACTATATGTCCGTCCATTTGGTGACGGATTCAGAAAGCAAGTGACACCACCCCTTTTCCTTCTCAGGGAGCTGTATGAGACAGCTAAGGCTAAGCAACGTCCTGTGTGAGACGAAAGATACACGGAGATCCCGGAGATCATAATTCCTCCCAATGTTAAAATGGCCTGTGCCCAACAGTGGGACGCAAATAACAAAAATTCAAATAAAATAATATCTTGAGACAATACAATGAAAACAATCAATATGTTCACATTTCCACTTGGATTTATCCGTAAATTTCAGGCAGCTTTAGAGGTTTTACTCGGGATTATTCTGAAGGATTGAATCTGTGGCAACGTGTTCTGTCAGAGTACCAATAATAATCGACATAAACCGCAGGATAAATCCCATACAGAGAATGAACCATCATAGAAGTTATTGATATAACATAATAATGCAATACGATTTTTAAAAAAATTGTTAGAATATATTAAATTTTTCTACCAGACCATTAACGTCCCAATGTGGGCACGGGCCTCCTCAAATTTTGGAGCGTTTTTGGTCTACTCTGTCGCGCTGACTAGGGGTGTTGGCATAGAGCTTAATTCTGAGTTTCCCGTTTCTCACAGACGATGTTATCTGTTTACAAAATCCCCTAGCTAGATTTTACTGCACCTTGGGGTGAAATGGTGGTGACACTAATTGTATTCTTAGTCCGTCTTCAACTTCTGCGACAAGAATAACATTTATATGACGGAGAAAATGCGTGCTAATGAAGCCAAATGTGTTTGGACCGTACCAGATTGTACTCTATAGTATCTACCTACCTTCTTGCGAAAGAAGCGTGACGCTATGATTTTCATGACTTACTTTACGAATATAAAAAACCAATAATAATCACAAAAGTAAATACAGATACTTCAATGTATTAAAATCCATAGTTCATAGCGCCAATTCAATAACATATTCACGTTCTAGTCTGCGTGTTTGTATTGTCTGTGTTGAGTATATTTGTTATTCTACGCTCGTTCGTCGGTGGAGTTTCATCCCGCCCTTTGCGCCGATGGCCTCTGTCATTATCATCGCTTTTTGCCTCAAATAACTGCCCACAACTTTGGGAGATGTCCGTATTCCACTAGAGTATCAACACATTACTTTTATGTATACACACTTACACTGTTATGAAAGAAAAGGGCAGTTTTAAGGTTATTCATCGCGTATTAGATAAATAAATGTTTATTATTAATTTGTTAACTACCTTCAGTTGAACTATAATTTTAAGTAGATATTGGTAACACAGTAGCTTAAAAACACTAGCTAAGTACGAGTTGAAGTAATGCCCGAAATCATTATGATCTCTCTCTCTCTCTTCTGCCCATTAACGCTCAGCTGTTTGGCAAGGGTCTCCTCCAGTTTGGAAGGCATTATAGTTTACTGTGCCACGCTGACCAGGCGTGTTGGCACAGTATTTTTAAGATTTCCGTTTCTAACAGGGGATGCTATCTTGTGGCGTCACGCAAATAATAAATAAATAAATAAATATAAATATTCATGGACATTTCACACAACGTCCTCTGGTCCCAAGCTAAGCTTATATGCTTGTGTTACGGGTACCAGAATACGGATATAATACATAAACTACTTTTCTTTTGTAAATACATACATATAATACATAGTAAACATACAGACGCAGTACAAACATTTGTATGACATTTATGGATATCACACAATTGATTGTCCCAGCCGGGAATCGAACCCGAGACCTCGTGATCGGCAGTCCATTACATAAACCACTCCACCACGAAGCCCGTCAAATGAATGAATGGATAAAATAAGGAAGAATGTCGTTAGGAGAGTTCTGAGTGTAAATGTGGAAGGAAAAAAGTCTAGAGGAAGACCTAAGAAAAGATGGATGGACTGTGTGAAAGAGGACATGAAAGAAAGAGGAGTTGACACAGACATGACGGCTAATAAAAGACTGTGGAAGAAAAAAGACATGTTGCGCCGACCCCAAATATTGAGATAAGAGCTGGAGGATGATGACAGGGGATGTTATCTGTGTATAATATTCCTTAAGAGGATACCAAAATAGCTTCGTGCATTTTTCTACGTACAAAGCTTTCATTTTTTCTTTATATTTAATGGCTAGAGCTCTAATTTTTAAGTATATGTTTTTTCAATATACCTATATATAATCTAGGATCGCACAAACTCAGAAACGCGATTGAAAAAGTTTTCTCGATAAAAAATCTTAGCGAAACAATCTCTCTAATTTTTTATTTTTTTCATTTGTCGGTCTATTATCGCGTAATAACTAATGAAATACCTTTAAACACATAAGTAACTATTATATATAGAAACACGTAAACCGGAATTAAAATATATTTAGTAGATTTTGAGTAAACAAAAATATCCCTAATTCTTCATTTTCTATACCTACTAGCTGTGTTAATAGGTACATATCGACGATAATATTGATGTAGGCCCTTTAACTGGCTTTTACAGCACCCTGGCAAGCAAAAGGGGTGGTGACTTACTTAATTACTTAATCCGTCACCACACAGACAATCGTCATTATTTTTATAATAATATTTATATTAATCAGATTCAGCCTTCATACATATATAATATACTAATATACTAGCTGTTGCCCGCGACTTCGTACGCGTACCCGTTTTGCAACATTTTTCACCTTTGCCTCGCTCCTATTAGTCGTAGCGTGATGTTATATAGCCTATAGCCTTCCTCAATAAATGCACTATTCAACACTGAAAGAATTTTCCAAATCTGGCCCGTGGATCCTGAGATTAGCGCGTTCAAACAAACAAACAAACAAACTCTTCAGCTTTATAATCTTTCACGTGTCACAGTGTTAATTACCGTACTCCTCCGAAACGGTTTGACCGATTTTTATGAAATTTTACATGCGTATTCAGTAGGTCTGAGAATCGGCTAACATCTATTTTTTAAATCTTTTTTTTTTGAATGGCAAAACAACGTTTGTCGGGACAGTTAAGTTAGTCTTATATATAAAATTCACGTGTCACAGTGTTAGTTACCGTACTCCTCCAAAACGGCTTGACCGATTTTTATGAAATTTTACATGCGTATTCAGTAGGTCTGAGAATCGACCAACATCTATTTTTGAAATCTTTTTTTTTTGTATGGCAAAACAACGTTTGCCGGGTCAACTAGTATTAATATAGATTATTGCATAATAACTCAAAATGTTAAAGTGTAGTAAACGATTTAGCTTACGCATTATAGGACAATATAATTTTTATGTTTCCTTTACTATTCTGCTGCGTATTATGCCACTGTTTTATTGACAACTATGATCATAAATTATATTTTGATTTATTAGCAATAATGGTAATAAAAATAACATAGTCACACTAAATATGGATAAATATTTAGTTTACTTACACATGTGGCATTTTAAAGATGTATTATGAGTAGTTAACCATTTTAGGATAGTTCTATGACTTTTACTTTAGAAATAAATAGCCTCTTCTTGGCTGGGTTTTGCAAATTCAAATTCAATACTCTTTATTGTATACCAAAAATAGATTACAGAGTTGTTTATATAAATTTAAAACAGTTACAAAAGGCAGTCTTATCACAATCTGCGATGTCTTCCAGACAACCCTGGTTTTTTTACTGGAAAAATACAATTTTATACTAATGCAATTCCATCGCATCACTAATAATCACACATAGGCACTAAATTGCCACTCGTTAATTCTATGCACTAAAAATCGATACTGTATGTATAAAATGAGAAAGATAATTTTCCTAATAACTTTTTCAGAAAAAAATATCCCTGACTGCCAAATACTGATGTATATTTCTCAAAAAATATATACTTTTGTTACAAAAACTGCGTATACCTAGGAGCAAGTTTGGTATAGCGAAGCATATATTAAGTATATTAAGAAGAAGACATAAGTCAAAATAAAACTACTTTTTACGGATTTAGACGCGTATATTTGTTATAAATGAAAAAAAATTAAAAAAAAAAACAAAAGATAAAAATATTATGTTAAAAAATATTAAGACCTAAATCATTTAAGACTAATTATTATAATTTAATAAAGCCACTATACACACTTTAAAGAGAGATTCTACCATTTTCTAAATAACAATGTTATTTAAATCCACAAGCATAATAACTGAAATTAATTTAACTCTAATTTCGAAAACCGGAATCACTAGTTATTTTTAAGACTAAAGGACTTTGAAATCCCAATATTGATTAAATATTGCTATTGCCCGCGTTGTCTACCTCCCTACCAATTTTCAGTATAATCGGTATAGTCGTTCTTGAGTGATAAACAGTGTAATATTAGTTACACTACTTATCGCTCAAGAACGACTTTCTTTTTAATAAATATATTTAAGTCAGTCTCAGTGAGTCTCACCCGTGACCTTGGTGACTGCAAAGTCTCCGAAACGTCGGGCCAAAATTTAAAACAAATATACGCGTCTGAATCCGTAAAAAGTAGTTTTATTGAAATATATTTAACGTTATTATGTGAAATATGTATATTTATTAAGAATGAAGTAGTATACAATTACGTATTTACATTATTACTAAATACAAAAGCTCATACGTCTTTGTCGGCAATGGTATCAAAACCGATATTGTGTAGTCACTCGATAACTATTCATGTAAGCTGTATTCCCAATAGTGTGACATGTTTATTTCGTAGCACTGAAAGCTTGGCCGGGGAAAGGAGTAAAATGAAAAGTAGACACGGGTCCGATAAATAATTGAAGGCTTTGATAGAGCATCGGGAATATCAGGTTCGAGTACCGCCCGTTGGATCTAAAGGGAGCCATCCTTCAAATCACCCTCCGGCGCTACTGAATTATTCCGCAATAACACACTTGTTATAGACATTTCTTGAGGAGTGATACTTTTATGATTTACTCCAACTTTTATTGGCACTTAAAGGAAGTATAAGATTTATTTTGCGTTCAATAGAAAGGTGTGGAGTATATCATTTTTTGACTCAGTATAGAAACTAAGGGGGCAGAGACATTTGGGCGTCACACATCATTTATGTTTTGGGTGTTCCGTTGATTCTAATCATTTTAAATCTATAAATAATTGTGTTGAATCTAAAAATGTTATTATTTAAATTGGTTAATGCATATCTATTATTAAAGATCTCATCTATTATAAACGACGAACTAATTGTGACGATGAATCGATAACCTTATTTATGTATACCTACAATATGAAATCGTCAGTTACGATAGATCGGCGAGGTTTGCTTATATTGGCTACACTACCAAAATTCAATTAAGACTGTTACAAAGTTTTCAAACCGATATTGCGATTGAACATATCCTGTCATTTATTTAATTTTTCGGACCATTTGATGTTGTTGTTTCTTTCTTTCTTTCTTATTTTTTTTTCAAATTGTATTAGTAAATAATCTACTTTTTACAGATTTAGACGCGTATATTTCTTTTAACCCATTCGTTGCCACCAACGCACCATTTGCGTTTTACTAGATTCCTAAGGGGTGCCACCAACGATCCGTGTGCGTTGACGTACCTTTGCCTTTTTTTTGGCGATGATTAAGAAATGGTAGTGTTTTGTCAAAATCTCTGGTAACATTTAGTACTGGAAAAGAATTTTTAATATAACAACACCGTCGGTTTTCAGTTTGAGCTGACATTTTTATAAAAAAAATCGAAAAAACGCGGGTACATAAATTTTCAAATTTTATCTTGCTTTTAAATTCGTTTTTAGTGAGTGTTTGTAGTGTATTTTTGTATTGGTAAAAAAGGTAAGCTATATTATTTTGGCCCCACTTTTCGGAGATTTTGCAGTCACCATGGCTGTCACCATGCGTCTAAATCCGTAAAAAGTTGTTTTATTAAACAAATGAGTCGCGCAATTGGTAGAAAATATTAAATTTTATTAGAACAAAGTTTTTATAATAGTCGTAATAGTACTATTTTAATACTAATATAATATTATTTACTCTTTGAATGCAAACATACTTTTTGACCATCAAAACTTTGTTGTTAGGTATAAAAATAAATGATAATTAAAATTTTAATGATCTAGTAACACAGGCTACTTTAAAAAATTATGATCTTTATCTATCTGTTTGTTTAACCTCTTTTATAATACTTTTAATAAAATTTATAGTTTTATTACTTAAGTATTACCATAACTATAAAGTTTGCAATATAAATTATTATACAAGTGTGCTATTTTTTTTTTTATCGATAAGCATAGAATACACATGTACAAATTTATTTACTTGTAATAACATAATAAAAATTAATTAAGATATTTATTGCAATACATGCTTCTAACGGCTAGGATATTTGTAAAAAAATATGTGTCTTATGTATGTATGTACGTAAAAAGTTATTTTTATTTCGCGTTATCCTACTTTTGTATCTAATATCTTAATGACCGTGCATGTTCTTACGTTTGTTACTAATTTCAAGGTGTTGATATTTCTGGTAAATATATAACACTTTACTAGCGACTTGGTACGCGCGGAATTTGTAATTTTTTCCCTTTTTCGCAATGTTTTTCAATGATGATTTGCTCCTTTTGGTCACATCGTGATTTTATGTAATAGCCTTCCTCAATAAATGTACTATCCACCATTAAAAGAATTATTCAAGTCGGACCAGCGCAGCGGTTTTTGTGATTAGCGCGTTCAAACAAACAAAATTTTCAGCTTTATAATATTATTATGCATAGATTGTTGATATCTTTCTGCGTGGAAATCTTTTAAGGACTTTACTGACAGCCCCAAAAGACTGCGTTGAACTCCCAGTGTACCGACTTGAATCTTACGGGGCATTCCTCCAGAATACCTAGGAGGCGCGAATTTTTCAAGAGGAAAAATCTCAATAGCCTTTCTTCGAAACTTCATTCGATGAGCAACTAAGTATACAAACAATTCGACTAATTCTATTACTCTGTTCGACTGTTTGTGTATATAGGTATACCTACTAACATTAAAAAGCTGAAGAGTTTGTTTATTTGTATGAACGCGCTGGTCTCAGGAACTGCTGGCCTGATAGGAAAAATTCTTTGAGTGTTGGATAGTACATCTTTCAAGGAAGGCTTTAGGCTATATGACATCACGATGAGACCAACAGAAGCGAAGCATCAGCGAAAAACGTTGCAAAACCGGAAAAAAATTTAAAAGCTAAGGATATTTCTAGAAATAGATATTTTGTATACAATTAAACTTAGTTAAATTAAAAGTAAATTAAATATTCAGGGACATTTCACACAACGTCTTCTGGTCCCAAGTTAAGCTTATATGCTTGTGTTATGGGTACCAGAATACGGATAGAATACATATATTCTTTAGTTATAAACTTTTGTATATTATTGGAATGAGTCACGTATCTACTAGAGTTCTAAGATAAGCTACTTAATTATGGTCATCTGTTGAAATTTGTTCATTGTTAAGTACACAAATTTAGTTATCAAGATGTGTGTTACGTCATATTATTTTTCTAGGAAATTTGAGATGTTGAGTTGAGTGGGTAAGGAGTGTGGATTTAGTTAATAAATAAATCTTGTACGAAGTTTGTAAGTGCTTCTGAAAGCGGAATGTTGGTACTACACCAGATATTTGTCAATAGGCGTGTTTCCATGTAGAAAATTGATGTGTATCGTGAACGCATCCTATCAAAAATTATTATATGAGAACATTAAACTCCTTTACAATGTACTTTATTGACGTCACTTCCGCAGCAATAAAATCGACTTGTCTGGAAAATGCATAATTTGTATGACAGTCACGCGTATTACGATACTAAACGGTGTTTTTGAACACATTTCACACTAAACTCTTCGGGGGCAGCTTTCGATCATAGATAAAGCTTTGTTTTATGCGTTCAAATTATTATCGTTAAACGCTTGTTTATGGCCGCAGGGATATTAATATTTCTTTATATCGAACACGCACATACGGAAGCATAACACCCTATATTTCAAATAATGAGTTTTGAGGCGCATTATTTAAATCAATCGTTGATATTTGCACAATAACAACATGTTATTACAATTATGTATTTAGAAAACGGAAAAGAGTTACATAGGTGTTGTTTGTAAATTCTACAAAAAATCATTCAGTTATTTTTTGTGTTCTAAGCGGCATCTTTTATTTGAATAAAAAAAGTTCATCTCCATTAATTAGTGTGATATACGACACACTCGTAACCTTTGGCGCTCAATTATAGCCAAACCTTTGACGCTTGATTAATTCCGACACAAAACTCACCTATTAGAGTTTACTGATTACGATCTAATCGATTCAAAGGGCCGCGCTTCCCATATGCTAGTTTGAATAAAAGCTTAAAATTCTTCAAATACCGATCAAGAAAAACAATGACCGAGGACGATAAGGACGGAACGAGAGCTGTGTCACGTAATAGTTCCAGCTTCCGGTGCGTTTATCAAAAAATTTATTTGGACATTCCTAGCACGCCTCTTCACTGCGCTTGCCCTGCCCTGGATGTGTTGGCATTTAATATATCTACAACGCTGAAAATGCCGGAGACGGCCGCGCAACGGTTATTGCTGGGGTTCTCTCACTACAGGCAGCTACGCACTTCCGCTATGTCAATGATTTATAGCCGCTTATGGCATTTGCGGCGTTTAACTGTATGTTGTCCGAACCATTGTCCGAGGATCGTCGAATATGGACAAGAATGATTCTTGAATTATGTGCGAGGGTTGGAAGCCCTATAATTTTTGATTCGCATCCTAATGCAAAGGGTCAATGCGTGCTTTGTCAAAGTTTAATCTGTTTGCGTCGCCTAAAGGTGACGATGATTTGTTTGCCTTTCGATTTGTTAACCTATTGTCGTGAGCGTATTAAAAAACATATAAATGGATGCGTTTTCAGTGTTTGTGGCGGAAGTTTTAGAGATAAATTTTAACAATGTTCATTGTTGTGCTGACTGGTTGTGAGCAAATAAACAACCGGATATTTGCTCAAACCGTTGACATAGAATTTAGAAATCCACAATAAAATGAGCATTTCCCATAAACTATAATCTTTTTATTAATATATTACCTTGTCAAAATATTAGTGTCTTTTTAGGAAGTTAAATTTTCACTCCAAGTACATTACTTACTTTTATTGTTTACTAACTATTACCGGCAACTTAGTACGACTGGAATTTAGAAACCAATTCTTAACAAATTATACAAAAAAGCAATCCTCTCGACCTCTAACTATATAAAAAAACAGTTATGTAGTTTTGACGATATAAACTCACTTAGGGACATACATACAAAAATAACGACCTATAAAACAAATTATAGTAAGTAGGGGTAAATGTTTTAGGTAACAATCACTTAATATCTCTTAATTCTTAAGTTAACTAATTATTATCGACACGACAAATTTATTGTTTCTTTGTAATGTAGGTACGTATTGGTATTTTCAACATAAATAGTAAAGAGGTATGACTCATAAGCAATGGTAGGATCAACAGCCGAAATTTTCACACGCGCACCCTGACTGTCCGTCATCAACTCATTCGTTTTGTGATCATAACACCATAACACTTATCATAAGTAATATGACTATGAATTTTAATGTTGGAAAAATTCTCCGGAATTATTTGTAGAGTTTTTCCTTTACTAACTTCTTTGTAAACAAACTTACCAGTAACAGGCTCAATTCTTCTCTAGATCTAGCTATTGGTTTCTACCACGCAAATTGGCAGATGCTTTAGTTTTACGAATGCAGTATCTTCACAGAACGTTTTCTATAGACGAAAAACTATCCATATATAATTTAGATACAATTTATACGAATTAAACTGCATTTTAATGTACTGTCCCAGGCGTATGTATTTACCTATTAATTGTTCCTGATATTTATACTAAACTTTGAATTTAAGGGCCTACATCAATATTATCGTATATCATCGCCGACACGTACATATTAACACAGCCAGTAGGCACAGAAAATGAAGAATTAGGGATACTTTTCCTATTTACTCAAAATCTACTAAATATATTTTAATTCTGATTTACGTGTTTCTATATATAATAGTAACTTATGTTTTGAAAGTTATTTCATTAGTTAATACGCGATACAAATGAAAAAAATAAAAAAATTGAGAGGTTGTTTCGCCAAGATTTTCTATCGAGAAAACTTTTTTCAATCGCGTTTCTGAGTTGATGCGATCCTAGATCATATATTGAAAAAACATATACTTAAAAATTAGAGCTCTAGCCATTCAATCTAAAGAAACAATGAAAACTTCGTACATAGAAAAATGCACGAAGCTATTTTGGTATCGTCTTAATAGTAACAACTGTATTTATAAAAGTTAAGATTATCGCGAAAAGGCAGACAAACATCGTGGGAGACTATTTTAAAATATCTAATATAACGTGTTAATAATTAAAGTCGTCATCGTAATCTGAAATACAGATGATACATTTTATCTACTTAGAATTTCCTATACGGCAAAGATCAAAATTATATGCCTACTAAAAAAAGCGGTTAATTTCAAAGTAATCGGCGTTTATGATGTGCAACATGTTAGGCATTATAATATACTTAATTGATATGTTTGCTTCAAAATGGATATAGTGACATATTTATGGTACAAAACTATTAAATTAGTGACATTAACACTCTTTTCGTATCTCGTGGTGGTACAAGTTCGATTTTCGCTAGTGGAGGACAATTAGTAGTATTATTAGTTCTTATTTTTCACGCAAATATTTCTACTGCTTCTGGGATTTTTAATTTAAATTTCAGATTAAGAATAATTGATGGGCTAAAAATTAGAAGACAATAGTTTTGAGTTGATAGAGCCGTAGATAGAGAGACAGAGTATACATTACATAGTACATACATGACATTTGTAACATAGAAAAGACTACGTTTCTCCTTGTGGTGACGGATTAAGAATACAAGTGTCACTATCTATATTCTACTATATTCTAATGGGCTAGAGAGAGAGATTACGAATAAGTTACAGTGTAAAATGTAGGTATTTGGTCTTATTCATAATGACTTATCGGAGGTTTAAACAGTAACTTCATCGGAGAGGTAATAAACATTTTATGCTAAAAAGACTATGCTATAAATAACAATTTTTGACAATTTTAGCGAATTTTTAAACCTCCGATAAGTCATTATGAATAAGATCAATTGTGTTTTCTCTTTATACATTCTACATTAAGCAGCTATTATTAGTTTATCAATAAATATGCGTAGCTGAAGTGATTTGATTACATTCGAATATAATTACAAAACCTGTACAAAGCGCTTAATTTCTTTGCAAATCCAAGAAAAAATTATCTTAGTTAAATCTTTCTCGCTATTTATAATGTAATTATGTTAGATAATAATACTGTTAACTTATAACTTGGCAGATACATGATCATGCTATGAATAAATAATAGTTACAGGTAAAAAAATACAAAAAAATACATGCACTAATGTCTAAATTACGCTTTTATAATGTATAATCTATGTACCGTTAAAACACAGGAATTAAACACTTTCAAAATTAACATTACGTCTAAGTTATTTGATATACATTGAAATTGATTATGTAATGCTTTAAACAACTATACATATATTATGTTTTATAAAATTGACCAAGAAAGAGTACGATTCGCGCATGAAAGGTTCCTTGCTATTATCTAAATAATATTTCATGTCAAATTCAATCTTAACATTAGCAAGTTTTCAAGCGGGTTTTTTTTATAGACAGAGTGATTCAAGAGGAAAAATTTTGTAACAACAAGTGAATTTTGTTTGGTTTCTAAATTCCAGACGCATAAAGTTGCTGACATCAGCTAAGTTTGCTATAAAATTTATTATATTAATTTAATTCCGTTAAGAGGGCCCGATATCAAATTATGCTCCATACAAAAATATGGGAAACGTAGTCCCCTTTTTTCTTCGTGAAAGTTAAACCGATTTTAATAGTTTTTACGCTATATAGATGAAGAGTATATCTATGCTTCTATCTTCTTTTCTTTTTTTCAAACCATATTAAGTAAAAGAAATATGACCATTCGAAAATCCCGCTTTTTTCGGGGATTACGAAACGTCTTTTTTTCTAAGAATTTGTAGGTAAAATCAGCTTCAGCTATATTTGTCCCTTTCAGCACAGCGCTCGGGAATAGGGATAGCAATACCTAAGGCAAATATCTAAATAAGGAGTACAGTACTCCCTTAGTATTTTGTTCCTTTTATTAAAATTTCTATATCTGCTATAGTCACTGCCTACCCTCATGGGAAAAAAGTGCGATGATAAATACTAATATGTATATTCTGATAGTAAAAAATTCTGTATGCCATTCTTTGGTAACCGTAATTACATTGTTATTTATAGACGTCTCAATATTTTTTTTGTTTTGACTTTTAACTAGAATATAGTTAATTAAAGAGTTTTTGAACTCAGTTTATAGTCGTAATTGCAGTCGTTTTGTTACTATTATTTTTATAACGTTTTCAAAATTAAGTACATACATTTAGCTAAATGTTATATTTTATTTGCTGTGCCTGATACATCTCCGTTATAATGCTACTTTCGTGGTTATGCTACGTTTTAAGTTAACATCAATCGCGTGCTATAAAGTGGACTCTGCTCAGTGTTTTCCTACGTCATAGGATCCGTAGAATGTGTACCAACATAACTCCAAGAGTTATCAAGCTGAATCATCACTAGTGCTTTCATCTGTTGGAGAAGAAAAGTTCTTGCATCGAGATCACCTACTGGAAAACGCAGCATAAGAAAGAAAATACTGGACTGGAAGCAGGTTTTCGAGTGTGTATAAATTTGAATGGAACTGATGTTCCATTCAAATTTATACACACATTGACCAACAATTGGCGAAATTTCTTATATTTTACCGTATGTATGTCTTCTACGATCAGTTATTACAGGGTAATAACTGATCGTCGAAGACACATTACAGCTCAGTCTCACCCGTGACCATGGTGACTGCAAAGTCTCCGAAACGTCGGGCCAAAATTTAAAACAAATATACGCGTCTAAATCTGTAAAAAGTGGTTTTATTTAAACAGATGAGTCGCGAAAGTGTTAGAAAATATTACTTTACCGTAGTTTGATACGTCATAATAGACCAGGTCAATTAGACCAGGCAACCTGTAAGAAGTCTTATATCACTCATTTTTCTAAATGTTCAGAAGCCTTGTAATGGATATAAATGAGTTCATTACGGCAATTACTTTAATTTAATAAGAAAAATACTTAAGTACATAATTATATACCTACTAGCTGTAGCACGAGTCTTCATGCGTGTGTAATTTAGAAAATTTTACCCACTTTCGCAACATTTTTCACTGATGCTTAGCTCCGATTGGTCGTAGCGTGATATTATATAGTCTGTAGCCTACCTTGATAAATGAACTACTCAACATTAAAATAATTTTTCAAATCGAACGCGTCATTTCTGAGATTAACGCGTACAAACAAACAAACTCTTCAGCTTTATAATTTTAGTATAGAAGTATAAATATTAAGCAGACTACATTAATTAGGTACTAACTAAAAACAACTATGGTTGGTTGTAGTAAAAGCTGTCGAAGTTATTGTATTGAGTGCGATTTGGTCCTAGCACGTATTGCTTGGCAACGCAACAGGCAACAGTGGTTTGTTATATAGTTG
The DNA here is from genome assembly GCA_916999025.1 of Orgyia antiqua. Taxonomy (NCBI): domain Eukaryota; kingdom Metazoa; phylum Arthropoda; class Insecta; order Lepidoptera; family Erebidae; genus Orgyia; species Orgyia antiqua. The sequence goes on along the minus strand of OU779863.1, from coordinate 13,267,348 downwards.
GTAAGATGACGGTGACCAGCACTGTACATGACTGAAGAACTTCTAGAATTTAAGTATATTATTATATTATAACACTCGATATTAGATTATTTGTTAGCATAGATGCTCTAATTAAATCTACGAAATGCTGGCGTTATTATGCGGCTTTAATCTCTATCATCAGCACTATAACAATAAAAATTGTGTCTCACATACAGAATTTTAATTCTCGCTAAATCTAGTTTAATAGTATAAAATTTCCCAAAAGCCTAACCCCAATTCTCGTCCATAATTAGGGTTCCTTACCAAAAGGTAGCATGGAACCATCTAAGAGGTGACATTCTTGTCTATCACCAAGCTTTCTCACAGAAACTGCGTCTGGATGTTTTCTGTCTGTCATAACATATGCTACACAAGCTAATAAATGTTGGTTAATTTGGGACCATACGACGTTAAATAAATAAATATTAATGTATATTTCATACAACGTCTTCTGGTACCTAAATATGCCAAATATTTGGTACCAGAATATGGATTTACAACTAATAAATTGTTTTTGTAAACATATATCTACTTACTAGCTGTTGCCCGCGACTCCGACCGCGTGGAACTTAGAAGATTTTCCTTACTTTTGCAACATTTTTCACCACTGCTTCGCTTCTACTGGTCGTAGGGTGATGTTATATGGCCTAAAGCCTTCCTCGATAAATGCCCTATCTAACGCTGAAAGAATTTTAAAAATTTAGATTTTTTTTTCGGACTCTTCAGTCTTATAATATTAGTATTGATAATAACATTACGCAGTACAAATATTGATGTGAAAAATAAATTACAAGCATCACACAAATTCTTGTACCGTTTGAGGATCGAACCGGCAATAACGTAGACGCCAGTCCGTTACGTTAACCACTAGACCAGGAGGCACGTCGAATTGAAATGTTCAATCTATAAAAAATTTGTCTATTTAATATATAATGTCTAATTTATAAAAAAGTGCTTTCGATGTTTTTATAAACCTGACGAATTTTTATATTACCACGGAGATCATTAACTAGAAGTGTATCAATTAAATAAAATTATTAATCTGACGTCTACTAAACAGTGGCTTTGCACCTCTAATTGTTCAAAAACGCGGTTTTCATAGTAATTATAAAATTGAAAAAACAATTTAACTCGTATTAATACCGCATAATATATTAAATTGCGTGTGAAGTCGCCGGTAATCACTAGTTATAATAAAAATGTTATCTTAAGTAGATTTTTTTGTGTCGGAATGTATAATAATTACTTACTGTTCCAAACGTGTTAAATATTTGTTAATAAAAATAAGCAGTCGTCATAAATGTTAGTTTTTATTACATTTAAAAATATCCTGTTAGTTTTATTTTATATCTAAGTGTATATAGTTAGTTTTATTAAGCTATTGCATAGCGTCTATCGCGGGCCTTGAGCGTGGAGACCGAATCCAGAAATTTCGTAACGAAAAATAACCTAACACTCCGACGGACGGACCGACGGATGGATGGACGGACAGACAGACAAATAAACTAATAAAAAAATATATGTAATTGCATAAGTTGATAAAAATGCTATGCAATAGCTTTACCGCGGCAGTCACCGAGTGCCACATATCTTTTTTTTTTATATCTAATTGTGTATATAAGTGTATATCTAAGTGTTTACAAGTAAACTAAATACATTTATCTTAGTAAGCTGGTAGAGATTACGTAAGAAGAGATTACGAAAAACTTGTCAAGTACAAGGCATAGTTGCATTTTGAGGAATCCTTATCTATTTATAGATTAGATCACAGATATGCCAGATGGTGTGCCTAGTTAAATCTGTATAGCTAAAGATGCTGGTTGTATGGCTAAATCACTCAGCCGGTTTGAACGATACTTGCATATCTATGTGACCATGAAATACGTTTAAGGATACACGTCACAGGTTAAATAATAAATATTCGTGGACATTACACACAACATAATTCTGGTCTCAAGCTAAGCTTATTATGCTTGTGTTATGGATACCAGAATATGGATAGAATACATATACTACTTTTCTTTTGTAAAGACATACAAACGAATACAATACGTAAAAAAACACCCAGACGCAATATAAATATTTAAATGACAATTGTAAATATCACACAAATGATTGTCCCGAGCTTGAATCAGCCCGGCGACCTTGTGAACGGCAGTGCGTTACATAAACTACTTGACCACGACGCCCGAATAAAAAACTATTACCTATACTTAACTTACTTTATTAAATTACAATAGAATATCTAAACAGACAGCTGTAATGCATGTAAAATTGTAACAAGGTAAGGTGAAACATTCATCATGTATAGTCAGCCAATTATAGACCACTACTGGCCACAGACCTTTCCCAGCCTGCCAGCCAGCCCGTGGACAGCAATAGGCTGACAATAGATGATAAATTTTCTATAAAATAACACTGGTAGTATTCAAAATTATTGATCTTGGACACGGAAGATGTGACAATTTATTGGTAGCTACTTTATCAGGAGTCTAATCATTGCATAAAAGGCCAGTATACCAGTATAGCGCATACACACACCTATGTTCATTTATTGTTGCCAACAATAAAAGACATATGCAAAAACGTCCAAGCATTTCGAGTGCCAATTAAATCGCCACAAACATCCTGTAAGCCGAGATTATCGTATCGCAACAAGCATCGGAAACCTGGCGACTTCTCTCACACCGAATAAATTAAATAAAAACTCAATATAAAATAAATTAGAAATTGTTATACCAACTGGTGAGCACTGTCCTGTCTTGGCTGGCTCATTAACTTTGCGCATAAGCGGAACTTAACGAGACGAGACTGAGTGGGGAAATATTTATATTTTATTCATAATTCAAGTTGTCTTCAAGATAATTTCAAAGTGTGCACAATTCAGTTTCCATAATACTTACCTATTTGTTAAAATTAATTACGTACCTTCTCCATAGATTGTTTTATGCACATTTTATTCAATTTCATGCCTTGGTTGTTCGTCTTGACAATTTTCCAGTAATTATCGAAAAATCTAAGCCCAAAACAGGTATAAAACTATTCGTTTTATTAAGTTTTATAAAATCTCCTTGCATTTCTTGATTGGATATAATATGTTATTATATTTAATAGGTCTAAATTCCTAGTTTAACTTGTTTCGTACTTTTTAATAGCTCGAGAATAACTGAATTCTGTTAAAGAACCTTAGAAGCTATGTATCTATTCCATATGAGGATCTTATCAAGAACTATTTTTGATAAGAGAAATCATTGTTCTAATGCTCACTATTTCTTTAAATGCAAACCTCAAAATTTAAGTATTGGTAACGGTACAATATTTTATTGAAACGTGCTGCTTAAATCGTTTCCTATCAGTATACAATCATCTTATTACCTATAAGCTGTGAGCATTTAATATATTATTGCTGTGCTAATCAGGTAAGTCGACTTTAAATTTTAATTTTCTCACAAAACATGTGCTTATATTATTTTTTACCTGATTTTAACAGCAATCACACGAGTGGTGACACTTCTATTCTTAATCCATCACCAAACACGATACAACAAGATTAACTAATGTAAGTCCATGATTACAGTTTCTTTTCTAATAGGACTTGATACACTATATAGTTAATAAAACTAATCAGTATTTGAGTAATCGCTTATTAGAGCGATCTTGTATTGAGATTTCCAGACTATATTATTTACTTTGTGAGAAAATGGGACCGATAATACATTTCTATAGTAGTAATAATAATCCTCCGTGTGGTGACGGATTAAGAATACAAGTGTCACCACCCCATCTCCTCCCAAGGGTGGTGTAAAAGTCAGCTAAGGGATATTGCACACAGATGACATCCTCTATGAGAGACAGAAGACTCGAAAATAAACCCTGTGCCAATACGCCTGGACAGCGCGGCACGGTAGACCGTAATCCCTCCCAAAGTGGAGGAGGCCAGTGCCCAGCAGTGGGACGTAAATGGGTTGGAGAGAGAGTAGTAATAATCGCTTATCATCCTTTTAGATGTTGACAGAAATATTGCATGTTCTTTTTTTAAAGAATTAAACTTTTTCGTTCTAGGTATTGCTTGGCAGAGATCTCGTAGTCACTTTGACGTTATTAAAAGTACTTACAGACACAATTATCGGATTGATTTCTTGCGCTATCTCTTATTGTTATACTGGCCTTCTTAATATACTACATACATTGGTAAACTGTTTGTTAATGTCAATAATGTTAGCCAATGTGTGCTCTTCGTCTTGATGCATTATCGTTACACTATTAGGCGCTAGTCTCACTTACATCAGGATAGTAGATACTATCCTGATAGTAGACCAGATGGTCTACTTATGCCATGCTGAGCCTTGTTTGCACAAGTTCTATACATTTTTGAGTTTCCTATCTCTCACAGAAGATGTAACACGTTTATAACATCTCTTAAGCGTAATCATCATTACTCTGTTCTGCTAACTTGGGGTCAGCGCCTTTGGCTTGGGGTCATTTTTGTATTTACTCCACTTTCTTTCATATCCTTTAGACAATGCATCCTTCTTCTTTCTTAGGCCTTCCTCTACTTTTGATTCTCTAGAAAATGCACCGTAAACATTTTCTAATCCGTCACTATAAGAATAATCTGTATAGAAATAAGCTATGTGACAAGGTATTGCTCGTTGCCACTTGCCAGATAGATTGACCGAATAAATTTCATAAAATCTATTAGTTGGGAATTCTTTGAAATTAGGTACAGACCCAAATGCAAAACATTGTAGCTGGCAGTTTGTGTGTGTTCCAGTTTGTTTTGATGGCGGGAGGATGCAGGCTAAGACAATGATCGAACAAATAGGGGTTTGTCACGCAACGCGCTCCTAATCAGGGATCGACCATGTACCCCAGCGCTACCCAACAATGCTTATTTATGCCTTGCTGATATCGAACGACACTTTTTATTACCAAACGGTACCTGCTATAATTCATACTACCTTGCACATTTTTAACGAATGTCTTTGAATTAAACTAACTGCTGCCCGTGACTCGTATGCGTGGAATTTAGAAAATATTCCCCGTTTTTGCAACACTTTTTCACTGATGCTTCGCTGATATCGGCCGCAGCGTGATGTTATCTAGAAAGGCTATAGCCTTTCTAGATAAATGTTATATCCAACACAAAAAGAATTTTTCAATTTTAATCCGTAGTTTCTGAGATAAGTCTGATCAAACAAAAAAACGAACAAACAAACAAACAAACAAACTATTAGCTTTACAATATTAATTTATAGTACCTATAGATTAGTATAGATATGCCAATTAGAATTTTCGATGAATGTTATTGTTTTCAGTTTTGGGGTAAACTTAATAATAAGAGGGGGGTTTCATGAGGAAATGACATTTAAATATATTACATTAGCATAATGTGTTGATATATTAATGATTAGAAGTTGAAATAAAATACCTCGGTAAGTAATAACAATTAATTATTAACCATAAACATACATTGAAGTAATTAATATTTTCACGTTTATTTTTAATATTTATGAACAATTCACACAATGTCCTCTGGTTTAAAACTGAGCTTAGATTTCTATGCTTTTTTTATTTTATATTGTCATAAAGAATGTAGTATAACGTATAATGTCATATTGTAATTTTTGCATAATCGTTTCTAGACGTAATGTGCATTAAGCATAATGAACAATCGTTTATACTACATTCAATTCACTATAGTTTTTTCCATACTAAAACTGAACACTGAGACATATTTTTATTTTTATTTTTTTCGCAGGGGAATGCATTTACGCACACCCACTCCTGCCAGCGCGGTCATCACCGCCGTGATAGGAGTGGGCAGTGTCGGACTCACCGACGCCCAGGTAGAACCGAACGTCGAAATACCGACTAAACCTAACTGCGGCGCTCAACTAGTCTTTCTTGGAGCGCCAGAGGCTCCCCGTTCCGGACTCTGTCTGACGCTCTGACGGTGGCCTGGTGGCCACAACTACCAGTGTTGCTACCGTTTACGGCGGGGGGAGTAGGCGAGCGTATTGAAGCCGCCTCCTTCCTTTCCTAGCTCTTTGGAGCAGGTCCGCATTAGCTAATGCTTCGCGTCCTCCTTCAGTTGCATAACATTTTCGCTGAAGTCGGCCACTACTTGCCAGCACTCGTCACTGATAAGCATTGCGGGGACAATTGCTTCCAGCGACAAGTCCCCGCCGATCACTAGGCCAAGTTCCCTTGGTTGCACCTGCCAGGCTGCGCAACTTTCTATTGTATGGCGCGCCGTATCCTCGGACGCGCCACATTCGTGACAGAATGGTGTTGTCTCTCTCCAAATCTGGTGTAGGTACTTAACAAAGCAGCCGTGCCCAGTAAGCACCTGCGTCAGTCGGAAAGACAACGATCCGTGCCTGCGTTCCAGCCACCTCTCCAAGTGTGGGCCTATTGCTTCTGCTATTTCCTTGCCGGCTTCCGTGTGGCGTAGTTCTTCCTTCCAGCGTCTTATTAAAATAGCGGGAGCCTGAGTTCTTACAAAACCAACATCTCCGCGCTCATCTCTCGCGCGCACCTCGACTCGGTGACGGTACACCTCGGCAAGTACCTCAGCCTCTAACTCCCATGGTGGGTCACTGGCCAGTACCGTGGCGGCTGTCCATGACACTGTACGATACCCCCTGATCGCTCTCACTGCTATGACCTTCTGCGATTTTCTTAGTTGGGCCTTGTAGCGCGTGGTGAGAGCGTCCACCCAGATTGGGGCACCGTACAGTGCCATAGATCTCACGATCATGCCGTACAATCGCCTACATGTGGAGTTAGATCCTCCAATATTAGGTAAAAGCCGACTTAATGCAGCAGCCACTTTCACAATTTTAGTTGTAAGCTAGGAGAAATGGGGTTCGAATGACCACCTATAATCTAGGCGCATGCCCAGGTATTTTATACTCTCTTGAAGTTGGACATCCGTGCCTTTTATTTTGATTTTCGCTCCGCGAGGGGGCCCACGACGCGAGCCATGGAATAAAATGGCTTCCGTTTTGCTGATAGAGACCTTTAAACCCAGCATCTCTATTCTCTCTATTGTCAGATCTGCTCCAACTTCAGACAGGACGAGCCGCTGCTTCGTAGCTGCTGGCCCTCGCCGTGATGAGGGTATCGTCTGCATAGCAAAGGACCCCCATCCCGGAAAGAAGCCTTCCACGCAACATCCAGTCGAAGCCGATGTTCCACAGGGTTGGGCCTAGTACCGAGCCCTGTGGAACACCGCACTCAGTGTGACGTTTCGATATTCGCCCATCTTTACCGACCCATGTAACGTACCTTTCCTCTAGATAAGCCTCCAGTAGCCGTCGTAGGTATAAGGGCACTCTGTGATATTGAAATGCTTCCCTTAGTGTCTGAAAAGGAAGACTACCGAAGGCATTCTCAATATCAACCGAAACTGCCAAGACCACGTCTCCTTCGTTCACTGCATCTGTTGTGAGGGCCTTTAGAGCGACTAGAGCAATATCTGTCTGTCTTCAGCCTATTAACGACCAACTGTTGGGCACGGGCCTTCTCGACTTTCAGAGGGACTATGGTCTAGGCTAGGGACTGTTTTTTTTGTTGTTTTTCTCCTGCCTTGCCGGGCTAATGACGGTGCCTTGAGCTTTACCCGGCGAGGGTTGTACCAGCTAATCGGGGCCCGACCCGGGGGAGCATTAGGTACCCCGTCACGTTGCCGTGGCCGACAGCCAAAGTTCTCTGAATACCGACTATTGTGCCTCGCTGACCAAGCGTGTGGGCAAAGGATTTATTTTTGAGTTTTCCATCTCTCACAGAGTGTGTACAATATTCTTTAGTTGACTTTAACAGCACCCTGGGAAGGAAAATGGATGGTGACACTTGTATACTTAATCCATAACCACACGGACATAAAACTAAAAATAAAACTACATGGTGCAAATCAAAATAAATGTCTAAAAAAATGTAAGTAAATTTATTCGTAAATTGCAAGTGCATCGTATGTGTTAACAAAGTGCTAAACCGAGGCAAAATAAAACAATTACATACATGTAATAAAACAAAACAAACATCACTGTATTGTTAATCATACATAGGTTTAGAGTATAAAACCAACAAGAGCAGTTACATACGCTATATTTTTTAACAAATATACTGCCGCATAGTCAGGGTGCCGAGGTAACACACATTAACACTTAACACAATTTCATAGGTTGCTGCGCACGCCAGGCCGAAAATCGTCTCACGCACACATATAGACAACAGTGTCCGTAGACAACGAGTATGAGCAATGCTCTCGTTTTTTTAACAGCAGGGGTTGCCTTACAATCTAAACGTCTGTTGTATTAATGCTCTAAGTACATAGGCATTAAATGAAATAAAAGAGTTAATTATAAAGTTTATTATAATGTAAAAAAAAACATATTCATCTAATTAATGAAGATAATGAAGACAACTTGTGCAAACTTTATAATTTTATTTGTATAATTAAACTTCCTGTATAGTAAATTAATGTATAGAGGTACACTTAATTGCTTTGCACCATTTAACATGCCTAATAAATTCTAACAATAATTAGAATTTGTGAAATAATTACTATTGATCATGATAGAGAGAGCATTATAATAATTATGTATTGTGTGTTTTATGTTTTGAGGGATTAAGAATACAAGTGTCACCACTCTATTTCTCTCCCAGGGTACAGTAAGAGCCAGCTCTTACTGTACACTGGGAGAGAAATAGAGTAAGGGACAATATAAGCAGTTAATGCGAAGTCGAGAGAAGGAAATCTCGACACTTAACCCTGTGCTAACGCGCCTGGTCGGCATGGCACAGTAGACCATAATCCTTCCCAAAGTAAAGGAGGCCCGAGCCCAGCAGTAGAACCTAATGTGCTGGAGAGAGAGAGAAAGAGAGCGAGGAGAGGAATATGTATTCTGTTCTGTATCCTTCCTTACTTATTACTTTTTTTACGTAAAAGCTACTAATTCTAATTAAATTTTACAGCTGTATAACTAATATAGATTAGAATAACACAATTGAAAAACGAGTGGTTATTTTTTTACGGTTACGAAAGATACAGAATATATACGGTAATGACGTCTATAACGAGGACAATATAAAATAAATAAATAAATATCCATGGACATTTCACACAACGTCCTCTGGTCCCAAGCTAAGCTTATATGCTTGTATTATGGGTACCAGAATACGGATATAAAACATAAACTACTTTTATTTTGTAAATACATACTTATAATACATAGCAAACACCCAGACGCAGTACAAACATTTGTATAACAATGAAAAACATCACACAAATGATTGTCCTGACCGGGAATCGAACCCGAGACCTCATGATAGGCAGACCGTTATATGAACCACTCCACCACGAGGCCCGTCAGCCAAAGAGGCCGAGGCCAGGCAAAAGACCTAGATACTATGAAAGAAATTCATTGCTCTACTACAAAAGTGCTAGTTAACAATTACTTACTGACATAGATAATAGAGACGGGCTTCGTGGTCTAGTAATTCATGTAACGGACTGCCGTTCACGAGGTCACGGGTTCGATTCCCGCTCGGGACAATCATTTGTGTGATGTTTATAATTCTCATACAATTGTTTGTACTGCGTCTGGGTGTTCACTATGTATTATAAGTATGTATTTACAAAAGAAAAGTAGTATATGTGTTATATCCGTATTCTGGTACCCATAACACAAGCATAATAATATACTCGTAGCACACTTTGGGACTAGAGGACGTTGTGTAATATGTCCAAAAATATAAAAAAATATAAAGAATAGTAAATAGCTCATTCCTGACTTAACAGACCGACAAAATGACAGGCATACAGGGGTGGCTGTAGTAGTTAGATTTTACTTTACAAATGGTACAAATTCTACGCGCACAACTAAACTAAACTTAAGTAAAAAATGAATTTTGATAGTGTCATTAATACAATCGGGCAATGTAAACCATACCTTTTTGATAAAAAAAACCGTTTATTATAGACCAAAGATTTTAATTAATATAAATATGCACAACAAAATAGCCAAATAATTTAAATGCACCAATAGTAATTGTAATACACCTATTTCAAAGTGAAAGTCAAAGTCAAAGATTTTTATTTCAAGTTGGCATGTTTTACAAGCGCTTTTGAAACGTCAGAAGCTAGGTATCTATTCAAAACGCGAATCCTATGGAGAAGAGCAGACAAAAAACTCCATGGATTTCTTTTTCTTTTTCCTTTCAATATTAATTTACATTGTTGTGGTGTGTGAGAATAATGAACTTTACTTAAAAATTTAAAACATTTGTACCGATTCTACGTACACAACTAAACTTAGCTAAAACGACGCGTGGCACTCGGGGACTGCCGCGGTAAAGCTATTGCATAGCATTTTTTATCAACTTATGCATTTATAATTATCTATTTATTTCATTTATGCAAGACTCTAAATACCATAAACTAAAATAAGATTAATAATCCTTATTTACTAATGCTTACATCTGTCCATTGTTTGTAGTAATTATGAGAAAATAGCGATTGTCAATCAAATGTCAATAAAATAAAATAAACATTATTTTACATTATTAAAATCTAAAATACGCTGTTATCTGAACATTTAGGATATATTTTGTCGATTCAAAATCCTTATTTTAATACGCTGTTTAATTTGAGGAAGGCGCTTACCCTTGGTATCAACAGCATGAAATAAATTGCGGGGCGAAGAGGGGGATTACGCATGCGCAGTAGCGCCGATAATGTAAGGTTTTTTCATTACGCTATTTTCGTTAGGGAATTTCTGGATTCAGTCTCCAGGCTCAAGGCCGGCGATAGAAACTATGCAATAGCTTAAAAATGTAAACAACTATTACATTTTCTGCTAAGTTTAGTAGTGCACGTAGAATTGGTACCAAATATTCAAGATTTCAAGAAAAGAATTATTACGCGCTAAGTTCATATATACCTAGACTCCGTAATATGAAATAATTAAAAGAAAAAATATAAGCCTGTTAGAATTTTGAGTAATTAGGTTTCGAAATAACAAGGTCGTAAAGAACAAAGAATACATCGTACTTTTTAAACTAAATAATAAAATAATTATATAATAAATTTTTGATTTTAATACTAACACAAGTAAATTAATTCTAGTCATTTTTCAAGCCTCGTTCATTATGATGTTAGTAGATATCTATTAGCTAATGTCTTTGGTTTCGCGTGCATTTATACTTCTGCTTTTAGCGCGTGTGTTTTTCCGAAATATGACCCATGTGTTAAGTATTACTAATAGGTAGAATCAGTGGTCTCAGAGTGAAAGAATAACTAACAGATTATGTTCTTCTTCTTCTAATAAGGTTGATATTGTATAGGTATTTCTAAAGTTTTGCTACATTTTAATACACACAATATTATGTTTGGCGCTCCCTTAGGGGGGAACTGTCCTAATTTAGGTATTTGCCTTAGGTATTGCTATCCCTATTCCCGAGCACCGTGCTGAGAGGGACAAATATAGCTGAAACAGATTTTAACTACAAATTTTTTGAAAAATAGACGTTTCGTACACCCCTTTTTTTAGTTAAACCGATTTTAATTGTTTTTACGCTATATTATAGATGAAGAGTATATCTATGCTTGTATCACTATTTTTTTTTTGGAAAACGTTACCAGATATGTGTGATAGACGCTGTAACTTTACCTAAAAACAACCGAAAAAATCGGGATTTTGGGATGGTCATATTTCTTTTAGTTATTATGTATTGAAAAAAAGAAAGAGACATAAGCATAGTTATACTCTTCATCTATAATATAGCGTAGTAACAAATAAAATCAGTTTAACTTTCGCGAAGAAAAAAGGGAAGTACGATACCCATATTTTTGTATGGAGCATAATTTGGTATCGTGCCCTCTTAAATATTTATTGCATTCTAGTTTTCAGTATTCGTTGTCATAACAGCAACAGAAATACATAATTTGTGAATCATCATCTAGCTATCACCGTTCCTGTGATACAACCTAGTGGCAGATGGATAGATGGACGGACGGACAGATAGATGACTCGATAAGGAAGTCTTATAAATAGGATTCGTTAATAAAGATTAACAAAATCTTTTTTAACGAATAACGAACATAATTCATTACAATTAGCGAGCATTTCTAAATATAGTTACGCAAAATAACTGTGGTCAAAATAAAGTGGTTGGTGCTGCAAGTAGGCATTTTTACCATTTGTAATCATATTTATCTTTAAAAGGCATTATATCATTAAAATTTAATACAAGAAGGTATATTTAGGCCGTAATTATACAGTTACAAAAAGTTTAAATAGCTTGTAGCACCTGGATATAGGTAGGTAAAAATATTTCCATTCATACGTGATGGGTGTGAACTAACCAGTCATTAAAACGACTATATCACGAATCCTATTAAAATATCAAAAGATAGAAAAAGAAAAATAATGTCTCAATTACTAGACTCGGCTTTTCACTTATAAAATTGAGAGCACTTTATAGAGTTAAGATACATAAAGTTACACAAAATATTTATAACGAGTCGTAAAGCTGTTACTGTGAGGTGAATCTCCTCATTGCTCGTGGTAGTCTTAATGCACGATTACTCGTTCCACCCACCGCGACGAGCGACTATCATTGGCTCTCTCTGATCAGACGCCGCCTCCACTCCAGCGCACACTCTACTTCGAAACAACTCCATCCACTCAAGAACAAGTCTTCAAGTCCATTGTATCCACACCATTATGCCGTCACATCGACATGTTTACGTAACCCGTCATAGATCTGTAAGAAATAGCTTACAAAAATATAAACGACTCGATCTTTGCTACTTATTAACTTAAATTGTTATCTGTTTATACCACTAAAACGATAAATATTTTAATTCCTACTCATGTTTATCTCATGCTGATATTTAATTCGGTGCCTACTGTTTACAACGCTTCTATCAAAGCGTATTTACTATTAATTAATTGCTGTATTAGAATTGAAATAATTATAAAAATAATTATTTGCAAATTAAAACTTTCACGGGTTTTGTTAATGGATTAAAAGATAATAATTATCATTATACTCGTAATTATCGTATAGAAAGACTAATGAGTTTTAGGACACATTGGAACAATTGTCTCGCTAGCGAAATAAAGTCCGTCAGTGCCGTCAGAAAAGAGCCGCGAACATCGAGAATCGGGGGATAGAGAGGACAAGCGCCTCGCGGGAATATAACTATAGTTTTGTCGCTGACGCCTGCGCTTTTTTTATAACAAAAAGTTAAAGACAGAACGAGGCGACAACCACGGAGGCTCGCCTCTACGCTGCTGTGGATAAAATCGACATAGAATTAAAGAAAAATACAAAATTCACTCATTGTTCTCATAAAATGAATGTGCTGGGAGTTGAATGTGAGGCTTTTTGTGAAAATATTCTCATACTTTTAAATGGGATCTCGTGTGGCGCCTCCTAATGATTCGTCCTTTTTGCGACGGTGCGGCCAAGTACGCGCGCCACCGCGTTGACTAACGCTCACCGATTCAGAACTTTTGGTGTGTCGGCGCTTGTCACCAACCTTTTTATTTCACTGTTTTGGATGTAAATTAAACAGTTTAGCCTGCATTGTTCTCAAACGTAGTAAAAAACTCCTAAATTGGTTATTAAAATTCTTAACTTGGCAGAATTATTTATTTTTATAAAATACTGAAAAGCAATAATTACATTAACCACATTAACTGAAAATATCGAATCTATAAGCTCAATCTAGTGATATACATATATCCAAGTCATTTTTAAAGATTTCCTTAATTATGGCCAAATATTAGTTAATTCATATATTTAAATGATTCAAAATAAGTACCTACTTATTTGAAAAGTTAGATAACTTACTCCACAAACCTCACTTAGGACATAAATATTGAAAATCTTCAGTTATTCTAACTCACATTAATTTCTTGTTTCTTAGGTTTTTTTTCTTACACAATTTGACACAACATTACAGATTATTTTTAGACCAAAATTGTCATAGCACATCACAGAATTTCATCTTACCTGCTTAGTATTTCATTTTGCATAAGCGTTCATTTGTTGTGCTCGGAAGTGGCGTGGCCCTGTGGTAACAAAACTGGGAATAAGTAAATAATAAAATCCATGCGAGTCAAGTCGTGACACTGACTTTTTCGCTAATGGACCGACGACGACACTAACTTTGCATTGAATCCCAATCAAGATGCTTCGTTAGTTTCCTCCCACCTTTTACAGACAATTATGATATTAGAATTTCCCAATACAAGCAAAGTACCAAGTACAAAGTACCTTCCAATCGGTACTAAATAGCATTTAAATAATATTGATTACATAGGTATCTTCCATCCCATTGATTGAACAAAAAATAAAATTAAAACATTTTAAATTTGAATAGGAAATGAGCAGTGTAAGTTTTAAGTATGATTTTTATTTCACTTTGGGAGGCCACACAAGAGAACAGTAGGCGCAGTTATCTCAAATTGATGGGGTTAATCTTAAAACGATGCTTTTTCGTTTGTCGTTAAACATTGGGTTTAGTTAAGCAAGATACTGGTTACAGTATCTATCTATTATTGCTTTTAACCAGGTTTGCGTTTAATCCTTGTCACTCTTACCTTGTTTTAACTAAAAATATTTATTGAGGTTTGCCGAAGTTATTAAAACTTACTAGATTGGCATTCTTTAATCAGTATTAATATAGCAGGTGATGGATTTTTGGGAAATTAATCATATTTATGGATGTCTCAGTAGTAGTGTCCCATTTTCCCTTTTGGTACAGAACTCCAAAAACCAATAAATAGAAAACCGACCAAGTACGAGTTGGGCACGCACATTAAGGGTTTCGTGCCGTTATCCTCTCCTCCTACTTTCCAGCCCATTTACGTCCCACTGTTGGGCACAGGCTTCCTCCATTTTGAAGGGATTATGGTCTACTGTGCCGCGTTGACCAAGCGTATTGGCACAGGGTTTATTTTCGAG
The DNA here is from genome assembly GCA_916999025.1 of Orgyia antiqua. Classification (NCBI taxonomy): domain Eukaryota; kingdom Metazoa; phylum Arthropoda; class Insecta; order Lepidoptera; family Erebidae; genus Orgyia; species Orgyia antiqua. The sequence continues at coordinate 13,252,342 of OU779863.1, read as the reverse complement.
TTTTCCATCTCTCACAGAAGATGTTATCTGTGTGCAATATCCCTTAGCTGACTTTTACAGCACCATTGGGAGGAGATGGGGTGGTTACACTTGTATTCTTAATCCGTCACCACACGGAGAATATTATGTGGTTATCATCATAGTCCAACCTCAAATAACACCAAATAACAGAACCGAAACAATAGGATGAGAAACGAACGTTTAACGCTTACCTAAATGTCAGATACTATTTTTTTATTATAATTTTTACCTTGATTTAACGAGATCTAAACCGAAACGATATTACGAGACTGAAGTTGAATATCATCAAGTAGGTAGTATAGCTAGAATGTTTTATGGTTTACTTTTATGGTCTTATTCATAACTAGCGGCCCGTCCCGGCTTTGCACGGGTAAATAAAGCCTATGTTACTCAGTGATAATGTAGCTTTCTAATAAAAAAGAATTATTAAAATCAGTCCAGTACTTTTTGAGTTTATTCGTTACATACAAAAATACAAAAATAATAATCTTTCCTCTTTATAATATTAGTGTAGATGACTTATCGGAGGTTTAAAAGTTCGCTAAAATCGGTTCGCGAAAATTATCAAAAACTGTTATTAATAATAGTCTTCTTACGCTAAAAAGTTTATTATCTCTCCGATAAAATCTCCGTTTAAACCTTCGACAAGTCGTTATGAATAAGACCATTAGAATATAACCTCTATTTAGCATATATCGATGTTGCTGGAAGGTGCGTGACAGAAACAAGTAAGTCACAGCACAAGTTTGACTCAAAGAGTATAATAATGTTTGACTTGTTGCCCTAATTTCATTTCATTGTTTATTTTTTGTTTCAGGATTTATGTTAATTGAGTATTTGATTTATTAGTTTACCACCTACATTTGAATAAATCATAATTTGTAAGTAAATACTACGATAGAAAATTGTACATATTTTAAGTAGGTCCGATACTTTGTATACAATTACTTTATTTATTAATAGCTGTTGCCTGCGACTCCATCCGCGTGGAATTTAGAAAATATTCCCCGTTTTTGCAACATTTTGCAATACTGCTTCACTTCTACTGGTCGTAGCGTTTTGTTATATAGCCTAAAGCCTTCCTCGATAAATGCCCTATCTAACACTGAAATAATTTTTCAAATCGGCCCAGTGGTTCCTGAGATCAGCGCGTTCAAACAAACAAACAAACTCTTTCTTAATATTAGTAGAGATTTATTGTTAGGGATGCCAACAAATGATATACATAACAATTCAAATAGAGTACAGTCAAGGTTACATTTATGGCGTTCATTTTTTAATGGCAACGATATCTTATTCAAACATCTTACACACTTTTTAGTTAAATTATAGTTACGTGTATATTTTCAGTTTTACCTCTCTCTCTCTCGCTTTCTCTTTCTCTCTTCAGCCTATTCGTCGCACTGTTGGGTACACTCTGAAAGTGATTATGGTTCACAGTGCCGCCGCGCTGGCGTGTGTTGGCACAGGGTTTATTTTCGTTCCGTCTCTGACAGAGGATGTTAACTATGCACAATATTCCATAACTGGCCCTTACAGCAACCTGGGAAGGAAAATGTATTCTTAATCCTTCACTATATGGATAGTGGTTTTACCTAAAAGTATCTATTCAGATATTACAAGTTCTATGGGGACTGAGAAATGCCCAAAACTTAATGATTCTGTTGTCGAAGAGTCATCACCATATCTATACTTAATATTTTATAGCTGAAGAGTTGTTTGTTTGAACGCGCTAATCTCGAAACTAGTAAGTAAGTAAGTAATATTTATTTGTTAAACATGTGTATATATACAGAAGCATGCAAGTTACAATAATATCTTAAATGTAAACGTGTCAACATGTCTTTCTACTACACTAGTTTTTCTAATTGAAATTTCTTTCTGAGTTTGATAGCCTATTTATAAAAGCTTTAGGATATACAACATCACGCAGCAACCAATAGCTGCGAAGCATCAGTGAAAGATGTTGCGAAAATGGGGACAAATTTCTAAATTTCACGCGTACGAAGTCGGGGGCACAGCTAGTATGAATTAACTTGGAAGTTTTGGTTTAAAACCAGAACTTGAAACTATCTTATATTTATTGATTTAAATACTAATAATGACATACGAGTATCTATATTTGTTGGTAAAGAAAAGGGAAAAAATCATTACTATATGCTCAATTTGCATTTGGGATTGTTCATAATTTTAGATCTGCTGTTTTATATTTTTTTTTAGAAAATATTGATTATTTTAAGCAACTAATTTCTATATGAAGGAAATATTCACTATATAGAATTTTTAAACAATACTTAAAAATATTGTTTTAAATGTTGTGGCGTCATAGTTGTACTCATCCTGTGTATTGTCTTTTCCTGATACACTTAAGACAGATTGCAATATGTACATCTTTTCAAAGTTGCCAAGTTGATATAATAGACTAATTTCAACTCCACCACAGAGTAGTATATCCCTAAGAACACCTTAATAGTTTAAGTCCATAATTTCAACGGCAAATAGAGGTCATTTGCATTTTTGGAAAAATAATCGTTAATATAGCAAATTTTCCAAAAGCAAACTAATGGTACATGATCACAAACTCTATTCCCCGAAATGGTTTTCGAAATAAGAGTTTAAAAAAAAATCAACAATGCCAATTAGAAAGTTATTTTAGTTTGGTGTTATTTAAAGTAGTTTAGTTTCTACAAAAACAAAACCACAATGAAAGCTGCCAGTTGGCTATCACTGTCAAAACTTTACGAATGAAATCGCAACTTCTATAGAGTTGCAGTATCGTCTAGAAAATAATGGTTAAGAAATTTGTTGAAATAAACTAGCTAATGGCCGCGGTTTCACTCGCGGTTATAGTTATAGCCACATATCCACAAAACCTTAACAAATTTGGTAAATAAAAACGTCATCCTCTTAAACAATTCTATTTATTAAAAACTGTAATTCCTGGGGTAGTTTTGAAGATATAGCCTTACACAGGGATATACATACAAAAATAACGACCTTTTTATAATAAGTAAAGATTTTACACATTTATTACAGTATGTTCTTCAGATCTTCTCTTCTTCACGGCGCATTAATATCCCACTGTTGGGAACTGTTGTCCTTTATCAGGGATTATAGTCTAATGTGCAGCGAAAACCAGGCGTATTAGCACAGGGTTTATTTTAAAGTTTTCCGTCTCTCACAGAGGATGTGATCGGAATACAATATTCCTTAGTTGGCTGTTACAGCACACTGACTACTGTGAGAAAAGGGGTGGTGACTCTTGTACACTAAATCCGTCACCAAACGGAACAAAAATTGAAAATAATATAAACCATATAAAATATGAATATTCAGAAGGATTTGTTTCATCATCCGGGTCTTCACTGCTTTGAAACGGGAAACGGGATCGGGGCTGGGGTCCCTGCCTGTAGTGGCGAGTCGCCGCCCTTCAACCTACGGGCGGGTCTGTTGGGGTGAGCGGAACCCGAACTGTTCATCCCTCGGTGTGATGTGCGGAGTAAGACGTTGAAATAGCAGCTGCTCGAACACCTTCGAGGTGGTCGGAAGCAGGGTGATGGGCCGATAGCTGTCTGGTTTCAGCACGCTCTTTCCCTGCTTCGGAAGCATTATCACCCGCCCTTCTTTCCAGATGGTGGGGAATGTGGCGTGGCGAAGTATGCCGTTGAATAGTTTTGTGAGGCCTGAAATGGTACGGAAGAGCAGGTGACGCAGTGCTGTGTTCGTGATGCTATCTCCTCCCGGTGCCTTTCGGAGTTTCTGTCTCTTGATTGTCGAGGCCACCTCAAGACGGGCTCCTCTTCAGGAGCTATCGGCGTGTTGAAGTGCTCTCGAAGGCGTTCTTCCACAGCCGCTGTGTGCTCGAAGTTCTCAGTCGGGTTGGGAGTGAACACGCTCTCCAGGTGTGTGGCAAAGATCTCGGCGCGGTCTGCTGCTCTATACCTTGGCGTACTATCGCGGTGCAGAAGAGGATGCGCAGGAGATGGGGCGTTGGTGAAGCGTTTACAGGCTCTCTGGACGGATGGCCAGTCCTCACTAGTGGCCTCCATGTAACGTTCCCACCTCTGTGCATAGTGGGTATGTAGGTAGTCATAAGGATTTGTTTAAAATCTACTTAGGCTTATATACTCTGGGATACAAGTAGGAAGTCTCAAAAAAGCAAAAATGCTTTCAATATACCTAGCCAGTAAACAACTAGTTTTATTTCTACACAATAATTTTATTTAATTTTAATTTCATTGACGGGCTTCGTGGTGGAGTGGTTTATGTAATGGACTGCCAATCACGAGGTCGCGGGTTCGATTCCCGCTTGGGGCAATCATTTGTGTGATATCTATAAATGTCGTACAAATGTTTGCACTGCGTCTGGGTGTTTTCTATGTATTATAAGTATGTATTTACAAAAGAAAAGTAGTATAATTATGTAGTCTATCCGTATCTGGTACCCATAATACAAGCATAGAAATATAGCTTACTTTGGGACCAGAGGACGTTGAGTGAAATGTCTTGAATATTTATTTTATATTTATATATATTTAAATTAATGCAAATAACAGTTAAAGATTCTGCCCAAAGTAGCAGTTGAATTTCTAACATTGCTATTTTATTGTCCTGCCAACTTTTAGTTTAATGTCTGTCCAAAAAATACTAATAAAAAATAGGCGCCACCGAGAGAATCTCGACTCCAAGTACAACAGGTCGTTATTATATCGTGTAGTGTATTTTTTATGTGTGCCTTTTGGAGGCTCGGATTCTGTGTTAAAATACACACCTAAGTATCATTAGCTATAAACACGGTTCTTTGTGTCTACCTTTGAAATAAATAAAGCCAATAAAGTGAGGAAATTGAGGTGCCGAACGAATATAGGCCAAGTATGAAGTAGGCTTCTGTCCTTTTGATTCAGTTCAGAAACAATAGGTAATCATTCATTTTAATAACAATAAAAAGTACATTTACAAATAAATATTTCATGTTATTTATACATTACTAGCTGACCCGGCAAACGTTGTTTTGCCATACAAAAAAGGTTTAAAAATAGATGTTGGCCGATTCTCAGACCTACTGAATATGCATGTAAAATTTCATAAAGATCCGTTTCGGAGGAGTACGGTAACTAACACTGTGACACGTGAATTTTATATATTAGATTTTAAATACAGGTTACATTATTTGAATTCGCATCCATTGCCATTTTATTTCCACTTTTGTAATCATAGATATCTATGATAAGAAGTTACAATCAAAATACTGATCTTATCTTCGTATTACCGATTTAGATAGATGATACAATAGTCGATTCCTCATAATGTTACCTTATAAATCCTTTAAGCGACAAAGGAGTTGCGCCTACGCAAGTCGCCAGAGACTGTGACCCTCTCTCCGCGACGGATGCGCGCGGTGCCGCTGCCTGCGTACCGTCCAACTTTACTGTGGCGCCTTATTATGTTACCTTTGTTTTCAATTTTAATTGGCTCTTCAAAGATAAGTTATCTTGATAATAAACGACGACCAATAAACCGGGGGTTGACTATAACCGACTGTTTTTCAAGATAAGATTGTGAATTGAATGACGTCTAATAGTAGCAAATTTTATATTGGTACTATTTTTTCCTAATACCCTAATCTCAAATTATTTGCCTCTTTTTTTTCCAAACTCTTTTTCTTTCGTATCATCATTCACAAAACTCATTTTATTTTGGTCTCCTCTCCTGCTCTTTTTACGTTTTTCACCTTTATTCTCGAAAGTCTATAATACCTCGTCTTTACGTTCCCATACCAGGAAAGACGATTCCATATTACTAAAGTTTTTAGTAAGTACTGTTTTGAAATAAGTAATTTAACACTAAGCAATACAAAAATCTTGTTCCTTTTTTTAACAATTCATAATATATTAGCATTTTTTAACAATTAGTGCCTCATTGACGTGAACAATTGTTAATTATGTTAATTCAGACCTCGTGATATGTCCATGATAAAAATTAATAACTAAGTATAGTTAGATGTAAGTCTTAACTACCTAGATTTTATGAATTAAAATGAAGGATGGGGGGTATAAATCATTTAAAACAATTAAAAACTAGATTTTCTTGATGGTCGTGGCCAGTTAATTTTAGGATTATGTACCAATAATTGGTCAAGTGCGAGTCGGACTCGCGCACGAAGGGTTCCGTACCATTATCTATGCAACATAAGGCAACGTTATTAGTATCGAGCAAGAAACGGTAAAAAAATCATGTTTGTTGTATGGGAGCCCCCCTTAAATATTTATTTTATTTTATTTTTAGTATTTGTTGTTATAGCGGCAATAGAAATACATCATCTGTGAAAATTTCAACTGTCTAGCTATCACCGTTCTTGAGATACTGGGTGCGGAACCCTAAAAATCATGTTTGTTGTATGGGAGCCCCCCTTAAATATTTATTTTATTTTATTTTTAGTATTTGTTGTTATAGCGGCAATAGAAATACATCATCTGTGAAAATTTCAACTCTCTAGCTATCACCGTTCTTGAGATACAGCCTGGTGACAGACGGACGGACGGACGGACGGACGGACGGACGGACGGACGGACGGACAGCGAAGTCTCAGTAATAGGGTCCCGTTTTTACCCTTTGGGTACGGAACCCTAAAAAGTAAAACGGGTCCTGAGATTTCGCTGTCCGTTTGACGGACTTCAGACGGAGGTCTGTCACCAAGCAGAATCTCTGGAACGGTAATAGCTAGAGAACTGAAAATCACCGTTGTCATGCCCTCATCCCCTTATTTTAGTTTACGTTATTTAAAGTTGTTTGGGACCGGTATGACGATTAAATTATGAGTGCTTGGTCGGTTTTTAATACTAGACATCCTAGTTACAATTAGACTTTTCTTCTCCATAAAGCTAATAACCTATTATCTATGATATATATTATAATATGATAATTATAAATGTCTTACAAATGTTTGTTCTGCGTCTGAAAGAAAGAAAGAAAGAAAGAAAATAATTTTATTTCGTCTTACAGAAAACTTACAATAATCTAAAACACAGTACACTAAAGCATGTGACATAAAAACTTTAACCTAATTGTGCCTTATAGACCTGCAACCTCACCGCAAGCGAAACAGGCCGCTACTCAGCATTATGTTATGAGATCTAAGTGACCTCACAACGCTGATTTTCAGGTAGCCCTGGAGATGTTACGATCTGTCACCGATCTATATAGACAAAGATACACGAGAGTAAAAAAAAAAGTAATAAAGAAAGTAACCAATCTCGTCTGGGTGTTTACTATGTATAATATGTATGTATTTACAAAAGAAAAGTAGTTTATGTAGTTTATCCGTATTCCGGTACCCATATCACAAGCATAATAAGCTTAGCTTGGGACCAGAGGACGTTGTGTGAAATGTCCATAAATATTTATTATTTGTTATTATTTTTATTTTTTATCTATTTCTTTGTTCAAGTATGTCTTTTCTAAATCTAAACAAAAGTTAATAAATTAACACAAATGTCCAAAGTTCATATACAAAACGTTTAAATTATACAATGTTTTGTCTGCTGAATTACAAATACATTATTAACAATTACATGAAGGAAGTTCTGAGGTCAAAATAAACATTCGTGGAATATTTAAACATAAGTATAATGTTCATTATTATGTTGAATGTAAGTCATTTTGTTGAATAGTATTAATTGAAACAAGTATTTTGAAGCTATAGCGTTGTAATAATTCAGATTTTTAGTCTTTAATAAAATGGCAGTTCTTCATTATTTGTCTATTAGTCAAAGCCCCGTCAACGGCAGTTAGGATACACCAATCTTTGCCCAGTGACCCGTAAGAATATTTAGAGCGTATATTTCTTTGCCGGTTTAACATATTCAGTCCATCCATCTACTTTTCTCCGTCCACTACTGGAATCAAACCTCATAGATCGCCGCAACGCGCGGTCCAGCGCTATCTCCATTTAGCGGCTCCCAGACCATGTCGTCAGTCCACATTATTGAAGGCCGCCCCACGCTGTGTCATCCAGTACGCGGTCGCCAATTGAGGACATTCCTTCCCCAACTCTCAACGAATCATCGAGAAATGTGGCAGTTTAAAACATCAAATTTTAAAAATGGAAGGGGCTTCCCAAATATATACCATAAATATACGTATTACATTGAAAACAAAATTACAGTTGAAATATCTAATCGAGTCTATGGATTGATAAAGTAGAAAAGACAAAATAATGTTCTAAATACCTATGATATTATTTACATACTGTTAATAATATTCAAATTTAATGCAACAAAGGTGTATCTGTAGATAATCATGATAGTAAAGTGCAAAATGTGATTGTAGGTGTAGATCTCAGTACGATATAGATAGGGACTAGCGTATCGGTATTATTTGAAGACAGGTATATACCGATAATTATACAGTTTTTATCTAATTAAGATCTGGTACTAGCTGTAGAGCTGGTCTGTAATAACATATGACGCGTCTATGTATTTCAAGTTGTTTGAATAAATCTAGTTGATTACCAGGTGTATTTACGATGGAAATTCGGTACATCTGCTAGGGTTCTAGCACATGTACCGAATTTCCATAAATATTTTATTTATACATCAAGTACCGTAATGATAGTTGTTAAATAGATGATTTAAATAATGGTATTTTTTCCTTGTCACAAAATAAGTGACCGTCCCTTTATAATAGTTATCTATATCTTTGCTAAATCTGTTAAGTTAATGGTTCTAAGTAGTTTTATTTTTTTGTAGTTTCGGAAGCTTACTCTGGTGAATAACCTTCTAAATCTTTTTTTTCTGGGTAAACATGTTACCGGCTTTGCATTGGGAGTTGACACAAACTATTCATGCTGAAGAACGCAATGCAACAATGCAATGTAATCAATAAGTATCATCGTTCATATTTGGCTTATAAGAGACATTTACAACTTCCTAACTATCTGAAAAGTACAGTGGCGGTCACCATCTGCAAAACAATACCGCTGGCACAGAATAGCGCGCTCTCTACTTAGATGCGTATCACGAACATTTGCCAAGGGACAAACACACGACGGAGACCGCAAATGTACCTAACATTCAAACAACATGTAGATTGCATATAGTACCGATTACATACACATTTAAAAATTACATATTTATTAGTGTAACCCTGAATTTAATGAAGCTATGACTTTAAAATTTCGTGCAGTAAAACTACTTTTTACGGATTTAGACGCGTATATTTGTTTTAAATTTTGGCCCGACGTTTCGGAGACTTTACAGTCACCATGGTCATGGGTGAGACTGACCATGGTGACTGCAAAGTTCCGACCGTTTCGTGACAGACACTGTTTGAACAGTTTTTATTTTATTTCATGTCTTATGTCTACGTTCTTACTATATTTTCCTTGTCTCTTTACTCTTGTCAATCCGTGTTCTGTTACGAATAAATTTATTTTCTTTCTTTCTTTCTTTCTTTCTTTCTTAAAAAGTAGTTTTATTTAAACAGATGAGTCGCGCAAGTGTTAGAAAATATTTCGTGCAGTAGGTAAATATATATATAGTTATAAACAATTTTGTTGCAAGAAGCTGTGGATTTTGTCTCGTTTATTCACCTAATTTAAAGTTTACTGCAGTTATGACTTATTTGATGCCATGATCGAACTTTGTCGAATATAATAACAAATATCCTTGCTTAGTATAAAACAAAGTCACTATTTTTGTATGTATGTCCCTATGTGAGCTTATATCTTCAAAACTACGCAACGGATTTCGATGCGGTTTTCTTTATTAGATAGAGTGGTTCAAGAGGATGACTTTTTTGTACAATTGGTTAAGGTTTTCTGTGTATTTTGAGCTCAATAAATATAAACGTGGGTAGAACCGCGGCATTAGCTAGAGTTTCATATTTTAACTTACTAAATATGGCATCAGCTAAAGAGCCAATACAGCGATCCTTTTTATAAAATTGAGCACCTAAAAAACAAACAGACTGGTAAAAACAATATTGTTTTAATGTAGATTGGACGTAGTTTAGTGTAGCGATATTATTATAAAACCGGTTAGACGTGAGTGATCCTTACTGTACATCCGATATTTTTTATGCATAAACAAAACCGTAAATCTGAAATAAAGGGATCATTTCTAAAACTATATTAACGAAAAACAAAAGCGTTTGTTGTAATCTGAATAAATACTTATTTTGAGAAAATTAAAATCCAAAAAATTTGATCTTGGCTATAATCAATCAAATCAAAAAATCAAAAGATAATAAAACAAACAAGAGCGTAAAAATAATTTTATTAACAAAGTTCACGTTTGATTTTAATAAATCAAAATATTGATAGGTGCTAAATTAATAGGTACAGATTTATACGCAGATAAAGTATTTAATTTTAATGTTACATGAAACAATTTATTACATACCTAGACTAAAAGATTAAAATGTGTATCTGATAATAAAAACTGTAGCTGGTAGAGCAGTCTATAAAAATAAGCAAGTAGAAAAGTGATAAAATATGGACGAAAAAAATATTAGAAAAAATCGCCGGCATCACAATTTATTACCGCTTTTAGCAAAAGGTTTGTTGTTTACAAGACATCTTTTATTTAAATCTTAATTTACGATTTCTCATTCAACAACATAAAGATAAAGCTGGATTTAAAGGTTAATAGTTGTAAAAACTAAAGGTATGCCTATAAAAAGATACAGTTTTTTACAAGCGTTTATTTGACTTATCCTGTCAGTATGTAGTAATTAAATATTACAACGGAAATTTAAATCATTCCAGCGCGTTGAGTAGTCTGAAATTCCGTACGTGAATTTTATAATTGTATGCAATAAATACATACTGCACTCGCACTTTTACATATCCGTATAAATAAATACATCATCATCATAATAACATCACGCCTTTTTCCGATGGGGGTAGGCATAAACTATAGAGCGCCATCTGCTCGATCCAAAAATACTTCCTTGGCTTCATCCACACTCATACATTTGGTCATACATGCCCGACGGTTGTAAGTGCTATGCACTTGCTCCTTTTGGAGCGATTGGGCGATGACATCGAAGTATATTTTTCTCGGGCGACCTCTCCCAGCATTTCCACTTATCTCCGCCGTGTATATGCCTTTCCTTTCCGGAAATAAATACTTAGAGACATTTTATTACAACATCCTCTGGTATCAAACCTAGCTTGTATGCTTCTGCTCTGCGTATCATAATGCAGATATATTGTCTTTGATTTTGTACTTATATAAGCTATGTTACATGCAGCTAAGCTTGGGACTAGACTAGAAGACGTTGTGGGAAATGTCCATAACCTTATTCTTAGTTATAGTGGAATTGTAGAAGGACATAATTCCTCTATAATTAAACAAGTAATGAATTTAGTTGCCAACGCCAAGTACACAACGTCACTCCGAAGTTATAAAACTAGGATAACTTGAAGGTTACGCAAATAAGTACCTTTTTTACGTGCGTACATATGTACACACATTTTTTTAATATTTTACAATTATAAATTGCAGCCTTAATATAGGTGTTCATAAATTAGTTTAGTAATAAAAATATAATATATTTAATTGACCTATTATAATAAAATTGTATAAGGCTGTATAAATTTTTTAGCTAGTAGAATGTATCCTTATTTTTGGTAATTAATATCTAAATAATTATATCCAAAGCATTGTTTTAAAACAACAAGATTGCTGTTGCTAACTAGAAATATTTTGTATGTTAATTATCTAATTATAATATTTGTATTGGACTGAAGTTCGTTTTACCTGTAACTATTGTAACTTTTAACATAGTGTAGCGTTTACAACATACACTAATTACTTAAAACATGCAATCGCAAAATTGTAAAACTAAAATTTATACGTAGAAAAGAATGTTGCACATAGAATCGGTACCATTAGGTACCGATTCTACACTAAACTAAACACACAACTAAACTAAATTTAACAAAAAAAAATAATTTGATAGTGTCATTAACACAATTAAGCAATGTTAACAGAAATATTTTATTGGAAAATCTGTATATTATAGACTACTAGCTGTCCCGGCAAACGTTGTTTTGTACGGTAACTAACACTGTGACACGTGAATTTTATATATTAGATATATCTACTATATAAAAATAAGTCTAATTTTCCTTCCTGACGCACGAACCGATTTCCACGGTTTTGCATTCGTTGGAAAGGTCTCGGGCTCCGTGAGGTTTATAGTTCATTTTTTTAATTTTTTTTTTAATTTTTTTTTGGTATGGCAGAACAACGTTTGCCGGGCCAGCTAGTATTTTAATAATGTGCAATATTTCCTCAAACCGCGGAAGATGTCAGACAGACTCTCTCAAAGTTTGTGAACATTTAATACAAATATCATTACCCTATTTATTAAGCTAAGGGCTAATGTAAGCAGAAAACATCTTCAGTACTAGAAGTGAATGTCGAAACAAAACGTGGGATAAGAAGACCAGAGCTCTCCTAAAGTGGGGGAGGCCCATGTCCAATAGTGGGTTACCTACGAAGAATATATTCAGTTTACGTGTTCATAAGGCTATAGTGTGTCGGGAAATGTATTTATTAGAAAACTGTTATTAATTTCCTATCCCACATGTCATGATACCCGTGTGGTTAGGGATTGAAAATTCAAGTGTCACCACCATATTTAAATCTCAGGATGCTATAAATGCCAGGTAAGGGATAAAGTATACAGATAACATCCTCTGTGAGAGATAGAATACTCGAAATTAAGCCACCACGCCTGGTCCACCATAGGTCCACTGGTAGACCATAATTCATCCTAAAGTGGATAAGGTCCGTGCTCAACACTGGGAAGTTAATGGGCTGGAGAGAAAGACATAATCGTCTGTCTTTTGTACTCGTTATATTGACTATTAGTATAAATCAATCGTCATTATTAAGAGGGCACGATACCAAATTATGCTCCATACAAAAATATGGGTATCGTACTTCCCTTTTTTCTTCGCGAAAGTTAAACCGATTTTAATTGTTTCTACGCTATATTATAGATGAAGAGTATATCTATGCTTCTGTGACTTTCTTTTTTTCAATACATAATAACTAAAAGAAATATGACCATCCAAAAATCCCGTTTTTTCGGTTTTCTTTAGGTAAAGTTGCAGCGTCTATCACACATATTTGGTAACGTTTTACCAAAAAAAAGTAATAGAAGCGTAGATATACTCTTCATCTATAATATAGCGTAAAAACAATCAAAATCGGTTTAACTTTCCAGAAGAAAAAAAAGGGGACTATGTAACGGAATCTTTGAAAGTGATTTTATAAACCCACATGCAGTAGTCGGATCTGAAATTTTGCACACATGTTACCGTTGACAATGCATTTATTTAAAAAAAATATTCAGGATTTTCAAGCGTGTTTTTTCAGTTTTTAAACTAAGGAGATTATTTTTATATGTATGTGTCTATGTGAACTTATATCTTCCAAACTAGACAATGGAATTACATGCCGTTTTTTTTAATAGGTAGATTAGATTAATGGCTTTTTTGTATAATTTGTTAGGACTTGGTTTGTCAATTCCACGCGTACGAAGTTGCAGGCAACAGCTAGTATTGACTAAATTCTTATTAATATATAACAGTTATAACATTTGTATTCACACCAAATTGAAATAAGACCTAACCTTGTGCAGTAATTAAGGTCGCCAGGTCCCAGTTAACTTCCTGAGTTAAACAATGGGAGCATTGTTATGTTGCGACTGATTTTAGGAATAAATTTTATTTACACCAATTATCTATAAAAATAATTAAATTTTATGTGTATGTTTGTCATGTTCAAATATCAGTGTTTGAGTTATTATATCTAATTGTTTACAAAATCCCGACACCAAAAAAGGTTTTTACTGTTTGTCTGTCGGTCTGTTGATTTCGATATAGTAAGAAATATGGTAGGTATTGTGACAGATTTTTTTTTTTTTATTTAGGGTGGACAATTGTCTACACTACTTCTGATATTAAGCGAGATTTACCATCCGTATGTTCAATATAAATAGTACAATAAAAATAGTATGCTAACCTTTAAACAGCTATAGTGATCTTAATTTTTTACAAAGTGGCAGTGTACCCATAGTTAGATAAGAATAAATTTTCACCCCCTTTCACTAGCTTTTGAATTGATATTTATTGAGTTTTCAAAATTATCTTTATCCAAAAGCGTAAAGAAACAAGCTTGCAATATTTAATATTGTTGGTTATGTAATTAGTTTTGCATATAACTAACGACGCGACGAAACTATTTTACATATTATATTAGTAAAGTCGTTGCCCGCGACATCCTACGCCTGGAATTTCAAAACACTAGGTACCTACAGACATAACATGCAAGTCATAATGTATAGCACTTTCGGGAACTGTAGCTTCTTATTAGAAAAAAAAAGTGATGATCGGACAGTTGATTTCAGAGATCACATCCAGTTATCTCTCTCTCTCCAGCCAATTAAGAGAGCACGACACCAAACTATGTTCCATACAAAAATTTGGACCTCATAGTCCGGTGTTTTCTACGTGAAAATTGTTTTTTTTTTAAATTTTTAAGCTTAAATCTGGTTGAACTATAAGTATCCATTTCTGCGCAGCACTCGGAAATAGAGAGCAATACCTAACATAAATACCAAAACTGTGAATTGGCTGGGTCTGTGTGAGATAGCGAAAACTTGAAAACAAACCCTGTGCCAACATACCTGGGGCCCAAATCTGTATGACTATATTATAATAGCAGACTTGGGCCACTGTACCACCTACCAAAGTACAGGAGGCACGTGCCCAACTAAGGAACGTTAATGAGCTGGGGAGAGAGAGAGAGATATACACAAGTTATATAATGGGCATTGTTCATATTTTTTTAAAACTCTTATTTCGAAAACCATTTCGGGGAATGGAGTTTCTGATCATGATCCATTAGTTTTTTTCGGAAAATTTGCTATATTAACGATTAGTTTTCCAAAAAAGCAAATGATGTCTATTTGCCCTTGAAATGAAGGACTTAAAATATTAAGGCGTTTTAGGGATATACTACTCTGAAGTGGAATTGAAATTGGTCTATTATATCAACTTGTCAACTTTGAAAAGATAAAGTGCAATCTGTGTTAAGTCTATCAAGAAAAATCTATACACAGATTGCGTAAAACGATGACGTCACAACATTTAAAGTAATAACTTCAAGAATTTTTAAAAAATTCTGTATAGTGAATATTTCAATAATATTGAAATTAGTTGCTTAAAATAGTCTATATTTTCTGAAAAGAATATAAATACAGTAGGTTAAAAATTATGAACAATCCCAATTAATGTAAATTTAACAAATCAATGTAATACGAGTAATATTGCATTAGCGTCGTGTCTGGCCCATATTATATTAGTCTATTGGTAGCGACAGGTCACTACTACGACCCAAAAGCAAAGTAATGTGCATTTAAATTTCTAACTACAAAATTATGAATATTTACATAGTAATTCAACCATATTTATTTAGACACTAGCTGTCACCCACGACTCCATACGCGTTTCGCAATATTTTTCACGGATCCGGTTTGGCGGGTCGGTATTCCGAGACCCGCCGCGGCAAATGTGTCTGTCGGTCATGGCAACGCGACAGGGGAACCTAATGCTCCCCCAGTCGGGTCGGGCCCCGATTAAAGCGGCTACCCCTCACCGGGTCATGGTAAAGCTCAAGGCACCATGATGGCGCAGGAGGCGAAAAGGAAAAAAAAATCTGATCCGATAGGTCGCAGCGTGATGTTATATAGCCTTTAGCCTTCTTTGATAAATATACTAATCAACGATGAAATAATTTTTCAAATCGTACCTACGGTTCCTGAGATAAGCGAGTTCAAACAAACAAACTCTTTAGCTTTAAAATATTAGTAGGTATAATTTGTATATCGCTTCTATAATATTGAAAGAAAGAAAGAAAAATAATTTTAAATTAATATTGAATAAATCTTTATTGGTAATATTAATACCAATTTTTCATAGATACATACATCCACTCTAGCATGTACAGGAAATTTCATCAAAATTGATCCGAACGTTTTGGAGGAGGTCATTGAAATTGCGCCCTGTAATTTTACTTGCGCAGTGACAGTTAATATTGAATTCTTTTATTTTCTTCGTATTGTTTTAATAAGCTCTCTTCTTATGAACCTTCCTTCCTCTTCTCTCCAGCCCATTAACGCCCCACTGCTGGGCACGGACCTCCTCCACTTTCGGAGGCACTATGGTCTACTGTACCTCACTAACCATACGTGTTGGCACAGTTAGTTTGGATTTTTCCGCCTCTCACAATAGACGTTAACTGCTTACATTGTCCTTTAGCTGGCTCTTACAGCACCCTGGAAAAGAAATGGGGTGGTGACACTTGTATTCTTAATCCGTTACCACATGGACCTTCGTTAGACTATGACAAATCTTTCAAAACCAAAATCAGCTTAATCGAGGCAACGACATTGGCACACCTCTTTACCTGATATTAAAGCTTTGTTTAATAACTAATTTGTGTTTTCATAAATGCAAGTTAGGTTTACGGTTTATTGGATTTGGATGCAAAGGGTGCGCCAGTCTTCGCAGCTTTCTTTGAAGGAGGTCTAATTTCAGCGCTGGGAAAGAAGACTAATGGATAAATGACATTCAAATTTACAAAAAGAGACTTACTTACTGACCTTAATTTCTGACACATGATGTTCATCCCATGATTTTGTAAAAAGATTGTATTAACCTATGGGACCGCCTTTTTATAATTTTTACTTTTCTAATATTCATAGACATTACACATAACTTCCTCTGGTCCCAAGCTATATACTTGTGTAATGGGTACCAGATTACGAATATACCACATAAACTACTTTTCATTTGTAAATACATACTTATAATACATATTAAACACACAGACGCAGTGTAAACATTTGTATGACAATTATAAATATCACACAAATGATTGTCCCCTGCGGGAATCGTACCCACAACCTCGTGAATGATTTCTTTTGCCAACTGTGGGATCTTGTGTAGGCTGAAAAGAGAAATAAAACGTGTTATGAAAATAATAAAACTCCCTAAAATGCACCAGTATAGGTTTTATTTATAGGTATATTTGTTTGACAGCCTTGAAGTTCCATAGTGATTACTTCGTAAGGAAATCGTTAATCTCACTTAGAGACTTTGCTGTCCGTCCGTTCAGCTCTCACCAGGCTATGTCTTGGAAACTGTTATAGCTACAGAGCTGAAAATTTCATAGTTTGTATATATCCTGGTTTTAGCATATTGTTTGGGGTCCTGTTACTTGGTGTAATTTGGGGTCGGTATGGCTAATATATTATGTTAATAACAGAACCCTTCGTATTGAAATCCAATACCTTCTTGACAGGTTTTTTTGTGTTTTTCACCATGTGGTGACGGATTAAGAATACAAGTGTCACCACCCCATCTTTCACAGCATCCTTGGGAGAACCCAAGGGTGCTATAAAAGTCAGCTAAGGGATATTGCGCACAGATAACACCCTCTGTGAGATACAGAAAACTCGAAAATGGAGCCTGTGCCAATACACATGGTCAACGCTGCACAGTAGAACATAATCCCTCCCAAAGTGAAGGAGACCCGTGCCCAACAGTGGAACGTAAATGGGCTGGATAGAGAGGTTTTTTTGCTTCAAAACAGAAATACATGCTCACGCTTGATAGATTTTATTTTATTTAACTGTAAAAAAAATTATTACTATAAATAATTAACTTTAGTGTGAAACTACGCGTTGCCTTCTAAGGATCAATTAATAACAGCCTTAATACAAATATAAATATGTATTATATTTAACCTTAATTCTAGTATATTATTCATTAAATAAGCTATGTGCTATATATAATTAAAATTTTTAACTTGTTTAACGATTTAATAAAGGCGTTAAATTTAATTATTTATTTTATGTTTATTATATTTTAACATATAAAATTTTATGTTTTATTATAATTATCTATTATGCTAAGAATGTAACATTTTTATTCCTAACTAAACTGAACGATATTAAAATCTATACATTTAATGAGTTCGAATATACGAAACAAATGTACAATTCAACGTGGCAATGCTGCCAGCATTCTGGGCACTTTTCTGCTCTTATTCTCTGTCTCTCTTCAGCCTATTTAGATCCCACTGTTGGACACGGGCCTCCTCTACTTTGGAAAAGATCATGGTCAAACACGCTGACCAGGCGTGTTGGCACAGGGTTTAATTTCGAGTTTTTCATCTCTCACAGAAGATGTTATCTGTGTGCAATATCCCTTAGCTGACTTTTACAGCACCCTTAGGAGGAGATAGGGTGGTGTTACTTGTATTCTTAATCCGTCACCACACGGAGGACCTTATTTCCTAAAAGTGAACAATTGAAAACGGAACTAACGAGTGACTTCAAGTAATGAAAAGAACACAGGGCGTTTCTTAAAGTGACTGCCACGGAAATTCGTAATACCGTTTTCTATGGTATCGCGTGTTTTTAATCAGATATCATTGCTTTTTTCATAAAAATATAAACTGTCCTGTCTGCAATTTTTACACAGAACAAGCTGTGTCCGATGCGTGGAATTTAGAAAATTATCCCCGTTTTTCCAACATTTTTAACTATGGTCCTATTAGTCGCAGCGTGATGTTATATAGCCTTCCTCGATAAATGTACTAACCAACACTGAAAGAATTTTTCGAGTGGTTCCTGACATTAGCGTGGTAAAATAAACGAACAAACTCTTCAGCTTTATAATATTAGTTTAGATTTATGGTCTTATTTATAATGAATTATCGGAGGTTTAAAAGTTCGCTAAAATCGGTTCGCTAAAATAGTCAAAAATTGTTAAGTATTCATAATAGTCTTTTTACGATAAAATGTTTATTATCTCTCCGTTAAAGTTATTGTTTAAACCGCCGATAAGTCATTATGAATAAGACCATTAGAATATAAAATTTGTGCTAGTTATCAATTAAAGAATCAAAACTGAATAGCCCAGTTGCTACGAGATAAAAATTATGAACATGCAGTACGCTACCACCAAACAAAAAGGTGAATGAATTAGCGGGGCGGTTAGAATCTTTCTAACGTTTTATAATTATTGGTCCTCCAACCCACTTTTCAAGATCAATGAGATTTTGTAACTTAATACTTTACTCTTCAAACCCAATAACTGAAACCAGTACTAAAACCATCCAGAAATCCATCTTTTTTTTTATGAACATTTCACACAACGGCCTCTGGTCCCAAGATAAGCTTTATTATGCTTATATTATATACCAGAATACGGATATACTATACGACCACGAAGCCCGTCTTGAAGCATTGATTTGTTAGGCAGTAGCAAGTCCTAACAATTTGGTAATTCAACACGGATGCTGGACATCAGCAGACCCATTTGGGTCATAGAGACGGCTGCCTGGTCTAAAGCTACAACATTTCTGACCATATACACGGATTAGGACTGCGCCCCCATAAGAATTTTATACCAAAGTATGTATCAACTTGGCTCTTGATACCAAAATAAGCACCCGATGAAACAAATCAGGATATCCAAAGCCAAATAGTAAACAACATTATATTTTTCGAGCATTATAAGAATACCAAAAACAAGAGCACAAAATATTCATGGACATTTTCATACAACGTCCTCTGGTTCCAAGCTAAGCTAAGGCTTATATTGATTTGCCATTGATGCTTCGCTCCTATTAGTCGCGGCGTGATATTATATAGCCTATAGCCTTCCTCGATAAATGTACTATCCAACACTGAAAGAAGTTTTCAAATCCGACCAGTGGTTCCTGCGATTAACGCGTTCAAACAAACAAACTCTTCAGCTTTATAATATTACTAGCTGTTGCCCGCGACCCCGTCCGTGTGGGATTTAGAAAACTTTCCCCGTTTTTGCAACATTTTTCACTACTGCTTCGCTTCTACTGGTCGTAGCGTGATGTTATATATACTAAAGCCTTCCTCGATGAATGCCCTATCTAACACTAAAAGAATTTTTCAAAACGACATAGTGGTTCCTGAGATTAGCGCGTTCAAACAAACAAACAAACAAACTTTTCAGCTTTGTATATTAGTATAAATAGTCTAAATATATTTCTCAGCAATTAGTACGCTTCCAATCTAAATGATAAGCTTTAAAGTTTTACCTTTATTATTGGGGTATTTTTTTCTTTATAACTAATTTGATATTGTAGTTTTAATTTATTATTTTATTATATTTTTATTTGATTTAATAAGATGCATGGCTGCTTTACGGTCTAGTGATCCACGTGCTTAATCCTGCTTCATAGTAACGAAAAAATTACTGAAAAATCCAGGTTTCAAAAAGCTTTTTTCGATAGGCATTTTATGAATAAAACGGGCGTAGTATTTTATAATACCTACTTGAGCGACTCAATTATTATATCTGCTAAGATATAAAATTCTCGTGTCACAGTGTTAGTTACCATACTCCTCTGAAACAACTGAAACGGCTTGACCGATTCTTATGAAATTTTATATGCATATTCAGTGAATCTGAGAATCAGCTACTAGCTATTTTTCATACCCCTAAGTGATATGGGTTATCCACCCCTAACATTTATAGTACAAAACAAAGTTTGCTGGGTCATCTAGTTTTAATATAACTTTATATTTTACTGATAACTTCTTCTTATACTACAAAACCATATAGGTACAAGCTACCTGTGGCTACGGTGGCTGAAAAAGTTTTCGAAAATATATTTCTTAATAATTACTTTCATTTACCAACACTTTTATTAAGAAAAGAAAGCATTTAGATATCATATTTAAAAGTGTAGTAGTTGTAAGACCATACTCTTATTGGAAATCCTAGTGGCCTCTTCATTGTCTCTATATTTCATCATCATGCTCAGTATAGAAAAGAGATTCTTCAACATTAGGTTGTACAAAATATCAAAAACTCTAAATAAGAACCTTTTATCTTTATTACATTAAAATCTATATAGTTAAATGAACAAGTTTAAACTGATTGATTGATGTAACAAAGAAAAGCGGGAACTTTTGAAGTTAGACTCCTAAAAGTTCGCATGCTGTTTTTTTTTACACTAAAAAGGAACATGAAGAATGGATTTTTCGATCTTCAGAAGTCATCGTGGTTAAGAAAAATGTAAAAAGATATTTCGATACCAGTTTGAATTATAATTAAGTATTTATTATAAAAAAGTTCAACAGCCTTTGAAATTTGAGAGTTCTGCTCGATTTCTCAAGAGATTTACATCAGATCGCGAACCGATGAGACCACACGGGAACCCTGGTGATTCCCGTGTGGTTCTCATTAGTTACATGAACCACTAGACCACAAAGCCCGTCGCTATCTTTACATATAATAAAAATCTGAAGAAATTGAAATAAAAATTGGATAGGCAATCTTTATAGGCATAATAGAAGCCAAAACATTGGTTTGTAGAATTGTTGTCCATCTGTCTGTCTGTTTTTTTGTCTGTATGTTTTGTTTTAAGTGATACTTTGGTAAAATTCTAATTTAAAATATGGGCTACAATATTTATACCGGGGTAGTATTTAATTCCTTCTGAGAACCTGCTTCAAGTTTCTTCATGCCCATTTCATTTCATTGCATCTAAAATTACACGTGAACGGAGTCGTGGGAAATAGATAGTTTCTAATACTTTTTTTCTTTAATTCGATTCTTAATACGAAAACTATTAAAACTATTACAATGACGATAAGTTCACAAATTGTTTCATCGATCAGTATGGCACAGCAAACAAGACAGACGTAGATAGTTTAATCAGTCTATGCTGCGGACTCGGGTGGAGTGTTGCGGAGTAGAGGGGCGGGTTACCTTCCACTAAATGACCATCCCTCTACTCTGTTAACCCGTGCCGCCGTATCCACAAACAGTATCCTCGGTGAGTGCGACAAACTACAGACCATAATGATCTATTAGAACTGAACGAGTTTAATTACGCGAACTTAATAATAAGTTTATTTACGTAATCATATATTCCGTGTGGTAACGGATTAAGACTACAAGTGTCACTTACCTATTTGCTTCCCCAGGTGCTGCCAGCTAAGGGATATTGTACACAGGTAATGGTGCCAATTCTATGAGCAGAACTAAACTGAACTAAAAAATGAAATCAATTATTCCTATATTTTGATTATTTGGCTATTTTGTTGTGCACATTTATATTAATTAAAATATTAAGTCTTTACTAAACAGTTTTTAAAACAAGAAAGTTGAGTCAACATTGCCGAAGTGACATATAGACGAATGATATATAGACACTATCGATTTCTTATTTTTTAGATAAGTTTAGTTTAGTTGTAGGCGTAGAATTGCTAACATTATCCTCTGTGAGAGACGGAAAACTCGAAAGTAAACCCTATGCAACACGCCTTATCAGCTGGCATAGTAGACCATAAACCCTCCTGAACTTGAGGAGGTCCGTGCCCAACAGTGGGACGTTAATGAGCTGGAGAGAGAGAGAGAGAGACGTGAATATTTTCATTCGCACATGAAATGGCTGTGTGATATTTGACAGAATCGATCTACGTCTGTATAGCTGTAATATTATTAGAGTTGTTTATTGTATTGCAAATTTAAACAACTCTGGAAGACTCTACATAGGTTGGAAGCAAATACCTTGGGGATTAAGTCCACCTATGTTCTACTGTTTGTGTATATTAAGATACCTGAATGAAAATAATAATGTAATTATTTCAAGCCGTAGATTGAGTCTTGAAGAATCAATATTCCGTTATATACCGAAAGATAATATAGTCAGTATATTTATCCATCATCGTTGGCTATGATTGTTCCTATCTAACACCGAATTGTCTATAAAGAGATACGGCTAATTATATTTAGATAAAGCTTGGAAGTAGGTTGCTCTGAAGCAATACATATTCTATATTGTAACATTTTATTAGCATTGTAAGTATAATTGACATTAAATTTTTAAAAATATTAATAAATAATTTAATAAAATAAAAAGCTCTGCTGAGTTTCTTACGCCGGTTCTTCTCAGCAGATTGCGTCCTGAAACTGGTAGGGAAAAAAATTGGACATGACATAAGATTAAATGATTTTTCATTTCATTTCATTTCATTTCATTTCATTTAGCAACTCGCTTCTTTTCATAGATACCGTAAAAAAAATTCTTTGATATTAAGTTCAAGGACTCATAAATTCTTACGCTACGAAAAGGTTGATTTAAAAATATATACTTATTTATATCCATCTACCTAGAGGTACGCATACTCCTACGTATATAGGACAGATGAATAAGCAACAAGATTGTAATGGATCGCGATATTTTTATCCAATTCAAAACAAAATATCACAACAAAAATATTCTGTCTCTTGAATAATATTTAGTAAGTCTATATCTTAATGGGTCTGTAGCAAGGCCTCCCATGTTATTTCCGCGCCCTCACCCGCCGTAGCTGGGCGGAAGCACTCCCGCTCGGATTCATTTCTGGTTTTCGCTACTCTTTTGTCTTAAACTGTTTTAGCAACTTGTCCTCTCCTCCCCTAAGAAAATGTTTACCCTCTTATTCAATATGTGCTGCCAAGATAACTTCTTTAGTACTTTAATTAAAAAAACTGTCCTGTGTTTATTGTTTTTTTTTTTAACAAGGAACGTCTTTACAATTTACAAGATTATTATCTAATTCTTATAACTAATTGAATATGTTTATATATATTTAGTATTATATATGATGTATTGATATGTAGTTTATGTATTGTTATGTAAATTCGTGTAGGTATTTATGTTATATTTTTGTCATGTATTTATTAATTAAGTGGAGCAAAGACTACCAACCTGTCCTGCCATACTAGATTCATCCAAAGGTTGCCTGGAAGAAATCGCTTTAAGCGATAAGACTGCCCATTGTACGGGTTCATACAATTATATTTTTAAATTTAATGAAATGGTGTTTATTAAAATATAAATAAATACAATAGGTTATTACTCGTGTTGCTTTCTAGCCTGTATTGTTTTTACAATTTGGGTAAATTAAATTTTCGGCTATTCATTGCAGTTAATAAAGTTTGTATTTAAAATAGTGTTCGGTGTCATCGATTAAAAGTTTAAATTTTTACAGAATTAAACAAATTGCTTTTACCTATGTAGCCTTTTTGGATTAATTAAAACTACTTTTGCTAAGGTTTGGACTCAGAATCTGTAACGCGCAGTGTTTTTTTTACTTGTATTAGGCCTCGTGTTGTTTTTATTTTTTACACAATAAATTGTTACCGATCTTTGACAGTTTTCGATTTTATTCAATAACTTAAGTATAAACTCTGTCACTGAGATAAAGTTGTTTAGTTGCTTATATAGGTAGTTATAGGTAAAGATTTTGCTGTAATAGAGAGTTTGCTGTTAGACTTCTTTACACAGAAATAAGATAATATAAGCTTTTAATCACTTTTTTGTGTAAATTAGGATAGCATTGCACGTCGGGTCGCACGGTTCCCTACAAAATGGTCGAGCTGTGCGGGGCTGACGTGTGCGTTATACTCGTGAACGGGTGCCTTCTGCTGGGACTGGTCGATTTGCTCCAACAAGGCTATTTTTTATTATTATTAAGTTAGTTTCATTTAGTCTTGATTGTAGCTACTAATCGGCATCATTCTCACACTCCTGATACAACAATGTATGATATAATTGGAAAAAAAAATGAAAAGAAATGAAGAGAATAGAAAAAAATTTCCATGGAGTTTCTTGTCTGTTCTTCTCCATAGGATTCGCGTTTGGAACAGACACCTAGTTTCTGACGTTTCAAAAGAGCTTGTAAAACATGCCAACTTGAAATAAAAAAATTTTTACTTTGACTTTGACTTTGATTGCGAATAACCCATTTTACTTAAAAAAAGTTACATAAATAGAATTCACAGATCCTATATATTAATATTATTTAATAAGGTTATTAAACCTAAAGCAGATTCTGTTCTGCATCAACTGGGCTTACAGTGGGATGGCAAATTGTTTACTGTACTGTAATAATGAAACATAGATTTTTATTTATTTATTTATTTATACACTTTATGCATATAAAAATTGCACAGGCGGACTAAATAACAACAATCAACAGGCGGCGACGGGCCTCGTGGTGTAGTGGTTCATGTAACGGACTGCCGATCAAGAGGTCGCGGGTTCGATTCCCGCTCGGGACAATCATTTGTGTGATTTTTCTAATTGTCATACGAATGTTTGTACTGCGTCTGGGTGTTTCTATGTATTATAAGTATGTATTTACAAAAAAAAAGTAGTATATGTATTCTATCCGTATTCTGGTACCCATAACACAAGCATATAAGCTTAGCTTGGGACCAGAGGACGTTGTGTGAAATGTCCATGAATATTTATTTAAAAAAAAAAAAAAAATACCTTAGGCATTTTCTTCCAGTCAACCATAATTACAACCAGTTATTCAAAAATTATAAATTGATTTATTTTTTAGTAACATGCCAAATCTTTACAAAATGCTTATCATGTTATGGATGTACAGCACAAGAATTGCAAGTGCTTATAAGCCAGTCAGCCAATAATCAAAATGAGTAGGTACACTATTAAGTTTTTAAGAGTATCTATATTGTTTTCTGACTGAGAAAATTCAAGATTGAATGTGTTTATAAGAGACAAGCCGTTCCAAGTATTGGTTTGAAGATCAAAAGCATAACGAACTGTGGCAAAGCATCTAGACGTAGTATAAGTGCTACCTCAGTATTTACCGGCAATAAGCCCGTCTGCATATCCTCCCCATCTCACTCAAATAACGGTACACCCACGGACTCTCGATCTACTCATTTCGTATGCAATTTTATTCATTATTTGTAATCTACTTCAATCGAATAGCGTCTCAATATAAATCACTTTTTGGAATTGCTAGGTAGTACGTATGTAGATTGACGCTTTTAGTGTAATATTTAAATGTGATGTGTCTTTGTGCCGGTACAGAAACGCTAATAACGCCAGTTTTTTACGAATTCTATATGTATGAGCCGCTTCACATCGGAAACTCATTTGAGTAAAACAAATAACAATCTTATCCCCTTTATTCTCTTATGCACACATCTTTTAAAAAGCGATTGCGTTTTTTCATTTATTAAAAACTAGCTAATGTCCGTGATTACGCCCGCGTTTTTGTTATTGAGCCAAATATACTCCAAACATAAACAAATCCTTACTAATTTATAAATGCAAAATACGGATCATGACAGTAATAATTTTGACGAGCATAAGTGTTAATATGTGGACCGAAACGATAGCGCGATTTAAAAAACGTACAACGCCATCTATTGAGCAGAAGAGTAAACTTCTGTTTGTTAAGGATTGATTTCTAAATTTCACGCGTACCAAGTCGCGGGCAACACCTAGTTGTACAATAAAGCTTTAAATATCTAATGTCTATTATGGCACATTCCATTTTTAGGCGTCTCTACATTTTTTTGGGTTCCTTACGAAAATTGAACCTGCATAACGGTTTCTTTTACGTCTGTATATCAAACAATTTTAGCGTCAAATCTTTTAAGTATCAAATGGAAAATAAAATAATAAATAATAATAATAAATATTCATGGACATTTCACACAACGTCCTCTGGTCCCAAGCTAAGCTTATATTGCTTGTGTTATGGGTACCAGAATACGGATATAATACATATACTACTTTTCTTTTGTAAATACATACTTATAATACATAGAAAACACCCAGACGCAGTACAAACATTTGTATGACAATTAAAAACATCACACAAATGACTGTCCTGACCGGGAATCGAACCCGAATAAAAATTATATTAAGTACTAATGTAGATGAAGTTATTTGTAGTAGATGATGTTGAAACGTTTTTAAATTGTTGTCATGTTTTTAAGTATGCTGACCTATATTTCAATTTCGACTTTACTCTTAAACAGTCATCTATTAAAAAAACCGTGTTAAAAGCCGTTGCGTAGAAAGATTAAAGCTCAGATAGGGACATACATACAAAAATAATGACTTTGTTTTATAATAAGTAAAGAAGATGGTATAGAGGTTATAGATAAAAGGACAAATCATTAGTGTATGCGAGTTCGATTTCTATTTAGAATATATAGGTAAATAGTATAATGCATACTGTTAGGTAGGTACTTCAGCTGTGTCTAATTTCTATGCGTTTCTAAAAACAAATCAATCTATCCTTGAGTTCAAAATGTTGCTTTTGTATCTTTTTAAATACCATATAACATAATTCTAGGTTTATTTCTCAGAAAAAATGTGTGAAATGCTTTACAGAATAATAGCAAAAATGTATTGGATTTTTATACACATGGTCGCAGAAACAAAATATGGTTAAAAATATTCTTATATTTATTTGGTAGAGTCTGTTTTATTCCTGATTAACATTAGCGAACGTCAATACAAACTAAACAACTCATTAACAATACGCGACAGCCATTACCAACATCACAACTCTAGTCTACTCGATTGATTTAATCGATTGAATCCATAATATTTTCTAGTCGCACAAGTGTTAGAAAATATTGAGGAGTCAGTCCTGTTTATAAATCCCTGTTGCAAGATGTACGAAACCAAAAGTCTTAATAGGGTTGTTTCTAAGTGCAAGCGTTACCCCCGGCATCCGAATAACCTTTGCAGTATATTTTATTAGAAAAGAGCTTAGGTATGCTACTGCTCTGTTGGTTTGATATTTTGGTACACCTATCTTGGAAAAAGTTAAAGTAATCGTATAATAACTTTACTATCTGTACTAATATTATAAAGCTGAAGAGTTTGTTTGTTGGTTTGTCTGTCTAAACTCTGAAACCACTTCCTATTAAAATTTATTTATTCAGTGATTGGTATTAGAGAGGCGTTCTTTCTCCTTTACTCTTCTCAATATTTATTAATTCCATCTCCAACAACCTTCATTCTTCCTACCACCTTTATGCAGATGATTTGCAAACCAACTCAAGAAACATTAGATGATTTGCCTCGAGCTATAAATACTACTAACCTAGATCTAGCTCGTATACATCAGTGGGCTGAACGGTATGGATTGACTGTATGTAAACTAGATTTTACTACATTGCCAGAAATTATGTTTAATGGCGTTGCAATTCCCATAAGTGAATGTGTAAAGAACCTAGGCATCTACATTGATAAGACTCTTTCCTGGAATGCACAACTGGAATATATCAGCCGCAAGATATATGCGTCTATTGGTTCTCTGAGACGGCTACAAAACTTTCTACCTACCACGACTAAAATTGCATTAGCAAAATGCATAATTCTAGACTATGCTGATGCCAGCTATGTCGATCTTACCGAGGACCAGTTAAACAAACTTGAGCGTCTCCAAAACTTAGCTATCTGATTCATATTTGGGCTACACAAATATGATCATGTATTGTATCTGAATTCCGTAACAAGCTCAAGTGGTTACCCATCCGACTTCGAAGGAATACTCACATTCTCAGTTTACTCTATAAGATTCTATTTAACCCCACAAGCCCTACCTATCTCCAAAAACGTTTTACGTTTCTCCATGACAAACATTTGAGAACCGTAAGAACATCGGAAAATTTGCGATTAGCCTTGACATTGCACTCTACTAGATTCTTTAGCAAATCTTTTACTATAGAGGCAGCTCTGCTATGGAACGCATTACCAAAATCCATAAAAAATGCGCAATCTTTTGTTTCGTTTAATAAACGTATCAATGAACATTATCTACTGCTACAAACCACGTAAAATTCAATCCAAGCTTCTCATCATTATGTTTATGTATATATTTATGTATTCTCTTCTATTTATATATGTATAGGTTTATGTACATTTATGGATCTATATCTCTATATGTGTATGTATATCTGTACCTAGTATGTATTGATTATGCGTAATATAAGATTTTTCTCCTTACTTGGAATTTATACATAGCAAGTACACCACTAATACCCCTTTCCAAATAAACTGAGTCCATCTAAAGGTTGTCTGGAAGTGATCGCAATATGCGATAAGACCGCAAATTGTACATGTTTTATTGTTACATTAGTTAAGTGACATGTAATTTATGGTGTACAATAAAGTGTATTCTATTCTATTCTATTCTATTAGGCACCTACATTTATCGAGTAAGCTGCGTCCAATCGGAGTGAAGCATCAGTAAAAATATTACTAAACGAGGGATATTTTCTAAATTCCACGCGTACGAAGTCGCAGATGATTTTTTATTATCTAATAAATAAAATTCTCTTGTCACAATGTTCGTTCCCATACTTCTCCGAAACGGCTTGACCGTTTGACTTGAAGTATGAGAAT
This sequence comes from Orgyia antiqua, assembly GCA_916999025.1. NCBI lineage: Eukaryota > Metazoa > Arthropoda > Insecta > Lepidoptera > Erebidae > Orgyia > Orgyia antiqua. Next base: position 13,223,009 of record OU779863.1, on the reverse strand, counting down.
CTGCTACTATCTATTTTTCAAACCTCTAAGTGATAAGGGTTGTCTACCCCTGACATTTGTATGGCAAAACAACGTTTGCTGGGTCAGCTAGTAAAGTTATAAAAATAAACTGCAATCTTATTTATTTTTCTTCGCGCTTTGATGACTGAAGCATATAAAATATTAATATTTACTGTTGAATATTTGAAAGGTTAACACAATGGTCATATTTTTATGTTATCTACATTATTAGCGCCACGTAAACTCTACCTAATTAGCGCTATACATTAGAAATTTTAAGGGTATTAATAAATATATGAAAGTACGTGATTTTTCACATTATATATGACATTTTTGTGCCACTGGGGACTAATGAATTGCGTTAACATGGTGTTAATTCATAAAAACATATACATAAGTATTGATAAACTACTTTTGTGGAAAAAATTTGCTTGGTCGCAACTTGCATGCGTAGTGTTTAAATTCTCGTTACATATCTACTCTTTTATCGCATTAAAAATATGCCTATTAAGCTATTACATAGCTTCTATCACGGGCCTTGAGCGTGGAGACCGAATTCAGAAATTCCGTAACGAAAAGAGCGTACTGAAAAAACCTTCGCCTTCCTCAAATTTAACAGCGTATTAAAATAAGGATTTTGAATCGACAACATAATAATATATCATAAATGTTCAGATAACAGCGTATTTAAGATTTTAATAATATAAAATAATGTTTATTTTATTTTATTGACATTTGATTGACAATCGCTATTTTATCATAATTACCATAAACAATGGCCAGATGTAAGCATCAGTCAATAAGGATTATTAATCTTAATTTAGTTTATGGTATTTAGATTCTTGCATAAATAAAATAAATAAATATTTATAAATGCATAGGTTGATAAAAAATACTATGCAATAGCTTTACCGTGGCAGTCCCCGAGTGCCACACGTCTTTTTTTTTATTGTAGGATTTAGTTTAGTAATTCCTACCAAATTTAAATTAAATAAGTAAAAAATAAATAAAATTTGTTCAGTAGTATTGGAGTAAAAAGCGACAGACAGAGTTAATTTCGCATTAATAATTTTTATCTCAAATTTATCCTTGTTACGAACAAGGATAAATTAGAAATCAAAGTGACCCCATGATTAAGAAGGAATTGGATCTAAACGTTGGAAGTGTATATGCTTTAATGCTACGTCTCCATCTACATTATAGGTGTTGATAGAAGTAGTAAAACATGTAATAATATAGCTATACTACAAAATTTATTGAAACGCAAGTTACGGTACCAATTTTGCGTGTACAAGTAAACTTAACTAAAAAATGAAAACAACTACGATGCATTTTGAACGATTGGCTATTTTATTGTGTAAATTTTTATCAATTAAAATCGTTAGTTTATGGTATAAAAATTTTCTACAAAAAAGTTTTAACATTGCCGAATTGTGTTATTGACAGTATCAATTTTCATTTTTTAGTTAAGTTTATTTAAGCACATAGAATCGGTACTAACTACGCTTGGGCTAAGTAGTAGTAAATCGATTTTGTAAATTCTAACGCAGGTAAGTACCTGCGTTAGAATTTACAAAATCGATTTAAAGTATGCAGGTGATTAAGCTCAGGTAGGTATATCTTTACAGTGAAATAGTCTATCTACCAATATTTATGACATTAGAATGAAAAAAAAAATTACCAATCTCTTTTATCGCAAGCTATATCGAAAAAGCCAAATTAGTTAACGGACTTTTTCTTTATGACAAGAGGACAAACAACCGATAAACCATCGATTTTCTCATTTTTGTCTTATTAAAGATGTTACAAACAATCAAATTAATAACTTTGAAATTTTATCATAAAAAGTAAACTTGGGAAATATTATCCGTTACTCAATGAACATCGAAAACCGATTACTAAATACGGTTACGCATTGATATCTAATTAATAACAGCCAAAATCAAATCACTACGTAGGTATTAGGTACTAATAATAATATTGTGATTTAAAATAACTTTAACTTCAATGTAGGAGGAATTTTGTATGTAGTTATAAAGTGTGTTTATTTAGTGAGTGAATTTGTGTAGTTATTTGGTGTAATGAGTCAAAGGATTAAGGTCATCGCTTAGTAATGGCCGGCGAGCTAAAACGACAGCTGAGCGTTCGGTGACGACGAGAGCGCCACGATGAGTGACTTTTGTTTGCTTGGCGTCGCGCGCCGCTCAACCCAATTGGTCGTTCGTCGACGACCCGCCCAGAGGAGGGGGCAACGCACACAATCTCACACTCACCTAAGATAATTTATTTTATGTTATACCGTTTGAATATTTTATATCTGTGTGAGTTTTTTCGGTCGGTAAGCGTTCAGTGTGAAATATTCGCGCGATAAGAAATAAGAGGGGAACAGATCGATCGGGAACGTTGCGCTTTTTATTTTGATACTTGGTCGAGTTATCGTCATAGTTTAATTGTATGTAGTAAACTACTTTAGCTTACAAGTTTGTAAAGTGCGAACTAAAAAGAAAACAAGCACTGGATAGGTACGTACATAGTTGCTACGAAATGTAAACAAAGTTTTGCATATGAATAGGTAGGTACTTGCAATACCTACTTACATAATGGTTATCCATAATATTATCCATATTCATAATAACTTCCTGATATATAAGACATCCAATATATATTTCTACAATCTATCAATTAAAAGTACCTAATTTATATGGCAAGAAATTTAATACGTTTTCTGATCGGTAACTATTTTCTTTTTCATATTCTTCTGTAGGTGCAGTTATAGGTATAATTCACTCGTCAGCACCTGTAGCGGGTGCTATAGAGCTTACTGTATCAATTATTGGATAGGTACCTTCATCGGACATGACCATAATTATCGAATTTAATAGCTATCTCTCCAGCCATTGCTAAGTTTCACGTGAAAGGATACCCAATAAAAATTACAAATGTCGTGGTTACCTTTAATCAAATGCAAAGCTATCATTAAGTCGACGCTTCGGCAAACTCGCTCGTCGTGCGCATCGTCACTGTTAATTATCACAATATATATGTATAAAATAAAATAAAAGAGACCGCTCGGTACCAACACTAACATAAAAAATACGAGAAAAGAAAGAGAAGCTTTAAAAAAGAAAGGAGTGCATTTACCCCCACCTTTGGTGTCCCCACCGCGGCGGGCCGCCCCTGTGGTAGGCGCCACCCACCGTACCGCAAAAATCGAGAGCGTCGACGGCGGCGCGGGGTCAAACGGCGACGCGAGCGTGAAAAGAAGGAGCGGTGTGCGAGAATCACACACACAGCAGTGAGTGTGCGTGTGCGCGCCGAGAGGGACGGCTGACGCGAGAGCGGGACAGCGGCGCCAATTACTATCACCTGGCGGGCAGCTACCGCATTACCCACTGCCGCCGCGCGCGCGACCACGCGCTCGCTGCAACACGCGGCTCGCTCCGCTCCTGTGCCTATCCCGATACTGAATCACAATCGATATTCGCACCGTCCGTCACGGCAACCCACCGTCGACACTTGTTATTTACACTGCATCCGGCATACGACGAATTTTCCTCACATCGGGGATGCACCATCAAACCGCAGCCTTCAACTCGCGTCATAATTAGTGCGCGCGACAATGCAACTGTGAAGTGTGTGCGGACAGTGACACAGACATAACCTTATTCGTGATATTTACAAGTTAATTGACAAATTACACAGTGAAAAATGACGTCTCAATTCGCCTTCCGAGGATCTCCCCCCAATCAGGTAAGATTTAAACTTTTAAAAAGTTAACAATACTTTATTTTAAATTGGTTGAATCCAATTTATTGCAAAGTGCTAGCAAAAATCATCGGATTTTCATTGATTTATTTATGATAATGTTAATCATAAATTAAATCAAAATACATAAAATGTAAAGTGATATGTTCACGTGGTAACTTGCTTATTAAACTTACAATGTTCCTAGTTTTAGCATTAGCATTAGTTTAATAAAAAATAAATGAAGCCTGAGATAGTTTTAGACACTCTTTTATTTCTTTAATATTTTTTTTAATATTCAGTAATTATATTTAAAATGAAAATGGTATTTTAATATAATTATTTATTGATTTAAAGCTATGTCTAATAAAGGTTACCTGTGTGGAAATTAGGTTTAAAATGTCAAATAAGGGCCAGGTGTTAATAAAAAAAAAATAAGCTTTGAATTTTAATCAGAGACATAGATTAATTACATACGATATCCATATCAAGACATCCGCCTATAAATATGCCAAACTCCAATACAACATGATATTAGAATTTTATGTAACTATTTAATAGATAACGACAAACATAAACAATTGTGTCAATAAATAAATAAATTACTTTACAATTAAAATAAATGTAAGTACAAATTTTAAATTTATGTAGAGTTACTACAACTTAAAAATAATTCGAAATTCAAATTTTTTTGTGTGTCGTGTAAAACTATTAATATTTTATGACTATAATATTTTTTGCACGGTAAATTTTAATAATATTGATAATATTTCGTAAAATAAATATTAAATTTATTTATTCTAATACCGCATAGGAGATCATTTTATTTCATAACTTTGATTGTATTTATATATTCTTTCCGACGCTACTATTTATTTTGCGTTTCGAGTACGAGTTCGACGGGCGTTTTGATTTCGAATAGATTTTCGATGATTTCGAGCTACCAATTAATTTATTATTCTTGCGGAAACTATTCTTAATGTGATAACCAAATGTTTTAAGTGTTTATATACATTATCTATTATCTATTAGAGATATTAGAATATATTAGGTATTCTATCTATAGGTAAGTAGGTAGGTACTATTCTAATTTATGCAATCTTAATAATACATCATTATCATCACGCTTTTAACCCAAGATGGTAGGTAGAGTCTATAGCCATCTACTGCACTAAATACATAGCTATAATGATAATATTACTATAATATTGTACTGTTTTTGTTATTGATAGATATTTAAATCTTACTAATCTAATATTTATAAAATTCTCGTGACACAATGTTCGTTCCCATACTCCTCTGAAACGGGTTGACAAATTCTTATAAATTTTTTTATGCATATTCAGTTTGATAATCGGTTATTATCTATTTTTCATACCCCTAAGTGATAAGGGTGGTCCACTCCTGACATTTGTGTGGCAAAACAACGTTTGCCGGGCGGCTAATTTTATATATTTAAAAGTATCTGTCCGTCTTTTGCTCTATTATGCAAAAACTATTATACTGATTTAAATAAAATTATGCATACAGATAGCTCAGAGGCTGACAGAAGAAATTTGCTATTTTTAATATGACCGAATGGCTTTAATAAACTATACTAATATGAGTTTGTTTGTTTGTTTGACCGTGCTAAAACCAGGAATCACGGGTCCGATTTGAAAAATTCTTTCAATGTTGTATAGTACACTTATCAAGGGAGGCTATAGCCTATATAACATCACACTGCGACCAATAGGAGCGAAGCATTAGTGAAAAATGTTGCAAAAATGGGGAAATTTTTCTAAATGCCATTCCTGCCAAGTCGCAGGCATCAGCTTGTTAATTATAATCTGGAAAAGCCTAGAAGAGGTCATTTTATGTGATATGGCCGCCATTTATACCTAGTCTTAAACAAATAGTTTAGTCTTAAGTCTTTAGACGAGCCTCGTGGTCGAGTGGTTTATGTAAAAGACTGCCGTTCACGAGGTCGCGAGTTCGATTGCCGCTCGGGACAATCATTCGTGTGATCTTTTTACATGTCATACAAATGTTTGTACTGTGTTTGGGTGCTTCTATGTATTATAAGTATGTATTTACAAAAGAAAAGTAGTTTATGTATTATATCCGTATTCTGGTACCCATAACACAAGCATTTAAGCTTAGCTTGGGACCAGAGGACGTTGTGTGTAATGTCCGTGAATATTTATTTATTTATTTATTATCTGAGTCTGGTTTTTGTAAAGTGTAAGTTAAAGAGTTAATCTTATCTATATGAATGGATGAATGAATGAATGAATAAAAACTCTTTATCGAACGCCAGAAAAAACTTACAAACATAAGTACAATAAATCTCATATTAGGTAAAAAAGGCGGCTTATCACAAATATTTCTGTCTCTTACAGACACCGTGAGATGGAATCGCTTTGGTATACCTAGAGAGAGTATATTATGACCTGATTTTTATTAGATAAATAAAAATATTTTAATCGGAATATCGCGCGGAATTTTAACCTTCCTCAATAAATGGGCACTCAATATCCCACACAAAAAGAATTTTTCAATTCGAACCCTTAGTTTTTGAGATGTTCGCACGTTCAAACAAACAAACAAGCAATCTATTTCAGCTTTAAAATATTAGCATAGATTATAACCTATCTATAACTAGCTGTTGCCCGCGACTTCGTACGCGTGAAATTTAGAAAGTAAGTAAACCTTAACAAACAGAAGTTTACTATGACAGTCGATAGATGACGTTGTACCTATTTTTTAAATCGCGCTATAGTTTCGTTCGACACATTAACACTTAAGCTCGTCAAAATTTCTACAGTGTTATCAACTCATTTTCGCATTTATAAATTAGTAAGAAATAAGATAAGATTAAGGATGTAGTGATTTCATATTACATTCAAATGGTCTTATTCATAATAACTTATCGGAGGTTTAAACGGAGATTTTATCGGAGAGATAATAAACCTCCAATGAGTCATTATGAATACGACAAAAAGTCGCGAGTTGTTCATTATAAATGTTAAATTCATAAACCCTTTAACCATAAGTATGTAAGTTAGTTACCTACTGGAATATTTAATAGAATATGTAATGAACTGTCTGAGTTCGGTTAGTATAGCTTCAATCGTCTATTATTATTTGTGTTATATTTGTATTTGTAACACACATTATCGCGTCTACATGTTTTAAATCTATTAGGTATAGTTATTTTTTTTTCAGTTCAGTTCAGTTCGTTTATTTGCGAAAATATGGTTTATAAAAGATAAGATGAATACAGTTTGGTTCACATATTGTTTACGCTATTGCATAGCTTCTATCGCGGGCCTTGAGCGTGGAGACTAAATGCACAAAATTCGAAATTTAAATTCCGTATCAAAGATAGCGTAACTAAAAAATACTACACATGCGTAGCATGCGCAGTAACGCCGTTTCGCTGTTCGCGCTGGTGACTCATGTCAGTTTTGGCGTTAGTTTTTATTTTATTGACATTTGATTGACAATCACTATTTTATCATAAATACCATGAACAATGGACAGATGTAAGCATCAGTAAATAAGGATTTTATTAATCTTATTTTAGTTTACGGTATTTAGATTCTTGCATAAATATAATAAATAAATAATTATAATTGCATAAGTTGAAAAATAATACTATGCAATAGCTTTACCGCGGCAGTCCCCGAGTGCCACACGTCGCTTTTTATTTTTATACATATATAAAGATGTAGTATATCCGTATTCACTCTCTTTCTGTTCCTCTCTCTTTAGCCCATTAACGTCCCACTACTACCCGTTACTCATTTCTATAGATACAAATTAGATAGTATATTATTATTCATTTCCAATGAATAGAATCTAACCCATTTACGAGTATATTTCAATAAACTTAGGCGTCATCGTAATTTCCTGTATGAGCTTTAACTTTTTAAACTTTGCAACGGATTTTGATGCGCTTTATTTAACGTATGGAGAGGTTCAAGAGGAAGGTTTATATTTGTATTGCTAGTATTTGTTTGTTTTTAAATTACTCTTAAAAATGTCATAGGTTACAAAAATAACTGTAGTAGGTATATTACTGGCAAATATTGCCCTAACAAAATGTTATGCTTTTGGCAGCCCAAATGTACAATGTAGAGCATGAAGCAATGAAGCATGTAGAGATAGAGACAGACGAAGACTTATACTAACCTTCTCTGACAAAGTTGATTACGTATCAAAAGAAGATGAGTTTCATCATTCACATGAGATGAGATTGATTCATTCACATCAGCTGAGAGTTTATAAATAAAATAATAAATTTTGAAATAATGAGGTTTAAACTTACCTGTAACTGTAAGGGATATAATATGATGATGAGTAAGAATAGCTATAAGTAGCAACACTTATCAATTCAAATTATTTTCTGTCGTTGTCTCGCTTCCACTGTCATTACAAACACAAGTACAAATGTTTACCGCGTGAGTGGAACAAAAATTTGTCGCTTACAAGAAAGTACATAACCATTAGAGAATGTTACACAGACGTATGACCATATAGGTGAGCCTTATTGATGATAGTCTAGCAGCAACACGTATGTAACGTTATCGTTATATAAACATGTAAAAAGATAAAATCACCGTAGCTTTGAAATTTATGGTAATCCTTGTTGTTATAAGGGAAAAAAAGAATAGACGAATTAAGAACCTCCTCCTTTTTTGAAGTTGGTAAAAACGTAGACCAATACATTTGATGGATATAAAAATTTAAAACAAAAGCAGACTTAACATTGCGCAGGAGTCTTATTGGAAAGGACTTGCCATTCGTTTTATATAAGATAGGTACCTAGTTGAATGTAACAGCCTCTATGGGAGCCTACGATAGCTTATAGGAAGAAAATAAAATTGTATATTGCTTTACCAAAGCTTTTCAAACGTAACACATAAACGAGAATATGTCACATCTTTTTTAATTTTGGTGCTATTTATGACATTATCATTCAGTAGTAGTACTTACAAAACCCTCAATGCGAAAATATGCCTCAATTGACAGGTTCATTTCTATTCAGTTAAAATAAAAATCGTAGGCTACTAAAGTAACATTCAAAGATGACTGTATTTAGATAGAGTTCGTTAATTACATTCTTGTAATTAAAATTTTATGAGACCCATTTGTTCTTATGCTGTCAGACTGTCATTGCTATAATATGAATCCAAATACAGCAATAATTTTGATCGTGATGTGATTTTTTTTATTTTGGTATTTTTATCCACAATTTTGATGTCTCATTGAGAGTAAAGATTGAAGTAATCATATTTTATGTGTATTTAATCATTCATACTAAATAGCTAGGTCATATTTGTTAAAAAAGAAAAAAGCTTGCACTATGTTGACCAATAAAAATATTAATTTTGGTCATAGAATCTATAGAAATTCTGAAATATTATTACTTTTAAAATTGGTGCGTATATTTACTTGTATTATTTACTTGTATTTAATTCACCACTGGTGTAAGGCAGATTACACCAGTGGTGAATTAAATACAAGTAAGGGTTCACTTGGATAAAAATGTGCATAAACTTCTGACCTCACTTGATTTTCTTTACGCCATTGACGGATAGCATTTTCTATAAAAACGTGGACTATAGACAGATATAATAAACCGGTATAACAACTTATCCATAATTATAGATTGGTTATTAAGAACGTTGACTCTATTTTCGTAACATACTTCTGACTACAGGACTGTGTGAATGAGGAGATTAAAAAAAGACGAGTTAACACTGATATGACGTTGGACAGAAGACTATGAAAGAAATGTTGCACTAACCTCAAATAATGAGATAAGGGCAGAATAGTGATGACTTCCGACTATCGAGATCAAGCGATTTATTTTAATCAGCAGACTGATAACAGACCTCATACTATGTAAATGTTTGTATAACAAGTGGCGACAGAGACTAAATGAAAGCATTGATAATATTAGCAATAACATAATTATGTACCACATTGTAACGTATAATAAATAACATTTTGTTAGCTTACATTTAGATCATGACCTGCAATACATTATCCTTTAAATTTTGTATCTTATCATTGCAATGAATAAATTTTAATAAACTTAACATAGGTACATCACTATAGATGCAATATAAGAAAGCGCTTATTATCCACTTGCTAGAATTAAATGATAAGTATTGTAATTATATTAATTTGTAACTGCATTTATCATTAGGCTTAATACAAAGATTTGTGTTCATCAAAATATGTTATCTGTCTATTGATAACTTAAGGTTTGGAGGTTACTTGATATCAATTTCGATCTAACTGCAACTTTTTGTATTCACAATTTTAAACAAAAATATCACCTTAATACTTAAATTTGCTAGAAGAGTTAAGTTTTAGCTTCCTTTTATATTGGGCTCGAGCTTTCTTAACTTTGGAAGGATATTAGGTGTGTATATGCAACGCTGATCAGGCATATTGGCAAAGAGCTTAATTTGGAGATTTACTTCCCTTACAGAAGTTTTTTTTTTGCTTATATTGTTCCTTAGCTGATTTTCACAGCTCCCTGGAAAGAGTGGGATAGTGACAGTGTTGTATTCCCAATCCTTAACGCGGACCACAGTATTAGAAAGAGTATAAAAATTATTACCTACCTAAATTAGTACCTATAACTTTTTCTCAGGTGTTGAATTGCAACTATCTATGAGATGATAATATATTCTAAATAAGAAGTCGAAAAGTTAATATGTTTGAATGGTAATAGACAGTCCATACTGCTCGGCGAACTCACAGATTTTGAGGAAGTTTCTCGAGTAGCGACTATTGGAGCGACGACTTAATTAAAATCTTGGACGCAAGCGGCGCAGAATCGTGTTATGTAACATGTAGAGGGATATTGTCAAGTATATGTTTTGTACATTTATAAAATGAACAGAAAAGCTGATTGATAGATATATAAATGACATTGACAATCAAAATACCGTTTCGATTTTAATATCTAGATCGATAAAATGTATTTAATAAAGACGCATATTATTTAAAAATGAAACATTATATCTCGAGTAGATGTTATTCATTAATAAATTATTAGATTCAATATGTCCCTTATTTGATAGCTGATAACGGTATATTAAATTTCACACTTGTATTAATATCAGTTTGGTCAAACATTATCTGTCAATCGAGTCAATTTTGCGGGTTATAATTAAAACGGTCAGGTCTATAACATACCTTTATAAGTACTGTTAAATAAGATATTAATAAATGAAATAATTCGGTCAGTGGCCGAGTGCGTGTCGTTCGCGATCTACTTTTGCTATCTAATGATAAGAGGGACTCACTCCCTCGACAGAGAGGGGATTATCCTCATTATTTCTCAGTTTTGGAACGTAATCCTCGCTGTATAACGCTACATTGAATTCCGAGACTTAATGTTAAATTTTTGCGAACTTCTTGCACATATGATTCACTATTTCTTTATTTGTGACCATGAATTTTAAATGCAGCTTTTAAAGAATCTTACTTAATAAGAATCCAATGTTCTTTTTTCCCTTTAATAGCAGAATGGTTCCACTGCTTTCATGGTACGTTTTTATTTAAATAGCAATTAAGCACAAGAATGGGCTGTAAATGTTTATACTGCGTTGTATCGTACTGTACGTTTTAAGAGCTCGCTAAACCTCGAGTAGCATCACTTTACTTTGACGAATAAAATGTTTCCACAAATGATTGCCTATTTCTTGCCTTATACCGTGTAAAGTCTAGTTAGTTTAATTGGTAACTTAACGATAAATGTAATTTCATTGTCTAACAGTTGTTAAAGCGGAATGGTACACTGAATTACAATTGTTATATACAATACATACGCATGAACATAATAAACAATATAAACACAAAGTAATATTGTGCATGTGTTGCAAATAATCTCTTAACTTTTTGCTATTGATATTCTGTATCCTTATGTCAAATTCTTATAATAATCATATAAGATTTGGATCTCAAAATAGCAATCAGAAATTTTATTGCACCTACCTAAATATAATCATATGTAATATAAATAGAACTTAAAGTATTTCGAAAGCGGTTATTTATAAAAGAACTCTTTAAAGCAAAGTAATAGTCTACAAAATAAGGATACGTTTTGTACAAGACCATTCTATTTTAGAACAGGCATAAATTAGCAGTACCTTATAATAGCGTAACAAGAATAGCTTTATTAAAGATAGCGTTTTATTATTATCCACTTGATTGTGTACAATTTACATGTATTTTTATTTCTTAAACATGCTGAAAGAAGTACAAAGTTTTATTTAGGTCATACGAGTCTCGTAAAGCTTACCAAGTGTCGAGTTCCAGATTAATATTTTGTGTTCGCGTCGCGAAGCTGCGAGGGAATCTTAGGAGTAATACACATTTAATTTGTTTATACAACGATATAAATGTGAAACATCTTGTGCTTGATACCTATTTTCATCTTTATTAATTTTTGTAGTAAACTTTACTAAAAACATAGATATTAAACTTTAAACCCTAATATCTTAATATATATAAATCTCGTGTCACAATGTTTGTCCTCAATGGACTCCTAAACCACTTAACCGATTATAATAAAATTCGCACACCATATGCAGTTCGATCCAACTTGAGAGATAGGATAGTTTAAATCTCAAATTATAGTCGCAATTTTAATTTATTGCAAATTATTTGTCTACCCTTGTCATTTGTATGGCAAAACAACGTTTGCCGAGTCAGCTAGTATTATTTATGAAAATAAAAAGTTATTTAAAAACCTAACGCAAACATAGCCCTATAAAGCTTAGCTTTTGCTAGTAGTTATTAAATACTTCATATGAAATGAGAAGAAAGCGTGTGCGTCCTTATGAATTGAAAAGATAAAGATTGATGTTTTTCTTTAGATATACATACGTAGTTATCCGAATTATAGAACACTATTTTCATAATGAATTTAGTTATACCTCTTTAGTTGGTTTATGGCCACAGTTGGAACACGCGTGCACGATCTCGGAACACGTAAATCGATGAATAAAACCAACACCATTCATTATTATAACTTTATAATGAGCCATGAACAATCTTCGTCATTTTGCAGTTTACTTTCGAATCGTAATTTGATGTGTCGCACTCGTTTCGACTTTAATAACGCATACCTACATAATAAAAGTTCTGATTAGCTATATTATGTTCGTGTGGTGAGCTATTGTTCTTGATAATGAGCCAACCTGCTTTTTACACTAGTGTAACATAATATCTCAACTTTACTAATGAATAATGATTATACTTAATTAAACAGTAAAGTAACTATTACTTTTTAGATGGAATACCTATATTTAAAGAGAAAACTCAGTTTTTGTGATGAAGCAGTGTCAAGTTATAATTAATTACTAATAATGACTAATCACTAAAAATAAACTCCGTTATTTGCGGAGAGAATCACGTAGTTTTATTGTAAATTTGACACCTCGAAAAGGGGACATCTGATTCGTGGGCAACGATCCCTAGCGCGCACTCGCTCGACTCGACCTAATCAGATAGGTGAATGAGACGTTCACTTCTAAGAAACTTTAATTATTTTCTCTGAAATGAAGGGACTGTGTTGTTCAGGCGTAGGGCTGCCATACGTTCGGATTTCCCCGGAATTGTTCTAATTTGAAGGGCATTCTGCGGCTGTCTGATACTGGTTTTGCAAAAAGTGCCCGGGTAAAACTCCACATTTTGTTGTCGGAGCAAACAAATAGGAATTAAAAAATTATAAGAACGTTTTTATTTTTTTTCCTTAAGATATTTGTTGAGAGGTGTCTTCGGAAAAATCTAAATTTCACTCATAAGTCAGTGATTTTTGCCGTATGTACACGGGCATCTACTATTGAGAGGTGATGACAACCCTATTTAGCTGGTTAGTAAATTTTGTAGTCTCGCGTTACGGCAGCGACGAATTATTGTGATAGTGTATCTCATTCTAAACTTGGGCATAACCGGTATTATGTTGTATGTGTGCGTAGATAGGACTTGCCCCGTTCATTTACGAATAGAAACTTTAGAGATTACGCTGTATCAAATATGAATCTTTACCTCGCACAACAAAGTTAAAATCTGATTGATAAACACTTAGATAAATAACGATATTTTATGATATTATTATTATGATATATTCATCCATGTATGTCAAGGCCGGCAAACTGTTGATTATTTAAGAACTTATTGCCAGAAAAAAATTTTGATAGCAGATTTGTTTAATTTTCTCAAAACCTTACTGATTAGTTAATAGGGAGGGAGTAGGTTGTATGCTCTAATGTAGTTTATTTTTGTTGTGGCACATAGTAATACTTTGCACTTACTTTCTTACTGATTTCACTAAGGAGCTGAAATCTTACAAAATAAATAAATAAATCTTATATATAAAAATCAATTGCTGTTCGTTAGTCTCGCTAAAACTCGAGAACGTCTGGGCCGATTTTGATGATTTTGGTCTTGAAATATTCGTGGAAGTTCGTGGAAGGTTTAAACGATGACAAAATATATGGGGATTTAAAATTCCACGCGTACGGAGTAGCGAGAATCAACTAGTCTTATATATAAAAATCTATTGCTGTTCGTTAGTCTCGCTAAAACTCGAGAACGCCTGGGCCGATTTTGGTGATTTTGGTCTTGAAATATTCGTGAAAGTCCAGGGAAGGTTTAAACGGTAACAAAATATATGGGGATCTAAAATTCCACGCGTACGGAGTAGCGGTCATCAGCTAGTAATAAATAAATATTCATGGACATTTCACACAACGTCCTCTGGTCTCAAGCTAAGCTTATTAAGCTTGTGTTATGGGTACCAGAATACGGATATAATACATATACATACTACTTTTCTTTTGTAAATACATACCTACTTATAATACATAGTAAACACCCAGACGCAGGACAAACATTTGTAAAATGTAAAAATAAATATTAATTTGCCTGACCTCTACCACCACAGGGATTCAAAGCCTTGATACTATTTACATAACCAGTACATAAATAAAAACAATAAAAATATTATAAATAGAATACCGTGAAGTAAACGTTTATTTTTCGCCATTTTAAAATTAGAATTTAAGTATTTAAAAAAAATATTAAAACAACTGAAACGACTACATAATTCGTTTAAACACGTTAATTCCTTTCACAACATTAACATATTATTTCTTTAGCGAGTCTCACATCATTATTAAATTCAAGGATAGATAATAAACATCAAAAATACCGCATGAAAATAACCAAGAGACAGCTGTATTACATGAATAAATGAGCGTTGTGGCGCGTCGCGACCACAGATCTTTCGTTAGTGGTCCTAATCAGGCGTGCCATAGAGAGTCGTGAAACTTTATTATCAACATTGTGAACTTAAAATACACATGTATGAAAATTACTGGTGTTGTCTCGCCCACGGACGTGTGTGCGACGGATGTAGTGCTCACATATCATTAGTTCACACCTCGTCGCCTCTGAACCGTCTACGTTCGCGACACTGTGTAATATACTTTGTATATTGTGACACACAGACGCAACCATTGTACAACAATGCTTTTCATATTTATCTGTGACTAGCTGATGCCCGCTACTCCGTACGCGTGGAATTTTAGGAACCGTTTAAACCTTCCCTGGACTTTCACGAATATTTCAAGACCAAAATCACCAAAATCGGCCTAGCCGTTCGCGAGTTTTAGCGAGACTAACGAACAGCAATTGATTTTTATATATACTCGTAAGATTTGGTACAGTCTTTTATTATAATAAAGTAATAGTTAGAAAGCACTATATATACCAATTTACGGTTTTTACTTTAATTTATACCTACTTATTTTGGAGCGTTTGTTAGAAATATATGATGAAAGTAAATTTTGTCACCAAAAACCTACAATGAGAAAGCAGCGCAAATCAAGGGTTGAAGGAAAAACAGGCGAATGATTTACTTACTTGATCATTTACCTAGAATTTCTATTTAAATTATTACAAAAAGAAACTATAACTTCTCACGTGCGTAAGTTCTCATACTTTTATATTTCGGTAATGGTAATTTCATGGTGCACCTTAGAGTATAAGGTCATCGAGTTTTATTACTATTTTAAATAATTATTTGTGAGATAAACACTACGTGTGTTCCAGTGTTTTCTATATTTTATGTATAAATAAAAATAATGTTATATCCTTAATCAAGTACTCGTAACACAATTTTACACTTAGTTCAGGAATAGTTGACGGTGTGTGAATGGTTTAACAATGTTAATTAGTTAACATAAATATTTATTAAAGCAATTAATTGTGATTCACTACCAACATTAAAGAAAGATAATTTGACCAGGTTTAATAATATAAATTCCATAATAAGGAATAAAATTACTCCTAAATTTAATTTAAGGAATATGTGACTATTTTATTTTCATTGTAATTATGTGTTTTTGAATACATTTGCTTGTTATAAAACAGGAAACTAAGCAGTGCAGCATAATAATTAGTTGCAATATTGCACAATAACATAAAAAAATAGGGAAAAAAAACTAAATACTCGATTTAAATGTTATTTTAGCAATTGTAAATAAAATAACTTCACAAATTAAATTAAATTAAAAAAGAAATTACTTCTAAAATATAAAGCGTGATCCAGATATAAAGTATTGTTAAAGAAAGTAGAGCACATTAATAAGATCATAGAGAAAGTTTTCGCTTGAGTGAACTCTGAAACTTATATTTTTAATAGACATTTCATCAATTGAAAACTCGAGTATCAAAACTATTCAGTCGGCCAATACTTTTAATAGTAAAGTGAGATCAGAATTATAGGTAACGATATCTTTTCTTATTATCAAATTCGTTACTTTTGTATGTTTGTCTCTATGAGAGCTTATATCTTCAAAATGATGTGTTATTTAATAGATAGATTCATTCACGATTATGGTTTTTCAGCACAATTTATTACTTCATTGTGTTATTATTTAGGGTCAACGCAAACCAAAATTTTTTCCTGTTTTCTTTTGTCAGTACTCCTGTATCCGCTATGTTTTCCTTGACTTTTTTAACGTGTACATATTGTACTTAATCTGTCAATATTTGCTTCAACCTTCTTCTACACTTAATTCCTTTTACATTCAGTCTCGGAACACTAGGTACAACAACACAACTAGCATTATTAATTTCCTCACACCTAGTTAGTTGACCATGTCAGGACTGCCGCTGATTCCTCCAATGTTTCAGACATCCTTTAATTTGGATTCCTTATATGAATTTGTGTGACGTCACACGTCTATTTTTACATCTTAAGATGAGATTCAAATAAGTAGCTTTAGCACATGACAAAGATTATTAGCATGACTTGATTTTTTTTTTGTAATAATATTATTTTATAAAATTACTAGCTGACCCGGCAAACGTTGTTTTGCCATACTAAAAAAAAAAAGTTTGAAAAATAGATGTTGGCCGATTCTCAGACCTACTGAATATGTATGCAAAATTTGAGAAGAATCGGTCAAGCCGTTTCGGAGGAGTACGGTAACTAACACTGTGACACGGGAATTTTATATATTAGATTATATTTATGATTTAATTAAATACTTTATCAGTTATTTTTAACTAGCTGTCGCCCGCGACTTCGTACGTGTGAAATTTAGATATTAACAAACAGAAGTTTACTATTACTTAACAAACAGAAGTTTACTATGACAGTCGATAGATGGCGTTGTACCTATTTTTTAAATCGCGCTATAGTTTCGTTCGACACATTAACACATAAGCTCGTCAAAATTCCGATAGTGTCATCAACTCTTTTTAATATTTATAAATTAGTTGGGATTAATTTCTTGTACTCATAAAATAATAATGCAATTCAGTGTTCACGTGCTTGGTATAGACATACCAAGTTTTTAATTGTAGAATTGAAATTAGTGTTCATATTAACAATATAAAGTATGTACTTAGACGTTATTTAACATCATTATTATAATACTTGCATAATAGAAATTGGTTTTTTATTTAAATTTTATAGACTAAAACGTATTAACTACAGTCTAGGTTAGGGCTGTCATTGATATTAACGATGACGCATAAATGCGGCAAAAATCCCAAACATCTGAGTGGAATATGGGACTTTCGCTGGGCGTACAAAAAAAGTATTTAGGCCACAAAAATAAAAAAAACAAAATTTTTGTTTGCATTTTCTGGCAATAAAAATAATAAAGTCTTTTAAAAAAATAATTAAACCCGGTCTCGTGGCCCCCTGACTGCCTTCATACTGGGACGAATCTGTGGAAACTTAGACAGTTGGCAACCCTAGTCTTGGTCAACCAGTGTGACCAATATTTAGGTATTTGAGTGTGACATGCCGTACCAGAGCGTGTCACTTCAACATCGATATGGGTCTTGATTATTAGGTATAAAAGTTTTATTTCTCTAAAAACAATATTTTAACATATTTACTCTCGAATACAAACAACGGTTACATGTTTTATAGACTACATAATATTATAAGTAATAATTACTCGTGAGTTCTTTCCTGTTAATATAATTTAGGGACCTATTTCACTCAGAAAAGAAACGAACTTAGCAGTAATCTTTGCTTATATAAAAGTGAAAGTGAGTTTGTTTGTTTATATTGTGACGTTTTCACGCAAAATCTACTGAATGGAATTGCACGAAAATTGGTATAGAGATAATTAATAGTCCTAGAAGTAAAATAGGCTATATATTATTTCACTAAAAAGTCTTATTTATTTGCAATTTTTTTTTATTGAAATGCATTCCTATTTAAGGAGATTGAAATAGTTAAGTAATTAGATTCTATACATACTAAGTCGATTTTTCTTTTTGCGATGTTGAATTAATAATTTCTTACAATTTTGATAACATTTGAACTTAGTATTTTTTTTTATTTGTATTTTGATATCAATCGTAGTTGTCAATTTGATTTCGTATTTAACTTTAATTTTAGTAGATATACATAGTATTTTGTATCGATAGTTGATCGATGTAAATTTTGCTAAGGATTTCAGTATCAATTTTAGTCTCTATTAATTTCAGTTCCCATTTCAGTTTTTATTTTACGTTTGATTTCAAATTCGATTCGGCCACAAATGCGTGCGAAGCCGTAGGCAGAAGCTAGTTGTATATAAAAATCAAAACTTAAGCAACACATTTCATCGCTGAGAAATTAAGTAAAAGGAATCACCTCTCGGATCTTGATCTATAAGGAAGTTTCAACAGTTTGACTTACATATCAAATAAAACATTTTAGTAAAAATGATCAATTACATTGATCTTTGTTGACCGCGATGTCGTCTAACTAAACTATGATTTTCATAACTTAGCACTCAGGAAGCACGCTGCCTACTAGTTTAACTGTTTATATCATCATCATCATAACATCACGCCTTTTTCCCATGAGTTAGGCAGAAACTGTAGAGCGCTATCTGCTACGATCCAAACATACTTCCTTGGCTTCATCTGTTTATATCATTACTTGATATAGATTTTTTAAACTTCTTTAAAGCACTTGGATTTTTTTTACGTAACAGTAAATGTTCGCCCGCGTACAGTGACAAATACCCGCCATCATGAACTTAGTTCCGAAGATACGAGATGTGCATATACTTTTTATAAAAATACAAATAAAAAAAGACGTGTGGCACTCGGGGACCGCCGCGGTAAAGCTAATGCATAGTAGGTATTTTTTATCAACTTATGCAATTATAATAAATTATTTATTTTATTTATGCAAGAATCTAAATACCATAAACTAAAATAAGATTAATAAAATCCTTATTTACTGATGCTTACATCTGTCCATTGTTTATGGTAATTATGATAAAATAGCGATTGAGACGATACCAAAATAGCTTCGTGCATTTTTCTACGTACGAAGTTTTCATTGTTTCTTTAGATTGAATGGCTAGAGCTCTAATTTTTAAGTATATGTTTTTTCAATATATGATCTAGGATCGCATAAACTCAGAAACACGATTGAAAAAAGTTTTCTCGATAGAAAATCTTAGCGAAACAACCTCTCTAATTTTTTATTTTTTTCATTTGTCGGTCTAGTATCGCGTATTGACTAATGAAATAACTTTAAAAACATAAGAAACTATTATATATAGAAACACGTAAATCAGAATTAAAATATATTTAGTAGATTTTGAGTAAATAGGAAAAGTATCCCTAATTCTTCATTTTCTGTGCCTACTGGCTGTGTTAATATGTACGTGTCGGCGATGATATACGATAATATTGATGTAGGCCCTTAATCAAATGTCAATAAAATAAAAACTAACGCCAAAACTGACATGAGTCACCAGCGCGAACAGCGAAACGGCGTTACTCGTTAGCGCCATGTGTAGTATTTTTTAGTTACGCTATCTTTGTTACGGAATTTAAATTTCGAATTTTGTGCATTTAGTCTCCACGCTCAAGGCCCGCGATAGAAGCTATGCAATAGCTTAATAATGCATTAAAATAATGCAAAGCTTGATAGAAGCTTATTAGCAATACTGACAGTCATTATAATTCAATCCATTAAGGTGACCATTGCAGCTGTCAACTGCCTTAATATCAACATAGTAAAATATAACATAACGCTATAAATTCCATAAAAGTAGTTTTATTAAATAAACCTGACACAATATACCTACTACGGAACCAGCCGTAAGGGATACGAAAGGTGTAAAATGAATCATAAATAAATACGTCTAATTAGTGTTTTGTGTTTAAAAATAGTGTGTATGTACTAATGTAAGCACTTAAGAGTGTTCAAGTTCAAGTACGAGTTGGACGTACACACGAATGGTTCCGTAATGACCGTAATGTTATTATCTATATTTAATATACCCCAAATCCTTACTATTCATTACTAATTTTTAAATGCGAAATACGGATGATGACGCAATAATAATTTCGACGAGTTTAAGTGTTAATGTGTGGAACGAAACGATAGTGCGATTTAAAAAACGTATAGCGCCATCTATCGAGCAGAAGAGTAAACTTCTGTTTGTTAAGGATTGATTTCTAAATTTCACGCGTACGAAGTCGCGGGCAACGGCTAGTAATGTAATAAGGGCAGGATGATAAAAGTGATGAGTATTTTTATTATTGTTGCATCAACTGTTATGTAGACCCCTACACACAAACTGTGAAATTTTCTGAGCTCTAGCTATCAACTTTCCAGGGATACAGCTTGGTAACAAACAGATAGTGAAGTCTCAATAATAGTCTCATTTCACCTTTTATTACCGAACTCTTATAAAAACCTAAGTAATTGTGAAAACAAACAATTAAGTATTTTTTAAAAAAAGCTCAAGCAAACTCAGGTGCCTCTGAAATTTGTGGGTTTTCCTCGATTTCTCAGGAGATAACCTTCAGATCTTGACCTGGTGCCAATGGAACTAGCTTTTAAATGAAAAAAGAATTAATTTCGACGAGCCTCGTGGTCTAGTGGTTCATGTAACGGACTGCCGATCAAGAGGTCGCGGGTTCGATTCCCGCTCGGGACAATCATTTGTGTGATTTTTCTAATTGTCATACGAATGTTTGTACTGCGTCTGGGTGTTTCTATGTATTATAAGTATGTATTTACAAAAGAAAAGTAGTATATGTATTATATCCGTATTCTGGTACCCATAACACAAGCATAAAAGCTTAGCTTGGGACCAGAGGACGTTGCGTGTAATGTCCGTGTCCGTGAATTTATTAATTTTTGCGATTGACTCGCTATGCTTTAACTAAATAAACTAAACTATAATCTTTATAATAATTTCCTTTATAGTTGGGGTATACCCAAAAGCTTTATTTAGCTTATTTTTAATTTATATTTATTGGAAAAAAAATACAAATGGTTTTGAATTGTAATTATTAAAAATATTCCTATAATTATTTATTTATTTATATTTATATTAAATGTTTATATTTAATAAAAATTATTGTTAAATTTGAGTAATTTATAAAATTATTAATTGTTTATATTTAAAATTTTTTTATTCAAAATGAATATTTAAGAAAAAAATAAGAGAAATTATTAATTGTTTAATATTAATATTAATTAAAAAGAATCATTAAAATCGCTTCGCCCAGTTAAAGTTATGAGGTAACAAACATTTCCTTTTATGAAGTCAGTTAGCAACGTTAGACATCTTGAGATACAATACCGTAATAAAAACTACATGTATTGCTTAGGAAGTAAATTCCTGCAAAGTTATTTTGGTAATACAATTGTCGATTAGTGGGTAACGATAAAGTACACAATAAAGCCTCGGCTGGGACCAGCACGGGATGTTATGAATCGCCACCGCTTTAATAGCGTCTATATTAACCGATAATTCAAAATTTCATACCGCTCGACGTCTAAACACAAGCTGACATAACATACAGTTAGTTGCTTTACCAAACTTGAAAGTTAATCAATATTATATACTTAAGCATACAATTTAATTTTAAATTTATGTTTACTAATAAACGAGAATTGCGTATACATGTTCATTTGACAAAGTCACAAGAAATTATGGCATATTTAGCTTTTAAGAGTTGACGAGCGTTTTAATTGTTCCTGTTTTAGTAATTATACTCATCATTCACTAGATACCTACAGTCTACAGCAACACAAGAGGATATCCAATGAAAAACAAATTGGTCTAAAGACTAAAGTAATTTATTAATTTTGCAATTGACATGCTATGCTTTTACTTAATAAATTAAATTATGGTGGAAAAATGGTGGCCTAATTTGATTACTGTAAGCACGACCGCAATAAACTAAGTTGGCAGAGCTACGGAACGGTATTCCGAGGTCGTGGGTTCAAGTCCCGCTTGGTCTAAAGACATTAGTATGATCTATAAAATAATATTCCAGTCCATGGTTATAAGATGGTAATTTAAAAAATAATAATAATAATGGAGTTTCTTGTCTGTTCTTATTTCGTTATGGGACAGACGCCTAGTTTCTGTCTTTTTAAAAGAGCATGTATATCTTGCCTACTTAAAATAATAATCTTTGACTCTGACTCTGACTCTGACTAAGAACTCGCTTAATCAATGTATTAAAGTGCTGTCTTATTGTCGAAAATTAAAAATGCTTTATAAAAAAATTTTAATAAGATATTGCACTATTAAATAAATATGATGATTTAGGTATAATATCGGTGTCAGAATTTGAGACGCATCGTGTCTAACAAACACGTAGACATGTCTGACAAGCCGTTTGTTGTATATCAAATAACATAAGAACTTAAAATAAATAATATCACCTCATTATTATATTGCGTTAAATGAAAACTTATTACGTAGATTTTTTAAATATTCAAATATATTAACATTTTCTTAGTTATTTTGCAATATGGGAGTGAAGTTTTACTAAAGGCGTATATAACTTTAAGATATTTTTCTTGTAGGAAACCCTAAATTCAAACAATTCATACATACTTCTGTATTTCTTTTTACTTCTCTTTAATGTTTATATTCTAAAAATTCTTTAAGGCTTATAACTTTAGTAGTTTCAGCTATAAGTTAATTTATCAGTTAGATAGTCGACCTGTATTCTTTCTAAATTTTCGATAGAAAATTCATTAGCAGAATAAAATTCTTTATAGCTGGCACATTTTATTGATTGCATCAATCTAATTTTAGTATTACTGTAACAGCCGGAATGTTTGCGACCGCGTCAAAAGGGTATAAAGCAGAATAATAGTCCGGTTATTAATAGACAAGTATCCGCGACAATAGCACATGTTTATTCCGTAATAGGAGCAATAAATCTTAGTAAACAATCTGATACAACTTCATTAGCAAAATCAATGTTCATTCACGCTATACTATTTTAAAACGACATGTAAGACGTTAACGATAATGATTAAATTTTATTTTTCATATGTGATTATCGGATTAAAAGGAACAGGTAAAAGTCACCGTTCACATTTGTGGGTGCAATGGAGTGTGTCGACAGGCTCTCCAGTTACTCTCGAGAGAGTTGCAATTTTATGAATGAGTTGTTTGAATGAAACACAATAATAATACCGCATGAGCAGCGAATCGATGCGGAAAGAACTCTGCGGAGAAGTGTACGTGTCCGAAACGCCTTTTAAACGAACATAATTTTTGGAACGACATTAAAGATTTCAACTCTCCATAAAACACTTAATAATATTGTATATTTCATTTGACAATGGTAGGTACTACGCCTTATTTATTTCATAAAAACATAATAGCTCTTTTGAGATAGGCAGCAAGTTAATTATAATCGGACACATGATCGCACTTTGAGGAAATGTATTTTAGTGTAGAATTTAGACTTATTACTGTTTAGGAAGGACCTTAGAGGGTATTAAATATGGACATGATAAGCAAAAAAAAACCTTCCAGAGCAGCGTCGTCTACCCAAACTTCAGCAGCGTCTTCTACCGAATGAATAACATGGACACATCATTATGTATTTCTTATTTATGAAAAAGATCGCGTACTAAAATAATCGCACAAATCACGTAGTTACATATTTGTTATTTCATTACAATACAATTGTAATGAAATAACATCGAATCTACATCGGCTGAAGCACTGTAAATAGCACCAACTACGACCAACCACACCTACTTCTTAGTATAATTAAAACGAAAATTATAACCTCATTTTTAAGATAACATTTAAGATTTGACGGGCTTCGTGGCGTAGTGGTTCATGTAATGGACTGCCGTTCACAAGGTCGCGGGTGCGATTCGCGCTTGGGACAATCATTTGTGTGATATCCATAAATGTTATACAAATGTTTGTACTACGTCTGGGTGTTTCTATGTATTATAAGTATGTATTTACAAAAGAAAAGTAGTTTATGTATTATATACGTATTCTGGTACCCATAACACAAGCATAATAAGCTTAGCTTGGGACCAGAAGACGTTGTGTGAAATGTCCGTGAATATTTATTTATATTTATATTTAAATTTTATAACATGTATTTAAAAGTATGTATAATCTATGTAGACGCCCAGAACAAAGTTTTAATTACGGTAAGTCTAGACAAGCAAAGTTTAAAGTTTTAACTCCATTTACACCTTGTGATGTTAATATACCTATCATTTTAGTTACGATTATATGAATAGAGTACTTCAAGATCTAAAAAAAAACAAAACTTTGGCTTAGTTTTTGAAACTCCTTACATTACTTTCAATATTAAATGTTAAACATATTTTTTGACATTGAAAAAAAAACAACAGTATTTATTTAAAACAACGGATGTTTTACGCTGCCCTAATACCACCCCAATTAGAGAAGGTGTGAATTTCCATAAAGAATCGTTATGAGGGTGGGCCAATTTCGTGAGTTTATCTACAGGGATATCTTGACACAGGATGTGGTCGAAACACACACCTATTTCAGTTGTTTCACCGTGTAATTGTCCAATTAAGTTCATAATTTTATGTAAATAACTACTATAATAGCTCACAAATGTTTTATTTTAAATTGTTTAGCACTTCTAAACGTATATTGCAATCACTGGTAATCTCTTCTTTACGCCATAGGGGCAATGTAAAAATAAATAATCTGCTTGGTTCTTAAACTAAAACACGCTAAACCATCAATATTTTGTTATATCATTGCATTGTCATCGGTTATTAATTAATATGTATTGTGTGCAAAATTTCAGAGCAATCTGACTACTGCCAATAGGCAAAAATTACTTTTAAAGATTCCGTTACATAGATAAGTACATTAATTAAAAACCTTAAGAGGGTACTGTACTCCTAATTTAGGTATTTGCCTTAGGTATTGCTATCCCTATTCCCGAGCACCGTGCTGAAAGGGACAAATATAGCTGAAGCAGATATTACCTACAAACTCTTTGAAAAAAAGAATAAAGATTGTTTTTACGCTATATTATAGATGAAGAGTATATCTTTGCTTGTATCACTTTCTTTTTTGGTAAAACGTTACGAAATAAGTGCGATAGACGCTGCAACTTTACCTAAAGAAAACCGAAAAAAAACGGGATTTTCGGACGGTCATATTTCTTTTAGTTATTATGTATTGAAAAATATAAAGTGACAGAAGCATAGATATACTCTTCATCTATAATATAGCGTAGAAACAATAAAAATCGGCTTAACTTTCGCGAAGAAAAAAGGGAAGTAAGATACCCATATTTTTGTATGGAGCATAATTTGGTATCGTGCCCTCTTAACGTAATAAGCAAATAAAAGCGTTTTAAAAACAGAATAAAATATTCCATAATGGACATTAGAAATTTAAATATAGAACTTCCATAATAGACTTATCATAGGTACTTATGGCGGGCTGCGATCTCTCGCAGACGATGAACTTAACAGAGACTGAATAGGTGACTTGTGGTGTACTAATCTTGCCAGCCAGTATTATTATGATATCAATTTCAAACCGTAAAAACAGTTTTGGTGCTATACTTACCTATAAAAAAAGTGAATGCGCAATTGTAATACTGACTCTAATATAACGAAAAATCTATAAACTAGGTACTGGAAACAATCTGAGATCGGAACCATCGAATTTATGAAATTTTAAATAATTA
The DNA here is from genome assembly GCA_916999025.1 of Orgyia antiqua. Taxonomy (NCBI): domain Eukaryota; kingdom Metazoa; phylum Arthropoda; class Insecta; order Lepidoptera; family Erebidae; genus Orgyia; species Orgyia antiqua. Next base: position 13,196,741 of record OU779863.1, on the reverse strand, counting down.
TACTCAGTTAGATGCAATTACGTTACGTATGTTTTTGTCTATTTATTTTTCTTTTTGTCATTAATTAATTACTTCGCTCGGTGCGACGAGTGAGACTCAATATGGCGGATGTAGGTACTATGTTTAAGTAACACTTGGGATTTTATTATTACATCTATATTTTGTCGTTACAACCTAATTAAAACGTCTTATATTCTCTCTCTTTAGTCCATTAACTAACGTCCCACTGTTGGGCAAGGGCCTCTTATACTTTATGGAAGGATTATGGTACTAGGCCGCACTGACAAGATCTGTTGGTCTCTCTCATCACTCACAGATGTTGAAATACCTTAGCTAGATTTTACAGCACCCTGGAAAGGAAACGGGATGATGACACTAGAATTCTTAATCCGTCACCACACAGACAGACAAAATGTCTTACAATAAAAAGAAAGATAGAGAAATACATAAACCGTGTAAGAACCAGCTGGTCTAAAAGACTAATTTCTTTTAGTTCAATGGGGTAATTGGTCTTAGCAATTAATTAGCAATAGCGAAGCCTGAGCCTAGTCGTGGAGCGTACCTACATGTACTAAAATTTATAAGGTTTCTTTAACACAAGTGATTCTCTAGTATTAGAATACTCCGTGTGGTGACGGATTAAGAATACAAGTGACAACACCCCATCTCCACCCAAGGGTGCTGTAAAAGTCAGCTAAGGGATATTGTGTACAGATAACATCCTCGTTGAGAGACGTAAAACTCGAAAATAAACCCTGTGCCAACACGCCTGGTCAGCGCGGCACAGTAGACCATAATCCGTCACAAAGTGGAGGAGGCCCGTGCCCAACAGTGGGACATAAATGGGCTGGAGAAGAAGAAGAAGAGAAGAATACTAGTACAAATTAGTTCGCAAGTTTAACAATCTATACTTACATAATTTATAAAGCTAAAATGTTTGTTTGTTTGTACGCGCTAACCACAGGAACTAATGCTCCGATTAAAAAAATTCTTTTAGTCTTGGATAGTACATTTATCAAGGAAGGCTATAACCTATATAACATCACGCTGCGACCAATAGAAGCGAAACTTCATTGAAATAATTAAAAATAGTTTAAAAAAAACTAAAAAACACGCTTTATTTATTCGAATTATTGTATTGTCATCGGTCTTTGACAGGTGTGCAAAATTTGAATAGAATCTGACCGTTTAAAGTGGGTCAAAATAGCGTCCAAAGGAGTCGGTTACAAACATACAAACATACAAACAAACAACCATACAAACAAACATACAAGTGAAGCTAATATAAAGCGTGTAAAATGTTGCAAAAACGGGGAAAATTTAATAAATTACACGCGTATGAAGTTGTGGAACAGCTTGTACTGCGGTAATACTCTTACAGAGAATGTTATATGTGGCTTTTACAGCATCTCGGAGAGAACATGGGGTGGTGACATTATTATGTATTCTTAATCCGTCACTACACGGATCAACTCATTTCTACTCATCATATTTATCAGATAAGGCAGTAATGAATATATAAAATTTATATTAGATCCATTATAGTGAAACACTTAATGCTCCCTCTATCTTTATTTAAAATCGGAAGTTTCCGCGGGAACGAATGGCTGTTAAACAAATTATTTTAGTATCGATGTTAATCTGTAGTAATTAACTCGATGTTTAATCTAAAAAAAAACATAACACATTGGTATTATTTGCTCACGGTTTTCTCAAGTCTAGGAATGTAAACAGGAACGCAAGCTGGCGTGACGATCGAGCAAGCACTTTTATCATGTATAATCTGTACAAATTATAATAGCATTTATATTATCTCAGCAAAAAAAAAATTAATTCGAAAATTGAAAAATTTAATACTTTTTTTTTTATTAGCTAATGAAATGAAAGAGGTAATAATACTAGGTAGGCTAACATAAACACTTAGTCGATAATACACAGAATTTTATAATATTGTACATTCAAATAAATACAATGTAACATTTTGTAATAGATACCTACATACATTGTTGCATTTACAAAGAGTGCTAAGTATTTTCAAGTGTCTGTATAAAAATACACATGTTGCATGCATAATGCATGACAACATTTTTTTTAATAATACATGCTGGGTTTACGCGAAATTAAACATATAGGCGATATGAGACAGCTATGTATTATAGGATAATGTAAATAGTTAGGTATATATAGATCTACGTCCTGTCACCTCGCCACATGCTCTGTTCACCACGCTTGTCAAGCCTAGCTAGAACATTACTGATTAAAAATATGTAGTAGTTATAAATAGATTATTATCTACTTTTAAATAAACAGCCAGACAGACGGACACCGAAATGAGACTATAAGGGTTTCCTTTTGTAGGAAACCCTAAAAACTGCGAAAACAGAATTAGGTGATAGGCGTGGCGTAAGTAATAGCTTTTCTTTCATTGATAATTTCGTGTACTTAGATGTTTATTTGCTCTTAACTAGTCTATTTGTTTTTTGGTATGTAACATGTTATTATTTAAATTAAAAAACAAAATTCTCTTTGCCGTCATTTTATTTTGGTTAGTTCTGTTTTAAATTATGTATAGTTCCATTTTTAAAAATGGAACATCCAAAATCCTTTCGTTACTTATCATTCAAAAAACTTGTTATCGAATAGCAATAGAGATAGGCTTACATCTTCTTTTTACTATATAAAAATAAGTCGGGTTTTCCTTCCTGACGCTATAACTCCAGAACGCACAAACCGATTTCCACGGTTTTGCATTCGTTGGAAAGGTCTCGGGCTCCGTGAGGTTTATAGTAAATTTTTTTTTTAATTTTTTTTTTTAACTTTTTTTTGGTATGGCAAAACAACGTTTGCCGGGCCAGCTAGTAATTTATATTTTAAACCTTATATTAATTTAGATTTACCAGATGTAGTGTCTATAACTACATCATCAGCTTGAAGCCACTTACATATCTATGTGTGCGTGATATATGTATCTATGTATGTCTATGATACAGGCTATACGTCATATGAAACATTATTAGTCTATGAAGTACGATTTAGCCAGGCTTACGTTACGTGTGCAATTGAACGCTAATAAAATATCTGGTAGGTAGATCTGTGTTTATAGGGTCTTAACATTAGCAACATTATTCGAATTTTTAATGCACTTGTAACTTAATCGTAAATTTAATACTTTAATGATATCTGTTAAAGGCCCGACTTTGATAAAAAATAATACAGTTCAGTACCTGGACAAAGCCATCGCTCGGCGTCACCCACGGTTAGTTAAGCGGGCGACATGTCATCGATATTTTTTGCCTGGCTGATGTCTTTAACGAAATTCATGTCATTGGGTCCGATTTCTCTAAGATTAACTTTTTTACATTATTTAACAAATAGATCGGACCCTTATACGCTCGAATATTCAGTTACATGGTTTAACACTTAAAAGGGCTTAACGACTCTAACACATCCTGCGGGTTACGATAAAAAAAAGAGGACAAAAAGAGAATACTGTCGTGTTTGTTTTTTAAAAGATGTCTGCTGTAGATAAGGTGCAGCGGCACTTTAATCCTCTAACCGTCCGATATTTGAAAAGGATATGATGACAACTTTTTTGTATTCTTTATCTAATAAGTATACATAACCAATACTTACCAATTCTAAAAGTTTCTCTAAGTGGATGAAATGAGAATGACGTGTGTTATTTGAGAGTATTTAGTTACGTGACATGTTTTGGTACCGTTTGAAAATCTCTCACATTTGAGAACGAATTTTTCAATTTTCTTTGGAAAATTTTATAATCAGGTCATTACTGTCAGGCTGCAAGTTATTAGTATGTTGAAACGTATTTTAAATGCATTACCATAAGTATAATAAATTATTCTTATAATTATTTATCGTCGTATTTGAATTGGTACAAGCTGATGTTGTTTACTGTTAGAGTACTTCATTTAAATAATCAAACCCTACTACCTATCAACGTAATTATTATCTGCCCCGATCCCTATCCTTGGTATAGACAGAACAGTTATGTCTTTTTATCCAATACACACACGTACCATTTGAACGGATCGAATCCCTTTTAAGCACCAGCGTTGATTTCAGTCATTACCCTAAACACATCAATACATTCTCTATTCCTACAATCATTAGGTTGAATTAGCGACGATACGGCGCGAACACCTACATACATAACAGCCCTTGATACATACACAATGTTGGCAAGCATGGATTAAACAACTATACTGCATATGTAATGTAGTTAATGCAGGGATTCGACGTTTAACGGCTTCGGGATTACCTCAATAATTCCCTCAACATAACAAATGTTTTTAGCCGGTCGCGCACCGGCAGCGTGAACCGATGCCATAGGTCGTCGAAAAAACTCGAAGTATAACAGCACTAGTAATAGATGTATGAGGCATGTTAACGGTAAAGAAGCCATATTTGTTGTACACCCTTAATACTCTACAGTAAACCGCGACGTGAATGTACCTAGTAGGCTTAGGCGACAGCACCGCCTCTTTAAATAATTAACGATTACTTACATAGCTTTGAAAACATTGTTGTAAAGTAAAGTAACAAGACTTTAAAATAGTAGTAATAAAAGGAGAATAAATAAGCTTTATAAAGATTAAAATATAAGTAGGCTGCTATCTCCATGGGATCGTTTCAAGACCCTAAAACAACTAGATATGTAACAATAAAAATCCTAACAAATAAATTGTTCATTTTTCAGTTTTTAATCCCATTGACATAATCTATAACAAAAGTGTGGCAGATGGGACCATTATAGGACCATTTTTCAATTTTATGACAAATATTTAGAAAGTTATTTACGTTCCTGTAAATCTGCAACATACTCAATTCAATTATATGGATGATATAAGCGTTTGTCCTCTCGCTTTATGATCGGACAACAGCCGGATGTTTATTTTGCGACCGCGTTATCGTTGCAGGTAGTCCGGTGAATAAATCTATTACGATAAGAATGTGTCCGACCTACCGGATTCTTTTGTCATTAAATTGAACTGTACAATCTAATATTATTAGTATTATATGGCACGAAGTATCGTCATTCTTTAATATTAGACACAGGGGTTTGAGAGCGTTTCGAATTTGCGTGCGCTATTGTCTAGTGGTCGCAGCTTTGATGACTAGAGAGGCACGCCCAATATTACTGATACTCACCCCTTTTCACACAATCGTTAAAGGCTCATTTATTATCCATTAATTATTTTATATTATGCTAATGTTATCAGTCTTCCATTATGAACTTTTTGTGGGTCGGTTTATGGCGTAACTACGTGAACGTATCAAAGTGCATTTTATATTTTATTTGCTGTGCGATTATTAGCTGAGCGCAGGGAGGCCTCCTATTTTAATGTTTTATTTTGCACAGGCGAATGTGAAAACGCGCCATAAAGGCATTTCAAAATTTACAACTTACAGAGCACCATCTCGACAGCCTCCAACAGTCCGCCGCCGGCGCAGGCGGGAATGAGTGCTGGTGCTGGCGGTGCAAGTGGTGCCGCTCGACCCAGCTCACCGGCAGCTGCGACGACACGTTGCTGCGATACAGGCCGTCCTATATTCCAAGACCCTATCACCGGGCAGACAGTATGCTCGTGTCAATACGAGTTTCTCAACTATCAGAGGCTAGCTTCAGGCGTGCCCCTATCTATGTACAGTGCTCCATATCAAGACGCTGCAGCTGCAACCGCTGCTGGACTAGGGGCATACTTTCCAGCCCTTGCGGCTGATCAACCACCTTTTTATACCAATGCCGTAAGTATTACTATATATTGATATTTATTATTATTTTTTATTTTCAATAAACATTGACTTAAAAGTCAGATACAAATATACCTAATATTTTGAAACCATATAATGAATCACATTGTCATAACAAAATTTGAAGAAAACTAAACGGCCAGTAATCATTTGCGTAAGTATTTTATTAAATTTGATAGATAATTAGGGTATTGTCTGTCTCTATTCTATAGAAGAGACAAAAACAATTACGTGCATGTTATACGTTTCATGTTCATTTATATAAATACATACATTAATTCTGTAGATGTTAATTTTTAGCAGATAAAACATCGTTTTAAAGTAATGTTATGCAAGATTGTTAAAAGATATCGATTCGGTTTAGAAACAAAAAATGTTTGAAATAATTTAAGTTGATTAAATGACTATTTTTAATCAAATATGTAGTTATATTACTTCATAGGACGTTGATTAAAATGCAAATCAGCTTTAAGTGAACCATTATTAAGATACTTTCTTCGTAAGAGGTACTTGTAATTTTATTCTCTCTCTGTTTTTACCATAGGTGTATAGACCTCTATTTCCAGAATATATACTTGATATTATAATGCTGAAGAGTTTGTAAAACGTGCTAATGTCAGGAACCTCTAGTCTGATAGCATTTTATCGATGAAGGCTATAGGTTATATAACATCACGCTGTAATAGGATCAAAGTATCCGTCAAAAATATCGCAAAATACGGGGAAAATTCTCAAAATTCCGCGCGTACAGCAGCAGGTAGCACCTAGTAAGATAATAATATTGATTGTGCCATCCATTCCATTGACGAGCCTCGTGGTTGAGTGGTTTATGTAAAGGACTGCCAATCAAGACAATCATTTATGTGATTTTTCTAACGGTCATACAAATGTTTGTACTGCGTCTGGGTGTTTCTATGTATTATAAGTATGTATTTACAAAAGAAAAGTAGTATATTTATTCTATCCGTATTCCGGTACCCATAACACAAGCATATAAGCTTAGCTTGGGACCAGAGGACGTTGTGTGAAATGTCCATGAATATTTATTATTATTATTTATTATTTTATTTATTATTTATTCATGTTTATGCTTATTCGATTCAGTAATGCCTCAAGGTAGTTCTCACAATTGTGGCACCATGATACTTCTATCCGTTGTTAACTCTGATATTATGTCCGGAGTAATCCGGTTTTAACCTTTAAAAGAGAGCGCCTTAACGTCTCTGGAACCACTCTGGACAAACTGATAAAAAATAATACGGTTTACAATATTCCTTTACCATCATAATTTTGTGTGCAAATTTGCATCATTAATGTGTGATCCAGTACAGTGTAATTCAGTGATTTCATTACACCTTTTTCTTTCACTCCGCCTTAATATAGTCTATCCATCTTCTCTATAACATCTAATCGTTTTCCGCCTAAAATATGTACTACTTATTCATAATTTAGAGTATCTCTGGTACACAGTCCTTTAATTGCATTCATTGTAATTTTTTAATCTTAAATTTAAATCACCTACCTCTTTATTTTTATCCCAACATTAATTAGTCATAATTATATGTGTTTAAACACTTTGATACATAAAAATCCAATTAGATTTACAAAACAGAAGTTAAAGTAGGCACTAATTAAATTTTAAGTTTTGTTTAATACCTAACTGTATAAAATAAAAATATACTACTACTAACATATTAATAATAAGTATTTTCAAAAATATGTTTAACTGAATTCAACATACAGAAGAATTGCGAACCTTCTTCTTTTTTTGAAGTCATTTAAAAATAGTACCGTAAATGAAAATTGTTTAAAGTTAAATTCCATTTACCCTCACGCAGCTCTGGTAAAGCTCTGGTAAGCTCTACGCGTGGTGACGGATTAAGAACTGCACACAGATAACATCTTCTGTGAGACACGGAAAACTCGAAAAGAAACCCTGTGCCAACACGCCTGGTCAGCGCGGCACAGTAGACCATAATCCCTCTCAAACTGGAGGAGGCCCGTGCCCAACAGTGGGAAGTAAATGGGCTGGAGGAAGAGAAGGAAGGAGAGCTCTGGTAAAAAATTGTCGTCACAATGTTTAAGATCAATATGATTCTTTCGATTACTTTATGTTACTAATAGTATAAATGCGACTCCGTACGTCTGGAATTAAGCAACCATTTGCCACTTTCACAACATTTTTCAGGACTGCTTCACTCCTATTGGTCGCAACGTGATTTTATATAGCCTATATCCTCAATAAATGTACTATCCACTGAAAGAATTTTTCAAATCGGTAGAGTGGTTGATGGTCATGAGATTGGCGCATTTAAACAAACAAACAAAATGTTCATCTTTATAATCTTAGTATACATAATATTATATTATTACTAGCTGACCCGGCAAACGTTGTTTTGCCATACTAAAAAAAAAAGTTTGAAAAATAGATGTTGGCCGATTCTCAGACCTACTGAATACGTATGCAAAATTTGAGAAGAATCGGTCAAGCCGTTTCGGAGGAGTACGGTAACTAACACTGTGACACGTGAATTTTATATATTAGATTATTATGACCTTTTATAAGTTGTATAATTGTAACTTGTTTACGCCCAAACCATTAAGCGATAGATTCAAAAGTAATCTAAAATTAGAAATTTACAATTATGATATGCATTTTCCTGTGACTCACTATTTTATGAAAATATGATACTGTATTTTATTTTTGTAAATAAACTTGACATATTGCTATTTATTATTCTGTTATTTTGATTTGTGGGCTAATTGAATAAGGAGATTTAATAAAATCCGTTAAATTGCAAAAAAAGGCAATTATCCTACATACCTAGTCACTCACGAACTTTCACGTCATGCCTAATCTTATGTAGTAAGAATATAATGTAGATTAGCTATCTACATTATATTCTGACTACATAAGGTACCAAAGTAACTGACGGAATTATGTAATCTTTTTTTTCAAATTAGTGATGTGACTCCTCACTAATTTGGACTTTCTTTTTAAAAACTTTAACATGAAGAAATTCTTAAAACTTCAGGTAATATATCTAATATATAAAATTCACGTGTCACAGTGTTAGTTACCGTACTCCTCCGAAACGGCTTGACCGATTCTTCTCAAATTTTGCATACATATTCAGTAGGTCTGAGAATCGGCCAACATCTATTTTTCAAACTTTTTTTTTAGTATGGCAAAACAACGTTTGCCGGGTCAGCTAGTATAGTTATAAAAGTAAAAATTAAAAAATGAAATCTTAAAATCTTTAATAGTCGTAATTACTAACTATGTAAGAAACCTAGTTACCCTATTTTTGAACGTATCTATATTGTAAGTCTCAAGAAACACAGATATCTGTTAATTATACAAGTTCTTGGCATATAATAACATATTATAACAAAATAAAATATTCGGACACCGAAGTCTTAGTACTAGAGTCTCGTTATTTTTAAATAACACGCTTATATTAAATAAACTAAATTATAATGGAAAAAATGATAACGATAAGCGGGACTTGAACCCGCGACCTCGGAATGCCGTTCCGTCGCTCTCCCAACTGAGCTATTATGGTCCACGCAAATGTTTACCAAATTTTCCACTACAATCATCTCAATGCGAGTTTTAACATCGTGCGATGTTTTTTCGTACAACGCCATCTATTGAGCGGTTTGCACCAACTCCATCAATCAATCAGTTAGCGTTCTTTACAGAACACAATTGAACCGAAGTAATGGCTGTTCATGTATTTCTACATTAATTTATTAATATTTTGCGATTGACTCGCTATGCTTTTACTAAATAAACTAAATTATAATGGAAAAAATGATAACTATAAGCGGGACTTGAACCCGCGACCTCGGAATGCCGTTCCGTCGCTCTCCCAACTGAGCTATTATGGTCCACGCAAATTGGGAGAGCGACGGAACGGCATTCCGAGGTCGCGGGTTCAAGTCCCGCTTATGGTTATCATTTTTTCCATTATAATTTAGTTTATTTAGTAAAAGCATAGCGAGTCAATCGCAAAATATTAATAAATTAACGCTTATATTAGTTCAGTATGTATCTATCAATGTATTAATCTTACATAGATTCGACGACGAAATCTTTGAAAGTGATTTTAACCCACTTGCAGTAGTCAGATTGCTCAGAAATTTTGCATGCTTATTAAGGGCCGATGACAATCCAATAATTTGTAGAAATATTAACAATTTTTAAGCGTGTAATTTACTTTTTGAGATAAGCAAATTATGTATCTTCATGAACATTTCACACAACGTCCTCCGGTCCCAAGCTTTTGTGTTATGGGTACCAGAATACAGATATACTACAAATACTACTTTACTTTTGTAAATACATACTTATAATACATAGAAACACTCAGAGGCAGTACAAAAATTTGAATGACAATTACCATTAACACACAAATGATTTTCCCGTGCGGGAATTGAACCCGTGGCACCTCGTGAACGACAGTCCGTTACATGAACCACTAGACCACAAGTCCTGTTTTATCCTTTAAATATGGAACCCTAAAAGACGCAATAAAATTAAAAGCAGTTTTATTTGAATATCATTACATGTCAATGTTAAAACTCGAACAGATGGTTGTAACTTAAAAATAATATCGTTCAGTTTATATCTACTATCATAAAAGTAAAGAGGGTGCTACTCACAAAACTAATTATATTGGACAGTTTTCTAATCATATAATTATTAATAACAACCCGGTTTTTATGTTTTGTAGATAAATATATTAATATTTTTACGATAGATGTGAGAAGAAGCTTTTTAAGGGTCCGTACCAAAAGGCAAAGAGCCTTTTGGTACGGACCCTTAAAAAACTTAATATTCCCCGTATTTGCAATATTTTTCGCTGATGCTTCGCTTCTATTTGTCGCAGCGTGATGATATATAGCCTATCGCCTTACGGTCTTATTCATAATGACTTATCGGAGGCTGAAACGGAGATTTTATCGAAGAGATAATAAACGTTTTAGCGTAAAAATACTATTATGAATTTTTGACGATTTTCGCGAACCTATTTTAGCGAACTTTTAAACCTCCGATGAGTCATTATGAATAAGACTATTACTCCATAAATGGGCTATCTAACGCAAAAATAATTTTTCAATTCCAACAGAAAGTTCCAAAGATTAGCGCGTTCAAACAAACAAACACTTCAGCTTAATTATTCAATTAATTAAGTATAGATATTGTAATAGGTATATATACGAGTGTCATTACAAGGACTTATCATACCTTCACAATAGGTAACTTTCAACAAGAAATTCTGGTATATTATTATACAAGCTGTTGCCCGCAACTTCGAAAGCGTATAACTTAAACAAATTTATGCCAGAAAAAATAACATCCTTTTGAAATAATCCATGTATTAAAAAAATTGCATCAAAATCCTTTGCGTAGTTTTGAAGATATATACTTTCATAGGGACATACATACAAAAATCACGACTATGTTTTATAATTAGTAAAGATAATCTGAATTTTAGAAACGGCGAAACTGATTTTCATGAAATTTAGTATACCTAATAATACCTATGAATTATCCTCGCCGGGTCATGTTAAAGCTCAAGGCAAGGCACCATCATGACCCGGCAGGGCAGGGGGCGGAGAACGAAAAAACAATACCTTCCTATGAATTATACCATGAAGTATACCATGAAGTATACCATGAAATTTAGTATACCTTTATAACTATGTTTATGTAGTTAACCTTCATTTTCAATATTAAATAAATAAATATTCATGGACATTTCACACAACGTCCTCTGGTCCCAAGCTAAGCTTATATGCTTGTGTTATGGGTACCAGAATACGGATATAATACATATATTACTTTTCTTTTTAAATACATACTTATAATACATAGAAAACACCCAGACGCAGTACAAACATTTGTATGACATTTATGGATATCACACAAATGATTGTCCCAAGCGGGAATCGAACCCGCGACCTCGTGATCGGCAGTCTATTACATAAACCACTCCACCACGAAGCCCGTCAATATTGAACAAAGCTCTTATATACCACGTTCATGACAGGTCTTCTGTTACCGATAGATCTTCAGCTTTATACAGTGTCCTTTCTAGTAAATATAAAAGCCGAAAATTTAGCGCTTAATATTTAACTTTGAAGGGCTATGTTTAAACAGCTTTGTCACAAAAGAATATCAGTGTTAACTATGTGTAGTGACGAAATTAAAATTACATATGTTACTACCTTATTTGTTTTCATAAGTGCTGTTACAGACGGCTAAGGAAAACAATGCTAAGGAGAACATGTATTAACATGCAAGAGACATAATATCTAAATCCAAACAAATCTAAAACATAAACTAATACAGCGCGATTTCAAAGATCACTACTGTCTATTATCGGCCCAATAAAGGGACTTCATGTGGTGACGGATGGTGTTACGTGAGTGCTGTTATAGCCTAGATGAGATGTAAGAGATGGAAAACTCGAAACTAAAACATGCCGACACGTTTTGTCAGCGCTGCATAGTAGACCAAAAACTTATTAACTTATTTTTTATTTTGTCTTTTTAGTTTGACGTTTAGTTGACGGGTTTCGTGGTCTAGTGGTTCATGTAACGGACTGCCGTTCATGAGGTCGCGGGTTCGATTCCCACTCGGGACAATCATTTGTGTGATGTTTATAAATGTCATACAAATATTTGTACTGCGTCTGGGTGTTTCTATGTATTATAAGTATGTATTTACAAAAGAAAAGTAGTATATGTAGCATATCCGTATTCTGGTACCCACAACACAAGCATATAAGCTTAGCTTGGGACCAGAGGACGCTGTGTGAAATGTCCGTTAAGAAAAAAAAGTTTTTAAGTTACTTTTGTATGGACTTTTTCTGAAAATAAAGAATTATATTCTCCGTGTGGTGACGGATTAAGAATACAAATGTCACCACTCCATCTCTTCCCAAGGGTGCTGTAAAAGCTAGTTGAGGGATATTGCACACAGATAACATCCGCTTTGAGAGACGGAAAACTCAAAAATAAACCCTGTGCTAACACGCCTGGTCAGCGCGGCACAGTCGACCATAACCCCTCCCAAAGTGGAGGAGACCCGTGCCAAACAGTGGGACGCAAATGGGCTGGAGAGAGATTATTAAAACCCTACTGAAATAGAGGAGGTAGGTACTCATAGATGAACGTTAATGGGCTAGAGAGAGGGGAGAGGACCTCTAAGGTAACTTTTGACCTATATTTGATATTTACAGTCACTTTACCTACAAAGTAGTCATTAACCAACGTACAAGGTGTATTTTCCATATTAATAACAGCATAGAATATTCCATACTCCATTTGAAAATTAGACAATGACCATACGGTCATTGTCTAATTTTCAAATGACAGCCATAAGCATAAGCTCAAGAGTATTCTATTCTCAGTCGAGAATAAGTTATCAAATCCAAATCAAAGGGATTATGTTCTACAGTGGCCAAGCGTTACTTTTTTATTCATCTTTCTATACGCTGTATCACAAAAGGTATTATGTTAAAATAATTAGAATGCCGTGTCAAAATATTACGTTACAGACGTAGTTATAAAATCCTCTCATAGTGTTAACTAGACCTCACAATAAGGATAAGTAATAAATATAATATTTAAATTGGAATCGTAATCCGTTGATATATGTTCTTTGTGTATCGAACGAAAAAATGATACGATACTAGTCAGGCTTAATAATTTAATAAGTTTAACAATTCCTTTCCGAGGATTAAAATGTGTCCCACGTACCAGGTAGTATAGGTACTTTTATAAAGGATTATGTATTGGGAGATGTCACTATAATTGAGAAAACCTTCATTTTAATTTTTTTATACACAACATTTCATGTTAATTTTTTATGCACAATTACTTTACTTAATTTTAGGTTAAGAAATTCTAATGATGCTACAATTCTGTACAAAGCAACTGTCTTGATTGATTATAATGTAGCCATTGTACCTACTACTCTAGCTAGCAAACAAAATAGTAAAATGTAATAATAAAAATAGATACCCTACGTTAAAATATATCTCGACGAATGTGTGGGCAGAGATTTTGAATGATAATGATCATAACAACATAAAAGTAGTCACGGTACGTAATATATGACGTGTAGTAAAACTTTTGGAGGAAGGTGTTAAAAGCCGTGAACGTGTCTCGGCAGATTATTCAATCATTCATGAAGATATGATCATACATCATCAGTGGCGAAAGTGTTAACTCCCGCCGACGCCTTCAATGGGATCCTGCCTCACACTTATTTCTTTTTATAACGTCTTTTATTTTGTCTATAACTTATTATTTTATCCCGACCCACAGGGTATACATATCCTGAAAACTTGTTCTTATATCGCTTTGTTTGTTATTCTTTTAAGTCAGATTAGATCGTGTTTGTTTATTCTTTATAGTGGAAATTTAACTTCAATGTAAATAGAAACACATTTATGAAACAAACAGACAATTTGAAGTGACAAAATATTTAATAGCTTTGTGTTCTAAACGTCTCCATTTGCACATGTGGACTATGAAAGCAGGAAACGCGTTATTATAAAAAAAAAAACGAATTATGCTTCTGAAAAAGTCTCCTAAAATAAATCATCGTTCTTTGATATCGCTCTTAAATAGTTCAGTAGTTAAAGACTTTTATATTACGTGATAATTTATAATAACATTAACAATTTGATTAATGAATTTTAAATATCTATCATCGAGTCTGAAATCGTGCTAGATTTTATCATTATAAAAGATTTAAAGATTCATTCACGCGTAATATTTTGTAAATAAGAAACATCATAATCATCAAGTGCATACAAAATTTATATGATGACAAATTTCATGAATAAATAATTATATTCAGAGGCAGTTCAAAAACTTTTAAAGAGTGTTTTTAATTTTTATACATTTGGCTCTACTTTTACATCAAATTGGCAAAAACGAGTTTTAATGTTTTTCGCGCATAGTAGGTATCTTGTATGTTTATGTCCTTAACCTTTGAAATAATCTTCTATGTTCCATGAATTTCAACAGTCTTTAAAAATGTATTATTAAATTAGGTAGCAATCGGGCCTAGTTGCAAAAAGAGAGCTCAATTAATTAACGATTTCTGCTTACAACTTAATTTAATACAGGCTTAACTTAGTCTTTTAATAACAAAAGAGTCTGTTAAATAAATATAGACTTTGTTAATTTATCTATTTACTTCAGTTTTCGATTGTTTTGGTTTTGTATGTATTTGTTTTTATGCTGTATATTTTCAATTTTGTCCAATTTGTTTTAGCCTGTGCTTGTACATATAGAGAGTTTGGTGTATTCTCGTGGATGTACAATATGTGTTTGTTTTTAGGGTTCCGTACCCAAAGGGTAAAAACGGGACCCTATTACTGAGACTTCGCTGTCCGTCCGTCCGTCCGTCCGTCCGTCCGTCCGTCTGTCACCAGGCTGTATCTCAAGAACGGTGATAGCTAGAGAGTTGAAATTTTCACAGATGATGTATTTCTATTGCCGCTATAACAACAAATACTAAAAATAAAATAAAATAAATATTTAAGGGGGGCTCCCATACAACAAACATGATTTTTTTACCGTTTCTTGCTCGGTACTAATAACGTTGCCTTATGTTGCATAGATAATGGTACGGAACCCTTCGTGCGCGAGTCCGACTCGCACTTGACCAATTTTTATTTTCGTGTTTGAGCGTGTGCGTATCAACAACTTATCCAGACAACATTTTTACATAATATAAAACAAAGTCGTTATTTTTGAATGTATATCCCTACATGAGCTTATATCTTAAAAACTACGCAACGGATTTTCTTGCGTATTTTTTTAATAGATAGAGTGGTTCAAGAGGATGTTTTTTTTTTGTATAATTTGTTAGATTTGGTGCATATTTTAAATTTTATGCCCAAGACGTTGCGGGCGAGATCTATCTTTATAATCAATACTTTAAGGATATTTTTTATGAAAGCATATATGAAAGTTTATATTACTCATCTAGTTAGTATCCTTACGAATCTGTTGACATTATAACCGCTACCTGGGCCTGCGTGTCATTCACGGTGCTCTCCGGATTATCTTATACCTTCCATAAAAAAACATATACCTACTAATTCAACACAGTAACATTAATGGGATTAAATACCCATACGTTAAACTCATAATATTGATACCCATAAAGATCTTTATTATAAAAAATAATAATTAAGATTACTTATAAATTAGGTTGAATCTTGACGTGCTTCGTAAACTTTGATTAGTATTTGTCATTTAGTGAAGTGGTTTTTAATATTTTTTTAAGTATCTATACTAAAACAAAAAATCTAATTTAAATAAAAAAATAATTCTCAATCAAGAAGTTTTTAACACAGTTTTAATGAATGAAAATGGAAAACGCGATCATCACTAGCAAGATATGAACTCACTACTTTTTATATGCATGATTTTACTTAATAAAATCGTGGCATTTTAATTACAAAATTAACAATTTACTTTATAGTGATAAGAATTAAGTATTTAAAAAAAACAGTTCAACGTTTTCAAGTGCTTTTGAAATTTGAGGGTTTTCCTCGAGCTCTCAGGAGATAACCATCAGATCCTGACCTGGTGCCAATAGGACCACACGGAAACCATTAACTTTCAAATAAAACAAGAACTATCAAAATCGTTTCGCCCACTTAAATGCTATGAGATAACAAACATGAAAAGAGAAAACAAAAAAAAAGTATACAGACGAATTGAGAAAGGAGGGGGTCCTTTTTTTAAGTCAGTTAAAAATAAAACTGTGCTTTTATTAACACGTCCCAATATTTGTAATGATTCAAAAACGTTAAAATTATTTTATTCATGTAATAACTTATATAAATATTGTAAGCTTTGATAAATCGCTGATAAAACAGTTCACAGCTTTTAAATGGCTGAACTGGTTTGCATGTAATTTACATTTTTTTATAGATACGTCATATCCGTTTGCTAGATCTTAAAACAAAGTATACTCGTATTTTAATATATTGCGTTGTAAATCTGTATATTTCACACTATTCTGTAAACGGCTAAACTATTTGCGATAAAATATATTTAAGAATATAAAGATCGACGATATCGATAAGGGCGTGGGGAGCCATTGGATGCAAGCGGCACAAAACCAAACCTTATGTCCAACAGTGGACGGAGAAAGAATGATGGATGGAAGAATATAATGATACCCGTAGAAAATTTATCAGACATATGTTAGAAATAAGACACAGATCACCTGCAACAGATAGCGCATTACGAGATTTTTGTTAGCGACTAAACGAACGTAAAAAGGATAGGGAATAATGAGGTAGACTTAGAAACCCGTTAAGTACAACGGGTAAATTTAATATACTCGCTATCTTGCAACTAGTAATTAATTAAAAAAGAAGTCGTTTTTACTTAAAAAAAAATACAAACTAAAGGTCATTATGACACGCAATGTTAACTGAAAAAAAAAATATAATGCACCAATGAGAACTGAATTCTATTAATTTATCTTGTTACTACTAGAACTTAAGACTTAAAAAAATCCGTCTGGATAAAGTAATAATAACTGCACTGAGAGAATATAAAAAAAAAATTTCATCGGCGGTAGACAAAAGACCAGAGTGCGGTCTGCTACGAACAATACACACTTCATTGGTTTCATTTACACTCATACATGTGGTCATACATGTCTGAAGTAATTATCATTCCTAATTAGCCCTAAACGTGTAAAAATATTTTTGTGACCTTTTTTTTTATTTTAGCCTCTCATTATCTTTTTAACCCTACGCTTTCATTTGGAGAGTAATTCAAAAGAAAATTTCAATTTGACCTCAAAATATGAGATACCTACAACGAAATAAACAGCAAAGATTTGATTGTTTTTTGCTTCAAAAGTCTCTATAACTACACGATCAATAAAAATAATATTTCATATCGTATTACGTTCGCAACATTGTAACTAAATAATAAATAAACCGTAATCAAAAGAACACTACACTCTTTTTCTTCCTGCCACCATCCCATATTATTTGGGGTCGCTTAATAGCGTTTTTTTTTCTTCCAACCTCTCCTATCAGCCATCTTATCGACTCATTTTTCTTTCATATCGTTTACACAAGGTATATTTCTTTCCTTCGCTCTTCTTCTCTTTTTCCGGCAATCAAATGAATACTAAGACCTAGTAACAACAGTTTTCCTAGTACCTATCTTGTTTTATTTTACCGATTAATAAATATTCAATATATTTTAATATACAAGAAAATTTGATAAGATAATACAATAAATTTATCTGTTATACCAATGTATTTAAAATTAAGGCGGAGAATGAAAACTTGTTATCAAAAACCAAGTGATGCAGTAGATTACATATATTATGTATATAATACCTACATAAAGTATGTTTACTTTTATTAATACTTGTAATATACGTATAATAAGCATATACGAAATTAAACCTAGAAGAGGCTTAGATGTAGTACAAATATTTTTTGTTCATTACTTAAATAATTGTCCTAAAAAATTGGTCAAGTGCGAGTCGGACTCGCGCACGAAGGGTTCCGTACCATTATCTATGCAACATACGTTATTAATAAATGAGCAAACAACACACACAATACTTAATTAATCACGTTTGTTGTATGAGAGCGGACGGACGGACGGACGGACGGACAGCGAAGTCTCAGTAATAGGGTCCCGTTTTAACCCTTTGGGTACGGAACCCTAAAAAGGGAGTCGAATATCGGAAGGGGTTATTACACTCTACCTCTCTTTCTTTCTCTCTAGCCCATTGACTCCCACTGTTGGGTACAAGCCTCCTCCACTTTGGAAGGCCATATAGTCTACTATGCCACACTGACCAGGCATATTGGTATAGGGTTTAGTTTCGACTTTAGCGTCTCTCACAGAAGATGTTATCTATGTAATATCACTTAGCTGGCTCTTAAAGCACCTTGGAAAGAAAATGGGGTGGTGACACTTGTATTTTTAATCTATCTTCACAAGGACAGGTTATTACTAATGATTACGTAATATGTTCATAACATTTTTAAGAATACTTATCGCAATAAATTAAATAAAATTCGATGCATAACAGCCATAAATGAAGCAAGTAATGAAAACGAAGGCAAATAAATCCAAGTAAACAGAAATTTGCGTTACAGCTTAGTCCGATTATTTGAAGTAACAGAAATCTGGAATTATATCACAAAGGTCGCAGCAACAAAGAACGACAGCGCGACTGGATTACGCTGTCGTACTTGAGTAAAATTTATTATCGGATTTTCGATTCGGCCACCAATGAAGTTGTTGGACAACAAAATCTTTTGATAGATTTATCCTGCAATGGCTGACCGCATTAAAACTTGCTCCTGAATTATTTTTAATATGTCGCTATAAATTTTAAGACCCGCTAGTGAAAGCAACGCTTTTTACGCGACGTCTCTTACACAGACTGAGCAACAAATTAATCATTTACAAAGTTGTTTTTATACATTCATGTTTTTATTTTTAAAACATAATAGTTATTGTTGTTTTATTTTTATTTTCTTAAAATTTGAACAACAAAAGATACGTTTGTTGACAGTTAAATGATTGATGGTTTTGTATCCTATCTTTGCTCATTATGTAATAAGAGTTAAGACAGAAACATTAGGGTCATCGATCAAGAAATCGATCCGACAAGAATCATTTTAGTAATGGATTGTGTTAAAGCTACCGGAAACATAAATAAATATATTATTATTGTATATTTAGTTATAAAAAGGGTCCCCATGATATTAAAATCTGCTAAAATTTACCGATGATTTATTGCTAGAAATTCAACCACAGATAATAAACTTAATTATAGTGCCAAGTATACTGTAAAACCGTTTTGATACATACTTAAAAATGTGTAAACGCGAAGAGAAATGTTAATAATTATAATTTGTAGGTGTGCGTGTGTTTGTCAAATGTTTGGCAATGTGTGTGTGTGTTTTTTTTTAAATATTTAAATAGCTGTTGTCCGCGACTCCGTCCGCGTGGAATTTAGAAAATTTTATCCGTTTTTGTAACATTTTGATAAATGTGGTAGTGATCTACTGCTTCGCTTCTACTCGTCTTAGCGTGATGTTATGAGATTAGCGCGTTCAAACAAACAAACTCTTCCGCTTTATAATATTAGTATACCTAGATATATTTAAGACTTTGTTATACTAAATATTAGAGTTCTGGTCTTCGTCTTTGTTTTACTTTCAACTGCACAAAGTTTTTAATGCTTGCTTCCGCGTAATGGTCTACTGTTACATAAACCCCTACCTACTGCTTTGCTTTAATTCTAGAATATCTTCATATTTACCATTTTCTTTTTGTTTTAACAGGCTGCAGGAATTGAATTAAAAGAAAATTTAGCAGCAAGTGCAGCATCATGGCCTTATCCTGCAGTTTACCACCCCTACGATGCCGCCTTCGCCGGATACCCATTCAACGGGTAAGTGACAATTTCAACATTAAACTGCAAAACATAACCTCCGTCTTGCATACATTCTTTAAATTGTAAGGTTGTGTATAGGAGACAAATGAAACGCTCAAAGTTCAATGATACACTGACTATATTTTAGAGACTACATGCTTATTATATACCTTACAACTACTACATCACACCTCCCCTGTTAATAAAAAAAATAATAATTGTACACAGTTATTATTTTGTATACCTAGTTACTTACTAAATAAAGTTTGATTACATTTGATTACATATTATTATAATACTAAACAAGATAAAATAATTGTAATAATACATATTATTATTTAAGGATCTTATTTAAGTCTACAAGACATCATAAGATGATATAATGAAAAAAAAAATGTTTACAAACTTAGACACTTTTATAAAGCTTAGTTCTATTCTTATGTGTAACGTATTCTTTATTATTTTTCAATATTTTTACATTACAATCTAGGTCATCAATTACTATATAAGGTCCTAAATATATTGGATCCATTTTATTATCAGAAGTATTTCTTAATAATAATAAATCACCCTTTTTAAAATACACTGGGTTTATATTGTTATCATAATCATTCTTTCTTTTAACTTTATTTTTAATTAAGTTGTCACGTGCATCTTTTTGTGCTAATTGGAGTCTATATTTTAGTTCGAGAGCATAGTTGTCGTGAACATATAAGGGATCTACGATATGACCTTCTAAATTTGCGGGCAACACACAACGTTTACCAAAAACTAATTCATGCGGTGTGTACTTGGTCTCCGTATGTACTGTATTGTTATATGAAAAACACCAATATGGCAACCAGGTACTCCACGCAGCCGTGTGATTGTTACAACTTATTCTAAGATACGCACCCATTGCTTTGTGGTTATTTTCCAGAGCTCCTATACTCTCGTGATGGTAAGCTGTAGAGGAAGTTTGAGTGATTCTTAAGATTTGGCATATTTCGTTCATAATACTTGAAATAAATTCTGACCCACGGTCTGTCGCTATTTCTCGGGGTATACCATATCTTAAGATAAAATTATCAACGAATGCTCGCGCTACACTTACCGTGTCTTTGTTGTGTAATGGATACGCCTCTGTGAATTTTGATAGCTCGCATTGCAAAGTCAATATGTATTTATAATTATATATGTCCTGTGGTAACGGTCCGACTATGTCTAAATAAACCTTCTCTAATGCTGAATTTGCAGTCGTTGTGACTTTCATAGGCTGCTTAATGTGTGTGGAATATTTCTGTTTCTTACATTGTTCACACTTCGACACAAAATCGATAACATCCTTTTCAAGACATGGCCAGAAATAATACTTTTTGATATTATTTGTCATTCGCCTAATACCTGCGTGGCCACTAGTGGGCAATAGGTGGAAATCATTTAATATTACACGCCTATTATCTAAATTATCTATTCTCTGAACATTACTCACTACACAAATACGTGGTCCGGACCACTTTTCATAACTCTTTATTTCATTTATAAGCCCACTGATAAAATCATTATTATTATCATTTCTTAATATGCATAGCTCATTTATCGATATCTTTTTACATAAACATAACAAGTCTCTCACCAATACGGCTCGCGTGATCGGAGATCGAGATATTGTTTGTATATAAATTATTGATTTACTGGGCACATATATAAAATATTTAAATTTTTCTACGCTTATTCCACTTTTTATTAAATTATTTTCCTGCCTAGGGTTTATTAACGAAAGTTCGGTAATATTCCTCGGTTTTTTAATTATTTCCACCACTCTTGGTTGATCAGGCCTCGAGTGTGTGTCTATATTATCCACCGACGGATTATTATCGCTCTTACTACTATCCATGTTTAATTGACGCAATTGCGCTCTAGTCATTACACTAATAATATGCTCATTCATTGATTTTAATTCCTCAGATGTTAGTGTTATTCGCGATAAAGCATCTGCCACTGAATTTGACTGTCCCTTTATATACTCAATTGTATAATTAAATTCTTCTAATTGCAATCTAAATTTCAATAATCTACTAGAAGGATCTCGCATGGAAAACAAATAAACTAGAGGTCGATGGTCAGTCTGTATCTTGAACCGTTTTCCGTATAAATAAGGTCGAAAATACTTAACACTCCAAACGATTGCTAAGAGTTCCTTTTCAATGGTAGGGTAATTAATTTCGGCTTTATTTAAACCACGACTAGCATAAGCTACTGGCCGTCCATCTCCATTACACAATACAGAACCTATCGCTGTACCTGATGCGTCTGTTTGTAATATAAACTCATTGTTTTCTGAAAAGTTTGGATATTGCAATACTGGCGGGTTTATCAAGGCTGATTTTAACATCTGAAACGAATGTTCGCATTCCTTTGTCCACACAAATTTAACATTTTTACAGCCTAATTTGTTCAAGGGAAATGCAAGTTTGGCAAAATTCCTAATGAATTTTCTATAATAGTTAGCGAAAGCTACAAAACGCTTCAATTGGTCCGCATTTTGTGGCTTTGGGTAATTATCTACAATTTTAATTTTTTCTGGGTCTGGTAAGATTCCTGTACCTGACACTATATGTCCTAAATAAAGAACCTCTTTTTGTAGAAATAAACACTTAGCAGGGTTTAATTTTAAATTTACTTTTCGCAACCTAGTAAAGACATCCATCAAATTTTGATTATGTATAGATAAATTTCTTCCTATTACGATCAGATCATCCTGATAAATGAGACATTTATCGTAGTTAAGACCTGACATTGCTATTGTCATCATTCTGCTAAAACTATTGGGACTAGATTTTAACCCCATCGGCATTCGAGTCATTTGATATTGATTTTTACCTGTAGTGAATGCCGTACATGGTCTACAACTTTCCTGTAATTTAATCTGAAAAAATCCTTGAAATAAGTCTAAATGAGTAAAGTACATTGCTCCCGATAATGAGTCAAGTATTTCACTAATGTTGGGAAGAGGAAATTTATCATCCTGTATACTATTGTTTAGCTTTCTATAGTCAATAACGACACGCCACTTTGCAACTCCATTTTCATCACGTTTTTTCGGAACGAGTAACAATGGACTGGACCATGCACTTTGAGATGGTTCAATTATTCCATCGTTTAACATATTTTCAATTTGGTTATCTAATTCTGGTTTTTGAGCATAAGGCAAACGATAAGATTTTGTGTAAATAGGTGTGGTATGTGGTTTCAAGTCAATGGTCTGTTCATATATGGGCGTAGTAGATAATTTATCACCTGGCAAATGAAAAATGTCGGGAAATTTAGCGCAAATGTTTTCTATCGACTTTTGTTCTTCAATGTTCAACCCTTTCAAATTTAATAAATTAAATAAGGTTTTAACCCTTTCCGAATCAATCGCAGTTTTATTAAACTGACAAATAAAATAATTATTTAAATTACTAGTGTTTACCTGAAAATAATTTAGTCTAACGTTTTCATCCCTAGTGTTTAAGATACGAATAGGTATTTTCCCGTTTATTGGTTTGTTTATACTGCTTGCCAAAAATACACCCTCACATAATTGCTGATTTGACACTACACACTCTTGTTTTGAGTTTGTTTCAATAAAATGTATTGACTCGCTACGTGCTGGTACCGTTAAATAACATGTGTTATGATTTGTAAAATAATTATCAAAGGATATAGTAACTAACTCGGACTCATCAGTAAACAATTGCAATGTATTGATTTCAAAATTTAAAATGGCTCTATAAAACGATAAAAAATCTTGACCTAATATACCGTCCGTCTTACATGGTAAATCCTTAAATACAACGAATTTATGATGGAATTTATACTCGTTATAATTGAGTGTTAAATTTACACAACCTTCTGAAAGTACATTACCACCTATTCCTTTCACACTAACTCTCTCTATATGGTAAGGAATTTGTAAACGATTCAAACATTCTAGCTTCACTCCCGATATGGATGCGCCGGTATCAATTAGCCAGCTATGATTATGATTGCAAATCTCAAGTGATACTTTGTTTAAATTGTTACACGATAAGATGACATCATTCACGAAAAAAATGATTTAGTGATTCATTAGTTGATGTCTCTGTTGCTACCTGTCTATTTCCAGTCATGAAATTCATATTTCGTTGTAACGCGATGCCTCGATTGCGGTTACCACGTGGGAATCCATTAGATTCACGAAAGTTATTGTTATAATTACCGCGAAAATATTTATTACTAAATTTATGAGGTACCTGGGGCCGATGACCTCGTTGCTGGTAACCTTGGTGCCCACTTCTTGCAGCAAAATTACGCTGTCCTCGATAACCTCGCTGGGCTCTCTTAGTCTGATAAAACGAATGTTTATACGTACCTATCATCTCTGCTGAACCGCTTGGACCAGGTGTCTCCTCATCTTGGGCCGTCTGGATAGCTTCTGTTAAAGAAGAACAGTTACGCGAGGCAATAATTGTGCTTAGGCGCCGATCTCGCAAACCATCAGCGAATCGCTTAATTGCTAACTTTTCATTCATAGGTTTTAATAATGCATACTTGGCTGAATCACTTTCGGCTTGCGATATCGTCAAATTCACAAAGAGTTCTGAAATTTCTTTGCCGTAATCTGTAACTGTTTTATTATATTGTTTACAGTTTTGCAATTTAGTTTGAATAGATATGTAGCTTTTTTGTGGCAACAATAGTTTACGCATATCCTTTATAAGCTCATCGACAGTTTCATATTTTGATGATAATAATAATTTTGCACGCTGGGATAGCCTGTTTTTCAAAACAAACTGAATAAGCTTAATTTTACATCCTGGTTTGTCTAAAACTGAATCGTAATATTCAATACTCTCAATAAGTTGCTTGGTATTGTCAGAACTATCGTCCATAACGGGCAAAAGATGTAACGCCGTTTTAATTTCGAATATGTCCGCCATGGTTTGTAACGAAAGCTCGCCCTCTCTTGTATCACTACACCAACAAATTATCTCTGAATATAGTTTATCAAATTCCTCACAAATCCTAGTAATTAATAAAATCTCCGAATTCGTAAAATGTCTTAAGTTTTCTTTATAAATTTTAACAAATTGGTTATATTTTAATAGACTACTGTTAGCCTCTTTTCTTTTAATGTCCAAAATCTTGCCGTGTCGACGGCTGGGACCTATTTTTATTAAGTAACTTCTTATTACTCTTAATTCGTTTAATATTACGTTTAAATCCTCAGCCATACCACGTTAGTGAACTAATTAACAGTGGACTTTATTTATACTACATAATTTAACTAATTAATACCCGAAGATGCACATGATACTTTTTTTTTTTTTTTTAACCATATATATTATTTACTCACAACACATATAGAACCTTGGACCTATCACATCACATCACTACCGTAAGATATTTGCACTGAGCCGACACCGCTGCTTGCCCAACGTTAGAATACGCACCTCGAAGATATCATAAGCTACACGTCGATTACCTCGGCCATGCCAACCTGCAGCACAGGATCCTTGTTTGCCTGGTGTCGTCGCAGGATACTGGAATAACGCCTCAATGTGATTTCATCTATGCGACGCTGTATTATCCTTTTATGGCAACGGTTATACAGCTTGTATACAATAATCACCACCCCAAGTGTCAAAATGGTACATATAACCACGAGAATTGTGTTCGTGATTTCTTGCTGACGGGTATGGGCCGTGTTACTACCGACTCCGGCGCTCTGGGCAATCACTACTTCTTCCTTCGAACTAGAACCACCCATTTTTCTCGTAAATGTTCCTAGACGACGTAACTATAAAATACGTTTTATTGAACGGGGACCTGATCACTCTTTGTTTCATTTTAAAGTCCGTAGTAATTTTCCAGCAATTGTTTTAAAATACCGTTTCCATATTAGGAGTACACGCGCGCGCGGATCGCTTAGGTTACAGGCAGGGTCGCCATGTAAGGTTGTGTATAGGAGACAAATGAAACGCTCAAAGTTCAATGATACACTGACTATATTTTAGAGACTACATGCTTATTATATACCTTACAACTACTACATCACAAAATAATTCTTAATCATATTACAAACTTTGTAAAGGTTCATCCGTTATCAAAATATCTGTAAAACTATACCAAATCTCATTCATAACTTATACATAAGTTCCTAATTTCGACATCCAAAATAAGGGGAAAAAGCTTAAGAGAATGTTTATGCCTTCGCGACGAGAATTGGTTATGCATTAAACTGTTCAACAACCGCTTAGTCTAATGTAACGTCTATATTAAGTGGCGTACGTATATACCTAATATACATTGCTGCTCATATACTACCAAAGTTTGATACTTGCTGTATACAAAACGCAATTAACGATAAATACAGTGATACATAGATGAGTCGTATTGAAGTCTATGTACTAATGGAGTATTCTGAAATCGGTGGAGTGCGATATCGTGGATATAGACGTGGAAATCTCTAAAAAATGACGATATAGACACAGGAACGGCAAGCTTCCCTATCCAGTGTCACTCAAAAATTCCTTTTTTGCTTTCTCTACTTTTTGCTGACTAAACTTTGGCATGGATGCATAGGGGTTCCTAAACATTGACTCGACGTTCATCTGATATTTGTTTTTAATTTACTTTTTTTTAAAGGTCAATCCGTAACTTTTTTTGTCGTATCTGGATACGATAAAGTTTAAAGCATTGAAGGGAAATTTCACTTTCGGTAATTTAAATTGTTTCAACTTTTTAATATTCAACGTTAGGGGTATTATAAGTTAGTTTTCTAAAGTGAGTATAATTATACATACCTACTCCTATATAGGTTTTACATAAATTTAAAGATTTAAATACAAAATGATTTATTCGAAAACAGACTATTTCTTTTTTTTTCTTGGCAAACTTATGCTTTAGTTGCATATTATATCATTCTGTTCCAAATTTATTTATTTGCTCCGGTTAAAAGTAATAGTAGCGTGCGTTGTCATTGCAGTAGCTGTATAAAATTTATTTAATAATAACTTCAATAAGTTTTGTGTTTCAAAATTGTATTTTGTTATAACCTTGAATGTTAAAGATAATTATAACAAAAAGCTACATTTGAAAAAGATATTTTTTGCAATATTTTTTGAGTATAAATTATATTAATAAATATACTTAATAATAAAATAAAATATATTAATCATAATTATTTTATAACAGTGGCACTGCCTTGTGACATTAGGTAGTTATTCTTTATTTAAAATGTAGATAACGAAATAGGTAAATTCTTTATGAAACACTTCAAAAATAAAAGTTAAGCAAAATACTTACAAATTGGTTTCAAATAAGATCGGATTTATCTTATAACTAGTTGCTGCCCGCAACTTTTTACGCGTGGAATTTAAAAATCAAACCTTAAAAAACTATACAAAAAAGCTACCTCCTTAAACCACTCTATCTATTTAAAAATAGCATCAAAATCTGTTGCGTAGTTTTGAAGAGTAGTTCACATAGAGACATAGAAAGTAACGACTTTGTTTTATAATAAGTAAGCAAGTGATCTTTTTCAGGCAACAATTAGACGAATAAGAAATTCAGAGCAAAAAATGAAAGTTACGTAAATAATAGTCAAAGTATTTTTTATTGTGGACAAATAGGTACATAAGATGTTGAGATCAAATTAAAACAGGTTTCACTATGTCCTGCCATTTAGGCGTACAATAATGGTAGTGATTATAAATATTTTAAGCATGCAGTTTTCATTTTTTCATAAAATTACAATGTCTTATGTAATAACAATATTGGAAAAAAAATGTTGAAATTAGCACATTAATTTGAAAATATCAGTAATAAAAATAATAATAAAAATAGCAATAAATATCAATATCAAAAAATATCTATGTGTTGATATAAATCTCTCTCTCCAGCCCATTTACGTCCCACTGTTGGGCACGGGCCTCCTCCGCTTTGGGAGGGTTTATGGTCTACTGTGCCGCGCTGACCAGGCGTTTTGGCACAGGGCTTATTGTCGAGTTTTCCGTCTCTCACAGAGGGTCTTATTTGTGTGCAATATCCCTTAGCTGCCTTTTACAGCACCCTTGGGTGTCACCGTCATCCGTCACCACGCGGAAAAATATAAATCTAATAGGTACTAAATAAAACTACTTTTTACGGATTTGACGCGTGTATTTGTTTTAGCCCGACTTTTCGGAGGTAAAAATTTTTAAACAAATACACGTCCAAATCCGTAAAAAGTTTTATTTAAACGCATGAGTCACGCAAGTAAAAGAATAGGTACTTTTAGGGGATTTTTTTTTAGATATACATACAACCTTCATATCGTCAACGACTCTAAAGAATTTAATGAAATTTAAGAGAAAATCCTCGCCAAGCTCGGTAATCCAGATAGTAATATTATTTATTATTACGACTTGATATATTTTACCGTTACATGCAAAGATGTTATACCGCGCAATCAATCGCGTCATACAATAAAAGGACAAACATTCCGCCTTTTTGGTTGTGGGTTTTAAACCAACACACAAAAATATCAATGATTTTGTAACAAACATGGAGGTTATGGAGTTTCAAAAATATTATCAAAATATTTCCTAAAAGTTATATAAAACGAAAATTAAGAAATCTAGTTTTGATTTATGTCGAATTTTTTTTCTTTACCAAAATATCTTAATCGAAATAAGGGCCGTAACCGATTAGCGAAATGTATAAAATGGCTTAAAAATATTTTTGCATTTAAAAAAAAAGTTAAAGACTACTAAAATTAATTATTAGGAAATATTTAATGCACAATTAACTCTACATGTTAATAAAATTTTATTTAAATTTATTTGCTGGTCTAATTACATTACGGGTAGGTATAATCTAAGTTTTCTGTCTCACGTACGAAAGTAACAAATGAATCAAAGGCTTTTTAGCGTTTTTGCTTGATTTCATCCTTATATCGTACACATTATGTTGCGATATTATAATCTTAGTAAATAAGTAACTGGATACTATAATGGTGGGGAGTTGTAGTAACGCCCTCGCTTGTGTTAGGGCCAGTCCACACGACTTGCGTTAACGTTGCGCCGACACCGAGATCACGCCGAGCGCCAGCGCCAAGACCGTCACTGATTTTACATTTTAAAAATATAATGTTCAAACGATGCACGGCGTCGATGCAATGAACTTACGACTGAACTACAGCCCCCGAGACTTAGCGGGTCACTGCGTCGCTGTATCAAATCATACGTTATATATCTGCGTTACCGCGACGATGCAATGCACTGTGTAGACCGACCCTAAGGTTTATCCGCGTTCATTTGAAAGAAATTTCATTTAACTCAATTTACTGCAGCTGTACTAACCGCGACCTATTAAATATTTATTTAATGAAATGTTATCCGATATTTAATTAAATGTTAGGAAGAAGTTAATTTAACAATCATTATATTATAATATAGATATTTACAAAAAACTATACATTGCATTTCATATTAGAATGTGTCTCTATTTAATAATTGTTTATTTAAACCTCAAACTGAGAGCCATAGTTTGTTTACTACAATCTAAGACAATAACTCAACTAATGTAATGTTTTAAAAGTGAACGATGGTTATTTATTTATTATTCTTTAGTACAATGGCAATACATAGCATGATAAAAGATGAAGAAATCTACAAAGTAAGGATTAAAAAAAATATTGTAGACACGTTTCACACACCCGCCCCATGTGGTCAACTCGACGCGGCTCATAGAATAAAATTCATACTTCCCAAAGTCCGGAATTATATTTTTCCTTGTCACGATTTAGTATAGGTTACATGCCCCAAATAGAAACTTTAAAAACGTAATTAGGTAAACGAACATGTCTTTAAAGTATACGCTAGATAATAATTCGTATTTAAACAAACAGTAATTAGTTTAAAGTCTGTATATATGTGTATATATTATCGTAATCAGCATACACGCACCTATGTAGATAGGATTTGATACAGTCAACACGCTTATGTCAACTGATAGCGGTAAACTGTAAAGGTAACAAACATGAGTTTATTAGATAATGATGAATGTTATACCAGATTATCGAATCTGTTCGTATTGCAAACGCAAATACACATGAGTACAGAAAAGACCAGAAATATAATCGTTAATACTAATAACCTACCTCATATAGAAAAACTAGGTGATGTCCACGACATCGTACGCATTGAAATTTGGATCCCCACAAAATACATAAAAATTATTTAAATTTAGTATCTCCACAATTGATATAGTGTCTGTGTGTAGTATTATATTTAGTAGAAACTATGGATGATAACATTTGATAAGTATTTCCACTAACACAACTTTCAAAGTCAAAGATTTTTATTTCAAATAGGCAAGATATACGAGTACATGCTCTTTTAAAAAAGTCAGAAGCTAAGCGTCTTTTTACTTTTTTTATTGACTTTTTTTTAAATAGGTTAAGGTTAAACCTATAGTTAGATGTCCGTGTGATGACGGAATAAGAATACAATAATAATTACCCCTTTTCCTTCCCAGTGTACTGTAAAAGCCAGCTAAGGCAGCTGTACACAGATAACATCCAATGTGAGAGACAGAAAATTTGAAAGGAAACCCTGTCAGCGCAGCACAGTCGACCATAATCCTCCCAAAGTGGCGGCAACCCATGCCCAACAGTGTGTCCTCAATGAGCCGGACAGAGAAATATAGAAAAATAACTTTCGTTATATGTTCCTTTCTTTCTTGTAAGTCTCTAAACGGTAATGTCTTGCCTCGTCCAATGCTGGACATAACTCTCACCCAAGCACTATTCAGCGCGGTTCTGTAAATAAAAATAATGTTCAGCATAATGTAAAAGCACTCTGGCAATACAATAATTTTACAACAAAGAAGCTCTTTATTATTACTTCTTAAAATAGGTTATATAAAAAATATTCACATCCTAGATTCATTATAATCATGAAGATTCTATATCGGGCCGAATTACGGTTCACTTTAGTAAATATAGCCTTCCTTCATTTCTTTTAATGCGTAATTTAAAATGATTTTAAAATCAGCGCTACAATCTCTAAGCATTACCAACTATAGTTGAAGTACTATTGAAATATTTAAGTATAAAAACATAAGATAAGTAAAGAAATATGTAGAGTAAAATAGGTAAACACTTGTATTATAATTTTTTGCCCTCGAAGCAGTTCATTAGTTTCACACCGTGGCACTTCACTAGTTATTTTTTTTCTTGATAACGTCGGCATTCCTCATGATCATATAACAATATAATATGAAAGCTAATACAATGAATACTATGTTCTCATGCATGTTTTTACGTTGGAATGCAGTAATGCAATTATAATTAGATATAATAAAATTCTATGTCAGTGTAAATAGGAAACATTAGTACCAATTCTACGTGCACATCTAAACTTAACTAAATAACAATCTACTTAGTTTTAAAACTAAAAAATACGCTTGAAAATTCTGATTTTTTTTTTAATAATTGTATTGTTATCGGTACTTAAATTGTGTGCAAAATTTCAGATCGATTCGACTACTGCTAATGGGTGAAAATCACTTTCAAAGATTCCGTTACATAGATTAATACATTGATAGATATGTTCCAATAGATACTCGTATGTTATAAGCGTGTTAAAGTTAAAAAAAAACATTTTTAAAAATTGGTTATATGGAGAGGATGGATGAGAGACGCTTAACGAAAGGCATATACACG
The DNA here is from genome assembly GCA_916999025.1 of Orgyia antiqua. NCBI lineage: Eukaryota > Metazoa > Arthropoda > Insecta > Lepidoptera > Erebidae > Orgyia > Orgyia antiqua. Next base: position 13,164,783 of record OU779863.1, on the reverse strand, counting down.
GCGGAGGTAAGTGGGAGAGGACGCCCGAGAAAAATATACTCCGATGTCATCGCCGGCATACTCCAAAAGGGGCAAGTGCGTAGCACTTACAACCGTCGGGCATGTATGACCAGATGTATGAGTGTGGATGAAGCCAAGGAAGTATGTTTCGATCGTAGCAGATGGCGCTCTATAGTATCTGCCTACCCCCATGGGAAAAAGGCGTGATGTTATGATGATGATGTTAAAAAAATGAAAGCAACTTATTTTGATTAATTGGCTATTTCGTTGTGCACATTTATATATATTAATTAAAATTGTTAGTCTATAATATACAGTCTCTAATAAAAAAAGTTCTGTAAACATTGTCGAATTGTGTTATTGACACTTTCAATTTTCATTTTTTAGTTAAGTTTAGTTTAGTTGAGCACGTAGAATCAGTACCATTGTTTTAACAAACTTGCTATAACTATGTTAACTTAATTACGACGGGTTAACAGAATATATAAAATTAAGTCAATTATTAATAGTTTCTGTATGCAAATTATATGTACCGGGGACGGTGTATCATAATTTGAATATTAACTCTAAACAAAGAAATAAAATTGTTTGTCAGGGATTTTGAAATAAAGACAATAAAAACAAGGTCATTTAAGGTACATTAATTTAAGCTTAAACTTAAGCAATGATAATTTTTGGTTAGTTTTTTTTTTTATCTGTGCCAATCCTGATTAACTAAACTAAAATATAAATATATTAATAGTGTATATAACACAATTCAGATATATCAGTAAATTTTTCTTTATATTAAATAAAATAGATTGTTTATCTAATATAAATGTGAAGATAATGATATGCTGTAGAGATGCGCTCTCTGAGAAGTAGGTATATGTGGTGTGACTTTGAAAGATAGATTAAGAAATTAAGTTATAAGAGCTTTGCGGTCTGAAAGAGGATGTAGTCACTAAGGTAGAGAAAAGTATGCTTAGGTGGTTTGGTCATGTGGAGAGGATGGATGAGAGATGATTACCATTACGCTGGGAGAGGACGCCCGAGAAAAATATACTCCGATGTCATCACCGGGATACTCCAAAAGGGGCAAGTGCGTAGCACTTATAACCGTCGGGCATGTATGACCAGATGTATGAGTGTGGATGAAGGCAAGGAAGTATGTTTGAATCGTAGCAAATGGCACTCTATAGTCTCTGCCTACCCCCATAGGAAAAAGCCGTGATGTTATGATGATGATGATGATGATAAATGTCTAATACCTAATAGATAATAAATCAAAATACTTCATAGTGGTTTCCACTTTAGTTTAGTTTTTACCAGAATAGAAATGACACCACTATGAGTATCTCATGTGACATTTCATACTTTACTACAAACTTTTATTAAATGTTAAGCGTATTTAAAGTTAATTAAGAGGATACCAAAATAGCTTCGTGCATTTTTCTACGTACGAAGTTTTCATTTTTTCTTTAGATTGAATGGCTAGAGCTCTAATTTTTAAGTATATGTTTTTTCAATATATAATCTAGGATCGCATAAACTCAGAAATGCGATTGAAAAAAGTTTTCTCGATAGAAAATCTTAGCGAAACAACCTCTCTAATTTTTAATTTTTTTCACATGTCGGTCTATTATCGCGTATTAACTAATGAAATAACTTTAAAAACATAGGTAACTATTATATAATATAGAAACACGTAAGCCGGAATTAAAATATATTTAGTAGATTTTGAGTAAACAAAAAAAAATATCCCTAATTCTTCATTTTCTATGCCTACTAGCTGTGTTAATAGGTACATCTCGACGATAATATTGATGTAGGCCCTTAACGCCTTCATCTCCTCATCATCCTCATCCTATGATGCCACGCCTTTTTCCTATGGAGGTAGACAGAGACTATTGGGTGCCATCTGTACAAATATCCTACGCTCATCAACGTCGTTCTACATTCAGAGATTTGCTCTACCTTGAGCTTCTTCTGACTAAAATTGTTAATTTTCGAATATAATGTAATAAGTTGTATAAGGTCCGTGTGGTGACGGATTAAGAATACAAGTGTCACCACCCCATTTCTTTCCCAGGGTGCTGTAAGAGCCTGCTAAGGGATAATATAAGCAGTTATAAGCAGCGGAAAACTCGAAACTAAACCCTGTGCCAACACGTTTAGTCAGCGCGGCACAGTAGACAAAAATCCCTTCCAAAGTGGAGGAGGCCCGTGCCCAACAGTGGGACGTCAATGGGCTGGAGAGGAGAGGAGAAGTCGTAGTATCAACGATAGGAGAATAACATTAATATAATAAACTAGTTGTAGCCCACAACTTCGTACGCGCGGAATTCACAAAACCTTAACAACTTACTAAAGTAATTTATTAATTTTGCAATTGACATACTATACTTTTACTTAATAAATTAAATTATGGTGGAAAAAGTTATTACTGCGTTGTACCTAAAAATACGATATAAACTCAATCGAGTGACGATTATGGTGGCCTAATTTGATTACTGAAAGCACGAACGCAATAAGCTCAGTTGGCAGAGCTACGGAACGGTATTCCGAGGTCGTGGGTTCAAGTCCCGCTTGCGTTAATCACTTTTTCCACCATAATTTAATTTATTAACTTAACAACTTATACTAAAACACCACATTCTTGAACCACTCTATCTATTAAAAAAACCGCATTAAAATCCGTTGCATAGTTTCACAGATATAAACTCACATAGGGACATACAAAAATAATGACTTTGTTTTAAAATAATTAAAGATATCATGTCATTATGTAAAATGAAAACATTAGAAACCTTTAAATAGTTTCACCTGTTCTAATGTTGGTCTGTAAACAAATCTTGCAAGCTTTTGACACACATAGCTTTATATTTTTAATAAATACATATTTATAGGCATTTAACGCAACGTCCTCTATTCCGAAACTAAGCTTATGCTTGTGTCATGAAATACGGCTACGGATAGGATAATACATATCCTATCCGTAGCGTAATAATTTTCTTATGTAAACACATACTTAAAATATGTATATAAAACTGTAGGTGTTCCACAGTACAAATATTTGTGTGACAAATATAAATATCACACAAATAATTTTAGGTACGTGCGAGGATTGAACCCGCGACTTTGTCGAGCAGTTTTGTCAGCAGTTCAAAACATAAACCACTAGTACAACTTAATTAACTGAACTACATATAATTTTAAACCTAGTATCAAATAACATGTACTGTTTATTTTTTTCAATGCAATTACCGAAATGACGTTATTACGACGCTTTTACGATGAATATAAAGTTAAAAATAATTAATTATACCTTCTTTAAGTGTATAGTAACACAAATAAAAACATTTTAATTACATAAAACGAGTGCTAACAAAAATAAAACCTGTTAGTTATATCTAACTAGATATATACTCGTATTTGTCATTATACGGATGTATATGGTACTATCCGTGTGGTGACGGATTAAGAATACTAGTGTCACCACCCCATCTCCTCTCAGAGGTGCTGTACAAGCACACACAGATAACATCTTCTGTGAGAGACGGAAAACTCGAAAATAAACCCTGTGCCAACACGCCTGGTCAGCGCGGCACAGTAGACCATAATCCGTCCCAAAGTGGAGGAGGCCCGTGCCCAACAGTGGGACGTAAATGGGCTGGAGAAGAAGAGAAGAGAAGAATATGTTACTATAGTATATATGTCCATATAAATATGCATTGTTTGTATAAAACTTTATAATGAAAACACATTGCAATTCTGTTGTGTCAAAAACGTATACTAATTTAACTAAATTGAAAATAGCTATGTTGTGTATAATGAATACTAAACAATTTTATATTTATTAACATTTTATGGTCTTATTCATAATGACTTATCGGAAGCTTAAAAGTTCCCTAAATTCCGTTATTGTTATTGTCACTATCGATTTCCATTATTAAATTATGTTTGATCGCGTTTTATTTATATAGATTTCATTTAAAATTTTATTACCTTACATGATATCTACATAATTAGGTATACACCCAAAAACATAAAACATACGTCTATCTACAAGTATAATACATAGAATACCATAAATTAATGTCATTAATATGAATTTGTAAGGTATATTAATAAATAATAAATAAAATAATAAATAAATAATCATGGACATTATACACAATGTCCTCTGGTCCCAAACTAAGTTTATAGGCTTGTGTTATGGGTTTCAGAATACGGATATACTACTTTTCTTTTGTAAATACATACTTACAATACATAGAAACACCCAGACGCAGAACAAACATTTGTATGACATTTATAAACATCACACAAATGATTGTCCCGAGCGGGATTCGAACCCGCGACCTCGTGAACGGCAGTCTGTTACATGAACCACTAGACTACGAAGCCCGTCAATATTACATTCAATAATAAATATCATACAAAAACATATGTATAGCAAATAGGATAGAGAAAACCGGTCAAGTACGAGTTGGATTCGCACATAAAGGGTTCCGAGCCGATAATATCATAATAATATTATATTCATCGTACCGTACTATGTACGGCTGGCAGGTAAAATCGGAAATTCGTTGTTCTGCTCAATTATGGACTTGCATTAATATATAAAAGGCGAGAGTAGAATCCCCGGTCGCCACTTCGATCTAGTTTTGGTGTTATGTGGTGCCAAAATTCGATGTTTTTTACGGCCGTAATGCCAGCCGTGCGTAATACAACCCCAAATGACACCAACTAACGGCAAGAGCAGGAAGATGCTAATGGTGAGTATATCTGTTGCTATAGCAAGCATTATGCTATAGCATAAACACTACTCGTTCCATGGACGGAAAGCGTAGTCTAAATTAATAGGGGTTATACTTTTTTCTACGCAACCTTAACAGCTATAATAATGTATAATACAAATAGTTTAGTACATAACGGTATAACGAATAAGTAAAATATTATGATAGTGAAAAGTTGTAATATATTTACAACGGAGCAATGATAACCTATAATTTTATTATCCTTCTTTTACAAGCTTTTAAAACGTCAGGTGCGTATTAAATAGATAACTAGGCTTTTGCCTTTGACTTTGATCGTACAAATTTAAATATGAATTCAATGACTTTTTAAAATTGTAGCATCGTCACCTTGACAATTATGCAACCTCTTGAGTCTCTTCCACCATGGGAGGGATTATTATATACTATGTCGCGTTGTCTAGGCGTGTTGGCTCTTACAAGGGTTTTACACACTAATACTTAGCTAGCTTTTTACAGCACCCCGAGAAGAAAATGGGGTGGAGACACTGGTATTAGGTACTACTGCACTTATTTTAGATTAATCCTGCTATTTGGTTTCTAGTGACTATTATTGTAATTACTCTTAATGCATGTAGTGTATCTTTATTCCTTTTATAAATTAGAAAAAATTGATTATTCTTATTTTTAAAATTGTGTTAGCTGTGGTTGCCTGTAACTGAATGAACACAAGGCAAGTTTCTAGTTTATAATTGTTACAGTGATTTTGTATGTGTATCGTTTGTTGGTGATCCTAAAATAAATAAATAAATATTTAGAAGTAGATGAAAATCACTTTTTAAAATTTCGTTACATATATATAGACACATTAATAGATACAAACAAAGCTAATAAAACCGTTCAAGTATAGGTAAGTATAGATTTGTGATACCCATCCCAAATAAGACCAAATGGCGAACTGAAACAATGGGACAAGGGCAGGAGTATTTGTTGCTGTAGTATCAGCTAATATATACTTACAGACTATGAAATTTTCAGCTCTCTAGCTATCTCCCATTTCAGAGATTACAGCCTAGTGAGAGACAAGTGGACAGCGAAGTCTAAAACACGTAATAAAAACAAAATACATTATGTATCAACCATCGATTAAGTCATATAGAATGCACATATGTCGAAAAGCTTATAACCTAAATTGACTGATCAAATACTCGGTTTAATCTAAGTGACTAGTTCGGTTGGATTAGACTAGAGCTGACAGATAATCGTGCCTACTCGAATGTCTAGATCATGTATGACAATGCAGAATATTCACTCATGCAATTCTAAATCGAATCAATATGCTGGCTCAAAACAGACTACAGTTTCTAGGGTTCCGTAAGGAAAAGATAAATCGAGACTTTAGTATAACTGAGATTTTACTGTTGATCCGAACAGTGAGATCTAGAGAGCTGATATGTTAACAGATTATTAAATTTATATCAGTTGATACTACAACAACAAATACTAATCATCACCATTCTTCTGCACTTACCTCGTTATTCGGGCTTATTGTAGGTCAGTATGACTAAAATAATAACGATACTGATCCTTTCGCGTGCTAATCTAACTTGTACTTGACCAGTTTTTATATGTTACTAGCTGTTGCCCGCAACTTCGTACGTGTGTAATTTAGAAATCAAACCTTAACAAACAGAAGTTTATTATACCGCTCGATAGATGGCGTTGCACAGTTTTTTTTAAATCGCGCTATATTTTCGTTACTTACATTAAAACTTAAGCTCGTCAAAATTTTTATTGTATTATGAACTCGTTTTAACTATTATAAATTAGTATGTTAAGAACTCTATGTCTGTAGTTGTCTGTTTGTAAATCTCTGTAAATGACCAACTATTATGATCATATTTACGTCATCCGTTAGACATTTTTCTTAAAAACTTTGCTGCATGTATTCACTATCCAGCTTCCGCCTGCAAGTTTAACTGTAGGTTTTATTGCACCACTTAGGGGAAGATTCACTACCTGTTGTTATCATAGAAGTAGCTATTAAAGTAGTAACAAATATGCCTATTTTTTTTCTTTAAATACTAATTCTTCGTTTAATATTGGATATAGTAATCATCGTTTCTTTGTTCCAGTAAAAGACGTTCATAATTCAGGACTATAATATCACTACCGCAAAATTTAATAACGTAATGGCGGTTTTAATAATAGACACCGATCAAATACCACTTCTGTCAATAATTAACAAATCGCCATGTCAGTTGTGAAAAAAACGAGTGTTAAATAACACAATTAAAATGTTGTTAAGTGAGGAGGGGCGTCTCGCTAATAAGAAGGTAATAGTAGGTTTAAAAGAGAGCCGTGCGGTCGGCAGGTGTTAAGACCCAACGGTTCTTTACGATGGATATCACACACTTTAATCACTTATGTCGACAACAATCCATAATTATATGTGTGGACTAAATAAACACGAATGTAATTAACTATATTTAACTTTGTTATCACTGAAAAACCTCGCTAGGAAGTCATCTATTAAATAACAATTTTTGTTCTGAGACTTGTAAAGCTATTAGGCTGAAAAAACAGTATTACTATTGCGAAATAAACATGTTTACTATTTATGACCTAGACTAGACACAATGATTATTTAACACAGATTTGCCAGATAATGATGCCGATTCTACGTCCACAACTAAACTTAACTAAAAAATGAAAACAACGATTGCTGTATCTTGATTATTTGGCTATTTTATTGTGCACTTTTATATTAATTTTAATCGTTAGTCAACAATAGTCAAACAATAAACAGATTTGCTAACAAGAAAATTTCATTAACATTACGGAATTGTGTTATTGACACAATCAATTTTCATTTTTTAGTTAAGTTAAGTTTAGTTGTGCACGTAGAATTGGTACCATTGGGTACAATTTTAATCTTAACCGCATGTCACAGACTAATATTGTTTCATATGACGTATAGCCTATATCAGAAACACATATGGATAATAGATGTTTCACGCACACATGGATGTTTATGTTCAAGCCGTTCCTCAATCCGGGTGAGTGGTATAGCCATAGACACTCGATTTGGTAAATCTGTGTTATTTACTTAGATTCTGGGATTCTTGTAATTTAAGATTTTCGCTTGTTTCTTGTAGTATATTTGCGAATTACTTCATTATCCGGTCTTACAGAAAAAGTTTAATTGAACGCCATTGTTTGTCTTTGACGGGCTTCGTGGCGTAGTGGTTCATGTACTGGACTGCCGTTCACAAGGTCGCGGGTTCGATTCCCGCTTGGGACAATCATTTGTGTGATATTCATAAATGTCATACAAATGTTTGTACTACGTCTGGGTGTTTCTATGTATTATAAGTATGTATTTACAAAAGAAAAGTAGTATAAGTATTATATCCGTATTCTGGTACCCATAACACAAGCATAATAAGCTTAGCTTGGGACCAGAGGACGTTGTGTGAAATGTCCATGAATATTTATTTATTTATTTATTTAATGTACGAGTAAATAAACTCTGTTTCTTTCCACTTGGACACTAATCTTAAGACTAAATAATTAGTGCTCTGAAAATTCCTGAGCACTAATTAATTAGCCATATGATGATTGTGGTTATAAAGAAAGGTTATAATAACTAGATTTATACATGCCTTAATAGCAAACATCATTATTACATATTATATTAGCACATATCATTCTTTGTTCCTATATTGATAAGCATTAGTGGCAATTATTAATGGTATCAATCTAAAACAAATCAATTAATAATTAAATTGATTAAATTATAATTACTTTGTTGTAAATTATGATCATTTTACAATGTATGTTTATTTACTTATTTTATACTGATCATCACTTGGAAGATCATAAATCGCACAAGTACTCTGGTCCTAAGCTAAACTTATATGGTTACCATATAAGCTTAGCTTAGTTACCAGAATTCAAGTAGATATAAATAGTTATATACTTATAATACTATGCAACATCCAAAAGCAGTACAAATATTTGTAAATATCACACATTTGATTGTCCCGTGCGGGGAACGAACCCGCGACCTCGTAAACGGCAATCCGTTACATGAGACCCTTATTAAAGCATGTTTCTAACGTTAAAGTAAGGATTTTGAATCGACAACATATATCCTAAATGTTCAGATAACAGCGTATTTTAGATTTTAATAATGTAAAATAATGTTTATTTTATTTTATTGACATTTGATTGACAATCGCTATTCTATTATAATTACCATAAACAATGGACAGATAGATGTAAGCATCAGTAAATAAGGATTATTACTATTATTTTAGTTAATGGTATTTAGATTCTTGCATAAATAAAATAAATAAATAATTGTAAATGCATAAGTTGATAAAAATGCTATGCAATAGCTTTACCGCGGCAGTCCCTGAGTGCCACACGTCTTTTTATTTTCTAAATCGAAGAAGACAATCCCTATAGGGAAAATATAGTAAAAACGTCAAGTTACAGATATATAAAGATTATTATTGCAAACTTTCTTTCTATTTCTCCCTATTTCTCTATCTCTACCTCTCTTACTTTCTCCTCTACCTCTAGGAAGTAATCACCAATGTAGTAGTGCGATCATAATTATTATTATTCTCATAATTGTGTTGACAGTACAGACATACAGATTGGTATACCTACAAACAGCCAACAAAATAAGTTCCTGTTTCAACAAAGCCTTAACAAAAAGACGTAGAGTTTATTTAATATTCGTATTTAAATTTTTAAATAAAATTCTTAAATATTTTAAAGAAAAAATACAAGTAAACATTGTATTTATTTAAATGAGCTACGACCATTGTTTCCTTGTGTAATTTGTTTGCAGAGAATGTTAAAACATTATTATATAAAAGAGGTTTTAATAGACATTTGGGAATCGCAAACGACGATTATGAATGAGCGCATGGGGATGTAGTAACCTCAATAATGAAGGTGAAACGCTGCTACAGGTTATCTTTGCCTCCATTTATAAAAAAAAAATACAAGCAACATACAAAAAGAGTCATATCATATCCGATCACGAGGTCGCGGGTTCAATTCCCGCTTGGGACAATCATTTGTGTGATATCCATAAATGTCATACAAATGTTTGTACTACGTCTGGGTGTTTTCTATGTATTATAAGTATGTATTTACAAAAGAAAAGTAGTTTATGTAGTATATCCGTATTCTGGTACCCATAACACAAGCATATAAGCTTAGCTTGGAACCAGAGGACGTTGTGTGAAATGTCCGTGAATATTAATTTATTTAATTTATTTATAAGAGTTTGCAAATGATAGAGTCCTTAATAATCTCTTTGATATTATAATCTGTTAATTAAGTTTTTTTCATCAATTCAGCATGACATAACTTCAAAACTTAAACCACCAAATGATGGGTTTCATTGTGCAACAGTAGTTTATTGGACGACCGTAACGTATAACGTAAAAAGTCACGCGTTTGATTCCGGTACAGGACAAACAGGCATTTGTACTGCTCCTGTATAATAATTTGGTACATTTTTACTATATCGGTATTTGGGTACTTGGTATTAATAAAATCATAATGCTTAATTTGGGAAAAGAGGACATTAAGTACCTACTCTCTACGTACCAAACATGAAATAAATTCACCTACAGAATCACAATGTTCTTTCTGCAATATGTATACATAAATATCGGTAAGCATATTTTATTACTTAGTGATATTTATGACACGTAAGCATATGTTATAATTAAAGAAACATAACTTACATATTTGCCCTTGAATTACCTGAGTCGTTTGTAAGGCATACAGTAAAAAGGCCCCCTTTAGTCCATCTAATTATTTAAATACCCTCAAGCGAAACGTAATAATGTAATTTCCACTGTTTTGTCTGTTTATTAAATTAATTAAATAAATTAACGTTTAATGTTTCAACATTGATGATTGATGTTGTTGCAGAACATAACAGTACAGCTTAATCACCTTTATACACTAATTTGATGACTATATTTCTCACAAAAGCAAGTTAACAATGTATTCTATCAACAAGTGTGCATAGAGTAAATATAATTTTTTTAAACATTACGCAATCATCTAACTTAAAAAAGAGTTTGAATGTTAGTGAAATGAATATAGAATGTAAAATTTTGTAATTTAAATACAGGGTAATATGGAAAGCTACATATATTTTAAAGTCCCTAAAGCGAGATGGTCGCGCCGGTATCCATAGCCGGTGTTAGCCCGTTAGACGTCAGGCGACGGTCGTCAACCGATGCATCGTGACTGGTATAACAACCAGCACTGATACTTCCGCTGTCCCCCGACATAATTACAAACGGAAAATTCAACAACACCATACCATACAGTGTAGACGAATTTCGTTGAAGTAAGTGATAATACACGGGAGGCGGACGTTTTACATTCTAAGCACGTACCAATCTATTTGGCCCCGTCCCGATGCTCACAAAGTAACGATTACTCATGCCCGCCAAAGTTTATTTATGACAGGATGAAATTGCGATTGTATTCTCATAATGGTTATAACTTCCCAATATGACATACCTATCGATTCTTGTTTGCACGTTAATTATCAGAATTTGCGCATATTACATACCGAATACTAAATGCAGAGATATGTAAATATTTAATCGTCAATTAATTGTTATGTTAATTATCGATCTATGTATGAAGTAATTTTAATTTAATGCGTATGTTAGACCATCTTCTGAAATAATTCTCAAAATTCTGTAATATAGGTTTGGTATCGACATATGTCTTTTCTATATGAATATTAAATATAAAATTTCACACAAAGTCCCCTGGTCTCAGGCTAAGCTTATATGCTTGTGTTATGGGTAATAGAACTATTTACCTACTACTACATTTATTTTGTAAATAAATACTTATAATACATAGAAAACACTCTTATAATATTTGTCTGTGGCATAGTATTTCTCAAAGGGATAGACCGAATGCAATGCCATATTTTTCATTATATGTCCATCATGAAAGTAATATAATAATATAGGAAAAAATACATTCTGGGACATTTCCATGCATATGTAAATATTCTCCTTGTCTTCTGCGTTCATTTCTACCAAGCGACTATGTTTTATTTACTGATTCTTCTGCAGAAATAAGAAGTTAATACAAAAGAAATAGGATTAAGTGAATAGCTGCAAGAGGAGGAGGGGTAGTCACGTAAACAAGGCTCCCCCTATCCCTAGAATGGTCTCGCCGCAATTTTGTATTAGTAATGAAACCACGTACCTAATGATGTAGGGATTCCCTAGCTGCTAATAATAGAACTCCAAATTAATTCAACTATACAAGAAGTGAATCAATGAATGAAGATTAAATTACTTGTTACATTTTTTGAAGATTTTTGGTCGCTGTAATTATTTTATTTGTCCGTGTTGTAACGGATTAAGAATACAAGTGTCACCACCCCATTTCTTTACTAGGGTGCTGTAAGAGGCAGCTAATGGAAATAACAACAGTTAACATCAACCGTGAAAGACGGATAACTCAAAATTAACCTTTGGCAACACGCCTGGTCAGCGCGGCACTGTAGACCACAATCCCTCCCAAAGTTGAGGAGGCATGTGCCCAGAAGTGGGGCGTTAAAGGGTTGGAGAGGAATTATTTTATCAAACTAATCATTTTTAGGGTTCCGTACCCAAAGGGTAAAAACGGGACCCTATTACTGAGACTTCGCTGTCCGTCCGTCCGTCCGTCCGTCTGTCACCAGGCTGTATCTCAAGAACGGTGATAGCTAGAGAGTTGAAATCTTCACAGATGATGTATTTCTATTGCCGCTATAACAACAAATACTAAAAATAAAATAAAATAAATATTTAAGGGGGGCTCCCATAAAACATGATTTTTTTACTGTTTCTTGCTCTCATACAACAAACGTGATTAATTAAGTATTGTGTGTGTTTTTTGCTCATTTATTAATAAAGTGCCTTATGTTGCATAGATAATGGTACGGAACCCTTCGTGCGCGAGTCCGACTCGCACTTGACCAATTTTATTTAACAATAGAAGTTACTACAACATATTTAATCTAAAACAAGAAAAAATAGGGGGGCTTAAAATTAGGTATCGAAAAATTCGTCCGCATCGCAGTTATTGGGTAACGGGCCCAAAAGACTGGCCGCAATGCCACGTTGTTTAGCAATGCTTATACGTGTTGCCAAATACAGGCCAGCGTTTCGGTCACTTGAAACGTTGACCAGTCTCTTATAAAGAGACTGTGCACTCGGGACCCCTGGATCCAAGCGTCTCGACCCCAAACGGCTCAAACAAAGAATCCACTGAAAGATTACTATATTTGCGCCGCTTAAGGGCCTCCGCTGATGCAGCAGCAGTGCCTGCACCTACCGAAGCAATTAATAAATATTTATAGATATTTTACATTAATATTCCATGCATCCGCATTAAGCATAATGCTTATATGTAGGGAGTACCTGATTATGTCAATTTACTTATACCGATTTATTTTGATACCTACATAAAAATATGACATATGCATAGAGAAACACTATAGCATGATGAGGCTGATTTCATCACGAGAAAATGTTTCAGTAAGTTGAAATTGAATTGAAAATCTCAATGTCCGAAGCGTCTAAATACATTTAAAAATATTCGCGTTTATTCCGTAATTATTGCAAAATTATTTTTTATTTAAAACTCACGTTAATAATATAAATAACACCTACAAGATACTGCACTCAGCACTATGAGTGACAAATAAAGCCATGTCTTTAATTATCTAAAATGTTGGAGACCAACTTTTAGTACTTGTGTTTTTATTAGAGACAATCATTTTGCCTATAACTTATCCGCCTAAACAATACTTTATGTAAATATATTAAAATTATAGATTTTATACAAAATTCATACCATTTTTAGATCTTATAGATTTAATATCTAAAACTACTTTCATGGCACTTACTTTCAGTCTTCTAGCGTCTGTGATTTCGGTCGCGAGTTTTCAGTCCGTCAATCATTCATCCGATTTTTATTTTTATTAAGTTATTAGGTAGTATCCAGCCGTAAGGATTCTGTAAGTCAAAGTTAGTCGATATTATAATTTGGCTTTACTTTTTTTTAAATAACAAAGTAGGTATTCACTAAGTTTTCATCTCGGCCGTAATTAAGCTCTAATAACAAATTAATGAAAAATGACGATTACGATAACCTCTTTTAAATAGAAGAATTTCCTAAAAAATAAAAAAAATAAAAAAATATATCTATGAGCATTTTTAACTCATATGAAAGTTCTATGTGTGTACTATTATTAGTTGTATTAGTTTCTGTGAACATGTTATATTTTCTAAATGTGGCGGTATACATATACATATAGGCATCACGTCAGTAACACGTCGTTACTGCATAGCTTATGTTCGTGTTAAAACATAAGCTATGAAGTCATTCATTGTTTCATGTTATTCGACATTTTGCTTTCATTTGAGCTATTCCTTTAATGTATGAGAGACATTTTGAGGGCGATTCTGATGCGCCAAAACCTTAACTTAACTTGAATAACACACACACTACACAGGTATACGGTAATAAAGTAAAAAATTGGTCAAGTGCGAGTCGGACTCGCGCACGAAGGGTTCCGTACCATTATCTATGCAACATAAGGCAACGTTATTAGTATCGAGCAAGAAACGGTAAAAAAATCATGTTTGTTGTATGGGAGCCCCCCTTAAATATTTATTTTATTTTATTTTTAGTATTTGTTGTTATAGCGGCAATAGAAATACATCATCTGTGAAAATTTCAACTCTCTAGCTATCACCGTTCTTGAGATACAGCCTGGTGACAGACGGACGGACGGACGGACGGACGGACGGACGGACGGACGGACGGACGGATGGACAGCGAAGTCTCAGTAATAGGGTCCCGTTTTTACCCTTTGGGTACGGAACCCTAAAAAATAAATAAAAAACAATACCACAAATAAATCATCTCTCTGTCGTCCACAAACTGTAAGCCCATATTGTAAATTGCCGTAACCGAACGCTGTCTCTTAAGATACAGGTTGTCCTAGTTTAAGAGACAGAGTTTATAATTATTGTAAGTGCAGAATTGTCTAAAATTGTATAAGTGAATAATGTAATTTTTGATTTAAATGAATAAAATTTAATTAATTTAATTTAATAAAATTAAAGCTACTGTGGCATATTTTGATTCATTGGTTATTTCGTTGCACACATTTATAATAATTAAAATTTTTAGTCTAAAACACACATGGTCTTATTCCTAATTACTTATCGGAGGTTTAAAAATTCGCTAAAATCGGTTCGCGAAAATTGTCAAAACTTGTTATTCATAATAGTCTTTTTACGATAAAACGTTTATTACCACTTCGATAAAATCTCCGTTTAAACCTCCAATAAGTCATTATGAATAAGACCGACAGTCTTTATAATAAGAAAGTTAACTACAATTATTATTTTTTCCACTACAATTTAATTTATTAAGAAAGTTCAGATATTTTAAGTTAAGTTAGGTTTAGTTGTGCCACTAGAGTTGATACCATTATCAAGTTTCTAGAGGTGATAGACATAGACATGCTAAGTATTTGCTCTAATATTTTACATGGCGTAACTCCATTACCGATTTGGTCACACAACTTAAGCCTCGTATAATGTGTACTACGACACTATTCTAAATTGGACATGATAAACTAGTACTAATGGTAAAAATATGTAAATAATAACGGGCATAATTTTTTTTCAAAAATACCAATTTTTTTGCTAAACCCAGATTGTAATGTTGTTATGCCTTAGTTCGTCAATCTAATGCTCATACATAATCTAAATCTAGTTATCTACTCAATTATCTGAAACGATTAATAACAGACCTCTTAATTTTTTGAGCTGAGAGAGTAGTTAAGTTCTTATTCTCAAGGATTACTTGGAAAGTATATTGTCCCCATTCTTTAAGTGGTATTTATAAGTGCACGCGACTGCAATGAATATTTACAAAATGTCAAATCAATTTTACAATAAATCAATGTCATGTAAAGGGTTATGCGTCATGTTAGTACAGCGTAGCGACATTAAGAGTCAGTCAAACATGTACCCTCACGTTTTCTGTGTGGTCACTTGATTCCGGACATGATGTCATCGTACACACTCGCACAGGCGGCATGTACTGACAAGGCAACCACTTCGCCTATGGATACAGCACACAGTTAATCGTGGATACGTGTACAGACAACGATTTACAGCACAAAGTGCCAGTCCTCCCGTGTATTACCAATCTATGGAACAATAAAGAGTACGCTTGAAGGCATATAAATGAGCGGTGTCGACTGCCGCATGCAGGGAACGCCGCGCGTGCCATTAGTAAGCCGTGCTCGGTTCGGAGTAATTGACCGACGGGCTAATGTAATTCTAGGCGCATCGGATGCTTCCTCTTTCCTTTTTCCTATCGGTCAGCAGCGACCACGAGTGCGCAATCGTCAACATGAATGTACTTATTTTATATAATAAAAAAATCATGAATCACTATTCTTGGCATTGTTATTTATTATGAATGAACCATGGATGTTCATTGCTTGCCTTCGTTACTTTCTGACAATGGTAATATTACCAAAGTGGGGTTCTAAAAGTTTATATTTTACATAAAACTAATAATCATGCCATAGATAAATGCATGAACGATTTAAGGTGTTATTCAACCTGCAGACATATCGTTATTATATTATTATCGTCTCTATGTAGAGCTGCTTGTTTGAAACTGATAACGATATGCACCTACACACAGATGTTAAGATACTTATGAATATTGATTTCTATTATCGATGTCTATGTTAGTGACAAGCTGAACTTCTCTCTTAGTGCACGCTAAGTCAGTCTAAGTTTTCTTCATTATATATTTCTGCTAATATATTATTCAAAATCTTAAAGGTAATTGTTAAATTTAAATCTATTATTATCAAATTTTTCCAAATTATTTTTCAATAACCGAATTCACTTTAAGTAGGTAATTGTGATTAGTTGAATCTTTTAATTATGCGTGATGAAATTGTTATGCCGATTGACCATCTTAATCCAGTCCAAAACATCCTTAATATTTAATTTAGGTACAATATTTATATTAATAAATACATTGTTTAACAACCATTTCAATTACAACATAGTAATAATTTTAATAATAAAGAAATATTGTGACGCCCTAGAAGAAGTATCAGCTTCTTTTGGTGCGTTAGGGAAAGACGATGTTAGTAATTTTTATATTACACACTCAAACAAAATAATACTACAACTGGTGTTAGCTAGTAAAATTTTTGTTTTTCTAATATTATGCCAAATAAGTACAGCTTCTGACGTCTTTTCTGAAGTATTTAAAGCTTGCAATATTTTGGTAGGTACATTAACATAAAATTAACGTAGGAAATTTTAAATACAATCTTTTTATTAATCTCTTCTCTATATCGTCGACGAGCCTCGTGGTTGAGTGGTTCATGTAACGGACTGCCGATCATGAGGTCGCGGGTTCGATTCCCGCTCGGGACAATCATTTGTGTGATATTTATAATTGTCATAAAAAATTTTGTACTGCGTCTGGGTGTTTCTATGTATTATAAGTATGTATTTAGAAAAGAAAAGTAGTTTATGTATTCTATCCGTATTCTGGTACCCATAACACAAGCATAAAAGCTTAGCTGGGGACCAGAGGACGTTTTGTGAAATGTCCATGAATATTTATTTATTTATTTATTATATGATGATATTCTTTTCATCCATCAGCATTTTTTCATCATCTGCTGAACATGGTCCTGTCCTAATAAAAAACTACATAGCATGGTTCTGTGCATTTGCATCCAGCAGTCTCCTGCGATACCTCTATACCCTGTTGGGGCCTCAGTAATAAAGTTACAAATTTGTGCAAAATATAAATATTTTTGTGTTAAATACTCATTAATTTAATTGAATTGTAACTTGCAAATATCTAATATAATCTAATGAGGTTAATAACTGACTTCCTTGCAGAGGTCCTGACTTTTCTACGTTCATATCTATTTGATCATTGTGCTAATTACTTGTAAGTATCTATGCCAGTTGACATTCCGTAATTTGTTGTTCGATTTGACCATGAAAAGATTTATCTTATACAATGTACTTGAGATACCATGACCAATGGAAGATCTTTATTAAATTAGATACAATTGCTAACAGTTTACATCATCACATGACAAAAGTTCACATTATCGGTGACATGAGAACCATAAAACGATACTCCGATAAACATAGGCATTTTTTTCTTAATGTTAATATGAATATATGATAAAACTAAGGAAATATCATATAATTGAACCTCTTGGTTGAGTGGTTCATGTAACGGACTGCCGATCAAGAGGTCGCGGGTTCGATTCCCGCTCAGGACAATCATTTGTGTGATTTTTCTAATTGTCATACAAATTTTTGTACTGCATCTGGGTGTTTCTATGTATTATAAGTATGTATTTACAAAAGAAAAGTAGTATATGTATTCTATCCGTATTCTGGTACCCATAACACAAGCATAATAAGCTTAGCTTGGGACCAGAGGACGTTGTGTGAAATGTCCATAAATATTTATTTATTATTTATTTTATTTAATTGGCTATTGGTAAATATGAGCTCATCATATAAAATTAACGAATAAGGAACACTATCTATATTATAAATATTTACATTTATTGTATCAAATAATATACATTGAAACCATTTCTAAATTAAAACGTTGTAAGTAAACAGTTGAGTATTTTAATTGTCTGATAAATTGTCATGTTTATTTTGTTGTTTTAAATTTGTTTGCGACCTCCCAAAGACTTATCTGCTCAACTCTCACTAGGAAGATGACAACACATGCTATTTATCAAGCGTCAATCAATTCTACCTACGTGGAAGAACATAGGCGTTGTACACACTTAACTAAACGATTTGATTAATTACAGTATTAAACGCCGTTTAATCTCAAGTTAAGCATATCTAATACTTTTGTTATGGTTACCATAATACCTATATTGGTACTACTCTTGGTAAATACACAAGGACCTCAAAAGAAGACAGAAAACATCCCTGCAGCAACACTATAAACATAAATAAATAAATAAATAAATAAATAAATAAATAAATAAATAAATAAATAAATAAATAAATAAATAAATAAATAAATAAATAAATAAATAAATAAATAAATAAATAAATAAATAAATAAATAAATAAATAAATAAATAAATAAATAAATAAATAAATAAATAAATAAATAAATAAATAAATAAATAAATAAAAAAATAAATAAATAAATAAATAAATAAATAAATAAATAAATAAATAAATAAATAAATAAATAAATAAATAAATAAATAAATAAATAAATAAATAAATAAATAAATAAATAAATAAATAAATAAATAAATAAATACATAGATAAATAAATAAATAAATAAATATATAAATAAATAAATATATAAATAAATAAATAAAAAAATAAATAAATAAGTAAATAAATAAATAAATATTCAGGACATTTCACACAACGTTCTCTGGTAAAAATACAAGCATCATACAAAAATTTTCATGTGTGGATCAAACCCGCGACATCGAAAACAATAGTCTGTAACAGATAGATACTTCTCGTTGCAACTGGAGGTACATCGGTAATTTCAGTTATTATTTAAAATGTTCTCTTGTACTTTTTTACTTTTATACTTCTTCTTATCTACTATATAAAAATAAGTCGGGTTTTCCTTCCTGACGCTATAACTCCAGAACACATGAACCGATTTCCACGGTTTTGCATTCGTTGGAAAGGCTCCGTGAGCTCGGGTCGTGGCTCAAAACAACGTTTGCCGGGCCAGCTAGTCTAATATATAAAATTCACGTGTCACAGTGTTAGTTACCGTACTGCTCCGAAACGGCTTGACCGATTCTTCTCAAATTTTGCATACATATTCAGTAGGTCTGAGAATCGGCCAACATCTATTTTTCAAACTTTTTTTTATATGGCAAAACAACGTTTGCCGGGTCAGCTACTAATATACAAAATTCTCGTGTCACAATGTTCGTTCCCATACTCCTCCGATACGGCTTGACCGATTTTTATGAAAATTTATATACATATTCAGTAGATCTGAGAATCGGCTACTATCTATTTTTCATACCCCTAAGTAATAAGAGTTGTCCACCCTTGACATTTTTATGGCAAAACAACGTTTGCCAAGTCAGCTAGTATTGACATAAAATATTTGAGATATCTAGTGTATCCTAAAGCGATATGTGGCTAATGATTGGTCATGAACGCTGATACAAAATTTGTCTATCGTTTTGGATTACGCAAAAGTTGTCTAATATTTTGTGTAAAGGTTACATTTTAGCTTTATAGCTACTTAGTTATAAAATTAGGTAATATTCCTATACAAAAAGATTCTTTATTATGTATAATTGTCGTTAAATTGTTAATAAAACTGTGGAATGCTAAAAACCGATCATATGTGTGTATGACCATGCCTTAAAGTGTATTAAGTTTGTCATTGCTCCGAGATGTGGCGCCGTTGACGTTCTGATATTAGCAGCGGACCTCACAAGTCGTCTTATGTAGAACGTATAAACTAGTGAAAATTAAGTGTCGCGACCACGGTTCATTTGTTATCGGAGGTCATGTCACATTTTATTACTGACATATTATTAATATATACGAGAACATTGAATTTTATTTGTAAAGGCATTGTTTCGCAACCACACCACTATTTACGTAACAATGTTTTCGTGATCTGTACATATTTTATTGGTCAGCTGCAGTGGTTTATCGTCAAATATTTATCTATGTCGTAAAATTTATGGTAACTGGCACTGTATATTAAATTTTAGTTAGAAAAATACAGTAGACAAATAAAATATTATCCGTTTGCTATGATTGTGTTTACTAACATAATAAAAGTCTTTGCAAGAAAAGTCTAGATACAAGTTACAGCGTTCATAACATTTCACAAAACTATTCACGAAATATTGATTGTATTACCTAGATAGAAAAACGGCAAAAAGCCAAGTTCAATATGATAAATAAGACTAACACCAACATGCTAACAGCAACATAGTCACTGTCTCTCGCTTGGTGGTAGCCTCTTTATTCGCACTGTGATTCGCACCTAGACACTTGAAATGTCTTTAACATCTAGTCAAAGTGTAAAAAGTACTGAAATATTGATTGTATTACCTAGATAGAAGCGCAGCAAAAAGCCAAGTTTAATATGATAAACAAGACTAACACTAACATGCTAACAGCAACATAGTTTTGACGGGCCTCGTGGTGTAGTGGTTCTGGTAACGGACTGCCGATCAAGAGGTCGCAGGTTCGATTCCCGCTCGGGACAATCATTTGTGTGATTTTTCTAATTGTCATACAAATGTTTGTACTGCGTCTGGGTGTTTCTATATATTATAAGTATGTATTTACAAAAAAAAAAAGTAGTATATGTATTCTATCCGTATTCTGGTACCCATAACACAAGCATATAAGCTTAGCTTGGGACCAGAGGACGTTGTGTGAAATGTCCATTAATATTTATTTATTTATTTAAAAAAAAAAAAAAAAACATAGTCACTGTCTCTCGCTTTGTGGTAGCCAATTTATTCGCACCTAGACACTTGAAATGTTTTCAACAGCTAGTCAAAGTGTAAAAAGTAGTGTTAGTTAGTGTGCTACAACATTAAAAAGAAGAGAAAGACCAAAGAAAAGATGGATGAACTGTTTATGAGACGTTAAAAAAGAAAAAGGAGTAGATGAGAATATAACGGGACGTTGGAAGAAAAAATCGCTCCGAATCGACCCAAATAATTTGGGGTAAGGGCGGGCAGTAAGAAAAAGAGCATTAATCTTATCAACTTAATAACAAAATAGTAGTAGCTCCATTATTCTCTGGAATACTCTTCCGCCGGAAATCAGGATGTGCACCTCCCGTAAAGCGTTTAAGCGTAAGATACGTGAGCACTATCTCCGTATATCGACACAACCTCACGTTTAGCTGCATCCACATCTGAGTCTATGAAGCTACTATACTACTATCTATCTGTATTTAAGTACCTGTATTATATGTATTTATGGTATGTGTAATGTACGTATATATCTGTGTATGTATGTATGTATCTGTTTAATTAAATTGATTTACGTGTATCTCTATGTATGTGTATGTAATGCACTCTTTATAGGATTTATCTATGTCGATAAGTCTTTAACAACTATAATCTTTGATAATCTAGCTTTATTTGTTACACTTCTACCTTCCCTTTTTCTGCACCACCCTATGGTTGACTGGTAGAAAATGCCTTAGGCATTAAGTCCGCCTTTGCATAGTTTAAACATAAAGTGTAAATAAATAAAAAAAATAGTATAAAGTAATAATCCAGTATAATATAAAAAAATCACGGTAATTAGATGAATATAATAAATGACTGATTTCAATTAGTGCTTAAAGATAATAAACAACTGAGATAAAAACTGCTTAGTATATATTATTTGTTTTCACCACGATTCATGTTTCATAGCTATACATTGAGTTGCACCAGAGTAGAAAAGTAAATTTTTCGAGCAACCAATGAGGGAAATAGCATTTAGCTCTAAATAAAATAGGCATAGGTGGGACGTCTTTAGCGTCCATGCTAATTAATCCGTACCATAAGTAGTGTAGGTATGCGTGCTACAGATTGAACGTTGTAATGCCAGGAAGTAAGTACAATGCAACCACAATACGGCGGGCATTAGGGAACTGGAAAAATATATTCGTCATATAAAGTAATTCATTAATCTGTGGTTTGTGATATTGAGGTGAGGTAGGTCTAAAATTTCTTATGATGAGGTAAAGAAACAG
The DNA here is from genome assembly GCA_916999025.1 of Orgyia antiqua. Lineage (NCBI taxonomy): Eukaryota > Metazoa > Arthropoda > Insecta > Lepidoptera > Erebidae > Orgyia > Orgyia antiqua. Next base: position 13,142,163 of record OU779863.1, on the reverse strand, counting down.
TGACAACTGAATCATAGTCATATTAATGAGAACTTTTTAAAAAGACAAATTTATTAACTAGAGAGAGAAAACTACTCGTATTGTAAAGGAATTATTTCTACTGAATAGTTTTTACTTTAAAAAAAAAGTTATAATCATTTTATTTGTTTTAGTTATCTTCTTATGGTCATATTCATAATGACTTATCGAAGGTTTAAAAGTTCGCTAAAATGGGTTCGCAAAAATTGTCAAAACTCGTTATTCATGATAGTCTTTTTACAATCTATCTATCTATTATCTCTCCGATAAAATCACTGTTTAAACCTCTGATAAGTCATTATGAATAAGACCATTAATGTTTAGTATCATGGGCTAAATAAATATGTGAATTTAGTAAAGCATAGCTTAGCCAGTATTGATGGATTTACGTGATGATGGTCAATAGAGTCGCTAAGTACGTACAATCCTGCACTCTCTATAACTAAAATGAAAACTTGTCATTTTGAATCATCATCATCATCAAGTCATTATGAATAAGACCAATATATTTTAATGCAATCTATGGTGCTAGTATTTGTGTAATTTGGTTTTTGTGACGCGAAGTAAAGCCAATCTTTTATTACTTAACTAGTTGTGCCAGCAAATGTGTACGCGTGGGATTTCAAAACAAAACCATAAAATATTATATAAAAAACCAGCCTTTTAAACCCCTCTATCATTTAAAAAAGCACATCGAAATCTAGTGTGTTGTTTTGACGATATAAGCTCACATAGGGACATACATACAAAAATAACGACTTCGTTTCATAATAAGTAAAGATATGTCTTAGATTACCACAAAGAAGATTATTTTAAACAGTTATGCAAAATGTTTTGAAAACTTCAATTTTTAATTACTTACCACAACAATTAATATTGTTATAATTTAATAAATTAATTAAAATCGCTGTGTGTGTCGCCGACACTAATATTATCAACTACGCAAATGGCCGGGTCATACAAGTTTAACAGAAAAATAATTTGCCACTGATAATAAGCACAATTTATGCCTTGTTTTCGTTAAGTTACGAAGAGAAGAGATTGTCTAGAATGATTGAAGTCGTCAACTATATTAATTAAACTTCACGTATTTTATTATTATGATGTTAATAAACAATGAATTAATGTAATTGTCAAGTGTAAGTGAAAACTATTATACCTACTTACAGCTCTGTTGTTTCTTATTGTTTGTTTATTGTAGTTCTGATAAATATTTAATTATTGATTTTCTTCGTATTTACGTATTGTTTATGTAACGTAATCGTTACCCCTTTTTCAAAAATGGAACATTTTGAAATTGTGTACACTTATCAACGACTAATCGTCTTGTTTATAATGACTTATAGGAGGTTTAAAAGTTCGCTAAACTCGGTTCGCGAAAATTGTCAAAACTTGTTATTCATAATAGTCTTTTTACGCTAAAACGTTTATTTATCTCTCCGATAAAATCTCCGTTTAAACCTCCGATAAGTCATTATGAATAAGACCATCCTACTAATATTATAAAGGCGAAAGTTTGTAAGTATGGATGTATGTATGGATGTTTGTTACTCTTTCACGTAAAAACTACTGAATGGATTTGAATGAAACTTTACCTTACTTTACTTTACTTTTTTAGAATAACACATAGGCTACAAATTGGCTGGACCGATTTTGATGAAATTTTATTTTATACAGAATTGTATGGCAAAACAACGTTTGCCGGGGCAGCTAGTAATAATATAATAGTGCAATAATTAAAAAGAAACACTTCTGGTTGCAGCGTATTTTTAAGTTTTTCAAATAAGTGGTCGTTTTATCCGGACAAGATAAAACAACTGCAATTATGAGATAATGTTAGGATTGCATAAGTTATACACCTCAGTAGCTGATGCCTCATGCAATCTTGATAAAATATCTAAAACATAGTTTAATAATATTTTATAAAGCTTTTGTAAGCTTTTATTGTCCAAACCAAAACTGTCATGATAGGCCCCATGTACGTTGGGACAGAACAACAATATTTAATAAGTAAAAATCATAATTATCGTTACAATGAGTGAGGATAGGTTACTTTCAAATAAAATAACTTAAAATATAACCCCTCATTCTAAAATAAAAGATGGCGCGTCCCTTGTACCGGTGGTGAGTTTACGCTTCGTTTGTCACGTGACATGCGCCGCCCAAGCCTCTAGATAACACGCCCTTCATACTACCTTAGTTAATGATTGGCCCTTATTTAATTTTCACCTCCGAAAATATACGGTAACCACAAGGTACGAGCACTTCTGTTACAGTCATATTTGACGATTCATACGATTATGTTTAAGGCTGTGTGGCGTCCCCCTAGCCGCAGTTGTTTCTATTAGGGGTTTTTGTGCATGAAAGTGACCAATTAGTCGTCGGATAGCATGTTCGGGTGGCAGCTATCGGCTAACATGGACGCATGCGGTTTGCCGTAATAGCGCGTTGCCGGATCGTAATGAGTTTTTAGCGTGCCGCACCCCAACCATTCCAACCTACCTACCCACCAATATTTAGGATCGTACCTTTTAAAACTTCATCTATAAGCTGAAATTGGTAGTTGCGTGTCCCCATTGTTTTATAGTCAAAACAAATAACTAGCAATGTCTAGCAAAACTTGATATTTATGAAAATTGACATAGCTTTATGAACTTTATACCTATTTATGGTCATGTAAATTATCAGCAGTAATAATGATTTTAGATTAGGTCATAGTCTAAAATAACGTAACGGACTGCCGTTTACGAGGTCGTGGGTTCGAGTCCCGCCCGGGACAATCATTGTGATGTTTATAAATGTCATACAAATGTTGGTTCTGCGTTTGGGTAATTCTATGTATTATAAGTATCTATTTACAAAAGTAGTTTATCCGTATTCTGGTGCCTACCCATAATACAAGCATAATAAGCTTAGCTTCGGACCAGAGGAAGTTGTGTGAAATATCCATAAATATTTATTTATTAGTTTATAGTCAAAATAAATAAGACATTATAATATTTAAAGCTGCAGAAAAAAATGTAAAGTATTTTAGAACATGAAAATATAAGTTAACTGAAGGCTGTCGTTTGAAATCTAAAAACATTGTAATTTTAAATATTCTCTCTCTCCGTTTTCGCCATTCTCCTCCGAAATGGCTTAATCGACTATTTTGTGAGTATTATTCAGAGCTGCGAATTAGATGAAATCTAAAAAACCGCTAAAAGGTAATTGGTACTTATAGGACAGATACAGTAAAAACAAAATGGGAATTTCGTAAAAAAAAATACTTCAAATGATATGAAACTCGATAAGGTTATTAGACATACAATCTCAATGCGTTTTTATACAAAACTGTCACCGTGCATTAAGCGACTCTAAATTTCATAGTTGGTGGATTACAAAGTTGACAAAATCTCTGGAGCGTGAGAAAAAGTTGTAGTACTATTACAGAATATAGCACCGGGTAATATTATATGGGTGCCTGCGATGTCATTGGTAAATTAAAACTGTAAAGAAATATTATATCAAGGCTTCGTGAGACGCTAGGCCACATCAGCATGAGAAGCGGCTTTATCACTTATAGAAAATACTCCAAGTGTACTATTACAAAATAGGTATCTGTTACGAGAAATGATTAGTTGAAACTTATTAATGTAGTGACATTTATACATTTGTAATGTGGTTGATAAATAGGATACTTATGTTATAGCACAACTACTCAATAAAATTAACAAGATATTACGTTTAAATTTTTTAAGCATAATTCGGATTATTAGTAGTACCTAAATACTCGAAAACTTAAAATGCCAACTGACAAACGGGCAGTTTATACAAATGCTGAAATAGTGCATAATATCAATGAGTATCTAGTGTCAACAGAATTTATGTCACCAACCCATTTTCTAAAAGAGATGAGGAATACTTGGTGTTTAACTCTGCACAAATATGGACAGTGATGTGTAGGTACAATTAATGATCTTCCATTTTGGAGGTCTTCCATGTCCATCCGTCAAACGATTGTGAAGAAGGCTACAGCATAATAAGTTTATCTATAAATATACACTAACATTCATTATACAAACATAAACATATGACGAGCCTCGTGGTTGAGTGCTTTATGTAACGGACTGCCAATCAAGAGGTCGCGGGTTCGATTCCCGCTCGGGACAATCATTTGTGTGATTTTTCTAATTGTCAAACAAATGTTTGTACTGCGTCTGGGTGTTTCTATCTATTATAGGTAAGTATGTATTTACAAAAGAAAATTAGTAATATGTATTCCATCTGTATTCTGGTACCTATAACACAAGCAATATAAGCTTAGCTTGGGACTGGAGGACGTTGTGTGAAATGTCCATGAATATTTATATTTTATATACACTTTACGTAAACAGTTTAACACATAAATGACTGTAAATTTCATTCATTTTAATACCGAAAACGAAGTAGACTTTCAACTAATACCCATATCGCTTAAGCGGCGAATAAAACACAACACCAACGGATAAATTTTAATAACAACGACTGAAAGTACCAGTAATATTTTTGTGTTTATCTCATTTTTACGAGTTTAAGTAGGAAGCATAGGTGGCGAGAAAGATAGGGATTTAATTGAAGCGAAGCGGTTGTATAGGAGGGGTGGAGAACCACAACCACCCGTCGGAGACACCACTGGGGTAGGAGCAAAATAATAAAAAATGAACCTCGCAGACCGATCCCCCGCGAGCTCGGATGCCGTGAAAGTGGCACACCGTGGATAAATGAAGCTTTTTTTGTTTGTAGAATACGCCTAAGCTTGGCGTCGATCCACTTTCGTATTGTCACTTGAATTCTATGGATGTTAGTTTATTCATGGAGCTCACTTCAGCGCCTCATCATTAAAGTTGTTATCTTCATACCATATTTTTATAACAAATTATGATACAGTATTTTTATTGTATGCTTTCTTCGAGTTATTATCAAAATGACACCAATTTATGGTGGTAAAGCGTTTAAAAATGTCTAATTACTATAGGTATAGTAATTGATATACTATCGAATACTTTAAGGATAGTATCATGTTTTTGTTAGGTCTTTTTTCGTCATCTTGCCTGTACTATGTTAGTTAAAACGTTTCCGAAAGTCTAGAATCGAGTGCATAATACGTAGTAATATTTCAATATAACAATATAGAAAAGCCAGAGGTGATCTAAATATTAACAGAAGAATAATAAACATTATTATATTTATTCTAACAATCCTGTTCATGGGAGACCAGGAGAATTAAATCAACAACGAATTTAACAATAGATAATATAATATTTGCTGTTCACAATAAGTACAAAGTGGTTATTAACTATATATCTTCCCTGGAAAGGTTCAAAATCAATTGGCAGAAGGCGAAGGGGCTCCGACCGTCACTTCTGCGATTTAAGTGACAGTTTTATTAATTTTTCGGAGCTCATCGTAGTTTTTCCCCTACTCAGTTTCCGAGATCAATGCACAGGGACCATATGGTGAGGGTAGTGCTTGCACTAGGCTCTTTATTTGTTATTAGAACGTAATGTACCTACTGATAATTTCTACAATCAAAAAGTTGCAACACAAGGCTATTAAATTAGGAATCATACAATATAATATATTTAACAAAACATCACTAAGTTACTTAAATTCACTTACGCCTTCCAATATTTGTTTTAAATAAAGGCAATTTTATTTATTACGGAGTCGCAGGATCCTATAAATGCGTGAAGCTGTGGCAAATAAGCTAAAGCTTAACTTTAGCACATCAATCGATGGCTTATCTCGATTTCAATTATTATCCTGGCACTTTCATTCGTTCGATATGGCCAGTGAGAGGGAGCGGTCTGGATTGGGGCGCGGTGGTATCTCTACAAGTTATCTTAGATCTTGGACTTTTGTATTTTACGTTTGAGTATATTACTATATAATTAACATTAGTCGCCTATCTTATCTATACTAAGATGAAATAAAAGTGAAAAATATAAAAAGTGATAAATATATTTAAAATTGATTTTGTTTTCAATAGATACGGCATGGACCTAAACGGCGCAAGACGAAAAAATGCCACACGAGAAACTACGAGCACTCTAAAAGCGTGGCTAAATGAGCACAAGAAGAACCCCTATCCCACCAAGGGTGAAAAGATCATGTTAGCAATCATCACTAAGATGACGCTCACTCAGGTTTCAACGTGGTTCGCTAACGCAAGACGACGCCTTAAAAAAGAAAACAAAATGACTTGGGAACCAAGAAACAGGGTCGACGATGATGACAATAATAATGAAGATGATGACCACAAAAGTACTGATGGAAAAGACGGTTTAGGTGCGTATAATTTTATTATTATAATCATATAGCTGACGCGGCAAACGTTGTTTTGCCATACAAATATTAGGGGTAGACAAATAATTTGAAATAAAATATTAATGCGACTATAATTTGAAATGTAGGCTATCCTATCTTTCAAGTTGGGTCGAATTGCACACGGTGTGCAAATCAAATTTAAAATCGGTTCAGTAGTTTTGAAGTCCATCGCCGACAAACATCGTGACACGTAATCTTCTTCTTCTTATATATAAAATTCACGTGTCACAGTGTTAGTTACCGTACTCCTCCGAAACGGCTTGACCGATTTTTATGAAATTTTATATGCGACCTGAGAATCGGAAAACATCTATTTTTCAAACTTTTTTTTTTTAGTATGGCAAAACAACGTTTGCCGAGTCAGCTAGTTTTTATATATAAAGATTAAGTAATATCATTACAAGATTTCAGAACTTCAGTACAATTGGTTAATTTTTTACTCAAAACGATTAATTTATTGTAGATGGAAAAGACTCTGGAACAGGCTCCAGTGAAGATGGGGATAGACCACAACAAAGATTAGACATGTTGGGACAGAGAACCGAATCTGAATGGTCGGAATCACGCGCTGACAGTGGTCCTGAATCTCCAGAACCTTACGAAAGGCCAATACATCCTGCCTATCAGCATTTACCCTCACGTGCACCACCAGGTAGCACACCAGCTTCTGCAAAACCACGAATATGGTCACTAGCAGACATGGCGAGCAAAGAGGGCGAAGCCCCAACACCGCCTTCATCTGCATCTGCATTTTATCAGACAGCAGCAGCAGCGGCTGCGGCTAGACTCGCTCATCCTTATGGCAGACCTGAGTTGTACCGTGGCTTGTATCCCCCAACACACCCAGCAGATGTGGCTCTGCTTGAATACTCCCGGTCGCTAGCGCTTGCTGCCCCTGCACCTGCGCCACCTGCACCATCACCATCCTCCTCCTCCACCTCATCGTTGGCTGAGCCACCTCCTCCTCCTCGCGCCTGACCGCCAGCCCCTCGCCCGCCGCTCGTGCATCGACAATAACTGCGATCTCCCCGATGAATGCAGCGAGGGCTTTCTCAGCCTGTAAATAGCTATAGACTAAATAATATAAATATGTATACATACGTATAAATACGTGATAATAATTATTATGCACCGGTAGAGAAGCTTAGACTTGTGATAGTGGACACATAATGAGGATGATGTGACATTGCAACCCCGCTGCCTGCGCCGTGTGGTTGACAAGTCACGATTGACGTCGACGCGCGTGCGCCGACCGACCGACAATACTAGGTGCTAAACAAGTTGGACCTTGCGACATGTTGTAGTTTATATTGGAAATGGTAAACGAAGTGATTTCATTTAAAAATAGGTATTAAAATACGTTAAGTTTCTTATAGATAGACACTGTTCCGGACTACTATTTGTATGTAGTGTAAATTATTAATTTCAAATATTTTCCTATGTTTAATGTCTAATTCGTCCAGTGTTTCTATTGTTTGATAGTTTCTTATATCTAACTTTCAAAATTTATAATTATTTATAGATACGAGGTCAGTAGTATAATGAGTCCTTATTATAAGTAAGATTTTTTTAACTACATTACTATGTCAATAATATAATCTGTGTCAGATTTATTGAGACAAATCTGTATAGATTTTTTCTAGTCAGAAGACTATGGTTGACTGTGTTAAAATTTTATAAAGTTATATACTGTCACTGAATAATCATTTATCATTTAAGTTACTATGAAATTTACACGGTAAGGCTTAAAGGCTTGGTAAATTAACTACGTAGTATAAGAAGCTATAAATAATAAAAGGGCAAGTTCCTATAATTTAATAATTAATTAATTCGAAAGCTTAGATCTTTCTGAATTTAGTTAAAAATTATTAAACATTCTTTTGTATTTTTATCAATCTTTAAACTACTTGACCTTATAAATAGCTTGAACATCGCTACATCAACGAGAAGGCTATATTATGTATGTAATTACTATCAGTATATTAACATTTGTTAACAAGTAATAAAGCAAATATTACACAAAATACCATAGCTTTATTGTCCGTAGATAGTTCGGGAAAAACTAATACAAAATCTCCGCAAATTCACTATTAAATTTATTATTCAGACGTGATGCTTTGTGAAAGTACATAATTGTACAAAATTTATAGTACAACTAGCTGTCCCGGCAAACGTTGTTTTGCCATATGAAAAAAAAAGGTTTGAAAATAGATGTTGGCCGATTCTCAGACCTACTGAATATGCATGTAAAATTTCATAAAAATCAGTCTAGCCGTTTCGGAGGAGTACGGTAACTAACACTGTGACACGTGAATTTTATATATTAGAAGATTAAAACACATAATATTCATGTTTTCTTTAGTTTGGTTGTCATAAAAAACATAACTTGTAAAACTATACGCTTAAAATACAAATTTCTTTGTATAAAATAAATGTTAGAACATGTCCGAATTAATTCATGGTTTAATTATGCATACATGTATTTTATAAACAGATACAAATACAGTTAATAATTTAATTAATGAAACATCATTCGCCATCTTTATACCTCCTTTTACAAAATAGAAGATTATTTACAAGTCATAATGAAATTTAATCTGCAACATGTCAAGTCTTCATAATATTATTTCATCACCCATCTTTTTTTTTTGTATCTACATTCTGATTTGTTACAAAAACAAAAGAGTGATAAAAAAATCTAATACAAAGTATAATACTAATTTATAAACACGCTTTAATTAGCTTGATATGTATCTATCAATGTATTAATCTATGAGACAGAATATTGAAAAACATTTTCAACCACTTGCAGTTGTCTCATTAATTTGAAATTTTGCACACAAATTAAAAACAGGGACAGAGACGACAAAGCAATAATTAAAAAGAAAATGTAGTGTTTTCGAGCGTCTTTTTTCAGTCTTTGAACAATATATATTTTTATGTACATTTCAAAGTTAGTGACGTAATCTCAATATTTCTATAGCTGTGGATCAATTATTTTCTCACTGATATGTTAACGATATCAGTGACAAAATTAATCAATTTAGCAACCCTCGCTACGTCAGTTTTGTAATACAATGTGGGGTTTCAAACTGATAATAGTTTACGATAAAATAGATGACTAATAATGTTCCGTTAATCCTTAGTAACATTAACAAATACAATTTTATTTTCAAAACTTGCCGTGTCTGGGACATCGTCCGCGTGGAATTGTGACTGTGGGTAGCATTTTCATTTGTATTCAACTCTTATTGGTCGCAGCGTGATGTTAAATAGACTTTAGCGTTCCTCATTAAATGGGCTATCTGACACATAATTTTTTTTTTCATTTCCAAAACAAGCATAGCAATCGCCTCCTACGTTTATGGATCATTTTGATAATAATCTACTACTTAGTTCAAAAACTAAAAAACACGCTTGATAATCCTGAATTTTTTTATAAATTATTTCTTTGTCATCGGTCCTTGTTAGGTGTGCAAAATTTCAGATCAATCCAACTACTACAAGTGGGTGAAAGTCACTTTCAAAGATTCCGTTACATAGATTAATACATTGATAGATACCTACCGAATATATATAAACGTGTTAAAAATAAATACATTTTATTTATTTAAACAAACATGCTTTTATTCAATACACTTCTAGCGAAATTTTTTGTATTTTAAAACCGCTACATCATATTAAACATTTAAAATTATTAGAGTAGCAAGGGAAATTCGAAAATTATTAATAGCCCTACCAACCATTACTATTTCGTGAAGTATTTTTTTAATTTCTATAGATTTTTCGTTTGTGCTTACATCATTACTTTCTTAAGAGTTCATTTGCAAAAGTTATTAATAAATATATTAAAGACCTATAAAAAGTCTACCTACCGAATAAGCTTACTTTAGGCCTTATAGTTCCTGAGATATCTTGACTAATCAGTCATAAGATATTCTTTTTTATTAGTTAATACCTATAGATAGAATATTAGTATTAAAATTTATTATTATACTTTAACCATGTTAAAGAAAAATTAAAAATGAACGTGTAGCCATGTTTTCTGTTATGCTGTGGGCAGCATATTGACATGTTATTATAATACTTTTTAACGAGTGAATTTAGGATGTTGACTTTTATTGCATTGATGCTTTACAACTTTATAGCAAAATAAAATAAAAAAATATTCATTGACATGTCACACAACGTACTCTGGTCCCAAGCTAAGCTTATATGCTTGTGTTATGGGTACTGGAATACGGATAGACTATATTTATATATAAACTTTTAAACTTTTCTTTTGTCAATACATAATTATGATAAATAGACAACACCCTGTCGTAGTACAATAATTTGTGTAAATATCATACATAAATATCACACAAAAATTTGTTCCGTGCGGGAATCGAAGCCAGTAAACAACACTACCATGAATGATGGTTTCATTTGACCTAACATTGATCTTACCTATATGAAATCTTCATTTTTGGAGACTAGCATGGACATGATATAAAGTAGGGTTAGTTCTATCAATCAGTTTATTTAATTAGTACGTGCAATATTCTTTTAAACAATGTAGGTATATATAAACTAAATTATAGTTGAAAAAATTATAACCATGAGCGGGACTCATTTTTTACACTATAGTTTAGTATATTTAGTAAAAGTGTAGCAAATCAATTGCAAAAATTAATAAATTTATGTAGGCACAAATTTATTTGTTATAATGTTTGTAAAGTTCTATGGATAATTCAAAAATTTTTGCAAAATTCTTCAATAAAACGCCTTGCTAGCAAGCTTGGACAATAAAATGATAGCGTTTATTATTTTATTTAAACACCAGTTATTGCCAGCCTTACTGTGTAGACAAACATATTTAAACGATTTACCAAGACTTTGTCAGCTTAAATTGTTGTAATAACTACATAAACAATGGCCTTGTATAAATTTTAAACATTAAAAATATTTTACATCCTAGATATGTGTCTAAATATTGTATGATTTTTTCAATATTGTAGAGACTGAAAGTCAAAAATTGAGTCTATAGTTTTGTACATATGTCACTGTTGTAAGTATATATTTGTAATGATAACGTGAGTATTTAAGAGAGGTAAATGCAATAAATTTTCTGTATTAGAAGTCTTTTTGATGTAAATAAAAATATGAATGAAAGATGTACCTTTAGATGTATACAACGAAGTATATTATTCATGTAAAGGCAAATAGACCCCATAACAAAAGACATTGTATATTTTTCAACAGTCTACAACTTCTTAAATCACTTTGATTTTAATATCTTTGTAGTGTCAAGAGCAAATTGTAGAGTTGGACACTATTTAACATAAATGGGTTAAGTATTAAACAAAGTAACCATTGTTAAAATAATTACTTATTGTATTATTTTGATAGCTTCAAACGTCTTTTAACCGTTTTACCCAAAAAGGTGTGTGAATAGATACAATAAAATTTAATACAGAAATATGTTGGATGTTTTAATTATTTCTTACCTACTTTCTGTTCTACATTGTTGATATAAAAACCGGTCAAGTACGAGTTGGTCTCGCACGCAAAGGGTTGGGTTGGGTACCGTTATTATCAAAATATATTTGACACCAAATAACACCACTTAATGGAACGCCGAAGGAGTGGTCGCGCGCGGCGGGCCGGTACCCAGAGACCCGCCGCGCCAAACATGACGGGGGGAGCTAATGCTCCCCCCATCGGGTCGGGCCCCGATTAGTGGGGCCACCCCTCACCGAGTCATGGTAAAGCACAAGGCACCATCATGGCCTGGCAGGGCAAGGAGAAGGAAAAAAAAAAGAAAACACATAATGGAACCTCAAGCAATGGGATGAGGTCAAGAGCTATATTGATGAATATTTTGTTGATGTAGCATCAACTAATATACATAAACTGCAATTTTCAGGTCTATAGCTATGACCGTTCAAGAAAAACCACCTAATGACCGACTGACGGATAAAATTTTCAGTATAAGGGTCCCTTTTGCTTTGACAAGCAATTGAGCTTAGAAGATAGTCACAAAAAGTCTGAACTCAATAGGTACATCAGGGTTCCGTATCAAAAGCTAAAACAGCAATCTATTACAGTGACATCGCTGTTATTACCTCCATAACCTAAAAGTCCTAGCTAAGAGTTTGTCTGCATATATGTTAAGCAGGGTAGTAAATAGGAAGGGAGGAGATTATTTAATAATATTTGTGACGAGCCTCGTGGTTGAGTGGTTCATGTAACCGACTGCCGATCAAGTTGTCGCGGGTTCGATTCCCGCTCGGAACAATAATTTGTATAATTTTACTAATTGTCATACAAATGTTTGTACTGCGTCTGGGTGTTTCTATATATTTTAAGCATGCATTTACAAAAGAAAATTAGTATATGTATTCTATCCGTATTCTGGCATTCATAACACAAGCAAATAAGCTTAGCTTGGGACCAGAGGACGTTGTGTGAAATGGCAATGAATATTTATTTATTTATTTGTGGCAAGAACGAATATTATTGTAAGTGATATCCGTGACTCATTACCCAAAGGGTAAAGAGCTTGCTCTTGTAAGCATTACGTAAACAAGCAAGATACATTGATTGTACTATACACTGATATAAAAACAATACAATTTCACACGCATTTATTCAAAAGGTGCATTAAAATAATTATATACTAAGTAGGTAAACGACAGTAATAACAAAATGTGATAATTTGAAAGCAATATGCGCGTTGTTCATGTGGTCACCGCCTTATTTCCTTCGCAGGTAGGTACTGTATGAGCCAGATGAGGGATATTGTACAGATAACCATCCTCTGCGAGAGACAGAAACCTCAAAAATTAACCCAGTGCCAACACATCTTATCAGCGCGACATAATATACAAACATATTATGTATAGAGTTTGTTTGTTTGGACGCGCTAATTTCATGAACTACAGGTTTGAATTGAAAAAAATCTTTTTGTGATGGGTGGTCCATTTATCGTCCCCAATTCCACGCGTACGGAGTGTCGGGCAACAGCTAGTAGACCATAATCCCTTCTAAAGTAGAGGACACCAGGTCGGCTTTTTTTGAAATTCGTTTTCTTAAACCAATATTTCCCAATTTTTTTACTGCGTCTCATGCAAAAACAAATGTATTTCTATCTTAAATAGAATCAGAGATAATTATGAACATGTATAAACCTAGTAAGTGACATTCGTACTTAGTGATTCTAAAATGAAAAAGCTAGTAAGTATCATTTCCAAATTCAAATACATATTAAATACGGTATATGCTAGCTTTTCGAATTTGTAAATTGACTTACTAGGTTTTTGAATTTGAATTTAGTCTTTTACTATATTTTTAAAGTTTGAATTGACCCGTACTAGGTTTTTAATTTACAAAATTGCTGAATCTTAGACCACGGCTATCAAAAAATCTTTATAAAAACATAGTAAGTCAGTGCGAAATAGTTGTGCGAGGGGAGCACAGATTTTTTTTTGGGGATATTTAGATAGCAGTTATGGCTTATTTAAACATTAATTTCGTTGTATCCGAAATACGAAGATCCGTAGAAGAACGGGCCATAGACCAATAACAGGCGTACCTATCCGACACAGCCCAAAGGGTTAGCACGCTGAAGTGGCAATGCGCAGGCAACAGCTCTCGTAGGACTGATGATCGTTTGGGAACAAAAGTTATAGAGTGGCAATCACGGAACGGTCCATGCAGCGTACGGCGGCCACCGATAAGGTGGAGCATTGGATGCAAGCGGCACTAGACCGTGCGTTGAGGCGTTCTTTGGGGAGGCCTATGTCCAACAGTGGATGAAGAAATGCTGACGGATAGATGGTAACATTGAAAGATATTTTAGATAATATAGATTTAAAAATAATGATGGAAATTCCCTTATTTTGTAAGACAACGCTACACCAAGGAAAACTGGAAGTGTTTGTTATTACAGAGAATACGAGACCGATTTTTATTTTGCTTAATTAGTAAAATTAATGATGAATCCAAAAATAGAAATAATTTAAAAATTCTAATTCAGTGTTTATTAATAAGTTTTCAATATTAGATCCAAAAGAGTACCAATTAATAAGCTAGATAGAGATCTTACTAGAGGTTTAGTGTCATACAATTCAAGAAGTATATAAAATAATTGGTCAAGTGCGAGTCGGACTCGCGCACAAAGGGTTCCGTACCATTATCTATGCAACATAAGGCAACGTTATTAGTATCGAGCAAGAAACGGTAAAAAAATCATGTTTGTTGTATGGGAGCCCCCCTTAAATATTTATTTTATTTTATTTTTAGTATTTGTTGTTATAGCGGCAATAGAAATACATCATCTGTGAAAATTTCAACTGTCTAGCTATCACCGTTCTTGAGATACTGCGTACGGAACCCTAAAAATCATGTTTGTTGTATGGGAGCCCCCCTTAAATATATATTTTATTTTATTTTTAGTATTTGTTGTTATAGCGGCAATAGAAATACATCATCTGTGAAAATTTCAACTGTCTAGCTATCACCGTTCTTGAGATACTGGGTACGGAACCCTAAAAATCATGTTTGTTGTATGGGAGCCCCCCTTAAATATTTATTTTATTTTATTTTTAGTATTTGTTGTTATAGCGGCAATAGAAATACATCATCTGTGAAAATTTCAACTCTCTAGCTATCACCGTTCTTGAGATACAGCCTGGTGACAGACGGACGGACGGACGGACGGACGGACGGACGGACGGACGGACGGACGGACGGACGGACGGACGGACGGACGGACGGACGGACAGCGAAGTCTCAGTAATAGGGTCCCGTTTTTACCCTTTGGGTACGGAACCCTAAAAATCATTAGTAAGGCACATAAAACTTGTCCAAAAGCACTTTTGTTTAATTTAACTATTTCGTAAAATAAAACAACCAACACTTATTTATAAAAAATCAAGATATGGACAAAAAAGGAATTCTGTATTAAATGGCAGAAGGAAATGTTTAATGTCTCTTCCTGAAAAAATTACTCAAATGGACTTGCTAGGTTTTGGTTTTGGACAGCCGCAGTGTGTCCAACAGTGAGACGTTAGTGGGCTGGAGAGAGAGAGAGAGGAAACTACTTAAATCATCTTGTAGTATTCAATACCAAAAATGATATAATGCTGTTCTCAAATATAGGCTATGAGTATTTTTAAGTATGTCAAACACCAAGCGCAAACAGGCTTGTCTCAACAATAGATCAATATGAACTGTGCTTCATCTATTAATGGATACAGGTATCCATTAATAGATGAAGCATGATGAAGAAGAATAGATGAAGTTTTATTTGTGATCACATGATAATTCCAGGGAATTATCATGCGATCACAAATAAAGCTTTATATAAAAGAAAATTGAAATTATTAGGTTAAGTCATTCTTGATTTGACTTAACGTGATTCTTGTTAATGACTAAAACCACTGACGTTAGAGGAAGCCGCATGTCCCAGCCTCGCAGGATATGAAATAATGCATTTTCATTCGTTATGGCATTGGATGCAAGCGGCACGAGACCGTGCGATGTGGCGCTCTATGGGGGAGGCCGATGGCACACCCATAGAGCGCTGCTACGCACGGATATAGGTAAGTCCAACAGTGGACAGAGAAAGGCTCATGGATGGATGGACGAATAATTCGTCGTGGTACACACCGAGTTCTCATACATTACTTATACGAGAATAGTGCACGCGTTCGGTGTACATTGATTGCGCCTTGCGAGCGGTGTCTATCAGGGGTGATCTGTGGGTTAAAAGCTCACTATATTCAAATCCTATTTAAATCCAAACGCGGTTAAGATAATTTAGAGAGCATTTTACTGATGAAAATTTGTTGGTAATTGTAGTTACTTTATATACCAATTAGATATCATTTATACATTTCTGAATGTCAGCATTTAATGGTCACGTTTGAATGAGAATTATGTATATAAGATTAGATGTTAAACTGTATTTTAAAGTAATTGTTCAATGTACTCATAAAACGAAAATGCCGAACACAATCTTTGGTTTGTGCCAAAGTGACTTATTGATTTCTACGAGACTATAGAGCGTCTTAATCTGTGTAACGGAATCTTTTAGAAAGCGATTTTCAGCCACTTGCAGTAGACGGATAGATTTGAAATTTTGCACACCTAACAACGACCGATGACAATGCAATAATTTAAAAGAATAATCCCAATTCCTTGATCAGAATTACTAGGATAGCATGTTGAAGTATCACTATGACCACACTTGTATTTTTAATTATACACGTAATAGTTTAATTGTTTATGAGTAGATTCACCAGAATATTGTGTTTCTACGTATGCCTTTCATATACAATCAGATAATTTCACATAAAAACGCTTTGTTATAATTGTTTACTTGTGTTTACTACGATTGTGACAACATAATGTGACAACAGAAACTTAATAGAAACTGTCAACGTTTTGTAAGTAGGTAGCATAGAATTGAGTATTGATGACAATGCAATCATTTAAAAAATATTCAAGATTTTCAAGCGTGTTTTTTAGTTTTCAAACTAAGTAGATTATTTATTTTAATTCTGCATTACTTTTAGATAACACAACAGTTACAATCTATTAAATTAAAATATTATACCAACGAACATGCAATATTAAACAATTTCATAATTTATTTATTGTTGTTGACATATCTGTTTATATTCTGTTTATTTGGTTTATACAATACCCTGGTAGAAAAGGCTACTTGCGCCTTAATTAATTACTTTAATACAAAACCTTTATGCAATTTTCTTGAAAGCGTCTTTTGTTAAAGTAACTGTTCATTATTTCAATGACATCGTCAGAACCATGTTATTTCAAAATTTTAAAATAGAAAACCTTTAAAGTATTTTTGAAGTAACCTATTGGCTTGTCACAAACAATCAATTAAGACTGTCTTTTGTGCTAGCTCTGCCGACGATGTTGTCGCTATCGGGCTACATTGTGCTTAGTCTGCAGATTAAGTCAATATAATAGCTCATAATTGCCGCATTATTGAAGTCCTTGTATATTTTGTCTATGGCTTTGTTGTATAGAAAACCGATTTTTATAACTTTACTTATATTAAACTCCTACAAGGCTTTTGTCTGCATCGATCTATTGATAACCGTTGTCTTAATCTTTATTTAACACTACAAGGTGCCCGCTACTCTACGAATTTTAGATCCTCATTATTATATTGTATCACCGTTTAAACCTCCCCGGGACTTTCAAGAATATTTCAAGACCAAAATCGGCCCAGTCGTTCTCGAGTTTCAGCGATACTAACGAACAGCAATTGATTTTTATATATAAGAGATCATTAAGAGATATTCACTTTAAAGTTCTGCGTGAGTAATATAAGTATAAAGTCCTCAGCACATCAAATATCCCAATACGTACGCACGCACGTACTCCAAATTGGGAGGTGGTTTGGTCTACACTGGTCTTCTTGAGTTTGCCTTCTGTCGCAGAGAATGTTATCTATCAGCTTACGTTCAGCTTTTTTGGCTCTTTTGGCACCCCGGGAAGGAAATGTGGTGTTGACGATTGAATTCTTAATTGGTCACACGGATGAACATAATATATACCTAGGCAAATAATATTGACATTTAGATCACTTACGATCACCAGCCGCTATTATTGAGATTTGCGGCTATTTTCAATAATAAATCTACGATTACGGATAGATACTTATCCTCATTTATTAGTAAGATATTTCTAGCTCCTGTTAACTTTTTATAATGCTGCGACCACAAGCTTATGATGCCTTTTTTCTCCGCCTTGCCCTGCCAGGCCTTGATGGTGCCTTTATAATGACCCGGTGAGGGGTGGCACCACTAATCGCGGCCCTACCCGAGGGGAGGAGCATTAGGTCCCCTGTGTCACATTTAGTGCGACGGGTCTCTGGGTACCGGCCCGCCGCGGGTGTCCACCTCATCGGGCTAGATATTGGGAGCCGGCGACCCCTGCCCGGGGTTCTGCGGGGTGGCAAAGATTCGCCAGCACGTTCGCGCTCCAGCAGGGCCTCCCTCTTTGTCGTCATCACCGTTCATCATTAGCAAAGGAGGCGCAGCGGCCCAACACTGTTGGCTCAAGCGACAAATCCTCGCCCAGCACACCGACGAGATCGGCGCACTTCGCGCCCCCCTCGCCGTGCACACGATCCGACACAATACCAACCAGCTCCCACAGGTATTTGGCGAAACAGCCATGACCCGTGAGGAGCTGGGTGATGATAAAAGTAAGTGCAAAAGTTTGGATTAGTCTGACTTTAACAAAAAGAATCGAGGATAGATCTCAGAGTACACTTAGAAAATAAATATATTTTCTGTATCATTAAATAATACTATTATAACATCAGTGCAAAGCCAAATCTGTAGTGTACCTAATTATGACGACTTCATTTGACCAGTACTAAATCTACTTTATGCTTAAATATAAATCAATCAACGATTACCACTACGGTCGTACGTATAAATAAAAGGTAGCTTGTGGCACCATCCGCCTAATTAGACATCAAAGCATTCAGTGGTAAACACTTTATTATGAAAGTGCACAAATTTTCATAAGTATACGTAATTAGGCCGAAGTCTAACAAAATACGTATAAATCACAGATGTAGGAGCTTTGATGTGACCGTGTCCGGAGTGACGTCATACAGTGCTGATATCTTAGACTTTCCTTATTTGCTTACATATATGACATGAAAGACCGATGTGGGTGACTGTAATATAAATGAACAATTCACGAAACATTTTCGACGAAAATCTTGAAATGGAAATGTCATAGGATGAATGTAACTAGACGTCTATGTGGTGATGGATTAAGAATACAAGTGTTTTGAGAGCCAGCCAAGGGATATTGTACACAGATAACATCCTCTGAGACGGAAAACATGAAAATAAAATTTATGCTAACATGCTTGGTTTAGCGTGGTATAATAGACCATAATCGCTTCCAAAGCGCATGAAGCTCATGCCCAACAGTGGGACGTAAATGGACTGAAAAGAGTATGTAACTTTCTGTACTTTAGAATATAAAACAATAACTGGTAAACTAGGTAAACTTCGCAGTTCATCTTCTTCTTCTTCTTCTCCAGCCCATTTACGTCCCACTGTTGGGCACGGGGCCTCCTCCACTTTGGGAGGGATTATGGTCTACTGTGCCGCGCTGACCAGGCGTATTGGCACAGGGTTTATTGTCAAGTTTTCCGTCTCTCACAGAGGATGTTATCTGTGTGCAATATCCCTTAGCTGACTTTTACAGCACCCTTGGGAGGAGATGGGGTGGTGACACTTGTATTCTTAATCCGTCACCACACGGAGAGTTCATAGTAATTATGAATTAAATATAGTAATACAGACAAGAAAACACATTAACACATCACTCAGAAAATATTTATATCCAAAAAAACGCCGGTTAAACAATGTTATGTCATTGTGTACATGGTCTCAAGGTTTGCAAGCAAGGTTTTGCCAGATTTTCGACTTCCAAGATTTCTAAATAGTCGTTAATGAACAGGAAGTTGTTCATCATCATACCCCCCCCCCCCCCTCGCTTCTTACTCAGGGAATTATTATTATAGTATATTGGAAATTATCACGATTATCCTATAATTTTACCGAAATCATCACACACATCTAAATTGTCATATCATCATCATCATACCGTCACATCTTTTACCCATGTAGGTACTTTATAGCACCATTTGCTGCGGTTCAAACACACATTCTTGACTTCATACATACTCATACTCTCGAACATATAACTAAAGTCACGCGTATTGAGAAATTAAAAAAAAATATTAGACAGTTAATTAGTAACAAATATTGCAATGGACATAATCAAAGAAGAGTATGGACCTATATATGTAGGTATCTATTTGCTTAACTAACAACCAAAAAGTAGAAAAACTAATACTTACAGAACTGTTGTATTTTATTAGTTTTAGGACATTTAGACCTTAATTAAAACATTAAGGGCCTACATCAATATTATCGTCGACATGTACATATTAACACAGCTAGTAGGTAGGTATAGAAAATGAAGAATTAGGGATATTTTTTTTGTTTACTCAAAATCTACTAAATATATTTTAATTCTGGTTTACGTGTTTCTATATATAATAGTTACTTATGTTTTTAAAGTTATTTCATTAGTTAATACGCGATAATAGACCGACAAATGAAAAAAATGAAAAATTAGAGAGGTTGTTTCGCTAAGATTTTCTATCGAGAAAACTTTTTTCAATCGCGTTTCTGAGTTTATGCGATCCTAGATCATATATTGAAAAAACATATACTTAAAAATTAGAGCTCTAGTCATTCAATCTAAAGAAACAATGAAAACTTCGTACGTAGAAAAATGCACGAAGCTATTTTGGTATCCTCTTAAATACATCCACACTTACACTCATTACGATAGAAAATATAGAAACCCGTTACAAAGTTACTAGAAATGTAAAAGTTAGAAGCGTTTTCTATGTATAATATAGTGTAAATTAGTACACGCATACATGTCATGTTTACATTAAAAAAACTCTAATCTCAAGCTCAAATCTCTATCAGAGTCACATATTAACAAACAAAGTTATATAATTATTGTGTAGCGGAACAATTCTTAAATTACTAACCATAAAATAATATGGTATTTAGTAAAATTTTCCCAAGGCCAATCAACATTATTATGGAGTGACTCATGAAGTTAATAATTCAATTACAAACTCTCACATAGCAATCACAAGTTTTTGTCGCCTCAAGATGCACGCTTTGTTAAATCTTAACCAGACTGTATCGACGTCATTCAGCTGTTATAATAAAGCTATCGAAACGATTCATTATGTTAAAAGCAAATTCTAACGTCACATCGCAATAAGTGACTTGAAGATTTCATTCAAACTCGTGAGAGCTATAATGTATGCTGACCGACAAGAACTTTAGAGAAAAAAATATATTTTTACAAAGGCGTTCAGAGCAACGTGTTGTGTAAATAGTCCAACATGTTTCTATAACAAAGAAATCTTAATAGCCGATGACGGGCAAAAGTCAACATAACAATCTACGGGTTGATTGCTTATAATTTTGTGTACACACTTAGACGTAGGTGCTTGGTAATAAAGCCCACTTCCTAGTGATATAACTCAAAGTTTACGAAGGTCCTCGAAAATTTGTAAGTTATGTTTCGGTTTATAAGATTAGCATAAAACATGGTTATCTATTGCATACCTGGTTACTAAAACGTTGTTCGAATGTCGCGATACAGTCTCATTGTAGAACAGATATCACAATCAAATAACAACTTTAGAGGTATAATTTTATAGCAGTATTTCAGGATTTCATTCGAAGAGAATCCTTGAGCCAGGAATTCCGATTTCGTAGCGGCGACTGCTATGCCATCTAAAATATTGGACATCTCCATCTTGGTTGGAGTTTTGTTCTTTCTGTGGTCACAAACAATGAGCCGGGATCGTCAAGGGAATGTATGCATACTTTAAAATACGTATAATCTTTTCTTTCATGTACAATACTTAATGCAACTGCAACATTGAGTAAGAATGCAAAATCAGAAAGATTGCATATTAGTTTGAAGTACTTATGAAATACGATAAAAAGCTTGGACGTTGTGAATTAACACATTGAAGCAGTACCATAAAGATATAGATAGATATCCATATAGATGTATGAATGATGAAAAACATGATTTTAAAATTTATAATGATTTTGGCAAAATGACGACAATGAGTTAATCAAGTCCAAATTCTTACTAAAAGTTCATTACTGCAAATATTTTACAAGTAAGACAACTTTAAGCAAATATAACGATGGAATAGAAGAACTATACACTTTACAAAATAAATAGAATATACAGAAATAATTGAAACACAATCACCGTATTAATTTCTGCAGTATAATCAAATTTTGCAGTTGCTAAGTAGTTTATGCATATTTTACAGTTTCATTGTTACTTGCACATTTTGACTAGGTATGCAATTGTGAAAATTGTTCATTTTAGTTGGTATATTGACGAATGTTTTAACCTATCGCATAACTTTCTATTTTTTCTGTATGGTGACAGATTGAGAATATTCAAGCCACCAACTAAGTTCTCCCTATTGGTTTTCTTTTCATTTCCAACAAACATTCGACTTGCCTGCTGGTAAGTGATTGAAAGTGTTAAAGAAGTAAGAGAGCGAATAATCGACAGCAACCCATAATTTTCAACGCCAATACATCATCCAATAGCAAAATGCTCATAGCTAGAGATTTGAAGGAAACGAGATTATTATCTGATAACGTAATACTAATATGGGTTTAAGCAATATTCAAAATTCAATTTACAATTGCGAATATTATCTATGGAAAATACTCTATTATTCTAAATAATAGCTGCTTAAATTATAACACACTTAATATCTTGAATAGAAGAAAAATTATTGGACAAATATTGCTGTCTAGTAAAATATAACCAGTGGCGTAAGAGTCCCCAACCAGAGAGACTGGTTCGGACTGAGTTCAATTGTAATATTATTAACAGAATTAAGTAAATTTTATGAATTTACTTACTTCTGTAGTAATTTTGTCAAGAGCCCCAGATATTGGGTACGCGTATGTAACTAAAAATTCTACTTTAAGATTTGAATTCATTTTGCCTTCATTCGTAAGTCTTAAACATGAGCTAATCTCCCACCCAATTCTACGAGGCATCTAAATGATGGCGTGTATTATTTTTTGTGAGCATGCCAAGTCATCGGAACGATTGTGATCTGTTCCCTATGATTTATCGATGTTCATATTACAAATACGACTCAACATTATGCCATTTTTTATTTATTCCTTAACCCATATTAGTATTCCGCTAACAATTCTGTCCAGCGTTGGTTTTGTCATACCGACTAAATGTTATTTTATTGGAATTTCAAAGAAACAATTGTTGATTTGTTTTTTTTTTCATAGGTTTTATGTATATAAATTAATGCGGGACCTTAATCAGCTCGGAACCAAGACGAATCGTATATTTGAAGCTTCTCATGAATTAAAACTACGGAATAATGTTTGCTTGATTTGAAGTACAACTTAATTTGTACGTAATAATTAATACAATTAGGCCACTTTATTATGTCTATATTATGATAAATGTCTTTGTATGCTTATTGGTGTTTTTATACATAAATTTATTATTTGAGCTTTATATTATAATTGCTTAAATCTTTTAGATGTATTCATTCTTCTTGTGCCTTTTTGTTAACTGGCCAGATCTTGAAACTTGGGACCGATTATCACATGGTACTTATTTAATTAGAGATTCTATCTTCTAGTAATATTTACAATGTAAATATTTTATTAAAAGAGTAACACCATGATTTGGGCTTTTTAAAAAACACACTTTCTTGGCTTCCTTTACAATTATAAATCTGGTCAATCAAATTTGATTATATGCTGATAGCTTAATCAATTTAAATATAACATGTCGTGCCTTAGTTGTACTTGAACTAATATATAAGGTTTCAAAGAGGGTAGGACAACAAGATTTAAATATTATTATGTATTATAGAGCACGGATCGAAATGTATAGTGAGTGAATCCACACAAATGTTTAGCATAAATCTCTTTGAGCACGCATATCAATTAAATAGCACTTGAATAGACCATTCATTATCCTGCCTGCAGTCCGACTGGCTGCGGTGGTATATTTTTACAAAAAAAAAACAGTCAAATAGGAATTGAACTCGCACACGAAGGGTTACTATCACATTTTCGTTAGATTCTCGACCCCAAATAACGGGATAAGGGCAGGAGAATGATGATGATACTGAGTAGGTACTACTTGTTATAGCATCACCTGATTACACAAAAACTAAAAAATTCAGCTCGTTAGGTATCACTGTTTTAGAGATACACCCCGGTGAAAGACAGAGAGCGAGAGAGCTTCTCTGTCCATCCCTCTAGGATGGACAGAGAAGCTCTCTCGCTCTCTGTAATAGGACCCTATTTTATCTTTTGGTACAGAACCCTAAAAAGTGTGGCTAAAGGCAAAGGCAACTAGACGCTATGATCTACATAGAGTGCGAAGCTGTTATGCTTTATTTAGCTTTTTTAATAACGTTTAACAAAATCTTTATTCTGTCTATGTGAACTGCTGTCCGGCTTATTGTCCTGCCGTAAATCGTAGACATAATGTCGCCTTTTACACCAAAAAGTCTGGTAAAGTTTCTGTAGATAAAAGAACTCACTAAGTTACTATTAAGCATACGCAAAAACAAAACAAAACAAAAACAAAAAGATTTTTATTCACTCAATACATGCATATAACAAATAATTAATTACTACTGCCAAACTGTTACACAGTTTGTTGGCAGTTGCAGCTCCGGTTAGTACATAAATTGGTTTAAATAATACATAACTACATATTATATTGTCAAATTTATCCAAGTTACATAAATATTATATTAATTGTCAAATTTCTAGTTTTTTTATTTCTTATTTAGGTATAATAATATAAAAACATTACTTACAATTTAAATTAGATAACATAGTTTTATTTTATTACATTTCAATACACATAACCATATTTTTTAATTACACGAATTGTTTACCACATATTTATTTAGTAGTGCCTTTACTAGACTAGAGGTGCAAGTCCCCATCTAACCCCACGTACAAGCTTCGAGTGACATTCTGTTGGAGGTGTTTCCTCATTCTTAAAAGAATTGACTTAAAAGAATTGACAAAATATTTGCTTCATATTATAAGTTGGTTAGATTTATATAAAAATGTATGCTTTATATAATTACTTGAATGTAACAATTTTCGTTTACTCTTTTTTGTAAGAAACATTTTCACCATCTACTAATGAACTTTCTTTACGATTTCTTTTGCAGTTTCCTCACATCATCGTTGGAAATAATAATCATAATTACTATATTCGTTAGTCTTTAAGAGGTGACTCGGCCTGTAAAATATGGTATGTATGAAATCTACCACTCGACTCGCGGCATCGTACCTAGACACCGCATCCAGCGTTCTGCGAGTGTGACACCGCCAACTGTAGCGTAAACATATTTTCAAAATAACATCAAGAAAGCTCTTTCATAATGAGCTGTTTTCTTCGTTAAAAGTAATCAAAACCGAAAAATAAGTCTTAAATATAAACAAATAGCTATAATTCTGTAATTTTCATTATTCTTCTTTACTTATTATATAACAAAGTCCTAAATTTTGTATGTATGTCCCTATGTGAGCTTATATCTTCAGAAATGCGCAACGGATCTTGATGCGGTTTTTTTTAAAAGATAGAATAGTTCAAGAGGATGGCATATTTTATTGGGAATTGCTGTATATTGGATGAGATATGATTAGATTTGCTGAGGAATTCGGAAGCGCGCGAGCTGTAAATGAAAACGCTGCCTTATCTATGTGAGGTACAATAAAGTAATGTATGGAAGAATTGTTCATTACCTATAGTTCTGCAAAAAATTCTGCGAGAGCATATGTCTATCTTTTAAGGAAAACCTGCTGTACCCATAATAACGCCAAAAAAATTGTCTAATTCAATAGGGTGTTTTCAAACGCTATTTATGTGTATATAGTAATATTTTTTATCAATTTAAATATATACTAACAAATAAAATAAAATATAACTGCTTTCTACAGCATGCAATTTAAATGAATATCTTAGGAGATATGACGAAAAAATTGGTCAAGTGCGAGTGGGACTCACACACGAAGGGTTCCGTACCATTATCTATGCAACATAAGGCAACGTTATTAGTATCGAGCAAGAAACGGTAAAAAAATCAGTTTTTTGTATGGGAGCCCCCCTTAAATATTTATTTTATTTTATTTTTAGTATTTGTTGTTATAGCGGCAATAGAAATACATCATCTGTGAAAATTTCTAGCTATCGCCGTTGGTGACAGACGGACGGACGGACGGACGGACGGACAGCGAAGTCTCAGTAATAGGGTTTCCGTTTTTACCCTTTGGGTACGGAACCCTAAAAAAGAATTACGCGCGGAAAAATAAAATACCTACTTAAACTGTTGGCTGAGCAACGCGAACGTTTCCTCGGTCTTCTATCCATACTCCAATGTTTTGATGTTTGGTTAATGTTGGATGTATGAATGTAAGGATGTTTGTGGTTCTTTCACGTAAAGACTGCTCGATGGATTTTCATGAAAATTTCCAATAATATAGCTTACAGGTCGTTACGTCGTAATCCGCGACGTATCGGTATTAAGTTGGTCTTTATAGGCGTCGGCGTCATTGTCCGCGTATGGTGGTTACGCTGCTCAAATCCCGACGTATCGGTGCTGAGTTGGTTTTTATAGGCGTCAGCGTATGGTCGTTACGCTACTCAAATCCCGACGTATCGGCGCTGAGTTGGTGTTTATAGGCGACGGCGTCGCCATCGGTATCGGTGACGGCGTTAGCGTATGGTCGTTACGCTGCTCAAATCCCGACGTATCGGTGCTGAGTTGGTTTTTATAGGCGTCGGCTTCTGTGTCGGCATATGGTCGTTACGCTGCTTTAATCCCGACGTATCGGTGCTGAGTTGGTTTTTATATGCGTCGGCGTATGGTTACTTCTTTAGAATTGTGCAAAAAAAGAAAACCAAACGGACGATTTATTAATTAGCTGTAAAATGGCGTTATTGTTAGTTCATTTAATTTTTCGTTTCGAAATTCCACGCGTACGAAGTCGCGGGCACTGCTAGTTTCAAATAAAACTTTATCGAGTTTTGATGATAGAATATGCTAAATCAACTAAAAATCATATCATACTTTAGTTAGTAATGATTTTATAGGAAAAACTAAAGATAGATATTAAAATTGTAGCTCTAGGTAGAAGCATTATCCACGAAGAAAACAGTGGAATACGTTTGTGTAGAGAACGGCCCACTATTTGGGAGACCGAGACCCCTCTTAACATTCCACGAAACTACCCATTGTGAAACATAGGTTCAATCTTAGAGTACCACACAAGCGTTATCTTCCTCGTATTTTAATAAAATTCAAATTAATAAAATTATCAAGGCAGTTGCCTAATTATACACAACGAATGTGTTTTAAGATTCGCCAGGTACCCATACTTAGTAAAAGAGTAGTTGTTTTCTTAATGAGCTAATGCAGGCAGTAAACAGTTTTATGTGTTTCTTTATAGTTTGCTTGAATTAACTAAGCACTGTAACACATTATTAAAATTTTTAGTTCGTTAGTTAGGTACATTATGCGCCACGAATTTCACGTGTAATTATATGTTAATATATGTATACCACAATAAACATACACAACAAAAATATAATCTCGTAATTATGCTAAATCTTTAAACGGGTCCGCGTGCAATCAGGGCGTGAAGTTCAAATTTTCATTTGGCAGCGCACTTGGTGCGATTTGAAAGTGACCCTAAATCCGTCCTCTGTGCAGATAATACCTAATTTGCATATTAACAAGAAACTTTGCATTGGCAATACCGAAAAATTTCGAGTCGAGTGCGAACGGACAGGTGGGTATGGCCTAAAGCCGGAATATTTCTCAAATATAACGCGGACAGGGCGGGTCTCATCCTCTCATCACAGCGCTTTGTCGACTTTAGCTTATAACTATATTGCTGTTCATATCTCTCTCATTTCAAGCGGCTTAACTTTGATTGATTTTACAATTCTGATAATCTCTATTTACTTTCATATCCAAATGTACTAAGGTTTGTCATAGGGTCAATTTGATTAGCTTAGTGCTTGAGGGAAGATTTCTGTCATCATATCATTCTTCTGCCCTTATACCATTATTTGGGGTCAGTGCAACATTTCTTTTTCTACTAAAGTCTTCTGCCAGACGTCAAATTATGACAAAAATATGTAAGATAGTAAAATGTTAAAATAAAACCATTATTTCATTAAGGATACCTACTGGCATAGTCGCGACTTAAACTCTATGATAAGACGCTTCTAAAGAAGCCAAAGCAAGAACAAGACCTTTATTTGTATCATATTCATGCGAATAAATGATAAATGTGATTTAAAAACATTTTAACTGATAAAATGATGAAAATAATCATTTGAAAATCTGTATGTTTAGCATCCGACGCTTAAAACAATAGATATTGTTATACTCTTTAGATACTTATCAAAATGGTAAGTATTTTTTACCTACTTAATTTATTTACATCATGCCTATGCAATAACTCAATTTTACTTACAATTGGAGCATATGTATCACTAAAATTATAATCTTGATTAATTTAAAACATGTACATTCTTAATATTGTATGCATAGAACAAATTAATATAAAACAATGTTAAGAGGATACCAAAATAGCTTCGTGCATTTTTCTACGTACGAAGTTTTCATTGTTTCTTTAGATTGAATGGCTAGAGCTCTAATTTTTTTCAATATTATTTCAATATTATTATATAATTTTTTTCAATATTATTATATGATCTAGGATCGTATAAACTCAGAAACGCGATTGAAAAAGTTTTCTCGATAGGAAATCTTAGCGAAAAAACCTCTCTAATTTTTTATTTTTTTCATCGCGTATTAACTAATGAAATAACTTTAAAAACATAAGTAACTATTATATATAGAAACACGTAAATCAGAATTAAAATATATTTAGTAGATTTTGAGTAAAGTTCATTTTCTATACCTACTAGCTGTGTTAACATGTACATGTCGACGATAATATTGATGTAGGCTCTTAAAATAAAATCAAGGTAATGAATAACACATGAGATAGCTGTATGAATACGAAATTTGACATATTTAAATATTAGCAGGTCATGTATCATTAGAAATTTAATATGTCACCAACTCATTTCTTAACATTGCATATAATTATTTAAAAATAAAGTTAACAGACTTCATGTGCCTTTGAAATTTGAGAGTTTTCCTCGATTTCTCATAACTATCAGATCCTGACCTGGTACCAATGGAACCAAACGTGAACCACCAGTATTCAAATAAAAAAAAGAATCATTAAAATCGCTTCGCCCAGTTAAAAGTTATAAAGTAACTAACATTAAAAAAATATACAGACGAATTGAGAACTTCCTCGTTATTTTGAAGTCTGTTAAAAACCATTATTAAAAATCTAATCCGATCTTTCAGCAAATTACTGACTCAATACTTAACCTCTACTAATGTAATTGGTCTCTGATATCCTAGATCAAATTAACGCCCGTTACGGAGTAGTTCCTTAACACATTGTAGGTTAAGAAATTGAATGAATAGTTGAATATTCATAGTAACTTATTTATGCATATTCATTGTTATCCTAAAAGAAACGACCTCTGATAGCATTTTCTGGTGATATCTACCAATCATCATAGAGTACCAATCTCTAATATCAATTACAGCCCGCAAAATCAACATCATCAACATCATCCACAACATTCAAACTACCTTTTTGATGATATAAGAATAAAGCTAAATTTTAATCATTTTTACTTATTATAAAACAAAAACTAAAATTTTCGTCTGCTATGAGCCACTTTATTCAGAAACACGCTGTCTCCAGGTAACCACAATTTTTCAAATATTCTGCACTGAATTTATTATGAAGGAATACCCAGTTTTGTTTCCAGAGTTTTTTTTCTGTATGATAGACGGTAAGTTCGGAACTAAACTCCTTGTTAATACGCCTGGTTAGCGAGGCATAGAAGACAAAATACCTTCCTAAAATGGAGGAATTCATGCCCATTACTTGGTGACAAAACAACTTTTTTTCTAAGGATGTGTCACCCAAGGGTCGTACAAACTATAATATTAAAAAAGCCTAACATCACTTTAATCGATATTTCAAATTATACGGTTTCAGTTTTTCAACATCTAGATTAAATATAATTAGCATAATGTTAAAAAAACACATTAAAAACTTTCAATTAAGTGTTTAAAATAATATTACGAGCTGCCAGTGTTAGTGAGGTGTGATGGTAATTATGGGAACAAACAGGGATACTGAATAATAATTACTACCATACCATATTAGAAACGGCTCATTAGGTCTTTAAGCTGAGATGACAGCTCCATAAATAGTAGACGGGCGTTCTTCTAAAGTAAGTATATTATTATTTTATTTAGTTTTGTATTTTTAGAACTAAAAGAGAGATAGCTTTTATTGGAAAGGTGGTGTCATGACAAAACATCTGTTTCGTGTGAGCCTTAGGCGGCTATTCTAACTAAATCGTTTACCGCGTCCGCGACACCCCGTAAACGAGCTTAATGCGATCGCTGATGACAAATATAATCTTTACTCTAAAGCGAGTTGACTTGACACTGTTGTTATTCGAAGAAACGGAAAGATTTATTTTTACTCAAAGAGCTAAATATTCAGGTGAAAGATATCTGTGCGGGCGGCGTTGTTTGGTCGACTCGTTATATCTGTCGACGGATCCGCATCTTCTGTGTAATCGCGCCAATGATACTGAAAAATCTGCCCGGATTTCGTTACTTTGATATTCACTCTCAAAGAAAGAATAACAGTTCATTAATATCATAGCGTAAAGATGGTTGTTGACGCGGGTCACATCAACTTTGATTTATTCAAAGTACTCTCTCTCCAGCCTATTTAACGTCCCACTGTTGGGCACGGGCCTCCTCCACTTTGGGAGGGATTATGGTCTACTGTGCCGCGCTGACCAGGCGTGTTGGCACAGGGTTTATTTTCGAGTTTTCCGTCTCTCACAGAGGATGTTAACCGTGTACAATATGCCTTAGCAGCCTTTTACTGCACCCTAGGAAAGAAAAGGGGTGGTGACACTTGTATTCTTAGTCCGTCACCACACGGACAAATTCAAAGTACTACTTATACATATTTGTTTTTGTTTGTTAGCTTTAATGAAGTAAAGTATAAAGCCGCTGAGAAGCAAAATACGCTCTAGTTATGAACAGATAATAACATGACCTCCTACCGTGAAGTTAGCTGTATTTCATGCTCGTTAACAGCTGCTGTAAAGCAATTAATATGACGACGTTCACTCATTTAGTTGTACATATAAAGAAATCTCTATTTTTATTATAACGATCTTGCTTACATTACTTCCTTATTATCACGTTTTAGACATTATATTTAATATACAGCGCTAATTATGAACGAGTTCTTTATTACACAAAGTGAAGGCTCATTCAGAAAATATCTTTGAGGAGGTTAATCGCCATTGTTATATTTTTATTTCACATTTAGGGTTCTGTAAACGGGTTCGCGTGAATCACACCTACTTTTGAATTAACGACTTGAACTATAGTAAATGTTGAACTTGTAACTAACTATATACATAACATTAAATTTATAATTGTAAACTGTCGTAAAATATGTATGTTATTTTTATAGTTTTACTAGCTGACCCGGCAAACGTTGTTTTGCCATACTAAAAAAAAATGTTTGAAAAATAGATGTTGGCCGATTCTCAGACCTACTGAATATGTATGCAAAATTTGAGAAGAATCGGTCTAGCCGTTTCGGAGGAGTACGGTAACTAACACTGTGACACGTGAATTTTATATATTAGATGATGTTGAGATTCCTAATTTATTTTTTGTCAATTTTGTTAATAATTGGTTAGTTGTTAATTTCCGTTTATAGAGTTAACATTTACGCACAGAAGTTTATTTTTTACATAATAAAACATTACTGTTTGATCAACATTTTTATTCTTTTTTTTTTTCTTTATATAGTATCAATAGTATCATTTGTTTTTATATAAGTAATTATAGCCACGAGTTATATAAATGTTGCCATTTATTTCAAATCTCTAATCACACAATAGCAAAAAAATAATAATATCACATTTTATTTTCAAAATGCCTGTTTTATACTTAATGAGGTCATCATTACTTTACTTTTGAAATTAATTCATTCATTTTTTAATACATAAAAATATTATTATAGTCATTATAAAGTCAAGGTATAACAAGAAACATGTAGAACATGTCTAACAATGTAAAATGTTATGTCAAATTATATATTCACAAGTTAAAAAAAAACAAAGTGTAATAAAAAAGTTTTATTATAAGTCATAAATGATAGAATGCGCCTCATGTGATAATGGTTATCAGTAAAACGAGAGAATTATACAACACTACGTCTTAGGTCGTTAGTTAGATAAAACATTATAATGATGTTGTTCTAGGACATATGACATACCTACGATATATCAAAAACATTATTTACATTACAATAGCTTAATTATTGATTTTGACGTCAAATAATTTAAGCCAATTTAAAATCTGTTAACTATTAAGATAACATACAATAAACTTTTAAAAAAGGAACTATATGGAAAGAAAACTTTTTTCTTCTGGGACTACTACTTTAGATATAGATAATTTATTCCAATGCTTAGGTACTTGACAAATGGCTGGAATTAAAATAAAAAAAGAAAACAGTTTAAAGCAAACTTTTTAGTCATTGAAAAATTAAAAAGACGAATCAATTCAGTCAAAACTGAATGGCATTGCATTATTTCGTCACAGAGTTCATAATGTAATGCTCCTTGTTCTTTTTTGAGTCTTCTGAATGCAACAATATCACGTAGTCTAAATGTATATGTCGTAGGAGACTTGATTAAAATAGTTTATTTAAATAAGGATTTTTAGTTTTAACTTAGCTTCCAAGATTATGAAGTAAGTCCTCAAATTGTGTCAATAATAATAAATCAATAAATATTCATGGACATTCACACAACGTCCTCTGGTCCCAAGCTAAGCTTATAATGCTTGTGTTATGGGTACCAGAATACGGATATAATACATATACTACTTTTTTTTGTAAATACATACTTATAATACATAGTAAACACCCAGACGCAGAACAAACATTTGTATGACATTTATGAATATCACACAAATGATTGTCCCAAGCGGGAATCGAACCCGCGACCTTGTGAACGGCAGTCCAGTACATGAACTACGCCACGAAGCCCGTCAATGGTGAGTAAGTTATTGATTTTGTATAGCTAGTTGGTGAGTTTGAACGGTGACCCGTTGAATATTCATAAAATGATCCTTCCGAACCAGTTACACGTGTCGTAACCCACGGAACAATCTCATTGTAGTTGATAGAATGTTGTATTTAAGAGGGTACCAAAATAGCTTCGTGCATTTTTCTACGTACGAAGTTTTCATTGTTTCTTTAGATTGAATGGCTAGAGCTCTAATTTTTAAGTATATGTTTTTTCAATATATGATCTAGGATCGCATAAACTCAGAAACGCGATTGAAAAAAGTTTTCTCGATAGAAAATCTTAGCGAAACAACCTCTAAATTTTTTTATTTTTTTCATTTGTCGGTCTATTATCGCGTATTAACTAATGAAATAACTTTAAAAACATAAGTAACTATTATATATAGAAACACGTAAATCAGAATTAAAATATATTTAGTAGATTTTGAGTAAATAGGAAAAGTATCCCTAATTCTTCATTTTCTGTGCCTACTGGCTGTGTTGATATGTACGTGTCGGCGATGATAAACGATAATATTGATGTAGGCCCTTAACGTAGTTAGTTTGACCAGTATTACAAGGTCTTTAGATTGATGACTGCTCTGGCTGTAATTATAGGTGATTTCGATGATGATGTTTCTCCGATATTTGTTTCTATATTTAAATTCCAAAATTAAAATTTATAATAATTGCAGAAATTCTTTTATTACTCTTTTATTTTATTCAAATACGGTCTGCTGTAGAAGAGGAAGTTGACCACTATTGCAAAAAATTACCAACAAAGACTAAAAACATAATAATAATACTCTCGACGAGTCTCTTTTACTTGCACTTACAGCTTTCGAATGGCTGAAAAGGTGGAATAACCACCAACTCATCCTATTAACTAGAGGAAATGAAAAACATGTTACACAAATATTATTACAACATTAAAATGATATTCTAAAATCCAAACCATGAAATGAAATCATCTAATAAAGTCGATTACAGAACAAGTATGAAAAAAAACCGATAAACATACGTAAAATAAGCATAGAAAAAGAAAAAAACACGTACGGAATCACATAAACATGAAATTACCTATTACTTGACCACAGTGGTAACTAATTTAATTATCATAAATTGTTCTGCTAGACAAACGCATTTAGACATGAATTTTTTTGTCTCAAGTAAATGACGTGTGAACAGCTTGTTAAATTTTATTTGCTATACAAAAATCTTGGTCTGGTTAGTACCGATTTTCTCTGCGGAAGAACTAATGTCATTGTCCTCCTAAACCAATACAGTTATTTTTCATGTGCTAACCAGAACATTCGTATGAATTGTATTAAATTTTTTTTTAGAATAAGATCATTATCACATTGTAACTTAATATTTAGAGAACAGTGTATTTTTAAAGTCTGATTCGCACGCCGTGTTCACTTAAACAAGTGTTCATAGTGATCGACTTTGAATAAATCACATTATGTTAAACATTATTTGTAAATTACAAACTGAATACAGTATGTATTTGATTATATTATACTAATATATACAGAATATAAAGCTAGGTAACTCGGAATATGTTCTTTAGGTATTATTAGCAAGGATTCTTAGAAAAGACGTTTGCGGACAGACAGGCGGTAAAATATGCATATCTCAAGGACGTAATAAATATAGACAAATATTTATTTATAAAGTATTTACAACACTGATGTGCATCTACTAGTATCTGTCTATCTATTTATCTATTTAAAGAAATAGGCTGACGTATTAATGCACTATGAATCTAATCGAAACTAGGAATTTATAAGTTTCCTTACTAGTTTTATTTACACTGTAGGGGAGTGCTAGGAAGTGTAAAAGAGGAATGGAAGTTTATGTGAAAATAATATGTAATTTGAGCATACAGTTAAATAATTGGTCAAGTGCGAGTCGGACTCGCGCACGAAGGGTTCCGTACCATTATCTATGCAACATAAGGCAACGTTATTAGTATCGAGCAAGAAACGGTAAAAAAATCATGTTTGTTGTATGGGAGCCCCCCTTAAATATTTATTTTATTTTATTTTTAGTATTTGTTGTTATAGCGGCAATAGAAATACATCATCTGTGAAAATTTCAACTGTCTAGCTATCACCGTTCTTGAGATACTGGGTACGGAACCCTAAAAATCATGTTTGTTGTATGGGAGCCCCCCTTAAATATTTATTTTATTTTATTTTTAGTATTTGTTGTTATAGCGGCAATAGAAATACATCATCTGTGAAAATTTCAACTCTCTAGCTATCACCGTTCTTGAGATACAGCCTGGTGACAGACGGACGGACGGACGGACGGACGGACGGACAGCGAAGTCTCAGTAATAGGGTCCCGTTTTTACCCTTTGGGTACGGAACCCTAAAAATGGTGTGTAGCATCGCACAAAATTATGACGTTATAGATCATTTAAAATTAAGTATAACATATTTGATTCTCAGTTCTTTTCCAATTTAACGCCCAACATATTGCTTAAATGGGGTTCTATATTTTAACCTAAACAATTACAATTACCTATATTACAATTCCAATATAAACATTTCCTTGAAACTTCTTTGGCAGTACGACAATAAAGAATAAATAAGGCCATTAAATAAATTAAAAAATATTATCTAAGATCTATTTGAATTTGGAACTGGTCATTACCATAATATTCATAATATTTACTTACTCATGATTTACTCATTTGAGCGCCAAATTCCTTGTCAAATATTCAAATATTAAAAATAAGTGAGGTTATATTAAACACAATCGATTTAAAATTCATCAATTTTAGTGACTATATTATCAACAATTTTGAACATGTTATGTCATTATTAATTTATTAATTTTTGCATTTGACATGCTATGCTTTTTACTTAATAAATCAAATTATGGTGGAAAAAGTGAAAAATGCCGCAAGTGCACTAAAAGTGCGCCACACAATGTTATGTCATATTTTATTGTCTTGTACAATAAGAAAAAGCTTCATTATTTTATGATACACTAGCTTATGCCCACGTTTTGCCTCGCTACGTGGATTTTGGCAGAATTATATAGCCTATATGTTGTTCTGATTTATAAGCTATACGACTAACGACTATATAGTTTCATTAAGATCTTAAGATAAAGTCAAGTCGGTCTAAGTATTATGTAAATAGTACATATATCCTTATCAGGTACCCATAACACAAGCATAGACGCATTGACGAGCCTCGTGGTTGAGTGGTTTATATAACGGACTGCCGATAAAGAGGTCGCGGGTTCGATTTCCGCTCGGGACAATCATTTGTGTGATTTTTCTAATTGTCATACAAATGTTTGTAGGTGCTGCGTCTGGGTCATAAGTATGTATGTATTTACAAAAGAAAAGTAGTATAATTACATAATTATACTACTTTTCTTTCGGGTAGAATACATATTCTACCCGTATTCTGTATCTGGTACCCATAACACAAGCATATAAGCTTAGCTTGGGACCAGATGACATTGTGTGAAATGTCCATGAATATTTATTTATTTATTTATAGAAATATGGTTTAACTTTGTACTAGAAGACGTTGTGTGAAGTGAAGTGTCCATAATTATTTATTTATTTTTATTTTATTTTACCTATTCCATATCTTTTTGTTAAAAGTGCAACAAGACATACTAATTCATTAATCCACACATTCTTACAAACTTTCTCGTTTGTAGTAAGGATATTGTAAAGCGTTAAGCTATCACTTGTTCCTTCGTACGCATACTAAATCTTGTAATTATTAGACTTACAATGGGGTAATTAAATGTACAGCGTTGCGTTAAATCCTATCTCAGTCGAAAGTGACTCCTTATGCGTATGAACCAGTATCAAACGCTTTTGACGACAAGCTTAATGTATTCTGCCATAGCTTAAACAATACGAGCTTTATTAAAATGCGTATTAAAACATATCTTGGAACGAAACAAAGGTCGTTCACACCGGTTCGGTTCCTACAAAACGTGGTGTGCGACCGTGACCGTTTGCGTTCCCTCAACCATTTTTAAATATTTTCGTGTACAAACAAAAGTATTTCGGACTATAAACATAACATGTCCCGTCCAACTTTATACAACTTTTAATCACTACACCGTAATGTTTTGAAACATTCATTTAACTTAAGCATTATTTTCTAAACAACTGGCAACACAAAAACTAACGTTGCAGTACTTACATTACTTAGTATAGGTAGTAAGTAACTTTAAGTTTCACGCCACCACATTAGCCGCCTAACGGCTTTTCATATTAAAAAATGTCTCCGGTAGTTAAGAATACACTGTACCATTTATTTACAAGAGTGAATCCATCTTAGAAAAACTAGCGTTCAAAATTATTAATGGTTTGTTTGAATGGTGCGTCACCCGGTTCATTGTTGGCGTACACATCGTCCGGATGCGCTCGTTGACACTAATTATTCCCATAGTGCTTGGAATGATAGATTGCTCTGGACAAATCACTTCTAACCTCACTCCTAAAAAGTAATAAAAAAGCCGTATGATTAGTTTTTTTAAGTTGAAGCTCAGTGATTGTCAAAGAACGTGGGCAGAGTTGTACCGTTTGTCTAAAAAGGTAATATGTTACTGTAAAAAGTCAAAATGTCCGCGATGTTATCTAACGTAGACTTCTGTCAGATTGGAAACTATAATCCCATTTAAAATTATACACGTCAAACACAGCTACTTATAATGATATTTTAAACTCCATGACTTATCTCTTGTTTATTGTTACCTTGTAATAGTTAAATTATAAGAATTATATTGAATAAGTGAAATGAGAGTGCCTTTATCTAGCAGTTGACGGAGAAAGGCTGATGGACGGAAGAATATATTAAATATCTGTACACTTTTCCTCCTTTAAAGTAGTTAGGCTACTAATTATGCAATTATGATCTTAAATGTCTGCTAATTATTTATAATTACACCGCACTTCATGTATAAACAAGGATGTAGGCGGCTTTCAAATTTATTTTTCCTTTACGTCACGCATACATTTTACATTAATTTCTTAGGTTTTTAGCATCTAAAGATAAAATTATTCATGAATAACTTTGTAATCTGTTTATGCTTAAATTTAATTAAAATTCGAATACACGCCCTGACTATAGTTTTTCAATCTTTAACATATCATGCAGCGAGACATGTTTAGTATTACAAATAACATGTAAATATTGCTTATGTAGATATAATAGTGTCTAACTTGTGCGACGTATTTATTCAAATAAAACCACTTTTTAAAGATTCAGATACATATTTCTTGTTTTAAATCTAGACGTTTCTCTAGAGTAGGTACCTATACCTATAGTTATAATTCCTATGTTACCTATATGGTTACATTGACCCAATCATCGCCGTCCATGTTTGACATATGCCTCTCAGGCGATAATGTTAGTCATATAAACTAATTATTACCACTTGTCATATTCTAATGACGATGTAAACAAAATGCTATTCGATATAAAGTCCTACATACATTAGCATAGATTTCGTGAACGATACTTTAAAGTCGACCTATCAACCTCAAAGTAAAAGAACAAAGTAACAAAGATAACATAACAAATCGCTTCGGTAACTGCGATACTACCTAACTGAAACGATAGCGTCGAACGAGGCGGAGGCCAATCTACATCCGATGAAATATTATCTCTTATGTGACTTACGAGTACCGGTCTCTCGACCAAGCATAATGACATTTTAGTATTACAACATTTTATCTACACGAGACGAAAAGCTCCGAGGTAAGTTAAACGCCAACTGGTATATTGTTTCAGAAAGTTGACAGTCAATGTAATTTGTTAATGTCAAGCGGCGTTTGCGGGCGGCAACACAGACGTATCTATGCTAGCACAGAACCGATCTCTCCTGACCTAAAAATACGCGGCCACACCGTGCCGGCTCTAGCCTATCTGTCGTACTTATTTAAATAATGAGATTTATCAATTTTGTGTGGAACGCATAAAATCATTATCTGGCATCATGCTATTAGAATTATCTAGCACTGCTACTGAATAATGGCGAGATATAATAATTCACATAGTCTTAATATCCGTTATGAATGTGGTTCGGATTAGTTTGAACGTAATAATGACTTGTTTTTTATTCATTGATGTCAATATGTCTAGATGATAAACAAAACTTACTCATTTAGTCAATATGTTTGTTGGGTGTTTAAGGAGGAATACTGAAAAGTTACCGAAAGGGATCCTGTAAGCCATTGCGTAATATTTTATTGGTTTCTACAGTTTATCTCTATGTCTTCAGTCCATTGACGTATCACTGTTGGGCACGGGACTCTTCCACTTTGGTAGCGATTTTGGTCTACTATGCCACGCTGATTAGGCGTATTGGCATAAGGTTTACCATTTCTGTAACAAAAAGTGTAGTTGACGTTACCGAATTGTGTTTTTGACATTGGTTCAACAACTAAACTTAACTTAACTAAAAAATGAAAACAACTACGGTGTATTTTGATTGATTTGCTATTTCACTGTACATATTTATATTAATTAAAATCGTTAGTCTATAATGCACAGTATTTACAATAAGAGAGTTTAGTTAACGTTGCCAGATTGTGTTATTGACAGCATACATTTTAATTTTTTAGTTAACTTAAGTTTAGTTTTGCAAGTAGAATTGGCACCATTATCAATTTTCATTTTTAAGTTTAGTTTAGTTGTCCACATAGAAATCATACCAATGTTTCAAATAAATACACGAATATCAATAATTTAACAGCTGAAGCATTTCATGTGTCCAGTGTAAACACCATTAATGAAGGCAAAAGTATTCAAATACCTTTGACTCGCTGTTCACTATGAACGACTTTAAGGATAATTAAAACAGGCTGCTTTAAGTGCATGACTCTGTAATCCTCTGTGATGCAAACTAACCATTAAGATGGGAATAAATACATAAGCAATACTGGTCAAGGTTTTGGACTTGGAAATAATATTAGTTTCTCTCTCCAACCCATGTACGTCCCACTATTGGGTACGGGCCTGCTCCACTTTGGGAGGGATTATATTCTACTGTGCCGCACTGACTAAGTATGTTGGCACAGGGTTTATTTTCGAGTATTCAATCTTGTGTACAATATTCCTTAGCTTGCTCTTATAGCACCCTGGGACAGGGGTGGTGACACTTGTATTCTTAATCTGTCACCACAGAGGCAACTTAATTAAAGTTATTGAAATCTCTCAATTTAGTAATAATTGAAACTGATGAAACTTAAGATTTAAGTTGAAAACATATTAATGTTTTCAACTTAAATCTTAAGTTTCATCATTAAAAAATGTTTTGTAAAAAATGTTTTGTAGCTTAATGTGATATTTAAATTATTAAATTTAAATATCACATTAAGCTACAAAACATTTTTTTTATAAATTCAATAATATTTCACGCAACATCCTATAGTCCCCAGTATACACATATTTATAATACATAGGATACACCCACGACGCACAAACACTATTAAATATAGCACATTTGATTGTACCGTGCAGGAATCAAACCCACGATCACAGGAACGGGCAGTATGTTACAGCAACCACTAGACCACGAAGCTAGTCATTCAATTTGCTTAGATCAAAAACTAAAAATCCCTCGATGAAAAGCCTAGATATATTTTGAAATCATTGCGTTGTCTTTAGTCCGTTTCACAGATTAATTATACAAAGATAGATATAAAGGACGCTAGTAAAAGCGTGTCAATAAAGAAAGACGATGACCAAATGCCTGAATGTAAATATTGCATTGGTATTAAATTTAAAGTTACGTTGATTTTACAAAATATCCTTTAGTTAAAATTAAGCTATATTTCTTTCAAAGCCGTTTAGCCATTTTGTAAGATAATTTTGATAAACACTATTATTAAATTCTTCTAACATTATAAAACTCATGTTTGTTTCAAAGTTGGTATCATGATATGCTTGGTTACAGATAGCTGGATATGCAAATAAACACATGAACATAGAATAAATAAGGCTCTTTATTACGAAATCACTGACAACACTTCAATTTTATTAACATGTAGATGTATAGATAAATTTAATATTAAAACAGCCTGCAGAATAATTAGAATATCGTATAAAGTTTAATGGTTTTTTTGGCCATCACAGAATATGTTAAAAAATATATTTTAATATCTAAGGCACATGACGAAATTGACCCGCCGCGGCTAATGTGGCTGTCGGCCACGGCAACGCGACAGGGGGACCTAGAGCTCCCCCCGTCGGGTCGGGCCCCGGTTAACGGGGCCACCCCTCGCTGTGTTATGGTAAAGCTCAAGGCACCATCAAGGCCCAGCAGGGTAGAAGGCAGAGAGATAAAAAAAAACATGACGAAGAGACCTGCGCAACAAGTAATAAAATGGAACGTAGAAAAATGAAAATGGAACGTAGTGGGTAATGAAGGAGTTTTTATTTAATACAAGCTTGAAGTTTTCTTCATCATGCTTGTATACTAAGGTTTCTTTAAGATTCTACATGCACAGCTTAACTTATAACTATAAATTAAAATTGATAGTGTCAATAACACATTATATTATAGACTAAAAATTTTAATTATAGTTACCACGCCGAATGATGATCCCTAGTTAGGAGTAGAGTAGGAGACCCCCGTTTCAACTGACAGTTACTGTTGTATTAGTTATGCGAAACAATTTCGATAAAATACTGTTTTTTAGGCAAATGTCATGTCATTCAGCCAGGTCATTCAACATAATAAGCAATATTTATTTATTTTGAAAAAAAGACTACGCGCATTGATGGACATAAAACACTAGATAAAAAAGTAACAGCCTTATTATATTTTATTTTACTATACTTTAATTTTTATAAAAATTGCATAATTTAAAGAATTTTTCCAACAAATTATCGATATTTTGTTTATCGATGTGTCCTTTCTTAGTCAATAACAGCTTGACGACGTAACTTTTGCAGCACGTACCATGTACATTTGCATTGAGTTTTTTTCTATTATTTCCGAACACTACGTAATAATTTCTTAATATTCATTTTTATAATTTACAATTGTACACAATTATGATTTTTTCGACTATTTAATGGACCTCTAAAGGATTTGATGTGATAGGACGTCAGTACAATGTTAAGCGCTAACGAACTGTCATAGGGATCATCATTCGGCGTGCGGAGTATAATAAAAATATGCACAACAGAATAGCCAATTAATCGAAATACACCGTAGTTGTTTTTATATTTTAGTTAAGTTATGTTTTGTTATGCACGTAGAATAGCTACCTGGTATTGAAATGATCTAAATGTTCTTAAAGTGCAATTTCACGATACGCTTTCAGTATACAATATATAAAAACTTTCTTACATTTTGATTTAAAAAACTACAGTTAAGATGGGAGGAGGCAATACAATCAAGTTCCACATACGGGAAGAGAAGATTTGTCTTGTTAGAGAGAAAAGACACTGCGCGGTTAGGTATAAGACAAGAAAGTATGTAGTAATGATGAAGGATGATGATGATGAAGGATGATGATGATGAGGTGGCGGATTTATTATTGCAGTTGTACACCAGATGTACGTTTAAGCGTGGTTTCTGCTTGGGACTGTATTGTGAAAATTATAAGATACTAATAATAACAAGATACTTAATTCTCTACATTCCTCAATACTTTAGTTTAAAATTACTGAAAATAAATAGGGATCTTCTCTCACCCTATAAATTTTATTTATATAATGACAGTTGCTTTGATATCCATGTGGTGAAGGGTTAAGAATACAAGTGTCACCAAGCCATTCCTTCCCCAAGGTGCTGTAAGACCCAACTAAGGGATAATAAAAGGTTAAGCTCAACTGTTAAGATCAACGATTAAGATCAACTGTTAGAGATGAAAGAATTAAAACTAAACCCTATGCCCACACACCTGGTCACCAGGGCATGGGAGACCAAAAGCCCTCTCAATGTGGAGGAGGCCTGTGCCCAGCGGTGGGGCGATAAAGGGCTGGAGAGTGCTACTTTTAATATAAATTGGAAATATTGGTATTCAAAATCTACGAGACTTTTTTAAATTACGGAACCTATGACGAGAAATAAAAATAGATATTATAGTCGATTTTGCTAAACGCATAACCATTCATAGGCCGGGAGTCCCTCACGAAGTCCGATGGTTGCCCCCGCAACCAGAAAGGCAAAGTGCGTAATGCATTCCCCTCGTAAAAAAAGACGCATAACCATTTGCATCGTAATAATTATAATATACCCACTCTTTTCCGGTTTAATAAGCTAATATTACATAAGCGTTTAGTTGAATTAACTATCTAAGACAAAATAAAATAAAATTAACTGACCGCACTTACAATAATGTTTTTCTTAACTCGTATGCCTATATGCTCTTGTTGATAACTTTATTCATCATAACTTTGTTTTGGACATACGTACTAAAATAACGACTTTGTTTTATTAACCGACTTCAAAAAAAAGAGGAGGTTCTCAATTCGTCTGTATTTTTTTTTAATATTATAGTAATTATACAAGCCTTGTCCAACAGGAAAATATTAATAGGCTGACAAAAAGAAGCTGAATATACACAACATACACGTATATTATTGCCAGATTATTTTTTAGAACATTCTAGGAGTAAATTTGCCACCTAAAAGTAAAAATATCATATTAAATCATGATACCCACAGAAAAAAACAATGAAAGTGTGCGCGAGCTGAAAGGGATACGCTGGGCAGATAATATCTATTATGAGACACGGATACAGGTAAATGAAATGGTATACTAAGTAGCCAATCTGATTAAATTTAGTAGACTAAATGACCACCCATGAAAAACCAACAGTACCAATTATGTTGTGTCAAATACTTAATCTAACTTAACTAAAATGAAAACAACTATAGCATATTTCGAGGCCACTACTTTATACATTTTATATTGATTAAAACCTTTATTTTATTTTTACATATTTATCTATACTGATATTATAAAGCTGAAGAGTTTGTTTGTTTATTTAAACGTGCTTATCTCAGAAAACGGCTGCACACTGGTCCGATTAAAAATTTCTTTCAGTGTTAGATAGTACATCTGTCGAGGAAGGTTTTAGGCTATATAACATTACGCTGCGACCCATAGGAGCGAAGCATTAGTGAAAAATGTTGTAGTAACGTGAAAATTGTCTAACTTCTACGCGTACAAATCCGCGGGCAAAAGCTGGTTAATAATAAAGTCTAAAAATATTTACGAACTGTGTTATTGACACTATCAATATTCATGTTTTAGTAGTATATTTTTTTAAGCTATTGCATAGCTTCTATCGCGGGCCTTGAGCGTGGAGAACGAATCCAGAAATTTCGTAACGAAAAATAACCTAATAC
Source organism: Orgyia antiqua (assembly GCA_916999025.1). Taxonomy (NCBI): domain Eukaryota; kingdom Metazoa; phylum Arthropoda; class Insecta; order Lepidoptera; family Erebidae; genus Orgyia; species Orgyia antiqua. The sequence continues at coordinate 13,097,513 of OU779863.1, read as the reverse complement.
TCCGACGGACGGACCGACGGACGGACGGACCGACGGCCGGACCGACGGACAGACGGATTGACCGACGGACGGACGGACCGACGGACGGAAGGACGGACAGACAGACAAATAAAATAATTAAAAAATTATAATTGCATAAGTTGATAAAAATGCTATGCAATAGCTTTACCGCGTCAGTCACCGAGTGCCACATGTATTTTTTATACTACTAAGTTGGCGAACAAGCGTACGGGCCACCTGATGGGAAGCGGTTACCGTAACCTATAAACGTCTGCAACAGGTATCACTCGCGCGTCGCCGACCCTGTAGAAATCTTTTGACACCTTTAGTAGTTGTGCAAGTAGAATTGGTACTATTGTCATAATAAAGCTCTACATAATAATCGCAATATGAGTTATATTTGTTATCCGTTGCTTAGACAAGGAGTGGCCAACAAGTCGATCGTGCGACCAATTTTGGTCGATCTCTCGCAAGTTCCATGAGGGGACGCATTCAATGCCAAATGTTTCTAGTACTTGATACAGGAATGAACATGTAAGCAGCTTATGCAGCTGCTGCTTTGAGTAGGCAGACGTTCAGCATGACGACATTTAGTAGTTTTCTATTATTTTAGTAGATTTTGAGCATCGATTCAAAATTTCTAGTAGGCCAAAATATTTTATGTTGGTACAATCTAGTATTTAAAAGGGTGGCTTCGGTAGAGTTCAGTATTTTTTAAAGGCAAATAAAATTTCGTCCCCCTTCTTACCTAAGAAATAGGTCGAATTCGGTTAATTTTTTTTTAATTTTTTTATTTATTTATGATTTTAAATTAAAAAGTAGATCTTATGTGCACAAAAGTTGGCCACACCTGGCTTAGGCGATCTACAAAACCCACTTTTTTTTTTTTTTTTTTTTTACACAGCGTCCTCTGGTCCCAAGCTAAGCTTATATGCTTGTGTTATGGGTACCAGAATACGGATAGAATACATATACTGATTCTAATATACATTACACTGATTCTAATAAAATTTATAACAGTATTAAAGTAAATTAAATCTATTGTACTACAATAATTAAGATTCATCTAACAAAAGATATATGCTATATAAATTGAATATATATACATACATGTAATAAAAAATAAATTCACGGAATTTAACGAGCCTAAACTTGTAAACTGACTTTAAAACTACCGGATGCGCACTTAATCGCGTGTACTCACAAACAACCCATAAAATATTAAGCAAAACCAACTTGTAAATTAATTTAAAGTGGCGTTAATTACTTATACCTATTATAAAATACACGAGTTGTCATTGTGATATCAAATAGGGTTCTCATATCGAGATTGATTCGTTAAAAAAGATTATCCTGATCATCCACTAGGCCCTAATCCTCGAGGGGCCTAACCCTGAAAACCCTGTATCGCGACTGCTCTCGTTTTCGAATAAGTAAATTAACGTGGAATTGAATTAAGTTTCGTCCCGAGTTGAGATTATGGCGATTTAGTGAGATTATGTGAATGTGTTAAATGTCGCCGTTGGGTTGTAATGGAAGGGCGTGGGTCAGGCCCATTGTTTAATTATAGATAGTGCCTCAGTGTAAAAGCCACGAAGCGTGATCAGGTTTTACTACTCATAAGTATGTTTATATGTAAGAAGGTACAGTTTTATGACCCTATTGTTGACGGTGGTTTAACTTTATAATAAACATTATAATATCAGATCATTTAGTTTTGTTTAATTGCCATTTAGTGTAATTTTTGTTATGACATTTAAAGATTTTTTTACAGTAGTTAGTGAATATTTTTTATGGTAAATTTACGTAACTGCTTCCTATAACAGTTTAAAAAATTAATTTAGCGTTTATCACGTTTATTTTATGCATATGTAAAATAGAAAAATGCAGATTTCATATTTAAATGACCGTCATTCTCACATTATCAATTTAAATTATTATAATATTATTTTTATCTCTTAGATTCATTTAAACTAAGTATCACTTATGAGATTTTTAAATAACATTGTATAGGACTGCGTAAAATTTTACTGTTAATGGGCACTTTGAAACGGCATATTATTATTTTATATATTAATATATCTTTAATAATACCTACTTAAAGTTTTATGTGAAAACATACATGCATGCATAAATATACTATTACGTTCTCTATTTGGAAAGCCAAAAAAATTATTATAATAAACATTCTGACAAAAAAATAGGAACAACATTTTCTTACTTAACTTAGAAACTGAGGACACGTTTAATATAATATGTAGACGTTAAAAATTCCAAAATGTTTTTTTAATAATTGCATTCGTTGATTGCCAAATGTGCAAAATTTCAGATAAATTGGACAGTTAGAAGAGAGTGAAAATTACATAAAAAAATTACACAGTTGCATAAATTATTAAATACATACATTCAAACACAGTCAATAAAAGCGTGTTAGTAATAGTCATTGCCTTGGTAAAGCTTAAAGTTTAAAAACGCTCCTTTTTCTTTTTAACAAGACACAAGTCTTCGCGTATTTAGAGTCGGTAGCCCTGGTAAGCCCGCGTTAAGATCGACACCGATAATTGAAAAAAAAAACGTTACGACTGTTGAAGCTTAACGCCGATTAAAAACTGCGATGGATACCTAAGTTAAAAGAATTCAACCCCTGAATTGTTTCTCTTTGCGATTCTTTAACTTCGATTATACAGATAAGCATGTTCTGAACGAACTTTACTTTTTGATTGTACCTACTTATGTACTTTGGATTATTTCTTTTTACTTATGTCCTGTCTTATTAATTATTGATAACTATTTAATATGTAGGTACTATAGACTAAAGATTATAATTTTTTGTTTATAAGGAATAATTTATTTATCGATCAACACATGTATAAAATAATAGGTAGTCAATTACACCACTGCCTAACACCCTAAGTGTGATTATATCTTAGCGATCATTTACAGTTAGTACCACGCGCCATATTCTGTGCAGCGATATTATTATGCGCGCGATATCCTGTACAAGCGATATTGTTTTGAAACCGCTAAGGCGGCGGTAACCATCACTGCACTTAATAACACATTGAATGTTTGTACAATTCTCTCTCTCTCTCTCTCTCTCTCTCCAGCCCATTAACGTCCCACTGTTGGGCACGGGCCTCCTCCACTTTGGAAGGGATTATGGTCTACTGTGCCGCGCTGACCAGGCGTGTTGGCACAGGGTTTATTTTCGATATTTTCGGTTCCCACAGAGGATCTGTGTGCAATACCTTGTATCAGACTTTTACAGCACCCTTTGGAGGAGACGGGGAGCTGACACTTGTATTCTTAATCCATCATCACACGGGAAGATTTGTACAATTTTATTATTACTCTATAATAAATGCCAATAAATATATGTATAAGTACATTGGAAGCGATTTCCCTTCTGCGGACCACGACAATGAAGAGGAGGGGACCTTGTGTCATCTGCTTTCAACATAATTAAAATCACTTTAAATAATGCCACTAAGCACCCAACCCTGCCGAGGTTTTATTTTAAAAAGTGCTATTAGCATTAAATTTAGTTTTGCGGATGATTATGTCGCCCTCAGGCCGCCAAGAACATTAACTGCTCACAATTTTTGTGAATTATTGTTCCTACCGCACTCCCTCTCTTTATAACAACTAACCAAATTTTAACTCAGTGTTGGCTTGTAAGAAATTCGAATTGAATGGAGCACAATTCGTAAAGCTTAGCAAGGATTGCGTCATCACTTTTATTATTAAACAGACGGAGTTGTAATTTGAATTTTGGCTTTATTAAGCCAAAACAAATAAATAGACAGTTTATCTGAAAAAAATTGCGGCTGTTTATAAGTATTATACTTATGATATCAAATACAATTCTCATGTGAAAAAACTAAAGCTTTTTACCTATTCGCAACCAAAGTAAAAACAAATTGCCGTGTAAGTTGTTAAAGTGTAACCGCAATTGACATGAGCGTTTGAATTGTAGTTTATCTGATTGCAATTATCATCATAACATATTCGTCATATCATTCTGTCATAATAATTTTATTTTATTTATTAAAAACTGTTTGTAAGACAGAAGTCTCCTTAAATATTCCTTTTATTACGGTTTTATTTGTCATAGTGGAAACAGAAACACATCTTCTATGAAAATTTCAACTGTCTAGCTATCTATGGACCAGAGGATGTGAAAGTAAGAAAACGCGTGTGAATAGCCAATATATTATTTTTTAATTTATTTATTATTCTTTTATCAATGTTTATAAAATTTGAGTTTTAATAATAGACTCATAGAATGACTTAGGGTACAGAACCCTAAAAATTACTCGTCGTGGCTGCCGCTGCCTTCTTGGTTTTTACTCCATACAGTTACATAGAAAGAATATTTGGTAGAGATCTCAGTCTCTATGAGTCTCGACGCTGACGCTAAATGCGGTTATACCTTTAGTAGTATAGCTGTCGTAATGCAATTGGAGCCAGTGCATACAGATAGCTTACCCATATGATACCGCATTATCTACCGTGTGAATTTTGTTGGACAGTGTCTATGATATTTCTTGCTAACCTAGACAGTAATTAAATTCTTTTTTAACCGTCTTAAAAAAGGAGGAGGTTCGCAATTCGTCTGTATCGTTTTTTAAATATTTTTATAATAATAATAAATAATATTAATAAATGATTTACTTTCTCACAATGTAGACACAGTAACATAAAAAGGATTAAGCAAAAGAAGAACAAAATTTCACAAAAGGAATCAACATTGTGAGAGCTGGTGCCTATTATGGGTTTATTTAAAAGCCTGTATTACAGATCACCAGTGCCCACTCCGTAGTGTTATAGGATTGTACGATTACAATTGAGTTTGCAATCCCATTCGGGTGCAACATTTATGTTTGATAACTCATAACTTTTAACTGGGCGAAGCGATTTTTATGATTCTTTTTCTATCTCTACATGGATTTACTACTTACTAGCCAACTGAACTAATAGCTTCTCCGTGTGGTGACGGATTAAGAATACAAATGTCACCACCCCATCTCCTCATCCTCATAATACCTCCCAAAGTGGAGGAGGCCTGTGCCCAACAGTTGGACGTAAATGGGCTGGAGAGAGAAAGAGAGAGCCAACTGAAAACTTTTCGACTTTGGATACAGGCCAAGGTAGAAAGGATATTTGTGAGGTGTGTTGTCATAAGGTTTTTTTTTTCCTTCTCCACCCTGCCGGGCAATGGTGGTGCTTTAAATCTTACCTTAGTATTGAGTTTTCAGTCTTCGCAGTGGATGTTAACCAGTTATAGTGCTCCTACTATGTATGTATCTGTTTTTTTTTTGTATACCACTACGGTGGCAAACAAGCTTACGGCCTGCCTGATGGTAAGCAGTTACCGTAGCCTATGGACGCTTGCAACACCAGAGGTGTCTCTCGCGCGTCGCCGACCTGCAGAAATCTTTTAATCCCTTTTTTTAAAAGCCCCATGCTGTAGTCCAATGGAAAAACTTCGGCAGGTAGTTCATTCCACAACCTAATTGTACGTGGTATAAAATTTCTATTAAATCGTACGGTACGAGATGGTAATGGTTCCAAGGTGTGCGAATGAACTCGCTGCCGATGCCGAGAGGTGCGGTGATAAAAATTTGCCGTTGGCACCGTTGGCATCTTAACCTGTCATAAAACAAAGTCATTATTTTTTGTATGTATGTCCCTATGTGGGCTTATATCATCAAAATTACGCAACGGATTTTTAACTGATAGAGTGGCTCAAGAGGTTGGCTTTTTATAAAATTTATTAAGGTTTTGTTTCTAAATTTAAAGCGTACAATATTGTCGGCAACAGCTAGTTTGTAAAAGTCACAACATGGACCGACATTAAATTAAAATAATAACTTCTGAAAATGCTTTTAAAGTGTTGCGTATATGTAATTATTAGTTCATATACAATTCTATGGTTTGGGAAATTAAGAGGGCCGTTTCAATATAATTTATTATCATAAATAAATACATATCACCTCATTAACTGCAATTAATCGGACAGTTACCTACCGCTTTCAGTGCAACTTCACATAAGTTGAGATTTAACTAGACGTATATTATTTATTTTTTCTATTTTACTTTACTTTTAACTCTACATTCGATCAAAATATTCAAAAATTCTTTATATTTAGAATATTTTATATTAATATTATCATTTTAGAGAAATACATACCTACACAATTTTACAAGAGTTGACAATCAAAAGTATAATATACACACAGTGTCACCATCATTCTCCTGCCCTTATCTCATTATTTCGTCGGCGCAACATGTATTTTTCTTCCATAGTCTTCTATCAGCCGTCACACAGTTCATCCAACTTTTCAACTTAGGAAGACCTAAGCTTCCACCTCTTTCCTTCTACATTTATACACAGAACTCTCCTAACGACATTACTTTCCTGTCGTCTTATGACATGTTCATACCAGAACATCCGCTCATTCTTCAATTTTTCAATCACTGGCATCACTTTCAGACTTCCTCTATTATATTCATTCCATATTTTATCCATTAGCCTGACGACACACATCCATCTCAACATTCGCATCTCCACAATATACACACAGTGTGTAGTCGACATATTCCCTGATAACTCCTTATACAAGAGACGGATAACTATAAACTAAAACCAATACCATAAAAACAGGAAACCTTGTAAGAATGAAGGGTGTGTGGAAGAAATCAATGGTCTACTATGTTACGCGTAAGAACTCTCTCCCATTTGAGAGTAGACCCTTGTATAATTGTAAGACCTTCATTAAAAGCAATAAGAAAAACATCTGATGGTTACAAAGGTGGTTGTCAATGCTTTTAGATTTTGTTGTTGTAACTAACATATACGTGTGTTGTCAAATCAGTCATAATGACAATACAAGCTCATATCACTGGCGGGGTGTAATCTAACAGGCACGTAACGCAACACCGCGTAGTCCAGACCCCAGTGCGTGCCTCTAAATCCACCGAAGCCAATAAATCACACGTAGGCAAACATTACGAGGGCTTTCTATGTATACAGTTACGCATAGTGCCCCGCGCTTGTCGACTGTTTGTGCTCGGCTAGTCGTTACAAAAGCAGAGTGATTCACAAACACATAAAGTACCCGCTTCGGTAGATGCGTATCCATGTCAAATGAAACGACTGTTACATCAATGTATAACATCACTATGTCATTTAATTGATACTGTAGTATAAACCATGAATCATTATGTTTATATTACTTAAAAACTATTGTGGCTTGGTTATATCGGGACGCATTAGGAATACAAACATCATCAACTCACTTCTTTCCGTTGTTGCAGTCAAAGTCATTTTGACAATAAGATATAAACAGAATAAATAGAATAACAAATATGACAATTTCTAAACCAAAAACGTCTGGTTACGAATCTAAGTACTTAATACGTAGAGCAATCTACTCCTGGAATTAGATCTCTCTCAATTTCCACAGTCGTCGTCCTTCTTCCACATCATTTTTAAGGACGTGCATTCACTTAGCAGCTAGTCGTGCTGCCATACGTTTACCATATTACTGTATACTTATTTGCTCCACCGCATTAGCAAGCTGTTCGAAGACAGAAATGGGCAGCTCGCTGGCGTTTCAACGACCTAGCTCTACTAGTCATAGCAAAGAGCCTTCCATTCAGTAGGATAATCAACCCATCATTAGATTTAATAACCTAAATAGCAATACCACATTATTCATACTTACCTATCACCACTAACATGTCAAGGTAGTCATTATCTTTAAAGGCAAAGAAAAATATATATTATGATAAGAACTTGGTCGGTTCTCAATTCGGAAATGTACACACAAAATTTTAATTGGTCATTAACCCACTGCACACTGTTATAGATAACGATAATATATGTAAATATCAGTTTTATTAATAACCCAGGGTAGATTTCATTCAAGTTTTACTAATCTAATAGTCAATGGGAATTTTAATTAAAGGTATCCAAAAAATGCATTTGAAGTAATTTATTAATTTTGCGTTGGGCGGCCCCCCACAAGGTGGAGCGACGATATCGTCAAAGTCGCGGGGAGACATTGGATGCAGGCGGCACAGGACCGCACGTTGTGGCGTTCTATGGGGGAGGCCTATGTCCAACAGTGGACGGAGAGAGGCTGATGGATGGATGGATGGATTAATTTTGCAATGGACATGCTATGCTTTTACTTAATAAATTAAATTATGGTGGAAATAGTGATTACGTGAAAGTCCCGCTTGCGGTAATCACTTTTTCCACCATAATTTAATTTGGTGGTACAATGTCACATGCTTAGACATATAAACTTTAACCAAATTGTGCTGTATAGACCTGCAACCTCACCGCAAGCGAAACAGGCTGCTACTCAGCATTATGTTATGAGATCTAAATGACCTCACAACGTCGATTTTCACTAGCAGCCTTGGAGACGTTACAACAAACATTTTCATTGAAATAATTGTGATCTATATTTCAAACTACGTTTTTAATACACCTCTTAAAAGAGTATGCAATTTCGTGTAGATAAATACATAGAGGTACCATTACTAAGTGCAAAATAAAATTTTACTAAAAAATAAAAAAGCTATGGTGTCTTTTAATTAATTGATTTTCTAATAAAATAGTTTTGTTAACATTGCCGAATTGTGTTATTGGCAATATAAATTTTTATTTTTGGTTAAGTCGTGCATGTAGAATCGGTACCAGATAGACGAGTAGATCGACTTATCAATACCTATAACCACTATAGTGTTAGATTTTATTTATTTATTTATTTACACTTTATGCTTAAACTATGCAAAGGCGGACTTAATGCCTAAGGCATTTTCTACCAGTCAACCATAGGGTGGTGCAGAAAAAGGGAAGGTAGAAGTGTAACAAATAAAGCTAGATTATCAAAGATTATAGTTGTTAAAGACTTATTGACATAGATAAATCCTATAAAGAATACATTACATACACATACATAGAGATACACGTAAATCAATACAATTAAACAGATACATACATGTCATACATACATACACAGATATATACGCACATTACACATACCATAAATACATATAATACAGGTACTTAAATACAGATAGATAGTAGTATAGTAGCTTCATAGACTCAGATGTGGATGCAGCTAAACGTGAGGTTGTGTCGATATACGGAGATAGTGCTCACGTATCTTACGCTTAAACGCTTTACGGGAGGTGCACATCCTGATTTCCGGCGGAAGAGTATTCCAGAGAATAATGGAGCGAACAAAGAAAGAAGAATGAACGAGGCATGAGCTATGAGGTGGGCAGGTGAGCAAGAGATTGTCAGAAGATCGAAGATTTCGGTCGTGGGTTGAGCCTAAAAATTGAAAATGTGAAGATAGATACGTAGGAGCAGTGGGAGAGTAGAGAATAGTGAAGAGAGTGTTCAGCGCACGCATTTCACGTCGCTGTCGTATAGGTAGCCATGACAGCTTTTTTCGGAAGTGAGAAACATGATCATATTTGCGGAGATTGAAAACGAATCGAATGCAATTATTGAGAAGTCGGTCAAGTTTGTTGAGTAGATCTGCATTCAGGTCGAGATAGCATACATCACCATAGTCGATAACAGGAAGAACTAATGACTGCACAAGCATTGCCTTAGTGTCTGTTGGAAGAAAATTTTTCAGATTTTCGTTGTATATCACAGTATTATGTTTATGTATGGATTTTAATGAATATTTATTGTATTTTATGTAATAACTAATCATGTAAGTATTCGTATGTAAGTTCTTTTTATAATTTATTAACGCACATACCATCTTTTATTCTCTGTACAACCCAAAGGTTGAATGGTAGAAAATTCCTGAGGCATTAAGTCCGTATTTGTACAATTGTTTATGCATATAGCATATAATAAATAAATAGATTACAATAATTAAATAAAAATACTTTGTTTCTTTATTATTTAGATTTAGTGCAATATACTCAAAGTCATCGACCTCTTGCAAAATTGTCATAATAATTATGTCTGCTTCGATATAGATTTGCTGAAATATAAATTTTATAAAATTAACTGTGCAATTACTTTAAATAAGCATATTATAATCATTGAAATTGAAACTGTCCAATATGCACTTGCGCAACAAACGGCGCCAGTATATTTTATTCAAAGTGTGCATTTTTAGATATCAGCAGAAATTTATTTTTGTTATGAAACGTCTATTTAATAGGTAAGCGAAATATATTATAATGCCACTGACCTTTGTCAACTATGTTCCTGTTGCAAGGTAATTGACATAGGTTGTATAAACTGTCATTGAACTCGAATTATGATATTTCCAATACTTACAACTTAATGTTCATAATTATTATTGATTGTTTTTATTTAGGAATGCTAATGGATTATAAACTGACTGGATTATCCATAAGGGTACTGTAAGAGCTAGCACATCTTTACTTCTTCTTCTTCTCTAGCCCATTTACGCCCCACTGTTGGGCACGGGCCTCCTACACTTTGGGAGGGATTATGGTCTACTGTGCCACGCTGACCAGGCTTGTTGGCACAAGGTTTATTTTCGAGTTTTCCGTCTCTCACAGAAGATGTTATCTGTGAGCAATATTCCTTAGCTGACGTTTACAGCTCCCTTGGGAGGAGAGGGGGTGGTGACACTTGTATTCTTAATCCGTAACCACACGGAGTATCTTTGCTTAGTATAAGACAAATTCGTTATTTTTGTATGTATGGCCCTATGTGAACTTATCTTTCAAATCTCGCGACTTATTTTGATGCGGTTTTTTTTGAGATGATAGAGTTGTTCAAGATGATGCTATTTTTGTATAATTTGTTAAGATTTGCTAAAGTAATTTATTGATTTTGCAATTGACATGCTATGCTTTACTTAATAAATTAATTTATGGTGGAAAAAATGACTTGAAAAAATTAATGTCCCGCTTGCGGCAGTCATTTTTTCCACCATAATTTAATTTATTGTTAAGATTTGGTTTCATAATTCTATGCGTACGAAGTTGCGGGCAACAGCTAATACATAACATAAGCAGCATCTCAGTGTGAGATAAAGATCTATGCCAACAAGACAGTTAGGCATAGTTCTCATACCCTCTCGATGAGCAGGTAACCCGTGACCAATAGTAGGACATTAATTTACTACGAAAAACAACATTTACTAAACGAAGGACTAATTTTGAAGGGAAAGAAAACCACAGATTATATCTTCTAAAGAAATCAGTGCAGAACAACAGCATTTTAGTGGTCATATCTCCATGTTATCACACATTCAAATTATAAGTTAATAATAATAGTAGCTTTAAAAATAATAATGCGTAGTTATTATAAGGGCCTACAAAAATATAATACCGCTTTAAGAAAACCAAATTTTGTTTCACTAAAAAAATTTTTTTTTTTTGAGTAGCGGCTATTCAGGCTATATTACTCCTAATATCACTGCGACCAGATTGATCTATTGTGATCGCCACTTTCTACAGTTCTCGTTTCAGTTCTTCACCAAGCCTGTTGCCATAAAGAACTCCAGGATCTTTTTGGCTCCGAGAAGTTTAGTCTCTTCTGGGTGCATGGTGTAATTTCCCAGAGAGGAGCATCGCATGTGCATCACTGAAGGGCAGTCAGTGAGAATGTGAATGGGCGTTTCCTCCGCCGAATGACAGAGTCTTGTCGATCAGCCCTATTGTCTGCGCATGCTTATTTAGGCAGCAATGCCCAGTAAGTATTCTTACTAGCATTCGCAGATTGTTCCTACTTAATGCCAGAGCTTCAGAAGTAGCCTTTAAGTTAAAGGGTCTTATGAGAGCCATGCAATGTCTCAATCCGGGATTTGTTCTCCAGAGTTGAATAGTTGAGCGCATGCAGTCTGCCTTCAGGGTCAGTCTGGCCAGGCTTTTGGGTATTCCACTAAAACAATTACATATATACAAGAATAAACTAAGAATATTACAAGAATAAGCTTGCTTTGTATATGTTTCTTGTAAAGTCTACAATAAAGAGTTAAGCTATCTGTCTATCTGGCCCTTTTCCAATAAAATGCCTGAATACAATTTCTCCATCAATATTGTTAAATTGATATGTTGCTAGTCCACTATCACCCGTTTAACATTGGAAACAAACATTACAATGCCCTTCCATAACAAACGTGGTTTCAAACATCTTTGAAATAGAATATCGTACAATGTTGATACAGAGTGTTTAATTATGGGATCATCTAAAACCTTGACAGCTCTGATCCACACGCTTTGATAAATCACACGAATATAAACACGAGGTGAGATTTCGTTTGTCCTCCAAATACAATGTAAAAAGAAACATCTTAAAATATAAGGAATTTAATTGTAAAACTTATATTGAATTTATTGACTTAATTCAACTTTTGTTCATTAAATCTTGTAGAGTTTGGTTATTATAAATCGATGTAAGCACAATGTTGCATGCGTTTGGCTTAAATAAAACTGTTTTTTTAACATCAACTTTTTGAGAGACAGACAATTTTAAACTAAGCTGTTGTTATGCCAAATTGCCAACACGCTTGGTCAGTGCGACTCAGTAGGTCAAAAATCAGTTCAGAAGGCCATGCTCAACAGTGGGACATTACTGGCTTATAAAAAAAACTGATATTAACACATTCAATGTGATAAAATTACAAGAACCATATTTGCATCTTAAATTCAAAGTATCCACTTATGTATCTACTAAATATGTCGAGTTTCTGTTTAAATTAACGATATTGTATGTGTCAAACTACTTTTATATTTTTTTCCGTTTGGCATAAAATACACAATGTGCAGGGGTTTAAATCGTTAGTTGCTCATTATACCCGTGACAATGCGAGGCGGTGCGCAGTTAGGCATTAGAAAGGCCGAGCTTTCGCTAATGACATCCCGACGCGCCTTATGTATGCCGACACGGCGCATTTTACCAAATAACTCTTTGTTCAAAATTCCTTCAATTTTGCTTTTAAATGTTCTCCATTCTGAAGATAATTTAATAGAGCACTAATTACACAACTCTTAAGTTACAGATATTAGATTTAGTTCTTGATATTGTCTGTGTGGTGACGAATTAAGAATACAAGTGTCACCACCCCATCTCCTCCCAGGCTGCCAGGTAAGGGATGTTGTAGGTATAGGTACCTACAACATCCCTTACCTGGCAACCAAGCATTGTAAGTATAATTAACATTTCTCACAGAGTGTGTTATCTGTGTAGGCACAGATAACACACTCTGTGAGAAATGAAATGAAATGAAATGAAAATGAAATGAAATGAAATGAAATGAAATGAAATGAAATGAAATGAAATGAAATGAAATGAAATGAAATGGAATGAAATGAAATTAAATGGAATGAAATGAAATGAAATGAAACGAAACGTAATGAAATGAAATGAAATGAAATGAAATGAAATGAAAAATTATTTAATCAAGTAGACACAATTTTTCAGAAAAATGACGTGCTTATGACATGTCCAATTTTTTTTTCCCTACCACCGGTTCAGGACGCAATCTGCTGAGAACAACCGGCGTAAGAAACTCAGCAGAGCTTTTAATCAAATCAATATTTTTTTTAATTAAATGTCAATTTTTTTTTTTTTTTTTTTTAAATAAGAAAATAAATATTTATTTTTTTTTTTTTTAAATAAGAAAATAAATATTCATGGACATTTCACACAACGTCCTCTGGTCCCAAGCTAAGCTTATACGCTTGTGTTATGGGTACCAGAATACGGATAGAATACATATACTACTTTTCTTTTGTAAATACATACTTATAATACATAGAAACACCCAGACGCAGTACAAACATTTGTATGACAATTAGAAAAATCACACAAATGATTGTCCCGAGCGGGAATCGAACCCGCGACCTCTTGATCGGCAGTCCGTTACCAGAACCACTAGACCACGAAGCCCGTCAATTATACTTACAATGCTAATAAAACTTTACAATATAGAATATGTATTTCTCCAGAGCAACTGAGAGATGGAAAAGTCTATATTAAGACACCGCGCCCGGTCAGTGCGGCATACTAGACCACAATCCCTCTCAGAACGGAATACCTGTACCGAATAATTAAACGTTAGTAGACTGCAGAGAGACAAAAAAAAACGCAACTGCTTTTGTAAAATAACCAAAACAAAATACCTGCGGTGTGGATAAGAAGGTCAGCCTAAGAGAAGAAATCCTAACTTTTATTCATTCTCTTATCAGAATCATCGTTTTCTTGCATTACATATTTTTTTCATTTTAATTATTAATTTACACAATAATATAATACACAGAAGTAAAACATAAAGTTTACATAATGATTTTATCAGATAATAAAATAGGATTATCTATTTATTACTATGTAGTTAAACGTTTAATTCATTTAGTTTTGTATTTAACTAATATGCGCAAAAAACTAAGAACTGGTTAGTGTATACTCGCGGCGGTTTTTCAGTAAAAAACATAATAAGTACTATAATAATAATTATGTATAGCCATGTTGTTACGGATACCGAATACCAGGGATTCCAACTCTAGTTCCTTCATAGACTACTCTAAGAGCTAGATGTTCTAAGATGATGGCATATTTTCTAAGAGAAGGAAATCTCGAATGTTAAGGATTTAACAGCATGTTTACGCAGCGTGGAATAGGTAAAAGTCTCTGTCTACTCACATGGGGAAAAGGCGTTATGATATGAATATGGTGTGAATAAGATAAACTAACTATGAAGTAATTCAATGAAAATTTAAATATTTTATTTTTCTTTTTTTAAAGCTATACGTACATAGAATGTAAGAAGATAATGAAAAAAAAACCTGTCAAGAGCGAGATAAACTCGCACGCTTAGGCTAGGCACTTAGGCTTTCCCTACCTACTTGACCGAAAAATAAAAATTATTAAAAACAAATAAACAGTTAGTTAAGCATAAAGCAACTCACCAATTTAACTTTGTAGTTGCAATATAGGGAATGCAATATATAGGGAGTGCAATATATAAACAATTCTTTCATGTGATGTGATCACAAGTTTTTGGATTTTTCCCTATATCACCACTATATACGCTTGGTCCATGCCAAATTTTAAGTCTCTAGGACAATGGGAAGTAACCTGTAAATTTTAATTCTCTAGCATAAAGCGAAAAATTGCTGTTAATTCGGTTCAATCTTCTGAATGCGTAGATCTAAAATATTGATTGTATTTGGACCGCATAGATCTACATTTGGTATGAGTTTCAAGTTGATACCTTCAGCCGTTGCTGGGTAAAAAATGTTTGACGGACGGACAGACAAACAGACGGACACCGTAGTGAGACTATTAGGGTTTGTACGAAACCCTAATAATATAACTAACGGATAAATGTAGAGTTTTTGTTTTTCGTATGTAAAATAATATAATGATTGTTATCGAATGAATGCTATGAGCCCGCAATCATGAGATTTATACCAAATTGTGTTTTGACCGTAATTTTATAATTTTTTACGTAAGAAAAGCAAAAACTGAACATTTATTTTATCCGTGTAGTGCTGATATTAGCAAGTTATTTTTTAAAAATTAATACCTAAGTAATTAAGCGTCGTACGCAATACTGAACAAACAATATACTCGAAAAATTGTGTACAAGTAAAATGAACCAGGTCGAAAGTGTATTTATTTATTTATTTATAAATTTATGCACACAGTACAGAGCGTTATGAAATAACATTGGACAAGTGATGGCTGTACAAAGAATCTGCTTATTTCTTCTTAAATTCTGAAGACATTTCAAGAAATAAAAGGCGAAGTGAACTTTCTTGCTAACTTCATTTAAGTGACTATTCCATGAAAGGTTAGAGTCAATGATCACGCCCAAGTTTTTGACTCTGTCCGAAAATGATATTGTTGTTCCACAGAGAGAAATAGGAATGTATAGTGTATTTAATGAAATGTACTAAATTAACTAAATAACCAACTAACTACATCTGAGAGCGCAGCGGCGTCGAGTCGCCTAACGCCATCTATTAACGGATATACGCACTACAGTTGCAGCCTTTATCTGTTAGTACCAGTGGGACGTGTTAAATGCAACGGCCGACAAAAGCGAACTCGCGTCAATATTTACACAAAAACCCATAATTTCGACCGCCACGCACACAATAGATTCATAAGATAAACACAGAGTAAAATGTCTGTAAATAGGATTGACAACATTTTAATATTATGGTCTTATGTTTACTTTGGGTTGGTTCTCTCTGTGTTATGCCTACATGCGTTAATGCTGTACCGTGAAATCATTGTTTTTTATAGCTGTAGAGATTAAATATGAATAAAGGACAAAGCGCTGTCATATTGTATTTTTTTTTCTTTTGAATTTGACTTACCTACTAAGCTTGTGGGATTTCGCGATTTTATGCCGCATTAACTTTTATTTTTACACACAGCAATTTAAATAATTCTTTCACTTATTCGTTACGTAACATGAATTGGTGAGGTAACGAGTTATTATTGGGATATTATGTAGGTTGGATAATAGTGAAGTAAATATAATATAAACATTAGATAAAGAGAATTATTAGGTAACGCATATTTATTGTTTATTTGTTACAAATGTGCCAGCATTTCTCAATTTCATTATTACTTGGGGTAACGAAAAGCATTAAATCAATCCCATACAGCCAGTTTAGGATAGATTTTATCTTCGAAGCTTATGAAATTATCTAACCAATATAATCACTCGGAATATTATATTAGAATTCGTATCATAAAGTAGAAAATGTCCAAAACTTACATATTGTCTCTTTCTAATCAATTTTGGCTGTAATAAATACCTAATAGTTCAACATTACCAGATTTATTATCGTTAAGTATTATGATATCGATTTTTCTCCTACTAAGCAAAAATCATTGGCGAACATCCGGATTTTAAAGAAACACAACAATTTGTCTATCAATTGCCATGGGTGGTTATACTAATTATTTCCCAAAAAAAACTCGTCACATTCTGATAAATCTACAACTAAACTATTTAAACCGAGAAGAAGAAAAAAAGTCGTAGAAATTAGAGATATTAAAACTTTTTTTCATTTATTATTCCGATATAATTGTGAATAACCGGCCTATTTAGCATCCATTTCAAAACTGTCATCGCTCAAAGGGTAAAAATGTCATTGAAGAGGCTTAGCAAGGCTTGTTATTGTCGTAGAACTACACCTGAACAAACTCGGTCGGTATCAAAGAGATTTTGACAGTTTGTATTTGCACATTTACCATTAACAAACAGGGAGAAGCAGGTAATCCCTATCCGATATTAATGCAACTAATCCCAAAGTGTATGCTGAAGGCGCATAGTTTGTCGCATATTCTGCGACAAAAACAATATACTTATTATGTATTTGCAATCGGCCATAGCCATACAAATATTTATGTCTAGCGTAAATAGTTTCAATTAACCGTGAGTAGACGGATTGTAAAAGAATATAAGTGTCAACACCTCTTTTCCTTTCCAGTATGCTGTAAAAGCCAGCTTAAGGGTTTTGTACACAGAGAGTCTCTGTGAGAAACGGAAATCTTGAAAATAAACCATATGCCAATACGCCTGGTCGTCGCGACATAGTAGACCATAATACCTCTCTAATTGGAGGAGGCTCGTGCCCAACAGTGGGACGTCAATAACCTGAAGAGAGAGAGAGATAATTTTCTTTCTTGCTGTTAAAGATTAAAGGATAAGTAACACTGCAACAGCATTTTGAAAAAAATTGTTATCACATAAGTTTGTCTTAGTATAAGCCTGTATATTTTTTTAGTTTCATTGCAGTTACAGCGTACTTTCTGTCTACGATGCAAACTGACTGGAATTTAACTGGTGTCACATTTCCACGCTATATATCTCCATATCATCATAGTACTACTTAAAGTTTAACTTAAAACTGCTGCATCTGACACTGTTTATGTAAGATTTCACAGTTTGCTTCAACTTTTAGACAGTCCTTGTGATATTGCCGATAATATCTACTGTACCAGGCTACCGAAGGACAACTCTTTATTTTTTGCATACAATCCCCTCCTGTTTGTCACAAATATTTGTACAATAAGTAAGTATCTACTCAAAGATCTGATCATTTAGGTAAATTAATAGAATTTATAACATCATTAGCTATAGCCGACTAGCCATTTACCGTAATACGTTCAGCGATCCTAATTTTAATAACATAGCCTATAGCAGTTAGGAAAAATGTAGAATCTGTCATACATCATACCATCACTCCATTTCCTATAGCTGTAGGCATAGACTATAGAGTGACATCTGCTACAATCTAACACACTTCCTTCGCTTCAATTAAACTCACACTTAAATATACACAAAGATTGTAAGTAAGAATAAAAACGGAAAAAAGATTTAGATAACATCGCTAGATCGCTGAACGTCCCAAGTAGCACAATAGGTGGCAAATAGGTGGTATATCATATCTATCTGTAACCTTAGGTGATAAACAATCCATCATTAAGTTCTATATCGGTGGTAAGAACCCTTATGCCACCTATATAGAACCATGGGGCGAAAAATTGCAGCCTATTATAGGTGCTAAATGGTATCTATAAGAGTTCTCAAGATCACCTTTAGTGGTAATTAGAACTATGGGTGTAAATTGTGCGCAGTGAACGGTTTCATTGAACGATTACAACTATCATTCGGTCATTAGGTGGCAAATAAGACGTCAAAGTTCCTTTGATGATAGAGATGTAAGTACTTATTGCATTGCAACATTTATTTCATTCTATCTTTGAACTGAGTTAATTGTGCGCAGCCATTGTATTTAGTGCTACATAATATATCTATTTACTTCAATTATTGCAGGTATTGTAATACAGCACAAAATCCTTGCGAATTTTTTTTTACTGTGAAGTGATGTATTGATTTCTATGTAAATTTCGATGCGCCTTCAATTTGATCAAGATTTATTTAAAAGATTGAGCAAAATTAATTAAGAATATAAAACTATTAAAAAGTGAAACTGTTAAAAACCTGATCTAATAATTTTAGATTATGGAAAATGTTGAAGTGCATCAGTTACAACTATCAAAACTCTGTGATTATGCGTCAGTGTGGTTAAAATCATTTTCAAAACAAAACATTTTGAAGGCCTCCATTTTTTAAATATGGCGATGAAAGAAAATTATAGTTCTTAATTTCACTTATTTATTTCTTATTTGTAACTGAAAGGTCTAAAAATCTTTTATTTGTCACTGCGAGTGGCAAATCGGTGAATTTTATTACCAATAGTGATTATATTCTCCTTTGCAGCTCTCCCAGTGCTCGTGAATTAGGAGTCCTCAAATATAATTGATAATCCTAAAGCTTATAACCTCGCAGATTTCATAAATCCAACTCGTACCAAACTTGAGCGAACATCGTCGCCAAGGGTAGTCCCCAAAAGAAAACATGATTCAAACCAAAATAATTACACTACAAAACAATTTAAACAATCAGAAAGCCTTGAAGAAAATAAAATTACAAATGTATTAAAAGAAATGGATAAAAATTCAAATGAAAGCAGAGAAAAAGATCTGGAAGATAAAAAAAAAAACGAGGCGAAGGATGCAAATTTGGTTAGCAACAATCAAGATAAAGAAAATGAAAGTCGCAAATTCGAAGAATCAACTTGGACAAATAATTGAAAATTAATACATAATTTTTCTATTCTGTTAGCTGTAAGTTATATGTGTAAAATATAAACTAGCAGCCCTGATTGTTCTTCTTGAAAATCTGAACAATTTTCTTTAAACGTTAATACGTGTGAAGCAAAATATTCGGGAAGTGATGTGAAAATAAATAGTTTAAATCGGTATCTTTTATGTCCATTATATTTCTGATAGCCCTGACAACCTGCCTATGATAACTACCACGTCGTTTAACTTTTTTCCATGTTACGGAATTCATTATAGGTATATCGACAGAACCAACAAATCTAAAATATATAGTTTCTAACCTCAAAATGAGAACTTTTCAGTGCTCCTTATAGAAAAGTAATAGTTATACGCGTTGTAGTGGTATATTAGAGTACACTAGACCTTAAAGCTGCATTATGCACAACAAGATCTAAAAGAGCTGCAAAAGTAAGTGTAGACGCTAAAAGTATCTCTTAGCGACTACAAGTGATATACTACTTTATTTTAACACTCATATGGAACTAGAAGTGCTAAAAAGACCTTAAAGCTGCAATATGCACAACAAGTTACAAAAGAGCAGCAAAATGATACTCTTAGCGACTACAAGTGATACACTACTCTACTATATCACTCTTATGGAACTAGCAGTGGTAAAAAAGAGTACGCTAGCACTTAGATGTAAGAGTTGCATATAAGTGATCTAGAGACCTCATAACCCACTATTGGTTCTATATAAGTGGAAATTAAAACCCGTATGCCACTTTAGGTAACAAAATCGGTGTTGTGCCACCGCTGGTAACAAATAGGTAACAAAAATCTTTCATATGCAACTACGACTGACTGGAAGCACTCTTATATAGCTTTGAGTTGTATTTGAACCTTTAAGGTCTAGTAAACACTGCTATACAACCTATTTAGAACTTAAAGCTACAAGATAAGTTCCTAAATTCACTAATGTGCTACTTGGGGTATTACGGTAAATGGCTAGTCGGCTATAGCTAATGATGTTATAAATTCTATTAATTTACCTAAATAGGATAAGGCAAGATTTTGTTATATAACAAACAATAACAAATATTTATTGCAATAAAAAAAAGGTTTATACATTATGTTAACTTAGATACACATATTTTTTCTTGAAAACCCAGTGGCTATATAATTATGCGAACTATTTCCCGTACTAGTTTTAAAACTGTATCACGGTGAAACAGGCTTCCTCATACAATATCTGGCTAGTTAATAAACTTAGGCTTAGTGCTTTTTAAAATTTAAAAATATATATAAAAAAGATAAAATAACAAAGTTCCAGATTTTTATATTATTTTATTTATAAATATTTTAGTTATAAATTTAGCGGTCAATATTAAATTACATAATCTTGTCAAAAATTAATAAATATTCATTGACATTTCACACAACGTCCTCTGGTTTCAAGCTAAGCTTATATGCTTGTGTTATGGCTACCAGAATACGGATAGAATACATATACTACTTTTCTTTTGTAAATACGTACTTATAATATACTAGCTGACTCGGCAAACGTTGTTTTGCCATACAAATGACAGGGGTAGACAAATAATTTGCAATAAATTAAAATTGCGACTATAATTTGAGATTTAAACTATCCTATCTCTCAAGTTGGATCGAACTGCACATGGTGTGCGAATTTTATTATAATCGGTTAAGTGGTTTAGGAGTCCATTGAGGACAAACATTGTGACACGAGATTTATATATATTATGATAGATACACCCAGACGCTGAGCAAACATTTGTATGACACAGAAAGAAAGAAGAAGAAGATTGAAGAGAATAATATTTTCGTTATTAGTAAAATAGAATAAAACGGCAAGAAGATTTAGATAGCATCCTAAGAATAAGATAAGACAAGATTTTATTAAAAATATAACGGTCAGTATTAAAATACATCTTTTGTCAAAAATGTTAGTACCTACAATATTTATTGTACGTAATAGCTATGTACATAACGATAGGTATTATCTAATATGTAAAATTCTCCTGTCACGGTGTTTAACTTGTAATTAAACTCCTCCGAAATGGCTCAACCGATTTTCGTGAATCCGTTAGGTCTGAGAATCGGACAACATCTATTTTTCAAACCCCTAAGTGATAAGGGTTGCCCCCCCTGACATTTGTATGGCAAAACAACGTTTGCCGGGTCAGCTAGTCCCTACTAATATTATAAATGCGAAAGTAACTCTGTCTGTCTGTCTGTTACGCTTTCCCGCTTAAACCTCTCAACCGATTTTCATGAAATTTGGCACAGACATTCTTTACACCCTGAGAAAAGACATAGGCTACCTATTATAGCTAAAAAAATTTTTTTCCAAATTCCACGCGGACGAAGTCCCGGGCAACAGCTAGTACCTTATAAAATTTTAATAAAAATATGCATGTAAATGACAACCCGGTGCAACTATCTAGCATACATTCTGTAACTGATTAATGACTGTAATGAAAGAGATGAAAGAACCAGTAACAATAACTCATGTCACTATGTTTGTACATGTTTGATGTTCAACAATGCATCGCGGCAAAGGGGTGATATTAACTCAAAATCAATGCCAACTCCATTGTATGCACACCACGTCTGCCAGCAGGGGGAACTTTATGTCTTTTGCTTATACTAATAACACCACCCCTTAAAGGGTGTTTCCTTTCAAATAGGGAGCATCCTAACTTTGTATGTTAATATAAACACTTGTGTAGGCCTTCCTTGCGAACACCACAAAATTCATACACCAATTCTGTTGTGATAAAAACTAAATTTAAAATCTAACTAATTTTGAAAGACTTTGTGGTGCATTGGTTAGAGTAGCAGTTGCTTACGACCTTGTGAGTTTCACTCTCGCATAGTACAATTATTTTTGTGATAGTATGTTTTATCACACAGATAGGTATGTACCAACTGCATATGTGTTTTCCATCTATTACAAGTATCTTCTTCTCATCCCATTACCTCCTCCAATGCGATAGGGTATTTGGTCTACTACGGCGCGCTATAATGGTGATTTCGCTTAGAAATTAATTTCAAGTTTTCCGTCTCTCTTAACGTCTATATTAACCCTGAGCTGGCTCGTACAGCACGCTAGGAGGAAAGGGAGTGAAACGCAAATAACATTATTTGGACAATCCAGAAAACTCGTTACTGACGCCCCGGCAGCGTGTAACTAAACCAAATACTTACCCAAAGTGGAGGAGGCCCGTGCCCAACAGTGGTGTATTATTGAGTTAACAAGACGTAGAAATATATATGTTTAATTTAGTTTAGTTTAGCTGTGCCAAGAGAATTGGGACCAATGTACTAAAAGCGTTATTATTATATAGGAGTCTCGACTGAAGGGTATTTTTTGTAATGGCATGTCGAGGTGCTCAGTAACCATGTTTTAACGAATTTAGTATTTGTTTTTGTAAAATTACAACTTTAGTTTATACTTAATGTTAGCTTCATCCACGTGAAATATTGCCTTTGGATAGAAATTTTATTTCTGCTCTGTTCCTTTTAGTCATAGCATGATGGTATATAAACTATATGCTTACTGTATAAGGATAGGCACAATGGGATTGTCATTGCCACATTTGTCTACAAAAATCTCTAAATAAAGAATGATTATAAAAAAATAGGCTTACTCGAGTTGGTTTTTTGCCATCAAATAAATGAATATACTGCTGAGTTTGTTACGCAAAATAAATTGTATGGTAACTAATTAATAGATAGGTAGGTACTTAATTAACTATTGCAGATGATAATAATATAATAATATGATCATCAGCGTAATAAAGTAATCATAATGTCATGGTATTACACACTTTTTTATATTTAACGGCTCTCTTCTAATTAAAATTAAAGATTAATCTTTTCTAATTTTAAATTCTCACCAAATACTTAATTTTCACCTATCGAAGAGCGTTGGATGGTGGCTGGTGGCTAACGTTTAAAAAAGAAGGGGTACATAAGCGATTTAGTTCCAAATTCAAACTCAAAATGTCCGCTTCGTTAATGTCTAATTAAGTAATAAAAACATGTAATTAAAATTTCTAATTAGCTCTAAAACATATAAATCGTGATAACTACTAATTATCTAACTCATGATTCAATTATTAATTATTTTTGTTAAGTAGGTTAGTTAGAGCATTGTCAGAATTATGAAAAAAATTATATACCTAATACTGAAACAGATCCACATTAAAGTATATACCTACCTAATCTGAGAGAGATCCACAGTCTTAACATTAAAATTTAATTTATATAAATCGCACGTCATCTCCTCCAAAACTGCCAAAAATGTTTAGTATTTATTAATTAGGACTGAACTTCTAAGCTATTTTATATTCGTCGATCTTTAAAGCTCTTTTCTGATATTTTAGGACCTGCATTTTAAGAAGAAGGCCGTATATGGATGAATTGTTTATAAGAGGATATGAAAGAAAGAGCAGTAAAGAATTAGGAGATAATTGAAATAAAAGAAATACAGAAATGACGTCGGACAGAAGAGCATGGAAGAAAAAAGCAATTTGCGTCGACCCCAAATAAAGGGATAAGAGCAGGCCAATGATGACAATTTAAGTTTATAATAATTTATGATTCAGCCTATGAACAAAATTTTCATTGTTGTGCAGGGCAGAACTAGAGTATAAAGATATTATCCACATTATCAACGACTATCTGTTGCCCGTGACTTCGTATGCGCGAAACTTATGATTTTTTCCCATTTTTGCAACATGTTGTACAAATGCTAACTATCTAACACAAATCAGTTTTTCAAATAGAAACAGTAGTTCCTGAGACTAGCGCGTTTAAACAAACAAACAAACTATCCAGCTTAATAATGATAGGTAGTATAGTCTATACTACCTATCATTATTAAGAGTACATACTAGAGATACGATTGCTATCAACTTCATTTAGATGCTCCATAATACTGACGATGAATACCTACCCATGACGACAAAAACAAATAAATACTTTGATTGTCATCAAGGTTTAACTGTTGCTGTTAATGCAATGCTCCTATATGGTACCTTCGTCATTGACTTACCACGAAATCATACCAAAGAAATGAATGAATAAAATAAGCGTAAAAGAATGTTCCATATAACATACAACGGAAACTATGTTTGTCTACAAGTAATACAAAAATCTTTCTCGTTTCATGTAAATATAGAGTGAAGCAAACTTTGAAAGACGAATTCTTATTCTGGCTGGTAGAATCGTTGCGAGCAAGATTCTTCGTTCACTTACACGTGTCCAGGATACAGAGGGAAGGGGCGTCGAGTAGGGTGGACAAGTGTCTTGTAACCTCCCCCTCCTTTCTCATAATAAGGATGTGCTAGTCGTCAGTGTCGCGTTTTGACTACGCTCCCAAAGTCCCAACACCCACTTAAATTTGTATGCACATTATACATGAGGCAACGTGTCGGTCGATCATCTTTATATTGCTACCACTTCAAAGTGAGACACTCTGTAAACAAGACTAAGCCATAGGCTCGATTTGTCAGAGCTTGTGACAGTTTATTTATTTGGTATTTGGAATTTGTTAAATTATATCCAGCCTCTTAAGTTTTCAGTACTTAATGCATAGATGTGAGCTATTATGACGTTGCCGCGATACGATATGAATTGGCAAATAATCACATGGCCTGAATTCCAATTCCAAGAACTAAATAAAACTGAAATGAAACTATATACAAAGTTATTTTATTTTAATGGTTATGACATCAGTACCAACTATACGGACCACTACTTATCACTACCGATTAACTGATCTACCTTAATATGAATCTTACTAAGTATTAGTTTTTATGTATTTGCTATAAATATGTATGTATTGTATGTGTATGTATATATATATGAATATGTATGTATATGTTTATATATGTATAAAAGTAGAATTGTGTTTGTACTGTATGTATTTATATTGTATTAGCTATTAGTACTTTCACTTATTTTTGGCATATATTTACCATAATATTAATACACCACAGGTTACCTATTCAGTCTCGGTCAAGTCCGGTCTGTCTTGTCTGGAAGAGTTCGCAACTGCGATAAGACCGCCCTTTGTACCTATTATTAAGTCTAGTAAGTAAGTTCTGTAAATTAATATGGTGTGCAATAAAGAGTATTTTATTTTATTTTTTTATTTTACACGGACACAACTAAAACTTCACTAAATTAAAAAAAATATAGTGTCAATAACACAATTCGGCAATATTAACTTAATTTTCTTATATTAATTAGAATCGATAGTCAAAAATACACAGTTTTATAATAGGAAGATTCAGTTATGATATTAAATTATGTTCGTTCAATAAGACCTACATAGGCATCGATTAACCAAGCAACCCTTAAATAAGTTCAAATTTACTATTATTCTAAAATCACAAATGAACTATATTTTCTTTAGCTCTCTCTCTCTCTCTTCAGCCCATTTACGTCCCACTGTTGGGCACGGGCAGGGCCGGATTTAAATTTGTACCGCCCTGGGGCACTGAAGAAAATGCCGCCCTATGACTTAAATTTAATTTTAATAGTTTTGATATCTTATTTTTTAAGAATTAGAATAAAAATGCTATTTTTATTAAAAATTAAATTTTTAATTTTTTTCATAACTTCCTGGAAATAAATAAATTAAACTATTCGAATAGCTTTTACTTAAATTTCCTATATTATAATATACAAAATTTTCATTTGATACATACTTAAACTATATTACTTGAAAGATAAAATGTTTATTTAAAAGAATTAGTTAATTATAATATATTGTATAGAATTTTTTTTCTACTTTCCAAATTTTGCCACCCTAGAAAATTTGCCGCCCTGGGCACTAGCCCCGACTGCGCCTAGTGTAAATCCACCACTGGGCACGGGCCTCCTCCACTTTGAGAGGGATTATGGTCTTCTGTGCCGCGCTGACCAGGCGTGTTGGCACAGGGTTTATTTTCAAGTTTTCCGTCTCTCACAGAGGATGTTATTTATGTGCAGTATCCCTTAGCTGTCTTTTACAGCACCCTGGGGAGGAGATGGGGTGGTGACACTTGTATTCTTAATCCATCATCACACGGGAAGATTTGTACAATTATTACTCTATAATAAATGCCAATACATATATGTATAAGTACATATATGTATAAGTCTTTAGCTAATCTATTTATAATTTAGAATACTTAAAATATAAAATAAGGATAAATTATATTACAAACCATAACGTAAAAAGTAATCAAAAAATAGAGCTATGAAATGTAATTATATTTAGTGGAATACTAAGCCCTTCTTGAGCGTTTAGTATTACCAATTCGCGGGTCATTGAATCCAAATTGGGTTCGGCTTTGTGAAATTCTTTTTCTCCCTTTTTCATTTTTACGAGTGTTGCTTTAGCGTTAAGCTACTAATGAAGTTCATTTATTCGCCCATTTCATTAATACTGGTATTGAGTAGAGATTTGTTGCAAGGATTGGTGTAAATGATGGTGAACGATAAACATTTAAACATACCTACATAACATACGATTAAACAATTATCATGATGAGAGACGGAAAACTCGAAATTAAGGCCGATGCCAACACGCCTGGTCGACGTGGCATATACCATAGACCATAATCCCTCCAAAAGTAGAGGACGCCCGTGCCCAACAGTGGGGCGTAATAGGCTGGAGAAAGAGAGAAAAACATTTTTCTATATAATTAAATAATAGTCAGAAATAAGCTAATTCCCTCCATCCGTATTCCATCTCCGTCCACTGTTGAATATAGGCCCCATAGAACGCCATAACGCGCGGTCTTGTGCCGTTTGCATTCAATGGCTCACCGTGAACTTAACGATATCGCCGCTTCACATTATCGGGGGCCGCCCTACGCTGCGTCGTTCGGTCCGTGATCGCTATTCTATTCGCTAGTCCATGTTGCCTGCAGGACAGTTTTGGCTTACCTACTACTTTAAATTACTTATTTATTATAATTATACTTAATTTTAGATGCACTGCAGACGGTACAAGACCACGCGCTATGGCGTATTATGAGGGAGACCATGTCCTATTGTGGACGGAAAAAGCTGATGCATGGACAGATTATGATATCTACTTACTGGGAAGAATATTATTTTTATAATGATGAGTAGTAGGTACGTGTGAGAAAATGTGATGTCAAAATATCAAATGAAGTCTTTATCTGTACTTATTATAAAGCAAAGTCGTTGTTTTTGTATGTATGTCCCTATGTCAGCATAGTTTCAAAACTTCGCATCATCTACGGATTTTGATGCGGTTTTTTTTTAATAGATAGAATGAATCAAAGTTAGGTTTCTTAATTCCACGCGTAAGAAGTTGCAGGTATAAGCCACGCAAATTGGTAATGCACTGGAACCTTGTCAAATTAACGCCCTTGTGACGTCATCAGCAAAGAAAAAATACCGCTAACAAAATGTAATATTCTCATCTATACGTCACTATGACGTCACCAACATGGCCGCCAGGCGCATTACCACTTTGTGTGGGTTATAACAGCTAGAATCCTTATAAAAAGACAAAAATCATGTATTATTGTGTTAACACTTTAAATATGGTATAAAAGTCCTCTAAACGAGGCCATGTCTTGAACGAATAAATTTCAAAAAAATATTTATCGTAATTTTGTGTAAGTACTTGATAGTTATTAAGTAAACCGGAATATTTATTTCTTTTATTCATTTTCTGTTCTATTCTTAAAAACGATCATCAGTGTTGACAGAAAATAATATCAAAAGTTCTATTATTTTTTTAAGTTGAATAGAAGCTGTTATTACGAGGTTATTACTAATACGACGAGTTTGAAAGGATTGCAAAGCAATAGCTATTGTTAGCGGTATACACAAAGCAGATGGCTAAAGGCATTACCCACCTGCTTTAGACATAATCTATTCACAAGCCGATTGTGTGACCAAATTATTGCTGACAAATAGAATTTGTAAGATACCCACTTATGAAAAAGTTTACCAAATAAAATCTTGCCTTAATAATACGAACGTACGCATTTACTTTATTCGTTGTTATATAGTGGTACCAATTCTATTAACAAAACTAAACTAAAACATGAATATTGTTACTTTCAAATATATCTTTTGAAATCTCTAAATAAAACTTTTGGAAGTGATCGCCCTGTCTAGTGGTATCCCAGCAGTGGCGTAACTTCTTCTATCCATGGGATCGTGAATTTGATATTCCAGACTGTCAATCATTTTTACATAGAGGTTATTTATTTATTTTATAAAACTCGCAACGAATCTTGCAGTAATACTTACTCTACTTCTCAACTAAGTCCAATTTCATAGGTGCCAAAAACCAATTAGATCACGTTTAATCTAACTTTGCAGAGCGTCTAAAGCAGGGGTGGCCAACTTCATTAGACCCAAAATCTCCTGTTTACTATTGAAACCCTTTGCGATCTATAAAAATGTGAAAATTATTGATAGTACCTAACTATATCTAATATATAAAATTCACGTGTCACAGTGTTAGTTACCGTACTCCTCCGAAACGACTTGACCGATTCTTCTCAAATTTTACATACATCGACCTATGCAAAGAACAAGGTTACTTGTGAATAAGTTACCAAATCTTTTTTTTGTAGTTTTAAAGCTAAGCTGAAAACTATGCTAAATAGTATTTTATATAGATAGGCAAAAAAAACAATTTGCTAGAAGAATTACGAAAAATGTTATAGCTGATTGTGTGATTGGCAAATTTAAAATAGCTCTCCTGTAAAGTAACGATTATGCAGAAGTAACTTTATTCTACGGATAGGTCGACATATTCAGTAGGTCTGAGAATCGGCCAACATCTATTTTTCAAACTTTTTTTTTTAGTATGGCAAAACCACGTTTGCCGGGTCAGCTAATATATAGATAAGATAGAGTCAGTAATTTTCAAATCTCATCTCATGACTTTTGTTCGGTAGCAAGGAACATTGAATGCAATTCAAACTGTATGCATCAATCGTTTTCCGTCCACTGCTAAGCATATGCTTCCCCCATAGAATGCATGGTCCTGTGCCGCTTGAATTCAGCGGCGCAATAACAGAAAGTTCGCAAAGAAGTCTAAATTACCTGTTTCAAATAATAATTGTTACTAAGTATCTACATTTTAACAATATTGTATTTCATTTAAATATTTACATATACATTTCAGCAGTTCGTGAAGTTTCCTATCGTTAACTGAGCCACTTACTCCATTAACTAACGAAATAAATCTAAGTGTGAATAATGAAACTTAATGATACATTGTAATAGTCGTTATTCGGGGTCCGCATATGCAATACGGAACCCAATTATTGAGACTTCACTCCAATCACCAGGCTGCTTAAGGAACGCCGATAGCTAGAGAGTTGAAATTTTCACAGATGATGTATACCTTATACCTGTATAATAAATAATAATATTAACGCTTTATGAGCATATGCTGTAAACTGGAATACAATAAATATTTAAGGGGGCTCTCATACAACAAAATAATGTTTTTTAGTGTAGCTTGATGATAATGACATGATTATAATTTTATGATGATAATGGTTATAGTCTGTTTTAGAACCTTACGGACGCCAGCTCAACTTGTAATTGGCTGTTTTTAGACTTTTCTACCAAAAGGTAAACCAGCTATTACTGAAAAGGCTCGAATGGCGATCCACAATGGCGTGTTGTTACCTACGCTTATGTATGGAAGCGAATATTCGGTGTGGCAGGAGAAGCACAAATGTAGAATAAATGCTGTAGAGATGCGCTCTTTGAGAAGTATGTGTGGTGTGACTTAGAAAGATAGATTAAGAAATGAAGTTATAAGAGAACGTTGCGGTCTGAAAGAGGATGTAGTGACTAAGGTGGAGAAAAGTATGCTTAGGTGGTTTGGTCATGTGGAGAGGATGGATGAGACACGCTTAACAAAAGGCATATACACGGCGAAAGTAAGTGCAAATGCTTGGAGAGGACGCCCGAGAAAAATGTACTCCGATATCATCGCCGGGATACTCCAAAAGGGGCAAGTGCGTAGCACTTACAACCGTCGGGCATGTATGACCAGATGTATGAGTGTGAATGAAGCCAAGAAAGTATGCTTCGATCGTAGCAGATGGCGCTCTATAGTCTCTGCCTACACCCATGGGAAAAAGGCGTGATGTTATGATGATGATGATGATGATGATGAGGTAAAACAAGACCCTATTAAAGAAAACTCGCAGCCTATCCGTCCATACACCTGTCACCAGGCTGTATCTTTGGAAAGGTGCTAGAGCTGGAGCTGAAAATTTTACAGTATCGGTCACATCACCAGTTGATGCTATAATAACAACAAACACATAAATACATTCTTCTGCCTTTACGCCACTATTTGCGGTCGAAATGATGAATAAAAAACCGTACGAACAAAAACTGTAAGCGAGACAGCATGTACCTAAATGTTAAATGTTTGTTAATGTAAGAAGTGACAGACTCCTGAAACACGGGTATTCATAACCTATTTCAGAAGTTAGTTTATTATAGACATGAATATTTAAGTATTGAATAAACAAATGATTAAAGAAAAAAAAATAATTTGGGGTCTTTCAAGCGAGGCGTGAAAAGGCATCTTGTGGGCCGGCAAGGTGGGGGCGGCTAGTGCTCTGACAACGTACTAGCCGTCCTCATGTCTGGATTACACTTTCGCTTAACATCAGGTGGAGTGTGGTCATTTGCCTACCCAAGCTATAAAAAAAAAAAAAAAATTTTATATAATGACGGTGTGGAACTCTATAAATGTGCGAGTTCAATTCGTACTTGGGACTGTTTTTAAATTTGGCAAGGAGAGTGCGAAATGTAAGCGTTGTTGTTGGAACACAACGCATGACGAATGGGAATGTTGTAACTGACACATTTTCATTACTAGGGGAACTTTTAATACTTTGTAGTCTGTTTCTAATTGCTCGACAATACATTAAAAATGTCAAGCGTTTCATTATAATTTTGAATTAAAAATTTTCGAGGGACTACATGAGTGGCAGATGAAATTAGTTTCATGTACGCTTTGCAAGTGATTCTTAATTGGGGCCCATAGATATTATTTCCTATTATTATACCAGTAGATACCTACATAATACATACCCACATTTAAGATTTTACATAAATAAGGAGTAAAAT
Organism: Orgyia antiqua; assembly: GCA_916999025.1. Taxonomy (NCBI): domain Eukaryota; kingdom Metazoa; phylum Arthropoda; class Insecta; order Lepidoptera; family Erebidae; genus Orgyia; species Orgyia antiqua. The sequence goes on along the minus strand of OU779863.1, from coordinate 13,065,721 downwards.
CCAGATAGATATTAATGAGCATTGTTATTTTTTAAACTTGTAATTATAAAACCACTTCGAGAAATAGACGATAGTTTTTGTGGTATGTCCATGAATATTTATTTATTTATTTATTATTTATTTTACAAAATTCCCTTTTTTCTTTTTTAAGCCTTTTTATGATTAAGGGCATCAAGTATAATACGCACTCTATCACCATAACCAGGCTATTTTTAATTTTTCGATAGAGTTTAACGATTCCCGTTGTCGAAGACATTGGTGTCAAATGGTGTTTTAGACTACTCGTATTTAGCAAAATTTTGCTGTATACATTCAATGTTAGATAAAGACGCTAATCTGTTTCACAAGTTCTCTTTAAGAGGATACCAAAATAGCTTCGTGCATTTTTCTATGTACGAAGTTTTCATTGTTTCTTTAGATTGAATGGCTAGAGCTCTAATTTTTAAGTATATGTTTTTTCAATATATTATCTAGGATCGCATAAACTCAGAAACACGATTGAAAAAAGTTTTCTCGATAGAAAATCTTGGCGAAACAACCTCTCAAATTTTTTTTTTTTTTTTCATTTGTCGGTCTATTATCGCGTATTAACTAATGAAATAACTTTAAAAACATAAGTAACTATCATATATAGAAACACGTAAATCAGATTTAAAATATATTTAGTAGATTTTGAGTAAATAGGAAAAGTATCCCTAATTCTTCATTTTCTGTGCCTACTGGCTGTGTTAATATGTACGTGTCGTCGATGATATACGATAATATTGATGTAGGCCCTTAACAGCAAAGTTTAGTCAACTCTAGGTACTAGTGCATTTTTGTTTCGTCCCCACACGAATTTTTGTAAAACTCATACTTAACTCATCATCATACCGTCACGCCTTTTTGCAAACGGATAGCCAGAGACAGAGCTAAGATTTTCTACGATCTAGTCACATTTTTAACCGACTTTAAAATAAGGAGGAGGTTCACAATTCGCCTTTATTTTTTTTATATTTGAACACATAAATAAACTTATAAATCTATACATTACAAATAAAATGGTAAGCATAGACCACGCCATGTACTCGACATTTTGATATACTTACTTGTAATGTCGTGTGATTAAACATGAACAGAGGACTTATCATCCTTTGGCACGCGTTTACTCGCTAGGGCTGCTACAGATAGATGTTTGCAGACCGTGCATGCATCCCGTTCCTCTCTGATAGAGCTGTCAATACGTCAGCTCACGACAACCCTGACGGATTGCTTGATAAACAGAGATGTTTTTTTAAAGATGTAATCTTAGTTGACTTTATAATCTTGCGGTGCACTTCTAAAACAGTTGTTCAAACAACTGTTTAGTAAAATAGACGAAAATAAAATAAAATTGTGTGGTCGCGACACCCAGACCTTTAAATTGTTTTATAATGACCAAAAATAGTCAGATGCCGTAACATTAATATGAACGTAGGTCTAACAAAATTTCGCTAAAATACAATTTTCTGCAACTAAGTAAATATTATGTGGTACGGTATCATACAAAACAAAGTCGTTATTTTTGTATGTATGCTCAAGTGAACTTAAATCTTTAAAACTACCCAACGAATTTTGATGACGTTATTTCATACTTAGATAGAGTGGTTCAAGATGGTGGGTTATTAACACGCTTCTATTATCTCAGTACATATTTATCAATGTAGTAATCAATAATTATTGTTTTAGTCTGAAATTGTGCACACATATTGTGCACACATATTGTGACAATGCAATAATGCAAAATAGTAGATATTATGCAGGATTTTCAAGCATGCTTTTTTAGTTTTAGAAACTAATTATTTGTATAATTTGTTAAGGTTTTATCATAATTTCACGCGTACGAAGTTGCGGGCGACAGCTAATGTTTCATAATTAACAAATCTATGTGTAGGTTAGTTTTAGTTTGTCCTTGTGGTAGCTCTGGTCCAAGATTCCGCGCCCCTTCGCAATCCGTCAGCCTGTCGAGTGAGTACCGCTACATGGTTATGCACTTAACTTCCCAACAGTCGTACATATTATATCTGTGGCGATAAGGGGCTAACTTACCTCTTATTAATAGTTATGAAGGGCTACGAGTGGTCATCTTGCAGACACAATTATGAGCGGTATGATAGATTGCAACATTGATACTGTTAACCAATTGACGAGCCTCGTGGTTGAGTGGTTTATGTAACGGACTGCCAATCAAGAGGTCGCGGGTTCGATTCCCGCTCGGGACAATCATTTGTGTGCTTTTTCTAATTCTCATACAAATGTTTGTACTGCGTCTGGGTGTTTCTATGTATTATAAGTATGTATTTACAAAAGAAAAGTAGTATATGTATTCTATCCGTATTCTGGTACCCATAACACAAGCATGATAAGCTTAGCTTGGGACCAGAGGACGTTGTGTGAAATGTCCATGAATATATATTATATTATTATATTATATTATATATCTAATATATAAAATTCACGTGTCACAGTGTTAGTTACCGTACTCCTCCGAAACGGCTTGACCGATTCTTCTCAAATTTTGCATACATATTCAGTAGGTCTGAGAATCGGCCAACATCTATTTTTCAAACTTTTTTTTTAGTATGGCAAAACAACGTTTGCCGGGTCAGCTAGTATATTATAAATGTTGAATGATGTAGTGTAGATATTTGAACCAATTCTACGCGCACAACTTAACTAGATAAATTTAACTAAAAAAATAATTTCGATAGTGTTGATAACACAATTCGGCAATGTTAACTGAACTTACTTGTTATAAAAACTGTTTACTGACTAAAGATTTTAATTAATATAAATGTGCACATCAAAATAGCCAAATAATCAAAATAAGTACAGCAATAAATTACCGTAATAAGTTACCGTACTCCTCCGAAACGGCTTGACCGATTCTTATGAAATTTTACATGCATATTCAGTAGGTCTGAGAATCGGACAACATCTATTTTTTAAACCCCTCCCCCCACTGACATTTGTATGGCAAAACAACGTTTGCCGGGTCAGTTAGTAAATGTATAAAATTCCTTGTAAGCAGTTCATTATTATACCGAGGGACCCGTCATTTTATACTTTATAAATAGAAACGTAGGTTTAGGCTTTATTGGATTTTTGTGACTATACATAGGTATTCAATATTCTATATTATTTGACTGTAAAACCAATACGTAGATTAAAGTACTTTTAATGGCAGGTGTTGCCTCGTAAGGGAGCTGGCGTGATGTTAGTTAGGTAATTAGTCATCAATACATACTTTGAGATAATATGGGTCAGGTGCGCAGCAAACACACGTATATGTATGACCAGATGTAGTTATTCAAGTTAATGGAAAAATTGGTCAAGGAAGTTTTGTTTGTTTGTAGATTGCAACAGATGGCGCTCTTCAGTCTCTGTCCATCTCATTGGTGAAAGGGAGTGACGGTATGACACATGATATCTACACCATATCTATACCAATATTATAAAGCTGAAGAGTTTGTTTGTTTGAACGCGCTAATCTCAGGAACAACGGGCTCGATATGAAAAATTCCAAATTTTTCTACTTGTATTTTATAAAATTCGTATTTTTTTTCGCAGGGTAATTCTTTTACGCACATCCACTGCTATCACCTCGGTCAACACCGTCATGGTAGAAGTGGGTAGTGTCGGACTCGCCGATAAACGGAATACTGACTAAACCTGACTGTGGCGCTCTCCACGTCTTCTGGGAACGCCAGAGGTTCCCTTTTCTTTACTCTCTCTGACGTCCCGACATTTTATAAAATCCTACCTAAGATGGATGGACTGTGTGAACGAAGATAGGTATTATGAAAAAATGAGGAGTTAACACAGATGTGACTTCTGACAAAAGACTATAGAAGAAAAAGACACGTTGCGCCGACCTCAAATAATGGGATAAGGGCAGGAGAATGAAGTAAGTTGCTTGATACACCGAGAGTGATTTCCGATAAGACTAGTGCGTTAATTTGGGACTAGAGGGCGTTGTATGCAATTTATGTTTTCACGTTTTTGTCACCACTCCATTTTTTACCCCGGGCTGCAACTGTAAGAGCCAGCTAAGGGATATAATCAGCAGCTAAATTCAACTATAAGAGACGCAAACCTCAAAATGTAACCTTGTCTGAACAGCACGGCATAGTATAAACCCTTGAAATTGAGAAGGTCCATGCCCAAACAGGGACGGTAGATAATGGGCTGCGAATCCAAATTCTATCTATTTATATTTTATTATATTATCTATTATATGTCCATGTGGTGACGGACTAAGAATACAAGTGTCACCACCCCATCTCCTCCCAAGGGTGCTGTAAAAGTCAGCTAAGGGATATTGCACACAGATAACATCCTCTGTGAGAGATGGATAACTCGAAACTAAACCCCGTGCCAACACGCCTGGTCAGCGCGGCACAATAGACCATAATCCCTTCCAAAGTGGAGGAAGCCCGTGCCCAACAGTGAGACGTAAATGGGCTGGAGAGATAGAGAGAGATATATCTATTTTATACCCGTAGATCATAGAGGAACAGTTTAGAAAGTACGCAATTGAAACTGCTAACAGGGAATAAAAATAAAAATAGCATAAATATCATAATAAACTTTTATTAAAGTAATAATCCCAATAAAGCTAGGTAACAAAAAATCTCCTATAACACCCATTATTTTAAACTATGAGCTATTAACAATTACCATAAGAAAATACCTACTTTGATGTATAAAGAATCAAAAACTACAATATTTCGTTGTTACGTATTTTAGGCAATATAGTTTCAGTTGTACATTCAAAACTTTACTTATTATAAAACAAAGATGTTATTTTGTATGTACCTATGTCCCTGTGTGAGCTTATATCTTTCAAACCACGGATTTTAATGCGATTATTTTTAATAGAGAGATTGGTTTAAGGGCCTACATCAATATTATCGTATATCATCGCCGACACGTACATATTAACACAGCCAGTAGGCACAGAAAATGAAGAATTAGGGATACTTTTCCTATTTACTCAAAATCTACTAAATATATTTTAATTCTGATTTACGTGTTTCTATATATAATAGTTACCTATGTTTTTAAAGTTATTTCATTAGTTAATACGCGATAATAGACCGACAAATGAAAAAAATGAAAAATTTGAGAGGTTGTTTCGCTAAGATTTTCTATCGAGAAAACTTTTTTCAATCGCGTTTCTGAGTTTATGCGATCCTAGATCATATATTGAAAAAACATATACTTAAAAATTAGAGCTATAGTCATTCAATCTAAAGAAACAATGAATACTTCGTACATAGAAAAATGCACGAAGCTATTTTGGTATCCTCTTAAGAGAAAGATTTTTTCTATAATTTGTTAAGGTTTTTCACGCGTATGAAATTGTGGGGAAGTATTATTAAAACTACCTATTCTCCGCATCCTCGTATGCCTGGAATTTCAAATCACTACATACTATAGTATCTAGAGTGCTATAGGCTTATAAGCCAATCATCTTTCTAAGCATTCTCGGAAAATGTGCTTCATCATTATTCTTTAATCTGATCATTATTTTTGGAGATTACTCCTTACATACAGTCACATACAACGTGTTTCAGAAAGGTGTAGTCATATTTGACCATCGTAACACATGGCCGGTGACTAGGCACTAGGCATGGATGAAATTACAAATACTAGTTATATTATGACTTTTATGTGTTCATAGGTACAAATTGATTTTATTTATTAAATTAATCGATCTTGTTTAACTACAACACTACTATGAGGTCATCTTTTATCGTAAGGTTCAATCGCATTCAATAAACCGTAAACATCTCATAATTGATGCGCTCCTGGTAGTTATTTAATAGTAGGCTATAAACAACAAAAAACTTACCAACTGTATTTTTCTATGTGTAATTAAATAAGTATAATAAATAAAGTAATGTATTTATAATATTTAAGGCCTATCGAATGCAACCTTAAAATATGCCTACGCCTTTCTGCAACACGTTGTATATTACAACCTTACGTCTGTATCGATTAACCTATTAAGAGGGTTCTGTACTCCTAATTTAGGTATTTGCCTTAGGTATTGCTATCCCTATTTCCAAGCGCAGTGCTAAAAGGGACAAATATAGCTGAAGCAGATTTTACCTACAAATTCTTTGAAAAAAAGACATTTCGTACTCCCCATTTTTCTTTGCGAAAGTTAAACTGATTTTAATTGTTTTTACGCTATATTATAGATGAAGAGTATATCTATGCTTCTATCACTTTCTTTTTTGGTAAAACCTTACCAAATATGTGTGATAGTCGCTGCAACTTTACCTAAAGAAAACCGAAAAAAACGGATTTTTGGATGGTCATATTTTTTTTAGTTATTATGTTTTGAAAAAAAGAAAGTGATACAAGCATAGATATACTCTTCGTCAATAATATAGCGTAAAACAATTAAAATCGGTTTAACTTTCGCAAAGAAAAATTGGGAGTACGAAACCCATATTTTTGTACGGAGCATAATTTGGTATCATGCGCTCTTAAGAGGATACCAAAATAGCTTCGTGCATTTTTCTATGTACGAAGTTTTCATTGTTTCTTTAGATTGAATGGCTAGAGCTCTAATATATAAGCATATGTTTTTTCCATATATGATCTAGGATCGCATAAACTCAGAAACGCGATTGAAAAAATTGGTCAAGTGCGAGTCGGACTCGCGCACGAAGGGTTCCGTACCATTATCTATGCAACATAAGGCAACGTTATTAGTATCGAGCAAGAAACGGTAAAAAAATCATGTTTGTTGTATGGGAGCCCCCCTTAAATATTTATTTTATTTTATTTTTAGTATTTGTTGTTATAGCGGCAATAGAAATACATCATCTGTGAAAATTTCAACTGTCTAGCTATCACCGTTCTTGAGATACTGGGTACGGAACCCTAAAAATCATGTTTGTTGTATGGGAGCCCCCCTTAAATATTAATTTTATTTTATTTTTAGTATTTGTTGTTATAGCGGCAATAGAAATACATCATCTGTGAAAATTTCAACTCTCTAGCTATCACCGTTCTTGAGATACAGCCTGGTGACAGACGGACGGACGGACGGACGGACGGACGGACAGCGAAGTCTCAGTAATAGGGTCCCGTTTTTACCCTTTGGGTACGGAACCCTAAAAAGTTTTCTCGATAGAAAATTTTAGCGAAACAACCTCTCTAATTTTTAGGGTTCCGTACCCAAAGGGTAAAAACGGGACCCTATTACTGAGACTTCGCTGTCCGTCCGTCCGTCCGTCCGTCCGTCCGTCCGTCCGTCTGTCACCAGGCTGTATCTCAAGAACGGTGATAGCTAGAGAGTTGAAATTTTCACAGATGATGTATTTCTATTGCCGCTATAACAACAAATACTAAAAATAAAATAAAATAAATATTTAAGGGGGGCTCCCATACAACAAACATGATTTTTAGGGTTCCGTACCCAGTATCTCAAGAACGGTGATAGCTAGACAGTTGAAATTTTCACAGATGATGTATTTCTATTGCCGCTATAACAACAAATACTAAAAATAAAATAAAATAAATATTTAAGGGGGGCTCCCATACAACAAACATGATTTTTAGGGTTCCGTACGCAGTATCTCAAGAACGGTGATAGCTAGACAGTTGAAATTTTCACAGATGATGTATTTCTATTGCCGCTATAACAACAAATACTAAAAATAAAATAAAATTAATATTTAAGGGGGGCTCCCATACAACAAAATGATTTTTTTACCGTTTCTTGCTCGATACTAATAACGTTGCCTTATGTTACATAGATAATGGTACGGAACCCTTCGTGCGCGAGTCCGACTCGCACTTGACCAATTTTTTATTTTTTTCATTTGTCGGTCTATTATCGCGTATTAACTAATGAAATAACTTTCAAAACATAAGTAACTATTATATAGAGAAACACGTAAATCAGAATTAAAATATATTTAGTAGATTTTGAGTAAATAGGAAAAGTATCCCTAATTCTTCATTTTCTGTGCCTACTGGCTGTGTTAATATGTACGAGTACGTGTCGGCGATGATATACGATAATATTGATGTAGGCCCTTAACACTTGAATTAAAATGCGAAGAGGCCTTTTTTTACATAGCAATAGTTGGAAATAAAACGAATTCAAATCATAATTCTTTTTATGCTTAGATTTGGCAATGTTTTTTTTTAATAATTAAGTACTTAGATAATCGACAGTAATTTATTAATTTTTGCAAATGACTTGCTATGCTTTTACTTAATTAATCAGATTATAGTGGAAAAACATTATTTTTGATTTACTTATATAACATTTTACCAAGCAAATAAGCTTATCTCTGTGGTGAATGTGGAATAAGAAGTGTCACCTCCCATTTTTTCCTCAGATGGAAGCCAGCTCAAGGTTTATATAAACAGATATCAACCTCTATAAAATATATTAAATGGAAGAATCAAAACTATATTCTATGCTACAATGCCTGATCATGATCATCACGCCTTTTTTCCCATACTATATTCAATACTACAACACCTAATCATCATTATCATCATAACATTACGCCTTTTTCCCATGGCGGTAGGCTGAGACTCTCTCTCTCTCTCCAGCCTATTAACGTCCCACATCTGGGCACGGGCTTCCTTCACTTTAGGAGGGACTATGGTCTACTGTGTGTGAGTGTTCCGTCTCTCACAATAGACGTTAGCTGCTTATATTGTCCTGGCTGTTATAGCACACTGGGAAAGAAATGGAGTGGTGACACTTGTATTCTTAAAACGTCACCACACAGACAATAATATTCTTATTCTGGTACCCATAACACAAGCATATAAGCTTAGCTTGGGACCAGAGGACGTTGTGTGAAATGTCCATGAATATTTATTTAATAAAGCGAAGACTATAGAGCGCCATCTGCTACGATCCAAACATACTTTCAGCGACTCTTACGTAGACCCTCTCGTAATAAAGGAGGCCCGTGCCCAATAGTTGGACATTGACACTTATTCTACGTGCAAAACTAAACTTAACAAAAAAATTAAAATTGATAGTATAAATAACACAATTAGGCAATGTTAACAGAACTTTTTTATAAGAAAATCTGTATATTACAGACTAATGATTTTAATAAATAAATGTGTGCACAACGAAATAGACAAATAATCAAAATATGCCATAATTGTTTTCATTTTAAGCTATTGCATAGCTTCTATCGCGGACCTTGAGCGTGGAGACCGAATCCAGAAATTCCGTAACGAAAATAACCTAACACCTATCACTGCGACCGGCACAGCGGTGATAGATTAGTTTTGTCAGCTATCGATGAATAGCAGAACTTTTGATGACTTTTTTGAAATATCACGCTTGTCTCCTTAGTTCAGCAACTCGCCTCTAGGTGGCATTTCTTTGATATTAATTCAAGTTACACTTAAAAAAACAAAGTAAATAATACTGCATAAATAAAATAAATAAATAATTATAAATGCATAAGTTGATAAAAATCGCTATGCAATAGCTTTACCGCGGCAGTCCACGAGTGCCACACGTCTATTTTTTAGTTATGTTTTGTTAAGTTAAGTAAGTTAAATAGTTGTGCATCCTACTAATATTATAAAGGCGAAAGTTTGTAAGTATGGATGTATGTATGGATGTTTGTTACTCTTTCACGTAAAAACTACTGAATGGATTTGAATGAAACTTTACCACAATATAGCTTATACATCAGAATAACACATAGGCTACAAATTGGCTGGACCGATTTTGATGAAATTTTATTTTATACAGAATTGTATGGCAAAACAACGTTTGCCGGGGCAGCTAGTGTAGAAATAATACCATTAACGGGCAGAAAAGAGAAGAAGACATGCGTTTTGTAGCATAATGTACAATCATGGTCAAGTGTGTAACTTAAAATTATCTGAGAAATAATAAAATATGTCAATACACTATATTATAAAAATCTGTGCGTGTTCTGTTATGTTGTATAAATATAGTTATTGTCTATTTTATTGAATAAATTAATTCTAAGCTAAGCCAGCTATTTTATAGCATGGAATGTTAACTAACTACGGCACAAAATATTATACTTATTAAGCTTAGACCCGATTCTGATAGGCCGAGAATTGTAGAAATTAACCAACCAGTTACAGGTCTATAAAACAGGTATTTTTTTTCCAATGACACGCTTGTTTACAGCTTGTGAAATTGTAGTATTTAGTATGCAAAAACAACTATGTCACATGAACTGGAAATACCTACCATAATCATACTATAGTTAAAGGTATATCTAATGTGACATCATCAAGACTTCAAACCTCTTTAGTTTTGCCAATGGGCCCGGTAGTGCAATGGTTAGGGTAGCGCGCGGCATTTACGCGGTCACAGGTTCTATTTCAGCACAGGATATTCTGTGATATTTATATTTGTAACACCAAGTTTGTAATCCGTAATTGTAACAAGCAAATAAGCTTAGATTTAGACCAGAAGATGTATTGTGAAATGTCCACGATCATTTCTTTCTTGATCTTGTTTACTGACTTCTTTATAAGCGACTTATGTAGTTTAAGTCTTTTTTTTTATACGACTAGGGTGACGAACAAGCATACGGCTCGCCTGATGATAAGCGATTACCGTAGCCTATGGACGCTTGCAACACCAGAGGTACCACCCGCGCGTTGCCGACCCTGTAGGAACCTTTTGACCCATGCTGTAGTCCTGTGGGAAAACCATGGCAGGGAGTTCATTCCACAACCTGATCGCAACTCTGCCAGTATTAAAAAGAAGTTTATGTATTATATCCGTATTCTGGTACCCATAACACAAGCATATAAGCTTAGCTTGGGACCAGAGGACGTTGTGTTAAATGTCCATGAATATTTATTTATTTATTATTTATTTATTTATCCTTAGTGATAGGGTCATAGCCTGGCAGGATTACCTATGGAGACCGTCTACTAACGTAAAGATCAGTTGAAATTTTGGGTGATTCTAAAAACCAATTGACCATTTATTTATTTTAAACAGCGCCTTTTAAGACTCTTATAACAATTGACTTGTAAGTACCACAGATAAATCTGTAGATGTAGTCTCTATGGCTACATCAATCATCCGGCTTGAAGTAAGCTTAGCTTGGGACCAGAGGACGTTGTGTGAAGTGTCCATGAATATTTATTTATTTATTTAGGTCACAAGTATAACTATGCGTACGAGAAATGTGTTTTATGAGTGTCTATGACACACGCCACGGGTTTTTTTTAAATTATTTAAACTATAGACAGTTAGTTCTTTTCCGAATAGAACACTTGTTTTACTGCTTGTAAAACTGACGTTTGTAGTTTGCGAAAACTACATGTCACATGAATACCATATTTTATTAGACCTCAAAGTATGATTTATGATTTTTTAGGGCGATATAGTCGACACGCTAAAGATCTTTGTTCTCTTCAAGATTGTACTATTTGGTAAACCTGCGGTAAGTACTTAATTTCTATAATAATCGGCCCTTCGGAAAACGTGTCTTAACCATAGAAGCACTGCGTGTTACAAAAACCTTTTAACAATCTGTATAAAATAAAATAAAAACAGTAAATAATTTCATAACAATGTAAATACAAAACTTAAATAGAAAACTATTATTGTTTATAAAATAATTTCAATTGAAGTACCTACTAAAAAGTAGAAATAACAATATATTTTAGTATGTATTAATTAAACAATTTTGATCGAAGTACCAACTCCAAATAAGTTAAATAGCTTAAAATTTATTAAAAAAAAACAATACAATTTTTTTTATAATACATATTTTGTATTTGTTACAATTTTGTCATAACAAATACAACTTTACTAAAGTAATTTATTAATTTTGCAATTGACATGCTATGCTTTACTCAATAAATTAAATTATGGTGGAAAAAGTAATTACCGCAAGCGGGACTAGAACCCACGACCTCGGAATACCGTTCCGATGCTCTTCCAACTGAGCTTATTGCGGTCGTGCTTTCTTTACAGAATACAATAGGGTTGAAAATAATGAAATAAAAAATAATTTATTAAGTAAAGCATAGCATGTCAATTGCAAAATTAATAAATTACTTTAGTAATGAACGTCGCGTCATTATTTTCAACCCAATTGTATTCTGTAAAGAATACTAGGTGGTTGGTCGAGATGTTGCAAAGCAATCTTGATAGATGGCGTTGTACGTAGAAATACCATATAAACTCAATCGAGTGACGATTGTGGTGGTTAATTGGATTGCTACAAGCACGACCGCAATAAGCTCAGTTCCGAGGTCGTGGGTTAAAGTCCCGCTTGCGGTAATCACTTTCTCCACCATAATTTAATTTATTAAATACAACTTTTACAAGTACAGTAATTCCTTTTTTTTATTTTCTCGATGACAAATCAGAATTATCCATTTATACAGAAATACTAGATGTAGTGTCTATGTCACATCACTCAGTCGGCTTGAAGCCACTTACCAATCTGTGTGAGTGAAAATGTATCTATGTGTGTGTATGATACAGTCTACACGTCATATGAAACTTCATTATTCTATGAAGTACGATTTAGCCAGGCTAGTCACTTGCGCTCAATTTTAAACGTAAACCATCTGATATATATGGGTCCATTTATTTATTATCTGCCCTATCCCTATCGGTTTCTCCGAGTCTAGTATAACCTTGTAAGTTATCATTTTTATTACATAATATGAAAAGACGCCCATTCAAGGCAAATAGGATCTGTCATTGAGAAAAGAAATGAGAATAGTACAGGCTACTTGACAAAACAAAATGTACAATATTGATTAATTTGGTTTCAGCGTAAAAAAATATTCTCAAGAATTTAACTGTTTAATTAACAATACATCCTAAAAACCTTGATATTGGTACCAATTCTATATGCACAATTTAACTAATCTTAACATTAAAATAAGTTTCCATAGTTTTAATAACACCATGTCGACAATGTTAACTTAGCTTTCTTGTTATAAAATCTGTTTATTAAGAAAGATTCTGTTAAGATTTTAATTAAAATGAATGTGGCCAATAAATTAGACAGTTAGTTAGCAATAGTTGTTTTAATTTTTTATTTAAGTTTAGTAGTTCACGGCACGTTTAATTGGCACCATTATTGTTTTTATAATAACCGCCAAATATTCCGGAAACGATAGGCATTGGTTGAATCTCTAGTGACGCCACAGAATAATGCGACGCCATATTGACGCCGTATTGTTTTGGCGGGTAATTTAAATAGATACGCTATTTAAATTACCCGCCAAAAATAATGATAATGATTTCTGTTTTAAAATCGCTGAGTAAATCGCTTTGTTAATAACAGCTATTTTAAATAATCGATCTACGATGACGGATAAATTGTAATCCTCGTTTATCATTAACATAATATTTCTATCTCCTGTCAAAGGTCAAGCTTGTACTGAAACAAGAACATTACAAGAAAAAAAAAGCGTATAAGCTTAATTGACTGCTTATATTAATGTGCGATGCTATCTAGCCCTTGACATTGACTATCCAGTTTTATTTAAATTTACCCAAGATGATTGTATAAAAGCTATTTTTTGTACATTGCATGAAGTCTTTTTAAAGGCTACATATCTATTGTCTTTTATATCTTATACTTATACTATTGCCAATAGAGCACAATATAAATAAAAATGTTAACTATATTATTAATATTTCATTTTTGGCCTGTCGGATTATAAAGGAAAAACAATCATCTTTATATATATAAATCTTCTGTACATGTGTTTGTAATTGAACTCCTCCTAAACGGCTGGACCGATTTTGATGAAATTTGTTGTGTGTATTCAAGGGGGTTTGAGGATGGTTTAGATTCACAATTGGCTGGACAGATTTTGATGAAATTATTTGTTGTTGATTTTATGTTATTTTATGTATGGCAAAACAACGTTTGCCGGGGCAGATAGTATATTATAAAGGAAAAACAATTTTCAATCCCAATTGCACAGATTTTTTTTTTCTGTTACAACACAAACTGTGCCTAGATTGTCTATTGATAATATGGGCACATAAAAACAGGAATAATTTAACTGAAATAGTTCCAGTCGCCATATTGGTGTTCTATTAAAAAATAGGGATAAACATAAATTATATTGTGGTTTAAAGAAAACCAATTTTTAAAGTACTTAACGAAACATATTGCATTTTCAGTGATATAACTTAACGAGTTATATCACTGAAAATGCAATATGTTTCGTCGCGAGTTAAAATCTTGTAAAAATAAGGAGTGTAACTACTTAGAACGCGATTTTACGCCATTTTAATATTTTGCAGTAGACAGAATACCATTTTGATATTTCATAAAGAAACTACTTAACAAAACACATTGGATTTTGATAATGTTATGATGTTATACGTTATTCACGTGTCAAAATCATGTTTTATAGAGAATAAAGGCTTTAACTACTTATCGTCTTATTCATAATGACTTATCGGAGGTTTAAAAGTTCGCTAAAATCGGTTCGCGAAAATTGTCAAAACTTGTTATATATATTTTTACGCTAAAACGTTTGTTATCTCTCCGATAAAATCTCCGTTTATACCTTCGATAAGTCATTATGAATAAGGCATTATGAATAATATATTATGTTATGTGGTAAACAGACCCCAATTAAAATTTCTTAAAAAATTATGTAGCTAATATTTAGTATTGCGTTTTCAAAACAATAACGCGAATACTCGCGTTGTAAAACCATTTATATAAAATAAGAATCCTAATTACTTACAAGGCATCATGGTTTTGAGGAGAATTTGAAATTACAAATTGATTTTCAAATGTCAATTTTGTTCCCATCCTAGTGACCTCTCAACCGCCATTTTCCATTGTTTATATCTCATATCTCTTTCATCATCACTTATTTTCGGAGTGTAGGTAGTTCCACTTGCCATCGGTATAGGAATACCCCGTTTTGACGGTTCGACTCCCCAATATGCGACCAAAGCCGCCCCTAAAGCTGTACTTTCAGTAAACCCTGCTTTATCCACGTTGATACCAATTAAATCTGTTTGCATTTGCATCACTAAAGCATTTGAAGTCATGCCTCCATCAACCTGTAACATTTTCAATTCTTATCTATAATATAAGCTGAAGAGTTTGTTTGTTTGGATGCGCTAATCTTAGGAACCACTGCTTCGATTTGAAAAATTCTTTCAGTGTTGGATAGTAGATTTACCGAGGAAGGCTATAGGCTATATAACATCACGCTGTGATCAATAGGAGCGAATCATCAGTGAAAAATATTGAAAAAACGGGGAATAATTTCTAAATTCCACGCGTACGAACTCGAAGGCAACAGCTAGTATAACATATGCGTAGAATAGGAATCATTTTTCATAGTGAATACCATTAGAATACCTTGCATAACATAAAAAAGGCAGTTCTATATCTCCCTCCAGCTCATAAAAGTGCAACTCTTGGCACGGACCTCTTCCACTATGGGATGGGTTAAGCTACTGAATCGGACGGACGAAGCGTGTTGGCACAGGGTTGATTTTCGAGCTTTCCGCCTCCCGCAAAGGATGTTAATGTGTGTACAATATCCCTTAACTGGGTTTTCCAGCACCCTGGGTAGGAAAAGGGGAACTTGTATCCTTATTCAGCATTAGGTCCTTGTGACCTAACATATGCTGAAATGGGAGTCTATTTGCTGTTGTGACACTATATACCATAAGCATGTTGTTAATTACATTCATTTCCTTCTGCAACTATCTACTATATAAAAATAAGTCGGGTTTTTCTTCCTGACGCTATAACTCCAGAACGCACGAACCGATTTCCACGGTTTTGCATTCGTTGGAAAGGTCTCGGGCTCCGTGAGGTTTATAGTTCTTTTTTTTTTCTTTTTTTTTTACTTTTTTTGGTATGGCAAAACAACGTTTGCTGGGCCAGCTAGTGTAGTATATATTTTTAAGTACATATATGTATTGTAGCCCAGTGTCAGTGTTGTTTGTGCCTTTAAAAATGATAAAAAGTGAAAAAATAATAGTAGGATGAGCCCCATTAGAAAAGGAGGAGAATATTATAAAAATTGGTCAAGTGCGAGTCGGACTCGCGCACGATGGGTTCCGTACCATTATCTATGCAACATAAGGCAACGTTATTAGTATCGAGCAAGAAACGGTAAAAAAATCATGTTTTTTGTATGGGAGCCCCCCTTAAATATTTATTTTATTTTATTTTTAGTATTTGTTGTTATAGCGGCAATAGAAATACATCATCAGTGAAAATTTCAACTGTCTAGCTATCAGCGTTCTTGAGATACTGGGTACGGAACCCTAAAAATCATGTTTGTTGTATGGGAGCCCCCCTTAAATATTTATTTTATTTTATTTTTAGTATTTGTTGTTATAGCGGCAATAGAAATACATCATCTGTGAAAATTTCAACTGTCTAGCTATCACCGTTCTTGAGATACTGGGTATGGAACCCTAAAAATCATGTTTGTTGTATGGGAGCCCCCCTTAAATATTTATTTTATTTTATTTTTAGTATTTGTTGTTATAGCGGCAATAGAAATACATCATCTGTGAAAATTTCAACTCTCTAGCTATCACCGTTCTTGAGATACAGCCTGGTGACAGACGGACGGACGGACGGACGGACGGACGGACAGCGAAGTCTCAGTAATAGGGTCCCGTTTTTACCCTTTGGGTACGGAACCCTAAAAATGAAAGTAAAAATAATTTACGGGCAATCCGTGGTCGGGTATTGCTTTTAAGGGTAACAAATGGTTTTTCTCGTTTTGCGGCAAAACTAAATGGCTATATTATAACAAGAAGATCTAAAACTTTTGTATTTTTCACATAACCTCAAAATTTATGTGAAAAATCCCCTTCCTGACCACAGATCACCCGTAAATTATTTTTCCTTTCATTTTCATAATATTCTCCTCTTTTTCTAATAGGTTTCATCCTACTATTATTTTGTTTTGGTTTTAAAAATTACGACACTGACCTATTGTGATTTCCTGTATCTGTTTTATTTTAAGAACTGTATATTGTTTACCTAAAGCAGCAAATAAAACTTTCTTTCTTTCTAATCCGTCACAACATGAACCGAAATGCACCTACAAAAAATACACCAATAAACCACACACAAAAAGACCTACCTTTAATATTTGTAGCGGTATACCACAATCCTCATTCATAGCATCAAGAATATCTCTTACTTGATAACAAACAGCCTCTAAAGCTGCTTTTACTATGTGAGATCTATTCGTATCTTCAGTTATTCCGCAAATCACACTGTAATAAAAAAAGTAGACACATTAAAAACGTATTTTACTACTCAAGCAGCTATTGTCTCCTGGAATTTTGAAAATTTTCCCTGTTTTTACAACATTTTTCATTAATGCTCCGCTCCTAATGGTTGCAGCGTGATTTTATAATTCGTATAGCCTTCGATGTAAAGACTATTCAACACAAAAATATTTTTTTCAATTCAAATCAGCAGTGCCTAGGATTAGCGTGTTGAAACAAACAAACTCTTCAGGCTTAACAAGTTATACAAAAAAGCCAACCTCTCGAACCACTCTATGTATTAAAAAAACGACATCAAAATCCGTTGCGTAATTTTGAAGATATAAATAAGCTCACATAGGGTCATACAAACGAAAAATTACGACTTCGTTTTATAATAAGTAAAAGACATAATAATATCATGGCAAAAGTTACCACCGTTGCAAAAAAAAAAAAGTAAAAGGCATAATCATGTCATCTAAAATTTTTTTAAGTTATACATACTACAAAAGTTTGTTTTATGGAAGCCCCTCTAAGTATTTATCGTATTCTTAGTTTTAAATGTTCAACAGATATACGTCGTCTGTGAAAATTTAAAGTCTCTAGCTATAACCGTGGTAGCAGATGGACGGAAAAGCAAACCTCGATGAAAGAGGTCCCGTTATGCTATTTTGTATGGAATAAAAAGAAAAAAAGAAGATACTCACCCTCTAGCATCCTGACGCCAATATGGTGCATATAATCCACTGAAAGCTGGTACAAACACAACACCACCATTATCAGTAGCCATTTCAGCAATCTCTTGTGAATCTTTCGCTGTTTCTAACAAACCAATGTTTTCTTTAAGCCAGCCCAAAGCTGCACCGGCTACTGCTACCTGGAAGGTAACAATTTACTTTAACTATTTTATACTAGCCGTTGCCCGCGACTTCGTACGCGTGAAATTTAGAAATCAATCCTTAACAAACAGAAGTTTACTCTTCTGCTCGATAGATGGCGATATACGTTATTAAATCGCACTATCGTTTCGTTCCCCACATTAACACAAGCTCGTCAAAATTATTATTGTGGCAGCATCCCGATTTCGCACTTATAAATTAGTAAGGATTTCAAAGTTAAAGTTAAAGTCAAAATGTTTTATTTCAAGTTGGCATGTTTAACAAGCTCTTTTGAAACGTCAGAAACTAGGTGTCTGTTCCAAACGCGAATCCTATGGAGAAGAACAGGCAAGAAACTCCATGGATTTTTTTTTCTATTCTCTTCATGCTTTTTTTTTCAATATAATTTTACATTGTTAGAGGGGTGTGAGGATGATGCCGATTAATACTATCTAGACTACAATTAACAACTAATTTAGAGACAAGATTGCCTTGTTAGAGCAAGTCGACCAGTCCCAGCAGAAGGCACCCGTTCACGAGTATAACGCACACATCAGCCCCGCACAGCTCGACCATTTTATAGGGAACCGTGCGACCCGACGTGCAACGCTACCAACTTCGACTATCTGTTGCTTGCGATTTCATACGCGTGGAATTTAGAAAATACACATAAACCCATGGCCCGGGGCGACAAGGCTGAGGATACTCTATAATACTATATAATACTCTCACATCATATATGGCGTCAATGCCAAACTATTCATTTGTAAGGTTCACCAAGGAGAATATCATTCATTTAACAATCTTAAGAAGGAGGTCGTCTATGCGTGGAAGTCTTTTTATACGAATATTTTGGCAGTTGTCATTGCTTGTGTTTATCCCTCTTCTCCACATGACCAAACCACCTAAGCATACTTTTTCTACCTTCGTCACTATATCCTCTTCCAAACTGCAACATATTCTTATATTTTCATTTCTTAATCCATCTTTTAAAATCTATTACAGTACTAGGAAAAATACAACTCACCGATCCTTCCAAAGCATAAGCCGGTTGACTGTCACTTCCGAATTGATAAGCCACCGTTGTCAATAATCCTCTACTGGAATTGACACGTATATCACCAGTATTATACAGCACAAAACATCCAGTACCATATGTTGCTTTAGCCTGTCCCTTTTGTAAGCACATTTGTCCAACTAAAGCTGCTTGCTGATCTCCTAAGCAACCAGATATTGGAACACCCTTAAGCGGGCCCTCAGGTATGTAACCGTATATCTGTTAAAATGTAAATTATGTGTGGTTAAATAAGATAAGTCTACAAAATAACAAAATGGCCGATTTGTTTTTCCTAATCTTGTAGTAGATTAAACAAGCACTTAGCATTTTTGTAGACGGATATAAATTACAGTCGAAAACAGTTCAGTTCCTTAGTAAATCACAGTATCTACTGTAAGACATTCCATATTTGTTATTTTTATTCTCCTCAGCTCTATCAGGCCGTGGCGGTGCCTTGAGCCTTACCGTGACCTGACAAGAGTGTTCCCTATATCTGTGGCTCGACGCGACGGGTAGAACAATAGTTCTTCCCTAATTCCATATTGGTCATCTCCACAGCCTTATAATATTTAAAATCGTCAAATATTACAAACAAAAAAACAACAATCTTAATTTATCAAGATGCCTAGTTTGTATAATTAAAGATTTTGAATAATATTTAACCTTCGTTGGCTCTAAAAAAATTGGTCAAGTGCGAGTGGGACTCGCGCACGAAGGGTTCCGTACCATTATCTATGCAACATAAGGCAAAGTTATTAGTATCGAGCAAGAAACAGTAAAAAAAATCAGTTTTTTGTATGGGAGCCCCCCTTAAATATTTATTTTATTTTATTTTTAGTATTTGTTGTTATAGCGGCAATAGAAATACATCATCTGTGAAAATTTCAACTCTCTAGCTATCACCGTTCTTGAGATACAGCCTGGTGACAGACGGACGGACGGACGGACGGACGGACGGACGGACGGGCGGACGGACAGCGAAGTCTCAGTAATAGGGTTTCCGTTTTTACCCTTTGGGTACGGAACCCTAAAAAGCAAATTTATTTTACTTTATGCTTACCTCTGAACTGGATTTAATTTCTGGTAATACTGATTTTGGCACTTCAAAGAATTTCAAAAGCAACGGATCCCAATACAGATGTTCTATATTCATAATCATTGTTCTAGATGCATTCGAAACATCTGTGACATGTTTACCACCATTAGGACCACCTGCAATGTTTATTTATATGTATAATTATCTTTTACAGATACATTATGGCCTCGTCTAGTATTAGAAAAAACATTGGTACCAGTTCGACATGTATAACTAAAATTAACTTAAAAATTAAAAATATCTGTGGTTTATTTTAATTAAATGGCTATTTCATTGTATGCGTTTTATATATTGTATATGTCGTAGGAGACTTGATTACAATAGTTTACTTAAGGATTTTTAACTTTAAGATTATGAAGTAAGTCCTCAAATTGTGTCAATGGTAAGTACGTTATTTATTTTGTGTAGTTAGTGATGAGTTTGAATGGTGACCCATTGAATATTCATAAAAGGATCATTCCAAACCAGTTACACGTGTCGTAAGCCATGGATCGATCTCATCGTAGTTATTAGAATATTGTAGTTAACGTACCCCGTTTTCCAATCAGCGCACAATAGCGCATTATGCGGCACAATGCTCAACGTTGAGTGTTCCAATTACAGCATCGCATCGCACAATCAAGCACTCACAAAAGTGATGCGTGCAATCCATACCAACTTCAGCGACAGAAAGAAGTTTGAGTATAATATGGTACCCGGATAGCTTAAAGCCTGAGCGTTATTAGTCTACTATGCTGTCTTGGAATAGGGTTTAATTTCTGTTTGTCCGTCTTTCACAATTGATGGCATCTGCATATATTATCCCTGAACTAACTTTTCGAACTCCCTGGGGCGGAAACGCGAGTGGTATCCTGTATTTTTAATCCATTACCACACAGAGTGTCACCGTGAGACCATCTAGGTATACTAATATTATAAAGCTAAAGAATTTGATTGTTTGTTTGTTGGAACGCATTAATCTCAGGAGCCACTTGTTCGATTTGAAAAATTCAGTGTTGGATAGTAAATTTATAGACAAAGGCTATACATACAACATCACGCTGCGACTAATATGAGCGAAGCATCAGTGACGTGTTGCAAAAGCAGCAGCTAGTTTTTTGTAAACATAGAGATGATTATACCTGTCAGGTTCCATATGATCCACGTATCTACAGTACCAAAACAGCATGTTCCTGCTTTCATAGCAATTTTAACAGCTTCAACATTATCACAGAGCCATCTCAACTTAACAGCACTGAAATAAGGCGACAAGGGTAGACCGCATAATGGCTGAAAATATTTTTAAAGGTTAACTTTTCATTACCCAAGTGTACATCCTCCTAAATTCTGATTTTCATAATAATACAGCCTATAGCACATTCGGAGACTAGTTTTTTTAATAGCGAATTTTTTTACGTTTGGGTAACCACTTTTGGAAATTACTCCACACACATAAATAACAAACTTTACCTTTTTATCAATAGTATAGATTAACAGACACCGTTTCCCACAGAAATCCTGTATAATCATACAAGGAAAGCTAAACACATAAATATTGTTTTCTGCAAGTAACAGTCACATCAAAAGATGATCAGTATAATATCTCATTTTACAAATTATTATAGTCTTGGAACCTATGGCAATGGGAAAAGTTGTGTGTGCTTTAAATACCTTCAAATAGTTCTTATTCCTAGTTTTATTAGGCACTGTATCCAGAAGTTTATCTATAGTCGATGCTGTTCTCATATCTAACCATACTATAGCATTATGTAAAGGTTTGCCTGTATTCCGGTCCCAAACTATAGTTGTCTCTCTTTGATTTGTTACGCCTACTGCTACAATGTCCTGTAATAAATTGAGACTCTATATTAATATTTCTAAATATCTTACAAACTATTTCAACAGTGTGATTGCATTGCAACTAACTATACCAGTTATAATATTTTATTTTTTTATAATTATACAGTTTAAGAGTTAGTTTATTTGAATGTGCTAATCTCAGAATCCACTGGTCAGATTTGAAAAATTCTTTCAGAGTTGGATAGTCTATTTATCGAAGAAGGCTATAGGCTACACAGCTGCGGCCAATAGGAACGAAGCAGCAATAAAAATGTTGCAAAAATGGGAATTTTTTTTTTTATTCCACACAATCAAAGTTGCGGGCAACAGTTAGTAATAATATATACAAATGAAAACCAGAACATATGAAATCCATCCATGGATGGAAGGATGTATTTCATTCACTATTAGGGCCATTTGTTTATCTATCTTTCTGTTACATAACCTCATAATATGGTTCAACATCAAAATTATTTAAAATGAATTAACTTTCTAGAAGATCCGTTACTAATTAGAAGAAAGAGGAGAAAGAAAGGAAAGGAAGTTAACACAGATATGACGTCTGATAAAAGACTATGGACATGTTAAGTTGACCCCAAATATTAGTATAAGGGCACAAGAATGATGTCAAAAAGAATCAATATAAGATCATTTGTATATTATTGTCTACCTGTATACTGCCACAAAATGTCATTTATATGAGCACATAGTTTGTGAATCACAGCTCACACAGGTTTTGTTTAAGAATCAGTAAAACCATACTATAATTTTACATCTCTCTCTCTCAAGCCAGCTCATTAACGTCCACATGTTGGCTACAGGCCTCCTTTACTTTTGGAGGGATTATGATCTACTATATTGTGCTGATCTGACCAGGAGTGTTAGCATTGGGTTTATTTTCGAGATTCTGTCCCTCACAGAAGATCTTATTATTGTAATATTTACCATATCATTAAGTTTGATATTGGTTTTTTTAGAAACGTTATATAATTTTTATAACAATGATTAACTGACCTTTGCTGAACCACCCAAGGACTCTAATTTCTCGACGGCCTTTTGAATACACGTTGTAACAACTTCTAGAATAGCATAAGGATCTTGTTCAACCCATCCCTCTTGAGGAAAATGTTGTGCAAGCTCCTTTTGATGGTACGCAACAACTTCCGATGAATTGGCTTTAAATATTATGAATCTTGCACTTGAAGTGCCCTCATCAATAGCACCTACAAGTGGCCCGAATTTCTTATCTTCAGACATAATTTTTTGAAACAGAAATGTGTTATTGTGTTGTTAAGGCAATTATATCACAATAAGAATTTATGTAGTTCTCTCAAGTCTCACACGATATTAATTGGGTCTTGAAGAACAATAGGTACTAACACTGTTTAAAGTAACTTCAACTTCTTTTAGTTTATGGCTTTTGTAAATAGTGAACTTAGGACCTGATATTAATAATAGTTCATATTTTACTGCATGTATGTATGTATATGCGCATGTGTGTAATATGTGTATTGTGTACTTTTTGGATGAGAGTTGCCATATCAATCAAGTATCATTGATGTCGCTAGATGACACAACAACATAAAATCTTTCTTTCATTTATTGTTAGAGTCTGTGCGAAAAGAAAACCGTCGTAAGATTTGAGGGCGCTGTCTCTAATTAGCGTATTTGTTAAGTTGTCAACACCGTGGCTTCATTATAGTACGTTTGTTTTGAGACTATAATAGAAAATAATGTTTTCAGATTTTGTGCTAGGGTGCATATTTAGCAGGTTTGCGAAACAAATCATAATGTTAGTTCCATTTTATGCCACGACCAGGGTCTATTATGTTGTATGACGAGATTTTGCTCTTGCACACATGCTCAAATATGTATGTGTGCGTTGCTATTGTAGCAGTATTGCATAGGAAAAAATTTAAAAATTTTTGGTCTGGTCAACTCTGGTCACACTGTCGCTTCACTCGCTTCAATGAGGCCGCCATTATCATAATATTTATTATGTTAAGATTGTGGTTTTTAATATTTTATCCAAAGAATCAAAATATTATTAAAATATACTCTCTAGTAGTTATTATAGTAATTTTGACTGAATATTCTACGTTCTTGGAGTGAATTCTATGTGTTGTGCGTAGAGAACATTATTTACGAAAGGACGTTTATTGTTAGGTTACTTTTTCTTATTTTTGTTTAAGTTTGGTTATTTAATTATGTCCGTGAATAACCATAGAAAGTGTGCTAAGTGCGGCAGAACACGTGCCGAAGACATGACGGTGACCTATCACAGGTTTCCAAATCCAGGAATAACCAATGTTACTAGGTAAGTACAAAATACAACCCGGTATATTTAAGACCTCATGCGTTTATTAAACAAAATACTATTTTAATCTATATTTACATCATCATATACTATCACCTACTGTACTCATCATCCTTCTACCTTTTCTTCCAAAACTATGTTGGAGTGGGCTTCCAGTATTACCTGATTCAACTGAATACCAGTATTTTATATGGACATTTTACAGGGCTCGTGTTTGGGCTAAATACTGTTGGCCAAATGAAGATTGGACTTCCATTGAATCATTACATTCACTCTATAGTCGGAATAAGGTGTTGTGTGGAAGACATTTCAACTCAATTCAATTTATGGATGATAAAAGGCAAAAATTGAGTAAGTTTGCCGTTCCTGAGTCAACTATAGTGGAAGAAATACTAAATGAAAGAGAAAATATTTTCAACCAGGTATTGTATTCATATAGATTGTTCTAGTAATAGTCTCCCGAACAAATTCCTACAAAAGCAACCAATCTCAGTTGGGTTCAGCCAACTATGCATGACATATTACAGTGTATGAGGGTGTGCGCAAACATAGGTGTGAGATTACACCTATGTTTGCGCACACCCTCGTACACTATTCGCTCACTCTCGCTCACTAATCCGATGGGATGACAATCGAACACTGCTGGAAAGAGATCAGATGAAGGATTGTTCTAAATAGCAGTGGTGAAGCATATAGGGAAGTCGGTAGAACCAGCCTAGAAGTGACCAACATGTTTTACTTTATAAATCTAGTCAATATTGTTACTATTATTGTTATAGATACAATAATAGTTATGCGTCCAAAGTTAGCACAATGGATCAAGATTCTAAAACTTTACACTACTATGATAGCACTTGCAAAAGTTTAAAATTAATAATTAATTTCAGAATGTCAATCAGTCCGATGTAATTGCTGCACAGCCAAAGTTAACAATACCGATGTCGCAAATAGAAAATGTTGTGATGGAACCTAGTACCAGTACAGGGTCATCAAAACAACACACTTTTGCAGATTTCATAAGAACAACTGAATCCATTAGCCCTACGCAGGTAATTAATTTTAGATTTTTATTTTAATCTTTATTATAAGTTTGATAATAGCGGACTTGCAGAGAAAGTACAGATGTTCAATGCAACGAAAACCCTATAAAAGGTACACAAATAACTTTAGTGTTGTGTTGTTAGATATACAGTTCTACATAATAGTAGGCATTGTAGTAGGCTTGCACAACTAGCATTTATAATAATAATTTATTTCACACATTTCACACAAATGTACAAGTAAAAACATAAATAAACTTGAGTCATTAAAGCATTAAAGGTAGATAGGCATCCTTACTAGGTTAAAAACCTGTGCTATGGGATATCTATTTCTCCTTGTTGCAGATAATATGCTAGAGACATCATAAGATAAGCGGAATGTGTATGTGTGTGTGTCCGCTACATACTAATGGTAGGAGGATGTGTCTGCGCGCGTGTATGAGGACGTACTTTCAAATTCCGAATTAAAGTTGTTTATGTCACATCACATCTGAATAAATAATCCTTACTTGTTATAATTATTAGCCTATACAGTATCTCTAAATGAAATTTACTTTTTAGGCACTGTTAAATGGAGTCATATAGAAGCATTTTATAACTTGGACAAGAACAATCCGTATTTTGTATATGCTCCTCAGCTAACAGATCATCATTTGCATCCAAATTACCAGCAACGAATGTGGGTGAAGCTAGCAGCACTAGTTTTTAGCCACTCAGTTACAAGTGGCATGTTGATGAAAATTGCTCAAAGTGAGTATATTAAAATAATGTCAACTTTTGTTGCCTGGTATCAATATTAATAGATAAATAAAAGCTTTATTGCTTCCCATAATTACAAAGATACACAAGAATAATTATAAAATACAGATTTGATCTACTGATGTAAAATATAAGAGGATGATAAAAATCATCATTTCTTATCTTATTTACTTCTTTTACACACAAAATCTATATTAATTAAGCCCATTCCCTAATATGAGCCCAAATGATTGCTGCAAGACGTTTTTTTATTCCGCATAAGTATTAGTTACATCCTGAGACTGACTCTTAACATCTGGGCGAAAAAAAAATTAACATTGTTTTTGTGATTTCAGATGAACTTCCAGCTGAAGCCCATGCAACAGCCACTTTCGTGCAAAAATTTGACGAGCTTTTTGATGCTGTCAACGCAGACAGCCCGGACTTGAGGAGAGGAAAAAAATACTCTACAAATTTAAGAAAGTGGACTCCCCATTTAGGTTTATTTAAAGAAATGAAATTTTTTATAGCTAATATGAAATACATAGGGAGTAAATCGAATCCTCCGTCCCAAGAAGGGTGGATTCATTCATTAAATGCAATAGAAAGATTGTGGAATAATTTGCGGGCTATAGGCATTAAGAGTCTTTCCACACGTCGCTTAAATCAAGATCCTTTGGAAAACTGTTTTGGCTGCATCAGATATAGCTGTGGATCCAATAATAATCCAACAATTAATCAATTTATAGCGGGAATCAAAACTGCTATAATATCCAATTTAAAACATGCTGGACAAAAAAGGAACTGTGAAAATGACTCAGCATTAATTGCAAATAATTTATTAACTTTTTTAACGGGAACCATCCCTTCGTCGTGTGAACCAAACTCGTCTTCCTTCAAATTTGACGAAAATAAAGAGATGGCAAATTTACTATCTGATGCAGTTGAAGCAGTTGAACAAGGGACATCCGAAAGTCAGGCTTTTGGATATGTGTGTGGTTTCATATTTAAAAGAATAAAATACAATGACTGCCTAGATTGCCGAAAGGCATTTTTGTCCCAAAATATAGAAACCATACACATGTTTACAAGTTTCAAGGAATATGACTCAAGTCATGAGTCATTAAATTATGTTAACAAAGATATGGTGACGTGTGTAGAAACGATGTCAACTATAATTAATGATTTCATGAAAACAAATGCCTTTAGGCAACAACTTAAAATTAATGTTGTTAAAAATCTAGAATGTGTGAATTTTGTTTTTTTAAATAAATGTATAAATCATTTAGAATTAAATGAAAATCATTTAAAAATAAGCTCATTTTTTATTGTAATTAAAAGATATTGTGTTTTAATTAATAGAGCTATGGAAGACGAAGAGAAAAAGAAAAGTTTTGAACGCAAAATGAAAATATTAAAGAATAAATAAAATAATAATATGATTGTTTTAATTACTTCCTGTAGGCAAGAATATGAAGCACGATCCTTAATAATATATTAAGGAACAATATATATTTAAAATGGTTCACGATCATAATATATAGTACAGCCAAGAGCAAATATTACAACGTTTGAAAGTTCCCGCGCGTGTTGATTTATTGCTATTCCGCAATGGCGCTAGCGTCTCGTACGTGTATTGGCTGTGGTTGCATTTTTTTACTATAGAGATGTACTTCTTCTCTCGTTAGAGAGTAGTATATTCTTTGGCCACGACGGTTCTCTTTTCGCACAGACTCTACGTTTATAATGGCAAATTTATTTTAATCGTCTGTGTTTAAATAAATCTGTGCTTTTTAAAAAACAAAACCACTTTTTGTATGTCGATAAGTGAGATTAAATCTTAAAAACAACGCAATGAAATTTAAATTGGTTTTTGTAAATAGAGAGCATCAATACAAAGTTGCGCATTTCAAAATTGTTTATGTTTGGTTTCTAAACTGCACGCTAATGAAGTCGCGGCCAACATCTTGTATTGTCTTATAGTCGCTAATTTGGCGATGATGTTGGTATGTAGGCATCGATAAAACAAATGTCTCTAATGTCATACCTTGCACAATTAGGGAGGCTCAACTGACAACAGATTGCGGAGGGAAGCGCGGGAATCTTGAAATTTGGCGGTCGCGTTTTTTCTGATAAAAATTATTTTCTTGTGGAAAAGTATTTATTTTCTTGTATATAGTAGTAAAAGTGTGTAAATTTTATAAAGTAGTGTGTAAATATATAGTTAGTATTTTTAAGTAGCTGTTATTTAGGTAAGTTTTTTTTTATGTATTAATATGGGTGACCCAGAAGACCCAGGGGGAACAGCCCCCGATATTGGTTACGTTGTAACTATATCTAATAATGCCTCGAATACGGAAAGCATGGACACTGACTGCTCCATAGTCAGTGCAGGCGGTACTGTTAAGCGTCGAAAACTTTTATCTCGCAGATCAGGATGTAGACACTGTAATAAACGTAGACGCAAACATGGCGACAAGAAATTTAACGACACGGTTGATTGTGAATGTTTTTCGGAATCACAAAAAATTACAAATAATGAAATGCCTCCTCCCAATAAACCTCTCGCAAAGAATACAGAAACACATTCAGTTCATATACCTGTTGGAAGACTGTCATATGTGAATACCGATGTCTCACCATTCGTTATTCATATACAAAAAAAAACTACATCTCCCGATGATAGCACATCTCTTCATCCTATGGTGTTTGGAAGATTTTTAAAAAATTACTGTTTTAAAAATATCATTAACGGCAGCCTTAAACGTATTGGTAGAAACAGATTAACCATAGAATTTAATTCCTATTTAGATGCTAATGAATTTTTAACCTCTCCACACCTTGAGACAAATAATTACAAGGCATTCATTCCCACCTTTTCAGTCACCCGGAAGGGTGTAGTAAGAGGAATTCCTGCAGACTGGTCCGAGGATGATATCGTTAACAATATTACACTTCCCTATGGTTGTGGTAATATACTGAAAATTAGGAGACTGAAAAGGAAACTTATTGTAAATAATATCTCAGAATTAAAGCCCACTGAGTCAGTGGTAATAACATTTGACGGTCAGACATTACCTAAACATGTGTATATGTGTTATAATGCTCTTCCTGTTCAATTATATATTTACCCAACCGTCCAGTGCTATAATTGCTGCCGGTTTGGTCATGTGAAAGTTCAGTGTCGTTCACTGCCCAGATGCTTCAAATGTGGTCTTGATCACTCAGGTGATAGTTGTGATGTAGAGGAGGAAGATTGTCGTTGTGTACTCTGTAAAGGTTTCCATAAAGCAACAAGCAACAAGTGCCCTGAATTTCAGAGGCAAAAATCTATTAAAGAATCTATGGCGAAAAGTTGCATATCATACTCAGAAGCTTCCAAGTTATATGCACCAATATCCAAAATCTCATATGCTGATGCTTTAATTTCTTCTAAGTCTCCACAAATACCATCAAGTCCTCAAAAAGTAACATCTTCTTATCTTCAACCAAACCATTCTTATAAAAAAACAGTTTTTCTCAAAAATAAACAAAAACCTAAAACTACTTCAGGTTATGATGTTGGTGCATATAAGGCTTTAACTAAAGATTATGATATGCAAACATCTTCAAAAGGATCTGCTCTTATGAACATAGGTAAAGAAGAATTAACTGATACATCATTGAAAGAATTAATAATAGCTTTATTAAACACTTTGAATCACTCTAAATTTATTCAACCGTCCAACGCTGCCCATATAAGTAATGAAAACTTGCATTTACAAAGTCCAAACAAAAATGGACAACACAAACAAGGTCCTTCAGTGGAACTGTCGTAGTGCTCCGTCTAAAAAGTCAGAAATTATACATTTAATTAATAAATACAATCCATTTATTTTCGCTCTCCAAGAGACATGGCTTAAACCAGATTTCCCATTCAGGTTATCTGGCTACGCCTGTCTCCGAGAGAATCGTTTTGATGGGTACGGCGGTGTTGCCCTACTCATTAAACGAAATCTCCATTTTACTCATTTTCCGATTGACAATCATAATAGTAATTTCTCTATAATTGCTGCCATTGTAAATAAAATATGTTTTGTTTGCATTTACATTCCACATCCGTCTTCCTTAATATTTAATGAAATTAATAACATTTTGTTAACTCTTCCTAAACCTTTCGTTTTACTGGGAGATTTTAATTGCCAACATCAGTCTTGGGGAAGTTCATCAAATTATTTTGGCAATTTGATTTTAGATTTATTGGACATACATAATCTCTGTTTATTAAATTCGGGATCACATACTCGTCGCACTGCCCCGAATGAAGGAAATAGTGCTCCTGATCTATCTATCTGCTCAAGCAATCTAGCTTCGCAAATATCATGGCAATGCCTGTCTCTTTCGTATGGCAGTGATCACTTTCCTATTATTCTCTCTTTCCCTTTTCTTAAGATACCTAGATGTACTCCTTATTCTCCTCGTCTTAAATATAAATTAATAGATGCAGATTGGAGCTCTTATAACACCCATTTAAACGACAAGATAGCCCAACTACCAGACGTCACTCGTAATAATGTGTGTAATTCTGCTGAGGCGCTGTCAAAGGTACTGATATCCACTGCAAATGAAATATTTCCTGTCAAAAATAGTTGTTTAGGTTTCATTCCATCTCCTCCTTGGTGGGATAAGGAGTGTACGGAAGCTATTAAGAAAAGAAAAGAAGCCGAACGTAATTTTGCTCACTTCTCGTCCACTGAAAATTTTGATATCTTATCCTGTTTAATAACTCAGACTCGAAAATTATTTAAAAAAAAGAAATTTGACAGCTGGAAAACATTTTGCGCATCTGTTTCTCCGGAAACAAAACCTTCTCTTGTTTGGAAAAATATTAGAAAATTTAGATCTGCCTATAAAGACCCGACCTTGAAAATGCCTGTTTCACTTCAGAACCAGTTTTTAGATAAATTAGCTCCACCCACAGTCTCAGAACAATTATTATTACCTCATCTAACTTCGATTTCCAGTAATCTCTCTGGTCTTAATGCTCCTTTCTCTCTCTCTGAACTTAAGGGACTGCTATCAAAATTAAAAGACTCTTCTCCGGGTATGGATGGTATTCCTTATTCTTTTATTACTCACTCCTCCGACGAAACTCTTTGTTATTTCCTAAATATTATAAACACTGTTATGATAACAGGCGAAATTCCCAACTCGTGGAAATCGCAATTAGTAATCCCGATTTTAAAGCCCAATAAAAGTTCTTCCCTTGTCTGCTCCTATCGCCCGATCGCCCTCTCATCATCATTAATGAAAATTACTGAGCATCTTGTAAAAAACCGTTTGGAATGGTTTATCGAACATCACAATTTATTGACTAATAATCAATTTGGGTTTAGGAAAGGCAGAAGTACATTAGATAGTCTCAGTATTTTTGTTACCGATATACGTCTAGCTTTCTCTAAAAATGAATCAATAGTGGCTACGTTCTTAGACGTTTCTGCGGCGTACGATAATGTTAATTTAACAATCTTGTACAAAAAAAAGATTTCCTTAAACGTCCCTATTATACTTATAAATTTCATTATAAATTCTCTAAGTAATAGACATATATATTTAGATGGTACCTCTTTAAATCCGAGAGTTGCCAATAAAGGTCTTCCTCAGGGATCTGTTTTAAGCCCTATTTTGTATAATTTATATGTTTTTGATTTAGAAAGTTCTCTTGATCCGGATGTATCAGTCCTTCAATATGCAGATGATCTGGTTTTATATTATTCTCACCACTCTACCAATCAAGCTTGCGCCACTATTAACAACTGTCTAATTAATCTTAAATGTTGGATGGACTCTAATGGGTTAGAGATTTCTTCTCAGAAGAGTAGTTCCATTCTTTTTTCCAGAAATCGCCTTCCGCCTCCTATTAACATTTATTACAATAATGATCTAATTAAACCTCAAATAAGTGTTAAATTTTTAGGTGCTGTCCTAGATTCCAAACTCTCTGGAATCCCTCATTGTGATTATATTGCAATGAAATGTGAAAAATCCATTAATATACTAAGGTGCCTATCTGGTGTATGGTGGGGAGCTCATCCGTACTCCTTAAAGTTGCTTTATAATGCAATTATTAGAAGCCTTCTTGATTATGGTACTTTCTTATTAGAACCGGGCAATAGTAAAGCTTTAAACCGTTTAAACAGCATTCAATTAAAAGCCCTAAGAATAGTATCTGGTGCAATGAAATCTTCTCCGTCAAATGCGTTACAGGTAGAACTAGCTGATCCTCCTCTAAATTTACGTCGCCAATACTTAGCAGATAAATTTTTATTCCGTTGTTTTCAGTTTTCTAACCACCCACTGCGTTATAAACTCCAATTACTTCAAGATCAAATCAATAGTTCTTCATATTGGCGCCATAAAAATCTTCCATGTCTTATCAAAAGCTTTCAAAAGCATAATTCCTTGCAGGCACCTACATATAGTTCATCGTTGTATCCCCTTTACTGCGCTTCCTACGAATCTCTAGTGATCACTCCAAATATTCATCTGTCGCTAGGTATTGATAAAGCTGATTGTTCAGCTCCATCTTCATTTCAATTTGTCGTAAATACTAAATGGCCAAACTGGCATCATATATATACTGATGCTTCTAAAACAGTCACCGACGGTTTTTTTTTTTTTTTTTTTTTTTTTTTTTGTCCGGATGCTAAGACCCGGCCCGCGATTCTCCCCTAAAATAATCAGGGACCTTGTTAGATTTTTATTTTTGAGACTATTGTTAGTGAAAAGGAGACTTATTTGTACAACACAATACAGCTTTGGTCAATCTTATGCGATGGAAGTAGTTTCCCTATTATAGAGTGATACATATTTATTTACATACCAACAGCAATACATACGATATCTTTAAATACTATAAATATACCTATTCATTTATATATTTCAATATGGTAACATAATACAAGTTATTAATACAATACTATAATTTAACAATACAATCATAACAGTTGCACTTACATATTATAACATATACTTACAATATAACTTTATATAAATTTACAAAGAACTTACATAGATATTATAATGATACTTTAATTAATATTCATTCTTTTAGCAGTAATGCTCATGATTACCGTATAAAGTTTTTTTTTTTTTTTTTTTTTTTTTTTTTTTTTTTTTTTTTTTTTTTTTTTTTTTTTTTTTTTTTTTACATACATTTAAATACACATAATACAATACTAGCGGTTTACACTTAAATACATACATGATCTTAAGGCATTTTTATAATTAATTCTACTACGTACATACATCTGCATACAGCAGTAATTCTTATGATTACTGTTTAAAATCAAGTTTTAGGAAAGAAGAGAGCGTCATATATTAATATTCTAAGACAGCAATATACGTCTAAATAATATATAAATCAAAGCAGAGTCCATTTTACAAAAAGAGAGAGATCATACATTAATACAAACTAACAGCCTACATTAAGATAGAATCAAATTTAGAAGAAGAAAGAGAGAGATTAAACATTCAAATACCAAACTAGCAACATTACAATATAAGGTAGGTTATTCTATATATTAAAGATATATAGTTATGTAAATAGCATATTTACACACTTATCACTATTGGTTCTGTCATGGTTGCAGTTTGAATCAAATGTAATTAAATACATATAAATATGATTTTTTGAATAAATATACTCACATATCACTCGTGTCGCTAACCAATTGTTTCTGTTTAGGGGGCCGAAGACCGTGACGGAGTCCCGGGCCATTTGTGCAGCGGTTGGTGAGTGTGGTTTGGTCATCAAACCACTCCCAACCAGACGCAGATTTAGGCAAGTCATAGGTCCAGTACTTGGTACCTCGACCAACCCTCCGCAAACGCCGATTGAGAGTGGTAGCGACTTCGAGTTGTGTGGGATATAATACATATAGTACATTCTAGTAAGTAGTAATATATAATATATACATAAACAGTACACTAGATAATAATTAAGGTAAAAACATATACTTAAATAAATACTTAAATATACTTCCGGGAGCCTGATATAATAAACATAGATAAACGCGACGCGACTAAAAGTAGGCGACACTGGCTCGCGCCAAGGCGTCCCACTTGGCCCGCACAGGACACTCCGCACTGTGCGCCGCGTGTGCCGGATTGGGCATCCTCGCCCTGGTGCAGTTACGACACGAGGGGCCCTCGCCCGCTTTAAGCCTCGGACAAGCCACCTGGAGGTGCTCGCCTCCGCAATAGTTGCAGAGGTCTGCATTCTCCGGGCACTGCTTACGTCCGTGACCAAAGCCCTGGCACCTCGTGCACTGCACCAGTGGAGACTGATCCTCGACCCGCACGCTCTGGAGGTCGATGTAGACCCTGCCAGCCGATGTGAGCCGTTGCCATAATAGCGGCGAGACCCGGAGGACGGCGTGGCACTCTTGAGGGTTCCTCGCCCTCCTCCGGAATCGTACCTCAGCTTCGACCACATCGGCCGTCAGGTCCTCCAGAATATGTTTGTTCTGCTCTTTTAATGCCGTCTTTATGTCGCTGTCCGTGTTGTACTTAAGAAGGTTTTTCAATATGACAAGTGGTTTTTTATTAGAGGCCACCTCGATGCTCAGGTCTCTATTTTTCTGGAGGCACGCTTCGGCCCTCGATAGCTCTTCTCTGCTTCCGCAGCTGAGGATGATTCTGCCGTCGCGCACCTTCCGGAGCCTCTCCACTCTGAGGCCACTATTTCTAGCGTCGAGTGAGGTCCTCACCTTCTCGATCACCTCGTCACAGGTGTCCATGCCACCTGCAGACGATACGATCAAGGAGAAGTGAGGGCCCACAGGCACACCGGGAGGCAGCGGGGGAGGTCGCGCAGATGCGGGTATAGGATTGACAGGGGCGGATCGTACGGCCTCAGCGTAAGTGGGGACAGCGTCCCTCACTGCAGCGAGTGTTCCCTCAAGCTCTCGCCCCATTTCCTGCCACCTCTGCACGGTCTCCTCCACCACCTTATTGCCTTCTCGGGCCCCGGAAGCCTGGTCGCGAACGATCTCAGACCAGTGTTTCATTGTCTCCTTAACTTCTTTGTGTAAGTCTTGGTCCCTTTCAGTAGCAAGACCGACAAGGTTTGCCTGTTGTTTCTCCAAGGCTGCCGCATGATCCGCCATTGCCTTGGTGTTATTGGCTAAAGACGTTTGCAGCTCTGTGACCATCTCTGCTATCTTATGTCTATGCTCTACTATAGCTTTCTTTATTTCTTCCCCCAGCCTAGCTGTTTCCTGGAGGCCATCCCCATCAGGGATTATTGGCATGTTTTCTAGAGCCCCTTTCAAGTATTTACCTATGCCGCTACTTTCCTTTGTTACCTCTATGTTTTCCTGCAACATTTCCCTCAGACTCTCCATCGCCCTAATGTCGTTCTGCGGCGGATCTTTATTTCCTTCTCCTATTCTGTCGATTATGTCACAGAAATCATCAGCAACTCCCATTACATACTGCCTAATCATTTCATCCTTCTTCGCTTTTGATTTCAGGTTGGTGAAGTATTCACTAAGCCTGTCGCGCAATTTTCCTGCCTGGATTGAGTGTATACTGCCTCCAGCTCGATCATCTCTCGTCAGGCCTTTTGTCACCGACGGTTGCACAGGCGTAGGAGTTTATCATCATCAATATAACATTGTCCAAAAAATTAAATTACCACCGGAAACTTCAGTATTCACAGGAGAATGCTTTGCGTTGTTAAAATCAATAGAATACGTTTTACTCATGAAATTAAATAATACTATAATCTTTTCGGATGCTAAAAGTTCTCTTCAGACCTTAATGAGATTTCCTTTTTCACATCATAAAATTATCTTTCCAATAATAATCCAAATCAGAGAATTACTGTATAGTTGTCTCAAACACAATTATACGGTGATTTTTGCTTGGATTCCAGGCCATTCTAATATTCCTGGCAATGTTAGAGCTGACAGCCTCGCTAAAGATGCTATCGATACTGGCGATGTGTTTCCGTATTTAAATTATTACCACGACCTGGCTGCTTTACCTTCATTATATTTAAAAACTTCATGGGACCAGCAATGGTATAATAGCTGTAAAAATAAAGGAAAATATTATTCACGTATTCAACAAAACATCCTCAATAAACCGTGGTTTTTTAAATTCAAACTAGGAAAACGTGCTACAAGTAGCCTGATCCGGATGAGGCTTGGACATATGTGTTGCCCCTCTCATCTAGCGAGAATAAAAGTTATTCCTTCAAATGCTTGCGAGTGTGGTGAACTTGGTGATATAAATCACATTATATTTGCCTGTCCTTTGTATGATCACTCATTAATTTTTTCATCTTTGTCCTCTCTAAGTATTCCTCTGCCTACATCTGTTCCTACTTTACTTGCCACAAAAAATTTCTATGTATATGATTTCATTGCTTCCTTCATTTTATCTAATGACATAAAATTATAAATACTTAGTTCATGTATATAGTTGTACATAGTTATAGTATATAATCTTAAACTTTTCCACAATAGTATATTATCATTCTACGATCAAAATTCTTTTTACCCTAAAAAGATTCCTTAACTTTAAAATGGCAATACCCAAATCGGGTTCGACCAAAAAAGAATAAAAAAAAAAAAAAAAAAACTGACAACAATTTTTTTTATCGATAATTATT
Source organism: Orgyia antiqua (assembly GCA_916999025.1). NCBI lineage: Eukaryota > Metazoa > Arthropoda > Insecta > Lepidoptera > Erebidae > Orgyia > Orgyia antiqua. The sequence continues at coordinate 13,028,845 of OU779863.1, read as the reverse complement.
ATTAATTCAGGTTCATGAATCCGTATAATTTTATTAGGTGTACAAAAATCCAGATAGAAAGGTGCCTCGTAAGCCTTAAAGATGATTAGTTAAATAGTATGGTAATGGGTTTTAACCATACGATAGCCGGAAAACTGCATGATTTGAAGAACTACGAGTACATTTTCAAATGACTGCAGAAAAATTGTCATCGTCATATTCCTAATATATTAGATTATCAGATACTTTGAATTTCGTTTCTTAGACAAGTTTCAATATTAAAATATGGAAACTTTACTAAATTTAAACAGGGGAATAATTTAAAATAGGTAACATCAATAGTGATTTTAAATTTCAATTATAATTGATTGCATGGAATCAAAATTACAACATTAACCAACATTATTAATTTAATTCACACTGTACATTTTTTTATATTATTTTCCTTATTCTTCTTATTTTTCTTTCTTTTCCTCCGTCCATTTAAGAGGGATGGCTTCCCTTTGGATTTGCCAGTTATTCTTATTTATTCCTCTAATCAATTAAATTTTTAAATACAAAATGATAAAGAAAAATCCTAATCCCAAAAAATCTACGCAAAAAATAAAATAAATAAAACTTGTGAATGTCAAAGTCAAACTGACAGTTAGTTTTATCAAAATGGTACAGCTCCTATACAGTCTGTCCAGTATAAGTTGGCGCGTGGCAAAAAAGAGAACTAATTTTGACAGTTCACAGTTGCTTGTGTTTGGTACAAGGTAAGAGATGCTAGTTAAAAGTTTTATACATTACCCCAAACTTGGGGTAAAATGTACATGGTTGCCATAGAAACTCGATGTGAGTTGGTCTCATAAAAATGTTTTCTCTATATTTATAAATATGAATCACATAATTTAAGGTAATTTCTATACTATAAAGATTATATGATATTAGATATTAGATTAATTTAAATTCCAGAGATTCAGATTCTTCTGATTCAGATTCTTATAGTTCAGATGAATCTGAAGAATTTTTCACAGGCATATGTCCGCTAATAGATCGCAATTATCATAAACAATAAATTTTTGTTTTATTCAAATGCTCACCCAGAAAAACCCTATTAATCTATAATATTTTATAGAGGAAATTATTTACGGGTACGAAGTCGCGGGCAACAGCTAGTGTAATATATGTTAATATTATATACATATAATATTATACACATATAATATTATACACATATAATATTATACATAATATATATATGTCAATAAATATTTTGTTAGGCAGATATAGGGAATATAAAATAAAGGTGGCAACACCCATAGCGTAGGAGGCGCCCCCGCTCAAACGCCAACTTATACTGGGCCCTGGTGCTCAAGTCCACTATTTTGGAACAATTGTCATACCGGCACAATACCGGCACGATACCGTTGCAATTGAAGTCAAATATCCGTAGTCTGCTATATGCCGTCATAACGGTCTTTCAATGGTAATAGAATTGTCGATCTCTTTTATCTATGCATTGAATTTTCGGTCTCTTTTATCTATGGATTGTGTTAGAATGGTACCTATGTATGTGTTGCCGTTTTTAATAAATTGCTAGTCTCGTACACAACTGCTTCACAATTGCAATTCAATGACTGAAATGTTTCGGTAGTCTGCTATTTTGAATTTGACAGTAAAATTTTTAAATTGTCCTGTGTCGACAGATTGCCATAAATAAAAAATAGATAGATAGAAATATTAGAAATTGTTCTTTGTAATTTATTGCAATTTACTAATCTCCTAAACTTCACATTGCTTTTTATACTAATAAATAGTATGTACAAATATATCTAAACGAAGTCTAGCATGATTAAATGTTTAAATTTATTAGTAGTTTTTCGAAAATCACTTCAACTAACGCATTTTTTAAAAACGGCAACACATACATACCATTCTAACACAATTCATAGATAAAAGAGACCGAAAATTCAATGCATAGAGAGATCGAGAGATCGACAATTCTATTACCATTGAACGACCGTTATGAACGCATATAGCAGACTACGGATATTTGACTTCAATTGCAACGGTATCGTGCCGGTATTGTGCCGGTATGACAATTGTTCCAAAATAGTAGACTTGAGCACCTGGAATCGAATTAAAATGTAGTATAGTTTTATATAAGCTTCAAGCCGACTCTGAGTGAAGTTGCCATATACTATACATCTGGCCCTCAAGTCTCGTATTTCAATGGTGTCACAATGGCATCACAATGACACATTATAACCTCAAAAAATTGACAATAGACTATACCAAACTTGATAAAATTCGCCACTAAACAATTAGTTATTTGGTGTTATTGCAAAAAAATCAATAACTGATTGCTTGGTGGCGAATTTTATCAAGTTTGGTAGTCTATTGTTAATTTTTTGAGGTTATAATGTGTCATAGTGATGCCATTGTGACACCATTGAAATACGAGACTTGAGGGCCTGGTGCTCAAGTCCACTATTTTGGAACAATTGTCATACCGGCACAATACCGGCACGATACCGTTGCAATTGAAGTCAAATATCCGTGGTCTGCTATATGCCGTCATAACGGTCGTTCAATGGTAATAGAATTGTCGATCTCTTTTATCTATGCATTGAATTTTCGGTCTCTTTTATCTATGAATTGTGTTAGAATGGTATCTATGTGTTGCCGTTTTTAAAAAATGCATTAGTTGAAATGATTTTCGAAAAACTACTAATAAATTTAAACATTTAATCATGCTAGACTTCGTTTAGATATATTTGTACATACTATTTATTAGTATAAAAAGCAATGTGAAGTTTAGGAGATTAGTAAATTGCAATAAATTACAAAGAACAATTTCTAATATTTCTATCTATCTATTTTTTATTTATGGCAATCTGTCGACACAGGACAATTTAAAAATATTACTGTCAAATTCAAAATAGCAGACTACCGAAACATTTCAGTCATTGAATTGCAATTGTGAAGCAGTTGTGTACGAGACTAGCAATTTATGTCACTTTGACAATTGTAAGTCAATGATGAAGTCGTTATGACGACACAATAATAGTAGACTACCAAAAACTTTACTATTGCACCATAATGGTACAATAATGGTACAGTTGTGACACCGTTGAAATACCCGACTCAGGGCCCTGGTCAATCCCTGGCTAGAGATATGCTTCAATTTTTTTTTAAATTTAAACTTAATTATTTAATTAACATTTGGTTACATTTTATCTAGATTATAATATACATTAACACATTTAAACTAAATGTAAGGGCCATACCGCCTGGCACAGATTATACTGATATCTGTGCCGCCTGTAATCACGGGATCGTCGACAATCCTCACAGTGCGTCGTTGGAACGAGACAAATGGGCCAAGCCGGTATTGTGGTGCGCACGCCCACAGATGGCAGTATTACTCCATATGGGGCCTATGGGGCATATGCCCCGGTGTGGAGTACCGCCTTGCCTTGTTGAACACACCAAGCTTTGTAGATGCCAGCTTGGCTTTATCCTCTAAATGACACCGAAATTGTATGTAGTGACATACATAAGTTGACATCTCCAGTGGGAGATGTCAACTTGTGATCTAAGATGGTCGGCTGTGTACTCGAATTGAGGAGCTACAGCAAATGGGGCTTTTTTGTGGTGAACGCGCAAACTTGAGTCTTAGTAGGGTTAAACTGAACTAGATTTAGTCGTACCTAATCGGGTATCCTGGCCAGAATAATCTTGATTTCAGACACAAATTGGCATCGAGCATCCTCAACATCGGAACGACGGCTTTTATGCTTCTGTTGAACAGTAAGCTGGTAACCCATTTGCACAATCCTCGTCCGTATTACGGTAACGTCGAGAGAAGACTCCGGTCTCAGATCCTCGCTAGATCACTTTATCCAGGCTGATGGCCATGGATGCGTGAGGTACACTAAAAGTTCACCCGTGGAGCGACTGTGGCGAAAGCCGTACTGACGGTCGCTGATCAGGTCATAAACTGCTATCTGCTTTAGAAGTCCATCAATTACACGTTCCATCTCCTTCGAGATAAGGGAAGTTATATCGATATCGGGCCAGCGCGCGCTTGAGACAAGTTTTATGGCTTGCCAGAGGTGCCGCCCTGGCAGAAAATTTCAGATTTTTTCATTTTTATGACATCATCACTTGGCTAAATAGTCTGTTCAAGTTTCATTTAATTTTCTTCCCGACCTAATAATAATATAATTACAATCTTATCGTACTTATAAAAATAAGTACAAATCGAATAAATCGGCTGAAAATTCGATTCAGTAGTACAAAGAGAATACAGGAGAATCGTCTTCGCTTTTCTTTAACTGTGTTTACCACCTGTTGCTTCTTTGGATTTCGTCAATACTTAAGCTTTCGTTCTTACATTTTTATTTTGTGTTGAACTGTTGATTCAAAGTGATATAAATCTATTTTAATACCTATCTATGAACAGGTTTTTTAATTGATGTTTATTATTGATCTAGTAATGTGTGTGTTGCTCGCACAAAAATACATTTTCGTTCTAAAATTCAATTATCTATTGCAGTCAGTTTTTATGTTTCATCTTTACAAATGATATACAGCGTTAATTTTACGCTATTTATATGTTATCTTAATAATAAATATACAAGTAGACACGAAGGCCTCATGTGACTAAATTTGCTACGAGCACAGGCTACGAGTATTTTCCATACCTTAAATTGACAGTCTATAAAGATAAAGCTGTTTCCACACGTAAGCATGATTCCGTCTCTAATAATTAACCGCGGCTTTCTAGGCGTTACGTTGCTATAAATGCTCCCAGGCATTGATTTTTTTAGATGTAATTTACATAAAACTCATTACTATACTTGGACTTTCCTCGTGACTCACATTTTGGGTTTATTCCCGATAGTGAGACAGACGTCACTACAAAAACATTGGTACAAACTGATTTTACTTAATTCACATTAGGTAATCAGAGAATGATAGAATTTTTGAAAATGGACAATGAGTTCCGCGAGTACAAGCAATACAGCAAATACAGGCACAATAGGGATTTTTTCCTCTGTGTGAGACGGTAAACTCGAAATTAAACCTCAAAGTTACACAGTAGACCATTATCTCTTCCAAAAACGAGGACGTCCGTGCCCAACAGTAGTACGTTAATGGGCTAGAATGCTAGAAATAGATAAATAGAAGCTTTGAGGTAGGTAGGCCTAGCAATGAAATCTATTGAAATCTTTGTAAGGCAACACATGAGAGATGAGTAGTAAACGTTGAAATTTTCCAGAATAGATTTGTAATACAGCTTTATTGTTCGGTGTTTCAGCCTGTAGATTTAGCATACTTACCTATTTATTTACCAATTTTTTAATTGACGATGTATCTTCCTCGAAGGCAAGATTTGAGTTACGTATTTTCTGTACAGCACATTTTAGTTCTGTGCTTTATCATTTGCATTCAAAACTTAAAACAATTTACAGAATTAAAATACCTGAGATACAATTTGCGACAATTTTTAGCTTAGTGTGTACGCAACTTTAGAAAATACCACCTTACTAAAATTTATAGTGCCAGAGATAACGAACAAGTGATAGATGCCGTAACTCTTATCGGCGGATGTGGATGTTGTCACTACTGGACCTGAATTTTTCATCTATGTACACATTAGCTCGAAGTCTATGCCTGCAGTATTGATTTTACTCCACCTAGCCAGTTGCACAGTTTCCTTCGGAGAAGAAAGTCATTTCCAACAAATAGTAATTCTTATCAAAAATGAGTGACGCACCAGGGCCGTTTCGTTTCAAACCAGACGAAAAAGAAGACAAAAAGGCTTATCAGCCTTACCCGCGTCGCAAGCCTTCAGTTCATAAATATTCAGCCACCTGTATTGATTTAACAAGTGACACAAAGGCTGCTGTGAAAAGCTTTCCTTCATCTTCACGAGGCACAGCAACTTCCTCATCTCTCTCAGCAATGAACCAACCTGGCCCATCCTGGTCTGTTCCTACTACATCTACGATCGTCTCAACAAGTGTTATACGTCAGCCCAATGTGAGTATTTTTACACTAATTACCCACTATTATAATTATTTTGGCCATAAGATTTTTGCTAACAAAATGAATAAAAATTGCCTTTATTTGGTACAGTACTTAGGCAACGAAATTAAAACATGAGTTTAATATAGTAACCAAATCGCCATAGAAAGGGAACGTGGTCTGCTATTTGGCTCAAGAAACAGTGAAAAATGAAATGTGGTTTAATAACTCTTTTTATTTCAATCGAAAATTGTACGGTGAAATCATCCCAGAAAAAATTCAAAGCTATCTCTTTGTTCTTTTCGGCAGGTTAAACAAGTAAAATCTGTCAATAAAATATGTTTTCGGATTTATATACATTTCTGTTTGATCGCATTTTGATTTAGCATAAACGTAAATAATTTTTATGTGGTAACTAGATACCTGAAATATGCGTAACCCTAAAAAGCATTTCATTGATTTTTCTGCAGCGCATGCTATCTAGGATCTGGAGGAAAAGGGTTTCCTAATCCCAGCGGAGTGCTCGAATGTTCCTATTTGTAGTCCAAAACTGACATGCGCGGGGCATTGAAATGAAGTTAGAACCGAGTCAAATTTTAAGCTGCAACATGGCTGCAACAAATTGCTTTGTTGCCTAAACGGTCATAAATTAATAATATCTGGTTGTCGGTCAACCGTTCATAGCTCGATATGGGATAATAGGGAATTCTATTTTTCGTAAATTTTGTTAAAGGGATAAAATAAAAAATTACAAAATTTTAAAGGTAAACACCGAGATTCGGACTGTTGACGCCCGATTACTCAAATGAGCTATATTAATTTGGCAGATGACGGCAAAATTTTGATTTCTATTGTACTGAAATTGTAGCAATTTCTTTTGTTTAAAAACACCGACGAGAAGACATCTTTTTTAGGGTTCCGTACCCAAAGGGTAAAATCGGGACCCTATTACTGAGACTTCGCTGTCCGTCCGTCCGTCCGTCCGTCCGTACGTCCGTCCGTCCGTCCGTCCGTCCGTTCGTCTGTCACCAGGCTGTATCTCAAGAACGGTGATAGCTAGAGAGTTGAAATTTTCACAGATGATGTATTTCTATTGCCGCTATAACAACAAATACTAAAAATAAAATAAAATAAATATTTAAGGGGGGCTCCCATACAACAAACATGATTTTTAGGGTTCCGTACCCAGTATCTCAAGAACGGTGATAGCTAGACAGTTGAAATTTTCACAGATGATGTATTTTTATTGCCGCTATAACAACAAATACTAAAAATAAAATAAAATAAATATTTAAGGGGGGCTCCCATACAACAAACATGATTTTTAGGGTTCCGTACCCAGTATCTCAAGAACGGTGATAGCTAGACAGTTGAAATTTTTAATATGAAACCTAGCTAGATCAATATAACGCCGCGCACCCAAAAGCTCCTACTTACCAAATTTTACGAAAATCAGCCCCAAATAACGAGATAAAAAATTTTAAAAATAAAAACCCATGGAGTTACTTGTCTGTTCGTCTCCATAGGATTCGCGTTTGGAACCGACACCTATTTTCTGATGATTTTCTGACGTTTCAAAAGAGCTTGTAAAACATGCCAACTTGAAATAGAAATAAAAAATTGGTCAAGTGCGAGTCGGACTCGCGCACGAAGGGTTCCGTACCATTATCTATGCAACATAAGGCACGTTATTAATAAATGAGCAAACAACACACACAATACTTAATTAATCACGTTTGTTGTATGAGAGCAAGAAACGGTAAAAAAATCATGTTGGTTGTATGGGAGCCCCCCTTAAATATTTATTTTATATTATTTTTAGTATTTGTTGTTATAGCGGCAATAGAAATACATCATCTGTGAAAATTTCCACTCTCTAGCTATCACCGTTCTTGATATACAGCCTGGTGACAGACGGACGGACGGACGGACAGCGAAGTCTCAGTAATAGGGTCCCGTTTTTACCCTTTGGGTACGGAACCCTAAAAAGACGTTTGGCACTTGGGGACTACCGCGGTAAAGCTATTGCATAGTATTTGTTATCAACTTATGCAATTATAATTATTTATTTATTTTATTTATGCAAGAATCTAAATACCATAAACTAAAATAAAATTAATAATCCTTATTTACTGATGCTTACATCTGTCCATTGTTTATGGTAATTATGATAAAATAGCGATTGTCAATCAAATGTCAATAACATAAAAACTGACGCCAAAACTGACATGAGTTACCAGCGCGAACAGCGAAACGGCGTGTGTAGTATTTTTAGGGTTCCGTACCCAAAGGGTAAAAACGGGACCCTATTACTGAGACTTCGCTGTCCGTCCGTCCGTCCGTCCGTCCGTCCGTCCGTCTGTCACCAGGCTGTATCTCAAGAACGGTGATAGCTAGAGAGTTGAAATTTTCACAGATGATGTATTTCTATTGCCGCTATAACAACAAATACTAAAAATAAAATAAAATAAATATTTAAGGGGGGCTCCCATACAACAAACATGATTTTTATGGTTCCGTACCCAGTATCTCAAGAACGGTGATAGCTAGACAGTTGAAATTTTCTCAGATGATGTATTTCTATTGCCGCTATAACAACAAATACTAAAAATAAAATAAAATAAATATTTAAGGGGGGCTCCCATACAACAAACATGATTTTTAGGGTTCCGTACGCAGTATCTCAAGAACGGTGATAGCTAGACAGTTGAAATTTTCACAGATGATGTATTTCTATTGCCGCTATAACAATAAATACTAAAAATAAAATAAAATAAATATTTAAGGGGGGCTCCCATACAACAAACATGATTTTTTTACCGTTTCTTGCTCGATACTAATAACGTTGCCTTATGTTGCATAGATAATGGTACGGAACCCTTCGTGCGCGAGTCCGACTCGCACTTGACCAATTTTTTAGTTACGCTATCTTTGTTACGGAATTTAAATTTCGAATTTTGTGCATTTAGTCTCCATGCTCAAGGCCCGCGATAGAAGCTATGCTTATAGCTTAATAATCTACTTAGTTTAAAAACTAAAAAAACACGCATAAATATCCTGAATATTTTATAAATGATTGCATTGTCATCAATACTCAATTCTATGCTACCTACTTACAAAACGTTGACAGTTTATGTTGTCAGAGACATAATTAAATTTCTGTTGTCACATGTTGTCACAATGTGGTCACAATCGTAGTTAAACACAAGTTAGTAAACAATTATGATATTTTTACCTGATTCTATAAACAAAGCGTTTTTATGTGAAATTATCTGATTGTATATGAAAGGCATACGTAGAAACACTAGAAACACAATAATCTTGGTGAGTCTACTCCACGGAATAATACAGAAGGAGCGCATCGTATTGCATGCATCGTAGTGTGTCCCTAATCAAAACCCGCGCGGGCGCGCGCACCTCTCTTCACCTCCGCGCAGTGTTGCTAGCTCTCGAGTCATTTCCTACTAATTCTCACTTTTGGGGAAAATGTCAATATTTTTTCTTTACTTATTATAAAATAAAGTTGTTATTTTTGTATGTATGTCCTTTGTGAGTTTATATCTTCAAATTTACGTAATGGATTTTCATAGTTTTATTTTAATAGATAGTGATTAGAGAGGTAACAAATATAAAAACAAAAATAAAAAAAAAAACAGAAGAATTGAGAACCTCCTCCTTTTTTGAAGTCGGTTAAAACATTTTTGGACCTTTTAAGAGCAAGTCATCTATGATCTATAAAATTTAACATAAACGTTGTCTAAATATTTACGTTAATATGTTTATTACATACCTATATAAGGGTTAAATATTAAAACTACATTAAAGTTAGTGAATAGGAGGCAACGATAGGTTGTGCACAAATTATAAACAAGGGAGAATGCTTTACCAAAAAGTGGAGTGTTACCACTTTTTGGTAAAGCATTCTCCCTTGTTTAAGATTGGGTTCGCCCAATTCGTACGTGGGCGAGTCCAATTACAATAATTTTAATTATATTAATATATATATGTCATTATTCGTTACTTACCGATGAAATGTGATCCCCTCATGCTTCTTAATAGGACCAGAAGCATTTTACACCTGGGAACAACACAAGAGGGCATAATTACGTTATAAACGGAACTCACACGACAGGTCTTGACACGTTACTAGCCATTATGCGACTAAGACGAACTCACGAATTCACCAAGGGTGCGGTGCTTCGGCGCGCCTCATAGGGTGGCAATGCGACGATCGGACGCTACTTCTGTCTTATTCTATATTCTATGGTCTACTCATATACAATAATTAAACTATTAGGTGTTTAGTTAAATATAGAAGTGTGGTCATAGTGATACTTCAACATGCTATTCTAGTAATTCCGATCAAGGAATTGGGATTATTCTTTTAAATTATTGCATTGTCATCGGTTCTTGTTAGGTGTGCAAAATTTCAGATCAATCCGTCTACTGCAAGTGGCTGAAAATCGCTTTCTAAGATTCCGTTACACAGATTAATACATTGATAAATACATACCAAACTTATAAAAGCGTGTTAAAAAGATGTGTGGCACTCGGGGACTGCCGCTATTTATGCAAGAATCTACATACCATAAACTAAAATAAGATTAATAATCCTTATTTACTGATGCTTACATCTGTCCATTGTTTATGGTAATTATGATAAAATAGCGATTGTCAATCAAATGTCAATCTGTTGGTATATAGGTACTATGCCATTCAAATTAGAATAGGATTGACCCCGCGTCATGTTGTGACGTTATAGTTGTCAATTTGAACAATTTTGGTAGGATCACCAAAAAAAGACTTTTTTATAATATAATTTTATCTATCACTTTGTAGTTATCGTTTGCTAATTTTCGAGAAATTAGCGAGACTAATACAATTAAAAACAATAACAAATAACGACAAATTCAAAATAACAACACTAATAAACAAAAACAATGAGAAATAACAACAAAATATTTTTTTTAACGGGAAACAACAGTAACTACATAACTAACAGAATTTAAAATAAAATGCCATAAAATTCATCTACTCGACTAGGCACACCAACAACAACAAAATGGCGGTTGGCAATTCTACTTAATAACATAGTATCCAACAACAAAATTATTGAAAGAAAATAGTATTTCTTTTTTAATAATATTATAACTATTATTACTAAATAATTTAAGACGTTTTTCGCTTCAAATTACTGAGTTTAAGTAAAAGAAATAAAATATTATTGATACCCAAAAAAAGTTACGTTTCTGACGGTAGTTTTCTAATCACTTTGACAACTAAAGGTCATTGCCATTTGACGGGCCTCGTGGTGTAGTGGTTCTGGTAACGGACTGCCGATCAAGAGGTCGCGGGTTCGATTCCCGCTCGGGACAATCATTTGTGTGATTTTTCTAATTGTCATACAAATGTTTGTACTGCGTCTGGGTGTTTCTATATATTATATGTATGTATTTACAAAAAAAAAAAGTAGTATATGTATTCTATCCGTATTCTGGTACCCATAACACAAGCATATAAGCTTAGCTTGGGACCAGAGGACGTTGTGTGAAATGTCCATTAATATTTATTATTATTTATTATTATTTATTGCCAATCCTATTCTCAGTTGAAACGTGTAATATATAATTGTATAAAGAAAAAAAAATGTGATTACAGTTAAGGGCCTACTTCAATATTATCGTATATCATCGCCAGTAGGCCAGTAGCCAGTAGGCACAGAAAATAAAGAATTAGGGATACTTTTCCTATTTACTCAAAATCTACTAAATATATTTTAATTCTGATTGACGTGTTTCTATATATAATAGTTACTTATGTATTTAAAGTTATTTCATTAGTTAATACGCGATATTAGACCGACAAATAAAAAAAAAATTAAAAATTTGAGAGGTTATTTCGCCAAGATTTTCTATCGAGAAAACTTTTTTCAATCGCGTTTCTGAGTTGATGCGATCCTAGATCATATATTGAAAAAACATATACTTAAAAATTAGAGCTCTAGCCATTCAATCTAAAGAAACAATGAAAACTTCGTACATAGAAAAATGCACGAAGCTATTTTGGTATCGTCTTAATTAAAAGGTTAAAATAGACTAGTTAATAAAATTACTACATTTTTCGGTTGTAGGTAGCACCGATATTATATCGCTACGGAACTCCAACCTTTCATATAAATACTATTTTATTGTTTTGCCCATTTGTAATTTAAAAAAATTATATTGGTCCATTCGTTACGATGTACGACATAACAAAAGTTGTAATCGTAGACTTTGACATAATAATATATGCCATAAACGCGAGAGCTTGGAATTTGGAATGAAAACTTCTTGTGTAATACTTAATCCAACAACATTTTTTATTTATTGAGACGATTTCCTAATTGAGCAAGTTAGAGTAGTTGAATATTATATTTTATATACCTACAAAATAGATTTTTTTTTATTTTGACAGTAAGTTAGGAGTTTCAGTGTTGAAATAATAGGTACCTATTTTCTTACAATTTGATTATAGTTACAATTTAACATATCGATGGTGGAAAGGCAAAATGCATTAACCGCCATTTAGTAGAATGTTCAGGAGAGACGATTAAAGTTTAAAAAATGTCATAATTTTTTAAGTATTGAAGATATCTCTATGAAATTTAAGTCAACTAGTAATAAATGTATTACCAATGTATACAATTTAACAAAACTAATAATGTGTGTTATTTCTACTAAATTATGGAGTTAATACAGATTACCTCAATATCTCAGACAGGTAAAATTAGTTCAAATCAAAAAAAAGAAATCCGTTTGAAATGGGTAAAATGTATTATATCCAAATCGTATTATTTTATTTTTAAGTATAATGTTATATATCCAAATACACTGCGAGAGACGGAAAACTCGAAACTAAACCCTATGCCAACACGCCTGGTCAGCGCGTTACAGTAGACCACAATCCCTCCTAAAGTGAAAGAGGCCCGTGACCAACAGTGGGACGTTAAAGGAATAAAGAGAAGAGATACAGCGACTAAAAATTTTAATTGGACTAAAATGGTTTAACTCCATTAGTAAAATACAATCAAGTTGGGTATAATGTATCAAAGTCAAAAAATGGTAATTTTAAAATTTGGTAAATTGTTTTAACAATCACAATTGGTTAAAGTCAAATAAGGCAAAGTAGCTTAAAGTATTTTTTTAGTAGGGAGGTTTTTTAATTACCAAATTTACCATATGCTATGGAGTTAAACCACAAAAAATTATGCAAATATTCCAAAATCACGGTGTATTAACGACCACAAAAGTCATCAAATCGAGCTGAAAGTGAGACCGTTCGAAAGATTATTTAACTCAATATCGCCAAAAGTGGCGGTTAATACATTTTGCCTTTCCACCATCAAAACCTATTGATTACAGTTTTTATTTTGGTTTGTATTATGATTTGGATTTTAGTTATGATTTTGGTACTATTCTAGGATAGTATTGTATATTAAAATAAATAAATCATGATTTCAGTAAAATAAAATAAATAAATAAATAAGTTTATTAAACAACAATTACAATATTTTTTTAAGCATTATGTCGTCAGAATGTATACCTTAATCAGTAGGTACCTATAAATTTTAGTAGGTATACATTTCAGTTCAGATTTCAGAAATGATTGTCCTGACTGGGAAATGAACCACTACACCACGAGGCCGTGCAAAGAAAATAGCCACTTGAATAACCAAAGTTAGGGGGTTAGGGTGATACCATATTAAGGGCCTACATCAATATTATCGTCGACATGTACCTATTAACACAGCTAGTAGGTATAGAAAATGAAGAATAAGGGATATTCTTTTGTTTACTCAAATCTGCTAAATATATTTTTAATTCCGGTTTACGTGTTTCTATATTATAACAGTTACTTATATTTTTAAAGTTATTTCATTAGTTAATACGCGATAATAGACCGACAAATGAAAAAAATAAAAAATGAGAGAGGTTGTTTCGCTATGATTTTCTATCGAGAAAACTTTTTTCAATCGTGTTTCTGAGTTTATGCGATCCTAGATTATATACTGAAAAAACATATACTTAAAATTAGAGCTCTAGCCATTCAATCTAAAGAAAAAATGCAAACTTCGTACGTAGAAAAATGCACGAAGCTATTTTGGTATCCTCTTAATGTACTAATTCGTGTATCTGTCTTAATTATATTATCTGTGGTAGAAGTATACATTATGCTACTCAGCGGCCGTATGATGAGCTCTTATTCCCAGGCCGTTTACGCCGTGAATGGAACTGCCCGTTAAATTCGTAATATGAACATAACTCCCAGCCATCCAGTTCGCTAAAACAGTCATAGATTAATATGTTTATAGAAAAGGTACAACTAAAAGTTTAAGTACTAACTAAAATTTTTCAACTAAATGTTTTATGTATACCATAATACATAATTTAGTCAGGCAGTGTACGGCCTGTTTGGAACTTGCATGATTTTTAAAAAGCTCATAATACGCCCGCAGTACGTATCATAATAATTATCTATGTAACGGAATCTTTATAAGTGAATGACCACTTGCAGCAGTCGGATTGATCTGAAATTTTAATAATAAAATCAAATAAGTATTTGTCGAGGTAATATTTTATTTTATTTCGTCGTTTTCTTCGTATGTTACCATTATTGTTAATAAAAATTAACCAATTTCACGTAATTCCTTCTCCTTCTCCAGCCCATTTACGTCCCAGTGTTGGGCTCGGGCCTCCTCCACTTTGGAAGGGTTTATGGTCTACCGTGCCGCACTGACCAGGCGTGTTGGCACAGGGTCTATTTTCGAGTTTTCCGTCTCTCACAGAAGGTGTTATCTGTGTGCAATATTACTTTGCTGACTTTTACAGCACCCTGGGGAGGAGATGGGGTGGTGACACTTGTATTCTTAATCCGTCACCACACGTCACATAATTATTAAGTACCTATAAATTAATAATAGTAAGTACGTCCGTTTGGATTGGATTGGATGAATGCTATGCCCACATAAATATTTTGTTAAATAATTTTATTTTGATTTTTAGATACCACGATATGAAGCCACGAGTAGTAATTCTAACACCAACACGTGTACGGATAAAGTGGCTTATAACCCAACAGATGAAGTAAGTACCTATACCTATCACTAAAATCTCTTTCGCATCATCCATCAGATTTTTTCTCATAGAATGGCACTGCGCCTGTGCTTAATTAAACAATAACTAGGTAGCTGTTGCTCAAATTTAGAAATATTTCCCCGTTTTTACATCATTTTTCAGTGTAATAAAATGTAATGAAAAAAAAATCATTTAATCAAGTAGACATAATTTTTTAGAAAAATTATGTGCATGGCATGTCCAATTTTTTTCCTTACCACCGGTTCAGGACGCAATCTGCTGAGAAGAACCGGCGCACGTACGGGTATTTGAGCAATCTACGCGGTCAAAAGTATTTTTTTAAAGTTCAATGGATTTTTAAAAAATCCAGTACCTACTAGTGGTAGCAGACATTTCAGAGTACAGTATTCACCGCATCCCACCTTTCCCCAGCGCACGCGTCACGAATACTTTCAGTCGGAATTCGATCGAATCAATAACTTTGCAGTTAAATATTTTGTTAATTTACATTATTTTAGTAAACATTAGTGATGAATTCTAATACAGCATGTAATTATATAGTTATATCTATTACAATACACTTTTAAACAATTTCTGTCTTAGAATAATTGTATACACATTTTTGAATGTATCAATATACAGACAGATTTGACATTCATTGTTATATCATTATTCATATCATTATTAGATGAGGAATTCTTTCGAAGATAATTTATTAACAACTTGTAGTATGCATTCTTCATACTCGCAAAGTCACACAATATTGGAGCCTAAAATAAAAAGCAAATCAATGTCATAAGTATCTACCCTATCCATGCCATCTACCCTATCTTCATTTAGTTTAGAGTAAGCCAAATAAAAATATTTCACATTTAAGGGATGTCTATCTTATAGGCGGGGTGGGGGGGTTTAAATTATCTTTGAAAGAATTCCTCATATAATAATGATAGAACTTCACGTACAGGTAAGTTCGTTTAATCATTCATTATATTTCGGAAATTCTTTCTCGATAATTTATTAACAACTTGTAGACGTTTAGAGAATGAATACCCATTGTGAAATATTTTTATTATTTGAAACCTTCTTGTGTATTCTGCAACTCGCTGCTCGTCCTTTGACCACAGGTAGCCTCCACCCCCTAGTTGAGACGTCTATCTAATTAATATTTTGAATATCATGTGTCTAAGTGATATTAGTGAAGAGAGTCTGTAAGACCATTTCATCTCCACTTGGAATAAATTAGTATTCAACACTCTTCGTAATTTAAATATATATCTATAATAATATATATTTATCTACTCTCTTGTTGTTGTGTTGCAGGACAGATTGACCTGAAGAGTTATAAATAGTGTAAATTATAATTAAATACGATGAATAAGCAGCGTTATTTGGTACGGTTCTAAGCACAACATAAATATTATAGTAAATACAATAGAAATTGTCATTAGTTAAATAATTATTTTAAAAAATAAGATAATATATACTCGGAATGGTTAAATCTCATTGTTTAATTAGTTATGGTGGCCCTGTTGGCAACTAATCATTTAAGTTTAATATTTTGCTAAGTATAAGGCCCTCTGACTTAGTTAACAAAGGGTAACTTTTATAACCTTGGTAAAATGTAAATACCAAAACTAAAGTTTAACACAAAATCTTGTAAGGTTAGATATTGTTTACAACATTAAAATAAATAAAAATATTCCTGAACTAATGTAATTGTTTAACTTCTGGTAAATAAGTGAACCTTACTTAGGTTCTATTTCACTAAGAATTTTGTTTCAAAATATAAATAAATATTATAGTACATTTTACACAACATCCTCTGTATAAGAAGTTATATTTATATACCAAAATAAAAGTGGTATTCTACTGACTTATCATTAATAAGTTGGCGTTTGCAGATAGCGCCAATGGATATGAAAAAACTACGTTCAGCTGTAGATGTGTAATGAAGAAACTCTTGTGTTTATTATCTATGATTTAATCTATTGCAAAGTTGTAGCAATAGCTTTGGTTATAAATTTGTAGTATATTGTTATATTCACAATGTTATTTACAATATAAGAATACATTCAGCAAGTATATTAACATTTCAAACAAGATACCTGAAAATAAATAAAAATTCCTGGAATTTACACTAAGGGATTCACGGAGAAATAAGTTTATTGATATATTTCCCATGAGATACTGCAAGCTAACTAATGGTTGAGTGTACAAAAAGAGCAACTACTTACTGAGTAGTAAGTTAGAACGCAATCTATTGAATTGTTATATTACCATTGGTACATTTGTGTTAAAATTTAACTTGGTCACATAATTATTTGAACATCATCTAGGTTCTACTAGAATCCTTTTGGATTCTGGTACAACTGTTGAAGAAAGGCACTTTTCATTATCCTTTTGGTCTTGACGGTACGCACCACCTGCAACTATAGGTGAGACATGTCGCAGGTATATGTACTCCGATTGGTCTTTTAATATTGGATGAGGGACACAACTAACCTGAACTTTCTTGAATAACGATAAAACTCCTATTGAATAGCAATGTTGTGGCTATGTTACAACATGGCCTCTACACTATGAGTGGCTTCTACCATGTAAGCATCAGTATCGTTTTATTGTATCGTCGTATCTCAAAGTTGCTTATTTATTCCAAAGAATCACCTAAAAATACTGCTTGTAGTCTAATTATTGGGTAATAGTAAATCTTAAAACATTTCGCCTTGTACAAGCGCATTCGGCTTTTATTTCTTATACAATTTGAGATTGTTTTATGATCAATTGATTTATTAGTTATGCATCTTCGTGTTCTTTCTAATTCGATGATCAATTGATTTAAAGGTTTAGTTGTGGATCAGACCAAAGTGCTGTCCGTAAAACCAAATTATAGAGTAGTACAGCTCCAAAGAGAAGTACGCAAACTCAAGTGTCTTTTTAGCATATAGCTAATATTCATCTTAGTCGGTGAATAACCACGTAAAACTTTTAGTTGTGGATCAGACCAAAGTACTGTCCGTAAAACTAAATTATCGAGTAGTAAATCTCCAAAGAGAAATACGCAAACTCAAGTGGTACATAGTTTTTATCTATGCATAAAACTGTAGTTTTTACAATCACTAAAAATTACGCAATTAGCAAAACTACGCAAAATCATATAGCTAATATTCATCTTAGTCGAAGAATAACCACGTGAATCTTTTGGTAGTGGATCAGACCAAAGTACTGTCCGTAACACTTAATTCTTAAGTAGTACATCCCCAAAGTGAAGTACGCAAGCTCAAGTGTCTTTTTAGCATATAGATAATATTAATCTTAGTCGGTGAATAACCACGTAAAACTTTTAGTTGTAGATCAGACCAAAGTATAACTGTCCTAAAACTAAATTATCGAGTAGTAAATCTCCAAAGAGAAATACGCGAACTCAAGTGGTACATAGTTTTTATTTATGCATAAAACTGTAGTTTTAACAATCACTTATATTATGAGAAGTAGATACAGTTCCAAAGAAAAGTACGTAATCTTAGGTATTAATGTATCAGAACATATTAAGCCCAGTTGTTTGCAAAATTAAACCATTGAGTTTCCTCAGAGAAGTACGGGATCGCAGGCATATTATGTCTTCACAGCATGAAGCTAAACATTAAAAGTGTTCGTTATACAGTCTTTATTTTGTGTTTGTCCTTTAGTAAAAGCATGTAAACAACAAGTTTTTTGGTTATAAGTCATACCAAAATATTGTTGGAAAAAATATTGATTGGGTGGTTTATCTCCAAAGAGAAATACGCAAACCAAGTGCAAGCTTCCGCTATCCGTGTGCTTATCCTCTCAAGTTAGGTTAAAGTACGATTCCACAAGCCAATAGTAACCACCCAATGAAAGGTGATGGCTATCAAAAGTTGTTAGGTAGACTCAGAGCCTAGTCCTGCCGTTGATTAGCTTCTAATAATGACGAAATAAGCACAAGTAACTAAAATTACAAACACTGGGTAGAGCTTGCATTAGGGTTCTTTAGGATGCTATTAATAAAAATCTGAATACAAAATCAACAACACCTCAAATGAAACAATACCATGATTTAATTTGTCGGAATAACGCCATCGATATAGGCGATGCGTTATTATTTTTACAACGTCATATATGTAATAACTACTTGTTATAGAAAGTATATGTCCAGCATTAAACGGAGAAGGGTTAATGGATGATTAATAAACTCCTAGTTGCATGATAGTATCAGCTTGTTAACAAATGAAATAATCTCATCCAGTCAATAAAGGAGAAAAGCGTAACGGTATGTTTAAGTAACAAAAACAATACTGAACTGTGACCTTTAAAATTGTTTAAAAGTCAGCAAACAAAATCGTTTGCCGCCCAGTCAAGTCAGTCCGAAAAATATCATATACCAACCGCATGTATATAACAAAACTGAATAACATCATGTATTTCCATTTTGCATAAAATTTCATGTATTTGTATAGTTCAAAATATTGGTTAACTGCAAGTATCCCCCTTAACATAAGTAGGTTGTACCCCCTTACTAAAATGTGTTGTCACCCCTTAACATAAATGTGTTGTATTGTACCCCCTTAACTAAAGTCTGTTGTCACGCCTTAATAAAAGTGTGTCACCCTAACACATAATTTTATTTATTTGCGGGTAGTATAAAATAACCAACGTTATTAGTGACCTACTTTTTGGTACAGATGTAGGTAGGATATCTGTCTTATAAATTGATAACAATGTAATTAATGTATTATTGTAATATATTATAATTTAATACATTATTGTTTTTGTGCAAGAGTGAACATTATTGTATTTTATCACGGGATATGTGAGAATATGTGATAACCGGATAAAAATAAATGTTTGAAAACTAACCTCTTGCAAAGTTGAAAACTTTTGCTCCATAATAATATTAAATTCCTTACTAAAATAGCCATTTGCTTGGAATAATAATTCATAATTGCCGTCTTTCTTATGATAATATTAAAAATCACAATATATCTGAAAAAATAAATACACCGAGACGACAGAACATGCGATCTTGGCGAGCACTAAAACGCGAATGAAGATAGGGTAGATGGCATGGATAGGGTAGATGGCATGGATAGGGTAGATACTTATGACATTGATTTGCTTTTTATTTTAGGCTCAAATATAGTGTGACTTTGCGAGTATGAAGAATGCATACTACAAGTTGTTAATAAATTATCGAGAAAGAATTTCCGAAATATAATATTATGTCTTGCAGTCTATTTAATCGGTACATTTCTTTTCAGCTATTATCACCAAGAAGTCCATCTCCAGAATTAGACGAGACAGCTGATGAAATGGTTCTATCGACGGTACATTATTTTTTTTATTAACAGTGTTAAACTATAATTTCAAAAAAGGAACATGGCACAAACGTTAAGATCGAATAATTTGCTGGTAGACTTAAGCAAAAGCACATTATTGGGTAATAATGTTAAAAGTTGTGGAATGAACAACCAGGTTTTCCCTAAGGACTATAGCATCATGTCAAGGCTCTATAAAAAAGAGGGCTGGCGACACGCAAGAGAGACCTTTGGTGTTGCAAACGTCTATGTATGCTATAAGCTAGGGTATCCGCTTGGCTCGTACCATCAGGTGGGCCGTAAGCTTACTTTACTTTACCACCAGTATACTATAGTATAGTCCTAAAGGTACAGATAGCGCGCGAGTAGAATGCAGTCGGGGCCTGAGGTAAAGAGCGGGAGCATCTCCCCCCACTGTCCACCCGCCCCGCCTCATGCGCCTGCGGCGTAGTGTTGTGCCATCCTAGACAGCTATCGTACGATTCTTGTGTTAACTTGTTATCATAAAAGTTGCTACCACGTATTATTTTTTTGATTTTAATAATGTGTGATTCGGGTACATCTAGTTCCGTTACAAAAAAAACGAGAATTTATTCATCGCCGGCTCGAGAAACGGCATAAAATGGCTTGACAGTGACACCAATTCAACGATATCTGTCATTTCGGAATTTGATGATGATTGATTTTTAGTGTATTTTTATATTTCAATTTTTATTTACCATAGCTTACCATTTTATTTAGGCATTATTTAAATTTATCGATGTTCGTTACTTATGTTCATCAGTAGGTCACATTACTATCGCATTCCTGAACTCTGCATTGAACTCGCGCGCTATCAGTAGGTAGTAGGTCCTAGTAACCATTGTAAGCAAGTCATAAATTCCCAGAAAAAAATAATAATAATCTACTTAGTTTAAAAACTAAAAAACACGCTTAAATATCCTGAATATTTTTTAAATGATTGCATTGTCATCAATACTCAATTCTATGCTACCTACTTACAAAACGTTGACAGTTTATCTTGTCAGAGACATAAGTTTCTGTTGTCACATGTTGTCACAACCGTAGTAAACACAAGTAAACAATTATGATATTTTTACCTGATTCTATAAACAAAGCGTTTTATGTGCAATTATCTGATTGTATATGAAAGGCATACGTAGAAACTAGAAACACAATAATCTTGGTGAGTCTACTCATATGTAATTAAACTATTACGTGTATAATTAGAAATATAAGTGTGGTCATAGTGATACTTCAACATGCTATTCTAGTAATTCTGATCAAGGAATTGGGATTATTCTTTTAAATTATTGCATGGTCATCGGTGGTTGTTAGGTGTGCAAAATTTCAGATCAATCCGTCTACTGCAAGTGGCTGAAAATCGCTTTCAAAGATTCCGTTACACAGATTAATACATTGATAGATACATACCAAACTTATAAAAGCGTGTTAAAAATGGAAATGTAATAGGTAGGTATAAGGTATCGGCACGAATCTTGAGCGCTGGTCTTTACCTGCGCAGAAGTGAATTATTGGGTCTATTTGGGGGTAGGAGGGGAAGCGCGGGAGCGGTTGGATCAAATCATCGTATGTGATTGGCCTGCTGCGCGTCGCGTCATATCTGCCACTCGTGATTCGTTCTCTGTGCTAGATGCACTTTCCTTTCGACTACGAGTACACTTCAGGACAATTAAATTGATACATACAAATTTTTGAACTGAAGCTTTTAAAATTAAAATTTTCATATATTTTGTTTGTTTTTATTGACGGGCCTCGTGGCGTAGCGGCTATGTAGCTCACTAACGATCTCGATGTCACGGGTTCGATTCCCGTACAGGACAATTCTTTGTGTGATGAACTTAGATATTTGTACTGCGTCTGGGTGTTTTCTATATATGTATTATAAGTATATATTTACAAAAAAAGTAGTATATGTATTATATCCGTAATCTGGTATCCATATCACAAGTATCATTACGCTTAGTTTGGAACCAGCGGACGTTGTGTGGAATGTCTGTAAACATTTATTTACTCTTAATTAGAAACAATTATTATCCCTAAAATGATATAAATAATAGACAATAATACAAGTATTTCAATTTAATTTAATTACCGCTTACCATCAGGTGGAATGTAGTCAAGCATCAACATGTATTATGTAAAAAAAAAAATTAAAGTAAATCATCCCAATTTTTTGTAATGAAGTATACTATGCGCAAAGCGATCCCCATTTTACCACCGAGCGCTCAAGATTCGTGCCGGACCTATATCTATGTATGTAAACAATTGCAGGATTTATTGGATCATGGTATGACTGTTTGTATTTATTTATATAACGACTGGCATAATATTTAGATGCGGCCTGTGGCTACAAGTGCGTCTGGAGCCTTTTACACATAAAATTGTATATGAATTGTCACATGGCATTGTAATGAAAAAGGTAAATAGTTTCGCTGACGTCAAGATCATGATTAAGATAATGTAGAGCTTATAGATACAATTCGGCTTCGAATTTTATTCTTAGAATTAGGATAGGTATAATATACTTATACTATTCCTCCTAGATTTTATCTCGATTTTTATTCTGCTTTTCAAAATCGCCATACATTATGTATGCTTTATTAGAAGTCATATTCTTGCTTTTTGATAGATATCATTTTAATATTATCATAAACAATCCGTGATAAAAAAATTAAAATGCCCGATTGCAAAAGTAAACATTGTATCTTATACCCACAGCTTATACCAATATTATTTCTGTGAATTCTTTTTAATTTACTTCATTTTGATAATCTACTCGATAGGTTTTGTCAATTATTTTTATTTTTTATTTTAATTCAAACTAATCAATAAAATATATCGCATTTGGAATTACATACAATCGCTACAAGCTTTATATTTTAGAACATGTACTTTTGTATTTTAGCGCTTGTACTGCAAAGCAGGCGCAAATTAAATTCTTTTTTATATTACACAACACTTTTAATAGATCTTGGCAAAAATAATTTTAAAGATTCCGTTACATTGATACATGATGTTGATACATAGTATTATAACAAGTAACTAGAGATATAGGAATGAAGCTAATAATTGATCATAATCAGTTTTAGGGTTCCGTGCGAAAAGATAAAATAGAACCCTATTATTGAGAATTCGCCGTCGGTCCGTCCGTTCATCAGGCTGTATCTCTAGAAAGGTTATAGCTAGGACGCTGAAAATTTCACAGTTTGTACATGTCAGTTGATGCTACAACAACAAAATACTCATCATCATTTTCCTGTCCTTATTTGTAATGCAGCTGTTAAGGCTGTTAGCTGCTTACCGTTTAGGTTACAAAGGCAGCAATATTTTTGCCTCATTGGAAAGATACACAAAAAAGACGTGTGTCACTCGGGTACTGCCGCGGTAAAGCTATTGTATAGTATTTTTTATCAACTTATGCAATTATAATTATTTATTTATTTTATTTATGCAAGAATCTAAATACCATAAACTAAAATAAGATTAATAATCCTTATTTACTGATGCTTACATCTGTCCATTGTTTATGGTAATTATGATAAAATAGCGATTGTCAATCAAATGTCATTAAAATAAAAACTAACGCCAAAACTGATATAAGTTACCAGCGCGAACAGCAAAACGTGTAAGGTTTTTTACGCTATTTCCGTTACCTACGGAATTTAAATTTCGAATTTTGTGGATTCGGTCTCCACGCTCAAGGCCCGCGATAGAAGCTATGCAATAGCTTAATAACAGGCGATATATATTTTAATTCGATGCTAAAGTAATTTTAAACTTCTGCTTCTGTTTTTATCACATATAATTGTAATATTATTTTATTTTTTATAATTATATTCTACTAGCTATTAACCGCGATTTCTCCTTCGTTTATAGTTATTGAGCCCCCTCCCCAAATATACATTAAACCTTTACAAATTGTACAAAAAGGCCATCTTGTTATACCAAAATAACTATTAAAGAAACCGCATCAAAATCCGTTGTGTAGTTTTGAAAATATAAGCTTACATAAGGACATACATACAAAAATAATGACTATGTTTTATAATAAGGAAAGATTAGCATCAAAGAGCATTAATAAGCATTTTTTTATGATATAAATAACATAACAACAAATATATATAAAATTAATGAAATATTCTGTTTTTTTTTAGTTGCCGCGTTATGAAGAAATTGATACTGTTAAAAAGAGCATTTCTCCAAATCCAACTACTCGTACTGTGACCAACCGGGTAGGTACATCATAATAATAAATACCTATACGTTTGTCAAGTTTTAACTCAAGTATTATGTTTTCTAACACTTGTGCAATTTTACGAACGATTTATTTATATACCTAAATAAAATAAATATTCATGAACATTTCACACAACGACCTATGGTCCAAAGCTAAGCTTATAATTATGCTTGTGTTTCAGGATCCTAAAATACCGTCTTCACTTGGGGAAGGTTATCGAATTGCTATACCACATTGACAAGGTGTGTTGGCATAGAGATAAATTTCGAGTTTTCCGTCTTTTACAATTTATATTAACTAATAATAAACTGCTTTATATTTCCTATTAGTTGGCTTTTCCAGTATCCTGGGAAAGAAATGTGGTGGTGACACTTGTATTCCTTATCTCTCACTACAATGATTTGGTACTGAATAATTTAATAATATTATTCTTTTAGGGTATAAAAATTAACAACGTGATTAACCAACAAAAACCCATCAATAAGTACCCGTCAATCAGAATTGACAGTGAAAGTGAAAATGACAGTGAAAGTGAGGAGGTACTTGTATGTCGAAAATATATTTATTTTTCAATATTTTGGTTTTTTCTCTCTCTCTGACTCTTTCCAGCCCATTAATGTCCCACTGTTGGGCACTGGCCTCCTCCACTTTAGTAGGAAAATGAAAAGGGGTGGTGACACTTATGTTCTTAATCCGTCACCATACGGACATTTTTGTTTTAGATTAATAAAAGCAATTGGCATTGTTCATAATTTTTGACCTGCTGTTTTTATATTTTTTTAGAAAATAATAATATAGACCATTTTAAGAAACTAATTTCAATATTGTCGAAATATTCATTAAATTGAATTTTTAAAACATACCTCAAGAAAATATTTTGTTCAAATGTTGTGACGTCATCGTTGTATGCAGAACGTGTATTGCCTTTGCCTATACTTTGCCTAATAAACTTTTAGAACATATTAATCTATATCTTGTCAAGTTGATTTATTAGTCTATGCGGAAGTCAGTTACGTAAACTTTTAATTTGTTTTATTTTTATCCTAGATAAAATATATAGTTTTTTGTCTATTTTTTTAGTATCCTTAACTTAATAAATCTCTTGATTTTAATTACTTGTACTTTGTACTTTTTAGGATTCCGTACCCAAAGGGTAAAAACGGGACCCTATTACGCTGTCCGTCCGTCCGTCTGTCAGCAGGCTGTATCTCAAGAACGGTGATAGCTAGACAGTTGAAATTTTCACAGATGATGTATTTCTATTGCCGCTATAACAACAAATACTAAAAATAAAATAAAATAAAGATTTAAGGGGGGCTCCCATACAACAAACATGATTTTTTTACCATTTCTTGCTCGATACTAATAACGTTGCCTTATGTTGCCTAGATAATGGTACGGAACCCTTCGTGCGCGAGTCCAACTCGCACTTGACCAATTTTATTTATAAAATATTGTCTTACATTGTTTACTTGTTTTTATTTTTGTTTGACAGCGCTGACGGAAGTCGTAACCACAGACTAGTCGTAACTGTATCTTTCAAAACTGTCATTAACAACAAAACCAATTCTACTACAGAGTAGTGTGTCTCTAAGTACGCTTAAAAATTGAAAGTCCTTCATTTCGAGGGCAAACAAAGGTCATTTGCATTTTTTGAAAAATACTCCTAAGTATAGCAAATTTACTAAACAAAACTGATAGATTATGATCAGAAACTCTATTCCTCGAAATGGTTTTCGAATTATGAGTTTAAAAAAAAATGAACAGTGCCAAACTATTGTAACTATCGTCTTTCTCCCACATGGAAACCACACTGTATACAAAACATCCCTACTAATATTATAAATGCGAAAGTAACTCTGTCTGTCTGTCTGTTACGCTTTCCCGCTTAAACCTCTCAACCGATTTTGATGAAATTTGGCACAGACAATCTTTATACACTGAGAAAGTACATAGGCTATTTATTTTGCGAAAAAAATATTTCCAAATTCCACGCGGACCGATTCGCGGGCAACAGCTAGTATACAAATAAAGAACAAATTTAATCTTCCAAGCCGGCTGGTCCCCGAGGAGGGTCATGACCAAAACCCTCCAGAGAAAATTAAATGAAATTGTACTAAAGCCAGAATATTGTAATAACTTTGTCCACAAACAACGTTTATAAAAAACAACATACTAATGAATTAACAGAAAGCTTTATATATTATTAATTATTATACCTATCTAAACTTTTTAAACTTTGTCTTGAAATGTTTCTTGCTAATATAAAAATGTATTTTTTTTTAGGAATGGGCATTGTTCATATTTTTTTAAAACTCTTAATTCGAAAACCATTTTGGGGAATAGAGTTTCTGATCATGATCCATTAGTTTTTTTCGGAAAATTTGCTATATTAACGATTATTTTTCAAAAAAAGCAAATTGTTGCGTTCAACCTGGGATTTATAATTTATTAGTTTTGTGGAAGCGTGACAATTCTTCAGATCAAGACGAACGAACTTAAAATCTGCGTTTCACAGCGTTAACAAATTTATAATAGTACAAACTTACCCTGTTTTCGTCTTCAACACAGTCTTCACTTGACAAGCCCTAGCTATAGCTTCATTAACACTAACTACGATAAATTGGCCAAAATAACGCAGAATGCTAATCAAACTATACTTAACTTTATACAGGCAGACACGAACTCTTGAAGTCCACAAAGGACCACTCCTTTGGCGCGACTCAAGCCGTGAACTTTCACCAATCGTCTCAATGCAATTATACTATCACAATTATAGTTATCAAACAGTTCAATTTACATTAAATAGTATTAAGTATGGAGACACAAAATTCACTAGTTTTTATAACGCATTTATGTCATACAAAAATGGCGAACATTACATTTCGCGGTGACATTTCAAGGTTTTGTTTCAATTGTAATTATCGATTCACACAACAAGGATAATTAGTTTTATCAACAATTAATTCTAGTGACAATTTTAACTCGCGAAACAGTTGCAAGAAAAAACGCTTCAAATCTCATTCAAATCGCGACGTAATCTGCAAACAAGATGTGTTTTGCGACTAACTCGCGCTCGGTAACCGCTTCGCGCGCGCGCAACGAGCCACGAGGACAGATGCACCGGTCAGTTCTCGACGTCATCGATAGTGACGTTATCAATAGTTAGAGATGCCCGTGCGCAGACAAAAATATGATAAGTTAATCGTTTGGTACATAACACAAATGATCTCTATTTGCCCTTGAAATGAAGGACTTAAAATATTAAGGCGTTTTTAGGGATATGCTACTCTGAAGTGGAATTGAAATTGGTCTATTATATCAACTTGTCAACTTTGAAAAGATAAAGTGCAATCTGTATTAAGTCTATCAAGAAAAGTCTATACACAGATTGCGTAAAATGATGACGTCACAACATTTAAAGTAATATCTTCTAGAATTTAAAAAAAAAATATACAGATATTGAATATTTCAGTAATATTGAAATTAGTTGCTTAAAATAGTCTATATTTTCTGAAAAGAATATAAAAACAGTAGGTTAAAAATTATGAACAAT
Source organism: Orgyia antiqua (assembly GCA_916999025.1). Lineage (NCBI taxonomy): Eukaryota > Metazoa > Arthropoda > Insecta > Lepidoptera > Erebidae > Orgyia > Orgyia antiqua. The sequence continues at coordinate 13,000,582 of OU779863.1, read as the reverse complement.
CCCAATTCACAAAACTACTTATTATATACCTACATTAAATATGATTAAAGATTATTGTAAATTTGATAAAGTTTAGTTTATTTAGAGTACATCTTGGTCCATTTAATTTAATTTAACCCAATATAGGTAATGGTTTTGTTCAAAATAATTGTATCATAATATCATTACCTTTTAAGTTGTTAAATATCTTTTTAGTGCACGATCATAATATTTACGTAAGTAAATTAGAAACTCTTCAAATGTTTAGTTACAGCTTCATCACAAGTTTGGGAAAGATTAATCTGATTTTTCACTTGATGTAATTCGACTAAAAGTAACTAGATTTTGTTTAATTATCTATATAATTGTATCTTAAATCATATCATATTTTCAAATGGTTTCAATTTATGCACGATTTATCATTAAAGATTAGTTTTTAAGAACGATAGGTTGTAGTGTAAAGATGTAAGCAAAAAATAAAAGGCTTTTTTATTTATTTATTATATTTTAATTAACTGCTTATATATTTCCTATTAGTTGGCTTTCCCAGTATCCTGAGAAAGAAATGGGGTGGTGACACTTGTATTCCTTATCTCTCACTACAATGATTAGGTACTGAATAATATTATTCTTTTAGGTTACAACGATTGACAACGTGATTAGCAAACAAAAACCAATTATTAAGTACCCGTCAACCAAAATTGAAACTGAAACTGACAGTGAAAGTGAAAGTGAGGAGGTATGTCGAAAATATATTTATTTTTCAATATTTTGGTTTTCTCTCTCTCTGTCTCTTTCCAGCCCATTAATGTCCCACTGTTGGGCACTGGCCTCCTCCACTTTAGTAGGAAAATGAAAAGGGGTGGTGACACTTATGTTCTTAATCCGTCACCATACGGACATTTTTGTTTTAGATTAATAAAAGTAATTGGAATTCCCAGCATCATAATATTATTGCTTGTGTGGCCGTATAGTTAGTCGGTTTCTCTCCCATTAGGCTCCACCACTCCTACTGACTGTTGCAAACCTCGTCGGAGTGTGGCTAGCTGCCGTTTGAAGCGAGCCAGTGTTGTATCCAATAAGGTTTATGCAATCCCTAAATACAAAAAAGACGCTGTAAATTGACGTCGTCCGACCAAAATTGTAAATTTTTGATCACTTTCAAAATGTTTTTTTTTTTTCACACTACTATTTTAGTCTTCCTAATTCTCTAGTGATGCTACTATATTCTTGTTATCGAGTCAATCAATAGAGGGCAGTACATGTATATACTACAACTAAATGCATATTAGGTATCTATGTAACATAATCGTAATATATTACCTTTCACATCATGGATGAAATCAAGAATATGCTCCTGAAAATAACAAATGAACTCGACGAACAAAAATCAACTATCGTTCAATCAGCTGAAAATGTCACAAAACGAGTAACGCAAAATATAAATTCCACTTTAGAATAAAGTTTAAACTAATAAAAGAAAAATTCGGTATTATTAATGAAAGGGTAGACAACCAAGAGAAAAGGTATACTTCCTAGAGAAACAGTCAAGACAGAGGAACATTGTTATTTTTGGTTTGGCTGAGTCTCAAACATCTTATGATGATATGGAGAATAATGTATTTTGCTTCCTATACCACTATTTTTCTATGTAGCTGGAGAATAGAGACTTACAAGAAATGAGGAGAATAGAAAAGAAAGGAGATAGATCTCGGCCAATTATTGTTACATTTACAACATTAGGCACAAAAATAAAAATTTTCAAGCAGAAAAAAATGTTAAACGATACCTTAAGAGGTAGGCAACAGTTGCTTGATTCTTTTCTTAAAAAGGAAACGGCTGTTGCAAGTTCTTATTCGAAGGGGGAGTGCATTCCATAAGATAACAGATTGGACGGGGAAAGACGAGTGGACAAAACCAGTTTTATTGGGAGGGCAACTAAGAAGAGGATTTTTAGATGACTGAAGTATTCTGGTAGATCACGTCGTTGGCGTATTGGCAGCCATTTCAACTGTGAGCGGTAAGCTGACACATGGGCATACTTGCGGAGATTGAACACGAATCGAATGCAGTTATTGAGAAGCCGGTCAATTTTGTTAAGAAATTCTGCATTCAGGTCGAGATAACACACATCACCGTAATCGATCATAGGGAAGATTAAAGTATGCACAAGCGTCGTTTTAGTTTTTTGTGGTAAAAAATTCTTAAGGCGATAAAGTGCGCGCAAAACATTTTTAACTTTAGAGCAGATATTTGTAACTTGCGCTTGCCAGTGAAAAGTAGAATCGATGACAAGTGCCAAGTCCTTAACATATGAAGTCAGTTCAACAGTCGCTCCATCAAAAACTATAGGTGGCAATGATAATGCGTTAAGTCTGCTCATTAAGCGCTGGCTGCCAATTACAATGGCTTGACATTTAGTCGGATTAATGGTGAGACCGAATCTGTCTGACCAGCATTTTATGTGTTCTAAATCTTTATTAATTAGGTCTATAGCCTCTGAAATAGAATCGACACTAGCTTGGCAATACAACTGCAGGTCATCGGCGTAGAGATGATACATACATTTAAGGTTATTCGTGACAAAGTTTATAAATAACGAAAATAAAAATGGAGAAAGTATACCACCCTGAGGGACACCAGCAATTAGGTTACACCGGCAATTAGGTTTAATTGTATCTTAAATCATATCATTTCTTTCAAATGGTTTTTAAGAACGATAGGTTGTAGTGTAAAGATGTTAGCAAGAAATAAAAGGCTTTTTTATTTATTGATTCTATTATAATTAACTGCTTATATATTTCCTATTAGTTGGCTTTCCCAGTATCCCGAGAAAGAAATGGGGTGGTGACACTTGTATTCCTTATGTCTCACTACAATGATTAGGTACTGAATAAATTAATAATATTATTCTTTTAGGTTACAACGATTAACAACGTGATTAGCAAACAAAAACCAATCATTAAGTACCCGTCAACCAAAATTGAAAGTGAAGGTGACAGTGACAGTGACAGTTACAGTGACAGTGACAGTGACAGTGACAGTGATAGTGAGGAGGTATGTCGAAAATATATTTATTTTTCAATATTTTGGTTTTCTCTCTCTGTCTCTTTCCAGCCCATTAATGTCCCACTGTTGGGCACTGGCCTCCTCAACTTTAGTAGGAAAATGAAAAGGGGTGGTGACACTTATGTTCTTAATCCGTCACCATACGGACATTTTTGTGGCCGTATAGTTCGTCGGTTTCTCTCTTATTAGGCTCCACCACTCCTGCCGACTATTGCCAACCTCGTCGGAGTGTGGCCTACCGCCGTTTGAGGCGAGCCAGTGTTGTATCCAATAAGGTTTACGCAATCCCTAAATACAAAAAATTGGTCAAGTGCGAGTCGGACTCGCGCACAAAGGGTTCCGTACCATTATCTATGCAACATAAGGCAACGTTATTAGTATCGAGCAAGAAACGGTAAAAAAATCATGTTTGTTGTATGGGAGCCCCCCTTAAATATTTATTTTATTTTATTTTTAGTATTTGTTGTTATAGCGGCAATAGAAATACATCATCTGTGAAAATTTCAACTCTCTAGCTATCACCGTTCTTGAGATACAGCCTGGTGACAGACGGACGGACGGACGGACGGACGGACAGACGGACGGACGGACGGACGGACGGTCAGCGAAGTCTCAGTAATAGGGTCCTGTTTTTACCCTTTGGGTACGGAACTCTAAAAATACGCTGTAAATTGGCGTCGTCCGCCCAAAATCGTAACTTTTTTATCACTTTCAAAATGTATTTATTTCACATTACTATTTTAGTCTTCCTATTCCTCGAGTGATGTTGAACCGATGAAGACAACACGAGAAGCTGCTCGAAGACAGGTACGTTTTATATAATAATAATAATAAAGCCATTTATTCATATCCTTTACATTTCAGTTCCATATATAATACAAAATAATAATAAATATAACGGTAATTATTTATCAAATAGTTAAACATTTGTTAGTAGGTTAGTTTTTAATTAATTATTTGTCACTTACTTGCTAACGTTAGTATGGTTAGTCGTCCGAGATATGAATCCCTGCTCGGGTGAAGGCCTCCTCCAAACTCTTCCACAAAACCCTGTCGTTGCCCTTCCACTGCCATTCTTTGCCTGCAATCCTGGTGATGTCATCAGCCCACTTTCGCCTTGGTCTGCCAACACTTCTTTTGCCTGATGGGCCTTTCCAGTGAGTAGTCTCAATGGTCCATCTCTTGTCCTTGTATCGTGTGATGTGACCCGCCCAGCGCCACTTAAGAGTTAGAGCATGTGTTAGTGCATCGGTGACTTTTGTTTTTTTTCTGATTCTTTCATTTCTTACTTTGTCTATTCTTCTAAGCTTTAGCATACTCCTTTCCATACGTTTTATATATTAGCAGTAAATAAGTAGATACATTTGCACCGGTAATGTAGTGAAGTAAATTTAAATATTATTATTCTCTGCAAATTGATTTCATTTAACTTCATATCTCAAATAATCACTTAATAAAAAATAATTTATTAAAAAAGTTATCTTAGTTTAAGTTATTTTATCATATTGTTGTTTGTTTTCTTATAAATGGGGCTCCAAATCTTTGGAGGAACAATGACCAAAATTTCAAAGAACTGATGCAATGATTTATTCATATGCTGTATCCATTTTCATATTGTGGTCTATTTTCTTACTGTAGTAGGCTCCGTAGATAATCAGTTCATATGGAATCAGTTCTTTGAAATGTTGATCATCAGTTCTTCAACAAAAATCTGGACCAAGAAATGAAGCTTTTCAAGAAGAATCATAAAGCTTACAACAAACGGAGAAAATAGAATTAAAAATAGTAATCATCCTGATTTAATGGAAAGGACTTACTAAACGGAAAGACTGAAGAAAAAAATTGGTCAAGTGCGAGTCGGACTCGCGCACGAAGGGTTCCGTACCATTATCTATGCAACATAAGGCAACGTTATTAGTATCGAGCAAGAAACGGTAAAAAATCATGTTTGTTGTATGGGAGACCCCTTAAATCTTTATTTTATTTTATTTTTAGTATTTGTTGTTATAGCGGCAATAGAAATACATCATCTGTGAAAATTTCAACTGTCTAGCTATCACCGTTCTTGAGATACAGCCTGGTGACAGACGGACGGACGGACGGACGGACAGCGAAGTCTCAGTAATAGGGTCCCGTTTTTACCCTTTGGGTACGGAACCCTAAAAAAGAAGAAATGAATGGATATATATGTTTTTAGCAGCTCGAGATTCAAGAGACCCCATTATTAACCAAGTATATTTACACTGCTGAGAGATTTTCAAGTAATGATGACATGGTATTCATTACGTAAATAAAGTATGTATGTGTTAGTATTTTTACATAAAAAATAGGTATTTTCTGACTGTAACGGTTGGTTTCAATTATAAATTAATTACCTTCGAGGATTCAAGGATTTGCCAATTAAAATTATAATAAATAATAATTAAATTAATTAGATGAAATAAAATTATTTATTAAGGAATTAATTAATTGGCATTGTTCATAATTTTTGACAAGGTGTTTTTATATTTTTCTTAAAAAATATATACCATTCTAAGAAACTATTTTCAATATTATCGAAATATTCATTAAATTGAATATATAAAAAATACTTTAAGATAATATTTTCTACAAATGTTGTGACGTCATCGTATGCAGACTGTGTATTGCCTTTGCCTAATAAACTTATGATACAACACATTAATCTATACCTTGTCAAGTTGATTTATTAGTCTATGCGGAAGTCAGTCACAAAAACTTTTAATATGTTTTATTTTTATCTAGTGTTTCTTGTCTATTTTTTTAGTATCCTTAACATGATAAATCTCCTGATTTTTAATTACTTTTACTTTTTATAATTTTTTTCTTACATTGTTTATTTGTTTTTATTTTTGTTTGACAGCGCTGACGTAAATCGTAACCACAAACTAGTTGTAACTGTATCTTTTAAAATTGTCATTGCAACTCTAATACAGAGTAGCATATTATCTCTAAGTACGCTTAAAAATTGTAAGTCCTTCATTTCGAGGTCAAACAAAGGTCATTTGCTTTTTTTTTGAAATTATCTTAAGTGTAGCAAATTTACTAAAATAAACCTATAGATTATGATAAGAAACCCTATTCCCCGAAATGGTTTTCGAATTACGAGTTTAAAAAAAATGAACAATGCCAAAAATAAAAATTTCAGCTCATCAGGTTTTTACATACCTGCCTCTAGTGTCCATAGGCTACGGTAACGGTAACATCGATAAGGCTTGTTTGTCATCCTAGTAGTATAAAAAAATAAAATAGAGAATGATACCAATTCTACAAAAACGAAAACCACTATGGCGTATTTTGATTAATTGGCTACTTCGTTGTGCACATTTTAAGCTATTGCATAGCTTCTGGCCTTGAGCGTGGAGACCGAATCCACAAAATTCGAAATTTAAATTCCGCAGGTAACGGAAATAGCGTAAAAAACCTTACACATCGGCGCTACTGCGCATGCGTAATCCCCTCTTCGCCTCGCAATGTCTTTCATACTGTTGATACCAAGGGTAAACGCCTTCCTCAAATTTAAACAACGTATTAAAATAAGGATTTTGAATCGACAACATAGTTATATCCTAAATGTTCAGTTATCACCGTATTTTATATTTTAATAATGTAAAATAAGACGGCACGATACCAAACGCAAAAACTATTAAAATCGGTTTAAAACTCGAAAAACTCGCGAAAAAAAAAACGGAAGTACGAAACGTCTTTTTTCAAAGAATTTGTAGGTAAAATCCGCTTCATCTATATTTGTCCCTTTCAGCGCGGCGCTCGGAAATAGGGATAGCAATACCTAAGGCAAATACCTAAATGAGGAGTACAGTACCCTCATAATGTCAAAACTAAAATTGTATACCAACAGATTGACATTTGACATTTAATTTAAAACAGATTGACATTTGATTGACAATCGCTCCTCTACTCTTCCGCTTCAGTCTCTCTCCGTCCACTGTTGGACATAGGCCTCCCCCATAGAACGCCACAATGCGCGGTCCTGTGCCACCTGCATCCAATGTCTCCCCGCGACCTTGACGATATCGTCGCTAAACCTTGTCGGGGGCCGCCGTCCGGTACGTGGTCGCCACTCTAGGACCTTCCTTCCCCAACGATCATCAGTCCTACGAGCGATGTGGCCTGCCCATTGCCACTTCAGCGTGCTAACCTTTCGGGCTATGTCGGACACGTCAGCTCTCCTACGGATCTCCGTGTTTCGGATTTTATCCCGTAGGGAAATACCGAGCGTGCTATGGAGAGGGCTATCCTCTCCATAGCACGCTGTGCAACCTTGGGCTTATTTACGAGGCCAACATTTAAGGACCACGTCTCTGTTCCGTATGTCATCGCTGGTAACACACACTGGTCATAGACCTTCGTCTTCAGGCACTGCGGAATGTTGGACGAGAAGATATGCCTAAGCTAATATAATACGAAATAACACGAAAATGGGTATAGAGATAATTTATAGTCCTGGAAGTCAAATAGGCTATTATATATTATTTAGCTAAAAAGTCTGTACGAGATAATAAACGCAAATGTTGGTGAAATACGGTATGAAATAATACTGCGGCTATTTTGTTATTTTTACAGTTGTCATAGCAACTCATAGAATCCGCTGACTTATAGGTTTTTTTTTACTGGCCAAGAAGGTTTTAATCCCAGACTGACACTTGCTATTTACGCGGTAGCATAGAAACTCCTTGTGTGGTACCTACTTAGTTCCAACTTGAGATGATTTAAGAGGTCTGTAGGTTGATTAGTTAAGTATTTATATTCTATACTACGTGGATTTCTTTTTATTTTAGCAAAAAGATGAGTTACTCTTATGTAATAATATTTTCTTATAATTTTAATAACAAACTTAAGTATTTGTTTTGGTTTGTATTAATGGTAGTTGTCATTTTGGTATCGTATTTAACTGATTTTAGTAGATATACCATAGTATTTTGTATCAATTGTTGATTGAGGTTTTTGCTATGGATTTCAGTATTGATTTTAGTATCTATTAATTTCAGTTCAGATTTCAGTATTGATTTTAGTATCTATTAATTTCAGTTCAGATTTCAGTTTTCATATTAAGTTTAATTTCAAATTTGATTTGGCCACTAATGCGTGCGAAGCCGCGGGCAGAAGCTAGTATTTTTATAAAATGAACCATACACGATACAAAAACGCTCATTCAAAAAGAGAAGAAATGGAAATAGTATAACTACCGAATTCTTAATGATAATTCATAAAGATTAGTATAATACAAATTTAAGTAGTCTAGATAAGAGATCAAACAAATATGACAATTATTTTATGTACATAAGTTTTACCATTAATACCACTTTTATAAATACTAAATGATAACGTTTTAAAGTATAATATCATCTCATTGAAAAACAATTTGATACTTATACAATTTGATAATAATAAACTCGTAGTCATTCATATACTGTATTTTTGTTACAGCCTTCTCAAGTCAAAGATGGTTCCTCATCTGGCCAAGATAATGAGGACAGCGCTGAACAATTTGGATTATTCTTAGCAAGCCGTCTCAAAAACCTAACTGGTGCAGACCGTCTTAAAGCTGAACAACAGCTCTTCGAATGCTTAGTGAAAACTCAAAGCTCTATGGAGGGCAATAATAATACAAAAAACGTGAATAAGAACAAAAATGAGGAACAAAGCGGTAATCAAAATGTTTCTGAGCTCGTAAATTTAGATGCCCCGGAAATTACGCCAAAGCGTGAACCACTTTACGAAGAACAAGAATCCTCAGAGCAAGAGCAGCATTCCCCACAACATCCCCTCGAATCATTTTTGATCCGTGGGTCTCCACCAACGCAGTCACTGCCGCCAGCGACATTTTCACAGCCTTCGCAACAGTCTATAACACAACAAGAACAATCATCGGTGCAAAATCCGGCAATGCCATTTATACAACCACCACTGCCATTTGCGCCACAACTAATGCCACACCTATATATGCCGGAAACAACAGATCCACAGTGTGATTGCAATCCGAGGTTCCATAGAATTACAGCGCTGGAGGCAAGAATTGCAGCATCAGCAGTGTGTCCAGCACCGTGGAGGCGCCAGCAATCTGGCCGTAGACCCCAAGGTGGTTTACCCCAAGGTGGTTTACCCCAAGGTGATTTATCCCAAGGTGGTTTACCCCAAGGTGATTTATCCCAAGGTGGTTTACCCCAAGGTGGTTTACCACGAGCTCTACCCCAATTCCCTCTAGGACCAGGTACAGCACCTCTTTACGATATGATCACTATGGCCAGTCAGTTCTATAGTTTCCTCGGAAACGACTATAATAATGCCTATGACTTTAATTACAAATATTGAGTGGAGGCCAAATACAAAACAAATATTGAGGATATTCATAAATATGCCAATCACACTCGTTACACTTATTATTTGATCGATTTATCCTTGCTGTTCTCTACAATTTTATTATTACTTTATTCCTGGAAAATTCATACAACACTACTGTGTCAATTATATAAAAACTGCCAATTATATTATTAGTTTAATCCAGGGATGCACAGACTTATTAAGACTAGGGGCCACTTGGGCAAATCATGAACTGATGGCGGGCCGATAGAAGTATAGGTAAATAAAGTCATTAAAGAATTGATAATAATGTATTGTATTGAAATTGAAAAAGAATTTATTAATTTGAAGCGTGGCACTGCATAGTGCTTACAATCTTTTTTATATTTGGCTCAAATTTACTTGTACTTATAACTTTCATTTGCATGGCGGTTTCGATTTTTTGTTTTATTATTATTTAGTATTGAAAAAGTTTGTTCACATTATAGGTAGAACCAAATCAGCTGGCACATTTCAGAGCGTTTATGCGCAACTCTTTGTACGGATTTTTATCAATGCAGCTATCAATGCAGCGGTAAAAGTTCAGCAAGTCTCCTTCGTTGAATTTGTTGCGTAAATCTTAGTCGTTTTGAATGTCGAAAATTTATAACTGCATTGACTCTGGCGCATTTTCAACTGAAATCGTGAAAGGATTGCTAAATATGTCCAACAGAAGTTTCACTTTTTTAAACTCCGAAAATCTGTCTTGAAAAGATCAAAATATCTAGCTATCTCAGTTTTGTTGAATTTTTCAGCCATTTTCTTATCACTTCGGAAAATGATTGTGATTTCCAGAATTCAATTGCGATCTGAAAAGTGTCAGCTTGCATTGAAAAGATGATACATGAGCGTAGAGCTGGGATATAAGTTGATTTTTGCCTTGAAGCCGTGTGTTCAAGACATTCAAATGATTTGTAATGTCAACTAAAAAAGCCAAATCACACAACCAATCAGGATTTTTAAGTTCCGGGACATCCGTTTGCTTTTCCGCCAGAAATATTCAAATTTCTTCTATTAAATTAAGATACGACAATATCAAAAGAAACAAAGTACTTTAATATTTATTATTTTGTAAATTACTTTATATGTTTTATTCTGGAATAGAATTCAATATTTTTCGAATGTACGAGTGTATTATTTTTGCTGTCGGCGGGCCACCAGTATTCGACCGAAGGGCCGCATGCGGCCCGCGGGCCGCGGTCTGTGCATCCCTGGTTTAATCCATGTCTCGCACTTCATATTTCTTATTATCTCTTACATTTTAGGGTTCCGTACCAAAAGGTAAAATGGGAACCTATTATTGAGGCTTCGCTGTCCCTCCGTCCGGACGCGTCCTTATGTCACCAGGCCCAAGGGTGTATCTCAGGAACAGTGATAGCTCGAGAGTTGACTCTTTCACAAATGGTAAGGTAAATGCGCCTTAGATCTACACATACTATATGAGACGATCCTTTCTGTATATGATGACATGCGCATGAGCATTTCCCACGTAAAATTTTCTGAGAAGTTCTTTGTTAATGCCAGCTCGTGTTATTTAATATTGTTTCTATGTGTACAGATATTATCGTAAATGTGTAGATTCTATAAAAATACTTAATTTCCTTTAGCCAATGACTTTGATTTAGGTACTTAACTGTACAATTTCTATGTGTTATAGGTGTAATAGGATATAAGCTACCAATTATTGTTACATTATTAAGTGTTAGATGTATTATTCATGTAAACTAGTGTCTATTTATTAGCTATCAATTTTTGTTAACTAATTTTCGAATGGAACGATGGTAGACAAATACATGTCGAGGATATGCAAATTTCGAGATGGATGTGTGGGCACCTGTGAATGGAATGGATTAGGAATTAGTTTCGTCCGTGATTGAAAAATGGAGTAATAAGCGACTGTCCGGGATGATTATGTAATGAGGCGAGAGTAAGATAATTTTGTTGGATGCGTTCTGCGAATGAATGTTGAAGGAATTAAGTTAAGAGGGAGTCCTGAAGAAAACTGAATGAGATGGTTGTGGAATAGAAAAAAATAACAGGACTGTCATCAGACTGTCCTGTTATTTTTTTCTTATTATATCTTTTTCTTCTTATACTCGTATTTCTTCTTATATCTATATTTTTTAGTCTTCTATCAAGAAGACTATCAAAAAAAGTCATGTTGCACCGCTGCAGGTGGCAACCCTGGAAGATGAGATAAGGGTAGGAGGAGGAATTTTAAAGTTTCTCTGTAATTTCTCTGTAATTTAATTCTTGCGTCAAATCTCACAGCATTAGAAAAAGATGGCATTTGAGAAGTTAATAATAACAATTGTGGCAGTAATCTACAATGTAGGCAGGTTATGTTCGATTTAAATGTATTTGGTTATTATTTTGCAGTTTGGTATGTGGACCATAGAATGTGTTCGATATCAAAGGCAGAGGAGTTCATAAATTTTTGTTCATGAATTTCTTAAAATTAGATTTTCAACAGTTACTAGTATTTTAACTAAAATAGCTTTAATGGCTGTGACAATATGAAGTATGCTATGGTAATGGAGTCCTCTGGTTCTGATAGCAGTTAAGTAACAATTAGCCTGAAAAGTTAGAAATTGTAATGAAGGGTCCTAAAAATTATACAAAAAATTATAAAATTCTTATAGTATGAAATGGAGAATCAGACTTATTGGTGAAATGAACAGGGTGAAAATGATATGGAAAAAATTAGAGCTTTTGAAAAATTAATTAAATATTTTCATGCAAATTTATAATATTAACGCACTAGAATAATATTAGGAATGCATTCTGCCAAATATTAATTAGGTATCAGGAATTAGTAACCCTAAGTCATAATGGTAGCAATTCTGCTTGCTTGGACATTAGACTTATTTTCATTTTTGAACGCATCTCGAGTCTATCAACTATATTCTCTAAGTCTTTACACTTAAAAAATACGATTGTTATAACTTTGTTCAGATACTTATTAGAAACAAAACTGTCCGTGTGGTGACAGACTAAGAATACAAGTGTCACCACCCCATCTCCTCCCCAGGGTGCTGTAAAAGCCAGCTAAGTGATATTATATATAATAATATAGATATCCTCTGTGAGAGACGGAAAACTCGAAAATAAACCCTGTGCCAACACGCCTGGTCAGCGCGGCACAGTAGACCATAATCCCTCCCATAGTGGAGGAGGCCCGTGGGACGTTAATAGGCTGGAGAGAGAGAAACAAAATTGGCACCTCTCTTCTTTTGAAGTAACGTAACGTAAGTTTGCGAATCAATAAAATATCGATATAATTATTACAAGAAAATGCAGGCCCATACTTGTAGCCAGGGCTGGGCAAAATACATGCTTTGTTGTAATTGAGATACAAATTACAAAATACTGCGTTCGCAAGTAATTGAAATACAAAATACTAATTACTTTTGAGTGGAGTAATTGAAATACAAATTACAAAATACAGTATTTTGGATGTTTGTAATTGAAATACAAATTACAAAATACATTTATACTAATATTTTTACCCAACTTTAAAAAACAGGAGGTTTATATATAAATTTAATTAATAATAATATTTATGTACGGATTATCTCTGAAAATATTGCCCGTGGTGACGTATTAAGAATACAAGCGTCAGCACCCCCATCTTCAGCGAGCATGCAGCTCGCCAAGGCGGTCCGCCTTGTCCTCGGGAGTGGGTCGTGGCGAGGCACCGACGGAGGATCTGACGTACCACCTCACCCAGCTCCTCACAGGTCATGGCTGTTTCGCCAAGTACCCGTGGGAGCTGGTTGATATCGAGTTGGATCCCGAGTGCCGCAATTCTGGGAATGGGGCCGTGGACACGGCGGGGCACACCCTCGCCGTATGCACGGCCTGGGACACCCAGCGTGTTGACCTCGTCGACGTGCTGGGCAAGGATTTGTTACCCGCAATGAACAATGTTGGGCTACCGTCGCCTCCTTCGCCAGGGAGGTGATAGCGGGAAAGGGGGAGTCCCTGCGGGAGCGCGGACGCGCTGGCAAATCCTTGCCACCCCGCGGGGCCGCGGGCAGTTCGTCGGCGCTTAATAGCCGGCAACTTCCACCGACGAAGTGGTCCCGTGGGGAACTAATGTTACCGCCGTTGGGTCGGGACCCGATTAGCGGGGCCACCTCTCGCCGGGTCATGGTAAAGCTCAAGTCATCATCATGGCATGACAGCATGGCAGGGCAGAAAGCGTTTATAAAAAGTAAACAAAACAAAAACCACCCTCATCTTCTCCCCAGGCGAGAAGCCTAAAAGCCAGCTATGGAATATTCTGCACAGATAATATCCTCTATGAGAGACGGAAAACTGGAAAACAAACCTTGCGTCAACACGTCAGGACAGCGCTGCACAGTAAACCAAAACCCTCCCATAGTGGAAGAGGCCCGTTCTCAAAAGTAGGCCGTTCATGGGCTGGAGAGAGATAGAGAGAAGACTTATTTCTAAAGGTATTGATCCAATATTATATATTATATATATATTATTATATTATATATTTTCTGCATTAAATTAGTGAAAATTAATTTTCAAAAATGAAAATAAGTTGAAAAAAACAGATTTGATCAATACTTTTAGAGATAACCCCTCTCTCTAATTGATCAAGGTGCGAGAGGTGAAATCTTTTACTCATTTTCTCAGCGATAAAATTTATTGGATAAGGTTGTCTTTATGATAGTACATACAATGTACTATCATTGCAAAAATACCCGCCACTCTGTTTCGTCGGCCATTCTTCATCAGATATTAGATGCCACCTAGTAAAAATAGCAATAAAATTTAAATTTAAAAAATTATAACTCTCTCTCCAGCCCATTTACGTCCCACTGTTGGGCACGGGCCTCCTCCACTTTGGGAGGGATTATGGTCTACTGTGCCGTGCTGTCCAGGGAATCGGAATTTCAAAATTCGGAATAAAGTTTTTCGGAATATTTGGGTGTTCCCGGGACATGGAGATATTTGTATTCTTAATCCGTCACCACACGGAGAACCAGCGCAAATAACCACCATCCGTAAATATTACCAGCCTTTAGCAACATTACCTTCCACCAGTCAGTACTTTCATCAAAAGCTACAAAGTTTCAAAATATTTTTTAACTTGTAGCTTACAAGTAATATTGGTATTTATTTTACAATTAACTACATATCTGTATATCAATTTACTGTAGTTACCCCGAACAGCGCAAAAATGTAAGCCCCTATGAGATTATCGTATTTGTGGCAACCGATCATTTTCGGCACCGACTTCAAACTAATGTTGGAAAGTAAAATTTTATGGGCCGCCGTTACCTTATTGACAATTTGCGTTTTGTTAACCAATTTTGGCGTACAGCTTATTTAACAGGTACATTGTTTCAGCTCCAATAGCTACTTTGGCTACATAAAGTGACGGTTGTAAATGTATTTTAAAAATGTATTTTGAAGCCTCAAGTAATTGAAATGCAAATTACAAATTACTTCGACGTCTGGTAATTGAAATACAAATTACAAATTACATTTTAAGGCAGTAATTGAAATACAATTACAAAATACGTAATTGTATTTCAATTACGTATTTCAATTACATGTAATTGAAATACTGCCCAACCCTGCTTGTAGCACAGTTGGTCCGTGACGTCACGAGTTCTATTTATATTTAGGACTCAACATACTTCTATGATGAGCAGTTAGTATTTTGGCAAAATGCATGATAAATATTACCTAGTCATTGTAACTGAAACGGTTAATTCAATGTTAAGTTCTGTTAAGTTGTTATCGTACTTAATCTTATTTATTAATATGTAAATAAACTAACTACAACTAAATTTAAATGTTTATTACATTTTGATGTTGTGAACAAAAAAATTTTGTGGATTTATTATTAGGATAGGTACTTGGATGTTGTGAAAATATTTTTAGATACAATGGTGGTCACCGTCGCATCAAATTTAATGCGAAAATCGCCTAACAAGCGTTCGGAATGGCTGTGGAAAATTTTTGAAGCGCATAGGTAAGGGAAATTATTTTAAATATAGTAAGGCGATGTTGGCCGCTAATGTTCATGAAAGGCCTAAAATGCCTTCGATGTAGTTATACAATTATATTAATATCTCTGTAGTTTTCTGTCTCGAACTGATTCTATGCATACGAGCATAGAACTATGATATTATAGACACTTACCACCGAGGCAGGTCGCATCAAAAAAATGAACATCTGTAAAAAATTATCTATTACGCTGCGGCCGCCGCTTTACCGCCGGTATTTGAAATATTGCGGCGTTCTACCGTGGATATACAGGATCCCTTCCAAACGCAAAGTGATCATCGCCCACCGAGTGCCCTATTCTCGCATAAGTAATGTAAGAGAACTCTGCGTGTGATTATGTTACAACTAATGAAAATGCACATTCTTTCAACGTTAGTGCGTTTAGTCTAATGTTATTTTTCGGGGGTGATCTGTCCACGGACACCATGTCTATGCCCCTATGCTATTATAGTAGATATTAAATATGTGTTATTAAATAATTTATTTATTGGTGTAAAAATCATTCGTTTTATTTAAATTCCAATACAATTCTTACCATGAAAGTTGTCGTTGGAGTCAAAAGACGAAAGTACTAAAAGTACTTTAATTTAATTTAATTTTATTGTTTTCTGTGTGGTGACGGATTAAGAATACAAGTGTCACCACCCCATCTCCTCCCAAGGGTGCTGTAAAAGTCCGCTAAGGGATATTGCACACAGATAACATCTTCTGTGAGAGACGGAAAACTCGAAAAGAAATCCTGTGCCAACACGCCTAGTCAGCGCGGCACAGTAGACCATAATCCCTCCCAAACTGGAGGAGGCCCGTGCCCAACAGTGGGACGTAAATGGGCTGGAGAAGGAGAAATGAAACATTACAATAATATAGCTCATACATCAGAATAACACATAGGCTAAAATTCATAAGGATATATGTGTGAATTGTCCAAAATGTGATCATAGTTGTCAAGTAAGTAGGAATTCCACAGGCAAGAAGTCGCGGGCAACAGATAGTTATTATATAATTGCCGTGGTATAGATCTTATCTATAATACACCTATTGGCCGTATTAAACAAGACAATTATAACAGTAAAATACATTTTTAGTCGTTATTTTGAATGGAAAAATAGTTTTATGTAAAAAAAAATAACGTCAATCATTTAAACTGAATGGATAGATATACATAGTAGTAACTAGAACAAATGAAGCATTGAGACTAAAAGGAATGAAAGTAAACGTAAACAAGACGAAAGTTCTGGTGTTTGAATAATCTACTTAGCTTAAAAATAATTGGTCAAGTGCGAGTCGGACTCGCGCACGAAGGGTTCCGTACCATTATCTATGCAACATAAGGCAACGTTATTAGTATCGAGCAAGAAACGGTAAAAAAATCATGTTTGTTGTATGGGAGCCCCCCTTAAATATTTATTTTATTTTATTTTTAGTATTTGTTGTTATAGCGGCAATAGAAATACATCATCTGTGAAAATTTCAACTCTCTAGCTATCACCGTTCTTGAGATACAGCCTGGTGACAGACGGACGGACGGACGGACGGACGGACGGACAGCGAAGTCTCAGTAATAGGGTCCCGTTTTACCCTTTGGGTACGGAACCCTAACTAACAAACACGCATAAATATCCTGAATATTTTTTAAATGATTGCATTGTCTTTGTCATCAATACTCAATTCTATGCTACCTACTTACAAAACATTGACAGTTTATATTGTCAGAGACATAAGTTTCTGTTGTCACATGTCACAATCGTAGTAAACACAAGTAAACAATTATTATAATTTTACCTGATTCTATAAACAAAGCGTTTTTATGTGAAATTATCTGATTGTATGTGAAAGGCATACGTAGAAACACAATAATATAGGTGAGTATACTCATATACAATTAAACTATTACGTGTATAATTAAAAATACAAGTGTGGTCATAGTGATACTTCAACATGCTGTTCTAGAAATTCTGATCAAGGAATTGGAATTATTCTTTTAAATTATTGCATTGTCATCGGTCCTTGTTAGGTGTGAAAAATTTCAGATCAATCCGTCTACTGCAAGTGGCTGAAAATCGCTTTCAATGATTCCGTTACACAGATAATACATTGATAGTTACATAGTTACATACCAAACTTATAAAAGCGTGTTAAAAAGAGGAGTGTATGTCTGCGTGTAATATTAAAATAGATAGATGATGAAAGTGTGGAACAGGTAAAAGAATTTGTTTATTTGGGAAGTGTTTTTACAAGAGATGATAAGGTTGATGCTAATGTGGAAAGAAGGGTGTTAGCGGGAATTACGCTGAATGGTGCCTTGCATGCTATGGTGGCTAACCAAGCGATTACTGAAAAGGCTCGAATGGCGATCCACAATGGCGTGTTGTTACATAAGCACGAAAGTAGAATAAATGCTGTAGAGATTCGCTCTTTGAGATATAGATATAGAGTATGTGTGGTGTGACTTTGAACGGTTGATTATGAAATGAAGTTATAAGAGAACGTTGTGGTCTAAAAGAGGATGTAGTGACTAAGGTGGAGAAAAGTATGCTTAGGTGGTTTGTTCATGTGGAAAGGATGGTCGATAGACGATTAACGAAAGGTATAATAATATACACGGCGAAGGTAAGTAAAATGCTGGGAGAGGACGCCCGAAAAAAATATTCTTCGATGTCATCGCCGGTATACTCCTAAAGGGACAAGTGCGTAGCACTTACAACTGTCGGGCATGTATGACCATATGTATTAGTGTGGATGAAGCCAAGGAAGTATGTTTGGATCGTAACAGATGACGCTCTATAGTGCTGCCTACCGCTATGGGAAAAAAGCGTGTTGTTATAATGATGATAATGATGAAACTGAATATATTTAGTAAGATTGGAAAAGAAATCAAATTTCTACCTATTTATTTGTTTCATTTAAATCCTTTCAATAGTTTTTATGTGAAAGAGTAACAAACATCCAAACATCCATACTCACAAACTCCGACCGAACCAATAGGTACGGAACTGTTCAATATGCGAGTCTGTCTCGCATTTAACTGGTTTTTTTTATCATGTACAATGTTCTCGTACTTACACAATAGAGCATCGCTAATTCTATAGTCATTCATATCTTGTAACACGACCGACGCGACGTACAGTACAGTTTAGTTTCGAGTTCAGAATAAGACAGATTATATTTAAGACCGTGCTTTCTAAAATCGATCGTTTAAAATGATCATTACGTTTATATTATTATCAATTGTTTTACTGTTTCTGTTTGCATTTATTACTACAAGAAAACCAAAAAATTATCCCCCAGGTATGTGTTTTTAATTAACAATTCAATACTTTAATATTTTCGGAAGTAACAATTGCTTTTTTGTATCAGAAAATAGTGTTACATTATCTAAATAATATAGATAGTACAGTCAAATGATTTTTTCTAATTGTTTAACTCAGTGATGAAATTATTCTTATTATTTTAATGGC
Organism: Orgyia antiqua; assembly: GCA_916999025.1. NCBI lineage: Eukaryota > Metazoa > Arthropoda > Insecta > Lepidoptera > Erebidae > Orgyia > Orgyia antiqua. The sequence continues at coordinate 12,981,665 of OU779863.1, read as the reverse complement.
ATGTTAATGAATTTTTAAGTTATATAGGTTAAATAATGTTACATAATGATTCATTAGAAATTAAACTTTTATTAAACGACACTATTAATGATAATGGAATTTAAATTTAGAATGTTTACTTTGTGATGACTAAAATTGCATTTATAATAAGATCATTAAACATTGCCAATTATGTACATTGTACAATTAATTGAGTCTCCTGGCGATGCCGGGTTACTTAATTCTTTACTCAGTTACTTATGTGATTATTCTGCTATACAATTTCTATTTCTTTATTTTTACAATAACGTCCTTGAATGAGTTCTTTTTACATTAGTTATGAATAATTTTTTCATTTTATACTATTACGCTTAGGCACACATGTACAAAGTCATACATAATGGGAATATCGAAAAGGATGGAGTAAATGATAAATAGATAAATAAAATAAATAAAGACCTGGAACTACTATAACTTATATTATGTATAGTAGTGTAACTTCTATCCATAAGTGAAACCAATGACCCAATTAGGTTATGTTATGACGGGTGGGGCTGACGTCGATGGTTTCCGATTTAGTTAAAAAAAAACCTAAATTAGGGCTGTAGTCCCCTCTTAAGGGACGACGATCGTCTGTATGCATAGGTAGGTACCTATGCTAAAATAAAATTAAGTACCTTATTATGTTAAAACAAGCAGGTTAATATTATTTGGACAATAACAATTTTAGAAAGTTATGATTTGCAATTCAAAATTCGTAATTAAAATGATCAATTAAAATAACAAAATTATGTCTCTTTATTTTTGTTTGACAACATAAAATTACATAGAAATAGAAATAATTACAAAAAAAGTTTATTATTATTTATAAGTAATTCTTATTAATCAGTCTCAGAAAAGAAAGAAGGAGAAAGAGAAAGGTATTATACCTACACTACTCGCTTGTGTATACGACTGTCGCACCTGCGCAAGTCTCATTTAACGGTTTTATTCCACGCACTTTTTCTTACGGTTTTTTTCAGTTCGGTCGCGCAGCAAAAATCCTTCTAGCCTGCCGTAAGGAACTTCGTTCCAACAAAAAAAAACCTTTTGGTACGGAAACCTAAAAATTATGAGTGTTTGTTGTCTTTATAGAGTTGATAATGATGTTATATTTAAATAACCTACATCATATAAGTATTATAGCAGCTTTCAATCGTTGTCTAAGATATTATTTGGTTTATTTGTTTGTATTTCAAAAAGAAAACAGCAACATCGGAGATTTAGTCTAGGTTGGGCGAGAAATTTTTTTTTTTCATTAGGGCTATTAATTAATTACGATAATAAGGAACCCTTCGTGTGCGAGTCCAACTCGTACCTGGCCAGTTTTTTTATTTTTGTCGAGTATAATATTTTCTAACACTTGCGCGACTCATTTGTTTAAATAAAACTACTTTTTACGGATTTTGACGCGTATATTTGTCTTAAGCTTTGGCCCGGCGTTTCGGAGACTATCCAGTCACCATGGTCACGGGTGAGACCCGTCTCAATTCTCACCTGTGACCATGGTAACTGCAAAGTCTCCAAAACGTCGGGCCCAAGTTTAAGACAAATATATGCGTCTAAATCCGTAAAAAGTAGTTTAGTCGACTAACTTAGTTTATGTAAATCGTCAATATACCTACGATATTTAGCATGAAATAAAAAGCTTTCGTCCAAGTTTATGTCCCGATGGGTTTGTTAGTTACCTACGGTTTCTTTTTATAATCTATCTACAATTAGCGCTAGCACACACTGCCATGGCGACGAACTAATAATACATTTGTCATACTCTCACCTCATTCCATAACGAGGGTGTCGTTATACGTCTAAAAGTTTTATAAACAGATGCCAAATTATCTTCCCATGTAGAGTATTTCCATTTCTTTATTTTCGTAATTACAGCGCCAATTTTCCTAAGATGTTTTTTTTTATTTTTTTGTTACATTACACAATACATGAGATAGATACTCGTAGATTGGTAAATAAATGAAAAACGTAGAAAGAAAAAATACCGTTATATAGAATATACGTATGGAATTAACTATAATAATGTTGATTTTTCCGACGTTCCTCTTCGGGCGGGTTACAGGTTTCTGTTGCAGGAAATATAAGCGATTCGTGTGTGTGATGTCCACCTTTATTTGGGATCAGCGTAAAAATCGGCGCATTTGGAATACAATTGTCACCGCCCCATTATCTCCCCAAGGTGCTGTAAGAGCCAGCTAAGCTATAAGCAGATAAGTTCCTAGCTGCGAGAGACGGAAAACTCGAAACTGAATCCTCACCTGTGCCAACAGCGTAGCATAGACCTATGCTACGCTGTTAGCATCCCAAAGTGTAGCAGACCCTTGCACTACAGTGGGACGTCAATGGGAGGAAGAAGAATTTGAATAATACCTATATGAGGGGCGATATAGTCGCTAAGCTACCAAGCCCTTAATAAATTTAAAAAAAAATACCTATATGATTAGGCACTTGGTGTACAATAAAGAATACTTAGGTACAGCAAGTAAATCACAAATTGACGAGATGTATAAATAAATAAATAAATATTTTTATTGTACTATTCACACAACGTCCTCTGGTCCCAAGCTAAGCTAATTATGCTTGTGTTATGGGTACCACAATACGGATATAATACATAAACTACTTTTTTTTTGTAAATACATACTTATAATACATAATAAACACCCAGACGCAGTACAAACATTTGTATGACATTATAAATATTACAAAAATGATTGTCCCCAGCGTATTTGACGATATCGTCGGTCCACCTTGTTCGGGGCCGCCCCACGCTGCGTCGTCCGGTTCGTGGTCGCCACTCGAGGACCTTCCGTCCCCAACGATCATCAGATCGTCGAGCGATGTGGCCTGCCCATTGCCACTTCAGCGTGCTAACTCTTCGGGCTATGTCTATGTGTATGTTAAAACTATCGACCTATCTCGCTCTTGAGCCACGTCTATAAGTTGTTTTCGAGAGTCATTCGACGACTTCCAGCCAGACACAAGCCGGTTTCCGAAAAGGCTTTAGTACCATAGACCACACACATACGCTGCGCCAGATTATACCTACAGAAGGCTGAGGAGTATAATCGGCCTCTGTGTCTAGCGTATGTGGACTATGAGACGGCCTTCGATTCAATTGAGACTTGGGCGGCACTGCAGTCCCTCTAGCGGTGCCAAATTGACTACCGGTACATTGAAGCGTTCAAGTGTTTGTATAGAAACGCCACTATGTCAGTCCGAATCCAGGATGGGAGCACAAGACCAATTCCACTGAAGAAGGGTGTCAGACAGGGGGATGTAATTTCCCCACGTATCTATGTGAGCCTGAAAATGTATGTATGTGTGTCTATGGTACAGTCTATGCCTACATCATATAAAACGAAATCCTAACTAATTTATGAATGTGAAAACGAGTTGATGACACTATCGGAATTTTGACGAGCTTAAGTGTTAATGTGCCGAACGAAACTATAGCGCGATTTAAAAAACGGTACCACGCCATCTATCGACTGTCATAGTAAACTTCTGTTTGTTAAGGTTAAATTTCTAAATTTCGCGCGTACGAAGTCGCGGGCAACAGCTAGTTCTTCTATCAAGAACGATTCAGCCACGCTAAAGTTACTGGTCTTCAATTTTGAACGTCAACCCACCATCTGGTAAATCTGTGAAATAAATAATTATGTATTAATAAGTATATAAATAAATGAAACCAGATGTGGTGTCGTGGGACACCAGGTAGGAACGAAGTTCCTTCGGCTAATGCAGAATCGAGACAATTTGCAAAAAAAAAATCGTGCTTAATTTTATAAAATTACATAGAAATAGAAATAATTACAAAAAAAATTTAATGTGGTGTTGTGGGACACCAGGTAGGAACGAAGTTCTTTCGGCTAATGTAGAATCGACACAATTTGCAAAAAAAGAAAGAAAGAGAAAGGTATTATACACTACTCGCTTGTGTATACGACTGTCGCGCCTGCGCACGTCTCATTTAGCGGTTTTATTCCACGGACTTTTTCTTACGGTTTTACTATCATATTTTTTTCAGTTCGGTCGCGCAGCAAAATCCCTATCTCCTCCAAGCCTGCCGTAAGGAACTTCGTTCCAAAAGTTAATTATTATTTTGTTTTTAACCTACTGTTTCTCGGTTTTCCCGGTATTATTAAGAGAAACGGGCTCAAGCCAAGTGTTGTCTTAAGTTTGTGTCGAAGGTGCAATGCTATTATCATGATCTAGTTGGAGAAATTTGCGGACTATACGGCATGTGTTTAGAATCGACGCTTTTTGTAAAGTGAGATATGTGTATTTTGGGAGATTGAGTATGTCTAGACTAATAAATAGTTGTTTAGGGATTACATCCGTTGTAGAAACTACTATAATAACAATTGTGACTATTACCTATTATTATTATTATATGTAATTCTTATTATTCAGTCTCAGAAAAGAAAGAAAGAGAAAGGTATTATACACTACTCGCTTGTGTATACGACTGTCGCGTCTGCGCACGTCTCATTTAACGGTTTTATTCCACGCACTTTTTCTTACGGTTTTTTTCAGTTCGGTCGCGCAGCAAAATCCTCCTAGCCTGCCGTAAGGAACTTCTTTCCAATTATGCTAATTTATTTGCAATATTTAATGTACATTACCTAGGTGTAGGTATGTTGTTTGTGATAAATCCTGACTTATAAGTGTAGTACAATCGGAAAGGTATTACTCATGTATTTCTCACACTCGAATTTCTTACTATTTTTTAAAAATAATGTATTCATAAATAAATTAAGACAATGGTACAAATAGCGATATAAATTATTAAATTATTGTCATGAGATTTTCAATTAATTTTAATGAGATGATAATTTAAACAACATTAGTAAGCACTGTTGTATTAATATCACATACCTACTTGAAGCTTATTTATAGCCCTTGGACCAGCTGAGCGAGAAATGTCTATAAATATTTTGGACATCGTTTCCATTTCTTAATATAAATATTTTACTATTCTTTGATGTTCTCATGGATACAACACTATCTCGCCTCGAAAAGCTGCAGGATGCACTCTGACGAGGTTGGCAACAGTCAGCTGGAGTGGTGAAGCCTAATGGGAAAGAAACCGACGGATTCCACAGACGTTGTCTAGCAAGATTCTGCTTTCTGCATCTGAGCCATCACCGACTTACTATTGTTATACTTATTCTTATTGTTTATGTGTACCTTATACACTTACCTTACTTTATACACCAGGGGGCCAAGGCTGCTAATGAATGTTGACACAATGATAGTTCAATGACACCATTATAATCACAAAAAATTAATAGTAGACTACCAAACTTGATAAAATTCGCCACTAAGCAATCAGTTATTGCATTTGTTGATTGTATAATAGCGAATTTTATCAAGTTTGGTAGTCTACTGATAATTTTTTGTCACAAATTTAATGATACCATTCAATTGAACTTTCATTGTGACACCATTGAACATTGAATAGCAGACTTGAGCCGCGTATAAATTCATAGTAGTTTTAAAGTAGTCGTTTTTTTTACTTATTTATCTAAATTTAAAGTAATGACAATGATTAAAGCGTAGTAGTAGTCCGGTCAAATTAGACCAAAAATAAGAGTAAAGTTACATAAATTCCCACCAAGCTGAAAATGGGTAAGATTGTTTAAAACATCATTAAAAATAAAATTTGTAAGGCAAAAATTTTGTTCAAGGTCAAAGGTAAAACAGCAATTTTTTTTCAGATTTTCAGCTTGGTGGGAATCTATGTAACTTCGAATGTCTAAATTGACCAGACTATAGTGTGGTATCTCGCAGCGTAATTTAGTATATATCTCAGTATTACTAATATTTAGATCTGACAGCATTTATTTGTTGATCACCGTAGCTACGCATGTTAACCAACATAGAATATATAGGAGTATAGAGGATAGGAAACTAAAAAATGTATACTGAAAACAATTTGTCTGTCAAACTAAACTATGATTATCTCATTCTAACACGCTACTATCTTGCATATTTTTTAAGAGAAGTTAGTGTCATTAGTATACTGTATTTTTTTCAAATGTCATTAGGCGCCGCCTTGAAGCCTGTCAGCCATTATGGGAATTTTTTTTCGTAAGTAGGTCTCTTGGCAGTGCAGCTTTGTTTGGTTTGTTTTTAGGGTTCTGTACCCAAAGGGTAAAAACGGGACCCTATTACTGAGACTTCGCTGTCCGTCCGTCCGTCCGTCCGTCCGTCTGTCACCAGGCTGTATTTCAAGAACGGTGATAGCTAGAGAGTTGAAATTTTCACAGATGATGTATTTCTATTGCCGCTATAACAACAAATACTAAAAATAAAATAAAATAAATATTTAAGGGGCCTCCCATACAACAAACATGATTTTTTACCGTTTCTTGCTCTCATACAACAAACGTGATTAATTAAGTATTGTGTGTGTTGTTTGCTCATTTATTAATAACGTGCCTTAGGTGATGAATTTCAAAAAATCCTATCTTAATGCTCGCGATGAAAGGGGCTTGCCAATTTTCACTGTCTTAGCCCCAGTAGTTTGGGCTAAACTTCTATCGATATCGATGGTAATATTGAGCACAGCACTATATCGACGCCATTTTTTAATTTAAACTGGCTTCAAGTCACGTGACCATTTTTCAGATCCTCTTACTTCATAATCAAAGATGTTAACGCATTTGAAATCAATTGTTTCTGATCATAGTAAGTGATGCCTTGTATTGAAATATGACATGTGAGATGTTGATTCAACTTTATAAACATGGGCTGTTTAAGAGACTTTGCCATAAAATGATGCCTCCACTAGTTTCACGCGACTTTAGAATCAAATGTCCTACTTTCCTTTTGGTTATAGGACTTGCTAATACCTACCCGTTGAAATAATAATACGTAAAATGTTATTACTAATATTTTGTTCAGTTTGAAAACAAAAATCCCTTAAAAAATCCTGGATGTTTTATTAAGTACCAGTTTCTGCCCGCGAATGCGTAAACGTGAAATTTAGAATATTTGCCCGGTTTTTGCAACATTTTTCTCAAATGCTTCCTTGCTAGCAAATACTATTTTGAATGTATGAGCAGTCCAGTCCAACGCTGTATTAGACAAATTAATTACTTACTTAATTTTCTTAACGCATTGCCGTCAATGAACGTACGTCATTATAAAGAAATAATATAATTCCTAAGGTAACAGCAAAGTTAAATATGTTAACATTAAACACAGAATATGGAATAATCTGTGACATTAAATGACGTATTTCGGTAGGTATTATTTAATTTTATTACGTGCACGTAAGCGTAAAGACGTAAACACCGGCGTACGTACACGGATAGTACCTATGCGTATCCTGATTTACGTACTTTACGTACTTTGCGTACATTGATTCATTGATTTAAATTTTCTTTAAAAGTTTAAACAGTCGTTCAAAAGTTAAGATAGTATCTATAAAAAATCTCTGAATAAGAAAAACTTCATGGTCTAAAGTTTAGACTATGAAGTTTTTCTGTTCATCATAACTCTAAACTAAACAAACACTGGGTATCAATCTAATTTTCATCAAAAATATTACCCATGCGAAGCCGAAGTTAATTTCTAGTCTAGAATTTCATAAATGTCTCCATTGCCTCAATTCCCTGTGGTAAAATCTCGGATATTTTTTTCATCGCAAAGCATCGTAACCAGTAGGTAACTAGTAGTAGGCCAGCGATTTTAACACCATCTATTTATATATGTTTGAACTTTCACCAAAACGATTTTGGACTATGTGGGTACACGAGTTTAAAACCAAGCGAACTTAAATAGTTCGCTGGTATTTTAACAGATGGCGTACTTTGTATTTTCTGTAAACTGCAAGCTAAGGTACAATCCATAAAGATCCGCTTTACATAAAATTACGTACAATACAAGCACAAACACTAACTAGGTACATGTTTATCTAGGTTTATCTTTTTTGTATGTATGTCCCTGTTGTTGCCGTGGGGTGCCGGCATAGAAAATTGCACCTTACCATCTCTTACCGTGGGTGTCGTAAAAAGCGACTACGTTCTCCTAAGTAACACAACATCTACTGCGATCGCCGACCCGCCTGCCAAGATAAAACCACAGCCACATGATAAAACGTGGGGCACCCCCCAATAAGGTGGACTGACGATATCGTCCAATACGCCGGGGGCCGCTGGATGCAGTTAGCGCAGGACCAGGACAGTCGTGGCGTTCTATGGGAGAGGCCTATATCCAGCTGTGGACTGAGAAAGGTTGATGGATGATGTATGGCTTTTTGCATAAATTGTGTTTGCTTTCTAAATTCCACGCGTACGAAGTGGCGGGCTACAGCTAAATTCTTTTAATCAAAATTAAGAAAACTAAACACAACATTTCTCGCTGTTTCAGGACCAGCATGGCTTCCATTTATAGGCAGTAGTATCGATACTCAAAATTTGACAAAGAAGTATGGTTCAGAATACCAAGTTTCCTTAGAGTTATCACGACAATATTCAACGAAAGTTTTAGGACTGAAAACAAGTACTGAGTATATAGTAGTGGTTTTTGGTGAAAAAAATGTACGGCACGTGTTTAACAGCGCTGAATTTGATGCAAGACCACAACATTTTTTTGCACAGTTACGTTGTCTAGGCAAGAAAAATATGGGTAAATATATCACTCATGTGTTTTGATTTAATTTTTGGTTGTATTAGCTATTAATATAAAGGTTTTTAGGTATAACTTTTGCAAATGGTGAAGTATGGAAAGAACAAAGACAATTCACGTTGAAAAACCTAAAACATGTTGGATATGGAAAGACTACAATGGAGATTGAAATTCAAAATGAACTTAGTCGAATTTTAGATCATCTTAAAAACAACCGTAATAAACCAGTCAACTTGATAAACTTGCTTGGTGAATCTGTTATGAATGTGTTATGGACTTATGTTGCAGGTAATCTCATTATTTATCTATATCATTGCTTTGATCTACGTTCAGAGACGTATTTTGAAATTTAGCGCCCCGGGCCATTTAATTTGACGCCCCGGGCCAATTTAATTAGCCGCCCTATATATTAACAGAGATAGAGCAAACTTTTGAACTTGAAGGCTTTCGCCGCCCTTCTCAGTCTGGCCGCTCCAGGCCATGGCCTCTATGGCCCTAGGGTAAATAAGTAATAACAGTGAATTTTAATAATCAATCTACGATTACGGATAGATTCTCATCTTCGTTTATCAGTAAAACAATTTCCTGTCTTCTGTCATCAGTAGTTTAATGATATGCTATCAAGGACAAAAGTTTAGTTTATTCTGACATAGTTTAGGATACATAAGATATAAAAAAATTGGTCAAGTGCGAGTCGGACTCGCGCACGAAGGTTTCCGTACCATTATCTATGCAACATAAGGCACGTTATTAATAAATGAGCAAACAACACACACAATACTTAATTAATCACGTTTGTTGTATGAGAGCAAGAAACGGTAAAAAAATCATGTTTGTTGTATGGGAGCCCCCCTTAAATATTTATTTTATTTTATTTTTAGTATTTGTTGTTATAGCGGCAATAGAAATACATCATCTGTGACAATTTCAACTCTCTAGCTATCACCGTTCTTTAGATACAGCCTGGTGACAGACGGACGGACGGACGGACAGCGAAGTCTCAGTAATAGGGTCCCGTTTTTACCCTTTGGGTACGGAACCCTAAAAACGGCCGTTATTACAAAAAATATTACACTATAAACACACTAGACTTCTGATAACAACTACTATTTTAAAATCGGGTTCACTTACCACTTTACATAGAAAATAAAATCTGCATCTTTCAAGTTCATTCATATTTCAGGAGAACTTATTCCAGTGGAGAAATTAAGGCATTTATTAGACTTATTAAGGCAGCGAGGAGAAGCATTTACAGTGGCTGGTGGTTTATTAAATCAAATGCCGTGGTGCAGGTACTTTATTCCCGAACTTAGCGGTTATTCTCTGATAACGAGTATCAATCAAGAAATTGTGGAAATTATAGAGGTAGGTAAAAATTCCTTGGTACCAGGGCTATGTTTTTCTACAACAGGTCCCGGGCGCTTTAGGGCGATAGGGTCTCTCCATCGGTAATCATTTCTTAGTGGAGTAAGGAGTTGTGCTATAATAATTGTCCTGTGTGCCCACTGGAAAAGACAGACCTGTTGACGTACGCACTTTAGTTTATATACGAGATTGCTGTAGCGGTTTATGGGGGAGGCTGATGTCCAACAATTGGGGGAGAAAGATTGCTTGGTGGTTGGAAACAAATAAATTGCTGCATGTCTATGATTGATGTGAGCGCATAATTTCTGCACAACCTATTGTGAAAAGATGCACCATTTAAGATCCTCTTTTATCTAGATTTTAAAATTAGTATAATTCAAAACAGGATACGCTTTATTTATTTAAATAAATTGTTTTAATACATTGTTTTAGGAAGCAATTGAACGACACAAAGCAAATGAAGTAAAAGGAAATGATTTTATTTATTTGTTTTTGAAGGAGATTAAGGCCAACAATAAATCGACATTTACTGGTGAGTTGTTTATTAAGTTTTTATTAGTTTATAATGTAAATAAAATATTCCCTAGAGTGCTGCAAGAGCTAAGGAATAATGCAAGCAGAAAACGTCTTCTTTGACAAAAGTAAAATACGAAACTAAATCCCTCGCCGATTTCCCTGATCGCCTGTGATTGGTATATTTTAATTTTTTGCAGAGGAGCAGTTAAAAATTGTATGCCTCGATCTACTAATAGCAGGATCGCAGACTAGTAGTAACGTCTTAAGTTTTGCCTTATTAAAGGCTTTGAAATGTCAAGATATACAAGATAAAATTTTCAACGAAATAGATTCGGTGATAGGTGACAGAACACCGAGTTGGCAGGATAACGAAAGGTATCTATTATCTAACTTAATATTTATTACTATTCAATTTATTTAATCGGACGGGTCTTGTACTGCCTGGTTTGTAGAAAAGTTATGAAAATCGCCGGTGAAATAAATAAAATCGTAGTTCGTTCTCAAGCTGTTAATAATTCAAACCAGTCCTATATACCCCATGTGTCCGAAGTCTGTATTTAGAGGTTTTAACTAGCACATTCTAACCATATTGGTATCCAGAGGCGTTTTTTTTTTCCCTTTCTCCGCTTTGCCTTGCCGGGCTATGATGGTGCCTTGAGCTTGGGTGGCTCTGCTAAACGGGGCCCGGCCCGACGGGGGAGCATGAGATCCCCCCATCATGTTTGGCGCGGTGGGTCTCTGGGTACCGGCCCGCCGCGCGCGATCACCTCTTCGGATGTGGGCGCCAGATATTGCGCGCCGGCGACCCCTGCCGGGGCCCTGCGGGGTGGCAAAGTTTCGCCAGCACGTTCGCACTCCCGCAGGGCCTCTCTCTTTGCCGCCATCACCTCCTTAGCGAAGGAGGCGACGGCGGCCCAACACTGTTCGCTCTCGGCCATGGATGAAACGACGACCGAGAGCGACATGTCCTAACCCAGCACACTGCCAAGCTCAGCGCTCTGGGCATCCGGCCGGGCATGCGGCGAGGGTGTGTTCTGCCGTATCCACGGCCCCACTTCCACAATTGCGGCAGACGGGCTTCGACTCGATACCAACCACCTCCCACAGGTACTTGGCGAAACAGCCGTGACCTGTGAGGAGCTGAGTAAAGTGATACGTCGGATCCCGATGCCTCGCCTCAACCCAGTCCCTCAAGACTGGGTGGACTGTGGTCTGCTTGCGGAGGGGTCCGCCAACCTCTCGACCCATCGCCGGAAATCCAGAGGCGTATTTACCCTACATATGGGCCATGGCCCGGAGCAGCCAGTCTAAGAAGGGCAGCGAAAGCCTTCAAGTAAAAAATTTTGTCTAATTTATAGAGCGGCTAATTAAATTGACCCGGGGCGTCAAGTCAAATGGCCCGTGGCGCTAATTTTCAAAATTCGCCTCTGTTGGTATCTCTCCCTCTAGCCCATTAACGTCTAGTCATTAACTGGCCTCCTCCATTTTGGGAAGGACAATGTTCTACTGCCGCGCTGATCAAATATGTTGGCAAAGGGTTTATTTTCATGCTTTCCATCTCTCACAAAGGATGTTATCTGTGTACAATATCCCTTAGCTGGCTTTAACAACATCTTGACAGATGCTTAACGCGAGCCTATTTGGACATTAGTCAAAGATCTAGATCCAAAATTGTAATTCATTGTCTGTATTTTCTTATTCTATTACAGTCTCGTGTATACTGCGGCCTTCGTTCTTGAAATACACAGATATTACATGATAGTTCCTATAGCTGGTCCTAGATTGGTGCAAACGGATACTCTATTCGACGGTTATTTAATACCAAAAGGATCAACTGTATTAATATCTCTTGGAGATATATATTTTGATCCGGAATTATGGGAAGAGCCCAATATTTTTAGACCTGAGAGATTTATTGATAAAGATGGCAAACTTATCAATTCCAATCACTTATACTTTTTTGGCTTAGGTTGGTATTTTTGTTTGTCTATTAAATATTCTATAACACTTGCTCGACTTATTTGTTTATATAAAACCACTTTTTACAGATTTGTTTGCGTTTATTAGTTTAAAATATTAGCCTGTCGTTCTATTCGACGTAACAACTGATCACAGAGGTTACCTTAGAGATCAGTCTCACTCCTGACCATGGTGACTAAAAAGTCCCCGAAACACACAATTAAAAACAAATACACGCGTATCAATCCGTAAAAAGCGTTTTATATTTCTTAAGTTTATATTTGTTATGCTACTAATGCGAATTGTAATTATTTTTAACAACATTATGGCGAATAAAGCGATAGAAATTATAATTGAATCGCATGAATCACCCCAATAGATACCGCTTATAAAACGATCAAAGCACACCGAGCGTGTGCACTATTCTCGCCAAGTAAAGTACCTATGATAACGCGCGTTAGATTTTGCAATGACCAATGAAATTACATTATTTCATACTCAACTACTCGCGCCTGTCTTCAAAGTTGGTGCATTTGGTGTTTAACAACAATCTCGCAGTGCGGTATCTGTTGCGAGTAATCTGTGCTGAGTCGCAAATCTCCCGCTGTGTATAGAGTGCACGGGGCGCTGCGTGGCTTCATTTCTTGCTTAAGAGTTAAAAAGGGTTATATTTTATATTCAATAAATAAGTTTAATTTAATTTTAAGTACTATAACTACCTACTTAGTATATAAACTGTGTACTATATTTTACATGCTTTAATCGAGTATACATCCTGTGCACCTATATTATCATGTCTAGTACCTACATACATATTTAGCAAGTAATTTATGATAGTCATTGACACAGGAAGTTAAAAGGACGTGGTTCGCATAACAAAATATAGGTAGGTATTTTAAACAATGGTACCGATTCTACGCGACAACTAAACTTAACTTAACTAAAAATGAAAATTGATAGTTTCATTCGCACAATTCGGCAATCTTAACAGAAAATTTTAATTAAAAATTAGTATGTTACCACTATATTATCAGCTGTTGCCCGCGACTTCGTTCGCGTAGAATTTAGAAAATGTTCCCCGTTTTTGTAACATTTTTCACTACTGCTTCTCTCTTATTAGTTGCAATAATGTTATATAATAGCCTATAGCCTTCCTCGCTAAATGGACTATCCTGACTTTTTTTTTATACGACTAGGGTGACAAACAAGCATACGGCTCGCCTGTTGGTAAGCGATTACCGTAGCCTATGGCCGCTTGCAACACCAGAGGTACCACTCGCGTGTTGCCGACAATGTAGGAACCTTTTGACGCCCTTTTTGAAGAGCCCCATGCTGGAGTCCTGTGGGAAACCCACGGCAGCGAGTTCATTCCACAACCTGATCGTACGTGGGATAAAGTTGCGCTGGAATGGAATGAAAGATTTTTTTTAAATCGGACTAGAGGTTCCTGAGATTAGCGCGTTTAAACAAACAAACAAACTCTTCAGCTTTATAATATTACTATAGATAGACTAATGATTTTAGTTATCAAAAATGTGCACAACGAAATAGTTAATTTATCAAAATACACTGTAGTTGTTTTCATTTTTTAGTAAAGTTTAGTTGTGCATCTAGAATTGGTACCAATGTTTGAATTTTAATTCTTCTCACTTGCATAAACATTTCTTACTTAAATACGCGCGCTCTATAGTCATTTACATACTCCAAGCCAACTTCATTCACTGCTGCTAGTACTTATGAAACATATACGTCTACGACATACACAAAGTTGCAAGCGCGTAGGAAGTTAATTAAATCTAACTTTGCCTGTGTGAAACTTTAGTAGGAATCGGTACTAATTGCATTGCTTATATAATCCTAATATTCTCTCTCTCTCTCTCTCCAGTCCTTTAACGTCCCACTGTAGGGCTCTGGCATCTTCAACTTCGAGAGGGTTTGTAGGTTACTATGCCGCACTGAACACACGTGTTAGCATAGGGTTTGGTTTCGATCTTTCTTTCTCATAAAGTAGATGTTAATTGCTCATAAAATCCCTTAGCTGGCTTTCAAAGCACCCTGGGAAAGAAATGGGTTGGTGTCGCTGGTATTTCTTCAAGGACGGATGAACAGCGAAGTCTCAGTTTTATCTAAAAATCCATGGAGTTTCTTGTCTGTTCTTCTCCATAGGATTCGCGTTTGGAACAGACACCTAGTTTCTGACGTTTCAAAAGAGCTTGTAAAACACGCCAACTTGAAATAAAAAAATTAAATTTGGCTTTGACTTTGAAAAAACTTTTGGTTCGAAACCCTACATTTTATTACTAAACTACAAATTATAAATGCAAATAGATATACGAATATTGATTAAGCTATTTGCGAATATTTAACAATCTTCTTTTACATTACAGACCTCATGGTCTAGTGGTTCATATAACGCACTACTGTCTACGAGGTCTCAGGTTCAATTCCGACAGGCAATCGTTTGTGCGATGTTTATAATTGTCATACGAAATGTTTGTTCCGCGTCTGGGTGTTTTCTATGTATTATAAGTATGTATTGACAAAAGAAAAATTGTTTATGTATTCTATCCGTATTCTGGTTCATATAACAGAAGCATATATGCTTAGCTTGAGACCAGAGGACATTGTGTGTAATGTCCATTAATATTTATAATATTTATTTACATTACAGGACGGAGACGCTGCCCTGGTGATGCATTAGCGAAATCGTTCATCCTAATTACATTAGTAGGAATACTACAAAAATATCGCATACAATGTAGTAATGGAACCATGCCTTCTGATGTACCTACAATAGGCATATTATCATCACCTAGACCATTTACTGCAGAATTTATACCAAGAAAGTAAGAAAATACTTTTGGGTTGAAGATATTATATTAGTATTAGTTGTTTAAACTATGAAATTATATTATTATTCATACAATTTGTGTATTTTTAAACAACTTCAAAAAAGAGGAGGTTCTCAACTCGTCTGTATTTTTTTTCTATTTTTTAAGCGATTATAATGATTCGTTTTTAATTTGAAAGCTGGTAGTTCCCGTGTGGTCCTATTGGCACCAGGTCAGGATTTGATAGTTATCCTCTGAGAAATCGAGGACAGGGCCCCTCAAATGTCAAAGGCACATGAAATCGAAGGAACTTTTTTTTAAAACACTCTATTATTGTATTGTGGACGATTAATAATACAAGCATTGCCACCCTATTTCCTACCCAGGGAGCCGTAAGAGTGAGCGAAAAAACAATATGTTATAATAAAAAAAAATCTTCCTCTGTAAAAAAGGAAATCTTGAAACTAAATGCTATAACACCACGTCTAGTTAGCATAGAAATTCTCTTACTACCCCATGGGAAAAAAAAATCGTTCCTCTGGAGGCAATATCCACGAAGAAAACAGGGGACTACGATGCCCATATTTTTGTATGGAGTACATTTTGGTATCGTGCCCTCTTAATAGCTTGAAAATAAGAACGTTGTTCTTAAAATTTACGAAAATTTAAATTGGAAGTTAAAAATACAAGTGTACATCTTCTTAGGGAAGATATTTTGGACTCCGGGTGGGAAAGGATCGGCTAGCAGATCAGTAAAACAGCAGATCGTAAAACATTTAGCAAAATAATTACGTAAAATAATTAGTCAAGTGCGAGTCGGACTCGCGCACGAAGGGTTCCGTACCATTATCTTTGCAACATAAGGCAACGTTATTAGTATCGAGCAAGAAACGGTAAAAAAATCATGTTTGTTGTATGGGAGCCCCCCTTAAATATTTATTTTATTTTATTTTTAGTATTTGTTGTTATAGCGGCAATAGAAATACATCATCTGTGAAAATTTCAACTGTCTAGCTATCACCGTTCTTGAGATACAGCCTGGTGACAGACGGACGGACGGACGGACGGACAGCGAAGTCTCAGTAATAGGGTCCCGTTTTTACCCTTTGGGTACGGAACCCTAAAAAGTAATAAGACGCGATGCGCTGACCTGATCTCATGTAATTGCGATTAGGTCAACAGAATAATCATGCGTATTTTAATATAAAAACACTCTTTTTACGTTCACAAATACGAATACATATGTATCTATAGAATGATATAAAAGTGCCAGCATTGAGTATCGAATTAATTTCTATAGGCACAGTAATGGCACGTTTTTGCACCTTACTATCTGGGTGCGAGAGTTGGGTATGCAGAAAAAAGCATGTCAGTGAAATTAATACGATCTTTACTGAAAATGGTGGAGTCAAGCTGACCGGCCAGATTCATCATGACTGTGTAAAAAAAGTGTAAGCGAAAAATTACAATAAGGTGAAAAGGAACACTCTGATCCGATATTTCGTACATCTGGGTATTTGATCTTCCTTTTTTATCTAACTTTTATACATAATATATAGTTTCACATCTGTATTTTTATCTAGGTTTACCTACTCTGCGTCTTCATATCCATGAAATAAAATTTGAAAAAGGAACCAGGTGCTAGATTTACTCAAACACAAATAGGTTCACAAAATTTTTCGCCTAATAGTTTAATTAAACGGTTATATTGCCACACATTCCCACAGTCTCCGAGAGCTTTAAGTCTATACTTTAGTGTTTCGAATTGCCAGGCGTATGAAGTTGCGGGCGTCAACTAGTCTTAACTTATTATAAAACAAAGTCGTTTTTTTGTATTTATTTCCCTATGTGAGCTTATATCTTTAAAACAGCGCAACTGATTTTGATGCATAGATATATGTATCAAGAAGATGGCGTTTTTGTGTACTTTAATAAGGTTTGGCTTTTAAATTACACGCGAACGAAGTTGCAGGCAACAACTAAATAAAATACTAATCTTAAAATTCTAACCAATGATTAAAACATGTACTTGAAATAAGCCTGTAATGGAGCTATGTACACGTAATTACCTTGAAGAATAAAATTATTATTCGCTTGACATATTATGTCGGGTCGCGGGCAAAAGACTATTATCTAACTTTACCAACTTTGCAAGTAATATCACGTTATAATAACTTTCATCGAGAACAAACAGCACGCAATGGAACTTCGGGTTTATCTGGTAATTGTCTGGTAGTTCTATAGTGGAAGTTAAAAGAGTTAGTTTTGAACGATGCTGTGTTTGGTTATGGCTTTATGACATTTCTCTAGGTTCTTTCCTCCCTTTCTTCCTCTCCAGCCCATTACCGTAACACTGCTAGGAGCGGGCCTTCTCCGCTTTGGAAGGGATTATGGTTTACAGTGCCGCGCTGACAGGCATGTTGGCACAGGGTTCAGTTTCGAGTTTTCCGTCGTTCACAATAGACGTTAACTGCTTATATTGTCCCTTAGCTGGCTCTTACAGCACCCTGGGAAAGAAATGAGGTTTTCTGGTATGGGAAATATCATGGGGTTAGCGTTAGTAAATATGATTGAGGAAAAGGTAGTAGATGTCGAAGAAATAGATGGAAAAAGACTCATTATTTCAATTTTCTCTATGGAAACCAATGAGAAGGAGGAGAATAAAGACATTGACACAGATGTCACAGGATATGTGAAATTGACATTCTGTGTTGTGTAGTCGTGTTGTCTTGAGAGTGAGACTAGTATTTTCTATCTGTTCTGTGCTTGAGACGAAGATTACATTAATTTATTATAGGTACTAAATAATGGATTAATCGTCATTATTACTCATTGTGATTATGTTATGATGGTGAAATGATTAGGAATAGATATGAGCTTTTGCTAATAGATAAATAGCAATAAATACAAGGTATCGTCTTATTATTCTGCAAATAAATATCAGTGATAGAAAGTGATGAGAGAGTCTAATTTCTACAATATTTAAATACGGTTCATATATTCTTTTGTTACCAATATAAGGTTTATCATATTATCCATTCATCACACAGATAAATATACAATACCTACTATCTGTTGCCTGTGACTTCGTACGCGTGGAATTTGGACAGATTTCACCATGTTTGAGACATATTTCACTGATGCTTCGCTCCTATTAGTCGCAGCGTGATGTTATATTGTCTATAACCTTCCTCGATAAATTTACTACCCTGGACTGAAAAAATTTTTAAATCGAACCAGCGGTTCCTGAGATTAGCGCGTTCAAACAAACAAACTTTTCAGTTTAGTATAGTAGTATTATTAGTATACAATATGTAACATAATTAACGCACACTCTGAAAGTAATTTGTTCAGAATCGGAATCTGGATCGATTTTGATTGTTTTTTATGTACCAAATTTTTTTTCTAAAATTTAGTTAAATCTAAGTAAATTACAGTCACCTTACACAGCTAGCTAAACAGTTCATAGAAACGAAAATGGAACGTAAGTCGGGTGGCACTCGGAGAGCGGGGAGCGGGCGCGGCGAGTAGGTACATGTGTCTGTGTGTGCGTGCGCAGCTCAGTGTCAATCGGTGACCATTTTATTTCCACGAAATGGGAATAACTAATTTCACAAATAATCAATGTTAACGCACATAAAAATAATATTTGGTGTATGCATAGCGTTTATATTATTAAAGTCTAATTGAGGTATTTGAGGGTGTGCGTTAAATATGTCACTTGTTGTATATACATAAAATCGTTTTAGACTATTTAATGTTTTCAGAAAGTTATAAATACTCGTCTTCAAGTTCAATTGAAAATAAATTGCTAAAAATGACAAATTCTATTACTTCAAATAATTTATCGTCCAATACCTTACTAGGGGAGAAAGGGGTAAGTTTACAGTCCTATTAAAAGATAAGGCAACTACAAAGAATGAAATATTTTAACGAATGATATGGAACTCATCTGAAGCTGGCAGATGGCCACAGGATTTTAAAATCATCAATCTTCGAGCTTGTCGATAAGGAATAGATACATTTTAAGCTTCAAACATCATGCATGATAATTACACGAAACTAGACAAAGCTATATCATTCATTAGTCACCAAATGGTGGTCGGTCCGTACAATGACGGATGAAGAATATAAGTGTTACAACCCAATGGGGTTGTGACAATGGGGCTAGCTGTTACAACACCCTGGGAAAGTAATGACTTTCCCAGGGTGTGGTAAGAGCCAGCTAAGGGACAATCTAAGGAGTTAACGTCTATTATAAGTGACGGAAAACGCGAACCAAAACCCTGTGCCAACACGCCTGGTCAACGCGGCACGGTATATCACTATCCCTCCTGAAGGGGACGAGGCCTGTGCCTAGTAGTGGGACTTCAATGGGCTGGAGAGGAAAAGGGGGTCACCAAATACTTCTGAAAAAGTCTTGCATTTTGGAACATACTCGCGCTCAATACTATGGCATAATATTATGCTCGGCTTATTTGCGACATTTTACTATGTTCTGTTGGTGCTACGAAACAAAAGATAGCATTTGTAAAGGTGCATTACAAAAATTAGTATAGGTTCAAATCAGACTAACATTTGGCCAATAAAAAGCAATATCGAATTCAGTTACGTAAACATAAAAATGATGTAAATATTATCACTTCGTTCGAAGAAAAAGTTAACACAGGTTACAGTATTAAAATGCCCTGTAAATGAACAAATGATGATGCTTTGAATTGTTTCAAACAATATTATTTGCCGTGCATACTTACCATGCAACAATCTCATTCCTCATTACAAACAGCACAAAACTATCTACGCTATTTACAATTAATTGTAACTATTTATTTCAGGAATGGGATACTCATTTTCATTGGAATAGTATTAAAATGTTTTTAAGTATTGCTACTACAATGTCGTCTTGTGTATATAATTATGATATATTTTCAAAGATTTCGTCAAAAGGTAATTTAAAAAAATCTTAATTTAGGTCGGTGACATGTTTCAGGACATTAAATTTCATCTATTTTGCGATAATCAAGAGAATAATTAAACGAAGTGCAGCTGATTAGAAATAAAGACAATGACAAACTTATTCTATTATACTACAATATCTAGACATACAAGTACGTTTCAACAAACAGTCATAGTCAATAACACTAACATTATAAACGAACAAAGAATCTATTTAACTTTGTGTCAAACACATCAAATAGGCATTGAGTTTTGCAAACCTATTTCTTTGTGCAAATAAAGTAAATCGCTATCAATTTTCTTTGTTCATCTCTTACTTGTGAACAATATTTGTTTATTCGTAATTCTGTGTAACCTGTTCTACATTCTCCGATTCGATCTACTCGTATATCGATTGATGATTATAGGGTCGTGGGTTTAGAA
The DNA here is from genome assembly GCA_916999025.1 of Orgyia antiqua. NCBI lineage: Eukaryota > Metazoa > Arthropoda > Insecta > Lepidoptera > Erebidae > Orgyia > Orgyia antiqua. The sequence continues at coordinate 12,960,948 of OU779863.1, read as the reverse complement.
TTGAAAAATAATATATAAAATCTTAGCGTAGTTTCATGACGTACATGCCTGTCTATAATGTTTAGTGGCAATAAACTTAAAAGCTATTGAAGAGGCACCTTGCGAGCCGGCAAGGTGGGGGTGGCTAGTGCTTTCGCATCGTGCTAGCTGTCCTCACATTTAGATTGCAATTCAACTTAACATCAGATGGAGTGTAGCCTACATCTAGTCATAAAAAAAGAATTGCCTAGTTCATGAACTAAAAACGCGCTTAAATATCCAGAGTATTTTTTTAAATTATTGCGTCAAGTGTGCCAAAATTTCAGATGAATTCGACCACTGCGAATGGGTGAAATGCACTTTCAAAGATTCCGTTACATGGAATAATATATATTGATAGATACGTAGGTATTGCTTTAATAAAAGCGTGATAAAAATAAACTTTAATTGCACATTAATCGCAAAACTGCTGCAATTTGTACACTCGACGCTTATGTGTTCAAAGGCCTGATGAAAATATGGATTTACGCCTTTTATATCAATATGCGTACAAAAAGATAGGTCTCGAAATTCTATTGTTTGCATTGGCATCCTCAACGCCAAATTCTTAAATGATCTCGGGGCTTTGAGATCACATGATGTAACAAATTGGATAGTTATTTGAGATACGAGGTAGTAAGCGGATAGAAAAAAATATTGCAAAAGGGGCGCAAAATTGTGAGCTCTGTAAATAAGCGTCGCTTTAGCTAAAGCACGAAATATAAATCGTAAGATCAGTTATATAATTCATATATGCCTTTATTCTGGTATTCAGAGTCCCTACCTATTATTACCTTAGTCCGTGTGGTGACGGATTAAGTATACAAGTGGAACTCTTTTCCTTCCAAGGGTGCTGCAGAAGCCCTTTATGGAATATTGTACACAGATAACATCCTCTGTGAGAGACGGAAACCTCGAAAATAAGCCTTGTGCCAACATGCCTAGTCTAGTAGAAAGAGATTACCTCTTTCAAATATAGATGGTAACCTTCAGCGAAGGCCTTCCGACGAAGGTTACTAATAGTACCCGAAAATCTAAATATTGAAAACCATAGTTCATTTATGACAAATAAAATAATTGAATCTCTTCCAACCAATTCATCGTGAAATTCATCAATAACTATCATACCGTATAGTATCAATATTTGTTTCAGTCAGAATATTTGATTTTTGGATATTGGAATCAACAGTGGGCTTATCATATTTGTGCATGGACGTATTCATTAAACTTTATACCAGAGGATTCAATTGTGACAAACATTTAAATCCTTTACTCAGAGGAATAAGTTATGGGCAATTTTTACAAACTGGATATTTATCAATTTTAGTAAGTAATTAAGTTATGATCATTGCTAGCTAATAAGCTTTAAGATAAGGAAATAAGTTATCTGCCCATTTGACGCAGAACTCATCCAAGAGTTCATTAGGATTCCGTACCAAAACGTGACCTGACTGAGACTTCGCTGCCAGTTCGTTCGCGTATCTCTGAAACGGTGATTTTTAGGGTTCCGTACCCAAAGGGTAAAAACGAGACCCTATTACTGAGACTTCGCTGTCCGTCCGTCCGTCCGTCCGTCCGTCCGTCCGTCCGTCCGTCCGTCTGTCACCAGGCTGTATCTCAAGAACGGTGATAGCTAGAGAGTTGAAATTTTCACAGATGATGTATTTCTATTGCCGCTATAACAACAAATACTAAAAATAAAATAAAATAAATATTTAAGGGGGGCTCCCATACAACAAACATGATTTTTTTACCGTTTCTTGCTCGATACTAATAACGTTGCCTTATGTTGCATAGATAATGGTACGGAACCCTTCGTGCGTGAGTCCGACTCGCACTTAACCAATTTTTTTTTATGCGGTTAGGGTGATAAACAAGCGTACGGCTCGCCTGATGGTAAGCGATTACCGTAGCCTATGGATGCTTGCAACACTAGAGGTACCACTCACGCGTTGCTGACCCTGTAGGAACCTTTTGACGCCCTTTTTGGAGAGCCCCATGCAGTGGTCCTGTGGGAAAACCACGGCAGGGAGTTCATTCCACAACCTGACCGTACGTGGTAGCTAGAGATCTGAAAACTTCACAGTTTTTTAATATCACTAGATGTCATAACAACAAATTTTCATCATCATCATTCTCTTGTCCTTATCTCCTCATTTGGGGTTGGGAATATGACGAATAATAACGGTTTAATAATAACGGTTTAGAACCGTTATTGTGTGCGAGCCCTACCCGTGCTATTTAACACGCTTATATTAGTTCGGTAAGTATCTACCAATGTATTAATCTATCTAATGGAATTATTGAAAGTGATTTTCACCCACTTGCAGTAGTCGAATTGATCTGAAATTTTATATAAGTACAAACATATTAAGGATTGATGACAAAGCAAATTTTTTTTAAAAATGTTTTGGATTTTCAAGCGTGGTTTTCAGTTATTGAAATAAGAAAAGTTTTTTTTTTTCAAATTATTACTAGTCATTTTGATATTTTGTTTTAGCATGGATCATTTATAGCAGAAACCATCCGATTTCTCACAGGAGCTATAAGAGAAGTACCAGCATGGTCAATATGTGCTAAAGAAATCAATATGACTTGTGTTTCTACTAAGGATATATTATTATTGTGTACTCATAATGTAACCACAGGATTTGATAAAACGTCAGCATTTTTGCATTACATGTGAGTGAGGTAATTTTACCGGTAGCCTCCAACATGGCGGACTGAGGTTATTATCATATGTGCAAACACTTGATGCAGGATAGCGCAGGACCGCGTGTTGTGGTGTTCTATGGGGCAGGCTTATATCCAGCCGTGGACAGAGAAAAGTTAATGGATGTATGGATGGAGTTAATTTTATTTGTCATAAATATGATATACCGGCTCAGTACTAGTCGTAATCATACTCAGTAAGACGTGCCCGCGTGGTGACTGATTAAAAACACAAGTGTCACCACCCGTTTTCCTTCAGGGTGCTGTAAAACTCAGCTAAGGAATATTGTACACAGATAACATCCTCTGAGAGAGGAAGAAAACTCCAATATAAACTTTGTGTCAACACACCCGGTCAGTGAGGCATTGTAGACTATAATCGAGGCGTGTATACAACTGTGGGACGTAAATGGGCTGGAGAGGAAATTTATTTGTTTATTTATTTATTGGTATATGGACCAGCGCTGGTTAATACGATAATACTATAATCAACACAAGCTACGGTGACAATCAATTGTTCAACATATTAAGCTGGACACAGCATGCACAATTTGTTTGAGCGTTATTTGTACAAAGTTAAATTTAAGTTCAGTTTTAAACGAGGCTACAGTGGAATGCTCCCACATGCTAAACACTCACAAATCATGCTTATTTTTTTAATGTTCCTAATTATGTGCTCATTTTTAGTGGGATTTAATAAAAAATGTTATTTTATTCAGCAGTTTTAGTGCGGTCGAGTTGTAGATTGTAACTTGTATTTCCAACTAGAAAACCGAGTTTATCATTTAGTTTAAACTAGCTCGGTCTATTAGGCATGTAACACTCCGAGTTAAAGTTTGTCTTGCACTCTGAGAGTTTGCAGCGGACTTTTTAACTTATCTGTTATTTAAATTATTTGTAAGCTTTTAAAATTCAAAAGCGTTTTGTATGTCGATAGTATAGAATTAAAACTGGTCAATTACGAGTTTCTTTTGCACATGAAAAGCTACGTACCGCTATTACCATTATATATTTGTCAATGACTAATAATTGTTGTTGTAACATCAACGGACATGCAAAAAGTAGGAATTATTTTATTATGAAATTCATTCAAACTGTAAAGCTGTAACAGTAAGATAATTTTCAATAGTGCTGATACAGAATAGTCTCCATGACGGTTTTTTCAATCGGTATTGTCTATATTTTAGCCAAATTATAAAATGTATAGCAAAAAAACCTGAAAATACTGTAAAATTTTTTGCTCTCTAGGTATTATGGTTCCAGAGATACAGCTTAGTGACGGATAAATAGACAGCGTAGTTTTAATAAGAGAGGCCCGTTTTACCTTTTGGTACAGAATCCTAAAAATATGATACCAGAGTGCAAAAATAAAATACATCAAAATTGATATAGCATTGAAAGGGATTCGCTTCCAAAGAAATGACCACAATAGAAATAATAAAAGATTACTTGAAATCCTTGTCATCTGTATTATATCCTGAAATGTAATACAATGTTAGATAAATACTGACAAGACAACCGGAACAATGATATTGGATCTAAATTCCATTATTCTTCTCGCGTAATAATAACTGTTCAAATGTTTAAACACAATTAGATATTGGTACCATTTCTATGTGCACAACTTATCTAAAAAATGAAAATTGATAGTGTGATTATCACAATTTGGTAATTTTTATTGAAATTTCTTAATGTATAAACTGTGTATTGTTGAAGATTTCAACGCAATAGACAATATTAATCAAAATACACTATATTTGCTTAAATATTCTAACACATTTTTGAATTAATATTATGGTCCATGATAGGTGTGATTTAAATCAATACGGGGACTGCAAGTGGCTGAAAATCGCTTTCAAAGATTCCGATTCATAGATTAACACATAGATACGTACCTTACTAATAAAAGCGAGTTAATAAAAAAGTGTTAATAAAAATTTCATGTCTTTAGTTTACGCTCTAACTTCAAAGTGGAAAGTGTTAATAACAGATTTCAGAAATGTTTACTAAACTACCTTATTTAAAAAATATTTTATTTCATCATCAACATAACATCACGCCTTTTTCCCATGGGGGTAGGCAGAGACTATAGAGCGCCATCTGCTACGGTCCAAACATACTTCCTTGGCTTCATCCACACTCATACATCTTGTCATACATGCCCAACGTTTGTAAGTGCTACGCACTTGACCCTTTTGAAGTAGGTATACCTGTGATGACATCAGAGTATACTTTTCTACAGCGTCCTCTCCTAGCATTCCCACTCACCTCCGCCGTGTATATGCCTTTCGTTAATCGATAATTAATAATAATATTAATTAATGTTTTATATGTTGTGCCAAAACAGCAGTAATGTCTGTAAAAGTTTACCCTACATTTACATCTCACGAACGGCACAGTAAACTGTGTTTTTACTGTACCAACTTTCAACTATGTTGTCGAAGATGCCGATAGCTGGCGGTTGAACGGAATTTTGAGTTATTATTCAATCAGGCCTTCATTCGATATTTAAACTTTCATATATTTAAACTGTGTTGATATTATTCACAATTTCTATACTGCATAGTTCATTGTTATTACCACAGATTAATCAGACAGTGTGTATATGGCTACAATACTGACAAAGCTTGAAGCCACGTAAATATCTATGTGTAGAATATGTGTGTCTCTGATACATGCTATACGTCATATGATACATTATTAGTTTATGAAGTGCGGTTTAGACAAGCTAAATTTACGTGTCTTCAAGATTAAACGTGTACGAGTACATACCTACATGTCTGTTTCTATGCTTATTACCAATATGTTATGTTTTTGTACCGGAGCTGTAAGCATCGTAGGACGACCCTCAATAAATTGAAACGTCTTTGTCATCAATATCGTAGGGAGACATTGGATGCAAGTTATGGCGTTAAAATGGGGTCACAAGTTATGTTGCTCATGATAGATATATGGATGGTGTTTAAAATTTATTCGTTTGGTCTAGAATTTCACGGGATGCCGACTTAGAATGTCACTTTCCTATATTATTTTCTGGATGTCCTAAAAGCGGTTTAGACATCACCAGGAGAACGGACAGCTAGCCTGTGAAACATTTTAATCTACTACGAACGCCAACCTGCCTGTTAATCGTGACGATAATGCAATATGTATGTCGCTACAACATACGTAGCCGGCAAACTGGTTGCAGTGCCCCGCAGGTCCTTCCCTGTACAATCACCTGCCAGAACACATTACGGACCCACCCATTTTTAGGGTTCCGTACCCAAAGGGTAAAAACGGGACCCTATTACTGAGACTTCGCTGTCCGTCCGTCCGTCCGTCCGTCTGTCACCAGGCTGTATCTCAAGAACGGTGATAGCTAGACAGTTGAAATTTTCACAGATGATGTATTCCTATTGCCGCTATAACAACAAATACTAAAAATAAAATAAAATAAAATAAATATTTAAGGGGGGCTCCCATACAACAAACATGATTTTTTTACCGTTTCTTGCTCGATACTAATAACGTTGCCTTATGTTGCATAGATAATGGTACGGAACCCTTCGTGCGCGAGTCCGACTCGCACTTGACCAATTTTTATATAGACTTGCTTCATTTAAGATTAAACTAAAATCCTGGCTTGTTGAAAAGGCGTTCTATGCTGTTAACGAATTTAATATAATTTTATAACATCATGTTTAATGTCTGGGTGTTTCTATGTATTATAAGTATGTATTTACAAAAGAAAAGTAGTTTATGTATTATATACGTATTCTGGTACCCATAACACTAGTATGTAAGCTTAGCTTGGGCCCAGAGGACGTTGTGTGTAATGTCCATGAATATTTATTTATTATTTATTTAGTAAAATATTAAACAATGTTATAAGTAAAAATGTAATTAGGTACTTTATATATATAATATTATATTTAATACAATTCATTCTATGTTAAATTATATATTATAAAACTATGACCTTTAAACTGACTAATTTATCAATAAATTGTTTATTCTAATTATGCACTCGTAAATATAAGTACTCCGTGTGGTGAAGGATTAAGAATACAAGTGTCACCACCCCGTCTCCTCCCAAGGGTGCTGTAAAAGTCAGCTAAGGGATATTGCACACAGATACCATCCTCTGTGAGAGATGGAAGGCTTGAAAATAAGCCCTGTGCCAACACGCCTGGTCAGCGTGGTACAGTAGACCATAATCCCTCCAAAGTAGAGGGGGCCCGTGCCCAAAAGTAGGACTTTAATGGGCTGAAGAGAAATATTAGTAGCGTTCATTAAGAGAGACACATGTCCAGCAGTGGACCAAGTGTGTCTGAAAGATGGATGGATTCGTCAAATTGAATCGTCTTAGTATGAATTTGAATATGTTTACATATTTTTCAGAAATTATTTCACTTATGACGATAAAAGGTCTACTACGACGTCAAGAGTATTCGTGAGTGCAATCGCTTGGATTGTAACCTTTTTCCTATCATCGGTCACTGAAGAATCTATCGTTATGGTATTTTTTAGATTAATTTATTTCAAATGGTACAAGTAGACTTATATTTCCGTTCTAATGATAACATATTGTTTATAACTTTTCTTTAATTATTAATTTTGTGAATTTTATAAAAAAAGAAAAAGATAAGTAACATTTTTTATTAGAATAGGTAAATAGGATAGTTATTACATAGATTGTGTCTTTAAAATATTATTTTTGAGACGCATTTATTAGCTCCTTAAATGAGAACTCATTTAGCAATCTAATCATTCAAAGCAGCGGACTCTTTGAAACTGATTTTCAGCCACTTGCATTAGTCGAATTGATTCAAAATCTTGCACAAATATTAAAGAGCGATGACTAAGCAATAAATTAAAAAATATATTCAGGATTTTGGCGTGTGTTTACTATTTTACTCGGTATTAGGAATATTCTTGTAAAAGAAAACCGAATGTATAAAGTGGTTACCAATTGCAGATTTTTATATTATGTTTCGTATTCCGAATGATAACATCTGCAGTGACAGTTGTATCTTTATTTATTGCTACTAACGCTGAAGCTCAGGCATCGTTCTTTGAAATACTAAATGCAACTGCTAATAGCTCTTGGGTAAGTATCTGTTGCGATTTTATAGGAAAATAGCTGTTGCCAGCGACTTCGTACGCGTGGAAATGAGAAAATTTGCCCCGTTGTTGCATCATTTATCACTGAAGTTTTGTGCCCATTGGTCACAGCGTGTTGCTATGTAGCCTATATCCTTCCTCGATAAATGTGCTATCTAACACTAAAAGAATTTTTCAAATTGGACTAGTAGTTCCTGAGTTAGCGCGTTCAAACAAAAAAACAAACACTTCAGCTTTATTATATTAGTAAGATGATGATGTGTTGTTGTTGTAGCATCTACTTTTATACACAGACAGTGAAATTTTTAGCTCTCTAGTTATCGCCCGTCCAGAAATTCAACCAGCGGGCGTATTATGAGCTTTTTAAAAATCATGCAAGTTCCAAGCAGGCCGTACACTGCCTGACTAAATTATGTATTATGGTAAACATAAAACGTTTAGTTGAAAAATTTTAGTTAGTACTTATACTTTTAGTTGTACCTTCCCTATAAACATATTAATCTATGACTGTTTTAGCGAACTGGATGGCTGGGAGTTATGTTCATATTACGAATTTGCCGGGCAATTCCATTCACGGCGTAAACGGCGTGGGAATAAGAGCTCATAATACGGCCGCTGGTGACAGATAGACAGACGCGCTGATGGACAGCGAAGTCTCAATTAAACGGTGCCGTTTTACCATTTGGTATAGAAACTAAAATAGGAAGTTGTTAATGTAATATTGTTTCAGATCGCGTCAATGGAACAAGTGTCTTATACATACGGTATTGGATATTTGGGCATGTATGATTTTGGACGTACGTCTCCATACACAATGATAGACACAGCATGTGTATTTTTCATGATTACTTTTACAATTTTGGCTTTTATAAGGTCGTGGATAGTAAGAGTATTATACTTAGTTATGATCAAGTGCATTGATATAGACGAATCACATGAAATGAATACACATATGCTTTTCTATGCTATATTCCCACTAACTACGGAGTTCTTGCACGCACAGAAATTATATTTGTTTTATTTATTTGGAAATTTGGCTCTAACATTACTTGCATTTGAGGTTTGTTTGGTTGTGATATTTTCAAACTTACTTAGTAGCGGCGGAAAGAGTTAGCGACGTCGGCAACCGCCCGATGACCTCGTACCGTATGAAGTCTCGCTATTTTAATAAGCTTGAGTATTTCCATGTATCTTATAGGTTTACTCTATCTCCAGCCTATTACGTTCCACTGATGGGCACCGTCCTCCTCCACTTCCAGAGGGTTTGTGGTATAGGTGTTATAGGTTTACTATACTGACTGAATTGGTAATGAAAAAATACAAAACTACGATAGTAAAGCTAGAGTGAAATATATAAGGATCATCGAGTTAATGAATTTATATTAAATTTATTTCTTTGACAAATGAAACTTCAATCGCAATCTTGGGCCAAAAAAAATTTCTTGGCAAATCTCGCCGATACCTGCATTTAGTCAAGCGCAGCCTCTGATTGATATACCTATGTAACTGCAGCTATTTATTTATTAAAAAATAAATTTTGCAGACTTTCATTGTATCAACGATGTCCAAATTTCTTTATGATGAATTTCGTAAAATAAAGCACATTTATTTAGTTGGTTTAGTGTGTGCCTTTGGATTCGGTATATCTGTAATGTTTATTGCTGTAAGTACAATAACTGATATTTATTTGATAAAAATACATAACTAAAGAAATATACCACAAGAATTATTTAATATAAATGTTATTGATAGCCCAGTAAAAACATATTTTATATATTTATTTGCCACCTGTTGCGCAAATTATTAAAAATGTACATTGACGGACCTAATGTCTAGGGCATTCTCTACAAGTCAACCATTAGGCTGTGTAGAATACGAAACGGGTAGGTGCATAAAAATCCGACAGAATGGTGGGAATGAATCATAATATACGGAATATTGCTTATATTCCGTATATTATGACGGATTCAGAATACAAGAGTCACCACCAGATTTTGTTTCCTGGAAGCTGTAAGAGCCAGCTAAGGAGCGATACACGCAGAACAGATCTGTGAGAGAAGGGTAACTCAAATACTGTAGTAAAGTAACTCTCCTGTGTTGGTGAAAATCAGCGTTGCGATGTAAAAACCGCAACACACATAAGCTGAGCAACGACCCTTTTCCTCTCCATGGGTGGGACACATCAGCTCACTATATTTTATTTATTAATTAATATATATTTTTTTAATTTCATCTTTATTTTATGTTTCATATTTTCGATTTTTCATTTTATTTTTTTGTTTTATTATTATTTTTGTTGTTGTTATCTTATTTTAATATTGTTTTTGTGTTTTTTATGTATGAATGCTTTGTGTCCCCATGGGGGCGAATAAATACTTTTCTTTCTTTCTCTTTCTCCTAATTTCAAGGAGGCTCGCGCCCAATATTTAATGAGATATTAACAGCTAAGAACAAAAAGAGAAGAATATGTAACAAATCTAATATAATATCCTGAATAAGGTTTTAATCGTAAAAGAAAGTAAATAATTGCTCAGGTATCGACCAGTTCTAATAACAAATTATATTTGGGCGTTGGTGAACAAGGAATAGCTCGGCAGATCCTGGTGCTGTATCTGAGTGGATTTAGAGCAGCTATTATCATGTGGTTGTATGGAGTCAAGAGGTTTGCAACTGATATGCATTTCTGGCTTGGTTTTCAACCAACAAGATTTTGGATTGTGACCTGGGCTTTACTTCCTTTAATATTATTTGTAAGTAACAAATCCTACGTTTATTGCTGAATATAGGCTTCCCGCACAGAATGCCACAACGCTCTGAGCTTTTATTTATTTTATTTTATTTATTTGGCTTACCAACAATTGTTAACACTTATAAGCTTAAATAACATTTTATAACTTACATATCTAGTGTTACAATTAAATTACAGGTAGGCACCACATGCACTATAAACTAAGATAAAAATTTACAAAAGTTAGTACGAAAGGAAAGTAAAAAAAAAACAATCTAATTAATAAGTAATAATAATAAGAAATAGGCGACTAATGAAAAGAAAAATAAATAACAGTAACGAACAATAACAAATATATATATGAAAATTTTACTTTTCTATACATCCAAAGGTTGCCTGCGATCTTGACGATATCGTCAGTTATCCTACTATCAAATTACGAGTATAAATTTATTGTGACTCACATTTATCTTAATTAGATATATTGGAAGGTCCTCATGGTCTAGTGGTTCAAGTAACGAACTCACGTTCACGAGGTCGCGGGTTCATTTCTCGCACGGGACAATCATCTATGTGATGTTTATAATTGTAATACAAACTTTTGTACGTACTTATAGCACGTATTTACCAAAGTAAAGTAGTTTATGTACCTATTCTAACCGTGTTCTGGTACCCATAATACAAGCTTATAAGATGAGTTTGGGACCTCAGTACGATCTGTATAAAATGTCCATGAATATATATATATTTATTCAACTTATTGTTTTTAGAATCTGCGCAGGTATCATATAGCTAATGACGCTATAAGCTAATGACGTATATACTCAATAGTACTTACGTAAACTTAAAACTTAAAATATTAATAGTATGGTTGAAAAATGTGCTATTTAAAAGTTTTACAATTAACATTATTAAAACTTTCCATGTGACATTAAATTTCAATAGGTATTGTTTTGTTTTGTTTGAAAGATGAAAAATTCCTTTAAACATTCCAAGGATACAGTACAAAATACAATTTTGTAATTTTCAGGGTTTCCTCATAAACAAAGTTAAAGCGTTCTTACAAATTTCGCAACACCTTGACTTCGGTGATGTATTTTGGTTATTATTTACACTTATAGTTGTGACAAGCATGCAAATCAAAACTGTACCTCGGTATTTACTGAGAAATGTAAGTTTGTCTTTCCTTCTCTCTTTCTATCTTAAAAAGTATGAAAGCAAAAAATATTGTACACGAATAACATCCTCTGTAAGAGATGGGAACCTCGAAAATAAAACATTGTGCCAATATGCCTGGTCAGCGCGAACAGTAGACCATAATCCCTTCCAAAGTGGAGGAGTTCCGCACCCAACAGTGGGATATACAGAGAGATACTTAACATAAATATCTCATAAATTTAACTATTAAAATTTCAGAATATAATAGGATTGTTTATAGCCAGCAAATTATATGGCCCACCAGAAGCAGATGAGAGGAAACGAAGACAGATTTTTAATAAAACCTCGTGGAATAGGAAGTGCATACATAATTGTATGATAATTGATGTAAGCATTGCTAAATTTTCTACCTACATTTGCTTGACACCATTCCACTTCATCCATTAACTACTTTGAGTAAGTTTAAAATATTTGGTTGCCATATTTTTTACCGGATTAACCGCACGAGGCAACGTTGGGCGGCCCCCGACTAGGTGGAGCGACGATATCGTCAAGGTCGCGGGGAGCCATTGGATGCACGCGGCTCAAGACCGCACGATCCATGGGGGAGGCCTTTGTCCAACAGTGAACGGAGAGAGGCTGATGCTTGGACGGATGGATATTTTTGATTTTCTTGCAATGCGATAATAACTCTGCCTGTCTCGCTTTCAACTGAACTACTGTTTTATACTACTTATACTACAAGGGTGACAAAAAAGAATACGGCTTGCCTGATAGTAAGCGCTTATCGCCTATGGACGCCTATGGACGTTTGCAACACCAGAGGTATCACTCGAGCGTTGTCGACCTCTTAAGAACCTTTTAACGCCCTTTTTGAAGAGCCCCATGCTATAGTCCTGCGGGAAAACCACGGCAGGAAGTTTATTACACAACCTTCGTGGGAGACTACTGAACCGAATGATGTATATGAAATTTGATGCCTTAACAATCCAGAGCCGGTGAAAAGTGGATGTTAATAAGTATAACGAATTGCAATGCAGCCATATTATTTTTAAAATCTTGCCTGTGTTGCATTAGCTGAATATGCACTACACTTTATTTTTTATAAAAATAAGGAATGAAACAGTTCCATCCACTAGTGTGTTTATTATTTTTTTCAGGAGTGGTTTGATTGCGATCATGAACCAAACAAGAAAGATTCAATTTCGTCTACGTCGTCAATTTCTGAAGAACCATCACTTACTAATATATATCGTGACGATGAAAGTGATAAACAGGGCAAACAAGCCGATTCCTTGCATAGATCGAATATTCATATTAGTGGATAAAGTCGATTGAAACTCGAAAATGATTTTGAAAGCATTATTATATTAAACCTTTTTTACTCCGAACTCTCTTGCGGAAAGCGCAAACGGGGAGGTCAGTACTTACGCTACAAGGACGTCCTGAAGCGCAATCTCGCGGCCTGTGACATCTCTGTTAATGGTTGGGAGGAGCTTGCCCGTCTTAGACCGGAATGGCGTCACGCCGTTAAAACTGGTGTGAATACATACGAAGAAAAACGTTTAAAAGACCTTGACACTAAACGCCAACTACAGAAGTCTCGACCTAAGCCCTCCTATACCTACACGTGTAACTCGTCTGGCCAGTTATTCTGTGTTCCTTGCAGCCGTGTATTTAGATCTAAGTTCGGCTTTGCTAGCCATATCAGAGCCTATCATAATGACCAACTCGACATTTAGGAGTCGCCATCGCCGGATGCGGTGTGGAGGACATGATGATGATGATATTAAACCTGTGTATGTTTAATTTAATAATATAACGTAGTTTAATAAAATTAATACTTTCACGTTTTTAATCTTAACAAGATAAAATTCACTTCAAATTAGTGTTCAATGTTGAAAAAGTTGATATTATTGTGTTAGGAAACTATTATTTATATAGTTATATTAGTTACCTACTAGCTGTTGCCTGTAACTTCGTACGCGTGGAATTTAGAAAACAACCCTAACAAATTATACAAAAAAGTCATCCTCTTGAACCATTCTATCAATTAAATTAAACCACATCGAAATCTGTTGCGTAGTTTTCGAATTATAAGGTCACATAGGGACATAATACAAAAATAATGACTTTATTTTATAATATGTAAAAATATTACAGAACTATGCAAAATTTGTTGATATCGCGAATTCGAACGTAACTCTATCTTTCACTCATTAGAAAGAACTTATGAACGTATGTTATTTTTTATGCGAGAAGAGGCATCTTGTGGGCCGCTAGGTGGTAGCGGCTAGTGCATTTATATTGAACTATAGTCCTTTTATATGTTATAATTTTAGGACCGAGTATTGCATTTCTTAGAGGAAGCTCATTTGGATTATACCCCACTTTACATCGTTTAGTGTAGTCATTTGCCCACCATAACTACAAAAAAGAACTCTTTCAAACTAAATTACTAAAAAAATTGAGTAAATTAGCTTCACAGATAATCTTGAGTCTAAGAAATGATTGATATATGTTTTGATGCGGAAAAAGAATGCATCGAGATTTCAAACTCCAGTTACGAGTTCAGTGGCAACAGCTTGTTAATTTTATTACATTTAACGATTTTCTTCAATTGATGATGACGCAATGTTTTATTTCTCTTTATCTATATTTTATTGGCTTCAAAATTATGTGAACTGCCGTCAAAAATATTAAGATAACCGTTGTCAAAGTTATTGACATAAATTTCTTTGACCGGAGACCTTAAAGGTAAAGAAAAGGTATACAATTTTATTGTTTTAATATAATTATAAAAAAAAAAAATTGTATTAAAATAAACAGAGTTAAGAATCACACTGTTTGTAAAATTGTTTCGAAAATATAACTGCGAGAACTTTTATACGAAAGTAATTCTGTTTGGCTGCCACTATTTAACGCTATAATATACTAAACTGATGTTAATGAAATTTAGTATAAGAGACGTTCTTTCTCGTGGAGTGGGGAGTTATACGAAAACAGATGATTTCCAACTGGACGTGAACGAGCTAGCTATTTAGCTAGCTACAAGCTGGTTAGCTTATCCGTGGTGACGGATTAAGAAAACAAGTGTCACTGTCCCATTTTCTCCCCAGGGTGCTGTAAAACTCAGCTAACGGATATTGTACACAGATACATCCTCTATGAGAGGCGGAAACCTCGAAAAAAATCCCTATGCCAACACGCCTAGTCCGCGCGTCACAGTAAACTATAATTACTTCCAAAGTAGAGGAGTGCGACGCCAATTCAAATTCAAATCGTTTATTATGTACCAAAAAAAATGTTACATCACTTAAGGATATCCCTGGCCCATACGCTAGTAAAAACTGTGTTGCAGGAGCCAGTGTCCTAGTTAATAGGTTATTAATAGCTATTAATAGCTAGCTAATAGGCTGAAGAGAGAGAGAGAGAGAAGTTAACTTGTATAAAAATATCTTCTTGTATATAAAAATCAATTGCTGTTCGTCGTGATTTTGGCCTTAAAATATTCGTGAAATTCCAGGGAAGGTTCAAACGGTGACCAAATATATAGGGACCTAAAATTCCACGCGTACAGAGTAGCGGCCATCAACTAGTTTATAATTGTTATACTCTATCCATTGTCTAATCTCAATCATATTGTTTATATTTATTCTAGTTTATGTATCTAAGGCAATAAATTGTAAAATTACGGAACCAATGCATCGGATATCCATTGCTTCAGTAATATGAGTCGTGTAATTTATTTTCATTGAACTGGAATTTGAAGCGAATGAACTTCGTGTTCCAGCATTATTGCTTGTAAGGAATTCACGTATGTTGCAGAATGGAATTGGAAATATCTGTACTTTGAGATCTAAAATGGTATATTGAAGTCGTATAAATAAGAACTAGCCATCTGCACTTAAAATGCTTTAGAACGGATTGATAATGCCATTTACAGAACTATAAGATAAAACATTAATGGATGACATAACTTACAACTAAACGAGCTTCTAAGAGTGGCTTATTGTGTAATAAAAAGCGTGTTAATATAGGTATGTATGGATACGTTATCCATAAAACGATCACAGAAATGAAGCATAATATGGAACAGGAGGCGTTGTTTGAAATGTCCGTAAATATACACAAATAATACTCCTATACAAGTTTATTCTAAAGTAATTACTCCATTTTTTGCTGGTTGCTGTAGTACTTCAGTTGCCTGCAATCGAATATTTCAATATTCACCATTTTGCTTAACAATTCAGCAACGTGCTGCGAAATCTGCTTTGCGAAAATACAAGCGGTATGACGCACTCCTTCAAGATTACCAACATTCATCAAGAGTAGGCTGTCGGAAATATTAAGGAAAAATCTGATTGTACGGGAATTCTAATGTTA
Source organism: Orgyia antiqua (assembly GCA_916999025.1). Classification (NCBI taxonomy): domain Eukaryota; kingdom Metazoa; phylum Arthropoda; class Insecta; order Lepidoptera; family Erebidae; genus Orgyia; species Orgyia antiqua. The sequence continues at coordinate 12,944,840 of OU779863.1, read as the reverse complement.
AACTGCTATTCTCATCGGAACTGTCACTGACTGAAAGATTTTTCTCAAGTTTTATACTGAAACTAGCAGTGCCCCGTGGTGTTACGCGCGGTAAAAAGAATAAATAAATAAATAAATAAAAATTCGTGAACATTTCACACAACGTCCTCTGGTCCTAAGCTAAGCTTATATGCTTGTGTTATGGGTACCAGAATACGGATAAACTACATATACTACTTTTCTTTTGTAAATACATACTTATAATACATAGAAACACCCAGACGCAGTACAAACATTTGTATGACAATTAGAAAAATCACACAAATGATTGTCCCGAGCGGGAATCAAACCCGCGACCTCTTGATCGGCAGTCCATTACATGAACCACTCGACCACGAGGCTGGTCAGAAATCCGTTCGTTTTTATTATCCTACGGGAACATTGCATTCTTTTGGAATTAAAAATAGCCTTTATCTTATTCTGATGTATAAGCTATGTATTTTAAAGTTTCATTAAACACCATTCAGTAGTTTTTGTGTGAAAGAGTAACAAACATAGAAAACATTCATACCCACAAACTTTCACATTTATAATATTAGTGGGATCTACGAGTACTTTCAATAAGAATGAATTATCAAGTACTAAGTAGGTACCTAATTTGACTTTAAATGATACCTACCTATATTTTATTTTAATTTCTGACAAAATAATTTATCTGCTGTTATCTAGTTTTTAAACATTTTGTAAAGTTAGATGGGAAATTCATTCAAGAGCAACGTAGCCTGCCCTTGGAATCACAATGCCACCCGCATTATCACACAAGGAGTGCAAATTAGACAAGCAAAAGTAATTAAGAGAATAAAGTCTGGTACTAAGGTTATGGAACGTCGTTTGGCTACCGTTTCTGTTAGTCATTTAGTAGTCTTTTCATTTCTAGTCTTGATAAGCATTATATAAACCAGTAATTCTATCCTATTTATGTAGGAGTAGTTTATGTATGAGTATAATATTTCAATCTATAAAATAACAAATTTTTATTGCGATATACTTAAACACGCAAAGGAATAAAGGCAGCGCAGTTATAAGATATACTTAACGTTTAAATAAAACTTCTTTTTACGGATTTAGACTTTGCACTCACCCGTGACATGGTGACTGCAAAGTCTCCGAAACGTCGGTCCAAAATTTAAAACAGGGCGATATAGTCGCAAAGCGACCAAGCCCTTTAAATAAAAATTAAAAAGAAAAAAAAAATTAAAACAAATATACGCGTCAGAATCCGTAAAAAGTAGTTTTATTTAAACAAATGAGTCGCCCAAGTGTTAGAAAAATACTTAACGTGTCGTTACCGTGAGCAGAAAAAGAAGGTTAAACTTTAAATAAAAAACAAACAATTGTACTAGAATAGCTTCCGATCGACTACGAGTGTGACAATCAAATCACATCACATCCTCATATTTTGATAGCACTACCCCTTAACTTCAAGGTGGACGCCATATGCCTAATCCTGCAGAAATATAAAAAAAATTCTTGGATACTACAAACCTTTAAGGTTTAAAAAAAATATATATCTAATTATCATCATACCGTCAGGGCTTTTTAAAGGGAGGCAGGTAGAGACGGTAGAGCGCCATCTAAACACACTTCCATGGCTTATATACACCCATAGATCTAGTCATACATGCACTACGGTTCTAATAAATGAATTAAATTCAAGAATGAAATATTCGAGGAAAATAACGGCGGTTTGAATTTTACTGGGTCAGCTAGTAAGTAATAAATGCTGTTATGTTTTAAGAATGTAAGAAACTCCAAATCCCACTTTTTGGATAAGTTTATGATTTCTTCGTTTATGATACAATAGAACTCATTCTCATCGTAATATTAAACTACATGCTAAATATAATATTACTAGCTGGTCATTAGGAAAAGTTACAAAATTAAGCTACTATGCGATTCAAATGAGAATAGGATTGACCCCGCGCCATGTTGTGACGTCACAACTGTCAATTCGAACAATTTTGGTAGGGACAGCAAAACAAAATATTTTTTAATATATTTTATTTTTCACTTTATCGTTATCGTTTACTTATTTCCGAGCAGTTAGCGAGATAAGTACAATTTAGGTCAATGACAAATAAAAACGAGTACAAAATAAAAACACGCCCAAATAAAAACTGCGAGAAATAACAACAAATTTAATTTATTTAACAGGTACATCCACATAGCTAACGGCATTAAAAATAAAAATTTTGCACGCTTTATAACTTGACAAGGCACACTTACAACCACAAAATGGCGGTTGGTAGTAAAAACATAAAATCATTGTTTCCGACGACGAAATAATGAAATAAAATAGTTATTCTTTTGAATAATATTATAAGTAGTATCCCTAAATAATTCTAGACGATTTTTCACTTCGAATAACTAAGATTAGAAAATTAGAAAAAACGTAAAAAATACTTTATTAATTCGCTAATAAAGTTTCGTTGCTAACAGTACTTTTCAAATCACTTTTGACAGATAGAGGTCATTGCCAATCCTATTCTCATTTGAAACGTGTAATATATGAATTTCTCATACCAAAATTAAATTAAATTTGAAAACCTGACATTCAAGAGAACCTTGATAGATTTAGAAGACGCTGTGTTAGTCTAGCCCAGATTTTCAGACTAACAAGGTAGTCTATCTCGAGTTGCATCAACAATATTAGCTCCAAACTTCATGCCTTGTTTGATCTGAGGTCAATTCTTCAGGCCATGGTAATTCTAATACTAAATATATCAATAACCTTTAAATAAATAATTTGCTCATCGCCCTTGTGAACTTTAGATACGGTAGTTTCATATCTCGACATATTGACAGATGAAACGAATAATATCTTAAAATCTATCCATTTGAAGCAGAATTTTCACGCGCTTGCATTGCATGGGTGATTGGATAAGAGTAAGGCCCATAGCACACGGCGTATTTTAAACGCGCGTTTCAGGAACGCGCGTCTTCGGCGCCGTAAACGCTGATTGTTGCGTTTGCATTGATAATAGAAACGCGCGCATGAAGCGCGTATACGCGCATTTGAAGCGAAACAAACGCGCGTACAAAGGAGCGGGGTACGGGCAGAGGGGGGCTGGGATCAGGGTTGCCAACTCTACGTCTTTTTACGTAGATCTACGTATTTTAAGCCTTTCCTGCAAACCTACGAACTTTAGTCCCAGAATCTACGTATTTTCTATCAAAATTGTTCAAATTTGCAAAATAGACTGAATGGGCATAATTTCCTTTACTTTCGCTAAAAAAAGTTAATAAATGTTCCGTTTCATACTAACACACACTCGCCTCGCCACTCAACACGTCGCGCCATTCATTTTAAAAAATTGGTCAAGTGCGAGTGGGACTCGCGCACGAAGGGTTCCGTACCATTATCTATGCAACACAAGGCAACGTTATTAGTATCGAGCAAGAAACGGTAAAAAAATCATGTTTGTTGTATGGGAGCCCCCCTTAAATCTTTCTTTTATTTTATTTTTAGTATTTGTTTGTTGTTATAGCGGCAATAGAAATACATCATCTGTGAAAATTTCAACTGTCTAGCTATCACCGTTCTTGAGATACAGCCTGGTGACAGACGGACGGACGGACGGACGGACAGCGAAGTCTCAGTAATAGGGTTTCCGTTTTTACCCTTTGGGTACGGAACCCTAAAAACTAGGTTGAAAAGACGCATTTGTGTAGAAACTGCTTTTCATTCTATTAAATTGTTATGTGCGCATAGAATGAAAAGGCTATCCATCCATCCATCAACCTTTCTCAGTCCACTGCTGGACATAGGCCTCCCCCATAGAACGCCACAACGTGCGGTCTTGCGCTAACTGCATCCAGCGGCCCCCGGCGTATTTGACGATATCGTCGGTCCACCTTGTTGGGGGCCGCCCCACGCTGCGTCGTCCGGTTCGTGGCCGCCACTCGAGGACCTTCCGTCCCCAACGGTCATCAGATCATCGAGTGATGTGGCCTGCCCATTGCCACTTCAGCGTGCTAACTCTTCGGGCTATGTCGTACACACCAGACCTTCTACGGATCTCCGCATTCCGGATCTTATCACGTAGGGAAACACCGAGCATAGCCCTCTCCATAGCACGCTGCGCGACTCTTGAGTTTTGTTATGAGGCCGACATTCAGGGACCACGTCTCAGTTCCGTAAGTCATCACTGGTAACACACATTGGTCATAGACCTTTCTTTTCAGGCACTGAGGTATTTTGGACGTGAAGCCTAAGCTTCCCAAACGCTGCCCAGCCGAGTTGGATTCGTCGGTTGACCTCTTTCTCAAAGTTGGATTTGCCCAACTGGACTGTTTGGCCTAGGTAGACATAATGATCGACAACTTCGAGAATCGCATTCCCAACAGATACTGGTGCTGGAGTGACATGGACATTGAACATGACCTTGGTTTTATCCATGTTCATCCTCAAACCTACCCGTTGGGAGACACTGCTGAGGTCATTGAGCATTGTGCCAAGGTCCTCCAGGGATTCTGCCATGACCACGATATCGTCTGCAAATCGAAGGTGAGTGATGTATTCGCCGTTGATGTTGATGCCGAGTCCGGCCCAATTGAGCTATACGAAATATGCTATATGATTGAATTGAGCTATATGAAAAGGCTATACTTATAAGAAAAGTAAGATTAAATTATTGTAGAATTTTCTTGTCCGTGGTGATGTTAGGTCCCAGTAGAGCTTGGCGTGGTAGTTTTACTGTGTCCATCTCGCTTATTATAATACAGCAACCTGTGTTTGATGGGGCTATGTTTGAGAGCGAGCTCTTGATCCATAGTTATATCTGAGCAACTACTCAGTGTCAGAAAGTATTAGACTAAATAAATGAATTAAAATAATATATATTTTATACCGGTCACGTAAAAAATGTTTCGTGCGCGAGGCACATCGTCATATTCAGTACAATATCATTGCTTTGCTAAGTTGAAAAGCAGCAAGAAGTGGTTAGAAACATCTTTTCTACGTAGTAACACATGTTTTGGATTTTTTTGTGCTACAATGAAAAGGAAAAAACGATTTAATTAATTAATTAAACTAATTTTATCTATTTTGCAATGTTATATGATTAGATCAAACCCCAATGCATCCCACAAAACATCAAAATCTTAAAAAATTTAATTCTCCTTGAGACAGCAAGCGTTTTCATTTTAAAAATATAAAACCTTTCTTTTTCTCCGTTTCACCTTTTATGTAGATGCGCCCCTTTTCCTTACGACGGCAGTATAGTTCATGAATGTAGCCTCAGCCCTCAGCCGAGCGTTCGCGCAATAGACCGAGATACGAGGGATGAATCCTTGGACTTATTTTCTTAGCGATGAAATGTATTCGATAAGACAGTCTTTGTACGTAACATCATTATAAAAATCCCGCAACTCTGTCCCGTCAGCCGGATTTGATGTTCAAGTCTGGTAAAAATATTACAAACTTTTTTATTATTAAACGCTCAAATTTACGTATGTCATACAAATTTTTAGACGGGACAAAGTTGCGGGTATTTTTCCAATGATGCTACGTACAAAGACTACCATTTCCAATATATTTTATCGCTGAGAAAATAAGTCTAAGAATTCTCCCTTCGCATCTCAATCTAACAGGACCTTTTCACACTCACCATTCACTGGTTTTTGACAAGTTAGTAACTAATTACTAGTGGCCCGCCGCGACTACGTAAGGGTGAAATATGATTTTTGTTTTAATATAGTCTATGATACTTATGGATAATGCAGCATTTTAATGGTGATTTAATTATCGAAATCGGGCCGGTACTTTTTCTTTTTGAGTATATTCGTTACAAATATACAACGTTTCCTCTATAGGTATATTATTATTAGTAAAGATAGACTTAAAATATAGATTATATTAACGTTATTTATAATAAAATAATTATGGTTTTATCCGATTTACACTAACGTACTCAAGCTTACTAACTACCAAAGATTTGAAATGGTTTATGAATTATAATTTAAAAAAAAATTGGTCAAGTGCGAGTCAGACTCGCGCACGAAGGGTACCATTATCTATGCAACATAAGGCAACGTTATTAGTATCGAGCAAGAAACGGTAAAAAAATCATGTTTGTTGTATGGGAGCCCCCCTTAAATATTTATTTTATTTTATTTTTAGTATTTGTTGTTATAGCGGCAATAGAAATACATAATCTGTGAAAATTTCAACTGTCTAGCTATCACCGTTCTTGAGATACAGCCTGGTGACAGACGGATGGACGGACGGACGGACGGACAGCGAAGTCTCAGTAATAGGGTCCCGTTTTTACCCTTTGGGTACGGAACCCTAAGAAAACAATTGTGTGACGGACCTTGTATGCAGTGGTTAGTGTGACAGAGACAGACTACCACTCCTGAGTAGTCATGATGCCGTAGGTTCGATTTACGCCGGGACAATAATTATTTGTGTACTGTGTAGTTAAATGATAGAGTAGGTACATAAATATTGTAGTTAAATGATGGAGGACGAGTAGTTATATCTATCACACAGATGTTTACAGATTCTCGGTGTTTTCTATAATACGTAATAACAAAAATTGGTCAAGTGCGAGTCGGACTCGCGCACGAAGGGTTCCGTACCATTATCTATGCAACATAAGGCAACGTTATTAGTATCGAGCAAGAAACGGTAAAAAAATCATGTTTGTTGTATGGGAGCCCCCCTTAAATATTTATTTTATTTTATTTTTAGTATTTTTTGTTATAGCGGCAATAGAAATACATCATCTGTGGAAATTTCAACTGTCTAGCTATCACCGTTCTTGAGATACTGGGTACGGAACCCTAAAAATCATGTTTGTTGTATGGGAGCCCCCCTTAAATATTAATTTTATTTTATTTTTAGTATTTGTTGTTATAGCGGCAATAGAAATACATCATCTGTGAAAATTTCAACTGTCTAGCTATCACCGTTCTTGAGATACTGGGTACGGAACCCTAAAAATCATGTTTGTTGTATGGGAGCCCCCCTTAAATATTAATTTTATTTTATTTTTAGTATTTGTTGTTATAGCGGCAATAGAAATACATCATCTGTGAAAATTTCAACTCTCTAGCTATCACCGTTCTTGAGATACAGCCTGGTGACAGACGGACGGACGGACGGACGGACGGACGGACGGACGGACGGACGGACGGACGGACGGACGGACGGACAGCGAAGTCTCAGTAATAGGGTCCCGTTTTTACCCTTTGGGTACGGAACCCTAAAAACAAAGTGTCCATTCTATAGAACTGTGACTCATGTCACATGAGTCATGTGACTGTGTAAAATGAAACGTCTTGCCGTAAAAGTGAATCTTAAGGGCCTACATCAATATCATCGCCGACACGTACATATTACACAGCCAGTAGGCACAGAAAATGAAGAATTAGGGATACTTTTCCTATTTACTCAAAATCTACTAAATATATTTTAATTCTGATCCACGTGTTTCTATAAATAATAGTTACCTATGTTTTTAAAGTTATTTCATTAGTTAATACGCGATAATAGATCGACAAATGAAAAACATAAAAAATTAGAGAGGTTGTTTCGCCAAGATTTTCTATCGAGAAAACTTTTTTCAATCGCGTTTCTGAGTTCATGCGATCCTAGATCATATATTGAAAAAACATATACTTAAAAATTAGAGCTCTAGCCATTCAATCTAAAGAAACAATGAAAACTTCGTACATGCAAAAATGCACGAAGCTATTTTGGTATCCTCTTAACCTAAAAAAAATATTTCAAACTAAGACTTCGAAGGACTTGTTTAATTTCGATATTTTTCAACTTCCTGCTCAATTTAATTAAATTCAATTATGGAAATAAGCAGTGACAGTGAGGAAGAGCAGAATGTGACTCTTACTAAAAAAGAAAGCTACATTGAAAATGATAATAAAAATTTAATAATTTAAATAAATTGATGATGACTCTGAAAGTAGCAAAATTCATAGATTTTTTTGTTTGCTAATGGTAATTTTTTTTAAATTTATTGTTTGTCTGCTGTCTACTACTTTAAGGGTAATATAAATTGTCGTTTTATTCACTTTTACCTACCCTACTCTCTTCAAACGCAAAAGCCACGCGTGACTACAGCGCGTTTGTACAGCTGTACCTGCGCGTATACGCGCAGTAGAGGCGCGTTTTACAATCGCCCCGTGTGCTTAGGTTACAAGGTTGCGATCAAATCTCGTTTAAACAACGTATACGCGCGTCGTCTGCGCGTTTAAAATACGCCGTGTGCTATGGGTCTAAGGGAGCACAAAATATATTTTGACGTGTAAACTAAGTCATTGTTTATAATCTTTGCCTTTATCCCGTTATTTGGGATTTGCGCAACATGAATGCCAGTTCTTGTAGCAATGATGGGATTTAGCTGATTATTACGACCGGCCACCTGTCTGACGTCAACCCTCCTTGGGTATATGCGCAGGTCGTTTAGTTTCATCGAAATCTATTCAGCAGTTTATGCATGAATGAGTAACAAACATCCATAAATCACTAATGGTATAAATCACAATGTTTTTTTCATTACAAAATTCGTAAGTATATTCTTACTAGATCTAAATTATAACCCGAATCTCAGTCTTTACTTAACACTAGCAAATTAAATAGTCTTCATCATCATCATCATCAGTATACCGTCCCGCCTTTTTCCCATGGGTGTTGGTAGAGAGATCTTGTCCGTGTGGTGAAGGATTAAGAATACAATTAGTTATCACTCCGTTTCCTTCCCAGGGTGTTGTGAAAGCTAGCTAAGGAACATTGTGCACGGAAAATTTGAAATTAAATCCTGTGCCTACACGCCTGGTCAGCGCAGGACAGTAGACCATAATCTCTCCCAAAGTGGGGGAGGTCCGTGCCCAATAGTGGGATGTTAATGGGCTGGATAGAGAGAGAGAGAGAGAGAGTTTGGTAGATACTATAGAGCGCCATCTGCTACGGTCTAAACACACTTCCTGAAAATAAATAGTACAATAAATGAAAATAAAATAACATAATATTATTTTGCATATTATAGTGCATTATTTAATCAGTATTATGATGAGAATGTAACCTTGCATATGCATACGGTTCTAAGAGGCACAAAAGGTGTCTGGAAAGAGCAATGACAAGTGCGACTCAACTCGGCTGAATGTTCATTGTGCACAATACTAACAATCGAGCACAATGTGCTCTCTAAATTACCTACCTGCCTGTTATGTAAGAATCTCCATTAGGCTAGAATAGACGGTTACAAAGAACATCTTTATTAACATGTAGTTTCCATTTAATTACACTTTTATTTTTCATTTTTTATTATAATCAGGATATTGTTATCAGTTAAGAGCTCTGTGAGACGCGGAAAACTCGAATATAGACTATGTGCCAATACGCCTGGTCAGCGTGGAAAAATAGGCTATAGCCAAAATTGGAGAAGGTCCCTTCCCAACAGTGGGACATTAATAGGCTGGAGAGAGCGATCTTCCATTTTGTAAAATAGATCCTGTGCCAACACACCTGGTCAGGATTGTAGGAGTGTCAAAGTGTAGGAGGCCCATCCCCAATAGTACAATATCGCTGGCTGGAGAGAGAGAGATATTACATTTTGTAACACAAATTTGCTAGGTTCAGTTTTATAAAACAGGACATCTCTTTTGGCATGTAGGACATGATTAGATTAGGAATATTACGCACAGGATGTTCTGGGCAGTATCTATGACATAATTGTTTTATTAATCAATCGTTTAGTTTTATATCCATCGAATAAGTATACCTGTGGTAGTCCATTGGCTCTTCCAATAAAATTGTTGCTAAAACCGACTACTTTCGGCATCCAGGCTACTCCAGCCAACCTTCGGCCCTGTCGTCATCAGTTTACTTACATGAAGAGCGTAACACCTTCCTTTTGCCAAGTGGCGGTTTCTACTTTAAAATAAACGCTCCATCAGACATCCATTCAACAAATATGAACAGATCACTGCCACTTCAGTGAACTTGCTTTACGAGCTATGTCAATTAACTCGAATCTTGGACGGATGACCTCATTTTGGAGTTTATCCCTCAAAGAGACTTCGAGCATAGCTCACTCCATAGCACATTCTGAGACTCTGATACATGTTATATCGGTAGCATATCTTAAGTATTTTGTCACGCCACCGTATGTACTCACATTTGTTACTGCAAAATTTGACCAAAATTGACACAAAAACTGATGTGGTTATACCAAATCTTTTTAATAAAATTTAGTGCATTTAGAGTGAATTCTGATAAACGGTATGTATGCGTTCCCTTTCTATTACCCTAAAAACAAGAGCTTATTATAATCTTCATGGCATAATATGAATATTCTTATATGTTCATTTATATTTCAAATAATTTAGTTAACCATGTTGGCAAAAGTTAGTAATTTAGTTTGCATGTACTCTGAACTCACTTAATAATTACATAGGTACCGAGATAAATCAACTATTGTTGAACTTTGTCTGTTTTGACAGGATAGAGTCGGCTGCCTTTAAAAATAACAAAGATGCGTTATCATTCCACTGTTTAGTGTATTTTTATATAGATAAGAAAAACAGCTAAACCATAAGGTGAAATACATATTTTTCTTTTTTTTTACTTCTATTTTATTTTGCAATAAAATAGCTCTAATTTAGTTTTTCAAATAATATTTAGGTGTATTGTTTTAAAGTAAAGACCTAATTCAACTATCTAAAGGAAATACTTTATTTGGGGTTTATGACTTCATAAGTACAAATGTAAATATCACGATGTTAATAAAACATGAGCGGTAGCGTAAAGTCGTATCGTGCTGGCGTCAAGATAGATCGTTTATAGCGGTTGTCGTTCAATAAGGCTCCCAGCGAGGATCTGAACCCAGTCGTTGCGAGCGGAAGAAGGCAGCCGGGCCGCGGTCGATAGGCAGCTAGGCGCAGGCGCGGACCTTTGCCGCCGGAGGGGCTACGAGTGCACGCCAGTCCGCCGGCAGGCTGATACGCGGCCGCCGGCAGCCAGCGTCCGCCAGGACGCACGCGGATGCGTGAAACATGCATACAAGCCGTCCTCGAGGCGTGCACAGCATCGCTTTAGTACTAGCTCTCACGATAGCCTGGTTACCTCATGCCGACCATGCCGCGTGAGTATCCCACAGTTACCAGCCATTCATTGTGACCAATTTATCAAAATTCATCGATCATGTTGCGTGACGAAGTTGAGACCGCGCGTGGCTCACGTATCTGGGAAGCCATAGCGTGCTGTAAATCTTTGAAAGCCGAGAGTTCACATTGCTCGACGAGTGTTTGATTTGTTTATAACACGGCCTCGATGATAATCCTTCGCAAATAAGCTAATGTGGAAAAGGTTCGGGCTCAAGGTCTTCTGGGCTTAATTGATCAGCTATTAAAATAAGAAAAGCATGAAATTTAAAAGCAGTGTTAATTGATGCAGCTGATAAAGACAAAAAAAATATTTATATCGATCGATAAAAATTTTAATTATTTTTGTAACTATGTTTTATTTCCATGATTATCATATATGTTTGCATTAATTAATCGTACTGATCAGCATCAGAAAATAAGGCTGAAACGTAAAGGTACCTGGGCATCGCAAATATCAGCGATGTCTGTCTTTGTAATCATGTGATTTGCTGCCCTTTCAATATGGCTATGGTCATATAATGAAAATGTCAGCCCATCCCAGTATTTTTCGTATCGATTTACTCTGGTCTAATAAGTAATATCTTTTACTTTGTTGATATAAAACATAATAATAAATTGGTGTGTAAAAGTGCTTGTGTAATATACATGATTATTGTTTGAGTAAAATTTGACTTCTTCATCCAATAGCATTGTTGGTGGTCCTCCTGCAAAATATGGTATAACACGTCATTTACCTGCTTGTAACGATTCAATGCGACCTTTGGTCATTTGTCAGTTCACTTGTAGGTCGTCTTATCTTTCATCTGTTTCTCAGTGTAAGCCTATTAAATTAATTTTCTTAATTCTTATTAGTTTTAAAAGATTGTCGATGTAAAGTCAGTGTCTTTAGTTCTTGATTCTGTTTTCTAAAACATACTTTACTTGAACTGTCAAATCAGCTCCCATATGGTTTTCTAAAAATAGATATCGTCAAGATTTCGGCTAGGTACATGTTTTCGTCTAGTGTTACCACTTGCAACACTTTTGGATTATAATTTATTGTTATTCAAGTATTGCCTGACTTATAAACGTAAATAACTATTTCAGCTTTTCGCACGCTACTGAACTCTCTGGAAGTTTTAAAAACTAAATTGACTTTTCTATCGGAGTTGAATTTTACTGAACTTCACCTGGATAAATATTATTAACAACGATGTAAACAATGTTTCAAGGCGCTTAAGTTATTGGTGTTACTCAAAATTGATATCAGCTCAGTGAAACAATATCCTGATGTGACACGTTATTGGGCAACTCGATAATTTACGTTAATGATATGACGGAGTATCTTATTATATTAGTTTAAACTGTACGACTTTGTGAAATGTAGATTATTTGCAACGAAATATAACTAGATTTTATAAAACTACAATTATCTTCAACAAGCTTATCATCCGTGTTTAGTTATTTAACAACATGTCCCTGACCCAACACAGCAAACTAAAACAAAACACACAAAAATCCGCATTTTAATCCCAAGCTATGGATAGCTGCTTAAAAATACTGAGGATGTTAACCTGTAAATATTTTTAGAATTTTACTTAAACTGTTTTCAACAAATTTGTACGCCTATAATTTAGAACGCAACAAAATAATCTGTATATATTTCCTCGTTTTCACAAGATTTTTTACTGAAGCTTTGGTCCTACTGCTTGCAGCGTAATGTTTTTTAGCCTATAGCCTTCTTTGTTATACGAGTATGTGCTATCCAACACTGAAAGAATTTTTCAAATCGGTTCCTTAGATATGCGCGTTCAAACAAACAAACGAATAAACTCTCCAGCTTGATCATTTAACTAGCTGTTAACTTAGTACGCGTGGAATTTAGAGACCTCAACAAATTATACAAAAATGCCATCGTCTTGAACCACTCTATCATTTAAAAAAAGCCGCTTCAAACTCCGTAACGTATTTTTCAAGATATAAGCGCACATAGGGACATACATACAAAAATAACGACTTTGTTTTTTAACAAGTAAACGTTACACTTGGTATAGATTATTTTTAAAATAACACTATGTGAGGGCTGTTTCCATCTACTATAGTTATTCTGAAGTCTTAACGAAACTGGGCCGGCAGCTCTTGAGTGGATAAGCATCCTCCTTTTAAAATCATCGAGATTAAAATGAGCACCCAGTTGAGTGTCTTGAAGCACCTAGATGATCTCGGCAACTGGTTTTTTAATGCTTAAATTTATGCAGCTACATTAAGATGCTTTGCTCATGAGTATGGGGCCGAGCCCCTCTTCTCCACTGAACACACTAGGTACATGCCCCCAGGCCTCACAATTATTGTGATAACTGATATTCCTAAAGTGTCCAGGGTGTTTCATCCATTCATCAACTTATCTCCGTCAAACAACGCCATTTTACAGCTAATTATTAAATCGTCAGTTTGGTTATCTTGCACAAATATAAAGTAACACATATGGGCCCAATGTCATTTTACTGAATGATATCTCAGAGCTTTACCTTTTATATTTTTAAATTGCCTGCGGCTTTAAGTTTTACTTTCCTGTTGAATAACACTAGACAACAAATGAAATAATAATTATTGTCGAATTACCATAAACGGGACTTGAACCCACGACCTCGAAATATCGTTCTCTTGGTCTCTGAATTAACTAAGCAAGTCAATCGCAAAATTAATAAAATAACAATACTTGATTATATTTTAGCGTATATAAATAATCAAATTTTCAAGCTTGCGGTCAGTCCTATGCATAGAAAAATGACTGCAATACCACAAAAAATTACATGGGAATATCCATGTGAACCACGTAGCAAGTCTACATAGCGCTCATGTAGGGAAACTTTCAAAACCTTATTTGCTTCTTACTTTATTTCTTCTTCTTCCTAACCCACTAACGTCCCACTGTTGGCCTTCTCACATTGTGAAGATATTTGATATACTACGTCCGCAACGCTGAAGCGTTTTGATCTAGGGTTTTCTTGTCGGGTTTTCCGCCTCTCACAAAGATTCTTATTTGTTTATAATCATCCCTGAGATGGCTGAACTATAAGAACAGAATCTTAGGGACTATATACGGTTGGTGACATTTGTATTCTTAATTTATGGGTAACTTTAATGACGAAAGCTACTGGTTGTTCAGACTAATATATTTTTCTGATTCAGAACATTTTTATAACCGCATTAAGTTTTAAACTAAAGGTCCGTTTACAATAATTTCAATTGAAGTTTACACGTAAATAATCAACCTTAATTAACAAATCATTTCAATGAATAAGGATTAATATCATAATATCAAAAAGATGGCTCTTCTGTGACACCCGTTTTTGAACACAATAACTTAAAAAAATCTTTCTTACTTTCACACGGTATCTTTATAAATTATTGCATTTATGTTATTCTGATAAATATATAAACTTTTTTATCCGAAAGTTTCATGATAACCCATCCAGCAGTCTATACGCGAAAGAACAACAACATTTAATGTGTGTTTCTATGTACGAGTATTATAAGTAAGTATTTACAAAAGAATAGTAGTACCTATATGTATTCTATCCGTCTTCTGGTACCCATAACACAAGCATATAAGCTTAGCTTGGGACCAGAGGACGTTGTGTGAAATATTTATTTATTTAATTCATTTATTTTATATTTATCCAACACCAATCAAACATCCAAACATCTTAGTATCGATAAAAAACCCAAAAAACGTTCCCGTTACTAAGCCAGCAGTTTAAATATTTTATTTAGTCGCGCGTAATTCTTATTTTGTCATATCTTCTAAGATAAGTATTCATTTAAAATGCATGCTGCAAGAAAGAATTTTGATCTATATGAAATGTGTAAGCTAACTAATGTAAGTATTTTATTTGATATTTATTTGATTATATTGATACTTAAAAAGCTTTTAAGAACATCCTATTCAATTTGATAATTTTATAGACATTATTATGGGTACAGTGGGTTTTCCTCAAAGATAGAAATATGCTCTCGCAAAATTTTAGGAAGACCTGCAGCTAATAAGCAATCTCTCCGTACATTACTTTGTTGTACCACAAAAGGATAAGGCAATGTTTTCGATTTAAAGCCCGCTGGCATGATTATTTTCCCCGTATTTGCAACATTTTTTACTGATGCTCCGCTCCTATTGGTCGAGGCGTGATGTTATATAGCGTATAGACTTCCTCGAAAAATGTACTATCCAAAACTGAAAGATATTTTCAAATCGGACCAACGGATCCTGAGATTAACGTGTTCAAACAAACAAACAAACAGCCTCTTCAGCTTTATAATATTAGTATAAATATAATTATTTTCTTTCATTATCTTTGCTTCTCATTCACCGGATATTTCTATCGTAGAAAACCTTTAGGGCCCTTGAGAGGCTTATATGGAGATATGGGTTGAACTTGCAGTTGCCCTTTGAGAATTTTAATGTACTCGTACATATGGTATAGCACGATTACTGAGAGCAAACCGCATTAATAATCGTACTTTAGAAGTATGGCCTTGGACTGCCAACTATTACTTTACTATTTTTTATGGCTATAGGTAAGTGAATGATTACACTTCACCTGGTCTTAAGAGGGTACAACTCCAAACTATGCTCCATAAAACACGGGCATCGTAGTCCACCCTACGCTGCGTCATCCGGTCCGTGGTCTCCACTCTAGAAATTTTCTTCCCCTTGGGACTGTAGTTCCCTCATAAGTGGAAGTGCAACCCAAATGTCAGGACAGCTAATACGGTGTGAAAATACTAGCCGTTCTCACTTTGCCAGCCCATATTATCTATTCTGGCATTAAACTAATAGAAGCAGCTTTACTATACGCTGTTTTCTTTAACAAATTTTCAATTAAACGGAGATTATATCGGAGAGATAATAAACGTTTTCGCGTAAAAAGACTATTAAGAATAACAAGTTTTGACAATTTTCGCGAACCGATTTTAGCGAACTTTTAAACCTCCGATAAGTCATTATGAATAAGACCATATGACGTTATTTTAATGGTCGCTGCGCATGCGCTGCTCTAAATCACAGTACACATACTAAGAGATGATAGTATCCGTACACAATGAATATGAGCATTGCTCTCGTACCATTTTCAGCGGCGATTGGTTTCTAATGACAACTCCTGTTGGACTATTACCCTAAGATTCTGAGGTAACATCCATGTTAGTAAATTAGACCACTCTGGCTTGGCCGTTGGTATTAACGCTATTATAATTTTAGCTGACCCGGTGAATTTCATATCGCTGTAATTATTTTTTTAAACAAAGATCTCTTTTTTCTTTTAATTCTCCTGTATAGCCCTGACTTGGTAACAATAAACAACAATTACACAGTAAAAGGGAATTATCCTATTTATTTCAGTTGATTAGAGTTATATATACATACATTTGAGGGGAATCATTTTAATCTATAAATAATGTCATGATTCTTCTACTGGATGGATGCATGTTGAGCACGCTTCCTCTACTTTGAGCGGGATTCCGTTCTCCTGTGCCGCGCTGAACAAGCGTGTTGGCACGGGGTTTATTTTCGAGGTTTCTTTTTCTCACAGAGGATGTTATCTTTGTACAATATTCCTTAAATGGCTTTTACAGTGCCCTGTAAGGAAATGGAGTAGTGACACTTGTATTTCTAATCCGTCACTACACGGACAATACAAGAAGTTTTAATCTTATTAATTTCCTTTTGTGTTCCTCGCTGAGTTCCAAAAATAGTTTCACTAGTTAAATTATAAATTATTGTTTGATATAATTATTTTCTTTCATTATCTTTATTTCTCATTCACCGGACATTTCTATTGTAGAAAACCTTTTGGGCCCTTGAGAGGCTTATATGGAGATATGGGTTGAACATGCAGTTGCCCTTTGAGAATTTTAATGTAAATATGGTATAGGACAACTGGGAGCAAACCGCATAATCGTACTTTAGAAGTATGGCCTTGGACTGTCAACTATTGCTATACCCATTGTCTTTATGGTTACTTAAAATATTGCAATTGAAAATGTTATAGCTGTGTAATACTTATTCTAGTATCTACTTACATTTCAGTGCCTTACATTCACAACTGGTTACAGGCACCTTTGTAGTAACAGTTAGTACTTTTTTATGGCTACAGGTAAGTGAATGATTACACTTCACCTGGACTTAAGAGGGCACGACTCCAAACTATGCTCCATAAAATACGGGCATCGTAGTCTGCCCTGCGTTGCGTCATCCGGCCAGTGGTCGCCACTCTAGAAATCTTTCCTTGGGACTGTAGTTCCCTCTTAAGTGGAAGTGCAACCCAAATGGCAGGACAGCTAATACGGTGTGAAAGCACTAGCCGTCCCCACTTTGCCAGCCTGCATTATGTATTCTGGGCTTAGAGTATTAACCTAATAGAAGCAGTTTTATTATACGCTGTTTTCGTTCGAGGTAACGCACATAAACACTAAAACGTTATTTTAATGGTCGCTGCGCAATGCGCAAATCGCCTTACACATACTAAGAGATGATAGTATCTCCATACACAATGAATATGAGCATTGCTCTTGTACTTTTTTCAGCAGCGGTCGCCTTATAATGTCAAATCCTGTTGGATTATTGTTCTAAGATTCTGAGGTAATAGCCAAGTTAGTAAATTTGACGACTCTGGCTTGGCCATTGGTATTAACGTAATAATAATATTAGCTGACCCGGTGAACTTCGTATCGCCGTAATTATTTTTTAAATCAAGAATTTTTTTCTTTTAATTTTCCTGTATAACCCCGGCTTGGTAACAACGAACAACAATTACACAGTAAAAAGGAATTATCCTATTTGTTTCAGTTGATTAGAGTTATACATTCATACATTTGAGGGAAATATTTTTATTTATAAAAAAATCATGATTCTTCTGCCCTTATCCCATTATTTGGGGTCAGCGCAGAAAGTCTTTATCTTCCAAAGGATTCTGTCAGACGTCATATTTGTGTTAGCTTCTCTTTCTTTTTACACGCTTTATATTAGCTTCACTTGTATGTTTGTTTGTATGTTTGTAACCGACTCCTTTGGACGCTATTTTGACCCACTTTAAACGGTCAGATTGTATTCAAATTTTGCACACCTGTCAAAGACCGATGACAATGCAATAATTCGATTAAATAAAGCGTGTTTTTTAGTTTTTTTAAACTAGGTATTATATATCCTCATTCCCACAGCTTATCTTAGGTTTTACTCTAGTATTATATTCTTCATTATTTTCTACATTAATTCCTAGGACTCTCCAAATGTTATTAATTTTCTCTCGTCTTATATGATCACATCAGGACAGCCACTCATTCTTAAATTTTTCGGTCACTGGCATTACTTACAGACTAATAAACCTACTTATATATTTTTCAGACTAATACATTATTATTTATTTCCTATTTTTAACGCCACACTATAGACTTAGTTATTCTAACATAATGGTTTATTGCTATAACATAATTAAGAAAAATATACATATTATTGGTTTGCTAACAAAAGCGCTCTTAGAACTAGTACAGTGACATTTACAACTTCACACAAAGAGAAATAGAAAATATTACGTAAGTTACATCCACACATTAATTCACAATGCATTGTATGGTAGGGTAGAACTATGCATTGTTATTGATTTTGTATAGATACATCTACGTTTGTTTGTTCTTCTTCACAGCGCAGCCCATTAATGCTTATTGGGCACAGGCTTTCTCCATATCGAGAGGGTATCGGGTTTACATCGCAACTGTAACTAATCGTGTCTGTAGAGGATTTTATTTTCGAGATTTCCTTCTGATACTGAGAATCTTCTCTTCTTAAGGCCCCTTAGTTGCCTCACACACAGAGAGTTCCTTACAGAGATTATTTAAGAAAATTGGAAGGAACCCCTGTTTCTTAACTCTTAATCAGTCACGAGGATTTTGGTAATTCATTGGTATGATTTTTACGAGAAAACATTTAAGCAGTTAAATTCGCAATGAAAGCAACACTTCTCTAAAACGACGTACTGATTGTGATATTAAGTTCACTTCAACATTTTTCAAACAAAACGAAGCGGACGATATTCAAGAGGACGTACTCGTAAGTGGTGCCATCGAGGTGCGAAATAGGCCACTCCGTGAGAGTGCCTATATCGAGTGACCCTTGATTTAACTCGCCACTTGCTCTTATGTTGAAGAAACTCTCGTTTCCTTTAATTAGTTAAATATGAATATAAACTGTTTTGGGACCGGCTTAAGATTTTTATTTGGCAAAAAGTATTCCTCTTAACAGTTAAGATGAGGCTGAGCTTCTGGCAATTTGAAAAGAAGTTTATTCAATCCGCATTGTATTTTTTTAAAGGCATACATGCATATGGTTTCAAAAAGATAAGTATTGTGACAAAATAATTAAAATCACTGACTTGACTACCGTTATAAAAACTTGTTTAAGTTCTTAAACATTTATCACAAACTTATCTACTTGTCACGATGTTTCATCGCGACTGCATTGAAAGCTCAATATAGAAATGTTATTTCTAAGCACTACCAATAGAAAACCAATATGTATGCACCTCATGTAGGCACTTATGTAAGGAAATGTCAATTTAATAGGAAGTTGCGCTTGGCATAGTTTCCTGCTATCGAAAGATAGCCAGCGAGGGGTCATGCGGACCATTGCACCGGAACAAGAGGTCGATATTTTCTTCATTTTCTAGATTTAGCTGCCTAGGCTTATGTGGAATTTTAGTAATGGTATTCCGCTAATAATATAAACACTTTGCTAATTTACAAAATATTTTCGCAGTAATTTGTTTTACAGTTACTTCCATCATTCATTGTCATCATTGTTAGTTTTCCGCTACTTCTCTCCTACTTAAGACTCCCTCTCATACTTCAAGCCGATATGGTAGCTCTTTTACCGTATCTGCTATTCGCCTGTGGAATTCTCTTCCTCACACTATTCGTGCTAGCTCATCCTTGAAAATTTTCAAAAGAAGAACTAAAGAATATTTCCCATCACTAGCTTAGTATGTATATGTATGTTTATGTAGTATATTGTTATAAGTATTTATGAATAGGATATTATAGAATTTAAATATTTGAATGTATGTTGCTCATATAATTATAACATAGTTTTAAGTAAATGTAACTTAAGCTTTTGTTGTACACTGTCATGACCCCTTAACATGAAATTTCTATCTCGCCAAGGTTTGCTGGTAGAAAATTCATATATGAATTAAGCTCGCCTCTGTACATATATTAACCAAAATGTAACTTTCTTATATGTAATTTCCGTGTGCAATAAAGAATACAAAGAATACAGTTCCATAGTAAATATACGCGTATTTTTATGTTATTATTAACCACCTTGTAAGAATTTTATACGGATTTTGAATGGAATAAATAAAGAATCAATAAAATTATATGATTTGCACGAGATCGAAAACCTGCAGTTTGCAAGGTATGTAAGATCTTGGATCTCAGTGGTATGGCACAAAATCCTCTTGATATAGAAGCTATAGAATTTTTAAACCAGCTAACAAGATGTAACCTTAATACGTTATAGATAGAGAAAGATAAGTCTCGACATTGACAAAATATTGAAAAAGTGAAACAAACTTTGACCCGAAATATTATTAAACTTATTTACCGTATAAGTTTTATAGTTATTATTAAGTAACTATTATTGCATAATTTGTCAAATCGAGGTTTAAACCCTATTGATAAAGACAATTTTGTTTCAGGGGAGCCGGTGGAGGTGGAATGTTTGGTGATGTCAATATATCAGCTATTTTGGATTCACTAAGTGTTAGTTATGATAAAAGAGTGAGGCCAAATTATGGAGGTTGGTATATACTTACTCTTGTTTGTCTTTTTTGAAATGTTGAAATGGATACTAGACAACTATTGCCTTGTATTTAAACTTTACTATCTAAAACTTTTGAAAATACTGGAGCTGAAATTAAGACAAGTCTAAAATTCAGAGAAGTTAATATTGAACCCATATAAAATTTAATTTCGTTATACTTAATTTATTTCTAAATCATAATTTCAGTACATTCGGTATCTAATAACCGCAGCAAAAACTGATTTTTAATTTTGGATCAGATGATTTTTTTATTTAAGTTAAACTACAACCGGTCATCGGTAAAAACAACCTGGGGGTTTCTGACCTCGTAGTTTATTGTGCATGGATTACTTCCTGAAACCACTATGTTCTTCAGAGTATATGCCACAAACCAATCGTGCATCGGAAGCCCTCGAAGATCTTCGTTTATTTAAATACCTTTTTTCAAACAAATAATTTTCATACAACATTTAGATTAATATTATAAAGCTGAAGAGTTTGGACGCGCTAATCTCAGGAACCACTGAACTAATTAAAAAAAAATTCATTGTGTGATAGTATAATTATCTATGAAGGCTATAGGCCACATAACATTACGCTGCAACCAATAAGAGCAAAGCATCAGTGAAAAATGTCGCCAAAACGGGGAAAATGATCTAAATTCTATAAACTTTGTGCTACAATAGAGATCAAGAGACAGGATGAAGGTCGGGCTAAATACACTATTGGCATTACTTCAGTTTATGTAACTCACGAAATATTTCAGGACCACCGGTGGATGTGGGAGTCACCATGTACGTCCTCTCCATCAGCTCCTTATCTGAAGTGAAAATGGTATTTAATGCTGCAAAACTACTTTTACGTAGAAGGTCATTTTAGATCTCGGAATGACCACCAGAATAGTTAATGGCCCTTGAGCGAACGCAGTTCTTGTTAGTGTAAACAAATTTATTGGGGTAATTAGAAAATTTAGTAACTGGTTTCGTTCAAGCGGCTAGGGGCGTCACGTCAGTGTCCTCTGGTTTGGTTTTCACGGCAAGAAGCGTTCGCCACTCACTTTTGGGCTTGATTGCAGGTCCGCCAGTGGAGGTGGGCGTCACCATGTATGTTCTATCTATCAGCTCCGTCTCCGAAGTGCTCATGGTACTCGCCACTGTCAGCTCACGCTTGTCTCGGTCGCTACGGAAGCGTTTTGCGCGCCGTTGAGACCGAGCAGCCCCAGACACGAGGCTGCGAGCATGCCGGCGTTATGGAGCCGAACACCCGGATGATAATGCACCACTCATTAATATTTTGACTTATCTACTCTCACTTATTTAAATTTATTGAAATATTTAATAGTTCCTTCCATCGAAGTGGTGCACCCTCCGGGTGTGTCGTTGAAAAGACAAGCAATAAAGCACTTTGTCATAACGCATTCCTTTAAGCAACATACGGAACAGTTGTTGATTTTTTAAGCTTTTTATGTTCTTGATTACCTAGGTGATTGTTGTGTCTGTGAATACCCCAATATATATTAAATTTATAGTATTCAGGACATCAGGTGCGCCATTTCTCTCTTTTTGTATATTATTTTACGTAGATTTATATGAATGTATATTTAAATCGTCCATCGAGTTCCTGTTTGACGGGGAAGCTTGAAACTGTTAACAATTATCAGATAATATTTGTTATTTAAAATATTTATGTATTTATGCTCTGATTTCCCTATTAATTAAGAATTAATATATTGAGTCGTTATAAACCCCTTGATAAATTCGGTCTGATACCAGGGTATGTGACCCCTAGTGGAAACCAAATCAAGGAGACTCTTAAAGTCACTTTAGGACGTGACCCTGTTCGGATTTTAGATATAGTTTAAAATATTTATTATGAAAGTACATAATATGTGTATGTATGGCGATATACAGCGTGAAACAAATCTCCTATTTTATGCTTGAAACCTTATATTCTTTAGGTCGTTACTAATGACTACGTGAAGTTAAAAATCAACATTGATTATAATTTTTGCAAAATTTTTACGTTACGCTACCCTAATCAGCTGTTTTTATGAACTCTATTTGACCTAATAGTGATCATGTCTCATAATAGAGATTAACGTAAAATGCCTACCTACTGCTCTTTGCCTCTGTGAGGAAAATTGTTTAAAAATTTTTCATGATAGGGAAGAAAAATTTTTTGGATGTTGATGGAAGGAAAGCGATAAGAAGACAAAAAAGTGTACGGATTTTGTGAGGGGTAATATGACCAAAAAAGGAATGAATAATTGCATGAAGAAGATGACAAACGTGAATTAAAGAAAAGTTAAGTTGCAACTACAAGTAAAATGTGACGAGGGGATGGAAGATACTGACAAACTAATCAAATCAAATCAAATCAATCAATTTAACGAATCGTGTCACTTTATAGTCAGGGTTGTCTAAGAAAAGAAATTTAAAAATAATATTTTTTTTGTAAGAAATTTTAAATGTGTTTTCCAATTGATTTATTAAAATTTAATAGTCATCGTACATGACTTAAATATTGTAGTATTGAAAGCATACTATAGTATTTCAGTTTCACGTTATATACGAATTAAACTTTAATATTTCATTCATTTCATTTCATTTTGGTTACTAAAAATAACTCAATATTCAATAAAATACCTTGTTGTCACATATATGTACTTTTTATAATTAAGAAATTATTTATGAATATCAAAGGCACCTTCTAACATGACTATAACCCAATTGAAATTAATATTATTATTTATTGTTCATTTAAATTTAATGAGCTTAAAATTATTAAATTTTTGCCATTGGATATAACAAAAAATGATTAATATTTTATGGCTTCAGCAGTGTTTTTCATTTTTAAATTAAATTAATAAATTCAGATGCAGTCCGTTTCAATTTTCTTTAGATTTTTATGCTTTATAATTTATAATGAACAAACATTATACAAAGTAAATGAGTAATAAGGTTATCTAAAACTAAACGAATTAAGTTACTTGAGAGTGTGTTTAAGTATATTTTTTAATGCAATGAAATGACTTGCTATAATGAACAAAATATTTCAGGACTTCACGTTGGATTTTTACTTCAGACAATTTTGGACAGATCCAAGACTTGCTTACAAAAAACGGACAGGTGTTGAAACATTGTCTGTTGGATCGGAATTTATTAGAAACATATGGGTACCGGACACATTTTTTGTTAATGAGAAACAGTCTTATTTCCACATTGCCACAACAAGCAATGAATTCATACGTATTCATCATTCGGGATCTATTACGAGAAGTATAAGGTAAGAAATTTTCGTAAACTAGTACCTACGTATCTAATAAAAAAAAGTTCAAGACTGTTATTCTGTTGCCCTGGAGGTAAAGGTTAATAAGTCAACTTCACAGTCACTTTATCAGCTAATACAAAATCTGTGCTTAAACATAGGTTTTTATTTCAAAATGCTATGCGGAAATTTTGGATTTTAGCACCTTTTACTCTTTATTCTCGGTTACAGAATTGACTTTGTCTCCTAATATTTGCAGACTGACTATCACCGCTTCCTGTCCAATGGATTTGCAATATTTTCCAATGGACCGTCAATTATGCAACATTGAGATCGAAAGTTGTGAGTTGATTTAATTCATTTTATTTTTTAGCTTATAATAGTGTAAAATACAACCAAAAATCTACTTTGTAAAGCTCTACGTATTTTGCTTTATAAAACAAATGACGTACTTAATATTTAAAAAACAATTTATCATTTAAGCAGCAGATCGACGAAGCTTTCATGTTCAGTAGATTAAATTTAAATCAACTTTGAAACGCTTTCGATTACTTATATTACGTACTTCCTACCCGGTTTCAAGGCCGCAAAATACAACATTTTTCACTTTTGGTAGATTGGTAGCCTTGTATTCATTAACCTCTACAAATATTTAAAAAACCCAGTGCGATGGGTGCTTATTTTATCGTTCCATATCTCTGCATGGTACAGTTGGCTACACCATGCGGGACATCCGATACAAGTGGAACGAGGGACCCAATTCAGTGGGCGTATCGAGCGAAGTGTCACTGCCGCAATTCAAGGTGTTGGGCCATCGACAGCGTGCCATGGAGATTTCTCTCACTACAGGTATACAGCACCGATGCAACATAGTACAACCCATAATATACGAATCATTGTGCTTTTTGTTTTCTTCATCATGATTTGAATACCTGCATGTATTTGCTGCATTCCTAATACAATCGTTAGTGACATTACTTTGATAACATAATAAAGGAATGATTTGCTTAATTTTAATTGATCTAATGGAAAATTGACTTTCACTCATTTGTTTTTATAATTGTTATTGTTTAAGTAACTGAACGTTTTGCATTACAGGTAACTACTCTCGGTTGGCATGCGAGATTCAGTTTGTACGTTCAATGGGATACTATTTAATCCAAATTTATATTCCATCCGGTCTAATTGTAATCATATCTTGGGTATCCTTTTGGTTAAATCGTAATGCCACACCTGCTAGAGTATCTCTTGGTGTTACTACTGTGTTGACGATGACAACTCTTATGTCATCCACGAATGCCGCTTTGCCGAAGATCTCCTACGTCAAGTCCATTGATGTTTATCTAGGCACCTGCTTCGTGATGGTCTTCGCCAGTCTCTTAGGTAACAAATTTGCTATTATTATTTTGTATTTATTTTTTAAATACCTACCTTTATTTTTATTTCTTCAATTAGTTTGTAACCTATACCAGAGCAAAACCGGTGTATGTTGCTAGTAAATATAATAATTATGTAGTTAAATGCATTGTTTAGAAATGGTTTTGGTAATAAAATAATCCTTCTGATTGGATTGCCACTGCATTCTGTTGATTCGAGTCTGGTGTTAATCATAGTGTCCAATTTACAATTATTTTCTTAGCGATATAAATAATTTAAAGTACATAGGTATTTTTAATGCAAATAATTAATCTTTTACAGAATACGCAACTGTCGGCTACATGGCTAAAAGGATTCAGATGAGGAAACAAAGATTTACTGCTGTTCAAAAAATGGCTGCTGAAAAGAAAATACAAATTGATGGTCCACCAGGAACATCTGAGCCATTACCACCACCAAGGACCAGTACTCTGAATAGACCAGCACCGCCCAGCAGGTCTTCGGTAAGACTTTGTCTATAATGGTAACACCCACAATATATATATATATATATTTATATAAGCGCCGTGAGGTCAAAGCTTTTCAGTTTCAAATACTTATCAGCCGAAATCACTAGTATAAAATTATCAGATATGTTATGACACGAAAGAGATCTTGTCATACCTATATCAGTACAAGTTCTATAGGAAATTTTTGCCTTTTGCCTAGGAGGTTCGTTACAAAGCACACGAACCAAAACCATATCCCAAAGGTGGGACCCTGGAAAATACAATAAATGGAGCCCGGGGGCCTCCGGCTCCGCCTGTTCCACAACCTGATGAAGAAGCTGGACCACCACCGCATATTATTCATGCATCTAAGGTATGTTATCAAAATTTTCTGAGCAATTTGACTGCGACTCGCCATCAAAATGCATTGCGATTTTTAAGTCTGTGCGGCTTTGCGATTAGTTTAAGTACAGATACAAATAGAGTGTATTCACACGTACATCTATACTTATATGTTTGTAAGAATGAATGAATGAAAGAATATTATTTTATTGGATCCCACAAGAAATTGCCAAAACTTAAGAGCAAAATTGGTAGGCGCAATGAGTGTCTAATCGTAAAAGCGATGTCTCTCAGACTAAGTATTTAAGTTACCGGAGAGAAACTGGTTTCTTCGACACAGATAATCCTAGTTAGAGACTAACGAAATTTGCCAGATCTGTCTAACAAACATTTTTTTTGTAATATGTCTGTTGCGTTGCCATCCATAAACGAGCGGCTATTACTGACCAGAGTCAAGGTAATTTGTATTTTCAGGGCATCAACAAATTACTTGGCACTACACCGTCGGACATTGATAAATACTCACGCATCGTGTTTCCTGTATGCTTCGTGTGTTTTAATCTAATGTATTGGATTATTTATCTGCATGTTTCCGACGTCGTAGCAGATGACTTAGTATTACTTGGCGAAGAAAACTAATTACAAAACTGTAAACAATATTGACATGAAATTTATTTGTAACATGCCCTGTTAATTAGGTTATTTTATTGTTGTAAATCTTCAGGAAATACGCTCAATAATTTTTAGCGTTCTTATTAGTAGCAGTTACCTTTGAGATAAATATAGTAAAAGAATATAATGTAATAACAAAATTAATCTTGAATAATTTAGAAAATAGAAGTATTATATAATTGAAATAAGAAAATCTCTATAAGAGACAGCAAATCTATATCTGTTAGACTTCTCAGCTTGATATTTTACGGATTATATCAAAAATATAATATTGAATAGCTTTAATTTTAATATAGCATTATTAAGTTTGAGTTATTGGATTAAGTTTGTGTTATTTCGGTGTATAAAATAATATATATTATAACAATGTTATAGCTCAAACGTGAGAGCGTTTTAATCTGTATACATACTCTGAATATAACAAAAAATGGCTGTCTTTAATCATATAGTAATTATATAGCAGTTTATATAGAATAGTGATAACAATACACAACTTCATAAAGAATCGTCCTTTATAGTTAAAGTCAAATATTAATTAAATTCATTAATTTTTATCACATTACTAAACTTTTACACTGACATGGAAAATTTTAATTATTTTATTTATTTCTGTAAAAAAGCTAGATATTATTCTATTTTATTGATTATAAAATAACATCAAGACATTTTAGCAAACCTCTAACTTGGATTGATATTTGTATTTGAATAATTTTTATTATAAATTTCGTAGGACTTTGAAACGTTACGAATTTTTCCGCTTCGTTTTTCTGAGTTGAAGTTGCTATGAAGTTTTGTTTTGCATTTAACTAATGAACTACCGTGTCGTTAGTTTAATTATTCTATACTGTGTTAGCGTTCTGCAAGTATCTTCTCAAATATATAAAACTAACTAACACTATGACGGAATTTAATGAGGACTTGATATTAATATATTTCAAACACGATGTTTGAGTAATAAATGTAAATAATATTATATTTATACGATTAGGATATACATACTCATTTAATGCTATAATTTAAAAATAAATATTCAGTTATTTAACAAATATACACTGGTAATGTCACTTCAAATTAACTCTAGTGCACTGAACACTTTTTCTAAATAGTAATAATTTACACAATATATCAAAATACCTAATTTATTGAGATCTACTTGGTATTTTAGACCCAACCTTTCGTAATTACTGAAATCCCATACTTTAAATATTGCTTTATAAATTCTCCAATGATGCAAATAAGTGAATGTACCTATTCTTTTGTTATGTGAATGGTATACTTTAAAATTAATCCTAAGTAGGTAAGGCACATAATAATAGATGTGAGGTCAATATTATAGTAATACCTAATATTAACTTTCTTGCAACCTTTATGACAATGGTTATAAATGAATGGAACAACAATAGAATATTCCAATTTCTTAGCGTACCGATTTTAGAGCTGTGACTAAAGTTATAATCACACAGTTATTTGAAGTTAAGTAAAATAAAATATAGATATTAAATCTTATTAATGTTCTAAGTGTCATAATTTTGTTTGTTAATCAAATTATCTGTTATGTGCACTGGTTTACTTATTCAACTATATTTTAAAGTGAGTAAAACGTAATTTTATTATAACTTTTATTGTTCAAATTTGCTAAAGTTGATTTCAATTTAAAAAAAATATAATTTTGGAGAGTTTTAAGATAATGTGCTACCAGCCATTACTTATTAGTTATTGATCCTTATTTATTTCTGAATTTGCTCAACATTTTTAATGATACTATTTATAAATATTAAATGGAGAAATAATATTGATTTTATTTAGGATTTGTAAAAATAGGTTAAGTACATGTTTATAAAATCTAAAAAAAATATTGATTTGCCACATAATTATACACATAAATTAGTCAGTGCATTAAGCCTAGTGATTGTATAATTTTAAAATGACAATTGTGTTCTTTATAGTAGGTCGTATTTTAATTTCTTTGACAATACAATTAATCCTAATAATTGTATAAAGACTGAGTCAGCATTGTTTCATTCTTTCTTATATGTAACTCTTGCTGTAGTTGAAATACAACTCATTTATAAAAAATGTACCAGGAAAATGGTATCAACTGTCTTGTAGATTGTTGTTTTTAAAAACAAACTTGATTGGAAAGAAAGTACTTAAAATATGTTAGTAGTAACTTCACTTATGATTATAGTTACTGTCCTACTCCTTGGGTTTTAACGTTATAATAGCCTTTGTGTTATTCTAATCTATAAGCTACAACTGTAACTCAACTTATTAAAATCCATTCAATATTTTTTGCGTGATAGAGAAAAAAGCATCTCTACATCCATTAATCATTTTTAGAAACTATCGCGTTTGTAATATTAGTATTTGCGTACGCTTTTTCAAGTTAAATAATGGTTATTCAATAGCCGTAGTAAAAACAGACAGACTAGTAATTATTTTTGGTATTCCTAAACATTTTTGTTGCTAACTCACTCATTGATTTATTAGCTGTTGCCCGCGACTTCGTACGCGTGAAATTTAGAAATTAAACCTTAAAAACAGAAGTTTACCATATCACTCGATAGATGGCGTTGTACAGTTCTTTTAAATCACACTATGGTCTGGTTACACACATTATACTTAAGCTCGTCAAGATTTTCAGTTTCTAATTCGGATTTTTCGCATTTATAAATTAGTAAGGATAAGGATAATAAACAACATATAAAAAGCTGCGGATTGTTTAAAGGAAAATTCTTGTAGTTTGCTCTGCAATTGTAATCAATTCAGATATGTGTAATTAAAATGTTGGTTAGAATGATTCTAACCTAGAAAATACGACGATGAACGTGCTACATGCTACGTTCTATCTATAGCAATTAGTTTTGGCTAAGCACGGGTTAGGTTATTTTGTCAGATGCTACCATCTGCGTTTAAAAGTTGATTGCCTCAGTACAGCAATGGTGCATAAACACAGGATAAAGAAGAAAATTTGACTTTGTGCTTGACATTTCTTTGGAGATATACCTTATTAGTGGTGCATTTTACATTTTATCTTATTTTAATATTAGTTTATCACTGTCCTGTAACGCTTTTTCACTGCTATCGTACTAATATACAAAAGTACTTTCTTTCCACACGATCTAGCCATTTCCGTCTTGTAAATAAATCGGTTTATATATTTGATGTATAAATATTAATTTACATTTAATAGCTACAGACAGCCAAATTGTCAAGTGCATCTTTAATAAATACTAGTCAAAACTGCAGATTAACTGTGTACCTAATAAATGTACAGGATTATGAAAAATTAATAATTATATTATAAGACGTGAAATTTGCATTATATTGCACCTAGTTAGTAAGTAAGTAGCGTAGCTTAGCGTAACGGGTTGCGGGCAGCGCGGGTTAGTTTTATAACGATAGAGAAAGTCGCATTTCCAATTTATTTTCTGGAATGCTACAAAATAACAACTCATTTAAATCTCTAACACGCGCATTGCCCGCCTACTTCGTTCGCGAAACCAAATTCTAAATCACATTTAAATAAAATTAAGATTAATTAAAACAAATGTAATGTCGGAGTAATTTAGAGAATATAAGATATAATTTATTACGATATATAGATATCAAAATAATAGTCAATGAGATTAATAAATATCACAATGTCACATTAGGAAATATTTTCAATATTATAGAAGTAAAATAGTATCTACGTAAATAAAGCATTGGTGTATTTAGTAGGTATATACACCTCTGTCTACCTGTATGGAAATATATGTCGTGAAGATATATTTATAAATAATATTCAAATATATAAATCAATTACTTGTATCGCCAGTTATTATTGTTTATAATTTTTTTAACTAGATACTATATAGAAGACGATTTTAAATTTATATAAATTACAACAACACTCAAGATATTATGGAATTTTTAGTAAATTTCTTAGTTTTTATTTCTATTTAAAGTTAAGTTTCTATTTCTAAGTAACAGCAATCATTATGATCTCACTTGCTTTTTGATTTTGTTATTAAGAGCTTTATCTATTTCACGTATAGGTTTAATTATATTTGATTACACATTGGATATTAGGGCCTGCAAAAAGCACATATTAAAGTAATTTGAGTATGCATTTTAACTTAAGGTAATCACAAGTTTAATTGGAAGGCAAAAGCATAGGGATACAAAGAAATTTATACGGTCATAGGAATTACGAACTTCGATAGTGCCAAATACTAAGCGTTAAGAATAAATTCGCTTTTTATGAATGCTATATCTACCATATCTGTTTTTTATTGATATTATTAAATGGTAATGTTTAATTTATTTATTTCTAAATTAGATGATATGTTTCTAAACGGATTTATCGCGTAGCTATGAATCTTTTTAGGTAGAAAAAAACATCTTTTTGTTAAAAATAATTTGTGATACATTAATATAAACTATTATTCATATTGTTATGACTGCTTAGTATAACAGACAGTGTAATGTAATACAGTACAAAACCAGTAAAAATTCGCTTACCTAAACAAAAACTTTACAAATATTTTTGAATCACGCGTAATTGATACCAAGACTCTTTTTTTTTCTAAGACTTGCGTGACTCATCTGTCTAAATAAAACTACTCTTTACGGATTTAGACGCGTACATTTGTTTTAAATTTTGGCCCGACGTTTCGGAGACTTTGCAGTCACCATGGTAAACGTTTCTTTCTTTCTTTCTTCTAAAGAGTAGTTTTATTTACCAAGACTCTTTGCTCCTCTGGGCTGTTTTTTAGAATCCCCTAGTAAAATATTTTTAAATATAAGTGTCGATTAATCCCAAAAAGTAGGTTTTTATTCTCAGAGAGTTTAAAAAATT
Organism: Orgyia antiqua; assembly: GCA_916999025.1. Lineage (NCBI taxonomy): Eukaryota > Metazoa > Arthropoda > Insecta > Lepidoptera > Erebidae > Orgyia > Orgyia antiqua. The sequence continues at coordinate 12,912,853 of OU779863.1, read as the reverse complement.
AAGTCCCAAAACTATTATGACCAAAAAATTATGACAATAACTAACGAATTTTTTTGGAGCTCAAGTTAACATTAAATTAATAATTTTAATACAATTTGTTATGTATTAACATTTTATTAAAATTTTTAAAACAACAGTACAAACCAAAACAAAAGCCAGCCTTTTGGTTACATGAAACGTCGACCAGTCTCTAGAAAGTAGAAAGATCTTTATAAAGAGACCGGTGGCCCCATGATCCAAGCGTTAAAAAATTAATTTTGATTTTTAATTTGTTTTAAATAATTTAATAAAATGTTAATAAATAAAGAAAAACAGATATTTAGTTTTGCAAAAATAAAACATGTATGTTATGTTGATTATGTTGTTATGCTTTTAAGCAAGGGATTTCTTATATACCTACCTACTTCCTTAGAGGTATCTATTTAAGAGGATACCAAAATAGCTTCGTGCATTTTTCTTCGTACGAAGTTTTCATTGTTTCTTTAGATTGAATGGCTAGAGCTCTAATTTTTAAGTATATGTTTTTTCAATATATGATCTAGGATCGCATAAACTCAGAAACGCGATTGAAAAAAGTTTTCTCGATAGAAAATCTTGGCGAAACAACCTCTCTAATTTTTTATTTTTTTATTTGTCGGTCTATTATCGCGTATTAACTAATGAAATAACTTTAAAAACATAGGTAACTATTATGTATAGAAACACGTGGATCAGAATTAAAATATATTTAGTAGATTTTGAGTAAATAGGAAAAGTATCCCTAATTCTTCATTTTCTGTGCCTACTGGCTGTGTTAATATGTACGTGTCGGCGATGATATTGATGTAGGCCCTTAAACGAAATTTATAGTCCTAATCATTTGTCAACATCATAATAAAACGGAGGTTCCCAAACTTATTTTATTTACTGCACTTTGAGAATAAACTATTTTTAATGCCGCCATTTTTTCACTCCTTAAAAACCACTACAACCCAGTGAGTAGATTGAGTCTGCAACGCCCACAAGGCGGCATTATCGGCCACTTCGGGAATGACTGCTATAGAGCGTCATTTGCTATGGTTTAAACACACTTCTTTGGCTTCATTTACTGTGATAAATCTAGTCATAAGTGCAGGAATGAAATAAGTGCTACGCACTAGACCCATTTGAAGGACGCCGATGTCTTTCTTAGTATACAATTAACATCTTGTGTGATTTTTCTAATTCTCATACAAATGTTTGCACTGCGTCTGGGTGTTCCTATGTATTATAAGTATTTACAAAAAAAAGTAGTATATGTATTCTATCCGTATTCTGGTACCCATAACACAAGCATATAAGCTTAGCTTGGGACCTTTGAAATGTCCATGAATCCATCCATCCATCAACCTTTCTCAGTCCACTGCTGGACATAGGCCTCCCCCATAGAACGCCACAACGTGCGGTCTTACGCTAACTGTATCCAGCGGCCCCCGGCGTATTTGACGATATCGTCGGTCCACCTTGTTGGGGGCCGCCCCACGCTGCGTCGTCCGGTTCGTGGTCGCCACTCGAGGACACCACATGTCCATGAATATTTATTTATTATTATTATTATAAAATGTAAATGATTTGTATATGAGTGTGGATGAAGCTAAGGAAAAATCGCAGCAAATGGCGCTCTATAGTCTCTGCCTACCCCCATGGGAAAAAGGCGTGATGTTATGATGATGATAATGAAATGATTTAGGTACATTACACCGTCTGTTAATTAAAACCAACTTAATTCAGTTGGTAATAAAACATTGCAGCTTTAACTAGTTTAAATATTTAAATATATTTTGATTTTATAAACATGAACATAAGGTTTTAGTCAAGTTTTTAAAAAACATTTATGTTATTGATACTGTTGTTAAGATACATAATTATTTATTGAATTGTTAATTAGTGTCAAAATTATTTTTATTTTGTTATTTCGTAATTTTTTCCAAAACATTTGAATCGATTTCAAAGGATGATTATGGATTATTTAAAACGTCGTATAATAAGGACAAAAAAATAAAGCTTATAGGATTGCTCATTTATAACGTGCTGTTTGCAGTGCTTCGCTTCCATTATAACAAAATTATTTACAACACTCTCATAGATGTTAATCTACTTTAGCAATAAAACATATTCTAAATTATTAGTTATCCTTTGATAATAAGAGTTGTTTATATATGTTATGTTAATAAATATTCTTTAAATTTAACGTCAATATGTAACCATCTTGTGTAAACTGATAATAATTATGATTGTATAGGGTGAAGGGTTAGTTAAGAAAATACTAATTACATATGATTTTTAGAAATTTTTCTGGCAACGTCATAGCACAAGGAGATATTCATTTATAAATAATTTCGCCTTTATAATATTAGTAGGATAGTTACAGTAGATAGGTACTTGAGTTTCAAGGTCACCGAAAAGAAATGAGTCGTAGATATCGTTTACAAGGGAACCTGGCACAAAGTTATTGTAACTTATTTCTCACGAAACAAAAAAACAAAAAGCTTTTTATTCTCTTTGAATAACAATGCATTAATTACTACTGCCAAACTGTTACACAGTTGGTTGACAGTTGCAGCTCAAGTTATTTAATAAATATATTAAAATTATACTTAACTACATAATATTGTCAAATTCAGATACATTACATACGTATCAACTTACTTATCAAATTTTTAGTTTTTTAACTCAAATATATTAATAAAATCTAAACATTGCTTACAAATTGAATTTGATAAAATATTTGTTTTATTTAGATATATTAATATTTTTAATACACATAACTATATTTTTAATTACACATAATATTGTCTACAAAATATTACATTTGCGATAATTCTTTTTTATAGATCTTACATTTGTGAGAGGACATGGGGTGGTGAACCTTGTATTCTGAATTCCATACGGACAGCTTCAGATAATCCAATAGGTATTTGATTTTTAATGAGAGGGAATCGGAAATTGGTACCTATATGTGTTCTTAATCCTTCAACTATTTTGATTCAGTTTATAAGCTGTAATTGAAGTATGCTCCTTGTTGCGAAGATAGCGCTTTTGCAGTTATCAAATTGGTTTGATGTACCCTTCGCCATAGTAGAAATTAATTTGGTACTATTTTTGTAAATCCACATCTAAATTCTATTGTATTGACGTGGTTAATGACGTTGCTCAAACTAAATAACTTTAAAACAAGTAGATACATTGTACGAAATTTAGTTCTGTGATCCAATAAATTATATGATCTGTATTGTGTTTGATTATATATTTATACAAAAATCCTATCCTAAAATATAAATGGTAGATATGTACCTGCTTAGTCCCCAAAAATTTCAACTTCTATCTCTGTAAGGAACGAAGTTACTGGGGTATCAAGATGGAGAATCGTAGATACTTTGTGTAACTATTGCATTGCAATATGAATCTGATAATTACAAGTCGTGTGAAAATCTCTTTCAGAGATTCAGAATATGGATCATCGTCATACAGTCACGCCTTTTTCTCATGAAGGTAGGCTATTACCCTATCTGCTAGGATCCAAATACACTTCCTTGACTTCATGGATACACGTAGACAGATTACGAAGCTAATAAAATCGTTTGTTAACATCGTTTTATAAATAGATACCTCTGAGCCTGAGCTGCTTACTGGAGTATTGGCCAAACTCTTTAATAGGCCAAGCCCAGATACCCTACGTTTTTGTTCCCTTATTACTACGCACTCACTCACAGATGGTTTTAATATCTTCTATCTATTATCTCAACTTACAAAGTTGAATAACAAAAATATCTATCAATAAATAACGACACGTTCTATTTCTCAAGCCTTACGAAGTTATCGTGTATTCTAACTTTAAAGAAAGCAAGTAAAATACAGGCAAAAGTTAATGTGTGTCTAAATGCTTGTTACTTCTTCACATTACGGCGTAACGGATTTGCTTGACGCTTGATGTCACTAAAATGGAAAGCATTCGAAATTAAGGGCCTACATCAATATTATCGTCGACATGTACCTATTAACACAGCTAGTAAGTATAGAAAATGAAGAATTAGGGATATTTTTTTTTTGTTTAATCAATATCTACTAAATATATTTTAATTCCAGTTTACGTGTTTCTATATATAATAGTTACATATGTTTTGAAAGTTATTTCATTAGTTAATACGCGATAATAGAAAAAAATGATAATAGAAACAAATGAAAAAAATAAAAAATGAGAGAGGTTGTTTCGCTAAGATTTTCTATCGAGAAAACTTTTTTCAATCGCGTTTCTGAGTTTATGCGATCCTAGATTATATATTGAAAAAAGATATACTTTAAAATTAGAGCTCTAGCCATTCAATCTAAAGAAAAAATGAAAACTTCGTACGTAGAAAAATGCCCGAAACTATTTTGGTATCCTCTTAACATAGGGTTCATTCACGAGTAAATACGGTGTTCACGCAGCCCTATTCAAGTAGGTAGCTTATATTATTATGCTTTCAGTTACAAACAAACCTAGATGTCGTTGATGTCGATATAAAAGTTGGAATAGTGGCTTTCACTACTGCAACTTATTTTTCAACAGTTTTCCTACTGCTAATACCAGCAGGCGCTGTTAGTAGTTTCCGTAAATAGTGTTTAAAGGTAGATTGTAATATGTATGTAGGAGATAATCTCTGAAAGTAATAGACTGATTTTGAATATTTTTTGGCAGGATGCTAGTCTCTGAAACAAATATCTATTCTTTACTTATTATAAAAATGTCGTTATTTTTGTATGCATGTACCTATGTGACCTTATATCCTTAAAACTGAAGTGAAAGTGAAGTGATTAGTTGCTAAAACTTTTTAATCGATTACAGAGTAACAATATCGTGGCCGTTAATTAGTCATTCACATAGAATTAGTATATCTAGGTCTTTCATCATATTTTCTTTCTTTTTATACGCATCTTCTATCTATTCTGTGGTCTTTCATTCAGGTTACCAGGTGCTCAAGTCTACTATTTTGGAACAATTGTCATACCGGCACAATACCGGCACGATACCGTTGCAATTGAAGTCAAATATCCGTAGTCTGCTATATGCCGTCATAACGGTCGTTCAATGGTAATAGAATTCTCGATCTCTTTTATCTATGCATTGAATTTTCGGTCTCTTTTATCTATGAATTGTGTTAGAATGGTATGTATGTGTTGCCGTTTTTAAAAAATGCGTTAGTTGACGTGATTTTCGAAAAACTACTAATAAATTTAAACATTTAATCATGCTAGACTTCGTTTAGATATATTTGTACATACTATTTATTAGTATAAAAAGCAATGTGAAGTTTAGGAGATTAGTAAATTGCAATAAATTACAAAGAACAATTTCTAATATTTCTATCTATCCATTTTTTATTTATGGCAATCTGTCGACACAGGACAATTTAAAAATATTACTGTCAAATTCAAAATAGCGGACTACCGAAACATTTCAGTCATTGAATTGCAATTGTGAAGCAGTTGTGTACGAGACTAGCAATTTATGTCACTTTGACAATTGTAAGTCAATGATGAAGTCGTTATGACGACACAATAATAGTAGACTACCAAAAACTTTACTATTGCACCATAATGGTACAATAATGGTACAGCTGTGACACCGTTGAAGTACCCGACTCAGGGCCCAGAACCTAAAGGGGTTATTTGTCATAAATACTCAAAACGAAAATTACATTAATACTTTGAAAAATAATTTATTTAAAAAAACACGTACATCAGTCCCAAATAATAATGTTTATATTTAATGCATTACGCAATATATTTCAAATACACTATGAAATTTAATGAAAAAATAAATATTTTTTTAAGTAGTTTGTGTCACAGTCATAGCCTTATTACAGATTGTTTAGTAATATTTTATTTGCTTTAAGTGACTTATTTACAATTTATGCATTCAATTCACATAGTACTAAAGCAATCCTGAAGGAAAAATAAAAGGTAACTTTCGATGTGTTATACATTGAACGTGTAAATATGATAATGGAAATTAAAGTCAGTTTTTGATGATTTTCATTCAAGAATTTAAATTATAACATAACATTATGCGTTTTCCCTATGGGGATAGGCATAGAATTTAACTTAGGGATTAGTGACTCAAAGGGGCAATTTTAGCTTCAGCTTTTTAGGACTGACACCGAAGTCTCAGTAATAGTTTACCCGGTTTACCATTTAGTAATGAGCCCTAAAAGAAAAAAAAATACATAGATCAGCATCCTGGCTTTATAAAAGACTAGCTGTTGCCCGCGACTCCGTCCGCGTGGAATTTGGAAAAAAAATTTTTCGCAAGATACGTAGCCTATGTCCTTTCTCAGGGTCTAAAGATTGTCTGTGCAAAATTTCATCAAAATCGGTTGAGCGGTTTAAGCGGGAAAGCATAACAGACAGACAGAGTTACTTTCGCATTTATATATTAGAAGGGATTACCGGTGTATTTGAATAAATTAGGACCTATAATACTATGTGAATTTTTAATATTATAGGTAATTAAATATTACGAAAAGATAGCACTATATACGAGTATGTGGGTATAATAGTGTAAATACGTGTATATAGCGAACTAATAGAAATACTGCATTAGCAATAACGACTGCCAGTATTAACTATCAAGTTAGTTGAAACCACAGATCACCTCCTAATTTCAGAGAAATAAGATTTCCCACGCAAGTCCACCAATGCACACCGAAAATATGCGGTGACGAGGAAAAGTATGAAAACAGCATGTAAAAAAACTCGGCGTATGACTTTGTTACCACCAAAGTCAACAAGCTCTTTTGAAACGTCAGAAACGTCAGAAACTACTTACTTTCCCGTTCCTCCAAAGTTTAGTTAGTAACAAAGTTCTCGTAATGCTCCATTTATTGTAGGTGATCTGTGGTTGAAACAATATACGAGTAAATATCTACAAATTTTAATACTTACATTTGATTAAGCAATTATAAATGTAATACTATGGTGACTTACAATGCAATAATGCGATCACTTAATTAAAATAAAAAAATCATGTTTATATCTAAAAAATAAATAAAATATTTCTTTATCACAGTGACAGAGATATTCATGATTAAATTTGAAATTGATATGAACATCTGAGTATTATAAAAAATAATATCATTACGATTAATTTCATTATATTGCTTATGTTAAAATATCCCATACATTCTGCATTAATTCACATAATCCTTTTAATGCTTTTTCTAACCTTTTTACCTTTAGAGTATTAAACCAGCAGGAGTAGTTATATACGATGTTTTCTATGACAAATATGACACGTCGGCGGGGTGCAGAGGTAATGCACACAAACTCCTTATAGTATTTGATTCACTGCGCACGCTCCGCCCAATATCGCCACACGCTCACTAGGAGACATTAGCGTCTGTACACAATGAGTATGATAACGTCACATCTTATTAGTCTAATACTCTATTGGTCTTATTCATAATGACTTATCGGAGGTTTAAACGAAGATTTTATCGGAGTGATAATAAACGTTTTAGCGTAAAAAGACTATTATGAAGAACTATTTTTGTCAATTTTCGCGAACCGATTTTGGCGAACTTTTAAACGTTCGATAAGTCATTATGAATAAGGGTGTAAGTTATTACCATCACATTATTACGATACTGGAATTATGATTAGCAAATATTTTTAAATCTAAAATTTCAATATTTTCATCTATAAGATTTTACCTGCGTTATTTATTTAATTGTATGGCTATTTATAAGACTAATATCATACAACAGATTACAAATCTAAGCGTATATTTTACCGACTGTCTAGAAAGGATTATTATAACCTTTATGACGAAAGCTTGCTTTTATTTATTTCTGTAATCACAATTTATATTGTATTTCTGAATGAGTATAGGCACTATTATTTCACATAATGTTATTTATTATACAAAATAGATAAAAAAAGAGTTTTAGTAAATTTTGTTTAATGTCTATTTACGAATTTTTGCAACAAGAATAATCCACTAATAAAAGGCCATAATATATTTATAAGTTATTTTGACCAACATAGACATTAACCGTTTGTAAAGTCAGCATTATATTTCTAAAAGATTGGATGAAAAAGTTTTTTTTAAACGTTATTTTCGTAATATATTCGACATACCGACCCCAAATATACGGGATAAGGACTGAAGTGTAATGAGGATAAGTATTTGTTGTTATGTTATAGCATCAAATGAGATACACAAACTGTGAAATTTTCAGCTCTAGCTATCGCCGTTCCATAGATACATTTTGGTGTCAGACGGACGAACAGCGAAGTTTTAGTAATAGTGCCCCGTTTGACGAAACCCTAAAAAAAGGAACAATTCAATGCTAATGAAAAACAATTGCAGAAAACAGAACTCACAAAGTCCAAACTCAAGCTTAAACTCACTCTTGTAATAATTTAGAGGGTTAACTTCTAACTTTGTACTTAATTATATTATTATGTTTGACAGTTTGAGTGCTTCATTTCATACCCATTTATATACTCTGTGATCTACCTTAGCTATCACATAAAAAGCCAGAAGTATACAAATACCAAGATTCGATGAAAATTAGCTGTCTTAAGGTTCATGTAATGGAATGCCGTTCATGACCTCGCGGGTTCCAACACCGCACAGTATTGTATTTGTCTGATATTTGTATCTGTCACGTATTGTGTCAGGGTGTTTTCCATCTATTTTAAGTATGTATTTACAAAAGAACATTGTTTCAATTAGCGAGCTATGCTAGGGGTATATCTGAGGGACAAAATCCGGAACGAGGTTATCCGTCAACACACCAAAGTGGTCGATATAGCTTGCAAGGCTAGCTCGCTAAAGTGGCAGTGGGCTGGCCATGTCTGTCGAAGAACTGATGGCCGATGGAGCAGACGGGTTCTTGAGTGGAGACCGCGACTCGGCAAGCGTAAGGTAGGACGCCCCCCTGCTAGGTGGACTGATGACCTGAAGAAGGTCGCAGGATGGGACTGGATGCGGAAGGCGGAGGACCGTGTATTGTGGCGCGAATTGGGAGAGGCCTATGTCCAGCAGTGGACTGCAGTAGGCTGATTTGATTGATTGTTTCAATTACCTAGTATATCTGTATTCTGGTACCGTTATCATAAGCAAATAAGCTTAGCGTGAGACCAGTGGAGGTTGTGTAAAATGTCTATAATATGTATAAAAAAATATAAGCCACCTCTTTTACCGAAGTTGGTCAAGAATAGTGTTGGAAAGAAGAAAATATATACAGAAATAAATATCTTGAATTAAGTGTTATCAAAGTATTGATACAATAATACCTAATTATTCACACCTTCTAGTAGATTCCCACAATTAATAAACCACATGTACCTAATACATTCATGAACCATTTACTCGTATTTCAAAATGCTGATCAAGCCTTGCAATATGACGCCTCAGGCTAGATATTCTTATTACTTGTAATATTATACTTAGAAACATGGTTACTTACTTTATATTATTATAATTTACTTATGACATTAAACGGAATATAAAAATTATTTCTAATATGGTAGATGAGAATTCAGAACGCTTTATTCCTGTTACGTGCCGTAGAAAACTAAAAAGATTGTTGCACACTGAGGGGCTTATAGAGTTTAATAAAATCATGGGACAAATTAAAACTTAATTTATTACTGGAAACAAAAAACGTGTCTTTGTCAACCTGGTAATAATAAGTATCGAAAAACTATACTTACAATCTTATCAAAGAAACTATTACTTACTGATATTTCATCATTAATCTATGAAACGATAAGATGGTTAGAGAACGTACATGATAAGATTTATGCAAGCAATAAAATTAGAATTCTTAACAGGTCATTTGTTTCTAAAACAATGATATTTTAGAAAGGATCTTGTCTAGTAGCGTTAATAATATTTTGTAGGATATATGTATATCTTTGATTATAATAATTACATAACATTTTTAGGGTTCCGTACCCAAAGGGTAATAATTGGTCAAGTGCGAGTCGGACTCGCGCACGAAGGGTTCCGTACCATTATCTATGCAACATAAGGCAACGTTATTAGTATCGAGCAAGAAACGGTAAAAAAATCATGTTTGTTGTATGGGAGCCCCCCTTAAATATTTATTTTATTTTATTTTTAGTATTTGTTGTTATAGCGGCAATAGAAATACATCATCTGTGAAAATTTCAACTGTCTAGCTATCACCGTTCTTGAGATACTGGGTGCGGAACCCTAAAAATCATGTTTGTTGTATGGGAGCCCCCCTTAAATATTTATTTTATTTTATTTTTAGTATTTGTTGTTATAGCGGCAATAGAAATACATCATCTGTGAAAATTTCAACTCTCTAGCTATCACCGTTCTTGAGATACAGCCTGGTGACAGACGGACGGACGGACGGACGGACGGACGGACGGACGGACGGACGGACAGCGAAGTCTCAGTAATAGGGTCCCGTTTTTACCCTTTGGGTACGGAACCCTAAAAACGGGACCCTATTACTGAGACTTCGCTGTCCGTCCGTCCGTCCGTCCGTCCGTCCGTCTGTCACCAGGCTGTATCTCAAGAACGGTGATAGCTAGAGAGTTGAAATTTTCACAGATGATGTATTTCTATTGCCGCTATAACAACAAATACTAAAAATAAAATAAAATAAATATTTAAGGGGGGCTCCCATACAACAAACATGATTTTTAGGGTTCCGTATCCAGTATCTCAAGAACGGTGATAGCTAGACAGTTGAAATTTTCACAGATGATGTATTTCTATTGCCGCTATAACAACAAATACTAAAAATAAAATAAAATAAATATTTAAGGGGGGCTCCCATACAACAAACATGATTTTTTTACCGTTTCTTGCTCGATACTAATAACGTTGCCTTATGTTGCATAGATAATGGTACGGAACCCTTCGTGCGCGAGTCCGACTCGCACTTGACCAATTTTTGCTAATACCACAGCTGAGACAAACGTGCGGTGTCGCGTGAATGAAAATAATAAATGAGGATATATGTGAAAGTGAAACCTCTCTCTCCCTCTCCAGTCCATTAACGTCTCAATGCTGGGAACGGGCCTCCTCCACTTGGGGAAAGATTACGGTCTTCTGTCCCGCGCTGACCAGGCGTTCTGGCACAGGGTTTATTATTCAGGTTTCCGTCTCTCACAGAGGATATTATCTGTGGAGGCTTTTACAGCACCCTGAGAAGGAAAAGGGGTGGTGACATTTGTATTCATAATCCGTCACCACACGGTCACAAGTGAAGCCTAAGCCAGCATAAAACTATTCTGGTATAGTCATCTAGTAAGGCTAGATGACAGTAATATTGTTAATATTCTGCGAATAACTGTGGAAGGAAATAATTATGGGAAGACCAAATTAAAGATGGTTGTACTGTGTTAAAGAGTAATGAAACAGGTGTAAAGACAATATGACGTCAGACAGAAGAGCGCGGAAGAAATAGACATGTTTCGCCTACTTCAATAATAATGATATTCTGCTATCTTAAATGAATTAATCGTATGTCTATTGCTTTATATTTTAGAACTGTATTATGTCCAAATATTATTTAATAACATTTTAAATATTAATATAATATATTAAGGGATGAGGGAAGAGTTTTTAACATTAGTCAATTTGTTACTATGTGTCCCTAATTTACTCGATATATTGTCTGTACACTAGCGATTTAGAATAAAATTACTTATCTTAAGTTGAAAAATTAACTACCTTTTGTAACTTTTATATCTATGTTTAGTTTTTCATTTGAAATACAGATAAACTACCTAAGAATTTCCAGAAATAAAATCTATTTGTTAGTCAATGAAAAGTAGAAAAATGTGAAAAAATGTATATAACTAAAGTAAATTTTAAATTGTAGGTTTCATTGTACTACTGTAGCTATTGTCGTGTATTATTTAAAATTAACACAAATCGAATGTTCAAATGTAATCACGCGTAACAGGCATTTAACGTATACTTCTAACTCTACCGCGCTAGCGTAGCTCCAAACATGATGCATAATGATTTAACTTAATGATATATTTCATCCATATAGAACCTTCTATACGTAGTCTTCAAGTTTTCAATATCTGTGACAGCTGGTTACTATACTTATTCTATGTAAATATCTTCAATAGGGTATGCCGTTTCAATGAATTTTTGATAGAACCTCTGGAATGCTCTCCTAGAAGAAAACAGTATCTTTGAGTAAAGTAAATTTAAAATTTAAAGATATGCAGGATTATTGCGAGTTAATAAAATGAATTATCCCAGTAAGAACAAAAAAAAATTATGTCACCAACTCAAGTGTGATAATCACACCCAGTCTTAGAGACCCGTGGAAATATTTCACTACATTTCCGCGAGTCTACAATATTATATTCACTGGGAAAGAAAAAAATATCCAAACTCATTCCTCCAACACCCCTTGTCAGCATCAACTAAAATGACGCCAGTTCACAAACAATCAAAATATATAAAGGTAATGCATTAAACTGTGTTCTATATAAGTATATTTCTGAATTATTTCACTCTCATTCTAAAATGTGCTTTGATTATATGAGCACGATAGAGGTGATACATATTCTTGTGATAAACGTCACTAATGATGTCAATAGCTAAATGCATTTAAAAGATAAATTATATTAATATAAAATAAAATACTAACCCTACAGCTTCTGCTACAGGTCGCGTTGATTCCTGTCCCCTGAAGACATGACATGCAAATCTTTGTAACGTTGGATGTTTAGTTATAAAACCTAAGTATCGATGATCACGAGGATGAAAGGCGCAAAAGGAAACATTTTTTAAAGAATAGAAATAATCGATACAAGGACCGTTCCGATTTCTCTGTGAACAAACAGAATAATTATTATAAATAATTACATTTTATTTGTATAATATTATCAAACGACCAAGTTAATGTATTAACTAAAGCACGCATAGATATTAGTAAGCATTTACAGTACAACAGTAGAAACAGCTTGTTACTTTCCTGTTCCTAAGCGCAGTTTTTTTATAAATTATGTTGGTGATTGATTCCATTCCAATTAGGTTTATAAGAAGCCTATTTAACCTATTTTTGAAGCATTCTTTCAAACACCAGTAATATATTCCAGTCCTTCACAATAGAAAGGAAGAAGATATAAGCGGTAAGATGGATCATCCAAGAAGTTTGTATAGTTATATAGTATTAGTTTATATAGTTTTGCAGATCTTTTATTACTTAAACATACAGATTATTAAAAATAATTGCTTACATCTGGTTTTGATCGATCAACCATGCGAAGACCTTGATCTGATACTTCTAATATGCAAGGTTGCATTGTAGGATGTCCATTGCATTCACCAACTATCTTTTTCACAGCTTGACACACAACTCCCGTCCCTTTGTGAGCTAAAGTTTCCACTGAACCCATGTAGCTGTAATTAACGAGGAGTTATTAACAAAATTCATTTCATAAAATAATTTAATAAATATAATGCTTTTTATTATTTACAAATATCAACGAGTGTTAAGAAATATTTATATTCTAATGGAATCAACCTAGAGATGATAGACATAACACGAATAATGATAGTAGATTAAAGACTATCAGACAGACGAAAACTAAGCTAACTACGGCCCTTCGAAGGCACATTTTTTCGTGTAAATCAAGTACTCTGTTCTATAATTTTGACAAGTTCTTGGCGTACTAAGAAATTCTAAATAATCTCTCTCTCTCTCTCCAAAAATCTTTATACAATACAATCAAAGTCAAAGTCAACTAACGGATTTTGATGCAGTTTTTTTAATAGATAGTTTTTTTGTTCATGAGATTGGTAGAGTTTTCATTTATAAAATTTAATAGGAGGATATTAATAAAAATGTGAATTTAAACAGAATATATTATAACTATCATAAGACAGGAAATCAAGGACACACAAAGGAATTGTGACTTATGGATGAATGCAAATAAATACATTGTAATTCTTACCCTAGCAAGTATCTCTCCCTTTTTACTTTAGCATTTGCGGGGTCAAAATCACTATAGTCCATATCCACAGCATACGCAGACGGAAATATTCCCTGCTGCCCTGTTCTTAAATTTACTCCTGCAAACACACAAGTATTACCGTTTTAATCTCATGTCAATTTTTTTTGGCGGGCCTCGTTTTCTTAATGGCTCATATAATGACTGCCGTTAACGTGGACAGAAGCATAAGCTTAGCTTGGGATAAGAGGACGTTGTGTAAAATGTCCATTAATAGACATTTAAAAAAAAAATACTTTAAAAACAGAACTACAAAAAATAATAATAAAAAATGTGGTGTCGTGGGACACCAGGTAGGAACAAAGTTCCTTCGGCTAATGTAGAATCGACACAATTTGCAGAAAAAGAAAGAAAGAGAAAGGTATTATACACTACTCGTCTGTGTATGCGACTGTCGTGCCTGCACACGTCTCATTTAACGGTTTTTTTCCACGCATTTTTCTTACGGTTTTACTATCACATTTCTTCCTGTTCGGTCACGCAGTGAAATCCCTATCCCTCCAAGCCTTAAGGAACTTCGTTCCAAAAATATTTCATACCATTTTTATGTTTTCTATTAATTAAATGAATTGATTGCCAACCCTAGCCTTTACAAAACAAGCAAACTTATAGCATCCTATGTAAATTCATTACTTTATTACTTTATTTCACTTACATAATCATAAATCAAGTAACCATCGTGCCAGTTATAAAATCATTAGTAATGTTTACGACATAAGACCGCGCGACGCGTAGTTGCATTATTTCATAAAGTAAAAAAAAATCAACTTTAGTCCTGGCAATCGTGGACAATCGTGAGTGCTTTTATTTTTTTTATATATTCGAAAAATAATCTAATTGGGATTGTTCATTATTTTTGACCTACTGTTTTTATATTCTTTTCAGAAAATATAGACTATTTTAAGCAACTAATTTCAATATTATTGAAATATTCACTATACAGAATTTTTTAAAAATTCTTGAAGATATTACTTTAAATGTTGTGACGTCATCGTTTTACGCAATCTGTGTATAGACTTACTTTATCTTTTCAAAGTTGACAAGTTGATATAATAGACCAATTTCAACTCCACTTCAGAGTAGTATATCCCTAAAAACGTCTTAATATTTTAAGTCCTTCATTTCAAGGGCAAATATCATTTGCTTTTTTGGAAAAATAATCGTTAATATAGCAAATTTTCCGAAAAAAACTAATGTATCATGATCAGAAACTCTATTCCCCGAAATGGTTTTCGAATTAAGAGTTTTATAAAAATATGAACAATGCCCATTTGAGTAAAAAAACTAAATCTTTTATATTCTTCTCTAACACTTGTGTATCGTTCATTCAAATAAAACTACATTTTACGGAATTAGACGCATAATATTTGTTTTTTAATAAAACGATAATAAGCTTAACAAATCTAAAGATTTTAATTTTAAATACTAAGTAAGTAAGCTGTATCTAAATTTTGTAACAAAATAAATCAATCACTTTAGTATGTAAAACCTAAAAATACCTAAATTGTGTCTGTGATGTGCTTTATTTAATTTGTATTTAAGAATATCTAAGATTTTTTATTATTTGGATGCATCCGTTTATAGCGCTGCTATAAAATGAGCTAAACGCTATTATGAGCTCTTATTTCCAGATAGGTTATGTTATGAAGTTATTTCATTACCTACGCGATAATAGAGCGAAGACAGACAAAAATAATAAATAATCGAGAGGTTGTTTCGCTAAGATTTTCTATCGAGAAAACTTTTTCCAATCGCATTTCTGAGTACAGACAATCCTAGATCATATATTGAAAAAACATATACTTAAAAATTAGAGCCCTAGATATTCAATCTAAAAAAAAAATTAGAACTTCGTACATAGAAAAATGCACGGAGATCTTATACCTACAAATATACATAGTGGGTAATAAATAATTTTGAATCTATCTAACTATCAGCGTTCTTCTCCGTCCACGGTTCGACATAGGCCTCTACCATAGAACGCCAGAACAAATGCGCTATTTCCATCCGCTGGAATTTTAAATACCTAGTTTTAACATTTTTTACATTACATGGGTACAATTAAAACATCCCTACTATCTAATATATAAAATTCACGTGTCACAGTGTTAGTTACCGTACTCCTCCGAAACGGCTAGACCGATTTTTATGAAACTTTACATGCGTATTCAGTAGGTCTGAGAATCGGCTAACATCTATTTTTCAAATTTTTTTTGTTTTGTATGGCAAAACAACGTTTGCCGGGACAGTTAGTATTAGCTATACTATTATTATAAAGAGCAAAACTTTGTTTGGTTGTTCCGAATAACCTCAAAAACTACTGGACCGTTTATAAAAAATCTTTCACCATTTGAAAGCTACATTATCTGCGCTTAACATAGGCAAGATTTTATATTGGAAAAAATAGGGTTCCGTATAAATAATATTTTAAATGCGAAAGTAACTCTGTCTGTCAATCTGTCTGTTAAGCTTTCCCGCTTAAACCTCTCAACCGATTTTGATGAAATTTGGCACAGACAATCTTTAGACCCTGTTAAAGGACATAGGCTACCTTTTATTGGGAAAAAAGGGATTTTACGCGGACGGAGTCGCGGGCAACAGCTAATAGTTAATAAAACTTAAACTTCGTTATTTATTATAACTAACGCTATAAAGACATTTAATCTGATCATTTGCTTTGTTAACACAATGTTATTTGACAATCTGTTTCGTGTAGGTAAAGTGAAAATTTTAACAAACATGCGGATTTTAGAATTGGGTTAAAGATATTATACTATTTTTAAAAATTGCTTAGTACAAAAACTAAAAAACAAGATTGAAAATCGTGATTATTTTTTACATTATTGCATTGTCATCGGTCCTTAATACGTGTGCAACATTTCAAATCTAACTACCTACTGCAAGGGAGTAAACATCACTTTCCAAGATTCTGTTGCATAGATTAATACATTGATAGATACGTAGCGAACTAATAAAAGCGTGTTAAAGACCCTATTACTTAGATTTCGCCGTCCATC
Source organism: Orgyia antiqua (assembly GCA_916999025.1). Taxonomy (NCBI): domain Eukaryota; kingdom Metazoa; phylum Arthropoda; class Insecta; order Lepidoptera; family Erebidae; genus Orgyia; species Orgyia antiqua. The sequence goes on along the minus strand of OU779863.1, from coordinate 12,895,808 downwards.
CGTCCGCCTGCCAATAGGCTTTACCTATCTCTGGAACAGTGATAGCTAGTAAGCTGAAATTTTCACACTTTGTGAATATCAGTTAATGCTATAACAACAAATACTTAAAATCATCACTATCCTGCCCTTATCCCATAATTTGGGGTCTTATTATCTTTGGAACGGTGGCAACCTGAGAGCTAAGAATTACGCAAAGCACATTTTGTATAAATCAGTTGATGCTACAGCAACAAACAGTCATTATCATCACTACCCTGCTCTCATCACATTGTTCGAGGTACCGTTATTTGGAGTTGGTATGACGAATATAATTATGATAATAACGATACGGAACTCTTTGTGTACGAGTTCAACTCGTTCTTAACCGGTTTATTTAATTGGTTTAATAAAGTTCTTATTACCTTCACACCATAAGTCATCTGCTTCTTTTTGTACATAGATAGGGTCTCCGATTTCGACTTCAATTTCATCATGATGTCTAGGGTTAAATTTATGAAGACCTCTATGTGTCGCTTCTAGCATTTCAAGTTGACTATGGGGTACTGTAGTCATATTTCCAGCAAGGTTTAATCCACTAATGCTGCAACTTGATGAGGGAGAAACTACAAATAAAGTACATAACCGTCAGCCACAGCGTTGCTAATTATGATTGATATGATTCAGTAATTAGCCTTTTTCCTGGGAAGATTAAAAAAGTTCCGCTAGTGGCAGCACTGGTGGGGGGGTACAGATGTTTTGAATTTTCTATTGACAACAACGTTAAACGGACGTGTTATTACTATTAGAATAAAGAAATATTGTAATCAAAAACATTATTAAAAAGTTATTCTGCCTACAAAACATTGTGCTTTTGCTAATTGTACGTCTGATAGTCGCTACAAGCAGGATGGTGTAAAATTCGTGCCTTTTATAAAACCACAAGTTGACAAGAAAAAGTATTTGGAGTGGATTAACTTATTACGACGAGCGGACTTAACAGTAGAAAAAATAAAAAAGCATTCTTATAATTGTACAAAACATTTTATTAATCTAAATGGGCCAACAACAGAAAATCCTAATCCAATGCCAGCGACAGTTTCAAAGGTTAGTTATTGTCTACCTTTATTCCACTCTTTTAATTTTGATGTGCATGTGAGTGCATCAGAACCGTAACGTACAGTATAATGTTCAAGTTTATAAAGTAAAGCAACAATATGAGAACAGTTCTTTGAAGGGGATGCTGGACACTGACACTGAGCATTTATAATGTTGCTATTATTCTTATCCAAAGCTATAATTATTTTATATTTCACAGTAACTCGAAAAGAAGATTGTACATCTACTCTTAAGTAATATATCAAATCATTCGCATTATCTTCCATATTCAACACAAAGTCACTCAAACAATATTGTCTTCCTCTTTGAAGTGCTTTCGAGTTTCCACAATTCGGAAGCTGTTCATCATCGTCAGATAAAGTAGCATTCAAATCTAAAGTATCAACAGGACCCGTAGTTATATAATTATATATGACAGCATAGCAAAAAGAACGAGGGATAGCTTGGGATGGAAAATTTGCCCAGTTTGTAGTAGGAAAAGTGCAGGATGTTGAACTTGGTAGGGTTGGGTTAAGAGGATACCAAAATAGCTTCGTGTATTTTTCTATGTGCGAAGTTTTCATTTTTTTTTTATTGAATGAATAGAGCTCTAATTTTTAAGTATATGTTTTTTCATCTAGGATCGCATAAACTCAGAAACGCGATTGAAAAAAGTTTTCTCGATAGAAAATCTTGGCGAAACAACCTCTCAATTTTTTTATTTTTTTCATTTGTCGGTCTATTATCGCGTATTAACTAATGAAATAACTTTAAAAACATAGGTAACTATTATGTATAGAAACACGTGGATCAGAATTAAAATAGGTTTAGTAGATTTTGAGTAAATAGGAAAAGTATTCCTAATTCTTCATTTTCTGTGCCTACTGGCTGTATTAATATGTACGTGTCGGCGATGATATACGATAATATTGATGTAGGCCCTTAATAGGTACATGTCGACGTTAATATTGATGTAGGCCCTTAAGTAATTTCATGCGTAGCTTTTTATCTGCCAGACATTTACCACCATAAATTCCAATGAAAATTTTTTTATCATTACCATTTGCAATGCATTTTTCAATTCTTAAATATACCAAAAAAAAGAAACAACAAAATGTATTTAAAATAATCAAAATTCAAACCACACAGTGACATATTATAGGATAAAATTTAGAAACCAACTAACCTTTCAACTAGGACATTTTTATTACCTGACACGGTTAAACCACGACATGCAAGCCATCGTTTTAAGTCCTGGACAAGTTGCACTTTTGCAAATTTTAATTTCGCCCCAGGTAGGTACATCATTTTCCGTTAATTCCATAATCTTATATATAAAATTCACTTGTCACAGTGTTAGTTACCGTACTCCTCCGAAACGGCTTGACTAATTTTTATGAAATTTTACATGCATATTCAGTAGGTCTGAGAATCGACCAACATCTATTTTCAAAACTTTTATTTTTTAGTATGGCAAAACAACGTTTGCCGGGACAGCTAGTTATTCTTTATACTTAACGTATGTTGTCAATAGAAAATTCAAAACATATGTACCCCCCCACCGGTGCTGCCACTAGCGGATCTTTTTTTAATCTTCCCAGGAAAAAGGCTAATTAAAAAAGTGCGGGTCACAATTTAGAATATTTTAGTAATATTTTTTTCAAATTATTTAATCAATTAATTGGAAACAACATAAATAAATTAGATTATAAAAATTCAACTTAGAGTACATTGCAAGTTTCATGTACTCGTAAATCGGGTAGGATTTATGATGTTGAGTATTTTTACGCCTACAGATTTTATGTCAGCAATAAGAATTTCATTATATTGTCATATTATTTTAAGTAGGCGTTACACATTATAAAATCTGTTCTTTGATTTTATCTATAATATTTCCATTTTATAAATATTATGTTTATATTGATTAACAACTAACCATTTTGCTGTAACGGTGTTGGTGATATGCTCTTAGGGCCTGTGTCAATAGGAGAATGTGCCGTACTGTGTCCACTATCTACATCACCTAGGCTCTGTAGTCGTTCCGAATCTGGACTTGAATCTTCGTCTAATAAATAGCCGCATTTCAGAACTAATAAAGGTCGCCCGTGACATCCTGGCTTTACAATAAGTCCTGTGAGAGCCCCTAGTTCGTCTGCTAACGATGTCGGGTGTTGATTGCAGGCTATGATATTCGCTGAAATGATGATAGATTATATTAATACGAGTAGGTGTTCAAATGCCGCGCTTTAATCAAGAGTGGTAACTATATGTATTGTTTTATGAAAATAAGTTTTAAGTGTTACAAAATATTACAAACAATATATTTAAGAACCTTTAAAAATTATTAAAAATGTTCTTAAAATTTTATTATTACTATATTCGAAATCCCAAAATATTTTTTACAGTAGAAATCAACATAATTTATGAAGGGAACGTCTACAAACAAAAAAGTAACGCCTGAAAATCCTAGCTAGGTTGTTTTTAGGGTTCCGTACCCAAAGGGTAAAAACGGAAACCCTATTACTGAGACTTCGCTGTCCGTCCGTCCGTCCGTCCGTCTGTCACCAGGCTGTATCTCAAGAACGGTGATAGCTAGACAGTTGAAATTTTTACAGATGATGTATTTCTATTGCCGCTATATCAACAAATACTAAAAATAAAATAAAATAAATATTTAAGATGGGCTCCCATACAAAAAACTGATTTTTTTTACCGTTTCTTGCTCGATACTAATAACGTTGTCTTATGTTGCATAGATAATGGTACGGAACCCTTCGTGCGCGAGTCCGACTCGCACTTGACCAATTTTTGAAATTATTGGATTGTCCTAACGTGCGTGCAAAATTTCAGATCAATAAGACTATTATCAATGAGAAGAAAATTACATTCAAGATACCGTTAATAGAATACATAATTAACTGATTTAAACTGTGATAAATAAATAAATAATAATAAATATTCATGGACATTTCACACAACGTCCTCTGGTCCCAAGCAAAGCTTATTATGCTTGTTTTATGGGTACCAGAATACGGATATAATACATAAACTACTTTTTTTTTGTAAATACATACTTATAATAAATACATAGAAAACACCTAGACGTAGTACGAACATTTGTATGACATTTATGATTCTGTTTTTACTTCTTATAAATTAAGTATCAACTAATGTTTATATTACAAAATTTTATAAAAAAATCATACATTAATATTGTGTACCTATGAGTTTACAGTTTAGTGAGAATTTTCAATCGTCTGGTTTTCGAAATTGTACCGTAATACACTTCTATTTTTAATTGTAATTCAGTAAAATGCTCATCAATACCATAATCATTACTGGGGTTATGTTTTTCAAGCATAACTTGTATGTCAATTCTCTATTTGCAAATTTTTTTATTAAGTAACTCTAGATATTTCTATACCGACTTTAACATTTAATGCATAATGTATTAGAACTCGAATGCTAATACTCTAAAAATTAACCATTTTTTTATAAAAGTTATTTAATAACACTGGAATTCTGAATAAATTAAAAAAAAAATCAAGAACCTATCTTGAGCAAAAAGGTCTAAAAATCAATTTCACAGTATAAATTACATGTGATTATTATGTCTAAAATCTCGGTAATGTTCTTTCATATTATTTTTGGTTATATTTCAAAGTTTTTGGCCGACTACTCGTATTTCGGAAGAGTTTTAAAATTTACCGTATTGTGAAAGTTAATAATAAATTGTATTTAATGTTATAGCTATGTTCTTCTCGACCACGTTAAAACCCAAGAAGCGTTTAAAATCACTGGCATTACGTAGTTACACATTAGATATAGGTATATTACGTATCACCCCTCTTTCTAGGATTCCGTAAAACACTTATGAACGCACGTTAGAAGTTTTACTACTTTACTTTACCACTTTTCTCCGGGTTTTTTTTTGTGCGCGCGCATCACCTACTTTTAATTAACACGCTTTTATAAGCTTCATTTCTATCTATCTATCTGTGTAGCATGTTGCAAAAACATTGAAAGTGATTTTTCACCTACATGAAGTTGTAGGATTGATCTGAAATTTTGCATACATATTATGGACCGATGACAATGCAATAATCACAAAAAATAAATAGTTATTTTTTGTTATTATTGGCATTATTGGCATTTTATCGTATTTTTTGGTTTTTAAACAAAGCATGTTTATATTAAAAACGTCGTGTTGTAACTAACTTCTTGGTGTCGGTTCACATTTTAGTTAGAAGTGCTTGCTTTTCGTAAAAATACTTTCATACACTTTAACTAACGTGTCAAAAGAAGAAAGACAAGAAGAAGAAAAAAATAAGGCTCTTTTGTGACCAATACAGTTTCAATCTGTCTTTCAAATGTTTTGTATTTTTTTCTAATCTTCGAGATACCCATTAAGTTGAAATTCACACCTAATGGTTTAGGTTTCCTCCTTAAATATGTAAATTTTTGTCACTGATGCACTGTGAGTAAAAATCCTATTGAGTAAATGTCTAAATATTAAATCACATAAGTTATTGTACCGTTTTACAAAACTCGGGTAGAGTTCTCGGTGCTTAAAGAAATTATAAAATTATTAGATCCGTTCAATTTGATATTCAAATCACTAGTAAAATTGACGTGTAACAATTTACGCTCAGCATTTATAAAGGTACTAGAGTCTGCTTAAATAAAAATTGCTATGGCGCTTAAGCAACATGCATAAAAAAGGCAAGAACTAATTAAATAATTTTGTACAAGTTATCGTGAAATATAGTGATGATTAAATTCCTATTTAAAAAAGATCATACTCACGTTTCTTATTCTTAGGGATTTCAGGAAGCTTCCTTCTTCTTCGTTCGCCATTAGTAAATGATTGATGATGTGGACTACGTGGCGTGTCCGTCATTTCAGAATGAGGATTGGGTGATACAACATCTTCAGTAACTATTGCTGATGTTGCTACATCTCCCACACATCCTCTATCATCTTCAGACGATCCTTCGCTCTTTGATGACGGTGATTCATCTTCCAAACCCACATTTGGCACTAATCTGAAACAGTCAACGAAATAATAAGTTTAACTACGAAAATATTCTGATTAAACTTGTATACTCACTATCGATATTCTGTGACTTTGCACAGCTCACGTGAGGAACTCGTCGAACATTTGTTACACCAAATTTCTCGTAAAGGCAACCACTTAACTTAATTAGAATTATTCTTCCAAGGTACTTACGAATAAAAAGGCGTTGGGGCTTTTATATGTTGTGGTAATCTATCGAATACTCGGCGGAATTCTTCAAATTCGCTATCGGCCATGTCGCTTTACACCTGATTGTTGGGGTATAGAAGGTATCGCATGCGCGACTGCCACCCCGCAACTATATCGACCGAGTGTGGGGGATGAAATGTATAGTGCGCATGTGTAATTTTGTGCGCAGACAGTAACACCACACGGTGTAACTTTGTATGTGTTTGTTTTAATACGTAGGTATTAGATAAGAATTTATGTGTGCGACCCGACTATGATGATACATCAGAGGGAAATCCATTCATGCTACATGAGTTTAATTGAATATGTTAAGGGCCTACATCAATATTATCGTATATCATCGCCGACACGTACATATTAACACAGCCAGTAGGCACAGAAAATGAAGAATTAGGGATACTTTTCCTATTTACTCAAAATCTACTAAATATATTTTAATTCTGATCCACGTGTTTCTATACATAATAGTTACCTATGTTTTTAAAGTTATTTCATTAGTTAATACGCAATAATAGACCGACAAATGAAAAAAATAAAAAATTTGAGAGGTTGTTTCGCCAAGATTTTCTATCGAGAAAACTTTTTTCAATCGCGTTTCTGAGTTCATGCGATCCTAGATCGTATATTGAAAAAACATATACATAAAAATTAGAGCTCTAGCCATTCAATCAAAAGAAACAATGAAAACTTCGTACATAGAAAAATGCACGAAGCTATTTTGGTATCCTCTCAACCTATATACTATGGAAATTTTAAGATGTATTGCGGTTATTAATATTAATTTGTGGATTGTCACAGATTAATCAATTTCAAAATAAGCTTAGATCTAGTTTGGTAAACATAAATTAAATTGAGTACAATTAATTTCCAAAGTATTATGATTTGTATAACGAAACCATAGTGGTTGGTTGTGTCCCATAGATGTCTCCGTTCGGTTAATGTTCAAGCAATGGTTAGAATACAAGTTATGTCTCAATCTAAACTTAGAACTTGTGGTGCTATCATGGACAATGCTATAAATTTATTTTTGAAAAAGGATCTGAATCTGTTATGTCCTAGTTACGACTGCGTGCGTGGGTCTTTTCCCACTTTCCCCGCATCACTAGAGGTCACCAAATTCTAATGTATTCCGCGAATAAACGAAATAGCAAAGAATATAAAATTGATTTAGATAAAATATTATAGGACTTTTAACAGACTTCAAAAAATATAGGAGGAGGTTCTCAATTCGTCTTTACTAACTTACATTTTTTTTTAATGTTTGTTACTTGTTACCTCGTAACTTTTAACTGAGTGAAGCGATTTTAATGATTCTTTTTTATTTGAAAGCTGGTGCTTTCCGTTGTTCCGCTGGCACCAGGTCAAGATCTGATGATTATCTCCTAAGAAAACGTGCAAAACCTTAAAATTTGTATGGTACACACATTGTTATCACATATTATTATTATGTATCTAAATAAGTAAAAAGTAGACTACCGAAGTAGTCTCATTAAATCGGTTCACCTTTCTTTTAATCATCATCATCATCATCATAACATCACGCCTTTTTCCCATGGGGGTAGGCAGAGACTATAGAGTGCCATCTGCTACGATCCAAACATACTTCCTTGGCTTCATCAATACTCATACATCTGGTCATACTCCGACCGCGTGGATAAATTTCCAGTCAGCGCGGCTTCCATTCATCCATCCATCACCCTCTCTCCGTCCACTGTTGGTTATAGGCCTCCCCCATAGAAAGCCACAACGCGCAGTCCTGTGCTGCTTGCATCCAATGTCTCCCTGCGACCTTCACGATATCGTCGCTCCACCTTGTTGGGGCCACCCAACGGTGCGTCGTCCGGTACGTGGTCGCCATTCAAGGACTTTTCTTCCCCAACGATCATCAGTCCTTCGAGCGATGTGGCCTGCCCATTGCCACTTTAGCCTGCTAACCTTTCGGGCTATGTCGGATACGCCCGTTTTCCTAAGAATCTCCGTATATCGGATTTTATCTCGTAGAGAAATACCGAGCATAGCCCTCTCCACTGCACGCTGTGCAACCTTGAGCTTAGTTGCGAGGCCGACATTCAAAGACCACATTTCTGTTCCGTACCTATATCATAGCTGTTAGCACACACTGGTCATAGGTAGACCTTCGTCTTCAGGCACTACGGAATATTGGACGTGAGGATATGCCTAAGCTTCCCGAACGCTGCCCAGCCGAGTTGGATTCATCGGTTGACCTCTTTCTCGATTTACGGATTACGGTTTACGGTTTTACTATTGGGCGTGGTAATCTTTCGTTTTGGGGAGGTATTTGATCCGTTTATACCACAATGACCAGGCGTATTCGTATACGATTTAACTTTTACCAGTTTTCTGTCTCGCGTTGAGGATGTTATCTGCTAATATTATCCACTGGCTAGCTATTTTTATTGATAGGTTAGGAAAATGACTACACTACACCTGATGTTAAGTGGGGTATAATCCAAATGTGGACACAGCTAATATAATATGTTATCAGCTTAGGTATATTATCCCTCATCTGGGTCTTAAAGATGTACAGTAACCTAGGGAGGAAATAAGGTGGTGGCTATTTCTTAGCTTTTTTTATTGCTGAGGTCGGAAAATGCTTATACTCCATCTGATGTGAAGTGGAGTGCATGCCAAACGTTGAAGTAGTCTTTAAAGTCATCTATGTATTGGAATCTTTTAATGTGATTTTCACCAACTTACAACAGTCGGAATAATCTAAAATGTTGCACATCTAAATTATTATGGACCGATGCACAATGATAGGTAATGCTAGAATTTCAAGCGCGTTTTTTAGTTTTAATCATATCATCATAAATTAAGTGACAGATATGATAATGTAATAAAGTTTTGTAGGAAACAAAAGTTAATTAATGTATAGTAAATTTGAAATTGCGGGACAGATGAAAGTTTTCTGTTACGTATTTATGGAATGATTGACTAACAATTCAAAGTAGGTCGAAATAGTTATTTATAGATCTTCATTTCACAACAGAGTGTGTAGTATTTCGTTGCGTTGATTTTAACTTCCTCTTTTATACCTAGTAGTACCAATTCTACATGCACTAGGTACTAAACTTAGCTTAATGGTTTTGATACCTACATTATTAATAAAATAATTTCACAATGGTACCGATTCTATGTGCACAACTAAACATAACTAAAAAACGAAAATTGATAGTGTCAATAACACATTTCGGCAATGTTAAGTGAACTGTTTTAATAGAAAATCTGTATATAATAGACTAACGATTTTAATTAATAAAAATGTACACAACGTAATAGACAATTATTCAAAATACGCAAATAATAATAAAATAGTTGTATTCATTTTAGCACATCTATGGTGTCGCTAGATCAATACCAGCGACGTCTATCAATAAAATTGTGCCATCGTGGTCATAATGTTTATATGCTATAGTAATCGCTCATCTTTCTGTGTGGTGACGGATTAAGAATACAAGTGTCACCATCCCATACAAGTGTCCTTCCAAGGGTGCTGTAAAAGTCATCTAAGGAATATTGCACACAGATAACATCCTCTGTGATAGATGGAAAACTTGATACAACTGAATACACCCTGTGCCAACACGCCTGGTAAACGCGACACATTAGACCATAATCCCTCCCAAAGTGGAGGAGGCCTGTGCCCAACAGTGGGACGTAAATGGGCTCGAGAGAGAGAGAAAAAAAACCGCTCATCATCAGGCGGCTGTTAGTGTTTGTCATCTTAGTGGTTTGAAAAACCCTGCCAAGTACAAGTTGGATACACGTATACGAAGAGATCCTTATCGTTATTGTCGTAATATTCGTCATACTGTCATAAATACTTCGTCTAAGTGTACCATCAAGTTACATAGAAAACCTTTGTTAAATGGAAGTCCCCCTTAAATATTTATTGTATTATGGTTTTTATTATTCCTGACTATAAGCTTCAAAATTAAATATGGATATTCCTCAATTACCTACTTTGTTCTTAAGAAAGAAATTATTTTATTACCTATAACTACCACAAATAGTGAGACATTCTTCATCTTCATCATCAAAACTTAACTAAAAATGAAAATTAACTATGATTATGTATTTTGATTAATTGGCTATTTCCTTGTGCATATCTATATTAATTTTAATTAATAGATATTATTAGTCTAAGTCAATACACAGTTTTTAATAAGAACGTTCCGGATACGTACGATAGCTGCAGTAAAAATATTAATAATTTATTTTAGTCTAACGTTTCTTTTCAGTTCTTATTATTTCACTTCAGCTGCTAAGGTCTTCTATTGTGGTCGGGGAATGAGAGGCTTAGTGTGTTGACAAAACTCTTGGAACGTGCTCTCTTTGATACTGACAGGATGAACGTTTACAGACGACCGCAAATACTTATTGCTTCTTTTTATTTGCTACCGTTTTAAAAAAACAAATATTTCGTACCTACATATTTTTACAACTTGTCTATTTTTATTAAATTAATAATGCCTAATAGATTTTAAAATAAATCTCAATAGATTTTAAAATAAAACATTTTAAAAAACACCTTTTTACACGCTTTTTATTAGCTTCACTTGTATGTTTTTTGTATGTTTGTTTGTATGTTTGTTTGTATGTTTGTTTGTATGTTTGTTTGTATGTTTGTTTGTATGTTTGTTTGTATGTTTGTTTGTATGTTTGTTTGTATGTTTGTAACCGACTCCTTTGGACGCTATTTTGACCCACTTTAAACGGTCAGATTCTATTCAAATTTTGCACACCTGTCAAAGACCGATGACAATACAATAATTCGATTAAATAAAGCGTGTTTTTTAGTTTTTTTAAACTATTATTTATTTAGGTTTAGGTAGGTATAATAATGAAAAAAATACATGTATTTAGTTACGATACGAAGTATCTCTGGCCTTTTAAATAGGACGTGTGTTTGGATCGTGGCAGATGACGCTCTATAGTCTCTGTCTACCGCCATTGGGAAAAGGCGTGATGTTATGATTATGATGAATATTTCAAATGCCAAGGATTTTCTTGAAAATTAATAAAAGCCTTTTTATTAATTTTCAATTCCTTTATTTTGTTAAAAAAATAAACGTTGCCGTCCAATGCCTTCTGGACAAATTACCAGCAGTAATGGGGAGGAGCGTTTCAGTGACTAGCTTAATTTATACCAGCGGTTGCCCGCGACTTCGTACGCGTGGAATTTTAGAAATAAATCCCCGTTTTTGCAACATTTTTCTCTGATGCTTCACTCCTATTTGTCGCAGCGTAATGTTATATAGCCTATAGCCTTCCTCGATAAATGTACTATCCAACACTGAAAAAATTTAACCAATGGTTCCTGAGATTAGCGCCTTCAAACAAACAAACATACTCCTCAGCTTTATTAAATTAGTATAAATTATTGTACACATAGGTTTTTTTATATTAGTGTTAAATTGTATATAACAATTGTAAGATAAAATTTGGCCGTAACAAAAAGAAATATTAATTGCCAAAATACTGTAGGTAACCATACTTTCGTTCGCAACGCGATATTAATCTGAAATTTCTATTTACAGATTCCATATAACACGACAGATATAAACAAGTCTATCTGAAAATCAAAAGGAATTGATGAAATTCTCAGCGGGGTTGAATAAAACTGCTTTGATTTCAGACATGGAATTGTGTAAGATTACTAATTATACTAATGACGTATTATTGTCTAAAAATACTTATCATTAGGTATTCAGGTTAAGAAAAGCTTGCTTCAAAGTCAAAGTCAAAATTTTTTTTCAAGCTGTTATTATTTATCTAGGATTATATAATTAGGTATATATCATATGTATTTTACAAGCTCTTTTGAAAAGTCATAAGCTAGGCATCTGTTTCTAAAGCGAATCCTATGGAGAAGAACAGACAAAAACTCCATGGATATTTTTATATGTAATGGCACTAAACTTAAAAAAAGATAAGTTTTCAGTCACCTTTATGACACCGTAATGTTTGAAAAGGCTTCCGTGTGGTGACGTATTAAGAATACAAGTGTCACCACCCCATCTCCTCCCAAGGGTGCTGTAAAAGTCAGCTAAGGGATATTGCACACAGGTAACATCCTCTGAGGGAGATGGAAAACTCGAAACTAAACCCTGTGTCAACACGCCTAGTCAGCGCGGCACAGCAGACCATAATTCCTCCCAAAGTAGAGGAGGCCCATGCCCAACAGTGGGACGTAAATGGGCTGGAGAGAGAGATCCAAGTGTAGATAGCGTCACCTCGTGTGGTGATGAACCAAGAATAAAGTTTAGTGTCATCATATCTTGCTAATTCGTTTTCGATTCAATTCAATTCGATTCAGTTTATTATCGATGTGGTGATGGATTAAGAATAATATACACATAAAGTGTCACCATCCCATTTCTTTCCGAGGGTGCTGTAAGAGTCAGCTAAGGGATATTATAAGCAGTTCACACCGACTGTAAGAGAAGAAAATCACGAAATTAAACCCGGTCAGCGCAGAGTAATAACCTAAAAGCATTTCTAAGGTCCAGGAGGTCCAGTGTCCAGCAGTGCGACATTACCATTAACGTCTGGAGAGCGAGGATCTTGCCAAGGATACTGGAGAAACCAGCTAGGAGACATTTCAGAAAAGATATATATATCGGAAAAACATATCATAGAAGTTACCTGTATTTACAGACAGAGCAGTCATCTATATAAGACCTTGTAATACTGGACAAACTAACTACGTTAGCTACAACAATCTATTAACTACGATGAGATCGATTTCTGGCTTACGACACGTGTAACTGGTTTTGAAGGATCCTTTTATGAATATTCAAATAAATAACGTACTTACCATTGACACAATTTGAAGACTTACTTCAATCTTGGAAGCTAAGTTAAAACTAAAAATCCTTAAGTAAACTATTTTAATCAAGTCTCCTACGACATATACAATACACTCTTAAATTGGATTGGGTTTGCGTGTAACAGTGGGATATTAATGAGCTGAGAAGAAAAAGGGTTATATTTCCAAAAAACTTTAGTAGTGTGCAAATAAAGAGCAAGAAAACGGGGCTTCGTGGTGGAGTGGTTTATGTAATGAACTGCCGATCACGAGGTCTCGGGTTCGATTCCCGGTCAGGACAATCATTTGTGTGATATCCATAAATGTCATACAAATTTTTGTACTGCGTCTACGTGTTTACTATGTATTATAAGTATGTATTTACAAAAGAAAAGTAGTTTATGTATTATATACGTATTCTGGTACACAAGCATATAAGCTTAGCTTGGGACCAGAGGACGTTGTATGAAATGTCCATGAATATTTAACAAAAAGAAAGAGCTAGAAAAATTGCCTATTTTTATAAAGTTTCGCCTCAGCATTGCGTCTTCAGTCAATCATCTTTTCTGCTTAGATCTATGTCAGTTTTTTGCCTGCAACTTCATCTTCTTAAACTCCGATTTTCGTAATAGTAAATAGACTATAGCACTAACGAAGTCTCTAGCTTCCTATTAGTGAAAAAAATTTCAAGATCGGTTCACTACTTTTGGATATCTTGTCCTAAATACATATTACAAACTTTTCCTCTTTATTAATAGTATAGATAGATTTACTAGCACAGTCCCGCTCCTTGACCTTTGACGTGATGATATGTAGTCTCTCTGTTATTCTGATCTATAATCTATATCTACAAAGTTTCATTAAAAACTATCCAATATTTTTAACCTGAAAGAGTTTTAAACATCCAAAAATACATTTTTACAAACATTAACTTTCTTAATATTACTTTAAATTTCTATAAATTTAGAACACTCAAATTATACTAGTTACTAGATATAATAATTTATCTAGCCTAACGAGCCATGAATAAACGTCACTGGAGGTTATGCTTTTGTGATAGTCATGCAAAGTCGACTTGAGATCATGAGGGACCTATCTGATTTTATAATGACCGTAAAATGGCTGTGTCCATAATATTACAGAAACTTGAAATTAATATAAATTTTAGAAATTAGTTATTATATTTTTAAATTCAAAGCTGGTGAAACTATACACATAGGTACCTGGTCGTGTATCTATATATACGGCTGTTATATACGAAAAGAACTACTCCATGGATTTTCATGTAGTTTTCATTTCATTCACGAACATTTACGTCTATTAATCATTTTTAGAGGACGTTTTGTGAAATGCAAAATGGGCGGTTAACTTGTCATAAAACAAACATTGACCTATGTGTTTTTTAAGCCAAGTTTATTTGTTCCCTTTCTGATATAAAATATAGCAACAGTTGCGTGTTTAGATGAAACGATTAAATTGGAAACCAGCAAACAATATCTGTCGTCATTTTTAGAGTATATTTTGTTCTCTGATCCCACACGAGATAAGAGGTTTAGCCGAAATAATATCCAGTAGCGGGAAACAGATTTGGATATGGTTTCAATAGGTAGATATATATTGAGTATTGACCTAAATAAGTCTAGCTAATCCCCTTAAATTATTTATTAAAATTGCTCTACACACATCTATCAAAAATTGCTATATTACGGCATTTATATTTTTTATTAAATTCAAAACGTAAAAAGGAATTTTATTTTATGACATACGTTTTCTCTCGGCCAGAGCTGAGTTGTTACCCAAAAGCAGATAACGCATTAAATTGGTGTCAAATTATAATAATAGTACTTAAACAAAGAAAATATAAGAAATAAAAAAAAAAAAAAAATTAAGCTTAGTTCTAAAACTAAAAAAACCGGCTTGAAAAACCTGAATATTTTTATAAAATACTAGCTGTCCCGGCAAACGTTGTTTTGCTATACTAAGAAAAAAAAAAGGTTTGAAAAATAGATGTTGGCCGATTCTCAGACCTACTGAATATGCATGTAAAATTTCATAAAAATCGGTGAAGCCGTTTCGGAGGAGTACGGTAACTAACACTGTGACACGTGAATTTTATATATTAGAAGAGAATTACATTGACATCAGTCCTTAGTAAGTGTGCGAAATTTCAGATCAATCCGATTATTGTAAGCGGGTAAAAATTGCTTTCAATTCCGTTACATAGATTAATTACATTGATAGATACGTACCGTAAATAAGCGTGTTAATAATAAAATAAACATATGTCCGAAAGTGACGATGGTCTGTCTAACAAAAATACAACATTACTTTTATAACAGTAAAAGAAGTATAATTTCTATAAAGTTTTATTTTTATGCCATACTAAAAGAATCTTAATATATCACGCCTGGTCAGCGCGGCATAGTGGACCACAATCCCTGGGCCCGTGCCCAACAGTAGGTCGTTATGGGACTGTATAGAGAGAGATAGGGAAGAGCTTTATTCCATTTAGGTAGCCTTTATTAAAGGAGCTATCTAATAAGAAACGTAACGGACGTGCGTTTATTTAAAAGGCATGTACTTATCACTCTTTGTTAAATCAAAGAAATGTATCAAATAAATAGCAAACCCCCTTATTCATAATTAATGATAGGGGATGCCCTTTTATCTAAGCAATGGTAATAAATACAGCGACTGGACCGCTTATAGCCCGTCAGCCAACCATTCGAGGTAGCAAGTCGTGTTGAAATCTACGTTTTTATATAAGATACTTTTGCTATGTGGGTAGTTTATATAGAAGTAATAGGATTCGTTTGCATTATTAAGCGATTTTTTGTATTCTAGCATAATTTTCAACTTATAAGTAAAACCAGGATACTTGAGAGATTTCTTTAATAAAATCAAAATCAGATCTTTATAATAAAGATCAGAATCTTTTTAAAGATAAAAGTTTTCTTAATTAAAACTCACTCTGCAGTTTAGTAGGAACCTGTCATGAATAAGGGCAGGTCGTAATGCAAAATGCACTTAGTTTGCAATCAAAATATATAAAAATTATTTGTAGGTATTAAATCACTTAAAATAATTTTTACTAGCCTTAAAATACCACTCATTTGGTATATAACTAGAATTTAGTCAGGATAAAAATGAAGATAGCTTTTTGAAGTATAAACTGTAGTAAGCACAAAATACTAAGTTGAATACGCCAAGACAATGAAATTTTCGCTAAAATAATAGTATAAAAATATGTTGTATCAAAAATGTTTTCTCAAAGAAAAACAATAAAATTTAACTTAAGTGTGTCCGTGACTTTAGGACGTGAAAAGAGAACGTTTTCCAAGTTACTCCGAACACTTGATTCAGCCAATCAAATATACCCACCCTCCAACAAGTCTCCCGCGCCTCTTCACTTTATAAGCGAACGGAGCCTGAAGTAAGGGCGCAGTATAATCCAGACGTTGCAGTGAAACATTCACTAATTAGGTTAAATTCAGTTTTATCAATAATTACATTATGTTCGTATAAACTATTAGTAAGATCGATATCAATAGTTTCAGCAATAATATTCCTGTTTATTAATTTATTATTTATATTTTCATTTAATTTAAACTTTCTTTTAATAATTTGGTCAAGTGTGATGTTTTCTTCAAAAAAATAAAAACATTTTTTTAAAATGCGTTAAGAGTATATTTTGCAAAGTTTCAAGAAGATTATCAAACTTAATTTAATTTCAGAAAAATAATGAGCGGTTCTGGTAAAGGGCTCCTAGGACTATGGCTATACAGAAACGGTTCAGATTGGGAAGTTAAAAACGAAGCCCATAGTCACCCAAAACTTGGAGAATTGGCAAACATGAGTGCCGCCGCACATCAGTCTCAGCATCATCTGGAAGGTGAAAGGACCTCAGTGATGTTTACTTTACGTAACCAAGTAGGAGGACTTGTCAAAGCCCTGACTGTGTTCCAAGATCTTGGAATTAATGTGCTCCATATTGAATCAAGAAAATCGGCTACCAAACTTTCGTCTGTAAGTTTCTGGAATAGATATTTAATCATTTTTATGGCAAACGACTCGTTTAAATTAAGTTAAATATTTTTTTATTTAGTCTGATATTCTGGTGGATGTCGAATGTGATCATCAAAGATTGGAACAGTTGAAACGAATGTTGAAACGAGAAGTGCAAGATTTCGAAGTGCTGTCCTCCCATGGTAGTGACGAGTTTCCACCACCGACACCTTTGTCTGCAACTGCTAGTTTCGGTAAATGCTTTGATGTTTTATATTTTTACCTTATTTTATGCTGGTTTTGAAGTTTTAAGTTTTTTATAATATTAACACACTAAAATTAATGATAACTTAAAATAAGAAAAAATGCATAAAAGCAGCGAATTTTTTTCTATGTACAGCTATGATTTGGTTATTTAGATTTTATAATATTGGTTGAACTCTACAACTAATAAGTAAGTATTTAATTCGAAATTCAAAATATTTAGTAGTCAGCTTAAGCAAATTCCAGTTCATCAAGTTGCTTAACCAGATACTACAGATACATTACTGATTTTGTCTTCTACTATACTTTACCTTTATGTACTTACTCCTTTCATATCCCCTTATACTTATTCTACCTAATTTTTCTTTGTTTTTTCTCTACATTTGATTCCCTGCACAATTTTTGACATAATACTCCTTCTGAGAACTTTTTTGTAGCCTCAATATCAGCAGATCTTTTTCAGTTCTCATACCTATTCTTTTTATATATTATAAATAGCGTAACGTACAGACGTTACGCTATTTATGTGATGCCAAATATCCATCTTAAAATTTTGATATCTCCTCTTTTAGTCTATTTACTTTTGCACCTTAAAATAATTCGTACTTGAATCTTGTATTAGTGTTGTAGTTCTCTTTGGGAAGGGAACATCATTCCATAACAATCAGCTATATTATATTTAGCCACAAGATGTATGACAAAAAATGTAATAATACTTACGCAAACTCAACTTTTGAGCAAGAAAGACCCCAGGAAGTTTGTTTGTCAAACACCGAGTTCGAATATAAATCATTTCGTTTTCTTTTCCGTAAGTCTTTTGTTTAACTGAGTACAATCAATTTACACAAAGCCTACATTAAATTGGGTAACAACATTGAAAGCACTTTGATTAATTAATTTATTTAGTCCTGTATGTATTTAGGGGTAAAGTTTTCAATTTATTTAAGAGCCTTTCTGTTTTTAGATTTTGGTGAGATGCATTGGTTTCCACGCAAAATTTCGGACTTGGATCGCGCTCAAAATGTGTTAATGTATGGATCAGAGTTAGATGCTGATCATCCTGGATTTAAGGATCCTGTATATCGAAAACGCAGAGAACAGTTTGCTGCCATTGCAAATAATTATAAATAGTGAGTAAACTTTTTAAATTGATTACGGTGTAGCGTCTGAACTTATTATATTAAGTGAAAACTAGCCTCTTGCAAATTGGTTTAAAGTTAACATTAAAATTTTAATCCTTCAGAGTTTCATACAAAAAATAACTTTATATTTAATCTTTATCTTGCATTTGCTTGTAGGCCTTTTCTGTGAAAACATGAATATTCTACAGTTGAGTACGATTTTCTTCGAAAGCTTACGTAGTTTTATTTTTCAAGTAAAATTCACCACGCTATAATAAGCTAAAGCTCGTTATTCTCTGATGTTGAAATGATCTATATAATTATTATGATTATCTTCTTGTGTGAAGAAAGAAGTAAAATGATCATAATTATTTTGATTAGACACTGCACTTGCATACAAATTTCTTCTATGTTATTTCAGTGGGCAGCCGATACCTAAGGTACAATACACAGACGTCGAAATTAAGACTTGGTAAGTACCTATATCAAATAATAATTAGTCATTTTAATATAATCGTTTTCGGTAAAGTTCAAAATACATTCATCAACATGAATTTAATTGTTTCAATATTTTACTTAATATAATATCATAAGCAGCGTTTTACTTCAAACTCAAACTTTGTATGTTTAGCTTATAAGATTTGTGTTTTTATTATTTATATTCTGTATTTATCAATTGTTATAGGGGTATCGTGTTCCGTGAACTTCACAAGCTGTATCAGAAACACGCATGTGAAGAATATCTAGAAAACTGGCCTCAGTTAGTTAAATACTGCGGTTATAGGGAAGATAATTTGCCCCAGGTAATGTTGTTTAATGTTTTACTATTAACCTGCAACATAAAATGATGAATAAGAAAGAAGTATAATCGCAGCGCATGTATGTTTTTTGAAATTAAACTTTATTTGGAGAGTAAAAATTAGCTACTTTTATCTTTATAAGATTTGGCGTTTTTAAATTTTATGTCTAAAATACCGATGTTGATGACAGACTGCCAGTTTCTTAATACAGATTGCAAAACGCCAATCAAAGCTGTGTATTTCAGGTACCTAGTGAATATTGTTAAGATTTTTCTTTTTAGGGTTCCGTACCCAAAGGGTAAAAACGGGACCCTATTACTGAGACTTCGCTGTCCGTCCGTCCGTCCGTCCGTCCGTCCGTCCGTCCGTCCGTCCGTCCGTCCGTCCGTCTGTCACCAGGCTGTATCTCAAGAACGGTGATAGCTAGAGAGTTGAAATTTTCACAGATGATGTATTTCTATTGCCGCTATAACAACAAATACTAAAAATAAAATAAAATAAATATTTAAGGGGGGCTCCCATACAACAAACATGATTTTTAGGGTTCCATACCCAGTATCTCAAGAACGGTGATAGCTAGACAGTTGAAATTTTCACAGATGATGTATTTCTATTGCCGCTATAACAACAAATACTAAAAATAAAATAAAATAAATATTTAAGGGGGGCTCCCATACAACAAACATGATTTTTAGGGTTCCGTACCCAGTATCTCAAGAACGGTGATAGCTAGACAGTTGAAATTTTCACAGATGATGTATTTCTATTGCCGCTATAACAACAAATACTAAAAATAAAATAAAATAAATATTTAAGGGGGGCTCCCATACAACAAACATGATTTTTTTACCGTTTCTTGCTCGATACTAATAACGTTGCCTTATGTTGCATAGATAATGGTACGGAACCCATCGTGCGCGAGTCCGACTCGCACTTGACCAATTTTTTGTAAATACATGCTTATGTTGTCCTATTTACAGCTAGAAGACGTAAGTGCTTTCCTGAAGCGCAAGACTGGCTTCCAATTACGCCCTGTGGCTGGTTATCTTTCTCCAAGAGATTTTCTGTCCGGTCTTGCCTTCAGAGTATTTCACTGCACTCAATATATACGCCATTCTTCAGACCCGTTCTACACGCCTGAGCCGTAAGTCACTATTTATAATATTTATTTATTTTACTAGTTGTTGCCTGCTATTTCATACGCTCGGAATTTAGAAAATACTTATGAACCAGTAACGCGAAAATCGAAACATCATCATCATTATCAGACCAGTGGCATAAAAGTTTCTCCTAGTTACCTAAAACTCTTTTCATACAAGCGATTTACAAGATTTATTAAATTCATAGAAATTTGTGACACTTATTAAATTTCAAAATTACATTCCAAGATGCATTGAACAGTTAGAAAATCTTTACTCCAAACTTCTCAGACATTAAAAATAGTCTAACTTACTGTATCAAAATTTATTAATAATAGATTTTTAGAAGGTATTCTTTGTACATAATCATCAGTACTAGCTCATTCACATGTTGATATCTGTTGAGGCTATTCCTTTATTTAGCTTTACTATTTAAGCTCATGATCTCATTTGCATAACAAGAAATATTACTCGGCTAGCGCTTTATAAGTATCTATATAGTGTATTAAAACGAACTCTATTAGGTTATTAAGAACTCCATCAACGTAAAAAAAATTGGATAGTCTTATAAAAGAGTGAACTCAGGTATTATTATGACGCCAGATAGAAGAAAATGGTAGTGGAAGACTTCACGTTGACCCTCAGTAAAGGGCAGTGATGGTACATACTCCACAGTTCCTTATGGTCCCACGATTGAGCGTGGGCCTGTTCCACTTTCGTAAAATTTCTTTTGAATGTTTAATATATGGTATATTTTATATTAAGTTCAATAATAATATCGTAACAAGTAAAACAATCTCATTACATAGAACTAACCACAGTATTTTAATATTTTTACAGAGATTGCTGCCATGAACTACTTGGACATATGCCTTTACTTGCTAATCCTAGTTTTGCTCAATTCTCCCAAGAACTTGGACTGGCATCTTTGGGAGCTTCTGACGAGGATGTTGACAAATTGGCAACGGTAAATAAATTAAATATAATAATATTGATATATTTGTTAAAATAGTCCATAGGCTACACTGTAACTTGCTTATAGTCGGGTTGTATGCTGTATGTTTATAATAAGATTATGTGATATTTCCTTCCATGATGTGTTCTGTAAGAAGCATTTGAGAGTAAATAACAAAAATTTTAATCTTCCGTGAGAGTTAACTACATATAGAATCTTATTTTTATATAGGACTACATTGCATATTTTCTTTCCATTATCATATAATCTTCTTGTACGCACTACATGCACATTCTTTGCTAGATCGTGGTACTTTTTCTTCCAACAAACCGATCCAGCAAAGAATGTACATGTAGTGCGTACATTTCTGGTCATTCGAACCGGATTATAGAAGATCAATCATCACGAATATCGAACAGTGGATCGTCCAGCAGTCTTCGTGACAACCTTATAGACTACGTGAGCAGTATCGAACATAGAAGATTACCAGCTGCGAACATGCCTGTTACTCGTTCCGCAGAAAAGAGCCGCAAGCCGCTGACAAGACAGACGCCGTCCACGTCTGAGGAAGCAACCACCTCAACGACCGGCACCAGCACGGATCCAGGTATAGATAGAAGCACCACGGGGACAATAGATACAGAATATATAGAAGCCTCCGTGTGCACGCCCTCCGTCGCACCGATGTCAACGACTGTCGCCGCCATCGACGCAGCTATAATCACCGCCGCCGTGGCTGACGTCAACGCCGCGTCCGCCGCCACCGCTGTCAAATAGAGTTAGCAGCGACGCGCCTCGCCGCGCTAACAGATAGCACAGATGATGAAGACGATGAAGAAGAAGAAGCATCGATCTACTCCAAGTTAGAAGCAAACGAAAGAGTGGATAACTGGCTGGAAAATCAAGTCCATGAACCCATGTTGGCAATTACGGACGTATGCCACCACGCTGAACGGATAGAAGCGCCGCAGATAGAACGGGACGTGCGTCAAGAGACTCCAGTCAGTGAGACAGTAGCGCCGCTACAACCGCAACAACAGCCGTCGCAGTTACCGGGGTCAACACCGGCAGGAGCTCAGTCAGACATCAAAGCATTGGCTGACGCCATTACCTTAATTGTCAAAGCCGCCCAACGACCAAAGTATATAGAACTGCATATATTTAGCGGATTACATCAAGAGTGGTTACCTTTCCGCGCCGCCTACTATGAGACAGAGAATATGTTTAGCGCCATAGAAAACATCAATAGATTCCGAAGAAATCTGAAAGGAATAGCAAAGGAAGCCGTCGACGGATTGCTTATAACAAATGCGCATCCAATAGAAGTTATGAAAACTCTAGAGTCACGCTTTGGAAGACCTGAAGCGATCGCCATGATGGAGATGGAGGCACTACGCGCTCTGCCACGCCTCACCGAGTTCTCGAGAGACATCTGCATCTACTCGTCAAAAGTATCGAACATCGTAGCTATACTAAAGACGCTCAATTGTACCAACTACCTGTACAATCCAGAGGTTGCCAAAGTGATGGTCGACAAGCTTACCACAACACTGCGCTATCGTTACTATGACTTCTCAGCTAAACAGCCGCGGGAGGAACCAGATCATGTCAAAATAGAGAGGTTCTTCAAACAAGAAGCCCACCTGTGCGCGCCGCACGCGCTGCCAGAGACGGTATCGACCCACACACCGTTTATGTCACAGAGAAGGCCTCAGAAAGTCCACAGTGCAGTGGAAAGGAAATATACACAGAGCTGTCCAGTATGCGAAGCTACGGGACACACCGCTTCCGATTGTGGGAAACTTAAGAACATGGAAGTGAACAGAAGATGGGACGAAGCAAAGTCCAAAAATCTGTGGTTCAGATGTCTACAACAGAGGACGAGAACGCATAGCTGCAAGTCAATAGTATGTGGTGTAAATAGCTGCAAGAATACACATCACAAAATGTTGCACTATGGCAAGAAGATAGAAAAGGCAGACATAGAAAAGGAAGAAAGCCCGGAAAGCGCGCGGCGAGGCGCGTCGCTGCTAACTCTATTTGAAGGCGCAGCAATTCTTCTTTGGCCTTCGCTATCTTTTTGGTTTTACTGTATGTAGAACCTTCCTTGTTCCCCTTCTTGCTCAGGGGACGTGCTCTTTGTAGCCTGCCGGGTGGCGGCATACTCGATATGTTTGCTCTCTTCGGAGTTAAACTTTCTGTACTTCGATGAGCTTCTATAACAGGCTGCTTCGTGAGGTGCTTCTGGGACGTCGCGTCGATTGTCATCATCGTTGCGGACGAATCTTCTTCGGTGGCAGCGGTGGCGGCGGACGCGGCGTTGACGTCAGCCACGGCGGCGGTGATTACAGCGGCGTCGATGGCAGCGACAGTCGTTGACATCGGTGCGACGGAGGGCGTGCACACGGAGGCTTCTATATATTCTGTATCTATTGTCCCCGTGGTGCTTCTATCTATACCCTAATCCGTGCTGGTGCCGGTCGTTGAGGTGGTTGCTTCCTCAGACGTGGACGGCGTCTGTCTTGTCCGCCGGATTCTTTGCTGGATCGGTTTGTTGGAAGAAAAAGTACCACGATCTATAATTCGACACTATTTTATTTTCTATTCCACAATGTTTCTATTCTAATCTAAACTATACACTGTTGCTTGTTCTTGACTGTTCTTGACTGTGGACTGAAGTGGACTGTGTCAACTGACGGAAAGCGCCAGTTTATATATGCGCAGGAGAGCCCATTGTAGAGCGCCCTGACAAAGCGCCGAACAATAAAGAGCGGGCAGCTTTGTGCCTGCGACCACCCACTACGATCCTGTACCGTTAGGGATTGTTCTCTTAGAATATTGATTATATATGCGCAGTAATGTCCATTGTGGAGCGCCATGACTAAGCATCTAACAATAGGGATCGCCAGCTTTTATGTCTACGACCACCCAAGTTGATCTTTTACCGTTAGCGATTGCTCTATAAACTATTGTGTTACAATTTCGCTTAGGTACAAAGAAAAATACCACCCTTACAACTATTACAAATTATAACTAAAACAGGATATTATCTAATGTACTACATTTATGCTATATCACCATTACACATTAAAAAACACTTTTCCAGTCACTATCTGTTATCACACTTATCACTATTACTGTCCCGCACAATTCTTCTCGCCCAATATTTAATTCATGAAGTTACATTAAATAAATGAAACATTTAGTTAATAATATGTTAAACGTCTATTTCAGCTATATTTCTTTACCGTGGAGTTTGGTTTGTGTCGCCAAATTGATGGAAGTTTCCGTGTTTACGGCGCTGGATTACTGTCGTCTGTAGCTGAATTACAACACGCATTAACAACTCCTGACAAAATTAAACGCTTTGATCCAGATGTTACTGTTAATGAGGAATGTATTATCACTTCTTATCAAAATGCGTATTACTATACAGATTCCTTCGAAGAAGCTAAGGAAAAAATGAGGTATGTACAGGCTGAACCCATGGTACCTACAATAACAAAAGGAATAGTTTGCTAATACTTAAGAAGTCTCATTAATTCTGGCTGAGATAAAGCCTTGTAAGTTATCTCATAAGATTAAACTACATATAAGCGTAATTTATTAATTTTGCAATTGACTTGCTATGCTCTTACTTAATAAATCAAATTGTGGTGGAAAAAGTGATCACCGCAAGCGGGACTTACCCACGACCTCGGAATACCGTTCCATAGCTCTGCCAACTGAGCTTATTGCGGTCGTGCTAACAGTAACCAATTAGACCACCACAATCGTCACTCGATTGAGTTTTACATCGTAGTTTGACGTACAACGCCATCTATCGATAATGTTTTGCAACACTTTTAAACGTATATACATATATGATCAGTGTAGCAATGTGCTAAGCAACTAATAAAATAGCACATTCTACATTTGTAACACTTTTTATACAAGCAAATTCGTTCGTACCCATAAAAAATGGTAAATAGGCTTCTTACACATTTTTTGGTACGCTTTGCCATTAAAGATTCCATTATTGCCTACCATCAGGTGGCATGGGATCAAGTGCCAACATGTTTTATATTTAAAAAATGGAAATAATTTTGTTAAATTCTAGCTGTTGCCTTCCACTTCGTACGTGTAGAATTTAAAAACCAAAACTTAACAAATAATACCAAAAAGCTAACCTCTTGACCCATTCTATCTAAAAAAAGGGTCATCATATTTCGTTACGTAGTCTTAAAGATACATAGGCATACATACAAAATTTTTTTTTATAAAGTAAAGTAAAGGTAAACTTTTAAGAACATAAGTTGATACAGTTAAATATATTATGACGGAGACAATTTTAAATTCTTTGTGAGATTTCAATAAATAAATAATTTTTTAAAGCCATTTTAAAATACTTTTTTTAATCCATAAAGTTTAAACAATCTTTTCTAATTATATAGGGCTTTTGCTGATAGTATACAACGCCCGTTTGGAGTACGATACAACCCATATACTCAAAGTGTGGAAATACTAAGCAATGCGCAGAAGATTACTGCTTTAGTTCGGGAGCTGCGAGGCGATATTTGCATCGTTTCTTCAGCCATCAAGAAAATTTCTGCTCAAGATTCTACTTTGGATGTAGAAACTATTGCAAATATGCTACACACAGGATTGCAGGTATCACTTACTTAACCTTCAGTTATATATAAGTGGATGTGCTTAAGAGTGAATGTGCTTATATATAAAAGTGAATGTAAGTTTGCTTGTTTGTGACGTTTTCACGCAAAATCTACCGAATGGAATCACACGAAAATTTGTATAGATATAATTTATAGTCCTGGAAGTCAAATAGGCTATATATTATTTCGTTAAAAACTCTGTACGAGATAACAAACGCAAATGTTTGTGAAATACAGTATAAAATAATAATTCGGCCATTTTGTTATTTTTGCTGTTGTCATAGCAACTCATAGAATCTGTTGACATACGGGTATTTTTTTGGATTGGCCAAGAAGGTTTTAATACCAGACTGACATGCGATCTACGCGGTAGCTCGGAATAAAAACTCTTTGTGTGATACTTAGTTACAACATTTTTTTTTTAAATTGAGATGCTTTCGTAATTATATTGATTTTATTTGTTATACGTAGTATTTTATAATGAATGTTTATTGATGTAAATTTTGCTATGGATTTCAGTATCGATGTTTGTATCTATTAATTTCAGTTCAGAATACAGTTTTTATTTTAGATTTGATTTCAAATCCGATTCGGCCACTAATGCGTGCGAAGCCGCGGGCAGAAGCTAGTAATATTATAAATTTGAAAGTTTTTGAGTATGAATGTTTCTTACTCTTTCACGTAAAAACTAATGGATAGATTTTAATGAAACTTTACAATAATGTAGTTTATACATCAGAATAACTTATAGGCTACTTTTTATCCCAAAAACATGCTATGTTCCCGTGGGATTTCAAAAAACGAACATATTTTTTATACTTTTTACCGCGGGTAACACCGCGGGGCACAGCTAGTGCTCTGTAATTTCATTCATCTTGCTGTACAGTTTTGACTAGTCTAATGTTGATCCAGCGAGCGTTATACCGCTATATTTTTCTCCTGGATGTTTCAAGTTTATATATATCTTGATATTAAAATCATGACAAAAACGGAATTATTCGGTTTGGTGTGGCAGCCTATTAACGTTGGCCACAGGCCTCCACTTTTAGAGGGTATATTATAGTCTGTTATGCTACGCTGATTAGGCGTATTTGCTTATAGCTTAGTTTCGTGTTTTCCTTCTCTCACAGTAGATGTTAACTGCTTATAATAATCCTTAGCTGACTCTTAAAGCACCATGGGGAAGGAATAGGTTTTGTATTCTTAATCCGTCACTACACAGACAACCTACATAATATATCTTTTGCGAGATATTAATGAACCAATTACAAATATCTTTGTTTATATAGGTACAGGAAAGAAGCCCACAATCGACTTCAGCTGGAAGTTCTCCTAATTCCGAACGCGCAATCTCACCACGTCCTGACGCGACAAAATAATTCTATCAATATATTAATCTCATTCCCTTTTGAAGCATTCCATTATATTAATATAACCAGTTTTAAACTCATGTTTATCTATAATACATGTATTAAACAAACTTATTAACGTAGAGACATTAAACTGTTACGATTTTGCTAATATAATATTCTGGAATGTATTATGTGAAAAATACTGTTGCGATTACGGCATCATTACTGCCCTTTCTTATCCCTTTAATTTGGGGATTGGCATAACATATATTGACGTTTTTTCCATAATTTTGTATACGTTATGGCTCTTTGTATCTTTTTGTTTAACTTAAGTATTTTAGTGAAGAAATAATTATAACATCGATTAATAATAGTTGACTAAGTATTTTTAATCTTTATTAAATGTCGTAAATTATTCGATAACTATACAATATGTATTTCTTATTCTTTAAGATTGATAATATGCTCTAGGATTACTAAACTATCGTCTGTGCTGTCGATTGTAATACAGTTTGAATGTAGTTGAATTGTAACCGATTAAATATAATAGTATTGGCAAAATATTTATTGTTTTATTCCATATGTTTGTTATTTCACATTTTATTTTCTACTAGCTGTTACCTGCGATTTCGTATGCTTCGAATTCAGAAAAGAAATTATACATATAAACCACTAACGCAGCACACGCAACCTCACCCCACGGATATCGGTTATAACGTAATCATCAAAATAAAAGTAGTATTTTGTTAAGTCAACACTAAACATCACTTTTTAAGTGAGTTCTATTTGAAATGAATTCGGAAATCAAAATAAAGACGTTGATTAAAACGTATCTAGAATTCATTACGTGATAATACTAAAATTAACTTTAGAATTATATGGGAGGCAAACTCGATATAATCATAGTTGTTTTCTAATGGAACAACTAAATTGATCGTACAAATTGTGAAATATGGATTGGATTTTTGCCAAAGTATAAAAGAACTTTATCGATCAAAATGCCGTTATAGTAAGCGGCATCAACGATCAAAAACTATCTGTTGACGCTTATACATGATAACTGATTTGGGCCAGCATCGGTTGGGCAATATGCCAAAATATTCCTATTAATTTTTAAACCAAATGATGCAATATTCTAAAAATGAGGTCGTCTTATAGAAATCTTATAATTTAGAAAGTATTTAGGCATCAACAATTAAAACTCTTCTAAAAAGCTTGTGTCGATTTTATACACGACTCTCTCTCTCTTACTAACCCATAAACTTCTTACTGCTAGCTTACTGCTAGCCAGGGGCTTCCTGCACTTTCGGAGGGAAACAATCAGAAAATGCTTATATAAGTGTGTCCAGGGGTGTATTTAGAAAATTTGCGCCCCAAGCCATAAAAGGTCTGCCGCCCCCATAAATAATTAGAGATTGAGCAAATTACTCCACCAGACGTCTATCTCTGTGTCTGTGTGTCTGTTCTTGATAAACTTAAAAAGTACTGAATGAAATTTCATGCAGTTTTAAATAGTAAGTGCGGCTTGCGCCGCCCCTCGCAGACTAGTGGCCCTGGGCCATGTCCACCTTGGCCCTAAGGAAAATACGCCCCTGAGTGTGTCTTGTCCTCTTAAACAGATACCTACAACCACAGCCAACTAAAATATTAAATATTCCGATAAACGTTTTTCCGGATTTTAAAATTACGATTTTCAAAAATCCGAATTTCATAAAACCCAAATAGCTAATGTCTATTGTATTACTTATACAATAGACATTAATAGACAAAAATAGACAAAAATAGACAAAGATAGACAAAAATAGACAAAAATAGACAAAAATAGACAAAAATAGACAAAAATAGACAAAAATAACTGAACTCGTGCCACTCTCTGGTGTGTGAGTTTAGTTATTTTTTATGCATCTGAAAAGTATTCAATGCATTAAAAATTTTCACTTAATTAAAATGTCCACAGTTTTAAACATTAGTTTGAACTAAAAATATTATATAAACTTTTTGTACCAAAGTTGAAAATTCTCGGATGCCACCGCCAGTAAAAAGACATTCTCCGCGGACGTTGATACAGATTTTATGATATTTATAATAATAATATGATTCCCGGAATGAACGAGCTCAATATTTTGCCTGAGACTCATATTAATCTAGACATGTGCCTCATAATGTTCAAGGTTCAACACAAGTTACATATTGACATATTATTATACTCTTTGCATATTGAAGTTCAGTTGTAATAATCTGAATGTGAGGTTTTTTCTTTTCCCCTTCTTGATTGAGGGTTGGCTTCGCATTTCGTTTGCCAGCATCAATGTTTTATATTTTACTCTTCTTTAAACTTTGTGTTATTTATTTATTTATTAGTAAAGCAAACAAACAGTCTCATTACAAATAAATATAAAAAGAAATAGTAATACGGATAGACTTCTAGTTCCATAATATAGATGGTAAACATAAAAGTGTCTTACTTATGTTAAATAACAATAATACATAATATTTATCTGTAACATGCCTTTATTATTCATCTCACGTAATGATTTATCAACTTGTAGTACACTATTATATCTAGTCCTTGGCAATGTTGCTTGAATTTAATTATAACTACTTACGTCTCTGTCAAAAGTGTATGAAAGTTGGCAAGCGAGCGACCAGACTAGAGCTAAAATTAGCTTATAACATTGAAATTTTGTACGTCACATGTTTCCACCGTTTCTCATTAGTTCGAGCATAGAACAAAGTGAGTGATTACCATATGGCACGTAAACAATAAACTACAGCATTATACCTTTCTGAGTATATCCGTTTCGTAATTGCTACTTCTAAGACAAGTGTTAATTTGGTATTACAATTCTGGTTGCAAATGTATGGCATTAAAACCTTTTAACATTTAAGCAGCCTTAGAAACACGCTATATTTCTCCGTGTGGTGACGGATTAAGAATACAAGTGTCACTACCCCATCTCCTCCCAAGGGTGCTGTAAAAGTCAGCTAAGGGATATTGCACACAGGTAACATCCTCTGTGAGAGACGGAAAACTCGAAAATAAACCCTGTGCCAACACGCCTGGTCAGCGCGACACAGTAGACCATAATCCCTCCAAAGTGGAGGAGGCCCGTGCCTAACAGTGGGACGTAACTGGGCTAGAGAGAGAGAGAGAGAGGAGAGAGAGAAAGAAACACGCTGTTGGAGACGCACACGATGATGTCGTTATTCGATGATAATAATAGCACAGAACCAAATTAGCTCTGTACCTATCGTCGCTCCAAAAATACAGCCTGGAGGCTGACGCCCGTATGGATAGCGAAATCTCAGTAATAGGGTCCCAGTTACCTTTCGTAGTAGGTTTGATGATGCAGTTAGTAACTGCACTGCTCTTATTCAAGTGGTTAGAAGTTTAAAGCCTAGTCACTTGTAAGCTAAATAAACTCCCTTTGCGCTTTCTCTGTATTTTACACATAAATTAAAACAAAATCTTTATTTGAAATCGGAATAAGTATAGCGAAATGTGCCAAGTTTTATTTCTATTGCAAATTTTTTACACATTTCGGTTAGAATTATTTTATACTCAATATTCTGGAGGTTATTGTACAGACCTAGATTTTTTATATCATAGACTATGGTTGTAACAAGATGTATTGTAGTAATGAAAAATATTTACTTATTCAGTCTTCTATATCAATTTCTAATTGACACCTTGGCAAAAGAACGTATAGGACCAGTCGGCGCCAAAAAGTTCTCTATGGGAATAGAAACTTAAATAGGTAAGTAAGGTAGCATATTCTATTATTTGGTCAAATGGCAATGAAGCATTTAGCATTTTACTGATAAAATTGCTCCGAAAAAACAATGTGAAGGGTCTTGCTGAAGATGCTCTATTGCAAACTTAAAAATTCTAAGGCCGACATCTGTTAGTTTTGTTGATTATTTTGCTTGTAACCTGGCGGAAGTAGTATATTTTGCAATTGTTTTGGCTAAGAACTAGGCCCGACGACTAGTCTGATGCCAATTCTTTTTAGGGATGCCATAAACAATAGCTCTAATTACTTTATTTTTGAAACGTTCTATTATTATACTTTATTTATAATATACTTTTATAATATTGCGATCTGTGTGGAGATGGTTCAATATTATAAATATCGACACCCCATTTCCTTCCCAGAGGATTGATAAAAGCTACCTAAGGAATTTTTAAGCACGTAAGCCAAGGAAGGATGTTTCTAAATATAGGCTCTGCCTGCCCCCAAGACAGAAAGGATTTATGTTAAGATAATGATGATAGCATTTTCAGTAAGAGATGAAAATCTCAAAATTAAACTCTATGCCAACACGTTGCAACACGAACGTGGCATAATGTTATGTGTCTTATATTTGTTTGTCTTCTAAGTGCATAGTTGAGGTTATGTGGAGAAATTAATTGCTTTTCATGCAAGTGTGCAATTGTGTATATTCGAGTGTGTATCAAAGATGAAAATTAATCCAACATCATCGGATTAAATTATTTATGAACTGACTGACGTGTTCACTTTTAGAAATGTTTGGTTTTCTGTGGATTTACTGAATAAGATAGTTATGATATCAGATCCTTTCTACGCAGAGTGATGTCACGTTATAACATATTCATCATAGTATATTTTGATATCCGGTCTGGTTAAAATGTGGCTGAGTCTACAATTTTAGATTTTTTAAGGTAATACGTTCATAGTTTTGTTCTGTTCTATTGTTTGATTTATAACTACTTGCTTGTTTTTTAGGGTTCCGTACCCAAAGGGTAAAAACGGGACCCTATTATTGAGACTTCGCTGTCCGTCCGTCCGTCCGTCCGTCCATCTGTCACCAGGCTGTATCTCAAGAACGGTGATAGCTAGACAGTTGAAATTTTCACAGATGATGTATTTCTATTGCCGCTATAACAGCAAATACTAAAAATAAAATAAAATAAATATTTAAGGGGGGCTCCCATACAACAAACATGATTTTTTTAACGTTTCTTGCTCGATACTAATAACGTTGCCTTATGTTGCATAGATAATGGTACGGAACCCTTCGTGCGCGAGTCCGACTCGCACTTGACCAATTTTTTTTAAAGATTCTTATTAGGTAAAGAAGAAAAAAAAATTATTACCGCTAAACCAACAGTACACTTACATAAACAGGAAAACATTTATAGGAAAGATGTTACATTTAAATGACTATCTACATAAGTATAATGTACCCGCAGCAGCAGCAATAGGTATTTCAGCATATTGTCAATTGCGGATTTTCGAATGGGACCTTCGAGTGAAACTTTGAAAACTGTACCTGCCTATTTTAAAATTAAATTAGGTTAGTTCTAGGTACTTCTTAATATTTTGTATATTATAATATGATTACATTGCGAAATTATCCCCGAAGGCTGCATTGTTTAGATAAAAATTAACATAAAATGACTATCAATAACCAACTAATGATCAAGTAACATTAACAGAAAAGCTATTTACTTAGTCCATTGACAACCCTAATCGAATACACAAATATTCAGTGTTAATGCTCCATAAAATAAAAAATCCAACAGTATATAAGAATCAAGTTTTTTGTGAGATCATTCTGATATCTCTTGAAGATAATAATATTTTCTCTTTTATCTCAGCTCATAAATGTTCCACATGCGGACACGGCAATATTCCAATTTCAAAGAGTGTTAAGTCCTTCGCCAGAAGCAATTTTTCTTAACTAATATTATATATATACTAATAACTAAGATTAGTGCGTCAAATTAAAGCAATTTTGTATGAAAATGAGATAGAACCGCTGCTAGAATGTTCCCGAACTATTCAGAATTACAATGTGTAAAAAATTTTAGAAACCTGTTTGTCACATCTTTGGAAAATGGAATAGACTACCTGCAAAGGTTTTTCTTTTTGGCCAACTACCTATAAGGATATGGGTTGAGTTAAGAATATTAAAACCTTTTCTATCTTCTTAAACAAATAACTTCCCACTGTTGGCACGTTATTGGGTCCACTGGTGGCACCTGGTTTAATTTCGAGGCTTCCGTCTCTTACAGATGTTGTTGCGTTTTGAAGTCCCTTATCTGACTTTTATATCACTCTGGGAAGAAAATTAACTAGACATTTGAATTCATAATCAGTACACAGATTATATCTATACCTGTCTGGTATCAAAAGCATAAGTATTTACCGCCGCATTTTATTTACACGTCAGCTGGAACTGTGCCACAAATGTACTACCAAAACTGTTTATTGATCTTTAGTTATAAAATGGGTTCATTATATAAAGTAAATAGGTATCTAGTTATTATTCATACAGTTCTTTGATCAGTAATGTCCTCCAAAAGGGTCAGTGCATAGTATTTACAAACGTTATTCATGTATGACCTTAAGTACGAGTGTATAAATGAAGCCAAGAAACTAGATCGTAGCAGATGGAGCGTTATTATCTCTATATATCTATCGTTATTATGTATTAGTGAAAATCCGTAAAAAAGTGGTTTTATTTATTAAAATGTCTGTTAAACAATGATTAAAAATAGCTTAGATTTTAAATAATCAATAAACCATTCTCTCTGGTCTCAAGTTAAGCTTATATGCTTATGTTATGGATACTAGAATACGGATGTACTGCATAAAATATATAATTTTAATACATAGAAACACCCAGATGCAGAACAAACATTTGTAAGATAATTATAAACATCACACAAATGATTTTCCCGTGCGGGACTCGAACACATGACCTCATGAATCACTACACCATGAAGCCTGTCAAAATTTATGCAACTGAAGTTTATTTCGTATGCATAAAAAGTCAGTAATAAAGTTGGAATTACCAAGGAATATTGTACACAGATAACATCCGCTGTGAGAGAAGGAAAACTAGAAAATAAACCATGTGCCAACACTCCTGGTCAGCGCGGCCTAGTAGACCACAATCCCTCCCAAAGTGGAGGAGGCCCGTGCCTAACAGTGGGACGTTGATGGGCTGGAGAGAGAGAGGTCTTGCAGCGCTCTGGACAAGTAATGGGGTGATGACCCTCATATTCTTAATCTATCACCTCACAGACAATATTTATGGATGGAAAAATAATAATAATAATAATAAATATTCATGGACATTTCACGCAACGTCCTCTGGTCCCAAGCTAAGCTTATATGCTTGTGTTATGGGTACCAGAATACGGATAGAATACATATACTACTTTTTTTTTGTAATTCATACTTATAATACATAGGAACACCCTATAATAATTTCTCATTCATTCAACCGTTCAACAAACAACGTCCGAACTTTGATATTAATGTGAGTTTCCGTAGCTTATTCTTGGTAAATAACACGCGTTTAATTTACCTTAATCCCGGCCATTCAGGTTCAGTTGACCTACTTTTGGGCTTGAGTCATGGAAATTCATACATCTGTGTTAACCTTATTCTACTAAACAAATTGTATAATAGTCGTCACAAATGTTTTACTTGCAGCAATTTTGAAAAGACTCAAAATCTAAAATCTATTTTTCTTATTATCCGTGTGGTGACGGATTAAGAATACAAGTGTCACCACCCCACTTCTTCTCCAGGGTGGTTTAAGGTCCTATAAGTGGCTTAAATCTTCTATGAGAAAAATAAAAACACTAAAAATAAAGACACTAAGCCCTGCGCCAACACGCCTGATCATCGCGGTATAGTATACCACAAACCCTTCGAAGTGGTGGAGGATGGTGCCCAACAGTGGGACGTTAACGTGCTAGAAAGAGACAGAGAGATATTTATTTAACGTCATGAATTGCTTAAATCGTTATAAGGTTTAAATTTTCCAAGGTGAATTGAAAACATTGTTTCATTAATGTAACATTTCTATAATTAGTTTTAATTATAGTATTATTACAAAGTCACTGCTACATATAGGAAAATGTAGGTACTTATTTTACATACATACCGTCATATATTTCCATGAGGGTAAGCACCTACCTACTATACTATAAAGTGGCCACTGCTACGAATTTAGGATAGGTACTTCCTTGGCTTCATACATATTCATTCATGCATCTAGTTAGTTTAATTTAGCCTGATGAGCGCGGCATATTAGACCATAATATTATTCCCAAAGTGGAGGAGGTCCGTGTTTGAGAATGGGACGTTAACCGTTAACGTCCCAAAGAGAGAGAGAGAGAGAGAGAGAGAGATAGTTCTAATGCTACGTATCTAACTTTTTTGTAGGACCAATCTGATGACAACGGGGTATGAATAACTACGTAATACGGATTATGGTTATATATACGAAAGATAAATACATAATTATTTATTTTGACGTGTGGTGCCAAAGGCCCGTGCCCAGTAGTGGGACGCTGGAGAAGAAGAGGAAGAAGATATACATGATATAGGTAATTAGAAAAACTGAGAGTGATCTAGCACGACTCTGATCTCATAGGCGAAATTCTTCAGAAGGGTAAAGAGAAACATTTACAACACATGCATGATGCATGCTGATGCATCTTGTCATGCATGCAACGCCATGTATGTACGCTGACCAGGTGTGATGGCACAGTTTATTTTCAATGATATTATTAGATTATATTAATATAATTGTTATGTACAATATTCCGCAGCTGACCCTGGAAAATAAAAGATGTGATGAGAATTGTGTTTTTAATCACCAAACGGGAAATATTTATTGAATCTGAATAATACGAGTATAAGTTTGTTTTATTACATGAGGCTCGAGAAAATATTTATCATCCGTCACTTGGCAACAAAGCACCCAAGAGCGATGAGTTGAATGAGCTTGCAAATATTAAGGACAAGATCATCACTTACAAATTATTAAGGCCACGATTTTGTTACAAAAACCGAGACATAAATAACACGGTACCTTTACTTATTATAAAACAAAGTCGCTATATTTTATATGTATGTCCCTATCTGAAACTTTTACTTCCAAACTATGTAACATATCTTTTTAATACATAGAGTGGTTCAAGAAAATAGTATTTTGTGTAATTTGCTAGGGTATGGTTTTTAAATTCCACCCGAACTAAATTGTGGGCAACAGCTAGTACTCTATAAGTTCCGCAATCGATATTCTCTTATATATAAAATTCACGTGTCACAGTGTTAGTTACCGTACTCCGAAACGGCTTGACCGATTTTTACCAAATTTTAAATGCGTATTCAGTTGGTCTGAGAATCGGCCAACATCTATTTTTCAAACCTTTTTTTAGTATGGCAAAACAACGTTTGCCGGGTCAGCTAGTATTACTATATTTATAACATACATTAGGTATGACTAAAAACGTAGTCGATTTCTTTGACTGTACGCACTGCATGTCATGCACATGCTGCTTTGGTAACCACCATACCATAGAAATCATGGCGATTATGGAGGTATAGTCATGAGAAAAGAGATTTCTACAGTCGATTTTGCGTTTGAAATCACCAGCATCTAAAGAACTATTTCTCACGATTTTAATGTTCCATTTACATTGTCTTAAATGTCCACTATTCATTAGCTTTCTTCCATATCTTACTGAATTTATATCTATGAAATTATGAGATATTGTACCACTTGCATCTAACGACTGCCAAAATGACCTGGTTAAGTGGCAGTTTAACTGTTTTAAGCGATGCTTCGCAGAATTAAATCACTTATTTTGTAAGATACTAAAACAACCATGTCTATAGTTGTAAAAAAAACTCGTAGCAGAATTTCAGTCAGTTTTAAACAACGTACAACAACAACCGCCAAATATCTTTTTAAAAACTTTAATTTGTCTTAAAATAACGTTTTCTTTTCATTATTTTTAATGTACAATTATGTAATTAAATTTATTAAGTGATTATCCTTAATATTGACTTATTAGAACTAATGTTGTAGTATGGAGTGAACTGCCAATATTGTTATTGCCATGCCAGCTTCCAGCTGTAGGCTCAGTAGCCGCAGTCGCGTAAAGATTCCGTCGTGACACCACGCCCGCCGACGCAGTCGCTTACCAGTTTTCATCGAAATCAATAATAAAGTATTTCACGTATCGCCGTTAATGCACGATTCAATAATAACACTTAAATATTTTACGGATCTTTGAAAAGTTTATAACATAGTTTTCAACATAGAAATTGTACTCCGTCACATTCTTTTTAGCTAGTTTATAGTTCCTGTGACAAGCTGCAAATAAACAGTGTACGCTGAAATAAACGTTAACATATAACAGCTGATCTTGGTTAAAACAGCTGATAGGTTTA
Organism: Orgyia antiqua; assembly: GCA_916999025.1. NCBI lineage: Eukaryota > Metazoa > Arthropoda > Insecta > Lepidoptera > Erebidae > Orgyia > Orgyia antiqua. The sequence continues at coordinate 12,858,122 of OU779863.1, read as the reverse complement.
TGAATCATTCGCGGGAATATGCATGCTATTTTAGGCGTTCATCAGTCTTACCTGTTGTAAAACGTGTATTTACTTACTTTTGTTTAATTGAATTTTAAAATTTACAATAAAAGAGAATATTGTGTACTTATAACATGGACTTTATTCATAAACATTTCTTACGAGTTTGGTAGAGTAAGTGGTATGCCAGATATTTTATGAGAAATCGATAAAAATAGTTAATTCTGTTAATAATGGTGTAAATAAACTGTGAAGGCAACTAAATGGCGTGTGTGTATGGTTCGTATGTTGATAGATCTTGTGATTTATTCTTACGATCTGAGTGTATAAGCGTACAAGTAGACGGCCGTGATTTTCGTCGACGTAGTACCGACGCTCCGGGGAAGTTGGGAAGGTGCGCGGGCGCGGCTGATCAACTGACGTGACGTGACATCTCAGGCCCTGACTCGGCCGTGTCTCCCGCGTCTGCTCCTTCAGTACAACCTTGTTCGCGCTGAGGATATGTCCGTGTTATGGATTACCAATGCATTGTCGTATACACTGTTATCAACATTTCACCTCCGCGGCTTACGTCGCAGGCGTCTGAACTCTCTAATGGCTGTATCACTTGGTTCAAAAATAAAATCAAGAGGTTAGTAAAGTACAAAGGACTCATGTTTTTCTTAACTATTACCTAATTCATTTCTAAATTGTTAAAATTTTACGTAAATTGTTACAATGTATTATAAAAAGTAGCTACGATAAATTTATGAGTGTTCATATTATTATAAAGTAGTAAAACCAAGGTGCCTAACTTATGACGAACTCGGAACTTCAAATTTAAAAAAAAAAAAAATCTATATTTTTAATCCCTAATCGATAAAAGTACGGCAATAAGACAAGCTACTATAGACTACGCAACCACTTGGTTACTGTCCCGCTCTGATCAGGCGTTTATTTTCGAAGTTTTCGTCTCTCATAGAGCTCCTCCCTTATCTGACTCCTCCAGTACCTTCGGGAGCAATGGTGGTGATGACACTTATATTCTTAATCCGTCACCACACGTTCCGTTAAATTTTTATTAAGACGATAGTAATGCAAAGTCATGCAAGTATTTCATCTAAAAATACAGCGTACATTTTAATGTTCATGCAGAGTTGTAAATTTATAAAGACGATGTCACATTACAGATAAGATTTAGAAAGCTACCTTGAGTTTACTTCGATTTGACTTTAACTTGTCCTGGAGGCCTGAAACACAGGGTTTTCCTAGTTCAGCGGAGCACTGCAGACCATAATCCCTCCTTAAGTGGACTGTGGAGGAGGCTTGTGCCCAACATTGGGACATTAATGGGCTGGAGATGAGTGATATTGGAGTGTGGAGTGATATTGTAAAAGTGGTAGTGGAGTGATATTAAGTTTTTTAAAAATCTGATAGCTTTTTGGACATTTCACACAACGTCCTCTGGTCCCAAAGTAAGCTATATTTCTATGCTTGTGTTGTGGGTACCAGAATACGGATATAATACATATACTACTTTTCTTTTGTAAATATATACTTATAATACATAGTAAACACCCAGACGCAAGACAAGCACCTACAAGCACAATTAGTTGTTTTGTACCTAAACATACCAAAACAACTAATTTAATATCTGCAAATCAAGACAAACAACGCAATTTTCAAAATGATTTGAAGCATAATACAGCTTTAAATTTTATTAGCATTATTACTACTTACAATGTTTTTCTGAATAACAATATTTAACTCCTGGTTATAAATTTAATACCGACAATTATATATTGCTTCATAATGATCATAATAAGAACGTGTTGCAGATATTAGTATGAATACGTGATATTACGATAGGATGGCATAAAAACATAGTCTTTTATTATTACTACAGTGGTCGTTTGTTTAGGCATAATATCAAAAATCGCAGATAAGAGTATTGTAATTATTTGATTAAGAAAAAAATATATTTTTATATTTAGGTGCATGAAAACTAGGTAAAGTAATTTATTAAATAATAGTGTATTCGCATATTTTTAAATTATTACGAATGAGCTTTTTTAAACTTAAATAAAAAAGGATGGGGAATTCATATTATAGCCATGAAAAGACTTTTCACTCGATCGGAATGTCGATATCATGATTGAGACGTTTCAAAGTCGTTTGTCAGCTATGCGCTAATTGATACTATTTGTTTCAGAGCGGTAGCAGTGTATCTCCATTCACTAAGACTGACTCCCAATAATGGAGTCATACACGGAAATTTGGCATGTCTATACTATAAACAAGGTTTTATTGACTTAGCTATTGACACGTATAGGCGAGCTATAGAACTTCAACCTAATTTTCCAGATGCTTACTGCAATCTCGCTAACGCATTGAAAGAAAAAGGCCTAGTTGTCGAGGCTGAAGAGTGCTATAATAAAGCTTTAAGTTTATGTCCGTGTCATGTTGATACACTCAACAATCTCGGTAATGTAAAAAGGGAACAAGGAAAATTTGATGAGGCTACTAAATTATATTTAAGAGCTTTAGAAGTATTTCCTAATTTTGCAGCCACTCACAGTAATTTGGCATCGCTGTTGCAATACGAAGGTTTGTAGTTACAGTAATATATAATTTAGAAGTGAAACTTGAAACGGGCGTGGTCCTTATCTTGCATTATTGTATCTACGCAGCTACTAAAATTGTGCAAATTGCGCGATTCAGTTTAGACTGAAACTGTAATATTGTATAGGAAATATTAGATTATATGATAGATTAGCAAACAGCAATGAAATTAAAATTAACATAAAAAAATGTAATTGAAACTTTTTGAAACTAGTGTAGTAACTGTATTATGTACCTACCGAATATGTTTCCATTAATGTCTTTAATAAAACTAGTTATTTAAATAAAAATTATGTTAAGTAATTTTAAAAGATCTAATTTCTTGATGGGAGTTTAAGGTCCTTAATCAAATTATCTATTTTGAATTAGAATCCCTCTATTCATTATTCATAATCCAGAGTTTAATTAAACGCAAACTTGATGAAACAGACTTTATCAAGATTTCAGTTCATTACCCGCTAAAGCTAATAAAATAGACATAACTGTAAATGTTTAGGATTTTACCGAATGGAATGCTTAGATTTTATATCCAGTGTCATAATTACAGGCAAACTACATGAGGCGTTGATGCATTACAGACAAGCTATTAATATTCAGCCAAGGTTTGCTGACGCATACAGCAATATGGGGAACACTTTAAGAGAATTGTCTGATATAACTGGTGCTCTTGTTTGTTTTAAGAAGGCAATAGATATAAATCCAACGTTTGCTGATGCTCATTGCAATTTAGCAAGTATTTATAAAGATATAGGAAACATTACAGAAGCTATTGAATGTTATAAAAATGCTTTACAATTTAAGTCTGATTTTCCAGACGCTTATTGTAATTTGGCACATTGTTTACAAATAGTATGCAATTGGAATGACTATAATGAACGAATGCATAACATAGTAGCTATAGTTGAAGACCAACTAAGCACGGATAAATTATCTTCCGTACATCCACATCATTCTATTTTATATCCATTAACGAATAAAGTAAGAAAAGAGATAGCTTCGCGACATGCCAATTTATATATGGAGAAAGTAAAAATGTTGAACAATATTACATTCTTACATAGGAAAGACTTGCAACATCGTTTGTGTATAGGGTATATAAGCAGTGATTTTGGTAACCATCCAACTTCACATTTGATGCAATCAATACCAGGCTTACATGACCGCTCAAAAGTGGAGGTATTTTGTTATGCTTTAAATGTTGATGACGGTACTACATTCCGGAGTAAAATAGTTAAGGAGTCGGAACATTTTGTTGATTTATCCTCTGTCTCCAGTTATGTTGAAGCTGCTAAGAAAATTAATAGTGATGGAATACATATTTTAGTTAATATGAATGGGTACACAAAAGGAGCTCGTAATGAAATTTTTGCATTACAACCGGCACCGATTCAAGTAATGTGGTTAGGGTATCCAGGAACAAGTGGCGCTCAGTATATGGATTACGTCATAACTGATGAGATATCTTCGCCTGTAGCGACGGAGCTTGATTTTAGTGAAAAATTTGCTTTTATGCCGTTTACATACTTTGTTGGTGACCACAAACAAATGTTTCCCCATCTGAAAAAAGTGTACAAATGTAAAGTTGATGGTCATAATTCTGGTGACCAAAGTATTATTATAATAAATGCAGCTGAAAGTGTAAATGTTGGCGATCTATTAAATGTTACTGAAACAGTTGAAATGATTGAATACGACAACTTAGAACCAATAAAAATAATTAAAAGAGAAATAAACATTCCAAGTTATGTGGCTGAAACTTCAATAGACGCTCAGAAGTTTCAGGTAATTATTATTTTATATTAGTTTTCTAGGTATTTTATTATGTTATTAGGGTTCAGGACTAATCAATTTTAAACCGATGTGGAATTAAAATGTCCAAAGACCTTACTTTTCCGATCAGTTTAAGTGGTCAATAGTGCTTTTAATTTCTACTTAGATATACACTGTTTTTAGAGGGACGATTGTAAACTTTTAGTATTATAAAATAATACTCATCTTTTACATGCCTTTTTAAATTATATTTAAGTTTACTTTTCTAATATACCTACATATTATAAATACTCTCGACAATGATGGATACATTGTATGTAGCTAAAGATGTTATACGTGTTCTAAAATGAATCAAAAATTTGACCAAACCGATTCAATTTTTATGATTTATCTCTTGTTTTACTGCAGGTGGTGATTGATGGCGTATCTGTGCAAAATGGTTTATCGATAAATTTTTGTAATAAAAAGATAGCAGCTGCTGAGGAAAATTTTGATCACATAATACTTACAACAAGAAGACAATATGGCATACCTGACGGTGCAATCGTGTATTGTAATTTTAATCAATTGTACAAAACAGATCCTAGTATTTTTGAAATATGGGTGAATATATTGAAAAAGGTACCAAATAGCATACTATGGCTGTTAAGTTTTCCCACTGCTGGCGAACAGAATATTCATAAATATGCCCAAAGTTTAGGTACTGACTTCATTTGTTTACTCGATTCAGACATGATGGATGGTTGTATAAAATTCTATAATTTTTACAGGGTTAGCATCTGGTCGTATTTTGTTCTCTAGCATCGCTTGTAAAGAAGAACATGTCAGACGCGGACAGATAGCAGATATTTGTCTAGACACACCTTTGTGTAATGGGCATACCACAGCCATGGACGTTTTATGGGCTGGAACTCCAGTAGTTACTCTTCCAGGCGAAACTCTAGCATCAAGGTATAAGTTACTTATAAAATAACGCTATAGTTATCAGTAGAAATCTCAATATTAATATTTTGACGACTTCCTTTATCACTATTTATCACATTATTAATTTACTTATTAAATTAAGGTTCTCAGAATTTATTTATGTTTAATTCCTATTTGTCTTCTAAATTATTTCTTTTACAAAATTCTTATATTCTTTTTTCTTTTATAATATTATAACTAATCAACATACTATCGTCCAGATCAAAATATTGTGATTGTTTATTTATAAATGTCCTATTTTTTCAATTATTTAAATAGTATTTGAGTTGAGATCACCACTGTGATTGGGTAACCTTGTGCTTTCTTCAAACACAAAATAGTTTAAACATGTGAATTGGCATTTTGACAAATAAATTAACTTGTGATTTACGTTTTATAGAGTAGCCGCGTCACAATTGAATGCTCTCGGATGCTCTGAACTAATAGCAAAAAGTAAAAGACAGTATGAAGATATCGCTGTCAAATTGGGAACAAATTTGCAATAGTAAGTACCTAAATAAACACCAGCACCATACGGATCGAAAAATAAACCTATTAAGAATTGTTCATGACATTGTTGGTAAATATATTAAATACATTAATGAAATTTCCACAGTCGAAGATATATAAGCGCCAAAGTGTCGAAAGCACGTTTAGAAACCACATTGTTTGATTGTGAACATTATACACGTGGACTGGAATTACTTTATGAAAAAATGTGGAGCCGCTATGAAAATGGAGAAGCACCAGATCATATTTACGCAATTGATAGGTGAATGTCCTGAATTTAAAGGTGAGTAAATAGACGTCTAGAATTCCCAAGGTTTATCTTTACTTATTATGAAATAAACTCGTTATTTTGGTATGTATGTTCTTTACTGTGAAAAGTTTAATAACTAACACCACAACCACAATAACCGCCTGTTCTATCACTTTTTATGAAATGTTGTGTGCTTGTGCTTATCCATTATAATAATATATATCTCTCATTCTCCCTAGCGTCCCAATTTTGGGCAAGCTCCTACCAGTCTTAATTTTATTACCTCAGAACAACAAATTTTATAGTCTAATACTACTGAGAAAACCTTAGCGATTCAATATTGAGATAAATTTGCGAAATAGATAACAATAAACGGGGATACTAACTTTTATATTATTCTGTTTGATTAGATTGTTGAATTTTTTTTTCTTTCAGATCCATACATCTTATGTATGTGTGACCAGTGTCCGTCCAGATGTTGTCCATTTGGCAAACGTTACGTAATTCTTTATCAATTGTTAAATCAATTTACTTTTAAACAAAGTATGTAATTTATTAAATATTACTTATAAAGCACATGTGCTATAAATTCAATTCATGTTGCGATCGTGTTGTTTTATTTCTTGCAATAAGAACCTACTTAGTTAGACAAACAATCGAATATCTGACTATATAGTTTCCAAGACACTTCAAAATCATTCAAAGTGATTTTTTGACTAAAACAATGCATCAATCCATTCATCGGCGTTCAATGCCATTCAATGGACGGAGATAATCCGTCCATTGCTGGACCTATGTCCAGATGTCTATAAATCTCCTGTAGGATGCCACAACTCGACTATAACATAATTATAGTTTTGCCAAATAGAAGAAATAAAAGGTGTGAGGTGCTGTTTAGATAACCACCTTTTTGTAATATACATTTATGGACATTACACACAACGTCCTCTGGTCCCGAGCTAAGCTTATATGCTTGTGTTATGGGTACCATAAAAAGGATATACTACATAAATTACTTTTCTCTTGTAAATACATACTTATAATATCTACTTAGTAAAAACCAAGACGCAGCACAAACATTTGTATGACAATTATAAATATCACACAAATGATTAGCCCGAGCGAGAATCGAACCCGCGACCTCGTAAACGGCAGTCCATTACATAAACCACTCGACCACGAGGCCCGTTGTCTTTTCACTTTTATACAATAACCCATACTACGATTTTTAAACCATTCAACTGAAATGTGTTTTTGTTAAGTTGTTTTATAGTGACTTCAAACCAACTTAGTTTATTTCAATTAAGTCTACATTGTTAAATATCAAACCTACTAGATAGACAGGATTAAGCAAAAAATGAAAAAGCAGTTTATTTTAGAAATGTCTTTATTTCCTTCATATTTTTACATATAATATATTTTATAAATACACAAGTAACAATAAAATATAGTTAGTAATTAAAATGCAAAAAATAATTTGTAAATTGCCATTATAATTGACTTAACGTAGATAACTGTCAAAATTAATTAAGTGTGACTTAAAAATGACCCTCTAGTATTATCATTTAGCACTTACCAGTAAGAAATCAGGAGTTGTCTGTCATTAAAAAGCTATTTAGGGATTACAGTACCAGATAGGTAAAAAGCTGCTTAAAGTGGAATTCATGATGTACAATAATTTAGGAAGAAAAGATTTAAGTAAAGTTTTGGTAGGAATAAAAATTGGCTGTGGTTAATCTTTTGTGAAACAAAAGACATATTGGAATGTTGTATACTTCTTGTTTGCGGTAAAATTAAACTATCAGATTTTTAAACAACATTAATGTGACACTAACAGCCATTTTGAATATTTTATCTATCCTTAAAGTCAGACTAATCTAAACTTTTGTCTTTGCTTGCATAGCAATAAGCTGCTGATGACAGCATTCTCTATTGCAAGTTTTACAGGAGGTAGAAATATTTAACCGCTAAACGTGGTTAGCAATATATCTGTAATCTTAGATTTATTATTGAAAATGGCGGTGAGTCAATCAAAATATAAACACACATAAATTTAGAGGGCCGATTAAGACACTAACAAGACTATTTTTCTACATACATTTGTATTCAAAGAGCCATGATATATTGTCATAATATCATGGTATTTTTGTTTAAAAATACATAAAAATATTTTAAATAAAAGCCAGATTATTTTTAAATAATATAAATATAATTAGCTTAACGTATTATATAAGTTCTTATACGTATTAAAATTTCATAATTTTCTTTTTATGGCACGTATTACGGCTTTTGTATATTTAACTCATTCGGATTTCTTATAACAATCAATGTTCTATGAATACAACGATAAAAATCCACAAAGCGTACATAAAATAAAAACTTAATTAATTAGATATTGTTACCAATTCTACGTGTACAACTAACCTTAACTGAAAATGAAAGCAATTTGTGGTGTATTTTGATTAATTAGCTATTTCGTTGTATCCTTATCCTTGCTAATTTATAAGTGCGAAATCCGAGATAATTTTGACGAGCTTAAGTGTTAATGTGTGGAACAAAACGATAGCGCGATTTAAAAAAACGTACAACGCCCTCTATTGAGCAGAAGAGTAAACTTCTGTTTGTTAAGGATTGATTTCTAAATTTCACGCGTACGAAGTCGCGGGCAACAGCTAGTACATCCATATTATTAAAATCATTAGTCTATAATAAACAGTTTTAGTGGCAAAGAAAGTTTAGGTGACATTGCCGAATTGTGTTGTTGATAATAATCAATTTTCATTTTTTAGTTTAGTTAAGTTGTTGAATAGTTAAGTTTAGTTTGCACGTAGAATTGGTACCATTTTTCAATATTAAAGATTTATTTATTTTCCTTCGTAAATCCTTCTTCATCTTTGTTTAGTATTAGATTTGTGCTATTTTATTTCTACTGTTTCATATCGATCACTTTCTAAAGTATTTATGTTATATTATTTTCCATCTTATTTTACATATCTAGCATCATTCTAAAATCTGTAGTATTTAAACAACAATGGGCACTGTTCATATTTTTATAAAACTGTTAATTCAAATACCATTTCGGGGAATAGAGTTTCTGATCATGATCCATTAGTTTTTTTCGGAAAATTTGCTATATTAACGATTATTTTTCCAAAAAAGCAAATGATCTTTATTTGCCCTTGAAATGAAGGACTTAAAATATTAAGGCGTTCTGAGGGATATGTCACAAAATAAATATCTGTGGTGGAGTTGAAATTGGTCTATTATATCAACTTGGCAACTTTGAAAAATGTATTGCAATCTGTCTTAAGTTTATCAGGAAAAGTCAAGACACAGATTGCGTACAACGATGACGTCACAACATTTAAAATAATATCTTTATATATTTTTTAAAAATTCTATATAGTGAATATTTCAATAATATTGAAATTAGTTGCTTAAACTAGTCTATATTTCCTAAAAAAAATATAAAAACAGCAGGTCAAAAATTATGAACAATGCCAATTGGTAATAATAATTCGCCTGTTGTGTGCGCAATGCTCTTTATTAGACTATGTCAACCTATTAGGTTATTAGAAGGTTATTATCTAGGCTGTTTTAAAGTCTGTGTATGTAATTGTCTAGATTTTAAACTCATAATAAAACTTTTACGTGAGTAATGTAATGTAAGAAATGTAAATCTTACGATGATAAAAATACCATTTAAGTAAAACCAAACCAAATAATTATAGGTTTTACCTATAAAATTTTGGATATCATCATAGGTATGACGATTTAGAAAATCTTCATATGTACTGAAATAAATTGATAGGAATATAATAAAATTCAAACGTTTTAAGGGAAAGAGATAATACTAAGCATACATAACATACTACATATAAAGATTGAAAGCGCTGTTGTCGGCGCATGAGAAGAAAAATTATAAATAACATTGTAGTTTTTCATCTCTCGACAATTATAAACAAAAATACCGAAGAATAATATAAGTATAACATATTTAATATTTTTTATACGATATATTATATTTTACTTTAATTGGTTTAAGTTGAAATTGATTTGATGTGCCTTTTATATTAAGAAAACAAATAATATGAACAAAATTGTTACTACGAGTGCACTTTGACTAGGGAGAACTTTATGTTGCTTGAATACAAGTTTGGCCTAAGGTTTTAAAATCTCCTTGAGTAAATTGTTTATTATAGTATAGGTAATTCAAATAACGGGTCTTCTAGCTTATTTTTAAATTAAATTTTAGTTCGATAACAAATAACAAAGCTTATAAAACGGCTTTGAGTGGGATAATAAAACAGCGATCTCCTTTGCGTGCTTTTGCGTAGAATATTTTTGCAAGAGGGAATTTAATTAAATGTAGTAAATACCTATTAATATCTTATTGTTTAAATATTTGCGATAGTTTAAAGTTTTTTTTTCTATTTAATTTCTACTAACAGGTGCTTGAAGAAACTTGAGAAGTTTTGTTATCAGTGTCATGGCTATGTTTACTAGGTTCCCATAAATAATTAGGATTAGGTAAATTCTTGTCTTATGATTCGACTTTCGCTGTACTAGTTATTTAAAATCTTATTACTGAGTGGTTTATTACGTACACAAACTGAAATAGTTTGTAAAATGCAATAGTAAAATATTAATATTTTTAGATGACTGCTAAAGAAGAATTAATTTTTTGGAGTGTGATACCAATAAATAAAGTTTTAAAAATAAAAATCACATTTTATCACTCTAAGAAATGTCAAAGTAAAATAATTTTATGTAAATGGTAAAACGCGTCCCTATTACTGAGCTGTCCATCTGTCTGTCTGTCTGTAAACTGGCTGCATCTCTCGAACGATGATAGCTAGTTGTAAAACCGCGTTTTTAATGTTGCGAACATAGTATGTATGTACTTAATAATTTCCATTGCTATTTTTGAATATTTTGCTATAATGAGTGCTACTGCTTTTAAGACTAAGTTTTAGGGTATTTATTCTTAGAGCTTTATTCATTATCTTCACAATCTTAATATCTAATCACTAAACATATATTTTAGAATTTCGTTTCGTGGAGACGAGGCCACCGCGCTCTAACATTTAGTTTTTTTTTCTATCAGTTATCTATTACTTACTTTTATCTTTATCTACTTATCGATATATTTCAGTATTATAACAATTTCTAAATATACTAACTATAAAATTAAATAGATGGACTACAAAGTGACATTTTATTTGAGTGCAATGTTACGTCATAGAAATAGTATGTACAGTGGACTTAATCTATTAGTGTACAATATTTAAGTCTAGCATAAGACATTCTTTAAGTGTGTGTATGTTGTTTAGAATACTATATTTTAGTTATTTTTTTCATAGAATCTTGTTATGAGTTTATGAGCAACGGAAAAAAACTTTATATCATTCTAGAATCAGCTATTTTGCAATAAAGTAAGTACAGCACTTACTAATTATTTTATTATTATAAAGTAGGTAGTATTATTTTAAAATATAGATAATAGTATTAAATATTTAGTTTCATTTAGTCACATTAGTGTGGTTTTTTATCTTATTTCTTTCTCTATTCCTTACTCTGCTCTTATGTATATCATAAACTACGTATAACTTTAAAACTTACCTTAAATTTTCCTCATAAATATTTTTAATTATTTCACAATATATTGAGCTTTACAGAACTCCAAATTTAAAAAAAAAAGTCTAAGAAGTCGTAGCTGAAGACAGGAACCCTGCTTGTCAGATATTTGAGGGTGAATAATAAAAATAATGCCATTGCCAATGTAGGAACATTTATTCGTTGCCATACATATTTCGAAAGTGAATTCGGAAATACGAATAGTTATCGAATAGAATTCCTACAATACAATAACGCATTTCTAATGCTCAATTATACTTTATAATTCAACTACTGGAGCTCTGAAAAATACAGCGAGCAGAAAAAGCTAATTCATCTAAGTCGAAATAATTTAGGAAAGCATTGCATGAACTATTTATGTGCGTCTAATTAAGAATAGCAATAAAATCTTCAAAAGAATGCCGTTTCCCTTTATTGTAATTTTGTTTAAATCTTATAAAATATGTTTTTTGAAATACAGACTTACTGCTTTAATACAAAGTAGCAAATGATTTTGTACAAAAAGTTCCTACATATGTACAACAGAAGTACTTACTAATATTTACAAAATAAAAATAAACTGCATGTCTGTGTAAACATTATTACATCTTTTCGCTACCTTTAGTTAACAAAGGTGATAATTTAAACGTTCCAATATTAAAAATTCCAATCGTTTTTTTTATTATGAATTGTTATTGGTTTTTTTTAATCTAAAAGTTATTTTTGTCAATATCTTGTGAATAAAATTCAAGTTTTACAACATTTCTAAGATCACATTTATTTATTTTTTATTAGAAGTTTTATTAATTCTGAACACAAACGCAGTAATAACATATTGACCTAATTGTTTCAAATTAAAAAAAGATAGTGTCTTTGATATTAGTAACTTCTCGCAATTCCTTTGTGTATACCATACTTGGAAGACGCATTCTACAGTCAAAGTACAAAGGAGATCTAATCTTACCCGAGGGTTCTAACCTACAGAATGGCATGCAACGGTTTTCAATGTATAACATACCTAATAGACACTATAGTTACTGTTATTCCTATAACAAATAGTTATAAATAAGCACAGATTGACCTCTTGCGAAATGACAGTGAATGGGAAAATATAACAAAACAAACAAATTTAGTATTAACTTCATAAATAACAAAATAATGTAAATATTTTCTCAGTTTGCATCTATTCTATAAATTGTTTAGTTATTATGTTGAATATCAAGTTCTATCGTAGTTTTGATCATCTTTGAATAAAAATTTGATTGTTTGATACACTATCATAACAGTCCTGTCATTTTACTTATTCAAAGTGCGTTGCTAAGATATCATTTGTCAGTATCCACCAAAATTATTTTATGCTCTATAAAAAAATGTTACCTACTAATGATTTTCGATGATAATAAACAAAGTCAGTCATGAGCACTATTTTTACAGCATTATGTAGCTATAACTATAATCTATCTAGTGTTTGTTTATGTTACAATCAGACGGACAAAATACTAGCCAGCTATATAAGAAATTCTCTTAATTGACACAGGATTAAATAAAATATACCTATGTAATAAAATTTTGCATTCATTAAAAACTGAAGAAGCAAGAACATAAAATCTTAATAAGTATAGGTACAAATTGGATTATGAAAATGGTTAAAAACGACTGCATATTAGCGAAAGGCGAATGCAGCTAAACTTACTTGTGACATGACTTAAAGTTATTAAGTGGTAAAGATGATGAAATAGATAGGTATAACTTATTTGCTATAATATTATATATATATAATCCACAAATATTTAATGTTTAAATATGGAGGAGGATTTAAAAGAAAGGAAGAAAAATTTATTGGACTATAAATAAATAATATAATAAATATAGATGCTGTAATAGGGAATATGTTAAATTATATTACAGAATAGGTTAAAATTGACTAAAAATTATAGCTAGGTAATGTTGCGCTCATTTTAAACGACTATAATATGATAGAGGTGTAAGTAGTATAATAATTCTAAGTAAAAAATTGTATTCTCTATTATGTAGAGTCAATTTATATTATTGGCTACTTTTATTTCATAAAAAGTATGATGGATATGACTGAGGATAAAACCTGGAACTATTTTTAATAAAATGTAATATTTTAATAACTTATTACATGTATAATTAAAAATCGTTTAGCAATTCTAATCATATTAAATAAACTTCACAAAAAGGAGATTATCGATTCGTCTGTATGTTTTTTTTACAAATAGTTTTTAGTAATTATGTGATACTTGAAATAGGTAAATGTATTGAAAGAGTATCTACAATGTGACAAATGTAGGTACATGCTGGACTTGTAAAATGTTTACTATGTTTTTGTACTGCATGCCGCTAATAGTACTGATTCGTTCTGAGTAAAAATATTATTATTATTGGTGTAAATTTACCTGTAATTGATGTGTAATACTTAAAATAAATGAATGCAGTTGATATCTGACATCGTTTTGTTATATTCTTTACAAAAATAATTATAAAATGTGAATTATGTCAAGAAACTCAACGTGCATTCGTTTTTGCAAAGCAAAGGTTATCTGATTAAAACATTCAATAATCTCTTATAAATTACAAAATAAAACTACGTTTTGAACTAAAATATGTTGGAATGCGTTGCAACTACATTAAAAACAAAATACCTATTGATATTATAACAACAATGTCAGCGAAAAGAATGAATAAATTACTAAATTTTATGATAATATAGATCTAGTTTATTCTAATTAAATAATTCAAGCAGAAAATTTGAGCATCAGATGTATATCATTATAGTTATTTCGTTACCCCTCATTTTACCAATGAAAGAATAATAATTTGTAACTTTATTATAAACATTTTATATTTACTTCGCGCATCTATAAGACTATCAATAGTTTATAAAAATATCAATAATGAAGTCTAATAAAATTCGAAAACATAAATTTAATTAAAATTAATACTGCATTAAAAGTGTAGAATAAATGTTAAAGTATTTTGTTGGGGCATCAAATTTTAGATAATTATGCAAAAACTAAGACACAATTACTCCAAAAAACTTGTAAATAAATATCTGTTACACTATCCGTCATCATGAGCAACGATTCGTAGATGATAACTTGGAGTAATGGTATTCAGTCACTTACCTATTAGTATTAGTGAATATTATTCTATACACCGAAAATAGGTTTCCTATTTAATATACAAAATGTTTTTGTGATACATGATCCCAATTTTTATCTAATTTGAAAATTTTTGATTAGTCGGTACCATTTTCTATTTGCAAAATAAATGGTGTTACTTGTAGCTAAGCCTAAATGTTACAAATTATTATTCTTCTAGTAATAGTGGTAAAATAAGTGGATTATGTACAGTGCCCTCTATTTATCTTCTTCCAGTAGAACCAGGTCATCAGCCACAACGTCAGACACGTGTAGGTAAATGATCCAGTACATAAGATTGAAACATACGAAGCACACTGGAAATACTATTCGCGAGTATTTATCGATGTCCGATGGTGTCATGCCCAGTAACTTGCTTATGTCCTGTAAATTAAAGAAAAATGTGTTAAGTATTTTTTTTTATTTTATGGCAACATACTTTTGGGCTTTCTACAGATTATTGCCAATGGCTTTTCATAGAAATATGCGTACGTATTGTAATGCATGTGCATATTATTTATTATGTACCTTATAACTATCTATGACCTGAGAATAGTGGATTCTGTGTTCATTGATTTTTAAGTAACTTTTTAACACTGTATCAGTGTTAAAAAGGTACTTAAAACTGTTCTGGTCAATTAATAAGCTATTATATTGAAATGTATGATTGCGATAGTTACCGAAATCGAAAACCAAGGGAAACTTCTCCTACTGGTTGTAAATGAAATCAGTCTTAGCTTAAAAATAATAATTATCGGGAAGTTACAAATAACAATTACCAACACTAGAATTTGTGGGCAACAGAGATTGACCTAAAGATGGAAGCTCAATAATAAAAATTAAAATCTCAATACAATACATATTAAGACTTTTAGGTGTCTAAAATGCATGTAAATTGTATGGGCAATTAAATTTTTAAGAAATATCTGTAAATGTACAAACCATTACACAAGCCAATCTTGAATACTCTGTAAAACGTTAATAATAATATAATTTACACAATAATATACTTTAAAAAACCAACATACCTACGGTAAATTTATGACACTTAATGATTACCTATATTTCCCCAATATTCTTGTTATACGTAGTTAAGATTCATAATTGTCAATCAAGTTAATTTAACTGCTAAATGTAGCAGCAATTTTTTTACTGAGATCATACATTTTTATTGTAATAATAACAAACATTGATAACGCCAGCAGAATAATGAAAAAAATTGAGGTATACACCTCTAAACGTATTCTACCGCTAGCATCGCTCAGCCTTAAAAATATTTATTTACAAAAATATTTACCTTTCCTGGATGTAAAACATGAGGCGGTGGGCCAGGATTTTCTTCTTCTGCACCACTGCGACCTCCATTTATAGTATTTTCCAGTGTGCCTCCTTTTGAATGAGCTTTGGGATCATGAACCTTGAAACGCACCTCCTGTAATTTAGTTTCGAAGTAAGTTTTAATTTTGATGTGGTTAAAATGCTCAGTAGATGCATAGTAATCTTACCGATGGTCTCCCCGGTGGACATCTACTTAGAGTGCTCATCTTAGACAAAGTATGAGAATCGCCTGCTGGAGGACATTCCACAGGGATTTTCTTCTCCGACGCAATTTTTTGAATGGCCACAAATCTTTGTTTTCTCATCTGTATCCTTTTAGCCATATATCCAACTGTCGCGTATTCTATAAAGAAAGAAAAATCAGACTTAATACTATTGTCAAACCGAGTGATCAATTTGGAATAACTTTCGCGATATTCTTCAATCGTTAGAACATTTTGCCTCAACATGCTAAAACATTCGCTTTGCCAATAATATTTTACAGTATTAAAAAAATATTACCTAATAAACTAGCGAAGACCATGACGAAACACGTTCCCAGATAAACATCAATAGACTTGACATACGATATTTTTGGCAGTGCAGCATTTGTAGAGGACATAAGCGTCGTCATCGTTAACACAGTTGTTACACCTAAAGCTACTCGGGCTGGAGTAGCATTCCGATTTAGCCAAAAAGAAACCCATGATATTATGACAATCAAACCAGATGGAATGTAAATTTGTATAAGATAATAGCCCATAGAACGAACAAACTGTATCTCACATGCCAATCTTGAATAGTTTCCTGTAAAAAGTTTAAAAGAATGATATATATTTTTGTACTATATGCGTCACACCATATGTTAGAGACTTAAATTTAATTTAATTGCTTCTCAATGAAGTAGAAATTAGCTTAGAAAGAAGAAAAGTTAATTAAGAAAAGTTTAAAGAAAGTATTATGTATTAAAATAGTTATAGATTTATTTCTATGTTCTATTTTCTTTAACAAATATGATAATATAACACAAAATCTATTTCACACCACTCATAGTGTTTTGTGCAATAATACAAAAGCAGGATGTGAAAAGAATCGTGGCTGTTTGTCCAGTGTTCCACGTAGTGGTGTTTGTTTAATTTTTTGTAAATTTACTACTCTTAGATTCCCTTGTGAACCCAAGTACCTGTGGTAAGGGAGATCTCCATAGCTCTTTGGCGATGTCCCAGCACCTTGAACTGCGGCAGTGACACCTCGCTGGAAACACCCACAGAGTTGGGCCCCTCGTTCCATTTGTATCGGATGTCTCGCATGGTGTAGCCGACTGTGCGCAGCGGACATTAGAAATGAAATAACCCGAGGCCCATTGCAATGGGTTTTACAACACGAATCGTCTTTCGGTTGGGGCAAGAGATGGGTTCGCGAGCTCAGTGTCGCGCGTTTCGTCGTGCGATTGTCGTATTGTGTTTAGCGTGTGTGCTTGTGTCGCGTTATCGATCGTCTGCACACGGGCTGAGGGAGACGGGGTCGGTGGCGGAGCGATGGATGGTTAGTGCAAGGAGAGCAGCTAATGCGTTTGATTACCTGTCGTCAATGTAACAACAGTAGCACTTTGTCGATGACCTAGCACTCGAAACTGCGGCAGCTGCACTTCGTTGCTCATACCGACGCTGGTCTGGCCATCTTTCCAGTGATACCGAATGTCTCTCATTGTGTACCCGACTCCGGAGACATGCCAAACATACAAAACGCTATCACTTACGCTGCGAAGCCTCGTATTTCCCTCACGTGGCTGCGGCTGTGCTGAGGATGGAACTCCCGAACAAAAATGTTGAAACCATTGAACATGGTCCTAGTCAGTTGGACTTATTAAAAAAAACCTACTAGAGTGATAAGATTAAGACAGAAATTATGGTTTGATAATTCTAAATGGTTTTAAATCTAGTAATATATAAACTTAATGAAGATAATTACAATGCAACATAAAGATATGAAGGATACTTCTTTGTGATTAAACGGATAAGCTTTGATCATTACGGCGATATAATGCGTGTACTATTTGCTTAAAGTGAGACAGCTAGTAAGTGCACGTGATGAGCTCAAGCAACGCTAGTGTGGGTATTTTAGGTATATGTGTGCCGGGGTCTATCGAGATGGGCTCAGTTTGAGGCACGGTCGTCGGTTGTTATGGAGACTCCACCGTACCCCGCCTCCATCGGCCCTGACAGCATATCGCAGCATCGATGTTCTAGTAACAGTTTGGTCGCTTATTGCTCGTAGATTACAAACGCTATTACGATTTGCCTTCTGCTGGTGCTGTATGTGAGAAGGACACATCTCAACTTATAAAAACTTGAGATAAATAACAGCTCGTGTCGATGTAGCTAGTTGTTGACCAGACAGGATATTTCTGAGTAGATTCTATGATGAAATAGAGTAACCACAACAGAATATCTGAAAGCCTATGGGTAATATGCACTGTGATAAGGAATTAGATTGCATTAGGTGACACATATACGGCACGAATAGTTTTCGTAACTATAACTTGTTATAATGTATTATATAAATAGTATTTCAATATGATTGTATTGATTTTAAATTTAAAATATACTTATAAAAATTAATAAATTATTTCGTAATAATATTAAATTAACAACAAATAGACAAACGTTTACAATGGACACACAAAGCGTGCGATTGTCCAATAAATATTTAGCAAAATAGAATAAACATCATAATCCCGTTACTAAAACTTGTTAATATATTTTGGTTTATAAAGCACAAGATAAATAATAATTACAGCATATTAACGTAGATATATTGAGAAGTTAAAAAAGATACTTACAACTTTCAATCTCTATGTGGCATAATTGACGATCCATTGGAAAATATTGAAGATTCATGGGACAAGACGCTGTAATTGTTAACCTGGAAATTAAGAAAGATGCATGTTATGCGTTGAATGCTGTTAGCAACTAACTATAAATTAAATACATCGTAGTCTTGTCAGCAAATTACCTGATACTCCTAGTTATTGAGCCGGAATAGTGTATACGTATGAATTCATTACTAGTTGTAGCTATATGAAAATAAGATTGTTTTTCGTTGACAAAAAATGTATCAGGCACCCATATATTCTTTATGAATTCAGAACCAACAGATAATGTCTCCACACCAGTTCTCTTTTTGTATGCCAACCGAGGATCTGTCCAAAATTGTCTGAAGTAAAAATCCAATGTGAAGTCCTGCGAAAACAAACACACATTCATTTATACTAAGTCTATGTTTGCAAAAGTATTACAGAAGCAATGTAAATATTACAGCAAAAGTCCGTGATCTGTAAAAGTGTGACATTTTAAAGAATAACCTTAAGCTTAAAAGTCGAAAACTGGTACAAATTATTGCAAATTATAATGACAACTTTGGCGTCTTTAATATTTTTACGGAATCAATTATTTTGTGTAATACTCACAGGTTTTTTTTTAATAAACTTATTTAACTATACACAAACATCTAACATCTGCATGCTATTTTGATAATTTCCATCCTAAAGGTGTAAGTCTGTTTACACTGCCAAATGTGTTGTCCAGATACTAAATAAAAACAATGATTGATTACAGAGTAAGTCGAAGCATTATTGCGACTTTAGACAGATATAATTCTTCAGAAATAAATAAATATTACAATGTTACTACGACATATAAATTGAGCGGTAAGCTTGAAACAATTATAGAAAGAAATAAAATGTGCAGAGAGTGTGATTGTGACATGAAGCCAGAACATAGTATGGTCTAAGAATGAATAGGAAAGTGAGTGCTCTAAGTGAGAGGGGAGGATAGGGTGAATAGGTAGCGGCACAGGCGGACACCCACGGCTCGATAGAGACAATTACTCTTAATTGAAGCTAACAAGCCGACACGTATCTATACAAGTTGCCACCAATAAAGTTTGGACCAGGTTTTTGGAACAAATTGATGTTTATTTACGATGTTCAGTCGAGAACGCGAGTTGTAAGTTATGAAGGTAATCCAACCTGGGCAATGGGTCACGTCTCTTTGTGACCTTCCCAATCTTGATTTGGTTTTCACTTCAGAATACTTTACTTAGATATTGATTACAATTCATTTAAAATTCAAAGTGACATTTAGAGACCGGTTGAGGTTTTTACAAGCTGACCTACACTTTCCTATCCGTTATAATTCCTATTACATCAGCGCAGAAAAGCATAATTTAAAAATAGGGTCAGATAGAATCCACGTTGCATGTCATTGGAGAAAGTAGAAAGTTATAATTATATTGGTAATATTTCAATAAATACACATAATACGTACATACACAACAAACTACACGATCACGATAATATGTTCACAGTCGTCGCAAGTCCATAGAGCCTAAACAAATGGTTAGTATGTTTTAACAAGTTACTCTTAAAATAGAACTTTCTTTGCCAATACACGTTATTTCTAATGCTAACTAGTAATGAGCTTTGCATACGTTGAGATTCCACGATAACCAATTTAAAAAAAGTAATGATGTTCTGTTAGCTTTTAAAAAGAAACGTAAATTACTTGCAAACGTAAATGCAATTAATAAATTAAAGATACAACTTATTACTAAATGCCTTAAATTTAAACTTAAAAAATTGGCCTATTTATAAGAGAATATAACAGTCGATGATGAATACGGTGGATTCATTACGTTTGTTCTCGGTTTGTATCGAAAACGTATTAACTAGTAAGATTGGTTGTACCATAAAAAAAATAACGCACAACCAATTTTTAGCATCAAGGAGTTATCTTATCTTTAAAATCAATTTAATTTTGATTGATGTAGTTTCACCGTGAATTACTATTACAAATAAAATAATAGACCAATAGAAAAAGGATCGTAAATAATAAAAAGCAACAATATAAAATATAATACTATGAGGTATCAGCTAACAGATGTCATCACTTTATATGGCAGCAACTTTGGAGTTACGAGTACTGCAGGACACAACTGGGTAATTTTAAGGTTTAACGGGTTGCCTTTCTTATTATGACCGCATTATTAAGAATAGCTTTTTTTCAATATAAATGAATTAACCAGGAAACATAATAAGAAAGCAATTGGGCGGACAAAGGGCGTTCTGCTCCACCAAACGCGGACATGCTCGCAGCCTCGTGTCTGGGGCTGCTCGGTCGCAGCGGCGCAGCGCGCGGCTCGAGCGACCGAGACAAGCGTGAGCTGACAGTGGCGAGTACCATGAGCACTTCGGAGACGGAGCTGATAGATAGCACATACATGGTGACGCCCACCTCCACTGGCGGACCTGCAATCAAGCCCAATCGTGAGTGGCGCGCGCGCCTCGCGTCGTGAAAACCAAACCAGAGTACGGTCAAGTGCCCCATTGCCATCTAAACGGTGCAAGTAGGACGCGTGAAGTGTTCTATACTTCTGTAGTGGTGGTGGGCAAACCAAAGTTGAGTATTCGCATCACAGTCGCGGTAGATATGAGTTTCGGCGCGAAATAACTGAGCGGCATATATCCTATACTAGTTAATCAATACAATCGAACCGTGGACACGGGTGCTACGATGAACGGTTTAATGCTGGTGATAATGCTAAGGGACAAAATCTTGCTATGTATGCGCTGTGTTTTATTATTGTTTTAAAAATAATGTACCATTTTCACTTCAGATAGAGAGCTGATGGAGAGCACGTACATGGTAACCCCCACTTCCACGGGTGGTCCTGAAAACGACACAATATACGACACATAACAAGAGTAAATATACCGTTTTTGGTACAGAATGTGTCTTTCAGTTACCGTAGTGAGCTCTCCAGTTGGCTGTTAATATTTGCAAGCCGATATATTATTATAAAACTGTCTAAAAGCGAGAAAATTCTATGGGAAACGTTAATTTGTATTCATACATTCCTCGTAAGTTACATAAGTAAAATACATTATAAAAGGCAATGCGACTGATGACCTCAGCATTTGTTAAAGGCAAAAGTTCTAACAGAAAGCAAAAAGATAAATTTGTTATTGAATTCATGATTGCTGTCAAAATAGTACATGATGTCAAGTAGATACTTAGCTAATTCTTGTAGCAAGTACATAAATCGTACGAGAAATCCTTGAATTGTCTTCAACAAAATACTACAAATCACTTGAAATTTGATTCATTATAGCAATACTATTTTGTTTGTTATAAGTTCTACATGTAAATAGAAATCAAAGTAGGGAACTTACTGCAACGATCATTTTGATACCAAATCAATAAAATAATAATATTTTATAAAATATCTCACCTCCATAGTTTGGCCTTACTCTTTTGTCGTAGCTTATACTAAATGAATCCAAAATGGCTGATATATTAACATCACCGAACATGCCTCCCCCACCAGCACCCCTGCAAACAAAACAATCATTTAACAAAACTAAATGATTCTTGGCCGTATCAAGGACTTTGATTGATGAATTGAATGATAATAAATAAACTAGTTATAATTATTTTTCGTTAGAGTGTACGTTACCGATCGATAACTGACAAAAAATTCCATCTCTAGAAAATGCAAACGTTAGATGTATACCGTAGCAATTTAATTAAGCTGGGGTAATTCGATTCTGGGGATTAAATTAAATTTCATCCTCTTAAGCCATAAAGCGTTCTGTCTTTTTGATGGTAGTTCTCTATTATATTCTTTGAACAATATTATGTAATCACCAAGAAGTGAATTTCAAACTAGGTCAGTTGCTATGAGATAAAGCTATTGATATTATAAAATTAGATTTATCGAGGACAGTTGTCATGTTATAAAGTTTTGAAATTACAAGGCAAATAATACAATCGATACAAGAAGTCTACTTGGAGAGCCCTTCGATTGATCGAGCGTCAAACAAGTCCGTATTAAGAATTAACGATTCCCGGACAAATGTCACTCGGTCACCTGCAAGTTTCAAACCGCCAATAATGCAAAATAAAT
This sequence comes from Orgyia antiqua, assembly GCA_916999025.1. NCBI lineage: Eukaryota > Metazoa > Arthropoda > Insecta > Lepidoptera > Erebidae > Orgyia > Orgyia antiqua. The sequence goes on along the minus strand of OU779863.1, from coordinate 12,834,965 downwards.
TATTCACTTGGGATTCCATCCCTTAAAATGAATAAATTAGTAAATAAGTTTACATTGAATTTAATCTATAATTAGTCTAGCTTAATTATATTCTTGCTCTTATCCCATTACTTGAGGTTAGGGCAACAATGACAATGGCATGTTGTTTTTCTTTTGGGCTCTTCTGTAGGAATTGTGTGACGTAGGTATGCCAAATATGAAATCAAATATTGGGTATCACAGATATTGAGAACGTTATGTAGGTTGGTATACCTAATACTATAACCCAATATTATAACCTAAATGCACTTCCAAAACAACAGAATCAAGGACAACACAGAAAAAATTTAAATCATGATATTTGCAAAGTATTTTTTTGTCAGTACCACATTCGCTGAATCGTGTTGTTATGAATATACAATGATGTTGCAAATTGTAAAAGAATTTGGAAATTTCATTACCATGTTGTACATTTTTAACAATACTCATCTGCAGGGACAGCATGACCCAATCCGCGGAAATTATTTATAAGTTAGTAGATTGTTCTGAACTTTGTACATGATTGAAGCAAGTTCTGGTTAGTTTGGTAAGGATTCATGAATTTATCGTTAATCTCAATCATCCAATAAGTAATACTATTTGTGCTATTAAGCAATTAAGAGTTAGATGTAATAAAATTTTGTTAATGAACCAGAGGCTATAAAATTTGAAACCCATAAAATAGTAGTGATATTAAGGCCTTTAGAAAAGAAGAGAACATAAAAAGTATAAGGAAATATAATTTAAATAGAGCATGGTATTATAATTAGGTACTACAAATAAAAAGATGTTACAACTAAAGAGTTTATAAAATTACTAACCAATGGTTTATATATTTTACTCTATTGTGACAACACTCGTACTTATTACTAGTTGATGCCAGCGACTACGAACGCGTGAAATTCAGAAAATTGCCCCTGTTTTGCAGCATTTTCACGTTTTTTTTTAACGCTTATTCCTATTGGTCGAACTGAGATGTTATATAGCCTTCTTCAATAAATGGACTATCATCAGCACGTTCAAACAGACAAACTCTTCAGCTTTATAATATCAGTAGAGATAAAGATACTATTGATGGTCAGAAAATAGAGAAAACCCAAAAGAAGACAGTTGAGCTATATTAGAAATTATATGAAACATAAAAGAGTAATATATACAAGAAAAAAAAAATGCTGATCCCAAATAGTATGGGATAAGAACAGGAAAAAGCAGTAATAGTTCATATTAAATAAAGTACATTAAAAGTAAGTACATAAATAAAGTACAGTAAATTAGAATAGTTACACTATTCTAATTTAATAACTTAATTAAAACATGTGTTACGCGAAAATATTCGCCACCACCTATCTAGTAATAAATATGCCTTTGTATGCGACGTCAGGTAATTAAAATTGTATGAGCACTTTCACAGAATACTGCTATTAACTCTGACCTAGTTTATGATACCTACATACATTTTTACAATTGTTTTCTATACTTATTCTAAAACTTTCCGGTAACCTCTAAAGGTTTGTAATTCTATTTGCATACTATAGAACTATTTACTTTGTGTTATGTTATCGGTATTCTCTAAGGGGTTAACATGGAGATGAATTTGTTATTTAAGTTATGTAAATACTAATGCATGAGAAGATAATAAGAAATATATTATTTAAGTTTACATAGTTAGTTATACAGTATACAAGTAGCAGAAAGAGAAATAAATAATACGAGTAGAAGAATTGCCACGTTACCATGCATGGCCACTATCTAGGCAACGAATAATTTTTTGTCAATTTTACTTAGTTTTGTAACAAGAAGGATAAATGAGATGAGACAATTTGTCAGACCTTGGTATATTATCCAATGCTTCCGAGATGCCAAGGTAGCTCTAGATCACGCTATGGACTCCATAGAAGATGCTAATTATTTAATGGGCCTGACATACAGGAGCATTCAAACTTCGATATAAACTATGTAATCTACACGCGGCTATCCATCCAGCGAACTTTTAATCATGAATAAATATAATTAAGTGACAATAAATAAAAGGTTTCCAAATAAATCACCATGAAAAAATATTAGTCAAAATAATCAAGAGAGTGTGTGGCCAAATACCATCATATTTGACACGTGCACGTAAATGAAATCTCCACACGTAATATAATAATATAATTATAATACCAATTCAATGTATGGCACTTGACGTTGACCTACAATCGTGAGGTTTAACACAACGCAAGGTTAAATAAAAGCCATAATTGAAATGAAAACTTACTCAGAATATGATTACAAACTTTATTTGAAATTAATTAAAAGGGTATTTAAACAAAGTAAATCTATCTCTAAAGGAAACTTATTATTCTTGGGAACATGGTTTGTAACTTTCATAGTTTAAGAAGTTTTGAAGGTACACAACTTGTATCCTTAATATCATGCCAAGGCTACGTTATATTAATTCAATAAATAGAAGGTAAGTTGTAAGTAATTACCAAAATGCACGTAATAAGATGCATTGGTACTAGTGGGCACTAATAGATCGTGATAATAGTACTTAAGGTTGTAAAATATTTATTAGGTACAGAATTTGTAAACCAAAACGCCACATTGTTTAACGGTTCGACGACCGCTGCGGATGAAAGATCTTGGAGTAGTGACCACGTACTAGACGACGTAGCACGAGGGGACCCCCTACAAGATGAAGCGAAAATATTATCAAGACTGCATTAAATGGCGCAGGATCGTTTTCTGAAGAAGATCTATGCTAAGCAGTGAATGGTAAAAGAGGGTTGGGTGAATCACAACACTTTCGAATAACCGACACCACTGTGCACTCGTCCTAAAGATGAGCTTCGGATATGCTCGCAACCAAGGTCGACATCATCGAACCCATAAAAGTTCAGTTAGCCGTTATTTATTATTTTAACATTCGAATGAGGTTAAAAATATGGTTGGTCAAAATTGCTATCTTTGTGAAGTGTAGATATTGAGGCAGGTAAATAAAGATGTGAGGGCGTTCTCACCCCTCGTTGAATGAAGATAATACGGGACTGTTCAAAGCGGCAGCGCGATCGATTTAAGCGACTTTGTTCACGGCAATACCGTACTTTTTACTTAGTTTATTTGCATTCATATTTTTGCTGAGATCATTTCGTTTAAGTACCATGTTCTCATCTCAGTCAATCATAGTTATGAAATCGACAGACGCTGTCATGTTACAGGCAATTTTATTGTATTATGTAAAAAGAGATTTTATATGTACGTAGATGCAAGTATTATTCTGTCTATTTTTATAGTCATCTTTATACAAAAAATGCTTATTCTTTATTCTTTATTGTACACAGTGATACATCATTACAAATAATTAATACAGAGTAGGCATGTACTCGTACATAGGCGAGCTTAATTCAAAACTGAATTTTCTGCCAGAGCTTCTTGCTTATGTACGCAAGCAAGAAGTTATAGTTCTTTGTTTATCATCAGCATTATCATATATATTTAACTAACGTGCGCACGTGTCTCTACGTTTGTTTACACCTAAGTTAACGGTGTTGCGATGGGTGATTTTTTTGTGATGATTGCTCTTGTTGTATTACTCTAACGCACTATTTCTCAAATCTAAATACATATAACTTTAACAAAATCTGTGATTTTGAAAACTGAATGTTGAAATTTAATATGTAAGTTCATTTGCCTCACATAACATACGAAGCTTTCAATCTCCTTTGAGAAATTTAACACACGCTTTAATCTTCCCGAAAGTATAAAATATTTTACGTTTATAAAATATAAGACGAGAATTTGGGCCAAGGGATCGTCGTAACATACACGCTCTGTAGCCAATTTATTTGCAATAAATATACTTGACAAAAAGCCGGATATAGCAAATCTGCATTACCTTATGTAAGCAGAAAAGTGAGTTTATGGGTCGAAAATATTTTGGGATCGCATTTACTGAATATTTGTGTGAATATTAACATTTTTTGAAAATTAGTACGCCTGTTTTTTATCTGAAGAATCCTTTCTAAGATATTAATTCTAACCCCGTTGTTAATATTTTCAAGATTAAGTTTTGTGCATACTACCAGTACTGGCCATTTACAGACTTTTTTTAAGCATGTCAGATACAACTCAGCCTTCAACTTCTGTTTTAATCGACTTTCTTAAATACAATATTGTTGATTTGTGTGTATTTATGTTATCATATTTCACTTAGTGATAAGCGACAAAGGAATCTTTGATGTCAAGCCTTATTAAGTGTGTAAGAACTGCAGGATTTTTTTTAACTTCTCTATATTTTAACTGTGAGGAAATATAGCCATCAATGAGTTATTTCAGTCCATAGCAGCTATGGTATGAGGGTTGACTTGGGGTTGACTTAAAATCTGTAAGTCCGGAATATCCACAAAGTACGGAATGAGACGTTAAGAATAAATAAAATAAATAAATCTTTATTATTAACATTAAGATTGAACATTAACATTAAATTCTTCTAATTTACAGTTAGAAACATGCGAAAATACAATAAATTAGTACGTTATATATATTATGACAATGATTTGTTCAATTTAAGTATGTTATGCTGTCATTGTTCACTATAAAAATATATTCATTAATCAGCTGCAGCTGAAATAGGAAGATCCTGTGCTTCAGCTTTAGCTTATATTTACATTATTTTCTTTTCTAGCATTGTAATTTATGTTTTTTATTCATTAAATAACTGTAAGTATGACATTTACTAATTTATTTCAATGAATGTTCCTCTCCTTGAATGCAGCGAAGTGTACGTGAATGTGTGTGAGAGGGTGATTGAATTGTGTGCGCGAGCATATTTTGTGTTGTTTGTTTGTGTGTGTTTTGTGTCTGCATGTGTGTATGTATGCGCACGCGTGTGATTCTGATTGTGTAGGTATACTTGATTATTATTTTTTATTATTGAAAGCTAAAACGTTAACTTATGATAGTAAGTTATTCAACTCTGTAAATATTGAGTGTTTAACATATGAAGAGACAGAGGAATTACTTACTATCATAAGTTAACGTTTTATCTTTCAATAATAAAAAATAATAATCAAGTATACCTACACAATCAGAATCACACGCGTGCGCAGAATGTGACGGCATGATGTAGAATTGATGATAGAGGAACTATTTCATGAAGTTTATCAGTACATTCTCCAAAATGTAATCTGTAGAATACTCTGAGACTAGATCAGCTCATGTTTTAACTTCTTTAAGTCTGGCAATCCTTGTTTTAAATAAATAATGAAATAAAATTGGCGAAATTGTTTAATACAAAAGCCTTAAACTATAAGAAGAAGGAAGAAAGAAGAAAAAAGTTTAAAAGCACTTACAGCCGTATTCACAAACGTTACATATGCATACTATGAGACCTCACGTCTCATAGTATGCATGGACGCACAGGGGTAACAAAATCATTTCACAAACAATACTTAAGTGGTGAAGCGCACTATGCGTTTGTTATACTGAACGCATAGCTAAGTTTTGTCTATGAATACAAAGGCTCGATGAACGGAACGCATTGAGAAGTGTTACCCTTTGCACAGTGCATGTGCATCAACACTTAAGTCCTTACTTAAGTAAATATTGTTTGTGAATACGGGTGTCAATTTGGTAAATGCCAGTAATAAAAAGATATAGGTTACTATATCTATTGTACATTGATTTAAACAACCCTACAGTTATTTATGGAACGAGCATTACTGGAATGGGCTTAGTACTTAAGTTTAGTAAAGCTGAAAGTTAAATACAGGTTTGCGTGTTACTCGTCGCGTGAACACCCAACGGTATATGCAAATGTTTATGCACATACAACTATTTATGAAAGCTAAAAAAATTTTACTCCGATACAAAAAAGTTTTATAATTATTATGAGTAAGTAGTGCACATTATTTTTATATTGCGTGCTATAAAATATACTCTTTAAAATAGTTATAATAATACCTACGAATATAACGCATTTGATTTCGCTTGGCAAGCTTAGTCTTTTTAAGTTTTTCATTATTCAAATTTGATGGTCGCAGTCCATTCCGTACGTATACCTTTAAAATTTTATATGTACGGATCATGGTCAGGCTTAGGGCACTATAACATATGCAGGAACGGGGAGGAAAAAAAGTAATGAAAAATCTCTTCAAAGTAGTAATAAATGCAGTTATTTAATTCCTAATGCTAAGCAATTAATCAGTAGGGCAGTACAGTATAAAATAAAACATAGTTTGCTAGATTAAACATAACATCTGCAAGGCCAAAGAATCTATTTAAAAAATGTTTAATAACATAAAAGTACAGACCGCACCCTTTTAAAGATATTGGTACATTATAAAATTAACCGCACGCGATTCCCTTAATGTCAATAAAAGCCGCAACAATCTGACCATGTTACGCAAACTCTCAAACACAAAGTACTTATTACAAATGGAGGAGATAATTTTAACATAACTTTTTGTTTAGCGTAACTTTTTTATGTAAGATTTTTGTAAACGTGATTATTGTTTGATACGCAATTTATGGTTTATGTTTTACTGCTTTTGCCGCGTTATGATAAATGATGAGAATACATTTTTGCCATGGCTGTGCACATCGTCACAAAAACAACTACACCTAAAAGCTCTCACTATTTACGGTAACTAATGTTTAGGGTTTCGTATGAAAAAGAAACTCTAGTAGGATCACTTCTGTGTCCGTTTATCTATCTGTCCGTCAGTCAAACATTGTTTTATTTCAGCAACAAAGAAAGGTATCAAGTTGAAACTTGTGATATATTTAGATATGTACGATCCTATAATGCAAACTTGTGGTGCAAACAATGCTAAAAAGTGGTCACGAAGAATACGCAAGAAGGTGCAAAAAATGCCATCAATCTTTTGATTTTACGCATTTGGAATATGTGATGAATACATGACCATTTTTGAGCATTTTCAATATGAGCTAATGAATCAAAATCGGTTACTTTTATTATCCCAGAAACTTTAAATTAGTCATGAACATAGCCCGATATAAGAAAACATCTAAACACTTGTAATTTATTATCGCATCACTCATGCAACAATAATTGCATACTTATGATTGTGATCAACTTACTGATGTATGCTAGCTGAAATGTAGGCATCACGGTGCTTTTCAACTCCAAAATTAGGTTGATAAATATAAAAGCACAAATAACTATTTATTATGCTTATCGATTTAGTAGGTACAGGACCTTAGTTTGTGTGTTTATCTCGCTTTTGATAATAATATGTTTATAATTTGGTGTTGTTGCAACTCTCTGATATTCCATGCTTTCAGCGGATTACTGCCAGGGTCATAGAATAGCTTTTTATTACCAAGAATTTAGTTATCAACAGTGGACAACTCGAGGGATGTTTTAACTTAAGAACTTAAATGGCCACTAAGTATAAATTGTTTAATTGACAGAAAGATAGATACGGTAGTGGGTAGTAGTGAAGATACCAACAAAAGGTTAACTAGATTTGATTATTTTGTTAAAATCGAAAGAACCAACTTTATGCCTTGGAGCTGAGCAGTGAGCACCGAAACTAATTTAAACATCATATCAGATCTAGTGATCATTTTACACTTCATTAGTCTTTAATCAGTCGTTCTTTGGAAGCGCAAAAACGAGCGGAGGCGTTGCAATCCGGTGTCAAATGCAATTAGGTGTCAATTGCAATCTCGGCTTATCCATTTCAATGGTGGGAATGATGTTATCGGTGTTATTTTAAGTTATTTTTTGTTTCAAAGTTAATTTATATTAAAAACTAGCTGTCCCGGCAAACGTTGTTTTGCCATACCAAAAAAAAAAATTAAAAGATTTGAAAAATAGATGTTGGCCGATTCTCAGACCTACTGAATATGTATGTAAAATTTGAGAAGAATCGGTCAAGCCGTTTCGGAGGAGTACGGTAACTAACACTGTGACACGTGAATTTTATATATAAGACTAGCTGTCCCGGCAAACGTTGTTTTGCCATACTAAAAAAAAAGGTTTGAAAAATAGATGTTGGCCGATTCTCAGACCTACTGAATTCGCATGTAAAATTTCATAAAAATCGGTAAAGCCGTTTCGGAGGAGTACGGTAACTAACACTGTGACACGTGAATTTTATATAAAAGACTAGCTGACCCGGCAAACGTTGTTTTGCCATACTAAAAAAAAACCAAAAAGGTTTGAAATATAGATGTTGGCCGATTCTCAGACCTACTGAATATGTATGTAAAATTTGAGAAGAATCGGTCAAGCCGTTTCGGAGGAGTACGGTAACTAACACTGTGACACGTGAATTTTATATATTAGACTAGCTGTCCCGGCAAACGTTGTTTTGCCATACTAAAAAAAACCAAAAACGTTTGAAAAATAGATGTTGGCCGATTCTCAGACCTACTGAAGATATATGTAAAATTTGAGAAGAATCGGTCAAGCCGTTTCGGAGGAGTACGGTAACTAACACTGTGACACGTGAATTTTATATATTAGATTAAATTATAATCCCATATATTATAATCTCCTATGTGTATACTCATATAATTTATCAGAGTAAAACATTTCGTAGGTAAAAATAAATAAGAACTAAGTTTTTGAAAATGTAGATTTTATTTTAATCTATACGAATACTATAAAGCTGAAGAGTTTGTTTGTTTGTTTGTTTATTTGTTTGTTTGTTTGTTTAAGTGCGCTAATCTCAGGAACCACGGGCCCGATTTGGAAATTTCTTTCAGTGTTGATTAGTACATTTATTGAGGAAGGCTATATAACATCACGCTACGACTAATAGGAGCGAGGCAGTAGTGAAGTGCAAAAACGGGGAAATTTTCTAAATTCCACGCGTACGAAGTCGCGGGCAACAGCAACAATATTATTATTTGTTATATTTAATATTTTATCATAACAATAACAGATTGATATAGTTTCATTACAAATATCTCAGGCTTCAGTGGACACTTTCCAATAAAATATTGTCTTCGAAAAAACCAAAGTAGGCAAAATATTTCAGAGAATATCTGCACCTCTAACACTTTAATTTTATTCCAATGTTGTCGAAATAGAAATTAACACACAAGAAAATGGGGAAAAGGCGTGATGTTATGATGGTGATGACGATGAAAAATATCCGTGCAATAAAAGCACGTCTAGAGGATTTGTGATTAAATAACGACTTTCCCGTAACCGATACGTATAGACCAAATCTGATAACTTGTATCGCTCTTTTGAATCGGTTCTGTTGTGGATCTTGCCAAACTACTGCATCATGCCAGAATTTTTAACGTCTATGTGTTTCAGTTTAAGCATTACTGCATATCTCTATTCATTTATAATTTCGAAGGTCTACAAGAAAATGTTAAATATCGTCTCTCTGATGCACTCGAAGATGTCATTGAAAGCACTTTAAAAGTATCTTAGGGCCAGCGTTGATACATATTTACCATACACATGGTGCACTTCATATTTTTGTATTAATATTGGTGTGATAAACGCCGATTTTCGTAATATTCTTGCATGTTTCTTACATATTTCATAAATAGAAAATGTGTCCTTATTCTTGCCTGCTCTCTCTAACACACGCTCTATCTACCTTTCTCCCTCTCTCTCACTTGACGTAGACGAAGTTCCGCGGGTCAGTTTGTTAAAATCTGTTTTTCCTTGCTTGTAATTTGCGAAAAAGAAACTTATACTTTGACGGGCCTCGTGGTGTAGTGGTTCTGGTAACGGACTGCCGATCAAGAGGTCGCGGGTTCGATTCCCGTTCGGGACAATCATTTGTGTGATTTTTCTAATTGTCATACAAATGTTTGTACTGCGTCTGGGTGTTTCTATGTATTATAAGTAGGTATTTACAAAAAAAAGTAGTATATGTATTCTATCCGTATTCTGATACCCATAACACAAGCATATAAGCTTAGCTTGGGACCAGAGGACGTTGTGTGAAATGTCCATGAATATTTATGAATGAATATTATACATTTATCAGCAGATTGTTGTATGACATTCATTATATTTAGTCCTATCCAAAGTCTGCCGAATCACTGCCAAATTTTCATGCTGCAAAGGTTATTCACCTGAACTTGACGATTATGCAGATAAAATTTTTACTCATAAAAAGACACTTTGAAGCATACTTAAGCTTCATAAAATAAATCTATAAGTAAATAAATAAATTACTATTTTAAAATAAAGTTCGCAACACTTCAATAATGTATGATGTCAAAAATGTATGAAAATTTTAACAGTTGACTTATTTAGTTTACTGTAAAATCATTAATGTTTTGCTCCATTTTTAACTTTGTCGTTAGTATTTTTAAAATACCTACAAACATTCTAATTTTAACATGAGCTTTTAATAACCACAACGATTTACAGTTTAGTTTATTATGGAAACTTTTAAAATATGGATTTTAAAGCTGAAAATAGAACTTTCACTCACGCGACATGGTTAGCTTGCGGTAGAAAGGCGGCCGCCAACGCCAGCAGCAGAGGCGCGCTGTGGGTGCGGGCGGTAGTCATGTTGCGTGTGGTAGTCTCATGAGATCGTAGCACATTTGTACCGTCCTCGATTCCTCGCCGATTGCCGCCGCTGTCACGCGGCGGACTGCCTGAAGTTGTGTCCTATGGTAAGCTGCCGGTGCGGTGCGTCTTACTCGTAGTAGTGTTCCTGGCGCCGTCACCGCGCCGTTATCGATCGCAGCAGGCGTGACCCGGGCCGGCACCGCCTGTCGCTCCAGCTATCGACCGCCGCGCCGTCGCAGACTCGCAGCCCATGCGACGCGTCTCGCCTCCTAATTACAACACAGCCGGACTCCTTTGCATCAAAGCTTCAAATCTGCGCGCGACACCGCGTAAAATATATTTCACATGATTTTACAGACTTATAAACTTTGAACTCTCATTTAGTATAGGTACAACTTTGAAGTATTTATGCAAATCGCTCCAAGATTTATTTTGAAGAATTTAAACCCTAATCCTGGCATGTTATACTTTATTTCGCTTATGGTTTTAGCTTCCTTTAATACTTACTTTATTATTTGTATAATACTAATGATATATTTTGTACTAGTAACTTTTCAGAATATTACGAAAATTATCAATTTACTTTTGGAAAAATATACATTTCTGTTTCACGCATTAGTGCCTATTGGTGTGCGCCAATATGATTGATTTTTGAAATTTTTAATATTGCTTTAGAATAGTAAAAAAAAACAACAACTTGGTTACATTTTATCATTACAAAAAAAAATTTTATTGCACTTATGAACCACTATAAAGCATACAATTCGTAAACTGGATACATGATCATGACAATTAATTTGAATATAATAGATATATGCGGATATTTCTCAATTTGACGACATAAATAAATTTAGGATATAGCAATATCGTTATACATATCATGATTATTATGTTGAAAAAATATCAATTATTTATTCTTTTTATAAAAACACTGTTGCTAGTTGGACAGCTGTTGCCCGCGACTCCGTACGCATAGAATTTAGAAAATTTCCCCGTTTTTGCAACATTTTTCACTGCTGCTTCGCTCCTATTGATCGCGGCGTGATGTTATATAGCCTAAAGCCTTCCCCTATAAATGGACTAACCAACGAAAACATATTTTTTCTAATCGGAGCAGTAGTTCCGGAGATTAATGCGTTTAAACAAACAAACAAACTTTTCCGCTTTATAGTATTAGTATTTAGTATAGATAGGATGTCTAATGCAGGGATTAATGGCTGCCGTGAATAATTTAAACGATACTGGCTAGTTGGTTGTCGGAATTTAAAAACGATTAAAAACAAGAACCAAAAATGCAATGAAAAAAAAATTTAATCATTAAAAAGAAAAATTAAAATAACTTTTTTGATTGCAAAACCAAAGTAAAAGTTACTTTGTTTGCTATTCTGATTTAGTACAACAAAAATAGAGTTTTATTTTCCTATTTGTAGATGCTAGATGCAATTTTGATTTTTAAATTTGGATTGAATACTATATGATACTGATTAATGAAAATAATTTATAAGACATTCTTGAGGTGGGAAAAAAATTAAATATGTCATTGACAAAAACAGTAACTATTAATTAGTACATTCTTAAGCAGGTATAAAAGAAAGTAGGCAAATAATTCTATATTGTGAAATCATAGTACGATCATATTATCTATAATTATAATAAATCTGTAGAGAGGTCAATTCTGTACATGAAATATATTTTCAAAATAACTATCAGGGGGTGATTAGTGATCGATACTGATGCCAAAAATGCAATCAGTGAAATTTTTGTCTGTCTGTCTGTCTGTCCGTCTGTATGTTCCTTATAGAAAAAAAAAACTACTCGACGGATTTTAACGAAACTTGGTACAATTATTCTTCATACTCCTGGGCAGGTTATAGTATACTTTTCACCACGCTACAATCAATAGGAGCAGAGTAGTGAAGGGAAATGTTGGGAAAACGGGAGAAGTTACTCCATTTTTTAAGCTTCCGTCGCGTGTGCAGCGTTAATGGTTAAAGTTACATAGAAATAATGTATGACGGAAATATTTTACATAAAATTGTCTAAAAAATATACCGCAACAGCACATATCTATATTTTATGGTTGACTCACAATAAATAAATAAATAAATAAATAAATATTCATGAACATTTCACACAACGTCCTCTGGTCCCAAGCTAAGCTTATTATGCTTGTGTTATGGGTACCATAACACGTGTAACTCCTGATAGCTTAGCAGTTCGTTCATTCTGATTATATTTGTTTACTCTTACGTTTATATTTAATACTCTCACTCAAGCAGTAGTTAAAAATGTTGCAAAAACGGGAAAAATTTCCTAAATTTTACGCGGACGGAGTCGAGGGCAACAGCTAGTTATTACTAAAATTACCTCTTTGGCTTCAGGGCATTTGCTAAAGTTTATGTTATTTTACAAATAACAACTTTTTACAAATTGAAAGTTATATTTTTATAGAATCTTCTCTAAAGTGCACCTTAAATTAAAATCAAAAGTTAATCCGCAGTAAAAAAATATCTAATTTTAATTTCATAGTTTGAACCCAAAAGCTATTTGTAGTTGGGTAGAAAAATATTATATTTTCTATATAAATTCATTAAAATGCTAAGTCCACGCATTTCAATATTCAAGTAAGAAAAAGGTTAAAAGATGTAAATTTCTCTTCAACTTGGCTGCATTTTAATAGAATTGCTGCAGTTATTTCAAAGTCTTACTTTATTCATAGGCGGAGGGCACCTGGGTTTGCATATAGATGAAGTTGGCTACCGGCATCAACAGTTCTGACGCGTAACCTTCTAATGTTTAAACATTTAACTCTAATATTCTTACTTATATAGTTAATTTAATTTTCGTACTTTATGGTCTAGTAGATATTTTAATTGCCTCTCGTACATGAATATTCATGGACATTTCACAGAACGTCCTCTGGTCCCAAAGTAAGCTATATTTCTATGCTTGTATTATGGGTACCAGAATACGGATAGACTACATATACTACTTTTCTTTTGTAAATACATACTTATAATACATAGAAACACCCAGACGCAGTACAAACATTTGTATGACAATTATAAAAATCACACAAATGATTGTACCGAGCGGGAATCGAACCCGCGAACTTTTGATCGGCAGTCCGTTACATAAACCACTCAACCACGAGGCTCGTCCATGGCAATGCTAATGCGTTGAGCAAAATAAAGGCTAGCGGTCACCTGAGGCTTCGACGAGTGGTTTCAATTATTCGGTCAGTGTCTACGTCTTGTATCTATTTAATTTTCTGGTTTCTTGGTAAGTAAGCGACTGCTGTTCTTGAGGCCGTGAAATTAGCATTAAAAGATTTCTATTATTAAGTAAGTTGGTACGCATAAATAAAGTTATCTAATAATTCTAGATATCCCAAGATAAATATTTAAATAGTTTATGAAATATCTAGTTAATAACAAGAAGGTTGTTACAAGCACGTTTGTCTGATACTACAGACTTTGTGAACGTCACGTCCTATACACAGTTTATTCTCTTCGTGATCTGGATCTAAGGAAGTAAATAATAATTATCTAGAACATTCCATGATTCTCTTCTGAACAATTGTACATTTATTTTTTCCGAATTATAGCTATCATTATGCTTGTACGTGTGTATATATTATTTCCGTACTTTTGATGATCTGAAAACTGTTGATTTGATTTCTGTAGTAAACCCTCCGTGCCACATGTAATATGCAGGAGTCCAAGTCTGCTATTAAAATTTTGTCACAATAATCAGCCACTGCTCATTTTTTGCACTCATTTTTTGCCTCAAATGACGCCATTATGGCGCCATAATGGCGTCATTTGAGGAAAAAAATTAAGAGTAGAGTAACAAAATTGATAAAATTCGCCAGTGACTGATCATTGTGACAACATTGTAATAGCAGACTTGGCCCCCCTGTTCTATCATCAATCAAAATTTCTCCGTCCACTGATGAAATGCCTGTGTTAGGATATCATCATATACAACGTGTTTGAGAAAGGTGTAGTCATATTTGACCATCGTAACACATGGCCGGTGACTAGGCACTAGGCATGGATGAAATTACAAATACTAGTTATATTATGATTTTTATGTGTTCATAAAAAATTTATTAATCGATCTTCTTTAAATACAACACTACTATGAGGTAATCGTTTATCGTAAGGTTCAATCGCATTTAATAATCCGTAAACATCTCATAATTGATGCGTTTCTGGTAGTTATTTAATAGTAGGCAATAAACAAAAAAAAACTTACCAACTGTGTTTTTCTATGTGTAACTGTAATATTTATAATATTTAAGGCCTATCTAATGCAACTTTAAATTATGACTACACCTTTCTGCAAAACGTTGTATATTATAATATATACTAGCTGTTGCCCTCGACTCCGTCCGCGTAGAATTTAGGAAATTTTCCTATTTTTTTTGCAACATTTTTAACTACTGCTTGAGTGAGAGTATTATAAACGTAAGAGTAAACAAATATAATCAGAATGAACGAACTGCTAAGCTATCAGGAGTTACACGTGTTATTGTGAGTCAACCATAAAATATAGATGTGTGCTGTTTCGGGATATTTTTTAGACAATTTTATGTAGAATATTTCCGTCATACATGATTTCTATGTAACTTTAACCACTAAGGCTGCACACGCGACGGAAGCTTAAAAAATGGAGCACGTTTTCCCGTTTTCCCAACATTTCCCTTCACTACTCTGCTCCTATTGATTGTAGCGTGATGAAAAGTATACTATAACCTGCCCAGGAGTATGAAGAATAATTGTACCAAGTTTCGTTAAAATCCGTCGAGTAGTTTTTGTTTCTATAAAGAACATACAGACGGACAGACAGACAGACAGACAAAAATTTTACTGATTGCATTTTTGGCATCAGTATCGATCACTAATCACCCCCTGATAGTTATTTTGAAAATATATTTCATGTACAGAATTGACCTCTCTACAGATTTATTATAAGTATAGATGATACTAGCTGTTGCCCGCATCTTCGTACGCGTGGAATTAAGAAAATAAAAATCCTTACCAATTTATAGAAAAAAACCATCCGCTTGAACAATTCTATCTACTAAAAACCGCATCAAATCCGTTGTCCTCTTGAACAACTTTATCTATAAAAAAACACATCGTAATTTCGAAGATTTAGGTATGCTTACATAGAGACATACATACAAAAATAACAACTTGGTTTTATAACAACTAAAGATAAAGAAACACACTCCGTGTGGTGACGGATTAAGAATACAAGTGTCACCACCCCATCTCCTCCCAAGGTCAGTTACGTTGGCTAAGCGATATTAATAAGCGATTACACAGATAACATCTTCTGTGAGAGACGGCAA
Organism: Orgyia antiqua; assembly: GCA_916999025.1. Lineage (NCBI taxonomy): Eukaryota > Metazoa > Arthropoda > Insecta > Lepidoptera > Erebidae > Orgyia > Orgyia antiqua. The sequence goes on along the minus strand of OU779863.1, from coordinate 12,819,081 downwards.
ACTCGAAAATAAACCCTGTGCCAACACGCCTGGTCAGCGCGGCACAGTAGACCATAATCCCCCCAAAGTGGGGGAGGCCCGTGGCCAACAGTGGGACGTACATGGGCTGGAGAAGAAGAAGGAGAAGAAAGAAACACAGGTGAGGATTTAAGTACGCTCAAGGTAATCACTGTGTTTGTTTGGGTGTAAACAAATCGTTAGTTTCTTCAACGTTCATTCATCAAATGCTAATTCGTGTTTCTAATAAAACAGTTCATAGTATACTTTACTACGAACAGAATGTAATTAGGTTGATTATGTTGAGGTATATTCAGAACAATCTTGTTAAACAAAGAGTTGACGTAATCGAGAGCTTTGAACAGTCAACATGGGGAAGTCCTTAGAGTATTAAATCAATGGGAGCCGCTACAAAATGATGTTTCATATCTATACTTTAATATTAAAAAGCTGAAGAGTTTGCTTGTTTGTTGAAACGCGCTAATCACGGGAACTACTGGTCCAATTTGAAAAAATATTTCATTGTTGGATAGTACATTTACTGAGAGAGGCTATAAGGCTTTATAACATCACGCTGTGATCAATAGGAGCTAAGCATTAGCATTAGTGAAAAATGAAAAACGGGGAAAATTTTCTGAATTCCATGCGTTCGGAGTCACGGGTAACAGCTAGTGACAAATATACTGCCACGTCTTGGGTTGCTGAGGTAACGCACACAAATATATTGTATAACGTAATTTGCCCAAAATCACCTCACACACCCTAAAACACGACAGTGTTCGTACATAATGAGTATGGTTATTGTTCGCGTAGCTTTTTCAGCCGGGGATGCCATATACTGCCAACTCCTGTTAAATTAATGCTCTCAGGGAAAATCACGTAACTTTTATTATAACTTGAAACTACTAATAGCATTTAGCATAACGTATTTTAATGAGTTTCTTGACTAGTCGCGTGAGCTGCTTCAGTTATAAGACTTAAGTAACCTTATCACTTAAGTAACTTAGCCTACATAGGTAATTGGTAATAGTTTCATAACATTAAAACTGCTCTACATAATAACAATCATAAAAATATCGATTTGACACTAGAGTTTTCGAAAGTAATTTATTAATTTTGAAATTGACTTGCTATCCTTTTACTTAATAAATTAAATTATAGTGGAACAAGTGATTACCGCAAGGGGGACTTGAACCTTGGAATACTGTTCCGTCACTCTACCGACTGAGCTATGCTATGCTATCCACTACAATGTCACCCGTCGCATTTTCGCATCGAGACTGTTTAGCACATTCTCAAAATTAGATTACATCAAAATGCGATGTAGACTCATTCGAGTGACATTGTAGTGGATAAATTGGTTACTGTTGGCACGGCCGCAACAGCTCAGTAGTTTTCGACTTTGATATTTCTCTGTAACTCGCTGTGTAGTTAGATCATCTTCAACATAATAAAAGTGGCGTTATAATTAGTCCTTTTTAGGATTAGATCTTTTTTTTTCCCTTCAAAGTCCTGTTAGAGCCATGAATAAATGAGATAGAATGAGAGTGGAATTGATAATATAGTTTTGTGTATGAAAGTAAATAGATAGATGTAAGGCCAAGAAACGATGGATGAATTGTGTTAAATAGGATATGAGGGACATGGATGTGAATTCACAGATGATATTAATTTGACATAAAAGTCTGAAAAGAAAGGATGTATGTGGGGTCGGCGCACTTTAAATAACTGGGAAAAAGGACAGGGAGTAATGATATGAGTGCTGTTAAAGCTAGTTCAGAGATAATTCAAGCACATAAGTTCATCTTATTTTTGAAACGTATAACTCATAAATAGACCAAAATACCAGGTGTAGAGGACGACCGTGTCCAATAACCCCATTATTTTAACATTAAACCCCTTTTAATGGGCTACTAAGAAATCTTAGAAGGGTTTTAACATAGTTTCAACTACAATTATAACAAAACTGGTTATTATATATGGTAACGTAATATTCACTAATTAAAACACAGTATTACGTGACTTACTAGTTATAAACAAAAGAATAAGGTCAATAAATAAGAGAACAATTACTATGTTAAGTAAAGAATTAAGGTCGTGAAAGACAAGTTGAATGCCAGAAAAAGCCAGAGTAAGATTAACGCTATGGTAATGACAATCGACAAAATTGATCCGCATAATTTATTCTGATCGAATATATAATGCAGGCGTCTTGCAAAAGATATGTGTGATTGGAATTGCTATTATGAACATCAGGGATTTAATCTCCAAACGTTATTATACATCTAAACTAATATCATAAAGCTGAAGAGTTTGTTTGTTTGTTTGAACGCGCATTGTTAATCTCTGGAACTACTGGTGTGATTTGAAAATTCATTCAGTGTATGATAGTACATTTATTGAGAAAAGTTATATAAAATGATGCTGCAACTAAAAAGATAGATAGATAGATTACTCTTTGTTGTACACAATTTTACATTACAGTAACTTAGTCTATGTTAACAATAATATAGTACAATAGGTGGTTTTATCACATGCTGCGATCTCTTCCAGACAACCTTTGGATGGACTACGTTTGGTCAAAGAGAGGGCTTTATGTGGTGTACTCTAATCTACAAAGATTAGCTTCACATACTAATACTTACATAATCTTAATATATCTTATATCTTCTTATATATAAAATTCACGTGTCACAGTGTTAGTTACCGTACTCCTCCGAAACGGCTTCATCGATTTTTATGAAATTTTACATGCATATTCAGTAGGTCTGAGAATCGGCCAACATCTATTTTTCAAACCTTTTTTTTTTTAGTATGGCAAAAAACGTTTGCCGGGACAGCTAGTATTATATAAAAGAGTGCAGCGTTAGTCAAAAATGTTGCAAAAACGGGGAAAGTTTTCTAAATTCCATGAGTGCGAAGGCGTGGGCAACAGCTCGTTTAGATTCTGCATGAAGTTCATCTGCTGACAGCCTCACACCAGACACCCTGAAAAGACTAATCATTTAAGATAAAGCTTAGGCGTTGCATCAGCTTCATCATCGGATCAGCTCCATATTATCTTAACATTACATTACACAACTAAGCTAAACTTAACTATAAAATTAAAACAACAATAGTGTATTTTAGTTAATTGGCTATTTTACATTGTACATTTATATTAATTAAAATCGTTAGTCTATAATACACAGTTTTTATAATAAGAAAGTTTACTTAGCATTGCTAAATTATGTTATTGAGACCATCAATTTTAATTTTTAGTTAAGTTTAGTTCAATTGTGCATGTAGAATTGGTACCATTGTCTTTCAATGTACCTATAGTGTAGTCAGCAATGAGGTTCTTGAGCTATAGATAAAATATGTCTTTTAAGGGTTACATACCAAGACATAAAACACCACATAGTTACTGAGACTTCGTTGGGAGTCCGTCCGTTATCATACGTCTGTTTGTATGTATTGTCCCTAAGTGATATTATATCTACAAAGCTACGCTACGGATTTAGATCTGGTTTTTTAATACATAGAGTGGTTCAAGAGGATGCCTTTATTTGTATTTTAAATTCCACGCTAACGAAGTTGTACCCACAACTTTATGATATATAAATAAATGCACCCAAAGAAGGAAGGAAAAAACGTGCTGCACCGACCTCAAGTAGCTTGGGATAAGGACAGGAAGAAAAAGAAACAGGTATCATGTTATAATAATAATGCCACGGAACCCTTCGTGTGAGATGCCAACTCATATTTGATTAGTTTTTTTATAAAAATTTATTACATTTACTGTATGGACTAACATGTGACTAATAGAAATTTATCTCTTGTCATTACATTGAGCATTATATTTACATGGATAGCTCATGGTGTCATGGCGACTTGTAAATACCTAATAAATAATAATTATTCTATCATTTATATGTAGTATGTACATCGACGTTAAATCAATAGAAGTCAAGAGATTATTTAAATAAATAGCAGATACTTTAGATGTTTCGATAAACTATATTTGTAGTGAACATTTTTATTCGCATGCGTGACTCTTGGTATCATAGAGACTTGTAATAAATAAAAAATAATTATCGTATACGTTGTCTCTATATAGACATTAAATCCCTTTGCTGTCAAGAGATTATTGAAATAAATAAGAGTATGTCTATGTTTTTAACGTTGCTTTCATTTTTTTTAGCTCTGTATGTAGGTACGTAGTACGTATCTATCAATATATTAATCTATGTAACGGAATCTTTGAAAGAGATTTTCAGTCATTTGGAGTTGTCAGATTTATCGGAAATTTTCAACACATATTATGGAGAATTTTCTCTCTCTATCTCCAGCCCATTAAGGTTTATTTTTAGGGTTCCGTACCCAAAGGGTTAAAACGGGACCCTATTACTGAGACTTCGCTGTCCATCCGTCCGTCCGTCCGTCCGTCCGTCTGTCACCAGGCTGTATCTGAAGAACGGTGATAGCTAGAGAGTTGAAATTTTCACAGATGATGTATTTCTATTGCCGCTATAACAACAAATACTAAAAATAAAATAAAATAAATATTTAAGGGGGGCTCCCATACAACAAACATGATTTTTTTACCGTTTCTTGCTCGATACTAATAACGTTGCCTTATGTTGCATAGATTTTGGTACGGAACCCTTCGTGCGCGAGTCTGACTCGCACTTGACCAATTTTTAAGATTTCTTTCTCTCAAAGACCTAGTAGGTATATATCGTTTTACAAGATGCTTGAATTTAACAGCACTCCGGAAACGGGTGTTGATATTTGTATTCCTAATCAGTCACCACATGGACATAAATTAAACATCACAAATTGTTCTAATGTTTTCATTACGTTGTACATCATTGTATGTCATAAAATCAACGTGTTTCATAAAACGGAAAATTTTACCTAACAACACGTTTATGACAACTATAAAATTGTGAGCCACTATGAATGTACAGTCGCGATCACAAAACAACTTGCACGATTTGCGTTAAACAAGCACTTTACGTTTTAAGCTTACATTACATATTTCTGAATACAATTATGGTACATTTATATAAGTCACAATTACAAATTTATAAAAAAAAAGCATTGGAAGACTAAAACGATGTGCTGAAATCATTCCTAACTAAGCTTTCCATAAAGAATCATTTCACCGTCCTTCTATTTGTCTGTCTGTCTGTCTGTCAACCTTTTTTTTACTCAGAAACGGGTGAAAGTTTTAACTTAAAGGTCATACCATAATATTATTATGTAGATTTGTGCAGTCCTTTGCTGCAAAAAAAAAAAAACATAAGTCAATTAAGAGTCGGGAACCAAATTGCGACTACGGGCATCAAAACCTCCCATTAGCTAGGTAGTAGGTATTAGGAGTAGGTAAATTTCCATTACCCTAGAGAGACTTAAAATTTGGCAAGGAGCAAAGATCTTGCTGATTTCGAAAAAGATCCAAACACCAATAATTAATAGACTTACATATAGGTTACAGAATGGGACTGGATGTAATAAGAAGCGAACCGTACATTGTGGTGTGAATTCGGAGAAGCCCATATCTATTCTATCAGGTAACATTGCTGAAAATTTGATTGTTTACTTCTTTTATTTATCTACTATATAAAAATAAGTTGGGCTTTCCTTCCTGACGCTATAACTCCAGAACGCACGGACCGATTGCCACGGTTTTGCATTCGTTGGAAAGGTCTCGGGCTCCGTGAGGTTTATAGTTCTTTTTTTTTTATTTATTTTTTTTACTTTTTTTTTGGCATGGCAAAACAACGTTTGCCGGGCCAACTAGTTTTTTAATAAAAATGAAATAGAAACTAATTAGATGTGCATGTCTCTTATTTTAATACAGGCGAAGAAAGAAGCACGCTGCTGTTACAATAAACAAGACCTCATGAATATTTACGAGTTCTTATCAATCTGCTAAATTGAGGTGTAACATTATTTACTAAAAGATTTTATAGAGCAAATATTTTTGTTTCCGATTTCCGCCTAGTATCGCCGCTTGCAAATAATAATATTCAATTAGTTGTTGTTGGGGCGGCTGCTAAGCGTGTATTTTGAAAACATTTTTTTGCATTAGAAAGTGACCTATGTTTCTGCGTACCTAACCGATACTTTAAGCTATGTAATGGGGTTTAAGGGCCTACATCAATATTATCGTATATCATCGCCGACACGTACATATTAACACAGCCAGTAGGCACAGAAAATGAAGAATTAGGGATACTTTTCCAATTTACTCAAAATCTACTAAATATATTTTAATTCTGATTTACGTGTTTCTATATATAAAAGTTACTTATGTTTCTAAAGTTATTTCACTAGTTAATACGCTATAATAGACCTACAAATGAAAAAAATAAGAAATTAGAGAGGTTGTTTCGCTAAGATTTTCTATGGAGAAAACTTTTTTCAATCGTGTTTCTGAGTTTATGCGATCCTAGATCATATATTGAAAAATCATATACTTAAAAATTAGAGCTCTAGCCAATCAATCTAAAGAAACAATGAAAACTTCGTACGTAGAAAAATGCACGAAGCTATTTTGGTATCCTCTTAAACAATCTTTGTATCAAATCTTCTTAAAAGAGCGACGGACAGTCAGACATTAATTAGATCAGAATAATGCATAAAGCGTTAAAAAACTACAACATTTTTATTCAGTAGGTTAAATTGCTCCTTTTTACTATAATATCTGTGCTGCTTCCAATTAATGTGCTTAGACTTGATTTGCGAACATACTACTCTGTAATTATTGTCAATATCGCCATCTATTAACAGATGAAGGAGACGATAACATTACCAGATACCTACTGACAAGTGCTTTGTGTTTAGTAGCTTAACAATCCGCTCGGCAGTTTTATCGAATAACAAAAGCGACCTTCCTTCTTTATTTTAATTTGTCCGAGCTATGAACCTCCCTACGCTTATGCAAAGGTTGATTCTATATTTTGATAGTATGAGATTATAAATAAAAACCTTAAGGAACACAAAACACAGCCAATTTGTGTCATCGAATACACACATAAGTTTCAGCGTTTATTTCTATAATTATAAAGATTACCATATTATTCACCTCGAGCCGTATTGGGCACAGATTTCATAAAAGACTAACGTTTGTTTGGTAGAGTCAAGTCTACCGCGACGTCGACCATGCGTGCTGGTATATTATTTTAGTCTTATTCATAATGACTTATTGGAGGTTTCAAAATTCGCTATTTAAATCGGTTCGCGAAAATTGTCAAAACTTGTTATTCATAATAGTCTTTTTACGCTAAAACGCTTATTATCTCTCCGATAAAATCTCCATTTAAACCTCCGATAAATCATTATAAATAAGACCAATAGTGTCTAATTTGAAGCTTTATATATAATAAATAAATATTAGACATTTCACATGATTTCACACAACGTTCTTTGGTCCCAAGCTAAGCTTATATGCTTGTGTTATGGGTACCAGAATACGAATAGAATACATATACTACTTTTTTTTGTAAATACATACTTATAATACATAGAAACACCCAGACGCAGTACAAACATTTGTATGACAATTAGAAAAATCACACAAATGATTGTCTCAAGCGGGAATCGAACCCGCGACCTCTTGATCGGCAGTCCGTTACCAGAACCACTACACCATGAGGCCCGTCGAAATGTCATAATAATATGAAAGAAAGAAAGAAAGAAAGAAAGAACTTATGTTTAATTTGCTTCTCTGACCTGTAGAGTGAAATATGGCCTTGACTAGTATCATTATTTATGAAGTAGGTATTCTACCATCTATACTAATATCATAAAGCTGAAGAGTTTGTTTATTTGAACGATTTAATCTCAGGAACTGCTGGTCCGAATTGTTATTTTTTTTCTTGTGTTGCATAGACCGTTTATTGAGGAAAGCTATTTGCTATATAATATCACGCTGCCAATAATAGGAGCGAAACATTAGTGAAAAGTGTTTCAAAAGTGTTTTATATGCATATTCATTAGGTCTGAGAATCGGCTACTATCTATTTTTAATACCCCTAAGTGATAAGGGCTATCCACCACTAACAATTATATGGAAAAACAACGTTTGCTGGGCCAGCTAGTCTAATATATAAAATTCCCGTGTCACAGTGTTAGTTACCGTACTCCTCCGAAACGGCTTGACCGATTCTTCTCAAATTTTGCATACATATTCAGTAGGTCTGAGAATCGGCCAACATCTATTTTTCAAACTTTTTTTTTTAGAATGGCAAAACAACGTTTGCCGGGTCAGCTAGTATAATCAAAAAACCCTTTATATAGTTTTATATAGTAATCCCCTGATTTTCAACTATACTGGGAATATAATAAATTCCCATTGCATTCGCAAATACTATTCTGGAAAATATAATTTTGGGAATACACATTACATATTAAAAAAAAGGCATGACTCTTAACATATTCAATTTATTGCAAATAATTATAGGCTCCACATTTTTTGACGTAAACAGTGCCTTACATATGGAATACACTAAGATAAATTTCTAACGGTCTGTTAAAACATAAAAATCATTTAGAAAATTACTTTTATCTTAAGACTGTGATACAATACAATTCTATATAATTATACTAGCTGTTGCCCGCGACTCGGTCCGCGTGGAATTTAGAATTTTTTTCCCGTTTTCACAACATTTTTCACTACTGCTTAGCTTCTACTGGTCGTAGCGTGATGTTATATAGCCTAAAGCCTTCCTCGATAAATGCCCTATCTAGTGGTTCCTGAGATTAGCGCGTTCAAACAAACAAACTCGTCCGCTTTATATTATTTGTATAGATTCTACGTTACACGCTAAGACTTAAACATTATAGAAATACAATATGAAAAATACATGAAAAATGTGTCAAGTACGACATGCACTCGCACACGAAGGGCTCCGTACTTTTATAGGTATATAATGATAATATACCCCGACTCTAAATAATGAGATAAGGGAAGGAGATTGATGATGATAAGTATTTTTGCTACACCATCAACTGATATAAATATCAACCCCCTAGCTATCACCGTTCCAGAGATACAGCCTGGTGACAGACCTACAGCAAAATCTCAGTAATAGAGACGTTTTAACTTTTGATACGGAACCAAATATGTAAATAACAATACTTATTTGTTAACATACTTATTGCTTATTAATAACTACGCATTTTTATTGCAAAACTACAAATCAAAATTAAATAAATTATTATTAAACAAATTATTAGGTAGGTACTTATTTTAATGATATTTAATATTATTTAAAATCTATAACGATAGATACTACTTCTACATTTTAAGTGCAAGTAGAATATTCAAATTCTAAGAATATTATTTAAAAGTTTATATGTCCGTGTGGTGACGGATTAGGAATACAAGTAACTCCATTTCCACCCCAGGGTGTTGTAAAAATCAGCTAAAGGATAAGTATATTTTGTACTCAGATAACACTGGATAACACCCTCTGCGAGAGATGAAAACCTCTAACAAACCCTATGCTACGCCCGATCAACGCGACATGGTAGACCATAACTTCAACCTATGTTATGGTATTTACAGAAAAGAGAAAAATAGCAAGCAAATTAATATGAATAAATCAATAAAATAATGAAAAGGCTTAGCGTTTGCTTAGGGGACTATTACAATCATTTTTCAAATACGGAAAGAGAACTTTTGTCTTAATAGAACATAATTATTTTAGATCATCCTCCCAAAGGTGCTGTAAAAGTCAGCTAAGGGATATTTCACACAGATAACATCCGCTGTTAGAGATGGAAAACTCGAATGTAAACCCTGTGCCAACACGCCTTGTCAGCGCGGCACAGTAGACCATAATCCCTCCCAAAGTGGAGGAGGCCCGTGCCCAACAGTGGGACGTAAATGGAGAGAGAAGTATTTTAGAATTGTTCACTTCAAATAAAAATAAGCGAAAATAAAATCTTAGTCGAACCGTATATTGTTATTACTTATTATTAACTATGTAGCCTTATTATCCCCGTTGTACCTTAAGGGCCTACATCAATATTATCGTATATCATCGCCGACACGTACATATTAACACAGCCAGTAGGCACAGAAAATGAAGAATTAGGTATACTTTTCCTATTTACTCAAAATCTACTAAATATATTTTAATTCTGATTTACGTGTTTCTATATATAATAGTTATTTATATTTTTAAAGTGATTTCATTAGTTAATACGCGATAATAGACCGACAAATGAAAAAAATAAAAAATTGGAGAGGTTGTTTCGCTAAGATTTTCTATCGAGAAAACTTTTTTCAATCGTGTTTCTGAGTTAATGCGATCTTAGATTATGTATTGAAAAAACATATACTTAAAAATGAGAGCTCTAGCCATTCAATCTAGAGAAATAATGAAAACTTCGTACGTAGAAAAATGCACGAAGAATTTTGGTATCCTCTTAACACATTTTATTCAATTTAACATTTCAATACAGCTTTCTATTTTATTTCTGAACAAAATGCACTTACATAATTTTTACTCCTTACATAAAATACACTTACACAAAATTTTATTTCTAAAATTTTCCTTGAAATAGTTGATTTGCTATAATTTTGATATAGTTGTGTTAATTTATGTAAATATTTATGTAACGTTACTAATATTATATTGTAACTAGCTGACCGGGCAAACGTTGTTTTGCCATACTAAAAAAAAAAGGTTTGAAAAATAGATTTTGGCCGATTCTCAGACCTACTGAATACGCATGTAAAATTTCATAAAAATCGGTCAAGCCGATTCGGAGGAGTACGGTAACTAAGACTGTGACACGTGAATCTTCTTATATATAAAATTCGCGTGTCACAGTGTGTGTTTTTTAGTATGGCAAAACAACGTTTGCCCGGTCAGCTAGTTTTATATCTAATATATAAAATTCACGTGTCACAGTGTTAGTTACCGTACGGTACCGAATCGGTCAACATCTATTTTTCAAACCTTTTTTTTTTGTATGACAAAACAACGTTGGCCGGGTCAGCTAGTATAAGATATATTCAACACATTTAACACGCCTACAAATGCACTAATGTAATGAATGCCATGTTATTATATCTAATCAATAACTATAAAAAAAGTATTTTATTAATTTTGCAATTAATTTGCTATAGTTTTGTTTACTAAATTAATTTATAGTAGTGGAAAAAGTAATCACCGCAAGCGGGACTCAAACCCACGACCTCGGAATATCCTTCCGTTGTAGGTACATCAAATGTTATGTAGACTCAATCGAATGACATTGTGGTGGAGAAATTGGTAATTATTTGCACAGAACGGTATTTCGAGCATAGACCAATGAAAGGGTCGTAGGTTCAAGTCCCGTTTCCTGTGATCACTTTTTCTAGTATAATTTTGTTTATTAACTATTTAATTTATTTAAACTGATTAAATACCTTACATTAATATTTTGTTAATAAGATTACTTAAAAAGTTAATAAGAATGTCCTAATTAATGTTACAATCGATTTTTTTTAATTTAGAAATATATCTTCAACGTTATAAAAAAAATTCAGCCACTATAGGCACGGGTAAGCCTAGTACTAAGGTTTCTTTTAATCAATTGTTACATACAGCCATAGGATACTACATACTTATCTAATATTAAAAAAAAAACATTATTATTTTCACTTAGACTTATACCAACCCAGAGAGCGCCATCTATTACGTAGTATATCAACACTGTTGTATTAAATGAGTTGACAATCGGAGTCAATAAATATAAAGATGACTATGATTATACTGCGATTATAGTTCCAAGCAGGAATCAGTTAATAGTACATTGATTTTATTCTAATAAATTATGGCCTAATTCCTAAATTGCATTGATTTCACTACATTTTTGACGCAACATTTTCGGAACGTTGAAATCAAATCTTCAACTACTACAATTAAATATATATTTAAGAATAAGTATCTCATTGCCAACACGCCTGGTCAGCGCGGCACAGTAGACTATATTTCCTCCCAAAGTGGAGGAGGCCCGTGCCCAACAGTGGGACGTAAATGGGCTGGAGAAGGAGAAGAGAAGAAGTATCTGAGTTATCCCTACAATTTTGCTTTATACAAGAACGTTCTATGTATATACACATATAGCGCAAAGATATAGAAAACCACGAATTATAAGAAGCCTAAAATGCATTATCGACAAACATTAACACATCATTACAACATAGACATGCCGGAACTTGTGTTTTCCTTCGCACAATAGCATTTTATATAGACAATAGGATACTAGTAGCAATTCTAAATGCAAAACTAAACTAAACTTAACTAAAAATTTATAGTGTCAATAACACAATTCGCAAATTTTAATAGAACTTTCTTTTAATAAAAACTGTGTATTAAAGACGAAGGATTTAAATTAATACAAATCTATACAACGAAATAGCCAAATATTCAAAATGCATGTAGGATTGTTTCCACTTTAATATTTTTAAGTTCCTTACTAAAGTCATTGCCATACACGGAGTGGATACGACATAGGGGCATTAAATTAGACTACGTATACTATAGGTGTATAGTATAAATTCGATACAGTATAAAAATAAAAAGCACCAAAAATGAGATTTTTTTTTCAAACCAACTATATAGCTTTTAACTCCAACCAACCTGTGTAAATAATCTAAGGTACAATAGCAACTTTCTATCTCTTTCAAGCGCATCTTTTTTGTTAATTTGGTCACTTTCGTAATAAAAGTGCAAGTGATTTGAATAGCGAAGAATGGCAACTTGCATCGTAAAATGTACCGTAATTTATCGTTGTAAGAATGTAAGGTAGATGACCTTTGCCTATAAACTTATCAGCTGTAACGTAAGATACATCGTGTTCTTATAGTACTAAAACTTTTAACCTAATTTGCGTCTAAACTATTGCTTGTATTTATTTGATTTTTAGTACACAGCTTAAAAATGTTACCTAGTATATCCAGTAAAAAAAAAGTCTATATGTCGCATCAACCCCATATAAAATTATATAAAAACATGAATATTTAGGTACTTGAATTTCTTATGCTCTGCTTTTCACGTTAAATTAACACATATTTGGCACTTAAAGTGAAAGGACTTTGAAGTTATAACATCGAAATCACAGTTATGATTGAGCATTGAGGAAAATCCAGAAATACTCGTACATTTGTTTAATAAATTATTTAAAATTACAAACAAATTAGGTAACTAGTAATACTGGCTGGAAACAAAACTTTACAAAAAATCACTACAAAACTTCCTTATTCATAATTAAAAAAAAATTACAGTTGATATAAATCAACAGAGTTATTTGGTATTTTGACTGTAGAAGACTGGTGCACGTTGACACCGGTCTTCTCCGCGGATCAGACATGCGTGAAACTGGCATGGACCGTGTCTTCTTGTGATATTTGTGTTTCAGCAGCGAAATACTGGAAAATAGAAAAAAAAATATAAAGAGCATGAAAGAAAAAGACGAATAGGTTACACAAAGCCCATGTAATGTGATAAGAACAGGGAAATAATGATGACAGAAACACACATGGCTTAGCCCACTTAAGCATGTTCTCGACTTCGGAAGTATGTTAACTTGTCTAAAGGTGTGTTTTCCAAAGTATCATGTACTCATAAATAAATATGTTCAGAACTTTGTGACAGGTATTTGTTGAATATCTTAATGTTGAATTTCAAGTAAAATAATACACCATTTTAGGATTCCGTACCCAATGGACCCTAATACTGAAACTTCGCTATCTGGCCGGCTGTCCATCCATCCGTTCATTCGTTCTCTGGAACGGTGATAGCGGAATATGGTACTGCGTCTGGGTTTTTACTATGTATTATAAGTATGTATTTACAAAAGAAAAGTAGTTTATGTATTCTATCCGTATTCTGGTACCCATAACACAAGCTTATAAAGCTTAGCTTGGGACCAGAGGACGTTGTGTGAAATGTCCATGAATATTTATTATTATTTATTTTATTATTTTTTATATTACTTGATGCTGCAATGACAAATACTCTATATCATCACCATCTTTATTACATAGTTGTAGTGTTATTTAGGGTCGGGATGACGAACATATTATGCTAAATAACGGCACGGTACCCTTGGTCCAAATCGTACTTGACCGATTTTAACTCAGAGCATTCCGATAAGTAGGTATATAAACACTAACGGTATATAAACATTATTCATAATGACTTATCGGAGGTTTAAAAGTTCGCTAAAATAGGTTCGCGAAAATTGTCAAAACTTGTTATTCATTATAGTCTTTTTACGCTAAAACGTTTATTATCTCTCCGATAAATTATCCGTTTAAACCTCCGATAACTCATTATGAATAAGAGAGTATCACATAACATAGGTACTACATAGTTACGTCACAAAGTCAAACATAACCGCTCTACTCAAGTACGATTGATTAAATTCACCTTAACCATCGCATTCCTGTACATAAACTAAAATCTAAACATTTATTAGGATTCGTACTTTACATCTTAATGAACTTTTAATTAGGTTACATTCAGAACGCAAATCACACACAAAGTGGAACTAATGGATACTCATACGTGAATGTCACAGTGTAAATAAATGCAGTAGTGCATGATAACATGGAATTTTCAAGGATAAGTGCTTATGTAAAAAATTACGTTGCTTTTTCAAACAATTGATCAGGATTTGTTTTTCGTATTTGCCCATTATTATGGTATAAGTTTTCCACTTACGTTCGTTTTTGTTTAATAAATCTTGCGATGAACATGTTCCAACACTTCCCTTCCTAATAAGAAGTCATTGCACTGAACATAAAATTAAAATGTTTTATTAATATGTCAGCTAACGCTACATTTGCAAAAAAATAAAAAATTTCTGAAGTTTACCTAACCTAGCGGTTAACTCAATAAATAACTTTGATGCATAATACAGGTTTATTAAACTTTTATAATCAGTAAGTCACATTTGTATTTTGTTATTATTTTTTGTGACGTCTATCTGTCTGTATATATTATATTTTTTGTTTTGTCTATCTAAGTCACATATGTAAATATTATAAGCATGTATGTTAATCTGTCTCGAAAACCTGCCAAATAAATTTTATTTTCTTTCTTTCTAGTAATACTTATACGTAATACTTCGTATTTCAAAGCAATTTCGGAATATACCAGAAGCCTAGTGAATTTAATCGAAGAGAATATTTGAGTAGAAACCGATGCACTTTTGCTGCTCTCACTGAGCATTGGGCTGGAATAGCTTATAAAATGGCTTGATACATAGATATCAAGAATAGATATCAAAAAAAATCTTAACGAAATATGTATTGTAACTACCAGTACTTTAGCGGTCAGAAAATTGTTTTGTCACTAGGTTAGCAATAATTTTTCACCTTACCCGATAACATTGTAAGTACTAAGATCTCGTACATTGTAGTGGTACCTACGAAATCCAATAAACATAATAAGATATACTAACCCCGGCAAAGGCAGCTCCATTCCAGCCAAGACGTTCGTGGTTATTTTGCAGCCGTTGAGGTGGTGTCTTGCGTTCCGTACGAGAAGCTAGTTTGGCTTTTGCTCGTAAAGCAGCTCGCAAAGGCACGTTTGCTCGAGCTGCTTCTGCACGGCCATGTTGACAAAATTCAATCAATGCGACTCCTAGTGCCAGAGCTAATCCACCAACCAGTACGTAGAATATGCCAGCAACTTGACTTAGCGTCATTTCTGTAATTGTTGACTCCTGTAAAAATAAAGGAATTCTCCTATTTTACATAGTATACAGACTAACCCATAGTTAGCAATATTACAATACGACTAATTAAAACCACCAATACCTTTAAATTAATTTAGCTTACTCAAATCAGTACAATTGTGACATTTTAATTATGTTTAAAAGACTTTATAGCCACTTTATTATTGAAAGTAAATTAAACTGCGAATAAATCCTAGGTATATAAAACCTGTTATTGATGTTTGAGAGAAACCATGACGTCGAAATTGACACCTTAATCTAACATCGACTACCTACATTGTATTCAAGTACAACTTTAGTTAGAATAAAAAGCACTAACCTTAGCTTTCTTTGTTCCACAGTCAGGCGTTTTATTGTAGTTAATCCATTTGCGCCAAAGCTTTACGATTGTGTCATCTTTTTTGAAATTCACGATCACCAGGTTTAATGCTTCTCTGTAAAGTAATATAAAATAATGAGCACAGTTGTGTTTTCACCGTATTCTACAAATTACAAGTAATGTACATATCCCTTTAATTCATATTTTGGGGAGGTTAATAGAAGTTTGTTTGGAATAAAATGTTTAATTTAAAAACTAAAATACACGCTTGAAGAAACTAAATACTTTTTTAAATTACATATTACATTTTCATCGGTCATGCGTGCAAAATTTTAAATCGATAAAATTTTTTTTTCAAATTTTTCTGCAAGTGGGTGCATATCACTTTCAAGAATTTTTGCAATTATACAAAGCATAAATATATTCAGAAACCAAATTTCATTCGTAAATTGATGATAACTTTTGAACAATACGTGATTTTGTATATCATAAAATCCACGTATCGCACAAAATGTAAATTTAAACTTGAACGTCAAAAATCACGTCTGCAAGTATCATAAAATTGAGTAATATATATTATATTTGAGACGTGGTGCGCGATGCTTTCCCAACTGACAAGGCACCACTAAAATTTACGACTTTTCAGTATTCCGAAGAGAATTAAAGTATAGCGCTGACATTTCGAATAGTAAAAGGAATATATGCAAAATGGAAGACATTTTTAAAGCTTTTCTGGTTGCGCTATGTTCAAAATATTGGCAGGTGATAAAAATGTGTCTCTTTTCTTTTCGTTTAGTAAGTGTCGACTGTATATGAGCTCCCAAATGCAAACTAACTTTGTTTTTATAGTTATAAAAAAAGCATGTAAGATGTCAGTATATTATTAATAATCGAGTATTTTTTTTAAAGTGCAACCGACTTTGTGTGCCTCTGAAATTTGAGGGTTTTCCTTGATTTTTCAGGAGATAACTATCAGATCCTGACCTAGTGGTAATATGACCACACGATGGTTACCAGCTTTCAAATAAAAATTTTAACATTAATATTACTTCGCTCAGTTAAAAGTTATTAAGTAACTAACATAAAAAACTTAATAATTAAAAATAATTAAAACACGCTTTATTTATTCGAATTATTGTATTGTCATCGGTCTTTGACAGGTGTGCAAAATTTGAATACAATCTGACCGTTTAAAGTGGGTCAAAATAGCGTCCAAAGGAGTCGGTTACAAACATACAAACAAACAAACATACAAGTGAAGCTAATATAAAGCGTGTAAAAACCGTTAACGTTACCTTAGAGGTGATCCTTTCGCTGTGACAATAGCAAAATTAATATGCTTGTATCGGCAAGCACGTGTTCCACTACATCGATCGTCTGTAGTTGCAATGTATTGAGGCATTATGTCATCATCACTAACAACATAATCTCGCTTAATATTGTTCCGAGCTCCATGAATGCCCTAGAAATATAACAGTATTAAAATTGAACTCTCAAGTAATTTATTAATTTTTGCAATTGAGATGCTATGCTTTTTACTTAATAAATCAAATTATGGTGGAAAAAGTGACTGCCGCAAGCGAGACTTGAACCCACGACCTCAGAATACCGTTCGGAAGCTCTTCCAACTGAGCTTATTGCGGTCGTGCCTGTAACATTCAAATTAACCACCACATTTGTCACTCGATTGAGTTTATATATTTTACGTACAACGCCATCTATCAAGATTGCTTTACAACATGTCGACCAACCACCTAGTATTCTTTACAGAATACGAATGCGTTGAAGTAATGACGCGACGTTAATTACTAAGGTTCGTTGTTAATTTTTGCTGTTCCGAGGTCGTGGGTTAAAGTCCCGCTTGCGGCAGTAACTTTTTCCACCATAATTTGATTTATTAAATTGAACTCTCAACTTTGACCAAAAAAGTGTCAATTGATTTATTTTTGTTTTTAAATCGGTTAGTAAAAATCATAGTACACAATGGTACTAATTCTGCATGCACAACTAAACTTAACTAAAAATAAATAAATGATAGCGTCAATAACACTATACGGCAATGTTAACTAAACTCTCATATTATAAAACCTGTACATTATTGACTAAAGATTTTAATCAATATTAATGTGCACGACGAAAAAGCAAATATATGAAAAGATACCGTTTTTATTTTAGAGTTAAGTTTAGTTGTGGATGTAGAATTGGTACCGTATCTTTCCTTTACATATCGAATCAAAAGTAAGTATGTAAGTCTTAATATATTAATAAATAATAACGTTATATAATTGTTATGTTGACAAATCTGGGAGGAATACTGTAATTTCGTACTTCTAATAAAGCTTTTCGAGTATAAAAGTAATTTAAATATTCAAATAATAAAGAAACAGTAACGGACATTTCACACAACGTCCTCTGGTCCGTGGTGTTATGAGTACCAGAATAAGAATATACTTACATAAACTACTTTTCTTTTGTAAATACATACTTATAATACATAGTAAACACTCAGACGCAGTACAAGCATTTGTATCACATTTGTAAATATCACACAAATAAATTGTCCCGTGTAGGAACCGAACCCGCTACCTCATACACGGCAATTCTAACCCCCTAGCTAACCCCCTAGACCACGAACCCGCCAATAGAAGAATATAGAACTTGTGACTTACACATCCTTCATAATAAGTTTCTGGTACACTGTAAAATTTTGGATAGTAATTCGCATTAGCCAATTATGTAATTTTTTATATTTTTTTTTCCTACAAATGTCTTGGATTATCAATATAATGTTTAACTACAAACTATCATTAAAATCTTACTAATATTATATATGTGAAAGTTTGTGAGTATTGATGTTTGGATGTTTGTTACTCTTTCACGCAAAACCTGCTAAATGGATTTTAATGAAACTTTACAATAATGTAGCTTATAGAGCAGAATATGCTATAGTACATATAGGCTACTTTTTATACCGAAAGAATGCAATGTTCCCGTGTGATAGTAAAAACCTGTCAAGAGTGAGGTAAACTCGCACACTTAGGGTTTCGTACCTACTAGACATATAAACATAGGTAACTGCATTCAAATAATCATTTAATTAAACTCAAAACAACTCACCAACTTAATTTTGTAGTTGAATATAGGGAATTGCCTACATTTCAGCTACTTTATAAGTTGGTATTAGTGTACACTTTTTTATTTGTGATGTGATGACAAATTATAAGTTTTTGGATTTTTCCCTATATCAGCACTATATAGACTTAATCTATGCCAAGTTTCAGGGCTCTAGGGCAACGGGAAGTAACCTGTGAATTTTGATTCCCTAGTATAAGTCGAAAAATTCTTAAAACTGGTCGTAATTCGGTTATATCTTTTAAATGCGTAGAGGTGAAAGGTTGACTGTATTTTTTGCAGCAAGGGACCGCATAGATCTACATATCGTATGAGTTTCAAGTTAATACCTTCAGCCGTTGCTGAGTAAAAAAAGTTTGACAGACGGACAGACAGACTGACAGACAGACACAGGAGTGATCCTATAAGGGTTTGTACGAAACCCTAAAAACGACATTTCACACAACGTTCTATAAAATAGTTTTTACTTACTTAGATTTTTTTATATTTATTTTACTTTTGTTACACCTAAGTCAAATTCGCTTCAGCAATTTACTAGCGATATTTGCTTGTTACCTGTATTTTTTATAAGTGTAATTCTTACTTCGGTATACTCGTAGGCCAAGTTTGATGAATAGGTTAGAGATTGCGTTGGTTCTGATATACGTTCCACTATAAGATAAGCCGCCAGGTTGGCAGTGTAAGAGCATACCAAGATGAGGGCAAAGAACCACCACACTGTGCCCACAATCCGACCTGATAGAGACCTGAATCAGAAATAATAATATTTACTTATTACTAGCTGTGCCCACGACTCCGTCCCCGTGGTACAATTTTTTGATTCCTTTTTCAGCCGCTAGATGGTGTTGGAAGTAACCAAATTGAGAAATTTCGTATTATGTAAATATCTCTTGATTGAGTGGATCGATTGCGATGAAACAAAGATTAAGTAATACCTTGAATTGTGTACAATTTTTACGTATAACATTTATATTTATAAGTGTTGTACATTTTACGTGATGCGTGCACAGACAAACATCTAAACAGACAAACAGACAAAAACTTCAAAAATGCTGGAAATGAGTTCTGTTGGTTGTCCTTTAACCATCTAACTAGTCGTATTTTTTTGTAAATATATTCAATATACATTAAAAAATTTTTCTACAGATTTATTATATGTATTTTCTACAGATTTATTATATGTATTTGTATAGATAAAACAAGTCGTTATTTTTGTATGTGTGTCCCTATGTGAGTTTATATTTTCAAAACTAGGAAACAAATCTTGATGCGGTTTTTTAAAGTAGATAGAGTAGTTCAAGAGGATGGTTTTAATTCTAACTTCAATGCGTACGAAGTTGCGGGCAACATCTAGTAAGATAATAACAATTTTTTTTAAATAGCCAAGGAAGTATATTTAGATGGTAGCAGATGCTCTATGGTCTCTGGCTACCTCAATGGTAAAAAGGCGTATTGTTATGATGATGATGCTGATGATGAGTTTAAATTGCTAAATCAGTACAGAAAATCTTTGGTATAGTGTGTTACGTACCTTGGTACAACATCGCTGCCTTGTTGCATAAATGATCCCAGCGAAAACCAAAAAGAATTCCAAATACTGAACTCATTATGTAGAATTATCTAAAATTACAAGATAACCAAGTATGTATAAAAGAAAATTATGAAGCCACAGATTTACCAAATATTTTACCAATTTGCGTTCTACGAGTGTTGAAGAGACGTAACTTTAGATTGGCTAAATCGTACATCATAGACTAATAATGTTTTATACGATGTAGCCTGTATCAGAGACACACATAGATATATATTTCACGCACAAATCTATATACCAATATTATTAAGCTGAATAGTTTGTTTGTTTGTTTGAACGCGCTAATCTCAGGAACCATTGGTCCGATTTGAAAAATTTTTTCAGTGTTGGATAGTACATTTATCGAGGAAGGCTATAGGCTATATATCATCACGCTGCGATCAATAGGAGCGAAGCAGTAGTGAAAAATGTCACAAAAACGGGAAAGATTTTCTAAATTTCACGCGTACGGAGTCGCGGGCAGCAGATAGTAGATTATATAAGTGGCTCCATGCCAATTAAGTAATGTACCAAACACACCATATGGTGAAGCTATGTATGGAGCTTAAAGAATTACATAAGAATTTCATTTTTGTGTTGACTTACCTCGCTAGTGCTACTTATAGTATGTTCCAAATGAGAGTCCGATATTGACACAGATTTCCATTCATGTGGTGAAAATCTTGAAACTAGGAATAGTACAATGCTGACAGCGAAAAAACTAAATATCACACAGAGCTGTGAACAATTCTCATGTTATAGACACTTAGCTATTGTAGTATGAAAGAAAGAAAGAAAGAAAGGAAGAACAAATATTTATTACTAGCTGTTGCCCGCGACTCTGTTCGCGTGGAGTTTAGAAAAATTTCCCCGTTTTTGCAACATTTTTCACTACTGCTTCGCGTCTACTGGTCGTAGCGTGATGTTATAAAGCTTCCTCGATAAATGCCCTATCTAACACTAAAATAATTTTTCAAATCGGCCCAGTGGTTCCTGAGATCAGCGTGTTCAAACAAACAAACAAACTCTTCAGCTTTATAATATTAGTATAGATTCCCATTTGGGGGACACAAACATAGAAATAATTATACACCAATTTAATATACAGGGTGTTTGGTACATCGTTTGCCAAATTAAATTTGCTAAAAGATAGTGTCACTTGCTATAGTTTAGCATATTTAATTTTATTTTTGCGCCGCCAGATTTTTTTTTGGTCTTGAAAATTTTTGATAAAAAATTCCATACTGAGCTTTAAAACCCAAAAAATGTAACCCAAACGATGTACCAAACACCCTGTATATATTTACAATGATGAAGATATAGGTGAAATGACTTATAGTTAAATAAAATATATAGTTGTTGTTTCCCATCCATGGGAAACAATAGGACGTCACTCAGCATAATGTTGTGGTTTTGACCCCACAACGCTGATTTTCAGTAACGCCCTATTGTAATGTGACGCTTATTAATGCTATTAATTCTACATGCAGAACTAAACTTAAATAAAAAGTAAAACCATACATCCATGCATCCATCAGCCTTTCTCCGTCCACTATTGGACATAGGCCTCCCCCATAGAACGCAACAACACGCAGTCCTGTACAGCTTGCATCTAATGCCCCCCTGCGACCATAACGATATCGTCGCTCCACCTTGTCGAAGGTTTTTGATTTTCCAATAAAAAAGTTATCTTATTTACCGAATTGTGTTCTTGACACTATCAACTTTCATTTCGTAATTAAGTTTTTTTTGTTTTTTTTTTAAATAAATATTCATATACAAATCACACAACGTCCTCTGGTCCCAATTGTTCATTTGTGTGTTATGCATATCAATAATTATCTTAATTTTATCGTGTCCTTGATTTATAGAGCTGTAAAGTTATTTGATCCTGCACGGGAATTTTTTTTTAATATGACATTGTAAAATACAAATGTTATATAGTATTGCTGTTCAAAAGAAACCGTTCTAAAAAAGAAAATATAGAAATACAAAAACGGAAATTTTGCGAATTATTGTAAAAGTTTAAATATCATAGATTAATGAAATATATCAGTTTTATACATTTTATCCCTTTTTTAAATAGTATTAACATAGATAAATTAGAAAAAAATGATGTCGTACATTTTTATGCAGACCATATCTTTTAGGCTGATGAAAGTTACGCTACAATTTTAAGGGTACTTTATGGCCATCTGATATAGTACGGCATTAACAAATTTTTGAAGAAAAGGATATAATTGATAATAATAATATGATGAAATCACTATGACGTCGAACTGAACTGAAACGGTGTGTATATTACCTATGTCTAAGAATTGAAACCGGCAATTCCAGTATCAACAGTTTTATATACTTTTTGGTTTAATGTATACTTCAAACGTTATTGATACATATAAATATAAACATATATACAATCATAACAAAGTCTACTTTCTTTCTTTCATATAGTAGGTACGTCACGTAAAAAGAACGCTGTAAGAAAGAGGTAGGGGCGTCTTTGCGCATGGGTACACTCTCGCACGAAAGTTATGGGCCTATTATTTTATTTTTGAACTAGGTTTTCGCTGGCGGGTCGAGTCTTTCGTCGTCTATGCGCAGCTAGACCGCGACCTATACCTACATATTCTTAAAAAAAATTCACCTTACATTTCGTTATAATTATGGATTTTTTCTTTTTCAGTTTTTTCCCCTTTGGAAAAACGAAAATGTACGGCATATGAAAAAATATTATCTATGCGTAAAATACTTCAAAACATATTTATTTCATGTTGTGTCAAATCACCCCGTGGACCAAGGAAAAAGGGGGGATTGCAACCCTCGATGTTTTCCTCTTGTCGCATGATTTTTGTTCGGGTTGCGGAATAAGGGATTAGAAACAGTATTGAAATAGTACGACACAGATGCCGTACAAAATCAAATAACCGAATTAACCCTGGTAATTGTCGGAAAATAAATCAAAAATTCCGACTCTGTGGCCCCACATTTTTGTACGGCATTGCGCGTTTTCTTATTATTTTTCATGGATCTATCGGTGGTAAGAATGCCGTACAAAAATATATGACCAAAATGTAGTGAGTCTACTTGTACTTTTGAATTCTCACCTGCACTCAGTTGGACTGCTTACAAGTGACGGCATAGTGCTGAATCTTATTATTTTATGCCCTTATATCGTTCTAGATAGGTCACCTGGTGGTTCAAATGACCCGTCATTTTTCAACATGGGCCTGTAGTCTACAAGCTAAGCCTATATGCTTTTGTTATGGGTACCAGAATACGGATAGAATACATATACTACTTTTCTTTTGTAAAAAAATCACACAAATGATTGTCCCGAGCGGGAATCGAACCCGAGACCTCGTGATTGGCGTTCGTTCCGTTACATGAAACACTAGACCACGAAGCCCGTTTAGTTGTGCACATAGAATTGATACCATTGTTAATGATAGAAATTAACAATACACCATTCATTATTATTACTATAGCTTTTTATTCTGGGCTGTATATATCTCGCCTGTAACTAAATGGAAGCATATCTAAAACACAATACATGACTTGACAATACAATTCACAATTAAAGTGGACACAATGAACGCCAAAATAAATATTTCATGTTTCATCGCACTCTAATATTACGGGCACTCACCCATATTTCTTTTGATAACGGTCGAAGGAAACCGAATGTGTCGGATAACTGCTTCGGCGTCCTTGTGTAGGTGATAGGCGTGTCCAGACTAAGAAAAGGTTCGCTGAAGTCTACTAATCGCTCTCGTTCAGGTGTAATGGGTAGTGATGTCATCGCAATATCAGCCTCCTAAAATAAATAACAGCTAAAAGAGTTTCACTTATGTAAAAATGTTTTTAGTTTTCAAACTAAGCAAATTATAATTTTAAATCATAAATTTTCATAGAAACCTATCTTCATTATAACATTGCTTAAATTTTCCATGAAATTCATATGGTTGAGTCGAGATAGTACAACTAACCCTACACACGAATATTTCATAAGACATTGAGATGAGTTATGATATAACATAAAACATAGGACTAAGTCTTAAAGAGACAGAGATTAAGCCCATGCTGTCATTTAATATTAGATTTTCCGTCAACATTTCTTGGTTAAGAAAATGTTAAGGCAACAAAACAAATAGCGAAAATTTAATTAGTTTTCAAAGTTTAAACTTAGCGCAACGAAGGTTTTAAACCGAAAATGCTAGTAACAAAATAAGATTAGACATCTTATTAAATATCCACGCGAAATTATGCATTAGTTGCAAACTCTTATTATTCAGTATCGATATATTCACAACGTGTATGTTCAGAAACATACTTCTATCGTTTATATAACCTACACTAAGTAAAGATCTTTTATTTCTATCGTTATAACCAAGGTATGTAGCAGTACACGCATCTTGATATACAATATACTACTCAGAAAGTCTGAGCATATTAAATACATCGCTATCTGGCGGAATGCCAGAACGCAAGCATATACGTACATAACATATACTGAACGATAATAACGCACGATAAAGAGCAGATGCTCTTTATCGTGCGTTATTATCGTATCAGTTTGTAAGATTACAAGTATCCCTTGTAATATCCTAATATTGAAGAAAAAGTACTGAATATGCAATTGACTGTAATTTTTTTATCTATAGAGCATATGATCTTATCTTCTATCTATCTTAGGCAAATGATTACACTGATAGAAAACAATGTCAAACGTCAATACGTCTGTTCTGCTGACCTATTGGCTATATGACTACTTACACCAAGGCCGTTATAGCAATCTTGGTAGTCATGTTAACATAGGAGCTTAGAACCTGTAATAGGATTTTTCATAAAACTTACCAGCCTAAGCATCTCACTCTCTCCAGCCCATTTACATCCTACTGTTGGTCACACCCTCAGTGTGGTGACGGATTAAGAATACAAGTGTCACCACCCCATCCCCTCCCAAGGGTGCTGTAAAAGTTAGCTAAGGGATATTGCACACAGATAACATCCTCTGTGGGAGACGGAAAACTCGAAAATAAACCCTGTGCCAACACGCCTTGTCAGCGCGGCACAGTAGACCATAATCCCTCCAAAGTGGAGGAGGCCCGAGCCCAACAGTGGGACGTAAATGGGCTGGAGAGGAGAGGTTGGTCACAGGTCCCTGAGTAGGCGTCTTGGCACATGGTTTATTTTCGAGATTTCCTTCTCTCACATGGAATGGTATCTGTGTACAATACCTACCCCTTAACTAATATTGGTTGTGAGTGTTGTGACACTTGTTTTCTTAATCTGTCACCACACGGACTGCCTAAGCAAACTAGCATACAATCTTTAACGAGATAGTTATAGATTGTGTAACTGTCGACAATTTTCGTAAATCTTGTTAAACACAAACGTTAATTTTATTGAGCTTCCCATACAGTGAATACTGAAAACGCAATGTGAATACGCTATTTGCTAGTTACTCAAACGACAGATTAAGAAGTCACTCTGACACGATTACTCTAATCGCTTCAGTAAAGTTGAAATAGATACTAAACTTGGGTGAATTTTAATTAAGTAGTTTGTAAGTTAGCTCTGCAGATTTATTGCATTTAACAGAATAAGTGCTAATTTGTTCGGTACAATATTTATATTATGTCGATGAAGAATACGATAATTAGAATTATATTAATTATGTATTATAATAAAAAAAAAAAAATATGAGTAGGTATGTTGTTTAAAAGCGGTTTTTGTTAAGTTTTGAGCGGCATAAGACAGGGGCATTTGTAGTTCATTAAAGTTTATGCTGTCTTTACATGTTGGATGCACTTATGACCAGGTTAGGCGGACTATTTTCACATGTAAATTATTTACATTCATACTCCTGCTACGTTCTTAGTCCCTTAACTCTTTAGTAACTATGTATGTAGTGATGCTCAATGGGGCTTCTAAACTTTGCCGCCACCCAATTTTCTCCCATAAGTATTTTTTTTTTTAAATCTTTTATTGAAGGGGCTTTGTCAATAATGACGAAGTCACCCCTCCCTTAAGTATTGTAACCATGTTTAACGTTTCTTCAGAAATGGAAAGCGATTAATTGAAAACCCTGTACCAACAGGCGTCTGTTTCGTCAGCGTGATATAATACCTACTATTCCACGACGAAGCATAGCTAACTCCAATAACTGGAACTTACTAAGATTATAATAACTAGATATTTCTTGAATTAAAACATATGTTGTACATACTAGGTTATTCCGTGTTTCTTTTATTATTTACGTTGTATATACAAGTCATAATATATTATACCCCAGCGACAGTCGTAAAGTTGCGTCTTCCATAGCGTTATTATATTACCGTAGTATATATGTCATAATATTTCTATTAGTGGGACATCAACCGCTCTCTTTGTTTATCGTGTTACTTAATATGATTTTGTCTTCAAACTTCTACATATACAGACAACTAATGGCAATGGATACATCTTTTACGTATATTTTTTTCTGTTTATTTTCTTCCAAAGTCAGTATATTTTTTGTAGCTCACAGATATATTTTTTGGTATTCAATTACAGGTTACACTACTTAATATTCAATTTGTTTCATAATAAATTCTTAAAAAATATGCCTATATTTAAAAAAGAAGTTAAAATCAGAACAAATGAAATAAAATGTTTGGCCTCATGGTGACTTTGTAGCAGATGCTTAAGTTAAGTTTTATTTTAAAACGAAATTCTTTTAAGTGTTGTATCTCCATATTTATAGATTTAAAAATTAATAAATATTAAGTATATATAAATAAATGTTTTTAATGTCTATGTATATTGTGTAATTTATTGTAGTAAAGATCTTACCTTTGTCATAATGTCGGCAACTACACCAGTGTAAATTTCTGGTGTCGTGTCTTTTATATATTTTCTTTCCTTTGACAACTTTATCTCATCTGAAACCGGAAATCACGTTAATAAATTGCCGTTAATTAATCAAAATTCTCTAGGAAATTTTACCAGTTGACTATCTACAATACCTCGGTATACCTACAGTAAAATTCAAAATTTCAAGCTAATATATTAAACTGTGGCTTTTAATAATATTTTCTAAAAAAAACTCTAATTCTATAATATCTTTATATTCTTCTATTATTTCCATTACATGTTTACTCAGGTACAGAGTTTTCATACAAATAAATAGCTTTTTACAGGACGCTTACGTTCTGTGAAAAGACTTTCTATGTAACCACATTATCTTCTTTTAAGAAGATAGTGTAGTTACATATAAAGTCTAGCTCAGACTGCTTAATATTGAAGATGACGAAATAATTTACTTTGTTTACGCTCAAAGCATTCGTTTAATGGAGGATAGCATATGTAATCCACATGCAAATTGCAACAGATTGTATGCAATCGTATGCGTGTTAAATCTTTACTGTTCATTTATTTTCATTACCGACAAATACAAGTTATTATTTCATACCAAATAGGATCCTAATACAGAGACATTGCTGTCCATCCGCCAGTCACTAGACTGGACATTTGAAAATTACAACGATGATGTATTTCTGTTGATGCTTTAATGGTTCGAATGTATTACTAAATACCTATAATACGGATAATGATGAATGTATTGCAATTGTACAAGACCCCAATTTCGTTGTAAACATGAATTTAATGAAAAAAAAGGAATAAAAAATCCATGTTGTTTCTTGTCTAATCTTCTCCATAGGATTCGCTTTTGGAACAGACGCCTAGCTTCTGACTTTTTAAAAGAGTTTGTCTAACTTGCCTACTTGAAATAAAAATCTTTGATTTTGACCCATAGCGCGCGAGTCCTAAGTGTACTCGGACAGTTTTATCAATTTGCGGTATACTAACATTTGATACCCAATTTCTTCGAAATCATATCCATTAAATCTTTACAGAAGCCAAAATACTCTTCCTTCTGTCCATATTCAGATGGTTTCTGCATTAAATAAGGTTCTTGTAGCACCGATGCCAATACATAAGTTTTGTTCGTTTCATATAAGCCTGGAGAACGAAGTTGTACATATCTTGGCGATGTTAATTGAAGTCCGTGGGTATCGCTCCATGTAGCAACCTTTAAAAATATTTTTGTTACATGTAATTTACTTCAAAAATACTTCACAATTACTCATTTAAAACTATGAGTACTTTAAACTTTTTTTTTAATACAAATATATCTCAAAATTTTAAACCCTTACCTTTAACATTGCATTCTGCACCGTCATCTCAACTATCTGTAGTGTAAAATTATGTCTGTGGCCTTCTTCATTGAAAGAAATATTTCCCGTAAGACCCTCAATATCCGTCTACAAATATAACATATATAACTGCTATTACATAATAATAGTGTGTGCCTTATTCAAATCTTAATCAAAAAATCATAGGCGTATACAGAGGTGTATTTACTCTAGGGCCATAGGTGCCATGGCCCGGGGTGGCCAGCCTGAGAAGGACCGCGAAAGTCTTCAAGTTTAAAATTTTGCTCTATCTCTATTAATTCATAGGGCGGCTAATTAAATTGGCCCGGGGCATCAAATCAGATAGCCCGGGGCGCTAATATTCAAAATACGCCTTTGGGCGTATGCTATAATCAAATCAAAATCAAAAGATAAACTCACTTACTTTTTTGATCAATCTAGAAATCTTATCACCATGTTCAAATGGTACTACCCAACTTTTGCCAGGATTACAATCAATAACTTTAGTAGAATTTGCTTGCCCTGCAGCACGTCTCAATGCGCTCCTAAATGCATCTGGTTTCTTTCTCCATAGTCTTCCTAAAGCATCCATCAGGACTTGAACGCCATCATACATTAAAGCAGTCTCCGCCTAATTTATTAGAAAATATACATATTCAGTATCTAACAATAATTACAATTACCATTTTATATGGATTTGTAAGATACTAGCAGTTGCCAGTGACTTCACACGCGTGAATATTTTCCCCGTTTTTGCTATATTTTTCACTAATGCTTCGCAAAAAATAAATTAATAAAAAAGGAATAGGAATACCAATAGGAATATTGGTTTTAGTGTAATGTATATAGCCTATAGCCTTCCTCGATAAGTTGACTATTCAACACAAAAATATATTTTTTTAAATCGAAGTTGCGACTAACGCGTTTAAACCAACACACAAACTCTTCAAGCTTTATAACATTAAGTGTAGATTAATTTTGATTTTTTCATAAGAAACAATGGTACCGATTCTACGTGCACAACTAAACTTAACTTAACTAAAAAATGAAAATCGATAGTGTCAATAACACAATTCGGCAATGTTAGCAGAACTTTTTTATTAGAAAAACTGTATATTATAGACTAACGATACTAATTAATAAAAATGTACACAACGAAATAGCCAATTAATCAGAATACGCCATACAGGTTTTACATTTTTTTGTTAAGTTTAGTTGTTTTTAGAATTGGTACCATTATTGTGACAAAATAAAATTTTTTTGTCGTAGTGAAATAGTTATATAATTATAACTTATACTTTATACTCATTATTTGCAAAGTTTTGGTCACAAAAGGAAAGTTTTAAAGGTGACTACAGTTTATATATTAAAAAGGTTGTAATGGAATTGCATCTTGCCGTGTTTGACATACCTATGGTTGCCAAACCTGGATCCAGTATCTTCTATCTATTCTGTGTCTGGATCTTTAATAAAAAAGTTTAACAAAAATAGAGAGTACTCAGAGGGCGATGGAAAGAAAAAAAGGAAAAAAAAATACATAAAATAAGAAATGAAAAAATCACAGATAAAACAAAACTCACCGATGCACTAACACATGCTCTAACTCTTAAGTGGCACTGGGCGGGTCACATCACACGGTACAAGAATTAGAGGTGAACGATTGAGACTACTCACGGGAAAGGCCCATCAGGCAAAAGAAATGTTGCCAGACCAAGGCGAAAGTGGAGGTACCCTGGAATGGCGGCAGAAGGCCAACGACATGGTTTTGTGGAAGAGTTTCGAGGTGGCTTTCACCCAAGCAGAGGTTCATATCTCGGACAACTAACCATACTAACATAAGCAAGTAAGTGAAAAATTAATAGTAAAAAACTACCCTACTAACAAGTAGGGTAGTTTTTTATAAAGTATTACTAATAATTTTTTATCATTATTTTTTTTGAATCCCAATGTTATGACACAGATATGCATAAATGGCTTTATTATTATATTATTATGTTTTGTCATTAAAATTCATAATTCTTTATTTTAACAAAATAAATTGCAGTTAACATAGCTTTACTTAAAATTATAATACAGGTTCAACAGTAAAATGATTAGAATAATTTAGCTAACTTATTTTGTACGTGGTAACATCCAAGGCGTGTTAACAGCGATGATGAGTTAACTTTACTTTTGAACAATTCTCAGGAGCCATTGCCAAGTCGAAAAGGCCTAAGTTTATCGACTCAGTAATGGGGAACGGGAACTCCTAAATAGGATAATTATGCATGGCATATTATGCATGCATATCTTTTAGTTTCATTATAGAGTTCATAAGTTAGTGAAGTCTACATTGATTGCATTTTAAATTTCTATTATTTCTTATCATTTCTGTACCTAACCTC
Source organism: Orgyia antiqua (assembly GCA_916999025.1). NCBI lineage: Eukaryota > Metazoa > Arthropoda > Insecta > Lepidoptera > Erebidae > Orgyia > Orgyia antiqua. The sequence continues at coordinate 12,787,749 of OU779863.1, read as the reverse complement.
ATAACTCTATTTCATCCAACCATCCATCCATCAGGTTTTCTCCGTCCACTGTTGGACATAGAACTTCTCCATAAAACGGCACACACAATCGCATAACGCGCGGTCCTGTGCTATCTGCATCCAGCGGCTCCCTACAGATTTTTCTACGTCTTCTGTCCACCTTGTTGGGGGCCGCCCAATGCTGCCTCGGGCAACAACTCTGTTTACGAGCTTATAAAAATTTTCTTATTTGAAGTAAGTACCTAAGTAAGGGATATAATTTTTTCAGAAGTTTATAATATCAACTTATAACACAGTTAAAATGACACAAGATTTTGTATTGAGATGTTTTTATGGAATTCCTCCGTCCAGCAGTAAAAGTAAAAAAGTTGCTCAATTTCTCAAAAATAAAATTTAGTAACAGTTTTTATCTCGTACTCATTAAAATCTCGACGCTTCTGTTCACGGATGCGGATAACTCTCTAACAACACTCATTGGTGTATGTAAATAAAGAAAAATCTTTTTCACATTTACAGCTTTTCTGGATATATTCTAAAATTAAATTTGATCATACAAAATAAATAAAAGGTCCACAATACAAACTAAAAAGAATCTTCACTGATTAAAGTACAAGTAAAACAGAAATACTAGGACACAGGTGTGTATAATAATGAAAGCACTTACAGATATGGTTCCCTTGAAACGAGGGTCCATTCGCCGCAAACCGTCCATGAAATCGCGTACAATCTTGCGTGAGTGGTCCACGATACGAAACCCAGTTATATTCACTGCACCATATTCTACTACTTCGTTTTCCCAGTGATCATCCATAACCTACAAATAGCACGCTTTCGTTTTAAAAAAAAATAAGAAATGTATTATGTATTACCATTTTCTGGCTAATATTTTACAAAACCAAATTTATGTTCTTTATTCAAAATTTCGTAACAATTAACTAACATAATTTTTTTCTTGGTGTTCAGGTATTACTTACCAAGCCACTGAGCATATAATGGTAAGTTCTTCGTCCCAATTCCACTCTTCTAACATGTTCTATCAATAAGCTTTTCGCGTTTTTCGCATTACAATCTAATACTATACGCTTGTTTCCCCAGCGATCAAATTGTTCTAAAGCCAATAGAAATTCAATTGCATCGGATGAATTATTGATTCGTTTCACCATTGCAATTTTAAATGCTGTACGACCGGGTTGCATAGTCTGGTATAGTTGCTGTAATCTTAGTAGCCCTGTTAACAAAATATTAAAACGTAAATTTGTCTGTATGTAAACAAATGATTCTGAGTGTCATTTCATTAGTTGTTATTTGTACTATTTTAATAACTGTAGTTTTAAATTCATGCTCGTTTCTCTTAATTTAATAAATTAATCGTTTTCTTGCAAGTTATCACACTAAATTTGGAATATTTTTAATTTTGATGTTCAACAATGGGAAATCGACCACATTGTTGTTCAGGTTTCCGTTTATAGCCATTATTTAATTACATTACTCACTTATTATGAGTCTTCAGGGAACGCAATCTGAAGAGAACAATTCCTAATTATGTACGTTACCACAGAGTCTCGTGTCAGTAAACGGAAATTACTCCCACATAGAACCGGTATGCTGTTAAAGCCACATGCGGTATATTGTTTTACTCTTGATAGTCTTTATATTAAAACTAGCTTTTCCCCACAACTATGTCGCCTTGGAAACAGATACGTGCCTACTAGAAAACGTAACGAAGTTTCAAATACGCTTACCCTCCCTTCTTGCATTAAGGTTTGTATTTGCAAAGTTAGTTTCTTAGCGCACATTTTTGCGGTTATTCATAAGCTTTGTGTGAGTATAGTGTCCTAGTGACCATTAGTGGTCTATTACCTATCTAATTTCACAAATTTTAATGAAAAAATCAAATGACATCTCAAAATTAACGCATATTTTTGAGCTGTCGCCTCTGAAGACTCTTGCATGCAAAATTTTATATAAATCGTGTTCACTGTTTCCGCGATTCAAATTTATTATAGCTTTGTTTAAAAGAGATAATATATTAAATTGTCTTATGCTTTATTTGTGGATTTAAAGCTTTCAGACAGTTTAACCACAGTTGTTAAGTGCTATAGAATGAAGCGTCTGAATGTAGCAATTATAAATAATGTTAGTTAAAGTTGCAACTTTATGCAAAACTTAACACTTAGGTATTGTGACAAAATATTTCGTAAATTTGCTCTCGTTGTAAATATGGTACCTACGTTTAGTGTTAAATTTTAGGGGTAATCTATTCCATTGGAAAACTTCTACTAAATGTTACGTAGAACTTGATGCTTTTCCATTTACAACATGTGGAAATGATACGTGTCTTTTTAAATTTACGGCAGCCAATAATATTCCTCCCACGAGCAAGCGGTGACGGAACAGACGGACAGATATCTTTGAAATCATTAGAAAAAATTATCTAATATATAAAATTCACGTGTCACAGTGTTAGTTACCGTACTCCTCCGAAACGGCTTGACCGATTTTTATGAAATTTTACATGCATATTCAGTAGGTCTGAGAATCGGCCAACATCTATTTTTCAAACTTTTTTTTTTAGTATGGCAAAACAACGTTTGCCGGGTCAGCTAGTAATATATAAAAATCAATATATTTCCTAGACTTTAGTGTGTTAATATTCCACTGGATTGGTGTTTAATTTTCAGGAGTGTTATTTATTTTGTGAAATTATTAATGAAGATCAATTTTTTTTATTGTGATTTCATCTTACAATTAGCTGTAAAGTAACTAATTACAAAACAAATGTTCCATACAAAACGTTGTGTTGTTATTTTTTTTTTCCAGAAGAAAACCTAAAACGTAAACATTGTTTGAAGATAAGAGTGAGAGAAAAGCCTTTTACCACTATAGATAGGTCGTTGAAGCCACTGCGTTTGTATTTGCGGTTTCGTTTTGTCGCCTCCATTTCTATACGAATTTTATTTGATGGGATCTTTTTGTTCTTTTTGATATATTTTAACCCTGTACTCCAATATCCTTGGGTATAGGTTATCAATTCGATTAGGAAGACGAGGACTTGGTGTTTCATCAAAATTGATTTTCCGGAAAACATTTTATGGCTGACACTTTCTGTTATTGTTTCTTGTAAATAGGTAAGCAATTTATTGGTATTTGTAAGTATTAAATATCACGCCTTTTTTCCACGGAGTTAAGCAGAGACTGGACATTTAATAGGCTTCGAAACATACATATTGTATTTTTAAATGCCTTAGAACAATGTTATTTCAAAGGCACTTGCTTTTGCATTTATACTGGTATGGGTATCAAGGTTCTGCAAACGACGACACATTGGAATTCAATTTATTCAATATCGCAACGAGAAGATGTGTAGCCAGATAGCCATTTAAAGAAACGCAAGTCGCATGTATTATTGATAAATGTTTAGTTTCTACAATGTACTTACAATGTTTCATTGAATAAGTTTAATGTGATTTAAAAGTATCTAAAGACGAAGTAATTATCTTATACTCATCTTCAATCATCAATCATCTTCAATTTAGATGTAATTTTATAAACTTTCTGCTCGCGTGACAAGAATAAAGTGCTTAAAGTCAAAGTAAATTTTTGTTATTTCAAGTGGCATGTTTTACTAGCTCTTTTGAAACGTCAGAAACTAGGTGTCTGTTCCAAACGCGATATAAACGCGAATGCTATATAAAAAGTAAGACACCAATCACGATGATAATCCCCGCTTTCTTGCCCTTACCCTAATTCTTACTCTTCTGCCAGACGTTATACTTAATATGTGCCAATGTTCATAACTAAAAATGTTAATCATTTTAGATTTAGTACCTTTATGAAATTTCTAACTAAATTAAGACTGGTGTTAAGTTTTCTTCAAGTCAAAGAAAGTTATTTAACATTGTATATTTCTCAGCGTGAATCGATGATGAAGCGACGAGTAACACGAATTCCGTTATAATTTCGTCAACTAAAGTTCATGATTCAGTTAGTAAAGACATCAAAAGGCGAATGTCATACTTGTTAGATGGCGTACTTTACAGTTTGTGACCCGCTTAAAAGTCATCAGGGTAACTAGTAGATGTTCTAATTAAATGTGCTATAAAATTTTCAATATTCTATGTTTCTGGATGTTTCTATGTATTTTATGTACTTATGTATTTACAAAACAAAAGTACTATATGTATTCTATCCGTATTCTTACCCATAACACAAGCATTATAAGCTTAGATTGGGACCAGAGGACGTTGTGTGAAATGTCCATGAATATTTATTTTTATTTATTTAAAGATATTTAAATGAAGTAGGTGGGATAAGGCTAATGTAGGAAGTTGACTGATTGACGTATTAAATCTACAACCAAAGCCTCTGTTGTAATACAGAAATTAACGTTTTGATTACTTTTGATTACTTTTAAGACATGCATACATCATAAATACCATTATTCGCAAGCACTCTGAGCTCATATTTAATCCAAACATTATTAAACATAAGCGACGATCTGATAGAGTATGTCAAATAGAACCCACTAAACTGTCAATAGTAAGACAACAATATCATTTCATTAGCCCCATTTTGTACAATAAAATCAATAAAATTCTTAAAATTTACCCACTCAACTCAAAAGAATGCCAGAGGGTCACAAATGACTGGCTGCTGGGTTTCTCTTATGATGATCTAGAAGATCTTATTAAAATCTAGGCAATTGCATTTACAAGGTACCAGCACTTAGTTAGCAAATATAAAGTATTAATTGGCTGCTTCCGCTGTGGTTTCGCGATATTACTCATCACTCACACACACACACACACACATACACATACACACACAAACACTTAAGAAAAAAAAAAAATTATAACTTTGTTTAATGCATGATTGTAGTTGGAACGCTGTCTCATCTCCTGGAGGTGGGCGCTAATAGTTACGACACAGTTTATAACTAATGTTACTATTAACGAACACAATGTTAATGTTAATTTGTTATTTTTTGTTCCAATAAATTTATTTTTTTTTTTTATTTTTTTTTTTTTATACGACAGTCAAATAAATAAATAAATATAAATTTATTGCCAAAGAGTTCACACAATTTTCACTTAAAGCTAAGCTAAAAAATATGACACAATATATACATAAAACAATAGCTCCCGATGCCGAACTAGGTTAAAACCTGTGTGTCAGCCCTCGGTGCCACCTTACTGTTACTGCCCCGGGCCGGGGTCGTCGACGGGCAAGCGCCGGCGGCCCCTCTCGAAGAGGTAATCGCGCGCGGCGGGTCGGTATTCAGAGACACGCCGCGGCAAACGTCCCCCCCGCCGAGTCGGGCCCCGGTTAGCGGGGCCACCCCTCGCCGGGTCATGGTAAAGCTCCAGGCACCATCAAGGCCCGCAGGGCAGAGAAGAGAAAATAAAAAATAAAAACCCTATGTTACCAATAGTATACAAAACTAGCTTTCTTTAACTGACAACACAATAGTTGATAATAATTTTTGACAATACAGTATGTGAGTGAACCTCTCGTGTGTATATGTTTGTAATTATTAAGTAATTACTAAAAAAAATGGTAACAGGGCAGGATATTGATAATTATGAGAATTTTTATTTGTTGTAGTCTCTTCTAATATACTCACATTGTTCTAGAGATATAGTCGGGTGATAGATGGATGGACAGCGAAGTCTCAGTAAAAAGGTATGATTTTACCTTTTCTGCACAACTCTAAAAACACTTTTTGGAAATTAAAGCCTCATAAGTAGCCTTATAAGTGTTATCTTCTTTGCCAGACAATTGTGTGGCAAAGAAGATAAAAACTACTGGCAAAAAAGTCATTAAAATTATAATTATTTTTTTTTGCCAAAAGTCGCCTACTGCAATCAAATTGTTTTAGTTGCAAATTGCCGCCATAGGTACGAGTATAAATGGAAATCAATAAATACATAATACGTAGTACGAATATTTATATCTCTCTATAGGTGTCGTAAACGTAAAGCTGGGTTGGCTATTTTCCTTTAAAGTATCGTTAAGTAGGCTCTAATTAATAACACAATAGCAGCATATAATTTACATAATAATTAAAACGTTAAGAATTTATTAAACTTCCATTACCCGTAACCGTAATTGTTTTTGTTAGTTGATCACTGAGCGTGCTATGTTACCTTTCCCATTGGAAATCTGATCTTTTGATACAATAATGTGAATATTTCTGTAGTAACACCGTATTCGGGTGGAAGTGAAAGGTTTCACCTTGGTTGTTTTATTTTCCCCGTTTCCTTTACAGTACCCTATTCAAGAGATACAGAACAATAGCTACAAAGTGGGATTGTAAATGAAAGAAAAATATCATAGCTTTTATTGTGACTATATCTATTAAATACGACATTGACTGTTAATAAATATGGAACTAGAAGTGTTGTATTATATAAGAAAGAAATATTACACCTTTTCACAAATATAAATAAACTAAATAAATAAATATTCATGTACATTTCTCGCGATGTCTCCTGGTACCAAGCTAGGCATATTATTGTGTTATGGGTACCAGAATACGGTTATACCACTACATACATTACTTTTCTTTTAATAACAGTGTTAAAAAATAGCATTATCTTTAAAGTTATTTTAACAGTTATTTTATGACCAGATGTATGATGTGTGGATGAAGTCAAGGAAGTAGGTATGTTTGGATCTTAGCAGATGGCGCTCTATAGTCTCTGTCTACCCCCATTGGAAAAAGGCGTGATGTTATGATGATGATGATTATTTTATGCAATACTACACTTTTATTCGCGAGCTCGAGCGCCCCAGGCACTATTTTTTTATGTTTTGTATCTCTACTTTCACCACATTTTCCACACTCACAAATGGTTCCTTATACAGCTGCTGGTCTAATTAACATTAAAAGTTATAAAATTAATTTTATGAAAGCTACAATTTTATAAATTGAATAATTTAAAAATATTCAAGAAAGATTTGTTTCACACGAATAGATATGTTCCAAGAACGATTGTTGTATCTATTTTCACAGTGTTATTTTATGACAATGTAGGGTTTATTTTCGAGCTTTCCGCCTGTCACATACAGAAGCCAATATTTATAAATTGGCTTTTACAGCACCCTGGGAAAGAAAAGGGGTGGTGACACTTGTATTCTTAGTCAGTCACAACACTGACACGTAATAGAAACCTACAGAATACAACCCTGAATGGTATAAAAGGCTATAATTTTAGTTTAAACAAACGAAATCGCAAGCTCACGGCTAGTTCTAAAAAAATGATAATTGTTCGTACTCTCGTATTTCTTATCGTAAAACAATATAACTTTTAAGAGGATACCAAAATAGCTTCGTGCATTTTTCTATGTACGAAGTTTTCATTGTTTCTTTAGATTGAATGGCTAGAGCTCTAATTTTTAAGTATATGTTTTTTCAATATATGATCTAGGATCGCATAAACTCAGAAACGCGATTGAAAAAAGTTTTCTCGATAGAAAATCTAGGCGAAACAACCTCTCTAATTTTTTATTTTTTTCATTTGTCGGTCTATTATCGCGTATTAACTAATGAAATAACTTTAAAACCATAGGTAACTATTATGTATAGAAACACGTAAATCAGAATTAAAATATATTTAGTAGATTTTGAGTAAATAGGAAAAGTATCCCTAATTCTTCATTTTCTGTGCCTACTGGCTGTGTTAATATGTACGTGTCGGCGATGATATACGATAATATTGATGTAGGCCCTTAATCCTACTTATATTATAAATGTGCAAGTTTGTGAGTATAAATGTTTGGATGTTTGTTACTCTTTCACACAAATACTACTGAATGGGTTTTAATAAAACTTTACAATAATGTAGATGATAAACGAATAGATTTTTTATCCTTTTTGACGTAGGTTACCCCGCGGGGCACAGCTAGTTAAATATATATAAACTTTTTTTATCCATACATTTATCTTATTCTGCGACAGCTACTTTCTTCTTGTTCATTATTACCCAATAAATCAGAATTTAAAGTCAACCTCTGAGAGTCCTCAGGACAAGTAAAGTTGTGAAAGTCATTACAAATAATGACCTTTAAGTTTTAAACAACTTTAACGTTGTATAAATGTAGTTAGTCTCTTTAAACGATTATGGCAGTAGCTTATTCAAAATAAGTTAGAAAGATATTAGGTATTGTTAGAAATTAATTTAGATGGATTTAGAGTTTGCTTAAATGAAAGCACTAATAAGTTAAGACCTATGTCCAGCAGTGGACTGCAATAAGTTGGCATGATGATTATATATATAAGTTAATTCTTACACTTGTTCATCTGTATGATTAATTTTATTTGAACAGCAATTGATTTTATATAAAGAAGACTAGCTGACCCGGCAAACGTTGTTTTGCCATACAATTGTCAGGGGACCACCCTTAACATTTAGGGGGATGCAAAATAGATGTTGTCCGATTCTCAGACCTAACGGATATGTACACAAAATTCACGAAAATCGATCGAGCCGTTTCGGAGGAGTATAATTACAAACACCGTGACAGGAGAATCTTATGTATAAGATTGTTAATCACACGATTCTTTTAATAGACATAGTTAATGAAATAACAGTAATTTCTTCCTAAATGTGTACTACCAGTATTTTTTCTCACTTCACTTTTTATAAATGGTCTTCCATCCATTCTATTACTAACAACCTCTCTCTGGTTCATTAAAGTCCCAATATTGAGGAGAGTGGGCTCCTCCAATTGAGAGGGATTATGGTTTACAGTCCATTCGATTATGGTTTATTGTCCGTGTGGTGACGGATCAGGAATGCAAGACTCACCACCCCCTTTCCTTCCGAAATAAGGAATATTGTACAAAGATATCATCGTCTGTGAGAGACGGAAACTCGAAAATAAATCCTGTGCCAACACGCCTAGTCAGCACGGTACAGTTAACCATAATTCCTTTCAAAGAAGAGCCCCGTGCCCAACAGTGGGACATTAACGGGCTATAAAGAGAAGAAAGACATGGATTATAGCGCGCTGACCAGGCTTGTTGACACATGGTATTTATTTCGAGTTTTCCATCTCCCACAGAAGCTATTATGCGCGTGCAATATCCCTTAGCTGGAACCCTTAGCACCTTAGTAAGGAAAAGGGGTGATGACACTTATATTCACAATCCGTTATCACACCGATAACTGTACTGTGTACTAAAACACCTAAACGATATAAAATTTTCATAAATGAAAAATTGCGCTAGAGAAAACTTTCTACGTGTTATCTATCACTTATATTTAGTAGGTAGTTCTTTGCTTACATAAATTTTACGAAGTTTCATAGCAACTGGGCGGGGCACCTGCTAGGTACGTGTATTATTTATTACATTTTATAAACTTTAGGCGTTCCAAAAATAAATGGAAAATCTTACATACCTAATAATATATAACGGACCAATTAGGTGTTTGCTATTAGATAATTATGTAAACCTAAAACCGTAACTCCGTAAGTCATATATATAGCTTACCATACATAGTTTATCTACTGTTCGAATTGTCTTGACCTTTTTTTACCTGAAGCGTTATATTCTTTATTAGTAAAGAAAAACTAAATTGTTTTTTTTTGTGAGAATAATGAGATTGATGATGAGAGCCTGTAATTTTGTAAATAAATAAATATTCATGGACATTTCACACAACGACCTCTGGTCCCAAGCTAAGCTTATACAATATGCTTGTGATAAGGGTACGGATAGACTACATATACTAAAATTTTTTTGTAAATACTGTTTTATGGTATACATAGAATACGACAATAATGAAATATTTGTCCTGAGCGGGAAGCGAACCCGGACATTGTTAATGGCAGTCCGTTACGTGAACCACTCGACCACGAGGCCGTCAAAACAAGATAATTAATACAAGACATGGATATATGGGACATATATAATTGAATTTACAACGAAGGTTGGTGCATTTCTGTGTGTAATAGCCACTCCATTAAATAGCTGCAGCCACTTATTCGTCCCACATTTTCACCGCAATCTTTTTCGTGTCGACATTTTATTATCGGTGGAGTCAGCTCCGATGTAATCCCCGGCGAGCGGTACAATTTACGATTTATAAAACCACCGTGCTCTGTTGTAAACCAAAACGATAAAGAGTAAGCCTTAAGCTTGCGTTGTTCACTTCATTCTTTGTCGTTCTTTTATCTTAATATTCACAGATATTACAACGTTAATCCGAAAAAAAGAAACTCAAATAATGGCTTCTCAGTTTTCATAACTACGGGATTATTGTTTGGATTTCTTTAACTTAACCAAGGTTTCATTTTTAAGCGTAAATACGGAGAGATTTCCTTCATATTTAAATAGTTCTGTAGTATTAGAGATAAGAACAGATTAACTAATTACTGCCTACTAAATTTTTAAATGCGTTTTTGGAGGTTATTTACGAAATAACTTATCGATATTTTTTGTATGAAAGGTGCTTCTATGACGCAGGGTAGTCTTTTGATCTTAGGGTAGCTGTGCCGTCAATTTAAGGGGGCACAATACCAAATTATGCTCCATACAAAAATATGGGTTTCGTACTCCCCATTTTTATTTGCGAAAGTTAAACCGATTTTAATTGTTTTTACGCTATGTCATATATGAAGAGTATATGTATGCTTGTATCATTTTCTTTTTTTCAAAACATATTAACTAACAGAAATATGACCATTCCAAAAACCGTTTTTTTTTTCGGTTTTCTTTAGGTAAAGTTGCAGCGACTAAAGAAAGTGATGGAAGCATAGATATACTCTTCATCTATAATTTATCGTAAAAACAATTAAAATCGGTTTAACTTTCGCGAAGAAAAAAGGGGACTACGGAACATCTTTTTTTCAAAGAATTTGTAGGTAAAATCTGCTGCAGCTATATTTGTTCCTTTCAGCACGGCGCCTGGAAATAGGGACAGCAATACCTAAGGCAAATACCTAAATTAGGAGTACAGTACCCTCTTAATATGTTACAGACATATTCAACGACACATTTTTGCCAACTAGCTTTCCTATCCTATATAACTTAATTTGATTACTATTTACATTGTTATTTTGTATGTTTTGTAATTAAGCTAATGGCGATGTGTTTACAAACACAACACAATAAATAAAAATTTTCAAAAGTAAAATATGTTAAAAATAAATAAATGTCACTTACCATCATGAGAATCGTACATGTAAATAATTTCTTTCCATCCGTAGTACAGAATTGTGTCTACGATGGCTTTGTGGTAGTTAGGTCTCATACTGACGGCGTGGTCTATTAGACCTGATGATGGAGGTATTACCTGACGCATAGACAAACAAAAATGTGTATTTTTACTTATTATGTAACAAAGTTGTTATTTTCGTATGTATGTCTATATGTAAGCTTATATCTTCAAAACTAAGAATACCACTTTTTGTGCAGAATTTATTGGTTCAAATTCTATTCAGAATCCACTCAGGCTAATTATATATTACGAGTATCTGATAGATTCAAATACTATTTGGATAGAAGAGACAGAAGCAACATGATACAATATAATTTATGTTTTTCTAGTACTAGTACCCATAACGTAAAAACTTATTTTGGGTGGCAGGGGTCAAGATACTTTTTTGGTATCTGTTTGTAGCTGTAAAGCGCACGTTTTATTGTGGTTAATCTTTATTTTATTTTTTTATTTTTAGTAGGTAAGTTCTTTTTACTGCAACCACTCATTACATTTTAGTTGCTGGCAAGAAAACCTTAACTAACAATGTTATAAACGACGAACAAGTGTCCTAAAGAAATAAAAACTACTAAATCTATTACATTGACTTAAAACACTTTAGGAGGGTTCCGCAACAAAATGTAACGTTACACTTTTACTGAGGATTCGTCTTTATCAACAAAGTGGCTACAATTTAAGCAGTTACAACTTTGCAGACTTGAAAGAATCAAGTAATAATATAGGCTCTCTAATATGTCTTCCTAATGTCCTTCCTGAGCGTGTACTTAAATATAATTAGGATCTTTAACTCAACATGTCGCAAGCAAATAGCTCCAAGTACTGAAGCAATCAGAGAAAATGTTTCATTATTTGTGTACGTAATATTTTTAATTCCATAACTCCACAGCTACATGATGTGTTAACAATATTCGTCGACATTTCATATAAGGTCGTCTGATACCAAATTAAGCTTTATTAAGCTTAATTTGCGACCATTTTTGTGTTATGAGTACCTGATTACGGATTTTGGGTGCATATGCTCTTTTGTATTTGTTTTGTTTGGGTGGAATTTTGTCTCTCAATTTTGAAGCAGATATCTTTAATTAATTTAACTAAAACTTTATTGTTATATTCTTTGTCTCCAGCGCGTTAACGTCCCACTGTTGGGCACGGACCTTCTCCACTTTGGGAGGAATTATGGTCTACTATGCTGCGCCGATTGGGCGTGTTAGGACAGAGTGGTTTCGAAATTTTCTCACACAGAGGATATCATCTGTGTACAATATCCTTTAGCTGGCTTTTTAGCACCCTTAAAGGATAAAACGGTGGTCACACTTGTATTTTAAAACCGTCACTACACCGACTATCTTTGTACACATACAATAGACATATTTAATTGGGATGATAAATTTGAACCCATGACACCATGCACAGCAGGTAGGTAGGTATTTCCAGAGGAATGAGAACTATAGTTTTAAATGGTCAATCGGAAAAATATTGCTACTATCTCACGCCCATAAATCTTAATTCCATCCATCTGTCCATCCATCGGCCTCTCTCCGCCCACTGTTGGACGTAGGACGTAGGTCGAAGAATGCCATATCACGGGGTCTTTTGCCACTTGCATCCAATTGGATGCAAATCTTATTTAAATATTATGAAATTATAAGTAAATAGTATCTACATACCTTTTCAGGAAACCATGGTGTGACGAACGGCATTTGGAAGGTGTTTGTGTAAGAGTGTAAGGTATCAAATGACTCTGGTGTAACTGCACCGAGCATGGCAAACACTCCGCGAGCAAACTGGTTGCAAACTGTGTACAATAAATTACATTCGTTATTACTAACATATATATTTTTCATTCCTAAATTATTATTAACTACCTAACCCGGCGAACTTCGTACCGCCATATTTATTTCAGCAAAAGGATATTTTTTGTTTTATTTCTCTCACGATAGCAAAAAAATAGTGATCCACCTAGTTTTAGACAGAGTCGTTCTAAAAATGAGCACTGCTTACATTTGGTGGGTTTGTTTGTGACGTTTTCACTCAAAATCTACCACATGGAAATGCACGAAAATTTGTATAGAGTTAATTTATAGTCCTGGAAATAACATAGGCTATATATTATTACGCTAAAAATCCTGTACTAGACAATAAACGCAAACGTTTGTGAAATATAGTGTAAATTATAGCTCCACCATTTTTGTTTATTGTACAATTGTCATAGTAACTCATAGAATCCGTCGTTTTATAGGTAATTTTTTGCATGCAATTTATAGGCACGAGTCTTCTCACGAGCCTTCTCCATATATGGTAGATTTGAGAGAGAGTGATGATGGATTGGTTATGGGTGAGCAACCTATCAAGTGCCTTCTTTACGCGGATGATCAAGTTCTACTTGGACTATCTGCGGAAGAATTGCAAGGTATGGTAACTAGAACGAATGAAGCTTAATCTAAATTTAAAAGGAATGAAAGTAAATGTAAGCAAGACGAAAGTAATGGTGTTTGAAAAAGAGGAGTGTAAGTCTGTGTGTAATATTAAAATAGATGATGAAAGTGTGGAACAGGTACAAGAATTTGTTTATTTGGAAGTGTTTACAAGAAATAAAAGAAAGAAAGAAAAAGTTTATTTCTAATGACAAGAGATGGTTAGGTTGATGCTGTTGTGGAAAGAAGGGTGTTAGTGGGAAATAAGCTGAATGGTGCCTTGCATTCTATTATGGCTAACCTTGCGATTACTAAAAAGGCTCGAATGTCGATCCACAATGGCGTGTTGTTACATTAGCACGAAAGTAGAATAAATGCTGTAGAGATGCGCTCTTTGAGAAGTATGTGTGGAGTGACTTTGAAAGATAAAATAAGAAATGAAGTTATAAGAGAACGTTGCGGTCTGCAGGAGGATGTAGTGACTAAGGTGGAGAAAAGTATGCTGAGGTGGTTTGGATCGTAGCAGATGGCGTTCTATAGTAGAGACTATTTCCATGGGAAAAAGGCGTGATGTTATTATTTTCTCCATAAATCAACGTAATTTGATAGCACCGCACCTATGATAAGCATAATATTTGATGTCCCAAATATCGTGTGAATACCGTATAGGCGTAGATATTATGTGATACTATATTAGTCGTACAAAAGTTTTAGTTTTCCAATTTATTAAACATCAAAAGAACAAATAATGAAAACGGATTACATAAGACAATCTACTTAATATTCAAAGTCATTAAATTTACCTTCTGTGACAGGCTTTTAAAGATAATCCAATAAGGGTGCAATTACACTGCCAAAAATTGAGCTTTGTTAGTAAAAATATTCTATTAGTGGCAATTTTTGAAATCATAATAAATATTAATGTCTTAAGGATTTGACAGCGTATTGTGAGTTAACAGCGTATTGTGTAATTGGGATTGTTCATAATGGTTGACCTACTGTTTTTATATTCTTTTCAGAAAATATAGACTATTTTAAGCAACTAATTTCAATAGTATTGAAATATTCACTATACAGAATTTTTTTTAAATTCTTGAAGTTATTACTTTAAATGTTGTGACGTCATCGTTTTACGCAATTTGTGTATAGACTTTTCTTCATAGGCATAATACAGATTGCACTTTATCTTGTCAAAGTTGACAAGTTGATATAATAGACCAATTTCAACTCCACTTAAGAGTAGTATATCCCTAAAAACGCCTTAATATTTTAAGTCCTTCATTTCAAGGGCAAATAGAGATCATTTGCTTTTTTGGAAAAATAATCGTTAATATAGTAAATTTTCCGAAAGAAACTAATGGATCATGATCAGAAACTCTATTCCTCGAAATGGTTTTCGAATTAAGAGTTTAAAAAAAATATGAACAATGCCCATTGTGCGCCTTCGAACGTAAATAGAAGTGTGTTAATGTTAATACCTAATTAAAATAATTACTAGCTGTCCCGGCGAACTTCGTACCGCCAATTAAAGTTGTCTATACTTTCTGATTATCTAAACATTTTTTATTGTCATCATCATCATCATCATAACATAACGCTTTTTTCCCATGGGGGTAGGCAGAGACTATAGAGCGCTATCTGTTACGATCCAAACATATTTCTTGGCTTCGCCCACACTCATACATCTGGTCATACATGCCCGACGGTTGTAAGTGCTACGCATTTTGCCCATTTTGAAGTATACCGGCGCTGACATCGGAGTACTTTTCTCCACCTTCTCTTACCTCACTACATCCTCTTTCAGACCACAACCTTCTCTTATGACTTCATTTCTTAATCTATCTTTCAAAGTCACACCACACATCCTTCTCAAAAAGCGCATCTCTACAGCAATAACTCTACTTTCGTGCTTCTTCTGCCACACCCAACATTCGTTTCCATACATAAGCGTATATAAAAATACGCCATTGTGGATCGCATTCGAGCAGCAGTAGAGAGTAATCGCTTGGCTAGCCACAATAGCATGCAAGGCACTATTCAGTTTATTTACACCCTTCTTGCCACATCAGCATCAACCTTACCGTCTCTTGTAAAACACTTCCCAAGTGCACACAAATACAACCACTCCTCTTTGTAAAACACCATAACTTTCGTTTTGCTTACGTTTACTTCGATTCCTTTTAATATAAATGTGTCATTCGTTCTATTTACCATATCTTGCAGTTCTTCCGGAGATGGTGCAAGTAGAACTTGATCATCCACGTAAAGAAGACACTTAATAGGCAACTCAGCCATAACCAATCCATCATCATTCTCTCTCAAATCTACCAGGCAATTATCTATGTATAAACAGCCATGGTGATACTGCACATCCCTGTCTCACACCCCTAGAGATGCCGAACCAGTCCGTGTATGCTCCATTTAACGCTTTCTCCAAGTCTATGAAAGCGCCGTAGACTTTCTTGTAATATAGATGTTTTTCGGCTATATACCTTAGGGAGAAGACCTGATCCACACATCCCATATCCTTTCTGAATCCTGCCTGTACATCCCATAATTTTTGATCTGTCATAATCACCACCCTATTAATCAATACCATGGCATACATTTTGCCTACAACACTCAACAGGCTAGTGTGGCGGTGGTTTTAGCATTCCTGCTGTGTTTAATATGTGTTGAAGACACGGCCGTGTACCAAATGACTGTAAGGGAAACGGCAAGAATCTAAAGACCATAAACTAAAATAAGATTAATAATCCTTATTTACTGATGCTTACATCTGTCCATTGTTTATGGTAATTATGATAAAATAGCGATTGTCAATCAAATGACAATGGTGCCGATTCTAGGTGCACAACTAAACTTAACTTAACTAAAAAATGAAAACAACTGTTGCTGTATCTTGATTATTTGGCTATTTTGTTGTGTACTTTTATATTAATTATAATCATTAGTCTATAATAAACAGTTTTTATAATAAGAAAGTTCAGTTAACATTACGGAAAGCTGTTATTGACACTATAAATTTTCTTTTTTTAGTTAAGTTAAGTTTAGTTGTGCACGTAGAATTGGTACCAATATCTGTTTTAATAGACCAAGATCCGAGGGGTAAAGCCTTTGACTTATTTTTTCAGTAATGGAATATATTGGATAAGGTAGTCTTTGTACATAAAATAATTGTAAAAATACCCGCAACTCTGTCCTGCCGGTTGTAATTAATACAAAAAATTATTACGTCAAGTAATTTATAAATTTTTGCAATTGACTCGCTATGTTTTTACTTAATAAATTAAATTGTAGTGGAAAAAGTGATCACCGCAAGCGGGATGTGAACCCACGACCTCGGAATACCGTTCCGTAGCTCTGCTAACTGAGCTTATTGCGGTCGTGCTAACAGTAGTCCCGCTTGTGGTGATCACTTTTTCCACTACAATTTAATTTATTAAGTAAAAACATAGCGAGTCAATTGCAAAAATTTATAAATTACTTGACGTAATAATTTTTTGTATTAATTACAACCGGCAGGACAGAGTTGCGGGTATTTTTACAATTATTTTATGTACAAAGACTACCTTATCCAATATATTCCATTACTGAAAAAATAAGTCAAAGGCTTTACCCCTCGGATCTTGGTCTATTAAAACAGATATTGGTACCAATTCTACGTGCACAACTAAACTTAACTTAAATTAAATTTAATTTATTAAGTAAAATTATTACGTCAATTTGAGCAATTAAAAATAAAAAAGTTATTAATATTTTTACCAAACTTTAGCATAAAATTGCTGAAAAACGTCCGATGCACACAGCTCCATCCATGCTCCGTATTTCTGCTACGATTTTTTTTTTATTTTGTTTAAAGGGCTGGTCGCTTTACGACCGTATCGCTCAAAATATATCGACTATATTTGCCATGATGTTGCGTACAAAGACTATCTTATTCAATACATTTCATTGCTGAGAAAATAAGTCAAATGATTCACCCCTAGGATCTTGGTCTACAATTTTAGTTGTGACAATTTTCTACATTAATTAAATCTAAAATACGTTGTTATCTGAACATTTAGGATATATGTTGTCGATTCAAAATGCTTACTTTAATACGCTGTTTAATTTGTGAAAGGTGTTTACCCTAGGTATCAACAGGATGAAATAAGTTTGACAGTTATGAAACCTGAACATTTTGTATGGGAAAAATAATTTTCTTTTAATTCATTTTATTTGTAAAATTTTTTATGTTTTAAGTATCCTATGGCCTTTCTTAGGCCCTAAGCTACTTCCCCATCAATTTTCAGATAAATCAGTTGGGCCAATCTTGAGTTATAAGTTTATGCCGCCTACACACGTTACGATAAACCATAACGAAAAAACTGCGCAGTTTTATCGAACGATTTTTATGGACGACCGCGGTCGTCAGTTCTCCTCACAAGCTCGTGCAAGTAGCATGTCGTCAACAGTTACAGACGATAAATTATATTATTAAATAAACAAATGTCACAAGAAGTTTTTATCCGTCTCGATAGATGGCGTTGTGCCGTCTCGCTACATCACGCTATTGTTTCGTTTAACGCATTTACGTATAACCTTGACAAAATATTTGTTTAGTATCACCTGTATCACATATTATGTACATTATGTACATAAACTAGTAGTTATATGTATGTAGTTTAAAACTACATATAAATAAAAATTTTATGTACATTTCACACATTGTCCTCAGGTCCCAAGTTAAGCTTATATGCTTGTGATATGGATAGATAGATACTAGATAGTTATTAGAATAGTTTACGGAACCGTTATTGGCGGTTACACCAGGCTGAGTGGCGCCATGTGATACGTTGTTGTAAAAATGTAAACATTTGTGAAATATGACCAACTCTAAACAGCTGGTACTGACATCTGTTGTTTTTCTAGTGTAGTATTTCATACGGTATCAAGTTATATTCTTCAAGCGTTCAAATAGTAATGCATTTTTGCGGGAGATGGCATTATTTACAACGTTTTTTTACAACTTTTCGTGTGGCACCGAGGGTTGCCGGGGCGCCATCTAGTTCAATTATAAAACATCAATCACAACAACATCCTTGAAACTGCGCGGCTGTCTAAAACCAAAACCTAGCAAGTCACGTTTTTTTAATTCTTTTTCCTAAACCAATTATTTCCCAATTTTCTTACTGCGTCTAATTCAAAAACAACTGTATTTCTTTTTCTATCTTACATAGAATCACAGATACAAGCATGTATAAACCTAGCAACCAGCACTTCATACTTGTTGATTACAAAATGAAAAAGAATCTGTTAAAAAATTGTAACTTGCTAGGTTTGGGTTTTGGACAGTCGTGCGGCGGCGAACACACCGCCAACAGCGTCACGTCATTGCTGCGTGTTTCGCACGGAAGCAAGAAACAAACGGGCGGGAACGGTGTCGCGCACGACAACTACATCAGCAGCCAAACCCGTAGTAGTGACCTTTGTCGCTACGGTAGACAGTGCGCCCTAAAAGGAAGAGAAGAAGAAAATGCCGCCGCAGCGAAAATCGAGTCCGCACCCTCCCGCCAGAAGGCGCCCAAACAAGCCGCATCGCCAGTAACGGCGCCCACTGAGCAGTCCGCACCGCCCGCCGTGTGCATCGTGTGCGCGCTCGCCGCGAAACAGGCGCCCGCCGCTCCAACCGTGGCGCCTGCCGCTCCTAAGCCCCCTATTCATAAAATGGACGCTGAGACCGCCAAACTCGTCATCGAGTCATCCGCAGAAATAAACTAAGTTCGGCCGGCACCCCCAGGTCCCTTGCAGGCCCTTGAGACGACCCAATTTCTCAGGACATAACCATCAGATCCTGACCTGGTGCCAATGGGACCACACGGGAATCAGCAGATTTGTAAAAAAAGAATCATTATAATCGCTTTGCCCAGTTAAAAGTTATGAGGTAACAAACATAAATAAAAAAGAAAACATACGAAAGATTTGAAAACCTCCTCTTTTTTTGAAGTTGGTTAAAAATACCCAGACGCAGTACCTACTATTTATTATTATAGTATTTGTGTAACAAATAAAAACAAAAATGAATTGGCTGTCCCGCACAGGAATCGAACCCCTTGACCTTTTGAACGGCCGCAGTAGTAGAATACATGAACCACTAGACCACGAGGACCGTCGATCAAGCGGTCAGAAAATCGAAACGATTTTAAGAAATAAAAATTATATCTTCCTTCGACGAACGATAATTCGCAGCAAATGTTCTACAAACGAACGAAAAATCGAAGATCAAGAGATCGCACAGTTTTATCGTACGATAATTTAGTGCGCGCTAAACAACGCACATTTGACGAACGATTCGATTTGCAGCGATTTGTCATACATTTTTAAAAAAAAGAATACCCAAATTGAACTGCACAGTTTTATCGGCCGACTTTTCGTTCGATAAATCGTAAGGTGTGTAGGGGCCTTGTTGTTGTCACAACTTTCTTTTATAAGTATATAATAATATAGAACATAATATCGTTCGATGAAGCTTTTCCAATAATTCCGCTTAGTCATAAACTAAATTTATGGATAAAAACACAAACTCTGTATTTTTATCCATAAATCAAAAATATATATCCGCCTCTGGTACCCATGACACAAGCATAGAAATATAGCTTAGTAGACCAGAGGATGTTGTGTGAAATATCAATAAATATTTTTTTTTGTATGAAATACTTTTAATATACTTTAATCTACTTATCTTCTCAATATAATCATTGCCTTACTTTTGAAATTTATTACGTAAACATGCAACAGCTCATAGTCTTAAATTTAATAAAACCGTCACCACCAACCGATACCATTGTTTCATATTTTCGTTTAAATTTTAGCGACAGTTCCCATTACGGTAGACATTGATTGTTCCTAATATCTGTTGCCACAATGGAGTTGACACTTTATAATGGTAACATTATAATCAGGTTTATTCATGCGTAAATTTATGATAATAATTGCATTTTGGCAAACCCCTTTTTAGCTGCTTACAATTATATCCGTGTTTACGTAATACAGATTATATTTTACGATATAATAAAGAAAATAATAAATAAATAAATAATAAATATTTATGGCCAATTCACACGACATTCTCTGGTCCCAAAGTAAGCTATACTTCTATGCTTGTGTTATGGGTACCAGAATACGGATATACTACTACTTTTATTTTGTAAATACTTAGGTACCTACATAAAATACATAGTTAACACCCAGACACAGAACAAACATTTGTATGACATTTATAAAGATCACACAAATGATTGTCCCGAGCGGGAATCGAACCCGCGACCTCGTGAACGGCAGTCCGTTACGTAAACCACTCCACCACGAGGCCCGTCAAAATAAAACTTTTACAAATAATTTGGTTCCGTTTCATTTCTTTTTAGCAATGGTTGTAATTATTACGTTGAAAATGACGTTATCTATAACTAGCTGACCCGGCAAACGTTGTTTTGCCATACTAAAAAAAAAAGGTTTGAAAAATAGATGTTGGCCGATTCTCAGACCTACTGAATATGCATGCAAAATTTCATAATAATCAGTCAAGCCGTTCCGGAGGAGTACGGTAACTAACACTGTGACACGTGAATTTTATATATTAGATAGATCAATAAATTCTTACAATCTGTGTATGACGTAAGTGATTTTGTATTTTAAGTTCCGGTGCATTAATTTCGGATATTTCTGGGAAAGTGGTTATTTTTATCTGCTTAAAATTACGAAATTCAGTTCCTTATTTTTTAACAAAAAAATATTTACAAGAGTTACACAAGTGCGTACATTTAATTCATCTCACAGACCAGGAAGTACATTAACAATAAAGCTTAAATCCCAATTTATATTCGAGTCTTTGAACAGCTATTACGATTTGCTAATTGAATTTGAAGTAAAAAGTAAACTTGTTAATATATTTGTTAATTATTTTATTTTTGTCCGCGACTTCTTACGCGTGGAATTTAGAAAATAAATATATTATGTTGGGTTACATTATTTCTATTTAGGCAAAGAACTCTACACTTTTTAAAAATTAAATATAGACAATGTTCAACGGGAATATTATAACCAAATGACGGCGAAATAATTTTTTTAACCGGTCCAATAGTTTTAGAGCCTGTGTTTCAACCAAACAAACAATCTCTCCTCTTTATAAAATTTGTATATATAGAGCATAAATCTAGCGGGGCGCCCTTATCTTGGCTATATGAAATGATAAACATATAATTTGTTAAATGCTGGAGCTTAGGGTTCGCGACTTTGATTTTCTGGAAATTGGTGCTTAGCAACACACCGCATCGTCTCTGCGCCTGGCGTTATTATTTTTTTGTCCTTTTAGATTCTCGTTACTTAGTTATTGTGTTCGTATTATAAACTAACGACAGGCTTAACCTTGAACAATGAATCTTCTTCTTCTTCTTCTCCAGCCCATTTACGTCCCACTTTGGGAGCGATTATGGTCTACTGTGCCGTGCTGACCAGGCGTTTGCGTTCGAGTTTTCCGTCTCTCACGAAAGATGTGTGCAATATCCCTTAGCTGACTTGTACAGCACCCTTGGGAGGAGATGGGGTGATGACACTTGTATTCTTAATCCGTCACCACATGGAATGAATAATAATGAATAATTATTTATAGGTATATTATAATTTATAATTTAATAAAACCAATAAATAAACATTCACGGTAATTTCATAAAACATCCTTTGGCCATAAACTAAGCTTATTGCTTTTGTGTTTTGATTATTAATTTTGATAAAGTACAAAAAACTACATTTTAGTAACAAATAACATTTTATGCCTTTTAAAATCTCAAGTAAATGAAAAATGTATAAAATTTACATAGATGAAAATAAAATTTATCCATGCATTCGCTTGACTGAGCTCCCGAGAATTATCTTGCATTGGTAATATATTATTCCATGTCTATACCAGTGAATTTCCGTACCAAGCTGCATGTTCCACAAAATGATATAATAGTATTCTACATAAGACTATCGATCATATTATGCATCGAAGTGTACGCTGCCTCAGTCCGCAGTGAGCAGAATATTATCATTTTTTCAGGAGCCTACTCGTGCTAGTACTTTTTAAAAGCTGTACAAGAAATCTTGTTAGTTTCTTTATATAAACAAAATAATCTACTATATATTTTACTAGTTGTTGCCCAAACTTCGTGCTCGTAATATTTAGGATCTAAATCTTAACTTTAATAATATCTTAAGACGATACCAAAATAGCTTCGTGCATTTTTCTACGTACGAAGTTTTCATTGTTTCTTTAGATTGAATGGCTAGAGCTCTAATTTTTAAGTATATTTTTTTTCAATATATGATCTAGGATCGCATAAACTCAGAAACGCGATTGAAAAAAGTTTTCTCGATAGAAAATCTTGGCGAAACAACCTCTCTCATTTTTTATTTTTTTCATTTGTGGGTCTATTATCGCGTATTAACTAATGAAATAACTTTAAAAACATAAGTAACTATTATATATAGAAACACGTAAATCAGAATTAAAATATATTTAGTAGATTTTGAGTAAACAAAAAAAATATCCCTAATTCTTCATTTTCTGTTCCTACTGGCTGTGTTAATATGTACGTATCGGCGATGATATACGATAATATTGATGTAGGCCCTTAATAATCGCTTATCTTAATAAAAATAAATAGTAGCTGATTCTCAGACCTACTGAATGTGCATATAAAATTTCATAAGAATCGGTCAAACCGTTGCGGAGTAGTATGGGAACGAACAAACCGTGAATATTTATCTATTAGTTTTATTAAATTATAATATACCTATAAATAATTATTCATTATTATTCATTTCGTGTGGTGACGGATTAAGAATACAGGTGTCACTACCCCACTTGCACCCAAGGGTGCTGTAAAAGTCAGCTAAGGAATATTGTACACGGATAACATCTGTGAGAGACGGAAAACTCGAAAATAAACCCTGTGCCAACACGCCTGGTCAACGCGGCGCAGTAGACCATAGTCCCTCCCAAAATGGAGCAGGCCCTTGCCCAACAGTGGGACGGCCTGTGCCCAACAGTGGGACGTAAATGGGCTGGAGAAGAAGTATGCGTTTATTCTTCGTGTGGTGACGGATTAAGAATACAAGTGTCCCATGTCACTAGGCTGTATCTCTGGAACGGTGATAGCTAGAGAACTTAAATTTTCCCAGATTGTGTATATCAGTTGATGTTACAGCAACAAATACTCACCATCATCATCATCGTCCTGCCCTTACCCCATTGTTTGGAGTCCCGTTATTTGGGGTCGATATGACGAATATATTGCGATTATAACGGTTTAGAATTCATCGTGTTTGTGTCCAACTCGTACTTGGCTGGTTATTCATATTTTTGGTTTTTGGGGTTCTGTACCAAAAGGTAAAATGGGAGCCGCTTACTGAGAATGCCCTTATGAATCATTTCCAAAAAGTCCATTCCGAGCTAATCTCGGTCAACCAGATATTGTCTATATACCTACATAAACAACAAGATACTTACTCAATCGAGAAAGCTTGAAGGCATCAGCAGTATTGATAACATCCACATAAGCTTGAAGTTCCAAACGTCGACTGCTAATGTTCTGATTGTGAATGGTCATTGCGTATTTGAATACATTTTGAATTTCTTCCGTATTTTGATCAAATATCGCACCTGAAACAACGATTTATATATATAATATACAGATAGAAAGACACATTTAGATACCTTAATTTTATAGACTCGCATAATCATTTTGATTTTTCTATACACATTATCGCAGGGAGCCATTAGTTGTATGCTCAACAGTGGACGGAGAAAGGCTGATGGATAGATGGATTATCAATGAAGTAACTAAGGAATATGTATTTGGTTTTTTCACTAATAGAAGGCTACAGTCTCTGAGCGTGCTATGGGAAATACATAAACGTAAGAAACTAGACGACTGAGTGACGTATCGCCGTGCTAATGAAAGCTAGGAACCTGAAAGTTTGCATGGCAGTTCATTTTCAGATTTTACAAATTGAACTCCAAACGTGGGAAAAAGCAGGCACGTGTGTTAAATTTTGTGTAAAATTCACAAACTTTTAGATTAACTATATTAGTTTAAACCAAAATACATAAATTATATTAAAGGAAATAAAGTCAAAGGAAAGAACAGCTTTAAGCGACAAGGCTGCCCATTGTACTTTCATTTTTTAGTAGGCTTAAGTAGTATAGAGACAGAATAGAGAGAGAGATTCCATAGTTTAAGTTAATGTTAAGATATGTAGGTGTACATTAAGGAACAATCAAATAGAACAAGAAAAAATAATTTCACCTGACATTAGAAATCACCCCCTAAACCTATAATTATATGACATAAATTTTACGAAAATAATCAAAATGTGTGTGTTTTATGTGAATTGCAATTGATAGACTCTACAAACAAGAGGATAATACTCCACAGACTTCTTTATTGGTCATATAGTGAAAAAGTGAGAACATCCGTATTCCGAAAGCGTCATTTATTTGATATATGAGCTCTGACCAAAATGTTATCTGAATCACTGAAGCACACAGTTCGCTGGCTACTTTAATACCATCAGAACACGCAAACTGCCCTTACTAAGGTTTATTTTTTTTTTGCTTCCCAACTTTGCAGACATTTCATCCTTTGAGACATTTTTAGCTTTACTTCCATTTGTAATGTCTTTCAAGGATAATGTTTTTAATATTTATGTGTCAGATTTAAGTTTCTTACAATATTTTGACTCGTAGAACTACGAAAACCGTTATTGAAAGAAAAATAATTTTTCTTTCAATAACGGTTTTCAATTATTTGTTACGGACAATTATTGTCCTTCCTAATAGGTACCTATAGTTATAATATTTTTAAGTATTGATGTATGTAGGCGAGAGATATTTCTAAAACAATAAAACGCTGGTTAAATTGCGGTCTTTAGCTAGTGATAAATAAATATATAAATAGATGTATTAGCCCGAGAAAAGACACGCTACTATTTCATACGAAAAACGACATGAACATAATGATTTCAAATTCTACGCATACGAAGTAGCCAGCAATAACTAGAATACATTTTAGAGTTATAATCATATTAATATTTATACACAAAACTAATTTAAAAACTACTTTAATATCTTTGTACATATTATCATTTGATGTTTAAAAAACTTGAATTTGTTTACCACGAAAACTGTCTTACCTGGTTTATACGGCTATAACTTCATTAAAAGAGGATTTAAAAGAAACTTTTATGGCGCTTGGAAGGAGTTATAAGCCTCGGGCATTTTAATGTCGAGGATTTTATGAAATAATAGTTACTACTCATAATATGCTGGGAATTATACTTTTATTTACGATGGATCCCGCGGCGTGGTCTATGTTGATATTAACATTATACACTAGCTCGACCTCGACTCCGTCCGCGTAGAATTTAGGAAATTTTCCCCGTTTTTGCAACATTTTTAACTTCTGCTTGAGTGAGAGTATTATAAACGTAAGAGTAAACAAATATAATCAGAATGAACGAACTGCTAAGCTATCAGGAGTTACACGTGTTATTGTGAGTCAACCATAAAATATAGATGTGTGCTGTTACAGGATATTTTTTAGACAATTTTATGTAGAATATTTCCGTCATACATGATTTCTATGTAACTTTAATTATTAAGGCTGCACACGCGACGGAAGCTTAAAAATGGAGCACCTTTTCCCGTTTTCCCAACATTTCCCTTCACTACTCTGCTCCTATTGATTGTAGCGTGATAAAAAGTATACTATAACCTGCCCAATAGTATGAAGAATAATTGTACCAAGTTTCGTTAAAATCCGTCGAGTAGTTGTTGTTTCTATAAGGAACATACAGACGGACAGACAGACAGACAAAAATTTTACTGATTGCATTTTTGGCATCAGTATCGATCACTAATCACCCCCTGATAGTTATTTTGAAAATATATTTCATGTACAGAATTGACCTCTCTACAGATTTATTATAAGTATAGATTAAGGTCTACCAACAGTTGCTACAGAAGATACAAGCAATAACTTAAATTACTATTACTACATAGCCAATTCTGTACAACTAATTATAGGCAAACACAGCATGCAAGTAATAATATGTTTCTACAAAGCTAAAACTAATATATTAAATAAAAATTTAATAAATTATATTATTCAACCAGTTATTATCTTCTTAAATAAATCACTAGTATATAATAATTAAGTTATACATATAATAATGTAATCTTATATAATAAAAGACTTTATTGAGTTTGTTCAAATGTATTTTAAAAAAACAACAAATAAAGTCTATTTACAATAATAATACAATACTCATAATACTTATTTATAACACAAAACAATAATAATATTTTAAAATTGTGATACGAGAATTTTATATATTAGACCAGTGGTTCCTGAAATTAGCGCGTTAAGACAAACAAACTCATCAGCTTTATAATATATATTAGTATCTAGTATTCATAGCTGACTGTTTTTTTTTGTGTCCTAGTGGTTACGTCACTTACTGTATAAGTAAAGCTTATTGGTGCAATTATCTCTACTAATATTATAAATGCGAAAGTAACACAGACAGTCTGTTACGCTTTCCCGCTTAAACCTCTCAACCAATTTTAATGAAATTTGGCACAGACAATCTTTAGACCCTGAGAAAGGACATAGGCTACCTTTTATAGCGAAACAAATTTTTTCCAAATTACACGCGGACGGAGTCGCAGGCAACAGCTAGTACTGTATAAATAAAGCTTAATGGTACATTTAAACGTATTCATATAATTGCATAGTGGTTACAGTGTTTGTGACAAATGTAGCTCTCTTTGCTTATTCTCTGTGAAACTATAACAATTGCAAATATACCAAATATTCAATATTTGATATTATGTCACTATAATGGCCAAAACCACAATAAACTCAGTCATTTAGTCAGTTTAAGGGTTATAAATAACTTTATTTTATCAATAATTTGTTTTTGATTTCAATCTTTAGTTCATGGGATAAATGGACAAATATGGGCAAATAAAATAAAGCAAGAATAAATGATTTCTATTTCTAAATAAAACTTAGCCCTATCTGTACTAATATTATAAAGCTGAGGAGTTTGTTTGTTTGTTTGTTTGAACGCGCTAATCTCAGGAACCACGGGCCTGATTTGGAAATTCTTTCAGTGTTGAATAGTAAATTTATTGAAAAAGGCTATAGGCTATATAATGTCACGCTATGGTCATAGCGTGACATTATATTATTGCCTCGCTCCTATTGGTCAATAGGAGCGAGGCAATAGTGAAAAATGATGCAAAAACGGGGAAATTTTCTAAATTCCACGCGTACGAATTCGCGGGCAACAGCTAGTTATATTATATTACGATAATAACGATACGGATATATTCACGTGCGAATCCAACTCGTACTCAACCAAGATTTTAATACAATTATTTTTTTATTTAAATATACGAGTAACACGAAATAATTACAAAAAATGTACCTACTACTTTTCTACTGACTTGACAATCTATAATCTAAGTAAAATTCTCACTAAAAGTGTAGATATTTAAAAAAGTAGAAGAGCAAAAATACTGCTTTGGTCATCAAAATTGCGAACATTTAAAACACGAACAAGTACATCGAGGTCGTAAATCACTTGGAAGTTGAAACCTTTCATGTTGATTGCATTCACAAAGTGTAGATATATTTCTACAGCTTCAGAATTATACGCATAGGTCATTTTAACTTTACTTTTGTGTGCAATAGAAAAGTGTATTGCAATTTTATTGTATTCGAAGTTATGATATTGTTTTGTTTTCAGTACATATTTTAGTAGAATTTTATTTGCATCATCATATTTGCATGTAGAATTATTTTTGGCAACTACAGTTAAGCTTAAACCTAATGCTAATCTCCAAAAGCGGAATTATCATAAGGTAAATTAT
This sequence comes from Orgyia antiqua, assembly GCA_916999025.1. NCBI lineage: Eukaryota > Metazoa > Arthropoda > Insecta > Lepidoptera > Erebidae > Orgyia > Orgyia antiqua. The sequence continues at coordinate 12,759,148 of OU779863.1, read as the reverse complement.
GAATCTGTAAATAATTACTTAAATAACTATAATTGGTCGGATCTCTTTGGGGGCTGTGAGGACGTTAATGATATGGTGGATATTTTTTACGGGATTCTTACGGCAACAATTGAAACCTTTTTACCTAAATCTATGAATAAAAATAATCGTTAGCCTGTTTGGTTTAATGCAAAATTAATAAATTTATTAAAATAAAAACATAAACTAAGAACAAGGTCTAGAAAATATCATAACCCTACGGATCACCTATCATTAAGGTTATTAAGTAAAAGCTGTAACGCGCTAGCAAAGGATGGCTACAAACGCTATTTGGAGACTATGGGGGAGACTATTGCTGGCAATCCCAAACTATTTTGGAGTTATATAAAGAACAGGCGTAGAGGTGAAAGTTGTTATCCCGCTGTTATGACGGATGGAGCTACAGTGGCTACAGAAGACAATAGTATCTGTAATCTTTTCGTTACAAAATTTTCCAGGCTATACGACACGTCACCCCGTATATGTAGCCCAGGGTCTGATCATGAGTCTTTGTTGTCAGAGGATAATTACATTAATCTGTCACACCTAGCGTTGGAAGAGGATGACATTTACTCAAAATTAAAGAAATTAGATAAAACTAAAGGAGCCGGGCCAGACGGCATCCCCCCAATATTTGTAGCAAAATGCGCGCCAAGTTTAGCAGATTCTCTTAATATAATATACAACAAATCCTTAATATCCGGTTGTTTTCCAAGGCAATGGAAATTAGCTAAGATTGTACCTATACATAAAAATGGTGACCACAATCTGGTTGATAACTATAGGCCTATATCTATACTATCCGTGTTTGGTAAGGTTCTGGAATCGCTAATTTGTCCATGTATACAGCGACACTTCTCGATAATTTTGAGTGACCAACACCATGGCTGTGACAAATTGCGTTCAACATCTATTAGTTTGGTCTCGTACGTTGAAATGCTTGCTAAAGGCTTAGATAAAGGTTTACAGATGGACGCTGTGTACACGGATTTCAGCAAAGCTTTCGATTGCGTGTCGCATGAAGTTCTGTTTAAGAAGCTTAAAGTATATGGTATCGATGGTCCAATTTTAAACTGGTTCCATTCGTATCTAAGTGACAGAGAATTTTATGTAGCAGCTAACGGCTTTCAATCTGTCCCTATTAGGATATCTTCGGGTGTACCACAAGGCTCCCATCTAGGCCCTATTTTATTTACCGTTTTCTTAAATGATGTCACATCTTGTTTTAAGCACACTAACCCTTTTCTTTTTGCGGACGACATCAAAATTGCAAGAATCATTAGTTCTAATCAAGATGCCATTCTTATGCAGCAGGACATAGACAGATTGTCCAAGTGGTGCACTAAAAACCATATCAGGCTTAGTTGCGAAAAGTGCAAACACATTAAATTCAGTCGTAAGTTACATAACATAAACACCTCTTACCACATCAATCAAATTCCTCTTGACGAAGTTAACCAAATTCGCGATTTAGGCGTCGTCCTAAACAGTAAATTAAGCTTCATTCCTCACATAGATAGCACTGTCAAAAAAGCTCTGCAGACTTTGGGTTTCGTTATCCGCAACTGTAGAAAGCTCAAGAAACCACAAACTAAAATAATGCTTTACTACAGCCTGGTTCACAGCACTCTGGAATATTGTAGTGTTGCTTGGAGACCCCATTATGCGGTTCACTCATTGAGAATGGAACGCGTTCAGAAAAGATTTTTGTATCACCTATCGCGCTCGGCTGGGATTAATAATAGAAGAACATCATATGCAGAAAAGCTATTAATTTTTAAAATGACCTCACTGGAGAAGCGAAGGGATACGCTAGATCTCAGATTTATCCATAAACTATTTAGAAACGCAATTGACTGCCCACAGCTTTTAAACAGATTTTCTCTGAGAGTCCCACGAAAGCCACCCAGAATACCCATTACACCACTGGCTCCACCGCTACGCCGTACCACACTTGGCGCTAATTCTCCAGTCCCACGTTTATGCAGGCTTGTGAACGAGCGTAGTGACCTGACAGACATACACTCAGACAGCTTAAAGAAGTTCTCCCGAAGCACTGATCACATTTGATTTTGCTTAACTTTTGTTATAGTGTTTGCTGCTTATTTATAATTGTACTTGTTTTTTGAAATAATAATAGTTTAAGTATATTAGATTTTAGCTTTGTAGAAACATATTATTACTTGCATGCTGTGTTTGCCTATAATTAGTTGTACAGAATTGGCTATGTAGTAATAGTAATTTAAGTTATTGCTTGTATCTTCTGTAGCAACTGTTGGTAGACCTTAATCTATACTTATAATAAATCTGTAGAGAGGTCAATTCTGTACTTACAAGAAATAAATTTTCAAAATAACTATCAGGGGGTGATTAGTGATCGATACTGATGCCAAAAATGTAATCAGTAAAATTTTGGTCTGTCTGTATGTCGTATGGGCATGTTATGAGATGAGAGAAAAGTAATGTCGTTAGGAGAGTTCTGAGTATAAATGTGGAAGAAAAAAAGTCCAGAGGAAGACCTAAGAAAAGATGGATGGACTGTGTGAAAGAGGACATGAAAGAAAGAGGAGTAGACACAGACATGACGGCTAATAGAAGACTATGGAAGAAAAAGACATGTTGCACCGACCCCAAATAATGGTATAAGGGCAGGAGGATGATGATACAGATAATATACCTTTTATTTACCAGAAAAGTACCTAGATAACTTTTTGGTGACATATTTTTTAGACCTATGTGTCCTATTAAACTGACTGACCTATTTAATCCTTGGGCGTAGAGCACACATCCTCCACGATTCAGGTGCTTTCGACGTTTCAGCTGTGCGTTATTCCCCCAGGAGGTATTTTTTTCAGAACAAGCCATTTTATAATAATGGCTACCAACATACAATAATTATGTGTATAGAACTAAAAATAATAAGCTCATGTATAATCTAAAATTTGGAAGCAATTTTCATGAATGTAAAATGCATATAACATCGGCTGGCCAACTGGCAAAATTGAAAAAATAATAACCTCAAATTTTAGAAACGTTTATCTTCATTATTAATTGATATGTGTCATTTATTCAAAAATATGTAAATGTGGCCGAGTCAGAAAGGGCCCTTATCTTTACAAAATTAACGTGTTATTAGAGAGTTGCAGACTTTTGTTTAGATCTGCGGGAACAACAATAAGAATTTTCGTCGAGGAGTTTTTAAGATTATTCTTAAAAAGTTTCTCTCATCTGCGGTGACTTTCTAGATTCAACAAAGGACTGAAGACGTAATTCAATAGATAACTCCAACAATTAACCTCAAAAGTTACCATTAGGTACAATGAAGCTTTTGTCCCAATAACAGCCATTTTCTTGACCCAGATGAAAATATTAACTAAAATAATCTTGAAAACTTGGCCTCAGGGTTTTGATGTTTGGATTTTATTATGAATTCATTGCGTATCTGCGTATAATCAAGTTTCAAACTATTGGCGGTGGAAAAAATGTGGTAAAGCTTTTGTAGACTGCTGATAGTAGTACCTATAGAAGTTACAATTAAAATTTTTTTTTCGTTTTAAGCTTTAAGAGTTTCACCCATTTGGTTTGCTCAAAATATACGTAATTATATACCTACACAATATTACTTATTTTACGTAAAGCATTTTTGTGACGATGACGTGAGCTCCGAGATTTTTGCTAACCCGAAAAGCGTTCAATTGCATAAAGAAGTTTCAAGTCTTGATACCGCAATATTTTTAAAAACAATCACGAGCAAAACATGTGGTCGTGTAAGTACGTCTGCGTGTATGCGGTCGTGTATGACTGTACCTGGCCCTCAAGTCCGGTATACCAACGGTGTCACAATGGCACCACAATGACAGATTATAACCTCAAAAAATTAACAATAGACTACCAAACTTAATAAAATTCGCCACTAAACAATCAGTTATTGCATTTGTTTGCAATAACACTTAATAACTAATTGTATAGTGGCGAATTTTATCAAGTTTGGTAGTCTATTGTTAATTTTTTGAGGTTATAATGTGTCATTGTGATGCCATTGTGACACCATTCATTTACCGGACTACGGGCCCTGTACGTGGGCAAGTACAAGCACGTGAACATGTATGTCTACGTGCAAGTATACGTGGACATGCGCCTGTACATGTATTTGTACGCACACTTTTACATGAGCTTCTGCTTATATTGTTCTTACTGTATTTATTTATGTTTTCATGTATTTATATCAAAAAAGTTATATTGTTGAATACATATTATCGAAATTAAAAACTATTTATGTTATTATGAACGCACATGTCAAGTCACCACCACATTGTCTCCCAAAGAGCAAATTTCAGCTAAGGTTTAAGCAACCTTAAATTTTATAAACATTTCCAAAGCCCGGCAAAAAGACCTCTGTATTGATTTTTCGACAACAAAGCTTGAATTAATGGGAGAACAATTGAACCGTACCTGAATCCTTTTACCGGCTTTTATTTCAACTGGAAGTTAACAAGCTAACTTAACGATAGTTTAATCGTAGTGTTTCTATCAAAGAAAGAAAAAATACTGAGGCATACGTTTAAATACAAATTAATACCTACAATAACTCAGAGCGCTTTCAAAAATATCGTCACGTTGAAATCCAAACCCTTATTCACATTTTGTTACAACGTTATTTGGAAAAGGCTGAAAAGTGTTCGCTCCTACCTAACACCCCTCGAACTTACAATAAGCGAAAGCGAGACAACAATATACGTCAGAAAGATATAGTGTTCTCCCTTGCAGAATAATTACAAAATGAAAATATACACTAGACATTGAAAACACTAGAGAAATGTTTACAATAACCAAACACTACACATAATATTAAACAGTAAAATAATAATAAAACTTGATTATGTTACTATAAACACGATTGAAATGTATGAAAAAATAAATAAAATGCTATAAAAACAATAGCATAAAACACAAAATATTTTTAATTTACTTACCAACAACTATTTTTTCAACTGCGAAAGGTTGTGCTGTTAATACCACCAAGTGTAACAACAATAAGCCGCTGCAGCGCTTAACATAGTTTATAGTCGACACCATTGTAACAAAATAATATTTTTAACACATACAACGTTACATACTCAATATAGGTTATTTAAATGTTCAGGATATTAGTATTGTTTGATTAAATAAGTCTTAAAACTGGTAGGATGCTGCGTGCAAACCTGAGACTTAAGGGCGACTGATGGCGCACGAATGTAGCATGAAAAGCAGGGGTGCCTCCCTCTCCGCCGAAACGCGCTCTCACTTACTCAACACATTTTCTTTTATTAATATTGTTTTTACTATTTTGAAAAAGGAACTCGTTTTATTAAATTATTAAATTATTTATTTAATTGAATATAGAACAGTATAATCTAGATTCAAAATTGCTCATTTTTAGTAGACAACGATAAAACTTTTGTTTTTAAATAAATTAAAATTAAAGTTTTAAGAATTTCTGAAACTTTTTCATTTATTTTTTTTGTAAATTTCATTGTTGCTCAAGCTTTATATATTTGTCTACAAGGTGGTGCGCGCGTCGTTTTGCAGAGATAAGGGGCGCAACCCCTCTTACCCTCCCCTATCCTTTCAAGCGTGATCTTCTCCCTTTCGCATTAGCCACAATTCACAGCATTGCCACTCTGCCATGCTCGATTTATTTTTGAATAACACGTCATTAAAAAAATAATATGGATGAGATCAAAGTCCCATACTTCCTATAATATTATAATGCAATGGTATTAATACCACGTGCACAACTAAACTTAACTCTAAAATGAAAACAACTACACAGTTTTCATAACAAGAAAGTTCAGTTAACAATGCCGAATTGTGTTTTAGACACTCATCATTTTTAATTAACACGCTTTTATAAGGTTGGTATGTATCTATCAATGTATTAATCTGTGTAACGGAATCTTTGAAAGCGATGCTCAGCCACTTGCAGTAGACAGATTGATCTGAAATTTTGCACACCTAACAAGGACCGATGACAATGCAATAATTTAAAGAATAATCCCAATTCCTTGATCAGAATTAATAGAATAGCATATTGAAGTATCACTACGACCACACGTGTATTTTTAATTATACACGTAATAGTTTACGTATGCCTTTCATATACAATCAGATAATTTCACACACAATATTTTGAAATGTAGTTTACTTTTATTTGGTCAAAAAGATTATCTCATAAAATAACATCTTGTACAAAAAATTTGAGATAACAAGAAATATCTTTATATCGCAAGTCACTTTTATGACAATAACAGCACCCACAACACCTAAATTAGGGTGTCCCGTATTAATATATAGGCTATATATATAGCCTTAAGGATTAAAGGACTATGTTCAATCCTGGCTTGGACGTGGACAGTCGATTTGTTAGTAATGTAAATTATAAATAGACCTCTCTAATATTTTTTAACACTCGCGCGACTCATTTGTGTAAATAAAACTACTTTTTACGGATTTGACCGTGACTATGGTGACTGCAAAGTCTCCGAAACCGTAAAAAGTAGTTTTATTTAGACCTCTCTAATTATTTAATAAATATTGATAACTATCCGGTAGTATCAAGTTGTGTTAAAATTAAAGTCCCTACAAAGTTGTCGGTCCCCTTCAAGGATTAAAACTTTGGTCAGTAAAAGACCAATAAAGAAACTATTTTTAAAGAAGATGCTCGCATACTCTACCGATCTCTCTACGAATCTTGAGCATGTTAATGTGTATCAATCATAAATGTACCAAAATTTAAGGCCATCCAAAATCCTGCTTGGCTATAATAAGAGGCCTAAAGCAGTTAAGCCGATTGGGTAAAGCGGGTAAACGATACAAACGAGGCAAATTTGTAATTTTGTTCTGTTTCTAAATAAAGAAAAAGCAAAAAAAAATCATAGAGACTTTGATCGAAATTAACAACTTTTCTGTTACTTTGTATACTACTACTATTTAGACTTTATGTGACTATACTAAAATAAATTTTACGGTATCCATATTTTTATTGATTTAGAGTACTAGGTATCAGTAAGTACTTACTATAAATCAATAATAATCAATAGGGATTGTTCATAATTTTTGACCTACTGTTTGTATATTCTTTTCAGAAAATATAGACTATTTTAAGCAACTAATTGCAATATTATTGAAATATTCACTATACAGAATTTTTTAAAAATTCTTGAAGATATTACTTTAAATGTTGTGACGTCATCGTTTTACGCAATCTGTGCTATACACAGAAAAAGTCTATACTTTTCTTGATAGATTTAATACAGATTACACTTTATCTTTTCAAAGTTGACAAGTTGATATGATAGACCAATTTCAACTCCACTTCAGAGTAATATGTCCCTAAAAACGCCTTAATATTTAAAGTCCTTCATTTCAAGGGCAAATAGAGATCATTTGCTTTTTTGGAAAAATAATCGTTATTATAGCAAATTTTCCGAAAAAAACTAATGGATCATGATAAGAAACTCTATTCCTCGAAATGGTTTTCGAATTAAGAGTTTAAAAAAAATGAACAATGCCCATTGCTGTTCGTTAGTCTCGCTAATACTCGAGAACGGCTAGGCCGATTTTGGTAATTATGGTATTGAAATATTCGTGAAAATCCAGGGAAGGTTTAAACGGTGACAAAATATTATATGGATTGGGACCTAAAATTTCACGGATATGGAATAGCGGGCATCACCTTGTTACTAATATAAATCATTTACACATTTATAATAAATCTGTAGAAAAAAAAATTCTACATTAAATATATTTGAAAAAAAATTGTCACGTGGTTAAAGGATAACCAACAGAATTATTAATTATATTCAAGTAAATTTTACTAGCCTCATAGCCTATACCAAAAATATCACTGAATTATTAAACAAACAAGTAAAATGTTACTTAAGATAATTATTTGTACCATATTCTTGCGAATAAATAATTGATTTGGATTGATTTCATTTGAAAAAATAAAATGTAGTTAATAATTATTTTCTTTCACTTTTTAATTATTGTTTAAATGTAAAGAAACAAAAACAGTTAAATAGAAGCAGCAAAGGTTTAGTTAGTTTTAGTTATAGACGTGGAAGTTCTGTGTAGGAATGGACGTCATTAGGATCTTAGTACTGATGCAGAGAAAGCTTTATTGTGTTAGGGAGCATACGAGTGTTAATATTAACTTTTAATTACTTATAGTTTTATTGTTGAATACATCGACAATTTAACAGTGTCCGACTATGTAGGGTAAATTTATGCAATATTTCATAAATAATTATTATTTCATTGCTTTGTATACATAATCGTTCAAACTACTTAAGTTGATAACTTTCCCGCAAATCTGTAGAAAATAATTTTTGTACATTGAATATATTTTCAAAAAAAATAGTCAGATGCTTAAAGGACAACCAACAGAAACCATTTCCAGTATTTTTGAAATTTTTGTCTATTTGTCTGTGCACGCATCACCTACAATGTACAGCACTTATAAATATAAATGTTATACGTAAAAATTGTACATAACTCAGGGTATTACTAGTCTTTGTTTCGTCGCAATCGGTCCACTCAATCCAGAGATATTTAGTTAACACGAAATTTCTCTTTTTTGAAATTGATCTCAATTTGATTACTTGCAGCGCCATCTAGCGGCTAAAAAGAATCAAAAAAATTATTGGGTTGATTGGGGAAAAAATCGATCCACGCGGAAGAAGTCGTGGGCACAGCTATCTATCTATACTAATATTACATAGCGGAAGAGTTTGGTGTTTGTTTGTTTGTTTGTTTGAACGTGCTATTCTCAGGAACCACCTTGCCGATTTGAAAAATTCTTTCAGTGTTAAAAAGGGCATTTATCGGGGAAGGCTTTAGGCTATATAACATTACGCTACGACGAGTAGAAGCGAAGCAGTAGTGATAAATGTTACAAAAACGGGGAAAATTTTCTAAATTCCACGCGGTCGTAGTCGCGGGCAACAGCTAGTATGTAATAAATGCCTATAGTTCTTTACTATTCGGGCAGAGATACACAAATATTATATTTAAACTGACAAATAGAGACTGGTTCCGAATAATTTTCACGCTGCGGCTAAAAAATAAATATGCCATACACATTTTCTTTAGGGAATATGAGAGATGGTATCGAAGTACATACGTATGTAAATTTTTATTTTAACTTTGTTGCTATATGGAATACAAAATTGCTGACATATTTACGATGTACTCGTACTTCAAGAAAGAAGTAACTTACGTATTTTTAAAGTTTACTCATAAAACTGAAAATAATAATTATATAGAGACACGAAAAATGAACTTTACCTTGGCCATTAAATCATTGACTTTGATAAAAAGTATTACATAGATATTTGCTGACCCGGCAAACGTTGCTTTGCCACCTAGAGGTTTGAAAAATAGATAGTAGCCGATTCTCAGACTTACTGTTAGAAAAAATATCATAAGAATTGGTCAAGCCGTTTCAGAGGAGTATGGGAACGAACATTGTGACACGAGAATTTTATATATTAGAATTTATATTTAAAATTTTATTCTATCCCATTTATGGTCTCACGTATCGTATAGTTACAATAGCGAGTATCAAATCATTGAGTTAGATAAATAATAGATAGTGTAATTAAACTGGAACAATACTTGTTTGTAAGACGATTTACGAAGTGAGAACTGCATCAATAACTATTATTATTACAGCCTTTAATTCCATAAAGAAATCCATTTATAACTAGGAGATGCTCGCTACTCCATATGCGTGAAATTTTAGAGACCCATATATTTTCTCACCGTTTAAACCTTCCCTAGACTTTCGTGAATATTTCAAGACCAAAATCACCAAAATCGGCGCAGCCGTTCTCGAGTTTTAGCACGACTAACGAAAAGCAATAGATTTTTATATATAGGTAGTCATCAAAATAACTATAATCTGGCAAAAAAATACAAAAAATTCTATAATTAAGAGTTTTAGTCTAGTTTATATATATCTAGTTAATTACTAACTAAACTAAAATAACTTGTTAACCGGCTCGCGCCATTTACTCGTTCAGTTTATGGCCATACACAATGCCTAATTGAGGAAAAGTATATTGTTTAGTTTTTGTTTTGTACTTGCAGCACAAGTGGGCTATTAACACTTATTATTTACAGATATATAATCAGACTACTCAGTTACTTTCAGAATCGTTAATTTAACATGAATTATATCAGTCACTTTTTCACTTAGCTGAAGATACCGATTTTAGAGTGTCATGAGCTAGGATGTAAAAATACTTCCCTGGCTTTATATTTTACTGATAATTCTTGTTCGTATCGTGACAAATTAAAAATATAAGTGTCATAACCCCTTTTCTTTGGGTGCTGTAAAAGCCAGCTAAGAGATGTTATACACAGAAAACATCCACTATGAGAGATGGAATACTCGAAAATAAACCCTATACCAACACGCCTTTCCAAAGTGAAGGAGGCCCTTGCCCAGTAGGGAGACGTTAATGGGTTAGAGACAGAAAAAAAAATTGTGGTCATACATGCACGACGGTTGCATTTGCCTATTTTCTAACAATTTTAAAGGACATGACCGGTTGGAGAGGATTTCCTTCTTAGGTGTCCTCTCTCAGCCTTTTCACTTGGTTCGTTTGGTTGGTTTGAAAACCTTTTATTATGTCTAATCATCTTGCAAACCACATAATATTTCATTTGTCATAAAAGAACTATGTGGTTTGGAAGATGATTTTTTCGTTTTTCAACCAATTTCACAAAGTTATCCCACTTTTTTTGTGATTGTAAAACAATTCTATGTTATTTTTTTGTCGGTAAAATCATTATTACAAACCTTTTATTCTAAAGGTTATCAGTCGTTGCTAGTAGAGCTTATTAAATAAATTACCTACTAAATAATTTTCATGTATAGAAATCCAATCCTCCAACTTGGCTTTGATTTAGGATGACGTAGGTATTGTTTTAGTGGAAATATAATATTTACCTCTATAATTATTCTGAAGATATGACTAAAATTGTTTCTCGCACATGATGTATTGGGCTAAGGTTTTTTCCTATACTAGCATTGACCTTTACTGGAAATAATGTAGTGAAATTTTATCCTTCACTCCATGGTTTTAATAGTACTATGTTTTAAAATAAGGGCAATGAAATGGATGAATGGAATACAATTCGTTTATTATAACCGATACCTTATCCTACACATTTCATCTCTCTGGATATACTTAAGATAATTCAGCTCTAGAAAGTTGCAATAAACTGAGACCGAGGACTGCATAAAATAAAATAAAATGTTGTGGATACAATGTGGATTTTTAAAGTATTTGTAGTAATCTACATACAATTGTAGTAATATTCATACATATAAGATGTATGAATATTTATTATTGTCTATTTATACATATAATTTGAATTTATTTTATAATGTACACATTTTTTATATTTAATTGTATATAGATTTCCTTTTTGCAAATAAAATACAGAAATATTAAAAAAGAAAAAATTATATTCATTGATATATCACAAATGTCCTCTGATCCCAAGCTAAGCTTATATGCTTGTGTTATGGGTGCCAGAATACGGATATACCTACTACTTAAACTCCTTTTACTTTTACTTATTAGAGTAGAGTAGAGGTACGAGGGGAGGTCCAAAAGTTCGTGGAATGAAAGGGTTTTAGTAAAAATGAAACAGTAAATTTATTTTTCCTTTTCAATATAATCACCCTTAAGCTGAATACATTTATTAGATCTATGAATTAATTTTTCTAAACCATCGTAAAAATATTTTTTATCTTTTCCCTCAAAATGAGCCAAAATTGCCTCCTTTACCTCATTGTCGTCGGAAAATTTCCTTCCCCTTAAGTCTTTTTTTAAATTGGGGAACAAATAAAAATCACTTGGGGCCAGATCTGGACTATAGGGTGGGTGGACTAGTGATTCGAAGCCATGCGTGTGTAGAGCAGCCATTGCAACTTTGCTCTTGTGAACCGGCGCGTTGTCTTGCAAGAGCAACACGCCCTTGGTCAATTTTCCCCGACGTTTTTCTTTGATGGCATCCTTTAATTTTTCTAGTATTGTTGCGTAGTATTCTCCGGTTATGGTCCTGCCCTTTTCTTTATAATCAATCAGTATTATCCCCTCACAATCCCAAAAAACAGTAGCCATCAACTTTCCAGCCGACTCCGACACTTTGAATTTCTTTGGCGGTGGTGTCCCCTTTTTATGCCATTGCATGGACTCTTGTTTGGACTCAGGCTCAAAGTGATGAACCCATGTTTCATCGCCGGTAACAATTCGCTCCAAAATCGGTCCAGGATCGTCGCTACACAACTCCAAAAAATGTTTTGACGCTTCGACGCGCTGCTGTTTTTGAAGCGGCGTGAGCATTCTCGGTACCCATCTTGCACTGACTTTTGTCATACCCAGGTGGTCATGTAGGATTCGCAAAATGGTGGTATCTGATACTCCAACTAATGCAGATAACTGTTTTTTCTTCAAACGGGTGTCCTCCAGTACAATTTTTTCCACTTTTTCGACGATGTCTGATGTGGTGGCCTCAACTGGCCTTCCTGAGCGGGGGTCGTCTTCAATCGACTCCCGACCATGTTTAAAAAGACCATGCCACTTGTAAATCATTGATTTACTAGGGCACTGTTCCCCGTAAACAGTTTCCATTTCATTCAAAATGGTCTGAGCGTTCTTTCCTTGCTTGGTAAGGAATTTAATGACCGCACGGTGTTCAATTTTCTCCATAGTTTCAGTTTTCTTCCGGATTGACGTGTTTAGCAGGCGAGTGTTCGTAAACGAATGACGCAATAGGGCTGAAACTCCATTTATATACTAATTATGAGTCCCCAATTAGTATGACACTAAGCGAGCGCCCCTATCCCCACTCCATCCCCTCCATTCCACGAACTTTTGGACCTCCCCTTGTATTAACCTCAGAGTAAACGCCCAGACACAGCATAAACATTTGTATGACAATTAATTTGTACAAATAATATATTTATACTCGTTTTCGTCTGTTGACTATTTCTGTATGACCTGTGTTTTAAGAGATTACCTTAACTATAGCCAGAGTGAGCTCTGCTGTTGGCGTCAAGCCAAACAAATGGTTGCGAACGTGAATAACTCTGCTTAACATTTGGTCGTACCTAAATTATCATGAATATGTTATCGACAGTAGTTCTGTTTTACTTTCAAGTTACAGTAGTTCTGTTTCGAATGCCAATACCTATTGCAGATGTCAAGATTGGCGCAGCGAATAAATATTCAGCTTTTTAAATAAGTTGAGATTCAATAAGGCTAAGGTCGAAACGACTTTTGTATATCTACAAAGAGGTCGAGAGATCCAACGATATCGGTTTTAACTATATTTGTGTAAATCCCATTTTGTCCGTCCCCTGTCTGTGTAAAAACCATTGTTGCTATGCCCAACAGAAGGTAAGATATACAATGTAAGGACGACCGAGTTTCGTATAGAGTTCTTATATTTTAAAAGAAAAGAAATCAAGTTACATTAAAAACAAGAACAAAATAAAACGTTTCATAACACTACACGTAGATTTCTTATTTATAAAACCATCAAAACCACCAAAAAAAAACTTGTTTTATTTGATGAATGATGAATGATATTTTTTAACACTTCTTTACCTTTTGATATTCATTATATTGAATTGTAATTTACGATTATATCCCATCAACACTGCAGCAAACATTTCTATTCAATTCACAGCACTACCCAATTATTAAAGTAGAAAGTTTAGTCTGTGATTAGACTTACACGAGTTAGGTATTGGTCAGACTTCAGCACCTAGAGTTCTGTTTGATAAGTACGTCTTAATTCAATACACATTAATCACAAATCAGTGATTTTAATTATATTATTATGTGAGATATGTATATACTATCCTTCAGATTACACGGTTCACCATTTTATGCAGGCACGGTGCTCCTACACTTTGGGAGGGATTATGGCCTACTGTACCGCGCTGACCAGGCGTGGTACCAGGGTTTATTATCGTCGCTCACAGAGGATGTGATAACAATGCCCCTTAGCTGGCTGTTATAGCACCTTCGGGAGGAAAAGGGGTACTGACACTTATATTCATACTCCGTAATTATACGGATAATATTCTTGATCAAGATTTCTCAAAAAGATTTTTCTATTTTCCTCTTAGGCTTAGATTCGCCAAATTGGCGCAGGTATTTTTATTTACCTATTCTTATAGTTACGAATCGTTTATGTCAATATAAAATTCTATTATCTAAGAGTTAGTAGTAAGTTTTATAAAAGCTAAAAGGTCTTGGATAGTTCACTAAGCTTTAAATTTACAGCGACGTGGATGATAAAGAAAATACTGTGAGTTTACTAACATAATTTTAGGCGAGAAAATTGTTTTGTCGTACCGGAGAAACAAAATTTTCTATAAAAATTTACAATTTGTTTACTGCAAACTGCAGTAACTGTGTCTGTTAATATTTTTTCTTTAACATTTTGTATTACGATTTGGTATATCTTTGTTAATAAAATGTTAAAAGAATTAACAGTATTTTATTTAGTTGGATGTTCAAATTAAATCTATGGCAAGTATCTCATAGTTACTTATCGTGTGTAATGAGTACGTGACGGAAATATGTCTATTTAATTTATCTACTGATTAACAAAAACTATTAAAATGGTGACTAAAATATTTGAATATTTTTCTTCATTCTGCATTTAGCACCTGATTCCTGACATACAGCCAGCGTAACCCACCAAATATGCATTAAAGTTATAGTACATACTAAATTACCTTATCGCGTATGTAGGTATCTCCGCTGTTAAGATAATAAGTAATGTCTGATAGGTCCGGGATCTTATACTAGAAATATCTAACAAATTGAGATGAAATATTTTAAAATTTAATTTTATAAAATATTTTCCAAATTCCTTTATTGGCATTTAGAGTGTGATGCGCTGCAAACGTCTGCTTATATTTATCTTAAGGAGCACTTAAGCTGAGGCACTTTATTGAGTATCGGCTAGAGGGATACTTGTCGCTCGCGGAATTCTCCATTCAAGCATACTTCGAGACTGTTTGTCTACTTGGTTTATAAATTTATTACAAGTTATACCGTCTGCACATAAGTGAATAGAAATGGATGAGTAACTCGTAAGTCTTATGGCATGTTTAGAAATGCAATCTAAATATTTTATTTTCTATAATGAGGCAATACAGCAATGTGCCAAAAATAGTCTCCATGTGGTGACGGATTAAGTATTACCACACCCTTTCCTACGAAGCTGAAAAAGCTAGCTAAGCTAGCTATTGTAAGCCGATAACATTCTCCCTCAAAGACGGAAAACTCGAGACAAAACCAACTAAACATGGCTGGTTGCATCAACACTTAAATTATTATCTATACTATAATATTTTAAAGCTAAAGAGTTTGTATGTTTAAACGCGCTAATCTCGGGAACCACTGGTCTGATTTGGAAAAAGTCTCTTAGTGTTGGATAGCACATTTATTGAGGAAGGCTATTAGCTGTAAAACTTCACGCTACGACTACAAAGAGCTGAGCATCAGTGAAAAATGTTTAAAAAACGGGGAAAATTTTCTAAGTTCCACACATACGTACGAAGTCGCGAGCAACAGCTAGTATAACGTAAGAAATTTATTAATTTTACAATTGACTTGCTATGTTTTTACTTAGTAGCACGTAGCAAGCGGAACTTGAACCCACGACCTCGGAATACCGTTCCGCAGCTCTGCCAACTGAGCTTATTGCGGTCGTGCTAACAGTAATCAATTTGACCACTACAATGTCACTCGATTGAGTCTACGTCGCATTTTGATCTACAACACCATTGCAAAACATTCTCGATAGAACGCCATTTATCGAGACTGTTTTGCAATGGCGTTGTTGTGTGTGTAATAACGCTTGCGGTGATTACTTTTTCCACTACAATTTAATTTAGTATAACATAAATTCATAAAGTTTAAATATGTATCTGTTGAGTAAGTATTCTAATATTATTCTCGAATACAAAATTTTTAACATAAGGAAAATGGAAAATCTAATTTGTCCCTGAATTTAGGAATGTATTAAATATTGAACAATGTGTAGCATAAGAAGGACCGCGAACGATATTACATTTAATAAAACTTTTGAATTTTGTTTCCTTAATTGAAATCAAATTTCAAGACAGACGCAGCTGCTACTTCCAAGCCCAAGTGTAATTTAAAATTAGTTTTTATACCATAGACTATCCAGCCTATGTTTTAATTATTCATCATCATTCTCCCGCCCTTATCCCGTTATTCGGGGTTGATGCTACATTTTAGCTTGTTCATGTTACAGTGGGTTTTGGCTGTATTTTACGACCAGCCACCTGCCTGTCTTGGACCCTTCTTGGGTATATGCGCAGATGTCATAAGATGTGGTTTACTTGGTTGGTTTTTAAGATACTAGCGGGCAAGACATGAAAAAGTTGTGTGTTCTTTTTATCCGGGATCTCACGGACTGATTTAAGAGGGCATGATGCCAATTTATGCACCATACCAAAATATGGTCATCGTAGTCCCTTTTTTCTTCGCGAATGATAAACCGATTTTAATTGTTTTTACGCTATATTATAGATGAAGAGTATATCTATGCTTCTATCACTTTCTTTTTTTCAAAACATAATAACTAAAAGAAATATGACCATCCAAAATTGCCTTTAGATAAAGTGGCAGCGACTATCACACATACAGGGTGTCCAGTGGCAGATTTCAAAGTTTCAACTAACGTAGTTTCTGAACGCAACATGTTTGAGGGGCGCGGGGGGCATCGCTAGAAGCGCAAGCGCTGCGGATTATTTAGTAGCTATGGGACAGTGGAATGGGGAGCACCGCGCTTTTGCCGTCGAGGCTTATATTTCGAGTGGATTTTCGCTGTCTGTAGCACGCCGTCGATTTAATAATCGTTTTGGTATTCGTCGATTACGTGATGGACCATCGATTAACCTCATAAGCAAAATTTTCGTTACTGGGATGTCCATAACCCAAAACAGCTGCATCACGAGCCTTTACATAAGCCTAAAGTAACAGTCTGGTGTGCTATGTCGGCATCTGCGATAATAGGCCCTTATTTTTTTGAAAATGTACGTGGTCAAACTGTAACCGTAAATTCGGAGAGGTATACCCAGATGTTAAACGAATATTTTTGGCTAGAGCTACACAAAAATCCATCTTTCAACCGAAACACATGGTTTCAGCAGGATGGGGCCACAGCTCATACTGCTAATGTGACTATGAATGCAGTACGACAGTTATTTAAAGAAAAAAACATATCCCGAAACGGTACCATACCGTGGCCACCTAGATCACCAGATTTAAGCCCGTGTGACTTTTTTTTATGGGGATACCTAAAATCTTTTGTATACAAAAGCAATTCGGGCACTGTCGAAAAACTTAAAGAAAATATACGCACCGAAGTCAGCAAGATTCCTCCGTCTCTATGTAAACGCGTTTTTGAGAACATGCGTGCTAGACTCGAAGAGTGCGTGACAGTTGATGGCCACCATTTAGAAAACGTTGTTTTTAAAAAATAAGATCCGCATTTGTGTTTTACAATTTACAATAAACCTTTTTTACATTAGAGCTGTAGTTTTTTTTTACAATGTTCTAAACATTGAAATCTGCCACTGGACACCCTGTATTTGGTAAGTTTTTACCACAAAAGAAAGTTAAAGAAGCATCGATATATTCTTCATCTATGATGTATCTATGAGATAGCGTAAAAACAATCAAAATCAGTTTAACTTTCGCGAAGAATAATCTACTTAATTTAAAAACTAAAAAACACGCTTAAATATCCTAAATATTTTTAAATGATTACATTGCCATCAGTACTCAATTCTATGCGACCTACTTACAAAACGTTGACAGTTTATGTTGTCAGAGACATAAGTTTCTGTTGTCACATGCTGTCACAATCGTAGTAAACACAAGTAAACAATTATGATATTTTTACCTGATTCTCTGATTGTATATGAAAGGCATACGTAGAAACACAATAATCTTGGTGAGTCTACTCATATACAATTAAACTATTATGTGTATAAATTAAAAATACAAGTGTGATCATAGTGATACTTCAACATGCTTTTCTAGTAATTCTGATCAAGGAATAAAGATTATTCTTTTCAATTATTGCATTGTCATCGGTCCTTGTTAGGTGTGCAAAATTTCAGATCATTCCGTCTACTGCAAGTGGCTGAGAATCGCATTCAAAGATTGCGTTACACAGATTAATACATTGATAGATACATACCAAGCTTATAAAAGCGTGTTAATTAATAAAGGGGACTACGAAACGTCTTTTTTCAAATAATTTGTGGGTAAAATCTGTTTCAGCTATATTTGTCCTTTTCGGGGCGGCGCTCTGAATAGGGATAGCAATACCTAAGGCAAATACCTAAATTAGGAGTACAGTACCCTCTTAATTATTACTGATTAAAAAATTATAACTATACTTACTGCATACTTATTTTAATAAGAACCGTTAATAATAAGTACTTATTGCATACTTATTGCTAACAATAATATAACTTTTGTTTCAGCTTACTTATTTACAAGCATATAATAGCTTCGAACGATGGTATTGTTAATCTATGTAAAAGAATCTTTCAAAGTGATTTGTGGGTGACAATTAATTATTTTTGTAGTCAGATTGATTTAAAATTTTGCACACATATTATAGACTAATGACAATGCAATAAATATACTTAAGATTTGCAAGCATGCTATTCAGTTTTTAAATCCTAATAATGTTATTAATGTGAGAGTTTGTGAGTATGGATCTTTGGATGTTTGTTACTTTTTCACGCAATAACTACGTAATGGATTTTAATGAATTTTTACAATAATGTTGCTTATGTACCAGATTAACACATAGGCTACTTTATTGCTAAAAGTATGCAAGGTTCGCGTAGGATAACAAATTGAGGGAAAATTTTCTTAAACCACGCGTACGAAGTAATGGGTAAAAGCTAGTAAGCAAAATAAGTTACACCACTATACCCATCGAGCTAGACATTTTTTTCTACATTCAACATTAGATCTGTCTGAAACAGTAACATGAAATAATGCCAAAAAACTACGCAAGGCTGGCCTTTTTCGTGGATTCACTCGAGAATACTTATGTCGACAAGAATATCATAACCTGTTTATATTGAAAGAAGTGTATAAGCCCCATTATTTTGAAATAAAATGTTTTTATTTGCTTCTATTGTACCTAACTAATCTTTATGCCTATGTATTTCGTTGCTTCAAACATATAAGTAACCTTTATTAGTTACATTGGTCGAAAAATCTAGAACTATTTTAATTCTTCAGAAAAATTAGACACTTAGCGAGTAAGTAATTGTTCTCATTTTAACCACTCTAAAAGTCAAGTCTTTATCTATACCTACTTCAAATATTAGTTTGAACAAATAGCACAAATCTCAGGAACCGCTGACCGACTTGAAATATTCTTTCAGTGTTGGATAGTAGGCTATATAACATCACGCTGCGTCTAACAGGAACAATGTTGCAAAAACGGGTAAAATTTTCTAAATTCTACGCGTACGAAGTCACGGGCACAGATTGTTTAGGTACTATTTCTATAGTATTAATATACCGTAGGTAAAAAGTAATCAATCAAAAAATAAGCTCTTCAATAATATACATAAACATTAAACTGTACGCATCAAAAAGAATTAAGGGTCCGGACGAAGGGTTTTCAAAGCAATCTACTTCACAGATATGAGAATTGGTCCCTAAAACTTTCAGCCTGTGATCATAATTTCAATTTAAAAGTTTAACTGTGTTTGCACTGAAGGGTGTGTGAAACACCATATGTGGTTGATTGCAAAACAAATTCATATCAATTATGTTAATTTATATATATTGTCCATATGGTGACGGATTAAGTATACAAGTGTCACCACCCCATTTCTTTCCCAGGGTGCTGTAAAAGCCAGCTAAAGAATAATATAAGCACTAAGCAGTTAACACCTACTGTCAGTAATGTGAGAGACGGAAAACTCGAACCTAAACCCTGTGCCAGCACGTTCGGTCAGCGCGACACAGTAGACCATAGTCCCTCCCAAAGTGGAGGAGGCTCGTGCCCAGCAGTGGTTCGTTAAGGGGCTGAGAGAGAGAGATGTTAATATATTTATAATGATCGATATCAACACCTATTCGCTTACCAAGTTCCGCAGAACTACTCAAGGTACGCCCCATTGATGGGCACGGGCTTCCTCCACTTTGGGAGGGGCTATGGTCTCCTGTGCCGTGCTGATCAGGCGTGTTGGCACAGGATTTAGTTTAGAGTTTTTCGTCTCTCACAATAGAAATTAACTGCTTGTCCCTTAGCTCTTACAGCACCCTGGGAAAGAAATGGGGTGGTGACACTTATATTCTTAATCAGTCAACACACGGACAAATCTATTTCGTTTATGTAATTTTAAGAGTACTCTTGTACAAAAAATAATTTAAATTCAAAAAAATTTAATATGTAGTAGTGGTAGGGAAAATAGAATCTGGATATGTCATAAGCACATAATTTTTCTGAAAAATTGTGTCTACTTGATTACATGATTTTTCTTCGATGATGATTCTTATGAAATTTTACATGCATATTCAGTAGGTCTGAGAATCGGCCAACATCTATTTTTCAAAAGCCTCCCCCCCCCCATAGACATTTGTATGGCAAAACAACGTTTGTCGGGTCAGCTAGTTTCAATATAAACAAAGTCAATTTTTTTTTAGTAGATAAGATTAACAAGCTCTTTTGAAACGTAAGAAGCTAGATTACATAATCATATATGGTACAAAAGGTAGGAAATTTTATTTATTTCTGCACAAATTCCCCAAAGACCCTTAATTTATTCCAAGTTAGTCCCATGATTTAGTACCAAAGGGCTCTGTAGTACAATTTCCAATACAGTGTAGCTACTTGGTTGAAATACCCTAATCGCCATATATACTCGTAGTACCTTCAGAAAAAACAATAGATTATCATCAAAACTATTAATTCTTTTTAAATGTATACCAGTTCGCTATGATTATTATCATTATAAAATCAAGCCTTTTTCCTATAGGGGTAGGCAGAGACTATAAAGCGCCATCTCTACGATCCAAACAGACTTCCTTGGCTTCATCCACATTCTTACATCTGGTCATACATGCCCGACGATAGTAAGTGCAACGCACTTGACCCTTTTGAAGTATAGTGATGATGACGTCGGATTCTATCTGTATCACACCCCAAGAGATGCCAAGTCAGTCCGTGTATGCCCCATTTATCCTGACGCAGGCTCTAGAATCCTTATAAAGAGATTTCGGTACCCGCACTAAGATATCCTTATACCCGATACTTAAACAGAACCAAGCAAGCATAGTATATCTACCACAATCGAACACATTTAGACACAACACATTATAATGCAGCACTTAAAATTGTCTATCTTGAATCCATATCAACATATTTTGTGAAGTGGTAAGATGACTTTAATCAAATAGTCTTGTATTTTCTAGTGATAACGAAGACTAAGGCTAACTATATAAGGAACGCAATCTCACTTACGTTATAGTATCCCCTAGTCAGTACCGTCATTTAGGAGACGACTTTCAACGGTGAATTATGTCTTTATAGTACGTACGAGTATGTGTTGTAATTGAAATTCCCCAATTTGCTCTAAAGCGTTATTGACACCGTAAAAACTGTTCGTTTCGCGCCAATAATACACAGCTTTTGATATCATAATTTACTACTGATGATTAGAATTGTGTGAAAAAATCCCGAACTTTTAAACACTATTTTACTGCTCTCTATGCACTCTTTGTGAAACTTACACAATTTTCGCTTCAAAATTATCGTACCGACGATATAATTGTCGTAGCATGAGACACATTTGTTGTAACTAGCATGGCTACAAGATCCGCAGTGTTTCATTTGTCAAGTCTACTGACGCGATGCAGCGTGAACAGGAGCGTTATAAATTATCCTTAAGTTTAAACTACTGAACAACAAAAGCTTCGTCTTTAGTAAGCTGTAAGCTTAGTTTATTTCTTTCATCTCAAACAGATGTACCGGGTTGTGAAACTGACGAGCAATGGGATACTCGTAACCTGAAACAGCGTCAGGCCCATGCTGGTGACGTGTTCCATCGAACTTATCTCGATTGTCCCGCCCAGTCACCGGAGGTGTACGGTGTTTACTGCCGAAGCTGCGGTGCAGTCCAATAAGAATCTTATGACTTCAAAGCATAAAGGAGGTTTGAAAGACAATCTGCTTCAATAATTTGGTGTGTATACATCAAGCATTGGGGTTTCGTACAAACCCTTATAGGATCACTCCGGTGTCTGTCTGTCTGTCCGTCTGTCAAACTTTTTATTGCTCAGCAACGGCTGAAAGTATCAACTTGAAACTCATACGATATGTAGATCTATGCGGTCCCTTGCTGCAAAAAATACAATCAACCTTTTACCTCTACGCATTTAAAAGATATAACCTTGTTACGACCATTTTTAAGAATTTTCGACTTATGCTAGGGAATCAAAATTCACAGGTTACTTCTCGTTGCCCTAGAGCCTTGAAATTTGGCATAGACCAAGTCTTTATAGTGCTGATATAGGAAAAAATCCAAAAACTTATCATTTGTCATCACATCACAAGAAAAAAGTGTTTATACTAATACCAACTTATGAAGTAGCTGAAATGTAGGCGATTCCCTATATTTCAACTACAAAATTAAGTTGGTGAGTTGTTTTGAGTTTAATTAACTGATTATTTGAATGCAGTTACTTATCTTTATATGTCTAGTAGGTACGAAACCCTAAGTGTGCGAGTTTGCCTCGCTCTTGACAGGTTTTGACTTTATCGTACCAATTCTGTGTGCACAATTAAACCTAAGAATGAGTGATTGATTGACTACTTATATCGTTGTGCACATTTATGTTAATTAAAATCTTTAGTCTATATTACAGAATGTTATAATAAGAAAGTTCAGTTAAGATTGCTGAAATATGTCATTGACACTATCAATTTACATTTCTCTGTCAAGTTTAGTTGAGCACGTAGAATAGGTATCAGTGTGGAGCAACAAAGACTTTGTTATTTTTTTTTTTTAGATATAAATAAATACAGAGGCAATATACAATATTACACTTTCAGATACCTTTGTGAGAGACTGGTGTCCGTGGTAGGTAAAACCTGTGTTACAGATCACCAGGCTCTCACGTCTGGGACTAATCTAAATTAAATTAACTTACTCAATTAACTACTTGTAGTTTACAATTAACTAATTACTTAAGTCTATTATTATTTGAATGGGTACGTGCTAGTGTGTGTGAGTATGTGTCTTGTGTGTGTGTCTTGTGTGTGTCTTGTGTGTGTGTGTGTGTTTTTATTATATAGTCACAATCAGCCTACCAAATAATCAAGACAAAGGAACAAGTAAGTCTTCGGTGTCATTATATGTTAAATTTTTTAACCACGGTACGATTACAGTTTTAAGTTTAGTTTTGTTCATATGATATATGAACAGCAGAGCGTTAATTTTATTATAAAGGTAAGCACCCAGAAAACAATAGAATCGATGTGAAAGAGCTGTTCTATACAACGTGTCGAGTTGAAAGATTTTATCCTTACGTCGTTTTTCAGCATTGTAATGAGGATTGTATTGAGACAGTTTATGAGCTCCTAGGACCAGACGAAGAACAAAAAGCTGACGTACTGTTAGGGCATCAAACCTTTTATACAAGTCAGTCGTAGGATGAAAAAAAGGGAGAAACAGAGCTAATTTTAGAACTGCCCTTTGGGCGCGTTCAAGTTTTAACAGAATGGTTTTCGCGGCGCCTCCCCATGAAGAAATCCCGTATGTTAAAATAGATTGACACAATGCATAGTATGTCATTTTTAGGATTTGTTTATCGGTGACATGACGCAAATTTTTAAATATAAAGATTAATTTTCTGATTCTACTGGTTAAAAGTTGTATGTGACTATTAAAATTTAAGTTTTTGTTTACGACGATTCCTAGATATTTGATTGTGTCAACAGGCTCAATCTCATTGCAAGAGATTATAGCTGTAGAAATGTCATGGTCAAAGTCTTTGTGGGCTAAAATAGGTGTCACAGGTTTAGCAATAGCCGTAGTGTTTTTTAGCCTGAAGGCTATATATTTAGATTTGTTGACATTTAAAGTCAGGCGATTCAACCTCAACCAGCTAGTAACTTGATTCAAACCATCCTGTGCACATTGGTATGCTCCATCCCAAGAGTCACTATTAAAAATCATTGCAGTATCGTCTGCAAAAGTGACAATTTTACCATTTCTCAGGTCAATTTGGCAAAGATCATTGATAAAAACAAGGAACAAGGTAGGTCCGAGAATGCTACCTTGTGGTACGCCTATGTTAATGGGGAGGTCGTCACTGCGCACCCTATCCAATTGGACACATTGTGTACGATTAGTGAGGTAGCTTCTAAAAAAATCCCACTGTGTGCCACGGATACCCAAACGCTCTAGCTTGTTAAGCAGAAGTGGGACAGAGACCGTGTCAAATGCCTTGGCTAAGTCCAGAAAAATCGCAATTACTTTTTTCCTTTGATCCATACTAGAAATTATTGTATTTGATAGTTCGGGGATCGCATCATCCGTAGATTTTTGCTTGCGAAAGCCAAATTGTGATGGAGACAGAATATTTTTCTTTTCCAAATAAAGAACCAGTCTTTTTGTTAACTTTTATAATGTGAAATCACTAAACTGACAAGGCAATAATAAAGAGTTTGATTAAAGCTAATGGAAGTGTTTTATTGTATATAATATTTACAGTAAATTATGCGAGAAAATATATATTTAATTATTAAGTTTATGTCAAACAACATTATATTTAAAAAAAACTATAGATACATATTACATAGTATCATAGACTAAAATATACAAAGAGGTGATATATACTCTTTACACCCTCGGAACTTTTTTAGAATTTTGTAATTCTCTTTATACCAATTCTTCCACTCAATTCTTCCAATCTTGGCTTGGTTTCGTAAACATATCAGCCAGCTGTCTGACTGGTGGTATTTGTTTTACTTCAAGTTCACCGTTGTTTACGCATTCACGCACAAACAGATGCTTTATCTTAATATGCTTGGTCCGTTTGTGGTACTCATATTTAGGATTGTGTGAAAGCTTTATAGCTGATTCGTTATCGAGATAGAGCAGAGGTTTTCGTAAGTCAGCCATGTCTTTCAATAGGCTGTTCAGCCACAAAATTTCTTGTGCAGTTTCGCTGGCTGCGATTATCTCCGCTTCAGTTGACGACAACGATACTAAAGTTTGTCGTTGGCTTCTCCAGCTAATAGCACCGCCTGACAGTAGACACACCATCCCAGATGTTGATCTGCCCGTTGATTGATCTCCTGCGAGATCGGAGTCAGAGTAACATACCAAATTGTTTGGTGTATCTGTTGTATACCTATATACCAGACCTTTGTCTGTAGTTCCCTTGAGGTATCGAAAGATCCGTTTTACTAGCATGACATCATTTGTAGTAGGTGTCTCTAGGTTTCTGGATGCTTTACTTACTGCATAGGCTATATCTGGCCTCGTTCCTACTGCCAGATAGGTAACCAACGGCCTTTCTGTACGGAAAATCCAGCCTGTTTTCACTGTTAGGTTCTGTATCATTGATAGGTTCTTTAATTATTGGTGTCGCTGTGGACTTACTGTTCATCATACCAAACTTTTCAAGAATCCTTTTTGTATAGGCTTGCTGGCATAGAGTTATTCTGCCTTTTTCCGCTTTTATTTCCATCCCCAAAAAGTAGGAGACAGGTTTGGTTGTAATTTTGAAACGAGCTTTAAGTTCGTCAATAAAGTCATCTCCCGCAGCATTTGTGTTTGCAGCCACCAGGCCATCATCAACGTAAAGTCCTATTAAGACTTTGGATTGTCCTCTGACTCTGGTGTATAAGCAAGGGTCTGCTTCATTTTGTTTAAACCCAGTTTTGGTTAGAAACTCCGCAATGCACGAGTTCCAGCATCGAGGCGCTTGCTTAAGTCCATAGAGACTGCGGTGTAGTTTACATACCCGTTTAGTTCCGTCTTGGAAGCCTTCGGGCTGTTTAATGAAAATCTCTTCGTCAACAGAGCCGTTCAAGAAAGCTGTTGTTATATCAAATTGACGAAGGTTTAGATTTTCTTTAGCACTAATCGCTATGATTGCTCGTATAGTGCTGAGTCGAGCAACAGGGCTAAACGTCTTATCATAATCGACGCCTTGTTGTTGTGAATAGCCTTTAACAACTACCCTGGCTTTAAATTTGTCAATGGAGCCATCAGGATTTGTTTTCAATTTATAAACCCATTTGCAAGGTAGTGCTTTTCGTCCTTTAGGTAAATCCACTAAGTCCCAGGTTTTGTTTTCTTTTAGAGAGTTCATCTCTTTCTGCATGGCTTCGCACCATTTCGTTTTGTTAGGCGAATCCAATGCTTGTTTGTAAGTTACTGGCTCTACAGGCAAATTTTGAACTTCAGCAACAGTGGCCAGTACAAAGTCATCATACCGTTGGGGCATTCGTATTGCTGATCTATCTCTAAGACCGTAGTTATTTGGTTCAGATTCAAATTCTGTTTCAGCTGCATTTTCATCAAGATTCTCATGATCAGAGATGTCATGGTACTGTTCATTATCAGTATCAGTTTCTTGTTGAACTGCTTGATCATTGAAGGTTTGTTCATCAAGATGTTCATCGTGCTGAGTAGAATCTGCATTGATGGCGTTTTGTTGAGTGTCATCAATATCTACCTGTATTTTATTTGTTTCTGGAGCCGAGTTACTATCATTGTTTTCATTGTATGAAAATATATTGACATTGTCTGTCGGATTTGAGTAGTAATTTCTCATAAGAACCTTTACGTCTTTAGAAATAAGGCTTTTGTGTTTGGATGGAACATAAACCCTGTATGCTTTGCTGGTGTCAGAATATCCAACAAACATTCCTGGTATTGCCTTGGAAGCAAACTTATGACCCGTTGGTCCTTTCTTTAGTATAAAGGCTTTGGAGCCAAAAGGGTGGAGGTGATTTACGCAAGGCTTTCTTAGAACCCATTTTTCGAATGGTGTTTTGTTGTCAATAGCACTGTTTACAGATCTATTGGATAAGTAGTTTGCGGTATTAACTGCTTCTGCCCATAGATGCAGTGGTGCTTTTGCGTCAATAAGCATAGCTCTGGCTTTCTCCACTAGTGTCCGATTTCTTCTTTCAGCGATACCGTTTTGATGTGGGGTATAGGGTGCGGATAAGCGTCGCGCGATCCCGTGTTCCTTTAGATAGGCCTGAAATTTCGTATTGACATATTCCGTGCCATTATCCGTTTGCAAATGTTTAATTTTGTTTCCAGTAAATTTTTCCATTTCTTGTTTATACTCTTTGAACTTGTCTAATACTTCCGATTTATTTTTTAAGAAATAAATCAGCCCATACCTACTGTAGTCGTCAATGAAAGTGACGAAGTATCTATTTTTAGCGTCAGAAGGTGTACTGATTGGACCACACACATCGCTGTGGACAATTTCTAGACGTTCGGTAGTTCGAGGAGTAGTTCGTTGGGGAGGGCTTGGCACTCGAGTCATTTTTGATTGAATGCATGTTTCGCAATCTGACAAAGTCTCATTTTTGTTGAAATTTAGTCCAATCAATGTCTCATTATTCAGAGCCAGGTGAAGATCTTGGTTGTTCATGTGTCCAAGCTTCCTGTGCCAGTCTTGTATGGACCCACGCTCTGTCTTTGTTGATTGATTAGAAGTGATTGCCGCATAACTTCGTTCAATGTTTAGCGATCTGACATAAAAGAGACCATTTGACTTTATTGCAGTCAGTAGTAACTTCCCCGTTTTATTACGTATTTCTGCTTTATCTGCTTTAAATACTACTGAAGCACCGTGACTTGTAATGCTCGGTACGGAAAGTAGATTTGTAGACAAAGTAGGGACAAATAACGTGTTTTCTAGGTGTATTCGCCCAAATTTATTATTCAGCGTAACTCTGCCTTCGCCCTTAATCTCAGTAGAATAAGCTTCTGATGCAAAGTTAAGTTTTCTTGACACAATCTTCATGTCTTTGAAGTACTCATGCTGAGGTGTCATGTGAGAGGTGCAGCCGCTGTCAAGTACCCAGTCGTCCTGGTTGCGACGGTTCGAGGTTAGAAGACACTCTTCGGCGTAGTTAGTGTTATCGTTTTTGTTCGTGTAAGACTTCTTTTCTTTGTTTTTCTTCCAGCAATTGGAACATATTTTGTGTGTCTTTTTCTGAAAGATATGACTTCCAGTCTTCTTACACACTTTACAATGAACGTAGAGTGCGTTTTCTTCTTTATAATTTAGTTGACTCGATTCATAGTTTTTATCATTGTGATGACAAGCGTCACTCTCTTCTATAATTTTAATTTTAAGTTCTTCTGGTTTTGGCAGTACGTCGCGTGACTCTATAGCAACACGAAAATATTCGTATTTGGAGGATAAGCTGTATAGCATCATAATTGTCAGTAGATCCTCATGAATTTTAACGTCCATGTCTGCCAGTTTATCAACCGTGTCCATAAACTTGTTTAAGTGTGCACGTACATCATTTCCTTCAAGTTTTGAAAGAATTAATTGCTTAAGAAGATGTGCTTTACGTGCAGGACCTTTACTCGCATGAATTTCTTTAAGTTTATCCCACAGTTCATTTGCAGAGTTACATTTCTTTATTGATTTAAGTTGCGAAGGAGCGATTATTAGGATCAATTCCGATTTTGCCTGTTTATCTCCATCCACATCTTCAGCACTAGCGTTTGGGTTTAGGGGACTTACTACGTATTTCCATAGCTTGTTTTTAATCAGTACGGCTTCGGCCTGTATTGCCCAAGTGTCATAATTGTCCGTATGTAGTGGATCAATGTGAAATGTCTTCGACATATTTGCAGCACAGACGTTAGAGTTCAATGCCTATTTCCATACGTCTTGCTTGAAAACGTTTTTCACTTTATTTGCTCTGCTACCATGTTAACTTTTATAATGTGAAATCACTAAACTGACAAGGCAATAATAAAGAGTTTGATTAAAGCTAATGGAAGTGTTTTATTGTATATAATATTTACAGTAAATTATGCGAGAAAATATATATTTAATTATTAAGTTTATGTCAAACAACATTATATTTAAGAAAAAACTATAGATACATATTACATAGTATCATAGACTATTTACAATTCTTTCTATAATCTTAGAGAAGGCGGGTAAAATGGAGATAGACCGATAGTTGTTGACACAGTCTCTGTCGCCACCTTTATGAATAGGGTGAATAAGAGCACGCTTAAGAGCATCTGGGAAGACACCAGTTGAAAAGGATAGGTTACAGATATACACAAGGGGCCCAACAAGAACACTGCTATATCTCTTTATAAAGCTGTTAGAAATGGAGTCTAAACCGACGGCGCAGTCGTTTTTAAGATTAGTTATTGTCGCGAGAATTTCTTGATCATCAGTTGATGATAGAACAAATGAGTCTATCGAGGTTAAGGTGAGAGAGTAAAAAGGAGCTGCCGTCCGATCAGAATTGCTAAAGTTACCGCCCAGAACACTACCGATCCCTACGAAATATCGATTAACTGAGTTAGCCGACTCAATAGGGTTATTTTTAACAATCAAGTTAAGAGCAGGTGTTTAGTAGTGTTTAGTTTTGTTAGTATGGGTAATATTTTTAATAACCTTCCAAAGTTGTTTAGGATTGTTTTTAGCTTTGCTGATTTCAGATTTTTCGTATTCTTTTTTGGCATTTTTGATTAACATATTACAATAATTACGATAACGGGTATAGGTTAGCTTATAAATTTGGTTAATTGGTTCTTTTTTAGTTTTGATATATAATTTATCCCTATTCCTAATACATCTCAACATGGCCTTTGTGATCCAAGGTTTCAAAATATGCTGGCGTCTACGAGTAGGTAAAAATGTTGTACAACTTTCCAACTTCATATTAATTGTTTTCATAAGGAAATCGGTAGCGACATTGACATCATTCATCGTGAATATACGGTCAAGATCTGATAAAGTAAAGGTCATATCGAGAGAATTATAATCAATTTTTTTCAATAATTGAGGAGGTTCTTTAATAACAGGTAGCGTTTCCATGCTCAGAATAACGCTGAAGTGGTCAGTGATTGTAGTTTGTGCAACAAAAGATCTAATAGAAGATTTGGATTTTAGAATAACATGGTCAATACATGTGTGCGTGTGTGTAGGAATAGAGAAGGCAGGTAACATGCCATGTGTAGCTAGGAGGTTCAAATAGGTATCAGACCGACTATCCTTAGAACCGTCTGCAATATCCAGGTTAATGTCACCAGTCAATATTATATTACTGAAAGATGCCAACTGCTTAAGTAAATTGTCTAACGATTCCAAGAATTTGGAAGTATTTTTTTTCGCCTGGCGGTCGATTTATTGCAAGTATAACTGTGCAGTGGTCAAGTTTTATTACAAGACAATTAGCATCTAACAGCAATGGTTCTGAAATACTGAAGATGTGTGAGGACTTATAGTAAACAACAATACCCTCATTTTGTGTTTTGTTGTTCGTAGTTGATGAATGACTATATCCTTGCAATTCAGGTATATGATTATTACTACGTAGCCAACATTCGGTCAAAATTAGTAGATCGCAATGGATGCTTGTTAATAAAACATCAAATAGTTAATATTTGTGGAGGGGTATTTGGTTAGCATCATGGACGAGTGAATACACTGAGTACTGTGTACTTACTCGTAATACTGTGTCGACTGGTAAACGTTTCGTTTGGACTGTGATATATTTCTAATTTAACATATTTTATTTCTCTTTTATCATTATTTAAATTTACAAATGGATGCGTTTAAAATGTAGGCCCATTTTAACAACATTTTGAGTGATCAGTGAACGTGAATATCGATTGCCTGCTTTACAAAACTACCACGCTTGCATTACCGAAAGGAAGACTGTTAAAGTATTATTCATATGCGAATAATTACTCAACGCTTAAAAATCTGGCCAAGTACGAGTTGGACTCGCATACGAAGTCATACCGACCCCAAATAACACCAAATAATTCGATAAGGGCAATAGATTGATAATGATGAGTACCTGTTGCTGTAGTAGATAAAATCTGTAAAATTTTAAGATGTTTATCTATCACCGTTTTAAAGATAGAGCATGGTGACAGACGGACGGATGAACGAACAGCGAGGTTTTGGGGTCCCGTTTTATCTTTTTGTAGAGAACCCTGAAAACTTGCTTTATTTAATTGTGATTGTATCTGAGAAAGGAATCTGATACATTGTGTTTATTAATTCATTAAAAAAGTATATAAAATACAACACAAACTGCTAAAACCATTCGAGAATTCCACAAAATTTGTTCACGTGTTTTGAATATGAAAATTTTGATGATAAAGGCAAAGTTTGCATTATTTTTTAATTTTTTAATGCTGGGATTGGCAATTGATTACACTCTGTGTGATGTTAAATTAAAGTCTAATCCAATCGTAAAGACGGCTGGTATAGTGCCGATACATTCTCACTGTCTAGCTTATTAGGGGCCCGGTGTTGGGCACGGGCCTCTTCCACTTTGAAAGGCATTAAGGTTTATTATTGCGTCACGCTGACCAGGCGTGTTGATACAGGGTTTATTTTTAAAGATTTC
Organism: Orgyia antiqua; assembly: GCA_916999025.1. Classification (NCBI taxonomy): domain Eukaryota; kingdom Metazoa; phylum Arthropoda; class Insecta; order Lepidoptera; family Erebidae; genus Orgyia; species Orgyia antiqua. Next base: position 12,727,375 of record OU779863.1, on the reverse strand, counting down.
AATCTCCCACTGAGCTAACTGGCTTTTATAGCACTCTTGAAAGAGAAAGGAAGTTTATAGAGTAGAGGCGTCAAATAGAAGCCAACCATAGTTTAGCCACGGACCAAGATACAGTCAAAAATTGTTATTTCAAGTTGGCATGTTTTACGAGCTCTTTTGAATCGTCAGAAACCAGGTGTCTGTTCCAAACACGAATCCTATGGAGAAGAACAGACAAGAAACTCGATGGATTTTTTATTTTCTCTTCCTTTTTTTCTTCAATATTATTTTAAATTGTTGGAGGGGTGTGAGAAAAATGCCGATTAATGCTATCTAGACCATAATTAATAACTTATTTAGAGACAAGATTGCCTTGTTGGCGCAAGTCGACCAGTCCCAGCAGAAGGCACCTGTTCACGAGTATAACGCACACGTCAGTCCCGCACAGCTCGACCATTTTGTAGGGAACCGTGCGACCCGACGTGTAATGCTACCAACTTCGAGATATTTGAGTGAGCATGACAAACTTGCACCATTTGACAATACACAAGGCACGCAAAATACAATTAAATATAATCAAAGGAAATACACTAGGGCTGGCAAAATACTACTAATGGCCCGGCCACGGTATAGTGGCTTGAGCCTAACCATGACCCGGCAAAGGGGTGGCCCCGTTATTCGGGGCCCGATTCGATGGGAGAGACGTTAGGCCCCTCATCATGTGTGCGTGGCCTCTCACCAGAACGTTTGGTGGGAGGCCATCCAGCAAATTAGGCGCGGCAGGTCTTGTGAACCGCTGCGTGTGTGCACCTCTAAAAAAAAAAACACAATTATAAAAATAAAAATATCTCTTTTAAAGACTCTAGCTAAGCAAAATGTAATCAATATTTCGATATCTAATGGGATTACTTAGGAAAAAGCTTAATGAACCGTTAACATTTAGATTCTCTTGAAGAAAATAACGACACTAAACTGTTTTTTGAAGTAAATAAAGTAAATACACGAACCATCCAACCAATTCTCACACGGCAGCAGAGTACATACCTACCTATTAGTCATTTAAAATGTGTGTTTGGTTTAAAATCGTTTTAAAAAACACTTAATTGATAAGAAGTAGAAGTTTTAAGAAGCTATACTTGTTTAGGATAAATTAAGACGGAATCTAAAGTGATAAATAGTTAACTTCAGGGTGTCAGTAAGCTTGTATGGGTGTGTATTTCATTACTGCGATACATTTTCTTTAAAGCACCATGAAAAGTGTAACTTGATTATAAAAATAGTCTCTCATGTATTGTTATGTACATTTTAATTGTAGGTACTTTAAGTTTTCTTTTATATGTATATCTGTGATGTATATCATAGATCATATCGCCTTATAATGTCACCTCCTTTTGTGTTAATGCTCTAAGGCAGTTAGTATGAGTTGGTATGAAACAAATGTTCAGATAAACAGATGAATAAGGTGACCGACTTACAAAAAATTAGGAGGTTCTCAATTCGTCTGTATGTTTTTACTGGGCGAAGCGATTTTAATGATTCTTTTTTATTTGAAAGCTGGTGGTTCGCGAGATCTAGATCCTGATCTGGTGCCAATGGTACCACATTGGCACCAGATCAGGATCTGATAGTAATCTCCTGCGAAATCGAGGAAAACCCTAGAATATCAAATGCACCCACGTTGTGTTCGCATTTTATGTATCTAAATATTCAAAGAGTAGACAACCGAGGTGGTATGATGAAGTCGGCTCAACTTTTTTTTAAATAACGAATTATTAGTTACAGATCAACATATATAATGGATATCAGTATGGAAATAATTTTATTTATGTACCTAAACATCAATATTATTTACATAATTTTATTGTTGTTTGTCAACATGTTGTTTGTCATCTACATAATAAAAGATACTAGAACTACCTATAACATTGTATTTGTATTGTAGACGTTTTGAAAATGTACAACATTATTTCATAGATAGCGACCTTAAAATTATTTACATCATTATTTAACAGCAGATTTCATAGGCATTCAACGTTTTATAAATTGGTTGCAGTGAACCAGTGAATCGGAAATTCAGCCATAGAATTTGAAAATGGAACAAGTGTACTTGAGTCCAAAGCAAACTTGGTTTGAATTAATTGCAACATTGATCAGTTATTGGAAATTCTGATTCCAACCAGACGCTATTATAACAGTAGGTATATTTCATTTTGTCACCTTATTAAGGCTGACGGCTGACGGATGTTAGTCTTTTTCTTCAAAATTATCATATTGTAACAGAGAATAAATAAAATTTGGTACCTAGTTCTTTTACAACAAAATTTTTATTTTATTTACACAATTTTACCGCTACTTTTACTTACCGTACCTAACTACTCTTATTTCTACGCATACCCAAGTACACTCTACTCTTATTTCTACGTGTACGCTTACTTAATAATTACCCTTACACCTAATTTATACCTAAACACTACTTTTTTTCCTTATTCCTACTCATTATGCTTACAAACTACCGACTCCGAGCTGATTTTCTTTTCCAGCTCGACCCGGGATTCGAACCCGAGACCTCCGCGTTTGTAAGGCGGGCTTAAGGCGAGTGCTTATGCCACCGCGCCACGAAGGCAGTCCTGGTGTATGCTATAATACTTGATAGCTTTTTACCATTCCTTTTTTATGGTTAATGACGTACATGCGTCTGACAATTATTTTTTGGACAAATTATACGCAGAAAAGTTTTGCCATGAGGCCGTTTAAAACCTATTTGCGTCACGGCCATAGATAAAGTGGTGATATAGGTAATCAATGTCTTTGTCATATGTCAAATATTGACGTCAAATTGATAATTTTTTGCAAAGTAGTAGACATTTAAATAAATGGATGGAAATATTAAAATTCTTCCAAACATACACTTATATTATAACACCGGAAAAAATTCATAAAGTAAGTTAGCATGCAGTGAGAAAATGTCCACATTTATTGTCAGACCTGATTGTAAAAGGTAAAAACAGAAGCTTCATCAAGAGACTGTGTTTTAGGTACCTACGGCGCTTATATGACGCTGATACTGTACAGCAATCTACAAATTTAATATGGTGCATGTAGTATATTTACCTCCTTTTTATAAGTTATATTAAAACCTCATTGTAATTATCCATAAATTTGTCTCATATTCTTCATCTAACATGTCATCCTTTTTATATTCTGAATTTATAATCGTCAAGATATTCGTTGAATAAAACCAAATATTCTTTGGTTTTGTCTTTTATTTAACAATTTATTCAACGAATATAAAAATAATGAAATAAAAATGTCGATCAATGATCCAAGTTGCTCTAAGTCTCAAATAAACACCACGACCACGTTAATTTCAAGACTCCTACGGCCAGACCGCTTCGATGTCGAATTCGATACTCCTACAGCAGAGGCGAGTTGGATTCACTGGAGGTATACGTTTACAAATTTTTTGCGATATGAAGATTCGGAACAAATGCCGGATTCAATTAAACTGCTATTGCTTGCGAATTATTCGACTTAAAAAATATTTTTAATGATACGCGAATGCACAACTTACGAGTCGGCTATGAAAATATTAGACAATGTTTTTATGAAAACTAAGAATACAATTCATGCACGATTTAAATTAGCATCAAGACGACAACAACCAGGAGAGACAATTTCTGAATATATACGCATTCTTAAACAATTAGCATTTGACTGCGATTTTAAGAACGTAACAGCTGAACAAAATAAAAACGACTATATTCGCGATGCATTCATATCAGGCATAAACAATAATAAAATACGAGAAAGGCTCTTAGAAAATTGTACTTTAACTCTGGATGAAGCTCAAAATAAAGCTATATCTCTCGAAACTGCCGAAAAGACCTCTTCTTCATATACAAATTTTAACAATTATCCTGAAATGCAGTTGCACGCCACGACAAATACTAGCAATAATTGGAAAAATAAACCTGGATGGAGCAAAAGTTGTTTTTTTTTGTGGAAGCAAATCTTTACACCAACGTATTAATTGTCCTGCATTTAATTCAATATGTAAATTATGTTCCAAGAAAGGCCATTTTGCTACTGTTTGCAGAAGTAACAGACTAACTACAAATGCAATTGATATTGAAGCAGTGGATTAGAGTGATCTTGAGGCTAATTGCATATCTGCTGCTTCTCCATCCAGTCTAAGTAAAGCAATTGTTCCTATCATGCTTAATAATTATCATGCTGAAGCTGTAATTGATACTGGCAGTTCAGTCAGTTTTATAAACAAGAAATTAGTCCAAGATATAAAATCTAAAGGTGAGACCCTATAAACAGGCTATCTCGTTAGCTTCTCTTAATCATATTTCTTTTGTAGAAGGCATCTGTAACGTAACAATTTGTATGGAAAAACATAAATATCCACAGCAACCTCTACTAATTGTTAACAACTTATGCGCTGATGTTATTATAGGACATGATTTGTTGAAAAATCACAAGGCCTTGCAGTTCGACTTTGGAGGTACAAGGGATACTTTAAAGGTATGTGTCATGGAAGCATCAGTACCCCCTGCATCCCTATTTACTAATCTTTCTCAAAATATAAAGCCCATCGCTATCAAATCTAGACGCCGTTCCGAAACTGATGAGGCATTTATTAGAGAAGAAATAACCAACTTGTTGAAAGATTCATGGACATTTCACACAACGTCCTCTGGTCCCAAGCTAAGCTTATATATGCTTGTGTTATGGGTACCAGAATACGGATAGAATACATATACTACTTTTTTTTTTGTAAATACATACTTATAATACATAGGAACACCCAGACGCAGTACAAACATTTGTATGACAATTAGAAAAATCACACAAATGATTGTCCCGAGCGGGAATCGAACCCGCGACCTCTTGATCGGCAGTCCGTTACCAGAACCACTACACCACGAGGCCCGTCATTCGTCCGTCAGATGGAGTCATTGAACCAAGTACTTCTCCCTGGCGAGCACAAGTACTAGTAACTGGTGGTACTACTCATCGCAAACGTCTGGTCATCGATTATTCATTGACTATAAATAAATATACAGAACTTGATGCTTATCCGTTACCTAACATCGAATCAATAGTTTCTAATATTGCAAAGTACAATTATTTTAGTCAAATAGACCTCAAAAGTGCCTACCATCAAGTGCCTATTTTGAAAACTGAACGCATATACACGGCATTTGAAGCAAATGGGTCATTATACCAATTTACGCGTATACCCTTTGGTGTTACTAATGGTGTCGCAGCTTTTCAAAGAACTTTACAATATATTATTCAAACCGAGTATTTAAAAGGCACCTACTGTTATCTTGATGACGTAACTGTTTGTGGAAAATCTCAGGAGCAACACAATAAAAATCTGAAAGAATTTATGAGCGCTGTAAAGAAATACAAACTAACATTAAACGAGCAAAAATGTGTCTTTGGGAAAGATAGAATAAATCTTTTAGGTTACACAATACAAAACAACACCATAAAACCTGACAGAGAACGACTTAAACCTCTTCTAGATCTTCCTATTCCATCAGATTCTGCTTCGCTAAAACGTGCTCTAGGTATGCTGGCTCACTATTCAAAATGGATTTTCAATTTTTCACATCACATAAAACCATTGGTTGGAATTTCTCGATTTCCTCTAAGTCAAGATGCCATAAATAGTTTTGAAGCCTTAAAGTCAGAAATAGCAAAAGCATCTCTAACGGCTATTAACAATGAAGAAATGTTTACTGTAGAAACCGACGCATCTGAGCATTCAACAGCAGCAACTCTTTCGCAAAATGATCGCCCTGTAGCTTTCTTTTCGAGATCTTTATCTAATACTGAACGTGGTCATTCAGCTATTGAAAAAGAAGCAAGTGCAATAGTAGAAGCGCTTCGTAAATGGCGTCACTATTTAATTGGAAGACATTTTATATTAATAACGGATCAACAGTCTGTAGCATTTATGTTTGATCAAAAGCATTCAAGCAAAATAAAAAATGAAAAAATTGAACGATGGAGATTAGAATTATCATGTTATAAGTATGATATTATATATCGACCAGGACGAGAAAACGTTGTTGCCGATACTTTATCAAGAGTATGCGCTAACACTTGTCCTAATAAACTTTACGAGCTACATGATCAACTGTGTCATCCCGGTGTCACAAGAATGGTGCATTGGGTAAGATCAAAGAATCTTCCATTTTCAGTTGAAGAAATAAGAGCAATGACTGCGTCCTGTAAAATTTGTGCCGAAGTAAAACCGCGATTTTGCCAATCAAAAGGACACTTAATTAAAGCTATAGCTCCCTTCGAAAGAATAAACATTGATTTTAAAGCCTACGATTGCCTACGAATACAAAGAACCGATATCTACTTACTATTATTGACGAATATTCCCGGTTTCCTTTTGCTTATGCTTGCAGTGATTTATCAGCGGCTACAGTGATAAAATGTCTGAAGGATCTTTTTCACACATTTGGATTTCCATTATACGTACATTCTGACCGAGGTTCCTCATTTTTGTCGGAAGAATTAAGAGAGTTTCTTACACGGCTTGGGATCGCTTCAAGCAGGACGACTCCCTACAACCCACAAGGAAATGGACAAGTCGAAAGATTAAACGGAACATTATGGAGAGCAATACAGCTCAGTCTTCGATCAAAGGGCATGGATATCTCAAATTGGGAACGAGTTTTAACAAACGCATTACATTCCATCCGGTCACTTTTATGTACGAGTATCAACGTTACACCTCATGAAAGATTGTTCCGTCATCCGCGCCGTTCACCTAATGGAAAAACCTTACCAACGTGGTTAATAAACTCTGCACCAGTACTAATAAAAAAGAATGTTAGATCTTCTAAATATGATCCACTTGTCGAAGAAGCAGAAGTCCTACATGCTAATCCCACTTACTCATACGTGCGCCTCTCAGATGGGCGAGAATGTACTGTGTCTAACAGACAACTGGCACCACTACCCACGAGTACCAGTGAATTGGATGTCTCTGAACAACCAAATGAACCGGAGGAACCTGCGGAGCCTCCAATGATTGGAAATGATAACGTCACGGGTGACGAAGACCATTGGTCGGAGAATGGTTCTCTTCGTCGTTCCACTCGTGACAGGCAGCCACCGGGTTACCTTCGCGATTACGTTTCAAGGGCGGGTGAATGTAGTATATTTACCTCCTTTTTATAAGTTATATTAAAACCTCATTGTAATTATCCATAAATTTGTCTCATATTCTTCATCTAACATGTCATCCTTTTTATATTCTGAATTTATAATTGTCAAGATATTCGTTGAATAAAACCAAATATTCTTTGGTTTTGTCTTTGATTTAACGGTGCACGTGTGCGAATAGGTAGGCACACATTAACATCATGGGTTGCCCTTGTAGGTAACGACTTTACGGGCCGTATGGTGAAGATTATGTTCATTCAGTGGTTCGTGTTCGTGTATCGTCATCTGCACCCGAAAATGTTTTGTGTATAACAGACTAAAAGTGAATACGTAGGTACTTAGTGTGATTGAATAGTTTTTGTAAAAGAAAGTGTAAACGAAGTAATAAAACAAACATTCATCAGTTGTTTCATTAATAATGAAAGCTCAAAAATGTAGTCATCCATATCAATAAGTCTAGAAAAATCCTTATTTCTGAACAGATGGATAGATTGTCTTGGCAATTTGCAGAAACTACAGCAGCTTTCGTCTGCGACGATACATGTTAAATATGTAGGTTATTAAAATAAACACATTCACAGAAGGTTTGTAAGTTTATGTTAGGAATTAAAATCTTAATATTTTATAATTTATTATTTGACACACTAGCTACGGCCCGCATCTTCTCGTGCTTCTCAAATTATAACTCTCCTTTGATTTACGCCAGTTTAGCTCTCATGTTCGGTGAACAGATGTTGTCGAATGTGACCACTTACTATGTAGTTGCAGAGAATAACGCGTTCATACAATAGGTAGTAGGTAGGCGTAGTATGCGGCGGAACGTGAGGGCAATGTACTTTTGCGTATTTGAAAAACCTTTTTCTAGCTAAGTTTTCTAAATATATTAGTCTTTTTCTTCAAAATTATCATATTGTAACAGTTAATAAATAAAATTTGGTACCTAGTTTTTTACAACAAAATTTTTATTTTATTTACACAATTTTACCGCTACTTTTACTTACCGTACCTAACTACTCTTATTTCTACGCATACCCAAGTACACTCTACTCTTATTTCTACGTGTACGCTTAATTAATAATTACCCTTACACCTAATTTATACCTGAACACTACTTTTTTTCCTTATTCCTACTCATTATGCTTACAAACTACCGACACCGAGCTGATTTTCTTTTCCAGCTCGACCCGGGATTCGAACCCGAGACCTCCGCGTTTGTAAGGCGGGCTTAAGGCGAGTGCTTATGCCACCGCGCCACGAAGGCAGTCCTGGTGTATGCTATAATACTTGATAGCTTTTTACCATTCCTTTTTTATGGTTGATGACGTACATGCGTCTGACAATTAGTTTTTGGACAAATTATACGCAGATAAGTTTTGCCATGAGGCCGTTTAAAACCTCTTTGCGTCACGGCCATAGATAAAGTGGTGATATAGGTAATCAATGTCGTTGTAATATGTCAAATATTGACGTCAAATTGATAATTTTTTGCAAAGTAGTAGACATTTAAATAAATGGATGGAAATATTAAAATTCTTCCTAACATACACTTATATTATAACACCGGAAAAAATTCATAAAGTAAGTTAGCATGCAGTGAGAAAATGTCTACATTTATTGTCAGACCTGATTGTAAAAGGTAAAAAACAGAAGCTTCATCAAGAGACTGTGTTTTAGGTACCTACGGCGCTTATATGACGCTGATACTGTACAGCAATCTACAAATTTAATATAGTGCACGTGTGCGAATAGGTAGGCACGCATTAACATCATGGGTTGCCCTTGTAACTTGCCCTTGGTGAAGATTATGTTCATTCAGTGGTTCGTGTTCGTGTATCGTCATCTGCACCCGAAAATGTTTTGTGTATAACAGACTAAAAGTGAATACGTAGGTACTTAGTGTGATTGAATAGTTTTTGTAAAAGAAAGTGTAAACGAAGTAATAAAATAAACATTCATCAGTTGTTTCATTAATAATGAAAGCTCAAAAATGTGGTCATCCATATCAATAAGTCTAGAAAAATCCTTATTTCTGAAAAGATGGTCTTGGCAATTTGCAGAAACTACAGCAGCTTTCGTCTGCGACGATACATATTAAATATGTAGGTTATTAAAATAAACACATTCACAGAAGGTTTGTAAGTTTATGTTAGGAATTAAAATCTTAATATTTTATAATTTATTATTTGACACACTAGCTACGGCCCGCATCTTCTCGTGCTTCTCAAATTATAACTCCTTTGATTTACGCCAGTTTAGCTCTCATGTTCGGTGAACAGATGTGTCGAATGTGACCACTTAGACCCATAGCACACGGCGTATTTTAAACGCGCAGACGACGCGCGTATACGTGGTTTAAACGAGATTTGATCGCAACCTTGTAACCTAAGCACACGGGGCGATTGTAAAACGCGCCTCTACTGCGCGTATACGCGCAGGTACAGCTGTACAAACGCGCTGTAGTCACGCGTAGCTTTTGCGTTTGAAGAGAGTAGGGTAGGTAAAAGTGAATAAAACGACAATTTATATTACCCTAAGACCCATAGCACACGGCGTATTTTAAACGCGCAGACGACGCGCGTATACGTGGTTTAAACGAGATTTGATCGCAACCTTGTAACCTAAGCACACGGGGCGATTGTAAAACGCGCCTCTACTGCGCGTATACGCGCAGGTACAGCTGTACAGACGCGTTGTAGTCACGCGTAGCTTTTGCGTTTGAAGAGAGTAGGGTAGGTAAAAGTGAATAAAACGACAATTTATATTACCCTAAAAGTAGTAGACAGCAGACAAACAATAAACTTAAAAAAAATTACCATTAGCAAACAAAAAAATCTATGAATTTTGCTACTTTCAGAGTCATCATCAATTTATTTAAATTATTCAATTTTTATTATCATTTTCAATGTAGCTTTCTTTTTTTAGTAAGAGTCACATTCTGCTCTTCCTCACTGTCACTGCTTATTTCCATAATTGAATTTAATTAAATTGAGCAGGAAGTTGAAAAATATCGAAATTAAACAACTCCTTCGAAGTCTTAGTTTGAAATATTTTTTTTAGGTTAAGAGGATACCAAAATAGCTTCGTGCATTTTTCTATGTACGAAGTTTTCATTGTTTCTTTAGATTGAATGGCTAGAGCTCTAATTTTTAAGTAGGTATATGTATTTTCAATACATGATCTAGGATCGCATGAACTCAGAAACGCGATTGAAAAAAGTTTTCTCGATAGAAAATCTTGGCGAAACAACCTCTCTAATTTTTTATTTTTTTCATTTGTCGATCTATTATCGCGTATTAACTAATGAAATAACTTTAAAAACATAGGTACCTATTATTTATAGAAACACGTGGATCAGAATTAAAATATATTTAGTAGATTTTGAGTAAATAGGAAAAGTATCCCTAATTCTTCATTTTCTGTGCCTACTGGCTGTGTAATATGTACGTGTCGGCGATGATATTGATGTAGGCCCTTAAGATTCACTTTTACGGCAAGACGTTTCATTTTACACAGTCACATGACTCATGTGACATGAGTCAGAGTTCTATAGAATGGACACTTTGTTTTTAAAATGAATGGCGCAACGTGTTGAGTGGCGAGGCGAGTGTGTGTTAGTATGAAACGGAACATTTATTAACTTTTTTAGCGAAAGTAAAGGAAATTATGCCCATTCAGTCTATTTTGCAAATTTGAACAATTTTGATAGAAAATACGTAGATTCTGGGACTAAAGTTCGTAGGTTTGCAGGAAAGGCTTAAAATACGTAGATCTACGTAAAAAGACGTAGAGTTGGCAACCCTGATCCCAGCCCCCCTCTGCCCGTACCCCGCTCCTTTGTACGCGCGTTTGTTTCGCTTCAAATGCGCGTATACGCGCTTCATGCGCGCGTTTCTATTATCAATGCAAACGCAACAATCAGCGTTTACGGCGCCGAAGACGCGCGTTCCTGAAACGCGCGTTTAAAATACGCCGTGTGCTATGGGCCTAAAAGTAGTAGACAGCAGACAAACAATAAACTTAAAAAAAATCACCATTAGCAAACAAAAAAATCGATGAATTTTGCTACTTTCAGAGTCATCATCAATTTATTTAAATTATTCAATTTTTATTATCATTTTCAATGTAGCTTTCTTTTTTTAGTAAGAGTCACATTCTGCTCTTCCTCACTGTCACTGCTTATTTCCATAATTGAATTTAATTAAATTGAGCAGGAAGTTGAAAAATATCGAAATTAAACAACTCCTTCGAAGTCTTAGTTTGAAATATTTTTTTTAGGTTAAGAGGATACCAAAATAGCTTCGTGCATTTTTCTATGTACGAAGTTTTCATTGTTTCTTTAGATTGAATGGCTAGAGCTCTAATTTTTAAGTATATGTTTTTTCAATATATGATCTAGGATCGCATGAACTCAGAAACGCGATTGAAAAAAGTTTTCTCGATATAAAATCTTGGCGAAACAACCTCTCTAATTTTTTATTTTTTTCATTTGCCGATCTATTATCGCGTATTAACTAATGAAATAACTTTAAAAACATAGGTAACTATTATTTATAGAAACACGTGGATCAGAATTAAAATATATTTAGTAGATTTTGAGTAAATAGGAAAGTATCCCTAATTCTTCATTTTCTGTGCCTACTGGCTGTGTAATATGTACGTGTCGGCGATGATATTGATGTAGGCCCTTAAGATTCGCTTTTACGGCAAGACGTTTCATTTTACACAGTCACATGACTCATGTGACGTGAGTCACAGTTATATAGAATGGACACTTTGTTTTTAAAATGAATGGCGCGACGTGTTGAGTGGCGAGGCGAGTGTGTGTTAGTATGAAACGGAACATTTATTAACTTTTTTTAGCGAAAGTAAAGGAAATTATGCCCATTCAGTCTATTTTGCAAATTTGAACAATTTTGATAGAAAATACGTAGATTCTGGGACTAAAGTTCGTAGGTTTGCAGGAAAGGCTTAAAATACGTAGATCTACGTAAAAAGACGTAGAGTTGGCAACCCTGATCCCAGCCCCCCTCTGCCCGTACCCCGCTCCTTTGTACGCGCGTTTGTTTCGCTTCAAATGCGCGTATACGCGCTTCATGCGCGCGTCTCTATTATCAATGCAAACGCAACAATCAGCGTTTACGGCACCGAAGACGCGCGTTCCTGAAACGCGCGTTTAAAATACGCCGTGTGCTATGGGCCTTACTATGTAGTTGCAGAGAACAACGCGTTCATACAATAGGTAGTAGGTAGGCGTAGTATGCGGCGGAACGTGAGGGCAATGTACTTTTGCGTATTTGAAAAACCTTTTTCTAGCTAAGTTTTCTAAATATATTAGTCTTTTTCTTCAAAATTATCATATTGTAACAGTTAATAAATAAAATTTGGTACCTAGTTTTTTACAACAAAATTTTTATTTTATTTACACAATTTTACCGCTACTTTTACTTACCGTACCTAACTACTCTTATTTCTACGCATACCCAAGTACACTCTACTCTTATTTCTACGTGTACGCTTAATTAATAATTACCCTTACACCTAATTTATACCTGAACACTACTTTTTTTCCTTATTCCTACTCATTATGCTTACAAACTACCGACACCGAGCTGATTTTCTTTTCCAGCTCGACCCGGGATTCGAACCCGAGACCTCCGCGTTTGTAAGGCGGGCTTAAGGCGAGTGCTTATGCCACCGCGCCACGAAGGCAGTCCTGGTGTATGCTATAATACTTGATAGCTTTTTACCATTCCTTTTTTATGGTTGATGACGACAATTATTTTTTGGACAAATTATACGCAGATAAGTTTTGCCATGAGGCCGTTTAAAACCTCTTTGCGTCACGGCCATAGATAAAGTGGTGATATAGGTAATCAATGTCGTTGTAATATGTCAAATATTGACGTCAAATTGATAATTTTTTGCAAAGTAGTAGACATTTAAATAAATGGATGGAAATATTAAAATTCTTCCTAACATACACTTATATTATAACACCGGAAAAAATTCATAAAGTAAGTTAGCATGCAGTGAGAAAATGTCTACATTTATTGTCAGACCTGATTGTAAAAGGTAAAAAACAGAAGCTTCATCAAGAGACTGTGTTTTAGGTACCTACGGCGCTTATATGACGCTGATACTGTACAGCAATCTACAAATTTAATATAGTGCACGTGTGCGAATAGGTAGGCACGCATTAACATCATGGGTTGCCCTTGTAGGTAACGACTTTACGGGCCGTATGGTGAAGATTATGTTCATTCAGTGGTTCGTGTTCGTGTATCGTCATCTGCACCCGAAAATGTTTTGTGTATAACAGACTAAAAGTGAATACGTAGGTACTTAGTGTGATTGAATAGTTTTTGTAAAAGAAAGTGTAAACGAAGTAATAAAACAAACATTCATCAGTTGTTTCATTAATAATGAAAGCTCAAAAATGTGGTCATCCATATCAATAAGTCTAGAAAAATCCTTATTTCTGAAAAGATGGTCTTGGCAATTTGCAGAAACTACAGCAGCTTTCGTCTGCGACGATACATATTAAATATGTAGGTTATTAAAATAAACACATTCACAGAAGGTTTGTAAGTTTATGTTAGGAATTAAAATCTTAATATTTTATAATTTATTATTTGACACACTAGCTACGGCCCGCATCTTCTCGTGCTTCTCAAATTATAACTCTCCTTTGATTTACGCCAGTTTAGCTCTCATGTTCGGTGAACAGATGTTGTCGAATGTGACCACTTACTACCTATGTAGTTGCAGAGAATAACGCGTTCATACAATAGGTAGTAGGTAGGCGTAGTATGCGGCGGAACGTGAGGGCAATGTACTTTTGCGTATTTGAAAAACCTTTTTCTAGCTAAGTTTTCTAAATATATTAGTCTTTTTCTTCAAAATTATCATATTGTAACAGTTAATAAATAAAATTTGGTACCTAGTTTTTTACAACAAAATTTTTATTTTATTTACACAATTTTACCGCTACTTTTACTTACCGTACCTAACTACTCTTATTTCTACGCATACCCAAGTACACTCTACTCTTATTTCTACGTGTACGCTTAATTAATAATTACCCTTACACCTAATTTATACCTGAACACTACTTTTTTTCCTTATTCCTACTCATTATGCTTACAAACTACCGACACCGAGCTGATTTTCTTTTCCAGCTCGACCCGGGATTCGAACCCGAGACCTCCGCGTTTGTAAGGCGGGCTTAAGGCGAGTGCTTATGCCACCGCGCCACGAAGGCAGTCCTGGTGTATGCTATAATACTTGATAGCTTTTTACCATTCCTTTTTTATGGTTGATGACGTACATGCGTCTGCCAATTAGTTTTTGGACAAATTATACGCAGATAAGTTTTGCCATGAGGCCGTTTAAAACCTCTTTGCGTCACGGCCATAGATAAAGTGGTGATATAGGTAATCAATGTCGTTGTAATATGTCAAATATTGACGTCAAATTGATAATTTTTTGCAAAGTAGTAGACATTTAAATAAATGGATGGAAATATTAAAATTCTTCCTAACATACACTTATATTATAACACCGGAAAAAATTCATAAAGTAAGTTAGCATGCAGTGAGAAAATGTCTACATTTATTGTCAGACCTGATTGTAAAAGGTAAAAAACAGAAGCTTCATCAAGAGACTGTGTTTTAGGTACCTACGGCGCTTATATGACGCTGATACTGTACAGCAATCTACAAATTTAATATAGTGCACGTGTGCGAATAGGTAGGCACGCATTAACATCATGGGTTGCCCTTGTAGGTAACGACTTTACGGGCCGTATGGTGAAGATTATGTTCATTCAGTGGTTCGTGTTCGTGTATCGTCATCTGCACCCGAAAATGTTTTGTGTATAACAGACTAAAAGTGAATACGTAGGTACTTAGTGTGATTGAATAGTTTTTGTAAAAGAAAGTGTAAACGAAGTAATAAAATAAACATTCATCAGTTGTTTCATTAAGGCCCATAGCACACGGCGTATTTTAAACGCGCGTTTCAGAAACGCGCGTCTTCGGCGCCGTAAACGCTGATTGTTGCGTTTGCATTGATAATAGAAACGCGCGCATGAAGCGCGTATACGCGCATTTGAAGCGAAACAAACGCGCGTACAAAGAAGCGGGGTACGGGCAGAGGGGGGCTGGGATCAGGGTTGCCAACTCTACGTCTTTTTACGTAGATCTACGTATTTTAAGCCTTTCCTGCAAACCTACGAACTTTAGTCCCAGAATCTACGTATTTTCTATCAAAATTGTTCAAATTTGCAAAATAGACTGAATGGGCATAATTTCCTTTACTTTCGCTAAAAAAATAAAAAAAAAATTAATAAAAAAAAAAAATTATTAATATTTATTTAATTTTTATTATTTTCATTTATTATTAATTAAAAATTACCATTAGCAAACAAAAATATCTATGCATTAACACTTGTAGATAATTTAAAAAAGTTTGCTACTTTCAGAGTCATCATCAATTTATTTAAATTATTCAATTTTTATTATCATTTTCAATGTACCTTTCTTTTTTTAGTAGGAGTCACATTCTGCTCTTCCTCACTGTCACTGCTTATTTCCATAATTGAATTTAATTAAATTGAGCAGGAAGTTGAAAAATATCGAAATTAAACAACTCCTTCGAAGTCTTAGTTTGAAACATTTTTTTAGGTTAAGATTCACTTTTACGGCAAGACGTTTCATTTTACACAGTCACATGACTCATGTGACATGAGTCACAGTTCTATAGAATGGACACTTTGTTTTTAAAATGAATGGCGCGACGTGTTGAGTGGCGAGGCGAGTGTGTGTTAGTATGAAACGGAACATTTATTAACTTTTTTTCGCGGAAGTAAAGGAAATTATGCCCATTCAGTCTATTTTGCAAATTTGAACAATTTTGATAGAAAATACGTAGATTCTGGGACTAAAGTTCGTAGGTTTGCAGGAAAGGCTTAAAATACGTAGATCTACGTAAAAAGACGTAGAGTTGGCAACCCTGGATCGAAACGCAAAAGCTACGCGTGACTACAGCGCGTCTGTACAGCTGTACCTGCGCGTATACGCGCAGTAGAGGCGCGTTTTACAATCGCCCCGTGTGCTTAGGTTACAAGGTTGCGATCAAATCTCGTTTAAACCACGTATACGCGCGTCGTCTGCGCGTTTAAAATACGCCGTGTGCTATGGGTCTAATAATGAAAGCTCAAAAATGTAGTCATCCATATCAATAAGTCTAGAAAAATCCTTATTTCTGAAAAGATGGATAGATTGTCTTGGCAATTTGCAGAAACTACAGCAGCTTTCGTCTGCGACGATACATGATAATTATGTAGGTTATTAAAATAAACACATTCACAGAAGGTTTGTAAGTTTATGTTAGGAATTAAAATCTTAATATTTTATAATTTATTATTTGACACACTAGCTACGGCCCGCATCTTCTCGTGCTTCTCAAATTATAACTCCTTTGATTTACGCCAGTTTAGCTCTCATGTTCGGTGAACAGATGTGTCGAATGTGACCACTTACTATGTAGTTGCAGAGAATAACGCGTTCATACAATAGGTAGTAGGTAGGCGTAGTATGCGGCGTAACGTGAGGGCAATGTACTTTTGCGTATTTGAAAAACCTTTTTAGCTAATTTTTCTAAATATGTTAGTCTTTTTCTTCAAAATTATCATATTGTAACAGTTAATAAATAAAATTTGGTACCTAGTTTTTCAAACAAAATTTTTATTTTATTTACACAATTTTACCGCTACTTTTACTTACCGTACCCAACTACTTTTATTTCTACGCA
Organism: Orgyia antiqua; assembly: GCA_916999025.1. NCBI lineage: Eukaryota > Metazoa > Arthropoda > Insecta > Lepidoptera > Erebidae > Orgyia > Orgyia antiqua. The sequence continues at coordinate 12,710,383 of OU779863.1, read as the reverse complement.
TACCCAAGTACACTCTACTCTTATTTCTACGTGTACGCTTACTTAATAATTACCCTTACACCTAATTTATACCTAAACACTACTTTTTTTCCTTATTCCTACTCATTATGCTTACAAACTACCGACTCCGAGCTGATTTTCTTTTCCAGCTCGACCCGGGATTCGAACCCGAGACCTCCGCGTTTGTAAGGCGGGCTTAAGGCGAGTGCTTATGCCACCGCGCCACGAAGGCAGTCCTGGTGTATGCTATAATACTTGATAGCTTTTTACCATTCCTTTTTTATGGTTGATGACGTACATGCGTCTGACAATTATTTTTTGGACAAATTATACGCAGAAAAGTTTTGCCATGAGGCCGTTTAAAACCTCTTTGCGTCACGGCCATAGATAAAGTGGTGATATAGGTAATCAATGTCGTTGTAATATGTATGTCAAATATTGACGTCAAATTGATAATTTTTTGCAAAGTAGTAGACATTTAAATAAATGGATGGAAACATTAAAATTCTTCCTAACATACACTTATATTATAACACCGGAAAAAATTCATAAAGTAAGTTCGCATGCAGTGAGAAAATGTCTACATTTATTGTCAGACCTGATTGTAAATTTTTTTTCAAATAATTTTGATTCATATGATTTTTTTAAAAGATTTCATCTTTGGTGTTACTATCACTGCTCTTATCAGTATCATCAACGCAACCGACGTCACAAGGTTCATGTCATCGTCAATACTGTCATTGCTGCGGTTACTTCCATCAACACAACTGACATCGTTATTGCTGCAATTATTGTCGTATGAACAACTGGCATCACCGCGACTTACATTTTTTTTACTACCGTCGTCACGGAAGTGAATTTCGTTAACATCGTCATCGCTGGAGTAAATGCCGTCTCCGATATTATTACTGTCTACTAATTTGTTATTATTATTATTACTAACTCGAACAATTATTATCTCTTCACCATTTCGATACGCATCGTTACTTTTTTCTGCAGCTAAGCCTGGAAGATCTTTTATTAAAAGTGAAGCCTTCTTAAACTTTTCGTGCTGATAAATAATTTTTTTTGATATTGATGGGATGAAATAATACATACTGGTATCTCAGCTTGAAAATCTTTATTTTTTTAACTCGTTGTTGAGTTTTAAAGTAATATTTTTTGTCCAACGTTCCAAGCAAATCTTTTCTTCGTAAAGATCAATATTTTTCAGTTTTCTAACAGCAAATATATGCCTGATAACACCAATAAAATGATAAGAATTTGTCTAATTTTTTTTGACAATCGTTTTGAAAACATATTTTATGCTTAAAAATTTAAAAAAATAATTCCCAATGCCCAAAACGCTAATATTTATTTTGATGCGATATTTATGAATAGTATTAGTATAAGTGTTATATGCATAGTTGTTACCTGCAAGGTAAAGTCATGCTTTTAAATTTTGTACAATCACATGAATCGACAGATGTTTTGATTCGACTTAGACCATCATAACTGATAATTAATTCTTGTGATTCTGGCGTATCAATATCAACATTGACGAATTTCTTTAAATCGTATTCTTCTTGCACGAATTTAAATGCATAAGGTCATAGGTATTGATATTGTTTCAATGGGGAACTTTCTTCAAACGTTATCAGTTCCTTTTTCTGGTATGCATAAGCTGCTTTGTGGTCCCGTTCGGAGTTCCGACAGCAGAAAAACGTAATTAATTTTTCGACAAACTCTTTCAAGGAGTTATTATAGTTGCATGCCTGTCTAATTTTGCTGTTAAGTGACTCTAGTCTGTTATTTGTATTATTTAGAAAATTTCCATGCATGAAGGTATTATTTAGTGACCATTCATTTCTAATAGAATGCCAGTTCTCATTAAAGTAATCAACGACAGATTGTGGCATTTCTTTCAACTTGTCATATACTAAATCATATTCTTCGTCTCTGTTTCAGAAAAAAACATTTTCTGAAGAATTGACTTTGCTGCATCTCTTTGATCGCGTGTGATATTTCTTGTATCGGTTGTAATTTCTCGATTGAATATTCTGAGAGTATAAAAAGCACAAATAATAAGGTTTGCTGATGGCAGAGCTTCTCTAATGGCATCTCTTTCATTGATGTCTGTATCCGTCATTACACATTTTATTTGATACCATTTTGGGTGAGCTGTTTTAAAGGAATTCATCATCCAGTTAATTGATTCCCTATCCTCAGAGACCAAAATGCAAACGCCAGCGACTTCAGAACAACTGTTTGGTTCCTCAACCATCATTAAATAGACTGGAGCGCGAATATTTAAAAGTTTGAAGGTAGCATCGATTCCCATAAACTCAGGATGTGAATCCATCGCTGACTTCATGGATTCTGTTGCAAAAAGCAGCCCAGCAAACGTATTTTCTTTTTCATACAATAACCATTGTGCTTAAAATTTATTTTCTAGCTTCTGAAGGGTGGGAATTAACAAATTTTGTTTATTTTTTTTTTAATTTGCCATTATCAAGGTCTTTTAGCAATATTATTTTATCAGTTTGACTTTCCATCATATCTTCAACCTTCACTCGGTTAGCTTCGAGATCTAATAACTCCGCAATTTTTTCCTTTTGCTCCTTAGTTAATCTTCTGCTCCGTGGATAGTGTCGAAAAAAATTTTCACTTCTATCGTAATTGTGATTCATGTTAATTGATTTGATGACAAGATAGTGGCCAGTATCATCCACTCCGACGCTGAAAGCTGCTGGACAGTTTTTCTGAAACGAGAACGCTTTTCTTGCTCCTTTCGACGTAGACATAAAATTTTTCCCTCCATGAATACAATAGTATTGGATGCTGTAATATATCAGGGACGCTTCAACATGCCTCTTGATTCCTTTTGTGCGACATCGTTCAATTGTCATAGCATCGCGATGCTAAAAAAAACGCGTACTCTTTTTCGTCGAAATCTTTTACTTTCTTCTCTAACTTTTCAAAAGAATAAAATGTGTCACCTTTCTTCAATAAATTTTCATCCATGACTTTGTCATTCTCATCAGCAGCTTCATCTGAATCAACAACTTCATTCGCGTCTTCTCCGTTTTGGTCTTCCTCTTTGCCTTCATCGTTTTCATATTATTCTTCGGAATCTGAAGAATATATCATCAGTATTAAAATTAAACAATTCTATGTTAAGAAATATATATTTTTTATTAATTGAATAATTACCCATTTTGTAAGATATTTTATGCAAGTTAAATAAATTCAAATTGAATTATTTTATTATAAATACTTTATGACAGAATGACAAAAATATAAACAAATGAAACTTTTTAAGAAATATAATTATTTTTAATTAAAAAAGAATCAATAGCTTACCTATTTCATTGAAATTTATTTCATTGATTTATTTTAACATAATTTTCAATATCTATTGTTAAAATCAAAATTGAGTATTTAAATTATAATTACCTCCTTTTGTTCATCAATCACAATACACATTCCACCAATCACATCATAATTCCATAGGGTGCGTTTAACTAAGAACAAACAAATAATCATACCTACTCACGTTTATTTAGAATAAATCTATAATAATAAAAAAAAATTCTTAGTAATAAATAAATAATAAATGGACATTTCACACATGTCATTATTTTTATAAAAATAGACTACATGAAATAAGGTTGTATATATTCTCTTTACACCCTGGGAACTTATTAGATTTTTGTAATTCTCCTTAAAACAATCCTTCCTGCGATTATCTCCGCCTTAGTTAATGATAAGGAAACTAATGTTTGTCGTTGGCTTCTCCAACTATTAGCTCCTTCCGTTTAGTTCCGTCTTGGAAGCCTTCATGTTGTATAACACAGAAGTTAAGTTTAGTTGAGCGCGTAGAATTGGCACCAATAGCGGGCTTTCATACTCGCATATAATTCAAAACACAGATCTTGAAGATACGTAATTTAAATAAATAAATAAATACTCATGGACATTTCACACAACGTCCTCTGGTCCCAAGCTAAGCTTATTATGCTTGTGTTAGAGGTACCAGAATACGGATATAATACATATACTACTTTTCTTTTGTAAATACATACCTACTATACATAGTAAACACCCAGACGCAATAGAAACATTTGTATAACAATTGAAAAATAAAAAATAAAATAAAAAAAATAAAATAATAGTCTGATGAATATACTCATTCTTCGTACTCACTCTTTACAAGCTAATAATTCAATTCATTCTTAATTTTAAAAAAAATTGAATAAATTTACGAATAATGTAAGAAAAAATATAATTTATTCGTCCAGTACCCGTACAAATAGTCACAATGAAAAGTGAATAGGTACTTAGTGTGATTGAATAGTTTTTGTAAAAGAAAGTGTAAACGAAGTAATAAAACAAACATGCAACAGTTGTTTTATTAATAATGAAAGCTCAAAAATGTAGACATCCATATCAATAAGTGTAGAAAAATCCATAATTCTGAAAAGATGGATAGGTAGATTGTCTTGGCACAGTGCAGAAACTACAGCAGATTTCGTCTGCGACGATACATGATAACTATATAGGTTATTAAAATAAACATACACAGAAGAATAAAAACTTAATTTTTTATAATTTATTATTTGACACACTAGCTACGGACCGCATCTTCTCGTGCTTCTCAAATTTTTAACTCTCCTTTGATTTACGCCAGTTTAGCTCTCATGTACGCCTAGCCAGCGAAAGCCTAGTTCAAAAATAAAATATTAGGCACATAACTTTCGTGCGAGAGTGTACTCAAGCGCAAAGACGCCCCCACCACTTTCTTCCAGCGTCCTTTTTTTATACGTGACGTGTACTATACTTTTAAACCGTAAATGTTCCGGCTTGGTTCCGGCCCTGCCTTGGGACAAATCTATGTTCCCGAGTTGTGGCTCCCTATTTATAACCTCCTTGATTTAAAATAGGAACAATAATGGAACTTGAATTTACTAAGAAGAGGCAACCCTTTCAAATAAAATTTACCTGATTTAACAGGCCTTTTCTCAAGAGCTTTAAAATTAGTAGGTACTACACACAGGTCAAACTTTGAAATTTATTTAGTAACTTTAAATTACATAAATTGTTTATTAAGCCTGTATTATGAACTTAAATCCCTTTTAGCTGTTAGTATTTTTATTATGAAAATACTGAAATATTTACCAACGGCAGGCAATTGTACATCATTATAAGAAAATTACGATTACCTTAGAGTATTTATCCAACAGCAGTATTGATACACTTTGTTGTCTTTGACAAATATTATTAAACTACTGCGTCGATGGGGTGCCGAGACACAGATAAGACTATCGTATTACAACTTGTAATTGCATTGGTTGCTGCGCACGGCCCGCCATAAATCGCACGCACACATAGAGACGACGATGTCCGTACACTATGGGTATGAGCAATGCTCTCTTACCTTTTATTTATTTTCTGCGGGGGTCTACTGATAATGCCAACTTCTGTGGATTAATGTGCCGTGACACATCTCAATTGATAAGAATTTGCAAATTTTGTATTGTGAAATATAGCATAACAAAAAAGACATTTTATTCAGGGTTAGGCATTTATGAGTTTTATGACACTATTGTTACCCAAGTTTGGTGCTACCAACTTTGATTATTCAAAGAAAACTTCAAAGAAGAATTCGTGGCAAGCACAAATACCTAAGACTTTAATAAATAAATAACATTTCTACGATGTGATTCTAGCCTCTGCATAAAAATCAAAGTCAAAATATGAATATCAAAATTTCACTTGTAATTACTTAGAGTTAATATTAGCAGATGACTTATTATTTTTTGAATGTTCAATGTGTTTAACGAGCCTAATTGCGTAATTGACGGAAAGGTCCATCTTTGGACCTGTTCGTCTTGTTTAGGGAATTATTTGGGACGTCAGTAGGTTAGGTAGTCCCTTGTTTATAATTATATATGTTTTTTATATATCTATACAAAAATGCTCAGCACCTTATCTTCCTGTTTCATTGTTGCGAATATTTCTGGTAAAAGGAAAGGTGTACGCGTTATTCCCACTACGTAAATATTATATTTCAAGTTATATGAAGTTTGTTTTAGTGATATTATTTATATTTGCATATTGTTGATTTGTTTTTGTTTTCGAATATAACAGGAAATTTCAATTTTATTGTTTGCGCTTATTCAACTGAAAATTGATCTGAGTTGTCAATTTAGGTTTCAACATTTCAACGAGGCTACCGTGTTAGGTATAAATTACTTGAACGCTTAGTTTTGGTTATCTAGCCAGATAAATATTTGAGAAATGTGAGTGCGGAGTTCAATAAACCCCTCGCGAGCTCACTCCAACAACGTTAAGACTAAATGCCAACAGAATTGGCAGAGGAATGCTAAGACACTTACATAGTACTCAATTGTTTAATCACTGGACAGCTAAAGGATATCATAACTCTGCTCTACCTGATGGTTTTGCACTTAAAATTATTCTGTTGGTCCGTCTTTTACGACAAAACTGCTAACCCACTTGAGGTAACTAATATTTAGCCGTGGGCATGAGTTAGTTTAGTTTTAGCTTCTTCTTCACCCAACTCATTTACGTCCCGCACGGGCCTCTTCCGCTCCCAAAGAGTTTAGTTGTAGCCGCGCTAACTAGGTATGTTTGTATAGGGCTTAATTTTAAGTTGCTCATCTCTTAGAGAAGATATTATCTGCCTACCGGACACAAAGAACAATTTTACTAACGCAACGTAATAAATATCTAGGCTACTAATTAAATAAATCATTGTCCGTGTGGTAACTACTCCTACTACTACTACTCCATTTCCTTCCCAGGGTTCTATAAGCCAGCTAAGGAATATTTTACATGAATAACATCCTCTGTGAGAGTCGGAAATCTCAAAAATAAACCCTGTGCCAAAACGTCTGGTCAGCGCGGCACAGTAGACTATAACCCCTTCCAAAATAGAGAAAACTCAACATTAGGACGTTTATGAGCTGTAGAAAGAGGGAGAGAGTTAATGCTTTAGAGCTACATATATTTTGTTAAATTGAAAATCGTAATCCTCTCATTACCAGTTGCTATTATTGGAAATTACATTCATATTATCAATAAGGGATACGTAAATCTATTTTATTTTTGATGAAACGCTTGTGTAATTTGCTATTTTGCATCAATCATGAGTTTGGCACAAAGAGTATAATAATATAGATGTTTGGCACTACACAATGTGGCTACAATAATGTATTATTACAGCCAGTTTCCATGGTTACGTAGCGTAACTCATTGACTTTAAAAATTCCATAATTTTTATATTAATCACCAACTGTTTTCTTTTTATATTTTAAGTCAGTCCCAAAAAGGCACCCTTGTGAAGCCAATTGTCTATCAGCCTGTTTGTCACTCAACTTTCAATAAGTCATTCAGTAAGTCACGTTCACTGCTCTTATAGACTCTTATGTATTTAATTTATAAAGAGCATTGAAACAGTTACTTTTTTAATTTTTAACTTTGCTCCTAAGCAGCGACTTTCATAACTCTTTATTTAAAAATTAAGTGTTGCCCGTGAATCCGTGCGCATGTAATTTTGAAGGCAATAGAAGAATATGGATAATTTTCCCCGTTCTCGCAACATTTTTCGCCAATGCTTAGCTTATTTTATTAACGAGACGCTTAACGAAAGCCATATACACGGCGAAAGTAAGTGGAAATGCTGGGAGAGGACGCCCGAGAAAAATATACTCCGATGTCATCGCCGAGATACTACAAAAGGGGCAAGTGCGTAGCACTTACAACCGTCGGGCATGTATGACCATATGTATGAGTGTGGATGAAGCCAAGGAAGTATGCTTCGATCGTAGCAGATGGCGCTCTATAGTCTCTGCCTACCCCCATGGGAAAAAGGCGTGATGTTATGATGATGATGATGTTATATTATAGCCTTCCTCGATAAATGTACTATACAACACTGAACGAGTTTTTCAATTCGGGACAGTGGTTTCTGAGTTTAGCGCGTTCGAACAAATAAACAAACTCTTGAGCTTTCTAATATTAATATAAATCTATAGATTAAAAGCTGTAGAACTTTTTAAAAACTGATTTTATATATTAGAAGATATATCTATATCTTAATATAATATATAATATAATATATCTATATCCTCCAATGGGAACTAATAACTACTACCGATCCAAGATTTTTCTTAAAAAAATCCTTTTTTCAATATATTAAATTTAATATAATGAAAAAAGGATTTTTTTAAGAAAAATCTTGGGTCGGTAGTAGTTATTAGTTCCCATTGGAGGATATAGATATATTATATTATATATTATATTAAGATATAGATATATCTTCTAATACATAAAATTCCCGTGTCACAGTGTTAGTTACCGTACTCCTCCCAAACGGCTTGACCGATTCTTATGAAATTTTGCATGCATATTCAGTAGGTCTGAGAATCGGCCAACATCTATTTTTCAAATTTTTTTTTTAGTATGGCAAAACAACGTGTGCCGGGTCAGCTAGTTATATTATATTGTATATTCAGAGTTATCTATACTAATATTATAGAGCTAAAGAGTTTGTTTGTTTGGTTGTTTGTTTAAACGCGCTAATCTAAGTAACCACTGGTCCGATTAGAAAAATTATTTCAGTGTTGGGTAGTCCATTTAGCGAGGATATAACATCACGCTGCGACTAATAGGAGAGAACCAGTAGTGAAAATTTTTACAAAAACGGGGAACATTTTCTGAATTCTACGCGTACGAAGTCGCGGGCAACAGCTAGTACCTACTTATATATACATAGATATTAGATACCGATATATTACCATTTTATAAGTAATACTGTATGGCTCCTAAGTAGGCAACTTAAGTATACCCCCATCGGGAGAAGACGTGCAGTATATGTGATTACTCTGATACCCAGAAGCCCTACATGGGGTTAAATATACTCAACCCCAGTTTTGTTTGTATGAACAAAACATTCCTTGGCTGATTTAACACTCATACGTTTGGTAATACGTGCATGACAAAAGAGATAACTGATCTATCCAAAGTCTCAGCCGAACATATAACCTCCTGGTTTAAAGTCAGTTAAAAGGAGATTTTTTTTTATAGAATATTGATCCAGTATGAAGTAGAAACAGAGTAAACCCGAATGAAATCCAATTAACCTAATGGCCACATGATCCTATGCACAGCCCAAATACACTATTATGGCACGCTTAAAAGCTTTTCGTAACTCCAATTTCTATACCTACTGTTAAATAAAAACCTAAATAAAAGTATTGCCTTTTCATGTACTATGATCATACAATGTTTGTTGTATTCGTGAGTAATAGAGCTCAATATCAAAGTTAATACTCTCGAAGGCCTCGATATCACGTACTCACTATCACAGATGTTTTTATGTGTCAAACTCAACATAAATATTATAATCAAATAGTTGAGTCTATAATGAAAGACACATATAACTTCAAAACTAACATAACTGTATTTGTAGGTAATTGTCTAAACATTAGGAAAAAAGATATTATTGATAGTTTCACTAGTATGCTAAAGCTTAAATGCCATAAAATAAGATTATGTGCTTTTCAAGCCTAGGTAAAATTTTTGAACGGATAATTTTAAACCAAATGTTAGCATATTTTGATGTCATGGGACTACCTACTTCACAAAAATCAATTTGGATTTACTAAAGGGCAATCTACTGTAGATGCTGGATCTAACTTAATCAAAACTATATTAGGAGCGTGGGAAGAATGCTGTGATGCTATTGGAGTATTTTGTGACCTTTCTAAGCCATTTGACTGTGTGCACCACGAAACTCTTATCCTGAAGTTAAAATTATACGGTATCCAAGGTAAATCTCTTCAACCACCCAACACCTTGCAGTTATATTTATCCGACCGAAATCAAAAAGTGGCCATTGAAAATGTCGTTTCCTCTAGCTCTAAAGTCAAGATGGGGGTGCCCCAGGGATCAATCCTAGGTCCATTGCTATTTCTAGTGTACATAAATGATCTCCCATATGTAGTGAAGGAATCCATGTCAAATATAGTCCTATTTGCAGATGATACATCACTTATATTTAAAGTAAATAGGAATGATAGGGATCTAATTGAACCAAACTCAACTTTAAATGCTATAGCCAACTGGTTTTCTGTTAATAACCTTCTTTTAAATGCAGGTAAAACTAAATGTATAAAATTTACAACACCTAACGTTAATTTCACTGACGTAAATCTTAAATTAGATGGCAAACTGTTAGATCTCGTTCCATCAGCTGTCTTCTTAGGAATATCAGTAGACTCTAAATTGCAATGGGCGCCCCATATACAGGCTCTCGCAAGTAAACTGAGCTCTGCTGCGTTTGCCGTTAGACGTATAAGACAGCTGACAGACGTTCCGACAGCTAGTTTAGTGTATTTTACTTACTTTCATAGTTAATACTATGAAAGTAAGTAAAATACACTAAGACATAATTGTCTTATGGCATCTTACTGTGGGGGTCTGCAGCAGACGTCCAAACTTTTTATCTTGCAAAAAAGAGCAGTTCGTGCTATTTACAAATTAGCCAGCCGTGAGTCGCTTCGGGATTTGTTTAAGGAGATAAATATACTTACACTGCCATCTCTGTATATTCTCTCAAACATCATGTACATTCGTAAAAACATCTCGCTCTTCAGAATAGTGACGTCCACAGCCTTAATACTCGCAATAAAGAAAAGCTTATGGTTCCTAGATTTAGGCTTAGCAAAACTAGCAAAAGTTTTATGATTAACAGTATTAGGTTCTATAACAAAATTCCACCCAATGTCACTAAATTACCAGACAATAAATTCAAATAGGTTGTTAATAACACACTGATTTCTAAAGCATACTATAGTACCAAACATTATGGAAGATATACACGCTTGGTCGTCACTTCGTAGCGGCCCTCTGGCAATGAAATAGGTAATATTCTTATTAATACGAAAAATAATGTCTGCTTAATTGTATTAGCATTTTCTCGCTTTGTTGACGTCAGATATGATAACTTCTGTTAATTATCTATTCTTTAATATCGTATTCATTTATGATTTCAAGTTAAATGATTGTGTATGTTGTCAGAAACTTTATGTTTATATATATCTACATTGTAATTATTTATTCATGAGACTGTAAAGGTGTGAGCATTATGCCGAACCTAGTATATTTCCTTTGTATATTTCTAATTGTTTTTTATTTGCTTTGTGTACTGTCTAACGGAGCGACTTCGTCATGCTCACTCAAATGTCTCGAAGTTGGTAGCGTTGCACGTCGGGTCGCACGGTTCCCTACAAAATGGTCGAGCTGTGCGGGGCTGATGTGTGCGTTATACTCGTGAACGGGTGCCTTCTGCTGGGACTGGTCGATTTGCTCCAACAAGGCTATTTTATTATTAAGTTAGTTTTAGTTTTAAAAAAGTTAGTTTTAGTTAGTCGTGATAGTACTGATCGGCATCATTCTCACACCCCTGATACAACTATGTAAAATATTGTTGAGAAAAAAAGAAAAGGAAATGAAAAAAAAAGAAATCCATGGAGTTTCTTGTCTGTTCTTCTCCATAGGATCCGCGTTTGGAACAGACACCTAGTTTCTGACGTTTCAAAAGAGCTTGTAAAACATGTCAACTTGAAATAAAATATTTTGACTTTGACTTTGAAACACATCTATCTGTAAAAATAATTTTTAGACAAAATAACTTCACGGATTATTATGCGTATATTTATTTAGCCACCATGGTAAGACATGTCTAATATAATTGGGTACTTTTTTTAAAACAGTTAAACGGACTTAATTTGTCTTTGAAATGGAAACCAACAACTACAAAAAAAAAATCATTGAAATCGCTTCGCCCAGTTAAAAGTTATGAGGTAACAAATTTAAAAAACAACATAGGTACAGACGAATTAGGAACCTCCTCCTTTTTGGAAGTCGGTTAATAAAAACTACATACACTTAGCTTGGCATCAGAGGAGATTATGTAAAATTGATTTTGAAAAAAGTAATCTGTCAAAATAGATCATACCTCGTTGTTAAGTTCGTATACAGAAAAGGTTACCTTTTTTTTTTAACTTTAAACGTACAATCCACAAAGAGTAACATATTTGTCAAACAATTCTTATTAGCGCGTGAAAGTATCTGTAATTACTCGTAAAGTCTAATGTTTACGTACGCGGCCCTTTGGTTTAAAACATAAGCTGCTAATAATTAAAATAAAAATATTATTTCAACACCAACAACATTTATGTATTTACATTTTTGTCATATTCACAGGGGAATCATACCGAAATACGACAACGAGCCGCGACACGATGTATATAGTAGGCTAAAATACCCATTTTCGATAAGTAATATCTTATTTCTCTGTGGAACGATAGTGAAATAAGATTTAACTCTGAAATTTTATTTAGAAAATTAGGAATACCGGTGCCTAATAATAATATCTATGTCGAATTTCCGCACTGCAATTATAAAGCAATATAATAAAATTACTGCGACCAAATAACCTACATTACCTTGACATTACAGATCGCATTAAATATTATTATATCACTAACTGTGGCCCGCGACTTCATTCCTATTGCTTCGCTCCTATTGGTCGCAGCGTGATGTTATATAGCCTATTGCCTCCCTCGATAACTGGACTACCCAACGCAATAATAATTTTTCAATTCGAACTAAGTAGGTAGTAGTTCCTGAGATTAGCGCGTTCAAACAAACAAATAAACTCTTCAGCTTTATACTTATAAAGCTGAAGAGTTGAAGTTTGAACCTATAGATTATTATGGCAAAATAAAGAAAAACAGTTTTGGATTAAAGAATTGGAATATATGTATAATTTTCTTTTACGGCTACGTAGGTAACTACACATAACTGTATGGAGTTATTTTGCAGTTATAAGCGCGGCAATTGCATGCCCTTTTCATGACACCGTATTATACCCTGAGGGGACATGTGGCATCAGAGTTGACTTATTTCAAATATAACGGTTGATTATGTGATTTCATTATAATACATGGTTTTTCTTTTCTCTCCTCTCTACCCTGCCGGGCCATAATAAATAATAAATAAATATGGTGCCTTGAGCTTTACCATGACCCAGCGAGGGAGCGCAACGCGTCGCCAGCGCGTTACGCTCCCGCAAGGCCTCCCTCTTTACCGTCATCACCTACCGAGCAAAGGTGGCGACGGCGGCCCAACACCGTTCGCTCTCGGCCATGGACAGAACGATGGCCGAGAATGACAAATCCTCGCCTAGCACGCCAACGAGTTCGGCGCCCTCCCACAGGTACTTGGCAAAACAGCCATGACCTGTTAGGAGCTGGGTGAGGTGAAACGTCGGATCCCAGTGCCTCGCCTCAACCCAGTCCCCAAGGACCGGGCGGACCGCCTCGGCGATAATACATGGGTGACTTGAACTATGGTAGCCATAGAGGAGAAAAACTTTTTTAACATTAAATGAAATAAAACCTAAACATAAACAAAATATTTTTTTGTATACTCACTTAATATATTATTGACTTTGTGTTTTATTATATCGTCATAGGCATTGAATTATCTAGAAATAATTGAGTTATTACCATAAGCAATACACTTTTAGAAGCATTGAAAAGAATTTTTTGTAAGTTAATTTTTTGTCAAAACTCTTATTTGTATGTATTTCACACTCAAATATAATTAAGCAAGTTCGCTTAGCTGTATGCCAGTCAATATTAGCTTACATGACGTGAAGTAAATAAAATATGGTTACTGAGTATTGAAAGGGCTCAGAGTGTGAACGAATCTCTAGGCCGAGTAAAATATTAATCGCAATTTCACAAGACACTTTTTATGTCATTTACCTACATCGTTATGCTATGCAATCGTGCCAAAATTTTACACAATTTTACACTTCAGTGTATTTATTGGCCACAAAAAAAGAAAATATTATTGATATCGTTAAGAAGTTACGTTGGCATAAGTAAATAATTAGTTTTAACAATAATAAAAAAATGTATTTGTAAAGAAAATCAAATGAAATTCCCTCTCTCTCCAGCCCATTTTCGTCCCACTGTTGGGCACGGGCACGGATCTCCTACACTTTGGGAGGGACTGTGGTCTACAGTGCCACGCTGACCAGGCGTGTTGGCACAGGGTTCATTTTCGAGTTTTCCGTCTCTCACAGAGGATCTTATCTGTGTGCAATATACCTTAGCTGACTTTTACAGCACCCTTGGGAGGAGATGGGATGGCGACACTTGCGTTCTTAATCTGTCACCACTCGGATAAAAAATAAAATTACGATTACATAATTAAATAATTTTGTAAAATTAAAGCATTGTCATCGGTCCTTAATAAGTGTGCTTACTTCAAGGGGGGCCAAGTCTGCTAATGATTGACAACATTATAACCACAAAAAATTTACAATAGACTACCAAACTTGATAAAATTCGCCACTAAGCATTCAGTTATTGCATTTGTTAATTGCATAATAGCAAATTTTATCAAGTCTGGTATTCTATTGTTAAATTTTTGTCACAGATGATACCATTCAATTGAACTTTCACTGAACTTTCATTGAACTTTCACAGAACTTTCACTGAACATTGAATAGCAGACTTGAGCCCCGGGTCAATTGGAATTGTTCATAATTTTTGACCTGCATGTTTATATTTTTTTTAGAAAATATAGACTGTTTAAGCAACTAATTACAATATTATTGAAACGATATAGAACTTTTTTAAAACACTTTAAGATATTATTTTAAATGTTGTTACGTCATGGTTGTACGTGTCCTCTCTATCGCCTTTTCCTGGTAGACTTAAGACAGATTGCAATACACCTTTTCAAAGTTGCCAAGTTGATATAAGAGACCAATTTCAACTTCACTACAGAGTAGTATATCCCTAAGAACCCCTTAATATTTTAAGTCTTTCATTTCAAGGACAAAGAGGTCATTTGCTTTTTTGGCAAAATAATCGTTAACATAGCAAATTTTCCGAAAAAAACTAATGGATCATGATCAGAAACTCTATTCCCCGACATGGTTTCTTATTTAAGAGTTTTAAAAAAATATGAACAATTCCAATTCGACTACTGCAAGGGGGTGAAAATCACTTTCAAAGATTCCAATATTTGACATTGATAAATACAGAGTTAATAGAAGCTTGTTTACTAGACATACTCATATTGATTTTATAATAAACAATTTCATTTCAGTATGACCAATGGGACTAATGCAGCCAACATCTTTCCGCTCCATTATAAATGTACAAAATATATCATTACATTTTTTTTAATTATTGTTTGCTGTCCACCTAAAAGCTTTTCTGTCTGCCCACCACTGGATACAGGTTTTCCCATAGAAAGCCATAACGCACGGCTTCCTGGTGGTTTATTTGGCCCTTATTTGGCCGCCCTGCGCAGCACTTGCCAGGTATGTGGTCTCTTGTCGAGAACTTTACTTCTCCGACGTTTGTCAGTCCACCGAGTGATCTGCTCGTTGCTATTTCAGTTACCTTAGTAACATCTAAATAAGTATGTATATATAATACTAGCTGACCCGGCAAACGTTGTTTTGCCATACTAAAAAAAAAGTTTGAAAAATAGATGTTGGCCGATTCTCAGACCTACTGAATATGTATGTAAAATTTGAGAAGAATCGGTCAAGCCGTTTCGAAGGAGTACGGTAACTAACACTGTGACACGTGAATTTTATATATTAGATAAAGTACCCCTAAATTTAATGTCAACAAGCAATAATCACCTACTATGACACGCTAAAAAGCCCAAAAATATTTTAAGCAGCGCCAAGCGGTAAACAGTTTCGTGATTTTTAATTTGAAACCTTGATAAATGTGCGAATCATATTATGGTTTAATTCTACATTTGAATATCGTGTTAGAAGTACGCACAAACATTAAGCTAAATTTTAAATTAAAATGAATTCACTATTAAGTCTTAAAGGTTACTTACTGTACTAACTTTAACTAAGACTGTCATCATCATCATCATCTAGGACTGTAATTTATATCAACGGAACTTTCTGTTGACGCATTTTACACCACCAATGATGTCCCTGGTGTTGCAGGCTTCCCATCAGGGGCCCAATTCTGCTATTTGTCACAATGATCAGTCACTAACGACATTATGGCGCCATAATAGCGTCATTTATCCCGTCCCTCCCCCCGTTTGCCAACTTAGGTCTTTATAAAAAAATCCTTCCCATCAATATATTTATTTATCTCGATATTTCCTCAGGTACTATTAAAATTTCAGCTTAGGTATATAGGGGTCTGTGTTTAGTTTTTAATCTTAATAGATATATCGGAGAAACGTCATAGAAATCATCTGTATTCACAGCTAGAGCAATCATCAATCTAAAGGCCTTGTAATACTGGACAGACCAACTATAAACTACAAACTAAAAAATAAACTACAAACTACAAACTGTTTGCTTCGTCGGGATCTTTGCGTAGATTATGTAACTTTCTGCCACTCACTACGAGAATTGCACTTGCAGAATCCCTTCTTCTCCCTATTCTTGATTACGCCGACGTCAGCTATCTCAATCTTACCGAGGAACAGTTAAATAAACTTGAGCGTCTTCAAAATGTTTGCATCAAGTACATATTTGGATTACGCAAATATGACCACGTTTCAGAGTTTGGCAAAAAGCTCAAGTGGCTAACCATACGCTTTCGCCGGAATGCTCACATTCTCTTCTTACTTTGCAATGTACTGTTTATCCCTAGCTCCCCATTTTATCTCAAAGATCGTTTTGATTTCCTACACGAATTTAACACTAGGTACTTAAGATCGTCAGAAAATCTAAAATTAAAAATGTCCAAACACTATACTAATTTTATGTCCAAATCTTTCTCAGTGCAGGCTGTCCGATTATGGAATGAATTACCACTATCTATAAAACAAGCTAAAAGCTCAAAATCATTTCAAAAAACTTGTGAAAGATCATTACTTATCTATCAGTTCTTAACTATTATTATATTATTTAACCTTAATTTTGGTTTGTGTTACAGTAAATAAATATTATGCCATTATTAGTTATGTATATGTGTACTTACTTGTTATGTATGTATATGATATTAACGGTATATAAGTAGTTTATGTATAATCTATTTTAAGTAATATTTACTTATTTATTTTATTATTATAATAACATTATTATTTGTATCTCTGTTTTAATTCACGGGTTATTCCTATTATTTTTTTAGAAATACCCGGTCCTTTTTAAGGCTTACATGGGGACATGGGTCCAACATGCAGAGGCCCTTTGAGAATTTTAATGAATAAATAAATGTGGTGGGACACCTACCACCGACACTCCACGCCTGCACTATAGAAGTGGAGTCATGGAATGCCAATGGTAGCTGTAGATCTATTGCAAATTAATGTAAAGAAACGAACTGGGTTATTGTGTTAGGTGTTTGATGGACTGGTTGTATATAAAACTATTGCAAATAATAACGGTCGCCTGCCTTCAATACTGATACTTCTTGAACCGTGGCAGACGGTGACTCGCCGACTCACTAGATGGGCCCCCCACACAGCCGCCAGACAAGGCAGCAGGGCGCAACACCGGCATGAGCGGCTTGGGGTGTAGAGCGGTGCGGCACCGGTTTCACCATCGCGGGCCGAGACCTGGAGCGGGTTTCCCCGTAATTACGCCCTTGAAATTGACACTTCCACCCCCGAGCATATAGCTCTGGCGACCCCACTCTGTCCGGCCGGTGAAAGCAAGACAGAGGCGAGAGTCCAGGCACTCTCGGTTTCCAGTTCGGCCAGCCAACAAAGGCAAGCCGAAGGCGAGGCCACGACCGACTCTCAGGGGCACTCGGGACCGCAGTGTCGCCACTCACATTCAGCTCGCCACAAGCTGCCCTGCGGTCTGTAGGCTTTCCCTAGGTCCTGTGACACATTTTTTGTTTATACCACAAGATTTTTGAAAGCCTATAATCTGCCTCCAGGTTTTGCGTTAGTCTCATGGACATTATTTTTATTATTATTATTTTTTTCTCTTCCCTTACATTAATCTACTTTAACTTTAACTTTAACTTTTCTTTCCATCCCATGGTTGCCTGGAAGAGATCACTTTATGTGATAAGGCCGCCATTTGTACCTAGTTTTAAGCGAAATTTCTGTTTTCTGTTTCTTGTAAATGTGTACAATAAAGAGTTAATCTATCTATCTATCTATCTATCTATAACGTAGTTGGTCTGTCCAGTATTACAACATTCTATTAACTACGATGGGATCGAACCGTGGCTTACGACACGTGTAACTGGTTTGGGAGGATCCTTTTATGAATATTCAACGGGTCACCATTCAATCTCATCAGATAAAGGAATTACTCACTATTGACACCATTTGAGGACCCACTTCACAATCTTGGAACCTAAGTTAAAACTAAAAATCCTGGAGTAATCCTTATGTAATCCTTTTAATCAAGTCTCCTACGACAGATATTACATATTATATTATATACATAGATGAATATAGGCCAAAGTAGCGTTTACGGAGCATAATTTATTTATTTCTCTCAGTTTACAATTGTATTATTAATGTATTCATGGAACATTAGTGCCTCGGATAAATTAATGTATCAGAAGCGTTATTAATAATGCTACAGCTGTAATCTTTGCCCGTTATCTGGTATGACAGGGGACTGTGATTAGTCCGACATTGATTATAATCATCATCTGTTATCACAATAATAATTATAAATTGATAGTTTATGTCCAAATGTCTATTGAATATGTCTATATAATTTATTGAAACTAACAGGGCACTTTAGTTTTGTGGCATTTCTGAGGCTTGTCTTTAATAATTCAAGAAAATTTATGTCTTAAGAGCCTTTAGTAGTGAAGGACGGCGGTGATAGCCGACCACAGACCTCACTCCTATCTGGTGGGGTAATGATTTAATTAACGGCGTTGGATTTAAACGAGTTATGTCCAACAGTGGTTGTAAAATTCTAATCACTCTCCTCTCCAGCCCATTAACGTCCCACTGTTGGACACAAGCCTCCTCCACTTTGGGATCTCTCCCATGGTCTACTATGCGATGTTGACCTGGCGTATTGGCACATGGTTTATTTTCGAGTTTTTCTTATCTCACTGAGGATGGTTTCTGTGTGTTCTTTTGCTCAATTTTTCAGCAATGAAATGGGGTGGTGACATTTGTATTCTTAATTCGTCACCACACGGTCAAAATGTCTAATAGATTAATGGAATGTAATACTGTATCTCAGGACTTATTAACCCTTATTTATAAAAAAGATTGCCTAAGGTTTTCGTTTCAACTTGAAATATTATTTTCTACGCAAATTATTACCCGTTACATAATCCCTTGGAGATAACGTGAAAATTATTTTTTAAGCTTTCAGTATACGTTTCAGTTTCAGAAAGTTCTCGTAACTCAATGCAATCAGTTTTGTCATAATTGTGATACAATCTAATGGAATCTTATTTCAAATGTATTATGTTCTTTTTTTCCTACTATCATAACGTTGTAAAAGAATTTCATTGATTTATGATTCACTAACTAATGCCTGCTGTTTAGTTTCTGCCCCGTGGCTTTGCTTTCACTAAGAAATTTCAGCATGAAGAAGTAACAGGACAAATTCAAAAAAATCATGGCTAAGAACAGATATTTTCTTAACAAAACGAACACTTTAGTATATAAATTAAAAAGGTCACAGTACATAAATCGCAAATACACTAAACATCTTCACGAAATTGCTTTCCATACAGTTTGTTTAATAAACGATAGTAAATTTGTACGTCGATGTCAAGATTCCGATATCGCTAGATGGAATATGCAATATAGTTTCAACAACTACCCAAATATGCAATCACTTTCGTACCGCCCAAGGGGATCCCACGATTGCACCTCTGTCTCGGGAAAATATTGTCAAACCAGAATACCGTATTCTCTTTTTAAACACGCTAGAGAGGTACCAATATAAAAAGTAATAAGTTAGACTAGGAATGAAGTTCAATAGACTATGATTCTAAATGCTATTAAGTTCCTCATGTCCACGTGACGGATGAAAAATACAAGTATCATCACCCTATTTCCTTCCCAAGGTGCTGTAAAAGCCAGTTAGAGAATATTGTACGGATAAAATCCTCTGTGAGAGACGAAAATCTTGAAAATAAACCCTATGTCAATATGCCTGGTTAGCGCGGCATACAAGATGATACGCCCTCCCAAAGTGGAGAAGGCCGGTGCCCAACAGTGGGATGGATGGGCTAGAAAGAGAAATATAGAGACGTTACTGAAATTGTCGGATGGATATTTTTACTCACATAATATACAGTCATGCTTTTTGCAGAGAAAATAAAGCGCTTTTTATGAGAATCGAGTTAGTATAGTATTTTCGGAGAAGAATGGTGTCAAACGCTGTACTGTTAAGATAATTTTTATGTGAAATATAATCATTTTTAATTAGCTTTTCAATAAAATGAAATTCTGGTAGGTTTTTATATTTATGGTAAGTTTTTATAATATTTAATGCACGTAACTAGAATGAAAAGTTACAGGAATCTCAATACTTTGGTCGTTAATTTAATGTGAGGCTTCCTATTGATAGACCCTTTAAATATTGGTTAGTAGTTTATGTAAATAATAATTAATGTTCTTTATGTACATTCTTCTTCTTCTTTCGGTCCTTATCCCTCAATATAGGAGTTCCTGGTCATCTCAACGCTTGTTATTCTTTCAAGCTGTCCTGTCAACCGTCACGCTATTACTCACTTCTTTTACTTTCATATCATCCCCCTTTTATAATATACCAAGTTAATATAATGGAGAAAAATTGTAATTTTACCGAAAATACGTGTCTTTAAGGTTCAAAATGAAAAATGTAGAGCGCATCCTACAGAGGTAACTGATGGTATGAATAATTTGCGGCGCGCATTTTTATTTCAAAGCTTATAAGAGTTTTAAGATAAATCATTTCATATTTTGCAAGTTTCTACGTTTGTTATTAAAAAATGACGTATTACTTATTTCTATATTCGTATTATATATTTATTTTCCAGGTAATCAACATCTCACTGTTGCCCACGGGCCTCATGCGTTTTAGTCGGGTATTTGGGCTGCTATTTCATGCTGACCGGTCTTGACCAGTTTTGAGATTCCCGTTTTTTATTGAGGATGATATTTGATTATAATTTAAATTTCTTGGAAGTTGGTTTAAGTTTCTTGGAAAAATATGTTGTTTTATAGTTAAAATAAAGCAGGTACCGCTTAAAAAATTTTGTGGTCTGGAGATAATTCTTAAATGAAACTCAAGCATTTTTTGCACAGATAACATCCTCTGTGAGAAACGTAAAACTTGAAAATAAACTCTGTGCCAACACGCCTTATCAACGCTGCACAGTACACCATGATGCCTCTCAAAGTAGATGCCCCTGCCCAAGAGTTAATCGTAACAGATTGGCAGGGGCGTAGCTACCGCCGTATCAACCGTATCAATTATACGGGGCCCCCAACGTGCGTAAGACAGATAATTATCTACTATATAAAAATAAGTCGGGTTTTCCTTCCTGACGCTATAACTCCAGAACGCACGGACCTATTTCCACGGTTTTGCATTCGTTGGAAAGGTCTCGGGCTCCGTGAGGTTTTTGTTCTTTTTTTTAAATTTTTTTTTTTACTTTTTTTTTGGTATGGCAAAACAACGTTTGCCGGGCCTGCTAGTGATGAATAAATATCTCTATCAATTTTATGCATAGATTTTTTTTTCTTTTGTGAGAAATCTTTTTCCTATGGGCCCCCAAATAAATTTTTATACGGGGCCCCACCAAGGCACGCTACGCCCCTGCAGGCTGGTGAAAGAGAGCTAAGAAAATGTCATAATAATTGATCAAATAATCTAAATCATGTTGACAATCAACTTTTATATTCATTTTACTTCTGTTTTAGATACGGTATATAAAGCATAAAGCACCAGACGTTTATTTGATGTGTCGAAGCACAGGTGTCTCTCAAGCAAATCACCTATTTACTCAAAAAAAAGTCACTCTACTGAAATTGCACGATGTTTCTAGAGGTACATGTATTTATAGAGGCTATTTTTATCGCCAATTTAGATTTCTGATGTGCATCTAGAGAGTTGAAATTTTAACAGATGATGTGTGTTTGTTAAAATAATTCAGAATACAATAAATATTTAGGAATCACAAACAATAAAGTTTAACTGAGTTTTCAGTGGATTTTTAACTGACTTCAAACAAAGGTGCAGTTTCCCAATTCGTCTGTTTGTTTTCTTTTATATTTGTTACCTCATAACTTTTTACGAGGCGTAGCGATTTTATTAATACTTTTTTTATTTGAAAGCTGTTGGTTCCCGTGTGGTTCCATTGGTACCAGGTCACGATCTGAAAGTTGTCTCCGAAGACATCGATAAAAGCCCACAAATTTCAAAGGCATATGAAGTCGGTTCATTTTTTATTTAAAAATACCCAATTGTGATAACCATACAACAAAGACACCGACAGATTAATAAATAAATAAATATTCACGGACATTTTACACAACGTCCTCTGGTCCCAAGCTAAGCTTATATACTTGTGTTATGGGTACCAGAATACGGATATACTACATAAACTACTTTTCTTTTGTAAATACATATCTACTTATAATACATAGAAAACACCAGACGCAGTACAAACATTTGTATGACATTTATGGATATCACACAAATGATTGTCCCAAGCGGGACTCGAACCCGCGACCTCGTGATCGGCAGTCCATTACATAAACAACTCCACCACGAAGCGGTCAAATGGATGACATGATTATAGCGTAATGGCGAGTATATAATGATAATAGCGGTACAGAACCCGTTGTGTGCGGTTCCAATTCGTACAAGGCCGGTTTTTATATCCCAAGATCTAATGAAAGATTCCCAGCAATTACGCAAGTGAATATGTAGAGTAAAGTTAGTAAAGATAACTTTACTAACTTTACTCTACATATTCACTTGCGTAATTGCTGGGAATCTTTGACGAGTTCAATAGCCTAAACACTAACTTTCATAAGAAAGTTAGTGTTTAGGCTATTGAACTCGTAAGTAAAAGGGCTGGTAAGTAATAAAAGCTTAGTTTTCTCATAAGTAAGAACACAGAGTTACTGTTGGCAGTTTACTTACAAATGAGAAATCGTTCTCTCGGGACCAGACCTTACTTAGAACAATAGTCTAATACATGCTGTGTTCCAAATACTAGGTAAATATTACTTTCAATTGTATCTCTAGGCCACAGCTTATATAAATGGTGTAGGTATTTAAATGTACATTAATAGTTTTAATAAAGTCTATAAACATAAGTGATGAAAAGCTGGTATAATATTTTGTTAAGATTTTTCAATTTGTCATTTTAAAGGCTGTTCGAGCAGAAACATGAAAATTTAACCCCTTTTTGCAACTTTTTCACTAATGCTTTGCCCCTATTGACCGCAACGTGATGTTGTATAGCATATAGCCTTCCTCGATAAATGTAATAATAATGTCCAACACTGAAAGAATTTTTCAAATCGATCGAGTGGTTCCTGAGATTAGCGCGTTCAAACAAACAAACTCTTTAGTTTTATATTGACGGGCCTCGTGGTCTAGTGGTTTATGTAACGGACTGCCGATCACGACGGTCGCGGGTTCGATTCCCGGTCAGGGCAATAATTTGTGTGATGCTTATATTTGACATACAAATGTTTGTTCTGCGTCTGGGTGTTTTCTATGTATTATAAGTATGTATTTACAAAAGAAAAGTAGTATATGTAGTATATCCGTATCTGGTACCCATAACACAAGCATAGAAATATAACTTACTTTGGGACTCTGGTCCCAAAGTAAGTTATATTAAACGTCCTCTGGGACGTTGTGTGAAATGTCGAAAATATTTATTTATTATTAATATAAAAATTACGTGTCACTATGTTTGTCCGCAATGGACTCCTAAACTGCTGAACCGATTTTAAATTTGATTTGCACACCGTGTGCAATTCGACCCAACTTGAAAGATAGGATAGCCTACATTTCAATTTATAGTCGCATTAATATTTTATTTCAAATTATTTGTCTACCCCTAACATTTGTAATGCAAAACAACGTTTGCCGGGTCAGCTAGTTATTTATTATAATATTACTAAAGATAACTATGGGAGTTTATCATCAATAAACAATTCATATTTGCAAATATGTATGGTAATTAATTCTGCATGAGACATTGAGTCATTCGACATAATATGATGATATTATGGACAGCTTCAATGAATAGGTAATGCAGCTAGCAATGCCTCAGTTTCCATTATCAACTTGATAAATTAATTTGCATTTTAGAGCTAAACTACTGTTGATGTATCGGATCAATTCGTTAGATATGATTAGTCATTGTGATGCTAATATTTAATATTCACTAGACGTTGCCTGCGTTTTCGTTCGCGTAGAATTTAGTAAATTTTCACTGTTTTTGCAACAGTTTCTATTGGTACAACGCTGCTATTAGCCGCAGTGTGGTTTTATATAGGCTTCTTCGATAAATGTTCTACTCAACAATGAAAGAATTTTTCAAATCGGTTTTGAGGTTTCTGAATTCAGCGTGATCATACAAACAACAACAAAAACACAAACTCTTCATCTTTATATATAATATTAGGGTAGACTGGAATTTTTAACTCAACTACTTCTGTTAAAATTTTCATAAAGAACATTTTATTAAATTGCTACCAGTAATAAAATAGTTGGAAAGAAATCGTTAATAATGGGGGGAATGAAATACATAATTATGAAAATTACCAATCAGTCATCTTACTAAAAGTTGCTATCTTCTTGCTAAGAAACCTGTTGTTTTTCTTGCACCATTCAATTCTTAGAACTCAAAATACAAGTGTCATAGCTCCAGTTCCTCCCCAGGATAATGTAAAAAGCATAATATAAGGTAAAGTGATATGTGCGAGACGGAAAACTCGGAAATTCCATGATCTACCGAAACCATTATGCTTGGCTCAGCGTGTTATTGTAGATGTAACATCCTTAAATTATTAAAATTGGTCAAGTGCGAGTCGGACTCGCGCACGAAGGGTTCCGTACCATTATCTATGCAACATAAGGCAACGTTATTAGTATCGAGCAAGAAACGGTAAAAAAATCATGTTTGTTGTATGGGAGCCCCCCTTAAATATTTATTTTATTTTATTTTTAGTATTTGTTGTTATAGCGGCAATAGAAATACATCATCTGTGAAAATTTCAACTCTCTAGCTATCACCGTTCTTGAGATACAGCCTGGTGACAGACGGACGGACGGACGGACGGACGGACAGCGAAGTCTCAGTAATAGGGTCCCGTTTTTACCCTTTGGATACGGAACCCTAAAAATGGAAGAGATCCGCATCCAATAGTAGAGCATCAATAACCTGAGAAAAAGAACTATTCTGGACATGTTTTCAAAACCTTTTTCTTCGCCATTCTACATTTATTTATTTATTTTTTTTAAATTTGGCTTCTAAGTTAAGATGAAAATATAAACATTCGATTTATCGTAAGTCGTAAATTAATTTTCTCCTCGACAAGGCATAAAAGCCGCTGTAAATTTTTCCTACATTCAAATTGTTGGCTGTTTCTTTCCTTAAGGGCCTAGCATGCATTATCGTCAACATGTACATATTAACACAGCTAGTAGGTATAGAAAATGAAGAATTAGGGATATTTTTTTTGTTTACTCAAAATCTACTAAGCATATTTTAATTCTGATTTACGTGTTTCTATATATAATAGATACTTATGTTTTTAAAGTTATTTCATTAGTTAATACGCGATAATAGACCGACAAATGAAAAAAATAAAAAATGAGAGAGGTTGTTTCGCTAAGATTTTCTATCGAGAAAACTTTTTTCAATCGTTTTTCTGAGTTTATGCGATCCTAGATCATATATTGAAAAAACATATACTTAAAAATTAGAGCTCTAGCCATTCAATCTAAAGAAACAATGAAAACTTCGTACGTAGAAAAATGAACGAAACTATTTTGGTATCCTCTTAAGATAAATTTTACTCGCGTGACTGCTTTATGTATCAAGTATCAGAATTTATACATACAATAATGTTGAGACTATACTACTCTGCATAAGTCTACCAAACCACGAGTGATATAGTATTGGTTTTGTCACGTATTTTTATTTACGGAAATACCGAAATATTTCTATATTAAAAGTAGCCTTAAAGTGAGTCTGGAATAATCTATCAACCTTATACATAGCCGTTCCAATCTGTGTTATATTTTTTTTAAACGATCTAAACACAGAAGTGTTTAGATCGTAGCAAATAGCGCTTTATAGTCTGAAACGTGAAATTATGATGTTGATGATTTTATCAAAATGTAACGGGACGGGAATGCGTAGCTACTAATTTATATTACATTAGGTAATTTGAGTAGTTAGGCCATGATCTTATGAATAACAGAAAATTAAAAACTTAACAACTTAACAGGACAGCGAAAACAGAGAGTATGAGAATAGGTTGTGGAATAGAAAGTATTGAGGCCATAATATTCAGAAACATCCCTCCTTTCCTCCTCCTTTCCAGCCCATTTACGTCCCACTGTTGGGCACGGGCCTGCTCCATTTTGGAGGGATTATGGTCTACTGTGCCGCGCTGACCAGGCGTGTAGACACAGGGTTTTCCTGGATTCGAGATTTCCGTCTCTCACAGAGGATGTTATCTGTGTGCAACATCCTTTAGCTGACTTTTACAGCACCCTTGGGAGGAGATGGGGTGGTGACACACACTTGCATTCTTAATCCGTCACCACACGGAGGAAAGAAACATAATATTTACTCTTAATACAATATATTGAATAGGCACTGATATGACTTACATCAGTGCCTATTGATATGAAGTAGAAGTTATAAATGAATGAAAGGCTTGCACTCAATGCTCTCCAGCCTTTATGCACAGATTGCAATAGCTGCATTTCAATCAAAATATCAATGTAGCACCGTAATATTTTAAAAAAGGTAAATGAACGATGAAAAGGTCGCTATCAAAATATTACATTGAATATATAAAGTATCTTTCCTTCTGAAATCATTGACGTCCCATATTCCCACTTTTGGACTCGAGCCACCTCCTATTCGAGAGTATATTGCTCAGAGCAAGTGACTGGACATAAGAGTTTAATTTTTAGATTTACTTTTCTTGATTCTGATGCCAGATCTACGAGCACAACTGAACTTAACTAAAAGCGAAAATTGAACTAAAATGAAATGGAAATGTAAACTGAACTTTCTTATATTAAAACTGTGTATTATTGACTAAAGATTACATTCAACATAAAAGAGCACAACGAAATAGCCCATAATAAAAAAAAACACTTGTTTTTAGTTAAGTTTAGTTAATACTTAACTAGTTAACTTAACTAGTAGGATTGTTAAAAATGTAAAGTGATTACTATATTTTTGAAATACATAAAAACATTATACAAATATACGAGTAGTTGATGCGAGAGGCGCTGAGTTGTAAACAGAATGATTATTTTGTGGGCTGACTCGTCCGGGGCGGAGTGAGTCGACCAAGTAAACGTCGTCATCTGTGACGATGCTTTCATCTTGATTGCGTGCCCGCGACCTCGTAAATTTTCAACTTTAATTCAATAGTCGTCATACTTTGTATAATTATGATCCGACCCTCACAAAATTGCTTTGTTTAAAATACATCGTTACGTACAACTTTTATGAAGACCTTTATTATTATTTATTCTCCTGAATTATAGCTAGACATATTAATATATTCATACTAAGCGATAAGATATCGATATTTTCGTGACTTTGTTTCGTATTTGAAATATTTAATTTAATATCGTTAATATTATGTATTGTATATGTTACCGGCTTATACTCATTGACATGGTATCGATAATGTCGATTCAGGTTTCGAGCATATCCGATGCTCATCTTCGGGATGAGAGTGCAACGATGTCTGCAACCTTCCGGCATGTACTGCGGGCTACTCCTGAAGATGAGCTCCAGATATGCTTGAAACCTAGGTCGATTTAATCGATCCTATAACAGTGAGTGTTAACCGGTAACATTTAATATTAATGTCTTTACTTATTATAAAACAAAGTCGTTATTTTTGTATGTAACTATGTGAACTAATATCTTCAAAACTACGCAACAGATTTTGATGTGATTTGTTTTGCTAAATTTCACGCGTACACGAACAATACCCAGCTTCTGATATCATCTATTCAAAGCATTTTTTTTTTACACTATACATGTTGATGCTTGACTACTTTCCACCAGGGCCCCAAGTCTGCTAATACAGTATTGTCACAATGACAGCTCAATGGCACCATTATGGCGCCATAGTGGCATCATCTGTGACAAAAATCAAGTTTGGTGTCTTTATGACACTTTAATGGTGCCATAATGGCGGAATTTTATAAAATTTGGTAGTCTACTATTACTTTTTGCCATAATGACGCCATAATGGCTTCAGTGACTGACCATTACAACAACATTGTAATATGATTGTAATAGCAGAATTAACAGACTTGGCCCCCTAATGGTAGGTAAACGGTAATGTAGCCTTGGATGGTAAAGCGCAACAACTATGTTACAAGCCTATTCACCCTTCTCGTAAAAAATACTACCTTATTACAAAAATTGTTATTCTTCAGTAAGTAGTACAAGTAGTTGCTATAGATAGATAGTTCGTTACATTAAAACCACGTATATATACTAAAATTATACATTAAGAATGCAATATACCTTTAGAAGTGAGTGCCTTTTTATTACGCGTCGTGAAATGATTTAGTTATATCACAATCTTCTCTAGAGTAATTTAAAAGATGAAGTTTATGAATGTATAACATGTTGACGTATTCTATATAATAATTAATGCGTATGTAGAGTAAATCTCATATGGGAATAGAAAGGATAAAGTTTTATAGTCTATTTACATATGCATTGCTATTTAATATAATCAAAAGTAAATATCGAGATGCGATACACAGGGATATAATATTATGGGGACAATCTCAAAATCGTCCTTTATTAATATCGTCAATATTATAAATTAGCCACTGTATGAGAAAAAGAAAACAGATTTTTTGTGGCAAATTTAGTTACCTACTAGTTCCATTTCCCAAATCTATACATATTATAAAATATAGTTGTTATTTTTTATGTAAGTGAGTTTATACCTTTAAAACTAGGTACCTACGCTACGGATTTTAATGCGGTTTTTTTTAATAAATAGAGTGGTGCAAGAGAATAGATTTTTTTTGTATAATATGTGTTTTTTATTTTCGAAATCCTATACGTAAGAACTTATTCTTACGTATAGGATTTCGAAAATCTTGTATTAACTACTTTCGAAACTTGTCTTTACTAATTATATAACAAAGTCGTTATTTTTGTATTTATGTCTCTATGTGAGCATATATTTATCTTCAAAACTACGCAACGGATTTTGATGCAGTTTTTTTTTTAATAGATAGAGTGGTTCAAAAGGATGGGTTTTTTGTATAATTTATTAAGATTTGTTGTATATTGGGGGCTCACGAACTAAAAACGCGGGTGAAATCGCGAGCATTCGCTAGTAAGGTATAAAATGTAAAAATTTCTGCACCAGTATGCTCATGCAATCTCATGTATATTTCTCTTAACGAATATCTACCTAACAATGATTTTGAAAATTACTTTAGATTCAGAGAATAATTTAATATGTTTTTTCCTGATATCGTACGGGCACAGTAAAATTTTGTAACAAATTCTTAAATATAATATAACATGACTAAGAAATATTACATTTTTAACATGATTGACAATACGGAGATTGTCGCTAGAACGGAAATTTCGGTACAAGGAATGTTATTTATAGTTTGCGAAACAATTTCATTTTGTCGTGTAAGTACCTAAGGTCCTTTGGCGCTTACAATATCTTATTCTTTCTACATATTTTCCCTTTTAGTCTTTGCATTATAAGCTCTATGTATGCATTTATAGTTATTGGTAGATAAGCATATGCTTCATACTCCACTTTACAAGAGTACACCAAACTGTTTATTAGCGCGATACGTATCTATAAAGACTTTTTTAACACGCTTGTAATAGTTCGGTACGTATCTATCAATGTCTTAATCTATGTAACAGAATCTATGAAAGCGATTTTCATCCATTTGCAATGTTTGTATTTATCAAAAATTTTGTACAAATAGTAAGGACTAAAAAAATATTTAGAATATTTAAAGCTTCTTTTTTAGTTTTTTTTTATCGTTAATATAGTAAATGTTCCGAAAAAACTAGTGGATCATGTTTAGAAACTCTATTCCCCGAAATGGTTTTTGAATTAAGAGTTTAAAAAAATATGAACAATGCCAATTATGCAACTTATCATAACTGTATTTATTTTGCTACAACCCTGTAAAAGACTACGCTTTACTTAGAGATTTTTATCCTTTGTCATAGTTCTAGCTTTTTATTAAAGTACGGGCGACGAAGATTTTGTTGGCAATTTCGTTACAGAGAAACCTTTCAAAATTAGTTTGTTTATGTTACTTTACACTATGAAGGTACGTGAAAACGTTGGATACGACGGCCGAGAAAAAAATATAGGTACTCCTATGTTATTACAGGTATAAACCAAAAGGGTCAAGTGCGTAGCACTTATAACCATCGAGTATGTATGACCTGTGGATGAAGCCAAGGAAGTATGTTTTGATCGATGGCGCTCTATATTCTCTGCCTACCTCCATGGGAAAAAGGCGTGATGTTATGATGATGATAACTGTAAATATAGGTATTTATGTATAAATATAACTTTATACGCAACGCCTAAAAGTTTTATTTTAAGTAAAATATTATTCCTTCTACCTATAATAGTAATTTCATTCTTTATCGAGCCTCGTTTTAAGACGCGAACAGATATTCCCTCCGCGTTGAAAATTATCCAACATAAATGCATTCCCATTTTGTAGTTCCCACTGGAAATTACCACTGATATTCCTATTTGCTTTCTGAAGTTTCGTGTTTAAACCCTGATAGCTTTCGATAAGTTTGTAGAAAAGATAAATAGCGTTTTAATGACAAATGTTTGACTGTCATAATCATTCGATGCCGTTTCAAACCTTTGAGTTTGAGCACATATATTTTTGACAACGTACAAGCGTCGCTACACTGTTATAGGCAAAATAAATGCCCATACCACAAGCTAACTATCCTAATTCAGTCCAAAAGGACTTGTTTGCTTTAGTGTCTTTATGAAAAAAGAGTTTCTCGTCATATCGTACCTATAAACTATTTTGGAAGCTAAATTCGAACCTTCTAACAGTTTTAAATCTCCACTTACGCAACATACTAAATAATGATGTCTTTGTCGTGGTTCTAGCAATTAAAACATCAACTTTTAAAATGAAATTCACTTGTCCTTTTCAGAAATCACTGGATCGTGAATCTTAATAAATTTCGTTGCTCTTTGTAGGATATTTTTCTTGATTACATTTTCCTGTAATTATTTTCTGTTGGGTTATGATTTTTCTAATTATCTTTAAAATATATTTTTTAATTTTGTAATTAAGAATTTAGAATTTATTCTTAATTTTTTGTGACTGGCTTAGAAATAGCTAGTATTAATCAAAACACATATGTGCCCGCATATTATGAGAGTAGGTATAATTTAAATAGATAGGTACTTCAATGTCTATAAATTTAATTTCGTCAAATATATCACAGCTATAAAAATTACATGACTACAGGAAGTTCGGCTATTGTATCGCTTTCATGCTATTGATGATTAAATATTAATAATGGTTTTACCAATTTGTGCTAAAAAGTTTAAATTGATTTTGTTGGCGAGTGCAAGTCACGGTAATCATTGAGTTTATAGCTAAAGTCGCCCAAACGTAATTTGCCCCATTTGAGAAAGATTTTATGAAATCTATCCATAGTCGTTTGTGAGCAAATCACTAAAGTTATTATAGATTCAGAAAAATTATAGATGTTATATTAATATATGCTTACACTAAATTCCGTTTAAATATTCTCATTATAATTCGTAAAATTACAAAAAATGTGAGTTGAACGTTACTAAAAGGACGCTTATATGGATGAATATTGGGTTCAGATTACTGTCCTCTCCTTTCTGTCCAAATCCCAAATTTATTTAAAGTGGTTGCTACACATTTTTTTTCATGCTCTCAAGTCAGATGTAGTAGTAACTCTTTTTCTTCCCATCAACCATCTTTTCTTTGCACTTCCTCTCTTTTTCCTTTCGTCAGTATTAATATTGATCAGTTCATCAGATTATTACTTGAATATATTTCATATCTTTTGTTCAAAAAGATTGTAAAAAAAAATATATATATCAATAAATAGGCTTTATAATTAAGTGTAAAACAAAACAACGACAATTTAAGATATTCTAAATTTAAAGTTATGACTGAAAGTAAATCTAGTCTAAAGACTTAAAGAGATTAACTATAACTTTGCCTTAAGAGGTATAAGAATGCAGCTTAATTGTTTAAATTTTAATTTATACAAAAAGTTTACGGTACTCAAATTCTGTGAATATAGCGTTATTTTCAAAATAAATGAGGATTAACTTCCGTGAAGTTTATAAACTTATTTCAAGTGCAATGATGACAAATGAATAATATGTTTAATTATGATAATTCATTACTAAAGAATAAATCATTTAAATATTTTCTAGTGACTAATTTTCTTAACAAAATTTGTTAGCACAAATAGTGTTAGACATAAAATATGATATGACTACGCTTTGTATTCTCAAAGACTTTTTAAGCTCAAGATTTAGATGCGAATGAATTTGTAGGGAACGGGCTTCTTCCGCTTTGGGAGGGATTATGGTCTACTACACCGCACTGACCAGCCGTGTTGTTACAGAGTTTATTTTCGAGTTGT
This sequence comes from Orgyia antiqua, assembly GCA_916999025.1. Taxonomy (NCBI): domain Eukaryota; kingdom Metazoa; phylum Arthropoda; class Insecta; order Lepidoptera; family Erebidae; genus Orgyia; species Orgyia antiqua. The sequence continues at coordinate 12,677,459 of OU779863.1, read as the reverse complement.
TGTCGCTTACAATATTTCTTAGCTGGCTTTTACAACACCCTGGGAAATGAAAAAGGGTGGTGACACCTGTATTCTTAATCCAATTCCACACGGTCAGACATTCATTCGTATATAAGCAATATTCTTTCTAACATACTGCATTACCTTATTATGACAGGTAAGTTAGATGTTACACAGAAATATATTAAGTATTACACAATTGTCTGATTAGTTATAGAATTTTTAAATACCGTAGCGGCATTACATTGAAAACGAACGCTTGATTTATTACGTCGTAAATTCATTTGCTTGAGACAAGGAATAAAAGCTATCGCAAAGTTTTACTGCATTCAAATTGAGACTTGAAGGCGTTTCAATTCAAGTTTTGTAAAGAACAATTCGCTGCGCAACGACTACCTATTCAGTGATAATAACATTTTCTGTTTGTTTATCGTAGCATTACAATCAATGTTCATTTAAAAACATAACTATGCTTGCGAAAGCGTCAATCAACAAGGCACCTAGGTATCCTACATCCGTTACCTTCTGCTAGACTCCTAACCACCGACGACTTATGGTCTTATTCATAAAGACTTATCGAATGTTTATAAGTTCGCTAAAATCACTTCGCTAAAATTGCAAAAATTGTTATTCATAATAGTCTTTTTACGATAAAATGTTTATTATCTCTCCGATAAAGTTGTTGTTTAAACCTCCGATAAGTTATTATGAATAAGACCATTAATTTTTACAACAATATTTCTCTCCATCCTATTAACGTCCATCTGTTGGGCGCAGGCCTCCTCGACTGTGGGAGGGATTACGGCCTACTGTGCCGCGCTGACTAGGCGTGTTGGCACAGGGTTTATTTTCGAGATTTCCATCTCTTACAGAGGATGATATATGTACGCAATATAACTTAGCTTTTCAGCACCCTGGAAAGGATTACGGGTGGTGATACTTGTATTCTGAATCCTTCACCACACGAACGTCTGGTTTGAACGATGCTCAGATGTTAAAGTAAAAATCAATAGTAGGAATAAAAAAAATTCTTACGTATTCTTTTTTACTTATATTGTGAAAATCAGACATAAGGCGGTTTAAGTCGCGAGTAAGAGCTGTATATATGTAAATAACAAAAGACTTTACATATAAAGTTTTTTTTTATTTACATACTAGCTGTCCCGGCAAACTTCGTACCGCCAATTAAAGTTGTTTATACTTTCTGACTATCTAAATATTCTTTATAATCATCATCATCATAACATCACGCCTTTTTCCCATGGGCGTAGGCCGAGACTATAGAGCGCCATCTGTTACGATACAAACATACTTCCTTGGCTTCATCCACACCCATGCATCTGGTCATAACTACATGCTACGCACTTGCCCCTTTCAGAGTTTACCGGCGATGACATCGGAGTTTATTTTTCTGGGGCGTCCTCTCCCAGCATTTCCACTTATCTCCGCCGTGTAAATACCTTTCGTTAATCGTCTATCGTCAATCCTCTCCACATGACCAAACCACCTAAGCATACTTTTCTCCACCCTAGTCACTACATCCTCCTTCAGACCGCAACGTCATTCAACTCACAACTCTTATAACTTCATTTCTTAATCTATCTTTCAAAGTTACACCACATTACTTCTCAAACAGCACATCTCTACAGCATTTATCCTACTTTAGTGCTTCTTCTGCTACACCCAACATTTGCTTCCATACATAAGCGTGGGTAACAATACGCCATTGTGGATCACCATTCAAGCCTTTTCAGTAATCGCTTGGCTAGCCACAATAACGCGCAAGGCACCATTCAGTTTATTTAGACCCTTCTTTCCACATCAGCGTCAACCTTACCGTCTCTTGTAAAAACACTACCCAATTAAACAAATTCTTGTATCTATCCCACACTTTCAACATCTATGTTAATATTACACACAGACATATACTCCTCTTTGTAAAGCACCAACTTTAACGTAACTTTCGTCTTGCTTACATTTACTTTCATTCCTTTTAATCTAAATGATTCATTCGTTCTAGTTACCATATCTTGCAGTTCCTCCGGAGATGGTGCAAGTAGAACTTGATCATCCGCGTAAAGAAGAAACTTTATAGGCAACTCACCCATAACTAATCCATTATCAGTCTCTCTCAAATCTACCAGACAACTATTTATGTATAGATTAAATAGCAATGGTGACGCTACACTACGCTAATTATCGCTATCATAGGCTTTCTCCAAGTCTATGAAAGCGCAGTAGACTTTCTTGTAATGTAGGGAGATGTTTTTGGGCTATACACCTTTGGGAGAAGACCTGATCTACACGTCCCATATCCTACCTGAATCTTGCCTGCACATTCCATAATTTTTGATCTGTCATAATCATTACCCTATTAATCAATACCTTAGCATACAATTTGCCTTTATATTATATTATTAGGATATAATTATGTTTTCGATTCAAAATGCTTATTTTAATACGCTGTTTAATTTGATAAAGGTGTCGTCAGGATGAAATAAGTTTGACAGTTATGAACCTGAACATTTTGTATGGGAAAAATATTTTTCTTTTATTTCATGTTATTTGTAAATTTTTCAATGTTTTAAGTATTCTATGGCCTTTCTTAGGTCCTAAGCTACATCCCTATCAATTTTCAGCCAAATCAGTTCGGCCGATCTTGAGTTATAAGTGTTCCCACTAACACAACTTTCTTTTATAATATATATTACTAGCTGTCCCGAAAAACGTAGTTTTGCCATAGGTACTAATAAAAAAAAAATTTTGAAAATAGATTTTAGCCGATTCTCAGACCTACTGAATATGCATGAAAAATTTTATAAAAATCGGTCAACCCGTTTCGGAGGAGTACGGTAACTAACACTGTGACACGTGAATATCTTCTAATATATAAAATTCACGTGTCACAGTGTTAGTTACCGTACTCCTCCGAAACGGCTTGACCGAGTTTTATGAAATTTTACATGCGTATTCAGTAGGTCTGAGAATCGGGCAACATCTATTTTTCAAACCTTTTTTTTTTAGTGTGGCAAAACAACGTTTGCTGGGTCAGCTAGTTAGATATAAGATTATATAAAGACTATTCTTTGTAATAATGGTTTTTAAATATTTCGTTAACCTCTCAGCTGGCACTTGACCTTGAACTATAATGTATAAGGATTAATGAAATAAACTTTTAAGACCAATTTGAGACATTGTTTGCTTACTTCATACTTGCACTCAAAATATATGCTGAAGTAATTATAAACCTATCCCACATTGCTACTTGGATGAAGTGTATTGATTTCAAAGTAACAGTTTGCGACAGGCTTCAAATTTTCACACTGTGGTTTGTTGGTATTTGATCTGTTCAGAGCAAAGTTACAACGATATTTCATTTCCAAAACTAGATATTAGTGAGGTCAAATGAATTGCAATATTGAGTTCTTATTGCTTATGTCCATCAATGACTTGAAGTACCTGTTTAAAACTACTAACAAAGTTTTCGGCTTGGAGTAAAATAGCTACAACTTGGATGAAACTAATAGGTATCTGGAAAATTGAATACATTGTAGTAATATTATTCCAAAATATATTTATTATTGCGGTATTTCCCAAGCGCTACGACATGTCCCTCTTCAAGCGAGGTTTGAAGAGAGTAATACTCCAAAGGTAGGCAGCGGCTCGGCTATGCCTCTGGTGTTGCCTAGTCCATGAGCAGCGGATACCACTTTCCATCAGGTGGGCCGTTGGCTCGTCTGCCGCCAAAGAAAATGAAAAAAAAAAAAAAAAATACAATACGATAACGATATTTTTATTTCAACCTGAAATTCTACTGTGATATAAAATGGTTATGTGATTGACACCATTCGTAGTATAGTTTAATAATCTAAGGTTAAAACTACGAAACTAATGGAAATGTCGAAATTTTCTACAAGCTTTATTTTCCATTGAACTTATACGGTATTTTATCAGAAATATAAAAAGAGGCAGCAAGCTCTTTTCCAATTACGACATACGGCAAAACAACACAAAAAACGAAAAAATAAACACTTTTGCATCGTTGGCCTAAAATAGCTGGTGCCCGAAATTGTTACTGTAACATTGGCATTTCCTGTTTTTATCAAATTTAAACAAAAATAACTTTATTTTAAAGATACAACCAAAAATGTAAACTATACAATACTTTAGCTCTACGATTCTTAGTCTTGGGGAATTCATTTACGCACCAGTCGTCCTGTAGCGGGGGCAAACTTCAGGTTTCGTGTGGGACTGCCGGCTTCGAGAGCCGGACTACCAAAACTGGATCATGGTATGGTGCTGTGAGCTTTAGCATGACGCGTGTAGTATGTTATCTGTTAGTGCTATCTGATAGTACAATTTCTTGCATTAAAAAATGTAACGAACGCATAGATAGTCTGGAGGCCAGGGTTGTTATTCTGGAAAAGCAGCAGACGTTGCATGTGCGACGGGTTTCAGGAGCTGATGCTATTATTTATTATTGCGGAATTCAGACAAGAACTTAATGCGCGCGACCAGCAGCTTTTCTTGAATGATGTGGAAATAGGAAACCTACCGGAATCTAAAGGTGAGGTTCCCCATCCACCTGGTCAAGCAGATAGGTACTAAACTGCTGGGCCAAACAATTGACGACTGGGACATTGTAAGTGCGGAGCGAGTTGGTGGACACACTCTGAGCGTGGTGAACGCCACCGGCCCGGAACGCCGGCCACGCCCTCTAGTGGTGAGTTTCGCACGACGCGCTAGGTTAGGTGAATCGTACATTAAGATGTAAAAATATAGATGTATGCTAAAAACCTAGGTAATGAAAGAATATTGGCTTTTAACAGGGAAAATGGAGTAAAATCGCTGAAATCTTTTTTCGTCATTTACAACAAGGAAAGAAATGAACTCAGGCAACTAGCGACCGTTTTTCTCCAAGATGTCATAAATCAAAGGGCGGCAGATGGTGTTGACCTATACTATTATTGCCATGTTCCTACTAAAGAATTATGATCGCCCTTATTTCAAGAATGTCTTTTCACACGATTATTAGAATTATTTATAGTCATTGACTAAATACAGTATTTTTATTAAATATGTTTAAGGATCAACTAGCCTTTTGCCCGTGACTTTATTTGTCTAATCAACTGATTAATCACTGATTTTCATACCATTTACTAAATGTTCCATCAAAGTTGAACCCGTAAATATCCATAAAAATATGAACAATGAGCAGTTTTTTGGGTTCTTCACTGTCTGTCCATCCGTCCAGGCTGTATCTTAGGAACAGTGATAGATAGGGAGCTGAAAATTTTACGGTTTGTATATGTCAGTTGAAGCTACAGCAACAAATACTCACTTCTCATACTCAATCCTTATCCCATTATATTTTTTATAACGAATACGTAGGTATAATACTGGTAGGTTGGAACTCTACTTGTACAAGTCCAACTCGCATTTGACCTGGCTTTTGTTACGTACCGTGATGCTTCAATATGCCGATTTTCATATAAGCATTTAAGTAGCTACAATAAAACAAAAAATCGGGGGATTTTTTATAATAAAAAATAATTTGCAAAAATTCTTTGCTGTGGATATTATTTTAAAATTATTGATATCAGAAATCATTCGAAATAGCCTCACCACGTTTTCAATTACAAAACTCCAACTGCTTTTGTATTCCGACGCCATAACTTCAAGTCGGTTGAACGTGCAGATATTTTCAGCACTGGGAGAAATTAATGAAGCCTGGGTTTGATTGTGTCATGATTATTGTTCTATGCTTTCTATCTGCTTATATTACCAACCTAATAGTATACAAAGAATAGATAGCTGTATAGATATACCTACGGCTTCGTGGTCGAGTGGTTTATGTAACGGACTGCCGTTCACAAGGTAGCGGGTTCGATTCCCGCTCGGGACAATCATTTGTGTGATATTTATAATTGTCATACAAATGTGTGTACTGCGTCTGGGTGCTTACTATGTACCTATAGATGGATGAAGTATAGATGGATTTACAAAAGAAAAGTAGTATATGTAGTATATCCGTATTCTGGTACCCATAACACAAGCATATAAGCTTAGCTTTAGACCTTGTGAGGACGTTGTGTGAAATGTCCATGAATATTTGAAATTATTTATTTATTAGATTACTACTACAGACAGCTAACTTATTCGTAAGCTTATCATAAAACTATTGTTACAGTTTAGTTCTAAATAAGGATGTCTATCATTATCTTGCCCTTATCCCTTAACTTGAGGACGGCGTAACATGACTTTTTCTTCTAAAAAAAGATATTAAGGAGTTAAAATAAACTAATATGTTTTCTCAAAGTAATTTATTATTCATAATAACAGACATTCATCTTATAATTAAATAATTTAAATATCATTACATAAACATCACTGAAATATGTTATAGTAACAAATATCTTACATAAGAAGCTACAAAAAAATAATTAAGATCAACATATTTACGAATATTTGTAATGTGTTATTATTTATGAATTTTCTCGATTAGGGACCTTAATACAAAAAATTCTCAAATTATATTACAGAGAAAATCATGAATAGTATAATATAACACTTTAATTACTAACACCAATAGTAAATAGTAATCTTTACTTATCATAAAACAATACAAAGACGTTTTGTATGTATGTGAGCTTATATTACATAACGGATTTAGTTGAAGATAGGTATTTAAGAGATACAGTCGTTCAAAAAGATGGCGGTTTGTTTTCATTCCACTCGTACAAAGTTGTGGGCTACAGTTAAATTGTATAGATCATTGTTGTCATAAAAAATAATTTAGAATTTTATTATTTTAAATGGAATAAAGAAAAATAATTTTTTAATAAATAGTAATTCTAAAATGTTATTTCAAATCACATCTATCCTACTAAAATATATAGAATGAAATTATGTTTCAGTTTATAAAGTTAGATCTTACAACTATCTCGAGATGACTTCTCTGACGTTTCAATTTAACTTATATATTTGATTATATTTAGGATTACTATATTATATTATATCTAACCTGAAGATGTACAATGAAAGATTTTGTAAGTCAGTCGTTTGAATAAACAAAATATACATTCATAGAGATTGCAATTAAAGGGTTTTTATTAAGGCGCTTACTACAAAAAATTCTATGCAGATGAAAACTATTTTTTTATTAATTTTGTTCGCCAAAAGTTCTAAAAGCAACTTTTAGTATAACAATGACACAACATTGTCTACCAAAAAATTACAATGAAACCGCGCCAATCACAATTTTTAACGTTGTGTGTTATAACTAAAAATACACCATAAACAATAATAATGCAAGCTATAGGTATATATATAGGCGTCTGTTTTATTTGAAATGGAAACCAATAGCAGTGGTCCAAACAATGTATCTTTTTTTTTAATTAAAAGTGTTTTACAGCGAGTTGGGAATAAAGTTCAGACTTTCACAGCCGGACGGATGTAACCGCTCATTTTATTTAATTTGCTATGATTGGTTTCAATTTGAACACAATGAAATTCAAAAGATTCAAAGTCGTCATGTTTATTTATGATTCTAAATACTGCAGATATTTAAGAAAACATAAAGACTTGGAGGCTCTTATATGCTACACTATAGTATGTAATTAAAATAGGACGGAAGCTTAATAATAATAACAGGCATTATACAATAAATAAATCTAAAAATGACTGCAGACTAAATGGCATAACCTTGAAATTTTATTTAAAATATTGACTGATATGACTTGATACGCTCACTTACCGTGGTGAATGAATCAGGTGTCGAATGAACACCAATACCACATTGACTCATTATTCCTTAAAAAAACAATGGTGGCAATTCTGCATACACAACATAACCTAATTCACTAATATTAACCGTTAATATTTGTTTTTATTTTGGCAACAAACTGTACCTTGTAAAAATATATACAACAGAATAACAAATAACAAAACTTTTTACGGATTTAGATGCTATTTTATTTAAAATTTAGCTGTTCTACGTTTCGCAGATTTTTCAACCAACATGGAAAAAAGTGGGATTAATACTATCTGGCTTTTAGAATGCATTCAAAACGTTGGTAAATATCTCTCTTATCGTTAGTAACATTTTACACATTATGCGGTGTTTTAAGTTATGTATATTTTGAGTTAGGTAACTTTACTGCTAACGATTTGAACATTCTAACTCATTACCACGGGAAGCATTTGCTGATTTTGCCTTCGGCGTTACTTATCGTTTTAATCTTTACTTAACCTAATACCTAGATAACAACATTTAAAATCCATATAAATCATGTAAATACTACAAAAAACAATCGTTTATTTTAATAAAACGTTTAAATTTTATAAAATCATATAAAAATTAATACTATCAACTGATATCTATGATTTTCTTGAGATCATTATAGTAGAAGTATATTACATTATTATGGAGTTAGTAAGCAACACGAAGGGTAACATCGATCAACACTAATTCCTCTACATAAATAACATAATATATATCGGACAGCAACTTAGCCTAGTTTTATAAGTACAAGATTTACATATATTATGACATCAAAATTTGTGTTAACTATTCTTTATCTGAATTATTATTATGAATGTAATACTGGTTGATAAAATTCTAACAATCGTTATAAGTGTATATTAGTAGTAGATTTGAATAACTACCTTGATTTATCTCGTACATGATTTTTAGATATGTCGCAAATACTGTCCGAATCATAGAGTAATTAGTGTACTAAATATTAAAAAACGGTATCAGAAGTCAGCTCAATATCGACTTAAACCCATCTGATAAATCAGATCAGGCCTTTACTCATTATGTTTTATTTATTTCCAAACACGCACATGATAGTCTAGAGACGAACTGTCCACTTGTCTACCGAAAAACAATAAATCTAATTTTTATGATTTCTCATACAATCAATTTCAATTGCTTGAAGCTATGGAGAAAATACCTCGGCAAGCATAGCTACTTATTTCTTCTCATAGCTTCTTGGCAAGCTTAGGCAAGTCCTCATAACTAACAACAATTTGATAACAGTGACAACCCATCAGTACAGAAATAGGCTTGTCTGCAAATTCCATTCACAGAATTGCCATAACCAGAACAACTATAAACAGTTTTCGATTTGGTAACTATCTTAAGAAATCAATAGAAACAGGTCGCCTAGTTATTAAATGAGCAAAGCTCTACATTTAGCTGACTCTCAGTGGTATTGTGTATTACAAAACATATATTACAATATACATTATTACCACATTGATTAGCAATCAAACGACTAGTTTCGAATATCCCTGGAGTTTCACTATGCCATTAAAATTGACCTGATAATTTATAAAGCTGAGGCAGTTTTATATATATCATAATTTTAATAAACTACATATCAGTCCATCTTCTCATATGGCTTTAACTATTCTCATTCAAATGAAAGTTAACTTTAAATTTTTTCCATAGCCACATGCTATTTCTGTCAGTTTAAAGAAATAAGCTATTTTTCGTTATTCTCACATCGAAGTATGAGCTCAAAATGCACAAGCCCTTTTACAATTTTAGTCTTAAAATGTTCATTGCTTATTTTCACGGTAAAATATAATACGCCCTTGATTTTTTGGATGTTTTGCTTGTCGTGCAAGAAGGTTATACCAATAATTATATAAATGGAGTAATTACCGACTAAAAGACAGTAGTTATCCGTTATTTTAATTTATCTAACTCCATTACAGAATATTTAGAATTTTCGATCTTTTTTAATTCACCTAATCAAAAGTTTTACTTACTAAACACGTAATCATAAGACCCTGATATTTAACTACTACTTATATAAATATATAAAGCGCCTCAAAGATGATTTCATTTTGACAGAAAATAAATCAGAAGAAATCGTCTTTATGTTAATACCAATTTAGTAAAAAAAACTTTATTCATTGTTATTATTTGCCCTACCCTCGCCTAACATCATTTCTCGTGACGCTAAGTTGATTAAACTACTTCACAATGACATGACGATTAACGTCATTATAATTTAACTTACATTCCTTAAACCAGTAATGCAATTGATGCATTAATTTTCACTTAAAATACATCATAATAAAATAGTAGAATTACTTCCAAAATTGATAACATAAAAGTAGAACTTGATGATTTTTTCATCAGAGGTCCCATTTATATTTTTTTAATTGCATAGTAGTATTAAAAACCCCTGGGGATTTCATTTTCCTTGTTGTTGTTTGGGATTACATATTCCTTAAGGTGGCCTTCCGATGTTCCGCGGACAAAACGCGCGACCTGCTGTGATTCTGTATTGAAAATTCCGTCCAATTCTTGCAGAAATGGCACCGCTCAATGCACAAAGGGATCGCGTCGGGTCACGTCACATCGCGCGTCGAGCACTTCGAAATGCCACCTTAAGTCATGAGCCGATTTTGGGGTTTGGTATCAAGCTTACAGCTGGTACAGCTCCATGTTACTCGATGATAGCGTGGGTTGGGATAGCCGCCGAAGAGTAGCGCCTTCCCTAGGTGAGGATCAGACTTGAGTGAAGCTTGCATGTAATGTAGTTTCCTCCTGTCCAATCTGGTTAGCCGAAGAATAATACTGTTAATAAATAAAAATGCTGAATCTTCCGAACTACGAAATTATGTCATAATTATCTTTTACCAATATTATTATTAATATTTTATCCATCACAACAATATTATAGCAAGTTTGTAATTAAAGAAAAGTTATAACGTAACTACTAATATTGAATATTTCAATTTATCTAAATTTATTATTCGTTACATTTATTAGTAAATAATTTAACTAATTGTTATATTATACAGTTCCGTCATCGTAATATATATATATTTTTTAAATTTATTATTCCTTTACGATTAGATGCGGGTTTCATGTCTATTTCCTATTTTAACCAGCTATATCAAGTGTAAAAATGCTATCTTACTCCCGAAAATGCGCCGCCGCTCCATCCTAAGCGGTCTTGATCGCGTTGAGCATTGCGTTGAGGTGGATTCCTTCGATCAGCACGGGATGCGAGTAGAGCTTTGTTCTTCAATGCAGTACGAAGAGGTATATTGGTACGGATAGCTTCAGCGCGGCTGTTTCGGCAAAATTCTACCAAAGCCACTCCAAGAGCCAAACCGAGACCACCCAGTAGAATATAGAAAAGGCCAGCGACTTGACCAAGAGTTAATTCTGAACCCCGTAATTCCTACAAAAAACACTATTATTCAAACAACTTGTCCAAAAAAATCTATAAAAAGAAATGGAGATAGATACTTACAGTCTCCAACACTTCGCATTCAGTTTTTGTGAACCATTTTCTGATGAGCTTTTCCATTTCACCTTCATTTTTCAATGACTGCAGCGCTAAATTCACACCATCCCTATAAAACACTTGCTAATATAATTTAACGCTAAAATAACTTCAATTTAAACTATGTCAGCGGTAGCACTTGTTCTAATCAAAAACTTCGCACAGCTATACAAGTTTTTAATTGCAATTGGCTACAACAGTTTCAGAATTTTATGAAGAATACTCACCGCAATTTTGATCCTTTTGGAAATCCCACAGCAAAATCTTTAAGTCCAGCGTTTGTAATAGTTACAACCATTTCACAGGATTTTTTATTGTTAATTGCGTTGCGATCCACAAGAAAAGATAGCCACCCGTGTTCATCAACAACTGCGGAATCATCAGCGATTGATCTAGTCCTTAGAGCCTGAACGGTATCCTATACACACCAATAATAATCATTATTAAAGAGTTAGGTATGTCAAAATTATAAGAATTTTATAAAAGAACTAGCTGACCCGGCAAACGTTATTTTGCCATACTAAAAAAAAAAGTTTGAAAAATAGATGTTGGCTGATTCTCAGACCTACTGAATATGTATGTAAAATTTGAGAAGAATCGGTCAAGCCGTTTCGGAGGAGTACGGTAACTAACACTGTGACACGTGAATTTTATATATAAGATAAATTACGTCAGTAATACCTGTGGGCAAGTAGCTAATTTGCTGTATGTAAAACCTGGGTCCGTAATACGAGCCAATGTGAGATATGAAGCCATATTAGCTGTATAATAAGATATCACAAATAAAGTGAAAAACCACCACACGGACCCAACGATTCTGCCCGACATGGACCTGAAATAGGATATTGTATCAAAATTTTAAGGAAAATTGACTTAATTACACTTCTAATTAATACAACAGATAATATAGTAAAGAATATTGCTTTATAAGACGCAGAAGAATTATGTAGTCTTTTATACATTCTTTATCAATTAAGGAATAAAAAATGTTGCAATGAAGAAAATATTTTAATAAAGACTAATTTGTTTTTATATATCGTATCTAACCTTGGAGTTATATCGCTGCCTTGCTGCATAAATGATCCAAGGGAAAACCATATAGAATTCCAAAAGCTAAATTCGTTGATTATGGTGGTCTGTAACGTTAACAAATACAAAGCGGTGAAAACTGTGTCATACGCGTGATTTATTTTCATGAATTGCGCAAATAGGTATTAAATAAAAAATTTTGATAAATTGAATTAAAAAAATAACATATAGCAGTACCTTAGTCGTTGCGACTTCAGAGTGTTCTGAACATTGAGTATCAGTATAAGAAACTAGACGCCATTCACATGGCGAAAATCGAGATACCACGAATAGAACGATGCTAACTGCAAATACACTGCACATGATGCATATCTGTAAATAAAAACTAAATTTTCATCTGAATACGCCAATGTTCAGTTGTATTCTGGCTTAATATAAAAAGTAATGTACAATGATTCATTTTATTTCCGATTTTTATTGGTTACTTTACGGCATACATATTTTACAAGCTGTTCTGGATATTGCAACAAGCTTTGTTTTCTGATGTATAGAATATGGATACTAAAACAGACCATAATAATAATCGTTGCTTGCATTGAAGTATTAGTATTTCTGCACGATTAATCTATATCTTGTACTGTATTGTAGCGAATTTCTCGGAAAAACCTTAACCTCCTAAAATATCAAAAGCTCTCTCTAGCTCCTTCAAGCACAAACAGTATGGATTATTTCAAAATGCTGCACATTAATAAGACTAGGTTCATGCTTCTGCGAAATAAGTCTTTCATAGTACGTCTTTATTTTGCCTCCCACTTTTGATCGATAGTCATGGAAGGTTTATATTATTCGCGTACTTACTGTATCTTCACTTCTCATTTTTTTAATATTTTTTTATGATACACGCATATATACCAGACACACACTAACTTTCATACCCTTCCTTGATAATCTGACAATTTTTTTAAAATATAGGCACAGATGTATCTCGATTGAAATTCTCACGAAAGAAATGAATAAATAATACAGCTGAAAAAACGTCGAGTTGTGGCATTCTATGGGGTAAGCCTAAATTATCCAGCAGTAGACGAAATAAGGGTGATGAGTGAATGGAACACTTAGATATTTATAAATGGAATACTTAGATAGATATTAATAAAGAAGTATTAATACATTTAAGCAAAGTTAAATTCAAAGTTAAACAAATGTACGAAGGAAAGGTTAATCTCTAAATGCAAAATCTTAAAGGCAACCACTTACCCAGACTTCTCTTGATAAAGGTCTCAGGAAGCTAAAAATAGCACCAGTATCGTTACCGGTATTCTTGGATGACTTAATATCAAAAGACAGGAAAGGCTTGCTAAAATCAATTACCGTTTCTCTTTCCAAGCTTACGGTCAACGGTGCGATAGCCATATCGGCTTCCTATAAATAAATATACTAGTTTAACCATGGTTTCCAAACACAAACTTGTAATAACCCGCTGTAAAATATATATACTTAATATTAAAGAGCTGAAGAGTTTGTTGATTTCAACGCGCTAATCTCAAGAACCACTTTCGATTTGAAAAATTCTTTCAGTGTTGGATAGTACATTTATCGAGGAAGGCTTTCGGGTATAAAACATCACGCTGCGGCCAATTGGAGCGAAACATAGATTATTTTATAAAATAAGGTTAATTAGTGGCGCTATTTTTCAATAAAAATTTATCAACTCATACCATTGGTTCCTTAAAATAGCGTGTTCAAACAAACAAACAAACTCTTCAGTTTTATAATGTTAGTAGAGATAAATAAATAAATAATGAATAAATACTCATAGACAATTCATACAACGTCCTCTGGTCCCAAGCTTGTGTATATATGCTTGTGTTATGGGTACCTTTCAAATGATTTCAATAGCACTCCTTAAATACTTTGTATTTTCGTAAAAGTATTTGTAGGTGCTTGACTGTGGATATATAATAAAAGATATAAGAAAATCTAATAAACAATAGAGTCGGTCAAGTTGAGATTACACAACAATGTCACAAAAAATGTGGAGAATTTATTTGATAGATTGTGTTCTTGTCACAGTCAGAGACATCATAAGATGTGGTATGATTTATCCACTTCGTTATAATGATAACATATCTTTATAGAGGTAATATTTTTCAAGGAATACAGTTATTGTTTTTATGCTGTATGGACACAAAATAAAAGATTTAACGTTTTATTTCAAACTAGCTGTTGCTCGCGATTTTGTCGCGTGGCATTTAGAAAGTTTACTCCCGTTTTTGCAACATTTGTCACTACTGCTTCACTTTTATTGGTTGCAGAGTGATGTTATATAGCCTTGACCCTTCCTCGATAAATGTACTATCCAACACAGAAATAATTTTTCTAATCTGGCCAATGGTTCCTGCGATGAGCGCGTTCAAACAAACTAACAAACAAACTCTTTAGCTTTATACTATTATAGTATAGATAACTCTTTGTAAGTTAGTATCTCTCTTTTTCTCTCTCACACTTTCAAGCCCATTAACGCCTAACTGTTGAGCATGGGCTTCCTCCACATTGAAAGAGATTAGTGACTACTGTGTCGCGCTGACCAAGTGTGTTAGCACAGGGTTTAATTTCGAGTTTTCTGTCTCTTACAGAGGCAATTCGGCAATGTTAGGTAAGCTTCATATATAATATAAACTAATAATAAAAATTAAAAGTAATAACGTATTAATTAATATAAGGGTGTAAAATGAAAAAAAAAAGTCAAGATTCATCATAGTTTTCCTTAGGTTCCCTTTTAGTTAGGTACGTCTGGTAAGTTTTTGACGCAACAGAATTGGTGCCATGTTTTTTAAACTCACAGTTGAATTACAAAATATAATGACATACCTTTCTTATAAGTTCTCCCATAATACCATCCCAACCACCGATCACTTGTGGATTTTCACTTCCAAATCTACCATCTTTCACTAGCCGTAATACATCTGTAGAATTAATTGTTAAGTTTATTAGTACTCAGTAATTATTTAAAATTACACAAATATCATACAACAATACATCATGGTTTTTTAAGACCAGTCTTTGGTAGTTTAACTATTAGCAGCATGGTCTTTAAGTAGTTTAAGTCCATAATGAAAAAAAGCTGTGGTCATTCGTAACAAAGAACTAAAGGAATAAAAAACATAATTTTGAAAATGGTTTGTGCTTACTAGTATAATAATTTCACAGCAAAATAATGACTTCAATTGAAGTATGTGACATTAATATTAGTAAAAGTGTTGAATGTTAAATTATTTAACACTATTTTGGTCTTTCAGTTAAATGTTAAATCTTATTAAATTAAATGTAATTGGATAAGCATAATATGAAAATATAACTTACATTTGATTTCTAGTTTTTCGGATATCATTCGAGCGAGTTCTTCACAAAATCCTTTAAATGGCTCGTGAGTCTTGTATTCAGCATCACCAGGCATAACGCGTATTATATAAGGGGCTTCTTCAATCGTAGTAACCACATATGTCTTATTCCGATCATACATTCCCGGAACATTGAGAGGAGTCAATTTTGGAATAACTGGCACCAAACCGTTGTTGTCGTACCATGTTGCAACCTATTTATTTAGGACAGTTGTTACAGTAACGCTGCGCTGATGTTTTTATAGAATTGTGATTTTTAGACACAGAATTTATTTAGGTATCATTAATATTTACATAGAAAATACTAATAAAGTAGCCTACTTTGTAAATGTGCGTACGTAAAATATGTTTTATATATTACTACTAGCTGTTCAATTCTGTGTAAAAATCAACAACAAATTTCATTAAAATCGGTCCAGCCAATTGTGAATCTAAACCATCCTCAAACCCCCTTGAATACACACAACAAATTTCATCAAAATCGGTCCAGCCGTTTAGAAGGAGTTCAATTACAAACACACGTACAGAAGATTTATCTAATACTAGCTGACCCGGCAAACGTTGTTTTGCCATCCTAAAAAAAAGGTTTGAAAAATAGATGTTGGCCGATTCTCAGACCTACTGAATATGTATGTAAAATTTGAGAAGAATCGGTCAAGCCGTTTCGGAGGAGTACGGTAACTAACACTGTGACACGTGAATTTTATATATAAGACTAGCTGACCCGACAAACGTTGTTTTGCCATACTAAAAAAAATGGTTTGAAAAATAGATGTTGGCCGATTCTCAGACCTACTGAATATGCATGTAAAATTTCATAAAAATCGGTCGAGCCGTTTCGGAGGAGTACGGTAACTAACACTGTGACACGTGAATTTTATATTTAAGATAATATATAAAATTCCCGTGTCACAGTGTTAGTTACCGTACTCCTCCGAAACGGCTCGACCGATTTTCCTGAAATTTTGTGTACAAATCCTCTAGGTCTGAGAATCGGCCAACATCTATTTTTCAAACCTTTTTTTTAGGATGGCAAAACAACGTTTGCCGGGTCAGCTGTATAAAGATTTTACTAAATGAACTTACTACCAGGTACCTACGTGCCCTCATACTATAGATCGGGTGCTTTAATGTGTTTAGTATTGATACCTCTCGTATGAATTGTCGTCTGCTTAAATGCAACTTCAATTACAAACTGTTATGGGACCGTGGGAAGAGATGCGTTGGACTTTTATAAACTATACAAAGAGTTCCTTTTTAATGGAACGTTTGAATTTTAGTTGATTTTCCTCATATACACTTCATTAAATCTTAAGTTTTTGAAATAAGATACAAGAATTACTACAGATATAAAGTTAGTTCAAATTCTTTACCTTGTTCATGTCTCCATCGACAGTCAACTCCATTACTTGTAAAGTAAAGTTCTTGCGGTGACCTCGGTCATTAAACCTGATATGACCCGTTAAGCCTTCTATCTCCGTCTGAAGCAATGAAATCAACCTTGTCGCTTAATTGAACATAAGACTTAGTAGATAACTTTGTTAATACGCTAGCAGAAACTTAAAAGAATTAAAGTTCAAGGTCAAGTGTCAAATTTTAAATTTTATATTTTTCGCGTCCAATTGTGAACCGTTAGTAAATACAAGGGTTAATTACGGGTTACCCAACAAAAACTAATTAATCGTCAGAGGCTCTGAAACGACGCCTATCCACTAAGTACACCCCATATAAAAGACGAGACCCTTATTTAGCACCTGTGCTCTTGAAATTTCGCTCAATTAAAATTTGGTGTCAACTTAATTACGTGTACGATGTAATACAATGGGACACATAATCATTAGAAATAAAAATATTATAATGTAAAAGATATTACGTCACACACATTTAACGAATTTGACGTAGGGTAAGTACTTGGTTCTCGGATTTGCTTCGTTTGATTTCATGAACTAAAAGTGCTCTTGGTATAAAGGACACCACTGAGCTACAACTCGAGTAGTCCACTAACAATCTCAGTTTTCACGAAGAGAGCAGTAACCTTCTCACTTAAAAATATCTTGATGTTTATTAAAGCTTTTTATTGCAAACTTTCCGATATAACTGATTGTTCGGATAGAATATTACAAGTCATTTTTAAATCTGATATTTTTCACTAATTTAGCTGACATTTTACATGCATCGTTATTTTGGATGACAAAGCATGGTTAAACATGTGACGTTACTCTAAAACCAATTTGATGGCACATCCAAAATTTCGGAAATAACGCATGTAATATTTTTAATTTTTTTAATAATTGCATCTTATTTATGTTTCGCTAGCCTGTTATTGCATATTGTAAAACTAATCATTTTTAGATGTATGATCGATATGCAATAATTGGCAACGAGTGCTCATGTATTTATTAAATTCTTACCCTTAGATCTCATATTTAACAAATATTACTATTATTTTTATTAATTAGATATGTTATTTAGTTTATTTAATGACGTATTTATGTAAGTATTCCTATTTCATTTTTTATTCACAATTAAGTAAAATTATGTACGATTATAGACGGGCATTCGCTTAGGCAAATCGAAAACACACAAGCAAGAAGATAATTATTAACTATATTGCATCAGCTTTACTAAAAGGTACCTTTTATTCTCCTAATTTACTAACATTAAAGTGCTCCCAGTTTTGTGAAAACAACTGGTAGATATTTTTTATATTACGCTACTAAATATTTTGACTTAATCACTACTGTTTTTAAAAATATATGTACTTACCTTTTTAATCAACCGGGAGATTTTATCACCATGTTCATAGGGTGTTATTTTAGTGCCTTTAGGATTGCAATCAACCATTCTACTTGAATTTTGATTCCTTCTAAATGTGTTGCGAAATATATCTGGTTTTTTACGAACGAGCCGCATAATTGCATCAATTAATACTTGAACACCATCGTACATCAAAGCAGCTTGAGCCTGTTTGAGATTTTTAAGTAAGTTTAAATAATATTATTTGAAAGCGAATCAACTTGAAGCGTCAGCTATCAAAACAGAAAAAGTTTAAATATCAATGGCAATAAAAAAAATACGTTTATAATGTTGTTGTATACCAGGTACTAAATTATTTAAAAAATTCGTAATTGAATTGTAGGTACCTCTCTCTCTCTTTTTCCAGCCCATAAACGTCCCACATTTGGGCACGGGCCTCCTCTACTCTGGAAGAGATATATGGTCTACAGTGCCGAGCTGACCGGGCGTGTTGACACAGGAGGTAGATACCTAATAATTCTATAATAACTAATGAGATAAATTATTGTAATATCACATTTGACAAATGAACTAATAAGTTAAAAGGTTAAATATTACAATAATATTTACCGTAATTTATTAAATAATTGTAACCATTAATAGTAAATCATTTACCTATTTATAATTTACTAAAAAACTTACCTCAAAAATTAAGACAAAATTCGAGACTTAGATTTATTCTAAGTCTATCCACCATAGTTTAATCAATTATAGCAATGAGCTATAATTGATTAAACTATTATAGAGAAAAAAAATAGAAAGCTTACCGAAACAGTTTCACGTTTCGATACATGCATAAAATCACGGACTGCTTTACGTGAAAAATCCAGAACTCGAAATCCAGTTATGTTAATAGCACCAAATTCTGTGACCTCCTTTTCCCAACGATCGTCCATCACCTGAATCAACACATATATTTCAATTGTCTGGCTCTCGATAATCCTGTTATTTACTTAAGTGATATAATATTATCAGGAAAATCGTGAAATAATGACGATAATATAACCGTACCTGAATCAAATACAGTTAAAAAGTAATAAGTATTTGAAGAAGCTAGAATTAATAAACCGATCCGACTTCGCACGGATAGTATTGGGTACCTATGTGTTTAAAAAACTGGTCAAGTACGAGTGAGGGCGATATAATCGCAAAGCGACCTAGCCCTTTAAATAAAAAAAATATATAAAAAGTACGAGTTGGACTCGTACGCTAAAGGTTTCGTACCATTATTATCATCAAATAACAATATCATCAAATAATGGGATAAAGGCAGGATAATGATGATGATTTATTTATTTATTTGGCCCACTCAAGAACATTAGTTACATTAATTGTAAGTTCACTGGGACCTACACTAGGAATACCTGCCTGTGTTGTAGATTCCAGTCTCCTCCCAAGTTATTTACAGTAATTATAGTATTACATTTACATATTTTCATTTCTTGTGAGTTTATACATATCAAGAAGATTATTGTATTGTCGTGTGCTTATGTAATAGGAATATTTGAGTTTATGATGAGTAGGTATTTTTTGCAGTAGCTTTAACTAAGACGCATAATACTGAAATTATCAAGTTTCACCGTTCCAGAGAGACAGCCTGGTGACAGACGAGAGGACAGCGAAGTCTCAGTAACAGGGTCCCTTTTTACCTTTTGATATGGAATCCCAAACTGATATCCTTTGAGAATAAGGCATAGTGTAGCCGCTATCCGACGGTAAAAAAAAATTCGAAATAGTTCCAATAGTTTTAGAGCTTATGCAATGCACACAAACAAACGATTGATTCTTTCTTCATTACAACACATATTTGTTTAGAAATAAAAATAAGTCCTCTCATCATCATCATCATAACATCACGCCCTTTTTCCATGGGGGTAGGCAGAGACTATAGAGCGCCATCTGCTACGATCGAAGCAGTAAGAATAAGTCCTCTCGTCTGGTTAAGCTATAAAATATGGTTATATTATGGATAAGAGATCATGGATATAACAATTATTTTTAATACACATAATACCTAGTAGGCAACAAAAAATATTTGTAACATAATACAGAACAAAACAAGAATATATATTTACACCAGGAAGTCAGTTTTATTTCCGTGGACTCACGAGGATTATAAGTCATAATATTTGTCTATCGATACTAATATTATAAAGAGGAAATATTTCATTGCTTTTTAGGGTTCCGTACCCAAAGGGTAAAAACGGGACCCTATTACTGAGACTTCGCTGTCCGTCCGTCCGTCCGTCTGTCACCAGGCTGTATCTCAAGAACGGTGATAGCTAGAGAGTTGAAATTTTCACAGATGATGTATTTCTATTGCCGCTATAACAACAAGTACTAATAATAAAATAAATATTTAAGGGAGGCTCCCATACAACAAACATGACTTTTTTACCGTTTCTTGCTCTCGTACAACAAACGTGATTAATTAAGTATTGTGTGTGTTGTTTGCTCATTTATTAATAACGTGCCTAATGTTGCATAGATAATGGTACGGAACCCTTCGTGCGCGAGTCCGACTCGCCCTTGACCAATTTTTTTATCAATAGGCTCTGAAACAACCATAAGGGGATTAATTATATTGCAGATGTAGTAAATCCTACGTGCCTGGTAAAGGGCAAAGATAAGGCAAGGCCCAAAAAAGCAATCTCATAGAGTTTACTACAGGCACCACGCTGACTTAATACAGCACTGGAAACAAATGGACTGATGTAAAAAAATAGATAGATACGAAGGAAATTTATAAAAGCGCCTTAATGTTAACTATTAACCTACTATCAAAGTTCAAGTTCAAGTGGCAGTTGAGAGGTTATTATTAAAATAAAATAATAAATAATAATAATACAAGACTTTTAATGATTATTTTGTTTATGGTTTTTTACTGTTTGTCTCTCTGTGTGTGTTTAATTATTAGTTTTATTTTTATGTTCTTTTAAGTTACCTATTTATGTTAATTTTGTACGATTGTTTACTAATCTTTTTAAAAATCTGAAAAATAAGAAAATTAGTCAATAAAGAGAAAAACAATAATACTATAGGAATACTTACAAGTCCACTTAAAAAGTAATGATAGTTCCTTCGCCCAAGTTGAACGTCGCGTACGTGTAAAATAAGTGCATCTTTCGCCAGTTGTGTTGTTGAATCAAGTATAACGTATTTATTGCTCCAGCGATTCAGGCGTTCAATATCACGGAGATACTCAACCACATGTGTCGCATTTGATACCCGCTTTACGTTTGAGATACGAAAGGTTGCGTTGCCCGGTAACAAGCTCTGATATAGTTGTTGCAGCCTGAGTAAACCTGGATGAATATTGAAGAATTAAAAAATTATTACTATAATTTTTTGTTTGTAGTAAAATAACTACAGCCTGTTTGTTGACGGATTAAGAATACAAGGGATAACAAATAACATTCTCCGTTAAGGATACTCAACATAAAATCAATCAGCGTGGTGTAGTGGATCAAAACACTCCCGAAGCTGAGAACGCTCGTGCCAAGTAAGACTTTACTGGTCTCGAAATAGAGAAAATGTAATAAAATATAAGTATTCAATTCTTTTCACGAGTTATAATTTTAGGAATACCACTGTTTAATAGTATTGTTCTTGAAGTATATGTCACCTCCTATAAGGACTGGACCCGCCCAGAGATAGGTAGGTACACGAACTCGATGAGTAGTCTCAAATCTTTATTAATAGTATAAAGGAATGAAATAGGACTTTTTGCGTAAAGAATATTATAAACAGTTTATACATGGGATATTAGGTATTATAGTAAATCTGACTTAGGTATGGTTCTTTTTAGACTTCGTCTATAGTTAATACGCTTTACCATCATACATTTCATTGCGCCTACCATCGGGTGGCATAGAAAGAAGTGCCAACATGTTTTATTTAAAAAATACATCATCTGTGAAAATTTCAACTGTCTAGCTATCACCGTTCTTGAGATACAGCCTGGTGACAGACGGACGGACGGACGGACGGACGGACAGCGAAGTCTCAGTAATAGGGTCCCGTTTTTACCCTCTGGGTACGGAACCCTAAAAAACAAGATAAAACTAAATCTCATGCATATAAATTTTAACAAAATTTACTTCGTCAAAAATATCCTAACGTGATAACCATCTAGCTACATAAAGCAATAAAGCAAGAGGAATTTTATTCTTGCTAACGATATGTATTATAAATGTGGGTGAGTGAGAATTTAATATGCATAACGTTACAAAAATTACAGAGCATTTGATGCTTCCACCCTTGTACCAAAGCCTGTTGCAAACGAATAGGGAATGTGGAATGGGGAGTTTCATGATTACAATAGCGAGTGCCGCTCTGCGTCAATTTAAATGATATTTGCAGTACGCTATAACTTGCTACAGTAATCAATATTTAGTTCAATATACTCGTATTTAAGCATGAAAATAGTTCACGTCACAACAATAGAAACTGCTCATTCTATTATGTTTGATAAATACACAATATGTATAACGTGACGTAGGCATTAAGGGCCTACATCAATATTATCGTCGACAAGTACCTATTAACACAGCTAGTATGTATAGAAATTGAAGAATTAGGGATATTTTTTTTTGTTTACTCAAAATCTACTAAATATATTTTAATTCCGGTTTACGTGTTTCTATATATAATAGTTACTTATGTTTTTAAAGTTATTTCATTAGTTAATACGCGATAATAGACCGACTTCAATCGCGTTTCTGAGTTTATGCGATCCTAGATTATATATTGAAAAAACATATACTTAAAAATTAGAGCTCTAGCTATTCAATCTAAAGAAAAAATAAAAACTTCGTACGTAGAAAAATGCACGAAGCTATTTTGGTATCCTCTTAATTTACGATATTGTCCTGTAATAATGAACGGTACTCGAAATGAGAACTCATTTTATTCCTATTATCTGGTCTAATAATGGTTATTCTGAGAATAAATAATCTGATTATAATCAGTGTTTTCAAACCTAGTTAAATTAATGTCATTAATATGATAAGAGTGCTGTAAAAAATTCGCAAAGAAAATATAGAGTTGCAAATAACATCCACCGTATAAAACCAAACATCAACAAGTCCTTATATTATCTAAAGTCAATTTTAGTTTTAAAAAAGTTTTGTTAATTATCTAGCTGTCACCTGCAACTTTGTACGCGTGTGATTTTAAAACCAAACCTAAACAAATTTAAAAAAGAAACGTTTACATAAACCAGCCTATTTATTAAAAAAAACCTCATCACAATCCGTCGCATAGTTTTGAAAATATTAGCTTACATAATTATGGACATAATATATACAAAAATAACTACTTTACTTTATAATAAGTGAAGATTAGAGTTCAATAAAATCATTGAGCTATAAACAAAATGAGTTGTGTCACTTTGAGCATAGTTAGAAGTTAGAAGGAAGAGATTATACTGCGGATCACATTATTAAGGCTAGAGATTTATCCACGTTAACAAAAAGGCATTGATAAAAGATCTCATTATGTTTGGAAGGAAAAAGGGATTACGTTTCCTGACTTATACTACTTTTAATAGTATTGTATTCACCATCCATTTAATTTTGAGGCCTCCATACATCATAATCATGTAGATCTAAGTGTTAAATGTCAGTTTATAGTCGCGAATGTGTGAAACAAATAAACAAACAGAAAGTATTATCTTCCTATGCTATATTTGATTAGTTATTGATTAACATTAGACTAACGTAGTAAAACTATATTATTCTCTAATACTTGCGTGTCTCATTTAAACCACCGTTAATTTGTCAAATCATTTAAATAATTAGCCCGACGTTTCGCATACTTTTCAATCACCAAGGAGATACGCATATAGTTTTTTTTTCCGTAAAAGGTGTTACTAATGCAAAATATAATTATATAGCGTGAAATATGCGTTATATTGCTTCAAATACAATTAAATATAAATGTTTCGACATTTTCTCTCATCTATTCAAATAAAACATTTTAGTTTTAATCTCAGTTCCAACTGATGGTGGCTGAAAAATCTCTTAAAACTTAAGGATAGGTTTTCACGCAGACTTCGTAAAAAGTAGTATTAATATATTTTTATCTGAATGTCGATTTAAGATGTAAAACACCATTCATCACTTGCCAAGTTTCATTATGCAGCTTCTGATGTGGCACTTTTGTCATAATTTAAGGGTAATATCCGCGAAAAGATTGAAGTGGTGACGAAGACAGGACGAGAAGAGGGTTGACGTGTGGGTAATGAAGGCGTTATCGTTGGATTTGCTGAGACTTGCCGACGTTCTGCTGAAGACTTGATTCATTGCAATTTAATATCACGTCATAATATTCTTTAACATCATTTTAAACTACACCGTTTACTACACTTCTAAGGCCTGCCCAGTGTTATTGTAGTTAAAGACAATTCTTACATACATGAAAGTCAATCATACCTGCTAGCATTAAGTCTAAATGCACCTAGATATAGAATCTAATACTCAATTTGTCATGGCATTTGCCCTATAATAGCTAGAAAGGTTTAAAAAAAATCAAAAACAATATGTCCTTTATAGTGTACAATCTTCCCTAGGCAAATTCAACGTTTAAAATGTTTAAATTTAATTACCAACTTCATTTGTTTGAAGCTACACTTTACTTGAATACGCTATTTGAAAACAGATTTAGTTTATCGGTTTAAATCAATAAAGTGAAACTACTTAAACAAATGCACTTTACCGTAGAAGTTGATCCTCGAGAGCTATGTAAATTTAAGTTGTGTAGAGTCAACAGGGGTCTTCAAAGAATTCTAGAAGCTTCGTCCACCTGGACCAAACATAGCATTCATAGTGAACTTTACAAACGTCATTTTACAGTATCTGCCAAATTAGAATCAGAAAGTTTTCCTTTACCTTTAAAAGTTTAACTTCCTAACGCAAATAGTCTACCCAATATCAATTCAAGTTTTGGGTCACAGAAATATATTAATTCGATAGACGATTACAGAGAAGGTACATTAGTTTTCTACTCGATTTGTATTTGTAATATTTCCATCATATTTATGTTATGAATGGTTAATTGAAACAATAAAAATCAACAACGAGATCACTTAGGATTTTCTTCATCAATTTTATCAGCATCATCATCATTCTTATACCCTTGCCCAATAATTTGGCTAGTTTCTTCATTTTACAAAGGTATGGTTCGAGCTTAAAGGAAAAAAGCTACATGCTTGAAGGGTTCAAAAAGTCGTATCGTTTGAAATAAAAATATTTCTTTTTTAGGGTTCCGTACCCAAAGGGTAAAAACGGAAACCCTATTACTGAGACTTCGCTGTCCGTCCGTCTGTCACCAGGCTGTATCTCAAGAACGGTGATAGCTAGACAGTTGAAATTTTCACAGATGATGTATTTCTATTGCCGCTATAACGACAAATACTAAAAATAAAATAAAATAAATATTTATGGGGGGCTCCCATACAAAAAACTGATTTTTTTTACCGTTTCTTGCTCGATACTAATAACGTTGCCTTATGTTGCATAGATAATGGTACGGAACCCTTCGTGCGCGAGTCCCACTCGCACTTGACCAATTTTTTTAAACACTTGCGCGTCTCATTTGTTTAAAAAACTCCTTTTTAAACTAAATTTTGGCCCGACGTTTCGGAGACTGTAGTCGCCATGGTCACGGGTGAGACGTCGGGCCAAAATTTAAAACAAATCCATCTATCCATCCATCCATCAACCTTTCTCAGTCTACTGCTGGAAATAGGCCTCCCCCATAGAACGCCACAACGCGCGGTCCTGCGCTAACTGCATCCAGCGGCCCCAGGCGTATTTGACGATATCATCAGTCCACCTTGTTGGGGGCCGCCCCACGCTGCGTTGTCCGGTTCGTGGTCGCCACTGACCGTTGGGGACGGTATGTCCTCGACTTTCCGTCCCCAACGGTCATCAGATCTACGAGCGATATGGCCTGCCCATTAAAACAAATATACGCGTCTAAATCCGTAAAAAGTAGTTTTATTTATAAATACTTCTTTGTTTAAATTTATATTTATTATTATTCTGTAAGAAAAATATACCTAATCCTTGCTTGTTTTCCCGTTTTATCTTTATAGTTCCATGTTATGCAAATAGGCCTTCAAGCATTATTGTTTCAAGTTCCACTATGTATAATTTATCCTTAGAAACACTTAGAACTTCTTGCTCTAGAAGCTTTGCCATACAGCGAATGTAAACTAGTTTAAATTCAAAAACATTGTACGTTCGTGAGTATCTAAAATTATATAGTTTTAAATTAAATGGGTTTCATTAATTAAAGATTAAATATATTTTTGATAAATGAATTAATGGATTGACAAATCAGGTCTTTACAAATTTTAGAAAAATCGTAAGCACGAAATCCATTTCCTTTTATAAAGAAAATTATCTACGGCGAACTCTAAGGGACGTCGAGCTGACGGAATTCCGGCGCTGTCGGTCGTTCAACGTGATTCCTGTGTAGACATTATTACGTCTTTTCTTATATTGTGCGAGATGAATGAGGGTTCCACACTGGCCAAGAAGTCAATTGCTCACATTTCGTGACTATCGTGGTTCTCAATCTTGCTATCTTTCATGAACTCTTTATGATAACCTTAAGATATTAAATGAACGTTTGATATAGGTATATATTAGTCATGATTTATTATTATGAAACAAAGGCGTTATTTTGTATGCATGTCCTCCTCTCCTCCTCTCCAGCCCATTTACGTCCCACTGTTGGGCACGGGGCTCTTCCACTTTGGAGGGATTATGGTCTACTGTGCCGCGCTGACCAGGCGTGTTGGCACAGGGTTTATTTTCGAGTTTTCCGTTTCTCACAGAAGATGTTATCTGTGCTGACTTCTACAGCACCCTTGGGAGGAGATGGGGTGGTGACACTTGTATTCTTAATCCGTCACCACATGGAGGAAGTAATTTACTAACAAACATTTGAAACAAATCACACCACGCATCAAAAAATCGATTATTATTAAATCTATTATAGTGAAATTCGAAATGAGGGTTCAAGGCAAAGGCAATGTTCGACATATTTGACCTATTTTCTTGAATGTTGCAATATCTATATATATAATGAGATTTTTGTGATGAAATGGACACAATGAAACAAAAATAGCGTAAAATGTAAATATACATATCTTTCTGTTTATACGAGTATATGTACTATATTATTATTGTTACGGAAATCATATTAATAAGCGAAACTATCTATTAGAAGTAAAAGTTTTTCATATTAAAATCAAAATCGTTATTAAATCGTTATAAAGTAGGTACATATTACCTATATTACAGATAAAATAGAATTCTTAGATTTTATATCAGACAACACTGTTTTGATCGTCTTAAATAATTAAGCAAAACGTCCAAGCTTTACTACATAGAATTAGGTTATAAACTTATACCAGCTGCTGCCCGCAACTTCTTATGCGTAGAAATTAGGAAACAAATCCTAAAAAATTGCATCAAAAAGACATTTTGACACACCTTTTGAACCAATCTATTTCTAAAAAAAACTGCACTAAAATCTGTTACGTATTTTTCAAAATATAAGCTCACATAGGAAGATACAAAAAAGACGTGTGTCACTCGGGGACTGCCGCGGTAAAGCTATTGCATAGTTATTTTTTATCAACTTATGCAATTATAATTATTTATTTATTTTATTTATGCAAGAATCTAAATACCATAAACTAAAATAAGATTAATAATCCTTATTTACTAATGCTTACATCTGTTTCTTGTATATGGTAATTATGATAAAATAGCGATTGTCAATCAAATGTCAATAAAATAAAAACTATCGCCAAAACTGACATGAGTCACCAGCGCGAACAGCGAAATGGCTTGCGTAAGGTTTTTTACGCTATTTCCGTTACCTACGGAATTGAAATTTCGAATTTTGTGGATTCGGTCTCCACGCTCAAGGCCCGCGATAGAAGCTATGCAATAGCTTACAAATGACAACTTTGTTTTATTAGTAAAGAAAAGATAACACCTGATAGGGCTTTCTTTTAAGGACGTTCTATATATAATTTTCCTCCGTGTGGTGACGGATTAAGAATACAAGTGT
The DNA here is from genome assembly GCA_916999025.1 of Orgyia antiqua. Taxonomy (NCBI): domain Eukaryota; kingdom Metazoa; phylum Arthropoda; class Insecta; order Lepidoptera; family Erebidae; genus Orgyia; species Orgyia antiqua. The sequence goes on along the minus strand of OU779863.1, from coordinate 12,648,826 downwards.
CACCACCTCATCTCCTCCCAGGGGTACTGTTTAAGCCAGCTAAGGGATATTGTACACAGATAACATTCTCTGTGAGAGACGGAAATCTCGAAAATAAACCCTGTACCAACACGCCTGTTCAGCGCGGCACAGTAGACCAAAATCCCTCCAAGTGGAGGAGGCTCGTGCCCAACAGTGGGACGTAAATAGACTGGAGAGAGATATATGATTTAGAGAGAAAGCCATAACATGTCAAATAAGTATTACCAACACACTAAAGAGGTTTACTGTCAATATCCTAAGTGTATTTTATGACACCTAAGAATCCTTGTGAATTTCGCAAACAGCAAGTAATGTGCATTTGACATTATTGCAACCCAAAGTGTCAGCTTTAATATACGGTTGTAGCTATAAAGGTGGATTTTATACTAAAAATATGTGTACTTTTGTAAACATTAATTTTAGCGTAATTATATGTATGAATAGAGTTACAAAAAAGAATATTATCACGAACCAGAGGATGTAGTGTATATAGCCTATATTAAAAAAAATCTATACTATATACTATAATATTATAAAGCTGAAAAGTTTGTTTGTTTGAACGCGGTAATCTCAGGAACCACTCGTGCGATTTCAAAAATTCTTTCAGTTTTGGACATCACATTTATCGAGGCAGGCTATAGGCTATATAACATTGTGCTAACTACGCAAAAATGTTGCAGAAACGGAGAAAATTTTCTAAATTCAACAGCTAGTTCTTCATATTTATATGTTTTTCGTATTTTACATTCTTCGTATATATTTTCTAATAAAATTCGGTTTCTCACACCAATTTTACTCAGCTATTTATCAGCTTACTTAAGTTGAAGGCATCAGATCATGCCTTTTGTCCCTCAATACGAATTTCCGGCGGCGTTTAATCTATATTTATAGACTCTCGAGGCTGTTGCATAATACTTAACTATTTAGACTTTCTTTCTACAAATTATATTCTCTTTCTCTCTTCAGCCCCTTAATGTCCCACTGTTGGGCACGGGTCTCCTCCAATTTATAACAGATTATGATCTATCGTGCCACGATGCCTAGGCGTGTTTGCACAGGGTTTGGTTTCGAGTTTCCGTCTCTCACAGAGGATGTTACCTGTTCACAATAGGTATCTGGTCTCTACAGCTGCACCCTGATTAGGGAAAGGAGTACACTAATTGTATTCTTAATCCGTAACCACGTGGACACATTCAATTATGGATTTTATAATTAACAGAAAATTATTTATTATTTCGAAACAAACACTGTCTGTATACCTGCTGTGTTATTGCATTTTTATTGTAGCTATTATTAGTTATCTTAATAATCAGTAAAATATTAATACCAGTGGCGTATTTACCCTAAGGTCATAGAGGCTATGGCCCGAGTCGGCAACCGAGAGGCGGTGCAAGTCTTCTCTTATATAACGTTTTCCATTAATATCCATTCATTCCTCAGTCTTTCTCTGTCCACATAGGCGTACGCCATAGAACGCCACTACGCGCGGTCTTGTGCCGCTTGCATCCAACGGCTCCACGCGATTTTCCGCTAATATAAGGGGTGGAAAATCAGATGGGCATAAGACGCTAATTTTCTCATTATGCCTCTGATTATTACTAAGTATAAAGTGTGTGATAGTATATACATTTTCATTCAAAATACATTTTGAGATACTTTTTAGTCCAATTTTCGAACCTCTCAGATTTTTATACATTTAACTATAAGGAATAAAAATAAAAAAAAACAAATAGTGGCGAAATTTTAAGAATTTTACTAAACATATTATTATGTAAAAGTAATTTTCCTAATCATAGAAGAAACGATAAGACCATATTATCTTTAAATGAGAAAATACGGTAAAATCCTAACTAACCATTTATGTGGATCCGCTATCGAGGTTAGAGGAATCTAAGAAAAAGCTCCTTATCTCACGACATCGTAAGAAAATCAGAAGTAACGTATCTACGCGGGACCCTAATTTAAAATGACATTATTTATTTATCAAAACTTTTGCTCATTTATTTTCTTATAAATAAAATGCAGACCAGTGATTCAAATACTATAAGAGATACCAATTTCTATTTAGAAATAAACGTGTAGAGAAAATGTTAATGTGAAGCAGTTGACGTGTTATTGTTAGACTGTTAATAAACTTAATAAAACCAAAAATTTATAAATTGTGCTGGAACAGGGTACATGACGAAATGAATGACAAACGTTATTTTGGACAACATTGCGGGTTTAAGATTTATTTGCCGCTGTTGCCAGCAACTTCGTACGCGTGGAATCAAAAAAATCAAGTTTCAGCGGCAGTTTCGGTTTCGGCCAAAATCGGCCGAAACTTTTGCCGAAATCGAAACTTGTGTTCACGCACACTAACGCTCGCCTAAACGTCGTTTCCCGCGGCTACGCTTTGATGGACGCTGTCGACCCTGTTCGGGAATTATGAAAACATAATTTTAAGAAATAATAAATATGTTATTAATATTTATATAAAATAAATATAAAATAAATAAAAAATTATATAAAATAAATGATTCCAACAAACTTAATATTCAATGTCTCCATTTCATCCCCTAATTAATGCAAAATAATAGGTAAAAAAAAAAAACCTGTGCCACACGCCTGGCCAGCGCGGCACAGTAGACCATAATCCCTCCAACGTGGATGAGGCCCGTGCCCAACAGTGGGACGTAAAGGGGCTGGAGAGGAGAATAGGTAAAATGTACCAAATTTCAGTATTTTAAGAAATTTTATACTTGACCACGTGAGTTTCGGTTTAGGCCGAAACTGAAACCACGGCCGAACATTCGGATTCGGATTCGGCCGGAAAACCAGTTTTGGTCGGACACTAGATATTAGCTCACATAGGGACATACATACAAAAACAAACGACTTTGTTTAATAATAAATAAGGATAAAGACTGCAAAATATTTACTTACTGACTGTAAAATCAAAAGATTTTATTCAAAAAATATATTCATAATCTTTGTTAAAGTCTTGAAATGATTCTGCTGTCCTTACGAAGTTAAATTGAGTGATAACTAAGTAAAATGTAAAAGCAATAAAATTAATTATCTTCAGCGAGTATCCGGGCCGTTGCGTGGTAAAGAACGGAAAATCCGTGGGCGTATTTTAAACCAACTGAATAAATTGGAAGTCAATGTGACTATTACCATCTAGAATTCACATTGAACCGGGTAGTTATTCTAAAATATCTATGCATGAAATTTTATTATGCGAGCTGTTATTGCAAATTGATAGTAGCTCGCCAATGAAATATGATTTCATTATTGAAGATCTCTTTAGATATTAGTTTTAATACAGTGATTTTTTGATGTAAATACAACACTCCAACTCTCTAATCAACTCTAATAATAAATTCTAAGCAATCGCTTTTTTATCTCAATTATCGTAAATGCGAAAATAACTCTGTCTGTCTATCGTCGAAGTATTTACTCGATTCGAATAAAATTTATCTAGGACGCGAGAAAGTCAATAAACTACTTTTTGATATCAAAATATTTATACTTTCTACGTGCGTGATGTCGCGGGCTGTAAGTAGTATTTAGAATATACCCTAAAGTATATTTATTAATAACCGAATTGTAAACATTGTACACCTTATTGCAACAATAACGCGGATGTTTAATACTATACGTACTAATTCCAGTTCTTTCAGTTTTTAAAATGAATTAGCTTATATACAGTAACAAGTTATTTGGGAAACAAGGACTCGAACGACTCGATTTTACGTTCAGCCAGCGTTCATGCAATGTGATTACAAAGGCATTTACTTGGTTGAGTCAAGATACTGGCTTGTTTTATTCAAAATCTTAGTAAATCCTTCTTATTCTGTAGCGACAATGCCGCGGTATAACCCTCTATTGTTGCTTCTATCAAGTTGACGATTAAGGAGTTTCAGTAATAGATCCGCCCAAAATATATTACCTACTATCATAAGGTATCTTAAATCCAACACATAGGTACCTAACATGGTTTAATGGTTTTTTACTATAGAAAATCTTTTAAACATTTAGTTTAACAACTTATTATGAATGCTCTAAGTACCTAAAATCGTCCTGCGTGGTGACGGATTACGAATACAAATATCACCACACCATTTCAAGGGATTCTACACATATAGGTAAATATCTTCTGTGATATACGAAAACTCGAAAATAAACCCCATTGCAACACATCTGGTCAGCCTGATATAGTAGATTAAATATTCTCCCAAATTAGACGAGGCGCATGCCCAACAGTGTGACCTTAATGGGCTGAGAAGGAAAGGAAAGCTTGGTGCTTGCATTTAAAATACATAGTTGAACTTACGTTAGTAGTTACTCGACATAAGAAACTTAATTGGAATAACATCGATGACTAATGAAACGCTGCCGTTATTTTGTGTTGTTTTGTCTCTTTTCAGTTCATTATCGGCCCACTATTAGGCACGGGCTTTCTCTACTTTGAAAGGGTCTAACTGTGATGCGCTGACAATGTAATAGTCCAGGATCCATGGTACATATTTACACTTGATTACTATCAAGCAAATTTTTTTTGAGTAGTTTTATTTTGATGAGATGCCCAATAATTTCCTATACCAAACTCTTGATTGTGGTAGCTAGCAGAGGTAGCAAAGATAAAATTTGTCGATTTGATGATTCTCAAATATTTATTACTAACAGATTTTTTTTTTTGTTAAATCTCAAGATAATTAATAAATAATAATAAATAATAAGAGGAATTGAATTGGAGGATTGTAGGAAAGCTTGCTATTTAGAGCTATTAATTCCTTATTAGATATTAAAAACAGTTTTTCAAAGATTTTCCAGATAGTGGGTACGTTCAATCTTGAAGACACGATACGACAAGAAATTTATCTCGGCTAAATCGTATTTCATAGAGTAATAGCATGTAGTCACAGCATGTAGTAATATAGCAACAGACACACCATCTGGTTAATCTCTATTTGGGCTATAATTATTTTACTAATGAAAGGTTTTCACAGATAGTTAAGTACAACTTTGAATAGGTATAGGAATTTCTTCTATTTTGGCAGATAATAATTTCATACGTTATAATAATATCATTTTTGTTATTACAATAACGTAATAAATACCCTCCCTCAGTACTTCCGTTCTTTTATTTGTCATCCTGTATAAATACTGCCAAATACTGTGAATACTTTTAAACCATTATATCTGATAGAACAATAATTATATTATCCAAATTATCCTGTTACTTTCATGAAAATACTGGGCGCTTTTAAATTCATATTTACACTAAAAATGTCCCTGTTGACATCTTTCATGTGCCAGCTTGGCTCAATGATACTTCAGTATAACTGAAAAAGTTTTAGAAACTACACTACCTAGAATGGGCGGGCACAGAGTAACTTAATAATTTAATTTATCACTTTCATACACGCGTTAACGTTTTTAAGCAACAGTACTTCTAACTTATTGCCGTAGTTAGATCTTTTTATAATAATTATAGTTTATTATTCTAACTCTCACGTTTGCGTTCACCGCGTGTAAATTCTTTTATTTTATAAAAAAAATACTCATTTAGAAGAATAAAAAAGATTGGTTATAATGAATACTGAAACGATTATTGTGATAAAATTTAAATTAAGAACGCGTTTCTACGACTTAAATGTTAATAAATATGATCCCGAGTCCAAAACAAAATCAATTTAGGTTTGCAAGATTAATAAGTTCTTAGTGTTGCTACTTGTGAAATAAGATTCAGTCCTTTTCCACAATGGCGAGTATATTTCATTGGACTTTTGGGTAACGACATTATCGTAAACTGTAGAAAATGAAAAAACTTTCCCTTTAGATAATTTCAGTCTTACTAAAATACGATGGTGTCTCACCCAATTAGCGTCATCTACTGTAAAAGTTTCACCTTTTCTATAACGGATGATCACCTCCAAAGAACTTTACTCATTCATTTCAGTAAATTGCATAATGAAGTATGAAAATATTCTTTATTCTTTTTTCCTACAATTGTGCGACACATTTATTCAAATAAAAACCTTACCGTTTCGGTGATATTTCATCCGCCTGACCAACACGGGTGCAAAATAGATTTCCTTTGTGTTAAAGTTCTCATGAATGCTAACTAACTTTATAGTACAATTTTTTAACGCAATTTAAGTTTACTTTAATTTCTAAAATACCTACCTACATAATAATATTAACATTATGTATTAACTTGTATTTATTTTCATTTAGTATTTGTTCGATAAACGTAAATAGTACCTAAATCTACTCAGATTTACTATCTTTTCGCTCCCAAAACATGCCATGAATGAATAAGGCAACTTCATGTAAAATCATTATATTTGAGAATCGAACATTTTACCCATTCAAAAGCCGCCCAAAGCGCCTAAAGTAATTTTTTCTTGAAAACTTGCAAAATAATGTAATTTCAAACAAAATGTCATCTCCTGTCCCTTAAGTCCTTTGGGGGTATACATTTTAAAAATTTTTTCTAATGAATTATTAACGCAATTGTGACCATATTTGATATAGGAGAGTTAGAGATTCTCATATAAACAAACTAAGAACAAAATTATCACTACACCAGAAATAATGTTCTCTAGGAGTCTATTAAAGGATAAGCAAGGCAAAATATATTTTCTTTAAGATGTTGGCACATTCGTTAAGATAATAATATATCCTAATAGAAATCACGTGGCATATACCATACATTCTTTGCTCACTGCTGGAAATGGTGTAACTTTGAGGCACCACAATATGATGTGATCCTGTTCGCATTCAATGCCTCCCTTCGAGCCTTATCAAGTCTAAAATCTTACTGATTGGAGGGTCATCTAATAGGTACAACATAAATAGGATACTAGATATTATTAAGATTATGAATATATCTATAACAATGAAATCATTTTATACATATAATATCTGAGACAAAACTATATAAACCCATAATAATATTATGAGTATATGAATATTTCCAAAGCAATATGAAAATATATTGATAGGTATTCAAATTAGTGTCGTACACGGATCGACTTTGATGTGACAGATTTGGCTGCGATGTGAAGAGGGTGTGTATTTGGATATCAGAATGATCGGTGTACTTATATACTTTGAGTATCTGATTTCCACTTTATTTGCCTATATTCTGAGGATAAAATATATGCTTGTTATACTTTAATTGTTATACTTAAATGAAGTCTTCTAAATTTTAAACAAAATATTTGTAAATACAGGCCCTCTTTTGTGTAATCAAAAAATTCTGGGTTTTATATCGTACCTCTTCAGATTCTGGAAAGCATCCGGTGACTACGAGTCGCATCGTCTGCTTTGACATCCGCACTTACTTTTAATGTCATCTTTTCAGGTTTTTTTGGTTAGGTATTTAAAGTGAAACACTGGTGAACAACTGGTTGTATTGTGTCTCATTTTAAGCACGTTTTTAATTATCCATCCCTTGTTTTTGTAATTGGAGATATAAGATACTTATAAAGTTTTAGAATCAAGCATTAGATTTTTTTTTCTACATAAACATCCCTTTACGTAAGAATACTTCGCCAGTATTTTTACCGTATTTACATTTATCTATGTAGTTACCTCGCAACCACATTTTATATGTAAATGTGCTTTTTTGTTTGCAAAGTGTTCTTTTCTCGGAGGTGATACTGTGACTACGACATGAAATGAATTTTACGTCGCATCGCATTCGTGACTACGCGCCTCAAAAATCCTATTTCTATCTCTTGATGTGTGTTTATTGACGAGTTGTTAGTTTATATTTTATTTATTACTCTCTTTATGACAAATCAAACTCACTTCTTTTAAATGAAGTCCTGAGTTAGCGTTTTGAATATTATTAATGCGTATGTTAATTGTATTGTTACATGATAAGTGTTAAGTGATAAAGTTTTAGAGTATATTTTATACTCTGTCTTATAGATGCACTAGCTGTTGCCCGCGACTCCGTACGCGTAGAATTTAGAAACTTTTTCCTGTTTTTGCAACATTTCTCCTGCTTCGCTCCTATTGGTCGCAGCGTGATGTTATATAGCATATAGCCTTCCTCGATGAATGTACTATCCAAAACAGTAGTATGGATTAGTATACATTTTGATTAAATTTTATTTAACTAAAGTACATACTTAGTTATTTACTTTGTACCTATTCATAAACGTCCTTTTGTTCTTATTATTTTAGATTTAGTTTGTACTTTTATGTATTTTGCACGCACTATAATTCACAATTGACGTACTTTCTTTTGACGGGCTTCGTGGTGTAGTGGTTTATATTGCGGACTGCCGATCACGAGGTCGCGGTTTCGATTCCCGCCTCGGACAATCATTTGTGTGATGTTTATAAATGTCATACAAATGTATGTCCGGCCTCTGGGTGTTTTTATGTATTATAAGTATGTATTTACAAAAGAAAAGTAGTTTATGTATTCTATCCGTATTCTGGTACCCATAACACAAGCATAATAAGCTTAGCTTGGGACCAGAGGACGTTGTGTGAAATGTCTGTGAATATTTATTTATTATTTATTTATTTTATTATTTCTATACACAATGTCATTGTTAGCCAAATTATCTGTTTGTACTGCAGAAAGCATAACTTAATTTTTTTTCTATAGGTACCTATAACTATAGCGAAATGAGAAAGTATATTTTTAATAAATAACCTAATCGTGTTATGAATATAAACTCTTATAATTATTACAAATACTCCAATTATTATTTAAAGAAGAGAGCTGGAAATATTTTACCTACTCGTCGCATTGAATTAAAATTCCCAACGCGTCTACTTAAAAATTCGCTTTCTTTCGTTCAGAAATAAAGGCTTAACATTTACTCATTTTAATACTCTTCGGGGTTGAGAATATTAATAAGGACACAGATATCTAAATAAATAAAACAAGGATAAACAAATACCAACCTTTGCTTGATAATGTAAATTGTAGATATTATTTTTTGTGTAGGGACTTAACTCTCAATGTTAGTTTGCATTATTGGTTGCTGTTTCAATTCTCTACAGTACTTAAAAAGTCATTAACGATAATAATCTGTAATTATTTTACAAAATGCCTGTCTTGCAATCTTAAATTTTATTAATACATTGATTAGTTTAGCTAAGCTCCGCAAACTTTGTACCGTCATAATTTTAAGTGAAAAGATCTTTTTAATTCTGGTCATGTTTAGATTTCAAATTGGCTTAAAAGCTACGCAACGTCTATAAAAACAGACTAAATAAAAGTAGTTTTAATCATGTAGATGAAAACTACTTTTGTATGTAAGTGATTTGAATGAAAATAAAATAAAATTTCTTTTTTTAAGCAACACACACTCAACAATTTTATTTCGGAATTGTAATATATCTAAGCCACATAAATCTCTAAGTCCGTCCAAAAAGTATTAGTATCAACCTTCCATAACATCTTACTTACAGGTCTTAACATTGACATCGATTGACATGCCCTTATTTCGTACAGGAAAATGTCATTCTAACTTGTTTTGGTATAAACTGTATAGCAATATTCGTGATAATATATTCGGAAATGCTTACTTCTGGATTCTTTTTTCAGCTTTTATGTACAAAGATTCCGGTGATAATCCATAAAACACAAGAATTTTAACTTCTAAGGGCAGTATTCAGACTAAGAATGACTTTGTTTTAACGTCGAGTATTATCTAAAGCATATGCACAGTAGGCAAATGCATCCGCTTTTGTAAAATTTAACAAGTTTGCGTAAGTTTTCGTTTATACCTTGACATATTTTTATAAATAAACTAGCTAATACGCACTACTCCATACGCGTGGAATTGTAGATCTCTATATATTTTGTCACCATTTAAACCTTCCCTGGACTTTCACGAAAATTTCAAGACCAAAATCCCCAAAATTGGCCCAGCCTTTCTCGAGCGACTCAGACTAACGAACAGCAATTGACTTTTACATATAAGATAAAAAGAAGTTATATGAATATTCATGGACATTTCACACAAATTCCTCCAGTCCCTAGCTAAGCTTACAAGCTTGTGTTTATAGTACCAAAATACGGATATACTACATATAGGTACTACTTTTCTTTTGTAAATTCATACTTGTAATACATAGAAACACCTTTATGTATTGAGAATTTTAGAAACGACATGGATGTAGTAGATACACACATAGTTTCGAGGGTCGTAAATCGATTTTGCCTGATCCTTATGAAAAAGCGGCATTTCGAGTTTTCACGAGTTTTTTCTTTCGTTTATTCAAAATAGCATCGGTATTTTTATTCACATTAGCGTGAACACGGTGGTGTTGTGGAATCGGCGACAGATTCAAGTTTAAGATGTCTCGGATTTAAATTTTTCACTTTTAAAAATACGCATTAAGCATTTTCTGCTACAGGTGAAATTTTATTTAAAATCCCCAAAATCCCTCGGAAAGTAAGAAAAATTTTCCTTGCCTTGCCGCAAATATTAGGTAGTTTTCTGGCTCTCAAGGCGGATGTTACAGTCGACTCTCGTTAATTCGAAACTCAAGGGGACGCTTAAAATATTACGAATTATCGAGTGTTTGAAATATAACATGGTTCGAAATTTGTGAGAGAAAATAAATAAAACTTTGAATTATTAAGTGTTGATCAATTATTATTTGTTAACTGCTACATATTCTATAATAATGACAAAAGTTTAGAGGTACATTCGTGTCCATACATGTATGTACATAAATCTAATATATAAAATTCACGTGTCACAGTGTTAGTTACCGTACTCCTCGGAAACGGCTTGACCGATTCTTCTCAAATTTTGCATACATATTCAGTAGGTCTGAGAATCGGCCAACATCTATTTTTCAAACTTTTTTTTTAGTATGGCAAAACAACGTTTGCCGGGACAGCTAGTACATATATAAAATTTGAATTAATTAATCTTTTGAAAGAACTCTGTTATATGATTATGTACCAACAATCATTCCGCCTCTTTCTCGCTGCAACTTTGAATTGTCGAGTGTTGGACGCCGATGACTTCGAATTAACGCGTGGTTTTGATATATAGCAATGATTTTTTCGTACGAATTACCAAGTGCATAAAAATGTATTGATTTAGTTCGAAATATAAAGAGATTTTGTAGGGAACTCGTGATAACTTTGAATTATAGAGAGGTTCGAATTATCGCAGGTTTGAATTAACAAGAGTAGACTGTATCTGATTACGATACGCCTGTCCTCTTGACTTGAGGAGGAATTAAGTATCTAATCACTTGTATTCTTAATCCGTAACCAGATCAATCACGTAGAGAACCAGTCTTAAAATTACTAATCAATTATCAATTTACTATTTTATTTTCTCTTATTTTATTTTCTTTATTAATTGATAACAAAAGTTACAACACAGACAATTCAGTGCATTGAGTTAGATTTCCTTAGCGAAAAAAGTAATGCTATGATAAATCATAGGTAATGATAATTCAATACGAAGATAAAAATATTTAGTTAAATTAATTTTACCAGAATTCTGTAAGCATATCATTCACGTCAAAGGTAATTTAAGAAATGAATTTTCAAAATCATAAAACTCTTTCTCAACAAACCATCTTACTAATAAGCTTCAGTGTCAGAGCTCAGAAATAGCTTCCTCTCTCTCTCTCTCCTTTTTCTCTCTCCAGCCCATTAACGTCCCACTGTTGGGCACGGGCCTCCTCCACTTTGGAAGGGATTATGGTCTACTGTGCGGCGTTGACCAGGCCTGTTGACACAGGATTTAGTTTCAAATTTTTTGTCTCTCGCAGTATTCGTTAACTGCTTAAATAATCACTTAGCTGGCTCTTACAGCACCCTGGAAAAGAAATGGGGTGGTGACACTTGTATTCTTAAACCGTAACACACGCACCTCGACAGTTGATCGGAGAAATAGCTTCTAAAATGGTTACTTACCATCATGAGAGTCATAGATGTAAATCACATTCTTCCATCCATAATGTGTGATAGTATCGATGACAGCTCGGTGATAGTCGGGGCGAATACTTACAGCATAATCGACTAGTCCAGATGATGGTGGCAATACCTGTGACAGGTAATTGTAGCATAATTATATAAGAGAGGGAATTCGATATTTGACAGAGGGATATCAAATCTTACTAATATTATAAATATGAAAGTTTTCGAGTATGGAGGAAGTTTGGATGTTTGTTACTCTTTCACGCAAAAACTACTAAATGGATTTTAATGAAACTTTACTATGATGTAACTTATACATCAGAATAACACATAGACATACAATTATAAAGATATCGTGTGAAATGTGAAAAATGTGACGATAAGTGTCAAGTACAAAAGCACCCTCTACTACCTGATTTTGTATCGTTTTTACCGCGGGTAACACCGCGTGTTGCATCTAGCACATTGATAAAGGACTTGCAAATTTCGTAATTTTTATTACAGAAGTTATGAAAATGTTATGCAGCATTGATTAAATTGTTTTACAGATTTTTTTTTTATACCTACGCATATATAAGGAAGGGAAAAATTTTGTATTGAAGACCGGTATTTTTAATTCACTTCAACATAAGGACATTACCAATTTGTTTTTTAATATAGATTTATAAAAATTTGTGTTTAAACAGACATTGGCAGGTATTAATCCTACGAGCACAAAAGTTCAGATAACATTGGCACCAATTCTAGGTACACAACTAAACTTAACTTAACTAAAAATGAAAATTGGTAGTGTCAGTATAGCTATTACTTGCTATTTCGTTGTACACATTTATATTAATTAAAATCGTTAGTCTATAATACACAGTTTCTATTATAAGAGACTTCAGTTAACATTGCCGAATTGTGATAATGACGCTATCAATTTTAATTTTTTAGTTAAGTCAAGTTTAGTTGTGCGCTCTGAATCGGCACCATTGTCAAATTGTGTTATTGATACTATCAATTTTCATTTTTATGTAAGTTAGGTTTAGTTTTTTACGAATCAGAATTAGCCTCAATGAAGTTATAAGAGAACGTTGCGGTCTGAAAGAGGATGTAGTGACTAAGGTGGAGAAAAGTAGGCTTAGGTGGTTTGGTCATGTGGAGAGGATAGATAAGAGACGATTAACGAGAGGCATATACACGGCGGAGATAAGTGGAAATGCTGGGAGAGGACGCTCGAGAAAAATATACTCCGATGTCATCACCGGCATACTCCAAAAGGGGCAAGTGCGTAGCACTTACAACCGTCGGGCATGTATGAGCAGATGTATGAGAGTGGATGAAGCCAAGGAAGTATGTTTGGAACGTAGCAGATGGAGCTCTATAGTTTCTGCGTTATGTAGTAGAATTAGCCTTAGTAATACTAAAATTATACCCGTTTGATAATAAAAATTTTGAAATTGTTCTGCCAGAAGATATATATTGCATTGAGATATAAGCAAAAGAAACTTCATTAACAGGAAAAAACTAAAATTGCATGTGAAATTGTGAACGTAGAAATAAATGCTAAAATTTTGATCTGTTTCATACATCTACTTATTTGTTGAAATTTGGTTCAAATAACTTATTTAGTATGAGCATGGCATGAGCAAAGGCATATTATGACAAAGCTTCAAAAAGCGTAGTATGTCACCATTCTCCTAAACTTCTAACGTCATGTTTCATGAAAGGTTATAATTAAAATTAAATATTCTCGTTTTTATTATGGTTATAGTTAGGCAAATGATTGGTGAGAATTTAGTACATAATTATTAATTTTATTTTTAAATTTAATTAAATCAATATTATAACTGTTTTGTGAAACTGGTGTTTCTATGTATTATAAGTATGTATTTACAAAAGAAAAGTTGTATATGTAGTATATCCGTATTCTGGTACCCATAACACAAGCATATAAGCTTAGCTTGGGACCAGAGGACGTTGACGTGGGAAATGTCCGTGATATATATTTATTATTTATTTAACTTCTCTGCCGTCAATCTTCTCCATTCTTTCTTTGAAAATGAAAGTACTAATAAATACTGTAAAATCGACACATTCTTAATGACATGCTTACCTTTTCAGGGAACCACGGTGTAACAAAAGGCATTTGAAATGTGTTAGTATATGAATGCAGAGTGTCGAAGGAATCTGGAGTCACTGCACCCATCATAGCAACTACACCTCGTCCAAACTGGTTACAAACTGTAACAAAAAAAAAACTTTATTAATATCAGAACAGAAACAGACATAATAGGTGATGCCTTTTTGAAAATTTTACTCAACTTATTTTGCTCTTAACGTGACATCCTTGACAACGTGTATCTACATTAATAATGAGCTGTTAGTATTGCTGTTAATTTAATGAAACATGTTCCAAGATAGTCATTATTGCGAATTAAATCTGTTACGCAGTATATTAATGTTAAAGCTAGCTATTACTGGTTTTAATTTTCTAAATTCTACGTATACGAAAATTTTACCCGTTTTTGCAACATGTTTCAGTTATGCTTCCCTATTATTAAATAGCCTATAGCCTTCCTCGATAAATGGTCTATCAAACACAAAAATAGATTTTTAAATCGTACCAGTAATTCCTGAGATTAACACGTTCAAACAAACAAAGAAACAAACTCTTCAGCTCTGTAATAATATAGATTAATATAAAATGTATGATTAGTATTGCTTTACATGATAAAACATAGTTGAATCGGTAATGCAGTACATTTATGTTGAAATGACTTCGCAATAATTAGGTGTTTGACACAACGAGATAGCTGTATTTCATAGATCTTACCGCTACCAAAAATGTGACGGAAACATTTACTGTAGGGAGGTTTTAAAAATACTATCAATCCTTTAAATTAAAGCTAAAAGTCCAACACAGTTTCAAGTGGAGGTGTCTGTGAGAGTATAAGTTGCAACGTTATCATGTCGGTTCGACGTGATCCGCATATCCGCCTGTCCCCGGCGGGCAGACCGCATGATATTTGCTTTTTTTATTAGCGTTTCCATATTTCAACATGAATACCCTAAACATTGGAAGGACTCTAGGTAGGTATGTGTGCGTGGCAAGAAAGATCATATTATTATTGCTTTTTTTTTTTAAACATTCAATAGCCTTTTAAACAAAAAATGATGTCAAGTTAGCACTATAATTGCCTTTGCCTTTATTTGCCTTTGATAAATGGGCACCAAAAATATAAATTTTATTTGGAGTGTATTGGAATTGTTATATGTATCATTTATTGGCATCTCTAACAATATATAAAATAAAGTTTGAAAATATCTTAAACTAGCTTTATTTTGCTATTTCAACCGCCTCATCACCGATTTTAATAACTCTTTACTAAAAATGTCAAACTACCTAATTAAAAAAAAAACTAAATACCGCAAGAATTCTATATTCTTTTGGTTTGGACTTATTGTCATAATAATTATATTGACGGGCTTCGTGGCGTAGTGGTTCATGGAATGGACTGCCGTTCACAAGGTCGCGGGTTCGATCCCGCTTGGGACAATCATTTGTGTGATATCCATAAATGTCATACAAATGTTACAAACATTTGTATGACATTTATTTACCGATCAGAGGACGTTGTGTGAAATGTCTATGAATATTTATTTATTAAAAATAACGAACTTGCAAACAAAATTTAATGTTTCTATTTTCTAACTTCAGTATTTTCAGCGGTAGGTAGGCACATGAAACCCTAATTTTGTTCGCTTATCCCTTTATTGCTATAGATCAGCATTTTGCCTGCGACTTCATTCTCTTATTAATTTTCATAACTTTATATTAAGGACTATTTACATACAACGAAATAAACCTAATCTTTTTCTATGCTAATATTATACAGCTGAAGAGTTTGTTTGCACGCGCTAATCTCAGGAACTACTTTTCCGAATAGATTTTTCTTTTGTGTTAGATATTTTATTAATCGAGGACGGCTATAGGCTATATAACATCACAAAGCGACCAAAATGAACGGAATATTAGTAAAAATGTTGCAAAAATGGGCATAATTTTCTGAATATCACACGTACGAAGCCACGAGCCACCTTTAAATAAACTAAACCTTTAATATGTGACTTTTACATACTTTTATTTTTCCAAGAAATGGATTGAGATTGTGTCTGTCGCTAAGCAAGTTTAAAACTTATTTCAAAAAGCAAGTTTATAGTTTGAGTACAATCTTATAAATCTTCTCAACAATTCAAGCACTTTTGTTGGAGCTCTCAGCAATTAACTAAGTTATATATGCGAAAAATATTATCTATACGTTACTAAATATGCAATCAAAAATTGGAAGTATGTAAATTAGGAAATTTTACTGTCTATGTCTCTGGAATATTTAATTAATATTACGATTTTTTCTATAAAGTCATTGTTGGTGCTTGCGCAAAACAGACCGCAATTATCCGGTGGTCAGGTTTCCAGAGGCAGGAACCTTCTTATGATTCGTGCCGTACCGCGGAGAACTGCCTTCTGCATCAGACTCTGGACTCAACCACCTAACGCGAGCCTCTCTAGATGTTAGTCGAGGCTCTTCGCCATAAGACCATTGACCGTTATTGTCCATCAGCCTCTCTCCGTCCACTGTTGGACATAAGCCTCCCCCATAGAAGGCCACAACGCGCGATCTTGTGCCGCTTGTATCCAAAGTCTTCCCGCGACCTTGACAATATCGTCGCGCCGCCTATTCGGGGCCGCCCAACGCTGCAGCCCCCGACAAGGACAAGGACCGTTATTATCACCGTTATTAATGAATTATTTTTATTTATTTGGATACAACACTGCCTCGCCGCGAAAGGCGGCAGGACGCACTCTGACGAAGTAGGCAACAATCAGCCGGAGTGGTGGAGCCTAATGGTAGAGAAAGGCTGCTTTCTGCATCTGGGCCATCACTGACTTACTATTGACGCCAAGCATCTCAAGGTGCTGTGAGAGGCTCTTTGGGACCAAACGGTTACCTCCGGATACCACCCTCCACATGTCTGTAACCTCATACACCAGGTCCAGATACTAAACCTTCTTGTTACTTAGGCTTGCACGAGGTTCTTGTCATAGGTACTCGTCTCTTATTTATTTATTATTATTCTTAATCTATAAACTAATCAAAACTAATCTAACTACATAGTTTTGACGAAGCACTTGCAGCATTTACCTAATAACTCTTTGTTGATTGAAGATTGTGGTCACAAGATAGTTGATCTCTCGTTTCTGATTGAATTTCGATATCGTTTGAGAATTGTTCCGATTACTATTTATCGAACTATGACAATTTCAGTCTTCATGATTAAGTTTTATTTATGACTAGCTGTTTCCCGCAACTCAGTGCGCGTGGAATTTAGAAAAAAAATACCGAATGTTCAACATTTTTCACAAATGCTTCGCTCCTTTTAGTCGCAGCATGATGTTATATAGCCTTTCTCACTAAATGGACTACTTAACGCAAAAATATTTTTTCAAATCGAACCACTAGGTACTTCTTTCCATTAGCGTGTTCAAACCGACAAACTCTTCAGCTTTAGAATATTATATATATGTATTGATATTTTGTAAATATATATTAAAAAAAAAAGTAAACTTGGTACTCATTATCACAATCGTTACGTTTGGTACCATAGAACATTAATGGTAAAATGTCTGTGCATCTCAACCCAGTAAACGTAAGATGAACCAGTAGACAATTAGGTATTACAAGAAAAGTCTTCCACCGAGCCTGTCTGTTCTCAGTAATCTCAATACGGAACCTTAAAAAATCCTTTCCGCATGAACCTTGTGGAAAGTGAAATATAATTTGTTACGTTTTTGTGATATTTTTTATAATCTAATCATTCACTTATTAATCACACAATTATTACAATGTTTATACTTTGGACAGACTGATCATAAGGCTAAATAGACATAGACAGTTAGACAGGCTATAAGGGTTTCTTTTTGTACGAAACTCTAAAAAATAATTCTTGATTTTGTAGTTCTATGTACTTTATGAACGCTTGAATGTTGCATATTATAATATCATAGCATTTGATTGGAAGTTTTAACGTGATGGAATTATTGATATCCATTAACAATTCAAGTAATGGATGGCAAGGAATCTTGATTGCAATACATGAGCTGGGTATATTAATTTAACTTAACAAGAATGTGCATACCCATCATTATTACAGATAGCTAAAATTTGCGAACATGAGCTTTATAGCATTGTTGAGTAGCTTCTAATAAAATTTAATAAACCCTAACTCGAGATCAAAAATCTACAGAAACATTTAACTTCATTTAAATCGAATTATTGTGTTGTTTGCTAATTACATATTGCTTTATATAAAATTAGCTGTGGTCCTATTTCATACGTCTGGAATTTTAAATCACTCCATATAGACATCTAGCATAAAGCAATCTCGGAGAGTGTAACTTCCTATTAGTGAAAAAATTTTTAGGCTTAGGCTACGATACGTTCCGAGTTACTTAATTATTTATATGTGAACGTTTGTTAGAATGGATGTTTTCATGTTTGGATGTTTGTTAGTCTACCATGCAAAAACTACTGAATGGATTTTAATAAAACTTTAAATTGCTTAGCTAGAATATTACATAGGCTACATTTTATCACGAAATAATACAAGGTTCCCGTGGGATATGGAGTGGGGTCCTAAAAGCACCTTAACTGCTTGATATTTTATCCTTTTTACCGCGGGGGCACAGCTAGTTTTTTTTTATATTATAAACTGTATCTCTTTATTAATAGTATAAATATGCTTAGTTTTTCTTATACTTCACATGCTGTCTAATAACTAATAGCTAAAGTTAAGCACTGTTAAGTTCTATCAACACTTGCGTACGAAAAGCCTTAACGAGCGAGTCACTCAAGGTTTTAGGCGGGTTCTGATTTATCTACCACTAACACCATCTGTTACACGACACAAGAGACTAAATGATACTTTGAAGTTGTCAAATTATTGCGTGTTTACTTAGAAACTTAAGATTCTTCTATGGGAAATTATGCATAATATACTTAATTGAAATATGTTAAGCAAAATCATAAAACGCGGTAGGGTGCCCGCTCGCCATGGGGTGCGAGGTTAAAATAGCATCTTCCTGTTTTTCATTAAGAGGGTACTGTACTCCTAATATAGGTATTTGTCTTAGGTATTACTATCCCTATACCCGAGCACCGTGCTGAAAGGGACAAATATAGCTGAAACAGATTTTACCTACAAATTCTTTGAAAAAAAGACGTTTCGTACTCCCCTTTTTTCTTTGTGAAAGTTAAACCGATGTTAATTGATCTTACGCTATATCATAGATGAAGAGTATATCTATGCTTGTATCACTTTCTTTTTGGTAAAACGTTACCAAATATGTGTGATAGGCGCTGCAACTTTAACTAAAGAAAACCGAAATAATCGAGATTTTCGGATGGTCATATTTCTTTTAGTTATTATGTATTGAAAAAAAGAAAGTGATAGCAAGAAGATAGAAAGAACCATAGATATACTCTTCATCTTTAAGACAGCGTAAAAGCAATTAAAATCGGTTTGACTTTCGCGAAGAAAAAAGGGAAGTACGATTCCCATATTTTTATATGGAGCATAATTTGGTATCGTGCCCTCTTAACACACTTTTATTAGCTGCGTTCGTATCTATCAATCTATTTATGTATCCACGTTTTAATAGTCGAATTGATCTAAAATTTTGCAAACTTATTGAGAACCGTAGCATATTTCAAAATGCATTCCTTTGAAGACCGCAGAGACGTCCGAGACCTTATTTTTCTTTTCAAGTTTTTAAGGGCCTACATCAATATTATCGTATATCATCGCCGACACGTACATATTAACACAGCCAGTAGGCACAGAAAATGAAGAATTAGGGATATTTTTTTGTTTACTCAAAATCTACTAAATATATTTTAATTCTGATTTACGTGTTTCTATATAATAGTTACATAAGTTTTTAAAGTTATTTCATTACTTAATACGCGATAATAGACCGACAAATGAAAAAAATAAAAAATTAGAGAGGTTGTTTCGCTAAGATTTTCTATCGAGAAAACTTTTTTCAATCGCGTTTCTGAGTTCATGCGATCCTAGATCATATATTGAAAAAACATATACTTAAAAATTAGAGCTCTAGCCATTCAATCTAAAGAAACAATGAAAACTTCGTACATAGAAAAATGCACGAAGCTATTTTGGTATCCTCTTAAGAGGTCAACTGGATTGTCCTTACCTGCTAGGAAAAATCCGTATTAATGTGCCCTCTAGGTACCCGCGTGCATATATGTATACGACCACTTTCGGCACCGTTCAAAAGAACGGAATTTGGCAGGAACTCAGTAATTCCTCGTATGACTCGGCTATTGAATGGATGTGGCGAGTCGGTGGACATTTTCTGTGACTATTTACGAACTTTTAGATATAAAGTAACTAAGCATATAAGTAATCATTAACTACATTAATATTACTTAACAATTACTTACCATTTACTTACAAATCTAGTTTAAAATTTTATAGTTATATATAGTTTTACATAATATTATTTATATTGTTTAATGTACGCTGTATCTGTCCCTTTTTGACTAAATGATTGTAAGAGGAAATAGTTTAAATGTTCATTTTTATTATTATTTCTAGATTTTTTAATCTGCTTTTACTTTTACATGTTTATGTTCTTACTCACTTTAATAACAGTTTTAGTAGGTATTGTATTATCTTTGTTTTAGGCAGGTTTTTGATAATATTATTTTAATCTGACAGATTGTATGAATTGTTTAGTAATAGCGTACATATACTATAAATGAAACTGCAGTAAAGTGCACTCACTATGTGTGTTTTTAATTGTTTCTGAGGTCTTGCATTCATCTTGTGTGTAGACTAATGGTCTAATTCATAATGACCTAGCGAATGTTTAAAAGTTCGCTAAAATTGTCAAAAATTGTTATTCATAATAGTCTTTCTACGATAAAATGTTTATTATCTCTCTGATAAAGTTATCGTTTAAACCTCCGATAAGTCATTATAAATAAAACTATGAGTGTTTAGCATGTGGAAGCCTCGTTTAAAACTGAATTTAAATTTAATTTTGTACAATGACGCTCAAACAAATTGTGCATGCAGTGTCCAGCATAATAGGTTGAACATTTGATTGTCACCGTAGCTTGTGTTGTATTATGGTATTATTGTATTCACCACTGCTGGTCCTTATATCAATAAATAAATAAATTAAACAAAAAGTAATAAAAAATTAAATTACCGTCGACAGTACAATAATTGATAGAAATATTGGAAACATAGTAATGACACTTGTATTCTTAATCTGTCAGTACATGAATAACGGAAATTTTTAGCATAAAATTAATATTATGTGAACCAATAAATACTATAGTAATTGGTGGCTAGACTGAAATTCTAATATGTCATGTCTATGTTATATCGCGACAATGTTAGATGTGGATGGACATAAAAGTCGAAGTGGACAATTTGCTGAGATTTATTCATGTTTAAAGATGTTTCTGAAACTGACATTCTTGTTATGATCTTTCATTTTGTGGCTTTGAGATAAACCAGCATTTGTTTTGTTGAAAATGTTTAATAATTGGTCAAGTGCGAGTCGGACTCGCGCACGAAGGGTTCCGTACCATTATCTATGCAACATAAGGCAACGTTATTAGGATCGAGCAAGAAACGGTAAAAAACTCATGTTTGTTGTATGGGAGCCCCCCTTAAATATTTATTTTATTTTATTTTTAGTATTTGTTGTTATAGCGGCAATAGAAATACATCATCTGTGAAAATTTCAACTGTCTAGCTATCACCGTTCTTGAGATACTGGGTACGGAACCCTAAAAATCATGTTTGTTGTATGGGAGCCCCCCTTAAATATTTATTTTATTTTATTTTTAGTATTTGTTGTTATAGCGGCAATAGAAATACATCATCTGTGAAAATTTCAACTCTCTAGCTATCACCGTTCTTGAGATACAGCTTGGTGTCAGACGGACGGACGGACGGACGGACGGACGGACAGCGAAGTCTCAGTAATAGGGTCCCGTTTTTACCCTTTGGGTACGGAACCCTAAAAACTGTCTAACAAAAGATAGATATTTATTGTTACAAAGGGTTCCAATACTGTTTTGACATATTGTTATAATGCATGTACGTTTTGATTCCACTTTTTTGGAAAACTAGCGTAAGATCACAGTTTTATCAGATGTATAGTCTATGGTTACACCACTCATTCAGCTTGAAGCACTTAAATATCTATGTGTGTGTGAAATAATGTATCTATGTGTGTATATAATACAAGCTATACGTCATATGAAACGTCATTATTCTAGGAAGCATGATTAAGCCAGGCTAAATTTACTAGTCGTTAATTTTAAACGTCAACCTACCATCTGGTTTGTCTGTGTGTAAGATCCTATTGGAAAGGTATCGTATAACCTAAATGATGTTTGGCTTTTATTTTGAAAACTATGTGAATAAATCTCTTTCAGTAATTTTTATGATAATTATTGTTATCTAAAATTACCATATCTTTACTTATATTAAAAAGACTGTTATTGTTGTGTGTATGTCCCTATGTGAGCTTAAATCTTCTATTACGGATTTTGATACGGTTTTTAACACGCTTTTTTAAGTTCGGTATGTATCTATCAATGTATTAATCTATGTAACGGAATCTTACAACGTGATTTTCACCCACTTGCAATAGTCGAATTGATTTGAAATTTTGCATACATATCAAGGACCGATAACAATGCAATTATTTAAAAAGATACTACTACTACATAAACTGCTTTTCTTTTGTAAATACATACTCATTATACATATTAAACACCCAGACGCTGAACAAACATTAATTAGTTTAATTAGTATAAACAAAACTAATTTTGTGGAAATTATAAATTCGTCTCATGTTGCGATTTCTAGAAAATACAATTTTTAAACAACTGGAGATTTACTCACTCATAATTTAATTAAATATCAAATGACGAAGCTCTCTGTTGTAAAAGAACTAATGAAAAAAGTTGGGACAGCTAATATTTCATATACTATGAGTACGTAGCGGTACCTATATCTGCAAAGCGCGATTGTGACATATTACATGTGAACATATTATGTAAGTGCTAGCTGTGCCCACGACTCCGTCCGCGTGGATCGGTTTTTTGTCGATCGACCCAATCGACCCAATCAATTTTTTGATTCTATTTTTAGTCGCTAGATGGTGTTGCAAGTAACCAAATTGAGTAATTTCGTATTATGTAAATACCTATCTCTTAATTACCTTGAGTTATGGACAAATTTTACGTATAACATTTATATTTATAAGTGTTGTACATTTTATTGTATTATTTTATTGTATTTTAATTAATTGATTATTTTATTTTAAAATGGAGAAATGTTTTAATCTTTGTTTAAGGATTCATAGGTATAATAGGATTACACTTGACTACTGCATGTTGTCTTATCTGTTTAACATTTAATCTACATGATAGTTACCGCTAACTGTGCAAGCGGTGTTAATCTTTAATTAATTTGTTGTACCCGCTTTCTTCAAATAATGTTTTATAATTTGTAAATGTAATGTATAATGAATTGTTGATTAACCAATAAATAAATAAATAAATAAATACTTGATGCGTGCACAGACAAAGATCTAAACAGAAAGCAGACAAAAATTTAAAAAATCCTGGATTTGGGTTCTGTTGGTTGACCTTTAACCATCAGACTTTTTTTTGAAAATATATTCTATGTACAAAATAATTTTTTTTACAGTTTTATTATATGTAATATAAATATATAGATATAGATTATGGTTGTTTCAAAAGCAGCGTTGTTGTATGGCAATTGCCGTAATATACGGTAACACAGGCTGATTCAGTGTAAAAATTATTAAATACAACCTGGGCATACTCCAAGGCTATATTTTCCATAAAAATGTGAAAGTTAGTAAGAATCTGTAGATGGATGGATGGACGCCAAATGGATGTAAAGATGTTGGTTGTTTTTTCAGACAAAAACAACTGAATAGCTTTGAATGCATATTTACAGTCAAAAAAGCTGAATTTTACGCTAAAACCAACGATAATAATAATATTATTATATAATTTTACGAGGCAGTAATTATAAACACGGGTGAAACCGCGGGCATTAGCTCATTAGATATTTTTATACTTAAAATTGACAACATGATAATATTACTATTGTAGGTATTATAATGGTCGGCATATAACCGTAAATATCAGATTCCAAATTTCTTAACCATATTTATGTTAGTTTTAAAGATGATTCCCAAAATGCTATTAAGGAATTAATAAGTCCATGAATACGTCGAGATGTGTGCGATGTGCAGCCTCCGCTTTCGCCAAAAAGTGACCACAACGGTGAGCTAAGATTAAATTGAAATGGGCAACTTGCCAGATGCATCGTAACTAAAATTACAAAATATTATGCTTATTTCGTAGCTTAATTATGAAGCTGCATTTACGGTAAAATTAAAACTAAAATCTCATATTGTGAATAAAATTTTGCACAAATATGTTGTGAAAAATATAAAAACTCAAACCCCACTCATTACACGTTATTCTTATTACCACATATACTTACATGTTTTATTATAAAAATGAAGAAATAATATGCTTATCTTTACGGTCTTATTCATAATGACTTATTGGAGGTTTAAACGAAGATTTTATCGGAGATTAAATAAACGTTTTAGCGTAAAAAAACTATTATGAATAACAAGTATTGACAATTTTCGCGAACCTATAAAGCCTACCTACCTAGAACCTGTATAGCGAACTTTTAAACCTCCGATAAGTCATTATGAATGAGACCATTAGTGTTTAAAATTTTTAAATGTTTAAGAATTTTACAAAAAGTTCCTAGAAGTCCTAATTTGTGTTTTTTAAACGCTTTTATTAGTTCGGTAGTTGTTCATCAATGCATTATTCCATCTAACCGAATCTTTGAAAGAGATTTTCACCCGAACCGATGACAATACAATAATTAAAAAAAAAAACAATGTTCAAGTATATAAATTATAGTTTTTAAACTAAGCATTTATTTAGCTTATTCAGTTTTATCTTTGCTTAAACCATAATATTTCTTTCATCCTCGCTTCAAGGTGCCAACTTGTAGTCGTAATGTAAATACGCAATCCCCTGTACGAAAAAATCAAGCGTCTGTCAACAGAAAATACGGCCTAAAATACGATGAATTGTACTACATACACACGGGATTTAAAGCCTATAGGTTACTTTCCATTACCCTAACGTCATAAAATGTCCAAGCACACATTTTATGTCTCTGAGCTCAAATTTCAAAAACTCTGAATTTATCGTCATACTCTCGCGATTTCACCTTCTTTTATAGTTACAGGCTCGCTCCTTGACATAAGTTATACCTTTATGTTATTAAGTACTTATAAAAACTATACATGTGTAGAGTTTTATCAAAATCCTTTGCGTGATTAGTTACTATCACTATTCTCCGTATGGTAACGGATTATGAATACAAGTGTCACCACCCCATCTCCTCCCAAGAGTGGTGTGAAAGTCTGCTAAGGGATATTGTACACAGATAACATCGTCTGTGAGAGATGGAAAACTCGAAAATAAACCCTGCGCTAACACGCCTGGTTAGCGTGGCACAGTAGACCATAATCCTTCGCAAAGAGGAGGACGCCCGTGCCAAACAGAGGGACGTAAATGGGCTGGAGAGAGAGAGAGAGTTACTATCATCCAGAACCTTTACAATCATTTACCATTTCATCTATTATATTAACTAAGTATATAAATTTTATTAGTTACAGTTTGCACCTGCATCTGAAACGTTGGCATTGACTTTTTAATTTCAAGTACCTACAAGATTAAATTGCGTACTTTGTGCTTTATATTTGGGCGAAATATGGTACCTTTGTTATATCTATTCTAGAAGATAAAGCTGCCTTAGACTAAGCATTGCATTTTATTTTATATTGTTCTATATTCAATGCGTCTTAAAATTCGAACATGAATTTTTAAGGGAAAAAATTTAAGCTACCTTCGCAACAACCATCGTAAGGTATATAGTAAAGACAGGATAGAAATATACACTAGAGACTCAAATTCAGCGACCTATTTGCACGCAAGCGTGGTTGTATCGTTGGCTTAACGACAGAGCGCGTCTTCGGTTTATTCTTACATTATAAATGTGGTACATAGTTAACGTGAAAAATATACCCAGTTCGCGAACTTTCAGCAGGAATACACAAGTATTTTCACAAATTATAAAGCACGTAATAAAACCGCAATGTAAAGTTTTTAAAGTAAAAGCCAAGGAAATCTAAATACTTGTTATGTTTTTTTTTCCTTTTCTCGCCTCCTACCCTGCCGGGTCATGATGGTGCTTGAGCTTTACAATGACCCGGTAAAATTACTTGTTATGTTACCTTTAATATCTGCAGTAAGAAAGCAGTAAAATCAAACTACCTATTGATTTTATAATGGTTTTAAAAGTCTGTTTAGATAATTAATAATTATGTTACTTAGAACAAATAATATACTCTACCGTTTTAGTGGACCAAAAAATGGTGTCCTTTGGGCTATGTTAAAAGAAGCCATGAAAGATCCGAGACTTTGAAATGTAACAAAATAATTTTCCTTTGTCTAAAATAGAAGTGAAATGTTAGTGAGGCGTAGAAAAATAAAACGAAAGGCACAAGAAATACGTACAAAACTGACAATGTTTATATAAATATAACATTTTTATAATAATTACGTAGCAAACAATTGCCTCAAACATCTTGTTAGCGAGAAATATCTTGTAAAGCAAAGACGAAACAAAAGTTATTAATGTTTGCAATATCGTTGAACTGTGGTAACGCTTTCTTTTTATTTTAATAACACTAAAAAAGGGAAAGCTAAACACATAAAATCGCTTCAGTACCTACTCAGTTTGGGCGTTTAAACTTTTTATAGCGGCTTTTAAAGTGAAAATTCAACGGATTTCTTTGAACAAATAGTAGTCCCTGAAGAACGGAAACTGCCATAAAAATTCGCGCCGTCGTCATTAGTCTCAGACGTGTTTTGATCAGGAGCCGTACTATGAAGTGTTAGAGCTATCATTGTTCCGTTGTAAGAAAAAGACGATACTATTCGCTTAGTATAGCGACATCTTATTTTTCTACTCTTGATAATAACCCCAATGACACTGGAGTAAGGCTACAAACAAGAGGTAGATCTGCCTCTTTTTATCACTGACGGTCACCGACCCACATTTTTAAATGAGTCTCGAATAAACTGTGCCTTACATAGAACTCGTTTTTAATTCCCAAAGGAGGAATAATGCTTTTTATAAATCTGTTACAATGGTAACTTATGGTAACGACATATACCTTTACAAGACTAGAATGAAGATACCTAAAAATGAAGTGAAAAACATTTTGCGAAATGGCAAAAAAAGTGGGTTACAGTTAGTATTTGGAATCGCTCTCTCTTCAGCCAATTTACGTCCCACTGTTGGACACGGGCCTCCTCCACTTTGGGAGGGATTATGGTCTACTGTACCGCGCTGAACAGGCGTGTTGACACAGGGTTTATTTTCGAGTTTTCCGTCTCCCGCAGAGGATGTTATCTGTGTGCAATATCCCTTAGCTGACTTTTACAGCACCCTTGTCACACCCTTGGAATCGCTATAGTAAGTATATTATACTTTAACAAGTATTTTAGAAATTTGATGTTAAATACTAATCCTAACTAATTTATAAATGTGAAAACGAGCCGATGACAGTATAAAAATTTTGACGCGCTTAAGTGTTAATGAGTGGAACGAAACTATAGCGCGATTATTTAAAAATCTGTACTACGCCATCTATCGAGTGGTATAGTAAACTTCTGTTTGTTAATGTTTGATTTCTATATTTTACGCGTACGAAGTCGCGGGCAGCTAGTACAACTATAAAATTATACATTTTATAAGTTTCTCTATAGAATAAGGAGTTCTGAACTTAACCAAATGTTATGCAAGAATGGAAATGCTATAATTTCCGGTTTATAATTGAAATCCGGTTATATCTTTAGATCAACTATTCAATTTCCTAAAATATACAGAGTATGCGGGACATAATAGTATTTACAAGCTTTTATTCAGCTTTGTCTGTCCAGATATTAAAGAAAATCTCAGATTAGGCTTACAAGATTTGATTATAGACAAATAGAATCTTGCAAACTGATTTGAGACACTTTACGATTCGCGATTGAGCTGAAATTTCGCATACATAGGTATACCGCGTGAAAATACAATATTATGGTCATATGGAACCTAATAACTGAGATAAAATACCTTTTATTTAGGCTTACCAGCCTTAAAAACCCCGAAACAAAACAATCCTATCGAGTTGTATCTCGTTTGGTTGAACTTATTAGTTTTTTATTGAATGACAAAAATAACTTGCTTTAAAAAGTTCTTTTTTTTTAATATATTTTTTGATGACTGAATTGTATTGTGTTCAATAGAATTGTGTTGATGGAGTACAATCAAAGTCAACTCACAGTAATATCTCATATTGACCTTTGCAAATATAGGAAACCCATTATCTACTTTTGCAGGTTTTCCCGAGGGATATTGTTCTTGTTCGGTCACGTATTTTTAGAGCTCAAAAATTAAATCCTTTAAGCTTTTCAATGTATCTTTGCTACGATGGTTTTACCTTGTTTTATTCAAGGACTTTTAAGCTCTTATTTAAAAGTAATGCGTAGCAGTAGTAGCACTTATTTTACTAGACAATGTCGGTAAGGTGACGAACAAAAAGTCACCTCCCTATATCTTGCGTTGTAAATCCCGCTCTACCCTCGCGCGCGAATCTTGCTGCGAAGTCACGGCGCGAATACTGCGAAGAGCTGCGAGTGTGACAATTATTATTAGTATTAAATTTATATTTTTAACGCCTAGGCTTTTCGGATTGACAATAAATGTATTCTATGTATTCTATTCGCCGCGAACCAAGGGCAATCCCTTTGACGCGGGACAAATAACGACACCGATCGGAAAATAGCGCGAAATGCGAACACGAAGGCGCGATACCATCCACTCTCGCGTTTCGCGGCTGTCGCGGCCGTTCGGGGCACGAGTTTAGAACTTTAGAGGGGGTCTAAGAACCACGTCGTATAACACCCGTGCATATACGCGAGGAAGGTCGGCCGGTCGTAAGTTCGGCCACAAATCATTGCAACATGAACAAGAAGTCATGTTGTGCTGACTACGTTTAACGGGATAAGGGCAAGAGAATGATGACTTATTTTACTAAACCTTGTACAAATATTTGTAAAGTGTATTTTATTTCTTTAACCCAAGGTAATATATGCGCACAATATTGAGCGGGTGTCTTCTAAACACTTTTTAAAGAACAATTTTCACTACCTCACAAGCATAATAATTCATACACAGCTTTCATCTCAGCGTTATTTTGTTTTAGATTTCACAACATATTGTACATCTACGTTAAGGATCATAAGATTATCAGAGATTATAATAATAACACGATATACGTAATATTCTACTATTAAATTACAGTTTAAGAAAGGGACATACTTTTATTAAAATGTGCTGCTTTTTAGGGTTCCGTACCCAAAGGGTAAAAACGGGACCCTATTACTGAGACTTCGCTGTTCGTCCGTCCGTCCGTCCGTCCGTCCGTCCGTCCGTCTGTCACCAGGCTGTATCTCAAGAACGGTGATAGCTAGAGAGTTGAAATTTTCACAGATGATGTATTTCTATTGCCGCTATAACAACAAATACTAAAAATAAAATAAAATAAATATTTAAGGGGGGCTCCCATACAACAAACATGATTTTTTTACCGTTTCTTGCTCGATACTAATAACGTTGCCTTATGTTGCATAGATAATGGTACGGAACCCTTCGTGCGCGAGTCCGACTCGCACTTGACCAATTTTTTTAATGCAAGTGATATATAATGAATACAAACGCATAGTTTTATCATTGATATTAATATTAAAATAATTATAAACTATAAAATTATACATTTTATAAGTTTCTCTATAGAATAAGGAGTTCTGAACTTAACCAAATGTTATGCAAGAATGGAAATGCTATAATTTCCGGTTTATAATTGAAATCCGGTTATATCTTAAGATCAACTATTCAATTTCCTAAAATATACAGAGTATGCGGGACATAATAGTATTTACAAGCTTTTATTCAGCTTTGTCTGTCCAGATATTAAAGAAAACCTCAGATTAGGCTTACAAGATTTGATTATAGACAAATAGAATCTTGCAAGCTGATTTGAGACACTTTACAATTCGCGATTGAGTTGAAATTTCGCATACATAGGTATGCCGTGTGAAAATACAATATTATGGTCATATGGAACCTAATAACGGAGATAAATCTTCACACAAATGAAAGTACACTTAGATATTATTAACTTAACTTTATATTTGTTGTATTCCAATTTCAAATTTCAAATCATTTGTACACACCATGTCGTCTTTAAAGAGAACGGAAACAAACGGGAAACTTTATGTTTATGTAACGTGAATCCATAACCGATATAATATAAATATTATGATACTTCTAAAAATACTGTACTATCCAATTACATTAACTGGTTCAAAACTAGGAAGATAGAAATAAAAATGAATACAGTTATATCGTTCTTAAGTACTAATTACAGCCATCAGGAATTGGTTTTCCCAATCAATCCCTGATGATTGGCAGGAAGAAAAAGAGACATCAGCACAAGTTCTACTAAAAACTGTATTTCTTTGTTCACGAGTAAACTTTATTAATATGAATGATAATATATTAGATTAATATAGCTGTTGCCCGCAACTTCGTACGCGGGTAATTTAGAAATTAAACCTTGATAAATTATATTAAAAAAAACTATTCTCTTGAAGAAAACCGCATCAAAATCCGTTGCGTAGTTGACTTTGTTTTAAAATCCGTAGATTCAGTAGTGCACTGCCTTGACATAAATTCTAGGCCGATTCTAGGTGCACAACTAAACTTAACTAAAAAATGAAAATTTTATTGATAGTGTCAATAACACAATTCCGCAATGCTAACAGAACTTTTAAGCTATTGCATAGCTTCTATCGCGGGCCTTGAGCGTGGAGACTGAATCCAGAAATTCCGTAACGAAAATAATATAATGAAAAAAACCTTACATTATCGACGCTACGGCGCATGCGTAATCCCCTCTTCGGTCCGCAATTTATTTCATCCATTTCATCCTGTTGATACCAAGGGTAAGCGCCTTCCTCAAATTAAACAGCGTATTAAAATACGGATTTTGAATCGACAACATATATCCTAAATGTTCAGCGTATTTTAGATTTTAATAACGTAAAATAATGTTTATTTCATTTTATTGACTGTTAATTGACAATCGCTATTTTATCATAATTACCATAAACAATGGACAAATGTAAGCATCAATAAATAAGGATCATTAATCTTATTTTAGTTTATGGTAGATATTTAGATTTTTGCATAAATAAAACAATTAAATAATTATAATTACATAAATTGATAAAAATTACTATATTACCGGCTAACACTCACAGTTTTGGGATCGAAGATGTCGACCCAGGTTTAGGTTGATCCCAAAACTGTGAGTGTTAGCCGGTAATATAGTATTTCTAATATGACTCAAACTCACGAAAATTTCAATACGAAAATTGATAAAAAATGCTATGCAATAGCTTTACCGCGACAGTCCCCTAGTGCCACACGTCTTTTTTATTAGAAAATCTATTTATACTGGACTAATGATTTTAATTAATAAAAATTTGCACAACGCAATAGCCAATTATTAAAATACGTCATTTGATTTTTAGTTATTTTGTCACGAAGAATTGGTACCATTATCTTTCTTTTCTTCCCTCTTGTGGCAAAAATCTCTTAGCTTAAAAGTTTAATACCTGTTGACATATTCCTGTCAAACTTATAAACTGACATAACACGTATATAAATGTATTGAAGAGACAAGAATTCTGTTGATAGGTTAAAACGAGTATTGACAGTTTGGGTAGTTGTATTGAACTAACTTTGAAAACTTTCACAAGTCTAATAAGAAGAGTGCTCCCTGTGAAAAGTTCAAATATAATACGTCCAAAAACTTGGATGTTATGGAATTAAGTATTTATGTTGATTATGCACTAAATA
Organism: Orgyia antiqua; assembly: GCA_916999025.1. Classification (NCBI taxonomy): domain Eukaryota; kingdom Metazoa; phylum Arthropoda; class Insecta; order Lepidoptera; family Erebidae; genus Orgyia; species Orgyia antiqua. The sequence continues at coordinate 12,616,683 of OU779863.1, read as the reverse complement.
TTTATGATAATAGGTTTATCTTATACGTAGTATTCTAGTTGAATAAAAGTAAAACTTAATTTAGTAATTTTATAGCAGTGCTCTTTCATCAATTATCTTTTTAATTATGTTGCTAAAGATTAATGACTTATCGGAGGTTTAAATAGGTGAATTGTTTGGGTTAGAAATGGAGAACTTCTGTAAAGATCAAAAATGGGTGTGTGCAGATGTAGTCATGCTCGGCCGCCATTCTGGTACGTTTACGTTTATCAGTGATGCTCATGGAAGTCGTAGTTGGCTTGATCATTGCCTGGTTACTGAGGCAGCTTGGTTGACGGTTCTTGATGTCATGGTGCGTCATGACGTTTATTGGTCTGACCATTTCCCCTTAGAAATTATTTGTGATCTTAATATTATAAGAAAAATAATTTTAAATACTACTCCATCACAATATCAAAATAGTGTTATATGGGGAGAAAGAAACAACTATCAAATTAATAAATATTCCAAATTATGTAATGTTAGTTTAAGAGATATTGACTTCCCTAAAGAGTTAAGTAATTGTTGTGACCATGTTTGTTCTGTTAAGGACCATAGGTTAGTAATAGATAAACTTTACAATATGATAATCAACTCATTGACAGATGCGGCTGCTAATTCCTTTGAAGCGGAGAGATTCGGGAGGGGCCGACATGTGCTGGGGTGGAATAAGTATGTCCGAGATGCCCACAGGGAGGCGCGTAGTTATTTTAATATCTGGAAGCAATCAGGTAGGCCTCACTTTGGCACCACATTTATAAACATGAAGAATAGTAGAAAAATATTTAAAAAGAAGTTAAAAGTTTGTCTTAACAATCACGAGCAGATTAAAATGAATAACTTAGCAGACCAACATAAGAATAAACAGTTTTCAAAATTTTGGAAACTGACTAATAAGCTAAACCAGAGAACGGGCCTCCCTGCGAGTATTGACGACAATACGCTCCCCGGGTCTATAGCTAACTGTTTTAAGGATAATTTTATAATACAACCGCGGTTGTCACCACAAGCTAATTTACAGGTACCGCCGCGTGTATTGGGGAATCCTCTTGGATTCTCAACTAAGGAGGTTGCTTATATTATCAGGCGTATGTCCAGGGGCAAATCTCCGGGGCACGACGGTTTGAGTATTGAACATCTTCAACATGCGGGGCCCCATCTCGCGCGTGTATTGGCAATGTTTTACACAATCTGTATTCGTCACTCTTATTTGCCTACTCAGATGATGGAGACAGTTGTGGTGCCAGTATTGAAAAACAAAACAGGTGATATATCTGATAAATTAAATTACAGACCTATATCTCTGGGTACCATTTTGGGAAAGATACTTGACAGTCTGTTTGAGCGTCTACTTAACAAATATGTTAACATTAATGATGCTCAGTTCGGCTTTAGGGCTGGGCTGTCTACTGAAAGCGCGATTTTAGCGCTCAAGCAGACTGTCAGGTACTATACTGATCGTAAGACGCCTGTCTATGCTGTTTTTCTCGATCTCTCCAAAGCCTATGATCTTGTATGTTATGATAGACTCTGGCCTAAACTATATAGCCTTAATGTTCCCAGTGAGTTGATTAACACATTGAGATTTTGGTACGAGAACCAAAACAATAAAGTCAAATGGGCGGGTGGTTTTTCTGAAGAGTTTAAACTGAAATGTGGTGTAAGACAAGGTGGAATATCGTCACCTTTGTTATTTAATTTATACATGAATCAGCTCAGCGAGGAGCTCAGCAGTGCCAATGTCGGATGCTCAATTGATGGTATGTTTATAAATAATCTTAGTTACGCGGATGACATGGTACTGCTGGCACCCTCGCTGAGTGCAGTTCGTAAACTGGTAACAATATGTGAGAGATATGCTGCTGCTCATGGTCTGTTGTACAATGTAAATAAAAGTGTGTACATGTTATTTAAGGGAAGAAATAAGTTGCCTATAGTGTTGCCTACTTTATCTCTGAATGATAAACCACTTCAACGGGTGACACAAGTCAAATATCTTGGGCATGTGGTGACTGATGACCTTCTGGATGATGCTGATATGGATAGAGAGCGCAGGGCGTTGTCGGTCCGGTGTAATATGTTAGCTCGTAGGTTTTCACGTTGTACTGATGATGTGAAAATCACGTTGTTTAAAGCCTTCTGCATGTCCTTTTACACGTGTAGCCTATGGGTGAGATATACGCGGCGGGCCTACAACGCCCTGCGCGTTCAGTACAATAATGCGTTTAGGATATTGTTGGGGCTCCCTCGTTACTGTAGTGCATCAGGTATGTTTATGTTGGCTAATACTGATGACTTTTATACTATTATGCGCAAGCGTGCTGCCTCCATGCGGTCCAGAACGCAGGTGAGCCCGAACAGTATTCTCAACGTATTATCTGTTAAATATGACAGTCCCTTCCTAGCTTATTGGCAAAGCTTACATGTACGCATATAATTCATTGTTTTTTTATTTTGATTGTTTAAATTTTATAATTGAGTTATGTGATTATTGGCAAAAACAGTAACGTACATAATATTCTATTTTATTTTTAATTTTATATGAAGTTTATTTTAACAAACTGCTGACTATTTTATATGACCTATTCTTATTTTATTATTATTTTTATTATAATTTTGTTGGATTTTAATTTGTGATTCTGTCTGTTATGTGTTTAGTTTAAATTAAGATCATTTTTACAAAATATGTTGTGACATAGTAAGCACTGATTTTTAATTATATTATTTTATATATTAATATGGATTTAAAGTTATATGTATTTTAAATCTGAAATAAATTATTTTGATTGATTGATTGATAAGTTCGCTAAAATCGGTTCGCGAAAATTGTCAAAACTTGTTATTCATAATAGTCTTTTTACGCTAAAACGTTTATTATCTCTCCGATAAAATCTCCGTTTAAACCTCCGATAAGTCATTATGAATAAGACCATAAGTATATCAGGTCCGTGTGGTAACGGATTAGGAATACAAGTGTCACCACCCCATTTCTTTCCCAGGGTACTGTAAGAGCCAGCTAAGGAAAAATATAAGCAGTTAAGTGTGTGAGACGGAAAACTCTAAATCAAACCTTGTGCCAACACGCCTGGTCAGCGCGGCGCAGTAGACCATAATCCCTCCCAATGTGGAGGAGGGCCGTGCTCAGCAGTGGGATTTTAACGGGCTGGAGAGGAGGAGAAGAAGTATATCCTATATCCAGTAGTTTAAAGTTTTGCATACAGTCATCTTATTATATTAGTTGCTATTATTTCTGAACGGTGATAAATGCAATTTCTACTTACAATACAATATACTTTATTGCACACCAAAAACACAAAAATGTTTGCAATAAATAATTAAACAATAATTTTATTATTGTAATGTACAAACAGCGGTCTTATTGCTGTCAGCGATCTTTTCCAGACAACCTGCATGGAAATAGTCATTTGGAAATATTCTAAATAATTACTAAATACTAAACTACATAATTTTTTACTATTCATCATCATCATAACTTCACGCCTTTTTCCCATGGGCGTAGGCAGAGACTATAGAGCGCCATCTGCTACGATCCAAACCTACTTCCTTGGCCTATACTTCCATCCTTTTTTTTACTATCTGAACCAAAATTGGCACCAATAGATTTTTAGTAAAATATCATTATAATAATAAAATTTTCAGTTTGATCGTCAAATATTAAACTCATCTTGAAACATGATAAAACCGCCGTGAATTTAGAAAAAGATAAAATTAAGAAGATTTTACTTCGTTATTGGAATATTTGAAACGAAATTACGTCGTCAATATTGCTGCTAACCTATCACTTATTGCCAACTGTCAGATAATAATTTTACCAGTTATTTGGTTCTATATTTTATATTTAAAAAATATTCAGTTTAAATTATAGCCATAAATTGTCTATAGACCTATTAAAATTGAGGTATCTCAATGTATATATGTACATTACAGTATCTAAATGGTTTGAATATAAAATCAAACAGTTGAGTCACCCAGCTTGGTATAAATAACTAAATAAAAAGTTCTTGTCACAAAGTAAATGTGTAACATCAGACACCTCTAATTCTGTAACATTTAAATTATTAAAACGAATTTTCGAATACTTTAAAGGTCATGCAAGTGGCATGAGGAATGGATATATACGTATACATAGCGATCATTAGAACGAGAGTAGCGGAGCTTGTCTACGTAGACTGTAGTGATACTGTAGTGGTAGAATAACTAATGTGTACACGCCGTAGATTGCCCTATGAGAGTCACTCTCCGTTATTTTAATCTATCGTGGACGAGGCCTATAAGAGAAGAGCATACTAGCACTCTTGTGCCATTAGAAAAAAACAAAGATTATACTTACTGAGTCTGGACAGCTTAAAGGCATCAGCTGTGTTAATAATATCAACATACAGCTGAAAGTCAAGCCTGGTCTTGTTGATAACAGTGTGCTGTACCATTGCGAATTTAAAGGTATTCTGAATTTCTTCAGTATTCTGATCAAACACCACACCTGGAACAAAGATACAATCATTTTAAATTTGGAAATGTTTAAAACAGCTACTCAAGTATGAATCAAACATTACTTTGATATGAAACATATTAGACAAAACGATATTATATGTTTCTTTGCATTGATGTTCTATATATGAATTTTAATTCAGAGTTGAAAAATCGTCTACGATTCAGCCAGTATTCAATCATAATATCTTTTTGTTATCAAATGATAGCAAAACTTTAACTTTTGTTGTTTCTCATAATAGCTCTATGCCTAAAGCCATCTTACAAAATGATGATCTTCTAAAACTCGTTGTTTTAAATAAGTTTGTTTTCCAGTTTTATTTGCATTGTGATTTCAAGCAACGTGTGACAATATTACGATAGAGATATACCTACACTATTAGAGGTAACCTAAGTCAGAGAAAGGCGGTGTTGAGGTTTTAAGATATTTGCGAACCAGCTGTAGCCCGCAACTTCGTACGCGTAGAATTTAGAACATTTTCCCCGCTTTTGCAACATTTTTGTCTACTGCGCTCCAATTAGTGGCAGCGTTATGTTATAGAGCCTATAGCCTTCCTCGATAAATGTACTATCTAACACTAAAAGAATTTTTCAAATCAGACCCGAGATTAGCGCATTCAAACAAACAAATTCTTCAGCTTTAGGGCCTCTTTCACCATTCTCAAGTAAAGCGCCAAGTACACTAATCGCTAGTTAAAGTCACCAGTAACTACACGTGCAACGTTCACGACGTTCGAGTAGCAGTAATCCTAGGATTAAAAAATTGAAATTGACAGAAGATACTCGTAACTATTACTTGACAACTAACGCTAATCGATAAGTAACTAATCAACGCTTTACTTGAAGATGGTGAACGAGGCCCTTAAACTTATAAAGCGCTATTTTAAATACTTGTCAACACCGTTCATAATAATTATGTACCTACTTGTTTGTAGAATATATACAACTTTTAACAATTGCAAACATTCAATTCAGTGTCAATTAACTGAATGCGTCGATGTTCGTAATGTGAATGGTTAATAATATTACATTAATCTGCTGTTAAGCTTCAAATTTAAAGTGTTCAAATTAATAGTATAATTACAGTTGAATGTTGGGTGTGGCAGAAGAAGCACAAAAGTAGAATAAATGCTGTAGAGATGCGCTCTTTGAGAAGTATGTGTGGTGTGACTTTGAAAGAGAGATTAAGAAATGAAGTTATAAGAGAACGTTGTGGTCTGAAAGAGGATGTAGTGACTAAGGTGGAGAAAAGTATGCTTAGGTGGTTTGGTCATGTGGAGAGGATGGATGAGAGACGCTTAACGAAAGGCATATACACGGCGAAAGTAAGTGGAAATGCTGGGAGAGGACGCCCGAGAAAAATATACTCCGATGTCATCGCCGGGATACTCCAAAAGGGGCAAGTGCGTAGCACTTACAACCGTCGGGCATGTATGACCAGATGTATGAGTGTGGATGAAGCCAAGGAAGTGTGCTTCGATCGTGGCAGATGGCGCTCTATAGTCTCTGCCTACCCCCATGGGAAAAGGGCGTGATGTTATGTTATGTTATGTTACAGTTGACTGTGTCGTTAACCCGCAAATAAACTTGTATTTTTAGCACTCTTTAAATTGCCCAAATATGTAGAGCAAAATAATAAATCAATATTCATGAACATTTCACACAACATCCTCTGATCCCAAACTAAGCTTGTGTTGCTTGTGTTACGGGTACTAGAATACGAATAGAATAGATATATTACTTTTATTTATATTATAATACATAGAAAACACACAGACGCAGTACAAACATTTCTATGACAATTATAAATATCACACAAATTATTGTCCCGGGCGGGAAACGAATCCACGACCTCGAGGACGGTAGTCCGTTACATAAGCAACTCGACCACGAGACCTCCGCTATACAAAAGTTCGAGTTCTGTCATACGAAAATAACAAAACATGTTTGAAAGATTTCAATGGGGTCCTAGAAAAATCTTTTAAGTATGGTTAACACATTTCTTCCCCAGGATGCTGTAAAAGGTAGCTAAGGGATAATATTACAAGCAGTTAACATCAACTGTGAGAGACGGAAAACTTGAAACCAAACCCTATCTTAGCTTCCAAGATTACGAAATAACGCCTCAAATTGTGTCAATGGTGAGTAAGTTGTTACTTTAGTAGTTAGTGGCACTAATGAGTTCGAATGGTGTCCAGTTGAATATTCGTTAAAGAATTCTCCCAAACCAGTTACACGTGTCGTAAGCCACAGATCGAACTTATCGTAGTTAATAGAATGTCGAAGTTACCGTAGTTAGCTTGTCAAGGATTACAAGGTCTTTGGATTGATGACCGCTCAAACTGTATACATATTTCTATTTGATAGCTCTAGCTGTAAATACAGGTTACATTTCTCTATCTCAATTAGTCATTATCTTTTAAACAGTACAATTATTATCAAAAATCTTTAGTTACACATATTATTTGTTTTATTAACTATGGCTAGGTTGTGTGCCGCACATTCGCAATTAATTTATGGTTTTGCAAGCTTACGAATGGTATTACTACGGGATGAGATTTATGGCCATCGTCTGGCTTCAGAAAAATATGGCTTTATTTGTCAAGCTTTCGAAATAAATCGTTATCCATAACGTATTATTACTTAATAAATAACATATTTTCTTTTTGTATTTTCTTTCTCTCTCTCTCTCCAGCCCATTAACGTCCCACTGTTGACCACAGGCTTCTTCCTCTTGGGAAGGGATAATGGACTACTTCGCCGCGCGGTGACCAGTAAGTAGTAGTAGTAGACCAAAAACTCTACTAAAGTGGAGGATGCCCGCTTCCAATCAAAAGCGTAGCACTTACCTACAATACTTACCTACTACCATTGTCCAGCAATTTGCTGTACCAATACTGTTTTATATGAAGTAAAGAAAGTCTAATTATTGAACGCCATATAGTCTGGCCTACCCCTACGGCAAAAAGGAGTCATGATATTAATATGACAATGATAATAATGATAAATATGAAACAGCTAATTACATTTTTATATTTGTCAAGCTACGTAAAAATGACCTATACTCTTTAAATTCTATTTCCGTGGCAAGTATATAAAAACTTACGCCTATATACACATACTTATGACGACATATAGTAAAACAAAGGTGGATTTTATAAAGCCTTTGACTTTTGATGAGGGTTTAGGCGTTGGGATCTGGCGTAGCATTATTATCTATGTACTTTGCGAATGTGTCTAGTGGTTCACCGCATTTTATAATGTACATCAAGAATACCTATGTGGTGTAGGTACGCGTTATAACTATAATATTAATTTTTGTTCTACATAACTAGACTATTTTACTCTCAGTATCGCTCGCATTAAAAAGCTTTTAACGCCAGTGATACTGAGAGTAAAAAAAAGCGAAAAGATGCGATAAAAAGCTTTAAAAAAAAGTACAGATCTGTAAATATGGCGGTGCATTCGTACACAACACACACACACATGTAGAGAACGTATGCAAATAAATATTTTTAACTGACGGGCTTCGTGGTCTAGTGGTTCGTATAACGGACTGGCGATCATGATGTCGCGGGTTCGATTCCCGCCTCGAACAATCATTTCTGTGATGTTTATAAATGTCATTCTCATGTTTGTTCTGCGTCAGGGTGTTTCTATGTATTATAAGTATGTATTTACAAAAATAAAGGAGTATATGTATTCTATCCGTATTCTGGTACCCATAACACAAGCATATAAGCTTAGTTTGGGACCAGAGGACGCTGTGTGAAATCTCCGTGAATATTTAAAAAAAAAATTTTTGTTCACTATAATGAAAGATGTTTGCAGTAAAACTAGGTGCCTAGACACTTCGAGAGCTGCTAAGAGCGAGTAAGTGCGAATGACACTAGACGTCGCGTCGCGAAGTAGCAAAGATAGAAAGTGACAGAATTACACCTACCCTAAGGATGTCATTCCCATCTTACAACACTTAGCTTTCTTTAGAATCTATACTAGAGCGCACTAATCTACATGCCTACTAATTCTCATAATCAACACTACGCTTTTACAATATGATTAAAACTTAGCCTTATTTTTGTAAAAATTGGTTTTCTATACCTGTGGGGCAATGCCTTATTACCTAGAAATATAAAATAGTTATATCCGATACCAAGACCTATTGAATATACACAAAAAATTTCATAACAATCTGTTAAGCCGCTTCGGAGGAGAATTTTGAACACGGTGGCACATGAATTTTATATCTAGGAGGGTACGTGATATTATTATGTTATTAAATATTATTGAGTTAATAGCAACTAATTGTTTACATTGTTTGATTAGTATTTTTTAAACGCAAAGTGAAAGTTAAGTGAAAAAGGAACACTGGGCAAAATTTTAATTACAACGTAACAAGATAACTTTTGACATTAATTTCTCCTTAAGTGCCAATTATTGAAAGTGCGTTGAATTTTTCTCACGAAATGTAGTGTTGTTTTAAGTAGGTAATATTAAAAATCGGTCAAGAACGAGTTGAACTCACTTACAAAGGGTTCCGTATCGTTATTAGGGTTTCGTACAAACCCTTATAGGATCACTCCGGTGTCTGTCTGTCCGTCTGTCAAACTTTTTTTACTCACCAACGGCTGAAGGTATCAACTTGAAACTCATATCAAATGTAGATCTACGCGGTCCCTTTAGTGTTGCCCAAATGCAAGAACAAGACGAGACTTAGCCAGTCTTGGTCTTGGTCTTGCGCCAATACATCTGGTCTTGGTCTTGGTCTTGGTCTTGCGCTCCCAGTCTTGGTCTTGGTCTTGGTCTTGCAGCAAGAGTCTTGCAAGTCTTGCAATTACCTATTAGACTATTGCTATTTATTAAAGTTTACTTTAGATCTTAGAAAAACGTATTAGAATTGGAACATTGTGAGCTTGAATTAACATAGCCATAGTAAAGAACAATCAGATTAATAAATGTCTGAAGATTTGATGAGAAATTCGAAAAATTAACTGCCACATGGTGATCAACTGAGTTATATGCCGTTTTCCATGGGAGTAACTGTTTCTTGATAAACATTTACGCTTTATAAGCTTACTTATTTCTTTAATATTATATATTAAAATAATCCTTAGGATATTAACTATGTGATAATATATAAGTGCTTGAGTTTCACGAATTAGATCGACTATAATTTGGTCTTCAAAATGTCGGTGCCGCGTAAACAAAGAAATCGTTCATGTCGTAAATTTTTATTGTCTTGTGTTTATTTAATTTACGTGTTTTTATTAAAATATTAGTAAATTACTATAAAATAAACATACTCAAACACTTTTATAAATAAAATACGTATTATAAAAACAAAATTGCTAATCTGATCGACCTTTTGTTGGAGCAGGTGCCGGGACGGCAACTAGACGTCAATTAGATTGTTTTTTTTTATTTATTTAATTAATTATTAACATATGCATATCAAAAGAATCGGCAATAAGCCTAGTTTCACGGGAACATATTATGTTGCTGGTAAAATAACTAGTATTCCTTGCATAAAATTAGGATTAAAAATTAAGTTTTTTATACAGTTTTGATAGTTTTTTGCGTCTCATAGAATTCATAAGCGTACCTATTCACCGAACTGTTATACCTAAGTACTCCGTGAAATAGCGCTAAGTTCTAGCTGCAAGACGCAAGAGTCTTGCCGGATTAGTCTTGTTCTTGCTCAAGTCTTGCACGGTCAGTCTTGGTCTTGGTCTTGCTAAAAATACGCGGTCTTGTTCTTGGTCTTGGTCTTGCAAAAATGCAAGAACAAGACCAAGACTGCAAGACCAAGACTGAATTTGGGCAACACTAGGTCCCTTACTTCAAAAAATATAATCAGCCTGATTTCTCTAAGCAATAAGAAAAAATTAAAAAAAAATGAGGAGCACAGCAGCGCCGTTATATTATGCCGGGAATATTTATTTATTTATCCCCATTCTGGAGATACAGCCTGACGGACGGCCGAACGAAAAGTAATAAGAGTCTCAGTAATAGTCTCAATAATAATAATAAATCCCTTTGACTTTTTGGTACAAAACCCTAAAAATTTCATGACAAAAAAATCAAAAATAAAAAATTCGCTGAATTCTACTAAATAGTATTTCTGCTTGGTTTATCAAATGGATAAACGATGCCCTTTCAATGTGGTCAAATCCTTGTAAAATTTTACCGATCATTGTTACAAGGTACAAAGCGATCACGTAAAGGATAGTTTCAAAGTAGGTACTATTCGCAAAATGTTATGTGTAATGCTTCAAACATAAACACCTTTATATCAGCTAACTTATTCTTTGCTTTTCAAAATAATCCTCGAATTCGGAGGTTACTTGTTTGGACTTTTATATCAGCCTATAAAAGGTTTTGGCGAAGAAAATATGTACGGCTTAGTTTTTATTGTAATATGAATAGGCATGGGTCAAAGGGAACTTTTTTTACCTACAGATGTATTTAATACTCGTTTTCAATTTACTTCGCAAAATAAGTACGAATATTGAAATAGGTATATTAGATACCAATTCTACGTGTACAACTTAACTAAAAAATAAATATTATTTAAATAAAAACACTTTTTACGGATTTAGACGCGTATATTTACAAATATACGCGTCTAAATCCGTAAAAAGTGGTTTTATTTAAACGAATGAGTCGCGCATGTGTTAGAAAATATTATAATAAATATTATTGTCAATTCTTTTGACGAGCCTCGTGGTTGAGTGGTTTATGTAACGGACTGCCGATCATGAGGTCGCGGGTTCGATTCCCGCTCGGGACAATCATTTCTGTGATTTTTCTAATTGTCATACTTTTTAAACTGCGTCTGAGTGTTTCTATGTATTATAAGTATTTATTTACAAAAGAAAATTAGTATATGTAGTCTATCCGTATTCTGGTACCCATAATACAAGCATAGAAATAAAGCTTACTTTGGGACCAGAGGACGTTGTATGAAATGTCCATGAATATGAATATAATGATGTTAATAAACATGCTTAATTATAATAAGGCCGCCAATCGGTCGTGTCTGTTGAATAATTTATATTTATGGCAAATGTAATTTATTGTGTGCCATAAAGAGTATTTCTATTTATCTTCTTTACTTTAATAGGAAGCAAAGTCTTTATTTTTGTATGTCCCTGTGTGAGCTTATATTTTCAAAACTATGCAACGGAGTTCCATGTATTTTTTTAAATAATAGAGTGGTTCATGAATATGTCATTTCACTCATACGAAGGTGTGGAGAACAGCTAGTACCCTATAATAACGATTTTGATATAAAAGTGTAAAATAAATAAATATTTTGGAAATTTCACACAACGTCCTATGGTCCCAAAGTAAGCTATATTTCTATGCTTGTGTTATGGGTACCAGAATACGGATACCTACTACTTTTTTATGTAAATACACACTTATAATACATAGAACACACCCAGACGCAGTACAAAACATTTGTATGACAATTATAAACATCACACAAATGAATGTTCCGAGCGGGAATCAAACCTGCGACCTCGTGAACGGCAGTCCGTTACATGAACCACTAGACCGCGAAGCCCGTCAAAATGTAATAGCTATTAAATTAAAATACACCATAGTTGATTTCATTTTAATTAAATTAGGCACAGTGTTTGACAAATAAGGTCATTTTGTCCTAAAAATAGTTAAAATATTTATCATCATAACATCACGCCTTTTTCCATGGGTAGGTAGAGACTATAGAGTGCCATCTGCTATGATCCAAACGCACTTCCTTGGGTTCACTGTTTATAGCTGGCAATATTAATTTAAATAAATGAATAACGTCTCAATTTCTCTTTACTTTTAAAGCTTAATTTCATATTCCCAACTCCAATAATCTTATATATTATTCAGGTATTTTCCTCGTAGCCTTCTCTACCTATGAAATGATTAAATTTAAGAAATGAAAGGCCTTTCTTATAAAAAAGATAAAATTAATCACAGAGTTAAGTCAACCACATTATATTCATATTATTATTATAAATTCACTGAGTTTTTTTTCTTTTATGATGTATTTATAATTGATATTAAGATAAAGATTATTAGTCTCTACTAGATACTACTTTAGTCTAACGCTAATCTCAGGACCTACTGGTACGATTTGAAAAAATTCTTTTAGTTTTGGATAGTACATTTATCGAGGAAGGCTACATATAACATCACGCTGGAGTAAAGCATTCGTGAAAAATGTTGTAAGTACGGGGAAAATTTTCTGAATTCCATGGGTACGAAGACGCCGGCAACAGTTAGTAATATACAGGGTGTGGCGTAAATGGTGGTCCAACGCTAAGGTGGTTATAGTTCAAGTATTCACCTATCATATAAAAAAAATTAACAATATTATTTTTTTTTTGTGCACATGCCATGTAGTACATTTTTTTTACACTACTTACATCTAAAATGCATGATTTGTTAAAAACGAGAAATTAATTTTCAGTTTTTTTTATTGGTTTATTTTTGGAGTTTACATGAAAAAACGAAAATGCATGTGCTAGTGCTAGTCCTCGCCCGTACAACACAAAAAACACACTCAAAAAATAATGTCATTTGTCGAAATTATAAAATATTTATCGATTTTTTACAAAAAAAAAAAAAATCTTATTTCCGAAACCAATGGCTAAAAATGGTTAATTTTTTTTTTATATGATAGGTGAATACTTGAACTATAACCACCTTAGCGTTGGACCACCATTTACGCCACAGCCTGTATACTTTGTCGGATTTGTTTCGAGTTCGTTATATTATTATATAGACTCTACATGTAAATATTGTCTTCTTGTATGGTGAAGCTTTTCATCTACACAATATATTATTTGTTTAGAAATAACTCTGATTTATTATTCTTTTTTTAGCTTTCCTGTAGAATCTTCACCAGGAAAGGTTTTTGGAGAAGCCGTGTTTGCATAGAATTTAGTTTCGAGATTTTCGTCTCTAACAGCTTATCTACTTGTGATATCCAGTAGCTGGTTCTTACAGCACGCTAGGGAGGAAATGGGATGGTGAAAATCGTATTCTGAATCCGTCACTACACAGACAATGCCTAGTAAACTATGAATTTAGGTATTGTGAAAAATTCGTGTAAAGCGATTATGGTAAAATAACCGCAAGAATACACCATTTTAAATCCTGTACCAGTTAAATCTTTGTTATTCACATGTTTATTTTTCATGTTCAAAAGCTGAACACGAAAGTGAAGTCAGTAATATTCACTGACACTTTCACGAGGCATTTCAACAAATAAAACTAAATGTATTTTATCGTGTGAAGCGAATATAAAATTTTCAGAAGAATAAACATTACATGATTCTACGCATGAAATACTTTAAGGTTATGAGATATTATTATGGTGATTTATACATCATCCGTGTGGTGACGGATTAAGAATGCAAGTGTTGCCACCCCATTTCCTCCATAGGGTGCTCTAAGAACCAGCCAAGGGATTTTATAAGCAGTTACCATCTATTGTAAGAGTTGGAAAAGTCGAAACTAATGCCAATACGCCTGGTCAGCGCAGCATTGTAGACCACAAACCCTTTTGAAGTGGAGGAGACCTGCAGGCGTATTATGAGCTTTCAAAATATCATGCAAATTCCAGGCGATTCTGTTGACGGTGGCAAACGGCCTGACTTTTATTTCATATTATGACATACATAAAACTAGCCGACTTTTTAATGGATTAAGTGTCTATGGCCGTGTAAAGCTTTTTGATAGAGGCGTTCAAAAACTTAAATATTGTGTTTATCGGCTAGTTACGGTTATATTTTACAATTTTTTTGTATTCAATATACTACAAAATATATTATATTTGCTAAACACAAGTTACTTAGACCATTATACAGGGTGTCCCAGAAATCAACGTCAATCGTCGTCAAATCATAACAAGGTGTTGATTTTCACGTTTTTTTTTAAATGGCTATAATATGTAGAGTGCTGGTAAAAAAAATTTTTTCCTATTTTTCTGAGAACCACCATCCCTAGGCCCGTCATCCGTTTTCGGCTTGACGTTGATTTCTGGGAGATCCTGTATATAAAAGTAGTAAGTAGTTTTGGAACGGCACCCGTCACTTGAACTGTCAGCTGATATAGCGGGAACATAGACTTAGTTATTCATTATCATAGAACAGGCATTTAAATTTTTTTTAAATATTTATTGTTTGATGATTCGCATGAAAGTAACTTTAATACACATGGCGATATTATTGTAATGAATAATTATTTTAATAATATATTAATATTATTATTTATATTTAACTTATTTAGCATTCGACTAGTGTTTTGTTCATCATCGTCGCTCTCCAAAAATTAAAACACCTCCAATTCATCACCCATCGTTAATATGTAGCTAATAGTTACTTTTATTTCTAAATAAACCAAAACAATTTATTATACGTAACAATGTAGCAGCTTCTATTGAATGGATTTACTTGTCACTTCTAGATAGTTAAAACGATCAACTACATGTCAAATTTGCGCTCGTAATACGCTTAACGCCAGCCAGTCAAACAAAAGTCGGGCCGATATCAGCCTGAAGTCACGTGACCACTGACACACTAGCAGTAGTAAACTCATAATACGAATTTGCCAGGCAGTTCCTTTCACGGCATAAACGGCCTGGGAATAAGAGCTCATAATACGGCCGCTGTACTTGAAGAGATCTTAACACATTATTAAAATAAAAAATGTAATATTCGATGTCTGTAACTCAAAGATATACCTATAGAAGTTTATATTAGAATGTTTGTAGGTGAATTTGTTAGCACTGAATTTGTTACTTGTAGTCGCAGTTTTCATTCAATGTGTGTGCGATGAAGGACAACAAGAATACAAGTGTCGCCCATGTCTTGCCCACGGGCATGGTATTAACAAACCGAGGGGTCCACATCACATGTCATCTGCGCATAGGTATATCTAATTGACTTTAAGCAGGAAACCCACTGCAACATACAAACAATATATTTTGCGCTGACTCCATATAATAAGATAAAGGCAGGAGAATAGGTAAGCTTCCATCCATCCATCCATCAACCTTTCTCAGTCCACTGCTGGACATAGGCCTCCCCCATAGAACGCCACAACGTGCGGTCCTGCGCTAACTGCATCCAGCGGCCCCCGGCGTATTTGACGATATCGTCGGTCCACCTTGTTGGGGGCCGCCCCACGCTGCGTCGTCCGGTTCGTGGTCGCCACTCGAGGACCTTCCGTCCCCAACGGTCATCAGATCGTCGAGCGATGTGGCCTGCCCATTGCCACTTCAGCGTGCTAACTCTTCGGGCTATGTCGTACACACCAGTCCTTCTACGGATCTCCGCATTCCGGATCTTATCACGTAGGGAAACACCGAGCATAGCCCTCTCCATAGCACGCTGCGCGACTCTGAGTTTTGTTATGAGGCCGACATTCAGGGACCACGTCTCAGTTCCGTAAGTCATCACTGGTAACACACACTGGTCATAGACCTTTCTTTTCAGGCACTCAGGTATTTTGGACGTGAAGATGTGCCTAAGCTTCCCGAACGCTGCCCAGCCGAGTTGGATTCGTCGGTTGACCTCTTTCTCGAAGTTGGATTTGCCCAACTGGACTGTTTGTCCTAGGTAGACATAATGATCGACAACTTCGAGAATCGCATTCCCAACAGATACTGGTGCTGGAGTGACATGGACATTGAACATGACCTTGGTTTTATCCATGTTCATCCTCAAACCAACCCGTTGGGAAACACTGCTGAGGTCATTGAGCATTGTGCCAAGGTCCTCCAGGGATTCTGCCATGACCACGATATCGTCTGCAAATCGAAGGTGAGTGATGTATTCGCCGTTGATGTTGATGCCGAGTCCGGCCCAATCGAGGAGCTTGAAAACGTCCTCCAATGCAGCGGTGAACAGTTTTGGGGAAATTACATCCCCCTGTCTGACACCCTTCTGCAGTGGAATTGGTAAGCTTAAGCATTACTAATTTTATAAAGCTGAAGAGTTTGATTGTTTGAACACGTTAATATCAGGAACTGTTGGCCCGATATGAAAAATTCTTTTAGTTTTGTATAGTACATTTATCGAGGAAGGCTATATAAACACCACGTTGCGACCAATAAGAGTGAAGCTTCAGTGAAAAATATTGGAAAACAGGGAATTCTTTTGAAATTTAACGTTATCTCCGTGTGGTGACGGATTAAGAATACAAGTGTCACCACCCCATCTCCTCCCAAGGGTGCTGTAAAAGTCAGCTAAGGGATATTGCACACAGATAACATCCTCTGTGAGAGACGGAAAACTCGAAAATAAACCCCGTGCCAACACGCCTGGTCAGCGCGTCACAGTAGACCATAATCCCTTCCAAAGTGGAAGAGGCCTGTGCCCAGCAGTGGGACGTAAATGGGCTGGAGGAGAGGAGGAGACGTTATCGAAGTCTCGGGCGACAGCTAGTTTAATATCTTTTCATTTCGATCAATTTCATAAAATCGAATTATAAAAATTGGGTACATCAGTTCAAAAATATCTAGCAAAACTAGAGTCAAATAAAAGTGATTTCATCACTATAAATTGGTCTAATATTTGAATCATTTAAGTGTAATAATGGTGTTAATATAATACATAGAAATTGTATTTATTTAGGCTAATACCTACTGTCGTCCGAGTGTTTCAGAATGTTTACTTATTAATTGATCTAACAGCTTTAGCCTTAGTCACGATATCACCAATGTCAATTGAATTAGTGGTATCGTTTGTTCTCCTTGTTTAATATCTAAACACTCTAATATAATATCAATAGGTCAGTTTTATCTACTCATTAATCGTTTATTTGTTTTCTTTTCTCTTAGAAAATATTTAGTAGATGTCTGCTTTTTGCGTAATCTCTAAAAGATTCCGAATACTTACAACTTGTATGTATGCACACAGAGATTTACAACAAAGGGCCTACATCAATATTATCGTCGACATGTACATATTAACACAGCTAGTAGGTATAGAAAATGAAGAATTAGGGATATTTTATTTGTTTACTCAAAATCTACTAAATATATTTTAACTCTGATTGACGTGTTTCTATATATAATAGTTACTTATGTTTTTAAAGTTATTTCATTAGTTATACGCGATAATAGACCGACAAATGAAATAAATAAAAAATTAGAGAGGTTGTTTGGCTAAGATTTTCTATCGAGAAAACTTTTTCAATCGCGTTTCTGAGTTTATGCGATCCTAGATCATATATTGAAAAAACATATACTTAAAAATTAGAGCTCTAGCCATTCAATCTAAAGAAACAATGAAAACTTCGTACGTAGAAAAATGCACGAAGCTATTTTGGTATCCTCTTAAGTAAAAGTATTTCCTATAATCTATGCACAATATTCCTTAGCTGGCTTTTACAGCACCCTGGGAAGGATAAGGAGTGGTGACACTTGTATTCTTAATCCGTCACCACACGGACAACAGGTCTTAGGACTACCATATTTCTATACATTTTTTTATATAAAAATTAGTAACTTATAATATAATACGTCTTTTTATCTTTTTTGTACATAGGCAACGCCAATGCCTACAGACATAATAATATGTTAATAAATATAATTGTAAGAGGGAATTGGTTCACCAGTCATTACCAACTGCGTACGCCACGTAGCCTGCCAAACATACAAATTATGATACAAATTTGAGATTACTAAACAAAATAATTATAGAGGCTCGTAAACAACAGTGGAAAGTAAATGGGCTGGAAAGAAGAAACATCTTGTCAAAAAGACATGTAACGGTTTAAAGAAATTATCTAGTAGCTAATTGTTACCCGCAACTTCGTACGCGTGGAATTTTAGGATATTTTCTCCGTTTTTACAACATCTTTCACTGATGCTACGCTCCTATTAGTCACAACGTGATGTTATATATCTGATGGCCTCACTCGATAAATGTACTATTCAACACTGAAAGAATTTTTCAAATCGGACTAGTAGTTCCCGAGATTTGCGCGTTCAAACAAACATACTCTTCAGGTTTATAATATTACTAGCTGATGCCCGCGACTTCATACGCGTGGAATATAGAAAAAAATTCTCGTTTTTGCTATATTTTTCATTGCTGCCTTGCTCCTATTTGTCGCAGAGTGATGTTATATAGCCTATAGCCTTCCTCGATAAGTGTACTATCAATCACTAAAAGAATTTTTCAAATCGGGCCAGTAGCTCCTGAGATTAGTGCGTTCAAACAAACAAGCTTTCTTTCTTTCAAACAAACTCTTCAGCTTTATAATATTAATATAATATAGTATAGATGGCTGTTCGTCGGCTGACTCCGTACGCGTGAAATTAGGAAAATTTTCCCCGTACTTGCAACATTTTTCACTACTGGTTTGCCCCTATTGGTAGCCGCGTAATTTTATATAGCCTATAGCCTTCCTCAATAAATGTACTATCCAACAATAAAAGAATTTTTCAAATCGGACTTGTGGTTCCTGAGATTAGCGCGTTTAAACAAACAAACAAACAAACTCTTTAGCTTTATAATATTAGTATAGAAGTATAGACTAGTGGTTGCCCGCGACTCCATCCGCTTGGAATTTAGAAAATTTTCACTACTGCTTCCCTTCCTACTGGTCGTAGCGTGATGTTATATAGCCTAAAGCCTTCCTCGATGCCCTATCTAGCACTGAAAAAAATTTCTAATCGGCCCAGCCGTTCCTGAGATTAGCGCGTCCAACAAACAAACAAACAAACAAACTCTTCCGCTTTATAATAATAGTTTATATAATATATAATATTTTTTATAGATTCAGATTATCTTTTCTAATTTAATTCCATAACTAACTACCTAACTAACTAAGTAACCTAACCTAAAAACTATACACGTGACCTCATACGAATATTGTAAGTAAAATTTATTTGTAGGTACCAAAATATTATAAAGAAATATAAACATTATTCTAAAATCTAAGGGAGAATAGAGACAAAGTACTTGTATAACAAAGAATACATTTAGGGTTAGTTAAGTGATCATTAAGTGTTGATTAGCGAAGCGAAGCAAGTCGCCACGTGAGATTCCTCGCAGTGTTTTGTGTGATATGATTGAGAATGGCTGCGTTTCGCAGTAGATATATGTGTCGGATGACGTGGTATTAATCTGTGTCGTGTAAATAAATGTGGGGGTGTATGTCAGCGCTATGGCGGCGTCGAGTCGGGGAGTGGCGTCCGGAAGCGCCCGTTTTCTGCAGATTGGAGTATAATACTTACTTAGAAGAGTATCGCTTGCCAAATTATTCTTTTCCTCTAAAACGGGAACAAAGGCTCCATTAGCTCATGTAATAGACGTCAAAATTTGGTCTTGCTGGCGATCTTCTTGAAGAATAGAATACTTAAAAACTTTATGTAATATTGTCCAAGCAAAATTATAGAGAAAGATGGAGTTTCTCATATGTTCTTTTTCTTATGATTTTATCATAGATATAATTAATTGGAATACAATAATATATGACAGGCCCGTGGTCTAGTAGTTCATGTAACGGACTGCTGTTCACGAGATCGGGGTTCGATTCCCGCGCGGGACAAAAATTTGTGTGATATTTATAATTGTCATAAAAACGTTTGTACTGCGTCTGGGTGTTTTCTATGTTTTATAATTATGTAGTTACAAAAGAAAAGTAGATTATGTAGTCTATCCGTATTCTGATACCCACAACACAAGCATATAAGCTTAGCTTGGGACTAGAGGACGTTGAATGTTCATGAATTTTTTATATAATAGCTTATCCTCTGAAGAAAAAAAAGAACATAGTTGGGAGTGTGTTTATACATAGTTCGTCTACAATTGTTAAACAATCGACCTAACAATACTGTTAACTGCCGTCTTAAACTTTGCAAATTAGAGATCCAGGCTACCACAGTCACTGCTAACTACACTTAATGTGTATTTACATAGTTTTGAAGCTAATTTCACGTCATGAAATTGCAATTGTTTCTTTGAAACAAAATTTTGAATAGATTTCTTAATTAATAATCATTCTCTAACACCTTATATTATATACCTATATGCGATTTGTTTAAAAATAAATGTGGTAAAAGTCTTGAAAACGTTTGTCAAACGACTTTTTACTACATGCAATTTACACTACTTTTAACTTACAGCATCAGACAACAACGTCGGGCTATATTATAAAAACAGTCTTCCTCCAGCCGAATAACGTCCCACGGCTGGGCACAGGCCTCCTGGACATGCGGAAGGTATTTGGTTCTACTATGGCGCGCTGATAAGGGGGTAAAGTCTGCTATTCAATGTTGGCACAATGAGCAGTCAATGACGCCATAGTAATGGCGTCATTCGATGGCAATTCCATCCCCACGGCGATCATTGTGACAACATTGAATAGCAAACTTGGCCCCCTGGCGTGTTAGCATAGGATTTAGCTTCGTTTTTTCCATCTCTCGTAGAAAACGTTAGTTGCATAAAATATCCCCTGGCTGACTTTTACAGCACCCTCTGAAGGATATGGGAGGATGGAAATTTGCATTCTTACCCTGTCACCACACAGACGTAGATAAACTATACGCCCTATTAGTTTTCATTTCACCTGTTAACTCAAAACTATATTTTTATGCTTAGTAACATTATTAGTATGGATTTTACTACCGATAAATTCAAATTATAATTAATTAAATCAGTCGTTGTCGATGTAGCGTTTACAGTACACATTACGAGGATTATTTTGCGCTATCAGCCGGCAATGTTACCACACGTGTGACCCCAGACCGTTTCACTTGTATCCAGGGCATTTAAAATTAAAATAAGCCGAAAGCTTTACCACCGAGCTCTATACTTGTTATAACAATTTAATTTATTGTTACGCCAGTTATTTTATGTTGAAATATTTTTGTAAGCAAAATAATATTTACTGTTTATACAAAGACTCGACTGGACGACGCAACGTAGGCCGGCCCCCGACGAGGTAGAGCAACAATATAGTTAAGGTTGCGGGGAGCCATTGGATGCAAGCGGCACAAGATCGCGCGTTATGGCGTTCCATGGGAGAGGCCTATATATGTAACGTTTATGGATGGATGGATTATTAAGATTCACAATTTTTAATAACTTCAAAGATTTGTCAGAATGCAATCATTCTGATGTAGGTACTCCATGTTTACGCCTTTGTTACATAGCACAATATATTTTATGTATACAAGCTATAAACATAAAATTAGGGACACCTTATTTGTTACGCTATAAAAATGTTTCCTAAAAATATTACCTACTGCTGACCGATCCTAAAAAGGCTTTTGGCATATGTCAAATAAATGTATGAGTTTAGTGAAAATTACCGGATCCTAATAAAGTTAGAGTGACGAAAACATGGTAGGTACGTGACAGATGGTACAATTGTGTTGACCGTACTTAACATAACGATATAAAAGTTATCGGAACACCTTCGATCGATAAGCTGTTTAGATTTGTTTGAAAGAAGCATATAATAAGTGCTGCTGTTTTAATAAGAAACATAATAAAATAATAATTTTAATGAACATTTCACACAACGTCCTCTGGTCCCTAACTAAGCTTATTATGGTTGTGTTATGGGTACCAGAATACGGATATACTACATAATCTATTTTTCTTTTGTAAATATATACTTATAGTAGGTACATTGTATACACCCAGACGCAGTACAAACATTTGTATGACAATTATAAATATCACACAAAATGATTGTCCCGTGCGAGAATCGAACTTGCGATCTCGTGAACTAGTTCGTTACATGAACAACTAAACCACGGAGCCTGCCAGAACATAAGACATAGTAGCAGCCAGCAGTTTAATGTTACGAATAAATTCCCGCGGTTTTTCACGCGTTAGTAGTTACTACCCCTCTCCTTGACTTTTAGCGTGATTATTTAAATAGCATAAATACTATTTTGATTTATAAGCTACTAGCTGTTGCCCGCGACTTCGTACGCGTGAAATATAGAAATCAAACCTTAACTAACAGAAGTTTACTCTACCACTCGACAGATGGCGGTGTACAGTTTATTAAATCGCGTTATAATTTTGTTCCACACATTAACACTTAAGCTCGGCAAAATTTTTATAGAGTCATCTGCTCGTTTTCACATTTATAAATTAGGATACATCTGCAACGTTTCATTAAAATCTATACAGTCGTTTTTGCAAGAGAGTGCAGCAATCATTGTTACATAGTATATAGTATATAACTTACAAACTTTCATGTTTATCATATTAATAGTTAACGCAAGTACCTAATACAGATAGAAATATAATATTATTCTTATAAGCTAAAAAACCATCCCACTTAGCAAGTATATCAAAATGTGTCAGTGGGCAGTCCTAATCCGCTTACATTTTTTTATAAGCTAACACATAAACGCTAGTCCATTTAGTAGCAAACCACTCTAAGTAAGATCATCCGATTTGTAATATTTAATATTTTTATTACATTCGCATTTGCTTTATTACGTTTTAGGAATATGTTAGAAAGTTAGAAGTTTTACGTAGTTGTATTTAAATATGATATAATATAGGTGAACGTAGTTAAAACTAGCTATGTTACACAAGAACATCTATGTGAGTGACGAAATGAATTACTACAAAGTAAAAACAATATAGATTTCATACAAAAACTAGCTGTCATAAGTATTCTCGCCATACTAAAAAAAAAATTGAAAAATAGATGTTGGCCGATTCTCAGATCTACTGAATACGCATGTAAAATTTCATAAAAATCGGTCTAGCCATTTCGGAGGAGTACGGTAACTAACACTGTGACACGTGAATTTTATATATAAGAAAATTTCATAAAAATCGGTCTAGCCGTTTCGGAGGAGTACGGTAACTAACACTGTGACACTTGAATTTTATATATAAGATATCCATCAGCCATCTGTCGATTTTATATATAAGATATCCATCAGCCATCTGTCGATTTTATATATAAGATAAATATTTGATTACCATATTTTAAAGTTACAACATGCCCGATAAACGTTATGCTCTGGAGCATTATCTTATTGATTTGAAAGAATGTGATCTCAGAAATATTAAACTATAATCGGAGGCTTTTAAAAACATTGCAGCTACAACCGTTAAATTTTTAAAAGTTATCAAATATCGAGAAATTTTTATGAATTACCGTTTACGATATATATATGTAGTTCTATATAATACCTATTGCAACAATCCAATCAAGAGTGAAGTGCATTCACGTTATCACAGCGGTTAGTTAAGTGTTTTGTCTACATACATGCAGGATGTAACCCAGTTATGAAAATCTACTGTGATGAGAACTGAAGTAGAAAAGCCCTGTAATATTTTAGTTTGATTTGTTAATTTGATATCCTGATTTTGGACAAAATTTTGAGAACTTTCAACTTCTTTTTGCCACTAATTGTGTTTAGTATCAAAGTAGCTTATATCTAGAATGTAAAAATCCGTTGAGCCCTTTAAGCGTCAGTTAGTAATAGCATGTGCACACACAAGCACACACGCACACAAACTCACAACACAAATACAAAATTGCACCTTCATAAGGTACTCGTAGTATTAGTTGCATGAAAATTTTTATAAAACGCGAACAGAACTGATGAAAACAAACACAACTTATTAAACAGTGATAAATTGCATTAGATATGTAGATAACATGAATGAAAGTAGACGCGTCTCATACGCGAGTTATAAATGAAAAGTCATATCCTTATTGAAATTGCAATGAAAATGTTTGCTCCATTTCATAGGCACGATCTACGACGCTCGAAATGAGTTGTACTTGGAGTTTGACAACTTTATAATGAAATATGCCTACATTATACCGTGCCATAAATTTAATATGATACTTGATATAAGTTATATAGTAAGTAAGTGGTTAATTATTTAGAAAGAAAGTTTTACTTCAGTTATTAATTCTTCTACTATGAAACTAAAGCGCGTCCAAAATAAATTTATTAGGCACTTGTATCTGAAGTTGTATGGGGTATATCCTTTTTACCCATTGATGTATCCCACACTATTTGTACTGGATATGGTGAAGTACAACGACCTTAGGGTGCGCAGAGTGTACGTAATAAAGTTATTGCGTGGTGCCGCGAACAACCCGGGCGTGCTTAGTCACGTGCAGTTGAGCGTGCCAGACCGGTACTTGGCTTGGCGCCCAGGCGGGCGACGCGTCTTCTGGCCGTGCCAGTATCTAGGACTGCTGCAGAAAGCACCCTTACCAGAGCTATTCTCGTTGTGAATCAAGTTCATGACAGGATTGACATCTTTTCGCGCCAAATTGAGTGAACTCGCAAAAATTTTTATTATTTGTAATTAGTTACCTAAGTTAATTAAAGGACTGAATGTATTTATATAGGTATGTATAGTATTGGTTTATATATTTTACTAGCTTCTGTCCGCGGCTTCGCACGCATTAGTGGCCGAATCAAATTTGAAATCAAACCTAAAGTAAAAACTGAAATGAGAACTGAAATGGGAACTGAAATTATGTTGAATGTGCCAATTAGACCGTTAAGGCATAGCCATTTACTGCACACCCCTTTAGTATCAACTTACTACAGACAGAATTCTTACTTATGGAGAGTTTGCAGCCGCTTCAATAAATTGTCAAAGGACTATGACTTTGACCTGTTTAATACGTCTACCACTTCCATTAGATCTTCCATGAGCAATAGCTTTTTTACATAATCTGTCGGCAGGGGTAACACCCGCTTGTGCATTTGCTTTGTGCAGCTTTTATTTATTGTAGTTGTTTTTCGCTTTTGTTATTTATAATTAATTAGGTATCAATATCTACTATACTCCGCCACTGATGTAATTTTTTGTTTCTTACCTATTATTGTTTCTATTGGCGAGAACCTATAATTAGCTTTCTGTTGCTATATAGTTTCTAAGTTACTATTGTAAAGCTGTTGGTTCTTTATAATAAATAAATAAATAAATTAATAGAGACTAAAATCGATACTGAAATCCATAGCAAAATTTACATCAATGAACAATCAATACAAAATACTATGTATATCTACTAAAATCAAAGTTAAATCTGCTAAGTCTATGAATAAAATACGATACCAAAATGACAACTACGATTGGTATCAAAATACAAACCTAACCTACTAAGTTCAATTGTTATTAAAATTGTAAGAAATTATTAACCCCACATTGCAAAAAAAAATATTGGCGTAGTATAGAATATAAATACGTAACTATTCCAACTTCTTTAAATAGGAAAGCAAAAAAAAAGTATTGGAACTAGAGCAACCGCGTAAATCGCATGTGTCAGTCTGAGATTAAAACCCTCTTGGCCAAATAAAAAAAAAACCTATAAGTCGACGGATTCTATGAGGTGCAATGACAACTGTCAAATAATTAAGATGGCCGAACTATTATTTTATTACCGTATTTCACAAATATTTGCATTTACTATCTCGTACGGATTTTTTTGCGAAATAATATAGCCTATTTTAATTCCAGGGCTATAGCCCTGGAATTCAAATAGGCTATATTATTGGTATAGAGATAATTTATAAATTATCCCTATACCAATTTTCGTGCAATGCCTTTCGGTAGATTATGCGTGAAAACGTCACAAACAAACAAACTCACTTTCACTTTTATATATAAGTAATAAAAGAAAAGATTAGGCTCCAACGATTTTCCGTGTTGGTATGCGGGGTTTTGGGGGAGATAAAACGATCTAGCTTGGTTTTATATACATAAATTGTCATTTTGTCAGTGTTTTCGTACAGTGAAAATTTGCTATTTATTTATGTCTGGAAATTTCCAGTTTGTCTATATCAGTTGATGCTACAACAACAGATACTATAAATTATCACAATCCTGCCTTTATCCCATTGTTTAGGATCCCGTTATTTGGTTTTATTTGGGGTTGGTGTAACGAATACATTATGATAATGGCAGTACGGAACCCGTCGTGTGCGTGTCAAACTCGTACCTGACTGGATTTTTTAAAGTGAAACTTTTATTACATCGTCTCAAACTTTTTGGTCTGTGTGTTGCATGTTGCATGTCGCGTGACGGTTGGCCGCGGAGTAGGGATAAAAATCGAGCGAAGCTCAATTTTTATACCCATGGAATATTATTCTAAAAATTTTTAGTTAAATGTCTAATGTCTATAATATGAAAAAAGGTTTCACTTTTACCGTGGTTTCATAAAACCACATCCCTTTTATTTTTGTTATAAGGTTCCGTTCGAAAAGGTAAAATAGAGATAGACTCTATTACTGAGACTTCTCTTAATTTGAATAATTACCCAAAACTCAATCCCGAGTTACGCGCGGTCAACCAGATATTACATAATTACATGCAGTATTCGTATGTATGATACATAAACAAAATAATGCCACTTAATTTAAATTTTAGCTTTTAAATTACGTTAATCAGAATAAATTATTTTAAATAAAACTACTTTTTACGGATTTAGACGCATATATTTGTTTTAAATTTTAGCCCGTCATTTCGGAGACTTTGCAGTCACCATGGTCACGGATGAGACTGAGCTATAAAAAGTAGTTTTATTTAAACAAATGAGTCGCGCGATGAGAAAATATTATAAATTATTTTACTTATCATTTGATACAACTTACATAGAAGCAAGTTACATAAAACTTCCAGGGCTGACGATATTAATAATAATATGTAATAAGTTGGCACATAATATTCACAATGTCCCAAGGCGTTCAACTAAGTAATCTAAATTAAGTTTCATTAGATACATGGGATACACAAGTTCGGACAAAGCATTAAACTTACTCCACAATACCCGTTTCTGATTAATATTGCTATCAAATAATTTCATACATGTACCTCTGGATAATCGTTTTACTTGATCAGATTATTTTAATCCTTTATTCTATTAATGCTTTAGATTATATGAATCTGTTATTAAAATAATTGACTTCAACAAAAGGGGATTATGGCTTCTTTCTTTTATATTAAAGACACATTTAGTTTATTAAATCATGTCATTATCCCACAGAGTGTCTCTTACATTGTTATTAAAAGATTAGAAGATAATATCAAATTGCATAAAAAAATATATTTGTCAAAAGTTTCAGCCATTTAGATAAAATTATCTTTGGGCTGGGCATCTAATATTAAACACAATATTTGTTGCATCGACATTCTTCTCTACATCTCTACATCTTCTCTACATCGCTCTATCTACGACAACATCATCTTCAGATATCTTGCTTCCCCTAATCTTTTAAGACTACATCTTTCCATCTAGTTGTACCTCTGGATCTCTGAACTATGACTAATTTATTAACCAAAAAGTTTATGATACTTATATCTTAAAATATTTACAGCATATCTCAGCCTTGATTGCTACATAAAATGTAAATATTAAATATAATTCACCCCAAGTTTTCGGCAACACAAAGCCATGAAGATGAATAGTAATAATTAAATTTATGCTACGCTCTCCTTTTTCTTATTCAGAGAGTAAATAAATATTCATAAAAATGGTTAAAATGAAATTTTTCTGTTGAAAATGAAAGGCTAGACATGAGGATGAGTGCTCTGTTGCGAAATTAGAACACTGCCACTAAGTCGTTAAATGAGGACAACTGAGAAAGGCAAAGAACTTATTGTTAGTTTTATTTACAGTAAATTGCAGTTTTCTTACTAATACAACAAAAAAAACAAACAGTAAACAAAGTGGTTATTTTTGTACGTATGTCTGTATGTATGCCCCTATGTGAGCTTATGTATTTCAAACTACACAATGGATTTTGATGCTGTTTTTTCAATAGATATGATATTATAATTTGTTAAAGTTTGGTTTCTAATTTCACATATACGAAGTTGCGGGCAACAGCTAGTATTCTATAGAGAAGTGCGATTGTCCTTATGTATATACGTTATCAATAAAATTATACTTCATTGTTTTCGATACAAAATCAGTTGAAAGATGTTATCTTTTGCGTTAATCTACGGTTGTAGTAACTAATTTCATGGTCTCTGTTTCTTTGTGACGGTATGTGTAAAAATTTGATCAGACAACGTTGTATAAAATGTACATGAATAATTAAAAATAAAATCTCTGTAGACTGATAATGATTGAAAATTTTAAAAAATTAAGGTAATTAATTAATAAATACAAATATTATTACGATGCAATTAAAACATGGCAATTAAAATTTCAATTACCAGTTTCGGGGCTGTATTTTTATTTACCTATATAGTTTTTACGGCAAGTTGCCGCAAGCTGTTGTAGTAAACAGTCTAATATCTATTAATAAATTCCACCATTTTAATTGTAGCTGCAAATTAAATATTTATTTGTTATCATCATCATTCTCTTAACCTTATCCCATTACTTGGGGTCGGCGCAATATGTATTTTTATTACATAGTCTTCTATCAGCCGTCATATCTATGTTAACTGCTCTTTCTTACATGTCCTCGTTCACACAGTCCATCCATCTTTTCTTTCAACATTTATACGCAGAAATCTCCTAACGATATTACTTTCCTCTCGTCTCATTACATGCCCATACCAGGAAAGCTGCTCATTCCTCAATTTTTCAATCACTGCATCACTTTCAGACTTCCTCTAATATATTCATCCCTTATTTTATCCATTCGCGACAACGTGCATTCGTCTTTCATCCATCGCTTTTGTTGTCCAGCATGAGGCGCCATTAATATTTATTTGTAAATCAAAGCTATCACAATATTAACCAATTAGTCGTTTTATTTTAATTTCCTGGAGAGTTTTGAAAATTGGTTAAATTCTAGTTTCTGATCTACTGAGAGGTGAATTTGCATAATAACATACAATAATAATATGTTTTATGAAATAGTGTTTTGAAATAATAATTTGTGATAAGTACCGTCATGCATCTTAAAACTCTGTAGGTACCTAACTTTCTTTATGTAATAATTTCTTGCTTTATTTACGTATGTATGTACTTAAAAAAGATAACTAAAATTTAATAACCGCCGTAAGTTACATGTAATATTGCCGCAAAATTCATCCACTGTGGAAGAGAAATCACGCTGATCAGCGTGTTTCCAAAGTACATATTCTATTCAAACATTAGGTCATGATAAATTTTACTATGAGTTTTACAAACATCGTCAGAATACTGCACTGCATTTTATGGTTATGTGCTGACTAACGCACGAGCATAAAACAGATTATAATCGTAGCAATCAAATTTGAGTTTTAAGAAGATAAAACCTAAATTCTATGAAGGTTTATCATTTTAAAATATAGACTTATGGAAATCGGTTTTTTAAGCAGCTCAGTTTAAATTATTGAAACATCTATTTCACAGTATTTTTTTAATTCAATGCCTTAAGGTGGCCGTCCAATGTTTCGCGACAGGGTCACGCAACACGCCCTGATTATGCACTAAAATACTGTCCAATTCTTATATTACCGAAGTTCTCACTACTTTTTAAGAGGAGCAGACGTGGCTAAACGCAAATATGGCTGCAGAATTGACACGTTGACAATTGCATGGTTAACCATAATATAAAACACCTATTGCATTTATTATAAGTAATTTTAATAAATCTATAGACAGTGTTCACTTTTACCCACATTTTATACTCTTCTAAGGTGACCTTCCGATGTATGCAACCCACGATCCTTTATCACGTTTATCACGTTTCAGAAGGAAGATAAGAACACATTACGCGACCTGGTGCGGCCTTATCACATCGTTATCGGTCAACTTCTATTATTTAGTCTCCTTACATAGCAATTTTCTCTTTTTATTTTTATATCCTGCCATTATGCTTGAGAAGAAAGCAAAACAAAAGAAATATCTGTTCATGTCTTGATAAAAATATGCTTACTATAATAATAGTAACATAACGTAATATAAGTGAATTTTCTGTACATTGTGATACTGCGACAATACATATATGCTATAGTGTAGTGTTTCGCATGTGTGCTCTCATGCCCATTACTTGAGGCTGCGGTTACATTCCATTTAACTTTGGGCCATAGTTCGGCTTTGTATGTGTATGTGAATAAAATACGGCATAGCTCAGTGTTCGTGAAAAAAAATATTTTCGTGTAGTTACTCGTATTTGAGTAATCAATATGTTATCAACTTAATGCGTTTTTCTTATCAATGGCTAAATGTATTATGTTACTTCGATATATTTTGGAAGAAAAATCTTCGTTTTTTATATTTACCAGTGGTATTCATGCCTATGACATCGCGTAGTGGACTTGGCTTTGTCGTCAACCTTGTGTGGAAGTCTGCATCCATCCATCCGTCAGCTTTTTTTCGTTCACTTCTTTAGACGGGCATCCAACACAAAAAGCCATGCAGTTCTGTGCCTTTAACATTTAATCTCTTCTCTTCTTCCCTTCTCTCCAGCTCATTTACGTCCCACTGTTACGCACGGGCCTCCTCCATTTTGGAGGGATTGTGGTCTAGTGTGCCGCGCTGACCAGGCGTGTTGGCACAGGGTTTATTTTCGAGTTTTCCGGCTCTAACAGAGGATGTTATCTGTGTGCAATATCCTTTAGCTGACTTTTACAGCACCCTTGGGAGGAAATGGGGTGGTGACACCTGTATTCTAAATCCGTCACCACGCGGAGGAACATCCAATGGCTACCCGCAATGTTGGCAATATCTTCTACATAGAACTACCCATAATAGACGCATCTATTCTAAAGTTAGGAATTCGATACCAAAGTTTTCATTAAGATTGCAATGCATACACCGATCAAACTGAATACCTCACAAAGCTAAAGTGATCACCGCGAAGAGTGCTTATAAGTGGTGCTATCCAGCACAATATCGATAGTCATCGTATTGAGTGAACGTCGAGTGGATATGTTTGAATAAACGACCCAATAGCTAGTTTCGCACACATATCATATCACTGAACGCAAAGCTATTATGATCTGAATGTAGAAGGTTAATGTTTTCTTTTTGAGATCGTTTGTAGACATATAGATACAAGGTTATTTAAAAAAAGCTGTCGCAGCTTAGACTGAAACACATGTAATAGACATAGGTATTAATTAGTTGACACTTGAAAAAACACGTCATCACAATATCCTCCAAAAGAAACTAACACTATAACAGTTTATAGTGAACTAGCTGTAGCCCGCGACTTCGTATGCGTAGAATGAAGAAAATTTTCCTCGTTTTTGCAACATTTTACATTAATGCTTCGCTCCTATAGGTCACAGTGTGATGTTATATGGCCTATAGACTTCCTCGATAAATGGTGTATAGTATAACTAACACAAAAATAAATTTTCAATTCGAACCTGAGATTAGCGTGTTCAAACAAACAGACTCTTTACCTTTATAATATTAGTATAATATAGATGGTGGTTTTTTATAAGCTATATAGTGAACAAACCTTTGATGGTGATGTGTAAAAATTTATTTGCAAATTTTTTTAAGGTTGTGGGTTCAAGTCCTGCTTGCGGCAGTTACTTTTTCCACCATAATTAAATTTATTTAGATTATATTTAGTTCTGAACGAACAGGTAGTCTCATCACATTAGGAATATATTCAAGAATAATCTTGAATATATTCCTACTATACGATACTAGGTGGTTGGTCGAGATGTTGCAAAGCAATTTTGATAGATGGCGTTGTACGTAGAAATACAATATAAACTCAATCGAGTGACGATTGTGGTAAATTTGAAAGCTACAAGCACGACCGCAATAAGCTCAGTTGGAAAGAACTTCGGAACGGTATTCCGAGGTCGTGGGTTCAAGTCCCGCTTGCGGCTGTCACTTTTTCCACCATAATTAAATTTATTAAGTAAAGCATAGCATGTCAATTGCAAAATCAATAAATTACTTTAGTAAATATTAATCTTCTAAGATCACTATTCTACTGCATCCAAAGACACTGACAACATTCGAGCAACGATTATTAAATTATAACATGTTTACAAATTGGTTTATACTGTTATTGTAATCATCATCTGAGCGTTCTCCCAGTTGCATCCTCAGCTGCTGCTTCGAAGCCCGGGGTCCGCTTTTCTGCTTTTTCTGCTCCACTTTGCTCGGTCTTCGGCATCTCTGACCGTGAGACCATTAGCACGCATATCATCTTTGGCGACCTCAAGCCAGCACTTCTTGGGCCTCCCCCTTTTACCGGGACCTGGCTGGTTTGTACTGTAGTTATAATCTAATATATAAAATTCACGTGTCACAGTGTTAGTTACCGTACTCCTCCGAAACGGCTTGACCGATTCTTCTCAAATTTTGCATACATATTCAGTAGGTCTGAGAATCGGCCAACATCTATTTTTCAAACTTTTTTTTAGTATGGCATAACAACGTTTGCCGGGACAGCTAGTAATTTTATAAAATGTAAATAAATAAATTATTTACCATATCCAAAGATTTGAATTTCGTATAAAAATTTATTATTAATTCCATATGTATTAGCTGTCTGTCTCTAATTACGTAAACACGTATAAAGTTTGTTTTAGAAACCATCTGAACATCTGAGTAATTACAAGTATATGGTTAGTTAAGTATACGTATGAAGCCACAACGTGTTTGCAAGTCATGTTGTCGGGTCAGGTCTACCGTTAAATGTAACCGCCGGTGTAGAATTAGACCAACATCAATCCTCAGGTGCACCTGTCTAAATTATACTTGGCTGATTAATGTTTGCGAATCTACTATTCAGTAGGTATGAATAATAAATTAATCTCTATATTCTCTATTTATAAAATCTCATTTTGTAACGACATGACTTCTAGTTCTCTGCGAGAGGTCGTGTATATTCACAGAAATTAGTGATGCAATTGCTGTGTCGTAGTATGCCTTAGGTCTGGTCTACACGGCTCGTTGCGTCGTACAACGGCAGTGCTATGTCAGAGTAACGCGGACGCAACGCGCTGTGTGGACTGCACCTCAGAAGGGATAACGTAGCGAACGCGAACCTGCATTAAAACGTGATAATCAATTCAAAGACCTTTTTTTAGATAACCCTATTTTTTTAAGAAATCTGCCCTGTCCCGGGCCCTTCTGTCCTGGGGCCCCGTATCCTGGGAACGCTAGAAATATCGATACCTGCATCCACGTATGTCAGTCTGTAAAGCGTAATTGTATCAATCCTGTTTAAACGCCAATGTTTAAGGATTATTGTATCTGTTAGGTAGGTATTTTTTCGACAATGTAATTAAAATAATATTGTAAATAGGTCTACAAAGGTTTTGCTTCACATATTAATAGCCGATAAGCAGTTCCAAATATATATTTTCATTAGCTTTGTTAATTATTTATTAACGAAATGAGAATTACAAAACAGCCCGCATTTTAATTGTATTTATAACAATAATGAACAATGCTTTTCAACGTAAGTCATATTTATTTGGTAAAAACAAAGAAACTCCAGGGTATTTGACGTCAAAGAAATCATTCAAACGGGATTGTTATCATACAATTTAAAAGCTTATTGACGTGTAAGACCAATTACGAAAGTTTAACAACTTAATTTAACATCATCGCTCTAAATTGATATTGAAATTTCAAGACAAAGACGTGCGTACTGAGGCTGACACAATATTGTTTAGCATATAGGTTGTAGTTATTCAGGAATAACATAAACTAATTGTGTACTTACTGTGTTAACTATTATGACTATTATTTGTCGTATTAAACTCTGCTTTTAGCATAGTTTAAGAATATACATAACCACTATAATATACTTTTAGCATATAGTTTACAATTATCAAGTGTTTACTAAGTAATATATACTTAGTAAACACTTGATTATTTAATTACGGATTAGGGTTTTTATTCCAATTTATTGTATAACTGACCAAAGAAGACACAATAGTAAGTATTCCACTTCTTTTAGGTGATATTTTTGCTGATTTTTACAGGATCTTTAGGGATAATTAGGTTTAGGTTTTGTAGGTAACTTTCATAAAATATATAAGCAAGTACCTATCTACTAATGTATAAGTATTTACAAAGTAGTATGTCCTTGTGGTGACGGATTAAGAATACAAGTGTCACCACCACTTCTCCTTCGAACGGTTCTGTGACAGATAAAAAGCTCGAAAAAAAAACCTGTGCAGTCAGCGCGGCACAGTCAACCATGATCTCTCCCAAAGTAGAGGAGGCCTATTCCAAGCTGTGGGACGTTAACGATAGAGAGAGAGAGGGATCTAATAATCTTTTTGATTTTTATATTATAGGTGCTAAATTAATTGATGTGATAGGAAAATGAATGTTATTGACTTCATATCACATATTTTAATCACATTTTGTATTCGCGGACTCAAATATAAACAGATTTCGATAAAAGTTTGAATAAACTTTGCAATACATTGACAATTATTGACGCCGTTATGAAATTATACTTAAATACATAGATGAAGCCAAAAAATGCTGAAATAACCAGCTAAGTTAAGTAAGTTTCTCGAATCATAAGGAAACATACGTTATCAAGAAAAGGTTTGCAAAATCTTTAGATTGCGCAAAGAAGACGTTAATATTTTTAAATGATCTCGGCAATAAATCATCGGTGAATGGAAATCCATTACGTAAACCTGTTAACAATTTATTATTTTTGTAACATTACTATTTTACTTAAGTAGATACAAATTTTATTTATCACTGACGAGCCTCGTGGTTGAGTGGTTTATGTAATGGACTGCCGATCAAGAGGTCGCGGCTTCGATTCCCGCTCGAGACAATCATTTGTGTGATTTTTCTAATTGTCATACAAATGTTTGTTCTGCGTCTGGGTGTTTCTATGTATTATAAGTATGTATTTACAAAAGAAAAGTAGTATATGTATTATATCCGTATTCTGGTACCCTTAATACAAGCATAGAAATATAGCTTACTTTGGGACCAGAGGACGTTGTGTGAAATGTCCATGAACATTTATTTTATTATTATTAACAGTACTAATACAAATTTTGCTTGTAAATATTAGTTTTCAAAATAATAACATATTAAACATGCCAATACGTGAAATGTCATGGCTAAGAGATCAGTAATATTTGAATTATCATGAGCCGGCGGCCCCCTACAAGGAGAACAGACGATATCGTCAAATGTGCCAGTCTAGCAGTTGAAGGAGAAAGGCTGATGGATTGATGGATGGATTTGAGTCACTTTCTTCCATAAATTTAAAAATTTGGACTAAATTAAGATAAATATTCCATCCACAAAGAGGCTAATTCTGTTGCATAAAAAACTTAACCTAACTTACCTAAAATGTAAAAAACTAAGATGTATTTTGATTAATTGGCTATTTTTTTTTTTACATAATATAGAATACAATTTACCGAAATCGTTAAATACACAGACTTTATAATAAGAAAGTTCAGTTAACATTTCCGAATTATCTTATTGACAGTGGTATCAATTGGACGTATACAATTAAACTTAACCAAAAAATTAAAACAGCTGTGGTTATAATAATATATTGTTTAAAAAAGCAAGTAGTGAAAAGTAAGAGTAAAAAGTAACTAAGTTTAAAATAAAATTTGTATAATCTAAACTATGTAAAAAGGCGTATTATAAAATTTCAGACTATGTTAATGACAATAAAGCTTGGGAGTAAATTGTTCCAGAGCAACACATATTATTATAATTGTAATTTATATAAATTGTAAGAACTATTGTAACAATTATTAAAAAAAAAGATTAATATGACAAAAGATAACGATATCTGCTGAGTTTCTCACGCCGGTTCTTCTCAGCGGATTGAAAGTCCTGAACCGGTGGTAGGGAAAAAAATTTTCGGACATATCATAGGAGCTTATTTTTTTTGGAAAAAAGAGAATATGCCTACGTGAATAAATGATATTTGATTTTGATTGATTAAAATCTTTAGTCTTTAATACACTGTGTATTATAGACTAAAGATTTTAAGACGATACCAAAATAGCTTCGTGCATTTTTCTATGTACGAAGTTTTCATTGTTTCTTTAGATTGAATGGCTAGAGCTCTAATTTTTAAGTATATGTTTTTTCAATATATGATCTAGGATCGCATCAACTCAGAAACGCGATTAAAAAAAGTTTTCTCGATAGAAAATCTTGGCGAAACAACCTCTCAAATTTTTTATTTTTTTCATTTGTCGGTCTATCATCGCGTATTAACTAATGAAATAACTTTAAAAACATAAGTAACCATTATATATAGAAACACGTAAATCAGAATTAAAATATATTTAGTAGATTTTGAGTAAATAGGAAAAGTATCCGTAATTCTTCATTTTCTGTGCCTACTGGCTGTGTTAATATGTACGTGTCGGCGATGATATACGATAATATTGATGTAGGCCCTTAATCATAAATTGTCATACAAATGTTTGTACTGCGTCTGGGTGTTTCTATGTATTATAAGTATGTATTTACAAAAGAAAAGTAGTATATGTATTATATCCGTATTGACATATCATAGGAGCTTATTTTTTTTAACAAAAAGAGATATGCCTACGAATAAATGATATTTGATTTTGATTTTGATTGATTAAAATTATTTTGATCCGGTTTATGTAAAATTTGTTAGGGTTTGGGGTATATTTAGGGAAGCTTAATAACTATAAACGGGTGTGAAATCACGGGCATTAGGTAGAGTCTTTATATTTCACTAATAGCTTTTCCAACACTAATCTTGCAGGTAAAATGTTAAGAACGAGAAAACTAATTATTTTATTAAAAATGAAAATATATTATCTAACTAGAAGCGAATGAGGCAGAATTAACAACGTCTATGGCTCGCACCGTGCTATAATTAGGTTCCTACATTTTTCACTCTTCATCGCTCGAGTTGCTTGTTATAATTTCATGTTACGGTGCAGTTTATTAAATTTTAGTACCCTCATATTATGAACGCCTCACAAATACTCATGAGAAATCCTATTATATTGCAGACAATATTTGCCTACAATTTTACTTTTTAAATTAGTTGAAAGCTACATATATATTTTTTTCGATCTTAATTTTATGATATACTAGATGTTGCCCCTGTGGTGACGGATTAAGAGTACAGATGTCACTACCATATTTCCGCCCGAGGGTGCTGTAAGAGGTGCCTATAAGTAATTGTTGCATGTTCATTTGTTTTGTTTTTAATGTCATTTTTACTTTATTTAATGTTCACAATTGTTGGTGAACCTAAATAAATAAATAAATAAAAATAATCAAAATAAATAATAAATAATCCTCTGCCAAAGACGGAAAACTCGAAAATAAACCCTGTGCATTGGCACAGGCGTATTGACGCCTGGTCAGCGCGGCACAGTAGAATATATTCCCTCCCAAAGTGGAGGAGGCCCATGCCCAGCAGTGGGACGTTATTGGGTTGGAGAGAAAGAGAGAGAGAGAGAGCTGTTGCCCGCAAACTTCGTACGCGGCAAAACTAAACCTTTACAAATTAAACAAAAAAGCCATCCTTACGAACCATTCTACCTATTAAAATATTCCATCAAAATCCGTTGCGTAGTTTTCAAGATATAAGCATGTGTTGTATTTTAAATTTAAAACGAGATTTGTCCATTATCTTACAAGCTTTTTGCAGGAAATAAATATCATAAAATTTTTACTTAAAAGCTATATTTTTCCTTACTAAAATACATGATATATTTTCATTGTAGTTTTAAAACTTTTGTTATGCTATTTTGCACCCATTTTTATAAATCATCATCAGCAGAGAATATTAATCTTTGAGCTAGTTCATAATATACCTACTTATGTTACTTAAAAGGGGTGACGGATATAAATAATAGTTTAAAAAAACTAAAAAACACGCTTTATTTAATCGAATTATTGCATTGTCATCGGTCTTTGACAGGTGTGCAAAATTTGAATAGAATCTGACCGTCTAAAGTGGGTCAAAATAGCGTCCAAAGGAGTCGGTTACAAACATACAAACAAACATACAAGTGAACCTAATATAATGCGTGTAAAAATAAACGTGTCACGTCCCCATATTTTATGTTACCCGCGGGCATCGCAGTCGCGCGTCGTAAAATTCGACCTAGAGAACCACGTCGCATGATACTTGCGCCTATACGTTGAGGGTTTACGTTGAGGGCGTTGAGCTCGTTCAAACAAACAAACTGTTCAGCTTTATAATATTAGTATGGATGTGATATATATTATGTATAATTTAAGCCACTTTTCCATCCATCTCCACTGTTGGACATAGGCCTCCCCATAGAACGCCACAGCGCGAGGTCTTGGGCCGCTTGTATCTAATGGCTCCCCGTAACCTTAAGAGGGCACGATACCAAATTATGCTCCATACAAAAATATGGATTTCGTACTCCCTATTTTTCTTTGCGAATGTTATACAGATTTTAATTGTTTTTACGCTATGTTATAGATGAAGAGTATATCTATGCTTGTATCACTTTCTTTTTTGTTTCATAACATAATAACTAAAAGAAATATGACCATACAAAAATCCGGTTTTTTTCGGTTTTCTTTAGGTAAAGTTGCAGAGACTATCACACATATTTGGTACAATTTTACCAAAGAAGAAAATGATAGAAGCATAGATATACTCTTCATCTATGTATAATATAGCGTAAAAACAATTAAAATCGGTTTAACTTTCGCAAAGAAAAATGGGGAGTACGAAACATAATTTTTTCAAAGAATTTGTAGGTAAAATCTGCTTCAACTATATTTGTCCCTTTCAGCGCGGCGCTTGGAAATAGGGAATACTTAAGGCAAATACCTAAATTAGGAGTATCGTACCCTCTTAACGATACCGTCGCTCCACCTTGTCGAGGGCCACACTACGCTGCGTCATCCAGTCCGTGGTCTAGAACTTCTATTCCCTAACTATCATCAGTCTTACAAGTGATGTGGCCTGCCCATTGCCACTTCAGCCACTTTTAACAAGAACTAATTTGAAATTAACTTCTAAAGATAAAGCAATTATGACAGACCGTCTACTAAAAAAGAAATTATTGGCTCAAGTTGCCTCATTTTCAAAGGTGACTGAGATAGATCAAGTTACATTCATTACACCTGTAGAGCCTATCTAACTGTTATCTCCCAAAAGAATTCATATTTTACTTTGGTATCTTATTGGATTACATTCATCTCGCGCCGCAGAATAACAGATCATAGTTACCTATATATCTCACAGATATATATTATTTATTGAGAGTGATTACAACTTAATTGCAATTTAAAACACATATTATTAGATTTATAATAGGCTTGTTGATATTGATAACTGTGTGGTGACGGATGAAGAATACAAGTGTCACCACCCTTTTCCTCTAAGGGTGCGGTAAAGCCCAGCTAAGGCATATCGTACATACTCGTAGATAACTGTGCTAACGTATATAATTTAGTAAAAAAGGAGTAAACGCAAATATAATTTTCGACAGAAAAACATAGAAGTTGCATCAATTTTATTAGAAGTAGTGGGATAAGGCAATGATAAATCTCAACAAATTATACAAAAAAGGCATCCTCTTGAACCATCCTATTAATATAAAGAAACGTATCAAAATCCCTTTTCGTAGTTTTAAAGATATAAGCTCACATAGGGACGTACAACACATACATACAAGACGTCTTTGTTTTATAATAAATAAAGATACACTATCGATTAAAAACTTTCAATTTCATATTTTGTTGGCTTAGGTCATACCTGGACACCATTACTGTTGTGGACACAGATGCCTAAGAAAGCTAATAAAAAATGTGTTGCGTAAGGTAACGAAATTTTGCTAGGTTTGTCAGTATAGAAAGACACAGCTGAATTAAGTTTTATCTTAGGTTAGGACCTAGGACACATTTTCCTTAGCCAATCTTGAGAGTTCTGAAAAAGCATTTTATTTCTTATTCTTCAGCTAGTGTTTTCCAAATTGTTTATACGGCGTCCTTTACGAGTTGGTCCTAAGAAATTGGATTTTGTGAGTAAGTATAATTTTACGAGGCTCTTCTATAGCTGAAAATAGCGTCACTCTAATGGATGTAAAGCTGTTTGTTGCGCCCTTCCATATCTTATTACTAGAATTATCTTTCGCATCTGGTAAACATGCAGTAGTAAGAAAATTGTAGTACAATATAAACCTTTTTCTATCGTCAGTAAAATTTTACGTCATGTTAATGGTATGCTGTCAGCTTGAAAGAGCATTTCTTAATCCAAAGTCTTTTTAAAAATCATTACGCTATGCTCAAAATAGAGTAAAAGATTTACTTGAACAGAAAATACAATATTTTTTTCTGTGCTTTATTTTTGTTTAACTAATGGTTTTTATGGTGCTAATAGGCAACCCTAAACACATTTCAATAAGGTATTGTTTACTATTGCTGTGTTAAGAGATACTACTGAGAAATCAGTCCATTATAACTCAAGAGGATGTTTAAAACATTGTTAAAATATCTATGGCTGTTGTTTGCGAATTCATCTCAGTGTATTGAGACGCAAATTGTAGAGTAAAGTATCTGAATATGAGTGGTAGTGCAGCTAAATATTTGTCAATTATTGTTTTACTTCATATAATGCTGGTGAGTTCAAAGTGAGATACATAATTATTATATTGTGGTGTTAGTTACCTAACCTAATAATTTGGTGGTTCTAGTATTTCATTCGCAAGCGGCAGCTCTAAGTTATTTGCCATTTAAAGTATTCGCATTTTGTAGTACTAATATGTATATTATTTAAAATGTTGAATAAATCATCGTTCTTATAAAATTAATCAAATGAATTTCCATTTCAAATAGAAAATATTTGACTCTAGAAAATAGTGGATTAAATAAGATTTTTTTTTTTCAAGACAATCAGTTTCCCTGTATAGTTTACTGATAATATGTATTGTTATGCACTATATTTGGGCTGCTATGGGAGAAAATTTGGTGGTATATTTTTCATACCCTATCATGATTTTGGCGTCTGAAGTGGGTGCTTATTTTGCTCCATAGATTCGGGACAGCCTTGAACAATGATTACCAGTTACAGTTACTATCTAGCTAAAGAACTGTTACCTCATCTAATATCCCAACCAATATAAAAAGATAATCTAGTATCTACTTAATATCACCAACTATTCGGAACATAGATAGATATACCATTTATTTATATAATAATATAATAACTATGTTTCTGTGTTATATAATCTTTTTATTAAGGAAGTATAGAGGCTATTTTGCATTACGCTACGTCTAATAGGAGTAAAGAATAAATCAAAATTCTATACAACGTCACTACCCGACGCGGACGTGTCTTGGGCACACCTGTAAAATTTGTAATAAAACCAATAATTATGCTTCATTACAGGTAGACGCAGTTACATTAGATAAGAAAACAATTGATAGGATGATTTTAAAAACTCTATCGACGAAAGCATATCACGGTTTTGATATAAAAGCAAAAGAAATGGCAATAAAACAATTAAGGAACTCTGGCGATTACGATAAACTCATAAACCAATTGGAAAAAGTGAAAAAAGAAAAAGTGCAACGGGTTTTAGATTTGTTTGCTGAAATTATTACGATTTATACAACAAATTAAATGGTTTTTCTCATATGCGTATTTTAATCGTATCATCTTTCTTTTGACAATAAAAATATTGAAAAAGAAAAATCGTTTACAATCGTAAATTGAAACTAATTGTATAATTTTGTGGACGTTGGCAACACACTAGTACGAGATAATATTATTATTGTTAGTATCTACACGTACAGTATGTGTTTATTAAAATTTCTTATTCTCTGTCCGAGTTTTACTCTAGATTTATAGGTACGCAAAGAAAAAAATAATTTAGTATTACTTTTAATTTAATGGGCAGATGTTAATGTTATTTAATTTTTTTTTTTTTGAAATCTCATGTTTGTATTAGAGTGGTGCAAAGAAAAGTAAATCGATTTAACATAATTCGAATTTCAAAATTGGTAGAAGAATAAAGTTTTTACTATCCAAACCATATAATAGGTATAATATCTTGGAAATTTCATAATATGAAAATTACGGATACATTAATCGATCAGTATATATAGCGAAACACGCGAAAGAGTATATTTTTAATGTATATTACGTATTTCGTTGAAAGCAATATATTAACACATACAATACACCAGCAATCCCCAGAGGCGTACTCACTTATTATTTTCTCCCTAAGCTACATACATAGGCATAAGATAATATTTATGTGTACTGACTACTGATCCATTTTGAAACAAAGATATTGTAAGTACCGATAGATTGTTTACTTACTGTTGCTGTAAAAATAAAGTGACAAAAGTGTGACAAGAAGAGAAAATACTCGTCATCTCTTTCATTTTAAGAGTC
Source organism: Orgyia antiqua (assembly GCA_916999025.1). NCBI lineage: Eukaryota > Metazoa > Arthropoda > Insecta > Lepidoptera > Erebidae > Orgyia > Orgyia antiqua. The sequence continues at coordinate 12,573,881 of OU779863.1, read as the reverse complement.
TTACCTATACGTTTCTTATGTATGTTTTTTATATATTTTTAAGCAGTTGTTGTATATTTCTCCGTATGGTGACGGATTAAGAATACAAGTGTCACCACCCCATCTCCTCCCAAGTGTGCTCTAAAAGTCAGCTAAGAGTTATTGCACACAGATTACATCCTCTGTGAGAGACGGAAAACTCGAAAATAAACCCTGTGCCAACACGCTTGGTCAGCGCTGCACAGTAGACTATAATACTCCTACAAAGTGGAGGAGTCCCGTGCCCAAGAGTGGGACGTAAATGGGCTGGAGAGGAGAGGAGAGATTGTTTATTTTTGTCCAAATTGGCAAAGTAGTCGGTAGTCGGTAGTTTGAAAGTAGTCGGTGATGACGTCCTTTTTAGGCTTTCATTCTAAATTTAAAATTCAAAATGATTTATGCGATTTCTGTTTTCATAATATTCTAAAACAACTTTTGGCACTGTGGTGATGGATGGGTGAAGAATACAAGTGTAACCACCCCATTTCCTCCGCAGGACGCTGTAAAAGCCAGCTAAGGGATACTGAACACAGATAACATCCTCTGTGAGAGACGGACAACTCTAAACAAAACCCTATGCCAACACACCTGGTCAAAGTTGTATAGTAGACCATAATCTGGGACAGTGGGACATTAATAGGCTGGAGAGAAAGAGAGAAACAACAATTATTTATTAGTGCTAATTATCTCTTTTTCTCCAATAAAACATAAGTAAATAAAGAGTATAAAGTACAAGTATTCGAATAGTCGTATCTAACCATCAGCCTATGTACCCCGGAGAGTTACAAATCACTATCTAACTACACTAACTCACATGATGAGGTTTTGTAATAAATGTATCCCGAGTCGGTCCGTTTGTGTAAATGGACCGATATCGCGTTTAACTTCTAAGTATTGTAGTTAGGTTAAATAGTTACAAAAAACAATGGTACTTGGGTATGCGGGCAGGGCCCCAAGTCTGCTAATGAATTGTGTCACAATGATAGCACAATGACAACATTATAACCTCAAAAAATTAACAGTAGACTACCAAAGTTGATAAAATGCGCCACTAGTCAATCAGTTATTGCATTTGTTGATTGCATAATAGCGAATTTTATCAAGTTTGGTAGTCTCCTGTCAATTTTTGGTCACAAATAATACCATTTCAATAAACTTTCATTGTGACACCATTGAATATTGAATAGCAGACTTCAGCCCCAGGTGTCATGGGACGTAGTACGCAAGACATGGCGAAGTGACGCTCGTATTCTTTTTGTCCGTCACACCACGGACTTATTCGAATGGTTCGATGTATAATACCTATACACATAAAAGTATATATTATGTAGGTATGGGTTCGTAACATAAAGATTCAGAGAACACTAATTGTTACGTTACAATGAATTTCAAAATTAAATAGCTCAATTAAAACTCAACTGCTATTCGAGTTATTGAACAAACAATAAAACCTAATGAAATAGTGAGCTTTTTCTGAGAAAAATAGCAAATGTACAAAATTTGAGCTCAATTGTTATTGAGCTGAAATTTCGAAAAAGTTGTTACTGTTGTTTAGATACATGGTACAATTTTCACTGTGAGAAATTCCAGCTATTGTTTTTGATGGTTACTAGAAGTTTAATAAATTGTAAAATAATAGTTTGTTTATGGGTTGGCACTACTAGTCGTGAAAAAATTGTTTCTAAAAGTTATAAATTTCGATGATACTGTTCTTATGCTGTACTCTTATATTTTCATTTTTCCTAATACCATCATTCAAAATCTCAGATTCAAATGGTAATTTGGAATCAAAACCTACAGGTTACTTCCTGTTGCCCTAGAGACTTAAAATTTGGCAAGGCCCTTGTAATTTTATTGCACATCGCACGAAAAAAGTAGTTTATATTATCCCATCCATCCATCAGCAGTTCTCCTTCCGCCGCTGGACATAGGTTTCCCTTAGAACGCCACAAGCGAACTAACCCGTTGGGAAACACTGCTGAGATGACTAATAAAGATAAAGATAATAATAATATATTCAGGACATTTCACACAACGCCCTCTGGTCCCAAGCTAAGTAAGCTGGTAAGCTATATTTCTATGCTTGTATTATGGGTACCAGATAGGGATAGACTACATATACTACTATTTTTTTTTTGTAAATATATACTTATAATACATAGAAAACACTGATGATGAACATGACTGATTATTATGTCAAGGTATCCCTGTATTTAAATTACAAAATTAAATTACTGAAGTGGCTAAAGCTTAATTAACTGTTTATTTTAATGGACTTAATCATATTTTTTGTCTAGTAGTTACAAAATCCTGAGTTGGCGAGTTTATCTCACTCTCAACAGTATTTTTTTTAATAGGCAGTATTTTGATAGATTTAGCGATAAGTAGGTACATGTAAAGGCTGTTTAAAAACTTATTTGCAATAATGAGATACATTGGTGCCGATTCTACGTGCACAACTAAACTTAACTAAAAAATGAAAACAACTATTGTTGTTTCTTATTTATTTGTCTATTTTGTTGTGAACTTTTATATTAATTATAATCGTTAGTCTATAAACAGTTTTAATAACAAGAAAGTACAGTTAATATTACGGAATTGTGTTATTGACACTATCAAAATTCGTTTTTTAGTTAAGTTTAGTTAAGGGCCTACATCAATATTATCGTATATCATCGCCGACACGTACATATTAACACAGCCAGTAGGCACAGAAAATGAAGAATTAGTGATACTTTTCCTATTTACTCATAATCTACTAAATATATTTTAATTCTGATTTACGTGTTTCTATATATAATAGTTACTTATGTTTTTAAAGTTATTTCATTAGTTAATACGCGATAATAGACCGACAAATGAAAAAAATAAGAAATGAGAGAGGTATTTTCGCTAAGATTTTCTATCGAGAAAACTTTTTTCAATCGCGTTTCTGAGTTTATGCGATCCTAGATTATATATTGAAAAAACATATACTTAAAAATTAGAGCTCTAGCCATTCAATCTAAAGAAACAATGAAAACTTCGTACCTAGAAAAATGCACGAAGCTATTTTGGTATCCTCTTAAGTTGTCCGCGTAGAATTGCTACCAATATCTACTAATTTATCTGCGTTCTAATTCGGACGCTATACAATTTTATGAGTTGAGTAGGTATATTCGTTATCTTCCATATTAACATAAACTCTAACAACACAGATAGGTCTGATTTTCTGGCTAATATACTCCACGAATGACGTTTGCCAAAAACGTAAGACGATTTGGCACACCTGTATATCCATCTCTGCCCAATGAGAAAACCATATAATTACGTAATGCATAACTCTATAATTAAATAACATATTTTCACACATGGAATTTATTGAAAAAAGCTCTGAGACACAATGACTTATAGTTATATTTTAAGTAATAATTGGTCAAGTGCGAGTCGGACTCGCGCACGAAGGGTTCCGTACCATTATCTATGCAACATAAGGCAACGTTATTAGTATCGAGCAAGAAACGGTAAAAAAATCATGTTTGTTGTATGGGAGCCCCCCTTAAATATTTATTTTATTTTATTTTTAGTATTTGTTGTTATAGCGGCAATAGAAATACATCATCTGTGAAAATTTCAACTCTCTAGCTATCACCGTTCTTGAGATACTGGGTACGGAACCCTAAAAATCATGTTTGTTGTATGGGAGCCCCCCTTAAATATTTATTTTATTTTATTTTTAGTATTTGTTGTTATAGCGGCAATAGAAATACATCATCTGTGAAAATTTCAACTCTCTAGCTATCACCGTTCTGTAGATACAGCCTGGTGACAGATGGACGGACGGACGGACGGACGAACGGACGGACGGACGGACGGACGGACAGCGAAGTCTCAGTAATAGGGTCCCGTTTTTACCCTTTGGGTACGGAACCCTAAAAATCAATCTCGAGCAATTTATTAACACGCTTTCATTCGCTTTGCACGTATCTACCAATGTAATCATCTATGTAACAGAAATTTTAAATTGGTTTGCACCCACTTGTAGTTGCAATAGTTGTATTGATCTGAAATTTTGCAAACTTACAAGCACCGATGATAACGTAATAATTAAAAAAATATTCAGAGCTTTGAAGCGTGTTTTTAGTTTTTGAACTAAGGCTATTTATGTTACTGACCTGATTTTTCTTTAACGCGACAAAAAAGTAAAGTTTTAAATTTTTACAGTGTAATATTCCAAAAATGAGCATCATATCTTATAAAATTTTCTAGCTGTTGCCCGCCACTCCGTCCGCGTGATATTTAGAAAAATTTTCATCCCTTTTTTTCGCAATAAAAGGTAGCCTATGTCCTTTCTCTAGGTCTAAAGATTGTCTGTGCCAAATTTCATCAAAATCGGTTGAGAGGTTTCAGCGGGAAAGCGTAACAGACAGACAGACAGAGTTACTTTCGCATTTATAATATTAGTAGGGATTGGTATACAAATAACTATAACAACTTAAAATACCATTTCAATCGAGTATATTTGTGTAGGTAAATATACAGAATAAACGTCTATTGAATTTCGTTTACGAGCCATTTCTCTTCTTGTTATTGGAGACAATTTAGTCGACTAAAAGGTTCTTACTCACGTGAAATATAGGCGGGTAACAGGAAGTGTAACATCCACAAAGACCCTATTTTATACAGTTATTTTAAAATTTTATTCGAAAAATCTATCGAACAGTGAGACGCACGTAACTGTAACATAGGGTTACAGTTACGTGCGTCCCACTGTTCGATAGATTTTTCGAATAAAATTTTGACTAAAAGGTTCTTACTCACGTGAAATATAGGCGGGTAACAGGAAGTGTAACATCGACAAAGACCCTATTTTATACAGTTATTTTAAAATATTATTCGAAAAATCTATTGAACAGTGGGACGCACGTAACTGTAACCCTATAGGCAATTCATAATATTATATAATACTAGCTGACCCGGCAAACGTTGTTTTGCCATACTAAAAAAAAAAAGTTTTGAAAAATAGATGTTGGCCGATTCTCAGACCTACTGAATATGTATGTAAAATTTGAGAAGAATCGGTCAAGCCGTTCCGGAGGAGTACGGTAATGTAAAGGTTGTGATCATTGAATATAACCTTTTCTCATCTCCTCAAATTCTTTTCTTTTCATTTTCAAATTTTAAATTTTTTTTATTCCTTTTTTAAAAATAAATCTTAAGTGGCCTGTATCATTGTATAGGTTATATTCAATGATCACAACCTTTACAGTAACTAACACTGTGACACGTGAATTTTATATATAAGATATATTTATCTAATTATTTAATTCATAGCATATGATTAAGGGTTATTCGCTATATTTTAGCTAGATTCCCTTGGATAGATTAATTTATTAGCTCCAGAAGCAGGGGGATTTTCAAAATTTTATAAAAATCGGGAAGTCGTTTCAGCAATTCAAATAATTGTGTAATATATAATTAACTGAATTGCAGAAACGAGCTCCCGATTTTTGGTCATCCAAATACTAACAATTTAACAAAGAAATTAAACTGATATACACACGCATACACCTATACATTAGACACGCACACTAACTCATAAAGACACGTAAATAAACATGCATCTTTATTTTTCAATAAAGTGCAGCAAATATGAAAAGCGTCTACGTATAAAAAGGTACTTATTTATTTCAAAGAAACCACACAAGATATTCTGTTTTTATTACGTCTTATCTAATCATAATATCTTCTTTGTCGAACAGTTCTGAACATAAAATTGAATTCAAAAGTGACTGGAATATGCCAGCAAGGTTTTTATCGTATTTAATATTATATTAATGTTTGCAGATATTATAAAGCTAAAGAAACATTCAAACAAGATAATATTAAGTAAATAACAATCCAATTTAAAAATTTTTTTGTGTCTTTCTTATTTATAGGATTTTTTGTATTTTTAGGAACATATGGTTAGTGCTTGCAAATGGCAACACCGCCTCTCTACATTTTGCTTTTATTAAAGTCTAGATTTGATGGAACGTATTCTTCATAAAAAAATACCTAAATCCCCAACGAATGTCTAGTCTAAATATATCACAAAGTTCTGGTGAACAAGTATAACTATTAAAAGCATGTTCCTAGGTTCTGACTTTCTGTGAAAGTTCGGAAAATTTCGAGTTTTCCGTCTCACAGAAGATGTTATCTGCTGAAGCTATCATGTACTGGTGTTGTCACTAGTATTCCAAATCTATCGTTACATGGATATAAAATTACACACAAGTAATAATTAACTTATATACCTTCACTATAAATAAATCAAGTAAATTTTTAATTGAACCCAGAATAACTCCAAGCCATAAATTCAAACTTTCTCGTTACGTATATATTAAAAAAATTCTGCGAAGATTAAAATGCTATAGATCAAATTCAATAATAGCATTCGGAAACCTTATTTTTGAGCGGAACCTGGCCTTAAATTGCTTCTAAAGAAATAATTTGCCTAACATTAATTGTTTTTAATTGTCATACAAATGTTTGTACTGCGTCTGGGTGTTTACTATGTATTATAAGTATGTATTTACAAAAGAAAAGTAGTATATGTATTATATCCGTATTCTGGTACCCATAACACAAGCATATAAAGCTTAGCTTGGGACCAGAGGACGTTGTGTGAAATGTCCATGAATATTTATTTATTTATTTTATTTATTAAAACTAAGTGAAGTAATAACACTTTTATTACAAAAATTTTACTAAAAAAATTATTATGATAATAATTAATGATACTGTGGTATTTTAAAAAAATACTAGGACATCAGAAACATGAGAGAGGTTTAAATAAAAACTTTGAATTGTGGACAAACAAATGAAACTGCACAATAAGTACCAGGGTGTCAGAAAAATTCTAGAATTTGAGTTATGGTGAAGTTTGGATGACCACTAGGATTTAAACTACATTTCAGCACAATCAAATCAGCTTAGCTTGGTATTATGTATAAAAATATCAAAAAAGGTATTGCTTTGTCCCGTACCGATTCTATAACGGCAATTTTAAATTAAAAAGAAGTTTTAATTCCATTGGAAACACAAAATATTATTTATACAAAGCAGTTCAATAAGTTATTTCACTCAGATTGCATTGAAACAATACAAATGGGGCATAAATACTGTCACATGGCTCATTAAGTCTTTAAGAAATGAACGTTCTAATTAGAAAATACACTTTGGCTACGGAACGTATTTTCCACGCCTTTTTTTGCTTTCTAGCTGAAAGCCTGTGGGGACCATAAAAGAGCAATAAAATATCGATTCTGCATAAGAATCTCTCAGATGCGGTTTCCACTTGGGTGGATAGAGACAACAAGAAGGATCGTTCCACCCGCATAATTTAATTTCTACTTTGATATTTAGTACGTATACTTTTAAAAAAGTAGAAGAGATTTATTTATAAAAACACACTTATATATTTTGCATAGTTTTAAACATGTGTAATACCAGCTGTTGCCCGCGACTTCGTACCCATTGAAATCCTACTTACTTGACACTTATCATCACATTTTGGACATTTCACACAATATCTTTATAAATTGTAGTCTGTATGTTATTCTGATGTATAAGCTACATTATATTAAAGTTTCATTAAAATCCATTCAATAGTTTTTGCGTGAAAGAGTAACAAATATCAAAAAATCCATACCCACCAACTTCCACTTTTATAATATTAGAAGGATAGTTGTTAAATTAAGCTCTAAAAAAAAATTTTTGTTCTAATTCAAGCCAATGACGATGATGATTTATTATTTTTAGTAAGAACTAGCTGTTGCCCGCGACTCCATCCACGTGGAATTTGGAATTAATTGTTTTTTTTTCGCAATAAAAGGTAGCCTACGGCCTTTCTCAGGGTCTAAAGATTGTCAGTACCAAATTTCATCAAAATCGGTTGAGAGGTTTAAGCGGGTAAGCGTAACAGATAGACAGACATTACATTATTACATTTATTGAGTTATTATCACATTTATAATATTTTAGTAGGGATAGAACATTCAGATCGCCAATCTGGTTAGTAAAACTCGCGTTTTCTTAGAAAAAACTTAAAGCGAAGCTATACTTCAAAGCAGAAATAAAAATATCAAATAGTTGATTCAGAGGTAAAAAGAAATGCTCCTAAATTGCATTTCCTTGAAGTTACTTTGAAATCCTTGAATGTTTTTGCAATATGATTTAATTTTACAAACATTGGATATTTCTTTTTACAGTATTATGAGTTTTTCACTGTGATTATAAGTTTTTGTATTTTTTGCTTACATTTCAAAAACGTTACGGCAAGGTAAATGTCTTTGTCTGGCAATGTAAGACCTTTGAGGTTGTAGTACTTATATAAGTTATCTAGTACTATTCTATCTTAATTACTTGACTTGACTTGGCCTTATGCATCAGTCAGACAATCAAAATTTATTTATACATATCTATTTTAAAATCTGTAGTAAAAAACCAAAAATACTTTTAAAATAAGAACGATTTAATATAGCACCGTTTCTTACATAAATATTATGGAAGCTTAAAATCAAGAACCTTTGTCGAAAAACGTCGTTAAGTAAGTCCGAATCTTACACGGAAAGAAAACACTCGAAATGGGATAGTCATCACAGGGGGTTGAGTTTAACTGTCTTTAACTTTCGCAAGGGTCGAAGACAGCTTTATAGGTGAGACCATTCAGCCATAAATATAAAGGTATATAGTAACAATAGCTATTATTATGTAACTGGCATGGCTTTGTCTCGAAAGGACTCCGAAATAAAAGCTGTCGTAGACGAGGTAATTGATATAGCTGAATCAGCGTTACAAAAAATCTTTAGCACGTTTAGAAATAAAAATTTGTTCTTTATATATTAGCTAGCTTCAAATTGTCTGCGACTTCATAGGCCTGAAATTTCGAATGACTTATGTTATTATATAACTAGTAATCCGCCCCAGCTTCGCACGGGAGAGTTTATTGACTAAAGCTACTGTTTGTTCAGATCACGATATTTTTTTCAACCTAGATTAGCTTTTCTGGTTCCATGACTTACGTTATTCCTATTTAGATAGAGATCTCTACTGTTTTTCACATTAAAATATTGCCTATGTTCATCAGGATCAGTGTAGCTACACGACAGTGAAAGAAAGAAGAAAGAAAAATCATTTAAATATAAATATAAAAATCATAAAAACGTATTGTTACACAGAAGAAGTAGACAAGTAGAGTACTGTCTACTTGTCTACTTCTTCTGTGTAACAATACGTTTTTATCGTCATAAGAACAAAATAAAGATAACAGGCAGCCTTAACTGAAAAGAAAAGAAGATAGAAAGAATGTTTAAATCGCTCTAATAGTTTCAGGACCTACTCATTTAAAAAAAGAAACCTTTTCTCTTTATTATAATTATTAGTATAGATGACATAATAATATATGGCCTATAGCACTCTCAGAATCTTAGTTTATTTTATGAGAAACAATTTTCATGATCCGTTCATTACTTCCGGAGATTACACCCTGCATAGATGTTACAAACTTTTACTTTTTATTTAATTATAGATAAATGCAGCTTGTCCCAACACCTTATTGTATATATAAATGGTATGCGGTTAAGGTATATAGAGTCAATACCCGCATTCTGGTTAACCACACGATTTTCATTCAATCAAGCTAGTGGTTTACTCTGTCAGTTGATTCTCTCTTCATTAGATACGCTTTAAGCTTATTAGATACATACCTACAAACTATTATCAGCATTGAACAAAAGGGTTTTGGCCTTCCCCCTCCCCCTGAAATTTTGTACAAAAATCTTAAAACTCGTTTTCTTCACATTTATTACGTTTTTCCGCAGTTATTACTCAGGATTATTTATTTCTTAATAACATATTATTATTTATAACATTATTATTCTTTACTATAAGTTTGGATTAATAAAAATCTTTTATCACCGCTAATCACACTGCAGAGTTGTCTGATTCCTAACTATTTTAGTAGGTAAGCAGTATTTACGTTACGCCCCTTCGTCACTCCTAAATACTGATTTTCGTAATACTTCTAGAAAACGGGTTGACAGTTCTTAGAAAATATTTGTGTAGGTATATATTCAGTATATCAGTGTTCAGAAGTTTGTAAACTATTTTTACACCCCTAGGTCATATCGAGAAACGTCTGCAATAAGTACAGAAGTTAAACAACTAGTAGATAATAAAAAGCCAAAATAATTGAGGTAGAGATTTTAAGATTTTGTTAATAATGAAAGAAGTAAAATGAAATCTATTTAAATGCGACTATAATTATTTCAAATAAAAGTATTAATTCTATTATCTGATCTATTATGTATGAGCTTTGAGCATCTCGTGTCTTTTGAAATCAATATCTTATTATTTTCTATTTCATTTACATTGCAATATAAGTCATTTGTAAACTCATCCCGTAGTTCATCCAGCGCCTAATGAGCTATTCAATACTTTACCTAGAAATCTATAATATACTGACTTTATGTTCCTATTTAATTCACAAAAATATAGATTACCAATGCTTTGATAATAATTATTCTATTCTTGACGACAAGAACTAAAACTAAAAACACAATAAAAATTTAAGAAGCTCTCATACAACAAAGGTTTTCAGAGATGATACGCTTAAAGGAATGTTTAATTGTTTACGCTTACGACAGTATGATATATTGATGATGACGATGGCAAGGAACCCTTTAAACGCGAGTCAGTTTGCACGGGTAACATTATTGATAAAAGCTGTTTCTTCAAATGCAAAAAAAAATTATTTCATGTTGTCATGTCTGAAGGTAGGCGTCTGTTTCAAAAATCCTGTGGAGAAGACCAGATAAGAAACTCCATTACTCTTTTCTTTTGTTGTTTTTTCAATATTATTTTACGTTGTTGTGGGGTATGACAACGATGGACTATTTGGGGTTACATTGTTTCTATACAAGCATATGTTATTATCTCTATTCTTTTTTAATGTAAAATATAGCATAGGTATTCACCGAGGATAGCGACGATATGACAGTCAAAGATTTTTTAAACCGGTCTAGTAGTCTCGAAGCCTGTTCAGTTCAAACAAACAATCAGATCCTTCATAAATTCAGAAATACTGGTATACTGAAGAATTTGATTGAATGCGCTAATCTCAGAAGCCCCCAGTCCGATTGAAAAATTCTTTCAATGTTGGATAGTACATTTATCGATCGGCCATATATCATCACGCTACGATCAATAGGAGCGAAGCATCACAGAAACATGTTGCAAAAACGGGGAACATTTTCTAGATTCCACGCCTACGAAGTCGCGGGCAACAGCTGGTAATAGATATAAGGATTCTAGATATTCGATAAATACAAAGTATTCTCATCAGTTAAGTTTCTTATAGTGATACTAGATATTGATAAATAACTCGCTTTTAGGGTTTCGTACAAACCCTTATAGGATCACTCCGGTGTCTGTCTGTCTGTCAGTCCGTCTGTCAAACTTTTTTTACTCGGCAACGGCTGAAGGTATCAACTTTAAACTCATACGATATGTAGATCTATGCGGTCCCTTGCTGCAAAAAATACAGTCAACCTTTCACCTCTACGCATTTAAAAGATATAACCGAATTACGATCATTTTCAAGAATTTTTAGACTTATGCTTGGGAATCAAAATTCACAGGTTACTTCCCGTTGCTCTAGAGCCTTGAAATTTGGCACAGATCAAGTCTATATAGTGCTGATATAGGGAAAAATCCAATATTTTATAATTTGTCATCACATCACAAGTAAAAAAGTGTTTATACTAATACCAACTTATGAAGTAGCTGAAATGTAGGCGATTCCCTGTATTTCAGCTACAAAATTAAGTTGGTGAGTTGTTTTGAGTTTAATTAAATGATTATTTGAATGCAGTTACTTATGTTTATATGTCTAGTAGGTACGAAACCCTAAGTGTGCGAGTTTACCTCGCTCTTGACATGTTTTTTTATCTCCAATAACTAAAGTTTTGAAAAAAACGTGTGGCACTCGGGGACTGCTGCGGTAAAGCTATTACATAATTATTTAGTTATTTTATTTATGCCGTATTTAAAAAAAAATAAAAGAAACAAAATCATAGAAATGCCACCTAGAGGCGGGTTGCTGAACTAAAGAGACAAGCGTGATATTTCAACACACAAACACCGTGTCGAAGACTGCCGAAAAGTAACGACGTTAGACAATGCACGGCCTTCAAGCCACACCTCTGTGCCCATCGGAGTGGGGAGCGTGAGGTTTTTTTTCGTTACGGAATTTCTGGATTCGGTCCCCGCGCTCAAGGCCCTCGATAGAAGCTATGCAATAGCTTAATAGTTAGCAGTGCATATCTGATTCAATTATGCAATCTAATACCCATTGAACTTAATTTAAGGATTCAGTGAACGCCATGAAATATGCAGCCAATTATTGGACTTCATCTAGTTTTAGAACTTTGTACGCTGTGAAGTACGAAAAAAGAACTGAGAAATCTTTTATATAAAATATTCTTGTCATAATGTTACTTTCTATTCTCCTTTGAAACTGCTTAATTGATTCTTATGTCATTAGTATGGAACTTTTCAATAACTTTTTACAATCAATTCAATTTCATATAGGTAGGCCCCTTTGTTTTTCCGTGTTGTGACGGATTAAGTATATGAGTGTCACTACGCCTTTTCCTTCCCAAAGTGCTGTAAAAGCCAGCTTAAGGATATAGTACACAGATAACATCCTCTGTGAGGGGCAGAAACCTCAAAAATGAACCCTGTGCCAATATGCCTGCTCGGCGCGGCACTGAAGGCCATTATTTCTCCCAAATTGGAAGAGGCCCGTGCTCAATTACGTTAATGGACTAGAGAGAGACAGAGACGCCTTACTATTATGCATATGTTGGCAAACAAGTAAAACATCGAGTCACTCATCACGATCACGAGTTACTCATTCGTCATAAAATTAACTGTTTTGTCAATCCATATAAAGGTCTTTCTTAGTCCACTGCCGGACGTAAGCCATAGAAGTAAGCGTATGAAAGATCATAGAAAGGCATTTACAACAGCTCTCCTCGATGTTTGTGATATCGATTTCTAAATTCTTAATATTGGAAAATTTCCAATTACACATAAAAAATTGGTGTGTTCTTTTAATTTTATTAAAAGATCAAAGTAAAAGGATAAGGTTCTAGTTTGCAATGAAGGTATCTATATATTAATACACTATAATTAAAACTTTACTTACAGGGTTTACGTTAATTATTAAACTATGGATCAAGGACGTTTAGACAATTATTTTATTATAACAATACAGACACAATTGTAACTATATTCTTCTATACTGATAACAATATAAGGAAAGATTGGTTTGTTAGTTTGTTCGAATTGAACAGGGTCTGAAATTAATAGACCTATATAAAAATTCTTTTACCGTCGAGAAGCTACAATATGCCCAATACCCGTACGAGACCAGGACGGATTGTCTGTCTCTTCAGCCCATAAACGTCCCACTACTGCGCACGGGGCTCCTCCACTTTGGAAGGGATTGCGGTCTACTGTGCCACGCTGACGAGGTCTGTCGGTCGGCACAGGATTTATTTTATGCAGTTTACGTCTTTCACAGAGAATGTTATCTGTGTACTGTATCCTTTAGCTGGCTTTTACAGCATCCTTGGAAGGAAAAGGGATAGTCATACTTGCATTCTTAATCCATCACCACAGGGCATGAGGGGCCTACTTATATGAAATTGAATTATGTGTCTAACATTCCTTAGCACCCTGGTAAGAAAAAAGGGAGATTCAAAGTCAAAGTCAAAATTTTTTACTTCAAGTTGGCATGTTTAACAAGCTCTTTTGAAACGTCAGAAACTAGGTGTCTGTTCCAAACGCGAATCCTATGGCGAAGAACAGACAAGAAACTACATGGATTTTCTTTTATTCTTTTCATTTCTTTTAATTTTTTTTTTTTAAATAAATTATACATTGTTGTAACAGTACACTTGTATGCTTAATAAAATTATTCATCACACAGATTGAAGGTGGGTGGATTACTAGTAGCAAATATAAAAGAAAGCATTCTAAGTATTAGATATCGATAAACATAATAGAAATAATTAATTAATTTACAGTATCAATTTCGCGTACATTTCCATATATGATGTATGGAATAAAAGCGTCTCGAATCGTGTCCTACACGTACGTGAAGTACGAATAACAAATGGCGGTTACGGCCTGATTGAGATCTAATTTATTGGCTCACATTCTGAGAACAGCCGCATTCTAAATCACAATAATGGCATACGGGCCTCGTTCTAGCGCAAGCCTACAGATTACGGTATTGTAAACGGTGTCTCTATACACGTAATGGGCTTAGAATCATTAAATTTAATTAAGAATGTTAGTACGTGGTAAATAATATCCCAATAACAGTCAAAATTCATCTATATAAATAATATGGATACCCTAATGGATGTACAAGCTTATGTATCGATCGAATGCACCTTAGTAGACATATTTTTGTAGAAAATTCCTGACAAGGTTTAAGTAGAAAATAAAAATAAAAATCGCCGCTCAAAGTTGGTCGGATCAGCTGATTTGAAATAAGTACATGGAGCTAATGGCTAGCTTAAATTAGCAGATATTATTAATAATTTCATTATTTAATCCTATCTATCTTACATTATTATTTTGAACTAGAAATTAAATTTGTAAATACACAACAATTTACTCTTTAATATTTAGTACGAAATGGAGTTTTTAGTAAAAAATTGCAATATATTACGGACGTGATAAGTATTAAGTTAATCATAAATTTATTTATAGTCCAAGATCCCGATATAGAACGACCTTCACCGAGATGCTTATTTAATGAAACGTATTTTATATTTAATTTTATATGCCAATAAATATATTGCATATGGGTTGCCTAACAAATTTCAGTCCAGAGTAATTTTAATTAATAATTAAAAAACTTTTTTTTAAAACATTCCACCCGTTTGTTTATTAGATAAATTCTATACCAATCGAAAGTATGAAGCCCATAAAATATGAAAACAATAGGTTGCCTTTTCTTTTCCGGTCACAACTATCGGGTTGCCAGGTGTAAACAGGTAAATCTATAGGTACTAGCATTTTGCAACGGTCTGATTATTTAATAGGACTTACATAAAATGAAAGATTATTTTATTATGAACACGGTGGTATCAACATTCAAAATCATCAATTGACGTCTGATTGATAAAAATTATAATATAGATGCACATAGATGTAACGCTTTTAAGTAACTGAAACGCATAGAAATATCATAAAACTGTTTAATTATCATTGTTTCATATTTCCTTTATCCTTTGTCTTACTTCAGTAATGCTAGCATGTCTGCAACACGCTCCGAGTAAATATGTACCTACCTCATTTGATAAGCTGAAAAGACGTTTTAACTAACATAGGTTTGTATAAACCTATGTCAGTTAAAACGTCTTTTCAGCAGTCTTATTTATAATGAAACGCTTATCGAAGGTATCTTCGATAAGCGTTTCATTATAAATAAGACTGTATGGCAATACAGTTATGTACCGGCACTATTTTAAGGCACTGTGACGTAGAGAAATAAGCTGAAAGCGTTAAAAAAGTTAAAATGCTTCAGGTCTAAGATAAGACGGGGATCAGAACTCTTGGTAGCTTATCAACAAACTTACATCCTAGATTTAAGTGTCAATGCTCGAATCTTCTGTGTGGTGACGCATTAACAATACAAGTGTCACCACCCCATCTTCTCCCAATGGTACTGTTAAAGTCAGCTAAGGGATATTGCATACAAATAACATATTCTGTATGAGACGGAAAACTCGAAAATAAACCCTGTGCCAACACGCCTGGTCAGCGCGGCACAGTAGACCAAAATTCCTCCAAAGTGGAGGAGGCCCGTGCCCAACAGTGTGACGTAAATGGGCTGGAGAGGAGAGGAGCTTGAATCTTATTGCGTTACTAATCCCACTAATCTAACAAATTTTAATATATTTTAATATATAATAAACAAGAAATTTTATATAAATGTATGGATGTTTGTTGTTCTCTCAAGCAAACTGCTGAACTGTTTAAAACTTTACAGGTATATACTAAATAGATTGGAATAACAAATCTTCTTATTATAAAACATATTCGTTATTTTTGTATGTATGTCCCTATGTGAGCTTATATCTTCAAACATAAGCAACAGATATTAATGCTGTTTTTCAATGGATAGAGCGGTTCTAAATGGTGACATTTTGTATATTTTGTTGATTTGGTTTCTAAATTCCACGCGTACGAAGTTGCAGGGAACTGCTAGTATAAATATCATCAGACCAAGGAGGTGGACAGTAACCATAAACGCGCATAAAACCGCAGGTAATAAATTATGTATATTATACACATATTTAATTGAAGCCAAATCTAATATTAGTTCTAGAGAAAAAGTTCAGTAAAAACTACGCACCGTATTTTGATACCGTTGTTTTATTAGGGATATAGAGTGTTTCAAGAGGGTGATTTTTGCATAACTTGTTCAGATTTGGTTGTTAAATTCCATGCGTACGAGGTTGCGGGCAACAGTCGTCATTATCATCTAACATCATCATAATATCACGCCATGGGCCATGGGGATAGGCAGAGACTATAGTCTGTAAATACTCAAGAATATGCCACAGAGTAATAATATTTATTCCGGATCGATTTTGTTTAATTATTAAATTTAAATCGTGAAGATCTCAATAAATATTTGTCGATAATTATTCAAATTGTAACAAAATAAATTTCATTTGTGTATTTATTTAGTTAATAAGTGTTTGAATTGTCATTTTATTACAGCGATAGAAATATTTCAATTAAACTTTATTCATACTTGTAAACTTTCTTTTTCCTTCTTTCAGACCGATAGCGTTCCACTATCATGGCAAGGGCCATCTCCAATTCGGGAAAGATTTTCATCTACCATGCTACGTTGACAAGGCGTGTTAGCAGAGGGTTTCATTTCGAGTTTTCTGTCTCTTACATTTGATGTGGACTATGCTGGCTCTACAGTAACCTCAGGATTAATCAAAATTAATGAAAAATGAGTCAAAGATGAATGATGTCGGCCTCATAACAAAACTCAGAGTCGCGCAGCGTGCTATGGAGAGGGCTATGCTCGGTGTTTCCCTACGTGATAAGATCCGGAATGCGGAGATCCGTAGAAGGACTGGTGTGTACGACATAGCCCGAAGAGTTAGCACGCTGAAGTGGCAATGGGCAGGCCACATCGCTCGACGATCTGATGACCGTTGGGGACGGAAGGTCCTCGAGTGGCGACCACGAACCGGACGACGCAGCGTGGGGCGGCCCCCAACAAGGTGGACCGACGATATCGTCAAATACGCCGGGGGCCGCTGGATGCAGTTAGCGCAAGACCGCACGTTGTGGCGTTCTATGGGGGAGGCCTATGTCCAGCAGTGGACTGAGAAAGGTTGATGGATGGATGGATGGAATGAAAAATGAGTAGGAAGGGAGGACTCTTAAGTCGCCATAAGGATTTTCTATCCATATAGTGGCGACTTTAAAGTTATTTGATGAAATAACTTTAAAGTCGATGATGATCGACAATGATTAACTTCACTGTACATCCGTCCAACCTTCTGTCACCTGTCTTCTTGTCTGTATCTGGTGGCTATTAGATTAAATTGAAATTTTCACAGACGATTTCAAGTGCTAGCCGTTAGACAAAAGTGAAAAGCCGAAATCCAAAGAGTGTATCAAAGAGTGACATTAACCTTCGTATTAGTCGCACAATGGGACCCCTAAAATTTATTCAAGCAGCTATTCTGTACTAGTTTATTATTATTCTCAAAGTATGTTGAAACCCTAGAAAAATATCCAGCCTATTAACGTACCGTTGTTAAGCACGGCCTCCGCCACTTTGGGAGGGATTATGGTCCATGATACCGATTGACCAGGCGTGTTGGCATTGGGTTTATTTTTAAATCTACCGTCTCTCACATAAGATGTTGGATGTTTTCCTTAGCAGGCTTTTAGAGCACCCTAGGGAGGAGATGGGGTGATGACAATTTATTATTGTATTCTTAATAATCCGTCACTACACGATAAGACGAAAAAAAACTGTTTGTCCTAAAATCATGTTTAGTTAGTAACATATACACGGAGGAATAAATATTGATCTAAACTAATTAACTTAACATATGTAGAGGGAGAGCTTTCATCGAAAGTATTTACAAACCCTCGTTTGCGTCGGTAGCTGAAAGCTCATACTAAATTCAATTAAGTGCATTCGAGAAAGACGTACTAAAGAGAATTTTCGTAAGGTTAACATGAGATACCTTTTATCCGAAAGTATCTTTTAATATACCTACTAAAATGTAGTTGCGGTTGAGGATACAAGAGTGAACATATTTTAAGCTAATAAGAAGAACATCATCATCATCATGATCATCATAAAATCACGCCTTTTTCCCAATCCAAACATACTTCCTTGGCTTCTTCCATACTCATACATCTTGTCATACATGCCCGACGGTTGTAAGTGCTACACACTTGACCCTTTTGAAGTATACCTACATGTGATGACATCAGAAACATAAGAAGACTAAATATCAAAATATAAAAAATAACAATTATTGATCAACTATTTATTATATCTTACAGCTGGCTCTTACAGTAACCTCAGGAAGAAATGGCAGGAATGGAAAATGAGGAGGAAGGGAGAACACTAGTGTTCTAACGCCGTCACCATATGGATTTACTGTTCGTATGGTGCCGACTTTAAAGTTATTTAATCCATCCATCCTTCTGTCACAAGGCTTCTGTATCTTAAGACGCTTAGACAAAAATGAAGTTTACACTCGTGATTTCAAGTACTTACTTACCGTTAGGCAAAAGTAGAAAGCTGAAATCCAAAGAGTACGCAAAAGCAGTAAATTCATCAACCTCGGTATGAATTTGAATGTAACCTTTTTCTTACGCTTGAGGAAATTCTAAATGCAAAAATTGATTATATCAAAACGGTTGTTATTGTACAAAGGTTTGTCTCGCTGGAGTCCTATCGGCAGCATGAATTCTAAATCCATTGTTTGTGGGTCTCCGTAAATTTTGTAGTTTTAAATGTATGTGTTTTTGTTTGTACATAATATACTAATTAAAAAATACTTTGTAGAGGATATACCTTCAATTAATGAATGAAAGAATATGTTAAGGAATATCAAAATTATACTAACTGACAGTTGCCTGCAACTTCGTAATTGCGAAAGGAATCATTTTAAAAACATATATAGCACTCACGGTGACTGTACCTAGCTCGAGAATTTCTCTTTAAGTTTGACCGTTATATTCTGAGAATTCACACATATAACAAACTCTACCACTTATTAATATTATAGATGAGAAGCTACTGAATAAGAAGTTAACTAAATAATAAGGTGTAATAACAGTAACCTCACAGCCAGTCACACAGTCATACTGCGAAAACAGCACCCTAAAAAAACATCTGTACGTGAATAAAATAAAAAGGTCAAATACTCGAATTAACGACTCACCGAAGGGTTGAAGCTTTTGAATTAATTATCCTTATCAACGAGATAATATTTTTTGGCGTTTTCATTTCGCTTCTGTAGTCAAAAAATCTAAATATTATATGATGATGTTATTTTTACCTTACTATTTTTACAATAAATTTTAATGTTTGTGCATTCAGAACTCGGTTTGGCCAAAAATGATATATACGCCCTTTCTTCCCTGAAGTAGCGATATGTATGTATTGATAAGTATCAAAACATACATATCGCTAAAAGAGTATATCTATGCTTCTATCACTTTCTTTTTTTTTCAAAACATAATAACTAAAAGAAATATGATCTGAAAGACCCACTTTTTTCGGTTTTCTTTAGATAAAGTTGCAGCGTCTATCACACATATTTGGTAAAGTTTTACCACAAAAGAAAGTGATAGAAGCATAGATATACTCTTTATCTATAATATAACGTAAAAACTATTAAAATCGGTTTAACTTTCGCGAAAAGAAAACGGAAGTACGAAACGTCTTTTTTCAAAGAATTTGTAGGTAAAATCCGCTTCATCTATATTTGTCCCTTTCAGCGCGGTGCTCGGAAATAGGGATAGCAATACCTAAGGCAAATACCTAAATGAGCTACAGTACCCTCTTAATACGGACTTTGACATAAACCCACCTTTTTAGACCCATAGTATAAAAGCTATATCTCCGTGTGGTGACGGATTAAGAATACAAGTGTCACCATCCCATCTCCTACCGAGGGTGCTGTAAAAGTCAGATAAGGGAATTGCAAACAGATAACACCCTCTGTGAGAAACGGAAACCTCGAAAATAGACCCTGTGTCAATACGCCTGCTCAGCGCGGCACAGTAAGCCATAATCCCTCCCAAAGTGGAGAAGGCCCAACAGTGGGACGTAAATGGGCTGGAGACTCTCACTCAGAGAGTATAAAAACTATATAGCGAGAACTCTTTGATTTTTAAACTACTCTGTATTCATTTTTAATTTATAAATTAGCGGACACGAAATTACAAATTTCTTTTTTCTTTTCTATAATCAACTTGTAACTTACTGTCCTTCAGGGTGGAATTTAAAAAACTAAACCTTATTCAACGAACAACCTACACCAGATTTTTAGTCAGAAAAAGCAGACTCGGGTCGGAATCTCTATGAGCACCAAGTGGTGTGTTTCATCGCAACCTTCATAACTTTTACATCTAGTATTTTGGCTTTACAAAATCTTTAACATAAAGTACGGACTACATCCGTATTTATCCTGTGTATATATCTAATTACTGTTGTAAGAGGAAGAAATTAACAGAAGTTATAATCAGCTATTACGCTGACCATACAGGACTTTTGCTAACTGTGACACGTGCACACGATAAATGAACGGAGCAAAGATTAATGATGCGGAAAAGTTCGGGTTCCAGTTGTTTCTTGGCAAACGGCTAGATTCTATTTACACTAGAAATTTTCATCTCACTTTATTTAGTGTAAATACAATATACATAGTAAATCCTTACTCCATTACTATACAAATTCGAAAGTAACTCGCATTTATATCAGTAAGGCAATAAATAGTAGTAGTCTCGTCTCCATATCATCACACCAGTTTCAGATAAGGTTTAAATCCTTAAAGTAGAAAAAAAATTAACAAGTAGTTTTTATCACCCATTTTGTTTTATCGTTAAGCTACGGAACTAATTTAAGTGAAAGTTTGGTAGACATAATGTCCGAAGCTGAAGAAAGGAATAAGCTACTTTAAAATGCGTGAAAAGTAATCCGAAATTCCAAGCGTGCTAAGTACGAAGATATAAAGAAAATTCATCTACGAAAATTTTAATATAGCACTAAAATAAGGTATTGTGTTTATTGCCTTCAAAGTTATCGTCATTACTTTGAACACAATAAAGGCTAAAGCTTCACCCGATGTACAATATAACAAGTGCCCCCAACTGTTAGATCCACGTCTTATTATAAGACTAGAAAGTTTATCTGTAGTTGTACTATATTGCGTGTATCAAACTTGGTTTAACATAAACCTTTGTATGAGTATTTGTTGGATTTAAACGTTATTTGGTTATGATTTTCACAATTACTATAAAACCATACTTAAGTAATTAATTAATAATTTAATTTTTTCATACTAGTTACGCAGTTTTCATTCATACTTATTGTATATTTCCGCCTATGACATAGTTAAGGAAATAAAATAGCAGATGTTGTCCGATTCTCGGACTTACCTAATATGAATATAAAATTGTATAGTTAAAGATGTATTAAATTTTCAATTATAAATCAAATATAATTCACAAAGCTTTCAAAGCAGGAAATGCGATAAGAGATAGTCAAATAAGATTTCGAGATAATCAAACCCGAGAAATTCAATCACTTTGAAATTTAGAACTAGCAAATTGAGTATCCCAAGAGTGTAGGCTCAACTTGTCCTTTCTGAGATTTTATTCTATTATATTTTAGAAAGAGTATAATAGTATTATTAAGGTTATTTACGACTCACCTTTTGTCCGCGACTTCGTTCGTAAAGTCTATGTTTTTGTCACAATAATAATAATATCATTTGCACTCAGAAGACTGCAACTCACTAGAAGACGCTAAAAAGACTTAAGCTAACTCTTTAACTAAACTTTAATAATTTGTATATAGATCAGTACCTAAACGTATGTATTAAAAAAAATTAAAATTAAAGTAAGAGATTTGTAGTTCAGATTAGAAATATGTTCTGAGATGAGCATGGTGTATTTAATTTTTTTAGGTAATTGTTCATTTACCTTTGTATTGGAAGGTCTTGATTTCTATTCCCAATTTATAACATTATTTACAAAATCGACGCATAAATTTATATTTTTTATTGAAATTTTTCTCACCATATAAAATGCTGTCCGATTTCGTAAAACAATATTTAATAAATAATCGAGGCACATTCTAGCATCTATAAGTTTGGTTGTAAATTTACAAGTACATATTTAAAAATTTTAGCGATAAAATGTCTTGAAAAATATGGCAGAGTATAATTTACTTACCAATAGGAATTTTTTCAGCGTGCACTTGTCCATTAATAACTGAATTAAAAAGCACTGTAATTACAATCATTGACTTGAATGTAAAAGTTTTATAAATCATTTTAAACTGTGTCATTTTAGCGGTTTTGTAAAGTCTGTTAAACAAAAATGTAACACATTTTTAACTGTTCATAAATTAATAATTGTAACTTAGAATCACCGAACTACTGAGATCGTTTGAGCTAAAAGTTGCAGAGCATTTTCAGGTACTGTGCAACCAGTGTACTCAATGAGGGCCGACTACCGACTGCGGACGCACGCCCGCCCTACCCTATCCGCCCTCGACACAGCCTCTATATCCTCTTTTCTACACGATACGCACGACTTGTTTTATTACTTTTATTTTTCTTTAATAATCTTGCTTAATGGTCTATTTCGTTGGTCGATGAAACTTCTCAAATTTTCTTTTCTAATGTAACTCGCGTTCACAACAACTTGTTACAGATGTTTTTTTTTGTAGATTGTTTGATTTTGTTTAAATCTCACGTAGAGTTAACTGTATATTGACGTTTAACGTACTTTCAGAATATTCTTAATTAATTTAATTTTGCTCAAAATTTTTACAATGTGTTAATAATTAATTGACTCAAAAACGTAATGCTTATTTTCAACATACTGGCCACTACCTCTTAAATATTATGTATCTGATGTATATGACGTAATTTAGTCATAAATTAGATACATAATATTTAAGAGGTAGTTGTTAAAAGGCAAATTGCAAAAGATATTTGTACTTTCGGCAATATTTTGTAAATGGCTATCCATTTAGAAAATAAATACTACCAAAGTTCCATCTGACGGTAAGCGTCAATGGAATCTATTAAGGCACACCAATTATGTAAGAAGCCTATTTACTCTATTATTTAACGCATTTGATCAATTTAATTTGCCTTTTGTCAATTACCTTTTCTATGTCTATACAGGATGACTTTGCAAGGTGTTGCCAAATTTTTAGGAGCGACTCTAAATCAGTAACTTAATCGATTTACGTAAAGAACAAACAAAATGTCATCTCGACTGTACGTTCCAGGGCCATAATTTTAGCTGCGAATCAAAATTTACTGGATTTCGGACAATTCACCACTCCTTCACACGCAATTGGTGGCGGTGGTCATAATCAAATTTCACCAATACTTGACGATACAGTAATTGAATTTTTTGAGCGAAATACGTGTGCTAGCACACGCGAGGCAGCGCGACGTTTTAACGTGGCCCAATATTACGTTTGGAAGCTTTTCAACTCAAATAATTATCACCCATACCATTACCAACGCGTGCAGGACTTACACGAAGGTGATGGACCCGCCCGAATACGTTTTTGTGAGTGGTTACTTGCGAACAATAACAATTATCGGAAATGTGATTGTAGGACCAGTGTTTATTGAAGGGTCATTGACCGGTGGCGTGTTGATGAAATTTCACCGTATGTGCACTGCATAAGAACTTGTTAGCGCGCTTGTCGTTATGTGGTCTGCATAAGGTCGTTTTTGCCTCTGGTCTCTGATGAATGACGGCGCACGCGGTGTCTCTTTGTTGAGTTACTTTTAAGGACATTTTGAATAGTTTTTTTTTTTTAAATACTACGGTTACAAATAGTTACTACAAAGACGTATTTTAGTATTGTTCTATACAGCTTATTTAAAAAATTTGGCAACACCTTGCAAAGTCATCCTGTATGTAGAAACTTAAATTAATTTTGCTAAATTAGATAACCACTGCATTATATACATTCATATCTGAAGTGAGTATTGTGACGCTTTGCAAACAAATTGACAAATGCACTGAGTCTATAGGAGTCTTAACTTTTGAACGGAACCCTAAAAATGATTTATGATAACATGCAAGTAAGATAACGTAATGTTATAAACGGAAAAGACCTTCAAATCCCCAAAACAATGATGCTGTCACGCCCCATGCAAAAACATAATTGAATATTTGCAACAGGCGTAATATTTATAGAGTTCTACGTGAGATTATAATTAAAAAATGTTTTCACCAATATTTTAAATACATGAGTCAATGAAACACGACTACTTGTTGGTTATATTTCAAATACATGTATGTGAAAAACAAAACGTTCTTTTTAATTAGCTCTTCATATAAACCTCTCTGGACGTCTTTTTAATCTTTTTAATAGTATATATACCTACTAGGTAACCCTTACATTTTTAAGCTCATTTGTTGTTACAGCCACGCTCGTTATCTTAGCTAGACGATCTAGCCTATGCTGTGAATGCTAGGTAGCATAGGTGAAAAGTTTGGGTGTAATTTATTATCTAACAAATATCCAAACCTCTTCGTTAAAATGCATATTTTTAGTAGATATTAGTAAGACTTATGCGATAAAAAATATTAAACATTAGTAATATACTATAAAATCTAAACAAAATTTATTTAAATTTAAAGAAATAATGAAATCGTATCCATTTCGTATTGTATCAATTTGTCGAACACAATTTAATGGCACAAGTTCGAATGAAAGCATTTGTAGTGTTTGATGACCTAATAATACATGACAAGCGTAAATTAACTAGTTGTAATAATGAAAAATAATCTCAACAATTCCAATGAGATATAAAAAGTCATATTTTTCAATGTATATTGATGGAAAGTCTATCTCTAAACGTTTGCCGGGCCAGCTAGTAATATATAATAAATACCCAGACGTAGTACAAACATTTGTATGACCTTTAGGGCCTCTTTCACCATTCTCAAAAAAAGCGCCAAGTAGACTAATCTCTAGTTAAAGTCACCAGTAACTACACGTGCGACGTTCACGACGTTCGAGTAGCAGTAATCTTAAGATTAAAAAATTGAAATTGACAGAAGATACTCGTAACTATTACTTGACAATTAACGCTAATCGATAAGTAACTAATCAACGCTTTGCTTGAAGATGGTGAACGAGGCCCTTATTATATTTATAAACATCACAATCATCTCCGTGTGGTGACGGATTAAGAATACAAGTGTCACCACCCCATCTCCTCCCCAGGGTGCTGTAAAAGTCAGCTAAGGGATACTGCACACAGATAACATCCTATATGAGAGACGGAAAACTCGAAAATAAACCCTGTACCAACACGCCTGGTCAGCGCGAAACAGTAGACCGTAATCCCTCCCAAAGTGGAGGAGGCCCGTGCCCAACAGTGGACGTAAATGGGCTGGAGAGAGAGAGATAAACATCACACAAATTATTGTCCCGTACGGGAATCAATCTCGCGACCTCGTGATTGGCAGTCCGTTACATGAACCGCTAGACGACGAGGCCAGTCAAAATGCTATAAAAAGCTTTAAAAATAAAAAACAACTATTTTGTCCTAACATAGGTTTCGTAGTTACATGATTTATTACTTAACATTATTGGTATGTCATAGTCGACGGTGTTGCCCCATGTTATTTCTTATTACGCTACATTTAAACTGCCATTTATGTCATCTTTCCGTGCTTTATCTAACCTTGTCACTCCACAATAACCATTTGCATTTCATTTCCGTTTTATTTTTTGTGATTTCCTGTCATGGCTCAACTCGCAGAATCATGCTGACAGTTTGAATATATTTCAATAAGAATGATAAATATATTTTCTTACAATGTAAGGGTTGTTTTGGATAACTTGTTACAGCAATAATTGCTAAACAATAATGACATCTTGTCTAAAATATTCTGATCGGCAAATATAATACAAGATTGCTTCCGACAAGACTTAGTGGCTTATCTTAGAACTTTGTAGAAAACTTTGTAATACATTTTTGTCAGGGTTAAGAATTTCTTCTTCATTGTTTATTATTTTACGAAAATCAGTCAAATATGACACACGTCTATGAATAAGACTACTATACCGAATACCGATTCTACGCACACAACTAAACTTAGCTAAAAAAATGAAAGTTGATGTGTCAATATACCTATTACTAGCTGTTGTCCGCAACTCCCTAGGTACGCGTGGAATTTAGAAGACTTTTCTCGTATTTGCAACATTTTTCACGACTGCTTCGCTCCTATTGGTCGCAGCGTGATGTAATATAGCCTATAGCCTTCCTCGATAAATGTACTAACCAACACTGAAAGAGTTTTTCAAATCGGACCAGTGGTTCCTGAGATTAGCGCGTTCAAACAAACAAACAAACTCTTCAGCTTAGTTAATTCTTCAGTTAATTGTAATCGTTAGTCTATAATACACATCTTTATAATAAGAAATTAAAATTTAACTAAACTAAACTAAAGTTAACATTGCCAAATTGTGTTATTGACCCTATCACTTTTCATTTTTTAGTTTAGTTTAGTTGTGCGCGAAGAATCGGCACCATTGTTTACTTTTACTATAAATGAAATTCTCCATAATTTCTATCACCACATAGGGAGTTTTGTACTTTATACCGAAAAGTCGTTTCTATGTTTAAAAGTTTGTTATTGTAGAGCACCAAAAAGGTGTTTATTCCGACCTGTGTTCTAATTTTACAGTGATAAAACTATAATACAAGGTGTCCAGAAAGGGTATCGGGTATTTGTAAGTTCAATGAAACAAAAATTATTTGTATGCAATAAAAAAGTTTTTTGTTTATTATTAGCATATGAATTGGAGAATTATTTGGAAAAGATGATGCTATCCAAATGATGACCGTTACGTTGCTGGCACTCTTCTAAACGGAAATGAAGATTGGCGATAATACGTTGACACATAGCTATCGATATTGCTGCCATTTCTGACCTGATGTTTTGCTTTAACTGGGTTAGATTCGTCGGATTGTTTTGATAAACCTTACTTTTAAGGTATCCCCATGCAAAATAGTCAAGCGGGCTAAGGTCGGGGCTTCTGGGAGGCCAGTTGATGTTACCCCTTCGCGAAATGACTTTATTGGGGAATAATTCGTTAACAACTTCCATTGAGTCATTTGAGGTATGGCAAGTGGCCCCATCTTGCTGGAACCACGTTCTTGAGTTGAAACCTGCAAAATTCTGCAACTCTGGGACCAAAAAAATTCGCATCATATCGCAATAACGGTCACTATTAACATTAATTGCTCGGCCTTGTTGATCTTCATGAAAATAAGGACCAATTATGCCTTCAGCAGATATAGCGGCCCAAACAATAACCTTTGGGTCAGCAGGGGTTTGACTATTTTGCATGGGGATACCTTAAAAGTAAGGTTTATCAACACAATCCGACGAATCTAACCCAGTTAAAGCAAAACATCAGGTCAGAAATGGCAGCAATATCGATAGCTATGTGTCAACGTATTATCGCCAATCTTCGTTTCCGTTTAGAAGAGTGCCAGCAACGTAACGGTCATCATTTGGATAGCATCATCTTTTCCAAATAATGCTCCAATTCATATGCTAATAATAAACAAAAAACTTTTTTATTGCATACAAATAATTTTTGTTTCACTGAACTTACAAATACCCGATACCCTTTCTGGACACCTTGTATATAAAAACACGCTTGAAAATCCTGAATATATTTTTAAATAATTGCATTGTCATCGGTCTTTGATATGTAGGTATGCAAAATTTCAAATCAATCCGACTATCGCAAGTGGGTGAAAATCCCGTTGATAAATTCCGTTACTTATATTAACACATTGATAGATACATACCGAACATACAAAAGCGTGTGAAAAAAAACATAAACAGAAATAAAACTACCTTGATCGCTAATACTGTTTACATGTAAATAGAAACCTATAAGTCAAGATTTAGGAAACTTCAAAAGACATCCAACGATTTTCTAAAGCGCCTACCATTTCATGAATTATACATGAAAGTTATTTTAGGAAAACTTTCTATCTGCTGATCGTTATTATTTCCGTGTTTTTATCCAGCTTTTATAGTGCAAGTGTTATTCTACGTATTGTTAGTAAAACATAATACATATTTATAAGTAGATATTGAAAGTCTTATATATTGTAAAGGTTGTGATCATTGAATATAACCTATTCAATGATACAGGCCACTTAAGATTTATTTTAAAAAAAAAAAGAATAAAAAATTTAAAATTTGAAAATAAGAAAAAAGAATTTTATTGAGATGGGAAGAGGACATGAAGTGAGGATGTTGGAAAAATGATTGTGAAATAGTTTTTCTTTATTATAAAAAATATAACAAATTAATTAAATGTGTTTTAAATTATTATTACAAATGCAATGAAGCTTTACAAATGCAATGAAGCTTTACAATTGGTGGAGGCGCGCCGGGTATAGCGGCCCGATTGGTAAACCAGCTCCTACGCCCAGGGATGTGTTGACGAACAAAGGGTCGACACAGGATAAATATTAATTATCAGAGAAGTAGCCGTATCTTTTTATTAAATTTTTATAAATTATTTATAACTAAGATGGATCTAGCCACGATAACTTTCGGTGGTTGCGCACAGGAGTGCCTAGATGAATTCGAAGAAATGTTTTACGCTTTAATAACTTTCAAGAGATGCTCGTCTGAAGAAGAAAAATTATCACTATTGCCCTCATTTTTAAGGGGTAACGCCTTACTTTTCTTCCGGGGCATTAAAGACACGTGCAAAAGCGTGCAGGAGGTATTTGATAGACTAAGGGAAGAGCTCCAAGAAGTAAATTACCAAGAATGTTCGCAATAATTATTTGCATAATATGAAAATTGGTTTAGTGATTCGATTAGATTAAGGTTATATATATAGTGATAATTATAATTTACTAATATTGTTTTATTTTGGTGTGTTTCATATTATTCGGGATCGGCGAGACTTCATAATGACGTCAGCAGATTTGTACATAAGAAAGATGCTATGAAAAGGAACCACATCAAAAATTTAATTATTTTTTCATATTTATATTTTGAATGTTTAGTTAAAAATGTGAGATAAATATATTAACATAGTAATTGGATAGTGAGTATTTTGTACTAGATTATGATTATGGTGTTAAGGTGGAGCGATTGATAGGTATAATAATGGGTTGTATTGAGTTATAGTGTCGAAGGTGGTGGCTTGGTAGAGTTAGTTGTATGAGTCGTATCAACGGGTAATATCTTTGAATGCAACATGGTAAGGCCATAGGCTATTTGTCATGGAATCCTGTTTTGGGATATCACGCATTTTAGAGATAGAACTCATAAGATAGGATTTAGGAAAGTATGTGCTAGAGTAAAGTATTTGTTCATTGGGAGAGAAATGTGAAAGGTTGAAAATTGTAAGAAGTTGTATTATAGTGAGAGGTTGCTGATAATATTTTTATTTTATTTATTGGGTAATAGTTAGATAATAATGATTAGCGAATAGTTTATAATTACTTAGATAATAGAATGATTGATTATTTAAAACGTTACTTGTGGTAGAAGAATGGTTGGTAAATTTATCTCACGAGAAGGAATTCTAAATGTGGAATAAATTGGTCATTCCCGAGCATTCAGGATTACTTAGTAGAAATTATACCTAAATAATTGAAAAGAAGGTTGAGTATTATCTGAGCATACTTTAAATTTTAATTTGATAATCTCTGGATTCTATCAATTATAATGGTTTCTTATGTAAATTTTCTCATTAAGCTGGAAAGCTGTTAAATTAGCATATCTTTCGGATATATGATGCTGACCTCATAATTGAAGCTCGATAGTTTTTATAAGAGCATTAATTGTTTGGTGATGAACATTTTTCTGATTGATTGTTGATGATATATGCTTTGTGTCTTGGTGTGATAGTTTTAAGGATGCCTTATCACTCTTGTTTAATATTGGATAAATCAATTTTAAAGATGAAGTAGTTTAATATTTTATGAAAAGAGTGATATGATATAAGGGCATCGTAGTTAGTGTGGTTCGGATAACTAAGATTAGAAAGGCAATTTTTGGTTGGTTTTTTGCTTTTCAAGTTTTTCGAAATGTATTGCTTCGAAAAGCTAGATCCTAGCTGGATCTAATCTGGTTCATTCTAGTTTGTTATCATGCTTTCCAACCTTAGGTAGGGTGTCCAGTATTTTGTAACTTAGAAAAAAAAAATTTTTTTTTTTTTTTGGAAAAAAAATTTTTTTTTTATCCTCTAAGGGGGGGAGAATGTAAAGGTTGTGATCATTGAATATAACCTATTCAATGATACAGGCCACTTAAGATTTATTTTAAAAAAAAAAGAATAAAAAATTTAAAATTTGAAAATAAGAAAAAAGAATTTTATTGAGATGGGAAGAGGACATGAAGTGAGGATGTTGGAAAAATGATTGTGAAATAGTTTTTCTTTATTATAAAAAATATAACAAATTAATTAAATGTGTTTTAAATTATTATTACAAATGCAATGAAGCTTTACAAATGCAATGAAGCTTTACAATATCAAGTGTAGAATGTGAAAAGAATGCGTATTGTAAGAAATGCTATATGGAAATACCTACTTGGCAGTACAGACTTTTCAAAGCTTCTTTCATAGTGAGGCACATTTGAATAGATTTGGCTTCTAGGACGGGGCTTGTGCACATTTTATCTGATGACCTAGATCTTTATTTTATTTAGTAGAACATTTTATCTTTTTCGTGTCTCGGTGAGCACGTTAAGCTCTCAGAACAAGAGCGGTGGGATAAAAAGGCAAGTCCATGGCTGCGATTCGACAGTCAACATATAAAAGTAGATAATGATTAGTGAGTAGCATACAATAAATAATAATGATAAATATTCATGGACATTTCACACAGCGTCCTCCGCTCCCAAGCTTATATGAATGAAATGCAGTATAATTAACAGTACAGGAGACTAAACAGTACCTATTTGACTATCAATCTGACTAATCGATGATTAGGTACTTACCTCGAAAAATTTTTTCTAATCTTATAACGAGACATGGACACTTCTCCACAACAGTATGCCATGATCAGGGGTCTTGATAAAAATTAGGATTTAAGTCTCGCTTCAGAAAATGTTAATCTGTTTTTCTTAGGGCTATTTTTATGATTACGGATTGTTATCTTCGTTTATCAGTAAGATATTTCTATCTCCTGTCAATTTTTCAATAGGGAATGCTATTATCGGTAGCTTATTGATTTGGAAGTAAGCACAAAAGTTTAGATTAGTCTGACTTTTAATAGTAACAATCGAAAGTAGATGCAATATTGACAACTTTGTTATGTTTCTTCCAGCAAACTATGGATAAAGATACCATAACTTTCTATCCTTGTAAATATATTTAGAACTACTATTCCTCAAGCTAAACAAGAAATGATGGAAATAAATACAAAAACGTTATTAAACTGCTATTTAGTTCAACATTCACAGAAAACGGCTATAGCATCTAGACAGAAATAAAGCGAAATATTTTTACGGAAACGAATACATATAATAACGCTTTTCATATGAATCTCCTCATGGTCGCACAGCTAAAACTTTATACGGGCTCACAACTTTATTTGAGGCCCAATGATATTTTATGTTTGGGGACTACCGCTGACGTGTACTCTTTTGATTAAAAAAGTAATGGTATTCAAGCCTTTAATAAAAGATACATAATATTTATTATCTGTCAATGAATTCATATGACATAGCTTATGACGAGCTTCGTGGTCGCGTGATTCATGTAACGGAAAGACGTTCACGAGGTCGCGGGTTCGATTCCCGTTCGAACCATCATTTGTGTGATATATTTATAAATGTCATACAAATGTTTTTACTGCGTCTAGGTATTTACTATATAAGTATGTATTTACAAAAGAAAAGTAGTAAGTATATGTATTCTATATGTATTCTGGTACCCATAACACAAAAGAAATGTTCTTGAATATAAAAAAAAACTAATATAACTTATTTATTATACACTAAAGATTTTAACTAACATAAACGTGTACAACTAAAAAGCCAATTAGTCATACATGACAGTAGTTTTCATTTTCAGTTAACATTAGAACATTAGATTGTAGAACTGACACCAATCTTGACCTTCTGCCGCAGCCGTTATGTTAGTAAGTACGTACATGTTAAATAATATGTTAATTAATTAAGTAAATCTAATAATATTCTCTAGCTACAGTGCATGCATTATTTGCGAAGAACTATAACTGTAAGTACCTACATGGTAAATAATATGTTAACTAATTAAGTAAATCTTATAACATTCTCTAGCTACAGTGCATACATTATTTGCGAAGAACTATAACTGCAAGTACCTACTTGTTAAATAATTATGTTAATTAATTAAGTAAATCTAATAACATTCTCTAGCTACAGTGCATACATTATTTGCGAAGAACTATAACTGTAAGTACCTACATGTTAAATAATATGTTAATTAATTAAGTAAATCTTATAACATTCTCTAGCTACAGTGCATACATTATTTGCGAAGAACTATAACTGTAAGTACCTACATGTTAAATAATATGTTAATTAATTAAGTAAATCTTATAACATTCTCTAGCTACAGTGCATGCATTATTTGCGAAGAACTATAACTGTAAGTACCTACATGTTAAATAATATGTTAATTAATTAAGTAAATCTTATAACATTCTCTAGCTACAGTGCATACATTATTTGCGAAGAACTATAACTGTAAGTACCTACATGTTAAATAATATGTTAATTAATTAAGTAAATCTAATAACATTCTCTAGCTACAGTGCATACATTATTTGCGAAGAACTATAACTGTAAGTACCTACATGTTAAATAATATGTTAATTAATTAAGTAAATCTTATAACATTCTCTAGCTACAGTGCATACATTATTTGCGAAGAACTATAACTGTAAGTACCTACATGTTAAATAATATGTTAATTAATTAAGTAAATCTTATAACATTCTCTAGCTACAGTGCATGCATTATTTGCGAAGAACTATAACTGTAAGTACCTACATGTTAAATAATATGTTAATTAATTAAGTAAATCTTATAACATTCTCTAGCTACAGTGCATACATTATTTGCGAAGAACTATAACTGTAAGTACCTACATGTTAAATAATATGTTAATTAATTAAGTAAATCTTATAATATTCTCTAGCTACAGTGCATGCATTATTTGCGAAGAACTATAACTGTAAGTACCTACATGTTAAATAATATGTTAATTAATTAAGTAAATCTTATAACATTCTCTAGCTACAGTGCATGCATTATTTGCGAAGAACTATAACTGTAAGTACCTACATGTTAAATAATATGTTAATTAATTAAGTAAATCTTATAACATTCTCTAGCTACAGTGCATACATTATTTGCGAAGAACTATAACTGTAAGTACCTACATGTTAAATAATATGTTAATTAATTAAGTAAATCTTATAACATTCTCTAGCTACAGTGCATACATTATTTGCGAAGAACTATAACTGTAAGTACCTACATGTTAAATAATATGTTAATTAATTAAGTAAATCTTATAACATTCTCTAGCTACAGTGCATGCATTATTTGCGAAGAACTATAACTGTAAGTACCTACATGTTAAATAATATGTTAATTAATTAAGTAAATCTTATAACATTCTCTAGCTACAGTGCATGCATTATTTGCGAAGAACTATAACTGTAAGTACCTACATGTTAAATAATATGTTAATTAATTAAGTAAATCTTATAACATTCTCTAGCTACAGTGCATGCATTATTTGCGAAGAACTATAACTGTAAGTACCTACATGTTAAATAATATGTTAATTAATTAAGTAAATCTTATAACATTCTCTAGCTACAGTGCATACATTATTTGCGAAGAACTATAACTGTAAGTACCTACATGTTAAATAATATGTTAATTAATTAAGTAAATCTTATAACATTCTCTAGCTACAGTGCATACATTATTTGCGAAGAACTATAACTGTAAGTACCTACATGTTAAATAATATGTTAATTAATTAAGTAAATCTTATAACATTCTCTAGCTACAGTGCATGCATTATTTGCGAAGAACTATAACTGTAAGTACCTACATGTTAAATAATATGTTAATTAATTAAGTAAATCTTATAACATTCTCTAGCTACAGTGCATGCATTATTTGCGAAGAACTATAACTGTAAGTACCTACATGTTAAATAATATGTTAATTAATTAAGTAAATCTTATAACATTCTCTAGCTACAGTGCATACATTATTTGCGAAGAACTATAACTGTAAGTACCTACATGGTAAATAATATGTTAACTAATTAAGTAAATCTTATAAC
The DNA here is from genome assembly GCA_916999025.1 of Orgyia antiqua. Taxonomy (NCBI): domain Eukaryota; kingdom Metazoa; phylum Arthropoda; class Insecta; order Lepidoptera; family Erebidae; genus Orgyia; species Orgyia antiqua. Next base: position 12,539,140 of record OU779863.1, on the reverse strand, counting down.
ATTCTCTAGCTACAGTGCATACATTATTTGCGAAGAACTATAACTGTAAGTACCTACATGGTAAATAATATGTTAACTAATTAAGTAAATCTTATAACATTCTCTAGCTACAGTGCATACATTATTTGCGAAGAACTATAACTGCAAATACCTACTTATTAAATAATTATGTTAATTAATTAAGTAAATCTAATAACATTCTCTAGCTACAGTGCATGCATTATTTCAAAGAACTATAACTGGGTAAGTATGGTAGGTATATAATAACTTAAATTTTGTCTTATTAATTTCTCGTAATGCAGTTTTCAGCGTTAAGGGCTTCATATCAAATATCATAAGAGTGGTTATCTCTTTCAATTTATAAATTAAAATCCATTAATTAAGTGAGGAATCCTTTTGAAAGGCATTCAATTAATTTTAATAGATCAAGTCACTTAAAATGTATGACGTGATCGCATGTACCGTCACAAGTATTCAGAAACAAATACATATACACGTAAATAAATACATGCACTATCATTAGTATGAAAACATACATACTCCTATTGCGGAAATAATAAGAAATATATACTGATCTGTAATAAATAAAAATTACTCGTTGAAATCTCGAGAACAGCTTACTTAATTTTGCTTATTCTTTTTTATAATAAGAAAGCACGACGATGGTTAAATAAGCTACTTAGTTCTAAAACTAAAAAAAAAACACGCTTGAAAAACCTGATTTTTTTTTAATTATTGCATTGTCACTGGTACTTAATATATTTATGTGCAAAATTTCAGATCTATCCGATTACTGCAAGTAGGTGAAAATCACTTTCAAAGATTCCGTTACATAGATTAATACATTGATAGATACTTTCCGAACTAATTAAACGTCTTCAAAAAATTTAAAAATGGCCGGAGGAAGTACTCAGATGAAACTACGGGGCACAACTAGTGAAATAAATAGGTATATTAGATTATGTAGGTATTAAATAATTTTAATCACTTGTTCGAAATAGAGTTTTGAAGTGAGTCTTTTTCTATTAACTAACAGCTAGTAACGGCGTTATTAAAAGAACTTTTCAATTTAGCTACCATCTTAACTTCTTACTAAAGGCAGAGGGAGCGAATGAAAAGGGCTACTAACTCTCAATGAAATTAAAATGAATTCGTCGTTTATAATGACGGCTAATGTAAGTTTAATATAAAATTTTCTTGACATTCATATTATGATCTAAAAATGAACAATGCGATATGCACTGCATGACCTGTCGTATATCCTTTATCTAATATATCTAACTAGCAGTGCCCGCGACTTCGTACGCGTGGAATTTAGAAACGAAAAATTTTATGAACTAACAATAACGCCATTTTACAGCTAATTAATAAATCGTCCGTTTGGTTTTCTTTTTTTGCACAATTCTAAAGAAGTAACAGACATGGCCCCAATGTCATTTTAGTAAATGATATTTCAGGGTTTTACCTTTTTAGGGCTTCGTACAAACCCTTATAGTCTCACTACGGTGTCCATCTGTCTGTCTATCCGCCCGATAAACTATTTTTTACTCGGCAACGGCTGAAGGTATCAATTTGAAACTTATACCAAATGTAGATCTATGCGGTCCCTTGCTGCAAAAGATACAATCAATAATTTAGATCTACGCATTCAGAAGATATAACCAACTTACAGCCATTTCTGAGTATTTTCAACTTTCGCTAGGGAATCAAAATTTACAGCAGTGATATTCGTACAGGAGTTTTTGGTGAATCTTGATCACGTGACAGCGCTCCTCTATTTTTATTGGAGGAGCGCTGTCACGTGATCAAGATTCACCGAAAATTCACTTCACTTTTTCTTACTGAATACCACTGCAGGTTACTTCCCACTATCCCAGAGACTTGAAATTTGGCATGACCAAGCCTACATAGTGCTGATAAAAATCCAAAAAACTTGTAATTTATTACCACATCACGTGAAAGATTTGCTAAAAACTAACGCCGACGCCGACGCCGATGTCAATGGCGACGCCGACGCCGACGCCGATGCCGACGCCGACACCTATAAAAACCATCTCAGCACCGATACGTCGGGAATTGAGCAGCGGAACGACCATACGCCGACGTCGACGCCTATAAAAATCAACTCAGCACCGATACGTCGAGATTTGAGCAGCGTAACGACCCTACGCCGACGCTGACGCCGAAGCCGACGCCAGCGCTTATAAAAACCAACTCAACACCGATGCGTCGGGATTTGAGCAGCGTAACGACCATACGCCGACGCACACGCCGATGACGATGCCGATGCCGACGCCGACGCCTATAAACACCCACTCAGCACCGATACGTACGTCTGGATTTGAGCAAAGTAACGCCAATACGCCGACGCCGACGCCTATAAAGACCAACTCGGCGTCGATACGTCGGGTTTTAAACAGCGTAACGACCATACGCCAACGCCGACGCCTATAAAAACCAACTCAGCACCGATACGTCGGGATTTGAGTAGCGTAACTACCATACGCCGACGACTACGCCGACGCCTATAAAGACCAACTCAACACCGATACCTCGGGGATTGAGCAGCGTAACGACCTGTAAGCTATATTATTGGAAAGTTTCATGAAAACCCATCCAGCAGTCTTTACGTGAAAGAACCACAAAGATCCTTACATTCATACATCCAACATTAACCAAACATCAAAACATTGGAGTATGGATAGAAGACCGAGGAAACGTTCGCGTTGCTCAGCCAACAGTTCAAGTATTTTATTTTGCCGCGCGTAATTCTTTTTTCGTCATATCTCCTAAGATATTCATTTAAATTGTATACTGTAAAAAGCAGTTATAATCTATAATAAATGGGTAAGCAAACTAAGGTATTTAATTTGATAAAAAATGTTTCCAAATACACCCCCTTTTTCCCCGTTTCTTGCAACATTTTACACTGATGCTTCGCTTCTATTCATTGCAGCGTGACGTTATATAGCCTAAAACCTTCCTCGATAAATGTACTATCCAACACTGAAAGAATTTTTCAAATCGGATCAGCGGATCCTGAGAGTACAACGTTTAAACAAACAAACAAGCTCTTTCGCTTTATAATTATATTAGTATAGATATCTCACAGTTTTGTGCAGATTCAGGGCCAACTTGTATATGGTTCACTAAAAATAGAATTTAAACATTTTACTGATTAATATTAGCTTTTAAAACGTCTGCTCCGAAAGGACATCTTACAAAGTAGCCCAGATAAAAAGCAATTCGTGCATGTAATTTTTATAATATTGTCTTCCATAAGACAAATGTGCATAAACCAAATATGGCCACGTTTTATATACAATACATATTTCGCATAAAATCGTTTCTTTTTTCCCAACCCGATAAAATGTAATAACGCGACACATCGATTAGCTTTCACTGAGTCAACAGGAGTGGTAACAATATTACAGACATTGTGACCAATAACGGCGCCTCGCCTTCCGAGCCCTAACGCAAAAGCAATTCCTTTTTATTGGTATAATCTAAACTATTATACAAAATTGTGGCAAATACGAATCCTTTTATGTTTTATAGTTATCGACTTAGTGCTTTCTGTTTCAGACTAGTAATGTTCAATTTACTAGATAAAATTAGTCTGTTGTTTAATTAAGAATTGTCAAGATTTCCTACGATAATTCTAGACTTTAGACTATAAGATTATTTTTGTATAGTCATCGATCGATCGATCCCATAACTGTATGTATTAACCGGTAATTTAAATAGAATTTCTAATGAAAAGGTATTATTAGATATCTTATTTACTTATTTATAATTACTTACGGCTACATATTCCCGGGGGACAGAAAGCACTAAGCAATGCCCTATGCCTATACTTACCCATATTATAGTCTCGTAGCATTAACTGTTACTTCAACCTCATTTACTGAAAATCTTTCAGTTGCCAAAAGGTCTGGATTTACTCATTATTTTATGTGGATACTAGCTTCTGCCCGCAGCTTCGCACGCATTAGTGATCGAATCGAATTTGAAATCAAACGTAAAATAAAAACTGTATTCTAAACTGAAATTAATAGATACTAACATCGATACTGAAATCCATAGCAAAATTTACGTCAATCAACATTCGTTATAAAATACTATGTTTATCAAATAAAATCAATTCAATTAGGAAAGCATCTCAATTTAATAAAAAATGTTGAAACTTAGTACCATATATAGAATTTTATTCCGAGCTACCGCGTAGATCGCATGTCAGTCTGAGATTAAAAACCTTCTTGGCCAATGAAAAAAATACCTATAAGTCTGACTCTATGAGGAGTACCGTATTTCACAAACATTTGCATTTATTATCTCGTACAGAGTTTTTAGCGAAATAATATATAGCTTATTTCACGTCCAGGACTATAAATTATCTCTATACCATTTTTCGTGTGATTCTATTCGGTAGATTTTGCGTGAAAACGTCACAAACAAACAAACAAACAAACTCACTTTCACTTTTATATTTATGTAAGGATTACTAGCATATCTCGTAAAAAAATGTGAGAGTACATGACGGGAGTTGTATGAAGCTATAATAAAACCGCATAGTAATAATGTAATGGCACAGGCCTTTCGGTCCCGGAATTCTGGTACTCATCTTCTCTCTCTTCTTTCCCTCCAGTCCATTAGCGTCCTACTGTTGGAAATGGGCCTCCTCTACTTTGGGAGAGATTATGGTATACTATGCGCGCTGACCAGGTGTGTTGGCATAGGGAATAGTTTCAAGTTTTCCATCTCTCACAGAGGATTTTATCTGTGTATAAAATCCCTTAGCTGGCTCTTACAGCACCCTGGGGAGACAAAGGGGTAGGTGACACTAGTATTCTTAATCCGTCACCACACGTACAATATTACTGGTTCACATAGCAAATGCATATAGGCTTAATTTAAAAACCAAAATCAACAATAATTTATTCACGTTAGCACACATTTTTTTGCCAAAAAAATGTGCTCCTACGATATATCCAATTTTTTTCCCTACCACCGGTTCAGGACATTTATTCCGCTGAGAAGAACCGGCCTAAAAAACTTAGCAGAGATCGTTATCTTTAATAATAAGATCAGAGGACGTTATTTTAAATGTTCATAAACAAAAAAGTAAATATTGCAACAAACATAGTAATTACGTATATTCTGTAAACGAGTACTTGTAACATTCAACACTAAACATCTAACTTTCACTGACGACATTCAGCCCAGCTGTTCACTTACTGAAACAGCTAATATATAGTTTGAGTACACCTGCTGCCTTTTATTATGAATTTGTTCATGACTTTTATTATATTCATTTTATTTTTTTGATATTACTTTATTCATTCTGTTATATCAGTGTATAAGGAAAACATGAACTCAATTTAGGCAATAAAAATGTTATGTATGTAGGTACGTATCTACCTGAATATGAACAAGTAAGTGTTTTGAATAATATTATAGGTATTTTTAAATTTAACAATAATGTTGAACATTTGTATATTTGTTATCGTGTTGCACAGGGCTTTTTTTCGAGTTTTCAGTCTCTCATACAGTATGTTAGGTATATGTGTATAATATAGCTTTGCTAGCTTTAACAGCACCCTGGTAAGGAAGAGAGGTGGTGACACTTATATATCTTAATCAGTCACTAAACGTACAAACAGACCAAATACTCTCCCGAAACTGTGAAGAAGGCTCGCCAAGTCTGATATTCCAATGTTGACACAATGATCAGTCACTGACGCTATTTATGACAAAAAATTAAGAGTAGACTACCAAACTTGATAAAAATTGCGATTATGCAATCAGCGACTGATCATTGTGACAACATTATAATAGCAGACTTGGCCCCCAGTAGTAAGACATTACAGAAAAAATATCATCATGAACATAATATATTTTAAAGTAATTTATTAATTTTGCAATTGACATGCTATTCTTTTTACTTAATAAATCAAATTATGGTGGAAAAAGTGACTGCCGCAAGCGGGACTTGAACCCACGACCTCGGAATACCGTTCCGAAGCTCTTCCAACTGAGCTTATTGCGGTCGTGCCTGCAACATTCAAATTAACCACCACATTTGTCACTCGAATGAGTTTATATATTTTTACGTACAACGCCATCTATCAAGATTGCTTTACAACCAACACTTTAGTATTCTTTACAGAATACGAATGGGTTGAAATAATGACGCGACGTTCATTACTAAAGTACATACTTTAGTAATGAACGTCGCGTAAATATATTTATTCAGTAAAATTAATAAAACACACCTAGAAACTCAAGCTAGCTTAGTCAGTTAAATTCACAATCAGATTTGACCGTTGTCTTACTAAAATTGCAATTGTCTCGAAGTATATAATTTACATCCGGACACTGTCTAACTTTGTGGATAAATCAGGCCCTGTAAAGTGTTGTTGTGACATTCGGCTTGAAACTTTATACAAATCTCACAAAAAAGTACCTATTGTGGCAAAAAATTTGCCAATCCGGGTTTTGTCGATAACAATCACAATAGTGAAGCCACAACAGTGCTTCGTAGCGGAGTGTAAAATAACATTTTAATTGCTAATTCTTGTTACGTATTAATACGTGTGCGTGGTTATATTTTTATTATTATGTTATTTTGTAGGTACATAAGATATATTAATATGTCCCATAGTTGGGCACTGGCCTCGCCCAGTTTGGGAGTCCGTCCGAGGGAGGAAACGGGGTGGTGGTATTTTCAATCTTAATTCGTCACCACACGGAAAGTATGTGTATTTCAATAACTCATTTGACATGTCCGTGACGGGTTAAGAATACAAGTGCCACCACTAGATTTCCTTCCCAGGACAGTGTGGTGTAAAAGCAAACTAAAGGATTTTGTACACAGATAACATCCTGTGTGAGAGAATTAAAACTCGAAAATAAACCCTATGCCAACATATACCTGGCCAGCATGCCACAGTAGACCAAAATCCCTGGCGATGTGGTCTGTGTCCAACAATAGGACGTTAGCTGGAGAGAGAGAGAACTCGCTTGAGCACATTACAGTAAAAATTTTAAATTTGTTTAGATCAGATTAACAGCTTTGTTGATACAAGCAGACAAATTGATTGAAATTTTTTACTTTATTTTCTGGGAACCTATACGCTTTGGGAGTATCAGTTCCATCATCACCCCATTCTTATTGTAGATATAAACTAGGTACAATATTATAGTTTTTGTGTTTTTCCTTATAACGTAGCTACGTTATAAGCAAAACTATTCTATGCTACGCGTAGCTTCATGACAAGATATGAATTCATTAGCAACTGGCGTATTGGAGATGCGCGTCAAATGCAAACAACCCACTTTTGGGCAACACCTCATTAATGTTTCAAGTTCCATGTTCGCAATTTGACGTGTCGCGAAGGTTATTACAAAACGATGTTGCAAAAATACGTCGCAAATATTTTCGGAGTTACACATTGACCTACAGCTCGTAACAATACTTTTTTCTACTGGTCCAAAGCTCAAACTTGCAAATAAAAACGAATATAGAAAGAGGCTAAGTCATATTTACAATGCAGTTTCACTTGCTGAAATTTCTCCCAGGCACGAGTTCTTTTTTCAAAGTCAGGGTTATAAACTGTTTATAGATACAATCTTTAAGCCTGACATAAGATAAATATGTCCAACCAACGCGTTTTACTATAAATTCCTATGTTTCATAAATACTTATCAATTTATTTCTATTAACACATGTGTTGCTTGCACAGACAATAAGCTACGACGGATTATAGGGCAATTTTGTTTGTTATTGTGATTAAGCACAATTGTTATTTATTCTAGGCACATTGAATTCTCTGTCTGCCATGACTGAGTGATTGGTATTTTTATTATTCTAGACTCGCGTTATCTGCTAATATCGTGGTCTTCTACATCTTATATAAAATGTTCTTTATATTTATAATAACAGAACATTAAATAAATAATTAAATATTCATGGACATTTAACACAACGTCCTCTAGTGTTATCCATGTGTTATTAGTACCAGAAAGATTTAAGGATTCATATCTTTCTACTGCATGAAATTGTAAGCTGTTTGATTGATATAATACTGGAAGTCCAAATTAAAATGTTTCCTCCAATTAATATCAGGATGACGATGATGACCCACATGAAGACCTATTTATTCCGAATAGCAAGCGTACATACCACAAATACTAAACAAATATTATACAGATGAAGAGTTTGTTTGTTGGAACGCGCTAATTTTAGGAAATGCCCTGGTCCAATTTGAAAGATTCTTTTAGTGTTGGACATTGAACATTACGCTATAACCAGTAAGAGCGAAGCACCAATAAAAAATGTTGTAAAAACGGGAAATAATTTAAAAAGACTGACGACCTAAGATAAGAAGACCTTTCTCTCTTCTTTCTTATTGGAACAAAGTTCCTTAACGCGCGTTACGTTAGAGGGCTAGACGGAAAAAATTAAGAACAAAAGTTATAACGAGACTTTTCGCTTGTTTTTGCTATAGTTGTAAGCCGTGCGGCGTGCGCGTGTTTCTCTGTCTGTCTCGCTCTCTCTCTTTCTCTCTCCCTCATAACAGGAATAAAATAATAATATATATTTTTTTATGAATTGTTGAGCATTTAATATACTTTAAAATAATTTATTATAAAATTTTTTATTACAATTCCTTTACTAATCGAAAGGAACTTCGTTCCATCCGGGTGTCCCTTGACACCTCTCAAGAGTTTTTCTTTTTTTCTTTCAAATATTATTTTATAAATAGTTTTTAGATGAGTAACCAACTAGCGACAACGTTATTCATTATAACTCACATTACATTAAAATTTGATTTCCAATTAAATCTGAAACCCGTTCATATTGATATTGCTTTAAAGCAGATAGTTATTGACAGATTGAAAGGTCTTGGTTAACGTTGTTTTAAAGTAAATTGCACAAGCACAAAGCTTTTAACAGTAACGGTTGATAGAAATTAATATTAGTATACTTTGGACTGAATAAGATTTTAACTTTATTGTATGTTATTGATACCCTTAGAACATAATAAAGTTATTAAATCAAGCAATTATTTAAAACTGGTGGCCTTTGACAAACGGCATAGGTATAAAAAAAAGAGATTGATGAGTTGGAAGTTTGTCTAATAAATAGACAAACAAAATGAGGAAAACTGAAGGTAAAGTTTGATCACATTTAGAATAGATTTAATTAAACTAAATAAATTAAGAAAATGGGTTACACTTTGGTTTACGAAGAACACGTATTTATACAATTTTATTATAAAAAACTTGAGAGGTGTCAAGGGACGCCCGGATGGAATGAAGTTCCTTTCGACTAGTAAAGGAATTGTAATAAAATCTGTATATAAAAGAAAGTTGTGTTAGTGGGAACACTTATAACTCAAGATCGGCCCAATTGATTTGGCTGAAAATTGATGGGGAAGTAGCTTAGGATAGGTCCTAAGCTACTTCCCCATCAATTTTCAGCAAAATTTTTCAATGTTTTAAGTATCCTATGGCCTTTCTTAGGAGAAAGACCTAAGGATACTTAAAACATTGAAAAATTTACAAATAACATGAAATAAAATAGCACTAAAATAGGTAAAAATATTTTTCCCATACAAAATGTTCAGGTTTCATAGCGGTCAAACTTATTTCATCCTGTTGATGATAACAACGTATTTTAGATTTTATTAATGTAGAAAATTATCAGAACTAAAATTGTAGACCAAGATCCTAGGGGTGAATCATTTGACTTATTTTCTCAGCGATGAAATGTATTGGATAAGATAGTCTTTGTACCCAGCATCATGACAAATATAGTCGATATATTATGGGCGATATGGTCGCAAAGCTACCAAATTTTTTTTATTTTTAATTACTCAAATTGACGTAATAATTTTACTAAATAAATTAAATTGTAGTGGAAAAAGTGATCACCGCAAGCGGGTCTACTGTTAGCACGACCGCAATAAACTCAGTTAGCAGAGCTACGGAACGGTATCCTGAGGTCGTGGGTTCACGTCCCGCTTGCGGTGATCACTTTTTCCACTACAATTTAATTAATTAAGTGAAATCATAGCAAGTCAATTGCAAAAATTAATAAATTACTTGACGTAATAATTTTTTTGTATTAATTACAACCGGCAGGACAGAGTTGCAGGTATTTCTACAATTATTTTATATACAAAGACAAAGACTACCTTATCCAATATATTCCATTACTGAAAAAATAAGTCAAAGGCTTTACCCCTCGGATCTTGGTCTATAAAACTGTTATTGACATTTGATTGACAATCGCTATTTTATCATAATTCTACCATAAACAATGGACAGATGCAAGCATCAGTAAATAAGGATTATTAATCTTATTTTAGTTTATGGTCTTTAGATTTTTGCCGTGAGCCTTTTCCTTTACAGTCATTTGGTACATGGCTGTGTCTTCAACAGATATTAAACACAGCAGGAATGCTAAAACCACCGCCACAATAGCCTGTTGAGTGTTGTAGGCAAATTGTATGCTAAGGTATTGATTAATAGGGTGATGATTATGACAGATCAAAAATTATGGGATGTACAGGCAAGATTCAGGAAGGATATGAGATGTGTGGGTCAGGTCTCCTCCCTAAAGTGTAGTAGCCGAAAAACATCTACATTACAAGAAAGTCTACTGCGCTTTCATAGTCTTGGAGAAAGCGTATGATAGCGATAAATGGAGCGTGTGTGGACTGGTTCAGCATCTCTAGGAGGGGTGTGAGACAGGGAGCGTATAGCGTATAGCGTCACCCCATGGTGACGCTATACGTCCCTGTCAAACACTTCCCAAATAAACAAATTCTTGTATCTATTCCACACTTGCATCATCTATGTTAATATTACACGCAGACATATAATCCTCTTTGTAAAGCACCAACTTTAACGTAACTTTCGTCTTGCTTACATTTACTTTCATTCCTTTTAATCTAAATGCTTCGTTCTTCGTTCGTAATTATTCGTTCTAGTTGCCATATCTTGCAGTTCCTCCGGAGATGGTGCAAGTAGAACTTGATCATCCGCGTAAAGAAGAAACTTTATAGGCAACTCACCCATAACCAATCCATTATCATTCTCTCTCAAATCTACTAGACAACTATCTATGTATAGATTAAACAGATGGCTGTTTAATCTATAAGTGTTATCTATAAGTATTATCTATAAGTCTATCTAAAAGTGTGGAATAGATACAAGAATTTGTTTATTTGGGAAGTGTTTTTACAAGAGACGTTAAGGTTGACGCTGGTGTGAAAGAAGTGTCTAAATAAACTGAATGGTGCCTTGCATGTTATTGTGGCTAGCCAAGCGATTACTGAAAAGGCTTGAATGGTGATCCACAATGGCGTATTGTTACTTTGTTACCCACGCTTATGTATGGAAGCGAATGTTGGGTATAGCAGAATAAGCACAAAGTAGGGTAAATGCTGTAGAGATGCGCTATTTGAGAAGGCATGTGGTGTGACTTTGAAAGATAGATTAAGAAATGAGGTTCTAAGAGAACGTTGCGGTCTGAAGGAGGATGTAGTGACTAAGGTGGAGAAAAGTATGCTTAAGTGGTTTGGTCATGTGGAGAGGATGGACGATAGACGATTAACGAAAGGTATTTACACGGCGGAGGTAAGTGAAAATTCTGGGAGAGTACGCCCCAGAAAAATAAACTCCGATGTCATCGCCGGTAAACTCCAAAAGGGGCAAGTGCGTAGCACTTACAACCGTCGGGCAAGTAGTTGTGACCAGATACATGGGTGTGGATGACGCCAAGGAAGTATGTTTGTATCGTAACAGACGGCGCTCTATAGTCTCTGCCTACCCCCATGGGAAAAAGGCGTGATGTTATGATGATGATGATAAAGAATGTTTAGATAATCAGAAAGTATACTTAAACAACTTTAATTGGCGGTACGAAGTTCGCCGGGACAGCTAGTTATATAATAAATTATTATAATAATAGATACTCAACAATTCATAAAAAATAATATTATTTTATTCATGTTATGAGAGAGAGAGAAAGAGAAAGAGAGAGACAGACAGAGAAACTCGCGCACGCCGCACGGCTTACAACTATAGCGAAAAGTGTCGTTACAACTTTATGTCTTAATTTTTTCCGTCTAGCCCCCTTTCGTATCGTTCCAATAAGTAAAGATGAATATTAAAACTTACGGTTTATACTCAAAGGAGGCTTTTATATTTTCTGAAGACCGTTATACCTAATTGTAATAAATTTATACTTACACAACAGTTAATGAAAATAGATATAACAAGTTATACGTACTTATGAGAAACATACTACTACAACTACATGCTATTCCCAAAAGAGAAAGAACAATAAAACCATGAATGACCCCGGGGCTCCTTAGGTGTGTCAGAAATAGAGATAAGCTACATGCCAAGACAAGAAATTCTCCAGAGAACTTAATACTCAGACTTACATATACCCGCTATCGCAATTATTGTAATAACATTTTAAGGAAACTAAAACAAACATACGAAAAGAATCAACTAGAGAACAATAAAGGCAATCCTAGAGCATTGTGGAAAACTATAAAAAATATCACAAATACAACAAAATTATCTGTCAAATCCACTGATTTACTGAATATAGAAACCGATCCACAGGCATCTATAAACGAAGTCTGCAACTACTTCACTAACATAGGTCAAAACTTGGCATCTGAATACATTATATCCAACCAAATGAGAGAAAAACTGTCATTAATTCAGGATATCTCGCTGTCGCAGGTTAACTCCTTTGGTTTGATTGAGATAGACGAAACAGAAGTCGAAGCAAATATACTTAAACTAAGGACTGACTGTGCTGTGGGCTGGGATGGAATACCATCTCTGGTTCTCAGACAGAACAGAAGTATCCTTGTCCCCCCGTTGACTTTCATTTTTAATAATTGTTTACAGTTGGGTAAATTTCCGGAATCGTTAAAGAAAGCGGTTGTACACCCGATCTATAAGGGGGGGAGCAGAGACTGCGTCAACAATTACAGGCCAATATCAGTTCTTTCTTCCCTTTCTAAAATACTAGAAAAGATATTGTGTTCTCGCCTTAAAGCTTATCTCACCAGATACAATATAATAGCTGAAAACCAATACGGTTTTCGACCGCGTATCTCTACTGAAGATGCTGTAATTGACCTGACGCAGTTTGTGGCTGAGAATTTGGATACCAAAAGAAAATGTCTCGGGATATTCTTAGACCTTACCAAAGCGTTTGATACAGTCTCTGTTCCCTTACTTGTTACTAAACTGGAAAGAATCGGAATCCGCGGAATTCCCTTAGATTTGTTTAGGGACTACTTGACTGGACGTAAACAAAGAGTGAAAATTGACTCATATGAAAGTGACGAAAGAGATATCACATATGGAGTACCACAAGGGAGCATACTCGGCCCAGTCCTGTTCCAGATCTATGTTAATGATCTTTGCAAAATGAAGCTCCCAGACTGTCGATTATACGCATATGCTGATGACACTGCGATAATAGTTAAAGGCAATGATTGGAGCGAGGTTAAAACGAAGGCTGAGTACGCTCTTAGAACTATCATGGGATGGTTAGAATCCAACCTTTTAACCTTAAATATAAATAAATCGTCATTCATTCCATTTACAATACGAAACGTAAATAAACCTCCTAATGATTATACAATTACTGCTCATACTTGTACCACAGTACAAACTTCCTGCTCATGTAAGCCTCTGACCAAAGTTGATTCTGTCAAATACCTGGGTGTTCTGATTGATGATGGGCTAAAGTGGCATGCCCACATTGACACCCTTGTGAATAGGATTATGCGGCTCATTCGCATTTTCAGGTCACTCAGGGAATCATCAAACCATGATACCCTACTAATGGTCTACTTTGCACTCTGTCAGTCCATTATAGGATACTGTATAACCGCATGGGGCGGTACCAACAAAACAAGGCTGATTAGGGTCGAGAGAGCACAACGTGCTGTGCTCAAAGTCATGTTGAGAAAGCCGTTTAGGTATCCAACCACCCAAATCTACTCCGATTGTAATGTCCTGACCGTCCGGCAGCTCTTTGTGCTTCAGTCGACCCTTAAAAGGCATCGTAGCGTCAAACCTGCGACCGCTAACTCGAGAAGACGATTAAATCCAACTCTAAGTTTACAACATAAAACTACATTTGCTGCACATCAATTCCATGTCATAAGTACGCATATTTACAAAAAACTTAATAGAAAACTAAACATAATAAACTTAAACCAGACTACACTCAAACATAAACTGAAAGAATGGCTACTACAACAGGACTACTCTGACACAGAATCTTTACTGACCTTCATAACATGAGACTAATTGTAAGTGAACACATACACACACACATATCAAACACACACATAACTAGAGATAGTGAGAGAGAGAGAGATATAGTGATGACAGCGGCACACAGGCGTTATGCAAGCACAAAAGCATATATACAGCCACAATCACAAAAACAATATGAATATGCATAAGTGATATCGAAAGTTATTGTAATTTAATATTATTTAATTGTAACAAGCACTGTGATTGAATCCTGTCACTTGGGATACAGGTCCGCCTAGTTCAAGTGACAGGTTTTAAATTTTTAGCAACATGGTTTTGTTTAGTTATATGGATTTTCTTTTTTACAACCTTAACTAACTTTTAAATGAATCTAGTTAATACATATTTATAAGTAAGGATGTGATTTCGTGAACTATGCAACAACCTATGTAATTTTTGGTGCAAATAAATACTTATTATTATTATACTCACGTGAAAACTTTAGTATGATTTACGGATATAGAAAAAGTTTCTTCAAGTAGGTAGAGCCACTTTGGGCACAGCTACTCGTAAAGCATAGCTACAGATTTATCTCGCATCTTTACTTATCTATACTTATAATAAATCTGTAGAGAGGTCAATTCTGTACATGAAATATATTTTCAAAATAACTATCAGGGGGTGATTAGTGATCGATACTGGTGCCAAAAATGTAATCAGTAAAATTTTTGTCTGTCTGTCTGTGTGTATGTTCCTTATAGAAACAAAAACTACTCGAGGGATTTTAACGAAACTTGGTACAATTATTCTTCATACTCCTGAGCAGGTTAATGTATACTTTTCATCACGCTACAATCAATAGGAGCAGAGTAGTGAAGGGAAATGTTGGGAAAACGGGAGAAGTTACTCCATTTTTTAAGCTTCCGTCGCGTGTGTAGCCTTAATGGTTAAAGTTACATAGAAATCATGTATGACGGAAATATTGTACATAAAATTGTCTAAAAAATATCCCGCAACAGCATACATCTATATTTTATAAAATAAATTCGTTGTTTTTGTATGTATGTCCCTATGCGAGCTTATATGTTCAAAACTATGTAGTTTTTACAATAGATTGATTGGATTTTTGTATAATTTGTTAAGTTTTCGTTTCTAAATTTTACGCGTACGAAATTGCGGGTACAGCTAGTGCTATGTATAGCAATAACGAATCTGTTTTAATTTCATATTTAACTTCTATAACGACATTATTCTATTCTCTATATCTCAATTTTATAATGCTACATCGTAACACCACCGCATATTAAATTTAAGGTCGTAAAATCAGATGAAAAGCTTAATAAAATCCAGTTATGCTAGATAACTGGTATCACCTATAAATAAAACTAGTCAAGTACGAGTTGAACCGAACATGAAGGGTTCCGTGCCGTTAATCCCTACTAATATTATAAATGCGAGAGTAACTCTGTCTGTCTGTCTGTTACGCTTTCCCGCTTAAACCTCTCAACCGATTTTCATGAAATTTGGCACAGACAATCTTTAGACCCTGAGAAAGGACAAAGGCTACCATTACATGCGAAAAAAAAATTCCAAATTCCACGCGGATGGAGTTGCGGCAACAGCTAGTATCATAATATATTCATCACACCGACCTGAAATAACTCCAAATAATGAGACTCCAAACAATAGAATAAAGGCAGGATAATGATAATTGTAACTATTTGTTGTTGTAGCATTAACTGTTACACACAAACTATGAAATTTTCAGCACTTTAGCTGCCGTTCAAGAGATACAGCCTGATGACAGATGGACGGATAGCGAAGTCTCAGTAATGGGGTCCTGTTTTACTTTTTGTTACGGAACCCTAATATGGATTTCCAAGAGCTTTCCTTTCCTATTTTAATCGTGTACATTCTACTATTATACTGGTTTATCGGATATGCGCGTTAGGTACATGTAACTATTTAATTATAGTAATGTTTTGTTCGTTTGTCAAACACAGATCTCTGTAAAGTAACCAGGTGTATCCAACATATCACATAGCCTAATGGGTTATTCTGATATGGCAATAGACAGACCTCATCTTTTGACGAACTGAGTATTTTTTCCAAGGATAGTTCTCGAGTCTGCCTATTACCAGATTACTCAACGTAGGGCAGCCCTCAACATAACACAGCAACCAGATACTGCTCTCCATCCACTGAGTACAAGTGGCGCAGATCTGTGCATTCCTACGTTCTATATGGAAAAATAATAGTGATTTAGACCTTTAAATTATACGGTTCTCTAAAGTTATCTGTATCCTTCCTTATTATAAAATAAAATCCTTATTATTGTATGTATGTGAGCCTATATTATCTTCAAAAGTACGCAACAGATTTTGATGCGGTTTTTTAATAGATAGAGCGGTTCAAGAGGATGGCTTTTTTGTATAATTTGTTAAAGTTTTATTTCTAAATTCCAAGCGTACGAAGTTGCGGGTAGCTAGTAAATAGTAAAGTTAAAATGTTAAATAATTTGAATGAGAGAAGGGATACTGCGACCATTTCCGAAAAATCTCGCATACTTACATTCATTATGTCTTTATAACCGAAAAGCTATTGTGTATGTGCGGAGAGCGTGAGGTTGGAAGTGAAAACTTTACTATTCAGTTCTTTATTCGTAGTTGATTCTGAATCACAAACAATGAAGAAAGTGAAGAATGCGTTGGTGCAGTTCTCAGTGTTTTATTTTCTATTTACGGTATTATGCCCACATTTTACAATGTCATGAAATGTTATAAAGCATTATTTCTATTAAAGAGAATGTTCTAATATTGTGTAGGTACAATTTCATGAAGATGAAAAATATATCCGGTTTCAAAAGTAAAACGACCCTGGAACCAATTACAGAGGAATAGAATTTTCATTATGAATTTCCTTAACTATATTATTACCTAAGTACTTGCAACCTTGCTTGTAAATATATTACAAAGGCACAAAATTAACGGATAATCGGAAATGATATAAATACAATCATGCATCCGGCATTTACACATCTGCTAAAATCTAAATTTAATTAATTATTTATAACTAGCTGACGCCCGCTACTCCGTCCGCGTGGAATTTCAGATCCCCATAATATATTCTGTCCGCTCATGCTCATGCTCCGTGTGGTGACGGATTTAGACTACAAGTTTCACCACCCCAATCTCCTCCCAAGGATGCTGTAAAAGTCAGCTAAGCTATGCACACAAATAACATCCTCTGTGAGAAACGAAAAACTTGAAAATAAACCCTGTGCCAAAACGCCTGGTCAGCGCCGCACAGTAGACCATAATCCCTCCCAAAGTGGAGGAGGCCCGTGCCCAACAGTGGAACGTAAATGGGCTGGAGAGAGAGATATATAATATATTTTGTCACCGTTTAAACCTTCCCAAGATTTTCACGAATATTTCAAGAACTAAATCACAAAAGTCGGCCCAGCCACAAAGCCCAGCCTTTCTCGAGTTTTAGCGAGACTAACGAACTGCAATTGATTTTTATATTTTCAAGATAATAATCTAAAAATTCGACGTCTGTACTTTGATTATAGGAAATAAAATTGGTCAAGTGCGAGTGGGACTCGCGCACGAAGGGTTCCGTACCATTATCTATGCAACATAAGGCAACGTTATTAGTATCGAGCAAGAAACGGTAAAAAAATCAGTTTTTTGTATGGGAGCCCCCCTTAAATATTTATTTTATTTTAATTTTAGTATTTGTTGTTATAGCGGCAATAGAAATACATCATCTGTGAAAATTTCAACTGTCTAGCTATCACCGTTCTTGAGATACAGCCTGGTGACAGACGGACGGACGGACAGCGAAGTCTCAGTAATAGGGTTCCGTTTTTACCCTTTGGGTACGGAACCCTAAAAAAAATGTATAGGCAGTGTTTACTGGCGTAATTTTTGTCTGTCTGCCTGTATGTATATTTGTACACTCATCACGCCATAACTAATACATGAAATACCGTTTTCAGTAATATGTTGGTTAAGATGTAACTTTAATTACCTATAGGCTACAATTTATCCCTAAATCTATTTCCTTCTGGAAAACCTGCTTTAATTTTCTTATTACCCAGTCATCCAAAATACTTAAGTGCTAGTAAGTAAATAAGTATTACAGATACCTACTAGTGGAGCGGAGTGTAGGTTGAATGCATGGGCGTAGTCAGGATAAAGATTCGGGAAGGATTTCCATTTTCTTCATAACGGAGATATTTTTAAGACAAGAAAGAACTAAATTTGTCGGCATGTCAAATCTTGTTTTTCTGGCTCAATTTTCGGGGTTTCTGTGGACATCAGTGCTAGATTAAGTTTGCATGGAAGCTCAAGCCTGAAGCCAAATTCTGTGAACAGGCGCTTGATTGTTTTATCGTGAGTGTAGCAATTGGCATTGTTTGTAATTTTTGACCTGCTGCTTTTATATTTTTTTTTGAAAATACAGACTATTTTATGCAACTAATTTCAATATTATTGAATTATTCACTTTATAGAATTAAAAAAAAATACTTAAAGATATTATTTTAAATGTTGTGACGTCATTGTTGTACGCAATCTGTGTATTGACTTTTCCTGATTTCCTTTCAAGACAGATTGCAAAGATTGCAATAGATCTTTTCAAAGTTGCCAAGTTGATATAGACCAATTTCAACTCCACCACAGAGTAGTATATCCCTCAGAACGTCTTAATATTTTAAGTCCTTCATTTCAAGGGCAAATAGAGATCATTTGCTTTTTTGGAAAAATAATCGTTAATATAGGAAATTTTCCGAAAATAACTAATGGATCATGATCAGAAACTCTATTCCCCGAAATGATTTTTGAATTAAGAGTTTTAAAAAAATATGAACAATGCTAACTCTAGGTAAGGACTAATTAATATTTATTCTGCGGGAAGAAGTAGGTAAACTTTCTGAGAATGGGCTCCGTAGCCATTGCTACGAAATTGATAAACATAAACTGTTTTAAGCATCATCTATCGAATCAAACGAGCTTTCATAACCTTTTGAGGTTAGGAAGGTATCATCCATTCAGGCACGAAGTATAGATACAAGGAGTCCGAACGGTATAGGCTTTTCCATAATATTTCGTGTACACAATAATCAACCCAGATCATAGTTCTATTTTCTGCCACTGGCTGCGCAAGTATTCAGGACGTACCGATGCTAGTATAGAATATCAGAATATCTCTTGACCTTCTCTGTATTGTTGGGTTTAAAGCACTCGAAAAATTTCCTAAAACTTATATTTATATCCACGTTTCTCAGAATATTTTTTTCCACAAGTGTCAATAGTTCAAACGAGTACTTCTTGAAAAATGGCGCACTCTACCGGCAAAAATCTGTCCCTTAAATTGAGACCATTCGTTCAACATTACGTTCGGACTCCTTGTATCTATACTTCGTGCATTCAGGTTTCATTTTTTCGCTACAATGCCATCTATCCAAATACTTTGGAATTAAAATTACTTATATATCTCGTGTGCGTTGCTAAAAAATATAATAAAAGATTTAACAGTATGTTGCATTTAGCACAGATCACATTATTTTTTTACCATTCTCATTGATCAATGCATTTACTAACTAAAATTGTAGCTCCCTATAAAATGCTATACAAATACGGCAGACTGCAGAAATGGTAAATTTGTTGGTGGTCCAGTAAATTGAAATACTGGTAAATAAACTGTATCTAACTGAAATAGGTTCAGTTTAATACAATTTAATACTAAACCTCACGTACATTTCAAATCACACAATTAGTTTGAAGAAAGGATTGAAGCTGCATCCATAAATTGCAACATAATATGTCATATGATAAGAATCAGTAAATGGACAGCCTGAGAAGATAGATAACTGTTGTTAGTAGCTAAGGGATTGCATAAAATTAGCATATCTAATATGCAATACGAATACGCTATTAAGGAGTAGAAAATTTAGAAAATAGATTACTTAGCTCATTTTATGTATTTTAACTACCTACGGTAAAGCCAGCTCAAAATTAATTAATAATGAACAAAAAATTATAACATGCAACTAGAAAATCATGCCATATGTAGCCTAGATAGATAGATCACGAGTCTTCTCCACTTTGGGAAAGTATTCAGTGTAATATAACTCTATAAAACAGACTCGCAATTTGTTGGAATATTTTGATTCATTTTATAACGTTTATGTCGTAGTTTATGATTTCATAAAACGCCATTACCGATTTGAGCTTTATTTAGTGTACATCCTAAATCCATAGTTTGCATTGTCACTAATGGCCCTGTCATTTAGTATTTTTGCCCGGAAAGTTTTCCGGAAGTTTTGAAAACTGGTAATTTTATAGATATTGATGTGCTCTTTCCAAATTTCAACTTTGCCACCTCGCATGTTGCACGTTTGCGCCTCCATATTGAAAAAATGGCGCCCAAAATCAGTTTTTTGATAATAACTCCTTTCCGACGCATTTTACAACACAACAGAACAGAAGGGGCTTGACACAGAAGGGACGTATTCCTTTATACCTGTGGAGACATGACACACTATAGTTAGCTGGGTTTTCATTCTGTGGAACAATATTTAACCTTCGTATAATTAAAATAAATAATATACGTTGGTGTGGATGTATAATGGTTTACGGCGCTCGTACGCTAAAACTGTTGATTTTTTCTCTACTTTTATTTTGTGTAAATACGTTTTCCTGTAAAATGCGTCGGAAAGGAGTTATTAACAAAAAACTGATTTTGGGCGCCATTTTTAGGGTTCCGTACCCAAAGGGTAAAAACGGGACCCTATTACTGAGACTTCGCTGTCCGTCCGTCCGTCCGTCCGTCCGTCCGTCCGTCCGTCCGTCCGTCCGTCCGTCCGTCCGTCCGTCCGTCCGTCCGTCCGTCTGTCACCAGGCTGTATCTCAAGAACGGTGATAGCTAGAGAGTTGAAATTTTCACAGATGATGTATTTCTATTGCCGCTATAACAACAAATACTAAAAATAAAATAAAATAAATATTTAAGGGGGGCTCCCATACAACAAACATGATTTTTAGGGTTCCGTACGCAGTATCTCAAGAACGGTGATAGCTAGACAGTTGAAATTTTCACAGATGATGTATTTCTATTGCCTCTATAACAACAAATACTAAAAATAAAATAAAATAAATATTTAAGGGGGGCTCCCATACAACAAACATGATTTTTAGGGTTCCGTACCCAGTATCTCAAGAACGGTGATAGCTAGACAGTTGAAATTTTCACACATGATGTATTTCTATTGCTGCTATAACAACAAATACTAAAAATAAAATAAAATAAATATTTAAGGGGGGCTCCCATACAACAAACATGATTTTTTACCGTTTCTTGCTCGATACTAATAACGTTGCCTTATGTTGCATAGATAATGGTACGGAACCCTTCGTGCGCGAGTCCGACTCGCACTTGACCAATTTCTGTATCTTCATATTCAAGTTTCAAAAGCCATTCTGTCACAATCCTCTTACAATCGTATTTCAATATGGCGGCGCAAACGTGTAACATACGAGGTGGCAAAGTTGAAATTTGGAAAGAGCACATCAAAATCTATAAAATTACCAGTTTTCAAAACTTCCGGAAATCTTTCCACGTGACCCTTTATTTATTCCACCAAATCATAAGTTGATATCTGACGATAAATTTCTTGAAAAATTAAGAGAATAGTTACTAATTTATTTCAGTACTTTACTTAAAACCAATTAAAATCTAAACCAGAAAAAGGTGTCGGCAGTCCTTCTGGCAAACTGTCTGTAGCCAAAAAGTATCTGTGGGAACATTGTTTTGTATTAAAATCTAAAATTTTCATGATTCATTCCGGATAGAGAATTCAGTCTGATTGTACCAATTTATATTCCCTTAGGACGACAGTATCCCTAAGGAATGTTTTAGAGTAAATTATATTTTTATGCCTATTATACCTATCAGTTATTCAGTTAATATGTTTGTAGTGCATCTGTGAAAAGTGAAATACAATTTTATTATTGCAACCAGTGCCTGTTTAATTTATTACACTAGGATTGAAATCCCTACACACACACTCCTTCTACATATCTTTCTGTCGTAACTAAGCTCACCTACTTAGGTAATCCTTACTTATTATAAAACAAAGTCGTCATATTTGTATGTATGTCCCTATGTGAGCTTATATCTTTAAAACCACGCAACGGATTTTGATGCCGTATTTTTAATAGATACTACAAGATGGCGTTTTTGCATAATTTGGTTTCGTTCCTAAATTCCCCGCGAACAAAGTTGCGGGCAACAGCTAGTTTAAAATAAAACAAGGTATAGTGATTTCAGGTATAATTCTCTAACACATGGGTAGGTACAAGAATATAACCTACACGTCAAGAATAAATACACACATATTTGACGTCTTCACATTATAAAGAGAATGTGGCGAACATGTTCTATAACAAATCGTATACTATGTAATTTTCTTTTAGAAACTTACATATTAAGCATCGTTAATAAAATGTTATGTTTTCTAAAGATTTTAGAAATCTGTAGTACACACATTGGCCAATTACTATGGTCTGTGTCATAAACTAAATAAATAAATATTTATAGAAGCTTTACCTTGAATTACAATCAGAATTAGGTACAAATGTTTCGTAATTTCAATTTCAATAAAAACTTATTAATAAAACTTATTTTTATGTATTGATATTTTTTATAATAATAATATACATTGTGATATATTACAATTATACAGAATGTTAAAGAAACTACAATTTTAACGAAGTCAAAGTCAGCGTCAAAGTATGGCAATAGAATAGCACCGTCTAGCGTGAAATATACTGTTATTTGTTCGAGCGTTGAGCATACTGGTCTATTTCCATACGACTTCGCGTTAACCCTGATGAGCTCAGAATTGTTTACGTGGCGAAAAAAACTCCTAAGAAATTGTTAACCCTTGTTGTCCGGTAAAAAATACTTCGAAGGTATATCTAAGTCCCACAATACTTATACAATACATAAATCCCGCGATATATATAAAACAAGTTCGCCAACATTATTAATACAATAATAAAACATTAAATATTTCATATATTTACTAGTAATTACGTACCAAAGATATTAAATAGTAAACAGGAATGTTTACGAAGAGAAAATACATCTTAATAAATAAAATACATAGAAAAAAATCTTTGAAAAATATGATTATTTGTGCGAACACCTATAAAATTTGAAAGAAAAATTTAAAGATAGTAAATCCTTACGTTACGTACACACATAGCCACGTTAGCACATTTTAGTGCTTTTTAAAAAGTATAGGTAATTGGCTAACCAGAATTTAGTATCGATTCTTGGGTATGTTTTTGTTTGCGACAAAAAAGAGACAAAATTTGTCAAAAAATGTATTTTTGGCCAATTTTTCGACATTTCGCTATCCTAACCCCCTGACTACGCTCATTGTAGTATTTTTCATTATACCAAAACTTAGAGACTGACAAAAAAAATACCCTGTAGTAGTATTTTCCATATTTGTCAAGGTTTTATCCCAAAGCTCACGTCTGGCTAAGTATACATCAATACATAGAGTAATAATTAACATTTTGAAATATTAACTCAACATCTAAAATTTAGAACTGCTTAGTAGAAAGGTATTAGCGCCAATCCTGTTACATCCAAAACTAAACTACAATTGAACCATTAATTTATTATTTTTTGCAATTGATTTGCTATTCTTTTACTTAATAAATTAAATTATAGCGGAATACTTGCGCATTTGCTTGAGCGGGACTTGAACTCACGACCTCGGAATTCCGTTCCGTTGTTTAGTTGGCAGAGCAACACGCTTGGTATTCCGAGGTCGTGGATTCAAATCTCGCTCGAGGTAATAATATTTTCCACAAAAATTTGATTTTTTACAATTAAAGCAATTACAGGAAATATTGGTGTAAGCGCCATTACACTTTCTGTTAGTTAAAAACGTCCTTATGTTATACACATATTCTTTAACAAGTTTAGCTAACATGTTGAAAACTTTTTGTTTTAGTTTAGTTTGGTTTAGTTGTACAAGCAAAATTG
Organism: Orgyia antiqua; assembly: GCA_916999025.1. Taxonomy (NCBI): domain Eukaryota; kingdom Metazoa; phylum Arthropoda; class Insecta; order Lepidoptera; family Erebidae; genus Orgyia; species Orgyia antiqua. Next base: position 12,514,759 of record OU779863.1, on the reverse strand, counting down.
TCGCTATTCTATGTATTATAAGTATGTATTTACAAAAGAAAAGTAGTATATGTATTCTATCCGTATTCTGGTACCCATAACACAAGCATATAAGCTTAGCTTGGGACCAGATGACGTTGTGTGAAATGTCCATGAATATTTATTATTTATTTATTTATTTATTTATTGTTATATTTTTTTTGTTCTAAATATCTTAATGATCCAAGTCTTGTATATAAGGGCTATGTAATACAGAGAAAATCTAAGATCTATTTTGAGGTAATCAGTAATACTAGATTGGTTTGTAAAATATCAGTCTAGATTATGTTTTTAAAAATAAACCGTAATTATATTTATTTAAAAGAAAAATTAGGGCGATATAGTCGCAAAGCGACCTGATCCATTAATTAAAAAAAAAATTTACTATTGAAGGCTAAAGACAGGTTACTTTAAATATTGCAATAAAACTACTCTTCAAATTATATCGCGGTTTCACCTGCTTTTATAGCTACTACTCCGCTCCTTGGGTTTAGCGTGATGATATATAACTAGTGTTGTGTTAGTAATATTGCTTACATTAAGGGCCTACATCAATATTATCGTCGACATGTACATATTAACACAGCTAGTAGTAGTAGGTATAGAAAATGAACAATTAGGGATATTTTTTTGTTTACTCAAAATCTACTAAATATATTTTAATTCTGATTTACGTGTTTCTATAAATAATAATAGTTACTTATGTTTTTAAAGTTATTTCATTAGTTAATACGCGATAATAGACCGACAAATGAAAAAAATAAAAAATGAGAGAGATTGTTTCGCTAAGATTTTCTATCGAGAAAACTTTTTTCAATCGCGTTTTGAGTTGTTGTTGATCCTAGATCATATATTGAAAAAACATATACTTAAAAATTAGAGCTCTAGCCATTCAATCTAAAGAAACAATGAAAACTTCGTACGTAGAAAAATGCACGAAGCTATTTTGGTATCCTCTTAAGATCAAGTCCTACCCGTGACCATGGCAAATAAAATCTTCGAAATGTTGAATTATCATCATTGCACTGGCCTTATTACGGCGCAACACGTATTTTTAACCGACTTCATTCTCTCTTGGACTTCTGTCTGACGTCATATTTGTGTTTGCTGCTCTCTCTTTCATATCCTCTTTCAGGCGGTCCATCTATCTTTTTTTCTACCATTCCTCTAATATTTAATTCCTTCCACTCTCTTCTCTCATAAAACCATCCAAACGTCCGGTTATAAATAAAAAAAAAAGATATCCGTGAAGAGTAGTTTTATAGGATAAAAAAAGTAATGCAAGTGTCAAAGAATATAATATTGTACTTTTACGTAACTTAAATTAAAATTCAATACATGTTTTAATACTTAAAGTATGAAATTTATATTTTATAAAATACATTTTGTAATAAATACAATCCAATAAAAAATGATGCCTAAAATACAATACTTTTAAAATAATATCAGCTTTGAGGCAATGATAATGATTTCAACGACATTATTAAATAGTCATTATTAAATTAACACGAATAATTACAATACAAATTGATAAATACAATAAAATACTATAGCTAATAATTAAAATCGATAAGTGTAAAATCGAGTTTCTATTAAAAATATCAACAATAATATATTAATTATAATGAAAACAGCAAGCATTTATCTTAATACTAAATAATAACTAATTACGCTGCCATATTTCATTAAGATATAGTACAATAATAATAATTTTGTCATTTATAAACAAAGTTATTCATTATTTGGCACATTTGATAGTCAAGCCATTTAATTATTTCGTATAACATTAAAATGTATCACGAAAAACAAATAAAATCACCATTCAAGCAAGAAAAGATTAAGTTTTAAATATTATTTTAAAACAATATTGAGGCCAACTTCATTTGAGAATAGCCAAAAAAAAACGTCATAGGAATGTTCAAAATTAGGAATTTTAAATATGGAAGAAAAAACATTACATGAATATATAGAATGTCATTAGTTGCTTAAAATGTCTTTTTTTCAATACTTAAGTAGTTCATTTTTTACTTTTTAAAATATAGTTAATAATCATTAATAGATACTAAGGAATGATGACATTACTTTGTTAAAAAATATGTATTATATTTTGTTAGTAGGAATCCAAACATTCAAAGACTAAAAAGTTTACCCTTTAGTCTCTGGGAACTTAACGGATATTACTAAAATTATATTACACATTATGAAATTAATAAACAGATTAAGAATATCTAAAATAGGATATGATACAATGTCAATCAGTATTTTCTATAAAATAATTTGTACTTAGGATATATTTCAAGAATATAACAGAAAACAAAAAGTAATTAAACCCTTCACCATACGACCGCTGGCATTGAAACACCCATTCACATCTATGTGCCGATATTATACCTCATGGAGGCAATGGGTGCAGAATATGGAAAATCAAAATGGTGATCTCGCTTAAATTACTTTTATTAGTTCTATTACTTTATTAGTATAGGAATACAGGAAATGTGCGATAAAATATTAATAATTAAGTGTGATAAAATCCTCTTTTCCGGAAATAAAGATTAAAAAAAAACGCTTTGCAGTGTCATGGCGTCGTTATGACGTCACTCCTGAATACTTACAGTAAACAGGCGATTTTAAATAAATTCTTTCATGTTATTAAACATGAATTACATAATATTTCAGCTGTAATACAGCATAAAAAATAAAATGAATGTTTTCCTTTCACAAAAGAAAACGATGAAAATAAGATAGAAGTTTAAACTTAATAATATGCATGTAATGACATAACTTCTATGTTCAAGGCATGGAGACTAGACGTAAGGAGGAATATCTCAGTATATTAAAAAGTGTGCGCTGAAAGGCAGCAAATTAAGGTGGCGCCATAGTAGAAAGTGGAAGAATTTTAAAAAGAGCGCCACTAAATTATTAGAAAGGAAAGAAACTTCCACTTTGTTACAGCGCAGTTTTTTAAATTATTAGACAAACATGACTATGAAGTAAATTTATATTAACTATTATTATAATTACATGGTTCAAGGCAAGAATTGTGAGATTAATAGTTCAATAAATCTTGACCTGCAATATCAATTTCATTGCTATTTATTTAGATTTTGTGTTTAATTCATTTCTGTTATAAAAAGCGGACTGTGTCAAAATTTCTTAAAATAAAGTTACCAGTTAAAAAAATTAAAGCTCATATCATTACCATGATAAAAAAAATAAAAATGGGAATGTCAATTGTTTTAGTAGGTACGGTACCTATAAAATAATGGCGGGAAGATGAGGACCTAATAAGCGAATTGTATTCAATACAATTTCAATAAAACAACGCACGAACTTGGTTCCAATTGAAGTTTTCCGAGTTCAGTGAATTTAAGGGAACGCCTTGGAAAGTCGATTCTATCGCAAAATACCTGAAACATAGAAATCATTGGATTAGACAGATATGTATATCGGCGGGCCTCGGTGTCTAGTGGTTCATATAACGGATTGCCGTTCACGAAGTCTCGGGTTCGATTTCTGGTCAGGACAATCATTTGTGTGATGTTTTTAATTGTCATACAAATGTTTGTACTGCGTCTGGGTGTTTACTATGTATTATAAGTAAACCCTAACTAAAAAATTAAAAACAACTACAGTCTAATTTGATTAAAATGGCTGTTTCGTTGTGCACATTATTAATAACTAAAATCTTTATGGTCTTATTCATAATGAGTTATCGAACGTTTAAACGGAGATTTTATCGGAGAGATAATAAACATTTTATCGTAAAAAAAACTATTATGAATAACAAGTTTTGACAATTTTCGCGAACCTATTTTAGCGAACTTTTAAACCTCAGATAAGTCATTATGAATAAGACCATATGTCTATAACATGCAATGTTTTTAATAAAAAAGTTCTGTTAACATTGCCGAATTGTGTTATTGACATTATCAATTTTCATTTTTTAGTTTAGTTGTGCAAGTAGAATCGGTATCATTATGTACATACCTTGAAAGGGGCATCCCCTATGTCCTCAATACCCTTGTGTAGTAACGTGTTATTAGCAAACACGCAGTTAGCTGCCTCCAAAATAGGTACAGTCAGAGTTTGGTAGGAGAAACTAGCTTCACGTTCAATCTTCTTAATAAGCCCCTGTCCAATTTCATTGTCACAGACGCTAAGAATATCATTACCTGCAACGGTTATGAACCTTTTCAACCCGAGGCCAAGATGCGGCATCTGAAATAAAAGTGGAACAAATGAAATGGGACAAATAAAATGGTCTGTGTGATGGACAGATATAAAATACAAATGTCACCAGCCCCTTTCTTGCCCAGGGTGCTGTGAGAGACAGAAATCTCGAAACTAAACCCTATGCCAACACGCTTGGTCACCACGGCACAGTAAACTATAGTATTACAGGCTGGTAGCAGAATTTACACTATACTCTAGTGAAAGTTGAATTTAGATCCCATATCTTGAATTTTATTATGAACAGACAAACAAATACGACACAGGCTTTTGTATTATTATATTCATAATAGGTTACTATTACCTTTATAGGAGTGCAAGGGAACTCCGGAAATGTTTCGGCAATCAAGCTGGCACCAGCTTCATTAGTAAACTCGGAGATACCAACAAAGAATTCTCTTCCTGAAATTACAAACAATTCAGGATATCTAACAAAGAGAATAAAAATTAATAGGAAATGTAACAAAAATTATTTATTTTATTTTTCAAACAATTATGTAACTCTAAATATAACCATATTGCATTCAGGTGATATTGGGCATAATGTCGTGTGACAAAACTCTTTTAAAAACCTAGATAAAAAATAATGAAAACATCCTGCATTCTGCCATTCCAAACACTAAGAGTCTTACAAACGTAAATTTCAGTTATTTCTCATTAGTAACTAGAATAATTGGTTGTGTGTGTCATCTCAGCATTTAACAGGTGACCTGACCCTAATCAAAACCTACAGATTATTTCCAATTAGTTTATGAGTCATAAAACGTGACAAGCAAGCCCACACACACTGACATTCTGCCAATTAACACCTGTATGCAATTCTAGGTATTTCACACAGCTCCTAAACTCAGCACTTATTAACTAATGACAGTTGCTAGGCAAAATACACATTTAATTATAAGGTAAAATAAGTTTATTAAGTAGGAAGTTATACTTCTTTGTTAATTATTTGCATAGGTAACAATTTTAAAGGCACAACCAAACCTAACTTTCCCACTCACCCATACATGGATACTATCTAAAAATTTTAACTTAAACTCTTTTTATTGGTTTATGATCATGCCATCGGCAACCAGGCCATAAGCAGATTTTTTGGGTCATAAGTAGTACTGTATAAAACTGTAGCTATTTCATCTCATACATTTATTTTAATTGATATAAATGTATTACTTAAAATTTTTAAATAGTGTATTTCGTTGCTATCGTTGTGTGAAGTCCCAAATAAATAAAGAAAAAAAAAAAATAAAATCGTTGTGTGCACACATATAAAAAATAGCATGTAATAACTTCAACAAGTTTTAAATTTTAATCGTAAACAATATTCACGAAACTCATGTGACATACTGACCTGTAAATAGGACATCTGTAGGAGATAGTATTGCCGAACTTGACGCATCTTGTTCAGTAACACTTACACCCGCCTGAACTAGAGTTTTATACACTAGTTTACTCTACAACAAAAATGTACTTTCTAACTATACGAAAATATTAATAATAGGTAGTGCTCAAAAAGGAGATGCAGAGTTTGCGGTATGGATTACCATTTTTATGGCTTTAGGTTTGATACCCACACAAAGCAAATATGATATAAAAAGCTTGTTTAACTGTTTAAGTAGGATGTTGCATAGTATAGTCAGTGTCAGTAAAACACTATATACAATAGATAACTGCTGAATGAAATAGCCCCTAGTTTGTGAAACAGCTTACAATCTAGTTTTCTCATTTATTATTGATGTATGTATTTAAATTAAATTACTGTATTATTAGGAGTCACCCTTTCAGTCATTACTTATGTTCGAAAAGATAAAAATAAAATACTTTAGAGGTAAGCTTACATTTGAAGTTCCCGTTGGTGTATTTTGTTTAGGTAGTATACCTATTCCATGACATACTACAGCCAGGTCTTCCATCAGAAGCTTATCACGTAAGGAACCGCTAGTATCAAGTTCAATAACATCAATGTTCAACTCTTGTAACACTCTCTTATATCCATCAATTTCGTTACGAATAGATTCAATATTGATACCTCCATACAGATTACCGGTTTCAGAAGGTGTGTTACCAATTTTTCCCATTAAAGCATGTGTATAAATATGCATTTTGTAACCGTCCCGAACTTTAAAGAAAACGCGTAAGTAGTTTATATTAAAAAATTGTTTTGCACAACGATTCTTAAAAATAAAAAATGTAGATAGGTAAAACTTGGCGTTTATTTAAATCTAGTGCCACTTAGTCAGTCCCCGGGTTAAGAAAGTATTTAAAATCAATAAATTGTAACTAATCGATGGCAGTGGCTAAACAACACTGAACAACACCCCACAGAGTAGGTACTTGATAAATATTTGACAAATATGAAATAAGATGACAACAGCCGTTTTACCACAGAGAAGGGATGTGAAAAAATATCGATAATGAAAAAGCACGAAGTATAGATACAAGGAGTCCGAACGGTATAGGCTTTTCCATAACATTTCGTGTACACAATAATAAACCCAGATCATAGTTCTATTTTCTGCCACTGGCTGCGCAAGTATTCAGGACGTACCGATGCTATTATAGAATATCAGAATATCTCTTGACCTTCTCTGTATTGTTGGGTTTAAAGCTCTCGAAAAATTTCTAAAAATTTCCTAAAACTTATATTTAACTCCACGTTTCTCAGAATATTTTTTTCCACAGGTGTCAATAGTTCAAACGAGTACTTCTTGAAAAATGGCGCGCTCTACCGGCAAAAAATCTGTCCCTTAAATTGAGACCATTCGTTCAACATTACGTTCGGACTCCTTGTATCTATACTTCATGTGAAAAAGGCTGAGTCTATCCCCGTTTTCCAATCAGCGCACAATAGCGCATTATGCGGCACAATGCTCAACGTTTAGTGTTCCAATTACAGCATCGCATCGCACAATCGAGCACTCTCAAAAGTGATGCGTGCAATCCATACCAACTTCAGCGACAGAAATTTAACAAGTATTTTTCTTTAAATTGGCATTGATTGAAATTTTATATATATATTATCGTTGGTAATATTATTATTTGTTAAAAAAAATATTTAAGGCTTTCTTTTCGTCGGAGTTTTCTGGAAATATTCAAAGTTAATTCAAGCTGTGTTAAAAAATAAATAAATATAAGTATGGATGAAGGTATAAACAATGACTTTTTTATATTTCACACATAAAATGTGAAAACAATGTTTATTTTAGAATTTTTTTTTTTCAACACTGGACTTTGCGCACTCTGCTGGCGCATTTTAAAACTAATTCACGTTCCAATTAACGCATTTAGTGCTGAAAACGCTTATGCGCGTTTTTTGGATATTCGCCAAGTGCTGACCAACGCGTATGTGCGTCCATATAAAAAAAATCTAGCACCTGTGCGTTTTATAGCCCGTAATCTGAGTGTCTATTGTTTCGAAGACATCGTAACATGTGGGTTTGTAAAGGAGAGTGTACACTGGACTGAATTTGTTTTTGATGTATCGTATATTATGTATTTTGTTTTGTGTAATATTATTAAAATAAACTATCTGTGCACACGACTCCGTGCGCGTGGATCGATTTTTATTCGATCGACCTAATCATTTTTTTTATTCTCTTTTTCGCCGCTAGATGGCGTTGCAAGTAACCATATTGAGAAATTTCGTATTATCTAAATATCTCTTGATTGAGTGGACCGATTGCGATGAAACAAAGATTTAAAATATAATAAAATTAATGTACAAATATTTTTTACTATAGATTTATTATATGTATATACATATACAGATAGATTATCTTAATTCAGAACATTGTTCTTTGTGTACACCCGTCGTCCGACGATGGTCAAACGGATGACAGACTTTATGCGATGACAAGTAACCTATGCTATGAAGATAAGGTTATGACAAAATAAAAAACTTGAGAAAAGTTCATAGTTTAATATGGGAGCCCTGATGATTAGCTGAGATGCTTTCACCAGGGCTCCCCATAATCAATGCGCTGTAATTTTTGTATGTATGTCCCTATGTGAGCTTATATCTTCAAAAATACGCAACGGATCTTGATGCGTTTTTTTTTAATAGATAGAATGCATATAAAATTGTCTTATGAATCAGTCAAGCCGTTTTGGCGAAGTATGGGAACAACCATTGTGACACGAGAATTTTATTTATTAGAAAAAAGATTAGGAATTAGGATATTGTATGTAAAGGAGTCGCGGACTCCGTAGGTGCGTGGAATTTAGAAATTCTTTTCCGTTCTTGCAAAATTTTTCCCTGATTCTTCGCTCCCATTGTTCGCAGCGTGAAGTTATATAGCTTTCCTCATTAAATGGACTATCCAACAAAAAATTGGGTAAATATTTATATACTGTACCTACTTATTATATTAAAAGTTTATTAAGTACAAAAAACACCAATGTGAAAGACCCTTTATATTACCCGTAATTGTTATAATAATAACAATATGACAGTCATAAAACTCGAAAGTTACCGAACGCGCATAAGCGTCGGCCGCACTGCGGGAGTTTTCTATGAACGCACATAAGCGTTCTTAGCACTACGCGAGTTTTCTATGAACGCACATAAGCGTTCTTAGCACTACGCGAAAAATTTTTTGAACGCACATACGCGTTTTCAGCACTGGGCGAATGACTCTTTTATTAGCATTGACTATAAATTCGCAAATTATTCAGCATTGAATGCGTTAAGCGTCAGCATTGTGCGGCATTATGCGGCACTGAGTCGCATTATGCTCTGCCATTGGAAAACGGGGTATTAATACGGTTACCGTACGAACAATTTATAATTAATAATACGGGTACTAATTACGTTTCATATAACTTTAGAAATTAAATATAATAACTTTTCAAAAAAAAACAGGAACCCTAACCTAACCTTCACTCGGTTAGCTTCGAGATCTAATAACTCCGCAATTTTTTCCTTCTGCTCCGTGGATAGTGTCGAAAGATTTTCACTTTTTTCACGATTAAAATTGTTAGTAATACATTTAATAATAAAAAGAAATATATCCGTATGAATATACTCATTCAATAACAAGCTAATCTTCCAATTCAATCTTAATTTAAAAAAAAATTGAGCAAATACTAAATACTATAGGTACTGGACGAGTAAATATAATTTATTCGTCCAGAACCTGTACAAATAGTCACATCCAATGAAAAAATTTAAAATAAATCGTTTTTTTTTAATGAACAATTGATTTCGTAGCGCTATTTTTTTATTGGAATTAATAGATTTTTTATAATTGGTTTTTATTAGGGTTCCGTACCCAAAGGGTAAAAACGGGACCCTATTACTGAGACTTCGCTGTCCGTCCGTCCGTCCGTCTGTCACCAGGCTGTATCTCATGAACGGTGATAGCTAGAGAGATGAAATTTTCACAGATGATGTATTTCTATTGCCGCCATAACAACAAATACTAAAAATAAAATAAAATAAATATTTAAGGGGGCTCCCATACAACAAACATGATTTTTTTAACGTTTCTTGCTCGATACTAATAACGTTGCCTTATGTTGCATAGATAATGGTACGGAACCCTTCGTGCGCGAGTCCGACTCGCACTTGACCATTTTTCAGGATACCACATCTTTTTTCTATTTCTCATTGCTTAGACAAATCAGGTTGATTATATTTTTTGCAGGAAAGGACCGGGTAGATCTAGATTTGGTATGAGTTTCATGGTGATACCTTCACCCATTGCTGAGTAAAAAAAGTTTGACAGACGGACAGACAGGCAGACGGATACCATAGTGAGACTTTATGGGTTTGTACGAATCCCTAAAAATACAATGTAATTTTGCACTTTTAGATTACGCATCACTATAGAAATACATTGAGCATATCCTATACAATATAAGAGATTTATTAATATTATGTTAATATAACATCAGATGTCTACATATGAATTTCTACATAATATTATGTACTTGTAACATAAGAATAAAATACAATAAAATACAAAGTTAAAATGTTATAATTGTACCGTTGAATAGATAATAATATTATAAAAATGTTAAGTAAAAAGACATCAATTATTAAGTAATAATATAAATATGTAACCCGTTCCCTCAGGATCCCCTTTAACATTTTAATAAACCTGTGCTCTATCTGTGCGTCTTTTCTAAAATCTAAAATTGTAATTTTAGGGAATTACAATTTTAGATTTTAGAAAAGACGCACAGATAGAGCCTCAGGCCACAGACAAACAGACCAACATAATGATTGGGTATTTTTAAAAGAAAGGTGAACCGATTTCATAAAACCACCTCGGTAGTCTATTCTTTGATTATTTAGATACATAATTATTACCTATAAGGGAAAACAATGTGTGTGCCTTTGAAATTTGAGGGTATTCCTCGATTTCTCAGGAGATAACGATCAGATCTTGACCTGATGCCAATGGGACCACACGGGAACCACCAGCTTTCACAAAAAAACGTACGGTAAAGTAAGAGTTGGACTCGCACACTGAGGATTTCGTATCTAATAAGTAGATAGAAAAGTGTAAATAATTATTACATCAAAATAAATTATAAACGACATTTTTAGCTGCATTAATATTATAAATATTATTATGTTTACAAAAACCATTTATCCATAAGAAGTTCAAGTTCAGGCTAGGCACAGAGTAGTGCAAGTCTGACAAAACCAGCGAGGTACGATTATTAGAGCCGCATATCTAGGGTGCCTTAAAAATGAATTCATCATCGTAACGGTGACAGTCATACAGTATATCACGGTACCAAAACATATAAACCTTCTATTACATTATTATTTATTCCTCCTAATCAATGGTACCAATTACTAATGCACAACAAAACATAACTAAAAATGAAAATTAATAGTGTTAATGACTGGATTCGGCAATGTTACCTAAACTTTCATAACACAAAACCTGGTGCTCAAGTCCACTATTTTGGAACAATTGTCATACCGGCACAATACCGGGACGATACCGTTGCAATTGAAGTCAAATATCCGTAGTCTGCTATATGCCGTCATAACGGTCTTTCAATGGTAATAGAATTGTCGATCTCTTTTATCTATGCATTGAATTTTCGGTCTCTTTTATCTATGGATTGTGTTAGAATGGTATGTATGTGTTGCCGTTTTTAAAAAATGCGTTAGTTGAAGTGATTTTCGAAAAACTACTAATAAATTTAAACATTTAATCATGCTAGACTTCGTTTAAATATATTTGTACATACTATTTATTAGTATAAAAAGCAATGTGAAGTTTAGGAGATTAGTAAATTGCAATAAATTACAAAGAACAATTTCTAATATTTCTATCTATCTATTTTTTATTTATGGCAATCTGTCGACACAGGACAATTTAAAAATATTACTGTCAAAATCAAAATAGCAGACTACCGAAACATTTCAGTCATTGAATTGCAATTGTGAAGCAGTTGTGTACGAGACTAGCAATTTATGTCACTTTGACAATTGTAAGACAATGATGAAGTCGTTATGACGACACATTAATAGTAGACTACCAAAAACTTTGGGCCCTGGGCCCTGAGTCGGGTATTTCAACGGTGTCACAACTGTACCATTATTGTACCATTATGGTGCAATAGTAAAGTTTTTGGTAGTCTACTATTAATGTGTCGTCATAACGACTTCATCATTGTCTTACAATTGTCAAAGTGACATAAATTGCTAGTCTCGTACACAACTGCTTCACAATTGCAATTCAATGACTGAAATGTTTCGGTAGTCTGCTATTTTGAATTTGACAGTAATATTTTTAAATTGTCCTGTGTCGACAGATTGCCATAAATAAAAAATAGATAGATAGAAATATTAGAAATTGTTCTTTGTAATTTATTGCAATTTACTAATCTCCTAAACTTCACATTGCTTTTTATACTAATAAATAGTATGTACAAATATATTTAAACGAAGTCTAGCATGATTAAATGTTTAAATTTATTAGTAGTTTTTCGAAAATCACTTCAACTAACGCATTTTTTAAAAACGGCAACACATACATACCATTCTAACACAATCCATAGATAAAAGAGACCGAAAATTCAATGCATAGATAAAAGAGATCGACAATTCTATTACCATTGAAAGACCGTTATGACGGCATATAGCAGACTACGGATATATTTTGACTTCAATTGCAACGGTATCGTGCCGGTATGACAATTGTTCCAAAATAGTGGACTTGAGCACCTGTGCTGACTAAGGATTTTAATTTTAAATGGTGTACAACGAAATATCCGATTCTGAGTATCGATAATATTGACCTATCATGACATCACTAATAACCACAGCTGGTGGGCAAGTCCGGTAAATGAATGAATGAACAATGGCACCACAATGACACAGTATAACCTCAAAAAATTAACAATAGACTATCAAAATTGATAGATTTCGCCGTTCTTAAAGTTATATATATATAGGTTGCTTTCCATTTAGTTAACACAGAGGGACTCTGCGTTACATTGTGAAACACTGCCAAACACTGTGTAAAAGTTTAAATGAAACAGCTAGTTGTCTCAAAATAACACTAGAGTGCATCAATATGGCAAAATTATGGCCGTTTTTTTACCTAAATGCAAGTTCCTTGACAAAGTCTTGGCTCAATAATTTATAAACATACAATTCACAATACTGCTTTTAGACTTAAGAGGATACCAAAATTCTTCGTGCATTTTTCTACGTACGAAGTTTTCATTTTTTCTTTAGATGGAATGGCTAGAGCTCTAATTTTTAAGTATATGTTTTTTCAATATACAATAATCTAGGATCGCATAAACTCAGAAACGCGATTGAAAAAAGTTTTCTCGATAGAAAATCTTAGCGAAGCAACCTCTCTCATTTCTTATTTTTTTCCATTTGTCGGTCTATTCTCGCGTATTAACTAATGAAATAACTTTAAAAACATAAGTAACTATTATATATAGAAACACGTAAATCAGAATTAAAATATATTTGGTACATTTTGAGTAAACAAAAAACATAGCCCTAATTCTTCATTTTCTATACCTACTAGCTGTGTTAGTATGTACATGTCGACGATAATATTGATGTAGGCCCTTAAAAAACTTATTATTACCGTCGTAGAAGAAATTGTTATCATCATCTATGAATATCTCACTTTTATTTATAAAGCAACCATGTTTCGCCACATTATCAGGGCTCACTTCAATAGTGCAATATTTACATTTGAACATTTTTATTAAATTTTAATTAGCAGTAACAGACAAGCTCAATTTAATAATCTCAAATAATACTACTAGAATCTACCGTAAATCGAATCGAATCTACTAATCTAAATATTTAAAACTCATATGTGGAGATAAGAATTCTTCTCTTATTTGTTGGTAATTCTTGCTAAGCATCTGTCAAACACCACTTTTTCGAGTGTCGAACAGTGTACGGCTGTGTTCCACAGTGTCGTTGATGGAAAGCGCTTTATCGAGCACTGCGTTACACTGCGTCACTTTTTGTATTAATTGGAAAGCAACCATATTCATGGACATTTCACACAACGTCCTCTGGTCCCAAGCTAAGCTTATATGCTTGTGTTATGGGTACCAGAATACGGATAGAATACATATACTACTTTTCTTTTGTAAATACATACTTATAATACATAGTAAACACCCAGACGCAGTACAAACATTTGTATGACAATTAAAAACATCACACAAATGGTTGTCCTGACCGGGAATCGAACCCGAGACCTCATGATCGGTAGTCCGTTATATGAACCACTACACCACGAGGCCCGTCAAGTTTTTTTAAAAAATTCAATTTCATGAATATTTCGATAATATTGAAATTAGTTTCTTGAAATGGTCTATGTTTTCTAAAAAAAATATAAAAACTGCAGGTCAAAAATTATGAACAATACCAATTAAAATAAATGTTAATCTAACTGATTTACGAGATCAATGATCGAAAGTGTAACCATCGATTGTTCGGCATCTCTAGTGGTCTGCTGTCAGTTATGTCAGTTTGTCAGTTGTTCACAACCTGCAGCTGTTTAACCGTATGTTAAGCGCATATAATCAACCGCCCGTATCATTACTCTACACTTTTATTTAAATATGCATATATTCATTTTGAGGAATCCACACCAGAATGTAAAACGACGGACCTTATATTATTACCAAGACTTCGCTGCCCGTCCTGCCGTTCAGGCACGATTCACCAGGCTTTACATTATAAACGGTAGTAAAATAGAAAGGGAGATGGAATTTTTACGGATGATGTACATGTATGATGCTATAAAAATACGCCCTTTTTTTCCGAACCACTATCTAGCAGCTTTTATGGATTCTCTCAGATTATGTCTCTCAGTTTGTTGTGTCTCCTGGCATAGGCCTCCTCCAGCTCTCTCCATTGGGCTCGGTCATCCGCAACTCTCAGTCCAGTATGGACCGAAGGTTAAATAAAAATCGTCATTCCATCCAACAGAATGTCACTAAAAGCTTATACATGGGGTTAGATGGGGACTAGCACGTCTAGTTTGGTAAAGGCACTACTAAATAAATATGTTGTAAGCAATTCGTGTAAGTAATTAAAAATATAGTTATGTGTATTAAAATATTAATATATATCTAAATAAAACTATGTTACCTAATTTGAATTGTAAGTAATGTTTATATTTTGTTATTATATCTTAACGAAAAAAAAAACTGGAAGTTTGACAAATAATATAATACTTATGTCACGTATATAAATTTGACAATAATTAATGATTAACATTATACATAATTACTTATTAATTTGACAATATAATATTTAGTTATGTATAATGTTAATCAATTTATGTAATAGCGGGAGCTGCAACTGCCAACAGACTGTGTAACAGTTTGGCAGAAGTAATTAGTTATTATATTTTATATAATATTGCAACGCTAAATACCCGCTTGTTTGCCCCGCGCACCGCGCACGCGCCGTTTGAAGTGCCCACTTGATTTATTACGGTCGGTCCCTTTCTCGGCGGGTGGCTCGGGTTTCACAAAAACTTTTTTTACGACTTAAGTTGTTATCGGAACCCTAACAAGTGTTGTATTTTTTATGTTTAGCATGAATGAAGCTCGATATTTATGAGTTTGGTTTCTAAGAATAACACTACGAATAACAGTTATGATACGCCGAACAAAGAGATAGTACGTTTTTGAGCACGATTGTGTTTATGCGATCATATTTCAAAAACTAAAGCGATGACATAGGCTTGTTTATATTAAATTACAATGTTTAAAGTGTATATATTATGATAAACAGTAAAACTATACCACTGTCCATAGAAAATAATTAATTTACAGCCCTTTAATTTTGCACAAAATCTAGCCAAAATCTAGCCAAAATGGCACTTTAAATCTGGAATTCAAAATTCTTGTATTTTGTTCATGTTTTTTACTATTCCGCCTGTTGATGACTTGATCTAACATATTAATCGCATTTCATATGATAAAACGGCCAAAAAAATCATAAAATGAGGGTAAACATATGGTACGGCAAACAAAGCCCGCACACGCCGCGTCACGGTAAACGCCAAAATTTTCCACTAATTTTTGTCTCTCATGCTAAAACCTTTATTTCTATGTATTAATAGATACCTTACCTTAAAAATAACACAACACTTATACACCAATAATCACCAAAAGTATCACTAAATCACTAAACTAACTCCGCTAACTAATGCCGCAACGCACTCACTTCACGTCACTGACTTCACAACTTCCGACTACTTTAATTTTTTTTTTTTACATTACAGGTATAAATGTTTTCGTTTGGTTTGGTGCATAATTTTATAAAGAAGCGAGATAGACTTATACAAATATACCCTACAATAAAAGAGATGGCAAAAAAATCCATGACCCCTTGAGTGCCCGCGGACATTTTTTGCTTTGAATTTGTCAACTCCTAGTTGACACGGGCATTTTAGGCATTTTAATTTTGTCAAGTGAGACTTGACCGGGCATAGGAGCGGATACTAGCTAAATATTGCAACGCTTAATACTCTGTATGATGCTATGACTAACAACAAATACTAAGCACCAGAATTATACAACAATTAAATAAAGGGTCTCGCAGAAGACAAACGTTTTCAGTGTAACTTGATGAAAAATTACATGTTTATGAGGATGAGGGTTGCGGTATTACGAATATATTATTATGACATTATGACAAGAACGATTCGGAACCCTTCGGGTGCGATTCCAACTTGTACTAAACTTACAGATTTGGTTTTTTTGTTTTATGTGCGTTACTTGCGTATTGTTAAACTTTACTTTCATCATATTTCCTTAAGGCACGAAAAGAAGCAAAAACTCAAAAATATGAAATCAAATTATGTAGGTTTTGAAATATTTACACTAAACTTGACGGTAGGATCTTTTGTAAAAAAGTTACCGACCCCTGTACTAGGTGATTGGGACACGTCACCACAGATTAGTTGATGAGTCGATGTATCAAACGCTGTTGATGTCTCTGTGTAACTGTGTTTTAGAGTTTTAAACATTCAGGCTTCAGGTTAGTTCGTTTCGTTATTCTTATATTGCTATTAGATTGCTTTCCATAACGAATAGCTTGTTTCTGCAAATTTTCCTATTTTTATCAAACAGCTCACATAGGGTATAACAACAACATTTGTGTTAATATACAAGTTATTAATTTTTTTTTGTGATTTTGTAGATTCTTAATAATTGCTTGTGCTAAATAATTGCCAAAATGGTAAGAGGAATTGCCCAAACATAATAAATTTGGCTATTGTATTTGATAGGCCCCTCAGCAATTCCAATGCCTAAATCTTACTAAAATATTAACATTTAATATTTCAAAATATATGTCCAAATAGGTCACGTCTCTAATGTTCCATAAGTAAATAAAAAAATAGTATAAATTTTTTTTAATTTATTTGTGCTTTTATTGAATTTTACCTTTTTTTTACTATTGTGTAGGTACTTTGTTGTAATTTCATGACCTTTTAACGACCCTCTGTAACTACGTGTAGCCTTCCCATCTTCCTGTGTCAATCACGTAGAGTAAAATAATATAGATATAACGTCAATCACTTATAGACTGTTTCAAGAACTTTATCATTATTCAATAAAAATATCTATCTGGAACATAAAAAGTGGTCATAGTGTTATAACTTTCTCTTTTAAGCAAGTTCTTTATGGGCTTAATTTATTTATTAATGTTCTTATCAAATTTACTTTATTGATTGTACCTAATTTTTAATCTCTCATTTGATTACATGAATGTGTCTTACAAATGGGTAAATACATCTATTTCATACTCTTAAACTAGTCATAAACTGGTAATAGCATTATGTATATCCCCGAAAAATGCAACCCCAGATATAGAGAGAGCTTAGATTTTTTAGAGCTTGATATAATCTATATCTACATCATATCTTTCAAAATTTTGCTACCCTGGGCTACCTACTTTATTCCTACTTATGCAGTAACCTTTATTGTTTTTCAACATAGAATGACACTGTTCACTAGGTAGTTATGTGACAGTGAAACAACTTTTAAATTGGTAATTTTGAAGCCTATTCATTTCAAACAATTAATCAAATCATTCCTTTTTACAATATTAGTGTACATAGCTATTACAAAATTTATGAAAAATTATGTAAAAAAAAATTAAAGCAATGTCTATAATTTGTTCTAGGCACAATGAAGCTGTTGACGAGCTGTATATTTGTTCTGGTGTTACTACACGGCTCATATGCACCACCTGTATCACAAAACAACTCAAGTGAACATGACAGTGAAGTCAAGGATGACTTGGTAATTAACATTTTATTAAATTTATATTTAAAATTAAGGCTGCGTTTTTGAAAGACTTGTCAGTATTGGTATGTTATCCTTCCTTTGGGCCTCATTAAAAAGCTAATAGAGTAATGTGTTAATTTTACTGTGCTTTTACTCAATAAACATTTGCAAGTCCCATGGCAGCTCAGTTGGAAGAGCAACGGAATGGTATTCATGGTGATAATTTTTTCCACCTGGAATCACAATCGATAAAACATATTAATTTTATCGATTCGAATTTTAAGATTGTTTATAATGTATTTGTATCCATACAAATACATTATAAACAATCTTAAAATTACATTTGTGGTAGCAACATGTCACTAATTTCCATTTCATTGAATTTGGTCTTCAAGAGGCAACAAATATCTACACAGCAACAGAACTATAATATGCTGTGTCACAGATTTAGATATAGTGTCTATGGCCTCATCACTCACCCGGTTTAATACCACTTACATTTCAATGTATGCATGAAATATCTATCTACATTTAAGTATTTCTTTTTTTTCTCTGTAAATGTATATCTGTGCTTCTCTGTTTTGTGTGTAAACCTATTGTTTTCTCTAACGAAAGAACTGTGTTATCTGTGTGGTCTTTACTAATCACTACATCTTTTATTTGTATAATTTATATTATGTGAGTTGTTTTCCTATGTCTATCTGTGGAAGCTTCAAAAGGCTTATTAAGGCCCATAGCACACGGCGTATTTTAAACGCGCAGACGACGCGCGTATACGTGGTTTAAACGAGATTTGATCGCAACCTTGTAACTGAAGCACACGGGGCGACTGTAAAACGCGCCTCTACTGCGCGTATACGCGCAGGTACAGCTGTACAGACGCGCTGTAGTCACTCGTAGTTTTTGCGTTTCGATCAGAGACGCGGGCGCAGTGGTAGCGTGAGCATCCCAGCCCCACTCTGCCCGTACCCCGCTCCTTTGTACGCGCGTTTGTATCGCTTCAAATGCGCGTACACGTGCTTCATGCGCGTGTTATGAGACTATAGTTATTAGGGTTATATTATGTCGTATTCTATATCAGTCAGGATGAATATTGCTAGTTATAGGCTATTAAATGTACTGTTGTCTAGGTATATCCACGTCAGAGGTTGTAATATGTAATGTAACTCTTGGTTATTGAAATAAAACACATCATAGATTCATTTACCACTGTGTAATCTTTTATACTACCGTTGGTTCGGAAATGTTCATCAATTGGGAAGAACCAACAAGAAACCCAATTGACTTACTGTTTTATATAAATACGATACGATACAATATCATTATTATAATCGCCATAATGTCCCAGCAAGTACATAGTGCCACTATGTATTGTAATATTACTGTAGAGTCACTTAAAATAATATAAAGTCTTACACGTCATGTACTTACCGGAATTATCCAACAATAATGTAATATTGACACAATCACAAAACACTCCATGATTAACTATAATTAACACCACTTACTAACAATAGTACTAATATAAATACTTTGTAGAGAGAGTAACGTGTGACCTATCGGACAGCACGACAGACTGCAGACTGCCTGTCTTCAACGTTAGCGGCTTGTTTTTATAATGTAATCCCCGCTTGAGTTGCAAAGCAAGACTACCCCCACATATTAGAAAATTACGTTGATGTTCCTATTTTAGTTTGTTTTTATGATTTGTCATCAATAGTACGATTATTTTACAAAATTATATCCCTAAATTAAATAATACTTATTTAATTTACACTAATATTGTAACACGGCCATACTGACAAATACTTCGTCCCCGAAGTATCCATCATTACAATGGCATAAAAATATTCATCATAATTATTATATTCCTTAATCATTAATTCATATCATATTTCAATAACATTTTCTTTTTGGATCTTTAAAATCATTAAATTTTGAGCGATGCTAGACAATGTCGAATAGTCTTTCAAATTAGTACAATTTAGATAAAATGTATCAAGACATTGTAGATATCATACATAACCTTATGTTCCAAAGTATAAGTCACTATAGTTATTATTAATATATATTTTTTTTAATTTGAATTATTATGAATATTCTTCACTATTAATAGCAGCAAGACAATTTTTACAACTGTTTAATAAATACAAAGAGTGACTTGATTGCCAAAACCGTTTTCTAGAATGTATGTTTGGTTGTAGGTGATGTACTTTTAGTATTAATCCTGAAACAGGGATAAATTTGCACATTTATAAGTTATATTGGACCTATTTAGCCATTGAAAAGGTCACACTAACTTAGTATAACAATAATTGTAATAATTCTCACTAACTTCCAATAAATGATCATAGTTATACCTACAAACTATATCAAAGTCATCATTAGTTAACCATAACAGTAATGTTTTAAGTTCATTACAGATCATAGTCATGAATACACTTCGTAATCGAGTAATTTTTATCGATAAATAATACATCCTTTTAATTTTCAATTGGCATTGTTCATCAGTCCCCAAAAAACTTTTTACTTATCATTACCTAAAAGTACTGTAGAATTTGAAGGCATTTTCCATTGAGGGTTATGTTAACCTTCATCATAATATGAAACTTTTTAACTTTACTTAGAAGTGTCGACCGTTGGAGATACTTAAAATAGTCTTCATTTTCATTTAAAAAGAAACATAAAAACTGGATGAGAAGAATTATGAACAATCCCAATTGTAACAACGGACATGTTTTTGTTATCATCTTAGTCACAAATATAGTAATCATTATAGTATTCATCATAATACTAATCATAAATCTTACATTAGTCTTATAATAAAGTCTCACTGTATGCGGCTAGACACCCGCTGTCAGAGTTACTCTGACACTCGCATTAGTGACAGCCGGATACAGTAAAGACAAAAATATAGATAATTATCATTATAATACTTATAGTAGTAAAGACAAATCATCATTATATAATCATCATCATCGTAATAATCATCACCATCACAAAATACACAATAGTAAAGTCTCACTGTATGCGGCTAGACACCCGCTGTCAGAGTTGCTCAAACACCCGCGTCAGTGTCAGCCGGACACAGTAAAGACAAAGCCTTAATCATCATCATGATATCCACGGCCGTCATAATATTCCTAACAGTCATATCAAAACAGTCATGATGTTGTTATATATCGGTATTAAAAAGTACTAGTGATCAAAATAGCTTCAATAGTAATAAAGTCTGTCAGTAGTTATAATTTAAAAACTGTTATAACGCTATATTAACTTTGTTAAAACGCTTCTTACAGTGAATGTAATATGTCTATAGGTACCCATGTTTCAGATAATCATGATGATGCCACCAATAACCATTAAGGTCCACAATTCATGTTATGAATAACATTAAATTATTATAGTATCCTGTAACAGCCTTTATCCACTGATAAAGTATGACGATGATGAATAACCACAGTACAGTACACCAAAACGTACACAATTGTTATAATTTTTATATACGCCTAAGAATATTTAGTAATGTTTGCAACAAACATATTATCGTAACGTATTGTATTTTATTTCTTTTATGACTATCATAGCAAAAAGACCAAAGTAATATCCCAAAGGATTTTTTTTTTTTTTTTTTACTTCAACCATGTAGCAGACAAAAAGGCAGCTTTCTTTAGTACTTAGATCTCCACCTATTGTATTTTTATAGTATGATAATCCGATAACTACACTGATTAGATAATAAAAAATATATGAACTGAAAAAGAAGAAGGCCTGAGCCTAAACTGTTGATTTAATCCCATTCATGTTCATGACATTGTTACACCTCTGTAAACCTAGCAAAAACTACTACTACAAGAATAATAAATGAATGTTCATAAATATTAAGCCCAAAAATACAGTACACGTACAACTCCTTCCTTGAACTGTTTTTATCGTGAACTTTATTGGAAAAGTATTATTTACTAGTGTCTGCAGCAGTATATACCTAGACTTATCAAAATAAATCATATAAGTTTATGTCTGTAGAACAATAACTTGAATGACCGGACAAAGCAACATTAGTTGATCACAATTTAATTCATAAATCATCAGTGACACCCGACTACCATCAGTAATATAGTATCTTTACGGAACCTATTTTTAATAATCGGTGGTTCTGACTAACGTCTATACAGAAATATCAAACCAATATCCTAATATCACACTTATACTAGTGCTCTACTACGGGACTATCATTTGTGCTATATTTACAAAAGAAAAGCATCATATGTATTCCATCCCTATTCTGGTACCCATAACACAAGCACTATAAGCCTACCTTGGGACCAGAGGACGTTGTGTGAAATGACCACGAATATTTATCACCTATTATTTTTTTTATTACTAGTTGTACTGCACAAAACAAAAGTAAATAAATATATGTAGTAGCGACACTATTGTATTAGGATGTAAAATGGGTTGGGATGGGTTATAAAATATATATAAATATAAATATATAGATAAACTGTTCAAATTAATGGAACAACGCTGTCTCGTACCGTCTACCAGGATCTAAAACGAATAGAAATAAAACATTCCTATAACAAATTCACACAGTGCCACTAAAATCTTGGTGCCCTACCACACCTCGTGTGGGTTGTCTAGTATTCCTAGGTCTATCTATGTTTCAAATTGGAACAACTATAAAATGTAAACTTCTAAAAATCCGATTGTCGTAGATGATAATCCTTTTAAAATAAATACCAGTGTATTACTAAACGTTCCAGCCGTTTGCTTTTTTTTAAACTGTTATAGTTCTGTTTTTATATGTATTAAGACCCATTGATTAAGTTACTTGGATATACTACGTTTGTCCACTCATGACTCACATCATAATACACTATAAAAGCGAATGTGACAAAGATATCTCCTGAAGTCCATAATGACAGTTTATGGAGGAGAGTTTTCTACATAATAGTTACTTATCGTTTTTTACCAACATTACAAGATACTGTGAAATACAGTTACATCATTTTAATCAAATTGATTTCTTCTTAAAAATACTTTAAACATTTTTACATTTTAGAAACTCAAGTCCCAAAGATATTTATTGTATCAAGTAGTTTTAAAAATCTTAAATTTTGTAATCCTCTCACTATGGAATAGTACAATTAATAATATTATCTACTATGTTCCTTATCGTTGAATAACTAAAGATTCATTTTAAACTACTACACAGATATGTAATAGTCTGACTTTTTTTAAATTTTGTGGTAATATTGTAACTATTGGATTGTTTTTAAATACTTAACATAGTCTTGTGGTTCCACACTTGTATTTGAAATTCAATTTAGGCACATTGAAATTACAGAATCAATTATAACTATAAGAATTATCACATACCAAAATCTATCCTTTTAGCCGTTTGGTCATCCTGTTTATACTAATTTGTTTCTCATATCTTGCCGCATGATATTACAGAGCTTCTCATACCTTGACCTCCTTTTGCTGCTTTGTTATCCTGATGTAGTTAAGTTTAAAATCCACTAGGCTGTAGTTACTTAATGGTACCTTTATAGTTTTCCTGTTTCTTGTGATTATCACATTGTAGTTGTGTAATCTTCTTATTAATGTCACTGAAAACTTGCAAAAAATTGTGTTAACAAGGCGTTACGTTCAGATCAGGTTCATATCCCACTTCTGATGTTATGAGACTATAGTTATTAGGGTTATATTATGTCGTATTCTATATCAGTCAGGATGAATATTGCTAGTTATAGGCTATTAAATGTACTGTTGTCTAGGTATATCCACGTCAGAGGTTGTAATATGTAATGTAACTCTTGGTTATTGAAATAAAACACATCATAGATTCATTTACCACTGTGTAATCTTTTATACTACCGTTGGTTCGGAAATGTTCATCAATTGGGAAGAACCAACAAGAAACCCAATTGACTTACTGTTTTATATAAATACGATACGATACAATATCATTATTATAATCGCCATAATGTCCCAGCAAGTACATAGTGCCACTATGTATTGTAATATTACTGTAGAGTCACTTAAAATAATATAAAGTCTTACACGTCATGTACTTACCGGAATTATCCAACAATAATGTAATATTGACACAATCACAAAACACTCCATGATTAACTATAATTAACACCACTTACTAACAATAGTACTAATATAAATACTTTGTAGAGAGAGTAACGTGTGACCTATCGGACAGCACGACAGACTGCAGACTGCCTGTCTTCAACGTTAGCGGCTTGTTTTTATAATGTAATCCCCGCTTGAGTTGCAAAGCAAGACTACCCCCACATATTAGAAAATTACGTTGATGTTCCTATTTTAGTTTGTTTTTATGATTTGTCATCAATAGTACGATTATTTTACAAAATTATATCCCTAAATTAAATAATACTTATTTAATTTACACTAATATTGTAACACGCGCGTTTCTATTATCAATGCAAACGCAACAATCAGCGTTTACGGCGCCGAAGAAGCGCGTTCCTGAAACGTGCGTCGTCTGCTCGCTTAAAATACGCCGTGTGCTATGGGCCTTAGATAATATTGTAATCTAGCTATATTTTATTGAACAAGCTGCTTGCTTTCCAAAATAAATAAATACATGTGTCTATGATACAAGCTATACGTCATATGAAACATCATTATTCTATGAAGTACGATTTAGCTAGGCTAAAGTTACTTGTCCACAATTTTAAACCTCAACCCACCATCTGGTATGTGTATGCTGTAATATGACAAATATGCTGTGTAATATGCTGTGCTCATAAATTTATCGTGATTTGTTATTTTTCTTAATTAGTTTTTTATACTGTTTAATGAGTTTGTGGCCTATAAGTGCTGTTACAAATTGATTATTAATCTTATTTAAATTTTTGGTATAATTAGACTTTGTATATTTAATTAGAGGTAACATCATTTCATCGTTCATGTAATTCACGAGGTCTTGTTACGGTACTATTATGAACATTATTTTGCTGTTGATTTGCACTATAAACTAGATAATCGAACTAAGATAAGACTTTCACAAAAATCATACGAAATCATGATGATAGATGTTACTACCATAGAGTAAACACAGTTCCCATAACATTGTTCTGTTGATTATTATGTGTTGACCCAGTTACAGGCAGTAACTAGCTTCCTATGTTTCGTACTTCTGCGGTTTCGTATTTGTTTTTTAAACAAGCATTGTTCTCATTACGCAGCATATATATATATGTCTATTGTTGGTCTTTATTGTTGAATTGCCATTGAGTAAGCAGAATGAAAATGCCAGGGGATTCAATACTTTCTATTAAACAGTACCTTTTACAGTTCTGGTATCCATATTGCAATTCTAGTATTTGTTGCTAGCCATAGTTGTTCCATTAAAAGCTGTATGTCTTCTTCGTTTTCTTCTTCCCAGACCACTAAAGTCCCTTATTGGGACACGGGATTTCTCCGCTTCGAGAGCGATTTTGGTTTGGACACGCTTACCAGGCTCGTAGGGCTTAGTTTAGAATTTCCCGTCTCTCACACTTGATGTTAATTGCTTATTATTTCCTTAGCTGGCATTTATAGCATCCTTGGGAAGAAATGTAATGGTGACAGTTGTATTCTTAACATTTTTCTAAACTCCTCCTCCCTTCTTTTACTTAATATATGTATTATGCTGGCGATTGATTTTCTGCTAAACTGTACCTTGCAATATTTGCCCAAGCGAATTACTTAACTATGCTCTCTTCAATTCAATGTTTGTAAATATTTAAGTAATAATTCCTGTTCTGAAGGCTGAGCTACTGATTATTATTCATATTTCCTGTATGGTTTCGACATTACTGACTTCATAGAATCTATGAATTCACTGTATAATAAGCTATAAATACTATTCTGACAAACTTTTCTTTTGTTACAGGAAGATTATATGGAATACCACAGGTATTTGAAAGAGGTGGTTCAAGCATTAGAAAGTGATCCGGATTTCCGAGAACGCCTTGAAAAGGCTAATGAAGATGATGTTAGAGTAAGTTATTGTTGTAATTTATTCAAGACACATAGTTTCGTTCATTAGCAGTGACGTCATTAAGTGAACATCATACTGCTATGAATATTTTGAGGATAATATTTTATTTATAATGTTCTTCCAAACACTTGCGTGACTCAGTGATTTATTCATATAACACTACTTTTTGGGGATTTAAACGCTTATATTTTGTTTTAAAAATAGCATGATGTTTCTGAGAATTTTCACAGTCATTTATTCATTTTTGTTAGGATCTATGTCACACCTTTGATTGTTGTTTTTGTTTTTCTAGTACATGTATGTTACTTATGAATTGAAATGCAATCCGTTCTTATCAACAATACTGAAGTTAATCATACAATAACATTTAATCACGTATGTTGTGTATTATAATGTTCGTATAACATCAGACATGCATATCGTCACGTCATTCTAAATCTAAACACACTTCTTTGACCTCATTTACTTTCATACACATTATGACCTTTTGCGTCCTGGCTTAGGTTCTCAAAATATACTTACGGTCGTTTTCAATAACCACAAATAAAAAAGAAAGGCAAACGGGCTTCGTTGTGGAGTGGTTTATGTAATGGACTGCCCATCACGAGGTCGCGGGTTCGATTCCCGCTTGGGACAATCATTTGTGTGATATTCATAAATGTCATACAAATGTTAGTACTGCGTCTGGGTGTTTTCTATGTATTATAAGTATGTATTTACAAAAGAAAAGTAGTTTATGTAGTATATCCGTATTATGGTACCCATAACACAAGCATATAAGCTTAGCCTGGGACCAGAGGACGCTGTGTGAAATGTCCGTGAATATTTATTTATTTATTTATAAATAGGCTTTAGTAGCATCAATCGAGGGTTAGGTAGATAGAATATAAAAAATGGGCGTTATAATGGTTTAAACGTGAATAATCACTTGTTTTATCAGACATAAGTTAATAATCTGGATGAGTAGTGATTAGTCATTAAGTATCTGATATTTATATATGGTTTTTAGGGTTCCGTACCCAAAGGGTAAAAACGGGACCCTATTACTGAGACTTCGCTGTCCGTCCGTCCGTCCGTCCGTCCGTCCGTCCGTCCGTCCGTCCGTCCGTCCGTCCGTCCGTCTGTCACCAGGCTGTATCTCAAGAACGGTGATAGATAGAGAGTTGAAATTTTCACAGATGATGTATTTCTATTGCCGCTATAACAACAAATACTAAAAATAAAATAAAATAAATATTTAAGGGGGGCTCCCATACAACAAACATGATTTTTAGGGTTCCATACCCAGTATCTCAAGAACGGTGATAGCTAGGCAGTTGAAATTTTCACAGATGATGTATTTCTATTGCCGCTATAACAACAAATACTAAAAATAAAATAAAATAAATATTTAAGGGGGGCTCCCATACAACAAACATGATTTTTAGGGTTCCGTACCCAGTATCTCAAGAACGGTGATAGCTAGACAGTTGAAATTTTCACAGATGATGTATTTCTATTGCCGCTATAACAACAAATACTAAAAATAAAATAAAATAAATATTTAAGGGGGGCTCCCATACAACAAACATGATTTTTTTACCGTTTCTTGCTCGATACTAATAACGTTGCCTTATGTTGCATAGATAATGGTACGGAACCCATCGTGCGCGAGTCCGACTCGCACTTGTTTAGTTATACTGTTTTGGTGTATATAACATATTTACTAGATTTCCATCCCCTGGGAGTAATTATTAGGTGGTTAATATATCCCATATTTGATTCCACATAATAATATATTGAAGTGGATTAGAGTCTTTGAATAATCATTAAATCAGGAATGTATTGATTTAAAGATAAACAAAATCGCGATTTAATCTTTTGTTATCGAAAAACTCAATTAATATTGGTTTTATGTGTTATAAAATTTATGTATACCTACATGTTATCTTTAATTGATTATGTTATATGTTTTCACTTATAGTCTGGAAAAATAGCAGAGCAACTAGACTTCGTAAATCACAATGTGAGGACAAGATTAGATGAAATCAAACGTGTTGAATTAGAAAGATTACGCCATTTGGCGACCAAGGTAATTATTATAGAATACTATTGCTGCTATACTACTGCGGTGCGGATTCACACGTGTTTATAGTTACTACCACGCTCCTTGGCTTTTAGTGTGATGGTATACAGCCTGTATGGTATTATCTATAGGTACTAATATTATAAAGCTGACTAGCTGGCCCGGCAAACGTTGTTCTGCCATACCAAAAAAAAAGTAAAAAAAAATAAAAAAAAATGAACTATAAACCTCACGGAGCCCGAGACCTTTCCAACGAATGCAAAACCGTGGAAATCGGTTCGTGCGTTCTGGAGTTATAGCGTCAGGAAGGAAAATCCGACTTATTTTTATATTAAAGCTGATGAAGAGTTTGTTTGTTTAAACATTATTAGGGTACATTAAAAATTTCACCTTTCAGTGATAAAATTGCACCTGCCTCATATTATCTCTGCACCACTGATGGTTGGCAGGTAGAGAATGCCATTGGCATTAAGTCCGCCATTGTACACTATTTTATATGTGCAAAAAGTTTTAAATAAATAAAATTAAATAAAAAATTAGTTAATTGAATACCTGTACACAATTTTTACAGCAATTTGAAATTAACCTGGAAAATGAGGGTAAAGTAGTTACAAATGAACATTTGGATCATGGCAACCCACATACATTTGAAATTGAAGATTTGAAAAAACTCATTAAAAAGACCACTGCTGATTTAGAAGCAGCTGATAAGAAGAGGAAGGAAGAGTTTAAGGTTTGTATTGCTCGCACTTACGATCACTGACACGCAAAAATGCACGTACATATCACAAGAAAGACGCAGGCGATTATCATTGGAAGTTCATGCCTATTGTGTAAACTAGATTTTACTACATTGCCAGAAATTAAGTTTAATGACGTTGTAATTCCCATAAGTGAATGTGTAAAGAACCTAAGCATCTACATTGATGAGACTCACAGAATTCACAACTGGAATATATCAGCCGCAAGATATATGCGTCTATTGGTTCTCTGAGACGGCTACAAAATTGTCTACCTACCCCGACTAAAATTGCATTAGCGCAATCTACTCTCCTTCCAATTCTAGACTATGCTGATGCCAGCTATCTCGATCTTACCGAGGACCAGTTAAACAAACTTGAGCGTCTCCAAAACTTAGCTATCCGATTCATATTTGGGCTACGCAAATATGATCATGTATCTGAATTCCGTAATAACCTCAAGTGGTTACCCATCCGACTTCGAAGGATTACTCACATTCTCAGTTTACTCTAGAGGATTCTCTTTAACCCAACAAGCCCTACCTATCTCAAAAAACGTTTTACGTTTCTCCATGACACACATTTGAGAACCTTAAGATCATCGGAAAATTTGCGATTAGCCTTGACATTGCACTCTACTAGATTCTTTAACAAATCTTTTACTATAGAGGCAGCTCTGCTATGGAACGCATTACCAAAATCCATAAAAAGTGCGCAATCTTTTGTTTCGTTTAATAAACGTATCAATGAACATTATCTACTGCTACAAACCACGTAAAATTCAATCCAAACTTCTCATCATTATGTTTATGTATATATTTATGTATTCTATTCTATTTATATATGTATAGGTTTATGTACATTTATGGATCTATATCTTTATATGTGTATGTATATCTGTAGTATGTATTGATTATGCGTAATGTAAGATTTTTAATACCCCTTTCCAAATAAACTGAGTCCATCTAAAGGTTGTCTGGAAGAGATCGCAATATGCGATAAGACCGCCAATTGTACATGTTTTATTGTTACATTAGTTAAGTGACATGTAATTTATGGTGTACACTAAAGTGTATTCTATTCTATTCTCTATTCTATATCTACTGAAAGACGCATGACGACGCAATATGCAGACTATAAGTTACAAAATGCCTGACAACAATTGTTTTAATTTTACTACCTAAATTGTTTCACACTCACCTCACACACAACAACAATGTAAAATAATATTGAAAAAATTAAAAAGAAAGGAATAAGAGGAATAAAAATCCATGGAGTTTCTTGTCTATTCTTCTCCATAGGATTCGCGTTTTGAACAGAGATCTAGCTTCTGACGTCTCAAAATAGCTTGTAAAACATGCCAACTTGAAATAAAAAATGTTGACTTTGACTTTTTCTTATTTATTACTTAGGTTTTCTTTCCTTACTTATTTCCATGTTTTTTTTTAATATCCATGTCTTGTCTAAGTATTCATGCTAAGATCTGTAATATTTTGGTTTTATATATCTCATACATCTGATCATACATTTACGACGGTTGTAAGGGCGATTGGCGATATACGCGTAAATACTATGATCCTTTTGAAGGATATCAAAGTCTGATGAGATCAGAATATGTCTTTCTTTAGAGGCCTTTCATTTGAGTTCCACCCCCTCATTCATAGTCTTATCTATCTCTTACACTTTCAAACAACAGCGCTTTTATTTTTCATAAGATTAAAAATGACTTTTATTACCAGGAATATGAAATGCAAAAGAAATTTGAAGAAAGTCAAAAAGCTAAAAGCTTGGACGAAACTGCCGCGAAGGAATACACAGCGAATATGACAAAACAAGAGGAAGCTATTAAACACCATCAACCTGTAAGTTTAAAGACTAGTATCGTCTTGTTACGTGTGCAATGACGTGTACGTGCACGTTAGGCGTATACGTACACGTATTTACTTAGCTAGAAGTTGAGTTTCTTTTTCCCGCCAATTAACGTCCCCCTGTAGGCACGGGCACTTCTGAATGGTATTTGGTCTACTATGCCGCTCTGATCAGGAGTTAGTTAGCACAGGTTTTTTAGAGTTTTCCTTCACCTACGTAATGGGAGTTTAAGAGGTCTGAAAAGTCAAAAATTGAAATCTCAAAATTTTGATGAACTGGCGTAAGAAACTCAGAGCTGTTTTGCTTTTCATAATTTTTGCCGAAAAGAGGCTGTTCCTTTCATGCATATTCGTATTATATTTTTTCTTATTATCATAATTCATTTCCCAAAACAAGCTATAAAAAAGTAGGCAACTATTATATAATGTTATGAAAATATTCAATTGTTTTTCAGTTATCTGTAATAGCCATGAACTGATAAGGCTAGTAAAACAGTTTCGTAACTTTCAATGTAATTTTATAATACACTAACTAATGCCTACGGTTTCACACACGTTTATAATTTTGCACCATCCTATATTATAACCAGTCCATCAAACACCCAACACAATAAACCAGTTAGTTTCTCTACATTATTTTGAAATAGATCTACAGCTACCATTGGCATTCCATGACTCCACTTCTATAGTGCAGGTGTGGAGTGTCGGTGGTAGGTGTCCCACCACATTTATTTATTCATTATAATTCGCAAAGGGCCTCTGCATTTTGGACCCATGTCCCCATGTAAGCCTTAGAAATGACCGGGTATTTCTTAAAATAACACAAATAATACAAAAATACAAATAATAATAATTTATATGTTTGAACTGTAGTTCTATGTCACACTTTTAGGTTTCCGTACCAAAAGGAAAAACGGGTCCCTGTTTCTGAGACTTCGCCGTCCGTCCGCCTGTCACAAGGCTGTAATCTCTTAACGGTGATAGCTAGAAAGCTGAAAATGTCACTGTTTATTTGTATCAGTTAATGCTATAACCACATATACTAAATATCATCATTCTTTTACCTACATATCTTTGTGTACTGCCCTATTTTAGGTCGCGAATATGATGAATAAATATCATAATAACGGTACGCAACTCTTTGTGTGCTAGTCTAACTCGAACATGATTGGTTTTACTATTACGTTCAGAACTAGTAGTTGCTAGCAGGTGTGGCCAACTTTTGTGCACATAAGATCTACTTTTTATTTTAAAATTGAGTCGCGATCGACCTATTTCTTAAATAAGAAGGGGGACTTTTATGCAATGTGCTTTTATACCGCCGTGCACTTTTGAAAATAGTAGAAAACTACTAAAAGTGGTCACGCTGAACCTATTAATACATTTTGTATGTCACCATACTCGAAGCATGAGCTGCTTATATGTTCATTCCTGTATCAAGTACTAGAAACATTTGGCATTGAATGCGCCCCTCATGGATCTTGAGAGTGATCGACCAGAATTGATCGCGCGATAGACCGGTCGATCGAGATCGACTTGTTGGCCACTCCTGTTATATAGCTTACAGCCTTTCTCGATAAATGGACTATCCAACACGAAAAGAATATTACACTTCTAACCAATAGTTCTCGAGATTAGTGCGTTCAAACAAACATACTCATCAGTTTTTTAATATTAGTATAGATTGTTAGAGTATTTTTAGGATATATTGAATTTAATCATGTTTTATATCGTTTTTATTACTGGTAACAATTCTGTTTACGATATTTATGTATTCTAAAAAAATATATTAAACACAGCTACACCATCCCGGTTCCAAACAACAATTGGAGGAAGTATGGGAGAAACAGGATCATATGGAACAACAACAATTTGATCCTAAAGTATTCTTCATGATGCACGGTGAGTTTAATTATATAACAGGTTATATTAATTATTAATATGTTGATAACAGTTACATCATCCAGTGACAAAGGAACAGTTGTTAGAAATATGGAAAAATGGTGACAAAATGGATGAAAAAGATTTCAACAGAAAAACGTTTTTCATGTTACATGGTAAGGTCTGATGTAAAGAATTAGGGTAGTTATATCACTAAATATTTGCTAAAAGCACGTTGAGATTAGATTTTATTGTTATGTTTGAGTTTGTTATTAACAATATTTTTATGCTTGTTTTGTTTTTTTTTGTTTATGAAATATACTTTTTTTTTGTTTTGTTTGTTGCATATTTTTGCATGAGTATTTATTATCGTAAAAGCGCATTATATTAGTATTAGACACATTATATTGTAATTCAGAAAAAAAATCTGAACTAAAGGGATTTTTGGTATTTATATTTTTGGTATTTGTGTCTAATATAGATGATGAAAATAGATGATGAAACTGTGGAACAGGTACAAGAATTTGTTTATTTGGGAAGTGTTTTTACAAGAGATGGTAAGGTTGATGCTGATGTGGAAAGAAGGGTGTTAGTGGGAAATAAGCTGAATGGTGCCTTGCATGCTATTGTGGCTAACCAAGCGATTACTGAAAAGGCTCGAATGGCGATCCACAATGGCGTGTTATTACCTACGCTTATGTATGGAAGCGAATGTTGGGTGTGGCAGAAGAAGCACAAAAGTAGAATAAATGCTGTAGAGATGCGCTCTTTGAGAAGTATGTGTGGTGTGACTTTGAAAGATAGATTAAAAAATGAAGTCATAAGAGAACATTGTGGTCTGAAAGAGGATGTAGTGACTAAGGTGGAGAAAAGTATGCTTAGGTGGTTTGGTCATGTGTACGGATGAGTCAGGGGACGTGTAATTGGTAATTTTTATGAAATTTTACAAGCATATTCAGTAGTTCTGAGAATCGGCTACTATCTATTTTTCATACCCAAAGTGATAAGGGTTGTCCACCCCTGACATTTGTATGACAAAACAACGTTTGCCGGTGTTATATAATTTGAATATACATAGTATTTAATAATATATTAAACAATACAATAGACAGCTTAAGCGTCGAGCACAATGCAATGTAGTGGCGACATGTAGTGCTACCGTACATTATCTCGCATATAGTCACAGCATATAGGTAGTAAATATTTGTCAAACATTTCTATTTCTTTATTTACACAGCTTAAGTTAGTGTAATGAGTCATAACTTCTTTGTAATTCAATTGAGTAAGTATAAATATTGTTTGTGAGATTCGTTCCGCTGTAAAAGTATTGTCAGTTGATTGAATTGATTTCCTCGTATTGCCTCGTATAAATATTACATCATATTAATAAAAACTGTGAAAGATGGAAAACTCGAAACACGGCATAGAAGACTCAGTCTAAAATCAAAGTGTAAGAAATACAAACAAACACTTTATAAAACAGTAAAAAAAAATTGTTTCGCCTTTCTTCTATTTATTACCTTTTGTCTTGCGTTACATTATACGCTATTTGATTACTCCAAAAAAAGACTCCCCTCGCCGGGTCATGGTAAGGTTCAAGACACCATCATGGCCCGGGAGGGCAAAAAGGCGAAAAAAAAGGACTAATAATTTGCCGATGTCGGTCTTCTCCGAGACTTACATTGTAGAAAAGTTCAAAAATAGAGTTTATTATCTTCTTTCATAATTGGTGCATCTGACCATTAAATATTCCATTGCCGCTAACATGTGTGTCTATGTGGAATGGAATCGAGCACTTATGTCTTATTTAAAACCTTACTGACCTTACTTTAGAATAGATTAAATTGATGTTACCCTAATCTCTTGTTACAGATGTCGATGGAAATGGTGTGTGGGATCCTCAAGAAGTTAAAGCTTTATTTATCAAAGAATTAGATAAATTATATGGACCCGGTGGACCTAATAAAGATATGCACGAAAGGGCTGAAGAAATGGAAAGGATGCGTGAACATGTGTTCAAAGAGAATGATCGTAATGGAGACGGATTAATTGATTTCAATGAATTCATGTTGGAGACGCAAAAGGCGGAGTTTAATCAAGACGAAGGTAAGTTATATTACATAGGTACTTATTACTTGTTATACTGCTTTTTCCCGCGACTTCGTACGCGTACAATTGGGATTGTTCATAATTTTTTACCTGCTGTTTTTATATTTATTAATATATAATGGCCGGCTCTACTCCGCGGGAAATATAATTTATTTTAGGTACGATACCTGTTTTGTCCCGACGTTTGTTTTTTTTTATTTTTTTTTAGAAAATATAGACTATTTTAAGCAACTAATTTCAATATTATTGAAATATTCACTATATAGAATTTTTAAAAAATACTTAAAGATGTTATTTTAAATGTTGTGACGTCATCGTTGTACGCAATCTGTGTATTGACTTTTCCTGATAGACGTAAGACAGATTGCAATACATCTTTTCATAGTTGCCAAGTTGATATAATAGACGAATTTTAACTCCACCACAGAGTAGTATATCCCTAAGAAGGCCTTAATATTTTAAGTCCTTCATTTCAAGGGCAAATAGAGACCATTAGCCTTTTTGGAAAAATAATCGTAAATATAGCAAATTTTTTGAAAAAAACTACTGGATAATATGAAAAAACTACTGGATATAAAACTATTCCCCGAAATGGTTTTCGAATTATGAGTTTAAAAAAAATATGAACAAAAACAATTTTGAAAATTTTTTTGAAAATTCGTTGATCTTTTGCTCCTATTGGTTAAAAATTCTTTCAGTGTAGGATAGTACAATAGGATAGTTCCTATTGTACTATCCTACACTGAAAGAATTTTTCAAATCGGACTAATGGTTCCTGTAATTATCTCTTACAAACAAACAACTCTTCAGTTTTATTATATTAGTATACGTAACGGTAAATAGGTTTATGTAACGGAATGCCGATCAAGTGGTTGCGGGTTCGATTCCCGCTCGAGACAAACATTTGTGTGATTTTTCTAATTGTCATACAAATGTTTGTACTGCGTACCCGGACTGGTACCCATAACGCAAGCATATAAGCTTAGCTTGGGACCAGAGGACGTTGTGTGGAAATGTCCATGAAAGTTTATTTATATTTATATATTGATTTATAGGTAGTTATTTATATTGCTCGTATATCACTGAAGGTGTATGCAGAAAAGAAATAGTACTTAAACATGTTATTTTAGCTAGATAACTCATTAGTCCCAAAATTATTCTGATGGAATAATTTAATAAAATGCCTATAAATTAAATTGTAGATTTTAATCCATGTTGTCTTGATTTGTTTATTTTTCAGGCTGGAAGACGATTGATGAAAATCAAATCTATTCTCAGAACGAGTATGAAGAATATGAACGGAGGAAAATGGAAGAATTGAAATACTTACAGCAGCGTGGCTTGGTAAGTATTAATTTTTGCTATTAACAATACCTAGATACACTTGAAATCTTTATAATAATATATTATCTAAAGTAATTTATTAATTTTGCAATTGACTTGCTATGCTTTAACTTAATAAATTAAATAATAGTGCAAAAAGTGATCACCGCAAGCGGGATTTGAACCCATGACCTAGGAATTGTTCCGTCGCTCTACCGCGAGCTTTTGCGGCCGTGCCAACAGTAACCAATTATATAAACAGCATGTATTTACAAAAATTTGTGGTGACGGATTAAGTATTCAAGTGGATTTGTACACAGATAACACCCTCTGTAAGAGATGGAAAACTCGATAATAAACCCTATGCCAACACGCCCTGTCACTATGACACAGTAGACCTTCACCACTCCCAAAGTGGAGGAGGCCCGTGCCCAACTGTGGGACTTAAGTGACTGGAGAGAGAGATTTAATTAAAACATATACAGCAATTAAGTCGAAACATATTTATAGAAAGAGAAAAAATATTCATAAAATATTATTTATTTATCCGGTTGGTCTATCAGCCGTGAAAGCTATTTTTACTATACATAGTAATAGACCATAATTGTAGTTGTATGGTCTTTTTCATAATGACTTATCGGAGGTTTAAACGCTAAAATTGTCAAAAATTGTTATTCATAATAGTCGTTTTACGCTAAAATGTTTATTATCTCTCCGATTATTAAAATTTTATTGTTTAAACCTCCGATAAGTCACTATAAATAAGAACATTATTGTTTTATTTTTTCCACGCACCATCTTCATTATACGATCATTACATATCGAATATAATTAGTATTGAGTAATAAATAAAACTGATGTGCATAAATCTATCGTTATAAGGGTAATTACGTTATTATTGATGAATATGTTGAGAACAATCACGAAGCTGTAAAACAAAGTTCCCCTGTGTTATCTATATGTTCATATATACAGAAAAAAATCGATTGAACGGATTTCAGTAATGGACGAAGAAAATTTGGGTGTTTCTTTCTTTCTCTTAAGAATTCATGTAAATAGGTTGCAATGACATGATAATTATTAAAAACTCGGGTACATGTTAATTAGCCTGAAAGAATTTACCTAAACTTCTCGTCAGATGACTGTGTATTTAAAGCAGACCAAATTTTAACATTTAGAGATCTAATTGTTTATTATAACTTTTAATTTTATGTTTCGATTTAGGTTGATGCCCATGGTCAGCCAATACCAGGCGCACAACACCAGATTCACCAAGCGTTACAACAATTCTATCACTACCAACAACAACAAGCATACCATCAAATGCAACAACAACATATGCAAGGTCAACAACAACAATTTAATCCACCCGGCCAAGTACCACAAGGTGCGCCTTACCAACAATATCCACAAGGACAAGTTCCCCAATATCATGGACAAGCTCCTCAAGGTTATCAACAACCACCACAAGGTTACCAACAACCTCCTCAAGGTTATCAACAGCCACCACAAGGCTATCAACAACCTCCTCAAGGCCAACAACAGTATCAACAAGGCCAACCCCCTCAAGTTCAACAACAATATCAACAAGGCCAACCTCCCCAAGGTCAACAACAATATCAACAAGGCCAACCTCCCCAAGGTCAACAACAATATCAACAAGGCCAACCTCCCCAAGGTCAACAACAATATCAACAAGGCCAACCTCCTCAAGTTCAACAACAATATCAAGGTCAACAACAAAATTTAGAACCGTCGCAAGCATCTCAACAAAACAAGCCAGTCCAGGTTCAATCCCCAGGGCAAGCTCCGGTACAGAATAATGTGAACCAAGGTCAATCGTCTACAGTTCAGCCAGCTGCAGCTCAAGGTCATAATCAACAGCAAGGTCAACTACCTACCTAGACATAAATGTATACTAACCACTATGGCAGACAATATTCATAAATTAAATAGTATTTTTTTCTTTAAGACAATTTTTTATGGATGCGAATGATTATTTATATTTTTTTTACAATGTGAAATTCAGTGCCAAACTTGTCACACGCTTTTGTTGAATTATATATTATTGCCTGAATTCTTGGATTTTATTTATTTGTAATTATCGTTGACATAGATGTAAAATGTGTATTATAGAAAATTAAAGTTAGCAGTATGAAAAATAATGATTTGTTGTTTTATTTCTAAGGCAAAATCATAATTTTAATAATGTAACTTGACCAAAGGAAAAATCTTTACGAATTTTTGGACAGATTTTTTTAACTTAATAATAAATTTAATCTTTTTTGTTTATTGTTGTCCTTATACTTAACTAGTAATCATACATATGGGCTCAGTAAATCCTGCGTTCTGTGACATTCTCTGTAAGAGACGGCAAACCCAAAAATAAACCCTATGCCAACGCGCCTGGTCAGCGTGGCATTGCAGACCATAATGCCTCCCAAAGTGTAAGAGGCTCGTGCGCAAACCATACGACTATCAACAACCTTCTTCCGTCCACTGCTGGACATAGGTGGCCATTGCCACTTCAGCGTGCTAACTCTTCGGGCTATGTCGTACACACCGGTACTTCTACGGATATTTGCATTCCAAATCTTATCACGTAGGAAAACAGAGCATAGCCCGTGCGTAATAAGCTGGAGACAGAATGCACCAAAGAATATAATAACATGGAATGCTCTAAAACGAGAAGAAACTAATAGTTAGACCTCATAAAGCATAAACAGATGTTCTAAGGCGTAGAGCATAATATGCTTCCAATCTAAAACAGTAGGTATTTAAACATGATGACATTATGAAACGATAACGACAAGATATGAAAACAACAAACAAGACTACAAGTCACACTTATGTAGTTCCCCTGGCCCTATTTACTATTTAATATTGACGAATATTTTCCTTAAATATATTAATTACATAAGCTTTACGAATTTTTATATGTAAATTTTTATCGAAAGATCTTGACCGATTTTTATAAAATTTTGTATGTTCAGTAGGTCTGCTTAATGATGTCCATTCCATAGTTAGTATATCATTTGAATTTTGGATA
Source organism: Orgyia antiqua (assembly GCA_916999025.1). Taxonomy (NCBI): domain Eukaryota; kingdom Metazoa; phylum Arthropoda; class Insecta; order Lepidoptera; family Erebidae; genus Orgyia; species Orgyia antiqua. Next base: position 12,475,692 of record OU779863.1, on the reverse strand, counting down.
GTACCTACTATAAAAATTGGGTGCATTAATTGAAAAACCTTATTCAAATGCCTTATTTGAACAAATTGTATCAAACCTGTAAGAGACTAATGTTTGCTTGCGCTGATTTCTCAAACTACGGGTTGCAATTGAAAAAGAATTTATGTGTGGGATAGTCTATTTCTCGAGGAAGATTATGAGCTTTTAACATTACGCTAAGATCAATAGCAGCAGAGCACGAAGATGTAGTAAGCACAGCTAATTTAAATTAGCTTTCAATGGATGTATGTTGTCCTAGAGTCTAGACCATAGTTTCTCTAAGACTGTGCATGACAATACCCAAATGAAATAAGACCGAATAACCAGTTTGGATTACAATGAGCATGTATGACGTTATTGTGACTAATTGTAACAAAGTGTAGGTGGAGTTCAACAGCTACAGTGCACTGTTGTCAACGTTAATGATTGTCTTTTTTATTGTTTTGTTTACGGTATTATTTGGTGTGATTCACAGCGTCTTTGCTAACTACCACTTAGCTCTGTTTCAAGTCCTCAATTTGTTAGGTACCTATGTATTATACTTACGATGGGATAAACCATGGATAAACCCTTAAATTCTGCCACGTAAGCATGTTTTTGAAATCTTGAATAGCGCAAAGGTGAGTGTAATGGACTGCCGGTCATTAGGTCCTGCTTTCGAACTCAGTACTGTCATTTAAGTGATATTTGTTGTAACACAGATATTTCAACATTTCGGTACTCCATATAATTTCATAGAACGCATACTTGGTAGTGCAGCACCACTGTCTCTAAAGGTAGGTAATAAAATATTAAATAATAATTTTCGGTGCGTTTTCTTCATTGCAGGATAAGCCAGGACCGTTTGTATTCTCTCTTCAGCCCATTAACGTCCCACTGTTGGGCAACGAGCCTCCTCCACTTTGGGAGGGATTTTAGTTTACTATGTCGCTCTGACAAGGCGTGTTATTATTTTCACACGGGGATTATTTTCGATTTTCTGTCTCCCACAGAGGATGTTATCTGTGTACATTATCCCTTAACTGGCTCTTACAGCAGCCTCGAGAGGAAAAGAGGATGGTGACATCTGTATTCTTAATCCGTCACCACACGGTCACTGTTTATACAATTGTGTCCTAAAGTAAATTTATTGAGGCTTGCAATTGCAAAGGAAATTGTAATAATCTGTAAACTTACATTGCATTGTTAATCATACTAATTGTTATATTTTATCTTAAGAAATAGGTAGTAATATTTCCTTTGTTTCAACTGTTTACTGTGAGTATTAAGTGTGTTTCCAGGAATGGTTTGCTCTATTATTGTTAGAATTGTTAATACTACGCGAACTCTAAACAATAGTCGTGTTTACAAAAGTATCTCGATTACTCACTAAAACTTTACATTTACCTATTATGTAAGTGTTGTTAATTAGTAATACGTTGCGCAATATTTGTCGTATATATGGTTAGGTACAGATCTCAGGATCAGATTATGAATACCTATAAGGAAATGTTAGAACAAAACCACCCACGTGTGAGCTAATAGCACTAATTCAATGTGTTGAAAACTGGGTCCAATCTTTACTAAAATCGTTATTTTTGTATGTATATCCCTACGTGAGCTTATATCTTCAAAACTACGCAACGGATTTTGATGTGGTTTTTTTCAATAGATAGAGTGGTCAAGAGGATGGACTTTTTGCATAATTTGTTAGGTTATGGTCTCTAAATTGCACGCGTACGAAGTTGCAGGCAACAGCTAGTCTTTACTTATTATAAAACAAAGTCATTATTTTTGTATGTCAGCTTATATCTATAAAATTACTCAACGGATTTTGATGCGCTCTGTTTTAAATGATAGATGATGGTGATGATGAATGATGTTTTAAGAGGTTGACTATTTGTATATTTTGTTAAGGTTTGCTTTTTAAATTCCACGCGTACTATGTTACAGGCAACAGTTAGTTAAATAATAATGGACGGGTGTTAAACGAAGCGGAGGAGTACCACACTTTTCTTTGTAGAATTGATTGCCAAGGTCAGTGGGGTGCCGAGGTAACGCACATAAACACTGACACAGTTTAATCGCATCGCTACCATGTAATGCGTATCGAACACTGACAAATACATTCATACGAAAAAGATGACACTGTGTGCACATACGACATTTTCCTAGAGGGTCCCCTAAAAATGTCAACTTCTTATCATCATCATCATCACAACATCACGCTTTTTTCCCATGGCAGAGACTAGAGCACCATCTGGTACGATGCAAACACACTTCCTTGGCTTCATCCACACTCATAATATCATCATACATGCCCGACTAATGTTCTCTGGTTTATTATTTAAAAAAAATTGGTCAAGTGCGAGTCGGACTCGCGCACGAAGGGTTCCGTACCATTATCTATGCAACATATAAGGCAACGTTATTAGTATCGAGCAAGAAACGGTAAAAAAAATCATGTTTGTTGTATGGGAGCCCCCCTTAATTATTTATTTTATTTTATTTTTAGTATTTGTTGTTATAGCGGCAATAGAAAAACATCATCTGTGAAAATTTCAACTGCCTAGCTATCACCGTTCCTGAGATACAGCCCGGTGACAGACGGACGGACGGACGGACAGCGAAGTCTCAGTAATAGGGTCCCGTTTTTACCCTTTGGGTACGGAACCCTAAAAAGACAGTAATTTTTATTTGCAAACTGCTTAGATATTAACGAAATTACGATGATCTAGATACAGATAGGTGCGGTAGTCGTCATACCACCCAGATGGCCTCCATGAGCTTATATTTTTTATGTTTTATAAGGCCAAGATAATTTGTGTTCGACCTCAACTGTTGCAATATTAAGCTTATCTTTGCAAAAGAGATCATTTTCTTATAGTTCTTTCTACTAGTAAATACAATACACATTGAATAAAGGTACGCCTCAGTCCATTAATGTTACACTTTTGCTGGTGTGTTAGCGGAGGGTTTGAGGTTTTCGTTTCTGATAGATGTAGCGCTCTGAGTATAAATGGGGTAGTGAATCTTGTATTCTTTACCGTCACCACACGGATGGAAAAACTAGAAATTCCTACCTAATTACTACAATATCTTAGGTATTAATATTTTTGATAAATATATTTTAAGTTTAAAAACTAACAAGGTTTTTTCGTGCAAAAGATAAATCTATGAATCATGATACGGTGATGTGTTTTAAAAATTCAAGGTCAAATGACGGGTAGAAACAAATGTGGCTATGGGCAGGTAAATAACATAGACGCGCCGTGCTGCTCAAGTTTGGCTAGTTTAATTAGTAGGTAGTATCTAACATAGTAATTATACCATAAATCATTTACAAACATACTCTGTAAATTGAAGAAATGTTTAATATCTATACTTCTACACTAATATTATAAAGAGGAAATATTTGTATTTTTGTATGTAACGAATAAACTCAAAAACTACTGTGCTGATTTCAAAAATTATTTCACCATTGGAAAGCTACATTCACCCTTAGTAACATAGGCTATAAAATAATCTTATGTCCACTCGTGCGATGCTGGGACGGGCCGCTAGTATGTTATAAAACTGAAGAGTTTGTTTGTTTGTTTGAACGCGTTAATTTCAAGAAGCACTGGTCCAATTTCAAAATTTCTTTCAGTGTTGGATAGTGTATTTATCGAGGAAGGCTAAAAGCTATATAGCATCACGCTGCGATCAATAGAAGCGAAGCAGTAATGAAAAATCTTGCAGAAACGGGAAAATTTTTCTGTATTCCATTAATGATGAATGACATAAATATAGGTACAAAAATAATAAGGTTTTGAAATTATTAAATAAAACCTCTTATTAATTATATGTAGTTAAAATATAACTGAATATCGAAACCGACCCATATTTAAAAAAGGATTTCATAATAAATTTCTATTTTTCTGAAACTGCAATTAAAATGTAATGGCTTCAGTATAGAGTATTTATTTCGCAATTAATTAAATAAAGTTACTCTACTGTAAGAAAACAACACACTATCATGTTTATTGGAAATTATTATTCTGCAATTACTGTTATCATAATAAATCATTTGCATGAGTGATACGACAATAATTGCAATGGCGGATATAATATATTCCACGAACAACAATAAATGTTAACAATATTTTTTACTTAAACTGTTGCTAACTCACTAATATAATATTGAGATTTTAATTTGGATTTTGACTTGCTATTTAGCAAGTCTTTTTATAGCAAATTCATCTGCATTTTTCATAGGAATTTGGCTCTAGGTGGCTCATGTACCTACTGAATTAACTTTATACAAGCACTACGGAAAGGTTATTCAAAATCCATCTTTTAAAGTACCTACCTACTGTAAAAGAACGAAAGTTTCTAAGAAATGGTTAAAATATAATAACTGTTTTACTGAAATCGATGTTAGACCTACGAAATTGCAGACAAATAATAAATAATATATACATGAATCAACGTACCGGAAAAAAACTGCTGATAAAATCTTTTCATCTAGCTAACAATAGAACTTTATTTTAATGAGCTTATGACAATATGACCTTAAATTGTATAAAAACCACTAGGATATATAATTTAAGAAGGAAAAACAATTATTTTATCTCACATAAACATTATTTTAGATATTACTAGTAGCAAATACCTAATATCAAAAAACTATATTACCTTATCTATATATAATAATGTTTTGAACTTTGATATGAAACAACTATTTACTATCGGGGAATAAACTGTGTGAGATAATAAATAAAATTATAATATATGGAGTCTAGTCTTGTCTGTATGTGGCAATAGGCCTTCAAACACATCTGAAATGCTGAAAATTGGCTCTAGATTTGATACTATTTTCGATAAATTTTGTCTTAACAAATCAAATTATGGTGGAAAAAATTTTGTCTTTTTTGAGACAAATAATAAATCACACAATAAAAGGGTGAATTTTAAAATCCGTGCCGAAATTATTCCTGGCTACGTTCTAGTTATATTATATCATCGAAAATTAAGTGTGATGAAGGTTAAAGAATACAAGTGTCACATCTTCTTTTCCTTTTCAGAGTGCTGTATATGTCAGCTAAGGGATATTGTACACAAATAAGATCCTCTGTAAGAGACGGGAAACTCGAAAATAAACCCTACGCGAGCAAGCCTGGTCAGCGCGGTACAGTAGACCATAGTCCTTCCCAAAAAGGAATGTACGGCTGGGGAAAAATCGATTTTGTTTATTCAATGCAGCTATTTAGTAGCTTGTTACATTTGCACGTTCTCAATATATTGCAACAGCGAGTGAAGCATCGATGACCAGGTGTTCGTCGATGTGAGTAATGCATATCTGATGACAGCAATACCAAGAAGACCACACAGTCGGTGATGAGGAAACCCTCTCTTCACCAAACCTCACTCTTTGGTCGATCGCCGATCAATTAGGTCACTTAGTTATAGGTTAGGTTCACTAGTCTAGTCTAGTTACACTTGACAAGAACTCCGACAGATTGCGCTTAAAGAGCGCCAAACACGTCGCCGATATGGTCTCACGGTTACGCTTGTTGGCCAGCGTGAGCAAAAGCGGCAACAATCGCGCTGACAGCTTTCTCATGCCCAGTTCTTCGTGGAGAATATGATCCACCGTTCCTTCTGCAATGCCCACAGTGTCAGCCATCTCGCGAACCTTCAATCGGCGGTCTGCCAACACGAGATCGTGGATTTTTTATTGTATTTTCCTTCGTAGTAGCCTTTTTCGGGGCACCTGGGCGTGGCTCATAAAAAACCGACTTGCAGCCGCGAGCAAACTCGTTAAACCAATTCTGACGGTTGTCATCGAAGGAGAAGAGTCACCGTATACAGTATCCAAGCGATTTCTAATTTCACTGCGCGTTTTCCCTTCCAAAAATAAAAATCTAATCACCGAACGATACCTACTGCTCTTTTTCCATTTTTGTTTAATATTTTCTAACACTTGCGCGACTCATCTGTTTAATCTTTGTTTAACTGACCGACACGTTCGCTTTCAAAGGCTATTGAAACAAAATTAATAGAGGTCATTGTTTAAAACTTTGACAGGCTTTAAAAACATTGCACTGTACTATGGTAAATTTTTTTTTAATAGCTGTGCCATAGGGCGATGAGGCTAAGTACTTGTTGAATGACCCTCGTACATACATACACATAAATACATATACCTACAAATACATAACGATGTTCACGTGGATCTCTCAGTTGGTTTATAGTGACATGTAGTGATCCTTAACGAGCTTTTTGAATGATGTTAAGGTTTGAGCCTTCCTTACCGTCAATGGTAAGGCATTCCATAGTCGGGCTGCTTCTATTGTGAAAGATTTGCTGAAGAACCTCGTGGAGTGTGTTACTACAGTCAACGTTAAGTTTTCCGATGATCTTAAGCTCTTCGTATGTGTATCATGAAGAAACGTGAAGCGTTTTTTGAGATAGTTGGAAGAGTTTGGGTTGAAAAGGATATTATAGAGAAGACTAAGAATACGAGTATTCCGTCGAAGTCGGATGGGCAACCACTTGAGCATAGTTCGAAATTCGGATACATGATCATATTTACGAAGGCCAAATATAAATCTAATACAGAAGTTCTGGAGACGCTCAAGCTTATCAAGTTGGTCCTCGTTGATATCAAGGTAGCTGGTGTCGGCGTAGTGGAGAATCAGGAGAAGAGTAGATTGCGCTAGCGCAGTTTTAGTGGCAATGGGGAGAAAGTTACGTAGTCTACGTAGGATTGCTACAGAGGAGAAAACCTTGCGACTAATGTTCTGAAGTTGCACCGTCCAAGATAGCGACTTATCTATGAACATGCCCAAGGTTTACACTGTCACTTATTGGTATAATTACTCCATTAAAACAAACTTGGGGTAATGTTTGCGAGTCTACTTTAGAAAGAAGTCGTGAGCTGCCAACTAGTGTCACTTGCGTCTTTGCAGGATTAACTGTCAATCCAAACCTTTCGGTCCACTTTTGAATGCGAAGTAAATTTGTATTAATCAAATCAATTGCGCGAGATAAACTTTCTGTAGTATCTTGGGAATATATTTGTAAGTCGTCCGCGTAAAGGTGGTAGGAAGAGTGAAGTTTACGAGAGATTGAATTGATTGAATGAAGTGTTAGTTTCCGTAGTTGGGTTTTATTTGCCCCCTCTGCTGCCACCAAATATAATTAGCTGTTGTCTGCGCCTTCGTACGTGTAGAATTCAAGAACAAAACCCTAATAAATTTCACATATCAGCCTTCCCATCGAATCACTATTAAAAAACCACATCAAAATCCGCTGCGTAGTTTTAGTTTTAAGCTCACATAGAGACAAACAAAAAATACTGACTTTGTTTTTTTATAAGTACCATTGACATCACACATTGAAACAAACATTGAAACTCTATTTTCTAAAGTTGAACTGATAGAATAGTTTTACCTTAGTTTTAGTTGGAAGTAATAGAAATATATATTTCTATTACTTCCAACCAATAAAATACAATCAGTCCGGCAAATTACTTGTGATTACTTCTCACAAAAACTTGTCTGAATTGATTTCGATTACTCTCAGAGATAAAATTTAAGGTACTGTGATAGTCAATCGAGCGAGTTATTAGCTACAGATTTGAAGCGGAGACTTTATTACATTTTTTAAATGAAAATATTTTTAGGCATTTCTAACGATAAAGTTTGGAACCAAAATAGTATTCTATGGTGTTATTTGTACATAAGTAATTATTTTTATACGCCAGAAAAACAGGTGTGACAAATTTATATCTGTGCAAACACGCCTGGTCAACGCGGCACAGTAGACCTTAATGCCTTTCGAAGTGGAGGAGGCCCGTGCCCAGCAGTGGGACGTTAATGAGCTGGAGAGAGAGGATAAAAAAAAATATTCATGGAAATTTCACACAACGTCCTTTGGTCCCAAGCTAAGCTTATATGCTTGTGTTATGGGTACCAGAATACGGATAGAATACATATACATACTACTTATTTTTTGTAAATACATACTTATAATACATAGAAACACCCCGACACAGTACAAACATTTGTATGAAAATTAGAAAAATCACACAAATGATTGTATCGAGCGGGAATCGAACCCGCGACCTCTTGATCGGCAGTCCGTTACATGAACCACTCAACCACGAGGCTCGTCAGCATGTCAATATAAGCAATATAAATACATATATCGTAAATGCCATGTTTATATTAGATCTTTCTTTAGAATAGTTAATGTAAGCCACAATTAACTATCAATGATAACTAAGCTTTTGCTCACGACCAATTTCATAATATTATTTATCTATATACTAATACTAGCTGACCCGGCAATCGTTGTTTTGCCACACTAAAAAAAAATTTTAAAATAGATGTTGTCCGATTCTCAGACCTTACTGAACATGCTTGCAAAATTTCATAAAAATCGGTCAAGCCGTTTCGGACGAGTACGGTAACTAACACTGTGACACGTGAATTTTATATACAGGGTGCTTCAAAAAAATGTATACACACTTTGAACTTCCATAGAAAATTTATTTACCGTTCTACAAAGTTAAATTTCAGGAAAATAGAAAGCTGAAAGTCCAATGTAAATGAAACATAAATAACAAATGTTAATACTGTTCAAATTGGTGACCTGCAGCATCAATACAATTCTGAGTGCGAGTCACCACTGATTCTGTACATCGTATCAAAACGTCCAATGAGATTTCTCTACACACTGCTTGAATCTCATTCCAAAGAATGTCTAGGTTACGTGGTTTACGTTTGTACACCTCATCTTTTACTGTGCCCCACACGCCCAACGTTTTGATTGAATGGTATCCATTTGCTGGCTATGTGTTCATTTTTTACAGAGAAATAGATTTGCAGTTCAATTACTACGTCAAAGCACAAATCCATAGGCATGTTAGTTTTTTAGTAAAGTGGTACCTAAAGTGTACTAGAGAGATCTTATCTCATGGGTTAGGACTACAGTTCGTATCACTCGCTCTATTTATTTATATGTAGCATAACACGCGCATATAATTATCACAAAAGGAATGTAATATTCGCAAAAGGAAAACCCAGTCTTGTGCTTCCTCGATCGAAGAACTGTAATTTATTTCAAAGATGAAACAGGTAATTGTTCACACACTATTTCCTTTACTCTTAACTATGGAAATGAGGAAATTTACTTCCTTTAGAAGACTAAATGTTTCATTACTGTAGAAAACCATAATTTCCTCCTAAGAGGACATTTATTTTATGCATTTATAAAATTTTTATATCGCCATTGAATTTCAATTCTACTGTTGTGTCGGATATTAATTTAGAGTTTATATTTTTGCCCTCAATATCGACTATCTTCCAAAGGTAAATATTTAGCCTGATAAATATTCAAAAGTTGTACGCCTAAATGGCAGGACATAGTGAAACCTGTTTTAATTTCTACGGATCTCAACATCTTATGTACCTATTTGTCCACAATAAAAATACTTTGACTTTGACTTTGAAAGAGTAATAATAATACAATGTAATTTTAGTTTAATAAAATATCATAAAGATCTGTAAACAACTTCTAGTGATCATAATATTTGCTTTATTTGTCATACAAAATTAAATGTTTGTCCTGCGTCTGGATATTAATTATGTATAATAAGTATGTATTTACAAAAGAAAAGTAGTTTATGTAGTATATCCGTATTCTGGTACCCATAAGACAAGCATAATAAGCTTAGCTTGGGATCAGAGGCCATTGTGTGAAATGTCCATGAATATTTATTTATTATATTTCTTTAAAATAAATTATTTTATGTTGATAATACTATTTTACAATGCCCAAGATAAACAAATAATTGTTTGTTTTAGTCGGGTTTCATGAATAGTATGAATACTTAAAAATACAAAATACTTCTAATAATTTAATAATATACTACAATGTATAAAGCAACAAATAATTTTAATATTTTTGACGTAATAATTTTGCTCAAGAGACTATGACTTTGCTATTAGAGAGAAATAAAATTATAACGAAGCTTACAGTCATGCTATGAAATAAATTAATGTTTTCTACGAGGTAGTAAGCGATAAGCAAGCACAATAAAGACAAATTGGCTATTGAGGTAAATAGGTTGCTTTGTTATCCTCTTATAAAGTACAAAAACGCTGGATTTATCTGGATAAAAGTAGCCTATTCGTTAATCTGGAATATAAGCCATCTTATTACAAAATTTCATTTAAATCCGCTCAGCCGTTTCAGCTTGATGACGACATACACACAAACACCCACACATAGAAACTTTCGAATTTATAATATTAGGGTTCAAAACTAGTCAGAGGTCTATTATGATCCAATCTACCTAAACGGTTCGTTTGGTACGTATAGTTTTTATTTGCCACTTCGATAATACTATTTTAACTATTACGAATGACATCATCATAAGATTACGCATATCATAGATTATATAAATGTGTTATACCTAACACGGTGGCAACATATTTAAGCAAATTTTGTATGCAGTTGTTACATAATGCTTTCAAAAAATAAGAAGTCGGTTAAAAACAAAATCCTTCAGAAATAACGTGACGTAGGTATTATTCGCGATTTAAACATCACTAAAATATAACTATCAACTAACAAACAAGAAAAATACAAAACAACTGGGGCTCATGTCTGCTAATTCTGCTATTACAATCATGTTACAATTTTGAATTTGAATTTAAAACCAAATTTGATAAAATTTCGCCATTATGGCACCATTATGTCGTCATTATGACACCAAACTTGATTTTTTGTCACAAATGTAGCCACTATGGCGCCATATGGTGCAATTGACTGTCATTGTGACATTATTGTATTAGCAGACTTAAGCCCCTGAACAGAACCAGAGTTAATATTGATGGCACTACCTTCGAAAAAGAATCTAATGCAGAAGTTGTTAGCGTTATAAATATAAGTATACTTCTAGACGGGTCTTGGGGTGCAGTGTTAGCCATAGTAGTTGGGACACTCTTGGGAGGACATAGGGTGGTAACCCTTGTATTCATAATCCGTCACCTCACGGATACATATAATATAATAAAGCTGAAGAGTTTGTTTGTTTGAACGCGCTAATCTCAGGAGTTACTGGTAAAATTTGAACTAACATCACGCTGCGACCAATAGAAGCGAAGCAGTAGCAAAAAAGTTGCAAAATCGGAGAAAATTGTCTAAATTACACGCGTATGGAGTCGCGGGCAACAGCTAGTGCAATTATAAAATAATACTTATAGCAATACTACCCTCAAACCCCTTCATGTCGTTTTATGCTTCAAAGGGAGGGAGATGCTGAGGAGATTATGATTAAATAAATAAGGAAAAATGTCTATGTAACCTGGAATGTAAACCATGAAATCGAATCGCATAAGAGGGTAAGTGAAAACGTAACCATTTTCAGATAATATAATTATACGATCGGAAATATCTCCGACTGACTGACATCAGTAATTCTGTAATTTTACAGTTATAAAAAAACTGGTACATAATAGCTTAACACAACTAATACCCAAAAATAATATTACGTATGAAGTAAACATGTCAGAGATTCATCTCTGACATATTTACTTCGATTTTGTTGTTTATCATATAACATTTAGTTGTGATTAACCTTTATTTAAGTTATCTAGTGAAAAAGAGCTTGGAAACCAAAAGGCAAATTAGTTATCATTTCTTGAGAAATAAGGTTAAGACCAACAACAGATAAGGTTTGGCGAAACAACTCGATGTTGTCATCATTAATCTTTGACCTTTTAGCGAGTTACGAGATACTCATAAGCTAACTTGTATTTGGCTCTCATTCGCCACATGCACTCCGTGGTGAACGGTCATTAGCATAGTTCATAACCATGAAGTCCCTCATCATCTTGGCCGGTTTCCTGGCCTACGCGGCTGCAACTACGGGAGGTCTCGGCCCAGCCACCAGCAAAGTCGTCTGTTATTACGACAGCAGGAGTTATGTCAGGGAATGTGAGTATAATATTTTTTTGCTGAGCGATAATTTCGTAGTTGGGGTAGCGAATTTGTCCATGCAACTCTTTTATTTATAGTTTTACATATTTTCTACTTAATGCTAAAAAGAAACTAATATAAACTGCATTGATACTATAAAGAACACTATGATAATATCTGGAACCGATTGCTTATAAACATTTGTTTCGAAAAATTACACAAATGGTACAAATAAAGACTTAAAAACAATTTAGGTATTATTCTTAAAGACTAGCGAAGCAGTTAATAAAAGTTATAAGCGTGACTTTCAAATTAAATATACCGTTACTAAATAATCAGCAATCGTAACATAATTGAATATGTATATAAGTCTGTGAGTATACCGGCTTGGTTTTTTTTTATATAGAATTAATAAATAGGTATATAAATAGATATAAAACACTGAAGCGCGGTATTGTTGTTGAGCGTTACGTTCAAATACACATAATATATCTCTAAAAGATCTATAGTCTATAGACTCTACAGTAATAAATCATGTCACAAATGCGTAGGCGTCTATGGGGAAAATTACCATTTAAAAGAAATAGATATGGCTTTACAATATATACTACGTTTAACTGTAACTGCCGGAAACTCCTTCAATACTATTTTTATGTAATACTAATGTTCTTCCTCAGCTCCCTATGTAATGTATCCCTCAAATATAATTTCTAATACTTAATATATTTTGGAGAAAACTGAATGAAGATCCGTTCAGTAGGTATTCTCTTAAGGTTATTGCAAAAAAACTACAAAACATCTTCCGATTCCTGACATAATTCAAGGATAACATTTGTTTATAGACCGTGATACATTTGCCTGTTATTTTACAGTCACTAAATTTTCTTGAAAAATAGATAATTTATTTATGATCCCAAGAATATGTTATTAATATTAAAAAGGTCTGCAATTTTCCACGTTATATTTTCGAACACTTAGCATAAAACATTGATCTCAGATATTGGCATTGCAATTCAGAAATTCAGATATTGCCGAGTACTTGGCATAAAATGTTGAAACGGGTGGGTAATTGACTGTTTTTGATTCGAGTATATTAAATCGATGAAACAGTAATAGTCTTTTTATGAATCTCTTTATTTTATTCTTAAAAAGACAAATAAAACCTTAGTTATTTGCTCTTTTTTATTACGTCAACAGCGGATGTAATTATTTGATTTAAGGCCAAATTAGACATTGCCGGTGTGCGCGGAGACGTGATCTGACTCAGATTGTTAAGGACAGGGACATACAACTTTACACGAATACCTTGATATTGTAGATAGCATTGACCACTACGTGTTTATTTTCTAAAATATAAAGATTCTAAAGATATATTTATAAAAATAGAAGAATTCGGCGGGCCTCGTGGTCGAGTGGTTCATGAAACGGACTGCCGTTCACGAGGTCGCGGGTTCGATTCCCGCACGGGACAATAATTTTTTGTGTGATCTATCCGTATTCTAGAACCCATTACACAAGCAAAATTAGCTTAGATTGGGACCAGAGGATGTTGTGTCAAATATTCATGAATATTTATTTATTATTTAATTTAAACATATACAGCAATTAAGTCGAAACATATTGTAGCATTGATGTAATCATTACCCTTTTTCTATGAAATATATATCGTGGTTTAACTAAAATTTATTTGTATTAACAAAGCCATAGAAGAAACTTTAGCTAACACAAATGTAATTAGCAGACTAGTTTAACAGTGAAAATATATATTAATACTAGCTGACCCGGCAAACGTTGTTTTGCTATACTAAAATTTAAAAAAAAGGTTTGAAAAATAGATTTTGGCCGATTCTCAGACCTACTGAATACGCATGTAAAATTTCATAAAAATCGGTCAAGCCGTTTCGGAGGAGTACGGTAACTAACACTGTGACACGTGAATTTTATATATAAGATTAAAAAGAGGAAAGATTTGATTGTTTTCTTTATTTTAAAACGAACAGGCTATCGAAAGTAACGGAGCCATTTAACAATTTCTTTTATCGTCGGTAAGCTAGAGTGCTATACTATTACCCTGCGATTTCGTTGAGGATTTTTTTCATTATAAACTAGCTGTAGCTCGCAACTTTGTAGGCGTGAAATTTAAAAACAAAACCTTAACAAGTAGTAGAAAAAAACATCCTTTGGAACGACTATCTATGAAAAGAACCGCATCAAAATCCGTTGCGTTTTTATGAAGATTTATGCTGACATAGGGAGATACAGAAATAACGATTATGTTTTATAAAAAGTAAATTAGATATTCAGTTTTATTTTAATTTAGTTGTCGGTACAACAGAGTTGATACCATTGTACTTGTTAGTAGTCTTGTAGAGTATCTTACTATCCTTCACAGTATGACGCATTGATATTGTTTACCAAAATGAATGGTTCACTGGCATATTTAACCAATAATACAGCAATGACTTTGTTCAAGGTTTTAACGAAGAGAAAAATTATAATATTTTATACTATAACTATATTTTTGTAAGTACAGTTTTATTATTATTATATAAGGCTATATAAATATATGGCCTTACATAATAATCAATGTAAATTTTCTATAGAAAAAATCATAAAAATTAATATAAAATAATAAAACAAGAAACAGTTGTTTACTATCATAAAGAATTCAAATTGTACTTATGTACTAAATCAATGCGCTCATCTCAATACAACTGAATTATTATTAAATGATTTATTTCATGATAGTTATAACGAATTAATTAAAGGTATTAATAATGGGCATTGATTGGTCTTGAACAAAAGTTTTCTTAAAACAAACATAACATTTTTTAACTACATTGTTATCAAACATAATTATTATTTATTAATTTTATATAATAGGTATATACATTTTATGTATATGTACAAAAGTTAAAATAGGTTTTCATTTCAATGCGTATAAACTACCCTTGGTTGCTCTTTTGTGTTTGGTAAGGGACTGACAACACTCAAAGGAATTCTCGGACATTACGAAAGTTTAATTTGGTGTTTACGGCGGGCTGTTTTGTCCTTTACAAAATTTTAACATCAAAACCTACTTACATCTTAGAAATCTCTTAAGTTACTCTGTAATAATTGCCACTGAACGAACATCAGAAGTTCAAACTGCGGCATTTGTTATTAAAAGTATAGAACCTTAATTCTCTTTTGATATTTACGAGAATGTTAAAGATTACTGTTTGATATGCCTTCGACGATCTCTTATAATCATATCAAATATATTAATTTTATAAAGGTTATTGTACGTTTGTGTATATGTTTGTTTGTTATTCTTTCACGTTCAAATATATACACAAAGGTTCTCCATAATCCTGATCAGATGTTTATGGAGAATCTTTGTGATGTGAGGGAGTAGTTTGAAGGTGACCTCTGTTGATATTAAAATATATACAGATTTTTTAATAATTCTATCTAACTTCGATGATCTCATTTTTGATTTGACAATTAAAATAATGACATCATCAACCTTAGGTAATAATTCAATAATGGTCGAATTTACCTACGATAACACGTTTTATTACTATAATTAGCTCGGTATGTATCTATCAACTAACTTGCTGTAGTAATTGGACTCTAAGGTCAAACTTACGGACAACAATGTAAAAATTATTCATGATTTTCATCTCTTTCATGTGTATATTTAAACCCACCTATTTGAAATACTTTTCAAAATTATTTATACTAATATATAAAGCTGAAGAGTTTCTTTGTTTGTTTGTGTATTGGTTTGAACGCGCTAATCTCAGGAACCACAGGGCCGTTTTGAAAAATTCTTTCAGTGTTAGATAAGGCATTTATCGAGGAAGGCTATAGGCTATATAACATCACGCTGTAACTAATAGGAGCGAAGCAGTAGTGAAAAATGTTGCAAAAACGGGGAAATTTTCTAAATTCTACGCGTACGGAGTCGCGGGCAACAGCTAGTAAACTATAAACTACTAGCTGTGGTACGCGACTTTGTACGTGTAGAAACTAGTGGACTATTGATACATAAAAAATTTTAACAAAAAAAAAAACCGACTTCACAAAAAGAAACTATTCCAAAACAAACTAACACGCACTAAAAAGAAAAAAATAATTGCGTATTCTTCTACAACTTAATAATCAACTTACTTTTTCTACTTATCAATAGGTACGATCTATGTGTTTACCACGCAAGAAGGTAAGTATGTACCTATCCACTTCAAATCTAACTCAATATATACCTATGAATAACAAATAATGATCAAAATATTTTTAAGAGTTTTCCGAAGTAAAATGAAATAAAAAATAGTATACTACTTAAAAGTCTATCAAATTATTTTTGGAGTCGGTGTCAGCCAAGGAAACACTACAATATACCTAGCTATTAAAAATAATATGAGAATAATAATTAACTATTGTTTTCAAATTAACTTTTATACTAACGACAATATACTGTGACAGAATAGCAATGCCACCGACGCGACCGGCTGACACCGACTCCAAAAATAATTTGATAGACTTTTAAGTAGTATACTATTTTTTATTTCATTTTACTTCGGAAAACTCTTAAAAATATTTTGATCATTATTTGTTATTCATAGGTATATATTGAGTTAGATTTGAAGTGGATAGGTACATACTTACCTTCTTGCGTGGTAAACACATAGATCGTACCTATTGATAAGTAGAAAAAGTAAGTTGATTATTAAGTTGTAGAAGAATACGCAATTATTTTTTTCTTTTTAGTGCGTGTTAGTTTGTTTTGGAATAGTTTCTTTTTGTGAAGTCGGTTTTTTTTTTTGGTAAAATTTTTGTTTATTTTTTGATTTTTAGTGAATCTAAAGAACACAAAATTTTTTTTCTGAATATGGGTAAACCTACTAAACGGGCTGCTCATATGAGACAGCGCCGTTTAAATGAAACGGACGAAGTCAGGGAGAAACGTCTATCTCAACAGAGGCTAAATACTTCGAGGACAATTAAAAAGGAGACTTGCGATGAACGTAAAGATAGACTTTCCAAAATGCGGCATTACATAAAAAGAGTTTTGAACCGAGAAAGTATCGAAAAACGTAGTCGCCGTCTCGGATTGATCAACGATCGTTTATCAAATGAGACGGAGGAACGTGCCCACCGACTGAGCGTAATTCACGATCGTCTATCCAAAGAGACAGAGGAGCAACGTGCAAACCGTCTCAGCTTGATCCGCGATCGCTTATCCCAAGAGACGGAGGAGCAACGTACCCACCGTCTCGGCTTAATTCACGATCGTCTATCTAATGAGACAGAAGAGCAACGTGCCCACCGTCTCGGCTTTAATCCACGATCGTCTCTCTAATGAGACAGAAGAGCAACGTGCCCACCGTCTCGGCTTAATCCACGATCGTCTCTCTAATGAGACAGAGGAGCAACATGCCCACCGTCTCGGCTTAATCCACGATCGTCTCTCTAATGAGACAGAAGAGCAACATGCCCACCGTCTCGGCTTAATCCACGATCGTCTCTCTAATGAGACAGAAGAGCAACATGCCCACCGTCTCGGCTTAATCCACGATCGTCTCTCTAATGAGACAGAAGAGCAACGTGCCCACCGTCTCGGCTTAATCCACGATCGTCTCTCTAATGAGACAGAAGAGCAACATGCCCACCGTCTCGGCTTAATCCACGATCGTCTCTCTAATGAGACAGAAGAGCAACATGCCCACCGTCTCTGCTTAATCCACGATCGTCTCTCTAATGAGACAGAGGAGCAACATGCCCACCGTCTCGGCTTAATCCACGATCGTCTCTCTAATGAGACAGAAGAGCAACATGCCCACCGTCTCGGCTTAATCCACGATCGTCTCTCTAATGAGACAGAAGAGCAACATGCCCACCGTCTCGGCTTAATCCACGATCGTCTCTCTAATGAGACAGAAGAGCAACATGCCCACCGTCTCGGCTTAATCCACGATCGTCTCTCTAATGAGACAGAAGAGCAACGTGCCCACCGTCTCGGCTTAATCCACGATCGTCTCTCTAATGAGACAGAAGAGCAACATGCCCACCGTCTCGGCTTAATCCACGATCGTCTCTCTAATGAGACAGAAGAGCAACATGCCCACCGTCTCGGCTTAATCCACGATCGTCTCTCTAATGAGACAGAGGAGCAACGTGCCCACCGTCTCGGCTTAATCCACGATCGTCTCTCTAATGAGACAGAGGAGCAACGTGCCCACCATCTCGGCTTAATCCACGATCGTCTCTCTAATGAGACAGAGGAGCAACGTGCCCACCGTCTCGGCTTAATCCACGATCGTCTCTCTAATGAGACAGAGGAGCAACGTGCCCACCGTCTCGGCTTAATCCACGATCGTCTCTCTAATGAGACAGAGGAGCAACGTGCCCACCGTCTCGGCTTAATCCACGATCGTCTCTCTCATTAGAGAGACGTGTGGTGGGCACGTTGCTCCTCTGTCTCATTAGACAGAGGAGCAACGTGCCCACCGTTTCGGCTTAATCCACGCTCGTCTATCTAATGAGACAGAGGAGCAGCGTGCCCACCGACTCGGAATGATTCACGATCGCTTATCAAACGAAACACCTGAAACTCGGTTATTTCGTCTTTATAGAATGCGACAAGTCAGTCATGTTTGTAGGAATATCGCAAATGAACAATCTTTTGAAGCGGCCATGAATATTTTCGCTGATGTACCATGTGCCGTTTGCAAAAGAACACTTTATCCACCACAGCGTTCCAATTTACGAGCGGATTTATATAGTACGCTATTACCTGAAGAACTGATTGCTTTAGGTACAATAACTACCTGCACTCGGTGTTACAATAATATTAGAAAAAAGAAAATTCCAGCAACTGCATATTGGAATAAAATGATGCCAGCAGAAGTACCGCCTGAATTAGCCAATTTGACAAGAGCTGAAGAACGGTTTTTAAGTCGTATTACACCATTTTTAAAGATTGTTAAACTTAATAACCGTTTCAGTCAAAATTGGTGTAAAGGTCAGGTCATATTATTTGCAAAGGATGTTGTGGAAACAGCTGAACAGTTACCACTGACACCACATCAAGCTGGTTTAGTTTTGGTAGTGGAAAGTCTTGAGAACCTTTCATGTTCTAAAGAATTCCTCGTGGATATGCAAAGACTGAATCGAGCATTAACATGGTTACTTTCCAATAACCATCTTTACAGAGATGTTCAGGTGCATTTTGAAACTACCCTAAATATACCTAATTTAGTCCAAATAGCTGAAAATTCTATTTTTGAACAAGATTCAGAATCATCTTCGATACATTATGTTACTTTAAATGACAACAAGGCAACATTACGTGGATCATTTAATTAAGGTGATTTACGATTTAATTTATCCCGAGGTAAGCAATGTACTGGGATAGCGGCTGTTGCTTGTGCAGTATTCACTATATTAGATTCAAACAAGTGGTCCAAAAGCGATATCGATTACATTGTAATTATTGGCGATAAATACTACAATGATTGCATTACTGCTAGAGATAATCCTTAACCCGGCGAAGTAAACCCTGAGTACCTTGCTCATTATTATGTATGCCTACACATTTTAAGGATTTTCCTCAATTTTCTCAGAATTCCATCATCAGGTCTTGTTGCAATGATCATGGGACTATCTGTGAAGTCTACCCTTTTAAATAATTAAGTAAATAAATCGAAATCGGTTGACGTGATAATGTGCTAATTTTAGACTTATATGGTTTTCTCATGGGTGCTATTGTCAGAACTGGACGAAATTGAAACGGGACCACACGGGAAGCACCAGCTTTCAAATAAAAAAAGAATCATTAAAATCGCTTCGCCCAGTCAAAAGTTATGAGGTAACAAACATAAAAAAAAAAAAAAAAAAAAAAAATACAGACGAATTGAGAACCTCCTCCTTTTTTTGAAGTCGGTTAAAAACCACTAACAGCGCACGCAACGGAAGCCCTAAAATAAAGATAATTTTCCCCGTTTTTGCAACATTTTTCACTGATACGTCGAGCCTAAAGCCTTCCTCGATAAATAAATAAGATAAGCGTGATCAAACAAACAAACTCTTCGGATTTATTATATTGGAATAGATTGTAATATTCTCTAACACTTGCGCGAACAATTCGTTTTAAATAAAACCACTTTTTTAGAATGTATTGTTCTAGCTAGAGTATTGCATTAAAGATTATGATAGAACAAAAATAGTGTGGTCAAATGGACCTTCGATTTGCAAACGAATCATACGTAATGTATAATATTAAAACGAAAATCATGCAATCAATTACCCAGCAGATATTATTTAATAAAATGTAATATCCATTTACTAAAGTCCATGGCCTACTAATGCATATGCAGTTTGCAGTTTTTAAACATTTTACATGTTGTGCATTATATTTGCAACCAGTATTTTATATAAATGTTTCGAAATACGTTGTGTAAGTGCTGAATAACGTCTAGAATTTTCCGTGTTGTGACGGATTAAGAATACAAGTATCACCACCCCATTTCTTTTCCGGGGGAAAAAGTCAGTAAAGGAATATTGTACACAAATAACATCGTCTGTGAGAGACAGAAAATTCGAAAATAAAACTCAACGCTAACATGGCTGGTCAGCGCGGCTTATTAGACCGTAATCCCTCCCAAAGTGAAGAAGGCCTAACAGTCAAGGTCTAATATTTTTATTACAAATAGGCAAGATAAACATGCTCTTTTAAAAAGTCAGAAGCTAGGCGTCTATTCCAAAAGGGAATCCTATGGAGAAGAAGAGACAAGACAATACATGGATTTTTGTTAAATTTTCTTTTTTTTCTTTTTTTCTTCATTTTAAGTGGTACTTTAACGGGCTGAAGGGGAGAATCCATTTAGAATCACTTTAGCTATAGTACCTACTATTACATATTTACTATCAACGAGGTACACTTATGGCATTACTCCAATACTACGAAGCCTATTAAAATAGCGCACCTTTTTTTTCTTAGCCTTTGTGTAAAATTGTTTTTGTCAGTCATGATTGTAGTAGATTTAGTACGAATTCTCTTGAAAAAGTCGCCTTGAGAATGTGGTTCTGTGATAACTTTTACACCTACATTTTCATCAAAGTTTTACATTACAAACGAATTGGGTCGTGAAAAAATAAGAAGGAAAAATAATAATATATGATACCAAACTATAATTTTGAATTAAGAGGATACCAAAATAGCTTCGTGCATTTTTCTACGTATGAAGTTTTCATTGTTTCTTTAGATTGAATGGCTAGAGCTCTAATTTTTAAGTATATGTTTTTTCAATATATGATCTAGGATCGCATAAACTCAGAAACGCGATTGAAAAAAGTTTTCTCGATAGAAAATCTTAGCGAAACAACATCTCTAATTTTTTATTTTTTTCATTTATCGGTCTATTATCGCGTATTAACTAATGACATAACTTTAAAAACATAAGTAACTATATAAAGAAACACGTAAATCAGAATTAAAATATATTTAGTAGATTTTGATTTTGATTTGATTTTGATTGTTTATTTAGTAAAAGCATAGCAAGTCAATTGCAAAAATTCATAAATTAATGTAGATTTTGATTCAATAGGAAAAGTATCCCTAATTCTTCATTTTCTGTGCCTACTGGCTGTGTTAATATGTACGTGTCGGCGATGATATACGATAATATTGATGTAGGCCCTTAAGCTGTATTATAATTAAGGTACCCAAGTTCTCATTTCTCTCCAGATATATCGGAGTTTAACAACACTTTTCTAGCAATTTTGTTTCTATTAATGGATAGATTTAAAGTAGCTCTATCCTGAGTACTACCTTACTGAGTAGAAACGGACTCCCCGGAATTATAATAAATGTCCACCTCCGTGTGGTGACGGATTAAGAATACAAGTGTCACCACCCCATCTCCTCCCAAGAGTGCGGTAAAAGTCCGCTAAGGGATATTGCACACAGATAACAACATCTTCAGAGAGATCTGGAAACCTCGAAAATAAACCCTGTGCCAACACGCCTGGTCAGCGCGGCACAGTAGACCATAATCCCTCCCAAAGTGGAGGAGGTCCGTGCCCAGCAGTGGGACTTGAATGGGCTGGAGATATAATAAATTATAATAACAATTCAACATAGTCCGAAGGTTAGCACGCTAAAGTAGCAATGGGCAGGCCACATCGCTCGTAGGACTGATGATCGTTGGGGAAGAAAGGTTCTAGAGCGGCGACCACGCATCGGACGTCGCAACGTAATGCGGCCCTGGACAAGGTGGAGCGACAATATCCTTAAGGTTGCGGGAAGCCATTGGCTGCGAGCGGCACAACACCGCGCGTTGTGGGGTTTTTATGGGGAAAGCCTATGTCTAACAATGGACGAAGAAAGGCTGATGGATGGATGGATATAACAAAATAATTCAAAATATTAAAGAAAAAAGGTCAAGTACCGACGAGCTGGACTTGCAAACGAAGGTTTTCGTATAGAGTTATTATCTTAATATATTCGCCAATCTGACCCCAAATAACGGGATAAGGGCAGGAGAAGTGACGATGACTTACTAATTTATAAAAGCGAAATTTAGATGTTATTACATTAATAATTTCAACGAGGTTAATGTGTGGAACGAAACGATAGCGCGAATTAAAAAACGTACAACGCCATCTATTCAGCAGAAGAGTTAACTTCTGTTTGTTAAGGATTGATTTCTAAATTTCACGCGTACGTAGTCGCATGCAACAGCTAGTCAACAATATACACAAACTGATAGTTTTATAGCTCTTTATATATTTATATAGATTTTTAGCTCTTTAGATATAGTCTGTTGACAGACGGATGGGCCGTCAGCGAAGTCTCAGTAATAAAGTCCTGTTTTACCTTTTAACATTTGACCGGTTTTTTGTCCTCTAACCGTTAATGTAAGAAGGACTGATAGAAGAACGTTTTTTAAGTCGATTGGTATTAAAAAAATATGGTTGTCATAATATTTAGTACCTAAATAATATCGATAACATCCTGTAGTTATTTAGTTAATAACTGTATCATAATTATTGATAATAATAATAAATAGAAGCAGTCGGTAACAAATAAAGATAAGGAATAATTAAAACGAAAACTGATCTACCAATGTGACCTATGACACTTTATGTGTCAATAAGGGGCAACTTATATCTCTCTAACAAACAATGTTGTTCTAGAAATTCTTTGTAATAAATTATTATGTTTATCATCATTTATTACTCATTCTGTTAAGTATTTGATTTAAAGCATTACATAATCATTCAAAAGATTAAACTTTCGAGATTTTTGTGCGCATTTCTGTACACAAGTAAATAAAAAAAATCGCTTTTAATTTTTTTTTAATGCTTTTATTAGCTTCGTGCTTGTATTAACCTGCTAGCGTTGCCCGCGATTTCATACGCGTGGAATTTAGAAAATTTTCTTAGCTTTGCAACATTTTCAACAAATGCTACGCTCCTATTGGTCGCAGCGTGATGTTATATAGCTTACAACCTTCCTGGATAAATTTACTATCCAATACTAAAAAACATTTCCTATTTGAACCGGTTGATCCTGAGATTAGTGCTTTCAAACAAACCCTTCAGCTTAATAATACTAGTATAGATGTAAAGGAATCTTTCAAATAATTGATTTTAAACTACTCGGAGTAGCCGGATGGATCTGAAACAATGCACATGTATTAAGGACTGGTAACCTTATTGTACCTATAATTATGTACAATTAACGGAGTAATAATATCGATACCTATTAGTCTCATTAGATAATTTTAATCACAGATTTTTCTCATAATTTAATCACGTTTTTATTAGCTTGGCTCGTATGATCTACGTGTAATAAAATTCCTGAACGTGATTTTCACTTCATTCAAAACGTCGGATTAATATTAAATGTTGCATATTTAACTGCAAAAGAGAAAAATAAATTCAAATAAATTATTCTGATCTTTAGAATTAGCAGACTACAACAACACACATTACAACTAGCTGGGGGGTAATTTATTTTAGGGGGTTATTTATTATTGAGGGTTTCTTTTCAGTAACTATTTAAACTAAGTAGAGTATTTTAATAATATCTTAAGAGGATACCAAAATAGCTTCGTGCATTTCTCTATGTACGAAGTTTTCATTGTTTCTTTAGATTGAATGGCTAGAGCACTAATTTTTAAGTATATGTTTTTTCAATATATTATTATAATCTAGGATCGCATGAACTCAGAAACGCGATTGAAAAAAGTTTTCTCGATAGAAAATCTTGGCGAAACAACCTCTCAAATTTTTTATTTTTTTCCTTTGTCGGTCTATTATCGCGTATTAGCTAATGAAATAACTTTAAAAACATAGGTAACTATTATGAATAGAAACACGTGGATCAGAATTAAAATATATTTAGTAGATTTTGAGTAAATAGGAAAAGTATCCCTAATTCTTCATTTTCTGTGCCTACTGGCTGTGTTAATATGTACGTGTCGGCGATGATATACGATAATATTGATGTAGGCCCTTAAGTAGGTACGTATAATTTCAATATCGGTTATGTTTACTGCATTAAAATCCTATCTTCTAAACTCTTTATCAGGCGCGAATATATCTTTCAAAGTATATATGTGCACAAATCGTTAAAAATTAAAAAAATGTGAATAGCATTAAAAAATTTTCAATAATATTTTTACACAACACGACTTATAAGATGATATTTTTAGTTGTTTCCTTAAAAAGCGTAATATCTGAATTAAGGTTTTGGGCATGCCCACTGTGTCTATTAAGATAGATCAGCATTAGGGCTACTGTAGTAATTACCAACCTTGTGGTGACGGATTAGGAATACAAGTGTTGCCATCCCTTTTCCTTCCCGGAGTAGGTACTTTAAAAGTCAGCCAAGGGATCTTCTACACAAATAGCATCCTCTGTGAGAGAGGGAAATATCGATAATAAACCCTGAGCCAACACGTCTGGTTAGCGCAGCACAGTAGATCATAATCCCTTCGAAGGTAGAGGAGGCTCGTGGCCGACAGTGGGAAGTTAATGGGCTGGAAGAAAAGAGTAGATTTCCAAGTACAATATTATAAAATGTGCCTGTCATATATAAGTCTAGGCACATATTCCACTTGTCTAAATATTTACTGATTTAATATTTAGACATAATATTCTCATCGCATTACTTTGAATAATGTTTTTAGTTTTAACTGATATTCTATGTTCAATGACCTACGTTCAAGGCAAACACGGCTGATTTATTAGAAATAACCAGTTTTATTATTATAAAGAAGTGATATTCATATAGGCAATAATGTATTGAGAATAAATTTCGAGAAACATTGAAAAAAAAATATACAACGTGTTGCAGAAAGGTGTAGTCATGTTTTAAGGTTGCATTGGATAAGCCTTAAATATTATAAATAAAATAGTTACACATAGAAAAATACAGTTGGTAAGTTTTTTGTTGTATATAGCCTACTATTAAATAACTACCAGCAGTGGTATTCAGTAAGAAAAAGTGAAGTGAATTTTCGAAAAAAATAGAGGAGCGCTGTCACGTGATCAAGATTCACCGAAAATTCACTTCACTTTTTCTTACTGAATACCACTGCAGGAGCGCATCAAGTATTATGAGATGTTTACGGTTTATTGAATGCGATTGAACCTTACGATAAAAGGTGACCTCATAGTTGTGTTGTAATTAAACTAGATCGATTAATTTAATAGGTAAATTCAATTTGTATGAACACATAAAAGTCATAATATAACTAGTATTTGTAATTTCATCCATGCCTAGTACCTAGTCACCGGCCATGTGTAACGGTGGTCAAATATGACTACACCTTTCTGAAACACGTTGTATATTGAAATGTATGGAGACAATATTTCTTTCGGATACCTTAAACGTAAAAAGTACGAGTTGAAATAACCGGATCAGGGCAAGAGTGATGACGATGAGTATATGTTGTTGTAGCATCAACTAATATACCTAGGTACATGAGCTGTGAAATTTTCAGCTCTCCCCTTTTCAGAGATAGAACCTACGAACTATAACTAACTGAACAACGGATAACGAAGGACAGCAAAGTGTCAGAAATAAGGTCCGGTTTTACTGTTGGCACGTAATCTTTAAAAAGAAACTGTGAAATGGCTCGGAAATTTCATAAAATTATTTAAATAAATTTAATGAATATTCCTAATATTTTATGAAATTCATTGAAATTTAATATTAAGTTGCAAGAAATGAAAGTTAAACTTTCGTTATAATACAGTACATATTTCGTTCTTTTTCATACTACCTATCTAATGGAATGTTCTAGACCTGAGTTACAGCTTGGCCTTTTAAACTCAGTCTGAATCACGTTTATATACTCGGTTGTTAAATATGACGCACTGTAAATGTACAATACTTATTGTCTTTGTTCGCAGCCACTATGATTACAATATTTTTTTTTATATTTTTTTTTCTTAAGGAATTTTAGTACTGGCAGATTACGTCACTCCTTTTATTTCAAAGTCAAAGTCAAAATATTTTATTTCAAGTTGGCATGTTTTACAAGCTCTTTTGAAACGTCAGAAACTAGGTGTCTGTTCCAAACGCGGATCCTATGGAGAAGAACAGACAAGAAACTCCATGGATTTTTTTTTTTCCATTTCCTTTAATTTTTTTTTTTCAACAATATTATAAATAATTGTATCAGGGGTGTGAGAATGATGATGATTGAGAGAATGATGATGACTTACCTTTAGAGCTAGGTTATTTCCTCAGAATACAGGTTATTTGGCATGCTTGTAAAATAAAAGTAAGTGATAAATATTAAACGACAGCATTTGCAACACAAATCTATAATACCTATAATACTATGCCCGCATGCATCGCGGATCGTCTAGTTGTCGTAAACATCCAAAGAGTTAAATAAGTAAATGAAATATTTGTGGCAACCTTATATTTTTTGCTGCAAGACAAGAACTAAGTTGCGATCAACATAGGTGATAATAGTCTAGAAAATTCCATTTTAGTTTCTAAACAGCTCGAAAGCTAGTTAGAGTTGTACGCATTGACTCCAAACTCACTCAAACAGTGTACGGAAAGATAATTTTTCATAATATAAAAAAATGAGCAAAGAAAGTTTAACTATAAAGAAAAGCCTGCTACCCTAAAAGTTTTACCAGAATTATGTTTACAGATAGATGTATAATAAAAAATTAATTAATAATCGTCCTAAATCACAACTTAGTTGATTTACTTCGTAAAAAAGCTATTGCTCTCAACTTTGTACGCGTGTAATTTAGAAACCGAACCATAACAAATTGTTCAAGAAAGCCATCCTCTTGAACCACTCTATTTATTAAAAGAAACAGCATTAATATTCCTTGCGTAGTCTAGAAGATATAAGCTCACATCGGGACATACATACAAAAATTACGACTTTGTTTTATAATAAGTAAAGATGAGCCATCTGAGTAGCAAATCAGTAGTTTCAAAACTAAGTGGTT
The DNA here is from genome assembly GCA_916999025.1 of Orgyia antiqua. Taxonomy (NCBI): domain Eukaryota; kingdom Metazoa; phylum Arthropoda; class Insecta; order Lepidoptera; family Erebidae; genus Orgyia; species Orgyia antiqua. The sequence continues at coordinate 12,448,245 of OU779863.1, read as the reverse complement.
AATGTACCGGATATGTTCATTCACAAAGATCACATGAGACAACTAACACCTACGTGTGTGCAGTATTTGTACCTTATATTAAAGCTAAATGATTTTCAAGGACGAATTATTGTTTTTACGCCACTTATTATAAGCGCCTGTTGTGGAAAAGATGAATATTAATTAACTTATTTATAATTTGCATTATTTACGAGTTGAAATGGTTGGATCATTGACCCGATGTTTTTGACCGCAGGCATAAAATATTTATGCTGTTATTTCGAGAAACAGCGAAATTATATTTCGTTGCGATCTGATTCGAAAAGCCTGTTTTAATTACTGTGTTGTTATGTTCTGATATAGTTTTGTTTTAAAAATTCATTTCGCTTTGTCTTTTAATTTATCAATTTTTGTAACATTTAACTACTAGTACGGGATCCGTAGTACATTTTTTTCACTTGATTACTATCAAGCTGATTTTCCGTGAGTAGCTTTATTATGACGAGACGCCCAATAATTTTCTATTCCAAAATCTCGATTGTGGTAGCTAACAGAGATAGCAAGGATAAAATATCGTACTACCCGTAAAAAAAAGACGTAAGTGAACTTGTGTCAAAAATTTCAAACAAAAATTTCAAAAAAATCACTTACTGCTTTCTTCCAGTAATAGTACGATATTTTATCCCTTTTACCTCTGTAAGCTACCACAATCGAGATTTTGGAATAGAAAATTATTGGGCGGCTCGTCATAATAAAGCTACTCACGGAAAATCAGCTTGATAGTAATCAAGTGAAAAAAATGTACTACGGATCCCGTACTATACTGTTCTTTTAGTTTTGAAAGTAACGAATGATCGTTTTAGGATTCCGTACCAAAAGGTAAAGCGGAACCCTACTACCGAGACTACGCTGTTCGTCACAAAGCTGTATCTCTGTAACGGTGACAGCTAGAGAGAAAATCTTACAGTTTGTGTATGACAGTTGATGCTACAACAACTGAATAAATAAATATCATTATCCTACCCTTATTTTATTGTTTAGAGTCTCGTTATTTGGGGTCGGTATGAAAATAACTGCTGTTTATATTAATGATGTTTTAATAAATCTCAAAGATTCATAGTTTTGAACTTTCCCAATTCTTTGTAACTAATTAAAGATATACCTAAATAAAAACTAATTGACAAACTTTTGCTACCCTAATATACTTGGGTGGTTATTTTTTTTCCTAACCGTCCAGGTATATTATTAAATAACTGTAAGTGATTCTACCACAGTATTAACAATCTAATTAAGTCGAGGGATGCATTTATCCAGCTCAAGCCCGCATGCTGCCGATTGACCTGGAACCAGCGCTAGCATTCTGTACTCACTTGATGTATGGCTACGCCGGCATCCACCCCGATACTTCTAAAGTGGTGTCTCTGAATGAAAACTTGGACATTGACAGATCTCATGCAAACTATCTCGCCATTACTAGCTTGAAGCAGAAATATCCAAACCTCAAAGTGTTCCTTTCGGTTGGTGGTGATGCTGATACAGAAGAAACTCAGAAGTACAACAGTGTGGTAAGATAACTCTACTAAATTAAACAAAGAAAATAACAATAATGTTAATATTATTAAGTTTACAATTTTAGAAATTAATAGATATGTAATTACAAAATTGGGCATAATTGTCTTGTACCAAACGCGGCGCCAAGCTTACTCTGTGGGATTCTAAATACATAGAATATGAAGAAGTACCTGTACTGTCAATGAGTAAACATAATTGTTAATAATATGTTGTCATTGCACAAGGGGATGCAGCAGGAGGTATGCTAAGAAGCAACACTATTTAAACTTGAATAGGTACATCGTACACAAGCGTATAATGTCGGGTGTCCTGTAGTCATTTTATTTATCGCTAATTGTTGATTATATTTTGTTCTCGTTTTAAAACATTAATATCGTCTCCTAAAATTATAGAAATAATTATAAAAATGAAAGAGAAAATAAAATTACTGCATATTTATAAATATTTTGCAGTCAGCTAAATGTTAAAGACTTATATAATCATGTTCTAATCGATATTAGTAACGCAGTCACAGTTCGTCTGTTAACCACAATTGTATTACCTGCTGAAGGTAACATTACGTGGATTGAATTTATATCTTTGCATGTACGATTACAATCGTCAATTGTTTTCTTCAATATACATAAGTAAAACGTGAATAAAACTAATCTGCAAGTTTACATAGAAAAATGCTAAGAAGAACACAATACTGTATTGGAAGCATAATAATATTATCTTTTAATTCTTTGTTCATAAAATAAACACTACTTGAGAAATAATCTTTAGGTTGTGAAAATTAAGAATTGAGAGAATCTATTTAAAGAAAAAGTCCGTGTAGTGACGGATACGGATTACAAGTATCACCACCCTTTTTTCCCAAGTGTAGCAAATCCTAGCTAAGAGATACTGTACACAGATAACATCCTCTGTAAAAGACGGGAACCTTCAAAATAAACCCTGTCCAAACGCCTGGTCAGCGTAGCACAGTAGGCCATAATCCCTTTCAATGTGAAGGAGGCCAGTGTCCAACAGGGAGAGGTTATTGGCCTGTGGAGAGATTTAAAGAACACAAGTCGGCGAAATAGCCAATATAAAAACACGAGCTGTTGTCAGCGATCTCGTACGCGTGGAATTTAGATAAAAAATTCCGTTTATGCAACATTTTTCACTAATGCTTCGCTCCCATTGGTCGAAGCGTGATGTTATACAGCCTAAAGTCTTCCTCGATAAATTAAATAATATTAAGAATTAATATTAATTAATTAATTAAGTCTTATTAATTAATATTCAACTCAAGAGTTTTTTTATAATTCGGGCCATAGCTTCCTGAGACATCAAACAAACAAACTCTGCAGCTTTATGATATTGGTATAGAAGTATAGATTTAATTTATTCAAGGGGAGTTTAAATCATGTATAATTATGATTACTACTGAAACAAAGTTAATCAGCCGCTATTACGGACGCATTGAAACTAAACTGGCAATTGCACTAATTAAATACTAAATACTCATCAGGAATTTGCTTGATTCGGAAATTGCTGTTTAATTACTGTGTTTGTATTAATTTTCATGTTTATTGTACAGTTGGAATCAGCACAAAGTCGTACCGCTCTCGTGAACTCTGGTGTTCTTCTCGTCAACCAATACAATTTCGATGGTATTGATCTCGCTTGGCAATTCCCTAAATTCAAACCAAAGAAGATCCGTTCCACTTGGGGTAAGTCTTTTCTTTCATCTTACCATCTTAATGTAAATGCTACATTTCCTATTGTTTATAGTTATTGTAGCGTTTATTATCGTTGCATGACACTATATGTGTAAAATTTAAGACTTCTATTTGTTGGTATTTTTGCAAGAAGATGTATTTTATGGGTTGTGTATTTTGCCGTTTTTGTACGTATCAAATTATATGTCCATTTCTATAAAGGCCATAATTACTGAACCAATAAATGAATTACAAAAATATGAAATAAAAATACGTAACTATGTTAAAATAGTTAAGCTGAATAATTAAAAGAAACTAATAGCACATTAGGTATGTGGTGAATCTATATACGCGTTATAAATTGTTTCTTTCTGTATCCATAGGATCAATCTGGCACGGAATTAAAAAGACTTTTGGCACTACTCCTGTTGATGAGAAAGAGGCTGAGCACCGTGAAGGTTTCACTGCGTTGGTCCGTGAAATGAAACAAGCTCTCAATGTTAAGCCTACATTGCAACTTTCTATCTCTGTTCTACCTAATGTGAATGCCAGTGGTAAGTTTTTTTAAAATTAACTACTATTATATTTTCCTTTTTATACCCTCTAAGGGTTCTAGTACCTGTATAGATTAACAACATTCTTATATCTAAGCTGGTGGTAATTCAATTAGTAAAATACTGATTCATTAAGTAAGAAATTAGAGCAAATTTTATTTAGCAACAGGTTACGAAACTTTAGCACAGATTACAGTTTGCCGTAATAATTTTTGTAATTGTGATATATTTTTTTACTTTTAGTCTATTTTGACGTTCCTTCTATCATCAACTTGGTTGATTTCGTGAATCTTGATGCTTACGATTACTACACACATGAGCGTAACCCTAAGGAAGCTGATTACAGCACACCTATCTACACACCACAAAACCGTGATCCTCTTCACAACGCCGATGCCTTGGTGAATTACTGGTAAGAATTTTTCTCTTTAACTCCACAATATGTGCAAGTATATTCTAAATAAAAAGTAGATATTGCTTATTACAGTGTCTTATAAATACTTTAACATTTGTTATACTTACAGGCTACAGAGTCATGCCCCTGCCTCCAAACTCGTTCTAGCTATTCCTACCTTCGGACGCACCTGGAAACTCGATTCTGAAAGTGAAATCTCTGGTGTTCCCCCTGTACACGCTGATGGCCCTGGTGAATCTGGTAAGTTCAATTTAATTATAAACTCTTTATTGAAAATGCCCTATGCCAAAACGCTTGGACAGTCAGGCACAGTAGACCATATACCCTCCCAAAATGAAGGAAGCCCGTGCCTGACATAGGGACATTAAGGACTGGAAAATGACACAACGTTTCTTTGACATGATGTAGCTGATCAGAGCCAGTCATCTTATAATTTGTTTTTTCTGGGAATATAAAATTTGCTCTTAATTTATAGTCATTAACAAAATACTATTAACTTAGCCCAAAGTTAACTATTAAAGAGATACGTTGCTTATTAAAATAATTAAAATGCGATTAAGGTTATTCTTTATTCTATTCCATAATGAGAATTAAAATGCTATTTATTAGTTATTAAATATGTGTGAGTGCTGATAGCAGTTCCATTTTAATTTTAACAACCCTGATCTCGTAAATATTCATTCAAACTATGAATATGTAATATCTGCTAGAGTAGTTACCACTTTGTGTAAATTTGCGAGGGGTTGTTTAAATTCTGCCGGTACTTGTTTTGTGCATATTATATCCTCTTAACGAAATCATTTATGGTCAACTCTAGCTGTTGCTCGCAATTTCGTACAAAAGCCATTCTCTTCAACCATTTTATCTATTAAAAAGGTTCCATCACAATCTGTTGCGTAGTTTTGAATATATAAGCTCGGGACAATCATTTGTGTGATCTTTATAAATATCATACATAATATTTTTTCATAATAAATTAATATATACATACCTCTATTCCTTTCCTATCACTTTTTAATACTACCTATCACTTTCAAAGATTCCGTATCTATGTAACGGAGTCTTTGAAAGTGATTTTAATCCATTTGCAGTAGTTGGATTGACCTAAATTTTGCACACATGTAAGGACCGATGACAATCGAATAATTTAAAAAAATATTCAGGATTATCAAGCGTATTTTTTAGTTTTTGAACTATATAGATTATTAGGGTTCCTTACCAATAGGTAAAACGGGACACCAATACTATCCTTCCTTCCATCCTCGGTCGTCCTTTGCGCGTACAATAAGTTTGTGGCCGGTTTTCTGCTTTTTGTGCAAAGTTTAAAAATGTGCCATCAATTTTACAGGTCCTTATACTAAAACAGATGGTCTGTTGAGCTACCCAGAGGTATGCGCTAAACTGATCAACCCTAATCATCAAAAGGGTATGCGCCCACATCTCAGGAAGGTCACTGACCCTAGCAAACGTTTCGGTAAGTCCCTTTTTTATATTTTGTAGTTACTCATCGTCTTTAAAAATATTACTAACATATTATAATAAAAAGTAATCGAGCTTGATAATTTAAAGCCATTATTACATTATTTATTAGGGCCGGCTGGAAAAAGTAGAGCAATTATTGATTATCATTTTATTTATGTTTTTTCACATGAGTTAATCAAGCTTGTGTATTTCCTTAAAGTAAAGTTGAAGCTTTATTTTACTTGTCAGAAGAAACTTTTATTCACTAACACTATGTTTTTGTCTTAATTTTAATATATTTCTTATTAGAATTGTTTTTATTATATGGTATTTTAAAATTTGAGTAGTTAGTTATAGTTCACAAAACATTGAATAAAGCTTTGGCCTTACACTATGCTTAGGTTGCTTAGATTACGTTTTTTTTTGTAACTTAATAAAAACTTTAGAGGTGCTTTAAAAGTCAGTTAGTCAATTTAAATTTTCAGAGACAGGCTTAACGAAGGATCAGGACTTAAGCCCTTTGTTTGGTTGGTACTTCTGAATTGGCTTTTCGCTTATATAAAACAATAACAAATCAAGCACTATTATACTCACCTAAGCTAAAATTATTGCTTTTTTGCACAACATACAGACGGGTTACTTGGAAATGGTTCAGGCAATAGTTAACATATTAACCACACGATTTAAAAACTCAGACCCACTTTATATTGAACATCTTGCAGACAGCACCACAAATTTATTTATAAAGTAGTATTTTTTATCTTAAATTAAATACATAAATTTAAGGGTATTGAGCGAGGATAATTTTTCTTTCAGATGTATTAGATGTTTACAATAATTGCTCGTTTAATTATATTAGATGTTATGTCTATATTTTCTATTGAATAGATTAGTAATATTTTTTATTATTTTTAGGTACATATGCTTTCCGTCTTCCTGATGACAACGGTGATGGTGGTTTGTGGGTGAGCTACGAGGATCCCGACACCGCTGGACAGAGAGCTGCCTACGTCAAGTAAGTTTCTAAAATCCTCTATATCAATCAAATAGAAATATCTTTAAAAAATCATAATTCTCCTGCTCTTTCCCGTAATTTAGGGTCTGTGCTACATTTTGCCATGTTGCAATAAAATAAAAATTAACTGAAAAAGTAAAAAAAAAGGTCAAGTGCAAGTCGGACTCGCGCACACAGGCTTCCGTACCATTATCTATGCAACATATAGCACGTTATTAATAAATGAGCAAACAACACACACAATACTTAATTAATCACGTTTGTTGTACGAGAGCAAGAAACGGTAAAAAAATCATGTTTGAGGTTAAATATTTATTTTATTTTATTTTATAGTATTTGTTGTTATAGCGACAATAGAAATACATCATCTTTGAAAATTTCAACTCTCTAGCTATCACCGTTCTTGAGATACAGCCTGGTGACAGACGGACGGACGGACGGACAGCGAAGTCTCAGTAATAGGGTCCCGTTTTTACCCTTTGGGTACGGAACCCTAAAAAGTGAAAAAATACTATACTAACTTGTATTTCGCTACAATAATAATAAATAATACTATTTTTGTCCGAATAAAATTTAAGTTATGAAAATTTTGAGGGATCACGAAATATTCCAACAGTTATTAGCGCATTGAAATTTCTAGCGTTAATAGTCTCTTTTGTGTACTTTTACTGATTTCATATTATTTCTTTTAGGGCTAAGAACTTAGGAGGTGTTTCTATTGTCGACTTATCCTACGATGACTTCCGTGGACTCTGCACAGGAGATAAATATCCCATCCTCAGGGCTGCCAAATATCGTTTGTAATCTTTAACGGTATTTCTTTAGTAATAGGATGTACTGGCTGTTATACTTATAATATGTAGTTTATTTAAAAAAAGTTGTTTAAATATCTTTAACGAATATCAGATTAGTAACCTAATATAATATAATGTAGTGCAATATTGAATAATATTTGTTATCTTAAACTTTTAGCAGCCAGTCCAGACAGCATCATCCTATAAGTAAACATTAGTGTAGTCTTTATAAAATGCTTGGTAACTTTGCTTTCACATATCTCTTAGTACAGAGTTGACAATATAATTTGAACTCTGTTTCTATCTACATCAAATATAGAAAATTTATTTAATTTAAAGTGTTATAAATTTTCTATACTTGTTATTATTATTATTTTATATTTTCTTTATCTTTTTGTAATTACTGTTATATTTATTATAAATTATTATTGATTTATGAAGTACAATTTATAATAATGTTTAGTAGTAATACTTAAGGTTTTATACACGTACAATAATGAAATATGTATGATAAAAAATTAATAGTAAATAGTTGTATCCGCAAGAATATACTGTTATTTTTATAAGTATACTATACTGTAACTGTAATTGTTGTTTTATTTACAAATTGTAATAACTATTAACACTGAATATAATTCTTCAAAATCGTTTCACCTAGATCTTTCGCTAGTTCATTTTCAAATTCTAATTCGTAAATTCAAATTCGTATGGATTTTCCTCACCAAATGCAATCAACAATCTGAAAGACTTTTTAAAACGTGACAGGCTTAAATCGGGAATCGAAAAGCAAAAAAATCTACGAGTTAAAGATAATTACTTTATGCTTGGATCCATATAAAAGTTTTAATAAATACCTTATAGAAAGAAGTTCTAAGTTTAACACAAGTGTCATTTTTGACATTCGTGTGTTACATCATTGTCAAAAATGACACGCGCGTTTTTCCAAGAAATTATCGTAGTAATTTTACCATTATGCTCATACGGCAAATAACAGAAATTGGGTTTCATTATCCAAGATTATTTACAGCTGTTACGGTGTCCGCTTATTCTAAAATATGTCCATCTAACAAACCAAAAAAGGTGTGCCCTTCAAAACGTAAGGCCAAAGATTCTGAAGAGAGGGTTGCCTCTAAACGAAGAGGATCTCCAACAGGTGGTTCTTCTAATGATGCTCTTGTTCGCGCTGAACGTTCGGGGCCATGTCGTTTGGGATTCATACCCGAGGAATGGTTTCTCTTTCTACATTCAAAGACTGGAGTCACTGGACCGTATTTCCTTATGTTTGGTCTAATCAATTACGTAGCTAGTAAAGAAATTTACGTCATGGAACATGAATACTATTCTGGTTTGTCAGTTGCATTAGTACTGTATTTAATATCTACTAGACTAGGGCCTGAAATAGGTGCTTATTTAGACAAGGAAGTAGATTCAGTCCATGAATCATTCCAAAGGACTAGAGACAACGAAATTGCTTTACATAATAATGTAATTAAAGAATCTCAGTTAGCTCAAACGAGGGCAAATGCTCAAAAGGAACTAATGGCTGCTAAAAAGGAGAACATTGCGTTACAGCTTGAAGCTAAATTTCGTGAAAGATCTATGATGGTGTACAAAACTGTACGTAATAGGTTAGACTACCAAGTTCAGAAGTCGAGAACAGAAACACGTATTCAACATAAATGGATGTACCAGTGGATTATGTCGAATGTCCATAAGTCTATTACGCCTGAATTTAAGAGGGAAGCAATGAAAAGAGCTCTTGTAGAATTAGCGACAGTTTCACAACGAGTGAAGAAATAGTCATTTCCATATTTTTTTATTTTTGTGATAACCAACCAGATGATCTAAGCTCGCACGGCTGAACCAATAAGAAATAAGGTAGATACCTATGGTGGTTTCTTTCTGTTATTCTGAAGCAGAAATAATCCGAGCAAATGTCTGAAGGATTGTCTGTGTTTTATTTATTACTGAGTACTTTTCCAACTGATGAAAATGAAATGAAATCAAGCCAACGTGTAAACAGAAAACAGAATATTATTTTGTAGTCTGTGATTATTAACTTCACAAGCATAAACACGACACCTCGAGAGAATTGAAATTAAATTTTGCAAAAATTCTAGAACTGTTTACTCTACAATCTTTTATTACAATCTCGTGTCTTAGGTTTTATTACTCTGTAGTTAACTGCCACTCTAAAATTATATTGACTTGTAAGAAAATAAATAAAATTTAAAATTAATAAAATTTTTGTAAATATATTCATAAAGTTTGCTTATAAATAGGTAGAAAACACCCAAACTTAGTTTCTATAAATATCTTTAAAGAAAAAAAATGTTTCGCACAAATACTGAAATTGTTCTTTATACTAACCACACAGAATGACTGACCACTGCACCATGATGCCTGTACCTATTAATGCTCTGTATTACATGAGTGAACAATACTTTTACTCATTTGCTTTGGTAGCAGATGGCGCTTTATAGTCTCTGCCTACCTGAAAAAAAACGTGACGGTATGATGATGATGATCATAATAATATTATGCATCTGTCTTAGACCTTTCTTTTGTAAAAAAATTACGAAGATATTTTTGTTACAAAAAGAATTGAAATAAACTTTACTATTATTAAATAAACCTGTCTGGTATATTTCCCTTATTTATCGAGTTAATAACATTTTAATAGTAAGCAAAAATAAGTTATCTAAAGGAAGCCCTTTAGATTAAATTGTATCGAAGACCAGCTGTGTTCGATACAACCTTACCCATTTCAATCACAAGTCCTATGTAAGACATCTTGTGAAAATATCAAGCATTTGCTATTATATTGCAATATTTACAGCCGAAACGATAAACTTTATGCAATTTTATACACAAAAGCGATAAATTTTTGAACTGTATATAAAACTACATTTTCTACCTAGGGAATATATTGCATTAAACAATGTTCAATGTTAAAATTCAAAGTCTAAGTAGTATATTTTTAATATTCGCTCATCGCTTACAGACAATTGTTGTAGGTTCTCCACAAATAAACGGTAAGTTATTTTAAGAAGGTTTGTTGTTTTAAATCCCTCAGTTAAGCATGTCTTTGGGTTGACGCATTAAGTGTCAGCACCCCATCTTCTCCCAAGATTGCTGTAAAAGCCAGCTGAGTGATGTTGTACACAGATATAACATCTTTTGTGAGAGATGGAAAAGGCCTGGTACGCGCGGCATTGTAGACCATAATATCTCCCAAATGGCAGGAGGCTCGTGGCTAACAGTGGGACGTTAATGGGCTGGAAGAGAGAGAAAGAGAGAGTTAAAAGGCAATGGATGAACGGGTAATAGAAGCTAAAACATACCACAGCGAAACAAATTTTTTTTTTAAATATTATACATGTTGGCACTTGATCCCATGTCACCTGATGGTAAGCGACAATGGAATCTTTGACGGTAAAGCGCACCAACTATGTGAGTAGCCTATTTACCCTATAAATTAAATGAAGTATAAATAAACTAAATTATAATATAATTTATATAATTTAGTTTATTTAGTAAAAGCATAGCGAGTCAATCGCAAAATATTAATATATTAATGTAAATGAAGTATACTAAGAATCTGCCGTACCTAAAATACAAAGTACCTAAACATTAAGTTTATTGAAATTCTTAAATGAAAATCTGATCTGTACTGCACTGTTTCATTGTAGACACTTTTTTCTATGCATAGCAGGATAGTCAGATAGTAATAGTTTTATTTATTATATTCACAGCACTTCAGGATGTGACTGAATCTAATGATTCATTACAGTCAATGACTACTCCAGGTATGTACATTGTAATCAAGACTGCCCTGCCCCTCTTGCTGTTAGTATGTACAATATGTGGGTACATTCTAAATAGCCATTTTATTTCCATAAGTGTAATATTAAAATTTTAATGCCATTTTGTAATAAATTTTACTGATTTAGAATTAGATTGATTTAGATTTATTTATATCTAATGATACTTCACAAATAATAAGTAACTACCGTTATTTTTTACAGAAAATTCGGCTATAACTAGTTCTAATACTAATGGTAATTCTGGTTATATTTTCTAGTTAATTGGAAGTCTTTGGATAACACCGTCAAATGCAAGTTTCAAACATTTACATCTAAGTGTGGAACCAAACATCCAGTGCATAGGTAAAGTTACTTTTACCGTCAAATCGGGTCCCGTAAGGGGGCCACCCTTACCGCGTTATGGTGAGGCTCAAAGCACCAGTCTGCGCACCACCATAACCTGGTAGGCTAGAAAGCGATATATTATAATAAAAAAATAAAAAACAGATAAAGATACTAGAAGCTAGAGTTTAGCTGATATACTAGATAGAATTTTTACATTTTTAGGGTTCCGTACCCAAAGGGTAAAAACGGGACCCTATTACTGAGACTTCGCTGTCCGTCCGTCTGTTACCAGGCTGTATCTCAAGAACGGTGATAGCTAGAGAGTTGAAATTTTCACAGATGATGTATTTCTATTGCCGCTATAACAACAAATACTACAATTAAAATAAAATAAATATTTAAGGGGGGCTCCCATACAACAAACATGATTTTTTTACCGTTTCTTGCTCGTTACTAATAACGTTGCCTTATGTTGCATAGATAATGGTACGGAACCCTTCGTGCGCGAGTCCGACTCGCACTTGACCAATTTTTGTTTTGTTAAAATAACCCACAACACTCTAATATCGATAGTTACGATCTTCAGTTGCGTCTATCAATTAATTGAATGAAATGAATATTTTTTTGAATGAAATAAATAATCGTGTAGCCACAAATTTTAACAAATTTCATATTATGCTCTTATGATAACTCCAAATTTTTTCCACCACCGGTTGCCACATGTAATCCGCTGAGAGAAATCGCGTAAAAAGTTTTGCACAGCTCTTTTGCCTTGGCCATTTATTTATTTTTAATCAATTAATATGCTAGACCCACAACATAAGTGAAATGCAATGAGTAGCATATCCTCAATGGGGGATGCACTCTACATGACATAGACGCTGTCCAAACATTTGCTTATAGTTAATGACTGATCGCAAAAAAGCACGAAAAAAAGAAAAATTTATATGCGGTTTTGCTATTTATATTACAGCTATTATTATGACATCAAGATGGAAGATTGTGTTAGGACTGTGTATGGTTACTGTCAACATGCTTTAAATAATTTTGCGACTAGAGAAGAGTGTAAAGAGAGTTGTAGAAGTAAGTTTGAAAAAAGCCTTTTTAAATTTCTTCCTCTTTATTACTTTCTTCACTATATTGTCATCCTATGTATGTATTAAGAATGTTTTATTTCTCAGACAAGGGCCTAGATCACGTGCCGGCAAACTTGACAAACGAAGTTCTATGTCATTTTCAACCAGATTTTGGAAATTGTAATCAATATTTACATAAGTACGTTATAATATTTCTTATTCACCTATTAAAGTCTTTATTTTTTAACGTTCACTTTTTCTATACTTATTATTAAAATTAATTTTAAAATTGAAAAATTGATCTTTCTACATCCAAATAAATTATATTTTTTTTCTCGTCTCATTCCATAAATCTCCTATTGCTGGGCGATGCCGCGCTTTACTACTGTGACCACGTTCAATGTCTAAAAGTTTAGTTTTGAGTTTTCCTTCTTTAGCAGAAGACTGATATTCCCTTAGGTGGCTTAAACAGCCCTTTGTGGGGGGAAATAGAGCAGTAATAGTTGCATTCTTGCTCCGTCACCACACGTATAAAAGGTTTCTTATGAAACTAATTAATAACCATTTTGATCGAATATCCAAAAATATACTAAATTAAACTTAATTTCAGATATTACTATGATATAAACGAACAAAATTGTCGAGGATTTGCATATAGCGGTTGTGGTGGCAACGGAAATAGATTTTCAAGCTCCAAAAGATGTCAATCTGTTTGTGTTGATTTGGTTAGACTTAAACCAGCACAGAAATAAGCGACAAAACCTACTGCAACTATCAAAAACACTAAAAATCCTAGAGAATAATATAATATATGAATAGTAACTATTCAAAGTTCTTTTACTTTTTGAAACGAAATATGTAAGTATATAACATTGGCTTACATAATAATTAAAATGTTTATATATAGATAGATAAATAAGGTTTTTTAACCCATTATACTACCTATATGGCAATTGAAACTTACAGAGCTGAAGCATAGGAAGGCGGAAATCAATTTATGTAAACCTACAAAATTACGGTGTCAGATTTAATTAAGCTTTTATTCTGTGTGTTTGAAACGTCTATGCTCGTGTCTACTTTTCACTTGGCTGACTTTTTTGAAATAAACATTATAATTTTGTAAAAACTTATGTATAGTAAAACTTATAATATTCAACTGCTTTTCCTGTTATGCAAACCTTTTAATCTTTTAATGTCTAACCTTGACCTGTCAAGTTATAAGACGAGGGTTTATACAATAAAGATAATGGCTTGGTGATACTGTTTAATCTATTTACATTGCCTTTATATATTTCTGTTAAAATGTTTCCTTTGGTGTTATATTTAGTGTTTAATAATTAAGAGGATACCAAAATAGCTTCGTGCATTTTTCTACGTACGAAGTTTTCATTGTTTCTTTAGATTGAATGGCTAGAGCTCTAATTTTTAAGTATATGTTTTTTCAATATATGATCTAGGATCGCATCAACTCAGAAACGCGATTGAAAAAAGTTTTCTCGATAGAAAATCTTGGCGAAACAACCTCTAAAATTTTTTATTTTTTTCATTTGTCGGTCTATTATCGCGTATTAACTAATGAAATAACTTTAAAAACATAAGTAACTATTATTTATAGAAACACGTAAATCAGAATTAAAATATATTTAGTAGATTTTGAGTAAATAGGAAAAGTATCCCTAATTCTTCATTTTCTGTGCCTACTGGCTGTGTTAATATGTACGTGTCGGCGATGATATACGATAATATTGATGTAGGCCCTTAAGAATTCTATTTACATTGACTTTGAAAGATAGATTAAAAAATGAAGTCTTGTTCATCTCTAGGAGAACGTTGCGGTTAGAAAGAGGATATAGTGACTAAGATGGAGAAAAGTATGCTTACGTGGTTAGGTAGGGTAGAGAGAATGGATGATAGACGGTTAAAAAAGGGTTATAAACGGCAGAGGTAAATGGCCACGCTGGGAGAGGACGTCCAAGAAAAAAACACTCTGATGTCATCGGCGATGTCCTTCAAAAGGGACAAGTGCGTAGCACTTACAACCATTGGCTGATGTATAAGTGTGGATAAGACCAAGGAAGTGTATTTGGATCGTAGCCGATGGTGCTCTATGGTCGCTGCCAAACCCCACGCGGAAAAGGCCTGACGGTATGCTGATAATAATGATTTTATTAAAATATTTTCCTAATATTTACCATAGGAGTCTCTCCATATTAGTAGGTCCGGTAGAAGATATCAGTGCTTGACAACCTCAAGTGTAATTTACGTTTTCGTTTTCGCAATAAGCCGTGTGGTGCCGGTGGAGTAGAATAGCAGTTCTTCTCGTGGGTATCGTACAAGGCGATTAAGGAAGTTTGAAGAAGTGTACTGACCTCTTGTAACTTTTTCACCGTCATATATTCCCATCCATCTATCAGTCCGTGGGGACACTTACAAAAGGGATACCCTACCAATGTTTTACCAGCGGGGGTCTTAAGAACCGACCGAGGAAACCACGTTGCATGATACTGCGCGCATACCCAAGGAGGGTTGATGTAGTGGCTAATCCTAAAAATTAGCCAAATCTCACGAACGAGTTGTCATGTTGCGCTGACCTTCAATAACGACATAAGGGCAGGAGAGTGATAAATAATAAATCAGTTTGTATCGCTCGTAGAGTACAGTTGGTAGAGTACGCGTATTTCCGTTCACAACATAGTTTTTAAGCTCGTAAAAGAATGGTGACCACCACTGTACCTATTTTAAATAGCAACAGTTTATAATAATAATGCAATGTTTGATTTCTAGAAATGTAAAAGATTCGAAATTATACTGTAAACCAGTCCAATTATTTTTTTCAGATAGAGTTTCGAAATATAATTATGTATTTTAATTTTTTGTGTTGGTGGTGTGCTTGCACCCATGACCTTTATTCCTTTGTCAGATTCTATACTAGCTGTGTATAAAATTTCATTATGTAATATTAGTTTAGTAGTTTAGGTGTGAAGGGACGGTAGACAGATTTTAGATTTATATGGGTATAGGTATTTATTATTTTAAGCGACCTTAGTCAAGGTCACCTGTAACACGCCTTGGAAACGTCAGTATAACTTGGCCGTTATCTATCAATTATCATTTTGTCATGAAATAGGAACTAGGGTCGCTAACAGTTATGCGACCCTGAGCTCGTACCCAGTGGAGAAAAACGTGCTTGCTTTGTATTTAGTTCCATATTGTGTCAAGTAGAAGTACTATGAAGTTATGAGTGAACATTTATGGAGAGAATATCAACAAGTGCTCTTGGAACAGGTTAACTGGTATTGCATTAGTAACTAACAGTTTTGTTGTATAATATGTAGCGTTTAGAGCATTTATCCAACAGGAGTAGGATTAGGATAGACGTTATAGGAGTTGCCAGGCAACCTCCGCTAAAAACATACTAGAGCAATGCTGCAAGTGCATAATCTAAACTTAACTAAAAATTGAAAACAACTATGGTGTATTTTGATTAATAGGCTATTTCGTTGGACACATTTTTATTAATTTAAATCGTTACTTTACAATACACATATTTTATATTTTAATTTTTTTATAGAAATATATTTATATTTTATATATTTTTATATTTAAATTATTATATAATACTAGCTGACCCGGCAAACGTTGTTTTGCCATACTAAAAAAAAAAAGTTTGAAAAATAGATGTTGGCCGATTCTCAGACCTACTGAATATGTATGCAAAATTTGAGAAGAATCGGTCAAGCCGTTTCGAAGGAGTACGGTAACTAACACTGGGACACGTGAATTTTATATATTAGATTATAAAGCTGAAGAGTTTTTTTGTTTGTTTAAACGCGCTAATCTCAGGAACCACTGCGCCGATTTGAAATATTCTTTCAGCGTTAGATAGGGCATTTATCAAGGAAGGTTTTAGGCTCTATAACATCACGCTACGTCCAGTAGAAGCAAAGCAGTAGTGAAAAATGTTGCAAAAACGGGGAACATTTTCTAAATTCCACGCGGACGGAGTCGCGGGCAACAGCTAGTATTTTATAATAAAAAAGTACAGCTAGCATTGACGAATTGTGTTATTGACACTATCAATTTCATTTTTAGTTAGATTTGATTGTGCACGTAGAATCGATACCAAAGTCGTCTGTTAGTGAGGCAATTTTGGGTAGTGCGTAGCGACCAAAGAAATTGCAAGGGTTCTCTTTATCAAACCCTTCATTTCGTTATTTAAAGTCGAGTTTCCTCGCTTTTCTGCGCCAAGTTAGACGGTCTTTTCTCTCCTCGGGCAACTGTGCTTTCTTAAGGTTTCTTTGTATATTAGACCACCATTTCAATAGCAGACGGCATCTACGTCTATTTAAAAATACGTTAAGTGTTAGTGTGTTGTTGACCTGACAGTAGGTATATATTTGACAAAGAACACAGTGTGTAACAACTCCTGTAAGTTTAATACTCTTAAGAGTAGCGTGCAATCATATAAACTAACAACACGTGTTCTTAACAAATGCTATATAAATTAATTTAACAAGTTATTATAATTAAATTTCTAAATAATACTGAAACGTATTATGATTGTGGGGACACATTGTATGAATTCATTGTTTGGAAGTAGACGTATGTCAACAAATCTACGAATCTATAGAGACCATTGTGCTCGCCACCTAAGTTATTATATACAAATATATTTATTACAGTATGTATGGTCCTATTGTTCTCTCCGCCTAATTTATTATATACA
The DNA here is from genome assembly GCA_916999025.1 of Orgyia antiqua. NCBI lineage: Eukaryota > Metazoa > Arthropoda > Insecta > Lepidoptera > Erebidae > Orgyia > Orgyia antiqua. The sequence continues at coordinate 12,430,817 of OU779863.1, read as the reverse complement.
ATTAAATTATGCATGGATTCATTGTATGTAACACTATGCGTGTCAGCTGTATTAGGAATATATAGAAACGATTGTTCTCCTTACCTATATAAGCTATTACTATATTAAATAAATTGAGTTGCAAATAAACGCCATTCAAGTCCGGACGTATTTCATTTTATCCTCTAACCGACGCACACGACAATATACACCTAAAATGATATTGTTTAATTATTGGAAATTCTTGATATGAATTCTTATTTAGTAGATACATATATATAAAACATAAGGAAATAAGTACTAAGTAGATGATATTAAAGAGCTGAATAGGCTATTTGTTTGTTTGATAGCGCTAATCTCAGGAACTATTGGTCTTATTTGAAAAATTCTTTCAGTGTTGCACTTCAGCTTTAATGAAAAGTGTTGAAAAACGGGAATTTTTTTCTAAACTTCATATGTATTGTACTATTGAGTCGCGGGTAACAGCTAGTATATCCACATATATTCAGAACAATATCATCTTTACTTTTATGTCGCAAAAATAAAAGCGACATAAATACGCAATAGGTATGTAGGTACTTATTCTATGTAAGACTTCCTGTGTGATAGTACAATAAAATTTTACGTAGGTAGGTACGTTTGCCGAATAGGCAGAATAAAGGAAAGACCTACATGTATGTGCACTTTTGTTTATCACTTGAATGTTTTACTTATTTACAGTTACTTACTGTGATTACTTAAAAGTCAGTGATTACAAATTACTGCTGTTATGTAATTCAAACACACTTTTTTTTAGCAACTACTTCCCGATTTGATATTTGCTCTTACTATTGGCGTAGGCACTACATTAAATAAAGAGATAAAATTTAAATTAAGTTTATAGTATAGGTTATCTCCGTGTGGTGACGGATTAAGAATACAAGTGTCACCACCCCATCTCCTCCCAATGGAGTTGTAAAAGTCAGCTAAGGGATATTGCACACAGTTATCATCCTCTGTGAGAGACGGAAAACTCGAAAAAAAACCCTGTGCCAACACGCCTGGTCAGCCGGGTACAGTAGACCATGATCCCTCCCAAACTGGAGGACGCCCGTGTCCAACAGTGGGACGTAAATGGGCTGGAGAAGAAGAAGAAGAAGTATAGGTTAGAGTAATCTCACACAACGTCCTCTCGTCCTAAGCTAAGCTTATATGCTTGTGTTATGGGTACCAGAATACGGATAGAATACATATACTACTTTTTTTTTGTAAATACATACTTATAATACATAGTAACACCCAGACGCAGTACAAACATTTCGGGAATCGAACCCGCGACCTCTTGATCGGCAGTCCGTTACATGAACAACTCAACCACGTGGCTCGTCAAATATACATTGTTACAATAAGGACTCGAGCTTCCTATTATTAGAAGATCAAATCGGATCACTACTGTGTTTAATTGCAGCTGGTGTTTTAAAGAACAATTTTCGATTAGCTTTGGTAAATACATTTTACGTCAAAACTAGCTATTTCCCGTGTCTACGTACGCCTGGAACTTCGAAAATATTCCCCGTTATTGCAACATTTTTCACTAATGCTTCGCTCCTAATGTGATGTTATAATAATAACCATAGCGTTCCTTGATAAATGTACGATCCAAAACTGATAGAATTAAAATCGGACCAGTAATTCGTGAGATTAGCTCGTTCAAACAAACAAGTAAACAAATTATTCAGTTTTAACATATAAGTATAGATTATTTTATCACTTATCATGCCCAACATGTTGCATAAAGTTATTAAAAGTCTTTGGTATTTTAAATATTCTACTTGCATTAATTTTAGCCCACTTAGCAGGTCTGTACCAGAGTTAAAAAGACTATAAAAGAAAATAATTGCGAAATTACCTACTGAACAGTATCTTTCAGGAATTAAAAATCGTTGAGTATCTATTACTTTTTTTTAAATTTGTGGCTAGTGGCCTTATTATATTACCTGCTATAACATTATACTTTAATTAAAATTAGATTTTCATTTCTTTACTTAATTTAAGTTTATGTAGTCCACGTCACTAGATCCAGTTAGGAATGTAAATATTTTCTTAGTTTAAAATCTAAAATCCACGCTTAAATAATAGCATTGCGTAAACGGACAAAACAATTTTATTGTTGTACTTAAGTAGAGGTCTAATAATTGAAGATAAAAAAATTGAAACATTTTGTTTTGGTCCTTGTCAAATTTAAGCTTAGTCTCACTATTGGTCGGGTTTTAAAATTTACATTTATACAGATTAAAAGCTAGATAGATACAAATGATGATAATAAAAGTGTGTTAAAAAGCCCTAGTTTGTAACTTTAGATAGGTAGATAATGAAGAATGAAGCGAACTTAATTAAAGGAAGTATTTGTTTGTGTCAGGTTATACTTGGCGGAAATCTTTTGTTATTCTGAAAGACTGTTAAGAAGGAAGCTCACCATATATGAATGGACGGACTGAAATAAAAAGGATCATAAAAGAAAATAACAACCTTCTGACTGTGGGCGGGTTTCCTTCTTTTAAACCCTTTTAAAAATTAAGGTTATTTAATATCCTCTAACACTTACGCGATTCATTTATTCAAGTAGAACCACTTGTAATGCTTATACTTAAAACAAAATAATATTAGCGTCAAAATTCGTAAAAAGGTAATTTTTTTTTAAATCTACTCGGATATTTCACAACATCCTCCCGCCCCAAGCTAAGCTTATAATAATATGCTTGTGTTATGAGTACCAGAATACGGATATACCACACAAACTACATAGCTTTTGTAAACATATACTTAAACTGCATAGTAAACACCCATATTCAGTACAAACATTTTTATGACGTCTATAAACATCACACATAATATATGATTGTCCCATGCAGGAATCGAACCCGCGACCTTGTGTATCGCAGTCCTTTTTAAGAACCACAAGACCGACGAGGTACGTCCGTTATAATTCAAGATTATTTTTTAAAATTTATTAATCTAACCGCGATGTTAAACTCGTAGCTGATAGAGTTTATAAACATAATCTCGTCATCGAAAATAGATTCATAACTAAAATTACTTGTGTCAAAAGTTTTAACTAGTTTTACTTACTAACCGTCAACTTGTTTGTTTACGTTTATCGATCATCATTGTTCTCCTATCCCTAGCCCATTATTTGGGGTTGGTGCAATATTTATTTTTCTGTCATAGTCTTCTGTCAGACCTTTTTTTTGGCGGGTCAAAATGTTCCTGACCGCACTGTCCGGGGCCAAAAGTGAGGTAGTGTGGGGCCCTCACCCACTAAAAGACCCGCCGTGCACCTACTCTGCCAGCTGGTGGGCGGAAACCGGTACTACGCAAGCTATTCGGTTAGTCTTCTGTCAGACCTCAGATATGTGTTAACTTTTTTATTTCTTTCAATTTCTCATTCGTTTATCGATATCAATGTACTTTTAAAATTTTGAAATTTGATTCTAAAACACGTGTGTCTATTCTAGTCTATTGCTTAAATAAGTAAAAGAAATACTATTGAATAATCTCCTTCAATGTGCCCAACATGGTTATTTATAAGGTTTCTATGTAGTTATTGCCCATAACTTCGTACGCGTGGAATTTAAAAACAACTCTTTGACCGCATAAACCGCATAAATCCATTGCGTAGTTAATTTAATACAAAAATAGCGACTTCGTTTTATAATAAGTAAAGATAGTGGAGACTCTTTCAAATATTCTAATAAAACTGATTACGAAAGATCTGGTCCGGACTCTCGGGAGAAAACAGTATACATCCCTAACGCAGTGTCATTTTTCCTTCATTTACCTTGTTACAACACTATCAATAGAAAACATGATTTTTTTTAAACAACTATACAAATTTTGATTCATTTATAATATCAGAAACTGAAACAGGAATAATGTTAATCGGAACTTTAAAATTAGATTTTAGGAAGAAGGAGTCACGACCAAAATGCTTTACACTTTTGACGACAGCGGCTGTTTGATTTTAATTTAAATATAACCTACAGTCCAACAACATTATTAGACGTTGATAAGCCTCTCTGTGAACTGAAAATGAATTTCCAGTGTGTCAATCTCATCAAACATCGATCATATTTTACAAGCACGATTATTGTTTCGACAATATCTTGCAGTGATTGAAATCATTAGGATTCCATTCCGAAATAAATTGAATTTTATACGGGTGCAATTTTACCTTTTTTTAACATAATACGCCGCATTTTACGTAAAATTTTATTGATACGGTAAGCTCAACGGACCTGCTTCCTGCTTCAAGTTGTTAATCTGGGACCCTTTACAAAAGAAATGCTAGCTTTTATTGTATTTTGTCTTATACTCGAGAATATGCGTGAATATATTCTTGTTTCTAGTGGAAGACAGTTAAAGATATATTATGTAGAGTATTGTAATAGATGAAAACGGCAATTAAATAACATTGTAGACTATTCTTTTCTTGTTGACAACCTAGGCCCAATACACCAATATTACAAAGAGTACAATTTATGACTTTTTGTTAATGTAACTAAAACCAAGGAAGTAGGTTTGGGTCGTAGGAGATGGCGCTTTGTAGTCTTTGCCTACCCTTTATGATGATGATGATATGATTTAGATATTGTCATCTATAAAGATATTAATTTATTAATATAAAAATAGTATCGAAAAAAGAAATACAAATTACCAGTAGAGTAAAATTTTAGTAGTCACTTCCTTTTCGAAACGGAATCCTTCTATCGAATAGAGTAAAATTCTAATAAATTATGCCATTACTTTAAACATTATACGTTTAATTATATAGAATACAAAAAAGAATACTCTAAACCCGTTGAATCCAACCGCGTTTTAATTTCAGTTGAAGTGAAATCGACTGAAGTGTACATGCTTTCGCTTTTATTTCGTCGACCCTTCTTCCTTACTTCAACTTGGAAAAGTTTGGAGCTTGAATATTAAGACTTGAGTATAGTCCCTCGACACACTTGGATATAGATAGCATTATTTAACAAAATTTTTGATTTATTTCTGTACTTTTGCTTCTGAAATCCAAAAAATCCACCAAATACTTTGTTTTGTAATTTTAATTTTACTAGCATTTATAAGTTAAATAAAAAAAAAGTAAAATTTCTATTGTTAAATTAAATAAATTAAGTACAAGAAATTCTATGACTTACGAATTTCATTTTATTGTGACAAAGATGGCCTTCTATAAATATTATTGTACACAATTTAGTTTTTAAGTTATAATATCGGAAATATCTTAAAACTATACATTTCAGTCTCACGCCAGTATTTTATGACTCCGACAAATTAAAAAAATCAGAATAACTCTTGTTAACTCAGCTTTAATTATTTTATTAATTTTAAAAATTGAAGTAAATCCTTAACAATTGAAATAAAGCAAACTATTGTCCAAGATAATATTATGTACAAATACAGATTGCAATCTGTCTGCTTTTATTATGCTATCAATTTGTGAGATCAAATTTTTCATTTAATTAAATTAATAGCACTGACGACATTAAATTAAAAATGTATTCTCTATTTTATTCGAATAATACTAATTTCTCTCCAGCCTATTAACGATCCAATGTTGGGCACAGGTCTCCTACACATAGGGAGCGCTTACTGAGCCACGCTGACCAGGAAAGAAAAGATGTGGTGTCACTTATATTTACAATCCGTAACCATATGGCAAAGTATTAAATACTGATTTTACATTAATTTTATTAATAATAATTTTTGATATAATGATTTCCATGTATTTTGGTATTAGTAAGTATACTACTTGGTCCGTATGGTGATGGAATAAGAATACAAGCGTCACCACACCATTACTTTCCCAGGGTGCTGTAAGAGCCAGCTAAGGGACATTATAAGCAGTTATCGTCTACTGCGAGAGACGGAAAACTCAAAACAAAACCCTGTCCCAACACGTTTGATCAGCGCGGCACAGTAGACCATTATCGCTCCCAAAGTGGAGGAGGCCCGTGCCCAGCTGTGGGCCGTTGATGGGCTGGAGAGAAGAAGTATACTAAAACAGTCTAATACAATACAATAACTATAAATAGCATTAATGCGTAACGATATGAGTGTATCGATAAGCCCCGAACAGCGGCTACGCCAATTTCAAAGTATTAACAACTATTGTAGCTCCTCGAACTGTTTTCTCTACAGTAACTTTACTAGTTACTTTACTCTTAGTAATACAAAATATTTTCAAAGACGAGTTGCTTACTAAACTAATTGTTTACATGCCACTTAGCATTCTATTGTTAAGGATGAACAACGCAGAGAAACATTCATGTATTAACATTTAATGAAATGAATAAATTGGTGGTTGAACTTCTTAATAAAGAAATCCGCTATTAACTTTCTGCATAAATCTTACTCTTGGGACATTTTTGCTATAGTATTAGTACTACTTCTGAATAAAGTCAATGGTTTCCAACAAAGGAGTTCGTAAAACTTAGTTGGTAAGAAGTTTCAATTGTTCACGACAACGTGTTACAACTTTATAATGTAGTGTAATTGTTATATAATGCTTTCTTGGCTTATGAAAATTTGTGTAAGAATAGTGTATATTTACTTAGTATTAACTAAGTTATATATTATAGTTAAAAAACAGTATAAATAAAAGCTTACAATAAATGAAAGTTTGCTTTAATTATTTCAGTAAAAAATGTTGCCAAAACAGGGAAAATTTAACCTTAACCCATTACTTAAAAGTAGTTTCATCGCAACTTCGATTAGGTTCTATTTTAATAATATTACAGGCTATGCCCCATAATGTATTTGTATTCTGGATTCTAAGAAATCTGATCACAAAAAAAAAAATTATAAAAACAAGTGAGGCCATTTCGGAAGAGTTTAGAAACTCATTTAAAAGACGTAACTGTAGGTAGAGTAGTGTAGAGTCGTCGTTGTTAGATTTGGGCACTATGGTGCGTGAATCGCATAATTATGCTAATATCAATGATATCATCGATGTCACTCTGGTCATCGTCCGCGTAGACTATGAATAGAACCTAACACGCAGTAGCAAACGACTAGACGATTTATTTATTTATTTATTATACACTTTACTGTACACCATAAAAATAAAATTTACAGGACATTGTAATTATAAATATAGTATAATAGGCAGCCTTATCGCTTAAAGCAATTTCTGCCAGGCAACCTTTGGATGGAAATCTTGTGGAGAGAGAAGAGCAAAGTTGTAGGTGTACTAATTATCTTAAATCAAATATTCATTTAGACTTGGACCACATAAAGATTTTTAAATAAAATCTGCCGTAGACTTAAATGAGATTAATGAAAGATAATCTTAACGAACGTTATATATTTAATAAATCAAATTATGGTGGAAAAAGTGAAATGCCGCAAGTGGGACTTGAACCCACGACCTCGGAATACCGTTCCGAAGCTCTTCCAACTGAGCTTATTGCGGTCTACTTGCAACACTTCAAATTAACCACCATATCTTGTCACTCGTATGAGTTTATATATTTTTACGTACAAGTCAAGTATCAAATCCCACTTGCGGCATTTCACTTTTTCCACCATAATTTGATTTATTAATTAAAGCATAGCATGTCAAATGCAAAAATTAATAAATTACTTTAATAATGAACGTTATATAACTTATTTTTAATAGTCAATGAGTTTCGCTATACTCGTAACCTTTCTCCAGCACATTAACAACCCATGATTTACTGTGACGCGCTGATCAGGCGTGTTAGCACAATGCTTAGTTTACAGTTTTCCATCTCTCACAGTAGACACGTTAACTCTTTTACTGCCCTTTAGCTGCCTCTTACAGAACCCTGGGAAAGAAATGAGGTGGTGACACTTGTTTGCTAAATCCGTCAATACTAACACAATACTCGTAACACTGTAGCCAAATTATAATGAGTTCAAACCTGAACTAAAGAAAATATTTGTGTTTGATCATTTGAAAATCCACAGCAATTTGTTATAATTTTGGAAATGGTGTTTGAGAGAGAAAAGCAATAACCTACAAACTTCTAAACCGCAAGCAACAATAGATTTTGATCGAGTTATTATTTGTTCTGGAACGGTTGGAAACTGTAACTAGGAGAGCGAAAAGCAATTGCAATATTCTGAACTGATGAGCTCATTCTGATAAAGCAATGGAAATTAAAAAAATAAATAAAAAGAAAATAATAAAATAAAGAACTGCTAGGCTGTTAAATGGCAAATCAGTTAACAGCATTTAACTTAAATGTGTGTTCAAATATGTCGATCCGGAAGTAGAAAACAATATGGAATTATGTAGTGAAAGATATTAAAAGCCAGCAATACGAAGATTATGTCGTGAATAGGTTTTAGGAAAGCTGATATCACCACCATTTTGGATATAAAATAGAGATGTGTACAAATATATTTTTTACAATAGGTACTTATCAAACTTTAAAGTTTATTTCTAATACTGTAAAGACTGGTTTTATATTTCGTTTTAAATCTTTCTGATTAAGTTATCCTCGTTATATTTTAAGCCATTGCTTATATATTATAGCTTCTACCGCGGGCCTTGAGCGTGGAGACAGAATCCAGAAATTCCGTAACGAAAAATAACCTAACACTCTGACCGACGGACGGACGGATGGAAGGACCGACGGACAGACGAAAGGACGAACAGACAGACAAATAAAATAATTAAAAAATTATAATTGTTTATAAAAAATGCTATGCAATAGCTTTACCGCGGCAGTCACCGAGTGCCACACGTCTTTTTTACCTAGAAATATAATATTTATAAGATTCAATATAATATGTATTTATCTTGGTAGGCATATCAAAGTACTTCGGGTTAAATCATTCATCAGATGTGATGAGCTAAGTTTTTATTAATATTGCCGTATCGAATACAAAAGGAATACTGTTTAGGTTTTAATAAATAAAATAAATCAGATAGATAAGAGTAATTGCTCAAAGGATAGCTTCATCATGGCCTCTGTTACGGCCTATATTTTTAATATTACTACAATGTTGCAATATTACTAAGATGTCACCATTATGGAATATGTATATGAATGTAAGCTAATTTATTACTGTATTTCCCAAGAAAGCTTATTCGAACAAAGCGATTGGCGGTTATCCCAGATTATTAGGCTTAAGTCTTGTTCCATCATGAAAATTAAACAACCGACAACTGCCAAAGTAAGCTATTGTATTAGACCAAATATATTAGTGTGCTTATGTTTCCATATATCAAAAGTAACGAGATTTCATTATTATTTATCACCTGCTCGTTTGTTCTATTGGTTGAACAGCATATGCATTCCGGCGTATGAGTCACTCGATGTAGTGAATGCATTCGCCTTTCGTGAATATTGTTTGCGCTTACTGACCCCGGTAATAGTCAAACCACTTAGCTTTAGAATTTTTTCAACGTTAGTAATATTTGGAATGTATGAAGCTTGATAAAAATGAATGATTGTGAAATATTATAACGAAACACAGTATGTGTTTTAAAGTTTTTAAAGAAAAGTAGAGATATTTGTGTCTTACAAGCGGTCAAGAAGCTTTAAGCGAGTACTATTAAACTTGGCACCTGCTCCCGGTAGAACCGGGATGCTTACCTATTATAGAAAATCTTATGCCTCTGGGAGCCGTGAGATAACAAATGATGAAACAATGACGCCATCATGTTAGGCGGGCTGTGGAGGTATTAAACCCCCGCGCGGGGTAGATGCGCAACGTTGCCGCTCCGATCCCGCCTTCAACCCGCGCGACTTGCAGCGATCGCTGGCTCTACAACTGGCTGTGTCATACCGCGTGATACCTTCCACCGAGCGTCCGTGTGCGAGAAACGTTCTCGCTTCATATCGCTTACTCAAACAAACTTACAAACTCACTTTCCGTCGCCGGTAACCTGTTTTATCAACTAAAAACTTTTATTAAAACATTGCCACATTATTTTATTCAGTTCTGATAAGATTTAACGAGTCTCTCATAGACTTGCACTATACTTTGTAAACTTTAACGCTAGTAGCGAAACTTTTAAAAACTTTATAAAGTTTGTTTTTAAGTTAGCGATTGTCTGCGGTGTGCATGTGTAAGCTGATAAAAGTCATGGCAGGCCGTATTTCTCACTAAACCGGTAAGTAAAACGAACTTTACTGGAAACATGTTTGAATATAAAGGTGTGTTGTGATATCGGCGATGCTTTCCTGTAGATATTATTGTAAAGCGTATTGTTTGATATAAATTCAACGCTTGAACTTTCGGTCAAATGATAATTATTAATGTCCGTTGTGCATCGAGGGACCAATTTATTGTTGACGTTCCCATTGGATCGGCTTCCTTAGACACTGACATAATACTTGACAAAGGTCTTGTTTATTGACGCCATTTCTAAGAAATGTTTGATAAATCAACGCCCAAGTACATAGTTATTGTGTGTAACATCATGTTCTTAGAATCGCCGAGCGTATGGAATGGAATTGTCATGAAAAATGACCCCAGGACAATGATCAAAAAGACTATGTTTAAAGTGTTGGCCGCCGTTTAATTTCCTATTGGAATTCAGATTATAAAGTTAAAGTTTAATTTATTTGTTGTTACTCATCACAGAATATTTTTTTTAAATAGGTACATTCCTATGTGGATATTTATGGAAAGGTTACCTACTTTATTGAGAATTAGAAAAATTAGAGTCGAGGTATTATTTAATCTACCAACATTTTTTCAATTTATTTAAATCCGATTGATGATAAAATAATTACATTTTATTACAAAATTTTGTTACGAACTACAAAGATCACCCAATTTCTGTGATCGAAAATATAAAATATAACTTTTGGTAAAAGGTTTTAAATTAATTGTTACATACTAAAAGTTTAGAAGAATGTAACAATTAATTTAACTGAAGCATTTGGAACCGAAAATTTAAATAGAATTAGAACAATCCATCTGTAACGTGTTTTAAGTATATTGATATTAGATCAACGTTTAAAATTACAGAATAATTATTTAATTAATTTACTTATTTGCTTATCATAACATAAATCTTAACATCACGCCTTTTTCCCATCAAGGTAGGTAGAAACTAAAGAGCGCCATTCTCAACTATCCAAACATATATCCTTGGCTTCGCTTCCTTTTCAAAACAAATCAATAAATTTAATCTAAAATTTGCATTGTTATTGTTGGAGACAGATGAATAAATTACGCAATTGACAGAACCTGAGCATGATATCATTAAAATTCAAACCAAAATTAACATTAGAAAATTATGCATGAACCTTCTATCAAGGTAGCGAGGTAGTAAGCTCATTAATCGCGTGAAATTTATTTATTCTTTGCATACTGGTAACGGTTAAATATTGCACTAGGTCATCATCCTCCTGCCCTTATATATTATTTGGGGTCGGCGCAACATGTCTTTTTCTTCCATAGTCTTCTATTAGCCGTCATGCCTGTGTCAACCCCTCTTTCTTTCATGTCCTCTTTCACACAGTCCATCCATCTTTTCTTAGGTCTTCCTCTAGACTTTTTTCCTTCCACATTTATACTCAGAACTCTCCTAACGACATTACTTTCCTCTCGTCTCTTGACATGCCCATACCAATATTGCACTAGGTGATGAGGTTATAGTTACAGCTATAACCTCACCACCTCAAATACTTTGTTAACCTAAATTCTGCAAATAAATCATTCATTCAAAGTTTTATTTAAGGGTAAAAGATGCTTCTATTAATTTCGGATATCTTCTTCTTCTTTCTGCCCTTATCCTAAATTATTTCCGGCCAGTGCAGCACGTTTTTTTCTTCAGCCGTCAAATTCATCCAAACGTAGAGTTATACTGCATAGTCGTAGCCGGGTCAAGGTATTCGTTGGACCCTAAAAAATGTTGAAAATATCTCCTAAATCTTAAAGTTTTACAGTACGTATTAAGTGGTTTTATTGAACTACTTTTTACGGATTTAGACGCGTATAATTATTTGTTTTAAATTTTGGTCCGACGTTTCGGAGACTTTGCAGTCACCATGATCACGGGTGAGACTAAAAAAAAAAGTGAGGTAAAAAGTAGTTTTATTTAAATAGATGAGTCGCGCAAGTGTTAGAAAATATTATGGTTTTATTGACATAATATTTTCTAACACATGCAAATTAAATGCAAATTATTGCAAAGTATTAATAAATAATAAATAAATATTTAGGACATTTTACACAACGTCCTCTGGTCCCAAAGTAAGCTATATTTCTATGCTTGTATTATGGGTAAGTACCAGATACGGATAGACTACATATACTACTTCTCTTTTGTAAATACATACTTATAATACATAGAAAACACCCAAACGCAGTACAAACATTTGTATGACATTTATGGATATCACACAAATGATTGTCCCAAGCGGGAATCGAACCCGCGACCTCGTGATCGGCAGTCCATTACATAAACTACTCCACCACGAAGCCCGTCAAAAATAAAAAATAAAGTATACATGCAAAGTATTTTTATTTAAACAAATGTTTAAATAAAATTCAAATAAAATTCATTTGTTTAAATAAAAATACTTTTTACGGATTTAGACGCGTATATTTGTTTTAAAGGAACGAAACGTCGGGCCAAAATTTATACACGTCTAAATCCATAAAAAGTGGTTTTATTAATTTTATTCTCAAAAAGAAACGAAATGTAGAGTTGAAAATCCCTATTGAAATTAAAGCCTGGTAACAACCATTCTCCACTTTATTTTCATCAAATCAATATTCACAACCTGTCACCCGCGACTTCGTACGCGTGTAATTAAAAATAAATCCCTGTTTTCTGTGTTGTATTGATAATAAATGATCAAACACAAAAATAATTTTTCAAATTGGCCCAGCGGTTCCTGAGGTTAGCGCGTTTAAACAAACAAATTCTTCAGCTTTAGGCTTCTTCCTATAATATTAGTATAGACTACAATTTGGTCTATAACTGTAATAAAAAAAGGCGATGAAAAATTCCAAGACAGCTCCTTCACTACAGAATATCTTTGTATTAGACAACCCTATTCATTATTAAATTTCTTATATATTTGTATGTTCCTTTCATACTGGACCTCTGTTCAATTCAGTTACCATTGTACGTTAATGCCCATGTTTGGTCCCTAAATTCTATTGTACAAAAATAGTTACGCTTATTATTGTAAAAAAAGATTTTATTACTTTTCTAGAATACTTATGTTGGAAAAGATTATTGTCAGATGAACATACTTCTCAAGCCGTTAATGTGCAACATTTGGCGCGGTCTTTCTTCACTTCTGAGAGATATGGTGCTCTACTTATGCCACTGTGACCCTCGAGGCGTATTGGCATAGGGTTTAGTTATGGTTTTCCCAATAACAAGATTTTTAGACTAAGAAGACTGAATATGTTAGTCAGCTTACAATGGTACTGTAATAGGGTCCCTTCCAAATCTTGTTTAAAAAAAAGACTTTATTTAATTAATATTATTTATTGTATATATGGAAGGGAACACTTAGGCAACCTGTGTCGCGGAATAAATAAAATAGTCTGCCTGTTCGAAGATGCATGTAGTTCATATAGGGTAAAAATGATGACGCGGAATATAGATAGAGAGCTTACGTGATCTAATGATCACTTAAGATCTCATATAGTACAGTACAGGGTTATAACAGTACCAATTCTACATGTACAACTAAACTTAACTAAAAAAATGAAAGTACATAGTGTCAATATACATATATATCGATTATTTGCTATTTCGTTGTACATAGTTATGTTAATTAAAATCGTTAGACACAGTTATTAAATTAAGAGGGTGTAGTTAACATTGCCAATTTGCGTTATTGACACCATCAATTTTCATTTTTTAGTAAAGTTTAGTTTAGTTGTTGCGCGTAGAATCGGGCCAATATTTATCGGCTGGCTCTTACAGCAATTTGGAGCGAAGAATAAAATTGCGCTATTACAGCAATCAACTCCTCCTACCTTTGGTTTTGAAGTCGGATAAAACTTTATTTTTCAAATTAGTAAAGCTCTTTTAGCGCTAGCACGTTTCGTTTCGCGACACCATTCGAATACAATTTAAAAATAGTTCGAAGTATTTTTAAATTTTGCCGACAGACAATTTCATACATTGCCCTTGATAACTTCATATTTGTTTAAATAAAGCCTCAGGCTTTCATCATTCGGAATAATCGCTATAATTAGTGGTAGAAGGTTGCAAGTTAATCAATATCTAGCTTAATGCATTGTCAGAATTTTAGTTGTCATTAATTTCCATTTAGAACTAATTTTGTTAATTAGAATTTTAGTTAAGTCAAGTTTTCATAGATGATAAAATCTTATTAAATTAAATTGTGTCATATAGAGATTCGATATATTTCGTTTGTTAAAATAAATTAGGTAGTTTTCATAAATTTTAATGCTTTAATATTCCAAATTTAAATATAATTAAATCGAGATTTAGGTACCCCAATTCAAGGTACAAGCTGACAAACTGCCACTGCCCACCCTACCCACGGAGTCGCAGCTGACGGTCGCGAGTATTCGTAGTTTATGTCCCTTATGCATTTTTTTAATTTTTGATTGGGAGAGACTTGGTCATGAAAAACTGTCACTGGCTCCTGGACCATTACACCACCATTTAAAATATGACAATTTTCCACAGCTCGTGACTTTATTAGTCACCTACAAAAAGTTCAAACAGTACAGTCTTGATCTACAAAGCTTTTAATAATAATGATTATTATTTTTTTAAAGTTCAACCAACTTCATGTGCATTTGAAATTTCAGGGTATTCCTTAATTTTTCAAGGGATAGCCATCAGGTCCTGGTCTGGAGCCAATAAGATCACACGAGATCCTTCAGCTTACAAATACAAAAAAGAATCTTTAAAGCCGTTTCGCCCAGTTAAAAGTTAAGAGGTAACAAAAGAAAAAAAATTAATATGTATAAAAAACCATACAGTCGAATTGAGAACATCCTCCTTTTAAGAAGTCGATTAAAAAAATGCTTAAACAAGCTATAACATTTAACTATAATATAATTATTGTCACTTGACATTGTGGTAGACCGATATCAAATTGTAGTCTATTTTGTATACAAAACACATTTTCCAAGTTGATGACCTGTGTAACGATATTAGTACATAGTTGGATGATATCCTTTGATATAATCACCTACACTATATCAGTAGGGAATTACAGGGCTATTCTATTCATAGCAAACACCGGCAATTTATTAAACGTTTAACAATCCAATATGACACAGAAACTTAAGGGCCTACATCAATATTATCGTAAATCATCGCCGACACGTACATATTAACACAGCCAGTAGGCACAGAAAATGAAGAATTAGGGATACTTTTCCTATTTACCTACTCAAAATCCACTAAATATATTTTAATTCTGATTTACGTGTTTCTATATATAATAGTTACTTATGTTTTTAAAGTTATTTCATTAGTTAATACGCGATACTAGACCGACAAATGAAAAAAATAAAAAATTAGAGAGGTTGTTTCGCCAAGATTTTCTATCGAGAAAACTTTTTTCAATCGCGTTTCTGAGTTTATGCGATCCTAGATCATATTATATTGAAAAAACATATACTTCAAAATTAGAGCTCTAGCCATTCAATCTAAAGAAACAATGAAAACTTCGTACGTAGAAAAATGCACGATGCTATTTTGGTATCCTATTAATTATAATGTGACATGCCTTGTCAAGATTTATTAACATTCAGTTGAAAATTTAAACTCGCGTGATTACTCATCACTGTGACAATTTAACTATTACCAAAATGACGAGAATTTAATCAATTTTCTATAGCAGATAACTGTTAATGGCTTTAAAATGTGTAATTATTTTCATTGTTTTTACAATGAGATAATGATTTTTTTGATACATTTTTGCTAATTGTGTGGCAGAAAAGGGGATCTCTCCTCTTAAAACTTACTATATTGGAAAACGAAATGATAAATACATCCAATAGCCACACATACCCCAAAAGTAGTGTCTATGGTTATATCACTCAGTCGGGTTGAGGCCATAGCTATGAGTGCGTGAAATATGTATCTACGTGTGTCTACGATAAAGGCTATACCTACGTATAATCAAAATCAAAATCGTAATATTTTATTTCAAGTTGGCATGTTTTACAAGCTCTTTTGAAACGTCAGAAACTAGGTGTCTGTTCCAAACGCGGATCCTATGGAGAAGAACAGACAAGAAACTCCATGGATTTTTTTTTTCCATTTCCTTTCATTTTTTTTAACAATATTATACATAATTGTATCAGGGATGTGAGAATGATGCCGATCAGTACTATCACGACTAACTAAAACTAACTTTTTTTAAACTAAAACTAACTTAATAATAAAATAGCCTTGTTGGAGCAAATCGACCTATCCCAGCAGAGGGCACCCGTTCACGAGTATAACGCACACATCAGCCCCGCACAGCTCGACCATTTTGTAGGGAACCGTGCGACCCGACGTGCAACGCTACCAACTTCGAGACATTTGAGTGAGCATGACGTATATTAATCCTACTAGGCTATACGTCGTATGAAACGTCATTATTCTATAAAGTACGATTTAGCCAGGCTAAAGTTGCTTGATTTTATTGCTTGTTGCTTGATTTTAAACATTAACCCACCATCAATCTGACATCACCATCTGAGTCAATAGCACTTTTATTAAGTTTTATTGCATTTATGTAGTTATACAACAGAGGCTTCGAGTTTTCGCTGTCCAAAACCTAAAAGGAACACGAAATATCAATCTTGCGATAAAATCATAGGTTGAAAAGGGTAGTGTAAATTTCCTATTCGTTTTACTAAATATTACTAACTGAAACTCGCTATGAGCCGCTGTGCGCCAACATACTCATCATAGTCACCATATAATTATTAAGGTGACTGAGACTTACGAGTATAAAATTGATGGAAAATTGTCGCTATAAAGGAGTACTACTAGAAGTTAGCGTTTTAAGTGGATTTAATCTCGTAGGCATCTATCGCGTTTTAGACGGCTATAGAAATGTACAAATAACGGTTATTTTGCTCGATTTATCTATACTGATATTATAAAGCTGAAGAGTTTGTTTGTTTGAACGCGCTAATCTCAAGAACCACAGCAGTGGTATTCAGTAAGAAAAAGTGAAGGGAGTGATCAAGATTCACCGAAAATTCACTTCACTTTTTCTTACTGAATACTACCGCTGGTCCAACTTGAAAAATCTTTTAGAGTTGGATAGTACATTTATTGAGAAAGGCTATAGGCTATATAACATCACGCTGTGACCAATAGGCGCCAAGCATAAAAGAAAAATGTTGCAAAAACGAGAAAAAATGTCAAAATTCCTCGCGTACGAAGTCGCGGGCACCAACTAGTACTTAATAATTTGCTTAGTTTCAAACTAAAAAACACGCTTCCAAATCAGGAACTTTTTTTTTTAATTTTTACATCAACATCGGTCCTTAATATATTATTATGTGCAAAATTTCAGAACAATCCGACAAGTGCAAGTATGTGAATCCCTTTCAAAGATTCCGTTACATAGATTAATACATTGATAGTTACATATCGAGCTAATAAAAGCGTGTTATCTTGAATTTACTTTTTGAAATCTTATTATAAACATTAAAATAACACGCGATTTAAAAATTATAACATTGTAAACTTACAACCATCGGACATGTATGACCAGATGTATGAGTGTAGATGAAGCCAAGGAAGTATGTTTGGATCGTAGCAGATGGCGCTCTACATATAGTCTCTGCCTACCCCCATGGGAAAAAGGCGTGATGTTATGATGATGATGAATATTGTAAAAGATTTCTTACTAGACAAAATTCCGCCAGATTTTTCCTGTAAATTGGACACATTACCAGATTTTCAGATTCGGGCTTTTTGTGACATCAAAAGAAAATATAACAAATTAAATTAATGTTGATGTTGATTCCATCTAGGCCATCTTGAGAACAAACTTTATTTAAAAAGTTATGCTTGTTCTTTGAGGAAAGATGTATTTATAACTTAATACATGGAATAAATATATTTCAATGAAAACCTTGATATGTATAGAAATTATATGAACTTATACATCATATCATTTTTAACCAACTTCAAAAAAGAGGAGGTTCTCAATTCGTGTGGATGCTTTTTTAATTTTTTTTTATGTTTGTTGCCTCATAAACTCATAACTTATAACTGGGCGAAGCGAATTTAATGATTATAATTATTTATTTCAAAGCTGATGGTTCTCGTGTGGTCTCATTGGAACCAGGTCAGGATCTAATGGCTATCTCCTAAGAAATCGAGGAAAACCCTCAAATTTCAAAGACACGGGAGGTCGATTTTGTCTTATTTTAAAAATACCTATTTGTTTTAATTAAAAATCCCAAAATCTTGATTAGGATGCTACCGACTATTATATGAGATTGGTTTTGCTTTATATTATTATTATTAAAACTTGAATTTTAATAAATTAATTATTCTATTATTATGTTAATAAAGTTAAAGTAAAGTTAAGTTATCATTAGCTTAATTAAATCTAATTAATACATTAGAACTAATGATAACATATCTCTGTTTACAACTTCAAATAACTTTACACCTAGTTTCAAATAATATGTTGTGTTCATTTAATTTCCCATTGTTTACAGAGTTTGTATATATTTTGGGAAAAATGTTATATCTACGTAACAAAAATGAACTTTTGTAGTATTTTTTATGAATAACTAATATAATATGGGTGTAATAAGAATTAATAAAAATATGTACTAAAATATTCAAATATGAGATTCTCCTACACTAGTGTATTAAAACCTTAATCTTTGTAGTACAATATCATCATGTATCATTTTCCCAGTATTAGAGTTGAATGATCCCGTTTTATCTTATTATCCGACCTAATATTTTTGACGCCAGCTTGCTTAACTTTTCCTACATTATAGTGGCCAAGAATATGTTTATAGAATATTAGATTGAACAAAGTTACTTTTATAATTTAGAATTTCGGCTTGCTGTCATCCCTCGTCACGTGGTTTAATGTTCATTTTCGCAAGGCGTTATACACTGATACGATTACCTAAGCAATTTTTGGGTACTGCTGCTGATTTAAGTTAATTTATCATATCTTTATTTTATTTTTTATTAACTATACTACAAAAAACATGCTTATGGTGACGGATTACGAAAACAAATATCACCATCCTATTTTTCCCCATACCTAAGGAGCTATAAAAGCCAGCTGGGTGGTTTAAGCAGATAACATCTTCTGTGAGAGACGGAAGATTGGAAGTTAAACGATATGTCGCACCTGGCCAGCATGGCCTAAGTGCTTAGATCAAAAGTTCTCCCAGAATGGAGGAGGTCCTTGCCCAATATTGGGACGTCAATGGACTGGGAAGACTTTAATAATTCTGACACACATTTACTACATGTGTCCTACATGTATACTTTTGTATATACTTACTTCGATAGAAATATGTACGTATTTCTCTAATATTAAAGTCTAACTTAGACACAAACAATCTACCTATAATTTCTTGAAAGTATGTCAAGATATGCTAAAGACATACTTCGTCAAATTGCATTGCTGTACTTTCTCAACATCACTTAATAATGACCTGGTATAGGTATTTACATATTTCTTTAACTGTAAAAGTTAAAAATGAATATCGATAATTATTTTAAGTGATTCCGATACATAATAACGGAATTACTATAACAATAGTTATTGCCGTTATTAAAATTTGTAAAATAAATATTTTGTTACAAGTGAGGATGCTACTGGTACTATCTTTATTTATTTTCGAATGAAGCTGCTTTGATGCATGTCCGTATGTCATCTTTAATCTTTAAAACTATGCAACGGATTTTGATGCATTTTTTTTACTAAACACATTGGTTCAAAAGGAAGGTTAAATTTTTATGAGATGAATAACTTCGCTAGTGATCCTATAGGTTCCCATAATATTCTCGTATATAACCAAAGTTTAAAAAAGAAATCTCGGTTAGTAAATAAATTATGCTATAATTTCACTCTTTCATATAATGTAGAGAGGACCTTTGGATAGATATACATACATATTTGCTACTCCCGTCTGTCGCATATATAACTCAAAAATGCTTCATTTTTATTTCAATAGCATGTTACAAAAATACAATAGAAATAAATATTTTATCTTGATCAATTGTAATGGTTTAGATTGATTCTCTATACTATTTCATGGTTAGCATGGATTTTAAGCACGAATTTCATATCAATTATTAATTTTCTTCACTATGTCTTTTTGAAACAGGCTTAGTCTATTTTTTTAATAAATATCGGAGTAAATAATTTAAATAAACTGTTATCTATACTAATATTATAAAGAAGATTTGATTGTTTCCATGAAATGAATAGCCTGTGAAAAAATAATGGATCGGTTTAAAAAAACTTTGAATGTAGGCAATATTTTTTTAAACGTCAATAAAGTTGCGAAGCCGGGTTATTCTATAAGTAATTACAATAGTAAATAGCAGAGTGTATTAGTACGTGTGGTGAGCGATTTAGAATACAAGTGTCACCGTTTAGAATACAAGTGTGACCATTTAGAATACAAGTGTCACCATTTAGAATACAAGTGTCACCACTCCTGTTCCTTCCAAGGATTCTGTAAAAGTCAGTTAAGGGATATTGTACACAGATAGCATCATCTGTGAGAGATAAAAACTCAAAAAAATAACCTGTGTCAATACGCTTGATAATCGCGGCCCAGTTGACCATAATCCCTTCCAGAGTGGAGGTGGCCTATGCCCAACAGTGAGCCATTAATAGGCTGGAGAAAATACTTAAGTGTTTCAACAAACTACACCAATAACGGTGGCTATTCACAGAAAAAAGTTATTCCAATACCTTAACAGAAAATTTAAGAATACGTTTTTTAACATTGATTAATGTCATGTTATTTTACTTTGATAATCTGTATTTTATACCTGAATATAACCATTTTTTGTATAGACATATGTTACGTCCGCATCGCAGATCACCCCTACTAGATTCCACACGCAAGGCGATCGAAGCACACGTGCGTTGCGCTCGCATACGTAATGTATGAGAAGGAGGCATTTAGCTACGGCTAATTAAAATGCATTATTGTATAACCCGCAACGACCGCAAGCCGCGCCTTTAATACGATGTCGGGTGTAGTCTTTAAAAAGATGCGGTATCTATTGAATGAGATCTATGGTCCGCATCTACCTGCAGTTCCGCCTTATGCATTTTTACGTGTGGGTTGTGAATACACAATTGCGGATGAGTACCGTTACCGTGACGAAAAGGCAAATGACCTTTGATGACGTATTTTTAGTATACTTTGCATATGAATGTCTATTTTACTTTATCTATTAGTATAGAATATTTTGGTCATAAAGAAAGCACGTAAGACGTTTCTAAACTATTTCAAATTTTTTAAATCATGTAATAAACAGAAAATATTCTCTTTACAAATTAGTCTTTTAATTATTTTTAAACTAGCTGTTGCCAGCAACTTTATGCACGTGGAATTTAAAAATTAAAACTACAAATTATACAAAAAAGCCATCCTCTATCATTTTAAAAACCACATCATAATCCTTTGCTTAGTTTTGATTGAATATAAAACGGAATGCCATTACCAAGCCGTCTATCACAAAGTATACTCGTGAAATGTGTTAGTAAGACAGTAGAAATTTGATAAAAAAATTTAAAACCAGATTTCAATCGATATTTGAAGGTGCTGCCATAAAACTATTTATTTGTGTATCTTGAAGATGCTTGTGACTATGTGATTATTACAGCATAATAAGTAATGTTAAATATGTTATGATGACAACACAAAACTACGGAAACCCTCGTGCGAGAATCTCTCTCGTATTTGTTAAATTTTCTATTTCATTTAAATAATAATAATAAATATTCATGGACATTTCACACAACATCCTCTGGTCCCAAGCTAAGCTTATGTGCTTGTGTTATGGGTACCAG
The DNA here is from genome assembly GCA_916999025.1 of Orgyia antiqua. Lineage (NCBI taxonomy): Eukaryota > Metazoa > Arthropoda > Insecta > Lepidoptera > Erebidae > Orgyia > Orgyia antiqua. The sequence goes on along the minus strand of OU779863.1, from coordinate 12,408,831 downwards.
AATACGGATAGAATACATATACTACTTTTTTTTTGTAAATTCATACTTATCACAGACATAGAAACACCCAGACGCAGACTGCCCAACCGCGCCCCACCCTAACGCCGCTACTGGACGCAGTACTAACATTTGTATGACAATTAGAAAAATCACACAAATGATTGTCCCGAGCGGGAATAGAACCCGCGACCTCTTGATCGGCAGTCCGTAACCAGAACCACTACACCACGAGGCCCGTCATAAATACGTATTATATTTGTAAGTATTATTCGATTAAAATAACATGCAATGCGGAGACATTGTCGAATTGCTTTTCAGTTAAACTTATCAAGCGTTCGGGAATTTATTTTGTGAACTTCGTCGATTGCTTGTGACACCAAGTATTTACAATGTATGCGCCGCGAAGCTGTCGTATACTATTGAATATTTCAGTTACTTTGTACATAGAAAAACAAAAATTGGTACTGCATTTAAATAAGTGAGTACCTATCAGCAATTGTTTGAGAAGTGTATTTAGAATCAACGCTTGACATTACGTGACATAAGGTTTTGTGTTATAACATTGATATACTATACACATAGCCTTATATCATATCCTTATCAGGCACTGATCTGTATGTATATCATCTATGATTGCTATTTTAATATTATTATTATGTTTTTTTTTATATAAGTATGTTTATGTACGTAGGTATTAGTTCATGTATGTATAACTGGATGTATTTATTTACATGTATTCTTTATGTATAATTTAATATATTTATGTAGGTACTTTCATCATTCACGCTGCGCCACAATATGCCTTTTAGACAATAAGTTAATTCCATCTTAAGGTTGTCTGTAAGAGATCACAACTTCTGATAAGACCGCCCATTGTACCTTGCCTAAACATTGTTTATATATTATCTAAGTTTGTAATTTTATTTTGGCGTACAATAAAGGGTATTCATTTATTCATATGCTCACAAGATATACATTGCTTTTATGTCAATATGATTATTTTACGCCACTTTTACGCATATCGTCGCGCTTTATTCGGTTGGAATTTTTTTGATTGACTCTGTTTATTACTTTATTGGATTTTTCTTTGCATTTCAAACTAATTTGTATTATAGGTACATACTTTGTTTACTGTTTTGGTTTGATAAAAGGCTTACAACGTGTTCAATGAGTTATAAAGTTTACGGGCTTATTTTACTTTTTAAAGTTCGTAGCAGATAACACTATATAGTCTCTGCCTACCCTGTCTCCCCATGGGAAAAAGGCGTTATGTTAGGATGATGATGAATTTTATTTTGTGCTACGCTTTAAGCGCTTTAGTGAAAAATGATAAGAGTAAATTACTAAGCATATCGCATACCGTAAAAAATACACTATAGAATTAGTTACAAATGTAAGAAAAGCGAATTATAAACGAATACTTAATATGTGTGCAATATTTAAGATCAATCCGACTAGTGCAAGTGGGTGAAAATCACTTTCAAAGATTCCGTTACATAGATAGGTAGGTACGTACCGAACTTATAAAAGCGTATTAAAATATATTTCTACGAGAATGTATTGTGTTTAAATGTAATTTATAAGCATCGTTATTACTTTACATACGAAGTCTTTATTTAAGATCCTTTTATGAAGTCTGAGAGATTATGCAAGAACTAACTACATTGCTTTTTCTCCAACAGTGTATACTGAAGTTTATGTAATAACTCATGTCATGTGCCAGGTGAGATTATATTAAAATTTGAGCTCAAAACAAAATTGCCTTACCAACTTCGTATAACTCTTAAGGTGTACTACTAAATATGACATGTAAACTAGTCTTTCTAAACGTCTTTAAGAAAATAGAGAAGGGTTCTCAATTCGACCGAATATGCTTGTATTTTTATTCTCATCATCACGCATTTTACCCATGGGATAGGCAGAGACTATAGAGCGCCTACCCTATCTGGAACAATACTTCATATCCACTTTTGTCGTGTGTATGCTTTTCGTTAACCGACTATCATCCATCCTCTATACTAGATTATTAAAAACATTTTTATTCAGTTTATTCTGTTATTAGCTTATTAATTTTACACATTGGAAGGCAAATTATTCAGGATAAATAGAGTAAAAGGCGATCAGTTTGCCAATCCTGTGATTGTATACCCAATTGTTTGAGTTAGTAATCGAGAAAGGTAAATCTGTGGGTGGTTTGGTAACTTCGTTCGTTTAAAGTGCCGTTTTGGGACTGATTTGATATTAAACGTGAGGTATTTCAAGTTTATGTACCATTTGTTTACGAAATGACGGCTTTGATTAAATATTTTAGTTGTTAATTCAAATTTGTATTTAACTGAAAATTAGCTAAATATATCACATTTTGTTAATTGCTCCCCTTTTTAAACCCATTAACGGGTCAATGTTGGGCACGGACTTTCTTTACATTAGGAGGGGTTTTGGTCTACAATGCCGCGTTGACCAAGCGCACAGGGTTTATTTTTGGGTTTTCCAATTCTCATACAAGATGTGATCTGTGTAAAATAATCCTTAGTTGGTTTTACAGCACCTTGGGAAGGAAAAAGGGTAGCGACACCCGTATTTTTAATCCGTCACCATCCGGAAATGTTTCACTATAGAGTTACAAAATTATGTATGTAGGTATGTGTTTATGCAGGGCGTGGTGTTTAGGTGAAAATAAAGTCACGGACAAAAGATTAGCTATTTATAAATGTTTGTACAAACATTCCGTGAAACTTAAAGCGAAATATATTTCAAATTAAAATATGCACTTTAGAAGTGCTTCCCGTGGATATATTTACTTAATATATCACGAACTATGCAATTTAATATGATGAAGTGAATTTGCATTTTGAATTATAACGAACTAACATGAGTAGGTACCGTTTTTCCTAAGCATACACAGTTGCTATCCCACTTTTAAAATGATGTTAATTGCGGCTAGATCCCTTTTTATAAAGAATTATTAATAATTAAATAACGAATCAAGTAATATGCACAGTTCTTATATATTTTTGACGGGCTTCGTGGTCTAGTGGTTCATATGGTGGACTGCCGATCACGATGTTGCGGGTTCGATTCCCGCCTCGGACATTCATTTGTGTGATGTTTATAAATGTCATACAAATGTTTGTTCTGCGTCTGGGTGTTTACTATGTATAATAAGTATGTATTTACAAAAGAAAAATAGTTTATGTATTATATCCGTATTCTGGTACCCATAATACAAGCATAATAAGCTTAGCTTGGGAACAGAGGACGTTGTGTGAAATGTTCATAAATATTTATTTATTTATTAAATTATTAAATTTTTAGCTTTAGAGAAAAATCTTCTTATCAAAAACCTTATGGTATTATTTTTGAACAGACCGGCTCTCAAACCCACGACCTTTCCTCAACGTGATCATAAAATAAATAAATAAATAAATAAATAAATATTCATGGACATTTCACAAAATATTGCTATTACAGTGTATTTTTTCATTTCTAATAATCTAAGTTCGTACAAATGCATGATTGTTTATTAACTTACCTACTTAAGTTTTAATACGTTAACGATTTGGTTCTATGCTTGATTAGATTAACCTCATTTCGTGGATGGTTGGAAAGATTAGTCTAATCTACCCGGAACAAAACATACATACCTAGCTGCTGGCCACATTTCAACTAAATAATGCGATTTCGACGTATTATAGCATAATTAATTAAAATTTAACGCGAGTATAACCCCGATTACCATTTAGCTATAAAATAAACTTTTGTGATTATGATTTATGACAATGACAAGAGCATGGAAAGCGTGTTTATTATACTACATCCAACGAAATTACTGAAGATGTTACCGACAATGTTTTTGAAATACTAATGAGTAATATTAATTAAGATTCCATCAATCAGTTTTTCTCCGTCCCTTGCTGGAGGTTGTATGTAGGTCTTCCCAATTAAACACCACAACGGAACCATGCCTCGTTTGGTTCCACCGTATCAGTGTTTTCTTGATGATTTCGTTGTTCTATAGTTCTTAGTAGCTTTGCACGGGAGTTTGTCCAGTCATGGCGACCAATTTCTCTTAGCACATTTAAAATATTTATGTCTGAAGAGGTTAACCGATACAGATTGTACTACCTGTAATATTGTAGCAGCTGCTACCTTGTCGTATCATTAGATTTTTTTTAATCAACCACTGAGAGTTAGCTGACTTAGAGCTAAACAACGCTTTAACTTTAAAGACCATATTTTTTCCACTACAAAAATCCACATTTATAGTTATCATGTCATAATGCAGCCCTAGCTATGAAAATAAATAAAAATATATCTCTTTTGGGAATAATAAAGCAGGTATCAGCTTTTCCATGGCTTACGAACATAATATAAATTTAATATTGGAATAGAAAAATCCAGTCCCAGTTTCGCTCAACACAGGATATCGAAAGCAGAGCTGAAGTAAAATGAGCCTGAAACATAAAGATAGGCTTAAAAAACTGAATGCGTACTGTGAGCACATAATATTTATTAAATCCTATATAAAATAGTAACGTAAAAAAATAAAGTCAGAATTTCTAGGTAATTCCATAGTGAATTCAGCTCGCCTGTGTACATTAGATTTAAATTTCAAACTCTGTAAATATATTTTATATGTACAATAAAGAATAAGAATAAATCGCAATCCATCAAGCTTTATGTACCACATGTATTTGTTTTCCACATTCAGTTTATAACTTTTATTAATCTACTTTCCAGGTTTTATAAATTAGAAATAGTTTTAAAGGCAACTTACAAAGACTGATAAACGAATATACATATTACGAAAATGAAAATTTTCTTTTGATTATAATTTAATTGCACTTTACTTATTTTGAATCTGAGTTGTTAACGTAATGGTTAGATAATAAAATAATAAGTACTATAGAGGCGAATAATTAAGAGCCAGTCGTAAAAGTTCAGTATAGGTCAGGAGTTAGGGCATACGTACAGGTACCTACTCAAATACTACGTAATTATATGTGCAAAGTTTTAGACTAAACCTAAATAATTGTAATGTTTTGTTACTTATGAATGCCCTTTTTATGAGGTCAAACGGTATGTCATTTTGTACATGTTTATTTTCTTCGATCAAGTGAATAAAAATAATTGTCCTACAAACAATGCAACAATACCCAAAATACATGTCTAAGAATATATTTCAGCATAACAATGGTACCAATTCTTCAAGCACAACAAAATTTAACTTAACTAAAAAATTAAAACATCTTTGGCGTAGGTATTTTTATTAATTTGCTATTTTATTGTGCACATTTTTTTATTAATTGAAATCCCTAGTCTAATCCTAAATCCTTAATACAAGGATTTTGTAATAAAAAAGTTTTGTTAACATTTTCGAATTCTGGTATTGACACTATCAATTTTCATTTTTTACTGAAGTTTAGTTTAGTGAGGGACAATTTTGGACAAATGTTATTTCCATTGTTTGCATTATTTAAAGAAAATACATATTAAAATGGATAATCCATAATCCCTGGTATAAAGTACTCAATTTTCAGTGGGTATAAGATTACAGGACAGCGATCCCATGTTATTTTGTCTTAGCTACAAACAGAAAGGGGCCGCATTAATTTAATTTATTTCGGGTAGCTGTTATGTCAGGCATTTCCTCACCCCTCAGATTATCACTAAACTGATTACTTAGCGCCTCTGACTCATGAAAAAAATATCATAATTACGGTCAACTTAACTTCCATCACCATATTGATATCTTTATCTACCTTTTAAAGGTTTCTTACTACAAAGGAACCCTTTTTTACTTATTATAAAACAAAGTCGTTATTTTTGTAAGTATGTTCCTATATGAGCTTTTATATCTTCAAAACTACGCAACGGATTTTCATACGGTTTTTTAAAAGATAGAGTATGGCTTTTTTGTTTGATTCTTTAAAGTTTGGTTACTGAATTCCACGCGTACGAAATTGCGGGCAACAGCTAGTATTTTTATAAATATAACAGCTGTTGAATTAAAATTGTTGCATCTTTATTTGTGTTCTACATTTATAGCAGAAATATTCGGCTAATTTTGTACATAAAACGTACGCTGATGTTCGTTGTTCGGTCGTCACATGTCTTGTGCCATTAAAATTTTATCCTTTTAGCAAATACGACGCGTTTTTGAAATATACATGTGTACATACATACATAAATGAAAGATAAAACTCCATTACATTTTGTACGCATCACAACTATTGTGGCTGTTGACAATATGCGAACAGAATCCGAGACAATAAAATACTTTATGCACGCTACGGCGGTGATAAGAGAGAATGAGAGCAGAATTGCCACGAATGGCCAAAGTCATTTAGACCCAGGCAAGACTCAGGCAATGGAGGCCCAAGAATAGGTGGATGGATTGTATGTAAGAGGATAGGTAATAATTATGAACGAGATGGATTTTAATTTACTTATAATATTATGACGTTTGATAGAAAAGTATGGAGGGAGAAAATATATTGTGCCGACCCCCAAATAATTTGGAAAAGGGCTGGAAATGATGATGATGATGGCAGTCGTAATATAGTAACAGGTCGCCATAGAAACAGGTAACATAATTGTACATCTAATATAATATAATTATTTCTCTGATTGACATAGCTACTAGCATCGAGATATAGCAATATGAAACCTGCATAACACGACTAGTGCTTGAACGTATGTATGTATGATATATCATAGATACCGTCCGCAGTTAACTCGACCGAGAAAAATCGTTACTGATGTTATTAGTCATAGACTGCATACCAGATTCATAAAGGGGATTTTATTTTAAAATATTTTTATACCCTTATATTTTTTTGATTCGCAATTAATTCATTCCAGTTTTGAGAAACATGAATAAAACAAATTCAAGCCATCTTGATCGTTTATTCTGAGGAGTGAATGTAAGGATGTTCTTTGCGCCTGGATCCATTAAGTCGAAGGGATACTTGGCAGTATACGGCACCTAGCGTGCTCAAGTCGCTAATGCACTAAATTAATTGTACGTAACTACCTATATACTTTAGTAATCAATTAAGGATTTCTTCCAAACGTTTTTTTTTCAACCTCGTTTATCAGCTGCTATATTCTCATAATTTCCTTTTTATTTCGTATCGTCTCTTGAATTGCAAAGTAAAAAAATACTTAATTTTCCAAAACCGTTGACAAATTCATTTAAATTGCGCATAACGTAGTTTCTTCGTCTCAGTGGTTCTTTCTTACAATAAAATAATTATTTAATAAGATATGTACAAAATATTTGGAATAAACTTTAAAAATAGCACCACCTTTTATAATAAACTTCAAATGTCTAGAGAGTCTACACAATGACTTGCAAATGTAAAATAAATTGAGAGAAATAAAATTTTATATGACAAATGTATTTAAAAGAATTGAGAACTAAAAACTAAGCACAATAACTGTTTAGATTAAAAATGTAATTCTATCTTAAGTAATATAGATTTTAATTAAATGAAATTATTTAAATAAAATGCATTAAGTATATTAATTTACGCTACATCACTCTTCATGAAATAAAAATGTATGCGTCGTCGAAAACCGGTTACATAGCTCTGATTCACAGTTTAAAAGCTGAATGAATTATTTAAATTCAATTGGATAGAGCGCTGTCGACGAAATTCTCTGCTGCGTTTAATATATTAATTGAAAAGTAAGTATAAAATTAAAGAGTTTTATGCGTCGTCGTTCGGTATTTGATACTCTTCCGACGTAGGTCGCTTGTCGGTTGAAATAATAAAAAATAAAAATCCATTGTCGAAGAAACAAGTCACTTGTTTCTATGTTATCTGTACTAATATTATAAAGCCGAAAAGTTTCTTTTTTTGAACGCGCTAATCTCAGGAACTGCTAGTCCGATTCGAGAAATACTTTCAAAGGCTGTATAACATCATGCTGCGCCCAAAACGAGCGATGCAGCAATGAAAAATGTTACCAAATCGAGTAAAATTTTCTAAACTTCACGCGGTCAAAGTCGCGGGCAACAGCTAGTCTTAAATAAGCCCTCATACATTTAAAAATGCGGAAATCGCAGTTATTTTATAAGCATTATGTAGACATAAATGTCTGATTAGTCACCTAAGGCAAGTCCAAGTTCTTACTAAATCTTCTCAGGATTCCGGATCGATCGGCACTCGCCTGTTAGACCGGTTTTATGAGTGCACGTGTACGCATGCAACACCGGTTTCAGGCAGTATCACAGCCGGTATTAAGTCATCGCACCTTTGGTATTAAAAGGGCACATTTCAAAAATCATCACTTTTGAGATATTACGGTTAATGATTTAGTCATCATCATCATCATACTGTCATGCCCTTCTCCCACGGGGGTAAACAGAATCTGAATGGTACTTTCTCGAAACATACAGTTTTCAGTTTGTTTGAAAGTCATGTTGTAGATAGTATTCGTAATTTTGTACCACTTTATGGCAAATAACTAGAATTTTTTTTGAGATATGGCCTTTTAATGCGCTAGCTGCCTAATGTACGTATACAGACTATATACTATGTTCACTATACAGTGATGAGAGATATTTTGCGTTGTCATCTTCAAGGCTTACACATCGTCTGGCATTATAAGTGTTACTTTTTTACCGGCTCTTTTGTATGTATGTAACAGCAACCTGTATTTCTATACATTACTAACTGACCCGGCAAACGTTTTTTTGTCATACAAATGTCAGGGTGGACAACCCTTATCAATTAGGGGTATGAAAAATAGATAGTAGCCGATTCTCAGACCTACTGATTGTGTAAATAAAATTTGATAAGAATCGGTCAAGCCGTTTCGAAGGAGTATGGGAACGAACATTGTGACACGAGAATTTTATATATTAGATTGACCAAATCAATTTTGGTAAAAATTGATTCGATTTATATTGTTTATATTAAAATGTTATAAACTAGCTGTGCCCCGCGATGTTACCCGCGGTAAAAAGGATAAGAAATCTGTTCGTTTTTTAATATCCCCCCTTAACATTGCATTCTTTCGGGGCAAAAAGTAGCCTATATGTTATTCTGCTACATTATTATATATGTTTAATTAAAAACCATTCCGTAGTTTTTGTGTGAAAGAGTAAGAAACATCCGAACATCCATACTCACAAACTTTCACATTTATAATATTACTAGCTTCTGCCCGCGGCTTCGCATTCATTAGTAGCGAAATCACATTTGAAATCGAACCTAAAATAAAAACAAATTAATACTGAAATCAAATTTACATCATTCAAAAATCGATACCTACTAAAACTTCAATTGGCTAAAATTAAAGAACTAAAACTAAAAGTAAAAAAAAAGTTGAAATGGACGTGAAATATCCTTACTAATTTATAAATGTGAAAACGAGCCGATGACAGTTTATAAATTTTTGTTAATGTTAATGTGTGAAACGAATCTATAGCGCGATTTAAAAACTGTACAACGCCATCTATCGCGTGACAGAGTAAACTTCTGTTTGCTTGATTGGTTAGGTTTGATTTCTAAATTTTACGCGTGCGAAGTCCCGGGCATCAGCTAATAAACTATAACAACAAACACAACGGCAAAACGACAATCAAAGGCAAAATTAAAACTGTAAGAAACTTTTAGTTGAATACTAATGTCTTGCAGACATAATGAAAAAAAAAGGACGTGGTATAGAATATAGGTACCTTTTTTAGGAAAGCGCTAATTAAACACAATATCGGAACTAACTACCGCACAAGGAGTTTCTATTCCAAACTACTGCGTAAATCGCATGTGTCAGTCTGGGGTTAAAAATGCCATAATAAGTTGTCGGATTCTATGGGTTGCTATGACAACTGTAAAACACCAAAAATATTCTATTTGAGGTTCTATTATTTTATACGATATTTCACAAAAGTTTTCATTTTTTGTCCTGTACAGAGTTTTTATCGAAATAATATATAAGCATAGCCTATATATTATTTCGCGAAAACTCTGTACTATAATAATAATATATACTCTGTACTATACTTCCAGGGCTATAAATTATTTCTATACAAATTTTCATTCGGTAGATTTTGCGTGAAAACGTCACAAACAATCAAACTGTTTGTTTGTTACAAACACACTTTCACTTTTATATCTAAGTTAGGATTAGGATAATGGAGAAATAAATACAGGTGTAACTCTTTGTCATAATGAAATACACGAGTAGAATAAATTTCTCCCAAATAATGTAGTGGATTTTGAAGCATTGATATTTGTGATAATCCATTTATCTGCATTCGAAAGGCTTACAAATATAGGTCAGTAATTTATTAAATATATTCCAATGCATTTTATATGCTTTAAAAATTCGGATTAACCCTATAACAAGTTAAAGGTGTGGTTCCATGCGCATTTATGGTTATTACAAGTACCCATTGAATTTTAACACAGTGATTTACAATGTGTATAGCTAGGTAGTAATAGATTCACTGCAGTAAAAAATATCAATTACCAATTGCCGTTTCGTGTTTTGTATCAGCAAATATCTATCACGACTTTTAAACTTTAACTTTTTGACTTTAAAAACTGTTTTTACTATAGGTTATTTGGTCATTTTAGCATTCATTTTAAAATGGCGATGTATTAAATTTGTTATAACATACTCAAATAAATTTAAACTGGCTGTTGCCCCCAACTTCGTATGTGTGGAATTAAGAAACTGAACTTTAATAAATTATGCATAAAGCCATCCTCTTGAACCATTGTATCTATTAAAAACCCACCAAATTACGTTGCGTTGTTTTGAAGATATAAGCTCATATATAATAATAATTAGTAATAATTAGCAATAACTATTATAATTAGTAATTTAAAATTAGTAAAGATGTACTGTTTAGTTTTACTATAAAAAGTAATATGTAAAGTATACTTTCATTTTGTTATAAAATTCAAAAAAACGGTCATAATATTTGAAAAGTGCCTATCAACTGGTAAATTACCCAAAAAAGTGGCAGCGTTGCTACGTTTTATGGCAACGGCAAAATACAGTTAATAACTAACTTCATTTCTACCATAATATTTTTTACAATTGCATTTCTTTAAGAATTTCAATACAGAGACCGATAAATGATTAATAAATTTCTCGTGAAACACGATGACACTCAGAAACCATGAAATAGATGACCCATTTAATAACTGACCGTGTGAAGATTGTAGGACCTATCAGTTAAGCTTATCGATGAGTGAACATATAACAGCGGGCTATGATAGCCTGGTGTGAATATTGTTAATTGGATCACTATAACTTTCTTAGAGAACACAGATACCGATTCTACGTGCACAATTATACTTAACTAAAAATAAAATTGATAGTATGAATAACACAATTCGGCAATGTTCACTGAACATTCTTATTATAAAAAACTTGTATTTAGCTCAGTCATTTAGTATTTTTACCTGGAAAGTTTTCCGGGAGTTTTGAAAATTGGTAATTTTATAGATTTTGATGTGCTCCTTCCAAATTTCAACTTTACCACCTCGTATGTTGCCCTTTTGCGCCGCCATATTCAAAATCAGTTTTTTTATAATAACTTTTTTCTGACGCATTTTACAGAAAAAAATATATATACAAAATAAAAGTAGAGGAAATTTCCTACAATTATGTCATAATCTTTTTTTCCCTAAAATCAATAATTTCTGCGCACGAGCGCCGTAAACCATTATACATCCACACCAACGTTTATTTTTTAATTATACGAAGGTTAAATATTGTTCCATAGAATGAAAAGCCAGATAACTATAGTCTGTCATGTGTCCGCAGGTGTAAAGAAATGCGTTCCGTCTGTGTCAAGCCCCTTCTTCCCCTTCTAAGAAACATCTGGACCCAGCTGCTGAGCTCAATAGAAATATTTAGTCTGAGTCATCAGTATACGTTTACCATTTCACAGAGTCATTTGCATTTGTAAAGCTATTGCTTCTAATGAAGTAAACTGCTTTATTTGTGGTGATATACTGCTTTTGGGCGCCATTTTTTCAATATGGCGGCGCAAACGGGCAACTTACGAGGTGGCAAGGTTGAAATTTGGAAAGAGCACAACAAAATCTATAAAATTACCAATTTTCAAAACTCCCGGAATACTTTCCAGGCAACCCTGTATTTTTTCGACCAAATGACTGAATTAATTGCAGAGTAACGATTTTGAATAATATAAAATGTAAATAACGAATTAACCAATTAATCAATATACACCATAGCTAACGTATTAAAAAAGACTGGAACAAAATCCGTTACGCGATTTTGCAGATATAAGCTTATTTATGGACATGCATACAATAATAACGACTTTGTTTTAAAGTAAGACAAGATATAAAATTTATTCGTATTTTATTACTGTAGCTACTTATAATAATGTATACTTAATTAATACGCTTTATTTTTAGAATAAAGTGTTTAATCCACCAATTTAAGTCCACGAAACGAACTCAAAGCTGGAACTGAAATTAGAAAAATCCAGATATGAATTCAAATGCTTTAAAATCATTCTAGATGTAAAATGACTGTAGAAATTAAATTTTATTTGTACGAATTCTATTTATAAAACTAAACTAAAACATAAATATTGATGTAATTTATTAATTTTGCAATTACTTAATAAATCAAATAAAATTGTGGTGGAAAAACAGGTGTTGCAAAACATTATCGATAGATGGCATTGTACGTCAAAATACGATGTAAGCTCAATCGAGTGACGATTGTGGTGGTCTAATTGTTACTTCTCCTGAGCGGGAATCAAACCCGCGACTTCTTAATCTCGGCTTAATAGAAGAAAGAAGAGAAAGAAAATAAGTTTATTTGCGAGGTTACATTACAAAAGTTGTTAACAAAAAAGAACGAAAAGAATAAATCATAAGAGTAATGTATCCGTCACAAAACGGTCACAGCTCAGCATATTGCTGGTTAAAAACCAGCGCTGGTCTTCCGCTGGGCCGCTTAGTGACGTCACAGACTACAAGTTTAATTTTAAATTGAATAGTAAGAAAATAATAAAATTAAACTAAAATTATAAAAAGTAATAATATAACAAACAATTATGGGTGGCTATACAGAATATAGTGTATATATTATTAGTAATACAGAACAAAATACATAATATTTAAAACAAAAATATAAAAATATAAAATGTGAGAGTAAAAACAAAAACCATAAAAACAATACAAGTATGATATAGTATTAAGTATAGTATAGTAATATATGAAGCTCTATTAAACATTACTCAAGAAGTTTTTAACAATAATCATCATATAATCAGCGTGGATGGTATCGTGACAAAGTCTTTGGTGTAACTTGGTCGCTGTATTAGAATATTATAAGTCACCCTTCAGTTGTGGCAGTGACGGGATTATTTATTGATATTATACGAGCACGGTATATGACATGGATATAACTTAACAAGTAAGGTTGGCTGCTTTTATTTATATTGCTAACATTGTGATGGAAATAATTTTGTAGAATGTAGAGAATGTTAAACTTGTAGTATGTAGAGTCATCGTTTATAATCGTTGCCTTTCAAATACTGTATATTTTATTCGTAAATATATTGCTTTTAAGCACTAATTTAGTGCTAATTAGTAGATTATGTTTTATAAAAACAGAGATTAATTTAGTACACCCACAACTACCGCTTTATCCATATCATGTATCCATCCAAAGGTTGCCTGGTAGAAATCGCTTTAAGCGATAAGGTCGCCAATTGTACTACATTATTTTAAGAATATCCTGTAATGTAAAACTAGATGGTGTACAATAAAGAATATCTAATATATAAAATTCCCGTGTCACAGTGTTAGTTACCGTACTCCTCCGAAACGGCTCAACCGATTTTCCTGAAATTTTGTGTACATATCCTCTAGGTCTGAGAATCGGCCAACATCTATTTTTCAAAACTTTTTTTTTAGTATGGCAAAACAACGTTTGCCGGGTCAGCTAGTCTAATATATAAAATTCACGTGTCACAGTGTTAGTTACCGTACTCCTCCGAAACGGCTTGACCGATTTTTATGAAATTTTACATGCATATTCAGTAGGTCTGAGAATCGGCCAACATCTATTTTTCAAACCTATTTTTTTAGTATGGCAAAAGAACTTTTGCCGGGACAGCTAGTAATAAATAAATAAATTAATTAATTGCTTTTTAGATCCCTTGCGTATTTTATATGTTTGTTACTTGATAGTATAGATTTGTTATGGAACAAACATATCTGTTTGGGAGCAAATAAGCTCTTAAGTAATTTAATCTCTACTTATTGTTTCTGAAATATTCATAAGTGACTAGCTGGCCCCGCAAACGTTGTTTTGCCATACCAAAATAAAAGTAAAAAAAAAAATTAAAAAAAAAATGAACTATAAACCTCACGGAGCCCGAGACCTTTCCAACGAATGCAAAACCGTGGAAATCGGTTCGTGCGTTCTAGAGTTATAGCGTCAGGAAGGAAAATCCGACTTATTTTTATATAGTAGATAGTTAGGAGACGGTGTAAACATTTAAATAAACGAACATATTATGATACGAGCAAATCTAAAAAATTGGTCAAGTGCGAGTGGAACTCGCGCACAAAGGGTTCCGTACCATTATCTATGCAACATAAGGCAACGTTATTAGTATCGAGCAAGAAACGGTAAAAAAAATCAGTTTTTTGTATGGGAGCCCCCCTTAAATATTTATTTTATTTTATTTTTAGTATTTGTTGTTATAGCGGCAATAGAAATACATCATCTGTGAAAATTTCAACTCTCTAGCTATCACCGTTCTTGAGATACAGCCTGGTGACAGACGGACGGACGGACGGACGGACGGACGGACAGCGAAGTCTCAGTAATAGGGTTTCCGTTTTTACCCTTTGGGTACGGAACCCTAAAAAAGAAGAAAAGCTTCGCACGGGAACTATTGACGAAATATACTTTTTGTTGATACTGTCATACATTTTTTATTTACAAAATTCTTGTATCTACCCAACGCCACAGCTTTCAAACAAAATATCCGTTTACAATCTAATATATAAAATTCTCCTGTCACGGTGTTTGTAATTATACTCCTCCGAAATGAATCGACCGATTATCGTGAAATTTTGTGTACATATCCGTTAGGTCTGAGAATCGGAAAATATCTAACAATTATATGGCAAAACAACGTTTGCTGGGTCAGCTAGTTATATACAAATGTAGTACGTACGTAATCAATCTTTACTATCAAATCACTTAAATTGACAAGGAATAATATTATTATACCAAAATCACAGCTAATCTATAGCCAATTTTTTGAAACAGAAAATTATTTCGTTTCCATGTCATTTTATTTACTTGCTGTAAATTTTGGCACGTTTGTAGTTACTATTTTACAGATGAATTCTTCATGTTCACGTTCTAACTAATCTTATTCAAAGAGAATCAATACAATTTCTCCTGTTTCAATTCCTAAACTATTTGATAGATAATAAATTTATAAGGAGCTAGCAATATTGGTAACGTGATCTAATTTGTTACAGATCGACTGACATCCAAATAAATCACACGAGTAACTCGCTTTGTAAATAACAATGTAAAGTATAGGCATTATCGGTATATTATTTTGTCAAAATAGTATTGTTTTTTCGCTCTATTATTCAATTGCAAATATTCATAGGTTTTATTATGAAGCAATTAGATTTACTTTAAAAACGGCACCCTAAAAGTGTCATCCTACTTCAGACGATGCAACTTTTGACTTTTTAACCAAATACTAGGTCATTTTTCTTGGTCATAATATTTAAAAAAGTATAATGTAGTATATCCGTATATGGTACCCATAATACAAGCATAGAAATATAGCTTACTTTGGGACCAGAGGACGTTGTGTGAAATGTCCATAAATATTTATTTATTAACTATTTATCCAAATAATAATTCTATTTGCGTAAGTATTTGTGCCATAAAGTTGACGACTTTAGGCGGGACTGTGATTACAAAGCTCTTAATGCCTTTGTTTAAATTAACAACACGTATTTACCAGGAAACTAAAGGAATGTGAAACCTTATACTGTACGCACGTGTTACACAGTAATTTGTAAAAGGAAATAATAGTTATAGCGGAATAGCATTTTACATCTAGTGTTGTTGAGAGTAATTAAACAATAAATTTTACTGTAGGAAAATCATTTTATGTTTGTACTAGCTGTGCCCGTCATGTCATCCGCGGTAAAAAGGATAAAAAATCTGCTCGTTTTTTATTGTCCCATGGGAACTTTGCATTATTTCGGGATAGAAAGTAGCCTTTAAGTTATTCTGATGTATAAGCTACATTATTGTAAAGTTTTATTTAACTCAATTCAGTGGTTTTTGCGTGAAAGCGTAACAGATATCCAAATATCTATACTCACAAATTTTCACATTCATAATATTATTAGGAAGGTTGTAGATCAGTTGGTGCTATAGCTAAAAATACTCATTATTAATCTCCTGACCTTATACCCCTGTATGGGGTCGGGAATATGACGAATATATTATGCTGAGAATAGTACAAAACTTTTCGTATGCATGTCTAACTCGCACTTTACTGGTTTTTTTATTTTGCAAAATATTTTCATGTTATAAATATTGCAAAATATTTTTATTTTTATTGTATTTAAATGAACGAGGCCTTTAGCAAGCAAACATCTTAGTCCAATGTTTATAGTTTCCTCGAAAGCAAATAAGGAAAGTTTTAGTAGGTTTTCCTCAACGTGTAGATTTTCACATTTTCCTATAACCCGAAATACTTTTACTAACATTTATGTCCCGAGCTTCAATCAACACTAAGCTTCTTTAAAAAAATAAACATGGCCTTAAATCGTCCAACTGGTACGCCCAGATAAATGACCAGATGACTTTATTGCCGGACTTAAATGAATAGATATGGCAATCGGCTTAAAAAGTTTTTGATGATTTTATGTCAGTAATAAATACAAAAATCTTTTTTACTTTCTGTTTTGTTTAAGATAGATACAATTTCCATCCACCAACCTTTCTCCGTCCAATGCTGGACATAGGCCAACCCCATAGAACGCCACAACGCGCGGTCCTGCGCTAACTGCATCTCCGGCACATTAGACGATATCGATCACTTTGTTGAGCAGCCTTTGGCCAGCCCATTGTCTCTTCAGCGTGTTAAATCTTCGGGCTATGCCGTACACCGATCCTCCTACGGATCTAGTCCACTAGCTTCTTAGCCCACTAATGGTCATGAGCGAGTAAAATATTATACTATTTGTTAATTAAACGCAATATATAAACTGGGGACTGTATGTGGGGTTTATTAAGTTTATTTAGGCTTGTTACTCTCGTATGCTAGTACTATGACGCCTATAGCACATTAATGAATAATAATTATGATTATTGATTAAAATCATAATAAGTAATATACGGGACGGGTCTCGTGGTTAAGTGGTTCAGGTAACGGACTGCTATTCACTAGGCCGCGTGTTTGATTCCCACACGGGACAAGAATTTGTGTAATGTTTTTAAATGTCACAAAACACACAAAACAAATCTATGTTCCCGAGTTGTTACTCCCTATTTATAACCTTCTTGGTTTGTATAGTTAGTAATAAAAAATATAAATAACAGTTATTATAGTTCAGTGGCAGGGTATTGTATTAGTTGGATATAAAGCAAGGAGTTACGTGCCGTATCGCGGTCATCAACGCTAGCTTTATGGTACATTCCCTCTTAGAAAATGCAAAAGAGCATTGTGTTAACTTCACACTGAGGAAGTGCAGTAGGGTTTATGTATATTAGCTGTATTATAGTTATAAAATCATTTATTCTTAGGTACGCTTTACCATCAAAGTTCCCATTGTCACTTACCATCAGGTGGTATGGGATCAAGTGCCAACATGTTTTATTTAAATACTAAATAAATCTTTGCCTCCAGCGCATTGCCGCATTAACGTGGCACTGTTAGGCAAGGGTCTTCACCATTTTGAGATTATGTTCAGTGTTGCCAGAGTGATTTGGTCGAAAGTTACGTTGGCATCCATGAAAAGTTACATTTTTAAACTAAAACTTACGTAGTGGTAATTTTATGAGTGTGAATGTAACAGCCATCAGCCAAATTTATAATTATTTACAAATAGAGTAAATAATTAATAAGATTTTTTTTTAAATGCGCATTTAAAAAATTTTCAAATTAATAAATGCATTTTTTATAAATATTATTTTTTAAATTATTTACTCTATTTATTTGTAGTTTTAAATTTTTCTGATGTCTGCTACATTCACGCTCATGTAATTTTCAGCTCGCAGATCAAAAATTATTATTATTTTATTTTTTCTTGTACACAATAATTTAAAAAAAATTATATTTATCAATATAATTATAACCTTTTTAATTTTTTGCGGTAGTTTTTGTTTTCATTAAATAAATTTAGATAAGAATATTTTAATATTTCAAGATTTTTTTTTCATTTTTACCTCTTTTGTAATTCTTGAGAAGTTACTTAAATCTAACTAAAATTGTTTCTTACATACATGTTACATGAACTGATCAAAAGTTACGTAAAATGTAAAAAATGTAACCTTCTGGCAACACTGATTATGTTCTACTGTACCTAGCATATCTAATTATCTATATTTCCTTACTAATTTATAAATACAAAAAGCGGAATAAACACCTAAAATGTTGACGAGCTTATGTAACCAAACCATAGTGCGATTTAAAAAACTGAACAACGCCATCTATTGAGCGGTAGTAGTAAACTTCTGTTTATTAAGGTCTGGTTTCTAAATTTCACGCGTACGAAGTCGCGGGCAAAAGCTAGTATATTATAAAGCCTGAAGGGCTTGTTTGTTTCTTTGTTTGCACGCGCTAATCCCAGGAACTACTGTAGTGGTCCGATTTAAAAAAATCTTTCACTGTTGGATAGTGCATTTATCAAGGAATATGCTATATAGCATCCTGCTGCGACTAATAGCAGCGAAGTATCAGTGAGAAATGTTGCACAAAACGGGGAAATTTATTCTAAATTCCACGCGTACTAAGTGGCGGGCAACAGCTAATGTTAATACCGAATGTAAGCTTTCTTAGTACCAAATTTCTTTTAAATAAATAATACACATTCACAATAATCCCTACTTTATATTATAAATGCGAAAGTAACTCTGTCTGTCTGTCTGTTACGCTTTCCCGCTTAAACCTCTCAACTGATTTTGAAAAAATTTGGCTCAGACAATCTTTAGACCCTGAGAAAGGACATACGCTACGTTTTATTGCGAAAAGAAAAGTTTTCCAAATTCCACGCGGACGGAGCCGCGGGCAACAGCTAGTAGCAAGATAAAAGTTATGTAAGACGAAATACAAGGCTATCATCAGTATACATAAATTTTGAAAGCTTTGGTAAAAGCCTTTTTATTACGAACACTAGGTATCCTATATCTCTAAGTGCACAACCTACATATATTCACGTTTTATGCACCATTTTTTTTTTTTTTTAATAAATATTCATGGACATTTCACACAACGTCCTCTGGTCCCAAGCTAAGCTTTATATGCTTGTGTTATGGGTACCAGAATACGGATAGAATACATATACTACTTTTCTTTTGTAAATACATACTTATATACATAGTAAACACCCAGACGCAGTACAAACATTTGTATGACAATTAAAAACATCACACAAATATTTGTCCTGACCGGGAATCGAACCCGAGACCTCGTGAACGGCAGTCCGTTATATGAACCACTAGACCACGAGGCCCGTCGACATTCAATCCGTGTATTCAAAACTGATAAATAAATGTCGAATAAAATGCAAAATGCAAATTGTAATATGCTCTACAGCATTAGGCTATTCTATTACAGTAACGAAATGCACATTTTCTCACTATATTAGTAAATAGAGGAAATGGTATGTAATCTATGTACTCTATCTGCTGCCTGTGTATAAGAAATAATTATTTTCGTATTGAAATTTTCATGAGTTTGAGTCATATTAGAAATACTATATTACCGGCTAACACTCACAGTTTTGGGATCGAAGTTGTCGACCCAGGTTTCGAGCATATCCGATGCTCATGCTTCAGGACGAGTCAGTGCACGCCGGAAGGTCGCAGACGCCGCTGCGCACTCGTATTGTTTAGTAGCATTAAGAGGGTACTGTACTCCTAATTTAGGTATTTGGCTTAGGTATTTCTATCACTATTCCCGAAAGCCGCGCTAAAAAGGACAAATAAAGCTGAAGCAGATTTTACCTACAAATTCTTTTCAAAAAGACGTTTCGTAGTCCCCTTTTTTCTTCGCGTAAGTTAAACCAATTTTAATTGTTTTTACTCTACATTATAGATGAAAAGTATATCTATGCTTCTGTCACTCTCTTTTTTGGTGAAACTTTACCAAATTTGTATGATAGAGTTCATCTAAAGAAAATGGAAAAAAAAAACGGATTTTCGGATGTTCATATTTCTTTTAGTTATCATGTTTTGAAAAAAATAAAGTGATAGAAGCATAGATATACTCTTCATCTATAATATAACGGAAAAACCATTAAAATCGGTTTAACTTACGCGAAGAATAAAGGGGAGTACGATGTCCCTATTTTTGTATGGAGCATAATTTGGTATCGTTCCCTCTTAAGTAGCAAGGATTCTTTACGTAGGTAGGTAGGTACTCGTAGGTAGTTCGCAAGCGTAGTACAGTTGGCTGTTGCCGACGCCTCCAGCCGCTACAGTATATAAAAATGATTTATTAATTTATTTCAAATAAAGTTCAGGTCATTTGGTATATCTCACAAAGTTTAAATTAACTCAAGTTTAAGTAACATCTGTACGAAGTAGATGATGAGATTCCTGATGGAAATGGATCCGTCTCTTAAATATCAAACTTACTTTGGGAAATTTTAGATACAATTTCAACCCTCATCAGTACTTTCATAGTGAAATAATATATTAAAAAGGAAAATTTAATTTTATTAAAGTATTTTGTTTAATATTTAAAGTCTGTATACTTTGCATTTTGGTAGAATAGCGTCAAGTTTCATTACCTTAGCTGCAAGTGTAGTCTAGATCTGCACAAAAACATAAAAAAATTAATGTTTTTCCTACAACGATATAAAAAGTATCAACATAAATATAATGTCTAGAATTTTTTTACATTTATTTGCTTAATTGATGTTCTTTGTGATGGATGTACCTAAACTTTTTTTAATTTCCCCTGGCACGAAGGAAAATTTCTTCATTACGCGCTACTAAATAAATAAATTTCAGTTACTTTTAATATAAGTAAGTGGCCAAAGTTTATATTTGATGTTTGCAAGTATACACAGTGAGAATCTGCTCATGACATCGTAGTTTGTGAAATTAAATTAGAAATCTTCAGGCATCTGTGACTTTTAGAGGTCAAGTGCGTAAGTAATTACTAGAAATTAATTATCCTTCGCAAGTTTCAATGCGTTTTGTACATTATATTGAGAAGTTTATTGTTTATTTAGCTTAATTTGTAACTGTAAATAGATATTTTGAATAAGCAGAAGCAGAAGTTTTTTTTACCACCTTGTCATTTAAATAAATATTATTTTATGGTCTTTTCACACAACGTGCTCTGGTCTCAAAGTCAGCTAAATTTCTATGCTTAAGTGTTGTGGGTACAAGCAACGGCATAATACAGAAAATAAAGAAAATCGAGGGTGTAATTAGTTTATAGTCTGTGTATATCCAATATTGTATAAATAGGATATCTTAGTATACTAACGGTCTTATTCATAATGACTTATCGGAGGTTTAAAAGAAGTTCGCTAAAATCGGTTCACGAAAATTGTCAAAAATTGTTCTTCATAATAGTCATTTTACGCTGAAACGTTTATTATCTCTTCGATAAAATCTCCGTTTAAACCTCCGATAAGTCATTATGAATAAGACCAGTCTCAACGATCCTGTTACACAAAGATCATCATATTGAAAATAAACAAAAACAAAAAGCAAAATTTTTTGTGAAGTACTAAAGCAGTAACATGGTGTAACGTACATTCTGAACATCCTTCCACATGATCTATGTGACAGATTATGAGACTCCCTAAAATGCGCCCAAAGTTTCTCTTCTCCAAGAACGTGAACGTTTTTAACACGCTTTTATAAGTTCGGTGTATTTCTATCGATGTATTAATCTATGTAACGGAATCTTTCGGCGCGATTTTCACCCACTTGCGATAGTCGGATTGATTTGAAATTTTGCATACATATCAAGAACCGATAACAATGCCATTATTTAAAATGATATTCAGGATGATCAAGCGTGTTTTTTAGTTTTTGAACCAAGCAAATTATTTAAAAGGAGATATTCTTTAAATGCTATAGCATTATCTGATAAAAATAATAATATGAACAGATGTTTGCATCATAGTTCAAATTAAAGTGATCAACGAGAACAGGTGCGCGTGGTTAATGGGCAACAATTTAGAGATTGTATTATATTTCTCGGTTGAAAATAATGTAACTACATAATTAATATCTCAAATTATAACTTCTAAATAAATCAAAGCATAATATTCTCTAACACTTGCGGGACTCATTCGTTCAAATAAAACTACTTTTTACGGATTTAATCACTTTACAGCTCAGTCTTAAGTCTCCGAAACGTCGGGCTAAAAAAACAAATACATGCGTCTAAATCCGTAAAAAGTAGTTTTATTTTAATCAAAGCAAGTTAGTGTTCTCAAGATTTTTGTGATTCTGTTTTCAGCTATACATCTATACAACTCCTGCAAATTAAGGCCTTGATATGAAATGTGAAATGATCTCATGACAATAAAATTGTTATATTATATAAATCGATGTCTGTATTAAAATAGTACCAACGAAAGGTCTTTAGTAGAGGAATAGATAGCAAAGTCACAATTCACTAAAATTGGATTTAGACTGTAGCAGATGGCGCTCTATAGTATCTCCTTATCCGTGTAAGAAAGAGACATGACGGTATGATGATGATTTGTCTGTTTGTCTATCTATCTACGGGTCATGTAAAAACTTGAGACACAGTATCGTTGAGTTCCTAAATTAAAATTTCAATAAAAGTATATAATTTGTCAAAAAATAGTTAACATAATATTTTCTAACACTTGCGCGACTCATTTGTTTAAATAAAACTACTTTTAACGGATTTAGACGCGCATATATGTTTTAAATTTTGGCCCAACGTTTCGGAGACTTTGTGGTCACGGTGACCATGGTGACTGCAAAGTCGTTTAAAAAGTAGTTTTCAAAAAGTAGTTTTATTTAAAAAATAGTTAATTTACGAGAAAAGCAGTTGATTTTGACCCAAATACCAAAAACTTGGAGTCGTAAGCAAAAACTAGTAATAACATCAATCTAAAATCATTTTAGTAATAGTAGAATACGTCTAAGATGTCATTTCTGGAATACTGCAGTTGGACCGCACTTTCATGTTTGACCTTCAAGTTGAGGTGAACGAACTTACCGTAGACACCTGCCTTACCTTATCTCAATGTGAAAGAAATAAAATGTGAGACAGCCTTGCTCACTGAGGATTCTGTACCTATTAAAATAAAGAGAATCATATCTTAATGTCTTAAAATTAAACTTAGATTAGTACCAATTCTGCGTCCACAACTAAACTTAACTAAAAATTGGAAACAAACGATGGTGTATTTTGATTAATTCGCTATTTCGTTGCACTAATAATATTATTTAAAATCTTTAGTTAATAATACACCGTTTTTATAATAAGAAACTTCATTTAACATTTCCGAATGGGCATAGTTCATATTTTTTTAAAACTCTTAATTCGAAAACCATTTCGGGGAATAGAGTTTCTGATCATGATCCATTAGTTTTTTTCGGAAAATTTGCTATATCAACGATTATTTTTCCAAAAAAGCAAAAGATCTCTATTTGCCCTTGAAATGAAGGACTTAATATATTAAGGCGTTTTTAGGGATATACTACTCTGAAGTGGAATTGAAATTGGTCTATTATATCAACTTGTCAACTCTGAAAAGATAAAGTGCAATCTGTATTAAGTCTATGAAGAAAAGTCTATACACAGATTGCGTAAAACGATGACGTCACAACATTTAAAGTAATATTTTCAAGAATTTTTAAAAAATTCTGTATAGTGAATATTTCAATAATATTGAAATTAGTTGCTAGTTACTTAAAATAGTCTATATTTTCTGAAAAGAATATAAAAACAGTAGGTTAAAAATTATGAACAATCGCAATTGCGTTAGGTTAGATTACACTATCAATTTCCATTCTTAAGATTAGCCTACATTTCAGCGACATAAATAAAATTATAAACAAATTATTATTATGATATGAACATTGTATGATATGATAAGAAATTGTGAGTTTAAGGGACTTCATGATACATACAGACAGAAAATTAAGCACTTTATTGATTTGGTACTCTTTCCAGTAAAAATCTTGATCTTTGCCAAAATTTACTATCCTGATGTAATTAGAATGAACTGGTATTGATACATTGGGCTTAGAAGCCATTTTATTTTCAAATAATTGATTACGTACTTTCGTATCTACTTGGTGAAAGAGGATACCTCGAAACGTTGCTGAGTAAGATTTTTAAACAGACAGATCGACCAACATCGCAGTGTGACCTAGGGTTTTTCTTCTAAATTTTCGGACGGAACTCTAAAAATATTCTAAATTTGTTTATTTTGTTTTCAAAAGCTATTATTTTAATTTTAACTTAACTTAAAATAATAATATTGATTTTGTCTTAGTATTGCAGAGATTATTTACTTTTGTATTGAATTCAGTAGAAGATAAAGTATATTTTGTCTTCTTTACTTATTATAAGTAAGTCATTATTTTGTACGTACATATATAATATGTATGTCCCTAAGTTAGCGTATTTCTTCAGGTCAAAGTATAAAACGCTTTATGATCTGGTTTTTTAGTGGATAAAGTAGTTCAATAGGATATTTTTTTTGGATATTATATTGGTTGTTGATTTGCTGTAATTTTATATACCATGCATACTAAGTCTCGGGCGATATCTAGTGGTAAATAAAATGGATAAAACATATGATTCTGTTAATTTTTTTTTTGTATCTGCTGTCCTAAGACCAATATAATTGAGGATCAACGCATTTAAAATTTTAATTACCTATCTTAAATTTTATAGGTACCTGTAAGTAAATCTAAGAATTCTAAATATTTTATCAAATATCTCTTCAATTTGGGAAGAAATCTAAGGTTAATTAATGCGGCATATTTTCATGATAACAGCTACAATATTATTTCATTTTCACAGACTTTGACCAGAAAGCAATAAATAATATTAATTGCTTGCTATGTTGTAGAAGATAATAACTTTTTTAATTTTAACATTTTGAACAAATTAATTTATATATTTTGAAAGTATATTTGATCCTAAAAGCAGTCCTTTAAGACTTGTAATAATTAACTCTTAATAAGTTTTTAAGTTTTTTATCAGACTTTAGTAATTACCAGTTAAAGACACAGAAATGTTTTAATATACATACAAATATACAAGACACTCGTGTAAAATAAAACCTTTCTTAGACAGTCACATAATATATTTGAGTTGAAACTTAGTCAATTGGATAATTATTCCTTGTTTACGCTTATAGTTCGCTTGCACCAGTTAAGTGCACGTGCACTTACAAGTGAGGAGTTGCGCAACTTACTTGCCTACATAAACATACGATGCAGGTCATTGCACACAAAATAGTATTTCATCTAATTGCTAGTCAAACAGAAGCTTTAATGTTAAAGTGTAACCAGTACAACATTTTAGAGGCCTCACTTCACACTTAAATATGTAAATCTAGCGGTATCATCCGCGTTTATAGTTACTACCGCTCTCTTTGGCTTGTAGCGTGAGGATATTATGTATTATTCTGGTTTATACACTATTAAGTTGTAAATTTTCATTAAAGACCATTAATTCATTTCAGTTAATTCGTAAATGAAAAACAAATTATATCTATATAATAAATAATAATAATAAATATTCAGGGACATATCACTCAACGTTCTCTGGTCCCAAGCTAAGCTTACATGCTTGTGTTATGGGTCCCAGAATACGGATAGAATACATAATATAAACTACTTTTCTTTTGTAAATACATACTTATAATACATAGAAACACCCAGACGCAGTACAAACATTTTTATGACAATTAGAAAAATCACACAAATGATTGTCCCAAGCGGGAATCGAACCCGCGACTCTTGATCGGCAGTCCGTTACATAAACCACTCAACCATGAGGCTCGTCACACTATATTTTACCCATTATGGTATCCAGAAATCTATACATCCTTACAAACGTTCAGTTTTATAATATTAAAAGATCACGTCGGGGTCACCAATGTGAGTAGCTATGGTGGTATCTGGAATTGGTAGAAGTTAAAATACTTTTATATGAACAAGGGTATAATGATACGTGTAAGACATTAACATCTTCATCGAAACTCTTTGGTTTCTACACTTGGCTAGGCCTGTCTCGTAGACAACCAAAACATTAACTCCAGAATTAAGTAAAAGATATCCTTTGTTATATTGCTTATTAAAATTAATAAAACTACATACTTATGGTTAAATGTGTTGGCAAAAGGAAAAGTGAAAAATAAAATACGAAAAAAAACCATGAAATGTGAGAGATATTTAATCATCAATAAGACGTACATATCAGGGCGATACCCGTTAGCTACTGGCTAACTATATTAAATAAAATATAAACTTACTATCTATGCATTTAATACTTATGTGGCGGTTGCGCCCTTACAATGAGATAAGTAGGAATTTTTTGAGTAAATATTTCATAATTATGTTTTTTAGTTTTGTTGTTCCACTATAATAAGACTACTAACTATTTCTATTAAAACCTGTTATAGGCTGTGTGGTTCGACTATAACAAAGAAGTTAAGCGTTTATTTTGATATATCCATCTATAGACATAAGGGGAAGTTGATTGAATGACGTAAAAAAGAACAGCCGAAACTAAGGGAACTTGATTTTAGGGAGAAAAGAAATTTGAAGCTTGTATGAAAGTTAAAAAAGGGCAAAAAGCTTATTTTAGTTACAGCAAATGATGTATTACGAAGGAAAATAATCCTTTTTAAAAATTCAAAGGAATAAAATGTTTAATAACAATTTAGATTTCCCTAAACTCATTTACATTATTTACAGCTATCCCTGTTAATTACTGAAGGTATTATGTTTACAAAAGGTCTCGAAAGATTTTATCTACATTAAATGTTTTGCTTAGAAACTTTTCGAAAGGTAGTTAACAAGAGTTGTAAAACAACCAAATCCTATTTTGTGAAGTTCTCTTGCATTATTTACTTTGTTTCATAAGTATCACTACGCTTGCTGACTAAGAATTTTATAGTAGGTTGTTGCTTTTTATTCTTCTGTATTACGAAAGAAAACATTCTACTATCCACATTTTTGTTGGGATAATTACTGTAGTTTTAAATAAACAGTGCTTATTTGATCTACATTTAAATTGGTCTCTGCTTTGCTTTATAAAGTGGTAGGATACGCTTCAGCGAGGTGGACAATCCTCAACCGAGATATCAAAGCTTAATATAAAAGGGACTCATGGAATGTATGTTTGGTCCCAAGAGGTCTCACCAAAAATTCTCACCAAAACTCGCCAATATCAGACGTTAGTGAAGACACAGAAGAGGAAAGTACTTTTTTATCTTTATTACCCATCAGCGCCTATCAGAAAAATCCAGTGGAGTGTACACTTGGTCTTGGCCTCTCACAATTCTCCCAGAGGTTTGTGGTACAATTGTGCAAAAGTGGCTGCTCAGATAAAGATATTAGTAGCAGTCTTGCTGGATAATGTCACCAGTTTCTGGCCCCTAAAGCCCCTAAAGATCTGACTGTTGCCCATAGTGTTGTCCACCTCGTGACAATGCCTATTGAAGCACTTCGAGGTGACACAATCTCCTATCCACATATAAGTAAATTAAAGTCGTATTAAAACTTAGATTAACGGCTACAATTATCCGTAATGTAAACCATTGTTTGAAATCACATTTCCAAAGTCTAATTTAAGGCTGCCAATAAATCCGAATTTAATACAATCTCGTTAAAAAGGCAATATGATACTTATTACGGTGTGATAAAGGAATAATAAATTACTTTTATTTCATTTTTAATAAACTGTTTTGTGAGAAAAAGGCTAATGTGATTAAATTTTAACTTGATCTTATGCAACGTAGCTTGACATTGTTATGAAGAAAGGGCGGGACTAAGTCAAAAACTACTGAGTGAATAGCTGTTTATGCGTATTTGAGAATATCAACGTAATTTTTTTTTTAATTATGTCCATAACTGTAAAAAAATATCCGGAAATTGGGCTTTTCTAATAAAATTTACTCGTACGTTGTGTACCCCTGGCCGGGTCATGGTAATACCTGAATGACTACCATGGACCGGCTAAGGGTGAGGAGGAACACCGTGGGGGTTAGTGGGTAGTACGGCAGATATAGTCCGGGAGTCCAACACAAAGCCTGAAGGTTGCCCCCGCAACCAGAAAAGCGAAGTGCGTAAAAGCATTCACGTAAAAAAAAACTCGTACGTTGTGTGTTACAGAATTTTCATATGGGAAATAGATAAGGATCTTTTATTATCAGTCAAATCTATAGAATTCTAAATATCAAAAATACCAAATACAATAAGTATGTATTAGAAAATAAAGTATGAAACAAACTACTCATTGATTTAAACATGCTTATAGCCGAATCCTTCCATGCCTATAGGTACATTCTTCTACGGATGTTTGAAAATTAATTTGCTAAGCCAGAAAATGTTTTAATTAAAAGTTCGAATTTCAAGCTCGTTATATTGGTAAGAGGAGATGAATAAATTACTATTAAAGAATTTTTGTAAACGGTAATTGCTACATCAAGAAAACACATTTTCTAATTTTCTTATGATGTCTCAAAATGTAAAAGTTTATATTTTAAATCATTTTACAAAAATTTTAATTAATACAATTTTATTATTTCATACAAAACATCTCTCTAATCGGTCCAATTGTTTTATATACTAGTAGGAGTAACATACTAAACACACAATTACAGAGCTGAAAAAATATTACATAGAACGGACAGAATAAGTTCTGAAAGATTCTTCTCTGTTTAATTAATCATCATCATCATAACATTACGCGTTTCTCGCATAGGGGTAGGCACAGACTATAGAGATAATATAATAGGGTATATTAATTTATATATATTTACTAGCTGTCCCGGCAATCGTTGTTTTGCCATACTAAATTTAAAAAAAAAGGTTTGTAAAATAGATGTTGGCCGATTCTCAGACCTACTGAATACGCATGTAAAATTTTATAAAAATCGGTCAAGCCGTTTCGGAGGAGTACGGTAACTAACACTGTGACACGTGAATTTTATATATTAGTAGAGTAGATAGATAGATACATCCTTACTTCCTTACTATATTATAAATACGAAAAATCGGAATTAAAATCTGAAAATCTTGACGAGCTTAAGTGTTAATGTGTGTAACCAAACCATAGTGCGATTTAAAAAAAAATTGGTCAAGTGCGAGTCGGACTCGCGCACGAAGGGTTCCGTACCATTATCTATGCAACATAAGGCAACGTTATTAGTATCGAGCAAGAAACGGTAAAAAAATCATGTTTGTTGTATGGGAGCCCCCCTTAAATATTTATTTCATTTTATTTTTAGTATTTGTTGTTATAGCGGCAATAGAAGTGAAAATTTCAACTCTCTAGCTATCACCATTCTTGAGATACAGCCTGGTGACAGACGGACGGACGGACGGACGGACGGACGGACGGACAGCGAAATCTCAGTAATAGGGTCCCGTTTTTACCCTTTGGGTACGGAACCCTAAAAACTGTACAACGCCATCTATCGAGTGATATGGTAAACTTCTGTTTGTTAAGGTTCAATTTCTAAATTTCATGCGTACGAAGTCGCGGGCAAAAGCTAGTTTTATATAAATTAATGATTTTAATCTAAAGTATCTTATAAGGAAGGTATAACAAAGAACCTAAAACAATCGAAAACAATCTCATACATTTTTCATTTTCTCTTTGATTAAAGATATTTATAAAAAGTAAAAAGGTAATTCCATTTTATATGGAAGTTATGGACCTAAAAGTCGTAATAAACAAGCGTTGTTCGATAATTCTAATGCGACAATTTTTGGCAATATCGAGTCGAAGTGCTTACGTGATCAGCGTTTTTCTCGTAATGTGCATGAAACAGTTACGTTAAAAGACTCAAATATATCATAAATTCTTGAGAGTAATCTGAAAGTGGCCACTTATCACGGTTTACTTCTTTTTAGTAGTATTCGTTCTCATGAAGTATTAGACTCGTTATTCGTTTGTAATGGATATTACTAGTATTTGTAAGCTATTGTAATATCTCTATCACGCTTTTTAGGGTTCCGTACCCAAAGGGTAAAAACGGGACCCTATTACTGAGACTTCACTGTCCGTCCGTCCGTCCGTCCGTCCGTCCGTCCGTCTGTCACCAGGCTGTATCTCAAGAACGGTGATAGCTAGACAGTTGAAATTTTCACAGATGATGTATTTCTATTGCCGCTATAACAACAAATACTAAAAATAAAATAAAATAAATATTTAAGGGGGACTCCCATACAAAAACCGGTTTTTTTACCGTTTCTTGCTCGATACTAATAACGTTGCCTTATGTTGCATAGATAATGGTACTGAACCCTTCGTCCGCGAGTCCCACTCGCACTTGACCAATTTTTTTTTAGGGTTCCGTACCCAAAGGGTAAAAACGGGACCCTATTACTGAGACTTCGCTGTCCGTCCGTCCGTCCGTCCGTCTGTCACCAGGCTGTATCTCAAGAACGGTGATAGCTAGACAGTTGAAATTTTCACAGATGATGTATTTCTATTGCCGCTATAACAACAAATACTAAAAATAAAATAAAATAAAGATTTAAGGGGGGCTCCCATACAACAAACATGATTTTTTTACCGTTTCTTGCTCGATACTAATAACGTTGCCTTATGTTGCATAGATAATGGTACGGAACCCTTCGTGCGCGAGTCCGACTCGCACTTGACCAATTTTTTATAAGAAATTTTGGAGACCATTTAGTCTTCATGTAATGAGGAGAATTAATCTGTAATAGTGTTTCGTGTTTTCTTAAAAATCAGAAACTTAATATTAATATATTTTGTGTACTTAATATCCAATAAAATTTTATTGAGAGAAATATAAATTCTAATTATGTATTCAAAAACTTGTATGATAGAAAGGAGGACATGTTAGCCTAGGTTCCCATAGCATAAACCACTAGTCTTTGTATTAAAATTGAATATTATATTTATTACTTACTTTGTAAGGTAAGGTGAACCCACAATGGCTTAGTGAACAATTTTGCTGTCAAAAACAGCTGTTTACAAAGCTCAAAAGACCGGGTCTCGTGTAAACGAGAAAAAATGCATTATTGCATAAAAAAGCTATTTCTATTAAAACTACACTTATATTTACATCACAAAGATTTCATCTGTTTAAATATTAAAAATATTTAGCAATATTTTTTAATATTTGTGACGAACTAAAACACGCACGAATATTAAAAAGATGCTTCAGTATATGTATATAAAGAAGAATATAATGTCAGCTTTATTAAATCTTCAACACAGTTTTATCTAAGGAAGAGGTAAGGACAATGACCTTTGTTGTGAACTTAAACGCACCGACGACGTCGATACGATGATTGGAAGTCACGTTAATGATGCCTTGGTTTATATCGAACAATCTATTATCTAGTATTGGTTATAAGCACTATCTTTACTTATTAAAAAATTGGTCAAGTGCGAGTCGGACTCGCGCACTAAGGGTTCCGTACCATTATCTATGCAACATAAGGCAACGTTATTAGTATCGAGCAAGAAACGGTAAAAAAATCATGTTTGTTGTATGGGAGCCCCCCTTAAATATTTATTTTATTTTATTTTTAGTATTTGTTGTTATAGCGGCAATAGAAATACATCATCTGTGAAAATTTCAACTCTCTAGCTATCACCGTTCTTGAGATACAGCCTGGTGACAGACGGACGGACGGACGGACGGACGGACGGACAGCGAAGTCTCAGTAATAGGGTCCCGTTTTTACCCTTTGGGTACGGAACCCTAAAAACAAAGTCGTAATTTTTGTATGCTTCTCTCTATGTGATCTTCAAAACTACGCAACGGATTTTGAAGCGGTTTTTTTTATGAGATGAGGGTGGCTTTTTTATAATTTGTTAAGGTTTGGGGTATTCTGGGGGAGAGTTCGATAAACGCGTGTGAAACTGCGGGCATAAGCTAGTATACTAATAACTGAAATATACTCTAACACTTGCGCGACTCACTTAAAATAAAACCACTTTTTACGGAATTAGACACCTATTATTATAGTTCTGTAGAGGATACTTTACATCTCAGTATCACCCGCGACCATGGTGATTGAAAAGTCTACCAAACGTCGTGCGGGCTGAAATTTACAGAACAAAACGGTCTAAATCCGTAAAAAGCAGTTTTATATACTCTAAAATCGAATATATAAAATTTACGTGTCACAGTGTTAGTTACCGTACTCCTCCGAAACGGCTTGACCGATTTTTATGAAATTTACATGCATATTCAGTAGGTCTGAGAATCGGACAACATCAACATTTTTTTTTATTTGGCAGAATTTGTTAAAAGTTGACAGGCTTTTCAAATTTACGTGCGGTAAAACAAATATTATTTCTTACATTGACAGAAATAAATTTATCCCACATGAGTATTTTTAAAACCGAAACTATTTAGGAAATTCGCTTTTGTGGTGTCTGTCGCTATTTTATGTGTAAGATACCTATGAGTAGGTACATTACCAAGGGCGTAGACAAGATTCAGTTTCGGGGATAGCTGATGCTTCCACCTTGGAATAAAAATTTGGTGGTGACAATTGTATTCTTAAACCGTCATCACACGGACAATATTTGCGTAGACCATATTTAACTCATACCATCGTTTAAACCGTTTAAATTAGTATCTATATATTTTTACGCGAAATAGACAAAGTTGATATATCTCCAGTCCATTAACAGTGTAACTTATTTACATTGTCACGAAGTTGAATACCGTTAGATTAAAGTCCCCGAAGTAATTAGTCTGTCTACTAGTATGTAAGACGAGTAGGCTAAGCTTTTACATAGTTAATGAGCTTTACCACCCACAAACTATATTGCCACCTTAATTTGATAGTAGAAGGGATCTGGCCAAGAACTGTACTGTTATATTAAAAGACTTAACTGTCCCAACGGATCATTGCTAAAATTGCCAACTGTTTTAACGAATTTAAGTAATTTAGAAAGCTATTCCAGAGAATAAGCATGATTTTATACCATTTAAATATATGGTGGTTTTAAACTTATTTTTTCGCAAAATATTAAGGTTCTAAAAATGAAATAGAAAATATGATTAATGACCATTACTTAACATAGCTGGTTTCACCAATGTTACGTTTTAAAAATTAACAATATAACTGCAATACTATACGTATGGTGGCGGATTAAGAATACAAGTGTCACCACCCCTTTTCCTTTCCAGGTGCAGTAAAATCCACCTAAGGAGTATCTAACATCCTCTGTAAGAAACGGAAATCTTGAAAATAAACCCTGTGCAAACACGCCTTGTCAGCGGGACGTAGTAGACATCCATCCCAGTGAGAGGCCCGTTCCCAAATGTGGAACTTTAATGGGCTGGAGAGAGAAGTAAAATATAGAGCCCAAACAAAAGAAAAATTTGCATTTTACAATATTCGTGTTTCATTGATGAATCAGTATGCATAATTAATATATCTGTATGTTTGTATTACTGTATATAATGCGAAAATGCGTCACAAACTGTATTTAAATTCAAGGTTTTGTGAATCATCTATTATTGACCTGTGGATAAGTTATTAGAATTCAATCGTCCGTGGCATTATCAACTAAAGTAAATTGATTTCATTTATGATACAAGAAACGCTTTAGACCTCAGGTCAGTCCTAGCAATTGCTCGAGCCAATAGTTTTAGTGTCGAATACAGAAAAGACAAATAAATTTGGTACATAGTGGTTTTTTATTTATTTATTAGGAAATTAATACAAAAAGCTAAGAGACGTCTTGATATTTACACAATGTCTTAAAATTACATACATCATCTAAACCATTTTCACCAAGATAAAAAAAAATCTCGCTGAATACGGGTTGGACATGTCAACAAAGATTTCAATACCATTATTATCTAGTATCATCAACGTCAACGAGGCATTGGATGCAAGCAGCGCAGAACTTCGCGTTGTGGCGTTCTGTGGGGAAGGCATAGGCCACTGTTGTACATAGGTACAACAGTGGACGGAGAGAGGCTGGTGGATGGATGAATGGATCATGAACATACACAGAAAATTTTTATTTTAAAGGAGATATTAAAATTAAAATACCTTCAATATTCATTACATTTGAGGTTTTAGTAATAGGGTCCCAGACAGACTGACAGACAGAAATGACTACTAATGGCTGAGGAGTTTGTGTTCGGATAATAATGTACCTACTGATTTTTTTTTAATGTATTACCGCATAATTTTACGAAATCTATACTAAAACTAGCTGACCCGGCAAACGTTGTTTTGCCATACTAAAAAAAAAATGTTTGAAAAATAGATGTTGGCCGATTCTCAGACCTACTGAAATACGCATGTAAAATTTCATATAAATCAGTCAAGCCGTTTCGGAGGAGTACGGTAACTAACACTGTGACACGTGAATTTTGTATATAAGACAAGCTGACCCAGCAAACGTAGTTTTGCCTTACTAAAAAAAAAATAAGTTTTAAAAATAGATGTTGGCCGATTCTCAGACCTACTGAATACGCATGTAAAATTTCATATAAATCGGTCAAGCCGTTTCGGAGGAGTACGGTAACTAACATTGTGACATGGAAATTTTATATATTAGATTATAACGCTGAAGAGATTTTTTGTTTGTTTGTACGCGCTAATCTCAGGAAGTACTGGTTCAAATTGAAAAATTCTTATTGTGTTGGATAGTGCATTTATCGAGGAAGGCTATAGGCTATATAACATCACACTATGACCAATAAGAGCGAAGCAGTAGTGAAAAATGTTGCAAATACCGAAAAATTTCTATACATATTCCACGAGAACAAAGTAGTGAGCAACAACTAGTGTTATATAAACAACACTGTTGGTAATGATATACATATCTACATATTTAGTACTAGCTTCCGCCAGCGGCTTCACACGCATTAGTTAGCCAAATCGCATTTGAAATCGAACCTAAAATAAAAACTTAAATTACTACTGACGTGAATAGTTAAATTTATCTCCATCAAAAATCGATACTAAAACTATAATTATCTACTTAAATCAAAAGTTTAAGATACGAAAAAAAAATATCGGAACTAAGTATCGCACAGGGAGTTTCTATTCCAAGCTACCGCGTATAACAGCATGGTGTCAGTCTAGGAGTAAAACCTTTTTGGCCAAATAAAAAAAATACTTACCTATATGTTGACGGATTCTATGGGTTATCATGACAACTGTAAACTAACAAAAATGGCGGTTCTATTATTTTATACCGTTTTTATACCATATTTCACAAAAGTTTTTATTTTTTGTCTCGTACAGAGTTTTTAGCGAAATAATATATAGCCTATGTTACTTCCAGGACCCTAAATTATACTATACAAATTTTCTTGCAATTCATTCGGTAGATTTTGCGAGAAAACGTCACAAACCAACAAACAAACACACTTACTTTCACTTTTATAAATAAGTATGGATTTTGATGCATGACTATGAATACTCATGAGGATAGCGCCCTATTAATTAATAGTATTAGTGATGTAGTGATATTAAAGAAGATATTAATTAATATTAAAACCACTTAAACATACCCTTTAGACAAACTCGACATAATTTTATATCGACGATTTATAATTACTGTTCACGAGGTCTCGGGTTCGATTCCCGCTCGGGACAATCATTTTTGTGATGTTTATAATTGTCATACAAATGTTTGTTCTGCGTCTGGGTGTTTCTATGTATTATAAGTATGTATTTACAAAAGAAAAGTAGTATATATATTCTATCCGTATTCTGGTACCCATAACAAGCATATAAGCTTAGCTTGGGACCAGAGGACGTTGTGCGAAATGTCCGTGATATTTATTAATTTATTAAAATATTATACCACTAAGGTGACGAACAAACATTCTGCCCGCTTACTGTCTTTTTAAACTTATAAAACAAAGAATAATGGTAGTTTGCATCTACGACCTTTGTGTAACGATGTTAAACTAAATAAATTTGTAACATTCCATGTGGTGATATGAATTTTAGTGTAGCCACGTTATTTCTTCTATAAGGTGCTGTAAGCTGTAAGGAAGAATGCAAACAGATGCATGACATCCTCTACGGTCAGCTTGGCCTAAGAAGACGGTCTCTTCCAAAATGAAACAATCCAGTGCCCAAAAGCACATGGGAAGTACTCTTTATTACTTCAATATTACACTGAAGGTCCTTCTTCTAATATATGCATTCGTTATTTCGTCTACGTGTACATCGTACATCCATTTATATCACCATAAATAAATTGACACATATGAGCTAATGAATCTGTTTTTAAAAACATGTATTTTTTAACGTATATAAAAGTCTATTCCAGTTTCAAATAATAATTAAAACATTGATGGATTAACTAAAGTATTATGTACACATGGAGAGGATGAATAAATATTTGAATTTAACAGACCTCTAATGATTGAGATTGTGTTACGTTTATTTTTAGCAGTATGTTTTATAGAGACTGTTTTCTATGTATTATAAAAGTACGTATTTACAAAAGAAAAATGTTTATCAATTCTATCCGTATTCTGGTACCCATAACACAAGCATGTAAGCTTAGCTTGGGACCAGAAGACGTTGTGTGAAATGTCCATGAATATTTATTTATTATTTATTTATCAAACTCTTATCTACATATCGTTTTGCTAAATATATAGGCCGGTATCAAAGTATTTATTGTTATTATTTTAATCAAACGGCTTTGTTGATTTAGGGTACACACTTTTATTCATCATTTCAATCAAATAAAACCAATTGACGGGATATGAACAAGTGAATTATGATGATGAGTATTTGGTTGTTGTAGCGTCAACTGATACCTATACAGAAACTGAAACTTTCAACTCTTTACAACACCACCGTTCCCGAGACATCATGGTGACTGACGTGGGCAAAGTCTCCATAATAACTTCCCGTTTCATTTTCTGGTACGGAATCCTAAAAGTATAATTTATGTCACAATTTTCTAAAAGGTTTTGCACAAAGACATCCATTTTTGGAAATTTGACCAGGATGACGTGAGGCAACGAACGGCGAAAACGATAAACGGATAAGGCTACCAATACCTTTTTTTATTAAAATGACCCCTGAGTCATATTAACATAACTTTGGGTTTAGGATTTAGACATAACAACGGCGGGTGTTCTCTTTGTTAGATATTTTTATATTAGCTTGAGAGAAC
The DNA here is from genome assembly GCA_916999025.1 of Orgyia antiqua. Classification (NCBI taxonomy): domain Eukaryota; kingdom Metazoa; phylum Arthropoda; class Insecta; order Lepidoptera; family Erebidae; genus Orgyia; species Orgyia antiqua. Next base: position 12,371,240 of record OU779863.1, on the reverse strand, counting down.
TAACTATACCTAAGTCCTAACCATAATATAACTAAAACCACGAACAATGATTCATTGAGATAAAAATGGATTCAACATGATATGACTAGCTATAATTTATTTATTTATTTATTAGATTTTGAATATATAAGCTATACATATATAAATAGGTACTATAATTTTAGCTAAAAACGTCAAACTGTAAATGAATACAAAAACATTAGGCTCGAAACAAAACTGGAAACCAATCTATTAAGATTTTTCATTGTCCGCGAGAATAATATGTGGGAAGAAAAATTTAAAAAATTAATTAGATTCTAACTAGATATTATGATTAACTCCTTATGTCCGTGTGGTGATGGATTAAGTATGCAAATTGTCACCGCCCTATTTTCTTCCTTGGTTGCTGTATAAGCCAGCTAAGGGATATTGTTCACAGATCACATTCTGTATGAGAGATGGAAAACTCGAAAACAAACCCTATCAAAGTCAAAGTCAACATTTTTTATTTCAAGTTGGCATGTTGGGCTGGTGCGGCAATAGAGCGTCGTGCAAAAAGGATAATCAACGATCCTAAACTGGTAGAAGCAAAATTAGTTAGCCTCGAACATAGGCGCCGAGTTGCTAGTCTCACAGTATTCTACAGACTACATTTCGGAGAGTGTTCTGGGGGGCTGCATGATCTTGTTCCCGCATCACCATTTCTACATCGCACTACCAGACAATCGGAACGTCTCCATCCGTACGTTGTCGACATACCACCTCTCCGTACTAAACTTTTTGGATCATCATTCTTGCCACGAACTGCCAGGGACTGGAATAATTTACCGATGTCTGTGTTCCCCGAGAGTTACAATGTAGATATGTTCAAAAAAAGGGTAAATAGGCTTCCTACATAGATGGTACGCTTTACCATCAAAGATTCCATTGTCGCTTACCATCAGGAGGCATGGGATCAAGTGCCAACATGTTTTATGTAAAAAAAAAATGTTTTACAGGATCTTTTGAAACGATATTACTATGCCAAAACAATAACGAGGGAGAAAGTTATAATCAGAGACATTTTACGCTTGTATCAGGAACCGCAACACGCACTTTTATGCACCAAAAAGTATTCTAGCTTAGCCACCGTCCTTCCATATGCTTCAAATTAAAAAAAAATCTCCCAATACATATTATAATGTACACTTATCAGTTAAAAACAATTGCTCCAAATTAGATAATCTTTTTTGAATTGTGATCGTCACAGGATGTGCTTTGTATAGAAGTACAAACATTTTGTTTTAAACTTTGTATAAAAATACTAGATATTTATACAAAAAAAAGTATGACGGTACAAAGTTCACCGGGTCAGAAAGTAGAACAGCAATTTAATATAAAATTTCATTAAATAAGTTAGTCGTCATATTCTATTTATTATTATTTATAATTGTTACTGTGATTTTGTATGTGTATCATTTGTTGGTGATCCTAAAAATAAATAAATAAATAAATAAAATAAATAAATAATTCAATGTACAATGTAAACCTATTTTAATAATAATTAGTCTCAATTTATATTTGTTAAGTCTACGATGACTCATTTTTAACTTTCAGATGCATTGTTTATATGAGAACAGAACACGAACAAACAGAAATGAGAAAAGTTTTGAAACATACTTTAGATTTAATATAATTTATAAAGGTGCTTCGCTTTATACTCATAGAAGTATTTAAATAGCCCACATAGTACAAAAACTGTATTGAAATGTTATAAACTTTAGCCATTGAGCTGTTTCTGCTTGAAATGGTGAAATTCATATAGCAGGATTAATCCGTACGTTCAAAAGTTTTATAGAAATAGGGGACCTTATTGTGATGACGTGTCTATTTGTTTTTTAATACTTACTAATTAAATAAATAAATAAATATTCACGGACATTTCACACAACGTTCTCTGGTCCCAAGCTAAGCTTATATGCTTGTGTTATGGGTACCAGAATACGGATATACTACATAAACTACTTTTCTTTTGTAAATACATACTTATAATACATAGAAAACACCCAGACGCAGCACAAACATTTGTATGACATTTATGGATATCACACAAATGATTGTCACAAGCGGGAATCGAACCCGCGACCTCGTGATAGGCAGTCCATGACATAAACCACTCCACCACGAAGCCCGTCAAAATTAATTAATTCCTTCAAGCGCAGAAAAAATCTACGTTATATAATTATGTTAAGTTATTAAAATCTAGATTTGGTTAAGATTCCGTTTTTCATGTTTATGACGCAGATAATTTGTAGACCCGTTCGTTAGTTTAAATGAATAATTAGAATATTATTTTTATATTAATACAATACACAGACAAGATATTTGTATCTTGATCTTAGTATTTGGCCTTGGGCATGGCCGAACGGTAATAGTACATTTATTAGCCTAATATTATTTTTTGAAAATCATTTAAAATTCTCTATAAATTTCATTAATTTAATCTAGATTGACTATAATTTGCAAAGGCTTGTTATTGGATCATTAAGCGGTTGCTAGCTACAACATTATCGCTGGCCGCAGTGATTCTATATACTCTTGATGCGGTCGATTTTAAAACGCTCTGTGTTAATTGTCCTATTACAACAAAGCTATTGTATCGTTCATGGACACGTTCATTACTGATGGAAATTAGTATTAAAACTGGCTATCTGTAGGGTCTTTTGATGTATTATCACCAGTAAAAATATTACAATAATAATAATAAAATAAAGAATATTATAAAATATAAATAATATTAATAATAATCAGTAAATGAATGAGAAAACCTTATAATAATCAGTCATATTATTAAAATATTATCAGTAAAAAAAAATTCAAGTAAGGACATCAGCGTGGACTAACAAATAACGATTTATTAACTTTTGCAAATATATCTAGGCTGTCGCGTGAATATCTTTCTCAAAATATCATCGTCATTTTTCGGTCCTTATCGCATTACTTTGGGTTAGTCCTCTCCGTATGGTGACGGATTAAGAATACAAGTGTCACCACCCCATCTCCTCCCATGGGTGCTGTAAAAGTCAGCTAAGGGATATTGCACACAGATAACATCCTCTGTGAGAGACGGAAAACTCGAAAATAAACCCTGTGCTAGCTCGCCTGGTCAGCGCGGCACAGTAGACCATAATCCCTCCAAAGTGCAAGAGGCCCGTGCCCAACAGTGGGACATAAATGGGCTGAAGAGAGAAGAGAGTGCTTCATGATCAACTCTCCAATATAACCTTAAATAGCAAATCCAATTTGGCTGACCTAGCTATAATTTACCTACACTATAGATAGCTAGAATTGCGATCAATTGGAAGTTCTCAAATCACTAATTGCTCTCAATCTACGGCTTCTATGACGAAGGACTATAGGTTAATTGTTTAACATAAGGCCCTAGGTAGCCGGTAGAGGATAATTTAATATATTGCTTATTTTATTACAATTGAATGTGCAACATTTTTATTGCATTGTCTATTATATCAAGCTGTTGCCTAATCAACAGTCTGTATCATAATTTAGTTTCAAGATTTACGCAATTCATTAATGATGAAGAATACATAAATCACTCTTACAGGGACTATGTGAAGATATAGTGTGGTGTCAAAGAGACTTAGTCCAATCAAGATACGTAAAAGTTGTAGACTATTACCATCATGCAGAATTGAATCATAATTGTCTGAAATTTAAGGTTCTCTCTAGTGATGTCATTTCGATAAATAAAGCGTTAAGTTACCGCCAAAAAGTTGACCGTTATCAACAGTAAATCGTACTTTTGTAGAGTCGCACGTTAATCATTTCGCTACGGGTGGCAGCCAGCTATGACGGACTATTTGTTTTTTGTCAAAATTCATTGCAAACAGATAGAATTCCTTAAACCTTACCCAAGCTATCCTCATCACTTGATAATAGATCTCCATTTCGAGGATTAAAATTAGGTAATCAGTAAAAGGTAGTATTTGTGAATTATTTGTTAATATAGTCAAACATTTAAAAAAAGTCAATTTTAAAAGAAAGTTCTCTAGTTTGTTATGTCCCTAGAATGTCATTGTATATTTAAATTAGTTATATATTTCTTGCTAGATATAAATACGAGTACTATGAGTTTATCGGTTTCAAAAAGTAAATTGAAGTTTATAATAAAGCATAGTAAAAACAAAATAACAAGCACAAATGAATATTGAAATAAACTTTGAGATAATTATAAATAAGAAGCTTAACAAGAGCTTTGAAACTATGTAAGTCCACTTTATTAGATGACAGGTAAATAATCTTGAAAGTTTAAGCACGCTTAACTTCCATTTTCTTTATTGAATTTAGTAGAAATTTACGAGGTTTTTGTAAATCAATACTCTATATTTTTATGTTATTGTAGCTTATGTAATAGGAATAAAACTACTTTCAAATTTAATTTATTATTTGGATCATAGCAACACGCGAAGATTATAATAGTCTAGATCTCATTAAAACTGGTGGTGAAAGAGATGATTTAATTTATTTAGTTTTATTTCCCCCTTAGGGGACTTTGAGAGTCAGGTTAGGGGGAAGAAAATACTAAAGCATCTTTCGTAAGAGATAGAAAACTCTGAACGATCGCATGTTTGAAGTTATTAAGGCTACTGTACCATAGTAGTCTCAAGACGGCACGATACCAAATTATGCTCCATACAAAAGTATGGGTATCGTACTTCCGTTTTTTCTTCTCGAAAGTTAAACCGATTTTAATAATTTTTGCGTTATATTATAGATAAAGAGTATATCTATGCTTCTATCAATTTCTTTTTTTTCAAAACATACTAACTAAAAGAAATATGACGATCCGAAAAACCCACTTTTTTCGGTTTTCTTTAGATAAAGTTGCAGCGTCTATCACACAAATTTGGTAAAGTTTTACCACAAAAGAAAGTGATAGAAGCCTATATATAAAGAAAAAACGGAAGTACGAAACGTTTTTTTCAAAGAATTTGTAGGTAAAATCCGCTTCATCTATATTTGTCCCTTTCAGCGCGGCGCTCGGAAATAGAGATAGCAATACCTAAGGCAAATACCTAAATGAGGAGTACAGTACCCTCTTATGGACCTAACAGAGTGAAGAATCCCCGCACCCAATAGTGACACGTTTACAGAATAAAAAAAAACGAAGACCTATCTATAGTCAAGAATAGAATAGAATACACTTTATTGTACACCAAAATATATATATTACATGTCACTTATGTAACGAAAATAAAATAAAACATGTACAATTGGCGGTCTTATCGCATATTGCGATCTCTTCCAGACAACCTATGGATGGACTCAGTTAATCTGGAACTGGGGTAAAGTAGTGTACCTTCTACTTAAAAATAATAGTGAAAAAAGTTAAACTTTAGTTAACCTACCTACCTAAACTACTAAACCTACCTAAAATTAAATATACATACATGTGTATGTATATTTAATTTTAGGTAGGTTTAAATAAAATATACATATAATATACATACATAAACCTATACTTACATACACACTATACATAAAAGTAATAAATAATTACGCATAGTGACTTAACTGTAGAGGTGGGATTATTGAATATTTTAGTCTAATATAGACTTAAGTGACATAATATGTTTAGAGCCAAAATCGAAGTATTTTGTCGTCGTTGAATAGCATACCGCAAGTCCGTCTACATCGTTGACCCTAATAGAGCCCATTAGACGGGTTTATTGTGAAAAATACAAAAAGGATAGTTTAGTGTGTGTATTGCGGCTACACCTTTTCTTGCGATAAATTGACTAACATTTCTTACAACAGATCTAGATAATTTTAGCACAGTTTTTCTGTCTATAGTAACTTGAACAAAATAAGTGTTACTTATGTATGACACACGTTTACTATTTTAATTTAAACATGATAATAGTATTACGTAACAGAAAAAAGAAATAAAATTTATTACAATAAATAAATAAATAAATATTCATGGACATTTCACACGACGTCCTCTGGTCCCAAGCTAAGCTTATATGCTTGTGTTATGGGTACCAGAATACGGATAGAATACATATACTACTTTTTTTTTGTAAATACATTCTTATAATACATAGAAACACCCAGACGCAGTACAAACATTTGTATGACAATTAGAAAAATCACACAAATGATGTAATAATATAATAATGTCTAAAAGGCAATGTAATCTCTTATTAATACGCCTATATTAGTTCGGTATGTATCTATTAGTGTGTTAATCTATGTAACGGAATCATTCTTTCATTTTCACCCACTTGCAGTAGTAGGATTTTTCAGAAATTTTGGAGAAATATTAAGGACTGCTGACAATGCAATCATTAAAAAAAATGTTCAGGATTTTTAAGAACGATTTTTTTTATTTTTGGAACTAAGCAAATCATTTTAATTTACTGTTCGTATTCCTCAAAAAATCTCATTTATGTGCTATTATCATGCTGTTACGAAGATATTTAAATAGGTTTTTATGTTTTGTTTCAGGTGCCACAATTACTTCAAATCACATTAGATTAAGAGATTTATATTTGGTATATTGAGAAGAATGGCTGTTCACTAGAGCGCCTCAATGTTTAGGAGAGGGTATAAGACTGGATACTTACGCGTGGTGCTAAAGGCGAGGGCCTGGAAACGGATGCCGATGAAGTTACTAAAGTGGGGCAGAAAAATGCCATCGACTAAGCAATATAACCTGGTGACAAACGATGAGTATGACACCAGAATCCCCTTGCATCCAGACGAAGCTTTTGAATATGGCATTACGTTTCAAGCTAAGGTAAGTCGACTCTTATTATATATGAAAAATTTTAGATAAATATTTTTTTTGTTTCAAGTGTTCATTATTTGACTTATACTGAATTACCCAATCATACGAGTATTAGTCAAAACGGCGGGAAAAGGAAAATTATCTATGGACTATTTATTTGGACATATCAAAAATAATCTTCAATTTTTTTTTATAAAATGCAATGTATTTTCTATAATATTAAAATGTTTGTAATATTTAATGTATATATAAGTTAAACTTCTCAACTTTTCATGTCCGTGTGGTGACAGATTAAGAATACTAGTGTCACCACCCCTTTGCCTTCCCAGGGTGCTGAAAAAGCCAGCTAAGGCATTTTATACACAAATAACATCCTCTGTGAGAGACGGAAAACTCGAAAATAAAGCTCGCCTGGTCCCAAAGTGGAAAAGGCACGTGCCCAACAGTGGGACGTTAAAGGGCTGGAGAGAAGAAGAAGAAGAAACTTCTCAACAACTAATGTATTAACTAAGTTTTAACATTTGAAATCTGCAAAGTTTCTTTATTAGTTATATTAATTTCAATATTATAAGTTAAACTAGCTGACCTGGCAAACGTTGTTTTGCCATTCGGGTGGTTGAAAAATAGATGTTGTCCGATTCTCAGAGACCTAACCGATATGTACACAAAATTCACGAAAATCGGTCTAGCCGTTTTGGAGGAGGATGGTAACTAACATTGTGACATGCAAATTTTATATATTAGAAGATAATAATATAAGTTAAATTACTTTAGATACCTTTTACATTTATAAATCGGCTAAAACTGCAAAGCGCTTTATAGATAGTACAAAGATCTATTCTAATTAGTTTTAAGTAGTTTGGGATAACTTAATTCAAAATTTTGCAGACAACTAACATTACTTAAGTATACTACATTGCAGCTTCATTTAATCATTGAAATATTGCAAGGTAAACCAGCTAATCTCTTCTAACTAATTTAGGTATATTAAAATTATATATAAACGGTATTGAAACAGTTCATTCTTGTTAGAAAGTCTAAAAATATACGTTAAGTAGGAAAATATTTGTCATAATTAAAGAGGAATAATCCAAGTACCCGTAATAATTAATTTTAATAAGATATCTATATTAATATTGCAAAGCTGAAGAGTTTGTTTCTTTGATTGTTTGAACGTGATAAGCTTAGGAGCTACTGGTTCGTTTTGAAAAATTCTTACAGTGTTGAATAACATCACACACACAACCTTACATCATTGTGACCAATAGACGCAAATCATTAGTGAAAAATGTTGCAAAAACGGGAAAAAAATTCTAAATTCCAGGCATACGAAGTCGCGGGTAACGGCTATTTTTTGTGTTTAAACAGTTATTAGCTTCTGTCAACCTTAGGAATTACATATATGAACATTGCTCTTACCATTTTATCTATTCAAAAAACCGCATCAAGATCAGTTGTGTCGTTTTAAAAATTTAGGCTCACATAGAGAAAAAACCGCTTTGTTTTGTAATAAAGGAAGATTTTAAAGCAATGTTACTTTAATGTGGTTCTTTCTGCTTTTAAAGATATAGTTGAAGAGGTATAGATAGGCATTAGCACCCATTCCGTTCACCGAAGCGGCTTCCTAATCCAGGCTTACCCTCGCTTTGAAGACTTGTTCCCTCGCCTATGTTTTCTTTACGCTACAAAGAGCTCAACACAATAGGATCGCGCTTCAACTATAATAACCTGAACAAAGACTAGATCTGTATTGAAAAGGAACAACGAAGATAGAAAATTGAAATAAGAAACATAGTTGGTAGCAAACTTGTAGATCTCTAGTCGAGATAAACCTAAAGTACTTTCAGCACATTACCGTCTCTAAATAAATGTTCATAATCAATCACTGAACTCTAAAGAAACAACATTTACAGACAAAACTCTAAATGTTATGAATAAATTCTTCCATCACAGCTTTTAATGTTATCTTGATGTTATATTTTATTTAATTAAGTACTGTATGTAACATTGTGAATATAATTATGTTTTAATCATACAGTCTTTAACATGATTTTACAACTGTGACCAATTCCTTTTACTCTTCAGTCACTGAGCTTATTACCCTCTACTTATCGCGACATTACCAGACTTATATTAATATTAGTTAGATATTTATGAATCTCCGTTGGCAACTTTTTGTAATAACGTTCAACTCTTAAACATCATGGCCATGAAAATGCTTAAAGCACATACCATGACCTGTTAAGGGCGAGGAGGAATACCATGTGTCATGTGGGTAGTCCAGCTCTCATTATTCCGGGACTCCAACATGAAATAGCGCATTGTGTAAATGCATAACCCATGTGAAAAGCCCTAAATTCGAATTAGTCTTGTATTTCACAGTTCGAAAACTTATTATCCTCAATAGGCTCCAAGTAAGCTCCCCGAATAACAGGGTTGTATAGATAGAATACTTTTTATTTATTTAGTTATAAATATTGAGTTTATTTGAGATATGTAAAATAGGAATTTTTCAATTTATTATGAGCGACATAATAATCGTCTCGCCTGTTTCCGTTTTCATGTCATAACAATACATTCTAATAATAGTAAGCAATTATAATAAGCTTTATGGTAGAGTGGCTTATCATAGCAGTGGAACATCGTTATGAATATGTTGCATAAGATATTGTATAATTTGTGTATTAAGCAGGCGATATTTTAAGACTTGAACTCATGTAAACGTGGTTTATATTTTTTTATTTGTTGATCAGATTTGTCAAAAAAAAACTAGAGTTCAAATTAAGCCTCGTACGTTTGAAATTCAAAGCTATCTAATAATATGCCTTCCATGAGACAGTCTCTGGATTTTATATCCATTCCTGCCTTATTAAGAACATAATTATAAAGTTGACATTAAAATATTAATCAAGAACTTGTCATGTTTTGATATTTCTTAATATATTCTTTTTGAGTCAACTACAACATAAGTTTTACACTTTCCTAAGCGAAGTGTTCTCAGAAATCTCTTTGGAGGTAGTTTTTCACTTAGTCCGTGCTTCCGTAGCCAAAACTTTTATATTAGATGAGGAGAAAAGTTTTTACCACTGTTAGTCGGTAGTATTTCTTCATTTGATTTTGATTACAGATGTTTTTCTTCTTAACGCGCAATCGGAAAGCGGTCTAATTTGTCATTCTATCGATTAGAGAGAATGGGCATATTAATTTAAGATAGGTTCCCCGAATTGTATATTTTTCCATAAAAATTTGTCACAAGAGGGATTGAAGTTATATCCGGAGCTTTGAAGCTAACATTATCACAAACTAAGCTCCGAAAAAAGTAAAAAAGTCGGGAATAAGATCTCTTGAGGACGCTAGATATCTAGGGGAAAAAAAAACTAAAGTATAGTTTTAACAGCTGTCCTGAGTAAGAACCGAAATTAGAACACAGAAGCCATATGCCGCTAAATTAAACATGATACTGTTTCGAAAGAAAGCTTGAAATTATATTAAAACGATATTGATGCGTGATGTTTTTACCATCGATAGCTATACAGCCTCCTACGGAAATAGTTTATATGTGGATATACTCTTATCGAGGTATAACACACCCCTAAAGAGGGTTGTTTTACGAGCGTGAACTTACGTTGAGTATCGAAGCTTGGTTTTACTACATCTTAAATGTATTGGTGATTTCATTTTTGATATATTACGTGTAAGTAATAAAGATTATTTTATGAAATGGGTGCATAACGTATTTATTATTATTCTTCTCCAGCTCATTACCGTCCCACTGCTGGGCACAGGCCTCCTCTACATTGGGAGGGATTATGGTCTACTGTGATGCACTGACCAGGCGTGTTGGAACAGGGTTTAATTTCGAGTTCTACGTCTCTCACAGTAGACATTAACTGCTTATATTGTCCGTTAGCTGGCTCTTACTGCACCCTGGGAAAGAAATGGGGTGGTAATCGGTCACGATACGGACCATTTATTCGACAGACTATTATCATATTATTCTTACTAAATCCAAAATAGTAAGTAAAACGTAATATAATAATTTGGTTAATTTGTATTTATGGTAGGTTTGTGACTAGGTCAAAGAATTATACCCTTAGGTCATAGCCATTATAATATTTAGTGTTACAGAAATAAAACTGCGGGGCGGAGCTAGTTAATTATTTGTTTTACCTAATAGGCTAAGCCTGTAAGTTGGCTTTTCTATAACAGATTTTACAAGATGATACAAGAAACGCAGCACACCCAACTTATAGGTCCAACATTTCAATAAAGAATGAACGCAAGGTACAAAGCATACTCGCTGTGAGCATTTACCCGTAATATAACGCCGAGCATTCGCAGGAACGTTACATTACATGGAAATGCTTTGGAAACTGAGCTTTTGCTTGTATTGTACCATTCGTAAGAACGTTACATTACACAGAAATACTCCAGATAATATTGTAGTCTATACTCACCTGTACATTCATTAGTGTGTCAAGATTTATCAAATTTTGCTAACTGAATTATTTTATATTTATAAACCTAATGCTTTTTATTATTTGCTAGCTTCAAAGTTTTTTTTTAAGTTTTTTACTGAAAAGATAAAACGAACTTCCATAACTATGTCTTCGCCGTCCGTCTGTGTGTAAGTCACCACACTGTATCTCATGAACCGTGATAGGTAGTGAGTTGAAATTTTCACAGACAATGACACCAATTCTACGTGCACAACTAAACTTAACTAAAAATCAAAATCGATAGTGTCAATAATAAAATTCGTCAATGTTATCTGAACTCTCTTATTATAAAAACTATTTATTATTGACTAACGATTTTAATTATTATTATAAAATGGCACAACCAATTAGCCAATTAATCAAAATACACCAAAAGTTGCTTACATTTTTTAGTTAAGTTAAATTTTCATGGTATCATGGACATTTCACACAACGCAACGTCCTCTGGTCCCAAGCTAAGCTTATATGCTTGTGTTATGGGTACCAGAATGCGGATATATTATATAAACTACTTTTCTTTTGTGAATACATACTTATAATACATAGTAAACACCCAGACGCAGTACAAACATTTGTATGACAATTAAAAACATCACACAAATGATTGTCCTGACCGGTAATCGAACTCGAGACCTCGTGATAGGCAGTCCGTTATATAAACCACTACACCACGAGGCCCGTCAAATTTAGTTGTGCACGTAGAATCGCTAGGTACCAATATAAACAAAATATTTAAAGTGTTCTGTACAACAATCGTTATAAAAATGATAAAAATTTATTAATAAATTGTCACTTGATGAAAAGCTTCTGACGATATGACGTGGCGGTGATAAATTTACAAATCCATCGTACGCTGGTCTAACTCGTACTTAGCCAGTTTTCTTTATTATATTAAACACAGTCTCCGTATAGACTTTGCATAATCCCATGGTAGTGCGTAACCGTCAGTGTGTGTAACAAAAGTGTGTGAAGCCCTTTCAATACTAGTTGTTCGTATTTTATTTTACTTTCAATATCATTTCACTACATTTCATTACCTACTATTTGTATGATATAAATATATTTTCTTCTTTTATTTTGTCCCAATACGATCTATTTCCGACTTCAATAATAGCCGTTCCCCTTAAAGATGTATAGTCTAAGGAAATTCATATAATTTTTCCTCAAACCACATCCAAAATATAATCACGTCATCCCAAATGTTTCTTATTTTCTCACAAAATTCAGTGTCTACTCTATTTCCATTTTTCCACATAACATTGTTATCACGGAACTTTTCTCGAGGGAGGAGGGTTCGCAAACAATTCGCCAATCGTTAGCTTTACACGTATTTACATCTATATTATCTGTATTTGAACTGACAGTTCAATCTTCTCCGTGTTTGAGACCATCCCCGAGGTTACCTTGTGGAACATTTTTCTAAACTTGAAATTGCCGCTTCATAAATAAATTGCTTCTATTCAAATAAAACTACACTTATTTAAAGTTTTTCACACGTCGTTTCAATGGAAAATAAAAATTCTTGTATTTAAAAAAATAAACTCATAATATGCGCAATATAACCATAAAATGTAGATTCAGCAAAATAATAGTTGAATATTATTGTCACTTGATTTATGAGTCGCGGAAGTGTAACTTTGTAAGAGTATTAAAACAGTTACCTACAGTTTCATTACAGTAGTGATGTCAGTACTTAAATAGTAATACAGTCAGTAAATAAATAATATTTACAAACATTTTATTACGTTAATATCGCGACTATCTTGAAAATAAACTTTTAAAATAAAAAATATATGCATGATGACCCACTGGTATTGTTATGAAATTTTTAACTAAGCATCATAAGAATATATCACCTAGTCATTTTTCTACTATAGATAATAGAAAACACTTTTGCAAATTATTTTCTTATGTTAAATGTTGCCACTGCTGGCGGTGGCATTTAACATAAGTAAATAATAAATGAATATATTAGAGGAAGTCTGAAAGTGATGCCAGTGACTGAAAAATTGAAGAATGAGCGGATGTCTTGGTATGGGCATATTGGGCATGTCATGAGACGAGAGGAAAGTAATGTCGTTAGGAGAGTTCTGAGTATAAATGTGGAAGGAAAAAAGTCTAGAGGAAGACCTAAGAAAAGATGGATGGACTGTGTGAAAGAGGACACGAAAGAAAGAGGAGTTGACACAGACATGACGGCTAATAGAAGACTATGGAAGAAAAATACATGTTGCGCCGACCCCAAATAATGGGATAAGGGCAGGAGGATGATGAAATGTTGCCACTGCTGCCAGCCCTAATCAATTGTAATTGTGAACATTGTAAGTTATATGAGGTGTAAATAATGAAATGAAGTAATAAGTATTACAATTGTTTGGTCTATCTATGTAAGTGGTTTTGGCTTGTGCTTCAATCAATACATTCCGGAGGGTAGCCACGAGGCATTTGTTGAAAGGGTCGGTTGCGGCTGAACTAGTTCGACCACACAGCCCGCCGACCTTAACCGATACCAACAAAGGGGACCGTCTTTAGACCTCCAGTTTGCTGCCCTAATTGCACATACCTCATTTGATGAAAGGACTTTCTGGCGTTCCTATATTATTCAATATACCTATCTATTTCTACCCTGCAGCACAGCAAAACTTTTTTAAAACTAACTTGCAGAAATTTTTTTAAGTTAATGTAATTGTAATGTTTTGTTAATGTTTTGTATGTTAGTGGTTTCCTATAAGATTATTGATGTGAAAGATCAAATATAGGTTATAAAAAAATACGTGTACAAAGGGGTCAATATCTCCAGCAAGTATTATCGGATTTGATTAAACGGGTATTTTTTCTCCTGTCATGTTTGTAAGCTACACGCTATTCCTCTGCCTAGTAATATTATCATTATTTATCTGTTCGTAGATGAAATTATTGGAAATTGCTGAAAACTGCCAATGAAATTATTATTAATTAATTATACCTAAACTAATTCATTAAATTGTATAAACACACAAAATATTTTAAGTACGTCTCTTGCAATGCGAATGCACAAAATTGGATATTTTCTTTCTATGGCGTTTCTTGTTGTACGGAAAATTAATGTGAAAAAATAACAAAAGCAAATATTTTTTTTCCTAACACTTGCGCGACTCATCTGTTTAAATAAAACTACTTTTTACGGATTTAGACGCGTATATTTGTTTTAAATTTTGATCGTAGAAGACACATTACAGCTCAGTCTCACCCGTGACCATGGTGACGGCAAAGTCTCCGAAACGTCGGGCCAAAATTTAAAACAAATATACGCGTCTAAATCCGTAAAAAGTAGTTTTATTTAAAAAGTAAAATTTTTATGATTTTAAATGTTTTGATACAAGTTTGTGTATTCGCATATACGTGTACGTATATAGGTATTGTAAATTTACGCCACATTTACATTACAACTTTAATATAAAACTCTCAGCTAAAATAAGTGATTTAAAATGTATGATTTACAAGTAAGTAATGCCCTTATAATCGACAAACAAAGTTTGTATATTTTACGAAACATTTTAAAATCCAACATCTATTCTACACCCCTAAAAACCTATTAATTAATATTTAAGTTTTATGCAAGACACGCTATAATGGATATTTTTCTTTATACGTCTTTTTTAGAGACTTATTTATTTCATTGTGTTATAAGATTTTTTAGTGTAAAAACGTTACATTGAATTATAAATATTAGAATACTGCAGAAACTCAGAAATAGACTGTTTACTCGCGTAGCTATTTAAATTATTAACTTGTCTCTTTAGCTACTTTTATTATCAACAGATGGCGCAATACCTTTCTTTTTAATCGCACTATGGTTTCAGTCCGAAAATTTCGATATAATTTCTGTAATACTGTTTGTTACTCACATAAGTAATGTCAACTTTTATGCTTACACGCTTAAAACAACATAATTTTTACACATCCTGCGGTACATTAAATGCGCTTGCAGGGTTAATTAAGTTATTACATTATAAAATTATTATGAAATAGGGATTGTTCGGGAATGAGACGAGGGCTTAGGAGGGATGATCCACGGCCACGCTACGACCTATGACCATGGCTACGATACTACGCCACACTGCTTGATTGTATTAAATAATTGAATACTTCAATTCTATTTGATAACTTTCTTTTATTAATGTTAACAGATATCGATAATCAGAAGTAATAAGAAATAACAGTTATTTTCGTAGGATAAAATACAGACGATTAATAAAAGAATATACATGCTGTCTCGATCTTAAGTAAAAGATAAAAAGAGAATAAAAATATTTAAAAATTGCAATCGTTCACAAAGTTGTGCTGTACTTTATATAATGCAGTTGTGTTAACTTAACTATATGCCCCTAGAGGGTTTATTTTTCCCTTTTTGCCAATTTCATAACAATCCGAAAAAAATCAAAAGCTTCTTGGGATTTTTAGCATTATTGTTGCTAGATATTTTGATGATAACAGTTAAGATGAAATCTATCCGTTCATCCGTGCTAGCATAGATAGATATAAGTAATGGTATTATGTGTAAAAACAAAGTAAATAAATATCATCATCCTCCTACCCTTATCCCATTATTTGGGGTCGACGCAATATGTCTTTTTTCTTCCATAGTCTTCTATTAGCCGTCATGTCTGTGTCAACTCCTCTTTCTTTCATGTCCTCTTTCACACAGTCCATCCATCTTTTCTTAGGTCTTCCTCTAAACTTTTTTCCTTCCACATAATAACACAGTTGATATTAAATAACATGCCTAATATAGCAACCTATAAGCCAATCTTAGCTATAAACATCATACTTGATTGGGAAGCTTAAGAACACCTGTTTCCTTTATGAGGTATGTTTGTAACAAAAGAAATTTCCTTATTAGCAATAAGCAATTATGAACAAAACACAGTAATAATTATTGTACATTCCTTATTCTAGATCAATTGTGGATTTTTTTTTTAAAGTTCCACCGACTTTATGTGTCTTTGAAAGCTGAGGGTTTTCTTCTATTTTTCAGGAGATAGCCAACAGATCCTGAACTGGTGGAACACCAGCTTTCAAATAAAAAAAGAATCATTAAAAACATTTCGCCCAGTTAAAAGTTATGAGATAACAAAAATAAAAAAAGCACACAGATGAATTGAGAAGCTCCTCCTTATTTTGAAGTCGGTTAAAAATATATGTAACATGAGTAAAACCCGAGGTAACTAGTTGTATATTATAATAATGTAAGCAGTATAAATGCGAAATATTCTTTGGATATAAAATCACGTGTGCTTAAGACGATACGAGAATACTGAACAGTAAAGTGGCACATTGCGTCAATGCCTCCGCGATTCCTTAGGAAGGACATCCAAATGGATCGTTTTATCGTATTTAAATGCCAAACGTTACGTCCTTACGTGCCGTAACACAAATATTCTTTGACATACTCAATAGATGTCTATTTCCGATTTGTAGACACGGGTTTTGTACGCGAAGTTTGATTTTGCGTTACTAAATAAATTAGATTACATGTAATTTGAATTTTCAAAGCGCTTTTGTTTGATTAGTTTTATTTATGTTTTGTAACTTACAGTACTAGTACAAACAGTTAAGTATTTTTTTATGTACACGATTATGAATGAAAATAACAAAATTGATCTATTTATTTTCGTCGAAATTTTATTCAGACTGACTAGCACTAGATTCTGCCCATAACTTCGTACGTGTGGAATTTAGAAACAAACTTAAACAAATTATACAACAAACCATCCTTTTAAACTATTCTATCTATAAAAAAACCGCATCAAAATCGGTTGCATAGTTTTCAAAATATAAGCTCACATACAAAAATAATGACTTCGTTTTATAATAAGTAAAGATAAAGCTTTTTCAGTATACACAGCCATAAGTTAAGATGATTGCTAAATAATATTAATGTATAATACATGTGAGACGGTGCCAAAACAAGTAGTTATTACGTTGTAGTTTCATATTTTGATAAAATATCTTTTACGCTATCTGACATCCTAAGTAAATTCAAGCCGCTCCGTTTCCACATTTGTCATGATTACCGTTAAGCAGGGTTTAATTTCTGTCTTTCAAGCGCTTTAGGAGATGTGAATGCCTACTATTCTTCTGATTCTGATGATCTTTATTCTTTAGGATTTTACACAACAATACTAAAACTTAAATTACATTAAAAGACCTAGCAGTGTCGCGCTTATGACTTAGGTGTATAAGAATTGGATATTGATTGATTCTGAGATAGGTCTCTATACCTGATTGCACAGACAATTAAATAATACGAGCCGTTTTGAAGTTTAGTAACAAAGACAGCAACGCAAGAATATTACCTATAGATATGCTAGATTTCTTAACGCTTTTAAGGAAATCTTAGACAATGGTATCGTTTCTAGGTGCACAACTACCTAAACTTAACTAAAAAATGAAAATTGATAGTGTCAGTAACACAAATTGGCAATGTTAACAAGACGTTGTTATTAGAAAATCTGTATATTATAGACAAACTTTATTAATAAAGATGTGTAAATCAAAATATACAAATCATCAAAGTACATCAAAGTTGTTTTTATTTTTTTAGTTAATTTAATTTTAGAATTGATACCAATGTTTTAACTATTTTAAGTATACCTTAGTATGAATATGATTTTACCTTACACTGTGAAAACCGGAACCATATAGTGTGTGGTTTAGTTAGGATTGAGGTGCTACGACGTTCATACAAGTACTCAAGTGGGCTCGAAGCTATTCTCTCCTGTGGTTTGAGAGTGCATGGCTAATAATTTCATACCTAGGTGTACACTTGCATTATATTGTGAACTTATTTGCAATGTGTTAGTCTGTGTACATACAGAGAATTCAGACAATACTCAGATGCTGCATTAATTCAGTTCACACAACGCCCTCTGGTCCCAAAGTAAGGTATGTTTCTTTGTATGGACACCAGATACGGAAATACTACTATAATAATAACATATATATAATAATAACTTAGGTACTTATACTATAACTAGATGTCGCCCCCGACTCCGTCCGCGTGGAATTTAGAAAATGTTTACCGTTTTTGCAACATTTTTAGGGTTCCGTACCCAAAGGGTAAAAACGGGACCCTATTACTGAGACTTCGCTGTCCGTCCGTCCGTCTGTCACCAGGCTGTATCTCAAGAACGGTGATAGCTAGAGAGTTGAAAGTTTCACAGATGATGTATTTCTATTGCCGCTATAACAACAAATACTAAAAATAAAATAAAATAAATATTTAAGGGGGGCTCCCATACAACAAACATGATTTTTTTACCGTTTCTTGCTCGATACTAATAACGTTGCCTTATGTTGCATAGATAATGGTACGGAACCCTTCGTGCGTGAGTTCAACTCGCACTTGACCAATTTTTGACTATTGCTTCGCTTCTACTGGTCGTAGCGTGATGTTGTATAGGTAGACTAAAGCTTTCTGCGATAAATGCCCTATCTAACGCTGAAAGAATTTTTGAGCAAACTCTTCAGCTTTATAATATTAGTATAGATAGATGAAAACACCTAGATGCAGTACAAACAACTAAATAATTAAAGTTCTAAAATGTCTATTTAATTAAAGTTGTCTTAAAGTACAGGCAACAATTTATCCCAGGATAATATCTAATTCCTTCGGGACTACCTGCTTTAAGTTTCTTAGGGCCCAGTGATTCAAAATTTCTTGCTAACGAAGTTGCGGGCAACAGCTAGTATAGAAATAAATTTTGGAATGTATGGACATCACATTTGTAATCTTAATTGAGAATGCAAATGTCTCCTTAATATTTCTTTTTAAAAATGCTGTGGGTCATGTGAGGTATATTATCAGCAGATGACTATTTTTTGAGATGGAATACATTTACTTAGACCATGGCATGGGGTACGAATTAGAACATTTTGTAATTGATTTATGTAAACGATCAATAGGTGGCATTACGATGCACGTTTGTAAATTATAAAATGTTAATAAGCCGAATTAAGTAGAAATATTGAGATTAATATCTCATCTCCATCTCCTGCCAAGGGTGCTGTAAAAGTCTGCTAAGGGATATTGCACACAGATAACATCTTCTGTGAGAGACGGAAAACTCAAAAAGAAACCCTGTGCCAATACGCCTGGTCAGCGCGGCACAGTAGACCGTAATCCCTCCGAAACTGGAGGAGGCCCGTGCCCAACAGTGGGACGTAAATGGGCTGGAAAAGAAGAAGAAGATTGAGATTAAAATAAAAATTAGTATATTTTAGAAACAAAACTTTAAATCCACCATAATTCAACTCCTTAAATTGAAGATAAATAACACCATAAATAATCAATTGAGACTGTGACCATAGTATTTACTTAGTTCCGTGTTGTGTATTCTGATCTTTTTAAGACGAACAAGTCCATATGCTTGGGCAGTTGTTATAATAGACCAATTACGTTTATGGACAGCCAATAGACTTTGATTATAATTGACACGACATTATGCAACAGCGTATAAGTGCTATCATTATTCTATCATAGTATTTTTAGAATGCGTTGTGTATTGCTACATACTACGTAACTTCGTAAATAAGGAGGAATTAATATTCAGTTGTAGGCTATTGATATTAAGAATTATGTTTTATATTAGTTTATAAATTTTTGCAATTGACTTGTTATGCTTTTACTTAATAAATCATGAGCGATGTTTAACTCACTTTGAGAGATATAGTCCCATGGTAGCTCAGTTGGAAGAGTAACGAAACGGTATTCCGAGGTTGTGGGTCCGCTCATGGTGATAATTTTTTCCACTAGGTATAATTTGAGTTATTAATCTTGTTTTATTTAGTCTGTTTTGATATGTGCAGAATTACAAAAGGAGTAATGTTTTTAAAAGTAATATTATCACAGAAGGTTATTAAGCCATTTTCCCATAGTAAGCGGAAAATGCTTCGGGATCTTCCGCCTTCCGCGTTGTCAAATAAATAAATAAATAACCTAATTATATTTATTTCGTTGTGCTATGCTGTGTATTATTATTAATGGATAGTATCGATGCCCTGGGTAATAAAATATTCCTTTTCTAGGCGTGTTACGAAAAAAATACAAGAGTTAATAATTAAAACTTAAAGTTAGTAATCAACTTTTATTTCGGTAAGAATATAACACACTTTTTTCGTAATCGTGGTTAAATAGTCATGGTTTACAGTCGCTAGTTCATGTAATGACGATTTTACAATGAATATTTTGTGATATCAGCTCCCCATCCCCCTAGTTATAACGATAAAACAACTTTATACGTATATATTTACATATCAATAGCGATGTTTCAGCAATCGTAAAAAGATAGAATATGGTAACTAAATAAATACTTACCTATAAAAATTAATATAGGTTCAGTAGTTTTATGCTAGTGCTGTACATTTGAAATTAGTGTTAATACAATTTCCAGTACAGGTTACCAAAGGCGTCACAAAGGCGAATGCTCTTAACACATAATTAAGAACACAATTCATGCGTCAAAAGAGCTTTGAAGGGACACAGCTCTCGGCTGAAATAATTTCATACAGTTGAACTAAGTACCTGTCTAATAAGCCTTCGCGTGCCAAATTAATCTTAATTGTTTGAAGACTGAAAAGCTTGCGGCCTTTCTAACTGGCGACAATTTAATTATAAACTTCTTCACTAGTATTTGAAGTTTGAGGAAATGTTTACAAGAAAAATATTGGTGTAAGACTAGAAGAAGCCAACATTGCTGGTCTTAACAGCGATTATTAGACCTCTATTTTAGAACCGGCTATGTCTTTTTTTCTTTTATTTTTTTTACGTTTGTTACCTCATAACTTTTAACCGGGTGAAGCGATTTAATAATTCTTTTTTTATTTGAAAGCTGGTGGTTCCCGTGTGGTCCCATTTTCACCAGGTCAGGATCTGATAGTTATCTCTTGAGAAATCTAGGAAAACCCACCAATTTCAATGGTACATGAAGTCGGTAAAAACTTTTTTATTAAATACTCAATTATTTTAAATACTTTTAAACAGCTAATCATTCTGTAAACCTAGCTTAAAAGTAGAATCTAAAAAGTTTAACTAGTTTCGAATGTATTATAATAAGTCATTTTATTTATCTTGTCGTTTCTCCTTCAGATATACATTACTATTTATTTACTTTCATTAAAGCTACTAGAAATATACCTATTCAAAAACATTAAAAATATATTATGGAAATATTAATAGGACTAAATTATTAAAAAAAAACGTCTGTTGCTACTTTGTCAGCTAAAAACTTAAATACAATGCTGGAAAATTTTACTCCTAAAAGACTTCCACATATAGAAACAGTCGAACTTTTACTGCAACTGCAGTCGGGTAGTCTGATTCTACAAAGTTTCTTTAGAAAGCGCATATCATTCATAACTAAATAATGTCAATTTTATTATTCCTACTATTTTTTCTTATATCTACTCTACTTTAAAACCCATATTAATATGCTGTAGGTATTGTTGTACCTAGTCGTAACCGTAAAATATACCTTTACGTTGCTTTAAGCATCATGTTGTAAGAAGATTAATATGTAAATACAAATTTATCATTTTATTAGTGTTGTAATTTAGCATTTTGTAAGGTTCAAGTATGTTATGATGACAAAACACAGCGGTCCAGTACTTCTCTGACAGCCATTAAATTTACAGTCAACACTTTGATTTTAACAAGGGGTACGCAACCCTTGTAATCCGTTTACGCGTCGCAAGAGGTCCTTGTGGTCCAAGTGGCGAGTTTTGTTCAAAGTCTTATTTACTTACTCAAATATTTGAATTTTATATAACATCCTTATCAACTATTTTTATTTGTGTTTGACTCATTGTAAGATTAATAACTCTTCTCTACTTATTCTACTTGCACCACTAAACGTTACCTAACTAAATAATGTTGTTAGCGTCAATAACACAATTGTTAATTTATTAACTGTGTAATATAGAGAAACGATTTTAATTAATATAATTATGTACAACGAATTAGCAGTAAATCGGGATAGGTACACCATAATTGATTTCTTTGTACCTAGTTACACCATAATTGATTTCTTTGTAGTAGTTACCTTTGGTTGAGTTTTAAACGCCAATTCCAATAATTGTCGTCATTGTTTAGTCTAACTACTTAAGTATTATGATTATAAGTTATTTGTACAAATACCATACCATATTCAAAAGGCACAGTTTAAGCCCGAATAAATTCCAGGTTGGTGAATCAGATATTGCTTTGAATTTTCCACAGTTTAAAACGAGGGTACACGTTGGGTCGTTGGAGGCATGTGCTCGGATTAATTAGCGTGTTCTGTTTTCTCTTTCATCGTCTACTAACATTTAGCATTCTGTTGAAGGTACACTATTTTTTACATAGAGTCACTATTATTCAATTTATTTCTTGTTTCAACTTAATATTTTTGTATCCCTTTTACTCAAAAATAGTTTGTACTCTCACTCACTCACTCCAGCCATCTAACTTCCCACTGTTAGGTACGGGTCTTCTTTACTTTGGGAGGGATTTTGGTCGACTATGCTATTTTCAAGTTTCCCGTCTCTTACGAAAGGTATTACCCGTGTAATATCTTGCTGGCTTTTACAGCACCTTAGAAAAAATGGAATATATTTTTAATCCTTTAACATACGGACAATAGTATGTAGGTACTAATTCTTGTATGAAAGTAAGTAATTTTATATTTTGCAAAATCATTGAGGAAAGAAGCTTTTATTAGGGACCAACAATATTAAGAATATCGCTACGCTCGTATCTGTCAACGATCCATGGATTTAGGTTGTCGTCATGAAAATACACCACACGATACGGTAGGATTCCGCCTACTGTAATGCATACAAATGTATAACATTTTCAAATAAAACTCACACGTGATAGAAAGATCACGTTGTGACAACACATGCTTATAGCCTAGAGTAGTTCTAGAAAAACATTCCCATATTTATTCTATTTAAGTCTCATAGTGGGCAAAAAGTAATTGTAAATCCTTACTTTATTTTCGCCAAGTGTTTTGTTATGTATAAAATAAAGTAAAGGAAATTACAGATATTAGTTTTATTACACATGAAGTGTGGAACTGATTGGTTTAATATTTGATACAATATAACGTTATTTGTAAGTAGATATATACTGGTACCTATTCTACATTCACAACTAAACTTAACTAAACTAAAAATTTACTTCTGTATGGTCCAAAATATTTTAAGCTTTGTAAATAATATTTGTGTTAGTGATATCCGTATGGGCATCCGTGTCACCACTCTCATAGGCCCCATTTGAAAATCAGCGTTAGGTCCTCGTAACCTAACATATGCTAAAATGGGAGCCTATGCTGTTGTGATACAAAATAGGTACTATATTTAAATAAACTAAATTTATACTTTTAATGTACCTAACATACATACCTAATTTGTTTAACATAGCAAATAAAAATTTTCTTTGTTTCTTTCTTCTTTCAAAATGAAAGTTGATTGTGTCAATATATCTAATATTTTCTATTTCATAATAAAATATTTATCATAATTAACACCATTTGTCTATAATACACAGTTTTTTTACTAAGAAAATTTAGTTAACACTGCAATTATGTAGAAATTTAATGACGAAAGATATTGGTGTCGATTCTACGTCCACAACTAAACTTAACTTAACTAAAAAATGAAAACAACTATTGCTGTATATTGATTATTTGGTTGTTTTGTTGTGTAATTTTATATTAATTACAATCGTCAATCTATAATAAACAGATTTGCTAACAAGAAAGAATTGTTAACATTACGGAATTGTGTTATTAACATTATCAATTTTCATTTTTTAGTTTAGTTAAGTTTAGTTGTGCGCGTAGAATCGGTACCACTATTAATGTAAGTACAAAGAATTTATACCAATATGCCATTAATTAAGGGCCTTTAATTAAAATCTTAAATTAAGGGTCCATAAAAATATTATGTCATTTTATAGTACCCAGTAGATACCTATGAGAGGATACCAAAATAGCTTCGTGCATTTTTCTACGTACGAAGTTTTCATTGTTTCTTTAGATTGAATGGCTAGAGCTCTAATTTTTAAGTATATGTTTTTTCAATATATAATCTAGGATCGCATAAACTCAGAAACGCGATTGAAAAAAGTTTTCTCGATAGAAAATCTTAGCGAAAATACCTCTCTCATTTCTTATTTTTTTCATTTGTCGGTCTATTATCGCGTATTAACTAATGAAATAACTTTAAAAACATAAGTAACTATTATATATAGAAACACGTAAATCAGAATTAAAATATATTTAGTAGATTTTGAGTAAATAGGAAAAGTATCCCTAATTCTTCATTTTCTGTGCCTACTGGCTGTGTTAATATGTACGTGTCGGCGATGATATACGATAATATTGATGTAGGCCCTTAACAAAACCTTTCCTAGAACCCGCTTTAAACTGGAATAAGTCAGTATACCCACTTTTATTGTTAATTTAACTGTAACACTTCCTAAGGGCTTGACTTTTTATTTCTCTTGGGATGCCACTGTCTTATGTAGGATGCCCTTAAATTATACCCTTCCATTAAATTTTATTCTTAATGAGTATTATGTCTTATAAACTTTATAGTATGCATACTTGAAACCTCAAACGCTTCAAGGCATAGGTCATTTAATTACTCGTTTTTCTAAATATCTCAAATTCTAAAGACAATTTCGAATAAAAACAACTGTAAGTTGTAGGTTTTCCGAAACGACAGGCAATTAAACATGTACATAGTATAAAACAAAATAGGTTACAATAAAATTATGCAAACATTGTCAAATGAATATTTTTCTCATCATAACGGTAATATAAGAAACAATACGGAAGTTATGTTTTCTATAGCAATGTGAGCAAACAGAATAACTTTGTGAATTAGAAAATTCGAAACCGAAGTGTAAAAGCTAAGAATAGCAAACTTTACTTTCCAATATTGGAAAGACAAGACTGAAAAGCGAACTAAAGTAATGTAATTTTAGATTTTTTTTTTGTTTTGTTTACGAGCTTTGTCTTTTACCTAACATATCGTCAAATTGCAGTTGAAAATGTAATTTAAAGTATACTACCTACATTTCAAAAGAATAAATATTTTGTTAGATGCATTTTATATTAATCTAATAATGAACAAGTCTATTTTATACTTTTGTTTAAAATCACTTTATTTACATTTAACAATTTACAATTAAAAAACTAAAATTTAAAAAAAATATATGTACAGTACCTATAAAATCAATTAAAATTACATATATACTTAAAAACTAGGCATCAAAATAAAATAATTAATAAATTTTATACTGTAAAAAAACTTTACTTAAAAACAATTACCATAATGCTTAGACTACAAACATTAGGCTTTATGTGGTAAAGCGAAAACGTGCGAATTACTTGGTCTAATTAATACACAATGTCTTTCTCACAACTAACTAATTAGTTCAAACTAAGAGCATCATAACAACATATTCTCTTTTTGTTAAATTTAGGCTACAAAAGGGTAACTTCTGCAGGGTAACAAGACAGTTTTATTTTTATTTCTTTACTGCCAGTGGCAGAGCGTAGAATATATAATTAGGCACCGTTCGCTCAGCAATTTACAAAATGAGCAAACATAAGCGACGGTACACAAAGGGAAATAATTTGTTTTAAGAGAAGTGCATTTTAGACATTAGGAACATCTTCTGTGCTACTGTGGATATTTATAAAACTTGCAACCACAATTTTTTTTATTTGGTTTGTTCCGTTGGCCTATTCATAAAGCATAAAGGTCAACGAGACCTTACTACTGCTCCGGAATACGTTCGTCTGTCATGGGGTTGTATATCATCAACCGATTACGGTTTTAACTATCAAGCAAAAAGGTAGGCGTATTTTTCTGCATCTGTCGCAAGAAATACTTAAAGAAGAATTATTATTCTCCTTCTTTTAAAGTTGATTAAAAATAGAGCAAACAAATTGTCATACAAATGTCTGCTTTAGTTTTCTAATATTTGCGTCTGGGTGTTTCTATGTATTATTAGTATGTATTTACAAAAGAAAAGTAGTATATGTTGTATTCTATCCGTATTCTGGTACCCTTATCACAAGCATATAAGCTTGGCTTGGGATCAGTGGAAGTTGTGTGAAATGTCCATCAATAAAAAAACAACGATGATGTTCATACTATGCATTGCTATAGAACCGTTCACGTGCAAGTTCTACTGGTAGTTAACTTTAATGATTTCGTAAAAACATCCTAATTTGAAGGTATGGGTACTTATTTGCTTACCTACCTAATTTGTACCTTAAACCTTTCTTACATATTTTTAGTGTTAACAAAGTTTAAATATTCTACTCCTTCTCCTCGGGCCTCCTCCACTTTAATAGGAATTATGGTCTACTGTGCCGCGCTGACCAGGCGTGTTGGCACAGAGTTTTATTTCGAGTTTTCCGTCTCTCACAGAAGATGTTATCTGTGTGCAATATCCCTTAGCTGGCTTTTACAGCACCCTTGGGAGGAGATGGGGTGGTGACACTTGTATTCTTAATCCGTCACCACACGGAGAATTAAAAATATATTAGGCAAGTATAAAAGTATAAATGAACCGAGCGTGTTTATTCGGCGCTCTATAATCTCGGCCTGCCTCATAGGAAATATGCATGTTATTTATAATATTTTTTTAAATGCCTTGCTGATCTGAAAGGCCTCTGAAAGACCATTCAGTCACCATTATAAAAAATATAACCTATTTTTAGAGCCATTCAAATTTTTGTGTTGCCTGTTACAAAAATTTGAATAGGTAGCTTTATGACTGAAATCTTTAATGTAACGGTAAGGTAACGAATAAACTTATGTCTACAACGTGACAGTCATTTTCAGTGAACAATTTCTGGTAGATAAAAATTTACTTACTGCTACACCAAGCTAAAAAATAAACTTATATTATATTTATATGTAAGATTTTATAAATATACTACGTTTTTACCACGCATATTAATATAACAAACGTTTAGATATATGTATCTTTCAATGTATTAATCTGTGTAACGGAATTTTTGTAAGTGATTTTCACGTGGAATGCATTAAGTACATTTTCTGATATATATTATAGCTACAGATAGATACATACATACAACCTACATAGATTCTGAAGTCTGTCTGAACATCTACATAGATTATGTTTACCCAAAGCTAAGGTATAACAATTTGGTTAATTCAAAGATGTGTTTAAGATCAAGCTATCAAGTTCGATTTCCGTTTGAGACCTTGGGTTGAATTTAAATCAAGCAGCAGATAGTGAAACACGTCATGTTTATAAAGTAGCGACGTGTCCTTTTGCATAATAATTGAGTTTACTATGTTAGTGACAATATTGCTTTCGGCGTGCCTCACTTGCGAATCAATTCCTTTGACTTAATTCTGTTTCAATAAGCAGGTTCTTAGCAACTGGAAAGACTATTAAATAAGTAGATATCTATTACTAGAACTTGGAATATTTTACGAAGTACTTAATATCATTATCGATTACAGTTTATACTTTGAAAAGATGTCCTTTAAATATTTGAAACTAATCGCGTAGTACATTCTTGTAGAAACAAAAACATTAAGTTTTCGTAGTAAGGTTTCGCTTATAGTTCGTACAAACAGACAAACAGACAAATATCTAAAAAATTTTGTTTATCGTTTTTGTTGTCTTAATAAAAGCTCCAAAAATATATCCACATTAACTTCTATTTTATTAAATCGCTACTATGTTATCATAATGTATATATTATTAGTAAATAGTATTCTGCAAATAAATGTGGAAGGACTAAGGTCTCAAAGAACACCTAAGAAAAGATGGATGGACAATGTGAAAGAGGATTTGAAAGAAAGAGGAGTGAACACAGATAGGTCGGCTGACAGAAAAATATGGAAGACAAAAACATGTTGCGCCTACCCCACACAACGAAAAAAAGGAAGGAGAACGATGATGAATAAAATCTATAGTACTAAAGATTCAGCAGCAATAGAATATCAAAAGCTATAGTGAAGTAAAAACAGATCATAAATCAACCATACTTTAACATGCGTAGTGAGACACACGTAGAATATGAAGGTTATGCTTTTATTGAAAACGCTTTACATAAACATTCTGAATAAACAGTTATAGAATAAATTTTGGTTAGCCTCTAAGCTTGGAAGCAATTTAAGAAACTTATTAGAACGTTAAGTTCTTAAGAGGATACCAAAATTCTTCGTGCATTTTTCTACGTACGAAGTTTTCATTGTTTCTTTAGATTGAATGGCTAGAGCTCTAATTTTTAAGTATATGTTTTTTCAATATATAATCTAGGATCGCATAAACTCAGAAACGCGATTGAAAAAAGTTTTCTCGATAGAAAATCTTAGCGAAACAACCTCTCTAATTTTTTTCATTTGTCGGTCTATTATCGCGTATTAACTAATGAAATAACTTTAAAAACATAAGTAACTATTATATATAGAAACACGTAAATCAGAATTAAAATATATTTAGTAGATTTTGAGTAAACAAAAAAATATCCCTAATTCTTCATTTTCTATACCTACTAGCTGTGTTAATATGTACATGTCGACGATAATATTGATGTAGGCCCTTAACGTAATGTAACGAACGTAAAATCTCATAAATACAATATTTAGCTTACGAAGTAATGTATGAGAAGTAACTGGACACGTTCGATATAACGTGATCTTTATGTAACTGTATAGCAATGAGATGTAAGACTTCATGCCTACGATATACAACGTGTTGCAGAAAGGTATAGTCATAATTTAAAGTTGCAGTAGATAGGCCTTAAATATTATAAATATTACAGTTACACATAGAAAAATACAGTTGGTAAGTTTTTTTTTGTTTATAGCCAACTATTAAATAACTACCAGGAGCGCATCAATTATGAGATGTTTACGGTTTATTGAATGCGATAGAATCTTACGATAAAAGATTACCTCATAGTAGTGTTGTATTTAAAGAAGATCGATTAATTAATAAATTAATTAAACTTTTATGAACACATAAAAGTCATAATATAAAACTAGTATTTGTAATTTCATCCATGCCTAGTGCCTAGTAACCGGCCATGTGTAACGCTGGTCAAATATGACTACACCTTTCTGAAACACGTTGTATACAGCAGAAAATATATAATTCTGTCGCGGTGTTAGTTATGGAACAACTCCGAAATGGCTCAACCGATTAGTATAAAATTTGGTCAGGGCTAAAAATAGGACTACATTTGTTATATTATCTACTCTTAGGTAGTAAAGGGGGAGGGGATTTGTTGTGTGAGTGTTCAGATAAAAAAGTAGGGCACGTAGTTAACTTAAAAAATAATTACAAGTATTTTTCTCTTATGGAAAATAGCTATACTATAGCTATTGTTCACAACAAAATGAGTGAATAGAATATTTTAATATTTAAATGAAATTAAAAGTTTTGGGTTCCATTAATTTTATGAAACAAAGAGAAACAAAGTGTGTTTAAACAACTGATGAAAACAATCACGAGGAGTTATGGCCAGAGGCCTTGTAATCCTAGCTCCACAGTATTATCACAAAACAATGAAATGAAAGACAAAGTAATTTTGTGCTACTGAAAATAACCTACCGTTTCATTCGTTTTTCTTCATTTATAAAAAAGAAGTTAAACAATAAGGGAAAGCTGCGTATGAATTGCGTAAAAAATTATTAGGTAGTAATTTACTTTTATCCTATATTATATCTTTATGTATAAAGTACACAAAGATATAATAATCTCTCTTTATTCAGCCCCTAAACGTCTCACTGTTGAGCAAGGGCCGCCTGGAGGAGGCAAACAAGACAAAGAAAGGCAAAGAAAAGACCACAAACCCTCCCGATGTCTACACCGGGAGGATTTGTGGTCTAATATGCTGCGGTGACCGGGTGTGCTGGCATAGGGTTAAGTTTCGGATTTTCTATTTCTCCCTGAATGGTAACTTCCGGTAATCCGGTACTAAAACATTAATAAATATTTACTATTGCAAGTACATTTATATATTTCTTCATAGAACATAATCTAATATATAAAATTCACGTGTCACAGTGTTAGTTACTGTACTCCTCCGATACGGCTTGACCGATTTTTATGAAATTTTACATGCATATTCAGTAGGTCTGAGAATAGGACAACATCTATTTTTCAAACTTTTTCTTTTTAGGGTTTCGTACAAACCCTTATAGGATCACTCTGGTGTCTGTCTGTCTGTCCGTCTGTCAAACTTTTTTACTCAGCAACGGCTAAAGGTATCAACTTGAAACTCATACGATATGTAGATCTATGCGGTCCCTTGCTGCAACATTTACAGTCAACCTTTCACCTCTACGCATTTAAAAGATATAACCGAATTACGACCATTTTTAAGAATTTTTCGACTTATGCTAGGGAATCAAAATTTACAGGTTACTTCCCGTTGCTAGAAAGCCTTGAAATCTGGCATAGATCAAGTCTATATAGTGCTGATATAGGGAAAAATCCAAAAACTTATAATTTGTCATCACATCACAAGTGAAAAAGTGTTTATACTAATACCAACTTATGAAGTAGCTGAAATGTAGGCGATTCCCTATATTTCAACTACAAAATTAAGTTGGTGAGTTGTTTTGAGATTAATTAAATGATTATTTGAATGCAGTTACTTACCTCGCTCTTGACAGGTTTTTTTTTAGCATGGCAAAACAACGTTTGGGGCATTGGACATCTAGTATAGTATACGACTCACATCTACGTTGAAGTTACAACTCAAGCATTCCAAATTTGATTTATTATGTAATTAGAACATCGTTTATTAATTAAAGTCATTATAAACTTAGTCTTACCTGTATGAAGGCAATAATTTGACATATTCAACAAAATACATGTAATTAGGGAGACTCATGAGAATGCTTACGTACAATGATTGCCTTTCTATTCTCCCCAGTCTTACTGCAAATATCTACTCTTAAAGCATGAATTAAACAGGAGTTGACATTGTAAGGTAACATAAAAACAGTACGAGAACAATGATCATACTCATTGCGTACGGACACTGTCGTCTCTTGGCGTGTGTGTGGTGATTATGGGCGGAGCGATCGTAGCGACCAATAATGTTATAGATACGTGTACACCTCAACATCCCGCTAAAAAATAATAATAAATATAAAAAAATAAATATTCACAGACATTTCACACAACGTCCTCTGGTCCCAAGCTAAGCTTATATGCTTGTGTTACGGGTACCTACTAGAATACGGATATACTACATATACTACTTTTCTATTGAAAATACATACTTATACTACATAGAAACACCCCGACGCAGTACAAACATTTGTATGACAATTATAAATATCACACAAATGACTATCCCGAGCGGGAATCGAACCCGCGACCTCTTGAACGGCAGTCCACTACGTGAACCACTCGACCACGAGGCTCGTCATAAACACCATATGTAGCTGCTCCTATTGGTTTAATGCTCTAAGTATCTACTATATTGTTCTAGGTTTAGTCTTACTAGACTACGGGGAATGAAATGAAAAAGATATAAATATACGAGTATGTACCTGCTTATTTACATTTAAGGGTTTATGAAAAAACTATCTCTACACACTTCATCTAAACGTTAGCATAATTATTTGTATCAAAAATCTATTGTTGATAGAAGGCAATAACCTCGGAGCAAAATATATTGTGCTGGTTTGTCAAGTAGCTCTACTTACGAGTAGATAAGTACAGAAGCTTGTTCTCTGATTTTACTACTTTTATATCCAACTCATGTGAATATAAAAATCTACAGTATTAGAATTACATTTGTTATTTTTCGCGACACATTCATTCTTTTTCTCCGTGTATTATCTTCCTCTCTGTGTGGTGACGGAACAAGAATAAAAGTGTCACCACCAATGCCCTCCTTAGGGTGCTTTAAAAGCCAGCTAAGGGACACAAATAACATCTTCTAAGACGGAAACCTCGAAAATAAGCTCTACGCTCTTATTGGGATAGAGATAGAGAGATTCATTTTATTAATGGAAAGAGAATAGATTGATATAGCTACTTAACAAAAGGTTTTGTATAGGATAAATATCTTTACTTATTATAAAATAAAGTTGTAATTTTTGTTATGTCCCTATGTGAGCTTTTATCAAAACTAGGCTACGGATTTTGCTGCATTTTATTTTTACTAGATAGCGTGGTTCAGGGCGATGGCTTTTTTGTATGATTTTTAAGGTTTGGTTTCTAAATTCCACGCGTACGAAGTTGCGGGAAACAGCTAGTGTAAATATCAATTTCTTAAAGAGTAACTAGGTATGAGCCATATTTGCAGTTATGTCGATTGAATAACCACGATATTACGTTACTATATAAGAGAAAATAAAACAATGGTATAAATCTGAACAGCTTTTATCTGTAAAGGTAAGATATTGTGGCTATTGCCTTATTTAAATTATAACTTACTAAGAGCTAGCAGACTAAATGGTCAAGAATGCTTGAATGCGGCAGCCGTTATTAGAATGCCGTTCAAGATTGCATGACAGCGAATTTGTTCCGTGCAGCCAAAGTAAAGGAACGCAAAATATTAGTTATAATATTAAAATATTGTAGAGAAATACTTGTTTTAAATTGTATAGATATTTGAGAATAGCAATATTAAAGCGCTTTTCTGAACTCCGTTCATAAACTATCTATTAAACTTGGCAAGTAAGTAACAGAATCTTTGAAAATAATCTTAACCCAATTGAAAAAATGGAATTTACCTGAAATTTTGCACACATATTAAGATTGATTTATGGAATAATGTCAGAAAGTATCCAGGATAATGTTTTTCAGTTTTTAAGTTACATACATTTATTTATTTTTATTATTTTATATCGCCGAATGATTGACTATAATTAATATGAGAGTCATTTCTGATAACCTTACCATTCTCTGTTTTCTGATCAATTTTAGAATTCCGGACAATTTAAGTTGGTAGAAAGGATTACCGTAATATGAAAAGCTTTTTTCTTTAATTTCGTTAACATAATATATTAAATCGAAATTAAAGAAAAAAGCTAGCTAAGTGAAACTTAACATAATAATATTATTATGCTTAATGTTATTTGCGCTTCGCGAAACCGTAAACATAAATAATGAATAGGGATTACAACTAACTTCAATATTTCATTCGGTGTAGGCCAGCTACCGCATTCAGACTACCTAATTCGTACCAGCCCTGAGATCGGACTTTGAAGGGTAATGCTATTAAAATTAATAATTTTACCTTGTGGTACAGAACCTCCTACTAATTAGTTTTAAAATATACAGCACGTGTTCTATCTTAACTTATTGTAAAACAAAGTAAAGTAGAGTGTTTCAAGAGGATAGATTTTTGTATAATTTGTTATGGTTCTTTTATTTTCAGCAAGCAAGAGCAACAGCAAGTATTTGAAATTTATATTACCCCAATTATAAATAGCATTGTGATTAAAGAAATCGTTGAAATATCTAGATTTTCTTTTCGATTTTTTTCTCACTTTTGAACTTAGTTACAAACACACTATACTCTCAGATATATATTTTTATTGTAAATATCTAATTCATCAGAAAAACCTATACTGCAGTTAGTTACCAATGTACAACAAACATTTATCACGAACTTATGTGTTTAGAATTATAATTAAGCATTTAGTAATACCATTTGTTACTTCAACCTTACGCACATTCCCATAATAATAAATAATAACTCGATCCTTGATATTAATCTTTTATGTGACATTTTAACTACATAGTTACATAACTTTTGCTATTTTTTAGGATTCCGTATAAAAAGAACCCTTGAAAAAGATTTTGTAGTGTCTGCTGATCCTGCTATTCATTTTTATAGCTTAAATTGTCTATATGGAATAACTTTGGTAAGTAGACACACGACTGATACTATAAATAGTACCTATACATTTTTATCCGGTTTTTTTTTTCACTTGGGGAGTGCCTTTACGCACTTCGTCCTTCCAGCTGCGGGGGCAGCCTTCAGACTTCATGTGAGACTCCCAGGTCACTCAAGGGACTCGGACTACCCACTAAGCCCTACGGTGTTCCTCCTCGCCCTTAGCCGCGCTATGGTATTCACCCAGGTATTACCATGACCCGACCAGGGCTGGCCCCCTATCTGTGGGCGCTTGGAGAGAGGACGTCCGCCACTGATGGTGGTGGCGCGATAGGCCACTTGCCGCGCGTGGTCTCCTCGTTGGCTGGGGCCACCGGCTATTGCGCGCCGATGAACACTACGCGGGGCCCTAGTCCCCTTTTAGTATGGTAGGTAACTACCCTAGAAAAGAACAGATAAATGATGTTATAAAACTTAAGAGAAGTCGCTGGCTAATAATGCGCTTTTGACAGCAATTGAGTTTACGTTATTTTTAAGCTTCTTGGCAAGGAGATAGCTCGTAATTTTGGTGATGAAAGTGGCACTCGTGCTCATGCAATTTAATCTTAGTGCAGTTCATGACTTAGGTGCCAATTCTGTTAGCACTACTAGACTAAACAACTAAAATATATTGTTGTTGTCAATAACACAATTTGTTTTCACTAAAGTTTGTGATTACGAAAGTGTTTAATAAGTAAAGATTTTAATCGTAGGTATATACATATAAATTTCACGTGTCACAGTGTTAGTTACTGTACTCCTCCGAAACGGCTTGACCGATTTTTATGACATCTATTTTTCAACACCCACTGACATTTGTATGGCAACCGTTTGCCGGCTCAGCTAGTTTACCTATATAATTAATATAAAGATGAATATTTGTGGACATTTCGCAAAACTTTTTGGTCTAATATTAAGCTATATTTTTATGCTTTTGTTAAGGGTGCCGGAAATGGATATGCTAAATAGATTAAAAAAACTTGGAGTAATTTAATACAATGCGTAGATAAATTATTAAATCAAATTATACCATATTTGGTTTCATTTCAGTTAAGTTTAATTCATAATGCAACAAAATTGGCGGCTTTGCCACAATAAAATTATACTTTTGTGTTGATGCTTACTATCTTATAATAAAAAGATTCACATTTATTAGGTGTAACTTACAAAAACCCGTTTAGTAAACATGTTTATACCTTGTTAAGAGTTACAGTCTTTAGCTACAGCTAGTTTTACTATATAATGAGTTATTTAATATACCGAAGTAGGCAATAATATCAGAATCTGCAAGTTAGGAGATTTTAAAATATTGGCTAACATTTTTATTTTATGTGTTTATGTAAAAAATATCCTTCTTATATTTTGTTGTTGGTGATTGATGATAGCTATACTTCGACCTGACAAGACAACAATGGCCGAACCTACAAAAAACATGCATCTATAAATATGAAGTGACAATATATTCTATATTTTAGTAAAATAACCACAAATACGACGTTTTAAAATAAAAAGTTTGTTATGAAATACTAATTTTTCGACAAAGGTGTACCTATAATTTACTGCGAATTAGAGAAAAAATAGGAAAAATAAAACTTAAAATAATTTACTCAATTTAAAATCTTAAAAAAACACGCTTCAATGCAAGTTGATCTATAAAGTTCCTGTTATTTTTTAAGTTTTCCTTTGTGTACAGTCCTTATATAAAATTTTTCCTTAATTCTACCTACTCGTAACTATAGATGCCCGGAAGTAAAAATCTGATTTCAAAATTACGTTATTACACAGATAAAATTGTTATTGCAATAAAAATTTATGCGTACTAGCTGATGCCCGCTACAAATTTTAGATCCTTATATATTTTGTCACCGTTTAAACCTTTCCTAGATTTTCACGAATGTTTCAAGACCTAAATCACCAAAATCGGCAAAGCCGTTGCCGAGTTTTAGCGAGACTAACGATTGATTCTTAACACGCTTATATAAGTTCAGTACCTATGTATTTATCAATGTATTATTATATGTAACGGAATCTTTGAAAGTAGTTTGAACCCACTTGCAGTAGTTGGATTGATCTGAAATTTGGCACATACGAGGGGAGGTCCAAAAGTTCGTGGAATGAAAGGGTTTTAGTAAAAATGAAACAGTAAATTTATTTTTCCTTTTCAATATAATCACCCTTAAGCTGAATACATTTATTAGATCTATGAATTAATTTTTCTAAACCATCGTAAAAATATTTTTTATCTTTTCCCTCAAAATGAGCCAAAATTGCCTCCTTTACCTCATTGTCGTCGGAAAATTTCCTTCCCCTTAAGTCTTTTTTTAAATTCGGGAACAAATAAAAATCACTTGGGGCCAGATCTGGACTATAGGGTGGGTGGACTAGTGATTCGAAGCCATGCGTGTGTAGAGCAGCCATTGCAACTTTGCTCTTGTGAACCGGCGCGTTGTCTTGCAAGAGCAACACGCCCTTGGTCAATTTTCCCCGACGTTTTTCTTTGATGGCATCCTTTAATTTTTCTAGTATTGTTGCGTAGTATTCTCCGGTTATGGTCCTGCCCTTTTCTTTATAATCAATCAGTATTATCCCCTCACAATCCCAAAAAACAGTAGCCATCAACTTTCCAGCCGACTCCGACACTTTGAATTTCTTTGGCGGTGGTGTCCCCTTTTTATGCCATTGCATGGACTCTTGTTTGGACTCAGGCTCAAAGTGTTGAACCCATGTTTCATCGCCGGTAACAATTCGCTCCAAAATCGGTCCAGGATCGTCGCCACACAACTCCAAAAAATGTTTTGACGCTTCGACGCGCTGCTGTTTTTGAAGCGGCGTGAGCATTCTCGGTACCCATCTTGCACTGACTTTTGTCATACCCAGGTGGTCATGTAGGATTCGCAAAATGGTGGTATCTGATACTCCAACTAATGCAGATAACTGTTTTTTCTTCAAACGGGTGTCCTCCAGTACAATTTTTTCCACTTTTTCGACGATGTCTGATGTGGTGGCCTCAACTGGCCTTCCTGAGCGGGGGTCGTCTTCAATCGACTCCCGACCATGTTTAAAAAGACCATGCCACTTGTAAATCATTGATTTACTAGGGCACTGTTCCCCGTAAACAGTTTCCATTTCATTCAAAATGGTCTGAGCGTTCTTTCCTTGCTTGGTAAGGAATTTAATGACCGCACGGTGTTCAATTTTCTCCATAGTTTCAGTTTTCTTCCGGATTGACGTGTTTAGCAGGCGAGTGTTCGTAAACGAATGACGCAATAGGGCTGAAACTCCATTTATATACTAATTATGAGTCCCCAATTAGTATGACACTAAGCGAGCGCCCCTATCCCCACTCCATCCCCTCCATTCCACGAACTTTTGGACCTCCCCTCGTATATCAAGGACTGACGACAATGCAATACCTATTTAAAAAAAAAAACTTTGGTATTTCAAGGGTGTTTTTTAGTTTTTGAACTAAGTAGATTTTTATATAAAAGATTTAAAAAATAAAATGTTATAAAGTAGATATAACCAAATTATTTAAAACTTATTTCATTACAAGACAAGATCTGTTCAAACAAGATCAAAAGTTTAAAAGTAACATTATGATTTGTAGTAGCGTCACGTTCTCCATTTGGGAATATTTTCTGTCTACGGGAGTGATGACGGAAATATTTACCTGTCTGAACCAAACTGTGTTTATATACCGAAGCTGTTTCAAACAGCATATTATATTAAAACATGCTACGCATTTACGTTTAAATTGGGTTCAAAGAGAATTCGTTTTATTTTTCCAGATATTCCCGGCAATTTTTTTATAGAGATCAATATTGCATTCAAAAATACTGTTTCGACATGATAAATTGACTTCATAAAATTTACTATTCATAATCATTTACAAGCTAATTACCGTGGGTTCATACGCGTTTATAATTATTGATAACAATACACACAAAACCTTAACATATTATAAAAAAAGCAATCCTTTTGAACCACTCTTATCTACTAAAAGACTGCATCTACATCCGTTTGGCAATGAAGATTTAGCTTTACAGACATTTTATTTATTTATTTGTTTTTTTTTTCTTCTCCGCCTCCTGCCCTGCCGGGCCTTGAGCTTTACCATACCGGAGATACATACAGACATACAAAAATAACTACTTTTATTGTAATAATCATTTAAGCGAATTAAGATTCTACGAAATGCCATAGATAATATAACAAGTTACTAAAAAGCGCGAAAAAGGATAATATGGTACTTACTGAAAAAGCTGCCAGTGATAAATTTTTAAACCTTTTTTTGTAATGATCCTTTCAGTATCACATTTATATATAGGTACATAACGTACTAAATCGTTATCGTATGTCTTTTCTACAAACGCCACGGCAATTTGCTGACACTTGAAAAGCGGCAGGTACTTAAACTGCCTACACGGCGACACCGAATCTAAATTGCTCGGAAAAATGTTTAATCACCTGTAAGAACAGCCGACATAAATCATTAGGATAGATGGAGTATATAATTGGATTTCTAAAGTATGCTCCTGAATGTTAGCGTAGGTGTGTTTCATTTTGGGGCCGCGGATGGTTAGATCGGGGACGCTAGTCTGACTACTCGCAATAGAGCACATCGCGTAGGAGTGACGTCCCGGTGTGCCCGTATATCGCCCGTGAGAGGATGCTCACGAAACAGCAGCTGGATTGGCAACTAATGGTGGAATCACCGCAGTACCAGTGCCCATTCCCCTGCTGATATAGGCACATGGCGGGGGTTTTAGTGGGTGAGGGCCCCACACTAGCCTTCTGTTATCCCGGATAGTGGGGTGTGCAGTCAGGCATTTCCACCGCCATAATAAAAAAAAGGTATGTATATTTTCCATTCTGAAGGTAGTACAAACATAGTTCTACCTTTTTGTATGGCCTTGACTTGTTCTATTGTGTATACCGTCAACATAAGCTCGTGTTCGCTCTGTGTATTCAAGCTCACCCGCTTTTATGTTCGTTTTCACGCTGGTATTCATTGCAATCTGGAGACGAAACCTTAATGTTCTCTGAATTATACATGGGACCTTTTCGCATTCTTCAAGACATCGGATATAAAAAGAAAATGGTACCGATTCTATGTGCACAACTATACAAAACTGAATTGAAAAATTGTAGCTGATTTTGTCAATATACCTAATATTTGCTATTTCGTAGTACATATTATTATTTATCTGAACTAAAATCGTTAGTCTATATTATACAGTTTTTTTATAATAAGAAAGTTTAGTTAACATTGCCGGATTGTGTCACGCTACCAATTTTAATTTTTTAGTTAAGTTTAGATTAGTTTTTAATGTAGAGTCGCTACCAGCTGGACAAGATTTTTTTGTGCTATTTAGACCCCAAAAGCATTTTAGAAGATTTGGCTAGTTCAATATTTAGATACACTGCTGATAAAGTCGTTAATAATTATATTAAGTCTAGCATAAGCTTAGCTTGGGGCCAGAGGACGTTATGTGAAATGTCCAGGAATGTTTAAATGTATTTATATTTGTCAGTGAATTGACACAAATATCTAAAGCTAATAATACAATGGATATGAAAAATACAATGCAAAATCGCGATATATTTCTGGTCAGTAGGGAGATGCTCTAAAATAGTGAATACAAATAACATTTTGCTTTTTTATTCGCAATCGCGAAATATTTTCGGTTCAACAGCCACATATAACACTTATATTGGATGTGCGATGCAGTAATAACTGACAA
Organism: Orgyia antiqua; assembly: GCA_916999025.1. Classification (NCBI taxonomy): domain Eukaryota; kingdom Metazoa; phylum Arthropoda; class Insecta; order Lepidoptera; family Erebidae; genus Orgyia; species Orgyia antiqua. The sequence continues at coordinate 12,331,297 of OU779863.1, read as the reverse complement.
CAAAGGCATTGATTTATCATTAAAATACTTACGCCAACATTTTAATGCGTATAAAAAAATGTAACCAATGACCATAGAACAAAGAATCTCAGTTAAGGATTTTTTTTTACATTTCACACAACTTCCTCTGGTCCCAAGCTAAGCTTATATGGGTAGGTACCAGAATATGGACATACTACATATACTACATTTATTTTTAAATGTATACTTATAATGCATATAAACACCCCGACGCAGAACAAACCTTTGTATGATGTTGATAAACATCGCACAAATGATATCCGCGGTGTTACCCGCGGTAAAAAGGATAAAAAATCTCTACGTTTTTATTATCCCTCGGGAACATTGCATTCTTTCGGGATAAAAAGTAGCTTAAATGTTATTCTGATGCGTAGACTACATTATTGTTAAGTTTCATTAAAATACAATGAGTAATTTTTGGGTGAAAGAGTAACAAACATCGAAACATCCATACTCACAAACTTTCATATTATTATTAGTAGGATGATTTTCAAATTTCTTTTTCTAGTGTATGAAATTGCGCCTCTGTTAATTTTAATCTATTGACAATCGTAATCATCTCGTCAGCAGTCTTAAGCATCTTTAAAAAATGTTGACTCCCGATTCCGCAAAAATGTTAAAAACGTCGTTTTAGCAATCTAATTAGACGGCTTCAACCTCGAATGATTAGGTCAAGGGACGGCTTTTCCGACTTTAATATGACAATTCATTGATTGTCCTTACTATTGCTGCACCTATTAGATAAAGTGTGAAGTTATACCTAATATTTCACTTTTTTATTTTCTCTTTTGTACGTTTCGACTTTTTCATAATCGTTAATTTTATTAAGTACTAGCTGTTGCCCGCAACTTCGTACGTGTGGTGGTGGTGAGAAATAAAAAAGCCATAACACATTAAAATTATACAAAAAAGCCATCCTCATGAACCACTCAATCGATAAAAGAAAACCGCATCAAAATCTGTTGTGTAGTTTTGAAGATATACCTAAGCTGGACATACATACAAAAAAAGCGACTTTGTTTTATAATAAGTAAGGATTTACGTTAACAATTTTAAAGAGTCTATAAGTATTAAATGTAGTTCACTATGTAGGTATTTCTTCGTGTTAAAAATAACTGAAACAAATATTACAATATTCAACACAACAGTTAATCTAGTTCGAGATCTCAGTATTATTATAGTCGTGACTGGTTGTGTCCTTGATAGACCGGTTCAACATCCTACATTTAAGATAAATGCAATAATAATATAAAACAATGTTTAAAGCAAAATCTTTGTCTTTGAGGCCTAAAGGCTATAATAATTTTAAAGAACAATGAATATAAACGCTTCTGTACTAAAGAAAAATCTTTTAGTAATAAATCCAATGTTAAAAATTATTATGTTTATTTACATAATTATTACTTATTAACGAATCGTATTATGTCCTCATAGAATTATTATAAATGTACACGGTACTAACGTAGCTCTTTGTAGAGGGCACGATACCAAATTATGCTATTTTCGCTTTTTTCTTTTTTATGCTTTTTTCTTCGCGAAAATTAATCTGATTTTAATTATTTTTACCCTATATTATAGATGAAGAGTATATACAGGGTGTCCCAAAATTCAACGTCAAGCCGAAATCGCATGATGGGTAAGGTCATAACAGTTATCAGAAAAATATAAAAAAAGATTTAAGTCTAGTATATTTAAAATTATAGCAAAAAACATTTTATTCGGGAAAATGTACACCCGGTAACAGTTTTTACCTTCGTGTTGCTACAAATTTTAACTTTTTGCCATTTTTTTTTACTTATTTCATCCTGAATAGTGCTTCTGTAACTTGTAACCTTAAAATCTGAGCTAACTGGTCCAGCTTGAAAGAAGATGTCATGTTTTGCAGAACCACGTTTTGAAAATCAGTTTTTCGCTCTACTTTAACTGACGGTCCTGAAAAAAAATTATACCACGCAAGTCTGGCAAGTAACTTTAAAAATTAGAGCATTTAATAAGAATTCTAAAGTGGTATAACACTTATTAAATTATTTCTTAGATCGGGTACAAAAAATATTTTTTCAAGGAAAGTCGGTTTTGAATAATTTCTTTGACTTTACTAAAAGTGATTCTAGTGAACTCAAAGCGTTCCTTAAGACCATTGCGTGGTTTAAATGAGACGGAGTGAGACATTCCATAAAGTGTGAGCGAGACAGGTAGTGACGCTATCGAAACAGAGACAGAGAAAGTATTTATATGAAGTGTGAGCGAGACAGATAGTGACGCCGCATTTTGGTATTGGCATACGCAATACAAATCAGTACGCTTAGTACGCTACTCTCTTTCGTTTACTACGCATCTTTTCGTATTCGATCGTGTTATTTTGTGTACTAACTACTTTTGGCTTCGTTTATTGGACTTGTTTGCTTGTGATTTGGATTTGGACAATATCGATCTCTCTACGACGACCTTCGCTTTCTACTGGACTAACGTGTGATTGTGTATTGGCACTATGGCTGTGTACACCACACAGGAATATGCCAACATGCACCTCATTTATGGGGAATGCAGATGTAATGCTAGTGCTGCCTCAAGACTCTACCGCCAGAGATACCCAAATGCTGATCGTTATCCAGATCACAGAGTATTTACCAATATACATCGTCTACATTTCTCCGAGGCCCGACTTCCAAACCAAGTGCATGGTGAAGGAAGAATGTCATTACCTTACGAGGACGTTGTTCTTCAAGCAGTGGAAGAAGACCCAAGTACTTCGGTAAGTACAATTGAGGCCAGCCTCCTGTACTAAAAGTACAGCTCATCGAATATTGCAAAAAAATGAGCTCCATCCATATCATGTGCAGCGAGTACAAACTCTTTTACCTCGGGATTATGAGCCTCGGGTTGCGTTTTGTCAAACTATGATTCAAAAACACCGAGAAGATCCACGATTCTTGGAAAAAAAATTATGGTCGGACGATTCGACGTTTAAAAAAGATGGATACATGAACTTACATAACTTACACGAGTGGCACGTAGAGAATCCAAACTTAATGAAAGAAGATAGATCACAGTATCGTTTTAAAGTCAACATGTGGACTGGGATTTTGAACGGAAGAGTCATAGGACCCTTTGAGTTACCAGAGGTCTTAAACGGTGAAATTTATTTGGATTTTTTAGTTAACCATTTAGCCAATTTACTCGAAGATGTGCCCCTGAATATTTTGAGAGAAATGTGGTTTCAACAAGATGGCTGCCCAGCGCACCATAGCCGCTCAGTTAGAGAACATCTAAATGAAGAATATCCGGGCAGATGGATAGGGCGATCTGGTACGATCTCGTGACCAGCCCGCTCACCTGATTTGAATCCATTGGATTTTTTTTATTGGGGAGCAGTAAAAGAAAAGGTTTACTCAAAATCAATCGAAAATGAAGCTGAGCTCCGAGAGAGAATTACGGAGGCAGTTGATTTTGTCAATAATGGAAGATTCGCCCGTCTGATATCAAGATCTTTTTTAAGGAGATGTCGTGCTTGTATTGCAACTGAAGGAAAATAGTTTGAACATCTTTTGTAATAAATGTTGCGATTGAAACGGAACTGTTTTTTTATTATTTTTTACTACTAGGATCCTTATTTGCTTCTGTGACTCATAAGCGTCTCTATCTTTCTCTCTTACCCTCTATGGAATGACCCCTTCGAACAAGAATTTGAAATTTGAGGTCTACCTGCGGTCTACTTGAGGAAACCGACTTTCCTTGAAAAAATATTTTTTGTACCCGATCTAAGTAATAATTTTATAAGTGTTATACCGCTTTAGAATCCTTATTAAATGCGCTAATTTTTAAAGTTACTTGCCAGACTTGCGTGGTATAATTTTTTTTCAGGACCGTCAGTTAAAGTAGAGCGAAAAACTGATTTTCAAAACGTGGTTCTGCAAAACATGACATCTTCTTTCAAGCTGGACCAGTTAGCTCAGATTTTAAGGTTACAAGTTACAGAAGCACTATTCAGGATGAAATAAGTAAAAAAAAAATGGCAAAAAGTAAAGATTTGTAGCAACACGAAGGTAAAAACTGTTACAGGGTGTACATTTTCCCGAATAAAATGTTTTTTGCTATAATTTTAAATATACTAGACATAAAATTTTTTTTATATTTTTCTGATAACTGTTATGACCTTACCCATCATGCGATTTCGGCTTGACGTTGAATTTTGAGACAGCCTGTATATGCTTCTATCACTTTCTTTTTTTCAAAACATTATAACTAAAAGAAATATCACCACCCGTTTTTATCGGTTTTGTTTAGATAAAGTTGCAGCGTCTACCACACAAATTTGGTAAGGTTTTACTAAAAAAGAAAGTGATGGAAGCGTAGATATACTCTTCATCTATAATATAGCGTAAAATAAAATATAATCGGTTAAACGTTCGCAAAGAAAAAAGGGGACTACGAAACGTCTTTTTTTCAAAGAATTTGTAGGTAAAATCTGCTTCAGCTATATTTGTCCCTTTCAGCGCGGCGCTCGGGAATAAGGATAGAAATACCTAAGGCAAAAACCTAAATTAGGAGTACAGTACCCTCATGTGGTACTCTCTTAGGTTGTTTGCTTTAGATATTTTTTTTGTGGCAACCTAGTGACTTATTAGAATCACTTCGTGAAAACCCAAATACACCCTAATGCTATTTCTCCTATTTTAGTAAGGGATGTGAAAAAAAACGATTATTTTAACGAAAATAAACGTTTTCATATTTCATAAACGATTTCATAAATGATTTTTATTTTATTGTACTGAGCTGTAAGTATTACTTTTACGAATTATGTCATTCATTAAATTATTCGTTGGTGAAACGCATAGAATTACTATGGTGGAAACAAAGGTCAAACCATGGTAAAACACAGAAACTTCATGTTTTTAGATGACAATTTCGGAAGCTTTTCGGGACAAAAAGTTTTTAGTGTTATCACAAGTCGAAAAATATTTAAGGCAAATGTAATGTAATATTGTCAAATATGCGTAGCGTTTGTTTTGAGATCAATTTTATTGACAAATAAGGACTTGACGGATAGCGATTGATCTTGTCAGCGGGAATTTTCAAAAATATTTTAATTTTAACTTGATTATTCTTATTTATCTTATTTATTAGTCATTATTTTGTATATTTATTAGTAAATATTGTGTTTAGTTTATTAAATCGTCTGATCACCACAAAATTATTAACCATGGAGGAGGATCCTCCGAGACCACCAGATCCGCCTGACCTCAAGCGCGAGGCTAACGTAAGTACTAAGCGCCGTCTTGAGCCTAGTTCTCAGGCCCCAGTTTAAAAAAAAACTATTACGTCTCCGGAGCTAGCGGCGGCATCAATTGATACAATCTATAATGACCCGTCATTGATTGTCGGTGGGCTATCTTATTTGAAATCAGATGCTGGACCTTTTATCGTGCATGTTTCCAGATCTGAGTCTGAACTGATTTCAACCTCCTTTAAACCTATCAGATTTGGGCAGTTTCTTAAAACACATGATGTCAAAAACGTTTGACGTGACGGTTTAAAAAAATTAGGTAGAAACAAAATTGCGGTTCAGTTTAGCACAGCTGAGGATGCCAATTCATTTGTTTCCCTTCCTACTCTCGCGACCTATAAATATGTGGCTACTATTCCAACATATAATGTTACTCGGATGGGCCTTGTTCGCAATGTGCCCACTGAGTTGTCGATGACAGAATTCGTCGAATCTTTAGAATTTCCCTGTGGTGTCGGTAAGATATTAAAAGCCAGACGTTTAAACAGGAAGATCATTGAGCATGGCAACCCATCCTGGGTCCCAACTCAGACTGTTGTGTTGACATTTAGAGGACAAATTCTTCCTTCCAAAATTTTCTCTTATTTCACTTCACTTCGTGTGGAACTTTATCATTTCCCGACCATACAGTGCAATTCGTGCTGCAGATTTGGGCATACTAAGCTTAAGTGCCGTTCGAAGCCTAGATGTTTTCGGTGCTCAAAGGATCATGCCGGTGAAAATTGTGATATTCCAGAAAATATGGCAACGTGTCTCCACTGTTCCGGATGTCACTTTGCTACGAGCAACAAATGTCCAGAGTTTGAGAGGCAGAGGGCCATTAAAGTTGTAATGGCTCAAAGTAGTATTTCATATCAAGAAGCTCTGTTGCAAATTTCTCGCGTCACAAGGTCATATGCGCTAGCCACTCAGGAAGCTCCTCCAGTCAATCAAAATTCTCATCCAGTTTCAGGCCATAAAAATCATTCACCTTCCACTTCCACCCGCTCGTACACAAAGGTAATCTCATCTCCATTACGCCCTAAAAGTCCATTAGGTAAATCATACGACAAAATTGCACATAATAATATAATCGCCTCTCCATCATATCACTTACCTAATGGTAGTGCCCTTTGTAGCACTCCTCAGTCTAACTCTCATCCTGTCAACTCATTAGAATCTCTTCTTTCTCTTCTCATTGACTTTATTATTACTAATCCACATAGTTTACCGTCCAACGTCGCCTCTAAACTTTCCCAATTCACTTTTTTCCCTTCCACGGATGGACAAGATAAGTCTTCTTCAATGGAACTCCCAGAGCGTGTTTCGTAAGAAGCACGAGCTGGTTCATTTGATTTCAAAATTCCACCCATGCCTGATTGCCATCTCGGAGACATGGTTGAGGCCAGGTTCTCGGTTCAGGGTCCCTGGCTTCTGCTGTCTGCGAGATGACAGAGCCGATGGGTATGCAGGTTGCGCTTTGTTTATAAAGCGCTCCCTTCCCTTCTCTTTAATCACTTTCCCCTCTCATCCTCCTGATATCAATATTGTTGGTGTCAGATTGCATGACATTTCTTTCGTTTCTCTATATATTCCACGCCCTAACTCTTGTCTTATTGCAGATATTCTTTCATTACTTTCCTCCGTTCCCCATCCCATGGTTGTAATGGGTGACTTTAATGCCCATCATACTATGTGGGGTTCTAGTCACTCAGATTTTTTTGGTTTATCACTTTTGGATGTATTTGATGAGGTTGACGTGTGTGTGATGAATAACGGTTCCCCTACTCGTCGAGTATATCCATCTCAAAATCCTATGAGTGCAGTTGACCTAACTCTTTGTTCTTCCTCCTTGGTTTCTATTTTCTCGTGGAGTATATTATCATCTACGTTTGGCAGTGATCACTATCCCATTTCTTCCTCTATTTCTATCAGGCCTATCCCTTTTTCCAACCCCAGCCCTTTGCAGAAATACAAACTGTCATCTGCTGACTGGAAGTCATACTCTCTGTCCCTTGATAATAAAATTCAATCATCTTTTGCAGACTCCTCAAACGGTGATCCACTAAGCCTATATAATTTATTTGTTAAATCTATTCTATCAGCTGCTGATCTCCATATTCCCTCTAAAAAACCTTTCAAAAACTTCAGAATTTCCTCACCCTGGTGGGATTCCGAATGCTCAGACGCTATTGCTGCCCGCAAAGCAGCTGAGAGAATGTATAATTCGGCAATGACCTCTGAAAATTTTATAAAATATCAAAAAGCTGCTGCGCAATTTAAAAGGTTGGTTAGGAAAAAGAAACGGCTTGGTTGGCAAGCGTTCTGTAAGTCCCTTGCTCCCAAAACCCCATCTGCCATAGTTTGGTCACAAATCAGACGCTTTCGTGGATCCATGAATTCTCTGGATTCTCCATACAACATCTCCCTGTCTTGTTTAGAAGCTTTTTCAGATAAGCTAGCCCCTCCCTGTGTACCTTCCTTGGACTCACTTTCTTCTCCTCTTTCTTTTCTTCATTCTTCTAATATCTTTGATGGTCCGTTTTCTTTTGATGAACTATCTCTCGTTTTAGATAAACTAAAAGACTCGTCCCCTGGTATAGATGGCATTCCGTATTCATTTATCACTAAATCTTCTTCCCATACAAAAGAATCGTTTCTCGAGCTTGTCAATCACTTCTTCGACTATGGTGTCATCCCAAACCAGTGGAAGACTCAAATAATAGTCCCTATTTTGAAACCAGGTAAGGACCCAGCTTCTTCTTCTAGCTGGAGACCCATTGCATTGTCATCTGTTCTCTGTAAAATAACCGAGCACCTCATTAAATTGCGCCTGGAATGGCTAGTAGAAAATAAATCTATTTTAGCAAGTAGTCAATTTGGATTTAGAAAAAGTATGAGCACTAGTGACAATTTGGCTATTTTAACTTCTGACATTTATGCAGCCTTTAAAGAAAAGTGTTACCTGGTAGGAGTCTTCCTGGACGTGGTAGCTGCTTATGATAACGTTCTTTTACCGGTGCTTAGAAGCAAGCTTATTCGGTTAGGTATTCCTGTAAAACTTGTGCGTTTTATTTTTAACATTTTAGCTGAACGTTCGATTGTCATAAAATTTAACCAGCAACTTCTATCCCCTAAAACAGTATGGCGTGGTTTACCACAAGGTTCAGTTCTTAGCCCTCTGCTGTATAGCCTGTACACGTATGACTTAGAACTAACTGTTAATTGTTTTTGTGGTGTCCTTCAATATGCTGATGATATTGCACTGTATGTAAAGGTTGATAACATTCCGAGCGCAACAAATAGATTAAATTCAGCTTTAGGTTATCTCAGTCACTGGCTTGTGGACCATGGTTTATGCTTGTCTCCCTCTAAAAGTTCTGTCGTGATATTCACGAAAAAGCGGTCAATTCCCGTGATAGATGTGATTTTAAATGGGGAAAAAATTCCTCAACACAATAGTACAAAATTTTTAGGCCTTTATCTTGACAGTAAAATGTCGGGTGCCCTTCATTTTGATTATGTAGCGAATAAGTGTGAGAGGAACCTCAACATCCTTCGGGCTTTGTCCGGAGTATGGTGGGGCTCTCACCCTTATTCACAGAAATTATTATATAATGCAATAATCCGCAGTCAAATGGACTATGGATGCTTCTTGCTTAACCTCTGTCACAAATCTGTATTGAATAAACTTTCCAAAATACAGTCTAAATCTCTTAGGGTTATCATCGGTGCCATGAAATCTTCGCCAATTGCTGCTATGCAGATTGAATGTGGGGAGCCCCCTTTAAATTTACGAAGGCAATTTCTTTCTGACAGATTTATGTTTAAACTTGTACAAAATTCTAGTCATCCCCTTCTTCATAAATTGAGCGTCCTTGTTAATCTTTATCAATCATCTGATCCCGACAAAATCCCCTGCATTCTTCTCAGTTTTATCAGGTATTCTAAATTACCCTATCAAATTGTTCAATTCCCCTTAAACCCTCTTTTTTCTTCTCCATATGAATCTCTCGTTTTTCAACCTAACGTTATTCTTGATTTAGGAGTTGAAAAATCATCATTTAATGCTAATGCTATGTTTTTGGATATTGTACAAACTCGTTTTCAAGGTTGGAATAAAATTTACACAGACGCCTCTAAACAATCCGCGACTAGTGATGTTGGTGCCGCTGTTTGGATTCCTTTCACTGGCATCTGTTTGAGTTTTAAATGTCCGCCTATCGCTTCGGTTTTCACAGGAGAAACTTTGGCTATCTTGGAAGCCATCCTTTTCGTTAAATCACATAACATTAATAATTCAATCATATTCACTGACTCTAAAAGCTGTCTGCAAGCCATCCTTTCTAATCCCTTTTATTCCAAATCTAAATTTCCCCTAGTTTTTCAGATTAGACAGGCTCTTTATGAATGCCATGTCTCCAACATCCTTGTCGTTTTAGCGTGGATACCTGGTCACTCAGGAATATCCGGTAATGAATCGGTTGACTCTTGTGCTAAATCTGCATCCCAAATTGGCTCGTTAGAACATTTCAAAATTTTTTCTCATGATTTGTGCCTACTTCCTAAATCTACGCTCCAGAAATCCTGGAATCGGTATTGGATGTCAATTAAACAAACAAAAGCCAAGTACTATGGTGATGTCCAATCCGAGATACCTGCAAAGCCATGGTTTTTTAAATTTCGTAAGGCTAGTAAACGCGTAACTTCTGTAATCTGCCGTCTCCGATTGGGTCACTCTTGTACTCCTTCCCATCTGGCTAAACTTAGGATAAAGGATAACTCACTCTGCGAATGTGGCTTAGATGAAGGTTCAGCTGATCATATTTTTTTCAATTGCTTACTTGTACAACAATCACTTTATGATTTAATCCCTAACAATATCCCGCGTCCTGTCTCCTTTAAATTTCTCTTATCTTTTATTTTTTCATTTGAAATAAATTCCATACTTTGCAACTATATTAAAAAACATAAAATTAAATTGTAATAATTAGACACATTATATAAAATGAGTATTATGTTACATTCATATTTATGTATTTAATTCCTATAATACTTGTATATATTTAACATTTCTTATTTGTTAATGTATGTTTTTATTTTTATCTATTAATTTTTCTAAGAATAATCAGTTATCAGTTTATTATTTAACTTTTTCACTTGTTTCGGCCAAATATTGTTTTCTCTCCATAGATCATGATACTAGCATGTTCTTGTCTGAAGTTAATACAAAACACTGGCGGAAAGTGACTAGTCCTAAGATAGTCACATATGGGCCATTAAAAGAAGAATTGAATTGAATTATTGACAAATAAGAAAAATAATCGATTATTTAAAAAAATTCGATAATATTTTGAGGAAAATAGAAAGATTATTATTTATTTATTTACCTCGATTATTTTAGAAATCAATGTTTCATGTTAAAAAAATAATCTATCCCTATATTAGTTAAGAGAATAATAAAGAGATCATAAAACAACGTTAAAGTTTTGTTACATCTCTATTTAAATTTAAAGAGATCTAGATTTAAAGTTAAGGACCCGCACTATCCCAAATAGGACATTCAGATCCTTTGTCAAAAATTGCTAAAAGCAGTAATATCCTTAAATCTTCTCTATTGAATTTTATTCTTCGTTCCTTGTAATAAGCAACGTTGACTTTGTGACATAGATTGTATTCAAACCATTGCTTGAATTTTAACTAAACGGAGACATCTATTGAGAAAAAGCGTAACTGTATTCTGGTTTTTAGTTTATAGTATACAGCCTGGTAACAGACGTATGACGAAGTCTCAGTACTAGGATCCTCAAATACTCAAATACTATTTTATTAATAAAATATTTTTTACAAGACACATTTTAATAATCTTTATCTTTACATATTATAAAACAAAGTCGTAGTTTTTGTATGTACGCCCCTATGTGAGCTTATATCTTCAAAAATACGCAACGGATCTTGATGCGGTTTTTTTTAATAGATAGAATGGTTCAACAGCTTTTTTGCATAATTTGTTGGGGTTTGCTGTATATTGAATGAGATATGATTAAATTTGCCGAGAAACTCGGACGCGCGCGAGCTATAAATGAAAACGCTGCCTTATCTATGTAAGGTGCAACAAACTAATGTATGGAGGAATTGTTTGTTACCTATAGTTCTTCAAAAAAGTCCGCGAGGGCATATGTCTATCTTTTAAGGGAAACCCGCTGTACCCATAATAATGTCTAAAACATTATAAAATTCAATAGGGTGTTTTCAAAAGCTATTTATGTGTATATGGTAATATTTTTCATCAAATTAAATAGCTTAGTTAGCTTACGCAATTAATATAGATTATAACTGCTCTTTACGGCATAAAATTTAAATGAACATCTTAGGAGATATGATGAAAAAAGAATTACGCGCGGCAAAATAAAATACTTGAAACTGTTGGCTGTGCAACGCGAACGTTTCCTCGGTCTTCTATCCGTACTCCAATGTTTATGTTTATTGTGCTTTCACGTAAAGACTACTGGATGGATTTTCATGAAACTTTCCAATGGACAATGGAATAGAAAATGAACTTATTAATATCCTTTTTACCGCGGGTAACACCGCAGGGCACAGCTAGTAATGCTATAAAATACATAGTTAAAATGTTACAGTAGTATGATTTATATTCTTATGATGTTTCTATAGGTATTTATAACGGCTGTAAATAAGGTGCATTATGCATAATTATGTAATACAGGCATATTCACATATAAATAAAATAACACACACACACATAATAATGTATCATTGTGTTCATTAGCCAATCCAATGGAGTGTTTCATGGGTTACATCTGTAGACACAAACAAACTTTTTCTAAAGATATCTTTGAAATTATAAAATTAGAACATTTGGAAACCAATTGCCCGAGAAATGTTAAGAGAAAACTCTTCAAATGAGAAAGTATTTATAAATATTATTTGAGTCGTGTTTTAATTACTTACTGTAATTTAAAACAAAGTTCATCTGAAAAGTTAGAAGAAGCTCTTTGAAGCTATAATAAAATTTAAGAAGTTAAACCACAAATCTCAATAAACTTGTTTAATATTTTAGGTAAATAGGTACCTACCAGATAATTTTATTTTAATTAATAATGAAAGATAATTTTTACTTTTTAATGTGGCCATAATTTGTACTTCTTTTTTCGTTTCAGTCTATTATTGATACACTTTTTTCTTTTGTTTTATGGACATTCCACACAACGTCCTCTGGTCGCAAATTAAGCTTATATGCTTGTGTTATGGGTACCCAAATACGGATCTAATACCTATACTACTTTTGTTTTGTAAATACATACTTATAATAACATTGAAAGCACCAAGACGCAGTAGCCTACAAACATTTGTATGACAATTATAAACTTCAAAAAAATGATTGTCCCGTGCAGGAATCAAACCCGCAACCTCGTAAACGGCAGACCGTTCACGTGAACCACTCTACCACAAGACCTGTCAATAAAGATTAAGTATGGGCCGCCTTCATATCGTGAGGGTGTCTGGATTAATTATCCGACACTGATGAGGCGTGTTGACATTGGGCTTGGTTCAAATTTTCAGTCTCTTAAAGAAGACGTTATCTGCTCTAATTACTCATTTGCTGGCTACAATGCCGTATAGAGGAAATTGGGTAATTAAAAGTACAATAATGGATAAATTAATGATTGTCAAACTTCGACTGAGTTTGCTACCGCTGTTAGTAAACTAGCTGCTAGCGAAGCACGCTGGTTCCATTAACATCTAAGTGATCCTCATATTAAGTGATGTAGGTAATATATTGTGGAAACTCTAAACTTTATAGCAACTCTCCCTGTTAGCTTTTAAAATGTTTGTTAATGGAGCACTAAAGATACCATTGACTTATGCACTAGTCAATAAAATTATGAATGTACCTATAGTTAACACGCCTCACTGTCCCTGTGGTGTCCCATAGCGATGTTGGAAACGAAAAAAAATATCGATATCGACTTCGATATTCTATTTGAAAAATATCGATATATCGGCAAAATAAAAAAACTGGCTAAGTGCGAATAGGAGTCTAAAGGTTTCGACATCAAGTTAAGAAGCATCAAATCGATAGTCAACCAAAAAACAAAACAAAAGTAAAAAAGTAATTTGTCAAAAAAAATGTTAATATACGAGTAAGTCGCGGCACGAATCTTGAGCGCTCGGTGGTAGAGTCGCTTTGCGCAACGTATACTTCATTGCAAAAAAATGGAGATGATTTACTTTAATATAATAAAAAAATTTACATAATACATGTTGATGCTTGACTAGATTCCACCTGATGGTAAGCGCTAATTAAATTAAATTTAAATTGTTGTATTATTGTCTGTTATTTATATCATTTTAGGGATAATAATTGTTTCTAATTAAGAGTAAATAAATATTTACGGACATTTCACACAACGTCCGCTGGTTCCAAACTAAGCGTAATGATACTTGTGATATGGATACCAGATTACGGATATAATACATATACTACTTTTTTTTGTAATTATGTATATACTTATAATAGATAGAAAACACCCAGACGCAGTACAAATATCTGTGTTCAACACACAAATAATTGTCCTGTGCGGGAATCGAACCCGTGACCTCGCGATCGTAAGTTGGCTACATAGCCGCCACGCCACGAGACCCGTCAATAAAACCAAACAAATATAAAAATTTTAATTTTCAAATCAAATCAAATCTTCTGTACAAAAAGGACAATGGGTGGTTTCGTCCCAAGTGTTGTAACATTTTTCTACCTACAGATCGAAACAAGTGTTATTGTTGTAATCTGTGGTAAATATTAATAATCTGTATTTCCATTTACCATGCGCCCTCTACTGGCTTTCTTAGTTAACTATATACTCTTTATTGATTGGTAGATTAGATGTCAGTGTCAATAAAATGATTAGTGTGTATTGTCAAAATGACGTGTAACGCATTCTTTCCTTTCCACGACGATTGCCAACTGGAAGCCATTAAAAATGTACTGTACTAGAAATAAAGAATCTAAATAAAGCTATTCAAGAATACAACGTCCTTTAATTTAACCTATTGTTAACCACTTCCTCCAACATGGTAGCAGAGCGTGGTTACAAAGGTTATTAGGGTTGTAAAGAAGAAATTGAAATACGCGAGTACCGCGCCATAAGAAGACATTTTACATCCATAATAATCAAGACGAAACGTTTGCCAAGATGAACAACCAAGGTAAAATAGAGAATATTTTGATTCCAATATTCGACGGAATTAATTATTCAAGCTGGAAATTGCGATTAATGACTTTATTGGAGTACAAAGAATGTCACATGGCCGCCATAACCAAGATGCCGGCTAAAAGTACTATTCAAGATGTCGAACTGAAGAAATTGGATTTAAAAGCAAGAACAATCATCATAAGCACAATTTCGGATAAACAGCTAGAATATATTGGTCAATGTACTACAGCCTACGACATGATTAACAAATTTGACCAAATGTACATCACCCAGTCTACTGCTATGCAAATAATTTACAGAGGAAAACTTGAGGAAATCAAGCTAAGCAACTTTGACAAAATAGAAGATTTTTTTGTGGAATTTGAAAAGGCTGTCAACGATTTTAAAACTGCTGGTGGAACACTTAATGAATCAGAAAAAATGAGGTATATACTCAGAGCTTTGCCTCCAAGTTACAGCTACATTGGAGATTTTATTGACATAATTCCAGAAGAACAAAGAACAGTTGACTATGTGAAGTCTAAAATCAAAGAAAAAAACTTAACTACTAGTGATTCGAACAAGAAGAATAATATGAGTACATTCATAACTAAAGCTAAAGTACAATGCTTTATCTGTGGAAAGACAGGCCATCTGAAGAAAGAATGTTGGCATAATAAGAAAAATAATCAAAAGCAACACAATTATCAAGGAAGAAATCCAAACAACCAACATCGTCAAGGAATACAGAATGGGTACAACACAGGTGGTTATCAACGGAGCAGAGGTCGAGGTCATCCAAGAGGTGAATCAACAAGATCTCATCAGGACGGCTTTGTAGCAGAGTCCTGGACAGCCCAGGTGAACCCGGAAATAAACCAGGTAAGAAGGGATTCTTATGAAAGAAATGAAATAAATTGGTTATTAGATAGTGGGTGTACAGATCATATTATAAAGACAGATAGATTTTTTCAAAATTATGTGGATTTAAAAATACCAATTGATGTGAAACTGCCAGATGGTAATATACTAAAAGCAACCAAAGTTGGCACTGTTAAAATATACTTTAAAAATTATTATAAAGAGAAATTTATAGATCTAAAAAATGTTTATTATGTAAAAGGTATCAAGCATAACTTGTTAAGTTTTTCAAAGATAACTAAAACTTGCACTATAGTAGCAAGAGATGAAAATGCAAAAATTTATAACCAGTTGAGAGAATTAGTAGTTGTTGCTAACAAAATAAATGATTTGTACTGTATAAAAAGTTTTGTTTCAGAAATAAATTGCAATAAGATTTACATAAATTCAACAAAATTAACTGCTAAAGAAAAATGGCATAGGGCACTTGGACATGTAAATTTTCAATATTTAAACAAGTTAGTTAATAACAAATTACTAGTAGGCTTGCCAGAAAAGATTGAAAACAGAGAAATGAAGTGTTCAAACTGTATTCAAAGTAAAATGACTAATGTACCTTTTGAAAATAGTAGAACTAAAACAACAGAGATTTTAGAACTGATTCATACAGATTTAAATGGTCCACATAGTACAACAGGCTATGGTGGAGAAAAATATTTTCTGACTTTTATAGATGATTACAGTAAATGTACTAGAATTTTTTGTATCAAAAGTAAAGCGGAAACTGCTAGTTGTTTTATAGAATTTGTTAATTTAGTAGAAAATAAATTTAACAAACGGATAAAGAAATTGCAATGTGATAATGGTAGGGAATATTTAAATCGAGACATTTATAATTTCATTAGACAAAAGGGAATAGAGTTATTACCTTGTCCACCTTACGTCCATGAATTAAATGGAGTAGCGGAAAGGTATAATCGATCTGCTATGGACATAGGTAGATGTTTAATGAGGGAAGCTAAAATTCATAAAAGATATTGGCCTGAATTTATAAAAACAGCAGCATATTTAAAGAATAGAACTATTGCTAATACAGCGGAGAACA
Organism: Orgyia antiqua; assembly: GCA_916999025.1. Lineage (NCBI taxonomy): Eukaryota > Metazoa > Arthropoda > Insecta > Lepidoptera > Erebidae > Orgyia > Orgyia antiqua. Next base: position 12,314,832 of record OU779863.1, on the reverse strand, counting down.
AAACTCCTTATGAAATATTTTTTGGTGTCAAACCAAATGTAGAACATTTAAAGATTTATGGAAGTAGAGTTTATGTCAGGGTTCCTGAAGTTTTAAGAAAAAGTAAATGGGACGATAAAGCTAAACTAGGAGTATTAGTAGGTTACAATGAAAATGGTTATAGAATTTTATTAAATAATAGGATAATAAACGCTAGACATGTACAAGTAGTTGAAGAAAATACTCAGTTAATTTGTTTAGAAAAGCTAGATGATAACAAGGATAGGGATACAGAAAATAAAAGGTCTTTAGATATTACTACTGAATTACCTATAACTGGTAGTGATGATGATTTTGTTGATGCAAAAGAGTTAAGTTCTGATGATCCTGTTAATATTTTTGATGATAATTTAACTAATGATAGGGATGAGATGGTAACAGAGGAAAAGTCAAAGAGAAAGATAATTCCTGTATCTAGGTATGGTAATCCAGTATCACATTTTATTTATGTTAATTATGTTGATGCAAATGTACCAAATACATTTGAGGAGGCGATAAACTCCCAAGATTGCAAACAATGGAAAATAGCGATGGATTCTGAAATAAATAGTTTAAATAAAAATAATACATGGCAAATTGTTCAACGGCCAAAAGATAAAAAGGTAATTGATGTTAAATGGATATTTAAAAAGAAAAGCATTAATATGTATAAAGCTAGGTTAGTTGTACGAGGATTTCAGCAGAAAGATTATTTTGATAATGTTTATTCACCAGTAGGCAAAATGCAAACTTTAAAAATTTTGTTATCATATAGTTGTAAAAATAATTTAATTGTAGAGCAAATGGATGTTGAAACAGCATTTTTAAATGGACATGTAAAATCAGAAGTCTATATAAATCAACCAGAAGGTTATGAAACAGGGGATAATAAGGTTTACAAATTACAGAAAGCACTTTATGGTCTAAGGGAAAGCCCCAGAGTGTGGTATGATTGTTTTAATGATTTTATTAAAAAATTAGATTTTGTTAGAAGTAATTTTGATCACTGTTTATATGTTAATAATACAAGCAAAGATGCAATATATATATTGATATTTGTCGATGACCTTCTAATCTGTTGTAAAGATAAAGAGAAAATAAACAAGATAAAAGTTAGTTTAATGAAGAGATTTTTTATGAAAGATTTAGGAAAAATTAAAACATATATAGGCATAGATATTAACTACAGTGATAAAAGAAATAGAATGACCTTAAGTCAAACAAAATATATTGAATCTTTGGCTGTGAAATATAATCTGAAAAATACAAGGTTGTACGATACTCCAATGGAAACAAACTTAAAACTAGAACAAGCTTCAGAAGTAGATAGTAGTATTAAGTATAGAAATATAATAGGAGAATTGTTGTATATAAGTACAGGCACTCGGCCAGATATTGCATACAGTGTTAATTATTTAAGTCGATATCAAAGTTGTTATAGTCAAACACATTATAAATATGCATTAAGAATATTAAAATATTTGTATAAAACTAAGGATTTAGAGTTAACATATTGTAACGATGCGGACACTGACACATTAGATTGTATGGTAGATTCTGATTATGCAGGAGACAATATAGACAGGAAATCTACAACAGGTTTTGTAATTAGATTGTTTGGAAACTTAATTTTTTGGAAAACCCATAAACAAAGTACTGTAACTAAATGTTCAACTTTTGCAGAATATGTTGCCTTGTCAGAAGCTGTAACTGAAATACTTTTTATTAGAAATTTGTTGAGTGAATCGTTCAGTTTAAAATTTGATAAACCAATAAAATTGTATGAAGATAATTCTGGTGCGATTTCAATTGCTAAATATGGTAATTTTACAAAGAATTCAAAGCACATTGAAGTGCAGTATCATTATATAAATGAAAATTATGAAAAAGGTTTAATTGATATTGTAAAAATTGATTCTCAGTTTAACTTAGCAGACATTTTGACAAAAAGTTTAGATAAATCCAAATTCTTGAAAAATAGATTACAGTTAAAACTAATTTAAAATAAATAGGAAATGTTTTTGTATTAATATTTTTTTGTAATGTAAGTGGTGTAAAATCCAGATTATAAATTTAAGGAGGCGTGTTGTAATCTGTGGTAAATATTAATAATCTGTATTTCCATTTACCATGCGCCCTCTACTGGCTTTCTTAGTTAACTATATACTCTTTATTGATTGGTAGATTAGATGTCAGTGTCAATAAAATGATTAGTGTGTATTGTCAAAATGACGTGTAACGCATTCTTTCCTTTCCACGACGATTGCCAACTGGAAGCCATTAAAAATGTACTGTACTAGAAATAAAGAATCTAAATAAAGCTATTCAAGAATACAACGTCCTTTAATTTAACCTATTGTTAACCACTTCCTCCAACAGTTATGTTTTTTTGTATGGGCATAACTCCGTATCTCGTGCAGGGAAACTGTTATAGTGGTATGGTATTATTAATTTCATAAAAATGTTTAATATATCTTAATTAATTAGTCTTTTAATACCTATAGGACTAAAACCCTTTCTGACAATATGCACAGATGGCTACATAGTAGATGTGACTGGCCCTCATGATGCTACAACTTCAGATGCGACGATAATGAATGCCTATATTGAAAATGAAATAAATACAATTCATTATTTCCTTCAAAATATTGATACATTTGTATTAGACAGAGGTTTCAGAGACGCCATATCAACCTTAGAGACTTGGGGCTATCAAGCCCACATGCCTCCAACAAAACTTAGAGGTGAAAGCCAACTGAGTACTGTAGAAGCTAATAAATCAAGATTAGTTACAATCGTGAGATGGGTTGTAGAGGTAGTGAATGGGTGGATTAAGAGCGATTTTAAAATAATCAGACAAGAATATTTTAATCGGGCAATGACGCATTTATTCATTGATATACGCATTGCTGCTGCTCTTTTAAATACTTTTAGAGAGCCTTTAAAAGACCATCCTCGAGCTCACGAAATAATAGAAGTGCTAAATAGGAGAATTCATATGGCTAACAGTCTAAGTGACTATGTTATCGAAAATAATATAAATCGACAGCGAGCTTCTTTTGTAATATCACAGCAGATGACAATCAATTATTGCAATTTCCAATATTAGCAGAAGAAGACCTTTTATTAATTTCATTAGGAACTTATCAAATAAAACTTGCACGGTCTTATTTGAGTGAACACATAAGAAACACATTCCAAACCTTGTGCGATACAATATAAACATTTTAGATGGTATTCTTTTGAAGGGGCGGATAAAATCGGGACAAGTATCTGGTAGAATTTATTATTTGTACATTTTGAATAACAATAGAGCAGAAACACCGAGAGAATCAATTGCTCATTATTATTGCTCTTGTTTGACTGGGAAGAGAACAGTAGGTACTTGCGCTCACATAATGAGTATCATTTGGTACCTTGGCTGGGCCAGCCAAGCATATTGTTACCGGCGACTTTTTTGGACGACATTGTTGTAGATAATGTCCATTATTAAAGGATAGGTACAACTAATATAAATAAATATAAATACTATGATACGATAAAGAAACTGATTGTTGTATCACAAGTACCAGTGTATAAAGTGCATTGTTTAAGTTATTGAGAATTATTCAGCCATAATTGTACCATTTTCAACTGTGTGTTTATTAATAACTGTCTAAAATAACGATTACTGACTGTGATTACTGTACAATTATTATGAACGTAATAAGTACCTATGTGAGTATGTAACACAAAATGTAAAAAAAGTCTGTAAAGCATTATTTAATACAAAAACTGTTTTTTTTCATTTACACCCCAGAACTTTTGACCTGCATACAATTATAATAAAAACTTGAAATATTCATAAAAAAAAACTTAAGTGAACATGTTTAAACTGGTCGCAACATGGTACAAGGGTTAGGACGCAACCCATACAATAATGCCCACTGTTCTTTGTATGTATTAATATAATTGTCTTGAAGTGTACTCGTAGTCGTAAAGAAAGTGCATCTAGCACAGAGAACGAATCACAAGTGGCAGATATGACGCGACGCGCAGCAGGCCAATCACATACGATAATTTGATTCAACCGCTCCCGCGCTTCACCTCCTACTTCCAAATAGACCCAATAATTCACTTCTGCGCAGGTAAAAATCAGCGCTCAAGATTCGTGCCGATACCTATACCTATATAGAAAGTAGGTACCTACTTGGTTATCGGTCTGAAAAAATATAGATTTTTATACCATTTCGATACTTGAAATTTTATATCGATACATCGATATATCGAAGAATTTAATTTAAGATGTATCGATATTTTTTCAACACGCCTAGTGTCCCATTCTAGGTCCGTACCTAGAATATAAGTGTCACCACGCTTTTTGCTTGCTAGGGTGCTGTTAAAGTCAGCTAAGCGATATTTGTACACAGATAATATTCTCTGTGAGAGACGAAAATTTTGAAAATAAACTCTACCCACCTAACCCAACCACACAAAGTTAGTACTGTAGTACTGCTAGTTACAACAGAAATCTTCGCCCCTCAAGAAATCTTCTACTTCTTTGTCCCTCACATTCTTCGGGTTTTGTTCATTCCTCTTTTCGAATACAGACTGTCCTTCTCTGAAATGCACTTCCTCTCGAAATCAGGTTGGCAAAAAGTCGGAAAAATTTCAAGTCCAAAGTTCATCAATTTTATTTCGATCTATCGGTTGCTGATTATACACTCTAGTTTTTAAGATACCTTCATCGTAATATAATTTATGTATGTATACCTACTTATAATTGCATATATATATCTTATATATAAAATTCACGTGTCACAGTGTTAGTTACCGTACTCCTCCGAAACGGCTTGACCGATTCTTCTCAAATTTTGCATACATATTCAGTAGGTCTGAGAATCGGCCAACATCTATTTTTCAAACCTTTTTGGTTTTTTTTTTGTATGGCAAAACAACGTTTGCCGGGTCAGCTAGTATATATATATATATGTATAAGTATGTTTAAATAAACAGTGTATGTGTAAGTATATTCAATTAGTGTAATTATTTTTATCTTATTTTTAATGAAACACCTGCCATTTATCAATCTCTGCACCACCCAAAGGTCGACTGGTAGAGAATGCCTTAGCCATTAAGACCGCCTTTGTACCTACTATGTACATTAAGTGTTTAAATAAATGAATAAACAAAGTAAAGGAGGCTCTTGCTCAACAGTGGGACATTAATGGACTGGAGAGAAATAGAGAACACGCTGCTTAACTACATAATCTTCTATATATAGCGACCATTATAGTCCAGTAGGCCAATCCAGTAGGCTTGTTCTGTTAAATCAATATCTATTTTTATATTTATTATATTCGTCAACCTCTTGCTGAAAACCTCTTAAAATATCAATTAAACCATAAACAATAGAGAAGGAACCAACGAAAATGATACTTAGAAAAAGTGCTGTTATTTGATTTATACAGTAAATCAGTAAATAAATTACGATTAAATATCGAATCGATAAATAAGTACTCACTACTTAATCGAATTGATGATAGAACTATTATTATGGTACACCCGATATGAAAAGTAAAAAAAAAACACGTCCAATCCTAAACACACTACATTAATATTGTTCGCTCTGTAAAAGTAAACATTTAAGCCTAATTTCACTTCAAAAGATTATCGGAACAAAAGTGATTTTCAGTAGATTAAGCAATGAAAGAAAACTTTTTGATGGTTACACAAATTCATGTAAATACTACGTAGGTACGTATGTTTATAATGGTAATGTAAAAAAGTTTTCTTTGTTATTCTCCATGACTTATACATATTTATAATCTAATCCTCTACAAGACAGTTTAAGAGAAATGTGGAGTGTGACAAGATTATAATATTTTTGCATAGAATAATTATTTGTATTATAGGTTTTTTTTTATGTAAAATCCTAACATATATATAAAAGTGAAAGTGAGTTTGTTGGTTTGTTCGTTTGTGACTTTTTCACGCAAAATCTACCGAATGGAATTGCACGAAAATTTGTATATAGAGTTAATTTATAGTCCTGGAAGTAACATAGATACAAAAAATTAAAACTTTTGTGAAATAGTTTAAAATCATGTTCTACTTAAGTTGCATTTTAATTTTTCTTAGGTCTTTAATTTTAGTCAATTGAACTTAGTTTTTGTTTTGTTTTTTGATACCAAATTTAGTTGTGATTTTCGTATCGTATTTAGTTTTTATTTTAGGTTCAATTTCAAATGCGATTCGGCTACTAATGCGTGCGAAGCCACGGACAGAAGCTAGTACAGAAATAAAATATTAATTATATGTAAGTTTTAGTAATTTTGTCTGTGAAGTAACGGATAAAGAAAACAAGTGTCACCGCCCAATTTCCTTCCCAGGGTGCTGTGATAACCAGAAAAGGAATATTAGGTATACCTACGCAGATAACATCCTCTGTGCGAGACGTAGAATTCTAATATTAACCATTATGTTAAGAGGATACCAAAATAGCTTCGTGCATTTTTCTACGTACGAAGTTTTCATTGTTTCTTTAGATTGAATGGCTAGAGCTCTAATTTTTAAGTATATGTTTTTTCAATATATGATCTAGGATCGCATAAACTCAGAAACGCGATTGAAAAAAGTTTTCTCGATAGAAAATCTCAGCGAAACAACCTCTTTAATTTTTATTTTTTTTCATTTGTCGGTCTATTATCGCGTATTAACTAATGAAATAACTTTAAAAACATAAATAACTATTATATATAGAAACACGTAAATCAGAATTAAAATATATTTAGTAGATTTTGAGTAAATAGAAAAAGTATCCCTAATTCTTCATTTTCTGGCTGTCTAACATTGGTAACGTGGTCTAACATTACTGGCTGTGTTAATATGTACGTGTCGGCGATGATATACGATAATATTGATGTAGGCCCTTAACACGCGTAGCTAGCGTGGCTCAATAGACGAAACCAAAATGACTTACGCCCAACAGTGGGACGTTAATGGGCTAGAGAGAGAGAGAGAGCACTATAATATAACCTGGTACCAATATCACAAGTACTGTTAACCTTGTTTTGGGGTTTGCCACTAAAACAGTTTCATGAAATCACCACAATTTATTTCAGTTAGATAATTATTTGCACAGATAATATAATAAAGAATATTTATTTTGTAAAGAGCGTATTAAAATCATCTGTAACTGACGCAACTCGTAAGCATCTACATAGTTTAATATCTTCGCTAGAATTAAACTCAATATTAACTTTATTATTGAGAAATATTCAGTGCATATTTCCCAAATACCGCGTACAAATTTGTTACTGAGAATATCTAATATTTTTCACGGCAGAATGCGATGCAACATTTGATATGAAAAGAAAAAGATTATAAGAAATTCAAATAAGTATGTAGCTTTATGACTTCATACGTATTTCAATTCAATTTCATAAATTGTGTCATTTCGTTGTGCTTACAACAATGTGGGACAAAAATAGCTATAAAGTATAAATTTTTAACTATTCATAACAACTATAATTAACATTAAATCAGGGTATTTAGTTTTCTTCTAAAATAGGCTTTCATTTTCTTATGGACTTGAACAAATACGTAGTTATAATAGAAATTGAGCAACATATAACTAAACATTTTTAATTTATTAAATCAAATTATGGTGGAAATAGTGACTGCCGCAAGCGGGACTTGAACCCACGACCTCGGAATACCGTTCCGAAGCTCTTCCAACTGAGCTTGTTGCGGTCGTGCCTGCAACATTCAAATTAATCACCACATTTGTCACTCGATTGAGTTTATATATTTTTACGTACAGTCACTTTTACCACCATAATTTGATTTATTAAGTAAAAAGCATAGCATGTCGATTGCAAAATTAATAAATTACTTTAAGTAAACATTTTCAAGTTTTTGCTTGTGTCGTTAAGTGCTTTACTACTACGAGTAGGTTACCTACAGTAAAACGCAACGTTTTAAATAATATAAATTATATTGTAATGATAATTGTTAAATGTATTGTACCATATAAATTATTATTATTATCTACTAGCTGTTGCCCGCGACTTTGTACGCGTGGAATTTAGAAAATTTTCCCCGTGTTTGTAACTTCTTTCATTGATGCTTTGCTACTATTGGTCGCAGCGTGGTGTTATATAGCCTAGCCTGCCTCGATAAATGTACTATCCAACTTAATCTAACATTGAAAAATATTTCATATCGAACCGATGATGGTTTCTGAGATTAGCGCATTCAAACAAACAAACTCTTCATCTTTATAATATTAGTACCTATAGATCTTTATTGGTATAGATAGATAACATCTATGTAAAATGTGACGACGGTATCTTAACGAGTATTTCTGACGTCGATACATTAAGATATTTTTTAGATCAAGGGGTAGATATATCCATACAGCTGATGACGTAGTAGAATCTAAATATTAAGCATTTTTAAAGCATATTTTTAAGAGTAGATTTTTAGTAAATTTTGTTGACAGCAAAACACTAGCCTAAAGTTTAAATAACCTTATGTATCATCTTTAGATTATCTTACTACAATAATTTAATCGTTACTGAAGCTTTAAAAACTTGTAATAGTATTTTATAAATTCTCGCCTATAAATAAAAGAACAATGGTTATGCTTAACTCTGAATTGCTAATACAATATTATAGGCGTTTTAAGATTTTAGTAGGTAAATGGTTTGACGATTCATCAAAGACCGCCGATTTTCTAGAAATTTAAATCATTTTTTGATCCAAACACGATTGATTTCAACTTCCTTATTATATTATTTTCATACATAACTATATTAACAAAGACGAGAACATAAATATACCAAGATAGATATTATTTTTTTATAACAAGCAAATATTAAATTAGTATTCAAGGAAACCGTTTTATGATATCAATATTTTAATATACTTATAGGTAGCACGATGTTCCTAAATTATGTAAACTCTAGAACTTCGACAGGGTTTCCGCTAGAGTTTGAATGTTCACTTGAACTATAGTGACTCTATAAACAATTCGTAATGAAAGTTAGGAACAAAGCATCTTCATGACGAGCCTCGTGGTTCAGTGGTTCATGTAACGGACTGCCGATCAAGAGGTCGCGGGTTCGATTCCCGCTCGGGACAATCATTTGTGTGATATTGTTATACAAATGTTTGTACTGCGTTTGGGTGTTTCTATGTATTATAAGTACCTATGTATTTACAAAAATAAAGTAGTATATGTATTCTATCCGTATTCTGGTAACCATAACACAAGCATATAAGCTTAGCTTGGGACCAGAGGAGGTTCTGTGAAATGTCCATGAATATTTATTTATTTATTTATGTATAATTATTGTATTAACATGAACAGTCCACTACTGTTTGTAGTGTATAGAGTCACGTAATTAGGTTGGTACTATAGAATTTGTATTCACTACAAAACGAAGTAGCGAGAGCAATATGAAGCAGTTTTTTTTAAATCAGACCAGTGACTCCGTAAGCGATATCCATTTCTAGTTTTCAAGGTCACTGCACTTGTAACACAGTAATGTATGCTTCACTATACTTAAACATAATAGCCCACGTCACAACTTGCACACGTAGAACTTATTTGCTCACGTTTCTAATTACTTAAAGTACAGAACTATTTGGCTTTTTTATTTCACATCAGAGGATCAATGAGATCGTCATTGTCAGCACTTAGGAATCTGATAACAATTAAATCGAGAGAAACTTTCTATTTTTAAATTATAAATAAATAAAAATATTATTAATTACGTACCTATTTGCATTTTGTATTCAGATTTTTTTTTGCTGAGCTGATGACTGAAGCTTATATCAATTCTTTAAGGTTTACGACTTAACTTATTTATTAAAGAATGTTTCATTTAAATAAAACTACGGATTCTAACTAACCAAGTTTGGAACAAACATATTGGAAACTAACCAAGTTTGGAACAAACATACGGGTCTAAATGCGTAAAAAATTTTAGAAAATAGAATGTTTCATTTTTATTTTAAAATTAATGAATTCGAATTGTATGTTTTTTCAACAACTTATTAATTTAAGGTATATAACTGCGGTTCATATTTGTATTAATATAAGCTACTCAGAATATACAACACTCGAATAAGTAACAGTCACATTATGTAGTAATATAAACATGAATGTTTGCTTTTTGTCCCATAAGAGCTCATCACATATTCATCGTTTTTGCGATGAAACTTCAGAAAGTTGACTCGTACAGACTCGATAAGGTTTCTGAGTAAAATTAGGGCAACATAAAAATAATATGCCAAAGGAAATTTAACTGAAAAATAATAATGATGATTGCTTTTAATACAAAAAATATAGGCAGTAATGGGGACTGCCGATAGATGTGAAAACTATCAACTTATTAACTTTCGGTAAGAGCATGTCGGTGACGCGAACCTATAAGTTTTTCCCCTCCAAACACGCCCAACGCGCCTTAAGAAATTTTCACTTCAAAAATGAGTTAAGACAGAGGAGATGGTATCTAAAGCTGTGATAGCTGAGTTTGTTACAACGCTATCTCTCTCTCCAGCCCATTAACTTCTGTTGGGCACGAGCCTCCTCCGCCTTGCCGGTCTACTGTGCCGCGCAGATTGACGTGCTGGCACAGGGTTTATTTTCGAGTTTTCTGTTTTTCACTATCGATACTATCTTTATACAAAATCCCTTAGCTGGCTGAAAAAAGTGACACTTGTATTCTTAATTCGTCACCAGACGGATAACACAACGCTAAGTTGTCTGTTAATTATGACAGTATTATACCTACTACAATAGCTTATTTTAAAACAAAAAGTTAAGAACATTTTGCACACTCCAAAAACTTATGACTCTATTTTCTCTTGAGTTTTGTGGCTCTACATTTTAGTTATTTTTTTCTGTGTGTAATAAAGTACATTGTATTGTTAATTTTAATTTGCCAATAATATGCTTTTTTGAATAATCGGGACTTTTCCTTATTTGTGTGGATCAACCACACGATCTTGTGAATATAAGTTGGTTAGATTATCGCTATAGTATATAATTCCTGTAAATTATTCAAAGACAAATATATGGGGATGAATAAATATATAGGGTAAAAGTCCTGGCCAGTGCTGATCACCTAGCCTGGAGAAGTCTCCATTTTTGGCCGAAAAAGCTCGGTCACCCACGCTCCTCAACATACTTATTGCACACAGATAACAACCTCAATTAGAGACGGAAAACTTGAAATTAAATCCTGCGCCAACACGCCTGGTCAGCGCGGCACAGTAAACCAAATCCCTCACAAAGTGGAGGAGGCCCGTGCCCAACAGTGCAAGGTTGGTTGATTTGAGAGATAGAGAGAGAAAGAAATATAATAATATGTTCCATTTCATAGTATTCAATTTAGCGATAAATTATTTCTGTTTATTGAATTAAGTTTTATTTTCGTTATTATAAACCAGTCTGTTTATATAAAATACTGAATTATTTCTATAAATATTTAAATATCACAGTAAAGTGATGTTTTTAAAAGCAAATATAAAACGGACAGTGAAATGGATTTTGTTACTTATTTTACTCTAAACTTTCTGTTCTCTACATTTAACGTTATGTTTGTATGTTAAATAATTAGGTATCCTGCGCCCCGCGATGTTACCCACGGTAAAAAAAATAAAAAATCGGACAATAAAGGGTGTTTTGGTACTAGAACTTATCGTCATATTTTAGACAATTCACAAGATATATTCATAAATTGTATCCTATGCGTTATTGAGATGTATTAGCTACATAATTGTAAAGTTTCATTAAAATCCATTCAGTAGTTTTTGCGTGAAAGAGTAACAAACATCTTAACATCCATACTCATAAACTTTCACATTTATAATATTCATAGGATTTTATACTTATGTGAGTTTTTATTTGTTGCAGTATATTGGAACGATGGATGTGCCTCGCCCGACAAGCCGCGTGGAAATTGTAGCTGCTATGCGTCGAGTTCGTGTAAGTATTAAATTTTCGACACTAGGCAAGCTAATAAGTTCATGAATAGATTTAGGAACTAGCTGGAAAAGGAAAAAGTAACTATGTACGTAGTCAAAATGGATGAAGCAAAAAAATTACAAACACGCGTTGCTGTCGCCATTTCTTTTGAACTTGTCAAGTATGCTGCCAGATGATATTATTATAAGTTGTACATTCTCTAGCATTTTGTATTATTAATGTGAATTTAATTCACATCAATATAAAGAGGCAATTTTATACAATTAATTAAATTACAATTAATCAGTAAATATACGAATATTAGAAATACCTACTAATAAATAATTGGTCAAGTGCGAGTCCGACTCGCGCACGAAGGGTTCCGTACCATTATCTATGCAACATAAGGCAACGTTATTAGTATCGAGCAAGAAACGGTAAAAAAATCATGTTTGTTGTATGGGAGCCCCCCTTAAATATTTATTTTATTTTATTTTTAGTATTTGTTGTTATAGCGGCAATAGAAATACATCATCTGTGAAAATTTCAACTGTCTAGCTATCACCGTTCTTGAGATACTGGGTACGGAACCCTAAAAATCATGTTTGTTGTATGGGAGCCCCCCTTAAATATTTATTTTATTTTATTTTTAGTATTTGTTGTTATAGCGGCAAAAGAAATACATCATCTGTGAAAATTTCAACTCTCTAGCTATCACCGTTCTTGAGATACAGCCTGGTGACAGACGGACGGACGGACGGACGGACGGACGGACGGACGGACAGCGAAGTCTCAGTAATAGGGTCCCGTTTTTACCCTTTGGGTACGGAACCCTAAAAATGGGAAATAAACTAACAAAAAAATTTTTTTGTGACATAGAAAAAATCTGTACTCAAGTATCCATAACACAAACTTGTAAGCTTATTTGGGGACTACAGCACGTGATGTGAAATGTCAATGAATTTTTTTTTTTTTTATATGTTTGTAGTTAAGAATACAACAACAACTCTCCGTGTGGTGACGGATTAAGAATACAAGAGTCACCATTCTATCGCCTCCCAAGGATGCTGTAAAAGTCAGCTAAGGGATATTGCACACCGATAACATCCTCTGTGAGAGACGAAAACCTCGAAAATAAACCCTGTGCCAACACACGTGGTCAGCGCGGAATAGTAGACCATAATTCCTCCCAAAGTGGCTTACAATGGGTTGTAAATGAGCTGGAGAAAGAGAGAAGAAAACAACATTATCGCGTGACTAACATTAAAGAAACAGCTATTATACTCTACAGTACTAAGAGAAGACTATTTTTTCAACTAATTACTATCCCAAGAGGTACTTAACTAAACTAAACAAGTAACTACGGCCCACAATTCAGTCATAAAATTGATTTAGCGAAGCTTCGTTAGGAAGTTTACATTGTTTTAACAAGAAAATAGGGCTTTTGTGAGACCATCAAATTAAAAAGAAAACATCTTATGTCTAATCTATACTTATATTATAATGCTGAAGAGTTTGTTTGTTTGTTTGTTTGAACGCGCTAATCTCTGAAACCACTGGTCCGATTTGAAAAATTCTTTCAGTGTTTGATAGTGTGTGTTCATTTATCGAGGAAGGCTATAGGCTATATAACATCACGCTGCGACTAATAGGAGCGAAGCAGCAATAAAAAATATTGCAAAAAATTTTCTAAATTCTACGTGTACGAAGTCGCTGGCAACAGTATTCTAGTAGGTATTCTATAACACGCAAGTTTTGTAGTAATATGATATAATATACAGATTTATTTTATTAAATTAAATTAATATTGTGTTATTTTTTATATTTTGCAATCGACTTTCTTAGCTATAATTTTTTTATTTTTTTATTAATTTATTTAAACTTTATGCACAAACATAGTACAAAGGCGGCCTTAGGCATTATCTTCCAGCCAACCGGTAAAAGTGCAGAGATAAAAGATTGGGTGCAATAATAACTAATAATAAATAACGTACAAAATCGAAAAAATAGAATAAGATAAGAGGAAAAAAATTTCAAAATAAATATACAACATACTTATTACTAATATTATACAAATAACAGAATACATAAAAATACATAAAAAACTTTTAAATGTAGTTTCTAATCCCACACGTGATAATAACATTTTTTGCTTTATTATGATTTGAACTAAAACGTTCGGCTAAATATAAAACAGAAAAGAATCCGTAAAAAACTTGTTATTTCAAATTGTTAATTATACAATATATAGGTATGCATATATTATAATTATATTAGTTTGGAAGTACTTTTGTGCTTTTTAAGAGTATGTTCCTTTTTTACATGAAAAAATCATCACTAAGGTATCCTTAAATGCTTTTTTCCTTATAATAAGTTTGCGTTTCATATAATTTTGCTTAAGGGCCTACATCAATATTATCGTATATCATCGCCGACACGTACATATTAACACAGCCAGTAGGCACAGAAAATGAAGAATTAGGGATACTTTTCCTATTTACTCAAAATCTACTAAATATATTTTAATTCTGATTTACGTGTTTCTATATATAATAGTTACTTATGTTTTGAAAGTTATTTCATTAGTTAATACGCGATAATAGACCGACAAATGAAAAAAATAAAAAATAAGAGAGGTTGTTTCGCTAAGATTTTCTATCCAGAAAACTTTTTTCAATCGCGTTTCTGAGTTTATGCGATCCTAGATTATATATTGAAAAAACATATACTTAAAAATTAGAGCTCTAGCCATTCAATCTAAAGAAAAAATGAAAACTTCGTACGTAGAAAATTGCACGAAGCTATTTTGGTATCCTCTTAATACGAACTCAAACATTTACAGCTTTTTCATTTGTAAATATTTTCTTCAACAGTTTCATGAAAATTGATATTGGTAAAAGACCGCTTGAAAATGTTACCTAGATTCTCAGGTACTCGCTATTGGTGGAGATATTTCCGTCTAAATGTACATTGAAGTAATAAAGAGAAGTGGTATGACATTGTAACATGAAGGACTATCTGTGTTGCTTAAAAATAGAATGTCTCTATCACTTTCCAGTCCAATAACGTCCCACTGTTGGGCACGGGCCTCCTCCATTTCGAGAACGATTATCTACTGCGCCGCGTTAACCGGCCGTGTTGGCACAGGGTTCATTTTCGACTTTTCGTCTCTCATAGAGAATTCGATCTGCGTGCCATGTCCCATAACTGGTTTTTACAGCACCTTAGGATAGTAAAGGGGTGGTTATACTTGCATTATTAATCCGTCACCAAACGAATAAAAGAAGACTTAAACTTTAAAAATGCGCTACATTGATTGTACTTCTATATAATATATCATCGTCATAAAAAGTCTTTGCAACCATTTTGTTGTATTAAAAATTTGTACTAGTAAAAAAGCTGTGCTAAGAAAGACCTTCACTTTCTGATAACCAGTAAAGAACTATAAATAAATTAAATAGAGCTATGAACATTTTGGTTAGGCAAGAGCACAGGTGTGTATATAATTAGACGGGCTTTTGTAAAATATGGGTCCCATGAGGTTACCAAGAAATGCAATTCGTTCTTAGGACGTGTCTCTATAGAGCTACTTCTACATTTATAATATTAAGCTGTTGCTTTCGATTTAAAACGCAGTAAAGCCATCCCCTTAAACCACTCTATGTATTAAAAAGAAAGGCATCAAAATCCGATGCGTAATTTCCAAACTATAAGCTCACATAGAGACATGCATACAAAAATAACGACTTTTTTTATGATAAGTAAAGATAAAGACTGAGAAGTTAATAGCGCAAACGTATGTACCAATGCAATGAATTTATTTATTTAAACAATTAAATTAAACCAAGCTTATTTTAGTCACAAAACTACATTTAAACCACTAATATGTTACATCGAGTCATGTTTTGAATCTATTCATTAATCAAATCCTGGTCTAATTATAGCTATGATTGACATTAATATATTACCGTCACACACAGCAACAAAGTTTGCTTGATTACAATATGGGCTTATATGTTTTCGAGTTGATAAAATGCAAACAAGCAACTTTCTCATTAGGAATATCTAAATAACTACCTCCTCTACTTTTTCCATAGGCAGACTAAGAAAAGGAAAATCCCTATTTACCCTTTATTCTCTCTTTCTCTCTCTTTCCAGCGCAATAAAGTCCCACTGTTGGGCACGGGCCTCCTCAACTTTGGAACAGATTGATAGTCTATTATGCGGCGCTGACCAGGCGTGTTGACATAGGGTTTTATTTCGAGTTTCCCATCTTTTACAGTAGAAGTTAAATGCTTTTAGTAGTAGTCCTTTAGCTAGCTCTAACAGCACTCTGTGGAAGGAATAGGATAGTGATGCTTGTATTCTACCTACCACACGGTCACCCTTTATTAACGTAGTATAATAGCTATAATATAATAGTTAACTTGTGGTGAAGAATTCCGGGGTTGGGAGACACCATGTACAAACATTTTTAAATCATTATGCATCATTGAATTCATGGCCCAGATTTTAGGAAATACCATTGAGATAAAACTATTAATCTTCTATACTAATATTAATATTAGTTAATTATATTAAATTATTATTATTTTAATATTATAAAGCTGAAGATTTTGTGTGTTTGCTTGTTTGAACGCGCTAATCTCAGGAACCTCTGGGCCGATTTGAAAAATTATTTTACCGTTAGATAGGACATTTATCAAGGAAGGCTTTAGGCTATATAACATCACGCTACGACCAGTAGAAACGAAGCAGTAGTGAAAATTGTTGCAAAAACGGGTAAAATTTTCTAAATTCCACGGGGACGGAGTCGCGGGCAACAGCTATAATATTCATATAACACATAAATATATTGATAATTAAATCTGTGATATAAATGATAGAAGCGTATTTTCCGTTCATGGCGTGAAACGGTACAATAAAGACGGTAGTCAGGTCCTCGTAAAACTGTGATTGTATTCAATTATGTACTTCTTAAGCATTGTCGACATTTTAATAATACATTTTGTAGCTTCTTTAGACCTTTTGTTTTGGTAATTACGTAGGAATTTAAATAAAAACAAACACCAAGTCCTTAAAACGGTACTTACTTGTATTTTGAATCGAAACTTTAAGTTAGTTTAATTAAAACATTAATATGAAAGTGAGTAAAAAATATAAAACATTTATAAGATACTTTTTCATTTCTATAACAATAGCGCGTCTCTTCCTTACTAATCGCCTAATCGCGTCCCCATAAGAGCCCCTATCGGCCTCGGCAATGGCAAGCACACGTTGCGTCTTTCTGACTTTAGTTTTAATCACTATGTCGCCTAGTGCCCACACTTTTTAAAGATTGCGTCTACGTCTGGGTGTTTTCCATGTGTTGTAAGTATGTATCAACAAAAAAAAAGTATTATACCCGTATTCTGGTATCTACTAGCTGTGCCCCGCGGTGTTACCCGCGGTAAAAAGGATAAAAAATAAGTTCTTTTTCGATTCCATTTTTCATTGGAAAGTTTCATGAAAATCCTTCCACTAGTCTTTATGTGAACGCACAATAAACATCCTTACATATCCAAACATTGGAGTATGGATAGAATACCGAGGAAACGTTGGCGTTGCTCAGCCAACAGTTTAAGTATTTTATATTATAGCGCGTAATTCTTTTTTCGTCATATCTCCTAAGATATTCATTTAAATTGCATGCTGTAAAAAGCAGTTATAATCTATATTAATTGCGTAAGCTGACTAAGTTATTTAATTTATAAAAAATATTACTATATACACATAAATAGCTTTTGAAAACACCCTATTGCAGTTGATAATTTTTCTGACATTATTATGGGTACAGCGGGTTTCCCTTAAAAGATAGACATATGCCCTCGCGGACTTTTTTGAAGAACTATAGGTAACAAACACTTCTTCCATATATTAGTTTGTTGTACCTCACATAGATAAGGCAGCGTTTTCATTTATAGCTCGCGCAGGTCCGAATTTCTCGGCAAATTTAATCATATCTCATCCAATATACAGCAAACCCCAATAAATTATGCAAAAAAAGCTATCCTCTTGAACCATTCTATTTATTGAAAAAAACCGCATCAAGACCCGTCGCGTATTTTTGAAGATATAAGCTCACATAGGGACATACATACAAAATTTATGACTGTTTTATAAGAAGTAAAGATAAAGAAGAAGATAAAGATATAACACAAGCGTTTATGCTTTGCTTGGGACCAGAAGACGTTATGTGAAATGTCCATTAAAAATTTATTTATTTATTGATTTATTTACTTCCTCGAAACTTATTACATAATACGTAGCCAGTAGATATATTTGGCTGTATATTATTTGTCTAATATATAAAATTCACGTGTCACAGTGTTAGTTACCGTACTCCTCCAAAACGGCTAGACCGATTCTTATGAAATTTTGTATGCACATTCAGTAGGTCTGAGAATCGGCTAACATCTATTTTTCAAACTTTTTTTTTTAATATTGCAAAACAACGTTTGCCGGGTCAGCTAGTTAAATATATTGTTATGTATATGCTTACATTTGTAAATGCAAATATAAATATGTCTAATAATAGAAATAACAAAATAAGAAAAATAATACAAAAATAAAGTTAAAATATGTCACAGCGTTTGCCTCTATCAATTTTTTAAGTAATAACTTTATGACGAGGGTTTCGAATGTCGGATAACTGCCAAAAATAAAATACATACATACTTTTTTTATATTCTAACGGTATTTACGGCATTTATTGCTGAAAGCATTCCTTGCTTATCTAGAAGCTTAGGATAAGCTCTTGGATTATCGTTAGTACTATAAATAAAAATTATACCGCTGGTAACATAGAGGGTTGTTTAACATTTAATTAAATATCTGAGAATGTAAGGGAATTTAAGATATTATTAATTCTCAGTCCTTGTCTTCATAGGATTCAGAACCTTTGGCTTTGTTAACTCAGAATTCCACGCACACCAATCATCATCTTCATCATAACATCACGTCTCTTCCCATGCGGGTAAGCAGAGACTATAGAGCGCCATTTGCTACGATTTTTACGCCACTAAAAATAAAACTTTTTTAAAGTAAATCTAATTTCAATTTTTGTTTTCAGTATGAATTCAAAGCTAGAGGAGTTAAGAAACGTAAGGTGACTGTTGACGTATCAACTGATGGAGTACGCATTACCACACGCACTACAAAAAGAAAAGCAAAGGTAAGAAAATTTTTGAAACGCAGTCTTTGACAAGTGTCAGCACTCCATTTCCTGTCCCATTTCCTAAGCGATACTGTACACAAATTATTATAATATTAGCTGTGACAGTGGACAATTCGAAAATAAACCCTATGCTAACATGGCTGGTCTATGCAGCATAGTAGACCATAATATCCCCCATAGGGAGGATGCTTGTCCCTAGCAGTGGGATGTAGATGAGCATGAGAGACAGTCTTTGTCAGGGACTTCTTCTCCATGGAATTTGAAATCAACAATGCGGCTTTGTTGCAAATCACAGAAATAACTATTTAGAACATAAATCGGAAAACAATCTAGAATTATATAAATAATTCTTGATTGATTCATTAACAAACAAACAAACAAACAAACAAAACATTTATTTGTTGAAAATGGGTACTACAAAGCTGTTAAAATACATACATAGTTCATTCTATAGTCTACCAGAAACTAGTGAACAAATATTTATTCATTTACCTAATTAACATTACATTTATTTATATTCCTATATTAATCTATTGCTATTATTTCCAAAAAATTTTACCGAATATTATAATATCTGTATATATAAAAATTCCGTGTCATGTTGTTTGTCCGCGATGGACTCCTAAACTGTTAAACCGATTTTAAATTTGATTTGCACACCGTGTGCAATTCGACCCAACTTGAAAGATAGGATAGCTTACATTTCAATTTATAGTCGCAATATTATTTTAATTCTAATTATTTGTCTACCCCTTGGCATTTGTATGGCAAAACAACGTTTGCCTGGTAAACTAGTAAGTCTTATAAAAAGTGACACAAGTATACTGAATATTATTACATTAGTCATGCAAACACACAGATAGATCTTAAAGATTGTATCTCAAAACTCATGTTTATGGATGAGACTGGAATTGAAAATAAAATCGACAGACATGCACTTTAGTCATATAAAAAGTTTGCCGGTTTAATAACAGTTACAAGGGTCGATTACATTGTTAAATTGAGATAGCGGTACTTAAAAATGACCTCAAAATTTATATCGACGTTATAATATTTATCCTGTTGTTAGGTAATAAAATTATCTGTTTAGTAACTTGATTAGATATCAAAGTAGCTAGTTCATTTATTCGACTATGGCAAGCATAAGATATCTTTTACTCAATTATTTATTTAATAGTAGTGGAGAAATACAGATGACAGACAGAGAGTTTGTAATGAATGAATATTTTTTTAAGTTCAGCCATTTTTGTCATGGTTCTGAAACATAGATTCAGTTATTTCCCTTGTCAGAAAAAGCTTCTTCCTCCACTTACTTATTTTTAACACAATATGTTTATTTTGAGATACCTTATTTTGCAGAAATAACTACAACGAATAAACCTCTCCTTGGCTGCTACCAAGCCGCCATCAACTTTTTTTACTAACAAAACATATTTCAATTTTGTTTCTATGTAGACACATAAATTGAATTACATCGGATTTATATAAAATATTTTCGCCTTTTGTTAGCAATATTCCGAAACGATGGCTTCTAATTACGTCTTTGTCGAGAAGCTAATTGAGGGCAATTTCTTATAGCTCAGTGCCTTCCATTATTGGTTTATACGAAGTGTCTGAAATATAACAATAGCAAGAAATTTTGACATTTAAACAACTAAAAATGATCATAATTTTTTTGAATGTTCTATTTATGTTTCAACCACATTTAACATTCTTATTATAATTAAGTATTAGACATTTATTAAAACTAAGAGTACATTTTCTTGTAAGTAGCTTCTACCTTAGGTATTCTGCTATTGATATTGCAGTATTTATATTTTCGCTTACTGTATATACTAACTTCCTAAAATCAGTTTGTAAGTCAGTTAATTGTTTCCTAGTATGCCTATGTAAAATAGAACTCAGATTAACCTCAAAAACATAAGCCTTGCTCACCTCTACCTAAAACGATTACATCAAGAACTTTCCATTGTCTTTCATTAAAGTTCAATGGACTTTAATTTACAAGTATACGTCAATGTTGATAAGAAAACAAAATAAGAAACAGATAAATAGGTCAAACTTACACAACATGTCTTCAATTTTATTACAAATAAATACTAAACGCTTTATTTCCTTGTTACAGAAAAGTTCCAAGTTATTTGGTCGCTCTAGTAAATCGAGCGTGACGTGTGACACCGAGATAATGCACCATCCAATTTATCGTATATTCTACGTGTCTCATGACAGCTCAGATTTGAAAATCTTCTCCTACATCGCAAGAGACGGCGCTACAAATGTATTTAAGTGTAATGTCTTCAAAAGCAATCGAAAGGTTTGTATTTACTTCTTACTGTGTACCCTTATTAATATTATTTAAACATTTACCGTCGGCCGTATTAGGAATCCAGGTGTCACCACCCCATTTCCTCCCCAAGGTACTGTAAAAGCCAGCCTTTACACAGATATATTGTATGGAAAACTCAAAAATAAACTCTATGCGCGGTACAATATACAGTCCCACCCAAAGTGGAGGATGCCTGTACTCAACAGTGGGACGGTAATAGGCTAAAGATAAATATGTATATTTTGTAAAGTAATAAAGCTTTATTTCTCTAAAGAATTGGTTAGATACCAAAAGTTGCAATAACAATCGCTGCAATATTTTATGCTGCACAAAAGAAGTCTAACGCTGTTTTGTCATATTACTAAAAAGCTTTTGCCCTCTTTTTCTGTTATAAATTGGCAGAACATGATTTAAGGGTTTTTTAAGACAGAAATCTCATAAAGAGTTAATTGAATAAAATATATTACACAATATTTTACTCCATAATACTTTTTTATGTAACAATAATTATTGAATACAGTAATAATACGCCTATTTTCGTTTGTATTCTGCAGACTAAGATCCTAAATCGTATAGGTATCTACATGATCCAACCGATATTAATCCCCTTATATGGAACAGTTTAGCAATGGCATTTAGATAATATGTAATGAATAATAAGTGTACAGGACGGGAATTATCTAGAAATCTAGTGTTTTCTGTTATTTTACTCTTATATAATACTTGAAATGGGACTTGAGTGAAATGAGTCTACCGCCAAAAGACTTGAAATGAGTTAAATACTTGAGCCGAGTTTCTTACGCCGGTTCTTCTCAGCGTATCGAAAGTCCTGAATTGGTGGTAGGGAAAAAAATTTGGACATAATATCATAACAGCCCATTTTTTTGGCAAAAAATTAGTGCCTACATGAATAAATGATTTTTGATTTAGATTTTTTTTTATTTTGAAAATAACGTAAAATTTCACAACTGTACTATCTATACTATACTACAGGGGCGTGCGCTCTATAAAGGCAGAAAAGCACTGCTTTACTTGCCATTCACAGATATTTTAATAAAACGTTCGTATGTTTTAGATGACTTTATTCATTTATTTACTATTAATTAAACAAAATATTATAACTTAAAAACGCCTAATAATTCATAAATAGCACCAATATGTGCTTGCAAATTGCTTTTTGCCAGGCGTTTGGCGAAGGAATAATATTGGTCGGACGAAAGTGTAGGACAAGCTCGACACCTGCCATGAGTTCATATGTGTGTAGAAATTTTGGTGTCCGTGCACAGTTCGCAAACGCACACAGGCTTGCATATCCAAGACGATTTGTACTGTAAATCCTGCGGCCTGCTTTGGTGATCGGATGTTACCGCGAGTATTCGGCAATGTTCGTTCGTTACTTATAATCCGAATAAATATAATAGTCGGAAGTCTAATAAATCACGTATGCATTTAAATAGCAGAAATATTTTGGTTCGACGGAGGCCATTTTATTTTTTCATGTGATTCATTGAACTGTTTAATATTGAGTTTCTATAATTTAATAATTGTATGGATTTCCGTTTGTTGATTTTAAAATGTTATTTGATTGTGAAATGTGTGTTGATAGTGTATGTTTGTTAAAAATTAAAAATAACAATTTCTCACAATTGTTATTCAGTGAAAAGATTCAAATTGTGTTTATAGGACAACTAAGCCAGCAAAAAGGTAGGTAATGTAACTCGAAAATTTCATGTTAAAAGTTATGAAACGTATGTACATACGTACATGTATGTACGTACGTAGTTATTATTTAGTAATTCTAGTACAGTGTGGACTGATTCGGGATATTCAGATTTAAATTTGTTCTGTTGGCATGGTTTCCGACTTAGAGATCCGTCGCGTGGCTATGCTAAAAATCTATAAAAGAAAAAGTTTTTGTGACTGAGTACTGCCCCGCATACCCAGTGTCATAATCCTGTGCACGCCACTGCTATACTATATATCACAAATGTAAATTTTTTCAAAAAGTATGGGTCCCAATTGGTTATCAGAAGGCAAAGGTCTACCTTAGGTCGGCTCTTTGACTATAAAAGAAAATCTAAGCTCACTCAATGAGTATGTCATTAATTTTAATAATTTCTGTGTGCACTTTAATCGTAAAAATGCCAAGAGGTTTTAACGACTAATACTTCAGTGCAGTGGTTGAATTTGTGCTATTATTAAGATTGCTGAGATCGTAAACACTGGCCCAGCAATAAACCACACCTGTGTATCACTCATCCATACTAAATTTGTGCGTACACACGCAACATGGAACTGCTTATTTTCATAAATTATGACTCTACAGACTTTATTTTTGCCGCAGTGTCTAATTATTCTATTTTTCTGTAGTCATAGTCTAAGGGCCTCGTTCACCATCTTCAAGTAAAGCGTTGATTAGTTACTTTCCGAGTAGCGCTAATTGTCAAGTAAAAGTTACGAGTATCTTTTATCAATTTCACAAACAAAATCTTAGCTCCGAGTAACTACTTACAGGATAAGTGAATGACGTAACAAATTGAACATAAGTTCACTCATTATTACGTCAGATGTACTGTCAAATCTGTCAAATGTCGCCTAATTTATATAGTAATCTGTGGTCGCGCTCAATATTCAGTCAGTGCAGTTGTCAATGTTATATTCAAAGAGTATAATAATATAGATAGTTATATTTTATTTTCATGCAGCTATTGTGTTTGTGTACGATCGTATTATTAAAAATTTTTGTTCAATGGGTAAAGTAAAACGTGATAGGAGTGTTAACTTTACCTTACATGAGAGGAATATTTCAATATCTGCGTCATTCGATAGGCGAAATCTGGCAAAAAAATCTGTTTCATCTAAATCCGTAAAATAATTAACACGCAATTTAAATACACGAATTCTCGGTATTCGAAGAAGTGACGAATTTTCTAATTCATCTAATTGATGATCAATTAAATCAAATAAATCCATTTTTTTTAAAATATTTAGAACAAATAAAAACTGTGATGTGGTTTACTTGTTGGTTAAATACGTTACTTGGCAGATGAAGCAGCAAGTAAGTTACCGGCTAGTTTATCCCTTGGTTAGCGCTACTCGAACATTGTGAAATTCACAAATCAACTTAACGGTGACTTTATGTTGCAAGTAGCCTACTTGACACTTTACTTGTAGATCGTGAAAGAGGCCCTAAGGGCCTCGTTCACCATCTTCAAGTAAAGCGTTGATTAGTTACTTATCGATTAGCTCTAATTTCCAAGTAATAGTTACGAGTATCTTCTGTCAATTTCAATTTTTGGAACGAAGTTCCTTATCGCGCGTTGTGAAAGGGGGCTAGACGGAAAAAATTCTTACGAAAAGTTGTCACGACACTTTTTGCTATTGTAAGCTATTGTAAGCTGTGCGGCGTCGCATGTTTCTCTGTCTGTCTCTCTCTCTCTTATAGAAAGCAAGCCAGATATTTTCATTTCTATTTCGCATTGAACAGTGTGGTGTCGCGACGATTATTTTTGTTGAGTGTATACAGGTTTTTTGTAAATAATAAATAATAAAAAATATTATTATAACTTAAAAAAATAAAATTTTATTACAATTCCTTCACTAATTAATCGAAAGGAACTTCGTTCCATCCGGGTGCCCCTTGACACCTCTCAAGTTTTTAATCTTAAGATTACTGCTACTCGAACGTCGTGAACGTCGCACGTGTAGTTACTGGTGACTTTAACTAGCGATTAGTCTACTTGGCGCTTTACTTGAGAATGGTGAAAGAGGCCCTTAGGGCCTCTTTCACGATCTATAAGTAAAATGTCAAGTAGGCTACTCGCAAGATAAAGTCACCGTTAAGTTGATGTTTGAATTTCACAATGTTCGAGTAGCGCTAACCAAGGGATAAACTAGCCGGTAACTTACTTGCTGCTTCATCTGCCAAGTAACGTATTTAACCTACAAGTAAACCACATCACAGTTTTTATTTTGTTCTAATTATTTAAAAAAAGAATGAATTTATTTAATTTAATTGATCATCAATTAGATGAATTAGAAAATACGCCACTTCTTCGAATACCGAGAATTCGTGTATTTAAATTGCGTGTTAATTATTTTACGGACTTAGATGAAACAGATTTTTGTGCCAGATTTTATATTTTATATATTCGCCATTTATATATTTGCCAGATTTTTAGGGTTCCGTACCCAAAGGGTAAAAACGGGACCCTATTACTGAGACTTCGCTGTCCGTCCGTCCGTCCGTCCGTCCGTCCGCCCGTCTGTCACCAGGCTGTATCTCAAGAACGGTGATAGCTAGACAGTTGACATTTTCACAGATGATGTATTTCTATTGCCGCTATAACAACAAATACTAAAAATAAAATAAAATAAATATTTAAGTGGGGCTCCCATACAACAAACATTATTTTTTTACCGTTTCTTGCTCGATACTAATAACGTTGCCTTATGTTGCATAGATAATGGTACGGAACCCTTCGTGCGCGAGTCCGACTCGCACTTGACCAATTTTTATTTATATTCCTCTCATGTAAGGTAAAGTAAACACTCCTATCACGTTTTACTTTATCCATTGGATAAAAAATTTAAATAAAACGATCGTACACAAACACAATAGTTGCATGAAAATAAATGACATTGACAACTGGACTAACAGATTTGACAGTACATCTGACGTATTATTGAGTGAATGAATGTTCAATTTGTTACGTCATTCACTTATACCGTAAGTAGTTACTCAGAGCTTAGATTTTGTTTGTGAAATTGATAGAAGATACTCGTAACTTTTACTTGACAATTTGCGCTACTCGGAAAGTAACTACTCAACGGTTTACTTGTAGATCGTGAAAGAAGCCCTTAGTGTATAATTTATTCATGTTTATAATTTTTATCAGCAACGTTTCTATGTTAATTTGAATCTTATACTAATTCTTAACACAGTCTCATAATCCGAAATCAAACCAAGTTTCTCGTTGTAATAAAAAAAAATCATGATTTTTTTTTGCAATAAGAGTATAATAAATGTTGAGTAAGACTTCTTTCTTATACGGAACGGAAATGTTAATTTTAAACAGTACCTACATACGTGAATCGAAATCCGATGAGATTAAGTCCACTGTACACACAGCAAAGAGATTATCTGAGTTCAAACGTATAGCAACACCATGTCCACTTCAAAGGCTTTCAAGTTTTCCTTTTGAATAAACTCGTTATAAAATGTTTATCTATGTTTATATCACTGTCTACACAATCGTGCACAATACCCTAATATACCACAAAAGAATTTTTATTCTTAAGAGCGCCGCGCTGAACGGGATAAATATAGTTTAGTCAGTTTTTACCTACACAATTTTTGACAAAAGACGTTTCTTAGTCCGTTGTTTACATCGAGGAAAAGAAACCGATTTTTATAATTTTGACGCAACATTATAGACGAAGAGTATATATATGCTTCTTTTACTTTATTTTTTGCAAAGTGCTTGCCCAATTTGTGTGACAGATGTTGCAAATTATTCTTGAGACAACCGTAAACAAACGGGATTTTTGCATTGTCATATTTCTTTTAGTAATCGTACTTAATTTGAAAATAAAGTAATAGAAGCATAGATACATAAGACCTAAATGCTGTGAGAAAAATTCGTCAAAAATCTACGCAGAAAACACCGAAATACGAAGTCTATATTTTCTATGGAACATTCCTTTCCATCTTGCCCTCTTAAACAGAATCCAATCGGATTAAGCCCACGTAGGAAACAGATAAGAGTTCAAACGGATATCAACACCATGTCCATTTTAAAGGCATTCTTAAATTATTAAGCTGTATTATATATTGTACGGTCCTTTAAAAAGGTTTCTCTTTGATTAAATTCTACAATATGCAAAAATATTTATCGGTATCTCGCTGTATTTGTAAGGCTTTTGATCTTTTACATTTCTAATGAAACAGAAAAAGTACTTTTTGTTTAATTCTGTATTGTTACTAAATAATAATTATAAATTTATAATTACGAACCTATTCGACTATAAAGCTGTTATGTACTTGTTTTTAGGGTTCCGTACCCAAAGGGTAAAAACGGGACCCTATTACTGAGACTTCGCTGTCCGTCCGTCCGTCCGTCCGTCTGTCACCAGGCTGTATCTCAAGAATGGTGATAGCTAGAGAGTTGAAATTTTCACAGATGATGTATTTCTATTGCCGCTATAACAACAAATACTAAAAATAAAATAAAATAAATATTTAAGGGGGGCTCCCATACAACAAACATGATTTTTTTACCGTTTCTTGCTCGATACTAATAACGTTGCCTTATGTTGCATAGATAATGGTACGGAACCCTTCGTGCGCGAGTCCGACTCGCACTTGACCAATTTTTTTTACTAGATAAAAGAAAAATATTGTTAAATTTTCTTTTACTTTATAGTAATGATAGCTAGGGTACAAAAAATATGTTTACAAAAATAAATTTGCAATAATATGTTTGTACAACAAAATCATATAAGACTACATAAATACAAACCTATATAAATAAATAAATATAAATATTCACGGACATTTTACACACTGACATTTCCTCTGGTCCCAAGCTAAGCTTTTATATGCTTGTGTTATGGGTACCAGAATACGGATATAATACATAAACTACTTTTTTTTGTAAATACATACTTATTATACATAGTATACACCCCAGACGCAGAACAAACATTTGTATGACATTTATGGATATCACACAAATGATTGTCCTGCCCGGGAATCGAACCCGAGACTTCGTGATCGGCAGTCCATTACATAAACCACTCCACCACGAAGCCCGTCAAACATCGTCATATACACTTTTATTATTTATTTACACTCACGATATTACAATAAGCGAAATATTTTATACTGAAAGCAAAATTATTTGGATACCGTAGATGAATAGTATTTAACAGGAAAAATACGTGAATATCTGTTTATTCATAAACACGGCACCAAAAGACATTAATGGAGATTATTTTTCAACAAAATGAATACATCTTTAGATCTCGTAAATGGTCGGACATTTTTATAAAAGTTTATTTTTAGTAAATTATTATACAGCTTTTAAAAATATCTTGATGTTTTGGAGAAGCATTTATAAATGGAACGATGAAATGTGCCTGAAATTTTATAAGTATAATTGTATATTTTTTAGTATGGCAAAACAACGTTTAGTGGGTCAGCTAGTCATATATAAAATTCACGTGACACAGTGTTAGTTACCGTTCTCCTCCAAAACGGCTTGACCGATTTTTATTAAATTATATTATAATTCAAACCTTTTTTTTGTATGGCAAAACAATGTTAGCTGGGACAGCTAGTATAATATAGATAACAGTAACGAAATTTTGTATCCAATAAAGAGATTACCATATATATTATATTATAAATATACGGAGCATGGTTTTCACTTTTAATTAGTATTCTGATTAATTTCCGATGTTATGATGATTGATAGATTTTAAATAAATAATTGCTTTGTACCCAATTAAAATATAACTTTTAACAGTGTGTTAAAATTGTGATAAATTGACTATAGATTCGTACAAAAGTAAAAAACATCTAAGGGTCCAACGGAAAACAAACTAAAATAAGATTATAACATAATTTAGAAATTTTAGCAAAACTTACGTTTTTAAAAAACCAATAATAAACAACAGCTTATTATCAAAAATAATAGATTATCATTGAAGTAAATAACTACATAGTTGGTTTCATTTTAATTAGTTATGATTAGTGTTACGAGCAACTGAATTGACGCCTCTGTATAGAATGTAGTGTACCTCAAAAAGAAGCCAAACTCGAAACATGATGCTAAACTAATTGATTAATTATCTTGGACAATTATCTCTATGTGGGCAGTCCCCAACAAATAGATAGCTTTAGAAGAAAATAAAAACTGGTCAAGTACGAGTTGGGTTAGCACTTGAAGGGTTCCATATCGTTATTATCATAATATATTCGTCATATTTACAACCCCAAATAACTGGATGAAGGCAGGAGCATGACGATGACAAAGATTATTTGTTGTTATAGTATTAACTGATACACACAAACTGTGTATTTTTCAGCTTTATAGACGGGCGGATAGCGAAGTTTCAACAATAGAATCCAGTTTTGGCTCTTGGTATGGAATCCTAAAAAGTTAAAACACAGGATATCTACTATATTGTAGTTTGAGTAAGAGTCTGATTACTTGGCAATTAACAAGCCGAGTATTTCGACAGTTTCTAAGTAACTTAATTAAAGTTAAGGCATATTCGTTAATTATTCGGATTTATTTGAAAGTAGAAGAATAAAACTTTGCTTTCCTAAAAACTAAGTTTAATCTTTAAATAAGGTTTTAAACTTTTTAATTTTGAACAATGACTTTTATCATGCAGTGATTATTTTAAAGTCTCGACGCAAAGTAGTGGAAGGTATTATTAGCTACACAATAACATTATGCCCGTACAAAAGTGACTTTTGTGCTCGACTCTTACTGAACATAGCGTGATGTTATGTATCTTATAAGCTTGATCGGATAAATGGACTATCCAACACAAAAAATAAATTAAAATTTAACCAGTATTTCCTGAGATTAGCGCAAACAGAATATATTTATCAGTTATGGGCACCACAAACGGTATGTTAATTTAAAGGTATTAATATAGCGAGAAAGAGACAGCTGTATATAGAAGAAAAACGAGGCGATATACATCTGTCTTTTTCTCGCTATATTAATACCTTTATATTAACAT
Source organism: Orgyia antiqua (assembly GCA_916999025.1). Lineage (NCBI taxonomy): Eukaryota > Metazoa > Arthropoda > Insecta > Lepidoptera > Erebidae > Orgyia > Orgyia antiqua. The sequence goes on along the minus strand of OU779863.1, from coordinate 12,284,553 downwards.
GCCGTTGTTAATACCTATATATTAGCTTGGGACCAGAGGACGTAGTGTGAAAATTAAATGTCCATGAATATTTATTATTAAATATTAATTTATGCCGTTTGTGACGCCCTTTACAGTTTTTTTATACGCATAGTTAAATGATATTTTTACGTCTTTATCTAAAACTAATGTACCGTTTTAAATCAATTTTATGGAATAATTCCACAAAAGGATATAAAAAATACTAATAACAGCGGGCGTCTGCTAAACCTGCTTAAAACTACCAAAATTTGGATGGAAAACGTACTAACTTTTTAATTACTTAATACTTTTTCTCTTAACTCCTTTATTCGTTTTAAAAGTTACAAAATAACTGACGTTTTTAATAAGACTAAACTATTCGAGCTTTTAGATTAGCCTAGAAAGATACTGTAATGACTGAATTACAGTATCTTTCAATCAGTTATAAGAGTTTGGGACTGTATTAAAATATTTTTAAATTTTCTTTTACAATGTGCTAACTATTGCCCGCGACTACATGCGCGTGTAATTTAGGATATTTCCTACTTTTATGCAACATTTTTCACTGATGCTTCGCTCCTATTAGTTACAGCGTGATGTTATATAGCCTATAGCCTTCCTTGGTATGTACTAATAAGTACCTACTATGCAAAACTGTAAGAATTTTTCTAATCTGTCCAGTGGTTTTTGAGATTAACGCATTCAAACACAAAAACTCTTCTGTTTTATAATATTAGTACTGATTTTTAAATATTACTTTTAATTATTAATGTATAATCAATGAACATAATCGTTTGTATAAAAGCAAATAATCTTTATTATATTAATATCGTCACAATCGTTCATAAGTAATTGGTGTCAAACAATAGTGCCATAGGCTAGATAAAATTGTGGCGTAAACGGGAGGGTGTAAAGTATTTGTAGATGGTTATCATAAAGGCCAAAGATCCTGGGACTTTGTCCTTCCTCTATCTTGATTGGAACGTTTGAGAATGAAGAATGGTACCAATTCTACGTCCACAACTAAACTAAACTTAACTAAAAAATGAAAATTGCTAGTGTCATTAATACAATTTGGCAATGTTAACATAATATTTTCTAACACTTGCGCGACTCATCTGTTTAAATAAAACTACTTTTTACGGATTTAGACGCGTATATTTGTTTTAAATTTTGGCCCGACGTTTCGGAGACTTTGCAGTCACCATGGTCACGGATGAGTCTCACCCGTGACCATGGTGACTGCAAAGTCTCCGAAACGTCGGGCCAAAATTTAAAACAAATATACGCGTCTAAATCCGTAAAAAGTAGTTTTATTTAAATGTTAACATAACTTTCTTATTATAAAACAAGTGTATAGTCTACAGACTACAGATCTTGATTGAGATAAATATCTACAAAGAGATACCAAATACCTAATAGATATATTGACACTATCAACTTTCATGTCGACGTCGACGTCGACGGACCTCGTGGTGTAGTGGTTCATATAAGGGACTGCCGATCATGAGGTCTCGGGTTCGATTCCCGGTCAGGACAATCATTTGTGTGATGTTTTTAATTGTCATACAAATGTTTGTACTGCGTCTGGGTGTTTACTATGTATTATAAGTATGTATTTACAAAAGAAAAGTAGTTTATGTAATATATCCGTATTCTGGTACCCATAACACAAGCATATAAGCTTAGCTTGGGACCAGAGGACGTTGTGTGAAATGTCCATAAATATTTATTATTATTATATTTTTTAGTTAAGTTTAGTTGTGTACAAAACAAGTAAAATCATAATTTTATCATAAGGTTAATTTATTCAACAGTTTATATGAAAACTTGCAACGTTGCAGTGTTTCAGAGTGCATTGATAGCAAGAGACGGGACATTTCAATTATAATCTTCTCCTTGAGTTAGTTTTATACTAAAAAAAGTTATTACATTTTTGTAAAAAGCTTTTTATGTCCTTTTATAAATACTTCTTTACAGTTTCATAACAGGTTATCTAATATATAAAATTCCCGTGTCACAGTGTTAGTTACCGTACTCCTCCAAAACGGCTCAACCGATTTTCCTGAAATTTTGTGTACATATCCTCTAGGTCTGAGAATCGGCCAACATCTATTTTTCAAACTTTTTTTTTGGTATGGCAAAACAACGTTTGCCGGGTCAGCTAGTTTTATTATAAAAATATCTATGAAATTATAACTTTATGGAAATATTTATTATAAGTTATTCAAGGCTTAAGAACCAAGGCGTTATTCTTTTAACTTGATGAGAGTTTGACAAAAATATAATGATTAATGACGGTTAAAAATACATTTTGAAACCTAATAAAAATTTTGTCAATTCTGAATCTCAATTATTTTACCTAATGACTATTTTAGAGTTACGTAAAGCAAAAGAAACTCTTCTAAGATCAAGTCGGTGTCCACTTGAGTGTTTGCTTAGTTCACACATAATATTTGGCCATTACTAAAAGCCATCAGTAACACTAACGATTGAAAAAGGCTTAAATTCTGAAAGATTCTGCTACAATTACACATAATATATCAAACGGTCACAAAACAAGCCAAAAAATTTCGTCAAAAATTACAATTTTGGTATAGTTCCGTTAAAAGTTCAATTACATAAATAAAATGCGAAAATAAGGGGATCTTATAAGGGATAGTAAGAGATTTAGTATTCAAAATTCAAAAACAATTTTATCAGCGAAAGGTAAAACCGTTCTAATACATTCATAATATCGTATCGTGTATGACGTAAAAATCTTCACATCAAAAGTCTGGTTTACACATGCTAATAACAATACACATCTTAACGATCTATCGAGCCATGAGTTTATTTTCTCTCTTTAAATCAATCAATTAACAGCACGCCTCTGCACACGATAGTCTCTTCCAGGAATATAAAAATAGACTTCGTTACATACAATAACGGTATCAAAATAAAAGAAATTAAATTTGTTTTCGATGAAATTAAGTAATTTTTACACCTATAATGCAAGAACCTTCATTTTAATGCCAGTATAAATCTTTCAGTCTACAAGCTTCCCGACATTTATAATCAATTACAGTCTGTGATCACTCGTACAAAAATGCCATAAATATTCAAGAACCGAGATTCCTTAACCGAGTTGTTTGCACTGAATCGTTTGTGGCCTCTTTTTAATTACGGCAATTGATTGCAGAAACGTATTTTATTATAGCCATTATAACTATTATGGCTCTGTTACGTTCAATGACTCAATCTATACTTCTATACTAAAGTAATATAGGTAAAGAGTTTGTTTGTTTTTTGAACGCGCTAATCACAAAAACCGAAAGTGCGATTTGAAAAATTCTTTCAGTGTTGGATAGAACATTTATCGAGGAAAGCTATAGACTATATAACATCACGCTGCGACCAATAGGAGCGAAGCATCAGTGAAAAATATTGCAAAATTGGGGAAAATTATTCCGTTGCATGCGCTGCGTTAGTGGTTTATATGTATCATTTGTTATCTAAATTTCAACGAGTACGAAGTCGCTGGCAACACCTAGTCGTGTAAACTTATAATCTCGTACATAAAAATGGAAAAGTAACACATAAAGTTGTAAACACAAATCAATATAAGCTACTGGTCTTTACAATTACTATCTAATCACTCATTTTATGTTCCACTGGTATCCAAAAGCATTTGTGGATAAAGTTCAGAGACAAAGTTCTAAAAATACATCTTGGAAAATCATCTCACGACTAAAGAAAAGGATAACATTTATTTAGTAAAAGGTATATGGAGGAAAATAAAGTAATACAGATGAATTCTGTTTTTGTAATATATCTGCCCATCATTCCGATGTCTTTTTCGACGTATGTTCGTATATGATAATTGATACTCTAAATAGATCTACATAAAATATTGAAGTAATTATTATCAATATTATATAGCTTTTATATCGATACGTACAAAGAAGTGTACCGCTTGGGAACACGCGATTGTGTTTATTTGTGGTACTTGGAGCGATGTGCGACGCACGCGCAGACCATGCCTTTACTCCAGTTGTTCCGTACGAAGCCGCACGAACGCCCGCATTATGCTACAAAAATGTGTCTGTGACGTGATTTTAAAATAATACGATCAAATTTTGTGATTAAGTTAAAATGTCAAATAATAGAGATCATAGCAAACAAAGAAAAAATGACCATTCGTTAAAAAACTTACCAACTGAAGTGTTGTTAAAAGCTCGAAGCACTCTTTTCTCGCTAAGTGGTGCTCTAAAACCAAAACATGAACAGCAGCAAAGAACAAAGCAACTAAAACACGAAACAAAAGACAAAAACAAAGAAGAACGGTTAAAGACTAGCCGATCAGAGCCAGAGTTTAGCGAAGTTCGTAAAAACAAACACAGAAGTAGAATTGATGATAGTCGTGCTCGCGATTATCCAGGTGGAGCAAGGCCTAGACCCTTGTCAGTAGGTTCTATGAAAAGATATGATAAGGATTTAGATGATTTCCATAATGATAATTTTCTAAGGGAGCCGTCCCCAATGCACAGACAATTTGACTCGACTGAGGAAATGTGTGTGCAGTCCCGGCTGGTGATACCTGTGACAGAAAGACTGAATCAAGACATTCAAATACATGATGTTAATGAAAGGCCTAGAAAAAAGCTCTCATTTAGAGAGCCAGAGATTGTAAATGGTGCTAGTACAACGTTAGGACGGTCCAGTAAATTGATGGGTGTCAATAGCCTTGCAAAAAGGCCAAATAGACTCTCATTGCGTTCGGAACCACCACATGCGTCTAGTTTAGAAACAATTGACTCAGATTTAGAGGTACGTATTTTTGTCGGCGGATAAGTTAATTTAGACGTGTTGTTTGACAGCCATGAAATATTATGACGTTTGTCAGTTATAATTATTGCTGCTGGTGTAGTTATTTATTTAAATACATAGAAAATTGGGATTTCTGAGAATATACACTAATTAATGTGAACTTTTATAAGTTTTTATTCAAAAAATCATGATGGTGTTGTTGGTATCAAAGCGTAAGATTACTTTTAAGTTTAAGTACTAGCATAAGCCGTTGCAAAGTCAGGTACAACACGTAAAAGAGTATGTACTTTTTACGTCTCTTAAAAAATGGGTTGTAAAAATATTTTATGAGTAAAGCTGAGCAAATATTTTGCCATATGACAATAATTTACAAAGAGATATTTAAATTATAATAATTTACTGTAAAGTTCGCCAGTTTGTCAAAAGTACTTCATCAGTAGTTTATTTTTAGTTTTGTTTTGACGCCAATTGTTAAGTTAAAATATTTACTGGTCTCATGAGTACCAAAAAAAAAATTTTTAAGTTTAAAAAATTTCTTCCTCAACTTTTCAGTAAGCCTAATACGAAGTATACCAAAACAAGAGGGCAACGAGTTTCACTGCTGTCTTTTATAAAGTTTTGTTGCAACTATGACTATAATTGTAAGGCTGTGTTGTAAGGATGTCAATTGACGTACTCCTCCGTTACTACGCAGCAAATCATTTTAGTTTTGTAAAACATATTAAAGGGGTATTAGTTGAACAAATAATCTTTCTATAGAGTTAAAAGCACCGCGTCAAAATCAAAGTGAATGATATCAACAATGTATTATAATATTTCAGGGTTATTATAATGACTATGACCGTGGCCAAGAACTGCTCCGCCAACAATCACGGCCGCAGTTATATTTTTAATAAATTGATGTCTCCAGGCACATTAATCTTCTATGGGATGGGCTCACGGTCATACTTCCGTCGTATCTTCCATTTGTTATTCTCTTTTTGTAAACCGTCTTGTTTTTTCTGGAGATATTTTGAAACTGCTGCCGTTAGCGTGAGAATTACGCACTGGAATAGTTACTAAAACATAGTCTTGCTATCATTAATTATCGCTGTGTGTTAGTTTACGCTTTAAATCAACATACACGTGCTAATGGAGTAAAATGAAGCATACCAGCCGTCGATGATTGTAGAATAATATTTTAGAAATTGGTTACAACTTAGAGTATTGTATTTTGCTACAGATAATGAAACAGCTCAAGAAATTGTAATATTCTTTTTCAAATATTTTTTTAGGGTACCATAAAAAAATAAAATCCAGTAAGATCCATTTGTCTGTTTGTCTGGCAAATATTTGTTATTCGGTATTGAGGAGAAACTAATGCCAAATATTTATGTCGGTCCGTTGTTAAAAAAACAAGAAGCTTCTATATCAATGCAATAAGGAAACACTATTATTTATCCACAGGCTCAAAACAATCAAGACCTACATACACATTTTATCGATCGATGTAAAAATTGAAATGTTGAAGTTGACACTAAAATTGATACTAAAATCGATATCATTGCAATACTTTAACGATGAATTTAATAGGCTGACGTGCTAATTTACCTTCATGTTTTGATGTCGGACCCACTTAAACTATAGACGAGAGATTGAGAAAAATATTATGTTTTACAAAAATGTAACCCTTTCATCCATCTATCACTATTCGACTTGAGTCTACTACTGAAAACGCCACATCAAGCGATTTAATTCTATCTTTAGACTGAAAAGAAAGCAGCTTAAAATTGGTATGAAAATCTGTCAATGCAAATTTCGGTCGGTTCTGAAAATAAGTATGTGAGGCGGTGTCGCGGGAAAGGGATTAGTCTTCAACAAAGCTATAAATTATTTCATCGCTTTAGTTATTTACTAACTAAATAGTCACTACGGTTATAACAAGTCAATTAATAATAACATATTGGTATAATTTTTCGACGTTTCTGAATTATACGTTAGTTCAATGCGTCCATCATTAATCTTTCCTCGTTTATTCATTTTTCACATATTCATCTACATTTTCTTGGATATTCGGCTCTATACGTTTTCATAAATTTCTATCTACATTGAAATTCATCGTGGTATTAGTAGTGTTACTTGTATGTTATACTATTTTTGTTGTGCACTGATAGTTAATATTGAATTGTTTTATATGCCACGCAAATTTTCAATATTTTCTCTTCCCTGAAGTACGGAAAACTTTTCATAATCAGAATCAGCTAAATCTACCTAGATATTCTCTTGTTTTAGTGAGACTCTCTCTATCTCTCCAGTCCATTAACGTCCCAGTATTGGGCACGGGACTCCTCCATTTTGAAAGAGATTTCGCTCTACTGTGCCGCGCTGACTATGCGTGTTGGCACAGAACGTTTACGAAGATATGGATAGATTAAGCTTTTAGATTACTTGGCTATTTTAGATAAAGATGATTTCCTTTTTTATATACATGTCATTCGATATAGCTTTAACCAACCCGTAGGTGTGTGATAAGTAATTAAATAAGCAAATAAATATTCATAGATATTTCACACGACGTCCTCTGATTGATTGATACCCATAAAACAAGAATGGACTTGTGTTATGTTATAAGTATCAATCAGAATACGAATATAGTATATATAAAACTCTTTTACACGCAGTACTTACAAGTATTTATGTGACAGGTACTAACTAATGTCATAAAAATACTAGTCCTGAGCGGAGAAAGAAACCGCGACCTCGTGAACGAAAGTCCGTTACATGAACCTTTAGACTTCGAGGCCTGTTAGTTATTGGCACTTTATTTTCTTTCTGATATTTCCAGTTTCATCAATGTCTATATTTGTATATAACTTTATGAAAGACCCAAACGTTGGGAATCTATTCAACCTAAATCTTAAGGCTGAATGTAGTTACCATAGTACTACTATATTGTTGTATGGAAGGAAATTTCTTTGAGCACAAGGAAATAATTAAACAGGTTCATTCAGCTGAATAACCACATAGACATATCTATTAATGCATACATATACATTACTATAGATGCAGATTTAAGTTAGGAGTGGCGGCAGAAATATAGGATTATAGTACGTAATAGACGCATGATTATTTGCAGCCAATAGAATTCTGTTCAGCTTAAAAACGTCTCACCAATTACCCTGTTCCTGTTTGGGGGGTTTTTGGTCTTTCATATCACTTTGTTTTTAAGGAGTAGTTAGATTTTCCTCTTGCTATTTTTTTTGCTTTGACTTTCTCAGCTGATTTTTACAATACTCAGAGAAAGAGTTTCTTTCACAAAACGGATAACTTTTATTAAATAAAGTTTTTAATCGGCCACCAGCCTCTCTCATTTATTATATAAAAACAATCACTGATAATAAATGTAGATGAACGCTCTCTTAAAGAAAGTTAATACCAACTCTGACTTGATAAAATGCTTTTATTTAATTATCTAAAAATAGTAGACGAGGGAAAAGTTTGTGGAAATTAATTCACTGCCATCAAAAACTCATTTGCGCATCCATGACGTAGATCAAAATAAGTCTAGACAGTAATAAATTTGATTCCGTCGCCTGAACTGTTTTATCATTGTGTAATGCCAATTTATCACAAACACGAAAACCCTTTGACGTCAATTTTAAGGAAATATTCGTTTAATTTTTATTCTTTGACGCAACAGATTTACGACTCCGGTACTTTTAAATAAATCATTTGTGTTTACCACTTTTGTTCGTACTTATATTTCGTATAGAGTCAGTACTCCGTGATGAGTGGGATGCACTAGTCATAAACACAGACCTGTGCTTTTATTGCGTCCAAAAGGCAATCCCGACACAGCACGTACAAAAGCTTTTATCCTAAACCAACCGCATTTCTTTGACCCTCACTACGGTTTGCGTGACGACGCCAACAAAAATAGACGGCTGACGTGTATGTGGCAATGAGGTAGCCAAAAATTATGATCGGCATAAAGGTCATTGTCTTGGCCTGACCAATTTTTGTTCCACTATTATCTAAAAATATAGTTGTCGAATGCTTTGAAGTGCATTTTTCTAAAAATTATAAGCAAACGGGAAAAAAATGGATTATGCATGAATTTCTCCATTTCTTGATTTTTATACTAAGTTCACAAAGTTTATTTAAGTTTTATAGATAATGTTTAAAGTAGACTATATTGCTGGCACACGCCAGCAAGTTTTTATTCTTTTGGGAATGTTATAAATTGGTATTGCAGTTCCGTGACCTGGGATTTCACTTTTAGAAACAACTTGTTTTTAATTATTTTTAATTTAATACAAAGTCTTGTATATTGTCCCAAGACACTGCAGGTCTCCTACATTGTTTACTGTTTTCGATATTTGAGACCTTTTAATGACATCATCCTTTCGTTTTTTTTATTAATTCTTTTTTTTAAATATTATGTTTCTTTTTGTAACATATAATAATTAAGATCATGTGGCATTACGCCTAGAAAGCTTAAGTAACATTAGACGCTAATCATCTATATTTTACATGCTTTTAATGTACTGGCTATTTTCATAAACTAATCCAGTCGTCTCACGAGTAGCAAATCAGCAAGTTTAAGGCCTCAGGATGCCCCACATTCAGAATTTTTTACTTCTTATTCAGATACATGGCAAAGCAATGGCAAAGCAAGGGTCGTAATAAGCAATTAACGGGACCCTTTAATGAGTTCGCTCCAGGTCCCGCATTGGCTTAACGTTACTGGTTATTTTTGACGCTGCAGCTTTCTCTTTAGACCCACATCTAAGCTCTTAGTGACGGTCTGTTTATGAAGCCGAGAAGTGGATAATAGGCCTCTTCACTGGCTACCAGTAAACCTCTCGTATTTAGGCTCCTTTTGTATTTTTCATAAAAGGGGTATTCTTAATTCTTTACCTTAGCAAGGTTTTCATGTTATACTGATATAATGGATGTAATGTTTTTGCTAAGGGATCTTTTAATGTTTTATTTTACAGTAGGTAGGTACTCCCAACACTAAGGAACTGTAATGTTCAAACTTCAAAACTTTGTATCACAGTTTACAGTACAGCAGTTGTTCAAAGAACCTTAATATGTAGGTACTTACAAACATTTTTAGGCGATTAAAAATGCAATCCGCTAACGCAATAACCAACAAACTGATTATAATGTAAACTAAACAAATACTAATAAAAAGTAATTTGTCTATCAAGGAAATAATTTTTTTTATGGTGACTCGAAAGTATTACAGGCAAATTAATAAAAACAGACGTTTGTTCTGCTTTCTGGTAAAAATAGTTCAGATGCTGTTACTTAGTTATGTGCCTTATTTGATTTTTTTTAAAATATAAATATAATCATTTTCTTTAAAACAATAATTCACTCACTAACTAATCTCTCCCAGCAATGTTGAAGAATCTAACAAAATATTCTCTAACACTTGCGCGACTTATTTATGCAAATAAAACTGCTATTTACGGATTTAGATGCGTATACTTGTTTCAAATTTTAGCTCGATGTTTCGGAGAGTTTTCAGTGACTAAGAAAAAATATAGGTAAGCGTCTAAATCCATAAAAAGAGGTGTTATATTTGAATTTAAGAAAATTGTATAATTGTTTAAAAAACATATCTATATAATAATATGATCCAGTCGTTAATTTGTGGCTCAAAAATTATTTTCCGAGTAATAATTAACATAATTATTTATGTAGTTACGTTTCTTTACTAAAATCTGTACAAATGTCCACTCATTATTATAATTTATTTCTAAAAGAATTTAGTAACGGATATTTCTAATGTTTTGAATGAATAAGTTTTCTACGTATCATGTAAAAAAGAAAACATTATTTTTACTGTTTTGTGCGTTTGTCATATTAGTGTCAATTTATGTAAAATACGAGCCGTGACAAATAGTGACGTCTTATCTTCATGTGTACAAGAAGTGTAATATCATGTCGATCTCTGGCTCAGATCCAAAGACTACCGGTGAATTTTGTCTAATGTCTACTCAATTACACATATTATTAAGTTCCACTTGGTTTATTTCAATATTAGAAACGCACTTTCTATTATTAAATAGGTAATAGGAATTCTAGGAAAGTACGATGTTCAAATTCTCCGAAGAAAACATTATTAAATGTTCTCAGAAATATCTTCCAATTTCTTACATCTTTTTAACCGGGTTTTGTTTTTTTATTGTAATTAAATTAACAGTCACTCTCTGCAGCCCATTAACGTTTCATTGTTGAGCACGGGCCTTCTCCATTATGGGAGAGATTCATCATCATCATGTAGGCAGAGACTATAGAGCGCCATCTGCTACAATCGAAGCATACTTCCTTGGCTTTTTTTTTGGGAACTAAAAAAAAATGGGAGAGATTATGATCTACTATACTGCGCTGACCAGGCGTGTTGGCATAGGGTTTTATTTTCGAAATATCCGTCTCTCACAGAGGATGTTACTCTGTAAAATATTGCTTTGTCTTATGTAACGTTCATTTAATTGTTTCTTAATGTGTTATTGTAGCTGCGTCTTAGCTGGCTTTTACAGCATCCTGCTAAGGAAAAGGCGCAAAGACTCTTGTTTTCTTAATCATTAATTAACATTACTATGTGTATTAAGAATGGTTAGTGATTTTTCATTTAAAACCTCCAATTTCATCACATTATTATATTATCTTAGCTCCCGCAACCAATCACTTACACATTACAGACATTATTAAATTATGAAAATGTCGCAGATAAATATATCGTTAATATAAATTACAATATCTAATAAATAATCCATAAGTTTATTTATAGTAAAATACTATATCAAATTATCTGATAAATCTTACAGCTTCACAATCAATCATTACCTTTTGACGTTCATGAAATTTGTGTATACGAGAAAATGAATTGATGAGTATGTAAACTGTTACGTTTTTCCGTTATCATTACTTACAATATTGAGTTATGAATAATACCTTAACTCCATATAACAGACATTGATTCATCACTTCGTATGTACTCGACGGTGATTTTATTTCAATAACTAGCAGTGCCCAGGGCTCCTTCCACGTGGATCGATTTTATTCGGTCGACCCAATAAAAATTATGATTCTTTTTCATGCCGCTAGATGGCGTTGCAAGTAACCAAATGAGAAATTTCGTAATAATGTAACTATCTCTTGATTGAGTGGATCGATTGCGATAAAACAAAGACTAAGTAATACCTTGACTTGTGTACAATTTTTATGTATAACATTTAAATTTATAAGTGTTGTAGATTTTACGTGATGCGTGCACAGACAAACATCTAAACAGACAAAAATTTCAAAATGCTGGAAATGGGTATTGTTGCTTGTCCTTTAACCATATGACAATTTTTTATCGTAAATATATTCAATGTACATTTTTTTTTTCTACAGATATATTATTATGTTTAGACATAGAACTCTTTCGAGTTAAAACATAAGCGTTCAACATGAATAATCTGTTCCATCAGTTACGCGGCTTGAATGAGAGGAATATTAATTAAACACGTGTCATCTCCCACGCTCCACGCGCCTGCCCTTTTATCTCCCTTTGTAAAATATCATTCGTCGTTATACCCTTTTAATTCCATTGTGTTCCATTATTCCAGCGTTATTGGATATTTTAGGATTTAACGCATACAATAACTTTGTCATATTCTAATAATATACATACAATAAATTCCGTAGTAGCTAAAACCTATGTAGATACTATAGAAGCCAATAAATTAAAAACAACAATTATTGTTTTTAAGGTTTCCTACAAAAGTGTCTAGGATGATGGGACCTGTAGGTAAGTTTTGATTACATTGAAATAATAAAAATGCTCCAAAATGATCATACTTTGCCCCCTGTTTCCTGATAGAAGACGCTAGGAAGGTTGATTGTATTTTTGACAGCGAAGAACTGTATATATTATTTACTAGATGTTGCCTGTGACTTCATACGCGTGGAATTTAGAAAATTTTCTCCGTTTTTAAAATAACTATTTACAACATTTTACATTCACTAATGCTTCGCATTAATGGTCGTTATTAAGTTTGGCGCGTTCAAGCAAACAAAGAAACTCTTCAGCTTTATACTCGTAATAATAGTATATATAGTATAGATTACGACATATTATGATGTAGGTCTCCACTTGAGGTATATTTGTATGTTGAAGATTTCTTACTAACTAGATACCGCCACAAAATGTCCTAAAATAATGACTAAATAAATGACAAACTTAATTTGACAGTTGGAATTTAGGTCACTCCTACATTTGAACTTCGAATACATCAGTAATATTAAGTTTACACCTTCGTAACTAAACGTGCCGTTCTTCTTGGTTAAAGCAATTTGACACGATGTCTGCTAAATATCTGTAATGTTGAAATCCATTCTGAATATTAATTTTAGAATTTTGTTTTCCTCTGGTTTATTTTTAGTATATTACTAGCTGTTGCCCGCAACTTCGTACGCGTGGAGCTTAGAAACTAGAACTTAAAGGCTTTTTTGTATAGTTTGTCAAGGTCATAGATTGGTTGTAGAGGATTCTTCAACCACTCTATCTATTAAAAAGAAGCGCAACAAAATCCGTTGCGTAATTTAAAAGATTTAAGCTCACATAGGGGCATACATACAAAAATAATGACTTTGTTTTATAATAAATAAAGATATTGAATTAAAGAAAATTAAATTAGAATTTTACTGAATTTACCTTAAATTAAAAACCTCTTAGACAGTCGAAGAGGTGTTGTTTGTACAGAAAAAAGTGGATAGGATTGTTACTTAATTAATTTCGAAAATAATAATGATCATGTATTCTTGTCTTAATTATCTTGCAAGTGAATTGTCATTAATGCAACACTAAGATTACTAAATATATTTTAAACATTAAAAGTAAGCCATTAAAAACCTATATCGCTAAAATGGTGATAAACGGTCAAGAGTTGATAGCAAAAAGCGATAAAAAAATTGGTCAAGTGCGAGTCGGACTCGCGCACAAAGGGTTCCGTACCATTATCTATGCAACATAAGGCAACGTTATTAGTATCGAGCAAGAAACGGTAAAAAAATCATGTTTGTTGTATGGGAGCCCCCCTTAAATATTTATTTTATTTTATTTTTAGTATTTGTTGTTATAGCGGCAATAGAAATACATCATCTGTGAAAATTTCAACTGTCTAGCTATCACCGTTCTTGAGATACAGCCTGGTGAGAAACGGACGGACGGACGGACGGACGGACAGCGAAGTCTCAGTAATAGGGTCCCGTTTTTACCCTTTGGGTACGGAACCCTAAAAAGTAACATAAAATTGGTTCATAAAAATTAAATAAATCGTAAAATATTGTATGTTTGGTTCTGTTAGACACAGATGGTTTTAAACAGTAGTATTTAATTATTTACATACAATACAGATCAAGATATTATAATTAACATACAATATAAGTAGCTAACAACAGCACTTTTTAATTAAATGTGTGATGAAGTGAATCTGTAATAAATAGTTTACATCGTAAGAAGATATTCAAGGTTTGATTTTAAAATTTATATGAACAACTAAAACAGAGACAGCAAAATGGCGGCGTTGAATTAAAAACATTGTTTTTATTTTAAGAAACTTTGAAGAGCTTTTATCAAAGAATATTGTAATCTTAAACAAAATAGTCGTTCAATCCTAAGTATCTAAGATAAAGGTCGAAGCTCCGAACCGCTGAGCAATTGTGTTATGAACCGCGGCCTTATAATTTCCTAATCATGACTAATCCCATTAAGTTTACGGCCCTAAGTAAAATTCTTGAATATTATTTCATTAAGTGAAGCTGACAAGGTCGTCTGTATTAACTTGTGTAATTTTATTTAATTCACTATTGTTATACATTTAGCCTGTCTTGGTAACGTAACTAACACGTTTACTGCGACATTCTAAGCTTTAAATTGACTGGAAGATTATTTCTAGTCTAAGATCTACGATTAAAACATTTATAAAATGAAAGTACCGCCTAGTAAGGCCTATAAAATATATTGATACGTAGAAATTAAATGAAATCGACAAATAAAAATATAAAAAAAGTATTCATAAAGGCGGATCGATTACGTGATGCGTTGATATTTCACTTCCTATTTGCTGTGATAAATATAAACATAATTATAATTATATGCAATTGGGTCTCAACAATATAGTATAGGTACCTAATCACAGGTCTCCTGTGGTAATCAGAAACGAGACGTGTTAAATGTAAAACTGTAAGCAAAATGTCATATTGATAAATATTAATTTTAAATTATTTTTAACAGAGTCAAGCAATGAGAATCGTGCGCACTGTGGGTCAAGCGTTCGAGGTTTGTCACAAAATGCAGACCAACACTTCAGATGTGCCAGCTCCATCCACATCTTCAGCACCTGATGAGCCTGTCCCTAGCACCAGCGATGTAGCTGCTTCTAAAGGTTTGCTTCAGGGAAATTATCCACTTAATATATTTTCAAGTTATCATTGATGCACTGTATTACTAACATCATTTGTGTCGAGACGTACCCTTTTCACTGCTGGCAAATTAATTCTTCATAAGAACGCTATTCTAAAGATAAAATGGACAATTCAATTACATCGCTGTTAAGTGAACCTCCTCTGTTTCTTGAGCACTGATCCTAGAAACGCTTTTGTAGCTGAGTATAATTTTACCCTATTCATTTATTTCGAACCATTGCTTTGCGAACTCTCTATATTTATAGCCAAGTCAATATTACTAAGGCCGATAGCGACTTTATCTACGTCCCAATATTTTTGCTAAGCGAATAAATATAACGTGTCAACAAAATAAACGATGCGTGTCGGATATTTGTTTGAATACTTTTACGTACGGCATTAAAAAAACGTCATACAGATTATACATTCATTCATTTAGGATATCTACATATTAATATTTAGCTACTATATATTTTTGCATTACCTCTTTTAATAAATTTCTTTAAAAGAAACCAAAAACATGATTTCTTTAAAAATTTGCAATGCTGGATAATCAGAGCTTATCGACAAAATATTGTCTTTGTGTCAGCCAACTCGATGGACCACGGATATTAAAATTTTATTTATGACAGAGTTTATTACTCTTGTGCAATACCTTTGCTAATTTTAGTCCCATCACTAAAATTCATATAAATAGTAAAGGGGTTAAAGTAATAAATTGTCGTTTTATTTAGGGGATTTTTTTTCGAATCGATTTTAAACCTTCGTGGTGTAAGATGTTTAAGAGGATACCAAAATAGCTTCGTGCATTTTTCTATGTACGAAGTTTTCATTGTTTCTTTAGATTGAATGGCTAGAGCTCTAATTTTTAAGTATATGTTTTTTCAATATATGATCTAGGATCGCATAAACTCAGAAACGCGATTGAAAAAAGTTTTCTCGATAGAAAATCTTGGCGAAACAACCTCTCTAATTTTTTATTTTTTTCATTGTCGGTCTATTATCGCGTATTAACTAATGAAATAACTTTAAAAACATAGGTAACTATTATATATAGAAACACGTAAATCACAATTAAAACATATTTAGTAGATTTTGAGTAAATAGGAAAAATATCCCTAATTCTTCATTTTCTGTGCCTACTGGCTGTGTTAAATATGTACGTGTCGGCGATGATATACGATAATATTGATGTAGGCCCTTAATTTAAACTTTTTTGCGCTGTAATTGGTGACTGGGATGTTCTACGATACGATTATTAAAAGCATTAGTTTAGTAGTAATTAAAAAAGTCCGTTACAGATTTTAAAGTTCAATGTGTAAGCGCGTATTTTAAAGAACACATGAACAAAGTGTCTTCGCCTTAATAGAGAGAGACAGTAAGAAAAGTGTTAATGGACACGTTCTTAGTCAATATTCTATTTAGCAATTTAAGTTAGTTTAAAATTACTTATTAGCCTTTGCCTACAAAGGCTAATAAGTAATTTTATCGTATTTGGACTCCGGATTCATCATATTAATTACAATCTAGCCTACTAGATTGTAATTAATATGATGAATCCGGAGTCCAAATACGAGATACATCATGGAAAAAAAAATGTGTAAGTGCAAATCAAAATTAATGGAACATTAAACTCTGTATAGCAAAGAGCAATAGTATGATTATTGGTACCAACTCTACGTGCACAACTAAGATTAACTTAACTAAACAAATGAAAGTTGGTAGTGTTAACCTATCTTTTATTTACTATTTCGTTGTAGGTACATATTTACGAGTTAATTAAAATGGTTAGTCTATATGTTTGGGAACCTCTGCTTTAAAAAATTCATTCTTCACTTAACATAAAATAAGGTTACAAAAAAAATTCTAATTGAGAAAGAAAAAAGAATAACGCATTTACGCATAAAAAATCTCCTCCGCATCAATGACAATGGGCAACGTGCCCAAGAAGAGAAGGCTGGCCGCAATACCACGCTGGATAGCAATTGCTTTCCTTTGTGCCAAGAACAGACCAGCCCTCTGGTCACGTGTGCGGTCGACTAATTTCTTAGAAATCTCTCCGTAAAGAGATTTAGCACTCGGACCCCATGACCCAGCGTCTCGACCCCAAACGACTCAAAAATAAACCGCTTTTATAATAAGTACTAGCTAGCTATACGTTGTTTTGCCATATAAATGTTAGGGGTCGACCATCCTTAGCATTTAGGGGGATGAAAAATAAATCTTGTCCGATTCTCAGACCTAACGGATATGTACACAAAATTTCACGAAAATCGGTCGAACCATTTCGGACGAGTATAATTACAAACACCATGACAGGAGAATTTTATATATTAGAAGTTTAGTTAACATTGCCAAATTGTGTTATTGACACTACCAATTTTAATTTTTTAGTTAAGTTTAGTTTATTGTGCGCGTAGAATCGGCACCATTGTCTCAAAAACAAATTACAAATATCTATCATTATTCTAATACATATTACTCCGTGAACAAATAATTTGCTATCAAATTATACTTTGTTTTGTTTTCTGTTCTTTTCACGCAATGTTCTTGACAAATATTTGACAGCACACTGTGTTTATGTTGTTTTACAAGTGTTACAACATTGTTCCGTATATTTTCTTTTTCACTGTTTCTGTGGGTGACTTATAATTAGCTTTTATGTATCGTTTTATGACATCCGACGTAATGTGTAGGTAACAGCTGTTTTAACGCGCCACGTCATGATTTTATTACCTTTACCTTAAAATCACCATAATTTTGTTCTTTGATATTATGTCACCTAGTAGACGACATTATTTCCAAAGTTGTTGTAATATCTGATGGAGTTTTGTTTTTGTTTTTCTCCATAGTATTCAATTTTGGAACAGACGATTAGCTTCTGACGTTTTAAAAGACCATGTTTATCTTGCCTAATTAAAATAAAAGAGTTTGACTTTTACTTTATATTTCACTTTATATTTTCTTTGTATATCATCAATAATCTTATTTTAATTTAGTTCTTTAAATACTAAATTAATTATTTGTGTAAAAATACAATTGTTTATAAAATATAAAATAGTATTTCGGGAGTGAAATCAAAAACAAATTACAATGGATATTAGAAAAGTCGAGTCGAAATGATAACAAAAGTCTTGTTACTGTTTATAATTATGTAACAGTGCCATCAGTCTTGACAAACATTACGTTTTGTAACTACCTATTATATAAAATTCTCGTGTCACAATGTTCGCTCCTATACTCCTCGGAAACGGCTCGACCGAGTCTTATGAAATTTTTATGTATATTCAGTAGGTCTGAGAATCAGCTACTATCTATTTTTCAAACCTCTAAAGGCTTCGTCAAACAGAACGCGTACTTAGCGCGCGTCAGAGCGCTAAACTGACGGCGCGCTATGACGCCGAGATGTGTTGTACTATTATGGTAATACACTGTCAAACAGCGCCAGCGCTAGCAGTACGCAGTACGCACCGCTCTGTCGCGGCGTTAGGACGCTTTGACGTCAGGCGTTGTATTTTTTTACAAATTTTATTTTACCGTCGAGTGAATGTGTGTTAAAATACTGCATAATGTCCGAAAAATTGATAGAATTAGTTAGAAAATACCCATGCTTATACAATACGAAGGATAATACCTTAGGATAAACCCTTTCTCTTTTTATTGATGTCATGCACCCATACTCTTTTTTTCTGTGGCCGTGATAGAGCATATAAAAGTAACAATTCTTTCACATCTGAATCACCCGACATCTTTACACTTTTAAATTTTCACACCCTGCTATCGATAGGCACTATGGTTTGGCGAATGGTACGTTGCGTCAAGGAGCGTTGGGCTCATCTAGTCAATTTGTGTGACATGAAAAGAGCGCGACGTTTAAACACGACGCTATAACGCTATTACGCAGCACTAAGTACGCGTTCTGTTTGACGAAGCCTTAAGTGATAAGGGTTGATCACCCTTAGCATTCTTATGGCAAAACAGCGTTTGCCAGGCCAGCTAGAAGCCATATATTTTGATTAAAGACGTATACAATATTATTTTGCAATAAACTCATGTAGTAAATAAATATGTAATAGAAGTAAATAATGGTGTAATAAATGTTTGTATGTATCGAGTATTCTAAACAAATATTATGTATAATCTGTTTGAAGTGTTTTGATTGCCTTGAACTTATATGAAGAAGATAGAATTTTGTTTAGATATTAGTAATGTTTTATCAACAGAAGCAGTTTCCGAATGTGGTGCCTCTGAATCAGCCGCGCCTTTACCAGCGAAGGTTCAAGTGGAAGTCAATGTTATTGGAACTAAAGAAGAACGGCCTAAGCATTTAGATCTATTACCACCACCACCTAGGAAGGAGGGGAAGAGAACACAGCAGGTATCTATACTTCGATAGGCATAATAACTAAGTATTTTTTTAAATGTTCAACTGACTTCATGTGCCTTTGAAATTTATGGGGGTTTTCCTCGATTTCTCAAGATATAACCATGGGACCAAACGGGAACCACCAGCTTTCAAATAAAAAAAAAATCATCAAAACTCGGTACCCTCAGTTAAAAGTTATGAGGTAACAAACATAAAAAAAACATACAGACGAATTGAGAAACTCGTCCTTTTTTGAAATCGGTTATAAAATGTTCACATAGCGATATTATCATCACATTTTTTGTACAAACTATATTTAATTATTATACTTCCTGAAACTGCTTTACATTGTTTGTAGTATCTAACATTCGTGTAGTTTTTCAAAGAACTTGAGCTTTTTCATTTTTTTGCAGCGAAGTTCTACAGATTGATACTTTGCTCTCTTCTTTTGTCTACGAATCTAATTAAGCGTCAATAACAATGATGTTTTCCAATCTCTCTGGAATATTCTTGCTACGTGACTAGCCCAATACCATTAGACCTCACTTCTAAATTCTTACGTGTCCAATTTTATTAATAGCGAATTCCAATACGCTACTCTCTACTTGACAATAAACGGACACTGTTCGATTGATTGTAATCCTTCGTTTCGTAGCTTATTCTTAACTCAAAATTACATTAAACGTAATACAAATATATAGTTTTACTATTAAATACGGGTTTGTTTATATATCAGGAAAAAGAGTAAAAATTCTCTTACACAGAACGAGATCATAATTCAATCAACACGGATACTCAGCCAAAATGTAAATGAATTAAATGAATGCCAATATAGTTCGCTTATCGTTGTTTTTTTCGTAGTCATCAGATAGTCGCAAATAGCTTATTGAGCTTTGAAAGATATTTTTTTAAATGCGTAATTTGTTTACACGTTTACAATTTACCTCACTGCAGGTGAAAAGCTTTACTCACCTAATTGCAAGTGATCAAAACATACACAAATAGATACAAAGAATTTAAGAAAACTCTACGTAAAACCTCCCAATATTGGGACGGGTCTCTTCCACTTTGGGAGGTTTTACGTAGTTTTTACGGCCTGCTGTACCACGCTGACCAATTTGTTGGCACAGGGCTTATCTTCTAGCTTTCGCGCTTAGCGTCTCTCACTGAGTACGTTATATGGTATAATACGGTTATTGACGGGCTTCGTGGTCTAGTGGTTCATGTAACGGACTGCAGTTCACGAGGTTGCGGGTTCGATTCCCGCCTCGGACAGTCATTTGTGTTATGTTTATAAATGTCATACAAATGTTTGTCCTGCGTCTGGGTGTTTACTATGTATTATAAGTATGTATTTATAAAAGAAAAGTAGTATATGTATTCTATCCGTATTCTGGTACCCATAACACAAGCATAATAAGCTTAGCTTGGGACCAGAGGACGTTGCGTGAAATGTCCATGAATATTTATTTATTTATATTTAATATCTCTCAGCTGGCTTTTACAGGAAGAAAAAGCGCCGGTGAAACTTGTATTCTTAATCCACACGGACATTCGTTACAAAGAGCTTACTAAAATTAAGATATTTGTGCACATGAGGTGTTCACTTAATCTATATATTTTCCCTCCATAATTTTAGCTAACCTATTAAGGGTTAACGCAAATGCAAAGGGTATAAAGGGTGTGAGCATAGAGATAACGTTTGACAGGCGTGTATGGATGGACAAAATAAATTACGTCGACACCACGTAATTGGAATAAGGGCTGATAAATGGTTATTGATAGGAACACATCGTATTATTTATTACGTCATAGTAAAATATTGGTTATGTGTCAAAACATATAACTAAACTATAATTGATCAAAAATAATTTAAATATAACCACTTTTTGCGGATTTAGACGCGTGTATTTTATTTAATTTTTAAGAGTAAGACTTGGTCTCCGTAACCATGGTCACGCGTGAGACCATGGTGACCGCAAAGTCTCCGAAACGTCGGGCTAAAATTTAAAACAAATACACGCGTCTAAATCCGTAAAAAGTGGTTTTATTTAAACAAATGAGTCACGTAAGTGTTAGAAAATATTATAAAAATAATTTAATGTATATAAATCTTTAGGACACCTTACGGCTCAGTCCCACCCGTGACTATGGTGGCTACTGCATTCATCATTCATTTGACTATATCGTCAGTCCACCTAGTTGGGTGTCGCCCCTCACTGCGTCGTCCGGTGCGTAGTAGCCACTCGAGGATCTTCCGCCCTGACGGTCATCAGATCGTCGTATATTCTAAAGCTTATAGGAATAAAATTAATAGATACTAAGATTTATAGACACGATTACATCGACATTTTATCATAATACAAATCACTCCAAAGAAGTGCTATTATTTATTATGAAACAATTTCAAATATGAATGAAATATGGGAGTTTTGTATATTATGTTGATCAATATAACATTACTTCAACAAACAACAAAAATAGATACATTATTATCCATTCTGAAAATAGTAGAGCTACTCTAGATGATCGCTCTCCCACATTGAATCCAAGAAGCGTTACAATAAATCAAACCTATAATAATATCATCGGAACGTCAATATTTTGCATCTAACTTCAACTAGTAAGCTTCCGAACCACTCTATAGGTTAAGAGCCGGGTTAACATTGACCTTCATAGTGCTGATAGCAGATGAGACTTACATTTTATTAAAGCTTAAAGCTACATATTTATATTATTCTATACAGGCCTGTGAAAGGTTGCCGTCAAAAATACTCGTTGGATTATTTTATTTACCTAACTTTATCTATGCTTATATTTATTTGTTTCTTTGAACGCGCTTATCTAAAGAACTGGTTCGATTTGAAAAATTCTTTCAGTGTTGGCTAGTACATTTATCAAGAATGTCTAAAAGCTGTTTAACATTACGCTGCGACAAATAGGAGCGAAGCATTAGTAAAAATGTTGCAAAAAGAAGGAACATTTTCTAAATTCTACGCGTACGAAGTCGCGGGCATTCATATTATTATGTATTTTGTTTGGATACTCTCGTGATACACTAGCCACAGTTTCGGCTGGTAAGTTTTTTACTTGCTTACCTAATTCTGTTCATGGAGACCTCGTAAGTAAAATAGATATCTAAATTATTCTGTTTTCGGTATGGTATATTCTATAGAAAGATTATTAAATTACAAATACAGTTGTATTACTATATGTAAGAAGTTAAGTTGTATTGCTATATGTAAGAAACGTAAAATGTTATTTATGATCACTATTATTTGAAAGCCGACGTTAGGCCCGTTCTTAACCTATTCGAACTAGTAATGTGAATTGTTTGGTGGTATTGTGACAGTATACATATTTTACGTTACAGTCTTATAAGCGAAGTTCACCCCGACTTTTAGCACAAACTATGTCAGTATGATATAAATCTCTTACTGTCGTGAAACACCTTTACACCTTAAAACTTTCAGGAAAAGCGTAGCATCATTATATAAGATTTATTTCTACGGATCAGCAGATACTTAAAATATATGAATGTAAACTTTTCATCTATGGAATATGGTTTTGACAGATATATCTTTTCTTTCTAATATATAAAATCTCCATGTTACAATGTTAGTTACCGTACTCCTCCGTAACGGCTTTACCGATTTTTACCAAATTTTATATGCGTATTCAGTAGGTCTGAGAATCGGCTACTATCTATTTTTCAAACACCTCCCCCCCTCCCTGACATTTGTATGGCAAAGCAACGTTTGCCGGGTCAGCTATTTATTCTTATATATCATGCTTAAAATTATTATTAAACTTAAGAAGAGAGATGGACTGTGTAAATGAGAACATGAAAGGGAGAGCAGTTAACACATAAATGACGGCTGACAGAACACTATGGATGAAAAAGGGCAAGAGAATGATAATGGTTCAAAATTGTAAAAACTGAACACCGCAAGAAAAGTTTTTCCACACAATCTTGGGACTTAAATACATATGTCTGTTAAACCCTATTACGTAATTTAATTATCATAACTGAGTATACAATTAGGTGGTAGTTTAAAAGATTTTCTCTATTCTATTATTCTGAAAGTATAAAATGTGGAAGGAAAATCGTCTAGAGGAAGACCAAAGAAAAGATGGATGGACTGTGTGAAAGAGGACATGAAAGAAAGAGGGATTGACACAGACATGACGGCTAATAGAAGACTATGGAAGAAAAAGACATGTTGCGCCGACACCAAATAATGGGATAAGGGCAGGAGGATGATATGATTCTATATTTCTGAAAGTAGGCAGGAAAGATAATTAATTATGTAAAACGGGAATCCAAAACTTTGTACCCCTTTTTAGGGTTCCGTACCCAAAGGGTAAAAACGGGACCCTATTACTGAGACTTCGCTGTCCGTCCGTCCGTCCGTCAGTCCGTCCGTCCGTCTGTCACCAGGCTGTCTCAAGAACGGTGATAGTTAGAGAGTTGAAATTTTCACAGATGATGTATTTCTATTGCAGCTATAACAACAAATACTAAAAATAAAATAAAATAAATATTTAAGGCCTCCCATACAACAAACATGATTTTTTTACAGTTTCTTGCTCGATACTAATAACGTTGCCTTATGTTGCATAGATAATGGTACGGAACCCTTCGTGCGCGAGTCCGACTCGCACTTGACCAATTATTTAAAATTAATTATGCGGACAGAGATTATAAATTTGGCACAGTTTAAGTTTATTTAGAGAAGGGTTACAAAAAGCTGATATTTTGTTAATAATGCCAATAATAATCTATATTAATAACCTAAAACATACACAGATATCAATCACAATGTAATCAATATTAGAGATAAGGTTCCCGATAGTGAAAGGTTTTTAAAATTGGTCTAGTACTTTCGGAGCTAATCGTTTTAAACAAACAAACAGAAAGACACAGTACAGAACAGAAGTACAGGTATTTGAAAACGTCAAATGAGTTTTAATATTCGTCGCTATTAAATTGGATTGATTATTTCTAAAATATTACTGGCAGAGGCTGGGGAATTTTACTCCACATACTTAATATTATTGACTCATAAAAGATACCATACTCAATATATTTGCGGTTGATGCGGCTCCCATTTATATTTATTATCCGCATTATTGTGTCAATTTAGATATTGAGAGGAGGCAGTTACTTCATGTAGACACTAATCTCGTTCATGAGGTCGCGGGTTTGATTCCTGCACGGGGTAATCATTTGTGTACTACTTATAATTGTCATACAAATGTTTGTACTGTGTCTGGGTGTTTTCTATGTATTACAAATATGTATTTACAAAAGTAGTTTGTAGTCTGTCCGCATTCTGGTACCCATAACACAAGCATATAAAGCTTAGCTTGGTACCAGAGGACGTTGTTTGAAATATCCATCAATTTTTATATGGGTATTTATTTATTTAAAGGTAAATATACTAATATCACAACATAACATTTTTGCACGAACCACCTAAAAGCCATCTTAAGGGTTGAATTTCTATCTTAGTACTCACTTACTATGTGAGAAAAGAAAGTAACGTGCAAACATAAAGGTCTCAATTAAGTAGTTTCAGCTTAAATGTCAGCCAGTCAGTTACATATGTATGTAAAAGAAGGAAATAAGCAAACTGATTCGGCACTTAGCAGCTTAGTTAAAGTTACCAAATACCAGTAGTCTACGTAATAATATGGGTTAATTATTAGAATCAGAATGTAGGTGAAAGAAGTAGCGCCAAAATAGAGATTTATATTTGTAAAATATTCGTAATTTGCTGCTCCATTAAACGGTATGTAAACTTATGATATTCTACAATAATCTACATAATAGCATAACCAGGAAGATAGGTTTCTTTGCGGCATTAAATTATATCATACCTATATTATGAGAGCTTTGAATATGATAATGTTTCCATGCATAAAAATGTTTTAGGAGAGCATTCCATGAATATTTTCAGGAGGAAATCTCTTGGGAAGCTCGTTGGTAGTCAAATTTGCAGTTCATTCGTAATTGAATATAGATTAATTATAAAAAATAACTGTTTTAGTGAAAATTTGCAGTTACTGCTTACTGTTTCTTGCGGAATCCTCCTGAAAACAAGTCATTGTTTGAACCACACTTACCTACATCACAATTCCATAAGCAAGTATTATTTTTCTTTAACACTACATAAAAATACGACTTGTCAAATAAGTTTAGATAAACGGGAAATGTTTCAGTATTCTCTAGCTAGACAGTGACAAAACAACGCGTAGTAAAAGAAAAATATTCCTGACGTCCACAAAAGACTATTGTAGAGCAATTAAATAAGAGAGTATGGAAGAATAGTGGTTACGAAAAGTAAAAACGAAAACAATGCAGTAAAAATCAAATAAAAGAAACTTAAACTAATTAAATTGTGTCCACTGCGACCAACGAAGGCACATTTACTGTTGAGGTACTGTATTGTTCGGCCCAACGGCGTTTGATTTCGATATTACTTTTTATATAAATGTAATCTTTTCCTTATTTCTGACTGTGTTTATTTAGAAACTTGATCTTTCTAATGGACTGCATCAATAAGTATCTATTTGATATTCCTTTCAACTTGCTACGTAATGATAACCATATTTTATAAAGAATCATTTTTTGGGCGCTAGTGGGTCCATAAAAACTGCATTATTTATAAAATCACAGCTTTTCAAATAGTTTTGACGAAGCGTAGAGTTTTTAAGCGTTATATTTATTTGTATTTTTTTTTGTTTCTTGTTGCTGTTAACTTCTGGTTTCAAAACTAAATGTAACTAAATGTAAAATGGATAAAATTTTGTATTTTTATTGTTGAACGCGTTCAAATAGTTGTTCATAAGCTTTTGTAAGTATTTATGTTAAGTTTATTTTATCGGATTTTAGATTTTTTTTTTTTATATATAAATTTATGCACACAGTACAGAGCGTTATGAAACAACATTGGACAAGTAATGGCTGTACAAAGGAGCTGCTTATTTCTTTGAGTAATCTCTTCCAGCAGACCCGCGAGAGGATAGTGCGTGTTATAGGAATTTTTATTTGTGTGTAGGAGGGAAACTTTGAGAATAATATGTATTGAACGTAAAAAAAAAATTAAAAAGGAATACATACATACAATACAATACAATACATACAATACATACAATACATACAATACATACAATACATACAATACATACAATACATACAATACATACAATACATACAATACATACAATACATACAATACATACAATACATACAATAAATACAATACATACATATAATACATAACATATACATGAGCATAAACATGAAATTTACAGAATATATACCTAACGTATTCTAACATTACTTAATGTATAACATTAACACAGATCTCAAATTTATGGCATACATTAAGACGATACCAAAATAGCTTCGTGCATTTTTCTACGTACGAAGTTTTCATTGTTTCTTTAGATTGAATGGCTAGAGCTCTAATTTTTAAGTATATGTTTTTTCAATATATGATCTAGGATCGCATAAACTCAGAAACGCGATTGAAAAAAGTTTTCTCGATAGAAAATCTTGGCGAAACAACCTCTCAATTTTTTTATTTTTTTCATTTGTCGGTCTATTATCGCGTATTAACTAATGAAATAACTTTAAAAACATAAGTAACTATTATATATAGAAACACGTAAATCAGAATTAAAATATATTTAGTAGATTTTGAGTAAATAGGAAAAGTATCCCTAATTCTTCATTTTCTGTGCCTACTGGCTGTGTTAATATGTACGTGGCGGCGATGATATACGATAATATTGATGTAGGCCCTTAACAATGACTATTTTTACCCACACTTATTTAAGAATTTTATTACAATCTAAAAATTAATATTTTACTGAATCCACTTTTTATCCACCATTCATCTTCTGCAACGTCTAAGCCACGGGGTAAATTTGCTGCCTTGTAAAATAATTACCCACATGGGAAAAAGGCGTGATGTTATAATGATGATGATATATCTGTTAGTATACGTGGTTTTTATCTTTACGTGATATTTTTTTACTATTATTATGTTGGCTTTGTGTAGTTATTTATAATATTGGTAGTTTGCCAATTAGAAAATTCCTTCATAATTTCATACGAATGAAATAATTGATCATCGTAGGTTATGATATAAATGTAGAAAGTGTACAAATGTAAGTACTTGTAGTTAAAATTCAAATCGTAATAAGATCGTAGAAATTTAATTGCATAGTTTCAGCCGTTTCAACATAAAGTATTACAGTATTACTCATTCAAAGACACTAACAAAGTCACTGTAAAGCAATTAATCAAATACAATATATAATTGGCTATTTGGAGCTAATGGCGTACTTACTAACCAATTATATTAGAGTACGACGAAAGACGAGGCCAAACCATGTCATAGATTATTACTAGACATTGCATCCTTGCAGCCTACTAATATTATGAACTTGATTATTCATAATTAGCAATTCCACGAACGCTTTGACATGTCTCATTGTCCGTGTGGTGACGGAATAAGAATACAAGTGTCGCCATCCCATCTCTTTCCCAGGGTGCTATAAGAGCCAGCTCAGGGACAATTTAAGCAGTTAACGAATACTCTGAGAGACGGGAAACTCGAAACTAAACCCTGTGCCAACACGCCCGGTCAGCGTGGCTCAGTAGACCATAATCCCTCCCAAAGTGGAGGAGGCCCGTGCCCAACAGTATTACGTTAATGGGCTGGAGAGAGAGAGAGAGAGCCATTACGTACTGTATAAAAATCTGACCATAGATGATACGTCTAACATTCGGTCTACATTATATTAAGGACTTTTTTCTTTAAAAACTGCAGGAAGACTACAAGCAGATTACTGAATGGTAAGCTTTATTAAACAACAAATGTCATATAGTAGGGATACTTGTTTTATTATATAGCATGCATCTATTGCAATTAAAAAATAAATTAAGGGTTTTTCATCTTTCAAATCGAGGCTGTATATCTAATTAAATTAAACAAAGTAATCGTTGAACTGTACAAAATTGCTTTTGGTTCAAGTTTCAAAATAATGTAACTGTTACTTTATGGACCATTTAAAAGCTCGATAACATTTTTAGTGACAAATTATCCCAAATACTCTTAAAATTACTTTTATTGTACTGCAGGCACTTAAAGTTTATACTGTGATAAAGTTATTTATGACTTTTGAGAGTGGAATATAGATACAGTTTCACAATCTTGATACTCAATACACTCGAAAACCTTTCTTCTCCCAATTTTGTCGGATCGATGAACAACTACCACTTCAACCTGCTATCTTTTCTCGCTATGTTAGATGTATACATTTTGTTAGGTATTTCTATTTCTAGGTTCCGTACCATAGAGTAAGACTGGGCCCTATTAAGGTCATAGCTCATTAGAGACACCCGGCACCCACCCCGCACCGCCTCATCGCACGGCGTCCACTCGTTGTCGACAGGTGGTCCACGGGTGGACACCGTGTTATCACCAATAAACGTCTTATGAGCTCGCATCGTCAACCAATTTTCGTGTAGTCTTAACAATTGACACGGTCCGTTACGGACGCGCGCGTTGGTGATGAGGCGGTGCGAGCAGCGAGTTGTCACCGAGTGGTAATAATGATTATAGTACGCAATCCTTTGCGCAAGAGTCCAACGTGTATTCAGTTGGGTTTTGTGTCCTGTCACGTAGATAAATGCAGCAGTTTGTAAAAATTGAGCGTCGTTATAAGATTGTTTTACAATTTACTTAAATAATAGCAATGATGTTAAGAAATACATCACATATTTGGACTTTTCGTCTTACAAATTATCTAACAGAAGTTTTAAGAGGAAGTTTATTTTATCTTGTTTAATTTACTAAAGCGTGAACAGGTTGAAATTATTTGTTTGAAGAAACACACATCACCATATTGCAGCAAATAGTTCTAACTAAATTAGTTTTTGAGCAATAAAATATATAGATAATGCGTTTTACAAGTGATGTTTACAAGCAGAAAACTTGCTTTTCAGTTTCAAAGTACCAATACGTACCGACATACACACGTAACCTATTCCCAGCTCGGGAATGTAACTTGTTTAGAAATTATAAGCTCCCTATAATAAATATATTTTATAAGAAACCCATGTGACAGTCAACAAGAATACAAGTGTCACCTTCCCAATTCTTGCAATGGGAGTCGTAAGAACCGACCGTGGGAACCACCATGCTTGAAACCTGCGAAAATACCCAAGGAGGGTTATAAGTCAGGAAAGTGGTCGATCGTCAAAATCAGCCCTATCACAAAACATACATGATTTCCTTAGGCACGATATAAATCACAATTTACATTCCGCAGCGCTCCACGCCAGCACCTACCATCAATCTGCCTGATCTCCCTGAGTGCATCACTAAGGTAGAGAATGTGAATGAGACATCAGGGAATGCTGCCACACCGCTCAGTGCCCAACATCAGTTGCAGTTGTTACGTGAACGTCTTGATCAACAGGCACAACAGACCCGAGCAGCTGTTGCTCAACTGTTACTACTTAGGGATCAATTAGCAGCTGAACAGGCTGCACGATGTGAAGCTCAGGTATGCAATACCACTGACGATTAAATATTGAAAGTGCGGTAATTATTTAAGTATTTTTATTTAGATAATTTACATGTCTGTACAGACTGTACAAAAATGGCATAATGTATTTGTCCGTCAAATACATTATGTCATTTTTGTACAGTCTTAAGGATAGGAAAGAATAATTTTAAGTATTATAAATCAAGATTAATTATATAAATATGCAGCTACCCACAACTTTATACGCGTGAAAGTAGGAATCACACTTTTTCGCATTACAAAGAAGCCTATGTCTTTTACGGGCTTCAGGCTTGTAAATTTTATTCATTTAAATTATTTTAGAAAAAACAACAGCGCACAGAGTTATTTTCGCAGATAAAATATGTATTAGTAAGAATAAATTGAAAGTATAACGCAATTGTAGAGATGCCATCTAATCATTTAATTTTTTTCTTAATTTACTCATATGTGGCTTCTTGGTGGAGTGGTTTATGTAATGGACTACGGATCGCGAGGTCTCGGGTTCGATTCCCGGTCAGGACAATCATTTGTGTGATATCCATAAATGTCATACAAATGTTTGTACTGCGTCTGGGTGTTTACTATGTATTATAAGTATATATTTACAAAAGAAAAGTAGTTTATGTATTATATCCGTATTCTGGTACCCATAACACAAGCATATAAGCTTAGCTTGGGACCAGAGGACGTTGTGTGAAATGTCCATGAATATTTATTTATTTATTTACTTATGTTTTTGCTTATCGTTTTCCAGGCTCGTACGCATCAATTATTGGTTCACAACAAGGAATTGCTAGAACATATTGCAGCTCTAGTCGCTCACCTTCAAGAAAGGGAGAAGGGTTCGTCCCGACCAATTAGCGCTCAACAACTGACACTCTTGCCTCAGGTGCGTTGCATTTTAAATTACTGTCTACTTCTTTTTTAATTATAATAATTGTAATATATTTTGCCAATGCATTAAAAAGATTTTAATTATTTCTTTTAGATTGTATTTTAAATATCGAATTTTATGCTGATGCGTTTGAATTTTGTAGTCTTTTTTCTGTGTTGGCTGTAATGATAACTTGATTAAAAATATGACGGGTACGTTTTGGGCTATTGGATTCAGATGAACGATATACTATCTTAATATTTTCTAACACTTGCGCGACTCATCTGTTTAAATAAAACTACTTTTTACGGATTTAGACGCGTATATTTGTTTTAAAATTTTGGCCCGACGTTTCGGAGACTGCAGTCACCATGGTCACGGGTGAGACTGAGCTGTAATGTGTCTTCTACGATCAGTTATTACAGGGTTTACCCACATTCGATTTTAATTTTACATTGACCATAAAGATAGACTTTTACTATAAACTATATCATATTACATTGTGCTCAGACTACATAAAATCAATAACATTATTTTAGTTTCTAAAATACATTAACAAATTGTAACAATTAAAAGAACATTTTTTAAAATTTTAATTAAATAAGATAAAACATACATAATTCTATCATAGACTAAAGTTTTAATTATTATAGAGGTAGTATACAATATAGCAAGCAAAACTAAGTTTATATACTTAAATACAATATTATTTACATAATAACAAGAAATTTTGAAAAGAATTATTGGTTTAAGATTTAAATTAGTTTATATTAAAAAGAAAAAGAAAAATTGTTAAGTATTTTAAAACAAATATACGCGTCTAAATCCGTAAAAAGTAGTTTTATTTAGATATACTATCTTATCTTGCATATGGACATACAAGTACTAAATGCAGAAGGCTATTGTTTTTAAAGTAGTCAGAACTAACATACGAGTATTGCGCTTGAATGAAGACTATGATTAATTTTAAAAGCATTTTATGTGATTATCGTGTATCTAAATCACTTAGCCTAAATCGTACCTTACCTTAATACATTCATGTGAAATTTGTACAGCAATCGTTATTTAAATCTTTCTAATTTGCGGTTTTTTTTTTAGCTTTTTATTGGGCATGTGCGTGTTTAGTTTCATTGTGTGTAGTATTCGTCCTATCCTAATAATTTTATTTTTATTTCATTGATAAAGCATCATCGTTTGGCATTTAGTTTCCAAACCTTCATAAACTTTATAACGTGTTCATTAACTGCCTTATTCATAATGACTTATCGGAGGTTTAGACGGAGATTTTATCGGAGAGATAATAAGCGTTTTAGCGTAAAAAGACTATTATGAATAACATGTTTTGACAATTTAGGCGGACCGATTTTAGCGAACTTTTAAACCTCCGATAAGTCATTATGAATAAGACTATAATACTTTTAATGTTAGAAGCATTTCTATACTACTGCGTACTTATAATCTGATATAGTTATATGCATACAAAGATACTCATAGATTTAGGATTTACAGCCTAGAATCCTAGGTCTTGAAATGTACCGCATAACTTTAATTGCGATTATGCATCAGCAGTGTCATTTACCAATTTCCTGTTATCGTCGTATTATACACCAATGCTTTTCGCCAAATACCATATTCCCTACATACCAATAGCAGTCTGTGAAATGTTGAAGTTGCGTATACACAAAACATATCATCTACGTAAATATTAATTGAAGATGTGACAGGCGTTTTAAAGGAAAATAATGAGTTTTAATAATAATATTTAAATTTATTTCAAACACGCGTATAACAAAATACCAACTTCGATACCCATGTGCCAAAATAATGGATTGACATGCTATTTATTGTTGTCGTCACTGTCGGAAGTTCTGTTTTGAATGCTCTTGGTGTTCTTGCTACCAAAATACAATTTGCGTAAACAATTTCCTGGTTAAAATAACCAAAGAACTATATTAAATTGCATTGTGTAGCGATTTCGACCGTGCCAGCCACATGCATGAATGTTCTGTTTTTATATTATTAAAAGAGCGCATCTTTTCAATCAACTATATTTAAGATAATAAAGTTATTAAAAAAATAAGACGTATTGTAGGTGCTGTCAATTTTAAATGAGCTGTATGTATCTGACGATATATGTCTAAATATTTGGCAAAATATTAGATAGATATAATAATAAATATATACTTCGTCAGTCTGCAATACAACTTATATAAATAACTCAAATAGTTAAAGCGGTTTCCGAACTCTGAAATAATAATTAAATAGTTCATATCTCAAAAGGCCGTTTAAGCTTTTAATGAGCAGTTAGACGTGTGCAGATTTTCGTTTAAAATTATACTCATAATTTAAAATTTTCGTGCATAAACCAACCCAAAATTTTACCAACTTGTTACTTTTGGTCACCGCCTAATGAGAACGAAATCCTCAAAATATTTGCTTTCTGTTGCCTCAACCCTATATGTGTCGTCTGCATGCTTTCAGCTTCATCAAAAGTTCCTGTCACTTCGAAATTTTAGTTCGTATTGTGAGTTTTACGTTTAACGTTTATTTTTCTTTACAATATTCATCGCATGTTCAACTATTTGTTAATTAATGTTGCGGCTTATAACCTTTGTACTCATTGTTAGTACAGTAATAAACTACCATGAATAGCTTCTTATTATAATTTATCGTTGCTTTTAATAATACGTATTGCTGTTTATCAATATTGCAAAGCGTCATTTTTCGATTGTTCATTTCTTAT
The DNA here is from genome assembly GCA_916999025.1 of Orgyia antiqua. Taxonomy (NCBI): domain Eukaryota; kingdom Metazoa; phylum Arthropoda; class Insecta; order Lepidoptera; family Erebidae; genus Orgyia; species Orgyia antiqua. The sequence goes on along the minus strand of OU779863.1, from coordinate 12,250,725 downwards.
TTATTTTCAATGCTGCCGGATCCAGACTACTGAGAACAAAGAAGGCACGAAGTCACCTAAAATCTCAATGTGTAATGGGAACCGCTCTCCAATAAATACTGAAGCTCTTATTAACTTAATATCAGATAACAATAATGATATCCAAAATAAAGACAACAATAACTTGCGTTTGTCGCCGTTTTCTGTTTCACCAGCACCGGAAATGATCAATGGGGCTAACTCAGCTCCAAGTTTTGGTGGTATGACCAATGAACAAATACAGAATTATTTGATCAGCAAATTTGAAGATCTGTCTTTACCAAACGATAATGCAGACCCAAAGTCAACCAAAGTTAACTATAATCAGCAGTTCTTTCAAAACAGCCGAGCTTTTCCAAATATCCCGCCTTTGACGAATTACTACAGTAACTCTGATCTAACGAGCTTAATGAACCACAAGATATATAAAGACATGGGTAGCTCGACTGACGAGCTGGTTGATCTAGCACAGGCTATGAGTGTGGGCCAATCCGAGAATTCATTGTACAGCTCCAGCCATCCGAGCACATCAAAGGACTCGTCTGCTGATGGTTTCAGTTCAGATGATGAGACGCCATTTATAATGCCACTGTCTCATAATTGTACACTAACAGCTACTAGTGAAGATGGACGTGTGAGATTGATAGTACCTGTTAGCCCATCGGAGAGCACTTCAGATGTTTTAGAAACACAGACAGAAGTTCCAACTACGTCTGGAAACACTCTGAAAGTGCCAGGACAAGAGCGTTCTTCTTCTCTGCTGTCACCCACAGCTCCAATTACTCGTACCACCAGCGAAAAGGTACCTAACCGAAGCGAAATGATGACAGCTCTACGATCGCAATGGACACGACACACAACTAAATAGATTCGCTCATAAATCAGGCCCCCCAAATAAATCACAAATGTTCAATGAAATTGCGTAATTAGATATTATTTGCATAGATGGTTCTTGTAATTTAATTTAACTGTCTGGATGTATGTATATAAAAGTTGAAAAAAACAAAAGGCTCATTATAATACAACAATTATTATGTAACTTTATGTAACACGTTTTTCTCCTCAGCAAACGTTTCTCAGTTGGTTTATTGAGCTCTTCTAGAACGGGAGGGAGGTTATTTGGCCTATAACATCAAGCTGACCATTTTTTATAAGCTTGGCCTGATATGATTGTTGTTAAGTTGTTATTTAAGTACATATATATTTATAATAAACCAAAATTCTATTTGTATAATAGCTTAGTTAGTCAAACTTATAGATGGAGACTAACTTTAAAATGGTGCCAAATTGTGCCAACGTGACGGGCTTTAATTAAGGGCCTACATCAATATTATCGTATATCATCGCCGACACGTACATATTAACACAGCCAGTAGGCACAGAAAATGAAGAATTAGGGATACTTTTCCTATTTACTCAAAATCTACTAAATATATTTTAATTCTGATTTACGTGTTTCTATATATAATAGTTACTTATGTTTTTAAAGTTATTTCATTAGTTAATACGCGATAATAGACCGACAAATGAAAAAAATAAAAAATTTGAGAGGTTGTTTCGCTAAGATTTTCTATCGAGAAAACTTTTTTCAATCGCGTTTCTGAGTTTATGCGATCCTAGATCATATATTGAAAAAACATATACTTAAAAATTAGAGCTCTAGCCATTCAATCTAAAGAAACAATGAAAACTTCGTACATAGAAAAATGCACGAAGCTATTTTGGTATCCTCTTAAACGGAGTAGATAAAAGGAATGAACTTTTCCTACATATCATGATTACTTAACCTAGTCCTGAATTTATTTTTATATGTATATCTGAACATATCCCCTGTCATATCGCCTTAAAGTCAACTTTAGGTTATATACAATACTAGCGTAGTTTTTATTTCGTTGAAGTATTTAATTATTCTTAGAGCCTATTATAAATAGCTTATTATTACGCTATTAAAAAGTTTTTGTGATAATTTTTACTATAGATTTTTATTACTATTTATTTTATATAATCTATATTATAGTTATCGCTTGAAAGTTTATAATATATAAGATTTTAAAGACTCATTTGTGGGATTGAAAGTAAAAAGAAGTTGAAGAAAAAGGAAGTTGTTAAATACATTTGAAATTATTAACTCGTATTTCAATTGGTGTCTATATAATCATGATTTAAATAATAGGTGTTGACATTCAAATATTCGTTTTAAAGGACATCTATGTGTATAGTTGATAATTATTTATTTCTCCAATAAAACATACAATGTAATCTCGAATTATGCATCTTATATTAAAAATGTGTCCCTACACACATGTAGCTCTCTAGATACTTAATGCGATACAAAAATAAATACATTATTAAAATAATATTTATCGTGTTAGATTTATATATAATTTATTCTGATGTTATCTTGATAATCATACTAGGTATAAACTCAAAAATGTAACCAATTTTTATAGGTTAATACGTTTATGAAAATAGTAATAAAATTATGGTTTTTAATAATCATTAAAAACCATAATTTTATTACTATTTTCATAAAAGTATTAACCTATAAAATTTGGTTACATTTTGTACATCTATTTCTTTATAGATATTGGTTATTATTTATAATCATAAATAATAACCAATATCTATAAAGAAATAGATGTTTCATATTTGTATGCACACCCAATATATTACAAATGATATGGAATGGTGAGCAATACATCATTATTTATTAGCAATCAGAATATATCCAAACAATAAGGTTATTTATCATACTTTGTGTATATTTAAAGTATTTTAAAATACGTGGTTTGTTTCGTAAGATAATGAATGATAGACGATTGAAAGAACGAGAAAAATGTAGTGGATGTAAGTAGAAACGATAGGAGTGGACCCCTACAAAGAACATACTCTGAACTCATCAGGAATGTTCTGCAAAGGGGTTAGTTGACTGGATGTTAGAGTATAAATAAGGATAAAGAAGTATTTTATTATGTCGCTCTAGAATACCTGTTTTATGCATTGGGAAAAGTCGTAACAGTATATATGTATGGTTGCCAAAAAATCTACTTTAAGTCAAGATGTCATTGGGCTGTGCGTCAGTATGTCTTCGCGATTTAAGAAATATATATTATGAATTATATATTTGTGTAATTGTATGTATAAAAATCATATGAGGCCTGCGGTTTTCCTTTTTAGAGCAAAAAATTACTTAACTTTAAGATAGCTCTACCACCTGTTGCAATTATCTAAAACATTTTGAGGTAAGGAATAAAACAGGCTGCAAATTTCGTCAATTATCTCACTCTCTCTTCAGCCCATTAACGTCCCACTATTGGGCACGGGTCTTCTCCACTTTATGCCGCCTACACACGTTACGATAAACCATAACGAAAAAACTGCGCAGTTTTATCGAACGATTTTTATGGACGACCGCGGGCGTCAGTTCTCCTCACAAGCTCGTGCAAGTAGCATGTCGTCAACAGTTACAGACGATAAATTATAATATTAAATAAACAAATGTATCAAGAAGTTGTTATCCGCCTCGATAGATGGCGTTGTGCCGTCTCGCTACATCACGCTATTGTTTCGTTTAACGCATTTACGTATAACCTTGACAAAATATTTGTTTGGTATCACATATGTACGCATGAGTACATAAACTACATATAAATAAAAATTTTATGTACATTTCACACATTGTCCTCAGGTCCCAAGCTAAGCTTATATGCTTGAGGCTTGAGTCCTTGTGATATGGGTAGATAGTGAGTAGAATAGTTTACGGAACCGTTATTGGCGATTACACCAGGCTGAGTGGCGCCATGTGATACGTTGTTGTAAACATTTGTGAAATATGACCAACTCTAAACAGCTGGTACTGACATCTGTTGTTTTTCTAGTGTAGTATTTCTCTATTTCATACGGTATCAAGTTATATTCTTCAAGCGTTCAAATAGTAATGCATTTTTGCGGGAGATGGCATTATTTACTACGTTTTTTACAACTTTTCGTGTGGCACCGAGGGTTGCCGGGGCGCCATCTAGTTTAATTATAAAACATCAATCACTTAACAACATTCTTCAAACTGCGCGGCTGTCCAAAATCAAAACCTAGCAAGTGACGTTTTTTTAATTCATTTTCCCAAACCAATTAATTATTTCCCAATTTTCTTACTGCGTCTGATGCAAAAACAACTGTATTTCTATCTTACATAGAATCACAGATACAAGCATGTATAAACCTAGCAACCAGCACTTCATACTTGTTGATTACAAAATGAAAAAGCATCTGCTGAAAAATTTACTCAAACGTAACTTGCTAGGTTTGGGTTTTGGACAGCCGTGCGGCGGCGAACACACCGCCAACAGCGTCACGTCATTGCTGCGTGTTTCGCATGGAAGCAAGAAACAAACGGACGGGAACGGTTTCGCGCACGACAACTACACCAGCAGCCAAACCCGTAGTGACCTTTGTCGCTACGGTAGACAGTGCGTCCAACTCATTGGTGGCGGCGGCAAACGCAGCCGGCGCCAATGCAGCCTCCCCTAAAAGGAAGAGAAGAAGAAAATGCCGCCGCAGCGAAAATCGAGTCCGCACCCTCCCGTCAGAAGGCGCCCAAACAAGCCGCACCGCCAGTAACGGCGCCCACTGAGCAGTCCGCAGCACCCGCCGTGTCCATCGCGGCGCTTGCCGCGAAACAGGCGCCCGCCGCTCCAGCCGTGGCGCCTGCCGCTCCTAAACCCCCTATCCATAGAATGGATGCTGAGACTGCCAAACTCGTCATCGAGTCATCCGCCGAAATAAACTAGCGGCACCCCCAGGTCCAGGCCCTTGAGACGACCCAATTTCTAAGGACATAACCATCCTGACGAGCCTCGTGGCCTAATGGTTCTTATAACGGACTGCCGTTCGCGAGGTCTCGGGTTCGATTCCCGGTCTGGACAATCATTTGTGTGATGTTTTTAATTGTCATACAAATGTTTGCACTGCGTCTGGGTGTTTACTATGTATTATAAGTATGTATTTACAAAAGAAAAGTAGTTTATGTATTATATCCGTATTCTGGTACCCATAACACAAGCATATAAGCTTAGCTTGGGACCAGAGGACGTTGTGTGAAATGTCCATGAATATTATTATTATATTATTATTATCAGATCCTGACCTGGTGCCAATGGGACCACACGGAATCAGCAGATTTGTAAAAAAAGAATCATTATAATCGCTTTGCCCAGTTAAAAGTTATGAGGTAACAAACATAAATAAAAAAGAAAACATACAAACGATTTGAAAACCTCCTCTTTTTTTTTAAGTGGGTAAAAAATACCCAGACGCAGTACCTACTATTTATTATTATAGTATTTGTGTAACAAATAAAAATGAAAATTAATTGGCTGTCCCGCGCAGGAATCGAACCCCTTGACCTTTTGAACGGACGCAGTAGTCAAATACATGAAGAAATAAAAATTGTATCTTCCTTCAACGAACGATAATTCGCAGCAAATGTTCTACAAACGAACGAAAAATCGAAGATCAAGAGATCGCACAGTTTTATCGTACGATAATTTAGTGCGCGCTAAACAACGCACATTTGACGAACGATTCGATTTGCAGCGATTTTACATACATTTTTTAAAAAAAGAATACCCAAATTGAACTGCACAGTTTTGTCGGCCGACTTTTCGTTCGATAAATCGTAAGGTGTGTAGGGGCCATTAGGAGGGATTATGGTCTACTGTGCCGCGTTGACCAGGCGTGTTGGCACACGGTTTATTTTTGAGGTTTTCGCCTCTCACAGAGGTATTAGATGTGTACAATATCCCTTAGCAGGCTTTTACAGCTCCCTGGGATGGAAAAGGGTCAATTATCACCTTAATGGAACCGATTTCTCAAGATGGTGAATACCACATAGCCAGGTCTATTGAAAAGCTGTCTAGATATCTCGGTTGCTACCTCTATCTAGAGCCTTCTACTAGAAGCCAAGTTCAATGCGTCGGTAATAATAACACAAGCACAATAATGTGTGATTCCAATCCTAGAATACCTACTATGTATACAAAACTTAAAAGATGTTTTACGGTAATTATAACAAAATATCTAATGATAATCTACACATAAAGTGAATGTTTTATTTAAAACTAGTATTATTAAATAGTTAAAACAAGTTAATTTCTATAACGAATTTACTTAAGAGAAAAAAAAACATAGATTATTTATGTGTATCGAGTTATGGGTGTAATATTTATTTAGAAGTTAAACATTTCTAGTCTGTGAAATATAAATGTTTTATAGTTGTTAATGAGTAATTAAACATATGTTTTCTTGAAATATTTTGCTATTAAATAGTCTATGTTTATAATATTATAAAATTGATGGATAGAGATTTTCAATGTTTCAAAAGTTAACCGTTAAATGTTGGATGTTAGTAATATCTACATGTAATAAGTAGGAAATAGCCTGATGTTTACGCCTATCTTTTAGTAACTACGTGACTATTTTAAAAATTGTAATCACAACTATGTTTCAACACTGTCGCAAATAACAATAGTAGAAAATCGTATTACAATAAACATACCTCTCAGAAAGTTGTATTATTTAAATCCCTGGTGACTTAAAACACAGAATAACTTCTAATATTATAAAATAATTACAATTATTCCTATAAAAAACCGAAGTTATTTTGAAAATGATCTAAAAATAATGGATATCTAAATTAGATCAATTAAAGAAGCAACGCTCTTAAGAAATTAGTTATCCTATGAATTAATTACTACATTAATTATGGTTTGTTACTGTATTTAAACTATTTATTATCTAGTTCTTAAGCAATTTAACAACCATCATTTGAGGAGCCTCGTGGTGTAGTGGTTCTGGTAACGGACTGCCGATCAAGAGGTCGCGGGTTCGATTTCCGCTCGGGACAATCATTTGTGTGATTTTTCTAATTGTCATACAAATGTTTGTACTGCATCTGGGTGTTTCTATGTATTATAGGTATGTATTTACAAAAAAAAAGTAGTATATGTATTCTATCCGTATTCTGGTACCCATAACACAAGCATATAAGCTTAGCTTGGGACCAGACGGCGTAGTGTGAAATGTCCATGAATATTTATTCATTTTATTTATTTATTTATCATTATCTAATATCTTATTAGTGTCTATAATATTAATGGTATTATCGTATTGTACTAAACAATGATTAGTGTTTTATGGCGAGTTGCCAGTGATACACTTGGACTAATATAATCGAGTTGAAATACATAGTTATCGGATGATTAATGTAACGTTCACGTAATAGTTAAAATCTACAGCTATCAAGTATATAATTTATAGTTAGCTCACCATTTTAGTACAGCTCGGAAGACATGCGTTGTTCTATTAAATCTCGTACCACAGCACAACAGTTTTTAAATAGCTATTGGTTCTAAGATACTAAAAAAAATACTCAAATGATTCATTATACTAATACTAGCTGTCCCGGCAAACGTAGTTTTGCCATACCAAAAAAAGGAAATATAGATGTTGGCCGATGTTGGTCGAGCCGTTTCGGAGGAGTACGGTAACTAACACTGTGACACGTGAATTTTATATATAAGATTATAAAGCTGAAGAATTTGTTTGTTTGTTTATTTGTTTGAACGCGCTAATCTCAGTAACCAATGGTCCTATATAAAAAATTCTTTAGTACATTTATAGGATACTAGCTGACCCGGCAAACGTTGTTTTGTCATACAAATGTTGTTTGGTGGACAACCCATATCACTTAGGGCTATGAAAAATAGACAGTAGCCGATTTTCAGGGTGTCCGATTGTTTGACCAAAAGTCATTTGGCAAAACTACACTTGACAAAAAACGTTTGGCAAAACAATGAATTCGCCTATTGATCATTTTACTACTGATCATTTTACAAATGCTTCATTTTGCCAAATGATCAACACTTAAATTGACATTTTATAAATGATTACTTTACAAAACTAACATTTGGCAACTGAGTTATCAGATAAATCTACTATTGGTCTAAAAATTTGGTACTCTTGTTAAATTGACCACATTTTGCACATTTTTTTGCAAAGCTACTGCTCTGGATTTTCCTAAAGGAAAACCTTATAAGTATTAATCGATATATTTTATTAATTAAAGATTGATTGAATGAAAAAAAAAGATATTTTACATTATTTGCAAAATAATTACTTATTTACCCGTTCGCCTTTGGAGATATATATCTCTTTTATTAGATTGGGTTGGGTTAGGTTAGAGCTTTAACCCCAAACGAAAGTGAAGAAGAAGTGACTCTAGGGCATTTCAGTCTTCAATAATGATTCATGATTATAATGATACATTTAAAGTAACTTAATTTACGAAACATATCATTTGGTGAAATGACAAAAAGGTCAATTGATATTTGAATACTTGACACATTTGTCAAGTGTAGTGTTTGCCAATGGATCATTTGCTAAGCAAGTTTTTGTAAAATGATACTGTTGTCAAGTACATTGTTTGCCAAATGATCATTTGGTGAAACGTTGTTTGTCAAATGATCATTTGTCAAAAATTTTTTGGTCATTCATTAGGGAACCGATTTTCAGACCTACTGAAAATGCATAAAAATAAAAAAAATAAATGCATAAACTGATTTATTTACAAAGTATAACTCTAATGCCTAGGCCTCATTTGGGCGTTAACACGATTATATTAGTATAGTAAACGCTAAATGTATATTATTGTATATGTAGCCATGATCAATTGGCAAAATTTCTTTGAATTTCGTAGTGTAGGTGTAGTTTGTCGGTGGAGACGCAAGAGAACGAATCTATGCCAATAATATAAAGCTGAAGAGTTTGTTTGTTTGAGCGCGCTAAGCTCAGGAAATACTGGTTCGATTTAAAAAAAATTTCAATGTTGGATAGTCCATTGGCTATAGGCTATATGACATCACGCTGCAAACAATAGAAGCGAAGTATTACCGAAAAATGTTGCAAATACGGGAAAAACATCTGAATTCCACGCGTCTAATGAGTCGCGAGGAACAGCTAGCTAACAGATATACTAGTAAAATCACCACAGTTTTAACTCTGTATACCTGTTAATTACATATGTACAGATAAAGTTCACTTATATACTTTAAACTGTTTTTATTAAAGACTTTTTAAGCTATTGCATAGCTTCTATAGCGGGCCTTGAGCGTGGAGACTAAATACACAAAATTCGAAATTTAAATTCCGTAGGTAACGGAAATAGCGTAAAAAACCTTACACATCGGCGCTACTGCGCCAGTAACGCCATTTCTCTGTTCGCGCTGATGACTCATGTCAGTTTTAGCGTTTGTTTTTATTTTATTGACATTTGATTGACAATCGCTATTTTATCAGAATTACCATAAACAATGGACAGATGTAAGCATCAGTAAATAAGGATTGTTAATCTTATTTTAGTTTATGGTATTTAGATTCTGGCATAAATAAAATAAATAAATAATTATAATTGCATAAGTTGATAAAAAATACTATGCAATAGCTTTACCGCGGCAGTCACCGAGTGACACACGTCTTTTTTATTATTATTTATTTACTTATTAAAGTTTAACCTTTTATTATAGGCAGAACAGTTGCATGGTGAGAGCTATCATGACTTTCAATAGGCTTTGCAAAAGACACGATATAGACCCTTATTCCACTAAGGTGCCTTCAGCGAGAAGGCTTTTGGGGTCGATCTTTTTCAAGTAGTCAGTCTTTGCTTGAGGTTGTCGCTCCTGCGACTGGTACATCATTTATTTCTTTACTATGTTTTTACTATAAGCTCACATTTAATGTCACATTACGCTGTTTCTATAGGTGAAGACTTGTAATTGGCTTTTTGTTTCTTAGTGTTGAAATTCTATTATGTATGAATAGCTGTAAGTCTTCCATGCTTTATAAATAAATAAATAAATAAATAAAATGCCGTAAAAGATAACCAAAACTTAAAATTGTGTCCATAAACATAAAACTAAATAGGAGTTCTCAATTCTTTCATTAAAAAAGGATTTTAAAAGGCAGGAAAATCTTGGTTTAACTGAACAGATTTACTGTGAAAAGTCACGTCGGAACAAAACCTTTAAAAGTAACATTTTAAGAAATTTGTTATTGTATAAATCTAAATTGATACCTGTACAGTTACTAAGATTTAAATTCCGGTCAATGCTTAAGAAATTAAATCTTTAGATTTCTTATTTAAATTTCTAACTAGGTCATGGATCGTATTTCGTAATTTCTTCACAAATACAACTTTGGTATTCGTGGAGTAACATTATTAAACTTAATTCTGAATATTTTGGTATCTTGTATAAACATAAAACTTTATTTTAAACTCAATTTACGAAAGAACTAGCTGTTGAAGGCGTCTTTGTACGTACTTTAAATAAGTAGGCGCCATGCGCTTTAATGCCATGAGCTAAATAATTCCAAATCTTCACATAATGGTTAGATAGTCATAAATCTAGATAAAAATACATATTGATTGATCAATTTTTAAGAGGTTTGCCACGAATATCTTGTTTACCACAGGTAAGTTATAAAACGGTCTCCATAAATTTTTATGTGGTAACCGCTTGCAATAAATTCAGCCAAATTTTAATAGTAAAAGGTATCAAGAGGACACGACAGCAAACTATGCTCCATACAAAAATATGGACATCATAGTCCGCTGATTTCTTAGTAGATAATGCCTATAGCTAGAGCAACGATTTTTTTTTCACAGTATCTATCACATTCTTTTTTCAAAAAATGATAACTAATAGAAATATTACCATCCAAAAATCCCGTAGTTTTCGGTTTTCTAATTCACAGTTTAGGTATTTGTGTTAGGTATTGGCTATATGATATAATTTTCATGTTCAACAGACGGTGTAAAAAACTGTCTATCTCTGATCACCTTAAAATTAATAGAGTCCTGTTTCCCTTCAAGGGCGGTCCTTTAATATTAATTTTGTTCCATTTCATTGTAAGAACGACATCTTTAAAATTAAGAAGGCTTCCGTTTCGTTCAGTAAAAAGATATTTTTTAATTTTGTTTTTAAAATAAAAGCTAAAACATTAACAAGATCTCTTTTCCAATTTAATGTCAAAATATAAATTACTAGCTATTCCCCGCGACTTTCTAAGCGTGGCAATTTCCTCATTTTCGCAGTGAAAAATTCACTGATGCTTCGCTGCTATTAGTCGCAGCGTGATGTTATATATATAGTCTTCCTCGATAAATCTATCCAAATCCAAGACTGAAATCATTTTTCAAATTGGGCCAGTGGTTCCTGTGTTCAAACAAAGAAACAAACTCATATACAGCATTATAAGTATAGATAATAGTTGTTTTAAATAAAGGAATGAGCGACTGCCATACCAACGCATAACCGAAATTGCAAGGGTTAGGAATCTGAAACTTTAAACGCTGGATTATAATCTAGGCAATCATGAAAACGGATTTTTATAATGCAACCAGAAACTAAACAGGAGATAGTAAGTTTGTAATTTTTAGGATTCCGTGCCAAATATGCCGAATAACATTCCAGACACTCTGAAATTTCTTGAAAATTTCAGTTTTAAATTTTATTTTTTAATTTTTTAAAATAAATAAATATTCACGGACATTTCACACAACGTCCTCTGGTCCCAAGCTAAGCTTGTTATGTTTGTGTTATGGGTACATGAATACGGATCTAATACATATACTGCTTTTCTTTTGTAAATACTTACATATAATACATAGTAAACATCCAGACGCAGTACAAACATTTTTATGACAATTACAAATATCACACAAATGATTTTCCCGAGCGGGAATTGAACCCGCGATCACGTGCACGGGAATCCGTTACCTGAACCACTAGACCACGAAGCCCATCAAATTTAGGTTATTAGATTTTTTTTTTTTTTTTGATGACTCCGGTCTTTGGAGACCACATTCATCAAACTATTACAATCTAGCCAATCAAGGCTAATAGATAATTTTAGTCTAACTTAAATTACTAAATAGAATAATATATAAGATTGTGTCCATCAACACTTTTCTTATTGTCTCTATTTAAGGCGAAGGCACTTTGTTTTTGTGTTCCTAAAAGTTAGCACTCACTGCACTAATTAACACTATCACTATTAAAGAACTAGTTCGAACGGTTTTGTTCTTTTAAGTCTTCTAACTAGATCCGTATTGTCAAGGAGCTGGATAGCCTCGACGTTAACGTGATGATGAAGCCTCCGTTCATGGGCTTCGGCAAACTTTTTTATTGTATTAGCGACCGTGTCCACATTTAAGTCTCTGTGAAGGTCAGCATTTCGGACATACCATGGTGCGTTCACAATACCCCTAAGCACTTTATTTTGGAACCTTTGTATAATTTCCACATTACTTTTTTTGGTACAGCCCCACAGCTGGATACCATAGGTCCACACTGGCATTAGGACCTGTTTGTACAAGAGCAATTTATTATGTACTGACAACGACGAATGCTTATCCAGTAGCCAGTACATATTCTTGTAGCGAAGCTCCAACTCTTCGCGTTTCTTTTTGACATGGGCCATACTCATCCTTATCGCTCTCCTGCCCTTTTCCCATTATTTGGGATCTGGAATACGACGATTATTTTATGATAATAACGGTACGCGACCCTTCGTGTGTGAGTTCAGCACGTACTTGACCGGTTTTAAATATAGAGCAATAAACACTTAGGCAAATAAAGTTGCTGGCAAATGTTAGTAATAAACTAGAAGCAGGTAAGGTACCTGTGGATCTTTTAAGAATTCACACGTAATAAAATATTTACTTTGAAACTCCCTTTGTAATGTGAAGTGTGTACACTCGTAGAATAGCAAAATCTCACACATTATTTCAATTCAGAAATTTCAGACAAAAATTTATTATTCATTTTATACCTACAAATAACATTTGTCTATTTAAAAATACGTTATCTATATTAATACTACTAAGCGAAGAGTTTGTTTGTTTAAACGCGCTTATCTCAGGAACTATTGTTTCGGATTATTATTGAAGAATTCTTATTGTGTCAGATAGTCTAATTATCAAGGAAGTCTATAGGGTAACATCACGCTGCGATTAATAGAAACGAAGCGTTACTGAAAAATGTTGCAGTAACGGGTAATCTAAATTCCACGCGTACGAAGCCGCGGGCAACTACTAGTTTAAGATATTAGGGAAAATGTAGTTATACTCGGGGTACGATTCGGACAGTCGAAAATACATCAGTTTTATTAAAGGTCCTATTCTTCTCAGACGTTTGCTTAGCACAGGCATACTCCGAAATGAGAGGATTACTGTCGGCTATATTTAGTTTTATAGGCTTATTCATAATGACTTATCGGAGGTTTAAACGGAGATTTTATCGAAGAGATCAAACACGTTTTATCGTAAAAAGACCATTATGAATAACAAGTTTTGAGAATTTTTGCGAACTGATTTTAGCAAACTTTTAAACATCATTATAAATAACATAAACGTCATTATGAATATGACTATTAGTCGTAAATCTACACAATAGATAGATTATATTAATTGTCTACTAGCTAATCCAGAAAATACTGTTTCACAAAACCTCTTAGAGGTTATTTTATTAGGTTATTTTCGTACAAAAAAGAGACCCTTATAGGACCATTCGGTGTCCGTCAGTCTGTTTGTCTATTTGTCTATCCGTCTGTCAAAAATTTTTTTTACAAACTTTGTATTTCACATTTATTTACAACTAACAAAGTAAATCAATACCCTAAACATAAGTCAAGCTTTGAAAAGGCATATTTCAATACCCCTTTTAAACTCTTACAACCCTTTTCAAAGTAGCCTATTTCCGGTCTTCACGACTGTACCAAATTTTAGTTCGAATCAACCTGGGATTTATAACGTTCGCTCTCTCGTTTTTTATCGAGCCCTTTAACGTCCCATTGTTGGGCTTGGGCCTACTCCTCTTTAGGACAAAGGTTCACTAAAACGCTGACAAGACGTGTTAGCGTAGGGTTTATTTTCAAGTTTTCTGTCTCTCACAGAGGATTCTATTTGTGTACAATATCTGGTTTTTGCATCACCTTGGGAATTAAGTGGTGACACTGGTATTCTTAATCCGTGATGACACGGATGATTTATATGTTTGAAATGTTAGAATTAGAAAGGATTTATGCACATACAGATCTTACTACTCCAAAATTTTAGTTTAATGAAGTGTCCTAACTTAATAATGTGACCCACGTTTCAGGTACACATAACATCATATTAATTTCACCCTTTGTTTGAAGTCGTGAAGGTAGAATTAGAAGTACGAATACATGAGAGAGAAAACACATTTTGTGCGTGAAATTATGCTCTACATATTTATGTTAAGAGGATACCAAAATAGTTTCGTGCATTTTTCTACGTACGAAGTTTTCATTGTTTCTTTAGATTGAATGGCTAGAGCTCTAATTTTTAAGTATATGTTTTTTCAATTTATGATCTAGGATCGCATAAACTCAGAAACACGATTGAAAAAAGTTTTCTCGATAGAAAATCTTAGCGAAACAACCTCTCTAATTTTTTATTTTTTTCATTTGTCGGTCTATTATCGCGTATTAACTAATGAAATAACTTTAAAAACATAAGTAACTATTATATATAGAAACACGTAAATCAGAATTAAAATATATTTAGTAGATTTTGAGTAAATAGGAAAAGTATCCCTAATTCTTCATTTTCTGTGCCTACTGGCTGTGTTAATATGTACGTGTCGGCGATGATATACGATAATATTGAGGTAGGCCCTTAAAGTTTTCTGTATTTTAAAATATTTCTAAGAAGTTGCACTATATTAAAAACAGTATAATTTCAATGTAAAATAAATACTTCAAAGGTCTTTATAATTTCAAGAGAGCTCCGACGTTTTAATATGTAATATTAAGTTCATATGATAACATGTATTTCGTTATCAAAGCTCTTTGTATCAAAGAGCTCACAAACATAACGCTGCTTTTGAAGTCTTACTTTTTGGAATTATATAAATTCTAATTGTAATAATGTATGTACTGATTATATTAAGTAATTTAATATTATTAATACCAAAGCTTATGTGCCTAACCATTCTAAGTTTTATCTCTCCACTTTTGGGCATGGGCGTCCTCCCCTTTGGGAGGCATTATGGTCTGCTATGCCGCGTTGATCAGATATGTTGGCATACGGTTCATTTTCGACCTTTCCGTCTCTCACAGAGGATATTATCTGCGTACAATATCGCTTAGCTGACCTGGGAAGGTGACACTTGTATTCTTAATACATCTCCGTACGGACAAACACAATTTTATTTAAATAGTAACAAAATTGAATAAATAAAATAAACTAAATATTCCTAAACAACGTAACTTATTGTTTTTTTACAAACTCTACCATGAATATTATGGTATCTACCAAGATACTTATTATAGTTAGTTTTTATATAACCCATAAGTTTGATTTACCTTATTTTCTAATATTTAATATTGAAACAAATGAAATCTCACGCACATGCCTCTTATCCAAAAACATGTTCAAATAAATAGCCCGTTTTTATAATTAACATGGATTTAACATAAACCTATAGACTAAATACGAGACAATACATTTATAACAGACTAGCTATGCCCCGCAGTCTTACCCGCAATAAGAAGGATAAAAAATCTGTTCGCTTTTTATCATCCCACGGGAACATTGCAATCTTTCGGGATAAAAAGGAGCCTATATGCTATTCTGATGTATATGTACAAACTTTCACATTTATAATATTAATAGGATATTTACGTAAATAACTTTGACATAATAATGATGTTTTAATCATAATTATTAATGTTACATGTAAATCGAAACAGCTTTCATCGAGTGCAAAAATAGATCGATGGTTCTCGCTTCTGCCTGTAAACGCACCGGCTCTTTCACGTCCAGAGAGCGGATTCATTTCTGGTGTGGAAGAAGGAATAGAAGCAGCAACTCTTGCGGAGGCCAGGAATCTCCTTCTACAATTGGGTGCTAAGAAGAAACGGCGACTTTTGCCTATACGCTTTATGAGAAAAAAGATTTTAGTTAATAAACACACGTTACTTTAATTAAAATAGTCCGTGTACGCTGTTTATAAAACATAATTATAGAGTAATCACTTTATTGAGTTTTAAATTTCGTGACATAATCAAGGGGTAATTCTATAATTATTTAAACGGGTTACCCATTCGTAAAACTAACATTTCAACCGAGATTGTACAGTCTTTGATAAAAAGTTCATAAAAATCTCCTACAGCTCACTATTAATATTTTTTATATTAATAAGACATATTGTGATAACAAATGTATTCGGCGTCGGCCTACATATAATTATGCGTCTACTTACAAAGTCATATAAAAACCTTTTAACTTAATATTGTCATAAGTCGGTGCTGATGAGCAAAACCGTGTAGCTGTGACACGAAAAGTTTACATATTATTAAAATAAATATAATTAATTTAATTTAAAGACTTAATATGAACAACTTTAGTTTTAAGATTAATACTTAGTTTAATTTAAGAACCTCGGTGCTTTCATTCTTAGAAAATCATAATGAAATAGAATTGTCATACATATTATTATATTTGTTTTTAAACAGCGTACATGGATACTTTAATAGTTGATTTATATCATTACTGTTCTGGGGGCCAAGTCGGTTATTACATTAATGTTACAATGTTGTCATAATGATCAGTCACTGATTGCTTAATGGCGAATTCGATCAAGTTTGAAAGAAAGAAAGAACTTTATTGACACCAGTGTAAGTTTACAACATAATAGTATACGTATTTAATAATTTACAACATGCTACGTAAATTATATACAAATTAAAATATGAATTTAGCTGTATAGAAATTTGTACAACAAGTGCCAAAGGGCAGGCAACTCAGCATATAGTTAGATGGCAACACATGACACCCAACGATGATTTTCAGTTGCAACCCGCTAGTGCTATGCGCTCAAAAAGTAAACAGTTTTGGTAGTCTATTAATTTTATTTCATAAATGACGCCATTATGGCGCTATAATGGCGAAAGTGACTGATCATTATGACAACATTGTAAATATTGTAATAGGAGAGTTGGGCCCCTGGTGTACTTAATGTGATTAAATGAGAAACAAAACATCACAATCTTTACGACGACAGATTAATACTGTGGTCGAATATAGGTGTTGTCGAACATAGATTTACCAGATAGTGCATACGCGTTCCATTTTGAAGACTTGGCCTGGCTAAATCGTACTCAGGGTCTAATAAAATATGGTATTCATTTGACGTTTTATTGACGCAAACTACAAACGTCACTTTCACAAGCCATAAAACGAGTATTCTATGGGTTTCATTCGATTAACCTGTCGCGTGTATCATATACACACTTAGAACGTATTTTACGTTCACGTGTTTATAAGTAGTTTCAAGTCGTTTGAGTGGTGTAGGCATAGACGCTACATCTGTCTGGTAAATCTATGTTGTCGAATGCCGTGGACCAGGTACATATAAGTTAGTTTTAATGTAGGTTCAGTGATCTCAAAACAAATGCGTTGTATCTTACAATAACTTGCAGTTGAGCAGAAAAAGAAGGTAGGTATAGTACGCGTCACGTAAAAAGAATGCTGGAAGAAAGTGTTAGACGCGTCTTTGGGCATGGGTACACTCTCGCACGAAAGTTATGTGCCTATTATTTTATTTTTGAACTAGCGTTCTTTTTACATGACGCGACCTATACCTACTTCGATATCTTAACAAAACTGGCTCGAATAAATATTTTCTCCAAAAATATCAGAAAGTGGAATAGATAGTCTTCTTCTTACAATTTGATTTAATAATTGTTGAATTCAATCGATACCGTGATTCAAAATCAAAAAATCTTGGTCTTTCCTTTAAATTATATATATGATCTTTTTAATAAAATTCTAGTAACGATATACTAGTAGTGCTAGCATAGTCGTAAGTAATAATTGTAATAACTTAGAAAACAAATGGCGAGGAATTTGTTTTTTAAATAAATATTAAACTTCGTGTGCGACTTTGATCAAAACGTTTTACGTAACATTACTTTTAGATTTATAAATTGTGTAGCAGTATTAATTATAATGTAAATTGTTTGTAAACTGACGAACAAAACGATGTGTTAAATTTTTTCTATGACTGAAAGTTTATGTATAAAATTTTATGTATTTACTTTCAGTATAAAATTGTGTCGAAGACTTGGGAAATTATGCATTTTTAGTTTAGTATTGATATATTAGTTATGTACCTAAATAAGTTTAAGGTTTTCACTGCATACAGCGACCAAATATTTTGTGTTACAAAGTATTATAACCTCGTAAAGAAGCGTGCATCACTAAATTTCTAACGCCTAATTTTCTGTGGGTTATATTATAAGAAATAAAAGATGTACGAAGATCGGTCTACGATTAATAAATGACACTGTTTTATTAGCTATCTATGTACTAACATGATAAACTATTTTAAAATAATAAAAAGCATGCTTAAATATTAATTTGTAATAGTCAAATTTTTGGATTGTCAGCAGTCCTTGATAACAAAAATGCAAAATTTGAAAAAAAAATTACGTATTGTGGGATGAAATCTATGTTTAAAGAAAAAATTACATACAGTTTTATTTTCTCAAATTCCAGATTGTTTAATTATTGGATTGTCATTATCTTTAAAAAGTAAATTTCAGAATAATCCGACTATGAAAAGTGGATGAAAATCACATTCAAAGACTTTGTAAAATAAATTAATATAGGTACAATAAAAGCTAATAAAGAGCGTGTTAAAAATACAGTGCCATAATGTATTAATTTCGTCCTATTTATCGAAAAAAAATATTTAATATTTTTTTAATCAAGTTAGTTATCTATTAAAATTTACACTTCTTACATTCCTTTCTCGATTTACCATAAGTGTTCGTATATCGTTATTTAATCTTGTGTTCTTGATTTTAATAATACATTCCACTGTTACTAGTTCGATATTAAACTTAGCGCGCATTGCGATTAAAGGTTGGCGTTTTACCGCTCTAAAACCGCAAATAAATTTAACACAATTTTCGAGTTTTCTACACAAGGGCATGCCTTAGCGACTTTGTCAGTGACTTTTGTGACCACGGGTTGAAACCGTGCACTTTTTAAAAGGCGGTTTACCGCTATCAGTTTACGGTCAATTATTAATTTTGCAATTGTACTGCTTTTTGCTTTTACGCAGTCATACAGTGTTTTATTCAATACCAAAGCTACAATGCATGTTGCTCACCAGAAATCAATGATGGAACTTAAAATTAGTTTGATCAAAGCGCCAACCGCAGAGCGTGTTGTTACGCGGTTTTGTGTTAATCTATTCATAAACCGCTTGCGTTTATTCGTAGTGCGTGCTAAGACTAAGACTTATCCTAGATATTTATATATATTAAAATATTAATAATGTTATGAGTAATGTAGAGCGATTGAATGACTGACTATGATATTGATTACGTGTACTTTAATTGTATTTTATATTTTAGTATGAATAAAAAGTTTACATTTTAGTGAAATTGAAATGTATTTGAAGTAAATATATATACTTTTATTCTTAGCAAAACAATTAGTGCTTTATATTCCCTGTTAAAATATACTTGTAGAGTACTCCTTATTATCTTTACTAATATTGCTATCTGTCGACTGCTTTTTCAGGCCTAAGCTACTGATCAATTAATAAAAAAACTTGTTGTTTTTTTAACTAACAAACACAACAAACCACATTTCATATCTATGGTCTTATTCATAATGACTTATCGGAGGTTTAAAAGTTCGCTAAAATTGGTTCGCGGTAATTGTCAAAACTTGTTATTCATAATAGTCTTTTTACGCTAAAACTTTTATTATCTCTCCGATAAAATCTCCGTTTGAACCTCCCATAAGTCATTACAAATAAGACCATAAATGTTTACTTTACTGGGCAAGGCGATTATTTCATCGAGGTCACGGTCACCACTTAAATATAATTTAAGATAACATAACACACCATTAACAAACTTGGGGGATGTACATAAGAATGACATGCTACTTAGCTAATTGTTTGTAACCGTAACTTATCAAACAATATTTCAATGTCGACATCAAAATAACTACAGTTGACATCGTCACCTTATAAAAGTCCTACAATTTGATTGTCCACACTTTTTAATGGGAGTCTTATATTTAGATTTAAAGTCTGACAGAAAACTATATAGTGTTAGAGCAGCTTTTAGAAAGACCTACACTTTCTGAAAATCAGTTGAGACCTATATCATAAAAAGCCAGTCGTTTCTCTACACGTCTGTGTTCCCTTGCCTAATCAAGTGTTTATACTCGTAGCTATGTTTCAATTCATTTTAAAGAATCCTAAAAACTACGTAGAGATCAGGTAAGCCCCGTCTCTACATACACTTATGTAGGAGTCGATAGAACCAAAAAAAATTAACGTTTCTTAAGACCAAGCTATTATTTCGTTAAAATTCTACCTACATGAATAAATAATTTTCATTTCACTAAGTAGCTAAGTCAAAATGTTAGACTAACAATCTGAGTAATAAAAGTCGGTATTTACTCTAGAGAATTTATATTTCACACGATTTGTTGTATAACTAAGTTTATGCTTAGACTTTTACCAAAGACCGAGATTCAAGAAATTGCCTTTTGAGAACTCAGGTACTCGCCGAAAATGTGGAGAGGGTTATAATCCTAAACCGAAATCATAAGTATTTTAAATGTATATACTTATAACTATTAAAACTAATTTGGTTGTACACTTAGCTTAGTTATCCTCTTATTACAATCTTCCGACTCACTCAAGGGTTTGCTGGCAGAAAACTCAAAATTGAACTAAGCTCGCTTTCGCCATGTTTTTGCATACATTAACTATTTATTCCATACCTACTAAGTTTTAAGTGTACATTACAAAATAAAAAAAACAAAAAAAAATTTATGCTTTTTACCTTTTTCACAAAAGATGTCTAGAAGAACAATTTATAATTCTACATATTCCTCTTTAACGTTTATGTTATTTAATAAAGAGTTTAATACATAAAATCAAAAGTCATACTCGTGAATCGTGATCGTTTAATAAAGGACAATTACCACTTAAGAGTACATTCAGCCTCTTGTTAAATACCTACTGTCAGCAATTCCAGCCAACTATACACTCGTAAACATATGGGTACGGACGTTTTCAAGGATATAGCGCTAATTGGACATGGTTAGTTATGTTTAAATTTGTTGTTAACTTTAAATATATAGGTACTATGTTTAACAGAATTCAGGAAGAAGGAATTCTCAAATTGAAAGTATTAAATGCTATAAGATTTATTACAGCACCTACCTCTTCCTTCCCTTCCCATTAACGTCCTACTAAAGACACAGACCTGCTCCACTCTGGGAAAAATACTGGTGAAGGCATTATGTTCATATGAGAGTTTACTTTCGATTTTTCCGGCTCTCACAGAGTAGAATACGTTACCTACCTTCTTGCAATATATCTTAGTTGGTTTCTACAACACCTCGGGGAGGAAATGAGGTGATGTCACTTGTCTTCTTAATCAACCCTCTCTCTCTCTCTCTCTC
This sequence comes from Orgyia antiqua, assembly GCA_916999025.1. NCBI lineage: Eukaryota > Metazoa > Arthropoda > Insecta > Lepidoptera > Erebidae > Orgyia > Orgyia antiqua. The sequence continues at coordinate 12,229,124 of OU779863.1, read as the reverse complement.
TCTCTACAGCCCATTTACGTCCCACTGTTGGGCACGGGCCTCCTCCACTTTGGAGGGATTATGGTCTAGTGTGCCGCGCTGTCCAAGCGTGTTGGCACAGGACAGGTCTTAATCCACACCAGTTGTAAATAGTAGGATGGATGGAAATGTATTTAAGTATTAATATACGTCACATAGAAATATAAAGTATGAAGGTCCTATATCAATGGAATAAATAAGTGCCGTAGCCCATATTTCTTATATTTTGACACTGTTTATTCCCGCTATTTTCCGGTTATTTCCTGTTAACCGAAGCTTAAGAACTTTATTTATTACTCGTATTTAATCTGAAAACTGTCTTAATAATAGCAAACTTGATTTAAAAGAGAGTTTAAATTTATATTAAAGGAAATATTGCAATAAGGAACCCTTGCACAAAGTTCTTTTTATCAAAAATAACATATAGCGTAAATAAATAACTAAATTTAAATCAGAAGTAAGATTTAAATTAAGATCTGAACATCTATACTTATTTTAAAACAAAGTTGAAATTGTGCCACAGATTTTTATTCGATTATTTTTATATGAAAAGGTAAGATAAGGATCACTTTTTAGTATTATATTGTTAAAGTTGTGCTTTTAAATTCCACGCCCAGAAGTTGCAACAAATTAATTCAAGTTCTAGAATATTTTACATAGGTAACTAATGTAAAACTGCTACTATACACTTCAATAACAAAAGGAGCTTTGCTTTATATATAAGTAAGTATAGGATCTATTTATCTATATTGATTCATTTTCTTTACTAATACAATAAAATATATAAAAGAAATAAAACTGAGCTAGGCTTATAAAATAAAACGGATTCTTTCACAAAGAAAAAACGAGTATTTTTCTCCTTTCATCAAAATAATATTTCTATTCTTACCAACATAATACAGAATGAGTTATTTTTCGTAACTTTTATTTTTATGACGTACTAAAATTTCCCTTGGGCTTTTTTCCAAAGCAGTTCATGATAAGCGACCGATCAATCTCATGTTAAATTCTACATTAATTGTGAAAAATTTATTATCCCATAGTTAATTTTAAAAGTAAAACCAAATTTTAAATTTTAAAATTTTGACTAGTAAGTGAAGAAGAAGATATTTCTTAGTAAAGAAGCGGAAGAGAGATCTTGCTTGTAATTTCTCAACATTGAGTAATAGAATATTTTATTTATTCTATGAATAAAGTTACATCTCAAGGAGAAGTAGATATTTTACTTTTTATTACTCTACGAAATTGATAGCTAGGCTTTCAAAGTTTTAGCAAAATAAGTGATGATAATATATAACTATTATTACTTAACTAAATAAGAGAAGGGAAGCATGAGTCAAGATCGGGCTGACCCGGCGCGTCTATAATATCAGGATGACGTAAGCTAATAAGTGCAATTTGATATATTGCAGTGGTATATTAATTTATCATGCTTGAATATAGACAAACATATATACATACCGTATATACATCATATATTATGTTTTATGTATATCGTTATAACAAATGATACCAGAGCAGATATTTTCTTGTAATACTTGGTAAATAATTAATGAAAATTTCTTGCAATCACGAATAACCTATCTTTATCTTTACTTATTATAAAACAAAGTAGTTTTTTGTATGTAGTTTTAAAGATACAAGCCCTATGTGAGCTGGTATCTCAAAACTACGCAACGGATTATGATGCGTATTTTTTTTTCGTATAATTTGTAAAAAAAAAGTTTTGTAAACATAAAATAGATTTAGAGAGACTAACTTAATCTCAGCGCTGGCTCTTACAGTAGAATGACAATGAGATGACGACACATAGATTCTTAATATGTAAGCACATCGTCATACACCTACTAGTGCTATATTTTAGTGGCTTATTGTTTTAAAATGTATATGTGTGTATAAAATCTTTTTTCTATTGTCTGTCACCTGTTCATGCTCAAATACCATAACTGATGTCAACATATTCGGCTTAAAAATGAAAACACTACGGTGTATTGCAATTGATTGGCTAATTCTTTGTACATAAGTATTTATATTAATTAAAATCGTTAGTCTATAATATTAAGATTTTCTAATAAAAAAAGTTCAGTTAAATTTTCATTTTATAGTTAAGTTCAGTTGCACACGTAGAATTGATACCAATGACAGTATTCTCAATTTTCAATTCATACTATTATGAATTACATACATACATACATACATATTATTATGAAATAAAAGTACCCTGTGAATTTGCCTGCACAAATTAAAATCAGTGAAGCCCTTTGAAACCTATCTGTGGTTTAAACGTTAATTCAATTTTACTTATGAAATGAAAACGGCCTAATTATTACGTGTAACAATAACTACCTACTAGTAACGGTCCGATCAAAATCACAATAGCTCCGGATTACTTTATACACAACTTCACACAAATTTTCTTTCTTTTTTTTTTGTTTTAGTAGGTACCTTGTAAATGTTCTGATGATTAAAACGCTTTTGTTAGGACCTTACAAACAAACAGACATTTTTATTTTATTTATTTCTATAGATATACCAGAATAAGTAGTCAGCATTTTCCATATAAGTTGCAATATTCTTATTAAAGCAATCGGATGTTCGTGTCATTTGATATTGCTGTTTCAAGGAATCGTTGGCTTCAAGGAAAACGTGAGTAAGCTTTAGAAAGCTGTTGCACTTTATACCTTAGTACTTTATGCGCCTACTAACAGTATAAGGCTAAAGTGTTTGTTTGTTTGAACGCGCTAATCTTATGAACCGCTCTGATCCGGTTTGAAAAAATCTTTCATTGTTGGATACTACATTTATTGAGGAAGGCTATAGGCTATATAACATCACGCTGCGACCAATTGGAGCAAAGCATCAGTGAAAAATGTTGTGAAATTTTCTTAATTCCACGCTTATGAAGTCACGGTAACAGCTAGTGCACCTATATAATATTTATATGAAACTCTGATACTGAAATAACCCAAAATATCACATAAATATGATACCGTACACTAAATATTAATAACTGAAATAATATACATAGTTATGTCCATTATCAACCAAATCTCTATATTGATTAAATCGTTAGTAATTTCCTTGCTAATATTGGTGTAAGCTTAATATCGCAAATAAAATAAACAAGATATCCTTCAGCTTTGCACGGGTAACAATATTGATAGAAGTTTCTGTAGCCTTTAAATAAACAAAAATATTTTTCTAAAATTCTCTACCTTGGTTTACATTGTTCCTAATTAAGAAATGATCTCATTTAAAAAAAAAATAGAGTCAATTTTCACGGGCGATAATGTAAAACTATCCGATGTTAAAAGAATTTTGAAACGGTCTAGTAGTTTTAGAGCTTTTTCATTTTAAACAAACAAACAATCCATACTTTCCTCTTCATAATATTAGTTTAGAAGAATAGATTAAAACTTTGAAGAGATAATTCTTGCTTAAATTCCACAAATCAATATTATGTTAAAATGAACACGTAATCTTAAATATGCGTACGTTCGTATGTGGCAACATTCAACAGTATACCAGTCTCGACCTAGCTGTTGTGTGGTCACATGTTGTGACTTTAATATTTTACCGTTACGAACATTATTTGTGATTGTGACTTTACAAATAGGATTTAAAAGTAAGTATTGATATTTTTTTTGACTTTTTAGTATATTTCAATAAAATTCTTGCTTGTTATAGAACAATACAAATTGTGGAAGAAAATACGCGTAAATTATTGCTAATATGTTATGTGCACGTCTCTATATGCAATTTACAAGTAGATTATCAATAAAAACTAGTCACGCGTAAATACATAATCGTGTGCCTGTGTATATTTTGTATGTATTACGATTTATTTAGTGATTTCTTCATTAGAAATCATTTTTGTACCAGAATTAAAATAGTGCTTCATTTAAGTCTTTATTCTAAATATAAATATTTTTAGAGTTCTTAACGCGAATGCATGCTTTTTGTAGTTTTTGACCTCTACTAAACACTTTATGTATTATTAATGCGAATGCCTTTTTTTCAATCATAGAACATAAATTAACATTTCTGCACTGCTGAGTATAATATATCCTTCGCGACGGACTGATATTTAATCTTCTATACACCACCGTTGTCCTGATTTGTATAGCGTTTTTGAGTTTTTCACCTTTTGCAGATGTCCCTGATTTTAGCTTTAGATAACTCTAGCAGCACCGATATAACAAAGTGAGTGATGACATATGTATATCACAATATACCCAAAATGGCATAGCTATTTAAGAATAATACATTCATTCTTTGCCATCTTTTTATGACTCTACATAGTTTTTTAAACGCCCCATTTGTTCCCAAAGACTTTTGGTAAATTTACTTCATAAATAAACATTGATCTTATGTAGGAATCAAATTGGCGCGCTCTTTTATGCCACTGCCAATTATGAGTAGGCCTAGGCGACGCTGGTAGAAGACAACTTATAGACAGGTACATAATTATTTATTTTACTTTTTACAGCTTATTGCCTGTGCCTCAAAATGGAATCCAATTAACCAGCTGTACTACTGTCTCTAGTGAAGTTACTAAAAATACTACCGAACTTTCTTTATAATACCAGGTTAGTATACTGTTTAATGGTACAATAGTAAGCTTATTTTGTAATTATTTGTTCGGAGACGTAACAGTCAAATATTAGAAATGGAAAATTGATACTAACAACAAATGAATGGAGAAAAGGTTTGCTCTATATTACGAGAAAAACCCCGACACCTCATCTTGGCAACCAAAAACAGTTCGCTGCTTTGGACATAGGTTTCTAAAATATTTCGAATTTGCTACTGGACGGTACGACAATATACGGAAGATCTAAAGGGGGTCCAAAGATGGTCCTGTGTCTCTCTTTACATCGTCTGTCTACCCTATTAGGTACTCGGTTGGAACTCTAGAATTCGTAAGCTGCAAATGCCTAAATGCGTCCGTGTATAAAGAATACCCCATATCCTCCCCAGGGTGTTGTAAAAGCTGAATTTCAGCTTACAATATAAAGGCTAAAGGAAAATGTAGGTACACAGATAAAATCTTCTGTTAGTAATTGAAATCTCGAAAATAAACCCCAGGCCAATATACCTGGTCAGCGCGTCATAGTAGACCGTAACCCCTTCTAAAGTGTAGGAAAAAAAGCAAGTTCCTTTTTTTGCCTAAAAGCCAAAAACACAATTTAATATTCATACACGTTAAACTTTCAAATGACTATTTTTGCCATCGGAGTAAAAAATGTTATTAAGTACTTTCGTTTGTATAATAACTTAATTACTTCCCTTACTATAAAAGTTAATAATGCTTAATTTATAATATCTCGAGTTAGCAGACATCAAATATAATTAGATAAATATACTTATTACGATTATATATTATATCTCCATTGACCTAATGAGATAAACATACTTTACGATGCAAATTGCAATACATTGCGCTTGTAATTAGTGCCGCACTTATAACCTCAGAGATAATTGTCTTAAAAACTTATTAGGAATAGTATTACTTAAATGTTTTTTTTTCTATATACTTTTTATGTGGCTTGTGGTCACCCTAGTTACCCATGCCAGCCTCATGGGACTTTCATAGAAATTCAGGGCTGCTAGAGATAAAGCCTTATTTAACCCACTCGCTGTTGCCCGCGACTTCGTACACGAGGAATTTAGAAAATCCTTTCCTTTTTGCAACATTTTTTTACTAATACTTTGCTGCCATTAGTCGCAGCGCGATGGAATACATATAGCCAAGGCAAAAGGTTAGTAAGATTTTAGCCTTTCTCGATAAATGTATTATCTAACACTGAAAGATTTTTTCAAATCGGACCAGTGGTTTCTGAGATTAGCGCGTTCAGACAAACTCGTCAGCTTTAAAATATTAGATATTTTTAGTATAGATTAATGTTATAGTTTATATACCACAAACAGATATACAAACTAGTTGCAAGGTCTTCTTAATTACAAGGTCCTATAAAGTACTTATGTTAGTTTTAGCCGGTTGCTCTAATTCGCGTCCGTGTTGCACTTGATTTATTTACATAATTGTCACAATTACGTTTCCGTTTCTTGCCATTACACAGAAGAAGCAATTGACGTCCTCTCTCCAGCCCATTTACATTCCACTATTGGACACGGTCCTTTTTCACATTGGGTGGGATTTTGGTCTCTTAGAAAATATGTTATCCGTGTACAATATCCCGAACGAAAATGGGGTGGTGACTTTTGTATTCTTAACCCGTCACTACACGGATGTGTTTATGATCAGTATGATCACATCATTCAAATCAAATTATATATACATACATACATGGACATTTCACACAATGTCCTCTGGTCCCAAGCTAAGCTTATATGCTTGTGTTATGGATACCAGAATACGGATAGAATACATATACTATTTTTTTTTGTAAATACAGACTTATTATACATAGAAACATTTGTATGACTGTTAGAAAAATCACACAAATGATTGTCCCGAGTGGGAATCGAACCCGCGAACTCTTGAAAAATTAAAATTCCAAATAGATTGACTCTTGAAATTATTATATATCTAATGTATACATTGCTGTATCTCGAAATGCAATCGTCAATTAACAAATGGAGAGCTAATCGAGCTAAGCAAACTCCATGTTGGATATTGCAAACAGCAATACATCGCAATTAGTTAAATCATGCGATAGCCGTCGTGCTGCCCGTAATGAAGTATTGATGACACACCCTACATGACTATTTTTTATTTCATGGAATTTCTTTTAAAAATTTAATGTAAAAAGAAATCAATAGGTTTTCTGTTTAATTTACTACCCATCTGCCAAGAAAATAATAGGTACCTACATAACAAAATATGCAGTTCAATGCAAATATTTCTCTCTAAGCTTTGATTATAATGAAGGATTTATTTTAACTTAGATCTCTTGTAAACGATTTATAAAATACTGTTTGGGTTCCAGTGAATGTAGTGAATTGATATAATTATTTTACCTGTGGTTATCCTATCGTGTATATTACACAAAGATATTTGATATCTATGCAGTTAACTTATCCGTAGATACATAACGGGTACAAAGATATTGGCATGTGAGATGATTTTATCGAGTCGGTTTTTATAAGCTTTTATCTCTCTATCTTTCTCTCTCTCTCTTTCTCGCCCATTACCTTCCCACTGTTGGGCCCGGTCTTCCTCCACTTCAGGAGGGTTTGTTAACTACAATGTCACGGAAAAGCATATAGGATGTTATCTGTGTAGGTACAATATCCCTTAGCTGGCTTTTACAGCACCCTGGGAAGGAATATGGGTGGTGACATTTGTATTCGTAATCCGTCACCGCACGGGCAGTCTTCATTTAATATTATGTATAAAATAATTTTGTATTTTATCATTAAAGTTATTTGAGCAAATATTAATTGTGTAGTTGGATTTAAAAAAATATACCACAAAGATGTATGCGGCTAAGATACTAACGATTTTACCTACAATTCAGATCTACAAGCCGATTAATCCGTCTAATAGATCTGAGTGACCATAATCTAAGCAGAAGTTTGAAGTTCAGCGGAAGTCCGCTTCCAGGCAAACTTGCCCGTTAGATAGTCTTACTTCAAACACTTCGTAGTAGCAGTATATGTAATATAAGTTGTTATTACTTAGGTATGTACCTACCTAAAATTACAGCGAGCTCACGAAAACGGAACTTTACGATTAATAAATATTACCAATTATAAAAATAATTATTGGATTACAAGTGGATCCTTATATTTTCATACCTACTACATACTACTCTCTCACTCCAGCCCATTAACGTCCCATATCTGGGCACGGGCCTCCTCCACTTTGGAAAGGATCACGGTCCACTGTGCCGCGCTGACCAGGCGTGTTAGCACAACGTTAAAATCAAATTTTCCGTCTCTCACAGTAGACGTTAACTGCTTATATTTACCCTTAACTGGCTCTTACAGCATCCTGTGAAAGAAATAGGGTGGTTACAATATTGTATTCTTAAGCCGTTACCATACGGACAATACCACGACTAGGTAGGTACCTACTTAAAACTTTTATGGTCTTATTCATAATGACTTATCGGAGGTTTAAACGGAGATTTTATCGGAGAGATAATAAACGTTTTATCGTAAAAAGACTATTATGAATAACAAATTTTGACAATTTTCGCGAACCGATTTTAGCGAACTTTTAAACCTCCAATAAGTCATTATGAATAAGACCATTGGGAGATACATTATTTAAATTATTTTATGTCTTTGACGACGTAAATTTCTACTTCTAATATTATAAAGAGATAAAATTTTTTACTACAATATGTATGTAAGGGATAATCTTCGAAGAGGCTGAGTCCAGAACTTTCTTCAACTCAGACAGGAAGCTACAGTCACCATAAGAGCTAATATGATGAATTTAGGCGAACAGATTCGCTGGCAAAACGTTTTAGGTAGCATCGTAGTTTCTTGTTTGGTGGACTTATATTATTTCTCATCTCCCTTTGGTAATTAATTAGAAATAAAGTCGTGGGTTCAAATGTGCACCTACTTGCAAAAGCACCTAGTAACATTGCATCAAACATGATTGCTTATTTTTGGCCTAAACTCAAAATATATGCATCAATAGCTAGAGAAGAAAATCTCTTAATAATACGATAGTAAACTATCTTCCTCGTGGTACAATATTCAAATTAGTTTCATAATTGAAGAAGATCCAAATACCTTTATAAATCTACGACATTAATGCTTTGAACATTTAGTACAAAGTTGGTAATTTAAATTCATAGACAGATTCCTAAGCTATAAATTTGCACCTAATTCAAATGTTGAGGTGAATACATAATATGAATTTCACAAGTTGCTGTAGTTATACTTAGTAAATGTTTGGTCACAGTTAAACACGATGTTTGGTTGGAGTATTCTTTATTTTATGAATAGGATACAAAGGAATTTCAATTGTCCATGTTATATTGTTAGGCGTTATAGCTGGTCAATGCCAGTAGCTACGCGATTTAGACGGTTTAATTTAAATTACATGACTGACTACTCTTTGGATGTAACATAAATATTGTTGTAACTCTGAGTGATAAATGTAGCATGAAAACTAACTGGAGAAGTGTGGATGTTTAGGTTTTTACATAATATACTCGTATTTATATTATGATAGACTTATAAAAGGAGCTGTGGTGACTCGGTGGTAATGCGGGGAGAGGATACTCGAGAAAGTAGTATCATCGATCAATTATACTTGATCGATGGTAGTACTTCGAACTTATACCTGATGACTTCCGAAAAGGCTAGCTGTGTAGCCCTCGTGTATTATCGGTAGACAAAGCCAAGGAGGTGCATGGCAGGTCAGCAGGTGGCACTTTATAGACTCTATGTGTATGTTGATATTTCTAGCAAGTGTGCATAATTTTTTAAAGATGTACACTATTTTTGATCAGCTATACAAATGTTCTCTTATTATGTCTCTAAGAGTATTACTCAAATGCGGCGATAATTTTTTACTTACTGTCTAAAATAATATCAAAAACTTACGTCCTAAGTTTCCATCATATTTCACATAGTTATTGATTGTTACAGATTCATCACACTGGCACCAATGAATAAAAAGTCCGGAACCGGCCCTGCTGGTAAAAGCGGGACCGGCTTAGCTGGTAAAAGCGCCATAAATAAAGTTTCTGGCAGCAAAGCTGGTGGTAGTTTTCTCGGTTCAAGTTCCAGTGGAAAATCTGACCTTAATAAAAAATCTACACCAAAATCTTCATTTGGTCTTGGAACTTTAGGATCTAACTCTAGCGGGAAATCACCAATTTTTGGTCCCAGCTCATCTAAAAATTATCCTGTTTACTCTTCACCAAAAAGCAATAAAACCTCTGCAGGATTTGGTATTATATGGATACCAGGTAGACGTAACAATAAAAAGAAAGATATCGTTTACACTGGTCACAATGATTCGTATCCGAAAGGACAGTATGAGAGAACACCTACCATGTACAATTTGTAAGTATCTATACGCAATATCCATAACATCCCAGGGTTTATGGTTTACAATGCCACGCTGACCAGGCGTGGCATTGTGAAATAAATGAATATAGAATATGAAATAAACCCTATGCCAGGGTTTATTTTTGATTTTTCTGTCTCTCTCCAAAGATGTTATCTGTGTACAATAGGTATCCTTCAGCTGGCCTTTACAGCACCCTTGGGTGATAAAGGGGTGGTGAAACTTGTATTCTTAATCCGTCACCACACGGATAATACGTAATATATATGTATATATGAGTGTATATGTGTATATGAGCATCTTATTGGTTCACGTAGGTAACTATTTCATCAAAGTATCTTCCTAAATACACTTATGTACTCGAAAAATAATTACTAGTCGATACAAGATATCCATCTAGTAGTTTACCGTCAACCATTAGACTTATACCTCCCACTAAACTTAACAAAAAAATTAAAATAACTATGGCGTATATTGATTAATTGGCTATATATATCATTGTGTACATTTTTATTAAAAAATCGTTAGTCTTATAATACACAGTTTTATAATAAGAATGTTCAGTTAATGGGCATTGTTCATATTTTTTTAAAACTCTTAATTTGAAAACCATTTCGGGGAATAGAGTTTCTGATCATGATCCATTAGTTTTTTTCGGAAAATTTGCTATATTAACGATTATTTTTCCAAAAAAGCAAATGATCTCTATTTGCCCTTCAAATGAAGGACTTAAAATATTAAGGCGTTTTTAGGGATATACTACTCTGAAGTGGAATTGAAATTGGTCTATTATATCAACTTGTGAACTTAGAAAAGATAAAGTGCAATCTGTATTAAGTCTATCAAGAAAAGTCTATACACAGATTGCGTAAAACGATGACGTCACAACATTTAAAGTAATATCTTCAAGAATTTTTTAAAAATTCTGTATAGTGAATATTTCAATAATATTGAAATTAGTTGCTTAAAATAGTCTATATTTTCTGTAAAGAATATAAAAACAGTAGGTTAAAAATTATGAACAATCCCAATTCATTGTCAGATTATTGACACCATCAATTTTCATTTTTTAGTTAAGTTGTGCACTTAGAATTGGTCCCTTAGGGTCCCATTGTCCGTACGTACACAATGAGTATGAGCATTGCTCTCGTATCTTTTTAGGTGGCGGTTGCCTTTTAACGTCAACGCCTATTGCATTAAGACTAGAATCAGAGGCCTTAACCCCCGTAGTCATCGCGTAAAAACTAAAAAGTTCTCAATAACACCGGGCCCACAAGCTAGAACTATGGAATAAAAAATAGTCTTTAAACCCATTTTAATAGATACAGGCAAGATGATCCACTGCTAAGACAACACTCGAAGCTATAGAAAATTTAAATATTAGTTTATGGTTGAGTTCGACGGCAAATATCGGGATAAGGGCAGGAAAATGATGATAATTAGTATTTGTTGTTGTAGCATCAAGAGCGGAAATTTTATGACTGTCGGAGTCATGCCATGTCATGTGTAACCTAAAATAAATACCTACCGTTTTGAATTTATTCTGTAAATAAAACCAATATTATTATTATTATTTGTTTCTCTGTTTTAATTCACGGGTTATTCCTATTTTTTTTTTTAGAAATGCCCGGTACTTTTTAATCCGTACATGGGGACATGGGTCCAACATGCAGAGGCCCTTTGAGAATTTTAATGAATAAATAAACACCTACCACCGACACTCCACACCTGCACTATAGAAGTAGAGTCATGGAGTGCCAATGGTAGCTGTAGATCTATTGTAAATAATTTGGTCTTCAAAATGTCGGTGTCGGGTAAACAAAGAAACCGTTCATGTCGTAGTTCTTTTATTGTCTTACGTGTTTTTTACGTAATTAAAATATTAGTTAATTACTATAAAATAAACATACTCAAACACTTTTATTGTTAAAATACGTAATAATGGAAGAACTAAATTACTCAAAATTTCAAGTTTCGAGATAATCGCGATTTAGTTAGTGTAGTTTTTTAGGGTTCCGTACCCAAAGGGTAAAAACGGGACCCTATTACTGAGACTTCGCTGTCCGTCCGTCCGTCCGTCCGTCCGTCTGTCACCAGGCTGTATCTCAAGAACGGTGATAGCTAGAGAGTTGAAATTTTCACAGATGATGTATTTCTATTGCCGCTATAACAACAAATACTAAAAATAAAATAAAACAAATATTTAAGGGGGGCGCCCATACAACAAACATGATTTTTTTACCGTTTCTTGCTCGATACTAATAACGTTGCCTTATGTTGCATAGATAATGGTACGGAACCCTTCGTGCGCGAGTCCGACTCGCACTTAACCAATTTTTTGACACTTTTTTTGACATTATTACGAAATGGAGAACAATTATGTTACTGTCGGAAATTTTATATGCTCTAGGCATGTCTGCTGACAATGATATGCTTAATCAAACCAATTCCTTTCATTAACCAAAAAAATATTAAAAATTAAAAACCAATTATCTAGTTCTGCCACACCAAGATTTTTGTAAATGTATCGTACTGTACCGTAGTTAGCTAACTTTGTGTAGTAGTTATTCAGTTCTTCCACACATTAGATGAATGTAAATACTCAAAATTGGGTCAACAAGTACACTTATTGACTTTTGAACCTAAAGAAATATTCAACCACGAACGTTATGCACTTTTATTAAATGTTAATTGGCATAATTTTATCACTGATTATTAACTTCACATGAAATAAAAATACCAAGGTTGGAAGTAGTAACATCGCTTGTTTAAAAAACCTATCAAGAGCAAGATATACACGCACACTTAGGGTTTTGTACCTACTAAATTCTCTGTCTCTTCAGCCCATTAATATCCCCTGTTGGGCACGGGGCTCCTCCACTTTGGAACGTATTATGGTCTACTGTGTCGCCCTAACCAAGGGTCTCTCACAGAAGATAATATCTGTGTACAATGTTCCTTCGGTCGCTTTTACTGTACTGTGGGTAGGAAAAGGGGAAAATGGGACACTTATATTCTTTATTCGTTACCACACGGACAGCACAATTAAGTGCATCAAAATGAGCAGTGAATTAAGCTTCACTAACATAATCTTGTAGTTGAAATTTAGGAAATCGCCTCCATATCTGCTACTCATAGTTTGGTATTGGTATAAACTATTTTTTCGTATTATGTGATAGCCAATTACCATTTTTAGACTTGTGAAAGCGAAACAGTTATTGAGAGAGCGTTACTTGGGCGTATTAAGAAGGTTTTAAATAGCCTTTTGCCGGGTGGCATCATGGTTACAATTTCTGGATATTCCTTTGGTGTAATCGAAGGGTATCACTAAATTATAACTAGACTTAACTAAATAACTCAATTTAGCTAATTTATTTCATACTCAAGTGATCAGAAGTCACAGGTTTGCATTTTTTATAGAGTTATTCATTTTTTCTAATAACATTTAGAGTTAATTTAAAGATATTCATTTCTTCCACTAAAACACGAAAAAAGTCTTTATTTTTGGATTGAGTTAAGATATGAGAATGTTTGTTAGATCTAAAGTTGCGGCACATTTTGGGCTTCACGAAAATGGTAAAAGCTCAATTTAGCCAAAATGTGAGTTATTTAGTTCTTCCATTATACCAACGAAATTGCCTACAAACTAGATCTTGGCCGTTTTCCAATTACAGCACAAGAGTGCATTACGCGGCATAATGCTCAACGTTGAGTGTTCCAACTACAGCAACGCTTCACACAATCGAGCACTCTTAAAAGTGATGCGTGCCATCGATACCAACTTCAGTGACAGAAAATTAACAAGGTGTTTTTTCTTTAAGTTGGCACAAATTGAAATTTTATTTTTATATTATCGTTAGTAATATTATATTGTTAAAAAAAATTTAAGGCTTTGTTTTCGTTGGAGTTTTCTGGAAATATTCAAAGTTAATTCAAGCTGTGTTAAAAAATAAGTAAATATAAGTATGGACGAAGGTATAAACAATGACTTTTTTATATTCCACACAAATAATGTGAATACAATGTTTATTTTAAATGTTTTTTTTACACACTGAACTTAGCAGTGAGCTAAGTTCTGCTGGCGCATTTTAAAACTAATTCACGTTCCAATTAAGCGTCAGCATTGTGCGGCATTGTGCGGCACTGAGTTGCATTATGCTCTTCCATTGGAAAACGGGGTATGACTATCTCTTGAGGTCATTACTCTATGATCAAAAGCATCTTTGTTTTGTTATTTATTTTATTGCTTAGTCTGTGTTCGTTCAATTCAAAGCAAGCCAGCACCAAGTAGTTTACTTGATTGAATTTTCAATACTTTTAAAACTTTTAGTGTGTAACTTTATACAGTATTATTTTATTAAAATCTTTATTAAACATTACTTTTGTATCAATAGTTAATGAATATCGGTAAATTAGCAATTAAAGTAAAGCTATCAATATTTTTGCATTTTGCGAATAAAACTTTTTTGTTCAACAAAATTTATGTCACATCAATATGCAAGAAAACAATAATTTCGAAGCTATCATTAGCACATGGCGTCGTTTGTCTGGCGAAAAAGTAGAAACTGCTGCTGTAAGGTATATACTTCGCAATTGGATATTGTTTACAATCTAAGCTTAGCCGCCATCATTATCAGTGTGTTTACAGATTTATTTGCATTGCTAAACAGTTTTTATGACAATGTGTTGGTTAGCAACACATTTGTCAGGATTTGAAATTCAATCTTCGCTCGGTTCGTCTTTCTATTTTCAAGACTGCACACTAACAGCTTCAAAACAATCAATATATAATATATTGATTGCTTTGTAGCTGTCGCAAATTTTGAAGGTATTTGTGTATTTTAGCATGTCGGGAGATTCACCAGTTTTAAAACCTGCCAAGAAGAAAGAAGAGGAGGTAGTCTTATTGATGCCGGAGATATCAAAGCTGCCTATACATGAAAATGCTGCAGTAGGATCTGTAGCTACTACATCTGAAATGCCTGCTGACAGCACTGAGAAACCTGAGGAAAAACAAGAATTTATAAAACGAGAAGAAACTGAACCAAAAGTGAGTATGACATGATGCAACAATGTTTTTAGATTGCACATTCAACAAGTTTTTTTTGTGGGTAGTTGCAAATTAAGATTGCTTTTGAGAAACATTGAATAAGTTGGAAGAATTTTACGAACTTATTACATCAGCCTGAATATCAATGCAATCTTTAGCCAGCTTGCTCAATCATGAATATAATTTTTAATGTTCTAAAACCTGTTTTATTTATAGGAGGCTGCATCAGGGAATCCTAATGAAAAAGCATTCAAAAGCGATAAAGATGATGATTATCTAGATAATGAAAAGGTCAAAAATAAAACAGAAAAGCCAGATAGTGAAAAACATGAAGATAATGTGGACAGTGTATTTTTGAGACCTCCACCTCCTCATAAGACACGATCCGCTCCTTCGGTAGTAGAACAAGATGATTGTGGTATAACATGCCTTTATTATACACTACAATGTTGTGAGTGCGTGATCATGTAAGTCCATCATCATTGCCCCGCCCTTATCCCTTTACTTGGGATTGGCGCCAATTGTGATGTTAGCTCTTACACAGATATATCTTTAATATATTGCCTCTATGTTATGACATGTTAGTTTATCTACAGTGTATTATGACAGCTAGTTAGATGTTTATTAAAAAAACTAAGTCTCCTCAGAGTTTATATGTTTAGATTATAAGAAAGGGGTTAACCTACTATTGAAACTCATAGGTAAGTCTTAGTTATATTTTGTTTTTCTTTTGTGAATCTCTTGGCAGAGGCCACTACTCATACAGCCTCTATTTTTGTTTTGAAGATGCTGTTTGTTTTTTATTTTGGTAAGGAAGTACTGAGTTTATCTTGTGCTATAAAACGCTAAAGTTTTCCCATTATTTGGGACTTCATTCTAAATTTAAAAATTATAACATGCATGTTTTTTTTGCAAATGCCATAACATTATTAACAATTTTAATCTTACATGTATGAAACTGTTGAACTTTGTACTGTCAACATTTTAGAGAAATAAAAAGTAACTCAATAAGGTTATAATGGATTGATATTAAAATTTTGCTTGTTTTGTTACATTAACTTTCTTTCAAGAATTACTGATTGCCATCAATTAGCATTTATTAAATTAGCAAAATATTACATTCCAAGTATGTGATATATAGCATAACTGTATTGTCGAATAATATCCTTTAAATATTTTGGTGATGATTAAATTTACATTAAATTGCATGAATTTACTTCAAATTTTTTTACGAGAATCAAATTAGTCTATTTTTCTAGTTGATAATTAAGTCCAGTGCCAAATAAGAGCACATGTTATTTTTATGTCACTCTTTTACCTTTTTAGATTATATAAAAATATTACTTTAACTATATATAAGAAGTCTTGTAGTATTGCAGACAATATATTATGTATTAACCATTCCATTATATAAGACTGAGAAAATATAGATAGAGAGAATTGTGATGCCTGTTCTAGAAATAATGTTCCAAAAAGAAAATTTATTTACAAGTTGAATAAATGTAGTATTTCAAAACCTACCGTAAATTTAAATTTAGATTTAAAAAGTATTAGTAATTTTATTAGACACACATAAATTTTAGCTAAGCTCAGCTTCTACTCAGCGAAACACCATTGGTGCTGTTGCATATTTATAACATTTATTATACTTTTAGGAAAACGCCAATATTATATAAGATTTTGTATGATTATACCATATGATTAGAATATTTAGAGATTAGTTGATCAGATTAACACACCTGGGCTGGATGTGGTACTTAAATTAAATTGTACCACAATTACTTAGTGATTTTTGGAATATGATGTCATCAGTCATATCATCAATGCTTACCTCTATATTTATATAGCAACGATTGATTCTATATACAAAAGGTCAGCTTTATAAGATAAAATACTTGTGTGATGATATCATTTCCAAGCGGCAACTAAATTTATTTTGTTTTTGACTTTATTTATTTTGACTACTAAGAACTGAGTAAATACTCCGTCCTAAATTAGGAGTCTGAACTTGGTGTGATACATAGATTGTATACTATTATTTTCATAAACATTGTACATCTTTTCAGATCAATATAAAAATAAAAACACTATATATTTTTTGTAATTTTATTCTATTCTTTGCCTTATTAATGAACATGAAACTATCTCTCATAGTAAATGGAATAGTTCCCATATTCCCATAATACTAGTTTGATCAAGTACCTAGTTTACATAACCTACAAATGTCACAACAGGAGGACTAGTATTTTATATTTAAGACGATACCAAAATAGCTTCGTGCATTTTTCTATGTACGAAGTTTTCATTGTTTCTTTAGATTGAATGGCTAGAGCTCTAATTTTTAAGTATATGTTTTTTCAATATATGATCTAGGATCGCATCAACTCAGAAACACGATTGAAAAAAGTTTTCTCGATAGAAAATCTTGGCGAAACAACCTCTCAAAATTTTTATTTTTTTCATTTGTCGGTCTATTATCGCGTATTAACTAATGAAATAACTTTAAAAACATAAGTAACTATTATATATAGAAACACGTAAATCAGAATTTAAATATATTTAGTAGATTTTGAGTAGATAGGAAAAGTATCCCTAATTCTTCATTTTCTGTGCCTACTGGCTGTGTTAATATGTACGTGTCGGCGATGATATACGATAATATTGATGTAGGCCCTTAATACTAGCTGTTGCCCGCGACTCCGTCCGCGTGGAATTTGGAAATTTTTTTTTCGCAATAAAATGTAGCCTATGTCCTTTCTCAGGTCTAAAGATTGTGAAGAGAAGCGTAACAGACAGACAGACAGAGTTACTTTCGCATTTATAATATTAGTAGGGATTACAATACAGTCGAAACAAGATTCAACAAATTACGATCTACTGTTTAAAAGAATAAAATACTCAATCATTGATCAATGTGCAGATAACTAATCCGAATTGAAAGTATGATTTTGCTTATCTACATAATAATATGCCTACATGTAACTATCTATTTAAAAGAAAAGATTGATGTTGACGCATTCTGAGACTTATGCCCAATATGCACATAAAATTTCGTTAGAATTGATTGAACCGTTTTCAAAGTTGAAAAATTTTCGTTATTTTGACTTTGAAACAAAAAATTTATTTATAAACCTACTAGCCAGCGACTCCGTACGCGTGGAATTTGGATTTTTTTTTTTGCAATATATGGTAGCCTTTTACTTTCTCAGGGTCTAAAGATTGTCTGTGCCAAATTTCATCAAAATCGGTTGAGAGGTTTAAGCGGGAAAGGGTAACAGACAGACAGACAGAGATACTTTCGCATTTATAATATTATAGTAGAGAAGGGATTAGATCTTTCTGGCCTAAAATTTTAACCACGATACTATGAGGTTGTTGGTCTTATTCTATAGGCATATTAGCAGCTAAAGCATTAGTGTTGAATTTATGGATAACTGCATTTAGAATAGAATAGAATAGTCATTTATTTCCAAGAATATGGTACAATAGATTCTTATAAATAGGTGCATATTGCAGTCACACATATTCTACCGTAAGCCGGCGTAAAAATATAATTAAACTTATAATAAATAGTCAGCTTATGCTTAGTTAGCATATTGTCAACATCAGTTACTATAAATTAATACATAAACATAAAGTATTATCTGTGTGACAAATATTCCTTCACTGTATAAAAGCATTTGTCTACCAACCAGCTGTACAAATTTTTCCTAAATTTATTGAATGACAGTGTTTTCAATTGAGCTGGTAGTTTATTAGATGTTATAAGTATTTTCTACTCGAGTGACAAGGTACACCTAATATTTTTTTTTAAATAAAAAGCAGTATTTTGATTAATTTAATATAATTGCAACAATAATATTTATTCATACATACAACATTGACTAAGTATATACAATAATTAGTGTAATCAATAAAAATACATAAACGAAAATAATTATAATTTTTTATATACATATAATTAGTAATTTCCAAATACTAATTTATCTAACACATTGACGAGATTTAAAAAAGATGAAAGCATAACACTGTAAGACTAAGTTCACATTATTTTATAAAATGTACATAAATAATTATTACTCATTGTGCTAATTATTCAATACTTAATTATATAATGTAGTTTAATATTTAAATAATAAAATAACAGAACAAACAGTGATCGTATAATAAAGGTAGCCATTCTATTATTATTAAAAAAAAGTTACTAACTATGTGATATTTTCTAAGGATTTTTCTGTGCGTTTATGAAGTACAGTCGGCGTCACAAGGACCAACAAGCTTAAGAGGTAGATAGGAAGGTTTAAAATAATATCACCCAGAGGGATTATTGCTATCGAATTTGGTGAGTTTTTGGAACGTAGAACTTAAAACGCCCTGAAACTATGCTGGCTACGCTTATAGCTTTATTTAACCGACCTTGCGCATAGCGGATTACTGATGAAAACAACTAATAAAGAAAAAAAAAGAAGTGGACCACACGATGGAAGTAATTCCTTAGCTTCATCGTTATCGTATTTTGCATTCTTAACCTAGGTATTTATAAAATACGACGTTACCTAAGAAGTGGTTAGACGTTTCCAACCGTACATTTAATAGAAATGTTGATTCACAAATTCTTAATTACTAAAATAGTGCACCATTTTACGATATTGGCTATTAACGTCCTATTTTAATGTACCTATACTATTAGCATTGTTTACTTTAAAATTGTTAAACATTCAGAGCAGTGTTAAGACAAAACTGGGCTTAATTTAGAGGAATAGTTTTTTTAATTCATCTGATTAATTTTGAATCTGACTACAAGCGAGAAAATCGCGTCGAGTGCTTTATTCTATAGTTTATTAATCTCCACGAAGAAGCGATTATTCTGCCAGTGGCATCTTTGTAGAGATATAAATCGCCGCATTTTCTACAAATTACCGCGCTTTACGTCGTGGACAGTGTTATATGTTATAATCAGGATTCAGGGTAATTTTGTCTGCACTCTGGCTACATTACGTACACTAACGTAAACTCGCTTCTCTTTGGTTCTATCCTGTGATGTCATACTTATTTATTAATCTAAAGCTATCAACATTATGTCAATTACATACCACAGAGCCAGCCTGCAGACTATAGTGTTACTACAATTTCATAGTTTTATTCATTATAACTTGAAAATGTAGTAAGGAAAAAATGTGTAATTTTTAATATTATCCAAGAAAATATAAATCCACTTAGACAATAAAATCGTCTCATCTTTCGATTAAGTGTACTGTCCTATAGTGGCGATTGTAGGACAATACATCAATTACTTAACCAAGTAAGAAGTTGGTACCCATAATACAGAGGCGTATTTTGAAAACTAGCGCCCTGGGCTATTTAATTTAACGCCCCGGGGCAAATTTAATTAGCCGCCCTATAAATTAATAGAGATAGAGCAAAATTTTAAACTTGAAGGCTTTCGCCGCCTTCCTCAGGTTTGCCGCCCTGGGCCATGTACCATATGACCCTAGGGTAAATACGGCTGTGCCTAAATAGTCTAAACATTACATGAGTGTATACCTGAAGAGTATCAGAGGATTATTCCCAAATATAAAATAGTTATAGGTATTATTATATAGCAAAATTATGTATAGACCACAGACATAACAGATGGTGGGTTGAGGTTTAAAATTGAGGACACGTAACTTTAGCCTGGCTAAATCGTACTTCATAGAATAATGACGTTTCATATAACGTATAGACTGTAACATAGACACATTAGATAAATATTTCACGCACACATAGATATGTAAGTGGCTTCAAGCCGACGGAATGATGTGGCCATAGATAGACTATACATCTAGCAAGTCTGTGGTATAGACATTATTTTGCTGAACCAGACGTAAAGTATAATAATCTCCTTATGAAGTTGATTAAAAAGTACACACTATTTAAAAAAATATCAAACTACCTTACATTTATTTATGTTAAGTTTCTACTTAAATATTATAATTCATTACATAATAGGGATAATAATATACATAATATATATATATATGTCGGCTAGACGTAAAGGACATGGGTTTTAAAAGAATATTAAAGTGTTTATAACCAATTTGTAGGTATACGAAATTAGTTCTTGATTTACTTATGCCCAATTAGTTAAATCTCATTTAGATTAGTATCTGATTAATGTCGAGATATTAACTAAGAATATGCCCTAAAGATATTGAAGATTACATAACTCTTATCATGGCCGTAATGTTAAGATTGTATTATGTCGCAACTCCCCCACTACCCCCACTCGCAAGTTGCTTTGCTTTAAATACGATAGGCGAACGTGGCTGAGGTTCAGTATTATTCGAGAATTCGTGCTGTATACATCACGGCGTATTAGTGTGTGTGTAGAAGTTGGTATTGTACGAGTCGTCGCGCTGCTCAATCTCCGACGTATCGGCATTGAGCTGGTCCTTATAGGCGTCGGCGCGGCGTGTATCTGTGTGTACGTGTATTGTGTAAAGTCGTCATGTACGTGTTTGCGCGTACATGTATTCCTCATTGTGTGAACGTAGTGATGATTCTTCGTTGCGAGGCTTGGGCACTGGCTATAAGGGGTTGATGTGGAGGCCAGTTATCCTTATAAGTGTGCAAGAGTATGATAGATTGAGGGGTGAATATCGGTATGACAGTTCTTACGCTATGTGCTCGGATTCCTGTTCAGGCCTCTGGTCTATTCTCCGACATATATATGTATTACACACTACATTACTAAATGGTAACCCCTAAAATGTTACCATAACATATTGTAATAATCACAAAATGCCACAATTTTTGGCAAAATATTCTTAAGAATAACAATAAAATAATAACATACATAAGCAGCGTCGGACTGCTCTTGTATTCAAAATTGCATTTATCAGGCCTTCCCCCCACCCCTTGAGCCCTAGGTGTACGCCATCATTTTACTCCGAGTTCCAGACTAGTGGTCAGCCACCCGGGCCCTTCCAACTCAGTCCGACCCTGTACTTAAGTCACATCACCCTCGAGATAAATAAATTTACAGAAATACTTATACATATAACATTATTTTTTATATAATATTCTCGGTTGAGTATTCACTAAAGAAATTTTTTTTAGTAGACTTAATAGAAAATATGTACTTGAAGAAACATTTATTTTTTTATAGGTAACACAATATTAAATTGTAGATAGTTAAAAACAAAGTTTTATGTTGATAGGTGAAACAGAAAATAGGTACAAATAAATATTTAAAGTAAATTCTCTAACACTTGCGCGAATCATTTAATCAAACAAAATCACTTTAAACGGATTTGGGCACGTCTAATTGTTTAAAAATTTTAGCCTAACTTTTGGGCCACTTTTCTGTCAAAACAAATATACGCGTCTAAATTCGTTTAAAAGTGGTTATATCTATTGCAAGTTGAAATTGATTATTAACTTGGAATTTTAACAAGACATTTATATACATATAGTTTTAAAAATTCACATAATGAAAAATCTTTACTTTCGAACTTAGTAAACAATATTACTCAACTCATGAAATAAAAATTATAATGTCTCAATTATTATCTTCGACAAAGATATTTCGTATACAAGGACTAGCTACATACAATATCTAACAATTTATCTACATAAAACATAATATCACGAAAATCATAACATAAATACAGTTATAAAATTTTCTAAAGATATAAATATAAAATAAAAAGAAATGGAAAAATGGCGAAGAGATTACTAGGTTAATTAAATAATAAATATATAAACTTTTATGTCAACTGCAGAGGCCGATAAAGATAAAGTTCGGATCATAGCGACGCGCGATCATGACTTAGTGGTCTTATTCATAATGACTTATCGGAGGTTTAAACGGAGATTTTATCGGAGGGATAATAAACGTTTTTGCGTAAAAAGACTATCATGAATAACAAGATTTGAAAATTTTCGCGAACCGATTTTAGCGAACTTTTAAACCTCCGATAAGTCATTATGAATAAGACTACTAAACTTTAAGAAAGAAGACAAGAAAGTTAAAGCTAGGTTAGCAACCGTCGTCGCTCAGAACCGAATGCTATCTTAAAACATAAGTCAATTTTATGAAACGTCATACAAATAATAAGTAATCAAGAAGAAATAAGTCAATTCTATTGTCAGAGGATTTAATTAACTAGCTTTTACTAACTAACGAGCTTAAAAAATAATTTCAACAGAATTTTTTAAACATGTCTATTGTCTATTACTGATGACGCGAATATATTTGTACATGTTGTACACTGCAAAATAAACAGTAAAAATAGCAAGAGTAAAATAAAATCAATTAACTTTTTAAGTTATAAATTTTTAAATTGAAAAGAGATTTTAGAATTGGCATAGATAAGACGAAAAAATATTGGCTAAAAAGTCCTATTGGCTATTATTAAATTTTTTTTTTAAACTCATAGTTCCTAAACCATTTCGGGGAATAGGGTTTCTAATCATAATCTTTAAGATTATTTGAGTAAATTTGCTATATTTAAGATTATTTTTCAAAAAAAGCTTTTTTTGCCCTCGAAATGAAGGACTTACAATTTTTAAGCGTACTTAGAGAGAGACACAGTTGTAATGACAATTTTGAAAGATAAAGTACAACTAGTCTATATTGGTTACGACTTACGTCAGCACTGTCAAACAAAAATAAAAACAAGTAAATAATGTAAGACAAAAATTTATACAAAAGTACAAAGTAAAAGTAATTAAAAATCAGGAGATTTATTATGTTGAGGATACTAAAAAAATAGACAAGATACACTAGATAAAAATAAAACAAATTGAAAGTTTATGTGACTGACTTCCGCATAGACTAATAAATCAACTTGACAAGATATAGATTAATGTGTTGTAAAAGTTTATTAGGCAAATGCAATACACAGTCTTCATACAACGATGACGTCACAACATTTGAAGAAAATATTTCCTTAAAGTATTTTAAAAGAATTCAATTTAATGTATTTTTCGACAATATTGTAATTAATTTCTTAAAATGGTCTATATTTTCTAAAAATAATATAAAAACAGCAGGTCAAAAATTATGAACAATGCCAATTGTAACGTCACATAGGTTATTTTTTCTGAATTCATTTACACATGCAAAATCCTTTACAGAAGTACATATTAACTTAATAAATAAGTGGAAAAATATGTCAAAGAAAATTGTGCACATTTCGACAATTACTAGAATTTATAAATCTCGTAAACTAAGTCCACATATTATTTGGCTCAATATATCACACATCAGTCTCACTCAATTGCATGGGCGTAGCCAGGGGGGGAAAGGTTTTTGGGGGTAAAAACGGTATTGATGTGATAAATATCACACAAATACATATTGAGGGGGGTTCAAACCAGCGATTTCGTTAGAACACTGTACTACTACACTGTACACTCAAATACACTGTACACAAATGGTCTTATTTATAATGATTTAGCGGAGGTTTAAACGGAGATTTTATCGGAGAGATAATAAACGTTGTATCGTAAAAAGACTATTATGAATAACAAGTTTTGACAAATTTCGCGAACCGATTTTAGCAAACTTTTAAACCTCTGATAAGTCATTATGAATAAAACCATAACACTATAACCTAATTTCATCAGTTGCTGTGCAAGTTGTACCCAAAATTGCCTCAAGCACGCTAAGAAATGACACGGACACCGTATACAGTGAGTATGAGCATTGCTTTCATGCTTTTTCAACGGGGCTCGTCTGACAATGCCATCTCACGTTGGATTAATGCTCTGAGTAATTTTAGTATCAAAACTACCCCCGAAATGAAACATATAATTGAAAACCAGAAATTAAACGCTGGCTACGTCCATGTCAAATTGTAACTTAGTTTTTATGTATAGGTAATGGATGGGCCTCCGAGTTAATTACGTATTTATTAAGATCTATAATGTATCTATCGTCACTAAATAATAAGTACATATATTTTAATGTCTCAGACATAAAGAACGATTCCATCATGTCACGTTGAATAGGCTTTTCAACTTTTACATTTGCCAAGGAAGTATAACCCCATTGCGTTTTAGCGTACTTCTCGAAACCCTGAAATAAATATTAATACTTAACAACATTGCTACTTAATAAACGGAATGGTATTCCGAGTGTGGTTTCAAGTCCCGCTCATGGTTATCATTCTTTTTTACTGTAATTTAGTTTATTAAGTAAAAAGCATAGCAAGTCAATTGCAAAAATTTATAAATTTATGTAGAACATTGCTACTTACTAACAAGTGGACTATAGAGTCTATAGCTTATCCCAGAATTAGAAATGTTATTTGACGTTTACTGTGTTGCTAGGTAATTGGACTTTTTAAATAGTTATGTCCTCCAACCGTAATGAAACGAATAATTATACCTAAATCTTTAACAGTTTTATATAATTTCCTAAATTAATTAAAATTAACCTGTTTTTACGGATTCAGACGGTAGGAAAGGTCTCACCCGTGACCAGAGTGACTGAAAAGTCTCCAAAACGTTGGGCTAGAACCAAAAAAATATAGGCGTCTGAATCCGTAAAAAGTGGTTATAATAGAATAAATGAGCCGCACAGGTATAATTAAGAGAATATTATAAAATCAACCAGATTAAGTAATTTTATGTACCTACTATTCATGTTTGTATAATTTTTTATTCACCTATAAACGAATTCCACGCATACGACTTCACAGGCAATATTTCTGGTCGGTTCAAATAATCGGTACTAACCGGTATGAAAAAATAACGGTTGACCAACACTGTTGCCAAAAATGTGGTCAGTGTCAAATCACATTTACAATTCTGGGACGGATTATAAAATGTTAAGTTACATTTTTCTTTACAACTTTCAATCAATTTATACCAATTACTTGTTTTCGAATATTTTACCTACCTACTCTTGAGTAGGTAGGTGAAATATTCGAAAAAGCAAAAAAGAGACTACCTTGGTAGTCTCTTTTTTGCTTTTATTGGATTTGTTATGTATCATCTTAATAAGAGATATACTACACGTTTCAACTGAGAATAGTATTGGCTATGACCTTTAGTTGTCAAAAGTGATTAGAATAGTACTATCAGCAACGTATCAATAATGTTTTTTTTTCTTTTACCTAAACTCAGTAATTTGAAGCTGAAAACGTCTTAAATTATTTAGTAATAATAGTTATAATATTATTAAAACGAAATTCTTTCAATAATTTCATTGTTGGATACTATGATATTAAGTTGAATTGCCAAACGCCATTTTGTTGTTTTTGGTGTGCTTTGTTGAGAAAATAAATTATTAGGCATTTTATTTTAAATTCTGTTAGTTATGTGGTTGTAGCCCGTTAAAAAAATAAATTTGTTGTTATTTCTCAGTGTTTTTGTTTGTTAGTGTTGTTATTTCGAACTTTTCGTTATAATGTTATAATTTTTATTGTATTTGTCTCGCTAATCGCTCGAAAATTAGTAAACGATAACGACAAAATGATAGATAAATTATATTATAAAAATGTCTTGTTTTGCTGCCTTTACCAAACTTGTTCAAATTGACAACGATGACGTTCCAACATGACGCGGGGTCAATCCTATTCTCATTTGAACGGCATAGTACCAGATTTATAAGACCCTCATTGTTAAAAAAGAAAAAAATCTACCAGATGAGTCTATGGCTACATCACTTAGTCGGCTTGAAGCCACTTACATTATCGATATGTGCGTGAAAATGCATCTATGTGTGTCTATGATACAGGCTATAATTCATATGAAACGTCATTATTCTATGAAGTACGATTTAGCCAGGCTAAAGTTACTGTCTATGTTATCCTAAATTTTAAACGCCAACCTACCACCTGGTATGTCTGTGATCTTTATAATTTTTGTACCAGATAGTTTAATCTTACCTGATATATTTGCCAGCCCCAATCTTGGTAGGTAGTGTTGCCAGTTATTTGATACATATACCATAAACTTTCAACAAATTCTGGTCGTAAAAGAGAATGGGCATCCGCAAGTTTCGTATACATATCATCCGTAGGGCTTGCCTGAAATAGCAATAAATAAAATGTTAAAGGATATTTCACACAACATCCTGTGGTCCTAAGATAAGCGTATAGGCTAGTATTTAGGCTATGGGTACAAGAATGCGGGTATAATGCACTACTTTTATTTTTTGTAAATACGTAACTTAAAGTAGTAGTTACTTAATCGCAACGCGGCAATGCAACCGAAAACTTAAATACATTTTCGTATTGCCAATAGAAGTCAAGGATATGAAATAACTAATAATTATATCTATCGACGGGTCTAGTACTCTAGTGGTTTATAGAACGGACTGCCGTTCACGAGGTCGCGGGTTCGATTCCCGTTCGAGACAATCATTTGTGTCATGTTTATAAATGTCATGCAAATCCTCGTTCTGCGCTGGGTGTTTTTATTTATTATAAGTATGTATTTACAAAAGAAAGTGGTTTATGTATTTTATCCGTGTTATGGTACCCATAACACAAGCATAATTATAAGCTTAGCTTGGAACTAGAGGGCGCTGTGTGAAATTTCTGTGAATATTTATGTATTTATTTATGTTATTTATTTATTTATCGGTCGGGCTGCTGGTTCAACGTTTAACCACGGTCTCCCATAGAGCAGTACCGTTGCCCTGAATGTATAGCACACATAAGAAAAGGCATTTTTTGTGCTGTCACATAATCATCCCATTCGGAAATCGATATCAGTTATACAACTCCCCAAAGGTCGCATATCATAAAAAGATTGCTATCCAAAATACTAACCAAATTAAAGTGTGTGATTTCCGGTGCTAAAAACGTTGGATGTGCCGAATAAGTCAAATAGCATGTATTTAGAAGTTCTTCAGCCATCGTCATATGCCATTCTGGTAATCCATTAGCGTGTCCCAACGCTAAGGTACCTGGCAGGAAACATGTCAAATGGTCCATTTTAGGGTTGAACGCCTGAAAAATATAATATAAAATCAAATACAGAACCTAACAAAACAGGTTTAGGAGATAATAAAATTTCTACGGTAATAGAGAAACGCGCTGTCAATATGAAATTTAAACTCTGATAATGGCGAATCTGTTGTATAGAAACTCCATACGCGACGTACGTCCTCGTTATTGTGTGTAAATTTGCATGATGCTCGCAGTGGTAGGATGAAAAACTCATAGTGCACATCCATCAAACAAATAACAATTTATAGACGTACGTCAACCCTATTCACGGGACTTTTGCATCGTGAATTGCCATGGCAAGACAAACAAGAATATGGATGGTGCATAACGCGCTTTGTTGTGTCTAAGACAATTTTTTATTTTAGGAAAACTACCCGTTTTGTTGTTAAACTTAAGCCACATATTTACTGACTAGGTGGTGCCCTCAACTTCGTACGCGAATTTCAAAATCAAACCTTAACAAATTATACAATAAAAAAAACATCCTATTAAACCATTCCTATTCAACCATTGACGAGCCTCGTGGTTGAGTGGTTCATGTAACGGACTGCCGATCAATAGGTCGCGGGTTCGATTCCCGCTCGGGACAATCATTTGTGTGATATTTGTAATTGTCATACAAATGTTTGTACTGCGTCTGGGTCTTTCTATGTATTATAAGTATGTATTTACAAAAAAAAGTAGTTAATGTATTCTATCCGTATTTTGGTACCCGTAACACAAGCATATAAGCTTAGCTTGGGACCAGAGGACTTAGTGTGAAATGTCCAAGAATATTTATTTATTCTTATCTATTAAAAAACCGCATCAAAATCCGTTGCGTAGTTAGGAAGATATAAGCTCACATAGGGACATACAAAAATAAAAAACATTTTTATAATAAATAAAAATTAAAACAGAGAGATTAGACATTACTAATGCTTCATATCTAACGAATAAAGTACACAATTAAAACAGTTTCGCCTTTTGATTGCCAATAGAAACGGTTGTGTCAGTATAGCTCGTGATTTCGTACGTGCTCGCGGTAACGTGCTGATGCTGCAGTTCGCACTGTAGCGCATCGTCAGCCGTAAACGCATCGCGATGACCTCGCTAGCTATTGTGAAACACGTTTATGCGTAATAAGCGTTAAGGCGAAGTATATTCATTTAATTTCTAATAAAATGGCTCATAATACCGCTGTGACCATTAAGACTGAAACAGAAAAGACGCTGTACAAATACCTTACAGAAGAAAGGGCAGCACGTAATACGTTGGAAAGCCTGGTAAAAGAACTTAAGGAAGAAATAAACAGCCTCAAACAACAGTTAAATCAGCAAAAATCTGGGTCAGACAAACAACACACTGAAACCCAAACATCCTCTAAATCGGTCCATTATGAGACAGATGAAGAAGAACTAGCAAGAGAAACAGAGTGGGTACGCCAAAAAAGCAGAAAGAAACGTAAGTTAAATCTGTCTACGTCCTCACCTGAAGTAGAATTTGATTCTCACAAAAAAGTTTCTGAAACAAAGAAGGAGAAGAAAACACCTATGCCTCCGCCCATAATTGTCGAAAACATCAAGAACTACCAAGAGTTTTACGACCTTCTTGCGACAAGCTCGTCTAAGGACTCTTTTATCGTGAAGATGATGAGTGGAGAAAGCGTTAAAATTAACGCAACTAACGAAGACGCTTATAGAGTGATAACGAAGTCATTGAGAGAAAATAAATTTCACTGGCATTCGTACGAAAACAAACAAGACAGGCCAATAAGGGTAATGGCAAAAAACTTGCATTCTTCATGCTTGCCAGATAGAATTATTGAAGACCTCAAATCTAATGGTTATAAAATACAGGAAGCTGTCAATAAACTAAGTTGGAGGAAAAAAGAACCTCTAAATATGTTCATGCTTTCTTTTGATAAAGATGAAGAAATAGATAAAATATTTAAAATCAAAACAATTTTAGGCTGCAAGGTAGATATAAAGCCACTAAAAACGGCAAAATTAATTCCGCAATGCAAGAGATGTCAAGCCTATGGCCACACTCAAAAGTACTGCGCCAAGGAGCCACGGTGTGTTAAATGCACAGGTAAACACATCACTAGAGATTGCACGAAACCAGCAGATGCGAAACCCAAGTGCGTTCATTGTGGAGAGCCGCATCCAGCAAGCTACAGAGGCTGTGTAGTAGCCAAAGAGCTGCAATATCTCAAAAATAAAACTATGAAGAAGAGTGTGACGCCAGTCACAACAAACTCTAACCCAACTACAAAAACAACTACGAAAAATGTAGCTGCAAACAATCACGTGGTTACTAGTATCACGTATGCGCAGAAAACGAGAAACATTAAACCTGTGCCTCAGCCCCAACCCCAGTCAGAAATTAATGCCGATGATAAAATTAACAGAATACTTAATCTGTTAACATCTTTTGACAATCGGCTCAAGCAACTTGAACGTAGCACTAACGTTGCTGCTACAAAAACACACAAATAATGATTAAATCACTGCGAATTATGGCATGGAATGCTAATGGGCTCCTGAAACATCAAAATGAATTGCAGGTTGTCCTAACTACCGAAAACATAGACGTATGTCTGATATCTGAGTCTCATCTCACCAAAGAATCCTTCATACAGTGCAAAGGTTATAAAGTTTATCATGCATTACATCCTAACAACACTGCGAGAGGAGGCAGCACCATAATTATAAAAGAAAACATCTGTCATCATGAAAAATTTAAATATGAAGAAAACTACATTCAAGCTGTCGCTGTATGTATCAAAACTAAGCGGTACGCAGTTACCATATCAGCTATATACTGTCCACCGAGGCACTCAATAAAATCAGATACATACAAGGAGTTTTTAAAACTACTTGGTGATAGATTCATACTGGGAGGTGATTTCAATGCCAAAAACACCTACTGGGGATCCAGATTAACAACAACTAAAGGTAGGGAACTGCTGAGGTCAATAAAAGACATGAAATGTGATGTCATATCTACTGGAAAGCCTACTTACTGGCCAGCAGATTCCAAAAAAGTGCCAGATTTAATAGACTTTTTCGTCTATAAAAACATATCATCTAGTTTTTTAAATATAGAAGAAGGTTATGATATGAATTCAGACCATTCGCCAATTTTATTAACTTTAAGTGAACTACTTATTCTAAAAGAAAACAAACCTAGTTTAGTAAATAAACACACAGATTGGGAGAGTTTTAAATTAGATTTAGATTCCTTAATAGAACTAAAAGTTCCATTAAAAAGCCCAAATCAACTAGACTTGGAGGTAAGAAAACTTATCTCCGATGTTCAACAATGTGCGTGGAGAAATACACCAACGTATCAAAGAAGGACCCGAGCTCATTGCTATCCTTTAGAAATAAGAAACCTAATAGTTGAAAAACGAATGCAGCGGCGTAAATGGCAACAGACTAGGTACCCAGGGGATAAAACAAAGCTGAATACTATGACTAAAAAACTTAAAAAAGTCATTCAAAATTTTCACGATGCAAATATGAACGAATACCTTTCAAAGGTAACTAATAATCGTGCCTCAGATTATGCGCTGTGGAAGACAACGAAAAGATTAAAAAAGCCAATTATCCAGATCCCTCCTATAAAAAAACTAAATGGTAATTGGGCTACAACGAATGAACAAAAAGCAGCGAGATTTGCAGAGCATCTAGAAGCAATTTTTCAACCTAATGAGGGCGTGAATGATGCTGACCTACTGGCAGATACATTGTGCGATGACTCTGAAATAAAACTTGTGACCCCAAAAGAAGTTCAAATGGAAATTAAACACCTTAAGTCTAAGAAAACACCAGGATACGATTTAATTACCGGCGAAGTACTCAAAAACCTTCCACGTAAAGCTATAGTAAAACTAACCACACTTTTCAACGCAGCATTCAGGCTCAAGTACGTACCTGATGTATGGAAAATAGCTGAAGTTATAATGCTACCAAAACCAGGCAAGCCCACACATGAAACTACCTCGTATCGTCCAATTTCTCTTCTACCAATAGTTTCAAAAATTTTTGAAAAACTGTTTCTCAAAAGGTTGCAGCCTATCATAGAAGAGAGAAAATTAATTCCAGACTATCAGTTTGGTTTTAGAAAAAAGCACTCGACTATCGACCAGGTGCATAGAATTACTGGAATGATAGAAAAGTCTTTGGAAGATAAGAAAGTGTGCTCAACTGTGTTTCTAGATGTGCAACAAGCATTTGACAAAGTGTGGCACAAAGGCCTCATTAATAAATTAAGAAATTTTCTACCCAAACAATATGCCGACATCCTAGAGTCCTACTTAACGCAACGAATGTTTTTAGTAAGACACGACGATGCATATTCTGACCTTAAAGAAATCAAAGCTGGTGTACCACAAGGGAGTGTTCTAGGTCCTGTCCTATACCTGCTTTACACGTGTGATATGCCAGTATTACAAAATAATACAGTTGCTACGTTTGCTGACGACACAGCCATTATGGCTATAGGAGACTCTCAAACGGAAGCTGTAGAAAAAGTGCAAGCAGCTATAAATACACTCTATAAATGGACAACAAAGTGGCGAATTAAGTTAAACGAGGCAAAGTCTATACATATAGACTTTACCAACAAAAGAGTAAATTATGTACCATTGTACCTTAATAAACAGATTATACCACACGAGAACACAGCCAAATATCTGGGCATGACATTAGACACGAAGCTGCGATGGAAAGCCCACGTTAAAAAGAAACGCGAAGAGTTGGAGCTTCGCTATAAAAGTATGTACTGGCTTCTCGGAAAGGATTCTTTGTTGTCAGTACCGAATAAATTATTACTATACAAACAAGTCCTTATGCCAGTGTGGACTTATGGTATCCAGCTTTGGGGCTGTACCAAACCAAGCAATGTACTAATTATTCAAAGATTCCAGAACAAAGTTTTAAGAGGCATAATAAACGCACCCTGGTATGTGCGAAATGATGACATCCATAGGGATTTAAATGTTGACAAGGTCGCAATTATAATTAAAAAGTTTGCTGAAGCTCATCACAATCGACTTCATCATCACGTAAATGTTGAGGCAATACAGCTCCTTGATAATACGGGTCTAGTGAGAAGACTTCAAAGAACAAAACCGTTTGAACTAGTTTTTTAATAGTGATAGTGTTAATAGTGCAATAAGTGCTAGTTTTAAAGAACACATGAACGAAGTGTCTTCGCCTTAATAGAGACAGTAAGAAAAGTGTTAATGGACACATTCTTAGTCATATTCTATTTAGCAATTTAAGTTAGTTTAAAATTACTTATTAGCCTTTGTAGGCTAGATTGTAATTAATATGATGATTTGGTTCTCAAAATCCAGATACGTCATGGAAAAAAAAAAAAAAAAAAAAAAAAAAAAAAAAAATTAAAACAGTTTGACCTTTTAAAAAACCTCACCTCTGATCCGGCGGACAGTTCTCCGATAAACAATAGCTTGTTAGGAGACGAACGTTTTGCTAAATGTTGTCTAACTCCTTCCATTGCGGCCAAATAGTCATCTAACAAACTGTAATCGCATAGACATATCACAAAATTATCAAAACTATGGAAATTATATAACAGAATTACAGAAAAGCATATTTTATGTGACGTGTATTATATTATATATTTACATCGCAGTAGTTTAAATATTATTTGCTATTGTTACACAATATTTTAATACAAATATAATTTCGCTAAATATATGCATATAATATGTCGTATTGTTACGTGTTTGTGTACATTTCACAATACTCGTTAGTGTAACTTTACTTTGCGCAATATGTAACAATGATGATTGGTTTAAAGGTAATTCATATCACGCCGTTTTCCCACGGGGGTAGCTTTAAACTAGTTTATAAATTTTAGTCTCAATAAGACAATTCAGTATTATTTACTGAACTTTCTTATTATGAGAACTGTGTATTATATAGTAGGTCACAAAGTTGATGAATGATAAACCACGATAGCCATGAAATCAAAATACCAATCACAACAGCTGAATTCATTTTAGTAAAATTTCTTTAAGTTTTTAAGGAGTATTTAATAGTTAGCAGTGGTATAGCTTTTGTAATCAGAATAAAAAATCTGTAAAAACATATCGCTCAGCATTCTTTATCAATAAATTATACTCACTAGTTAATCGTCTTTCCAGTCTGTAACCATTGTTTTAATAAATATTCATAATAACTGTCTCCTCTGGCTCCCAATGTAATAGTGGCATGTGGCAAGAAATGGCCGCTATTAGGATTTATAAATATTGGCACCAAACCATCCTTTTTCTTTAAATGGTGAATTTTCTCTGAAACAGCTGCAGCTGCATCCTGTTACGAAAATACAAAAAGTATGTACGTATTTATCTATGTATCTTATTATATACCTATTCCATAGTTCGCGATCGACTTTAGAATTATGCCTCTCAATATCTAATCGTAACTGACTGTTGATACTCATTTCGATACGAGATTTACCAAAAGTATTTAATTTTATGGGCCTACATCAATATTATCGTATATCATCGCCGACACGTACATACACAGCCAGTAGGCACAGAAAATGAAGAATTAGGCATACTTTTCCTATTTGACGGGCTTCGTGGCGTAGTGGTTCATGTACTGGACTGCCATTCACAAGGTCGCGGGTTCGATTCCCGCTTGGGACAATCATTTGTGTGATATTCATAAATGTCATACAAATGTTTGTACTACGTCTGGGTGTTTTCTATGTATTATAAGTATGTATTTACAAAAGAAAAGTAGTATATGTATTATATCCGTATTCTGGTACCCATAACACAAGCATAATAAGCTTAGCTTGGGACCAGAGGACGATGTGTAAAATGTCTATGAATATTTACTCAAAATCTACTAAATATATTTTAATTCTGATCCACGTGTTTCTATACATAATTGTTACCTACATCAATATTATCGTATATCATCGCCGACACGTACATATTAACACAGCCAGTAGGCACAGAAAATGAAGAATTAGGGATACTTTTCCTATTTAGTCAAAATCTACTAAATATATTTTAATTCTGATTTACGTGTTTCTATATATAATAGTTACTTATGTTTTTAAAGTTATTTCATTAGTTAATACGCGATAATAGACCGACTAATGAAAAAAATAAAAATTTTGAGAGGTTGTTTCGCCAAGATTTTCTATCGAGAAAACTTTTTTCAATCGTGTTTCTGAGTTCATGCGATCCTAGATCATATATTGAAAAAACATATACTTAAAAATTAGAGCTCTAGCCATTCAATCTAAAGAAACAATGAAAACTTCGTACATAGAAAAATGCACGAAGCTATTTTGGTATCCTCTTAAGCAGGTCTCCAGATGTTTTTCTGTATGGTCATGGTTCTTTGTCGCGGAATGGAAATTATTTAAATCTGAATATCCCGAATCAGTCCACACTGTACTAGAATTACTAAACAATAAGCAAGGGAAACAAAATAATTTATTCGTGTGTACACAACCACATAGCCAGTTATACGTTTCATAACTTTTAACATGAAATTTTCGAGCTACATTACCTTTTTGCTGATTAAGTTGTAACTCGGGTATCTACCTTTAGACAATTTGAATCTTTTCACTGAATGACAGATGTGAGAACTTGTTATTTTTAATTTTTAATAAACACACACTATCAACACACATTTCACAATCAAATAACATTTTAAAATCAACAAACGGAAATCCATACAATTATTAAATTATAGAAACTCAATATTAAACAGTTCAATGAATCACATGAAAAAATAAAATGGCCTCCGTCGAACCAAAATATTTCTGCTATTTAAATAGATAAAACCTTACTAAACAAAAATGCATAGTGTGCATACGTGATTTATTAGACTTCCGACATTTTATTTTTATTCGGATTATAGGCAACGAACGAACGCCGAATACTCGCGGAAACATCCGATCGCCAAAGTAGGCGGCAGGAGGTACCGTGTGAAGCGCCTTCAATATGCAAGCCTGTGTGCGTTTGTAAACTATGCACGGACACCAAAATTTCTACACACATATGAACTCATGGCAGGCGGGCGGCGTCGGGCCTACTTTCGTCCGTGTGACCAATATTATTCCTTCACCAAACGCCTGGCAAAAAGCACCAATTTGCAAGCACATATTGGTGCTATTTATGAATTATTAGGCGTTTTTAAGTTATAATAATTTGTTTAATTAATAGTAAATAAATGAATAAAGTCATCTAAAACATACGAACGTTTTATTAAAATATCTGTGAATGGCAAGTAAAGCACTGCTTTTCTGCCTTTATGGAGCGCACGCCCCTGTTGTACATAGACAACACCCTCTGTGAGAAACGGAAAACTCGAATATAAACCCAGAACCAACACCTGGGCCCTGAGTCGGGTATTTCAACGGTGTCACAACTGTACCATTATTGTACCATTATGGTGCAATAGTAAAGTTTTTGGTAGTCTACTATTAATGTGTCGTCATAACGACTTCATCATTGTCTTACAATTGTCAAAGTGACATAAATTGCTAGTCTCGTACACAACTGCTTCACAATTGCAATTCAATGACTGAAATGTTTCGGTAGTCTGCTATTTTGAATTTGACAGTAATATTTTTAAATTGTCCTGTGTCGACAGATTGCCATAAATAAAAAATAGATAGATAGAAATATTAGAAATTGTTCTTTGTAATTTATTGCAATTTACTAATCTCCTAAACTTCACATTGCTTTTAATACTAATAAATAGTATGTACAAATATATTTAAACGAAGTCTAGCATGATTAAATGTTTAAATTTATTAGTAGTTTTTCGAAAATCACTTCAACTAACGCATTTTTTAAAAACGGCAACACATACATACCATTCTAACACAATCCATAGATAAAAGAGACCGAAAATTCAATGCATAGATAAAAGAGATCGACAATTCTATTACCATTGAAAGACCGTTATGACGGCATATAGCAGACTACGGATATTTGACTTCAATTGCAACGGTATCGTGCCGGTATTGTGCCGGTATGACAATTGTTCCAAAATAGTGGACTTGAGCACCTGGTCGGCGCGGCACAATAGACTATTATCCCTCCCAAAGTGGGACGTTAACGGGCTAGAAAGAGATAGAGATGTATGTATCCTAATATTAGACATAATTTATTATGTTATCGCAAAAACGTATACCCTAAATTGCTCTAAAAGTAACTGAACTTTACGTATCCAGGTTTGAAGAGAAGAGTAAATTAGAATCTAGATATCAATTTACTTAGTCTAAAAATTTAAAAAATACGGGTAACTATTAATTAATAATTAATTCATTCATACCATGACATTCTTCGGTCCATGGTAAGTATGCAAAATTTCAGGTTAACATGACACTTAGAGCAGGGTGAAATTTAGATAGTTTTAAAGATTTCGTAACATTAAACGTTAAATAATAAATTATAACAGAGTGAGGTCAATGCTCGCACCGATAGGCTCTGATTGAAAGTATAACATATCATAATAATCTTTTAACAACTTCAACCGATATTTCACAGTATGATCTAAGAACCGTTTTATCTCTGTGATAACCTTGTGGAGTTATGTGATGTGTTTAGTCTTTAGAGCATTAATCTAACAGGAATTGACAGACCACCACAGACTTTCGTTCAAAAGGGTACAAGCAGAGAGCAATGCAGCGTGTGTAACTACTCTCGTTTATTTGATACTCTAAGGCTCAGTCCTATATTTAAGATAGCTGTTGCCCGCGACTCCGTACGCGTCGAATTTAGAATTTTTTTCTCGTTTTTCAACATTTTTCACTATTGCTTCGCTCCTATTGGTCACAGCATGATGTTATATAGCCTATCTATAGCCTTCCCCTATAAATGGACTAAACAAAAAAAAAGAATTTTTCAAATCGGACCAGAAGTTCCTGCGATTAGCGCGTTTAAACAAACAAAAAACCTTTAACTTTTAAAAGCCTTTTAAATAAATATAGATAAAACATCCGCTTACTTAGACAAAACATTGTTGTTAAACACATAGTACGAGAGCCCACGACCAAAACCATGTCTCATAGCAATACGGCAAAAACCCTATAAAATCGTTAGATTGTATGATTCTGAACCCGACTAGGTGTGTAGTAACGGTCGAAAGTGTAGCAACTGCATGGGAGGCCATTTCTGCTGTGTCAAAAAAAAAAGACAGTCGGTATTATAGCAATACGTCTGATAGTGAAAATGTACATAGATTTTATAATTGTATTACGAAAAAGATTGTTTTCAGACATTTTGCGCGTAGCATATAGCCTGAGCGCATTTTTGAAAATGTCAACAAATTTAGCCGACCTGTATCATAGCAATACGGATAATTTTTTTTTTCAACTTTTCGTTTTGCTGCCATGATTACCAAAAACCTGTTTTCAGACACTTTAAGTGTAGCATATACTCCCAAAAACGAAAATAACGTTTCGGAGTCG
Organism: Orgyia antiqua; assembly: GCA_916999025.1. NCBI lineage: Eukaryota > Metazoa > Arthropoda > Insecta > Lepidoptera > Erebidae > Orgyia > Orgyia antiqua. Next base: position 12,190,642 of record OU779863.1, on the reverse strand, counting down.
CCTGGCCGACGCCTCTGTTAAATGTTTTTTTAAATTTACAGCCTTCATAGATATTCCTTGTCTATTATATGTACTTTGACAGATGACAGATGTCATTACTTATTTCTTTTGTAAAAGTTACTAAAGTGTGCTTTAAATAAAACCAAAACTATCAAATCAAAGACGACGATTCCGAATCCGACAGCGATTGAATACGAGAATATTTTGTAACTTTGAATAAACCGTTTTTTTTTTTCAACTTCATCCCAGTTTCCTTTTGTGCGATTTATTTCAGTCCTTCAACTTCAATGTTACGGTTTCGGGTAAATTCTTTGTTAATTATCATCTAATAAATTCAGAGTCGCAACGTATTCATTGGTTTGTAACAGAAAATTCAAGATGCCTCAATACGATTTTTAAATGATATCTGAGTATCGAAAAGTTGTCTGATAGAGAAGGTGCTACACTTAATTTGTCTGATATAAATTTTTTGCATATGTAGATAACTTATTTTATCATGTCCAACAATTTTCAGACATATTGCTATGATACCGATCGGTAAAATTTGTTAACATTTTCAAAACGGTCTCAAAATTTAATGCGTTCACATTTCCGTCTGAAAATTGTTTTGTTCGCATCAAATAACCAAAATTTACTATTAAGAAAGATTTTCCGACGTATTGCTATGAGACATTTTTTTTGTCTCATTTTTAATTTTTTTAAGTGATTTTACGGGTTTGCGCTACACCACTAACGTCTGAAAAATATGTTTCCGGTATCTCAGAACTATCATTCAACTACAGTCTGCAAATCAGACATATTGCTATGATGCAGTTCGGTAAAATTCTTTGACAATTTTGAAAATTCGGTCAGATCAAACGCTACGCGGAAAATGTCTGATATTGGTATTTTCGAGTTCAGGATAATCGTATCTATCGATTTGATGCCGTTTTGGCCGTATTGCTATGAGACAAAAATTTTGGTCGTGGGCTCTCGTACTAACATAATACTTTTATTCTCTAGTTGCTATAGCAAATAGTGTCGTTACAACTTTTGTTCTTAAACGCGTATATTTGTTTAAATTTTATCTCAAATAAGATAATCCGGTAAATCTTTAAACAACATTTATCATTCTTTGACCGTTTCTAATTTTAGATAACGTTAAACAATAAAACGGACGTACTGACTGAAATTTTTTTTATGTTATACACAACGTCCTCTGGACCCAAGCTAAGCTTATATGCTTAGTTTAATACGGATATATTACATAAACTACTTTTCTTTTGTAAATGCATCCATATACATAGAAACACCCAAACGCAGAACAAACATTTGTATGACAATTATAAATATCACACTAATAATTGTTCCGAGCGGGAATCGAATCCGAGACCTCGTAAAAGGAAGTCCGTTACATGAAGCACTAGACCACAAAGCCCGTCATACAAATTGTTAGGGTTCCGTGTCTAAAGTGTAAAAGGAGACCAATCTATATTAAAATATAAAAAGGTAGGCTTTATCTTAAAAGATAATGGTGCCAATTCTACGTGCACCACTAAACTTAAGTTAACTAAAAAACGAGAACAACTATTGCTGTATTTTGATTAAATGGCTGTTTTGTTGTGCACATTTATTTTAATTAAAATCGTTAGTCTATAATATAAAGATTTTCTAATAAAAAGGTCCTGTTAACATTGCTGAATTGTGTTATTGACACTATCAATTTTCATTTTTTAGTTAAGTTTAATTGTGCACGTAGAATCGGTACCATTGTCCCCCAACTGGAGACCAATAATATCTGCTCACCGTTCGAGGCTATTTCTCAAGAACTGTTTATTTATGTTGCCGTTATGACAACGAATACTAAAATAAATAATAATAAATATTCATGGACATTTCACACAACGTCCTCTGGTCCCAAGCTAAGCTTATTATGCTTTTGTTATGGGGTACCAGAATACGGATAGAACACATATACTACATTTCTTTTGTAAATACATAGTACTTATAATAGGTACATAGTAAACACCCAGACGCAGTACAAACATTTGTATGACAGTTAAAAACATCACACTAATGATTGTCCTGACCGGGAATCGAACCCGCGACCTCGTGAATGGCAGTCCGTTATATGAACCACTAGACCAGACCACGAGGCCCATCGTTAAAAGTTAGAACCATATAAATATTTAAGGTTGCTTGGTAACTTGATGATTCTTCTGTAACAATATGATTATTACGGCAAAGTAGACTGACGTATGTAGTATGTTGATAATATTACAGGAGCCTTGCGGAAATCTAGCTCGTACTTGGCCGGTTTTTTCTAATAATCGATTCGAAAACGGTAATACACCTGGTTGAATAGGATATCGATTTGTTATTTAAATATTTAAACACAACACCCATATTATACTGACTGTTTAAGTAGGTTAGCAACTAACGCATCAATTAAAAAACAAAGAGTTGTTGTTAACTAGTTCTTAGCAATTAATGCGAAGGTGTAGACGTTATGCTAATTAACTGCTAAACAAGATTGTAATGAAAGAGTTCGATTCATATTGACAGTGATTAAGAGGGTACTGTACTCCTAATTTAGGTATTTGCGTTAGGTATTGCTATCCCTATTCCCGAGCGCCGCGCTGTAAGGGCATAGCTGAAGCAGATTTTACCTACAAATTTGAAAAAAAGACTGTGATGAAAAGTATTAGAAGCATAGATATAATCTTCATCTATAATATAGCGTAAAAACAATTAAAATCGGTTTAACTTACGCAAAGAAAAAAGGGAAGTACGTTGCCCATATTTTTGTATGGAGCATAATTTGGTATCGTGCCCCCTTAAGGCACACGAGCGTCGGTAACTTAAAATAGTATTTTAACAAAACAGTATTTTAAAAAGTATATTGTTTAGAATTATCTACACAGACATGCCTCATGGTCTAGTGGTTTCTGGAACTGCGCCGTTCACGAGGTCGCGGGTTCGATTCCCGCCCGGGACAATCATTTGTGTGATATTTATAAATGCCATACCAATGTTTGTATTGCATCTAGATGTTTCTACGTATTATAAGTATGTATTCACAAAAAGAAAGTAGTTTATGTAGTATATCCGTATTCTGGTACCCATAACACAAGCATATAAGCTTAGCTTGGGACCAGAGGACGTTGTGTGAAATATCCAAAAAAATATGTCCGTAAAAAAAGACGTTGCTAGGGATTAAATTCAGTAACTTATAGTAGACATTAGCTATGGTGAGAGATAGCCAATTAATGGAAGTTTTTGTTGAAGTGATAAATGGGATAAATCGCTTGATAAACAAACCGATTCGTTACGTAACGTAGTCTATGATAAATATGTACTGTCAACAGTGAGCTAAATATAACTTAAAATACAAACTCAGGTACGCAAAAATTTAAAGTATTTCAATATTTAGTAAATACAGTCAATTTCAATAGAACCCATCTTGTATCTCTCGCATTATGATTTTTTTTCTCAGCTCTCTTATTTAAATTGAAAGGAGACAAAATGCATCAGTTCCAAAATCAAATATTTATTCAAACAAAATCAGTGTATTTTTCTCTTATTTTTACACGTGTAACCAATTCTCGGATTATATTACAAATGCGAAGGTCACGAGTAGACTAAAAAGTCTCTGTAAAAATTGATTTTAAACCAAAAATATAGGCGTCTAAAACCATTAAGCCGCCTGCATCCATGGATCAAATGGATATGGATGCAAGCGGCACAAGACCGCGCGTTGTGGCGTTTTATGGTAGAGGCCTATGTCCAACAGTGGATGGAGAAAGGCTGATGGATGGATGGAAATACATTAACCCGTCTCCTCCCCCCCCCCCTTTTCTCTCTCCAGCCCTTAAACGTCCCACTGTTGAGCACGGGCCGTCACCAAACAAACTGTAACTATAATCCGTCTAAATAAGTAGTTTATTTTATATTTGAGACCTTAAACTCACCTCAAAAGCAGGGTTATGACTAGCTCGAGATAGTTCTCTAAATTCCAGTTGTACTGTAGTCACTTCAGCGGTAGTACTATAATGGTACCAATCTGGTGCATGGGCTGTTCTTGCTCCCAGGTTCACATCGGAGTACGGTATACCAGAAGGTGACGAGAACGCTGCCATAAGACGATCACCCAAATCGGTCTGAAATATACATTTACTATCATCATCATCATAACAACACGCCTTTTCCTAAGGGGGTAGGCAGATGCTATAGCTACGATTTAAACATAGTAAATGTATTTTAACGTATTTATAATACATTTACTTGTTGCACTAATTGTCAAGATTCTTAAGATGAACGCGACTATATATTAGAGGCGTAGCCAAGTTTTGGTTTCTAAGGGGGTTTCTAATTCTTTGTTACATTTCAAGGGTTTGATTAAAAAAAGGACAACATTTTTTCGGAAATACCTGGTGTCACAATTTTCGGCCAAAATTCCGAAAATTACGCCCATGAAATAAATATTCACGGACTTTCCTGTTTAGACACATTGATACGTTTGAGAAATTAGTTAAGGGCCTACATCAATATCATCGTCGACATGTACCTTTAAACACAGCTAGTAGGTATAGAATATGAAGAATTAGAGATATTTTTTTTGTTTACTCAAAATCTATTATACAGGGTGTCCCAAAAGTTAACGTCCAACCGAAAACCCAAGCTAGGCCTAGTTGTGGGGGCTCTCAAAAAAAAAGAAAAAAAAATCTATCTCATGTAGTTTCGAAATGACAGCCATTTTTCTTAAATTGACACCCTGTGACGAGTTTACGACTACTGGGGCTACAAATCGAGCACATACATACGAGCTCTTTTATAATTTTATTTTTGTGTGGAGTAGTCTTAAGTGATGCTCCTACAAATTCCAATTCATCATTTGCACACAACTTCATTGGAATTTCAGAAAATATCCGTTTTATACCGAACCATGACGTGAAAATGACTACATCACTAAACTTTGACAGTCTGTACTGAAAAAAAAATCTACTATGCAATTTCGGCAAGTGCCCTTAAAAGTTGGCGCATTTAATGGGCTTTCCAAAATGGTATAATACTTACTAAATTATTTCTTAGACGACGAGAAAAAAAAAATTAAGAAAGTCGATATTTAGCTTATTATTAGTTAGTCATAAAACTTTCTCAAAATTATTCTAATATCATCTAGGCGTTCTGTAAGGTGTAATTAAAGAAAGAGACGAAGAAAAGTTAGAGCGGGATAGTGACGCTACTAAAAGAAAGAGACGAAGAAATGTTAGAGCGGGACGGAGAGTGACGCTACTTGGTGTCAGTGAATTTTTGGGATTGTTTAAATAAAAGTCAATTATTAAAAATCGAATGTTTATTTAAATCATATCAAATGTTCAAATTGCTTGCCATCAGCGCGTATGCACGCCCTACACCTTCTTAAAAACGATCGTGTAATCTGGCGGGCGAAACGTCTGGAATTGATGTGATCAGCGGCATCTTGAATTCTCTGACGCAGTTCCTCTAAATTTTCAATTGGTTTTTGGTAAACAATTTCTTTGACCGTTCCCCAATAAAAAAAATCAATAGGATTTAAATCCGGGGAACGGGGGGGCCACGTGATCTGACCGGATCGACCAATCCACCTATTTGGATATTCTTGATTAAGGAATTCTCTCACTGGGCGCGCATAGTGTGCCGGACAGCCATCTTGCTGGAACCACATGTCTCGATAAATGCTAAGTGGCACGTCTTCTAACAAATTGGGTAACTGATGTTGTAAAAAGTCCAAATAAGCTGCCCCATCGAGGTTTTCTGGCAGTTCAAAAGGCCCAATAATGGATCCATTTAAGATCCCAGTCCACATGTTTATTTTAAAGCGGTACTGTGACCTATCTTCGCGCATCAAATGTGGATTTTCGACGTGCCACTCGTGCAAATTATGCAAATTCATGTATCCGTCTTTTTTGAAGGTCGATTCATCAGTCCAAAGAATTTTACGCAAGAATTCTGGATCTGCTCTGTGCCTTTCGAGCATTGATTGACAAAATAAAATCCTGCTAGGATAATCACGGGGTAGCAAAGTTTGTACCCGTTGCATGTGGTACGGATGCAATTCGTTTCTCTTCAGTATCCGATGTGCTGTACTTTTAGGTACCCCCAGACTTTGCTCGATTCCACGTACTGAGATACTCCGGTTCTCTGCAATTGCATTTAGGACATCTTCTTCATAAGGCACGACGGTTCTTCCCACTCTAGTAGCTCGAGTAGGAAGTTGATTTTCTGATAATAAACGGTGCACATTTACAAAAACTCGATGATCTGGGTGACGCTCGGCATTCGGATATCTCTCACGGTAGAGTCGAGCTGCAGCTCTAGCATTGCACCTACATTCCCCATAAATAAGGTGCATGTTTGCATATTCCTCTGCAGAGTACAAGAAAGGCATTTTCTTACAAAAACAGTCCAGGAGAAAGCCAAGTTCGTCAGAAACGGTTCGAAAACAAATCCAAGTCACACGCAATCAAGTCCAGTAAACAGAGCCAAGGTTGTAAGCACGAAATAAATACAAACGAATACAAAAAGATGCGCAGTAAACGAAGGCACGAAACGTACTGAATTATTGTACGTATACCACGCTGTTGTATTAGCGTGCTATCTGTTTCACCCACACTAGCCAAAATGTCAATTTCGTCTCGCTCACACATTGTAGAAAGATTCACTGACACCAAGTAGCGTCACTCTCCGTCCCGCTCTAACATTTCTTCGTCTCTTTCTTTTAGTAGCGTCACTATCCCGCTCTAACTTTTCTTCGTCTCTTTCTTTAATTACACCTTACAGAACGCCTAGATGATATTAGAATAATTTTGAGAACGTTTTATGACTAACTAATAATAAGCTAAATATCGACTTTCTTAATTTTTTTTTTTTCTCGTCGTCTAAGAAATAATTTAGTAAGTATTATACCATTTTGGAAAGCCCATTAAATGCGCCAACTTTTAAGGGCACTTGCCGAAATTGCATAGTAGATTTTTTTTTCAGTACAGACTGTCAAAGTTTAGTGATGTAGTCATTTTCACGTCATGGTTCGGTATAAAACGGATATTTTCTGAAATTCCAATGAAGTTGTGTGCAAATGATGAATTGGAATTTGTAGGAGCATCACTTAAGACTACTCCACACAAAAATAAAATTACAAAAGAGCTCATTTGCAGCCCCAGTAGTCGTAAACTCGTCACAGGGTGTCAATTTAAGAAAAATGGCTGTCATTTCGAAACTACATGAGATAGTTTTTTTTTTTCTTTTTTTTTGAGAGCCCCCACAACTAGGCCTAGCTTAGGTTTTCGGTTGGACGTTGACTTTTGGGACACCCTGTATATATTTTAATTCCGGTTTACGTGTTTCTATATATAATAGTTACTTATGTTTTGAAAGTTATTTCATTAGTTAATACGCGATAATAGACCGACAAATGAAAAAAATAAAAAATAAGAGAGGTTATTTCGCTAAGATTTTCTATCGAGAAAACTTTTTTCAATCGAGTTTCTGAGTTTATGCGATCCTAGATTATATATTGAAAAAACATATACTTAAAAATTAGAGCTTTAACCATTCAATTTAAAGAAAAAATGAAAACTTCGTACGTAGAAAAATGCACGAAGCTATTTTGGTATCCTCTTAAACAGTATAAAACTTATAATATCAGTTCTACCTAAATAAAAATACAAAATAAACCGATTTCAAATACATTATGTTTATCATTTATTTAGGTAATCAAAAAATGTCATACAATACAATACAATATACTTTAGTGCACACCAATAAATAATACAGAGTTTTTAAATTATCTACAAACAAAGGGCCTACATCAATATTATCGTATATCATCGCCGGCACGTACATTAACACAGCCAGTAGGCACAGAAAATGAAGAATTAGGGATACTTTTCCTATTTACTCAAAATCTACTAAATATATTTTAATTCTGATTTACGTGTTTCTATATATAATACTTACTTATGTTTTTAAAGTTATTTCATTAGTTAATACGCGATAATAGACCGACAATTGAAAAAAATAAAAAATTTGAGAGGTTTTTTCGCCAAGATTTTCTATTGAGAAAACTTTTTTCAATCGCGTTTCTGAGTTTATGCGATCCTAGATCATATATTGAAAAAACATATACTTAAAAATTAGAGCTCTAGCCATTCAATCTAAAGAAACAATGAAAACTTCGCAGGTAGAAAAATGCACGAAGCTATTTTGGTATCGTCGGCGGTCTTATCGCTGTCAGCGATCTCTTCCAGACAACCTGCATGGACATGTCGATTGGATAGACGGTGTTATGGTGTGTAAATATAAAAACAAATACATACTAATAAATGTGTATAACGCATAATCTTATATATAAAATTTAAGTTTGGTCTGAGAATCGGACAACATCTATTTTGCAAACCTTTTTTTTTCATATGGTAAAACAACGTTTGCCGGGTCAGCTAGTATAAATATATATATAATATACATAATATCTGTGTAAAAACTACTTAAATTTAATGTGTCAAAATTAAATATAATGTGTGTGTGTGTGTCATAATTATAGATAATAAACAGAACCTGTTTCATTTATCAAATATATAATGTAACATTTTAATGAGAACATAAATAATATGAATGGCACTTACAGCTTTATTCAGAAAAATGTCATCCTGTGTAAAATGGTAACATGATAGCAAACCACCAAGAACTCTTATGGTGACTTCGAAAAAATTTACGTCTTTGTTTTTTGTAAATTCTAGTTCATTTTTAATCCAATCTCTGCCTTGTTCGAATTCTGAGGACAATTTCACGGATGGTGTTATAAACATGCAGTTAATTATCAACTAAAAACACGCTCTAGAAGTCCAGAATATTTTAATAAATTATTGCATTGTCATTGGTACTTAATATGTGTGCAAAATTTCAGATAAATCCGACTTGCAAGTGGGTGAAAATCGCGTTCAAAGATTCCGTTACATAGATTAAAGGTTAGATACATACCGAACATATAAAAGCGTGTTAAAAATACATCTCACATAACGCGATTTTGGGAATATGAGTTTTATTTTGCAAAAGAGGAAAGTTCCAGGTGTAAAAAAGAGCGTAAATAGGCCGACTAAAATAAAATTATGACGATAACTACATATTAGCACAACGAAAGCATTTTTTTATAAGCAGATATACCTAATATTCGAAAATAGAGACCGATTTTGACAGGTTAAGAACATAAATGTTTTCTCTAGGGTGTGGAAAGAGCCAGCTAAAGAATATTATAAGCAGATAGTAGAAATTTTACGTTACGTAATTGAGGGCGACAAATGTGGTGATTTGTATCATATTACGCATAGTTTAATACCACTGTAAGAGTAGGTAATTCTAAAGAACACTATACCTTCAGTCAATCCCATTATGTAAGCAGTATCTAGCGAATCCACAATAGTAAGTCCAAGTGAAAACCATTCATGCGCTTTGCCAGAAACTGGCTTTAAATTATCATGGCCCCAAGCATTCTGCTTGTAACCTCTCCACGCATGTTTGAAACTTTCAACGACAGCGTACTGACGAGCATTTTTAGGTCCTAAAACATCAAGAAACTATAAACATAATTTTTGAGTAAACACAACAGAAATTGGTATTGGTGCCAGTTGTATGCGCACGACTAAATTGGAAATGTTAACAGAACTTTCTTACTATTGGTATGTAGGTATTAGACAAAAAAATTTAATTAATATAAATGTCCCCAACAAATCATCGACGTAACATCACGCCTATTTCCCATGGGGGTAGGCAGAGACTATAGAGCGCCATCTGCTAAGATCCAAACATACTTCCTTGGCTTCAACCACACTCATACATCTGGTCATACATGCCCAACGGTTGTAAGTGCTACGCATTTGTCCCTTTTGTGCCCAACTAAATAGTCATTTAATAATATTTTAGTTAAATTTAGTCGTGCGCGTAGAATCGGTATCAGTGTCTAAGATCCCCTTATGCCTTGGCCAAACCAACGCGTTCAACTCGCGCCCGCGGTGGCGTGCACGGTGGCGATCAGTGGTTGCGAATAAATTTGTACAAGTTTTGTTCGCAACAAATGATCGCCACCGTGTACGCCACCGCGGACGCGAGTTGAACGCGTTGGATTGGCCTTAGCTTTACTGAAAAGGCTTATGCTCATAGTGTACGGACAGCGTCGTTTGTTACTATGTGTATAATAGTGTGCGTATAGTTTGATAAGCATATGCCGATTTTATGTAGGTATGTTCGTCGTGTATAACGGTTCCATAGTATTGCGTTAGTGTGTTTTATTGCGTTACTTTGGCACACTGGCACCTGATAGGATATTTCATAAAGAAAAGAGAAACTACTCCTGTAGGACGAATACTCAAAGATGGTAATATAATATAATACAACATACTCGTATAATATAGCATTTTGAATACCTACAATAATATGAAGCTTCACCATTTCCTAATCACTGTTGATTAGTATCTAGCGGATGCCATGATACAATATCCTCTGTCACAATCAAGATAGTAAAAAACACTGATTGTCACGGAAGGTATTCATGCCAAACATGTGTTTATTTATACCTAGCATTTTACGTAAAATTTATATGTATACCTAACAGTTTGAAATTTCACAAGATTTAGAAAGGTATAGGAATCTTTACCGTTGAACTTCCCAATTCAATATGAAGATTTAATCATTACAAGCAAAAAATCCCGAGTCGAACATAACAGTCTACTATTTGGCAAAATCTTGACATATATAAAGCGCCCTTTGCAAACTCTCATAAAACTATATGATTCCTAAATTTTAAGCGCAATTAGATATAGATATTTGTGTAGCTACTAGCTATGCCAGCGTGCCAATTCAGAGTGGTATAGGGTTAAATATGGTTTTGCTCTCGATGTGGCTTAGTTATAATGGGAAGCATCCCATATGAATAAATATAACAAAATGGAATATAAATCATCAAAATGCGACACAAAAAAAAAGCTTGTGTGATTTTATAGATTAAATTATGACCTATACCTGTAAAAATTGGCCTGTCATTAATTTCAATGTCTAATACAGTCTTTTTAGGAACATCCACATCTACTACAGGTGCATTGACTAGAGGTAGAGACTCATTCTTCAGGGGTTCCTAAAATAAACAAACACGTAAATTTACATCTAAGTTGGTGCTAAACTACACACAACTAAACACATTGAATAATAAAACTAAAGCTAGGTAAATAAATCACAAATCTTCAAATAAAACTAAACATAATAATGTCGACATAAATTTATTAATTTTTGCAATTTTTGCAATAATAATGTCGATTGTAAAATTAAGAAGATTTTTCAAAATCATTGAATATTCATCTCTCTTTTTTCTTTCTCTCTCCAAGTCTCCAGTCCATTTGGGAGGGATTATGGTCCACTGTGTTGCGCTGACTAGGCGCGACACCCGTATTCTTAACCTCTTACCACAGGTTTGTAAAAAGGGATTAAAATCACGTTCAAAGATTCCATTACATAAAATCTAAGCGTTTTTGTATTTAAACTACGTCAGGTACCAACACATTTCTCGGTAATCATGACGTCACAATAAGTGTCTCTATCCCTAAAGAACATAATACATGTATTATTTTGCAAGGATTTCTAGGAATCTGTCGCCAACAATTAGTTCACGTTATCTTTGTTCAACTCCCACGGTTGCATAGTATCATTTTACAAGAGAACAGTAACAAAAACTAACTTTCTACCTGAACATTTAACTGGTGAAAAAAAATGAGAAAATATTTGCGATTTAAATAACTAGTTACATACATTGTACTACCTGTATTGGCGTATTATTCAGCTAGGAAAAGTTAGAATTTTTAATCTCCCTAATTCTAAACCAAAAGCTCAAGCAACTTGCAAAGCCAACATTTTAAGATCATAAAGATTAAAGTGGGACCTTAATGGGCTGAAGAGAGAGACTAGATTCTGAAAAAGGAAGTAGGCTACTTCTTGATGTGAAAAAGAGTTTTTTTAGATCCTACATTTGACCTGAACTAACTAGTAAGGCAATAGCTATACTTAATATATTTTCATGACTAATCTGTTTAAATAGTATGCAGCTAAAGCTATTTAGATAACAGTTATCATGTAACTAAATACAATGCTACCTAATACATGTTATGTCAAACAAATGTGTGTACATTTGTTATCAACAAAACTAATTACAATTCTGACTTCTAATATGCCACCATAAAGCAGTAGTTCCGTAGATATTTTTATTCGCAACATGATTACTTGTTTATGTTGCAATGGGGTTTGGCTGATTATTACGACCAGCCACATGTCTGACGTCGACCCTTCTTGGGTAAATATTGAAAATATACAGGTCTAAATTCATGAAACGTGATTTTATTAGACTAGATACGCCTTTTAGGGTTTCGTACAAACCCTTATAGTCTCACTACAGTGTCCGTCTATCTGTCTGACCGTCTGTCAAACTTTTTTTACTCAGCAACGGCTGAAGGTATGAACTTATGAAGGTATGTAAATGGCGCTAATTGATTAAAATTCTCGCTATTAAAATGTTCTGTTGTTAAGTTTTGTAGCACTTATTACGTATTAGGACTACACAAATAAAGGATTTTATTTTGAAAGCTGGCAGTGATACAAACTTCTAATGGATTAATGGATACATTTTAGCTGCTTTAATATTTAATGCAGCTAAAATATATCCACCACATTGTCTACGCCAAAATTAACTGTCTGTAGTTTATAATTTATCTACGCTTTTCAATCTACATAGTAGATACGAAACCCTCATTGTGCGAGTTCAACTCGTACTTGACCGGTTTTTCATATCAACCAACTTGTAGACTTGTCTTGTAGTAAATTTCATTTAAATTGTTTCATACAAAATTTTATAAATAAATTCATATTAAGGTAAAGGTACATTATAACAACAAATAATGCAAAATAAAGGGAAAAAGAACATACCTTTAATACTTGACTTAGATCTTTATCATCATTAATATTTTCACCAACTTTCGAAAAATAAAATAATAATAAAGTTGTACCTATTGCTATCAAAGCATAAACTATTGATCTTTGCAATCTAGATAAACGATTCCATCTCTGAAAAAGAATATAAGTGTTAATTAAAAAATTCAACTCTCTAGCTATCACCATTCCCGAGATAAGGCCTGGCGACTGGTCAACATAACATATTTGTTTGGTAAAAAATTTACAAGTATAATAATACTATATTTTGATTGTTTAATCACAAATCAGTTCTATATACAATTATAAACTAAAACATAAAAAAGGAGTATGTACAGTATAAAAAAAAAAATTTTAAACTGAATATACAAACTAGGTGTCAAAATACTCCTCCCCATCGCTGTCGACAGGAAGTGTGCCCAGAAGGCTGGCAGCATTGCCACGTTGTATGGCAATGCTTATCTTTTGAACAAAATAAAGGCCAGCCTTCTGTCTATATTTTTATTTTCTTAATGACAGATCTAACTTATCTATTTAGATTTAGATTCCCATATATTTTTTCAGACCAAAATAACCAAAATCGGCTCAGCATTCTCGAGTATTAGCGAGACTAACAAACAGCAATTGATTTTTATATATAAAAATTGTCCCATCCCTATTGGTTTTTTTTTGACTCTGGTATTATCTTACACATCTGTGAGTGTCATATTTTTGTAAATTCTTGCATAAATAAAAAGACTTGTCATTTAAGGAAAACAGGACCTATCATTGAGAAAATAAAGACATATAAATAAATAAATATTCATGGACATTTCACACAACGTTCTCTGGACCCAAGCTAAGCTTATTATGCTTGTGTTATGGGTACCAGAATACGGATATAATACATAAACTACTTTACTTTTGTAAATACATACTTATAATACACAGAAAACACCCAGACGTAGTACAAACATTTGTATAACATTTATGAATATCACACAAATTATTGTCCCAAGCAGCAATCGAACCCGCGACTTTGTGAACGGCAGTCCATTCATGAACCACTACACCACAAAGCCCGTCATAATATAACTAGTATAAAAATAAATAGTATAACAAATGCTATTAACTTACCCGTATTATTTTCCTATGAGTAATACTTTGTTTATCTGAGACTAAGACTGCTGTATTTTTATTATGACTCCATCTATCTAGCTGGCTTTTAGGAACTGCAGCTTCATTGCCAACATCACTGAAATCTATTTGTGTGTCCATTTTGGACATTTACTTTTATACTCTTGAAATATTTAATATTTACAGCATTTTTCTGGAAAAACACTACATGGTTAACATAGATAGAGTTATTAGATTTACATTATTCACTTATTATTTTTATTATGCATGAAAAGCAATATTAATCCGTGTTTTACTATCCTTTCCTTTCCTGTTATACTTTTATAGTAGGAATGAACTATACACAGTTTATTTAGAGGAAGATAAATACTAAAATCAAAATCTACTAAGCCAGGGACGCCGAAGAGTAAGATTTTTTTTCTATATTTCAAAATATCAGCAAAAGTCACAAGTGAAAAATTAGAAACAACAGGACCAAACGGCAACATAGTAAATAAAATCACTATATGAAATATTATGAATTCTGCTGCTATCCTGTATAAGCTGCCACCATTAGAGTTCTGATCTTACCCCAGTGCTTAGGGGCGGTTTAACATTTCTATTTTTCCATAGGTACTTATCTTGCTCTCTATTTTTTATTTATGGCAATCTGTCAACAAACACTTTCATAGTTTTCCTGGGAAATGTTTTAGCTTTATATTATCCTCTGTCATTCCCATCCTCTTTTACAAATTTCATCCACTACCAATGTAAAAATATTATTCAAAAAATATAAAAATACCATTGATACTGCCCAATAAACGGAATGAATGAAAAACGTGATTTCATTCATTTAATATAAAAAAATTCTTAAATTAAGTTAAAATGAAAAAAAAATTTAAGTATGGGACACAAAAATAATACTCCAAAAATAGTTACAGTCGTATATAAAAGTAGCAGTAAAATCACTGTAATCCCAAACACTTAGAATTTACTTCCTATATAAACACTTCCACGTCCACATAAACAGCGTAGGTAATTCCATTCTTCATCATCGTATCACGAATAAATTGGGATTATTCTCACCTAAATGTTTTAGGATATTTATTTAAATAGAAAACCTGAAAATGGATATAGCACTCACACTATGGTTCGAATAACATGAACGAAACTGCATCAGGGTAGGGAAACTTCCAAGAAACTGAAGAAACTAGTTGACATTTGCATATGTCAAAAGACGCCCTCACAAATTTGACCCTATTATTGTCAGAGTTGCACACAAGGGGCCCAAGTCTGGTATTACAATGTTGTCACAATGATCAGTCACTGACGCCATTATGGCGTCATTAATGACAAAAAAATTATAGTAAACTATCAAACTTGATACAATCCGCCATTATGCAATCAGTGACTGGTAATTGCGAACCCCTCAATTTAGATTCTGGTAAAAAAATACACATTTTTCAACAAACACGTTATGTGGCTTTTGTACTTTTGGTTTTATTTAAAACTTATGACCCTACTAGGGCCAATATTCTAGCAGAGCTTTTCCATAATAGTTGGCATATTTCATCCGTGAAATGGCTCCATTTTTTTCAAATTGATGAACCATTACTTATTTGTCAGTAGGTAGGTAAGTACCTAAGCAACCAAAGAGATTGGATGGACCGTAATTTACCATAGATGAAAGAATTTATATTATATATCTAGAATGCTGAAGAGTCGGCAAAGGCGTTCCTAGAAAGAGATAAGCACGAACGACCTCCGTGTCCCTTTCTACTAGGGTGTACACAGTTCAAAAGAAATTTGGGACATTTAATAGACTTTAAATATTTTTGAGTAAAAATCTAATAAATATAACAGGTACAAATAAAACTCGAACTATATTTTTATTGTATACTAGCGACCCAACCCGGATTCACGTACCTAGTGCGCGAACGGCGCGTTCATACAAAAACAGAAAGAAATACAAATAAAACAGCAAACAAAGAACTCAAGCAGTGGTTTAATTGAAAAAAAATCACAAACAAAAACAGCCTCAGGTTTTAATTGACGACACAATAAATACATTGATAAAAGTTGAGCTAAGCAGTTGGTTATTTTAATGCTTAAACAATCACGAATCACTGATATAATATTGCATATCAACGTGAATAACAATTCGAGTGGATCAAATTAATGTATAAAAGTTACCAAATCATATTTTTATTTTACACAGTAAGTAGTTTTTTGCAGTCTGTGGGAAAGGGAAACAGGGGTACACAGACTTAGGATATAGATCTAGACATAACACTCGGTACAACGAATCCGGCCTGCTGCTTTTTTTAGTTGAACACATTAAGAAAAATAAATTATTTAGTAGCCTTTCTAACTCTTTCTTTTTGAGCTGGAGTAAATGAGATAGCAAGGCTACTATTATCTATTTTACTTTTAAACCATAAACGGGGAGGCCCTGCCTTGGAACAAATCAATGTTCCCGAGTTGTTTCTCCCTATTTATAACCTTCTTGGGGTCCACTCGATGCCTCTCATCGGAACTTTAGGTATTTATGCGTAAGCTTTGTGGCAAAATAAGCGTTATGAGGTTGGCTTTAGGTTTAGTTTTGAATGTTGTTGTTTCGATATTAATATTACTCGTAATCATTCTAGGCTTAATATAATTTCTTTGCCATAGATTGACATCATAGATTGGCATAGACCATCCACAGACATACAAAGCCATGACATTTGTGACGTTTTTTTTTTCTTTTTCTGGCATTTGTGACGTTACAAGACTAGACACTAGTACACTACCATTGACCATAGGCCAAAAAGTAATAGAAAGGAAGAAAATTTAGGATTCATATTGTAGCGTTTATCTTATCAGTAGTAGTATTGTACTAAGATCAGCTAGTGGTGATGCTAAAATTGCCAAATGCCAATGCAAAATGTGTTGCGATACGAGGCCCAAAAAACTGGAATATTAAAAATTTACTTCAAGGAAGAATGTTTGGATCCTAGCAGATAGCGCTCTATAGTCTCTGCCTACTCCCATGGGAAAAAGGCGTGATGTTATGATGATGATACTTCTGGATCACTTCGAGCCTATGATACGGTTACAAACTATACTCCGGAGATCACCAGTCTATCTGATTTTATGTCTATCTACATTGCTTATAATATTTTTTTATTCGTTTCACAATGACAACAAGTGCCATTTTTACTAGCCAGTATTTATCACAATAACAGTTTGTACATTGATCAAAAGATTTAACAAAATTCTTTTATCTATGGTTATTATTTGTTTATATTAATTTCTTACATTAGTTTTGTCAACGACATAATTATATCTTCATTTTTAATAAAACATTTCTAAAAAATATATGGTATCGATGCCACAATCTGAGTTCTGGCCTTTTTGTAAAGGAAATTCTGAGGCAAATGTGGAATCTGGTGATGATGCAACGCTCTTAGTATGTATGGATTTCTACTTTATTCTGCGTAAATCTGTGATTCTGCGGATTTGGACTTTAATAACGAATTAAAATACCTACACACATTTACCTGTGAACACCTACTTGTTTTATATTAATTAATATACATACATAGACGACCTGTGCATTATACCTCTGATTTACCCAAATCTTTGTACAAAAGTGTTGGTATGTTTTATACCGTTTGAACTAGATTATGCAATATAATAATTATTAAAGCATTTGTTTTGATACTTTTGATTTCAAACGAATCTTTACACATGTACACGAGAGAAAAGTTAGCGCCATCTATTAGTTAAGAAGCAAACTTAAGTTATTTGTAATATAACATAAAGATCCTAGATGGCACCGCCTACCCTAACAATAAATAGACGAACAAAACAATAATAATCTAGACCAATTAATAGGAAAACCTTTACTTATTTTCACAGCAATGTTATGTATGAGGTGCGGTAGATCTTGTTCCAATAGTCACTAAATGCATATCCACTGATTTGTCCGGTCGTCCATTTCTCAGCAATCTGATGCTAATGTCTGGTTAAAAAAGCCTAGCAAAATTTTTTTCGCCGAAATTTACCAATAGCTATACTAAACTTAATAAAAAGAAATTCCTGTAAAATTATAAAATCTTTATTTCTAATAAACAGTGCAATTTAAGGGAATGTTTGTTAGATCAAAAGATGCGGCACATTTTGTGCTTCACGAAAATGGTAAAAGCTCAATTTAGACAAAATGTGAGTTATTTAGTTCTTTCATTATACCGACGATATTTTATAAGTATTATATATATAAATACATATATAAATATATATATATATATATATAAATACATTATAAAGTTGCTGAATTTCAAAATTCTATTTGTGTCGGATAGTCAGTCCATTTATCGTGGACTATAAAGGTCGTAGCAAATAAGGGTAAAGCAGAAATAAAAATGCTACCTAAAGTCTCAAACCCTCGCGGACGATATCGTGGCCTTAGCTAGTTCGGAATAATGAAGACAGCCTTTTATGTCTAAACAGCTACATAAATGCGTAAATGCGGTATAAAGAATACTATTGTTAACTATAAAGCATGTTCTTGAAAAGTGAAGTCATAATTATCATCTCACCACTAGTACATAAGTACACCGTTTATCGTTATTGTGGTATATAAATACGAGATCTATGCGATAAAAATAATCGAATTTGTAGTTTAACTCATTTTTTATAATTCTTTTTTTTTTAGAATTAACCCTTTGGCTATCAGTTCAGTATCAGACAGTTCCATCATATCCTAATCCTAATTCACAAACTATCTTATAGTAAAAGAGTTTCAAATGTACAATATTTAACATACTTAAATTTCAAATTGTAATGGGTAATTTGAGTGTAAAAAACGTTAGATGGTGGTTAATCACACTCTTTTAAGACCGAATATAGAGTCCTCAGTATTAAGGAGTTTGTTGGCTAATGGATTCAGGTGTTTTCCGAGTCTCTGTTCTCTATTTCCGCTCTCACTGTCGGGGGTTGTATGTACTCGTGTAGTTCTGTGTTGCGAATAAACCATGGGGCATTACTCAAAGTATTTAATGCTTTATTTTGAAAGCGTTGTAGAATTTCAGTATTCGATTGGCTAGCTGACCCCCAAAGTTGTATACCGTAGGTCCATACCGGTTTTATGATGCTTTTATATATAAGAATTTTATTTTCCAAGCTTAGAGTTGATTGCCTGCCTAGTAGCCAGTACATATCCCTTAACTTTTTGTTGGCTTGTTCTCTTTTTGCCTTGATATGATCTTTCCACGTGAGCCGTTTGTCCAAGTGCATACTCAGGTATCTGACCGTAGTTTCCGTAGATAAAACGTTGCCGTTAAGGGTGACAGATGGACAGTCTCCTCTGTTCAAGGTAAACGTTATATGTACTGACTTCGCAGGGCTAGCCTTTATTCTCCACGCTTTCAGCCATGAATCAATTTCATCCAGATGCTTCTGTAGTTTTACGGACCATATCCACTCACACGTCCCGACATAAATACCTATTATACCCTTGTCCGTCCAGCTACGCGTGGCGCTGATTCGATCGGTACCGCGCTCGCATGTTGTAACAAAAAACCTTTATAGCTTCTTATCTATAATATCTAGAGTGAAGACAAATACTACGAAAAATTGCTAAAAGACTACAGATGAAATCTATGTATTTTTTAAGATCTGAAAATTTATTTTAAAGTATTAAAAATAGGTGTAAATATTGAATTTGGAGAAAACATAACATTTATATTGTATTAATTTACACCACAACGAAAAATTATTGTTTATTTTACCAATTAAACAATGTAACAATAAACTAGAAGTGTTTTCCTGTAAAACGATGCATGGATCATTATGTTTAATTAATCCTAAGTAGTTAAATAAATCGAAACAAAACACCTTTCTTCATAATTTTATCGTGATGGCCCCGAACGCTTTCGACTCGCTCGCGAAGTCAAAATATAAGCAAGATGGCCGCCTAAGGTCTCGTTCAGACTTATTTACGCAACTCAAAAAAGGCGGCTATGTTTTTTTTAGTTGGGCTTTTAAATTAAACAGCAATAATAAATTATATGTTGTGTTTTATTTATTAATCCTTATTCAATAAAAAAAAAAAACAAATGAAATGATGATGAAATAATATTTATTTCTGTAAATAGAATAATAATAATCTTTGAAGACACTTTTACAAGTACGCTCCCACCTCTAGTACGAACCCCTCGTCCACGTGTGCGACTTCCACGAGCCAAGGAAAATTCAATTGGTGATCTAAAATTGGTGTATGTATTAATTTTAACTATCAATATCATCAAGGCAAAAGGCAAAAATAATGTGCATGATGCATTAGAAATATCAGAGGCAGTAGCTAGTAACTTATAACAAACATTCACATTTTAATAGCAGCGTATCTTCAAGCAATACTAAGTATGCACATGGTATAATTATTACAATAATGACATCAATATTAAAAAAATAATAAGCCCGACACAAATAGGCTTAAAACCGGAAACCGAAATATTAATAATTTTGATAAAATATGAGAATTAAATTCTTCTAACAAGAGAAAAAAAGTGAAACCATCACGAAAATTTAAAAATGATAGCAAAACTCGACAATTGTTAACAAGCATAACATTATTATATCAAACAAACGAAGAAACACACCACCACACAAAAATATTGCAAACATATTTTGCAGTTTGTACACACCCTTATTTTGAACCATTTTAGTTCCGTCCGTGGATAGTAATCTATCCATGCTTAAACACCTGAGGAACACAAAGACATTTTTAAGGAATCTTCCGTAATTATCGTATATTTCTGTTTTTAAAGTGTATTATTATGTTTATGACGAACTATTACTCGTTGTTTAAACAATATTTTACTGAAAAACTACGTAAAAATAACTAAAATTTGGTCAACAACAAGAATGGCCGCTCTTACGCTATTTTTTTCGAACTTTGAATTCAAAATATAACACTATTTTACTCTTAAAACTGTGATATGTATACTTAATTATAACGCACAAATCATCTAGTTTATCTTGATGTATAATAATCTATGAACTCATAAATAAAACTGAAGTACTTACGACATAATCACTGGGACTTCAAAACCACTTGTTCACTAAACACAAAGCGTAGAGTGGACTGAAGAAAAAAGTTTGTTTTTATTCGTTGATGCTTCTTACACTGCCATCTAGTAATTGTGATTGTAAAGTAATTCATCAGCTATCTACTACACAACTTAAAGATGCAAAAAATAACGCAATTTATCCATAGAGGTCGGTTTTATAAAATATGTCGCTATGGATATAAAAGTATCCTTGGACGTAAGTTGCCCTTTTTTTTTTGGATATCAAAGTATCCTTGAACGTGTGAGTGGATACGGGCCATTTGATTTGACGCCCCCTGTCAATTTAAATTAGATTAGCCGTCCTATAAATTTATAGCCTCCTCCTTTCACCACCCTTCTTAGGCTGGTTGCCCCGGATCATGGCTTCTATGGACCTAGAGTAAATACGCCTCTGCCTATTTAGCTATATCAAACAGATTTTTGAAGTAGATTCTGATGTAATTGAATAAATCGATAATTTTTTTAATGCAGCAAAAGCAATTGGGAGATATGGAAGGTGAAGTTAAAGAAATTCAAATGGAACTAGCAGCAATGAAACGAGATCGCTTAGATTCGACAACACGTAGAAAAGGATTTGTTAAACGTGTGAGTATCCTAACCTATCTCCTGTGTGGTGACGGGTTGAGAATACAAGTGATAGTACCCCATTTTCTCCTTATAGGGTTATGTAGAAACTAAATAAGGTGTATTATAAGCGGGTAACATTTTCTATAAGAAACGGAAACCTCGAAACTAAATCCTATACCCCTGGTCAGCGTCGCATAGTAGACGTAATAGACTAGGTATGGGACGAAATCTTTTTAATAATTTTACTACATACTATAATATTTTTATAGCCACTCGAAGACGTTTTTCCAGCTTTGAAGAGTGGATCTCATTCTTCCGAAGATAAAGTTCTTGTTTTGCCAGAGGTACTATACCTACCTGAAATATTAGCTATTATTATTTTTTAAAGACATTGAATAACGTTAAGAGTAAAGTTTATTTGTCTGTATGTATTATCAATTATTTACTGTCTTTCAAGGCATTAAAATAAACTTGAGAATAATGCCCACTTGTTAAATCCACCGTCACATATTCCCTCAGACTTTATGCTGTAAATTATCTATTAAGAAGGCACGATACCAAATTATGCTCCATACAAAAATATGGGTTTCGTACTCCCTATTTTTCTTTGCGAGAGTTAAACCGATTTTTATTGTTATTACGCTATATTATAGATGTAGAGTATATCTATGCCTGTATCACTTTCTTTTTTTCAAAACATATTAACTAAAAGAAATATGACCATCCGAAAATCCGGTATTTTTCGGTTTTCTTTAGGTAAAGTTGCAGCGACTATCATACATATTTGGTAACGTTTTACCAAAAAAGAAAGTGATAGAAGCATAGATATATAATAAAGCTCTTCATCTATAATAAAGCGTAAAAACAATAAAAATCGGTTTAACTTTCGCGAAGAAAAAAGGGGACTACGAAACGTCTTTTTTTCAAAGAATTTGTAGGTAAAATCAGTTTCAGCTACATATATTTGTCCCTTTCAGCGCGGCGGCGCTTGGAAATAGGGATAGCAAAACCTAAGGCAAATACCCAAATTAGGAGTACAGTACCCTCTTAATATTTAAACCTAATGATCATTTATATCAGTTGGAGCTAGAATTTTTCACATATTATTAATTGTTTACAATATAAATATTCAATAGTTCGTTGATGTTGTTTATTCTACTACAGGTTTCAAAACTTCGTGAAGATTTAATTAAAGCCAGAAATATAGCGGACGAAGAAAGGTTTCAAAAACAAAAATATGAATCAAAACTCAAAGATTTGGAATTGAAATTAAGTAATATTTGTAGCAGTGATCTGGTGCCCGAAATAAAGGCAAGTGAGCATATTGTACTAGTTAGTACCTAATGTAATTGTAGTCTTATGATTTTGTAGTAGTCTTAGTAATAGTAGTCCTAGTATTTATTGAAAGAATCGATTTATTTCTCTCTCCAGCCCATCACGTCCCGCTGTTGGGCACGGGCCTCCTCCACTTCCACGGTATTAGGTCTACTAATTGGCTCTGTGTGGTGACGGATTAAGAATACAAGTGTCACCACCCCATCTCCTCCCAAGGGTGCTGTAAAAGTCAGCTAAGTGATATTGTACACAGATAACATCCTCTGTGAGAGACGGAAAACACGAAAATAAACCCTGTGCCAACACGCTTGGTCAGCGCGGTACAGTAGACCATAATCCCTCCCGATGTGGAGGAGGCCCGTGCCCAACAGTGGGACGTAAATGGGATGGAGAGAAAGAAAGAATTGGCGCTAAACAGGCGTGTTGGCATAGGGTTTAGTTTCGAGTTTCCTTTTTCTTAATGAAGATATCTGCTTATGTTATCCTTTAGCTGACTTCTCCACAACCCTGGGGAGGAGATGAAGTGGTGTTATTTGTATTCTTAATCACTACACGTGGCTCGATTGTTTTGCCATGCAATTTTTAGTACGCAGCAGTAGATAATAGTGTTTTCTTAAACACGTCAAATACGTCATTTCTAAATATTGAAGATGTATCGATTTTCATACCATATTGTGTGTTACGTATATCAAGCTATATGTAATTATCATCATAAAAGTATACATCGTCTACGTATTCCCCTCAACCGTAGTGACTCTATTAACGAAGTAGAGTTTATTAATAAGGATATTTCAAAAGTAATCTTTGCTTCCAAACTCTACTCTATTTAGGAATGTCTTAACAGTTCCCTCGGTGAAGACAGAAAAATCATTAGATATTTATGTAGAAATAGAGTAATAATTTTTAAACTCGTAATTATTGAACAATACATCAATAACTTTTCCATAAAAGATTAATCAATGACTGAATGAGTAGTGTTAGACATGCATAGGTAAATACGTATGAAAATTTATTTCTATATAGGTAACTGAGAAGTGCATCGTACTTATTGCTATAAAATACTTACATGATAATAGCTATTGTTATGCGTTAGGTTATTACTTCATTCATATCGTAAGCTAATACCTATATTAATTGTGATATGACCTTGATAAACGTATTACTATGATAACAATAGGAGACCCGGAAATTTTCCGACGAGGAAGTTGCGTCATTGAAGACACAAATCCGCGATATGAAAGAAGAAACGGAAGAGTTAAAAATATCCCTTACAGAGAAGAATGAACAATCACAAGAATATAGAATGAAGGTTTAAGATTATTCTATTTATTTTAGGACCATTTTGGTATTTATTATGTGATTGAAACAGTAAACGGTTTTTTTTCTATAAATCTATTTGGACGGGCTAATCTCAGGCACCGCGGGTTTGATGTGAAAAATTCTTTGAGTGTTAGATAGTACATTTATCGAGGAAGGTTTTAAGCTATTTAAGATCACGCTGAGACCGATAGCAGCGAAGCATCAGAGATGTCGCAAAAACAGGGAAAATTTTCAGAATAGGGATGTTGACTCATGTAACAAATTCATGTAAAATTATGTTTTATAGATTGAAGACAGTATTTTGATACCTAAAATATCGTTTTGAGAGTTGTAGTATCTTGTTAAAATTAAATAAAAATGAATTTAAATTGCATTATTTTGTACACATTATCACGTGACTGCAAACACCAATCGGGCGCAGTGACGTAGATAGTCTAGATAACCAAGGATGTCGGAATTGAAATCTCGAATAATCAAGGAAAAGTATCCATATGAGGATATATCGGTCAAATTTTCAACTAAATTGTAACCAACTTAAGAAAAAGCTGGAAGCTCTCATAACGCCGTAACCTTTTGTTTTTTATGTATGTTCCCCGATTTCTTGAACACACTTAGACCAATTTGAGTAATTCATCAATTTTCTGTCTATTTTATAATAATTCATCAATGGAAATTGGATTATATTTTACACAACGCCCTTTGGTCCCAAATTAAGCTATACTTCCTTGCTTTTGTTATGGGTAGGTACTAGAATACAGTTATATTATGTTCGAAAGTATAATGTATACTTTTTTGAAGACAGTGCAAATATTTTTATAACAATTAGTATTGAATAAAATTTCAATTAATGGATAAAAACATCGATCTTTTTTCTAAGTGGACACCCCTACTATCGGGCTTCTGACGTAATCGCCGTCACTTGACAGCTTGGAGCGTTTTAGCGGGAATTTATAAATTAATTTTTATTTTCGCTTTTTTATACTGTGTACCTATATGTCATAGTGTTCAAGTAAGAGATATATACAAAATAAAAGCAATTCCAAAAAATAGTTAACATCCCTATGGGAGCGTTCAAGTATTACGTAACGCAATTTTTGAAGATTTTTGATCCACCCTCCCCCCACTGTAACGCTCCGTAACGTTTTTCTGTACCCCCCCACCCTATCTCTAAACGTTACGTAACACTCAAGTGATCATTTTTACCCTGAAGTCGCAAAAAGTTATGTTATAGTTTTTATCCTTGGTATAGTTTTAATTGCCTTATTAAAACAAGAGATTTTTAATTCGCAACACCTGCGTATTTTACTAAAGTAATTTAATAATTTTGCAGTTGACATGCTATGCTTTTCTTAATAAAATAAATTATGTTGGAAATAGTGATTACCGCAAGCGGGACGAACAGTTGGCAGAGCTACGGAACGGTATTCCGAGGTCTTGGGTTCAAGTCCCGCTTGCGGTAATCACTTTTTCCGCCTTAATTTAATTAATAACCTGCGTATTTTGTTTATTTTTTTATAAATTTTTTGCTTTACACACAATTGTTTTTCTCCTTCATTCTCCTAAGTATTTTAGCTTTTTTTACTTTAATCTTTAAATAAAATAACATATTTATTTTAACCTTTGGCAATGCAATTATAAACAGAAACCCAACTGAAATTAAACATTTTACTCGAAAAAAAAACGTATTCTTAACAAAATTAAAAAATAATCAACTATTAACCAAATATCTAAGTAGGTCTATAAAACAATTCGATTGAAATTACTGCTCCTCTGTCAACGGGTTTGCTAGCCACTCAGATTCTTTCATCACTGGCACCTGGAGTGCAGACGAAGACGGTTCTGGAATTGTTAAGCCACTTGCATCAACTTCGTCTTCGTCGAGCCAGTCAGCATCCTCAGACGATGTTTCATAACAACGCACAATACAGAGAAGCTCATTTGCCCTTCTGGCAGCAAGGCGGGGCTTTGGCTGTACTCTAGTTTCACAATGGTCTTACAATCGAGGGATTCCCCGTAAAGCGTAAACGAAAAGGGTTGCCAATTTGGGAAGTTTAATTCCCAAATTTTTTATATAAAAAAAGATATAATGTTACGTAACGTGTTGTAAGAAGGACCCCCTCCCGCCCCTGTAACGCATCGTAACGTTTTACGAGACCCCCCCGCCCCCCAAATTGCGTTACGTAATACTTGAACGCTCGCTATTCCACTCGTACAAATTTACGGTTTGAAGGAATTCAATGTCAATTAGTGTCTTGGCTACATGGCTGCATAAATATCTTTATGATTACATGGTATTATTCTTGACATTGAAAGGTTTTTTAAACAATGACAAAATTTCAAGCCTAGAATTATTGTCTTAGTGGGAAGTGCAGCATTGAAATACTTACTTATTTTATTATACAGTATATTGAGAGTATATTATACTATAGGTATATTTGTAATGTGATCAAACCATCGCCCACTCCCAAAATGGAAGACATCCCCGTCTCCTAGCACATAATTACTGACCAAAGTTATGTGCGAAGCTGTGGGCGGTCGCCGACGACGTCTTCCGCTACTTACGATTCTCAGTATATAAAATATAATGTTATACATAAACGGTTTATTTATGAGTTACCATTTTATAACTTACAGTATCTTCAAGCCCAGCAGCAAGTTGAAGAACTAAAACGGCAACTGGATGTTATTGAATTTGATAATAAGCAAGTTTCTGATCAAATTCAGATTGAAATACAAAAAATAAAGGTAGCAATAAAACATAATACAGTACGCACGCCATCTGTATGCAGACGGCGTTAAAGTTTTACGGTCTTATTTATAATGACTTATCGGAGGCTTAAACGGAGATTTTATCGGAGAGATAATAAACATTTTATCGTAAAAAGACTATTATGAATAACAAGCTTTGTCAATTTTCGCGAACCTATTTTAGCGAACTTTTAAACCTCCGATAAGTCATTATGAATAAGATCATTAGTGTGCTGCGAATTGTCTGCGAATTGCGTGGAGATTGCAAGCTGTTAGCTTGCACGATCATACTTGCTTATGCTTCCCTTCCCCTTCCCAGCCCATTAACATCCCACTGTTTGACGGGCTTCGTGGTCTATTGGTTCATATAACGGACTGCCGTTCACGAGCTCGCGGGTTCGATTCCCGCCTCGGACATTAATTTGTGTGATGTTTATAAATGTCATACAAATGTTTGTACTGTGTCTGGGTGTTTACTATGTATTATAAGTATGTATTTACAAAAGAAAAGTAGTTTATGTATTCTATCCGTATTCTGGTACCCATAACACAAGCATAATAAGCTTAGCTTGGGACCAGAGGACGTTGTGTGAAATGTCCACAAATATATTTAAAAAAATCTGTTGGACACAAACCTCCACTTGAGTATACACTCAAGTGTAGGAGGTGGCTTATACCGCGCGGACTAGGTGTTGGCACAAGGTTTAATTTCGAGTTTTGTCTCTCACAGAAGATGTGGATGTGGGTGTTATGTGGCCCTTAAACCCTATAGGGATAACGAGGGTCTAACAATGAAGTTTGATATCATTGACTGATCTAAATAAGCTTGAATTTACCATGCAATTAAGAATCTATAATCCATACACCTTTGTGTACAGAGTGGCTTCAATTAGGCAAAACATATTGCTTTTGAAGTTAGAAAATATTATACAGCGTTTATTTTGGTTCTCTCTACAGCATAGAATCCAAAAAATGTTTTTAACCGGCTTCAAAAAAGGAGGAGGTTCTCAGTTCGTCTGTATGTTTTTTATGTTTGCTTCCTCATAACATTTAAATGGGCGAAGCGATTTTGACGGTGCTTTTTTTATTTGAAAGCTGGTGGTTCCCGTTTGGTCTCATTGGCTTCATCAGCATCAGGATCTGATGGTTATCTCTTCAGAAATCGAGGAAAGCCCTCAAAGGAGAATGGGTATTCCATGTCCATGAATGCATGGACAGCAAATACTGATATATTTGCTATGCATTCCAAAATCTTAAATATATCAGATATCTGAAAAACATATTTAAAATGCCGCCATCACTTTAAAATAAGTAGAAAATAAAAAAACAGTTTTAGGTTTAATAATGTGCCTGGCAGCAAGGAAAATCAAGTACCTATTAATTTATTTTTATGCTTGTTAAGTAAAACATGGTAAGAAATGTGTTTTCATCATCTTTTATTTAATTATACATATGGGATAAACATGAAATAAGCAGTTTTTTATGTTAAATATCTATATTTTCATCACTTTCATATATGATCAAAATATCATCCAGGATTGTCGTAGGAGGTGTTATGTTGAGTTCATATCTTACCTATATACATGAGCACTGTCGTAATGTAGGCACAACAACCTACGGTGTGTGTCCCGTCTATGCAATTAGAACAATATTATTGGATAGCATTTCGGCCATTACTATTGTTGTTTATTAAAACATAAACAAAATATACCTTCCGAGTAAATATATACGTTCAGTCAAACGTGTAAATCATAATCAAGTTCATATAACAAAGCCAGGCCGTAGTAAATCAGAAAATAATAGAAACACTGTATGCACAATATGCACATGAACAAGTACTCTCACTTGCGACAAGTGAAGTTGACTGATTGACATTACATTTGATATGCATTTGAAATTAATATTTATTAATTACAAATGCATATTTTATGCGTGCATAAAAATATTTTATAAAGATAGAAAACTCAGGATAAAGTTTTAAGCACTAACAATATTTCGCTGCGCGACTTTTGTAAGGATTTTTAAACAAAAATACCCTTTTTATACGAAGCATAAATTGTTTCAGTGACGGGTGTATAAATATACGTAAAATTCATGTGATTAAATAACAAAATTAATGTACCATATCTTTTTTTGCTAAAGTGGTGTTTACAGGTGGCCTAAAGTTGGTTTCAAAGACTCTCATGAATCTTTGAAATTTGACTTTTAAAAAAAGACTTAAATAAAAAGTTAAAACCGACTTCATAGTCTGTTTTAACTTCAAATAAAACTACTTTTTACGGATTTAGACGCGTATATTTGTTTTAAATTTTGGCCCGACGTTTGGTTTGGTGAGACTCACCCGTGACCATGGTGACTGCAAAGTCTCCGAAACGTCGGGCCAAAATTTAAAACAAATATACGCGTCTAAATCCGTAAAAAGTAGTTTTATTTGAACAGATGGGTCGCGCAAGTGTTAGAAAATATTCTGTTTTAACTTTTTTTTTAAATGCTCAGTTATTAACATATTGATTAAATAATGATGCATAGGACGAAAACTAGATCCATTCTCGCAGCGTACCATTCTATTTCTCTGACAGCTGTATTATTTTAGTCATGGGGGTAGTAGCGCTAGTTTTCGGAATGAATCAAATATTTGCTTGTAACGTCATATAGGTACATTGATATTGTCTGTATAGATGCAATTTCAAGAAAAGCTACAAGAACTGGCTCCTTTACCCGATTTATTAAAAGGCGCTCAAATGCAACTGCAAGAAGCCAAACAACTTCAGAAATTAGCCGAAGATAACGCATACCAACTCTCTAATGAATTACACCGAGTCAAGGAAAAGGTTTGAATTTTAATAGGCGTTAATATCTTTAATAATATATTTAGGTATTATGAGCAATAATGAAATAAATATTGTTCTGAACATTTTTCGATACAAAAATTAAATACAATTATATTAGTTGCGATTATTGAAAATATGCGAGCGGAATTAGCAGAAAATAACATTCTAACTTTTATATTACATGCTGTCTACACTATTAACAAGGTAAAGTTTGTGATATGTAATATATAGGAGGGGGTAATCTACGAAAGTAATAGCCTGATCTCAAAAATAGTTACATTAATAGGAAGCTACAGTCTTCGAGAGTGCTATAGGTATGTGCCAATTCTACGCGCACAACTAACCTTAACTAAAAATGAAATTTGATAGTGTCAAAAACAATTCAGAAATGTCAACAAAAGATTTATATTATTATAAAAGTGTACAACGAAATAGCCAATCAGTGAAAAAATACCATAGTAATGTTCATTTTTACTTATGTTTAGTTGTGCACATAGAATTGGTGTCAAAGGCGATGCGATGCGTTTCGATGCGATTGGAAACATCTAAACGTACAGTCACAGTCAACAGTTAGGTAGTAACTTAAATAAGATTTCGTTACAGCTTGTCATTGTCGTCAATAATTTGAATTACGAGAAGTCTGAAAATACAAAACTTATTGAAGAGAATAAATCTATGAAATTAGAAATTGAGGAGAAGAATAAAGAAATCGAAGATTTTATAAGACTTTTAGATGATAACAAGTAAGTTAATAAATAAATAGTTGGCAGTGTGTTCAGTGGCGGATTTGCACTCTCGACCCCCTTAGGCCCCAAGCCATCAGCTGCCCCTTTCTCAGCATCCACTATATGACTATGGCATACTTATTTACAAACAAACAAGCAAGTAAGCAAACATTCAGGTGATACTAATAAAAGCCAACATAGAAGAGAATATATTTAAAACATAGAAGAGTATTTAAGGATGCTGTATAGATTGCACCATGCAGTGCAGTCCGCCCACCAGACGTTATGATAAGTTTTTGACACGATTGGGGCCGCCCCTAAAGCTGCCCGCACTAGGGCTTACAGGGCTTAGGGTAAATCTGCCACTGCGTGTGGTGACGGATTAAGAATACATGGTCACCACCCCATTTCATTCCCAGGGTTCTGTTAAAGCCAACTAAGTATATAACACAGATAACATCCTATGTGAAAGACGGGAAACGGCGCGGCATATAGAAACCATAATCCCTCCTAAAGTGGAGGAGGTCCGTGTCCAACAGTGGGACGTCAATGGGCTGAAGAGAGAAGTTAAAAAACACGTTAATAATTAAAATATATGCTGTCAACCGGTAGCTTAAACATGTATACATATTTACTTACAGGAACTTAATAAAATTTTAATACTAAAATTTCAATATTAAAATGAATTGTGAATTGAACAGGTAAAAAAAGTTTTATTAAATGTAACCTATAAGTTAATCACAAATTAATATTAATTAAATCAATAGATTATGAACTAATTATATTTTAAAATATTAGATATACCTAATTAATTTCAATGTCAAGGATTATTTTGTGACATTCTAATTGATGTATAATTTGTAAAGCTGAGCTACGAGTGCTACGACTTTCGGTTTGATTCTATTAAGAGGATACCAAAATAGCTTCGTGCATTTTTCTATTTACGAAGTTTTCATAGTTTCTTTAGATTGAATGGCTAGAGCTCTAATTTTTAAGTATATGTTTTTTCAATATATGATCTAGGATCGCATAACCTCAGAAACGCGATTGAAAAAAGTTTTCTCGATAGAAAATCTTAGCGAAACAACCTCTCTATTTTTTTATTTTTTTCATTTGTCGGTCTATTATCGCGTATTAACTAATGAAATAACTTTAAAAACATAAGTAACTATTATATATAGAAACACGTAAATCAGAATTAAAATATATTTAGTAGATTTTGAGTAAATAGGAAAAGTATCCCTAATTCTTCATTTTCTGTGCCTACTGGCTGTGTTAATATGTACGTGTCGGCGATGATATACGATAATATTGATGTAGGCCCCTAAAATACAAAAATGCTTTATAATTTCGTCATCTTGGTCCATTTGGCAACCGTTTTGTATCTTACACAATTCTGAGAATAATATTTGCTCATTATAAGTTTAGGATACGATAGGGTACATGTTTATAAAAATAAAACTAGAATAAAAAATGTTTCAGTTATTTAGGGAATTCAAAACGCCTGAACATAATATCGTGAGTTAATAATAAACGAACTATGTTGAGTTATGATAGTGTAGTGACCATGGTGACTGCGAAATCTCCGAAACGTCGGGCCAAAATTTAAAACAAATATACGCGTCTAAATCCGTAAAAAGTAGTTTTATTTAAATAAATGTAATAATATTATTATTTTACTTTGTAATACTGATGAACATATTGAACATTACACCCTCTATTAGCTAATTCAAAACAATAAAAGAACGTAGAAACAATTAGAGGCATTTCGGTACAAGTTTCATAGATGGCATTAGACGTTATTCAGGTGCTTGCAATTTTAAAAGTAACTGGTATAAATTTTATTGTTATGGTATAGTCATTGTATTTATTGCAGTATATTTTATCGGCCATTTTCAGACTGGTGAAGTAGTTGTATTGTAACTTATTAGTTGCATAAAGCTTCTTAAAGATGAAAGATCAAGCAATAGAACTCTCTGTTAGTGCATTGTTAGTAATTGTTACTAGGCTTGTAGAACTGGGGTGCATGTACCTACATCTAGACGTATGAATAAAAATTATTGTGGTAAGTATTTTTTTTTAATTTGGATTATACCTGGCAGTCACATCATGGGAAAAAGATCATGACAGTATTTATGAATGCATAATGATTTGAAACAACGAATGATTTTGCTATAGAATCTTTGCAGTGGATTTAATACTGTTTGTTTTATTGATTATTTGAAAGCTTTAAAATAGCAGATCTAATGAGAGTAATTCTACGGATATATTTTTAAGTTACTGGTTTAAACATAATTATTTACCTGTTATAAATTCTTGAATTTAAATTTAGTGTTTAGTAATTATTACGTATTATTATGTAACTTATAAGGAAATCATTTTAAATTCATAATTGCCAAGGTAACTATTGATTAACTTCTCGGTTTGAACTTATGTCACTGGTAATCTTACGCTTTATCGATAATGTAATAAAAGGCATGAACTAAAAGATAATTTTATAGATCGAATAGTATATTAAAGTTCCTTGAAGACCTTTGTGCTATGCTCGATTGCTTCTGTAGTCGTTCACAACAAATAAGCGTTAAGTTTTATACGTAAATACAACAATGTCGTTAGATACACGAATATCACATTTTATTTAGACCAATATTATAGAGACAAAAGACTTGATTGTTTAATAAATCAAATAGTGGTAAAAATAATTACTATGATCGGGTTGTGCACATACCGTCTTTACCATAGCACACAGGGCCAGTGCCCAGGGCCCCCATTATTAGAAATGTACCCCGCCCCCGAATGTCCGATTTTTTTTTCTCACACATCCAATTATTTTTGTTTTCACAAATCAGTAATCTTATCAGAAGGTATTAGAAAGGCGAAGAGAAAAAAGTATGTATTATTTTAATGGGACAGCAAGTTTTGAAAACCATTGTCAAAGAACGTAAATCAGAAAAGTATTATTCTATTCGCTTCTATGCCAAATATGTCCCACGTTTTTTACTTTTTAAAAGGGCCTCATATTCTTGTGTGCCCAAGGGCCCCAGTTTATTATAAGACGGCCCTGGTTGTGCATGAGCGTGCGGGAGTGGGGAATTTGATTTATTAAAAAATTAATACATATACATGAGTGTGTGAAATGACTAGGTTCTGAAAGTACTGGCCACTTATAAACTTACGTTCTGATGTTTAGATTTTTCAAATTATAAAATCAATTTGAAAAATCTAAACACCTGAACGTAGTAAAAACCAGTTTTCTTTTAATTTATTCTTTTTTATAAACATGTTTTGAATGAATGTTCATTATTTTTCGTTATTGAGAATTTCTTATGCGTCATTCGTCGTACAGAAACCTAAATAACTGAAACCAATATCTAGGTACATAGAGTTATTGAAAAAGATCTATCTATGTCAAATATATTCCAATGACCTGATTTACCATCACAATTAAACAGCTTAATATAACAAATGGCTTTAATACCTATATGATGAAAAAGCCGCTGAAAATAATAATTAAACCTTCGTATCAATATTGATAGGAACTATTTAGGATCAATATTTAGCATCTTAGACATGCAATATTAACATAATTGGCTATACAAAGTTAACGGAATTAGATTAAGTGTTGAGAACAAAGAGTTTAAAAAACTACTGCACGGAAGATGGTGGAAAGTATGTAAAACGCTACCTTAGCTTGAATATTTCTGTGTATGTCCACCTTGTTGTTTGTTTCTAATATTACTTAATGTGCCTGGACGTTTTTAGCTGTTCCCTTTAGGTTTTATCGGGCATATCAATGCAAAATTCTGTGAGTGACTGGTCTCGTATCCTACAACGGTTTACGATAACTATCACGACGTACGATATTAACTGAATCTTTTAGCGAGCTGAAACCTTTAGAGTAGGTTGAAAGTCTTAAGTGGCTTCTTTCTAACAACTCACCCAGTAAACCAGAGATCCCATACTTTTAAATCAATGACGCCTGTCGTTTTTGCAAGGCCTTCTATAATAACAGGAACTATTACCGTGTTTTTCTTACTCGTTCTGCTTTATTGTCTCCTAACTAAAACTAAAGGGTTTCTATATTTTTTGTAAGCAGTGGGCGAAATCCTTGACCGCACACCCCACTGCTCGGGGATAACAGAAGGGTAGAGTCGGGCCCTCGCTCACTAAAACCTCCGCTGTGTGCCTTACCTCAGCTGCGGAATGGGCACTGATACTGGAGTAGTTCCACCATCAGTAACACAAGCCTTCTGTATGCCTGGTGTAGGTTGAAGATAATACCATGATCCATACCCTAATCATTTTGTTTTCTTGATCAGGTGTATAATGACGAGGTTGGAAGAAAAAATGATACATCAAGAAGCACTTTTAAAAGAGAAACTTTCGGAGAACTCCCAATTATTAAGAGAGTTTGAGGAATTAAAAGATGAAAGTGCGAGGTCCTTGAATAGAAGTAAGGAGAGAGCGGATTCTATGCGACGATATTTGCATACACAAATATCAGAACTTGAACGACAATTGATACAAAGCAGGGCCCAATGTAGAGCCTGCCAAAAGGAAAGAGATGACGTATGTATTTTTATTTCATGTACTAGTCTGTAGTAGTGTCGTTTCCATAATATTTTTAAAATATCAGGATCGTACCGTAACGTGTTACGTCGCCAATCTGTCTAAAAATACTAAACTGTTCAACTTAGATTTTTCATAAGTGATAGGCATTAATATTTAGTTGAAGTGATATTATACTCATTGACATCTGTTCAGTATATTTTAGCTGAATTAGGATGTACCTAAGACTGTTGTGTATCTTTTTTATTATTGTTTTGTTGTTGAAGTTTTCCGTTTTGTTGTTACTGTTGTTGACTAGTTCTGACAGGGCGATATAGTCGCTAAGCGACAAAGCCCATCAAAAAAGAAAAAATAAAACATAGATTAATATTATAAGTCATCACTTATGTTGGGCGTCGCGATGCGCATATGTTTCCTTTTGGCTTTTTTCACGTAACATTCTTATTAACAAGCATATAAACGCTTGGTACGTATCTATCAATCTTGGTACGTATCTCGTTTTATCTATTCAGATAAAATAGATGTTCTACAATAAATTGAGTTTGGACTTGATAACACTTTTGTGTATTTGATTAAAATATTAAAGAAAAATTCTTGAGATTACAATAACGAATCGTTTGTAATTAAAATACGTAAAAACGTATGAAGATTACATTACAATTCAAATTTAATTTTAGCCGCAAAAAGTTTACTTTTTTATTCGTCTATAAGTATTTTTTCTTCAAACTATTGTAATGATATTTGGCCTTATTCATAATGACTTATCGGAGGTTTAAAAGTTCACTAAAATCGTTTCGCGAAAATTGTCAAAACTTGTTTTTCATAATAGTCTTTTTACTATAAAACGTTTATTATCTCTCCGATAAAATCTCCGTTTAAACCTCCGATAAGTCATTATGAATAAGGCCAATTGAGTTAAAATCTATACTAATAATTCAAAGAGGTTGTAATACGTATGTAGAGAGTAGTCTTGGAATGTAGTAGTTCGATATTAAATCATTTTGTTACTAACAGAATATACAACAGAATATAGAATCTACATAGTACATAGCCTCCATAGTACTGAACAGCGGAATCGATTCCGTTAATTCTTTTTCTAGAATATTCCTTGAAGTATGATTATAATTTTTACGCAAAGAAAAACTTTTAACATTGACGGAAAAGGTACGGAAGTGAAACTGCGGGATACAGCTAGTATATTAGAAAATTACATCTTAGGCGAACGAACTCGTGGGCAGAACTTGTGCCGCAGAAGGCTACTTTAAGCATAAAACTGACATTATTTAGTAATGAAGTTAGATATTATTGTTGATGAAGGTTTTATTGTGATTAATTACATTATTAAGTTGTTTTCCCAAAGATACGACAAAGGATGCAATTGCAAATAAGTAACCTTCAAGAGAATTTTGAATTAGTTGAGATAAGGCTTCGTACTCTTCAAGGCCAAGTGACGTCACTTAAAAACAGCTACACAGTTATCCTGGCTGATGAAGAGGAATGTACTGAAGTCAACCATCGCGTCATAACCTAAATTTTTAAATTTTTATACATACAAAATATTTCAAATTATGTTCTTTTACAACAAAACTACTTTTTATTATACTTTCTATGATTAATTAAAATCTAATATTTGGTTTTTTGTTCTTTTAATTTCGGTAACCTAACCTGGGTTTAAGCATTATGCAGTAGCAAAGAGTCAGACAAACTAGTTTATATTATTGGTACCGTAATAATTCCTATCGCGAAATGTCCGCCGCGGCCGCCACTAAAGCGGACTATGCTGGCATTGTCCAGGTGGTCAAGTCCACTATTCAATGTTCAGTGAAAGTTCAATTGAATGGTATCATTTGTAACAAAAAATTAACAATAGACTACCAAACTTGATAAAATTCGCCACTAAGCAATCAGTTATTGCATTTGTTGATTGCATAGTGGCGAATTTTGTCAAGTTTGGTGGTCTATTGTTAATATTTTCAGGTTATAATGTGCCATTGAGCTACCATTGTGACACAATTCATTTACCGGACTTGGGGCCCTGTAAGACTGTTTTCTAAATCTAGGCGGTGACTAACTTACATTTTGATCCTAGACTATCGTGGTGTTGTAAGAGGAACTTTGGAACGAAACAAATCACCAATCAGACTACAAATAGCATTATTTCTATAGGAATAACCCTCCAAACGTCGATTATTCGATCCCATTATTGCGTAAAGCAAATTTAATAAAAGTTTAAGAGTTTGCTAAATCTTATCAGCATTGACATTTATTATAGTTTATTTACTTGGGTAGTGATACTTATATTTTTTATCGATAGACCATAATATGGAAAACTGGTTTCGTTAACTAAAATAAATTAATAATAAAATTTGAGCAGGTGTGAGTTGACTTGTTTCTAAGAACCTTGAACTAAAGAAAACACAATGTCACACAAGTTATTAACTGTTCGTTTGTGCTCGTGCTAAAACTTAGCGATTATATATAATTTGTACTTACCATTCAGAAGTCCAGAACCTAAGTATCGTATTTGATATATCGGAAAAGTATTATTAAATATACTTAAATATAATTAAATATATATATTAGTAAATATACTGCACACCAATATCCTTGATATTGGTGTGCAGTATATTTCGGAGAATAGTTTGTAGGATGTATCCACTTATATTTTTCTTCTTTTTGATAACCTATTCGATAGGTAGATTAGGCTAATCCATTTGTAAGAGTTAATGAAGAAATTAACATGCACGCACGAAAATCATAACCATACCTTGACAGGCGGACAACAAGAAATAAAAAATAACTTGTTTATTAATATACAACTTAATTGCCTTCACCGAATTTAATATCGGCAGTGACATAGATTACCTAAAACGAGCTGTTGCAGCCGGTATTGGTTATCAAGTATTTACATTACGTCAAAAACTAGAATACAAATTGACTTTATATTTCCTTTATATTACTTGATATTAATATTATATACGAGGTCAAGTAATTTTCTTTATTTAATTATTGTTACTATTAGACAAACCTATTATTTAAATATTTAACGTGTATATTACCAGTCAAACAAAATAAGCGTAAGATATTAACATCAAGAAACACAAACGTATTGATAGCTTCATTCATATTTTTTTAATGATTTGTTTGTTTGCACCAATATTAAATGCATGTTGCGAACGCAGTGACCGGTTACACAGTATTTGGTCTGTTTTGTGTGAAGGCTTGAACGTGTAGTATTGGCCGGCTACGCGACGTATGCGCCCTTGCTCGACTTAAGGCCGTGCCTCTCCACTTTGCTTGTTTAATGTCAACGCACCACTAACTATAATAAACTACACTTTTTATTATAAGCCATGTTTTTATTTTAAATTATTCCTACACTGTTTTTTACTCCAGTAGTTATAATGATTCTACGAAAAAAAACCTACGTTTGTTTTGTTTCGACTGTATATTTTTAGTCCTAGCTGATGAATTTAAATACTGAAGATATAATTTAAAATGTTATAAAATGTTGCTTTTACTGCCTTTGCGGTACAGTAAATTAGGTTCGCTGTAGACATTTCTAGAATCGAGTAACATGCCTGTGTGTAGTTGATTCGATTTAAAGACTTTTTTGTGTTTTTGGTCAGCCTATAGCACTATTTTTCTTTCTAATGTATTAAATTGTCATATCACGTCCGTTCACATATTCGGAGCTAATCCTACGAAATAGTGTTTATAAGACATAACTGTTTTACAATTCTTTGATTTCATCGCTAATTTCATTATCGAAATGTGATTTGCCTCAAATATTCTTTACAAATCTAATGACATTCACAATTGCAACATTTAAATAAATACATATCATAAATGATTTTAACATTATTCATTTTTTAAATAACCTTCAATAAAAGTTTTAAAATAAAAATGTTCTAGACTTTGTTTATGTAAAAGTAACAATGCTAGCAATCACGATTTGCACTCTATTTTTAAATAAGTATTTGTAGATATTTTATATATACGAAATACAATATCATTGCTCAGGTAATTAGCAGTATACGTTAAAGAGCATTAAATATTTAGGCCGTTTATTGTATTGTTAATCATGGACATTCCTAGCTCCTAAACTTCCTACATAAATATCTCGGCCAGTTAACATTTCTCAGATAGCAAGTTCACCCAAACTCACCAATGTGCCATTGAATTATATTTATAGATAGTATTAATGAAAAATGTTTGAAAAATTGTAAATTAATTTCCCCGTCTCAGAATCTGATTAAGTTTGAAGAGCTGAGAGCGATCTTATTCCTCTGAGGCCGGAACAAATCTTATTACAGGTGTACTCTCGACCAAGACCGTTCTATATTGCTTCATAATTTTATTTCATTTTACTTCTCAGTATTTTCTTATTGAACTGATATATCCCATGAGAGCAACAGTGATATTTTATTCCTAGTAATATTTTTAAAAGTATGAGGTTCAAAATTTAAAAAAGTAGTCATTTTGACGGGCTTCGTGGTGGAGTGGTTTATGTAATGGACTGCCGATCACGAAGTCTCGGGTTCGATTCCCGGTTGGAACAATCATTTGTGTGATATCCATAAATCCATAAATGTCATACAAATGTTTGTACTGCGTCTGGGTGTTTACTATGTATTATATGTATGTATTTACAAAAGAAAAGTAGTTTATGTATTATATCCGTATTCTGGTACCCATAACACAAGCATATAAGCTTAGCTTGGGACCAGAGGATGTTGTGTGAAATGTCCATGAATATTTATTTATTTATTTTTCTTAAAATAAGGCGTAGAATAAATTCATTAGAACATTACCAGTTTTATACCAAAATGATGAGGTAATCTGCGTCGCACACGTTTTTTTTTTCGAAACTGTTTGTTATAGTTATGTATTGGCCTAAAAATTCGATCGCATCGTAAACGAAGCGAAAGACAAAATAGCAATATTAGTATTTGTTCATACTAGATTTTAAAACTGACAAATATTGTAATCATTGCGATATGCTATATTTTTGGCTACCAATTCGTCAAATAAATACAGGTGACAAATAAAACATTATAATCCACGCAAACGCATATATTTTATGATTCATCTTTTTCTTTTTGGTGCTCCATTTTCATGTATTTGTGTTTAATTAAATTATAAATTAATACTAGTAATAATAGTATAGGACTCGGAAGCTGCACGATCCCCCCAAAATGGGCAATCGGGAGATGCGTACAGTTTATGAGACCTGGGCAATGAGCTGGCATAATAAATAATACAATAAGGTACAAAAAGGAATTCATCGAAGTCCCATTGGATGGTTTCACACTCACTCACGCACACGTACGCTCCACACATACTAACAACAGTCTTACATCTATTATATCACTAGCTATACAGAAGGCGGCCAAGGCCGCGTGCATTGAACCATAGCTGTGCTCTATGGATAAAATGATCACTCAAAATGCGAGCCCTTAAGCTTCTTAACGGCGTTAGTGAGGTGGAGCATCTCCGTGTTCAGTTGCCAAATAAGAGTTTCCAGTTTGTCAACAGAGTCTAACATCTCTACACGTTCAGTGTGTGGGTTGAAGCGAACCTCGAAGGGTCGTGACATGGTGGAGACCCAGCGTCTGTGTATAGATAAATTGACATAAATAACTTGATTACAAAACGATGTCCTAAGATGAGTAATCCTTTGAAATAAAGAATTTCAAAGCCCTCTAAAAGTGAAGCAAATCTTACCTGAACTTGTCTTTGGCATCTTCGAAACTTTCGGCTACGTAGTAGATAGGTTGATATTCTTGATCTTGATATGGCTGTATGGAGGTAGAAGCAGGCTCGAATGGTCTGAGTTCAGGTTTGTCACTAAGGGCATGAAGTAATTCTCCAATCGATGAAAGAAGAGCAGCACCATATGCCTTTAATTGTTGGTTCTCCTTGCAGAGTCCAAATTCAACTGTGAACCAGTACACCTGCACAAAAAAAAATTGATCAAGATCCATGCTGCAAAATTAGTAATATCACAATAGGTGCGTACAAGAAAGCTGGCAACAGTTTAAATGTAACCATACCATGTATTATTCTGATTAAAATAAGACTTACGGTAGAGAGCTTCTCTATTTCCGCGTCTGAAGCGCCTAGTGATGCAAGACCGATTTCTTGAGAGAATTGTGCGAAGCTAGAGTCGGCAAGAAGAGGTATATGTCCAAGGAGCTCGTGAATACAGTCACTGTAAAGTTAATATACATTGA
This sequence comes from Orgyia antiqua, assembly GCA_916999025.1. Taxonomy (NCBI): domain Eukaryota; kingdom Metazoa; phylum Arthropoda; class Insecta; order Lepidoptera; family Erebidae; genus Orgyia; species Orgyia antiqua. The sequence continues at coordinate 12,149,120 of OU779863.1, read as the reverse complement.
AATTACTTGCTTCTATTCATATCTACTACAAAATTGGAGGTTAAAAGCACTTAAACTTTTAAAGTTTATGACACGACTAAGAGCTTGTGCTGAAAGCTACGTAAAACTTTAGAACGCAGTTAGTTCTAAAGCACCAATTAAAATAATAACTCTTCTCTTTGGTGTTACGAACTTATTCCCTTTCAGACTATGTATTTTAACTAAATTACGAGCGAGCCATTTAACCAAGTTAGAGTTCCATCATGACACTACGCTCTCGTCTCTTTAAAGGGGCAAATTGTTTTACGCTCAAGGATATAAATACGGGCGCATATTTATATATAACTATTTAGTTGCAAGTAAAAAATGACATTGAAATAAATACACTTGTAATTAATTACGTAGTTTGGTCTACATTTGGTTATGATTTGGTTCAATTTACATAACATCAACAAGGACTGATTGCGTAACATTTCCGTAAAGAGACTCGTCAAGGCAATTATTATGAACCTAATTAAGTTATCAGTAATTAATATTTCGAACTAATCTATTACATCCGTTTCCGTGTTAACAGCTGTAAAATTTAGCTTAAGAATTTGTCTAATATTATATTTTGCAGTTTTAAGGTTTAAGGTCTAATAGAATAAAATATGTATTAAGTTAATTGAGTGAGTACTTACGGTTCAGGAGTGTGAAAAGGTGAGTTAGCGTGACGAACATATTGTGTAGATTGGAATACACGGAAGGCTAGAGATGCAAGAAAGTCGCGGGCTGTGAGTAGTCCTGCGGCTGGCCTTAAGGTGAATCCGGTGTGTTTGCGTAAGAAGTTACTAACGTCGTCGAGTTGAGGAATACGGTGAGGAACGAAGATGTCTGCAGCCTGGAGTTTGCCGAATGCAGCTTTATACTCCTTGCATGCATGTTTAGGCATAAGGTCCAATACGGTGTTGAATACTCGTTGCCAAGTAGCATTTTCAGATTCGGTATAAGTGATTGATGGAATGGCATCACCGTATTTGTATGCGAAAGCAATTTCAGCTATAACCTTTCTACGTTCTCTGTATTCTTTGTCTGCGAATCCAGGGTGATTCATATCTAATTCAGGCTCATATTTAGTCATAAGATGGTTGCAGTTGTCAAGATCTGAAGCGTGGCGTGGGAACCAAGGGGTTTTGGTAGAGATATTGTTTTCAGATACGAGGTCAACTCCAGCGAAAGCTGTTGTTTGGCGAAGAGATCTTATGAGTTGCAACAAGTTGGAGCGGGACATGCTAACTTTTACAAGAGCGTCGAATTGTACATCTGCTGTTTGGGAAGGACGTGTCTCAAGGTGCTGAACGCAGCCCTTATAGTTATCGATGGTTTTAAGAATGCGTGCGAGTGAGCCCATTCCTTCACGCATGCGCAGCAATAAAGCGGCTTGTTGAATAGCCTGCTCTGCTTCAGGAGATTCACTTGCAGCATTTTGCAGGATGACTTCCTCTTCAGTTAGAGTATAATCTGAGAAAAACCGAATAAAATTTAGTATATTATCGTGCTATCTGGCAGTGTGAGTCAGGAGATAATTATAACTGTATAGTATCGTACGTGGATTGTATTTATAAGCAAATATAACTTCAAGGTTTACACTTGTTACAATAGCGTACAAAAGTATAATTATTTAATTTAGTTTTTTAATCCATTCTATATATTATTAAAAAATACAATTAGGTTTTTATAATACATACCATTTTTAACTTTTTGAACGTGATGTATAAAAGAAAAACATGAGAGTGTATGCCATTGTAAAATATCAATGTAAAATCAATTTATTAATTGCCTTTAGTTCGGTATTTATTGGATAAAACTTTTGAAATATTAGTACAATAATAAATTTCTGTAAGTAAATGCTTACCGTCATCAGTGTTCTTATGATCGCCCAGATCAGTATCAGCTATAAATAAAAAATAAAAAAAATAAAAAAAAAATAATAATATGCAAAAAAATATCATAAGAAATAAATCAAAATCTCTGGAAGGTGATGTTTACCTAGGTGACCATTTTTAGTGTCATCTTGTTGGGTACCTTCTTCAACAGTCGGAGAGTTATCGCCATTGCCAATAAGAAGCCCGTCTTGGAGGAATTCGGAGTCCAAGCCAGAGTCTAAATTAAAATCAAAATAAAAATTCAAAAAAAGAAAATAAAAAAGCAGACATAATTGGTAACTACTCTTTTTTAAATAGCACTTGACTTATAGCGAAACCTCTAGTTAAAAGCTTACCATTGGCACGGGCGCGAGCCTCTTCAAGAACGCTTTGTTTGGTCTGTTTAACAACAAGGGTCTCAAAGCGGGCGTCGTCTACGAGAGAGCGACGTCGAGACGGATAGCCGTTCTGCAACAAAAGACGAAAATATACCTTTAATATTTTTATCAATTCATAATATAATATATGAATGAATTATAATTTATATGAATGTACCTTACGGGGTTCATGTTCTAAGATTTTAATATACTTGTGATTAAAGTCATGATGCAGTTTTTATTACCTACATGAAGTTATCCAATCATTGCATGTCTAATTATTAAAGCTTTATTTTATTTGCAGGATGTGCAGTTTCGATATTTATGTGAACTCTTTACGCAGTTTTAATTTAACAATAAAACGGCTTTACTATAAAAATATTAATGCAACATTATTGTTTTCAGAACAAAAGAATAAAACGTAGGTGTGAAACGTTTTCACTTCACAGGGCGAACACAAAGGAAACGTATGTCTGAAATAGTTTGATCTTCTAAATCCTTATAAATATAAAGCGGTCACATCGCGTTATATTTCATGTGAAAGCAGGAATTGCTTTTACGAAGTTCTTAAGCTTATTTCCTGCGTGTGGCTGAGCATAAAGTGCTCCCATTATTCTCGTCCCATTTTCTACGCCGGATGCGACTCTCTGTGATTGAAATCTTTCAAAGGAATCTGTTATTCTAATTGACTGCATTAGAATAGAGTTAAATGTTCTAATTAATAATGATACAGACGTTAACAATTAAACGATCTGAAACTCGACAACGCGTACTTTGTCTACATGTGTTATTAGTAGTGTAATTAATTATGTAATGTAACTCAGGAAAATTGTAAATTAGTCAACACAATGTTATTGTTTAGTAAAGCTAGAACATTCGATCTGTAAACTAGTCCAAGCTCGAACAGTTATGTAGTTCTACGATGTTTGTAGTGTATATATAATATCTAAATGTTTATGACTGTTAATGATATAATTGTTTTGGAAGTACACAGAATCTCGATTGCCGTGAGAATGTCATTGATGCCACTATGTCATCGCTTCATAGTTTTCCTTAAACAATGTGTGCTTATAAGTGTTAAAACTGTGCTGGTGACAGAGTAATTTCCGTCACGTAGCGCTTAAGAGCGGCGGGTGACGTGGTGGCTGGTCGAGTGCGCGGGCGGCGAGACCTAGCATTTTCCACTAGAGTGGCCGTGCGGGCCTAACTATGTATGTCAAGGGTTGTGCTAATCACTCGCTATTGTTAGAGAGCCCTTAAAGTGCAATAAAATCATTAAACCAAGATTACAATCTTTGAAGAGAGAATCGCAATATTATTTAAGTTTATTTCCACGCTTAAGAAAAATGCACGCAACATAATAAGATTGCGGAAATAGTGTCGCGTTCTGTATTGTAAATATAAATAAACCTAACTGGAGTGGACAGGAATCGAAATCCGGTTCAGTTAGCCTTGGTGTACCCAAGTGGCCACTTCACCGTTCCAATCGCTCGACGGGTAATTAAGCCGAAAACTGAGTTCGCTGTCCGTTGACCTGTACCTATAAATCCCGAAATCAATTCGACGTATAATGCGTATATCGTATATGATGAGTAAATATCTGATCTAAATAATAAAACTATTATCTACATAATACGTTTTCGAATGTATAAACTTTACGAACGAGGTCTAATAGAACAAAAGCTATATTAGCAGATTAATATTGGCGCAATTATTTTTATGAATATCGTTCCGTGTGTAAAAAAGGAAGTTAAAGCAAGACCTTCAAATCTAAAAATTTAGGTTATATTGTGTTCTGAATGTACGTTGCAATAAACTGCAACAAGAAATTTTCTTGGTCAAGGGCATACCTAAATATTGACCTCGAGATGCATAACCAAAGGTTATGAACCGAATAGACCATTACCAAAGGTTAGCACTGTGCGTGGCGATGACTAATTATAAACAAAAAAGATTGGTGCACCGATGCAATAAACGAAACAAGGATTTACTAATATTTTTTTCTTTGTAAATCTGTCAGGCTGTCTGAGCCCTCTCGTATCTCTTGATAGAGTTAACGAGATTGGACTCAGTGAGCGTCGTACTGCCTTGCATTCCGACCTTCGACGGTCAAGGAAATACAATCATTCAGGCACCAATAATAACGTATACGATAATCACAGCATGTAAGCTACAGGACTAGGTAGTTAAGCGCGCAGCATATAATCAATTTGTATAGGAAGATATCGCATTGCATTCCAAAGTAAACAGGCGTGATTAGAAGTTTATCTCTTAAAAAGTTAATCAACTAATAATAGCGCCTATACACTTTGAAATAATTCGCAACAATATTCGCAAAAGCTTCGTTATGTATACATAAATGAAAGTAAACATCTAATACACTAGATATCACAACAAACATGTGATTGTAACTGTTATAATTAGATTTTTCAAGATATTTTGATATTCACAATAGTTATTAATCTGCTAATACTACTAAGAAGTTACCTAGGAAAGTTTACGATGTAATAAACAAAACAATGATCATACACTTTAAGTTACAACGGACGCTTGCATAGTCGTAATATGTGGAACAACGACTTATTTAGAATATATTGTTGTATGGAATATTGTGCAATTTGTCACACGATGATGTGTGAAAGTGTCTCTGCGTGAATTAATAATTAACCACAATAATGTGATGGCCCTGTCTGTCGAGTTTAAGTAGTGAGATCCGTTTAACTCCCAAGCTCATAAATAATTAGCCGAGGAATGTTTTATGTGAAAATTTACTTATAATACATGTCTGAATGCGTTTCCTTAATTGCGCCACTTTCACACGATTTCTCGAGGCCCCTCCTCCCTTCGTTATATTTTTTGTTATTAGTTAGTTTACAAACTAAGTATTAAGCCGTATTCTTATTTTTGAAACTAGTCAAGTGTTTGCTAAAGTTATTTTTAAATAGATGCTAATAAATTTCCTTATGCAGTATCATGTTGAAGTATATTGTACATGCTGTTTTAGTACAAGGGCGACATTGACATGTTATAAGTAGGCAAAAGTAATTAACTGTAGTGACGAGTCGGCTAACAGCGATCTTGCGTCTTTGATATACTTTAACATACTTATATTTTTTGTTTATATTTTGAATTTTACATAAAATTAAACGCTATGTGATTATAACAATTGAGTTGTTACTTTAATTATTCTAGATATATCAAGGTAAATTAACGATTCCTTTGTGTTATGAGATTAAACTGCGGTTAATCATGCGTTTTATGATCCAATTAAACTAGCAATATCTGTCTAGTTCGTTGTGATTATGTTATTTTGCGGATGTTATAATTTTGTTATGATTATAAAGTTTATAGTTTGTCATTAATTTGAATATAATAATTATAGAGATGTTATCACTTAATGTTTTCTTCTTCAAGTTTAGGACTGCAGTTGAGAGTGATATTAATGATGATGATAAAACTAAGATGGAATGACTTCAAAATGTAATGTGATATGGAGGAAATAATAAAAAAAGCAAGCGACAGTGGCAGGCGGCGGTGATTAAACCAGGCCAGCCCTGCTGCAGGCGAGCTCCTCACCTCGATACTGTAGGATTTCTTGATGGCGAACATTTCACGGTTTTTCTGGGCAGCTGCGACGGCCATTATATCTCTTATCACACCACTGGGATCTTTAGAGCCTGAACAAATGTTCACTGCGCGAATAGCTAGCGTATTGTCTGCGATAGCTTTTTGTCACGACCACGGGCTTTGTGCCTGTCTGTCTGCGACTCGAGCTGTCGTATTACTATAGCTAACTAAACTTTGGATTGCAAACAGACCAATGCATGATGACCGTTCGTAAGAACAGTTTAAATAGTGTTAGGCGCGCGCCTCCCACCCCGCAGTGCCTTTCGTCGCGCATGCGTCATTACCGCCCCCCGCCTGACGTTCGCCACCGCCAGCCTCCTGACGTCTACCACCAGCATCCCCCAGCACTTTAACCATCATCATCACAACTACCCTCTTCCTGTACAACCCCTAACATCTATATTAGATTTTATTAGCTTGTAAAATCTTACTTAGCGGTTAGTGCTTATGTCCTTATTCAGATCCTTGTTCGGATATGACCTTAATACACTCGGAAGTGGACAGCTGATACTTATAATCTACAAGCTGTTAGCGTTAAATAATTAGAGAAACATTGAAGTAGGTTTTTCTAAATTACCTTTAAACTACGCTGGTGTTTCTAATGTATTTCTCAAAACACGTCTTTTAGACTTTGTTTACACTAGTCATAATAGTTACTAGGATATGTTCAACTACGTATGAAAACACCATATCTCTACGGCCTTTGAATTTTATTTATCATAAAATTATGTAATATAAGAAGAGACCGATGTGTTTCATTCATTTGTAAGTTGTTCGTGCTCAAATTATTACAATATTAGTATATGTCTTTTTTCCTGGATGATAATGCCTAGCTTTATGTAGAAAAATTACAAAAATAGTGTTTGGGAAATAAGACAAGATTTTTCTCATTACCTGCTAATCATCACTACTAGTCTCTCCAAATTGTTATGAAGAGGTAAAGTTTGTAATATATGTATACTAGCTGACCCGGTAAACGTTGTTTTGCCATCCAAATGTCAGGGGTCCACCACATCATCGACCACTCTTAACATTTAGGGGGATGAAAAATAGATGTTGTCCGATTCTCAGACCTAATGGATATGTACACAAAATTTCACGAAAAGCGGTCGACCCATTTCGGAGGAGTATAATTACAAACACCTTGACAGGAGAATTTTATATATTAGATGTGGGTGGTATTCTCTTGTGGTGGTCTAATTCTAGAATTATTTTCACTAACACTAAGCAACATCTTATCAGAGTTCTATAGGCTATATAATTATGTTTACATCTCATACAATGTAACGATTCAAAATTTTAGGAAGGAAGACGTGAGCAACATGTTTTCTTTAAAAATTTTGCACATTATCAATGAACGCTCCTGTATTAGGCTCGGGATCCCCTTAATGGAGACCATATTAATCATATCAAGCAGATTGAGAGCTTTTTACCTTTTTTTATTTTGCAATCATCCCTTTGAAATAAAAAGCTATACCTACTTTAGCGTTGTTTGATATGAAGTTTTAGTAACTGTGTTATTAGCCTTTTCAATATAGAAAACTAAATAAACTCTGTTATTATTTCTGAAAAATTATGCGTTTAAATATCTACCTACTAATTTACTATTTTCTTTTCCTTTCGTCTGTGCAGTGACGGATTAAGAATACAAGTGTCAACACCCCTTTTCCTTCCCAGGTTGTAAAAGCCAACTAATAAATATCGCACACATATAACATCCTCTGTTTGACACGGAAAACTCGAAAACAAACTCTTTGCTAATACGCCTAGAGAGCGTGGCCCAGTAGACTTTAATCCTTCCCAAAGTGGAGGTAGAGACCCTTTCCAAGACGTATGTATGAATTTAAGTACCTAACGGAACACGCCTTAGTAATATTCCGTTATTAAATTACAGGTACCTAATCTTTAATTAGTCAGGTATTCCCACCTATTATACTTATGTTAAATAGGTTAATATGAATGAAAATATATTAGTCATCTTAGCAATATTCTTATTACAAAAGCATTGTCTTTCCTGTACTTTTAATGAATAACTGTATTTATTCCAACTTAATTTTGAAAGCGAGAAGACTATTTTTTTTGTCTTGTCATTTTTCTTTTATTAAAGGACGTACTATTTAATGCAATTTGTTATAAACTAAAGGAGGTACTAATTAGACAACAACGTTGATCAAGTCGTAATCACTCTTTAAATCATTTCCGAGTTTGATTATAACGACAATGAGTCAATCACTACTCGGTAGGTAAATAAATTTGAACCGCAAAATACCTAAACATCAGTCCTCCTAACAAGTTATTTTCTCTGTATTTTTATCATGTTATATGGCTGGATTTTAACTGGTGTTAAATGGAAGTGTAATCCAAATCTGAGAAAGAAGAAAAGGAGTGCAATATCAGGCATTAGCCATCGTCATTTTTCCGGACCGCAATATGCCTCTTCACAGCATTTTTGAAAGACCCTTGAAAGACTTAGGAGCCAGGAATTAAGGAAACACTCGTGCAGGGAGCATTTCGATATTTAAGCCAGGTGTAGGTCTTCGTGACCTTAAAGTTGCCGGATTTCTAACACAAAATTTTAATTTGACGGGCTTCGTGGTGGAGTGGTTTATGTAATGGACTGCCGATCACGAGGTCGCGGGTTCGATTCCCGCTTGGTACAATCATTTGTGTGATATCCATAAATGTCATACAAAAGTTTGTACTGCGTCTGGGTGTTTTCTATGTATTATAAGTATGTATTTACAAAAGAAAAGTAGTATTATGTGGTCTATCCGTATCTGGTACCCATAATACAAGCATAGAAATATAGCTTACTTTGGAACCAGAGGACGTTGTGTGAAATGTCCTGAATATTTATTTATTTTCATAGATAATACTGATTTTCATAACCCTATTTATGAGCTGAGCAGACTTTTAGCTTTGCTTTTAAATTTTAATCGTCTTTTACGCTATTATGTATCAAATATGATAAAACTGTGGACCAGAAATATTGTAGTTTTGAACTGATTTCAACTCAAACTCTCATAACTCCATTAAAAAAAATTGAACTTTCAGACCTATTCTCCTTTTCTCACCACCTTGAGGTTTAAATAGCCAGTTTTCTCAGTGCTCGCCAACGGTCCAAAATAAACTAGTTAGCAACCTTTGAGGTTCCTAAATCCAGTATTTTGTTTGTTTATTTGGTTGTGCATTCTAATTCTACGTTACCAATCAGTCATTCAGGTTGTGTCTTAAGAGATATTAAATTGAATTGAATTGAATTATTTATTGTGTATTTAGAGATTTTAAATACTCCTTTTAAGAGCGATTATGTATCGAAGTAAAGGATGTATGTATTATGGTGATATATCTATTACTCAATGGTTGTTCTAATTTGTATTAAAGTCATCGTCATAATATCACGCCTTTTTCCCATGGGGGTTGGCAGAGACTATAGAGCGCCATATGCTACGCTCCAAACATACTTCCTTGGCTTCATCCACACTCATACATCTTGTCATATATGCCCGACGGTTGTAAGTGCTACGTATTGAAGTAGATGATAATTAACCAGTTTATGCAATTGTGATTCTTGTGGTTATGGTTAACTAAATCATTATGAGATTTAATAAAATTATGTCTAGTAATTATGTAATGCAAATGCAAAAGCATCTATATAATAGTTAAAATCCTATAACCTTACAAGCAACGAAGGTCGTGTTGTAGTGTATGTCATGACTGCAACATCATGTTTTACAAATAGGTTGACCCATTTATTGTTAATTTGATTGTTATTAATTTGGGATGGAGTATAATCTGACATTTTAAATAATAATATAACTAACAATTGTTTCTCGTTGTCTCGTAGTTTTGAAGATATAATCTCACATAGAGACAAACATACAAAAATAACGACTTTGTTTTATATTTAGTAAATACATATTTTTCTCTCTTAGTCATTATTTGGAGACGACGCACCATGTCTTTTTCTCCCATAGTCTTCTCTCAGCCGTCATATCCGTGTTAACTCCCCCTTATTTTATGTCCTCATTCACACAGTCTATCCATCTTTTCTAAGATCTTCCTCTAGACTTTTTCTTTCCACATTTATTCCCAGAACTCTCCTAAAGATATTAGTTTCCTCTCGTCTCATTACATACCCACACCAGAACAGCTTTAAAAAAAATAGCTGTAGATATTTTAATGAAAGCTTTTTATTCTATATATTTTGTTTTCTTGGTATTTCTGTGAATTAATGATTATAATGTGTTATTAAAATTGCCGGGATTTGCCTTGTTGAATTCTCAGAAAAAAAACATGCTACATGTACCATACCCGGTGGATTAACGTGTAAGTTAGTAAATTGATATTTTTAGTATGATGTATAACATATATTTTAAGATGGGTGATCCAATGACACTTTTGGTCTTATTCATAATGACTTACGGAGGTTTAAACGGAGATTTTATCGGAGAGATAATAAACGTTTTAGCATAAAAAGACTAGTATGAATAACAAGTTTTGACAATTTTCGCGAACCAATTTTAGCGAACTTTTAAATCTCCGATAAGTCATTATGAATAAGACCGTTAATGTTTATTGCCCTACATTAACGGTAAATGATATAGATTTCGTATAAAAATAGAAATAATGCGAGGAATATAAAAATAGCCTAAAAATTATCTCAATTCTAACAAATATGTAATTACGCGTGGAATTTTGAAAAATTTCTTCGTCTTTGCAATATTTTTGTTAATGTTACGCTGCTATTAGTCGCAGGGTAATATAATATAGCCTATAGCCTTCCTTGATAGATGTAGGTACTATCCAACACTGAAAGAATTTTTCTTATGGGACCTGTGGTTCCTGAGATTAGCACATTTAAACAAAACAAACTCTTCAGCTTTATATAATTACTTAAACGTTGTTTTGCCATACTAAAAAAAAAGATTTGAAAAATAGATGTTGGCCGATTCTCAGATCTACTAAATATGCATGTAAAATTTCATAAAAATCGGTCATGCCGTTTCGGAGGTGTACGGTAACTAACACTGTGACACGTAAATTTTATATATTAGAAGATAGTACATATTAATCATGAAAATCGTCATTTGTTTTGTTTGATAACAAACATGGAAACCTGAAATATTTATAAAGTAAATGTATTATTTACGAACGCTGTGCTACTCTTGTCAAAACAACTCAATAAAATAATATACTATACGCAGAATATTTGAATAAAAAACACCTATTTCATAATAAATATTGGACGTCATGGATCGTGTATTGTAATTAGAAGGCCTTATCAGAAACGGGTAATTCCGATATTATTCATAACTAGCTGTTGCCTGCGACTCCGTCCGCGTGGTAATTGGAATTTTCTTTTTCGCAATAAAAGGTAGCCTATGTTCTTTCTCAGGGTCTAAAGATTGTCTGTGCCAAATTTCATCAAAATCGGTTGAGAGGTTTAAGCGGGAAAGCGTAACAGACAGACAGAGTTACTTTCGCATTTATAATATTAGTAGGGATAGAATATTTTAGGAAATCCATACCTACATAATAATATCAATACGACCTTTGTTATCTGTCACACTTCTACAATTAAGTATCAAAATGGCTCTACCGATTATTGTGAAGGGTATCGGGCAGGTATGCGTATGAATCGGTCAATAACCTAAATCCATTTTGTAGACCTAAAGGCTATGTCAAAAAATAAGGAAATTATATTTTATAATAATGAAAATGGTATAATATGTACATGATTTTATAATCTAACTTAAACTCTTTGATACTAAACATTAAACAACTTACAAGACTATTTTTCGAATGTTTTATTGACATTTCACCCAACGTCCTCTTATCTTAAGCTGAGCTATATTTCTGTGCTTGTGTTATATGTACCAGAATACGTACATAATACCTAATGTGTAGTATGTACGTATTCTGTAGTAGTATATATTGTTTTTTAAATATATACTAATAATAAATGGAAAACACCCAGACGCAGAAGTGAACCCGAGACCTCGTGAACAGCATTAGTTATTGTACGAATAGTGAATGATATAGACACGCGTGGTACACACAACATGCGCCACTAACGCAGCTAGCAGCGCGGCAGCGGTCCCTTTATAACATAAGTACTAATATGTACCTACATGTAGTATAGTAATCTGTATAGTCTCGATGCTTATCTATTGCTATAAGACGTCTACGAGTATATATGCATGGAATATTGGTTATTGAGATAGCACCGATTAATATTTTTGTATGGGAAAGAGTTAAACAGCAGCGCAGGACCGCGCGTTGTGGCGTTCTATGGGGGAGGCCTATGTCCACCAGTGGACGGGGAAGGGCTGAGGGATGGAAAGAGTCCCTAGGTTTGTAGATAAATTCCATAAAGTTGTTTTGTCCAACCCATTTCCTCCCCCTCTCTCTCCAGTCCATTTACGTCCCACTGTTGGGCACGGGCCTCCTCCACTTTGGGAGGGATTATGGTCTACTGTGCCGCGCTGATCAGGCGTATTGGCACAGGGTTTATTTTCGAGTTTTCCGTTTCTCACAGACGATGTTATCTGTGTGTATTATCCCCACCCGAGGATGTGAAGTGGTGATACTTGTATTCTTAATCCGTCACCACACGGAGACGGTTTCCTCCCTAGGTCGCTGTAAGTGTAGAGTGTATGTATGTAGTGTGTGTTAGAGATATAAAACTCGAAAGTAAACCTTGTGCCGATACGCCTGGTAAGCGTATCTGCTTGCAGAGTAAATCATAATCCCTCCCAATGTGGAAAAAACCCGTGCCAAATATTGGGACATTAGTGGGCTCGAGCTAATATTAGGATCAAACTAAGATTATATTATACAAATAACAAGAAAGATTTTAACAAGATCAATCATAGTATAGAAAAAAAGCAATATCTAGTTAAAGGTCCTCAATAAAAAAATAATATTAATAAAGTGGTTTGACAACTGTATTGTAGTGAAAATAATAACGTAAAACATTATAATTTATTACTTCAAGGAGAAAAATGCACAATTTGTTATTGTTAGTCAAAATGTACCGTTGTTGACACACATTGATTTATTGCATCATAATAAAAAAATACAGGTAAAATATTTGCATAAATAATGATGACTTTCAAATGGTTTTTGTGGTTTCCCGTATTGCGTATGCAAGTCAGATGAAAAATAAACAGAAAGCTGTTATAGTTATATGCTTGAGAAGGTTGGGGATTCCCTCCGTAATCGAGAGACCAACCTCGCGTGGATCAATTTACTCACAGACCGCTGTTAATACGTAGCCATTTATTTATGCTTCAAATCGTTAATGCCGATGTTCTTTGATTTTTAAATTAGGTATGCTACTCGGTCTCTTTGTTACAAGTTTAGTTTATTTTTAACTTTATCTATCTCATTAAATATATCAAATAGAAATTAAAATATATACGATTGATCTTTTGAACCCTTTTTGGGTGATAGAATTCAGAAATTTGATGTTATCGGTAAACCATCTCCAGGAGTTGCTGTTACCTTGGGCGTCCCACAGGGCTCCATTCTTGGCCCATTCCACTTTTTTATGATAATGATTTTAAAGAGCTATTAGTCGGTCTACTCAGATTTCATTATTTATGAAATTATTTAACATAATATAAATTTCAGGAAAATAAACTATACCGAGCCAACTAGTCACTTGAGTACTTAGGTACTAATTACTTACTCTGATAAAATTTCTTATTGTTTTGCATTCAATATGTCAGCTACTTCTTTTTTATTTCCAGTGAAATAAAAAAGATTGAAGTATTTACCCTTTACCGTGGAAATATAATGGGTCAACATCAGTGGGCTAAATACTAAGAATACATTATTTTATTTTAATTTACATATTTACGAATAGTTGTAATAAGTATGCAAATTAATAATTTATATATTATGGTATTCTACGACTAATATGATGGCCACCGTGGTGCAGTATTAAACATTTGTAATTAATATTGTTGATTAGGTCACCACTATTATTGCATTAGGTAGGTATGTATTTAGAACCTTAATTTTTTTGTTAACTCCTTTTTCTCTCTCCAACCCATTTACATTCCACTGCTGAGCACGGGCCTCCTCTACTTTAAGAGGGATTACGGTCTACTGTGCCGCGCTGACCAGGCGTATTGGCACAGGGTTTATTTTCGAGTTTTCCGTCTCTCACAGAGGATGTTATCTGTGTGCAATATCTCTTAGCTGACTTTTACAGCACCCTTGGGAAGAGATGGGGTGGTGACACTTGTATTCTTAATCCGTCACCACACGTAGACCACACGAACTCCTTCTTAAAATCTGCAAATTACCTGCCAATACAGTTAAAACTAATGTTTTACCTGTATTGGCAGGTAATTTGTAGGTCAATAATATACATAGTACAAAAAATATTAATTCATGTCTAATTGCCTAACACCTTTATAATTATGTATTGCCAGTTTAAATTATTGGATGTCAAGTACAAAATATCTTCTATCCATCTTCATTGTATTTAAAACTAGCTGTTGCCCATGACTTCAGTCGCGTGGAATTTGAAAGTTTTTCCACGTTTTTGAAACATTTTTTAATGATGCTACACTCATATTGGTCGAGATCTTATAGCCTATAGCCTTCTTCGAGAAACGTACTATCCAACACTGAAAGAAATCAAACTTATGCTTAATATGCTAACACTTATACTCTTATGCTTTTCAACCTTACTATGGGCGTAATTATTTAAATGGTTTATGGGCTGTGGGCATCCATGACAGGACTCAATAGGCCCCATTTGAAAACCAGCGTCAAGTCCTTGAGACTTGACATTATGCTGAAATGGGGACTTATTGCTGCCGACTGGATTTAACATAAATGTGCATGGTAGCTTAAATGTACGTACCTACCTACTTTAAGTTTCGTATTTTATATTCACGCGTAATGTATATTTTTTCGTTTTATGTTTGGCAGTAATAAATCTTATTTCTTTCTTTCTTTATTTCTTTCAAAACTAGCGGTTCCTGAGATTAGCGCGTTCGAAGTCGCGTCCCGAGCGTATCAAGTGGCAGTCAACAGCTAGTACTGATGTAATATTATGGAACTGATCATTGATGTAAATCTGTTTTGACATAATATTATCACAAACTCTGATAAGTTCGAGTATTTTCTATCTAGAAATATGCATTCGCCTATTATGTTAATACATACGGATATATTTATCCGTAATCCTGGTCTACATCCGTTAGGACACAACATAGGACGTTGTGTGGAACGTCATAATTTTCCTAACAATGGTACCGATTCTACGTGCACAACTAAACTTAACTAAAAATGATAATTGATAGTGTGAATAACACAATTCGGCAATGTTAACTGAACTTTTTTATTAGCGAATCTGTAGAATATAGAAATATAGACTAACGATTTAAATTAATAAAAATGTGAAAGAAAGAAAGAAAGAAAATACATTTATTAGATACACACATACAGAAGCACAAATTACACATGCATAAACAATTAAAAAGAATAATACAAAACAATACAATAAATGAATATATACAATCAGCAACAGAAGGCAAAATAAATAAATAATTAGACTGGATATACATTATAAAAGCGGTGTATCTAAAAGCTCCAGCTCAGCCTATTCCATGATGCAATGTTAGATAACAGCGCTGATTTTCAGCTGAAAAGTGCCTCACGGACGCAAAAACGCGTCTTCCATCAATGCGGTTGTTCTATGTCGGGGAATACAGGGCAAGTTAGCAGATGTAACAGCGTATTTTTTGTTGATTCCATCCAGTCCAACTTGTCAAATAGATATTCCGGCAGTCTAAACCTTACAATTTCAAACAAAAGAGAAGCCAAATGCAGTGCATGTGCACAACGAAATAGCCAATTAATCAAAATACACCATAGCTGTATCGATTTTTTTGTTAAGTTTAGTTTAGTTGTGCAAATAGAATCGGTACAGTACTAGTTATAACTTTAACTTCACATTTTATTATTCCCTACAACCATGAACATTTTTCCGTGCACTACTGGACAGGTCTCCCTCATTGAATACAATAAACCGTGATACAAGGACCCTTACATCGAGCGTCTAGGAGTGTTCATCAATTACGTGAAATGATATTAGGCGCCAGAAAATATTAATCTAAATATTTCCATAACTTATTGAGTGTAAGCAGATACCTATCACGATTTCTTTTTTCACAGAAAACGATAAGAATTTGCAACAAAAATTGTTTCCGTTATTCTTTAATAAACTTAATAAAATTTATTCTATATTTTTATTATTAAAAATCTCGGGTGGTAGCATTTGAGGAAAATCTTTTTAAATCTCACCAAGAAGGGAAATTTCTCAAAAGTGCCTCACGTAAATAAATAACCTGCGATATTGACGATATTTATTACCTATTGTGATCGTGATTCATGTGAAGATGAATGATATGGTCTGCTAATATAAATTGTACATTAAAATAAGCTTTAACTTGTGACTCTGGCCATTATGAATATGTTTACATACACATTAGTTATACACGCGTCTTTATTTATTTATTTAAAATTACTTTACTTTTTAGCTATAGTTGCAATTGTTGTTGTAAATAAATTCATGGACAACGTCCTCTGGTCCCAAGATAAGCTTAAATGCTTATGTTATGGGTATCAGAATACGGATATACTACATACTACTTTTATTTTGTAAATACATACCTACATATAATATATAGTAAACACCCAGACGCAGTACAAACATTTTGTATCACATTTATAAATATCACACAAATGATTGTCCCAAGCGGGAATCGAACCCACGACCTCTTGATCGGCAGTCCGTGACATGAACCACTCCACCACGAAGCTCGTCAAATTAGTTTACGCCTGCGGTTATTCACACGTTTATAGTTACTACCCCGCTACTAGTACTACCCGTGTACCATCCATCCATCAATCAGCCTTTCTCTGTAAAGTTCTCTTAAAATCTATTCAGTAGTTTTGCGTGAAAGAGTAACAACTAACAAATATCCTAACATACTAACATCCATACAATTAACGTATTTTATATTTGCAGGATCACTAAAAGTAATTTAATGGTTGATTACATCAACATTGAAGTACAACTAATCCTTATCCTTATCCTTACTAATTTATAAATGTGAAAACGAACGAGATAATGACGCAGTAATAATAATAATGATGTTTAAGTGTTAATGTGTGGAACAAAACCATAGCGCGATGTAAAATCTGTACAACGCCATCTATCGAGCGGAGTAGTTAACTTCTGTTTGTTAAGGTTTGATTTCTTAATTTCACGCGTACGAAGATGTCTAGATGTCTAGATTTTTAGGGTTCCGTACCCAAAGGGTAAAAACGGAACCCTATTACTGAGACTTCGCTGTCCGTCCGTCCGTCCGTCCGTCCGTCTGTCACCAGGCTGTATCTCAAGAACGGTGATAGATAGACAGTTGAAATTTTCACAGATGATGTATTTCTATTGCCGCTATAACAACAAATACTAAAAATAAAATAAAATAAATATTTAAGGGCCCCCCTTAAATATTTATTTTATTTTATTTTTATTTTTAGCGGCAATAGAAATACATCATCTGTGAAAATTTCAACTGTCTAGCTATCCCATACAACAAACATGATTTTTTTACCGTTTCTTGCTCGATACTAATAACGTTGCCTTATGTTGCATAGATAATGGTACGGAACCCTTCGTGCGCGAGTCCGACTCGCACTTGACCAATTTTTTTTCTTTTGCTTAGAAGCTTGTTTAGGCTCTATTCCATGCGGCCATGTTTGAGATTTTTTGCTGCTAGATTGGTTTAGACCGTGTGAGTACAAAAAGTGTAATTATATAATTCTGTATAATATATTTAGACAAATTCGCTCCAATTTAGGTACATTTGGTAATATGTGAAATACAAAAAAAAATATAGTTAATAAAAAATTGAGTACACTTGCTTCAAGTTTGGGGATTAATATGATACAACCTAATACTTAAATAATGAGGTTTCTATAACATCGAGATGAGATTTGCTCCACAATACCACGATATTCTCACAGAACTTGATATCGTTCTATATAATGTACTAGCTTCTGCCCGCGGCTTCGCACGCATTAGTGGCCGAATAGAATTTGAAATAAAACCTAAAATAAAAACTGAAATGAGAACTGAAATTTATCGAGACTAAAATCGACACTGAAATCCGTAACAAAATCTACATCAATCAATACAAAATGCTGTACATATCTACTAAAATCAAATAGAGTTAAATACTATACCAAAATGACAACTACGATTGATATCAAAATACAAACCAAAATAAATACTAAGTTCAATTGTTATTAAAATTGCGAGAAATTATTAATTATATATTGCAAAAAAAAATCGACATGGTATGGAATATAAATACTATATAAATATAATATTCCAAAATCTTTAAATAGGGAAGCATTTCTTTTTTTTTTTTTTTTTTTTTTTTTTTTTTTTTTTTTTTTTTTTTTTTTTTTTTGGCACCGGTTGGGAAAGGAAGCATTTCAATAATAAAAAAATATTGGAACTAAGTACGACACAAGGAGTTTCTATTCCGAACAACCGTGTAAATTGCATGTGTGCAATGTGTGATTAAAATCTTCGTGGCCAAATAAAAAAATACTTATAAGTCGACGGCTTCTAAGAGTTTCTATGACAACTGTAAAATAATAAAATGGCTGAACTATTA
The DNA here is from genome assembly GCA_916999025.1 of Orgyia antiqua. Lineage (NCBI taxonomy): Eukaryota > Metazoa > Arthropoda > Insecta > Lepidoptera > Erebidae > Orgyia > Orgyia antiqua. The sequence continues at coordinate 12,130,517 of OU779863.1, read as the reverse complement.
TTTTATTGCTTTTATTAACTCGTAAAGAGTTTTAGCGAAAAAATATATTGCCTATTTTACTTCCAGGACTATAGAGTATCTGTATACCAATTTTCGTGCAATTCCATTGGGTAGATTTTGCGTGAAAACGTCACAAACGAACAAACAAACAATCAAACTCCCTTTCACTTTTATATTTAATTAACTTAGTGGTTTCTTATTAATATGTCCTTAGGAGTTACAGTCCCAGTTACTGTCCTTAGGAGGCACAGGACTTAGGCAAAAATACTGGTTACCCCTCAAATGCTCCTGCTTCCTTTATGCTCAGACATCCGCTGCGATCTCAATATGCTTTTTAGATGCTCTACAGTCTTTAACTCTATGTTCTTCTCTTGTCTCAATTTCATGGGCGTCCTCAGATAAAAGCGTAAATGTATGAAGTATGTTACTTTTTGTATTTTAATTGGTCTCTACAGGAAAGAATATTTCAATTCCTTACAACGGATTTAGTGTGTAATGTAAAATAGTCTTATTTTATTTTATGACTTTGTTCAAACAAATAGACATCCGTATTTAAAACGTTAGTAGAATTACTTATTTATTATTTAAATTAGTGTTGGTTAAACTTAAACCGCGAAGCTATTATGTCGTTGGACGCTGATTCAAGACATGTACACACGTCACATTTTGCAAAAAGATTCCGTGCATTATATTAGTACTAGCTGTTGCCCGCGACTCCGTCCGCGTGAAATTTAGAAAACTTTTCATCCCTTTTTTTCGCAATAAAAGCTAGCCTATGTTTTTTCTCAGGGTCTAAAGATTGTCTGTGCCAAATTTCATCAAAATCGGTTGAGAGGTTTAAGCGGGAAAGCGTAACAGACAGACAGAGTTACTTTCGCATTTATAATATTAGTAGGGATTATAATGTTTTTTTTTTACGCGGGGAATGCATTTACGCACTTTGTGTGGGACTCCCGGGTCAGAAACGGACCCGGACTACCCACTAAACTCCACGATGTTCCTCCTCGCCCCTTGGCCGGGCCATGGTAGTCACTCAGGTATTACCATGATCAGGTATTACCATGAAGTATTATAATGATAAATTAATTAGAAAAAATCGTTTAATAATAACGTTTAATAAAATCTGTTTTGACGCGGAACTTTATCGCTTTATCCTCTCTCTCTTATGGTCTACTATGTCGCGCTGACCAGGCAAGTTGTCATAGGGTTTATTTTCGAGATTTCCGTCTCTCACTGAATATGTTATCTGTGTATAATATCCTATAACTGGCTTTTACAGCACACCGGGAACGAATTGTGATGGTGACGTTTGTATTCTAATCCGTTACCACACGGAAAGAACTTTATCCATTAAGGTATTATTTCTAACCTAATATTCATTTGATGACCGTTATTATCTAATTAAATTGTGATTGTTGTCCACACATTATGCAGCTGAATCTTGTCAAATTATCACCAGTTGAGTCAGCAGCACTTAAGTTTTTCAGCTTCTCATAAACATAACATGCGATACGTTGCAAAAAAAAGATAACAAAAACTATTCAAGGATTTTAATTACAGTAAGATCGTTGAACGCTTGTGCCATCGTTAACCGAATGGACAATGTTGTTGGAGTTAATTTAACATCGTTATCATCACCTTTTTCACCATAATCGACTTAATATTTCGCAGGGACGTTCTGAATGACGGGGGCCAATTACCTTGTTGTCCAAGTTTCTTGCTGAAGACTAAAACATAAGAACTAAACCGTATTGTTTAGTTCTCAGGTTTTCCTATTTGACAGAAGACTCTTAGAATTCGCAGCTGACTCTTTCGAGTACTTTGGTTGAGATTTTTCTTTTGTTATTTTGAGTTAGGGAGTTAAAAGTTAATGATTAAAATCAAGCTCAATGATCATTGCTCTTTCTATTATATTTTACCTTTACTATTTTATCTTCAATAGTAATAGAAGAGAAATTCCACTAAATAATAATGTCCTCTACTTGCGGTATTGGTGTTTGCCTTGAAATTCGGCTTACGAGTTATTATTTACCAATTGACGTCAATAGTTACGCAATAAATAAAATAATTAAACCAAAAATATCATTTTTGAATGCCACACGTCAGTAAATGAAAATGAGGGGAATTAATATTTGGCGATGGCCTACTGAGTTATTCTCAGAAATTGATGGAGATTTTGTTAATATAGCCTCAAATACTCAAATACTCAAATACTCATTTATTCATAATGTTATTACACGTCATAATTTTTATAATACAAATACATTACAGTATAAGAATATACATACTCATTATAAATATATCAATTTTCTAAATTATTGTTGTATTTGTACAACATGAGTTATTTGAACCTATAACTATTAATACATAGAATATACATAATTATATTTCTCTGTATTTATGGACAAAACCAGACAATAAACAAAAATAAATAATGATAGAGTAATATCAAAGTCAATGTGTTCATTTTGAAGTCCATTTCATTGTTAATAATAATAAATAAAAATAATTAATAGTAAACTATGTATATAAAAAATATTGTGAAAATTTTAAGAGTCAGTTAAAATAAGAATAAATAATATATCGTCACGTACAAAGATAATAAAAACATAATAAAAAGGTTATACCTGTAAATAATCAACTAGATTTATAGGTACATAAAAAGCTTTCAATTTTTCAATTCTAAGAATTCGTCAAATGTGTAGAACGTTTGCTTGACAAGCCACCGCTTCAGTCTTGATTTAAAAGATGTTACAGTAGGAGCAGCACGGACACTATCCGGCAGTCGATTATAAACATTCGTTCCCATGATATGTGTTAACTTGGAGGACTTTGTAAGGGAGTGTTTTATCGGCACTAGTTTATCCGGATCGCGAGTGCTATAGGCGCGTCCGTCGCCACGCTTTTTATAGGTATCGAGCCTAGTTCTCACATACATTGCCACCTGTAATATGACTATGCATGGTAATGTCAAAATTCCCAGCTCTTTGAAGTGGGACCTTACAGAGTCATCACGCGATACTCTCGCCACTGCCCTTACGGCATGCTTCTGCATCCTGAAGGCCCGTAACCAGTCTGCGCCGCGGCCCCATAGCTCAGCACCATACTGGAGTAACGAGTGTACCGTCGCGAAGTAGCACTCACGCGCTTCGTCGGCCCCCACCATACGCGCCACACGGCTAAGCGCATAACAGGCGCTCCCCAATTTACTGCAAAGTTTGTCAATATGATTTTCCCATGTCAAGCCTCTGTCAATTTCGAAGCCCAGGAATGTAGTATTGACCACTTGCTCGATAGCGACTCCATTTACTCGGACTTTAAACGGCTTCGTCGGTCGGCCAGACAGGTTAAAATAAATGTAGTGGGTTTTCTTAAGATTTAACGCCAAGCCATTAACGTTAAACCAGGTAGCAAGACTAGAAGCAGCCTCGTTCAGCTGCTCTTCAATGAGATTACCGTGAATCTTGGTGTGGAAATCGTTAAATAAACGTAAAGTTTGTGATTGATCTAGACACGGTACGTGAGCCTATAATCGTAAATCGATTTTGCCCATTGTGAAACATTTCCATACGAAATTTTCGTCTCCCGCACTCACTCTTATAGCAAGCTTGGTTTAACATTATACATCACTTATCCTTAAGTTTCTCTATGTGAATATTTGTGTATAATCTAATCAACCAGCGCAATCCAACTCAAAAATAATCAGGTCCCATTGGTGTCTATTCTATATGCAGAACTAAACTTAACTTAACTAAAAAATGAAAATTGATAGCGTCAATAACACAATTCGGCAATGTTAACAGAACTTTTTTAATATAAAAACTGTTTATTAAAGACTAATGATTTTAATTAATATAATGTGTGCAAAAAAATAGCCAAATATTTAAGATACAGCAATAGTTGTTTTCATTTTTTAGTTAAGTTTAGTTCTGCACATAGAATAGGCACCATAATCTTGCACCACAAACGCTCGATCAACGTTCGAAGATATTACCCCCAAACCATTGTCTGTGGTTGTCAGTTAATCAAACGATGTTGCTAGTCTATTTCCGATTCTATGGCTTTGAATCTTAGCGGAAATGCTTTGAACTATGCCACAACAGAATTCAAGATTTCGGTATCTGTTCCGTATGTCATGAATATTACTAAACAAAAAATTTTGAACGTTCATAAATATTTATTGATTCCTATTGAAGAAGTGCTTTCTAATGACCTAGGGGTATTAATATAGTTCACATCCTACTTACTCTTACTTTATATACACACAAAATTCATAAGAATCTATCAAGTCGTTGATCAGTTCGTCGGAACAGTGACAGATTGTGACACGAGAATAATTGTCGGCAAGGCAAAGGCGGCTAATGCATTAACATTGTACTAGCCATCCTTACATTTAGATGACATCCCTGTCATTCCACTTAACATCAGGTAAATACTCTAGTTATGCAAAATAATTTGCTAAGTTCAAAAACCATTGAGGTTGAAAATCTTTTCCCAAGATCATCGCATAGATTAATAAATTGATAGATACGTACAGATTTAATAAATAGGTGTTAAAAATACAGTATTTTTGTACACTAATTAAATATTCTCAAAGTTAAATTTGTGTATATCTGCCTACAATATAAACAAAATTAATTGCTAGCAATTCATTAGGGAAGTATCAACAGTTCGAATAGATTATTATGTTTATTAAGTTTATATCATTAACCTGTCTTCATATTTATATTACATTAATTTGTCTCGGTGCTTGAATTCACTCTTGTTGTCATTGCTTAATAATATTATATTATTATACTCGTAATATATTAGTCTTATAAAAAAGGTTCTAAAGTAGGTATATATTGTATATAGGTACATATATATGAAAATAATGTTTATCTGTGATGTTTATCATATTAAGTAAACAATAAAACAATAAATCTTTTATGTATTTTGCTAAGGACGTTTGGTTGTGTTAGGAAATAACATTCGCAATATTCCCTATATCCCATCAAAAGTTATAACAGTAGATATTTGAAATTAATAAAAAACAAGTTTTTATATGTAATATTAACAAAAAATTGCCACATTTATTCAAATCAAGATAATAACTTCTACGCTATTTCTAAATTAAGTGATAAGGATAAGATTTAGATATATAATATAGGTACTGAAAAGAGTATCTACATACTAACACATAATATAATTTTGTAAGACTAGACTGTACAAATTCAAATTAAAATATTTATTGCCTACTAAGTGTGCTTGATGATGGTACAATACATAGAAAGTGCTTTTGACTTAGGCCTTTGCAGGCATAGCATTGTTAGTATATCAAAAATTGTATGTTAGTATATACAAAAAATTCGTTTGGAGAGGAAATCGAAACCATGATACAGGATATACATACGAATTTACCAGCGCTACCTCACAATACCCGTCAAAAATTGGATTTGAATAAGTAGGTAATTCGCCTTCAAGATTTTTTTTTAGATCTTTGTGGTCTCTAACGACGTATGCGGAAGTATCTAAAAATTATAATATTTATTACAATAAATATATTCATTTATTAAAAAAATTGTCACAGATCTAGAAGTCTGTTTACGTGGACAATTTACTTTAATATAGAATCTAATATTTCCTTGGAAAGTTTGGCTTAATACAAAGCCTCGATTGCGACAGGATACACTCCAACGAGATTGGAAAAAGCCGCCAATAACGAAAAGCTACACGATTCAGGCAATAGTCCGATGAAAGGCGAAAATATCAATAGATTATCCATAAAAAAAAAGAAATAGCCGTCTGTAGACCATGAAGATATATTATCTATACCTTCATGCTGTAGACTACTAACGGGAAACTGACAGATTATACGGCGATCGTCGAGCAAAACTGTTTTACTGCATCTGGGCCGTCGCAGACTCAGAATTGAAGCCGTAGGATTTTAAATTATTAAATTGCACCAGAACGAATATACAATGGTACGTAGGTATGCATTTATTGTCATTGCCAAACACAATATAGGTTTCTCAATTATTGGTAAGTGCATAAAGTGTTACAGGTAGATGATCTCTGTTAGGTTTGTGAAACATGATAATTTTCCTTAACAGTTTCCTTAAATTTTTAAACTGCTTTCTACAATATTACTTAACTCTTGGTTACAAATTACAAGTTATACGGACAACTAGTATGTATAACAGGACATAATATCGTTAATCCCCTGTGACTAGCTTGGATAGAGTAAATGCTGAATAAATATCTGTGGTTTTTGCCTAGTGAGGTAGTATATGCGAAGTACCTATGATTTCTTTTCTTTATCCAATTTAATTTGTTTTGCAGGCAGGAACACCACCAATGCCTTGTTTCCTGTAAGAAGAAAATTATATTAGGTGCGACAAACTTATGAAGCTATATTCGTAGGTTTATTTATATAATTTATTTTTTGTAGAAACATACATCAGTAGGTACAAGTCTATCAGAGAAATAAATGTCTTGTTTAAGAATTAAATCCACGTCTTAATCAACAGAAGTCGGTTACATTCTATTGAAATCTGTTGAATTCTGTATGATAAACTTTTCTATGGAGATGTTAAACAGATTTGTAGCTGGCCATTAGCCGCGATGACCTGAAATATACAAAGCCATTAAATTAAAATAAGTCCTGCTCGTTCTAAGTAATCATTATAGTACACGAGTTCAATGAATTTAAAGTTACAACTACTTGTAAAGGTATGTACACAATACAATGTTAATTGATAAATGGCTCAAGTAAAGTTCATAATCTCAAATTAAGAACTAACAGCACCTTTAAGTTATTATTAAACAAGTTCTTTAAAATAGTATATAAAATTTCCGTTGATTAGGTGCATAAATGTAAATCAAATCAAGGAAGTGTGTTAAGACCGTAGCATATTATTATGATGTGGTGATGGATTAAGAATACATACAAGTGTCACCACTCCTTTACCTTCCCTGCTGTAAAAACCAGCTAAGGAATATTGTACACAGACAAAATCCTCTGCGAGAGACAGAAAACTCAACATTAAACCGTATGCCATCACGCTTGGTCGTCGTGGCACAGTAGACCATAACCCTCCCAAAGAGGAGGAGGCCTGTGCCCAACAGTGTCACGTTAACGGGCTGGGGAGAGACGTGGCGATATATAGTCTCTGCTACACCTATGGCAAAAAAGCGTGACGGCATGATGAGGATGAACGAAATTCCTTAACCTCGATGATAGTCCCAGAAAATGAGTCCTTGCCGAAAATCACAGGAATTCTTTTGAACTTTAGTAGTAGTAAAAAATATTTCTTTTTTATTTTGTTAAGTTACTAATATTGATTACAATTTAAAATATTTACCGAACGATATTCGCGAAGGTTATGGCAAATTCATTGGAAGACCTTGGTACAATACTTAATGATCTCAACTGGACTGTAGGCTTTTTTGCGAGTTTTTGTCCAGCACTGGACAAAAAGCGCTGATCGATGGAATATTTTGCGAGATTAATGCTTTCATTTACAATTGTATACGCCATTAGTATGTAAATTATTTATAGAAACAAAGTTAGATCTCATACCACACTGATACCAAAATAATCAATGCTTTCGGGCGTCGAAATCGATCATAATTTAATTGAATAACTTTGATAAGTACTTATACCTATGTCACGTCAAGTGTATAGAATATAAATTAAAATGTTATAATATTAAACTCAATCATCATCCTCCTGCCCTTATCCCATTATTTGGGGTCAGCGCAACATGTCTTTTTCTTCCACAGTCTTCTATTAGCCGTCATGTCTGTGTCAACTCCTCTTTCTTTCATGTCCTCTTTCACACAGTCCATCACATCCATCCATCCACATAATATTAAACTCAATGTTATGTAATTATTTATATAACTTGACATATTATTTTTAATTTAGTCTCAGACTAAATTACTAGTGTTGCAATAATTATGATAGGATAATAATACAATATTACTTGCATAATATCTTAAACACTATTTATGGTCTTGGACGCTATCCGGCATGTTGGACTGCGACTATTTCTATTCTCTCTCTCTCTCACTCTTCAGCCCATTTACCTCCCACTGTTGGGCACGGGGCTCCTCCGCTTTGGGAGGGATTATGGTCTACTGTGCCGTGCTTACCTGGCGTGTTGGCAAAGGGTTTGTTTTCAAGTTTTCCGTCTCTCACAGAGGACGTTATCTGTGTGCAATATCCTCTCCCTCTTATAGCACCCTATTTTTATCTTTTTTTTCTTTATAGTTGGGGTTGGCAAATGACTAAACTTCACCTGATGCCAAGTGAGAGTGCAATCCATATGCAAGGACGGCCGGTACATTGTCAGAGCACCAGCCTTGCCCGCCCACAAGATGCCTCTTCAAGCCTCCCTTGAAAGACCCCATGTCATAAGAAGAGGGAAAGACATGTGCAGGTAGCGTATTCCATTTCTTGAAGGTGTTACAAATGAATGAGTTCGCGAATTTTTTTGTCGGGATTGTATTATCCACAGTAAAACGATGGCATCTAAGGCCTGCACGCGTAGTACGGTTTAGAAAGGGTGAAGGGGGAATGAGGGAGAACAACTCCTCAGAACACTCGCCATGGTAGAGTCTGTAGAAAGCGCTGAAACCCTTGGGAGGATATGGGTTGGTGACACTTGTGATCTTAATCCTTCAACGCACGGTAAATATCTCTATTACATACACCTTATTCTCTACCCGATAACGTACTGTTCTTAAAAAATTGTATCAAGCTTGTAATTCAACGCATTATGTAAATTTTGTTTGTTCATTTCACCATAAAAACTGCAGACATTATACTGATTTATGCGAATTTAATTTATTTATAATCATGTTCCACATAAAGAACAGAACAATTCTGTCCTAAATGCGAAAGCGAGAGCCTTGTTGCTACGATGCTACGTTAATTTAGTGTCTTCTACATTTTTCCAGCAAAATATTTTTATTAATGACCCCTACAAAAAAGTGGCAATCCCGCCGTGATTGGCGTGTCTGACTATGTAAATAGTCACACCTTGATTTTCAAATTAGGCTATGAAACTTATGTCATATATTTTATGATTTTTTATAACAACATACTATTATTATTTTGCATATATATGACCTGTAAAAATAAACTACTTTATATACAGTTGATATCAAATAGCATTAAATTAAAATTTCCAATTAATGTCGGTACTAGGTGCTTTATTTTTTTTCTCGGCTTAAGTGTATAAGATTTAGACCTGTTTGTTGTCACTCATACTCAATACGCAGTCGCTCGGAAGTTCCAGGTTAAATGTTGTTCAATAACCTTTAAAGAAACATACTACATTACTATTATTATACTGTCAAACTAGTTTTAAATAGTGTACAACAAGTTTACAAAACTACTTAAAAAGTGATTTAGTATGATTCGCATATAAAATAATTGTCTCAAATAGGCGATTTATGTAATATTTCGTAAGTTACTAACCAGTATCTTGGTAAATTGTCTTTGTGTTTTTGTAGTTTGTACAGAGATATAAAAATATATCAAGGGCATCCGGCATTTTTGAATGCATTCTAGAAATAATGTGGCTGTTGATACTACTCTTAAATCATTGCGAAATTTTTATGCAAATAAATCGGAACGTAAAACTTTGTACCTAATAAAGCTTTTTGATTGTATTTGAATATTAACTTATAGTAATATTGTTTGGCTAATAGTTAAGCAAAGCTAAAAACAATTTCTAATTACGTTCTCTTTCGCCGGTCTACAAGCAAAAATTTCTTAAAGAAATATGAAGACCGCTATAAGAATTATTCAATGTGTAATGTGTGCATAATATAAAATAAAATAATAGTTTCTTAGCAGGATTGTAGTTTATAGCGGGGAAGCAGTCGCTATGAGAAGACATGTTCCAATAAAACTACATTATACGTTTTCTATCACGTTTATTTCGGAATTAGCTACTAACATCTAATCAGATATTTGAGATGTCCATAACTCCCGGTCTTTACAACTCAGTTCTGCCTTTCAGACTTTGAAAGGTGTTCAGCTATGTAGATGCGACTATGGTATCTGAAAAGATTAGTTTTGATCCAAGATGGTGCAATTGCAGGTCTTCAGCATTACATAAGTATTGTTCAAACAATAGCTGGCTCGGATAGAATGAATAAATTACTTGGATTTCAAGAAATCTTTATAAACAAAGGAAATTAATTAGAATCGGCATTAGATATCGTTCATTAGTAATATAAATAAGAAACTCACCTTGCATTTCAAAATAATTTCTTCAGCGGTATCAAAGGAAATACCTAATTGATCGGTTTCTATGTACATTGTAAATAATTCATAAGTTTCTTGTTCATAGTTAGCATGAAAACAAAGAAATTATAGTTTGGTAATCTCGAGCGATTCCATAAATTTAATTTATCTGATTTAATGTAACAATCCTCATGATTTGCATAAATATTATGTTCTATGAAAGCACTGTTTATGGCTATGTAACTTTCTGCCATTGCTACAGGAGTAGGTAACTCTGTCTCTAGTTACGCTACGTTAAAAGCTAAAACGGAGTCTTGCCTAAGATACAGAAAAATTGTATAAGAATCATCATCATCATAATATCACGCCTTTTTCCCATGGGGGTAGGCAGAGACTATAGAGCGCCATCTGCTACGATCCAAACATACTTCCATGGCTTCATCCACACTCATACATAATTATGGTCAATATGGTCATACATGCCCGACGGTTGTAGGTTGTTGGTTGGTTGTAGGTTGTATAGGAAAAAATTTTAATTTTAGAGAAATGTTTCTCTTCTGTGTGAAAAAAAAATTGGATTTTAAAAATTGTCGATATGCATGTGGTGCTGAAAACTTCTCGCCGAATCAAGAATTAAATTTTTAACAGTTGTTATATAACGGCGTGGCTTTTAATAATAAAAATACAATTTATGTTTTTGAAGGAAACCGCATGCATTAAGATCGTCTCTTCACTCAAAGGCATTTCCGGCAACAGCTTTAAAAATAAAATCAAACCGTTTGGGTGACTAAATTATCTATTAGAACTAGATATTGTTTTTAGATTTTTAGTTAAAAATATATAACTAGAAATAATGAAAAAAAAACAACTGTGGCTATTTCGTTAGACATATTTATATTAATCAAAATCGTTAGTCTATAATACACAGTTTTTATGATAAGAAAGTTCAGTAATTATTGCCGATAATGTCATTGACATTATTAATTTTCATTTTTTACATAAGAATGCCTTGACTAAAAGTTATCGAGAAGGGTATCAAAATGAAGAAAATTAAAAAGGAATCAATAAGATGTTATATTATACAAGTAGCTACTTAATAAGACAATCATGTTAAGATAAATAAACATACCTGTACACATGTATAGTCATATACATAATAGTAGTAAGATTTTTGGGGCAATATTTTTTGCAATCGGGGCATTTAATTTAAATAAATAAATAAATATTCCGGACATTTCACACAACATCCTCTGGTCCCAAAGTAAGCTATATTTCTATGCTTGTATTATGGGTACCAGATACGGATAGACTACATATACTACTTTTCTTTTGTAAATACATACTTATAATACATAGAAACACCCAGACGCAGTACAAACATTTGTATGACATTTACGGATATCACACAAATGATTGTCCCAAGCGGGAAATTGAACCCGCGACCTCGTGTTCGGCAGTCCATTACATAAACCACTCCACCACGAAGCCCGTCATTTTGTTATCATGTGTACAGTTTTTTTTTTGTAATATTACAAAAACTAAAAAGCTCAATCGAATATGACTTAATGTGACATTAATGTTATAACTATTTAACATATTTATACATTATGTGATTCAACTACGTGCAATTCAAAAATCATTGATTAATATTTATTTTATATCATTAGAATTAACATACGTCTGAATAAGTAATCTAAATAAGTACGTATTACGGAAGTAAGTCAACCATTGAATATCCGCTTCGCAACTAATCGGGCTCCACATAAACGCGTAAACTAGGCTCAATATATCGCCATATATTTAAGACTAGCTTGCTGGCCTTCAAATGCAAATTTCGTGCTTTTATACATTGCATTATGATACAGTATACGCGACCACACAATATAAATTTACACAAGCAAGAAAATGTTTTTTTTTTCTCTGTGTCTCCGGCCTATAAACTTCCCACTGCTGGGCGCAGACCTTCTCTACTTTAGGAGGTATTACGGCCTACCGTGCCGCGGTTACCAGGTGTATTGGTGCGAGTTTTCCGTCTCTAACAGAAAATTTATTATCTCTATAAAGCTGGCTCCCTTAGCTGGCTTGGGAAATAGAACTGGTGGTGACACTTATATTTTTAATTCGGCACCACACGGACTATGCATTTTTTTATTAAAGAATTATTATAATTATTAAATAAGTGGATGACATAAAGATAAGCCGATTATCTTACAAGGAATTTTCCAACACTGCGAAATACTTAAACGTGTTACGCCACTAAACGAAACAACTTTAGGACATACAAACAACAATTAACTTGTTGTTTACATCCTTTTTGCAAAATTTGAAAAGCTTCCTCAGTCCGACGGTGCTTAAGAATGTTTCTTTGTTAATAACATAAATATATTCTTCAAGTAAAGGAGGTAAAAATTTTATGAGACAAAAATGTCATCGTAATAACGAATCGACTTTTGTGCCTCTAATAAATCTAAACATACAATTATTTACATTAATATTCGATGTGTACGAAGGTACATTCGACTCGATCGCTTCGGATGGTTACTTGAGTATAATTTCCTAATATTACATCAGATAACATAACTACAGACAATAAAACCACACATTAAGTCATTATAGTAATTAATTATAATAGCTGCTAACAAATATTTTGTTCAAATCGTGTAGTAACTACCTAGCTAAAGCTTTTATATTATAGGTATACCTACATACTAGTTTCAAATGAAAAAAGGATTGGCAATGACCTCTATCTGTCAAAAGTGATTTGAAAAGTACTGTCAGCAATGAAACTTTATTTGCGAATTAATAATGTATTTTTATGTTTTATACAATCTCAGTTATTTTACATAAAAAACATCAAACATTATTGAGTGATAATAGTTATAAAATTATTAAAAAAGAAAACTATTCTATTTCATGAACTTCACTGGAAACGATGATATTATGTTTAACTACCGACCGCCATTTTGTCGTTGTTAGTGTCGAGTTATGAAGCATGTATAAGTTTTGTTTCTAATGCTGTTAGCTATGTAGTTGTTCCCTGCTAAATAATTTTTACTTTGTATTTGTCTTGTTTTTTATTCTTTATAAAAAAATTATAAAATGCGTAAACGGTGAGGATTAAGTGATAAATAAATAATATTAAAAAATATCATGTTTTGCTGACCCTACCAAAATTGTGCGAATTGAATGGCTATGACGTCACAACATGGCGCGGGGTCAATCCTATTCTCATTTGAACCGCATAGTAGTCTATAACACCCAAGTACCATCATACTGCTTTTTATCCCAGTGGTAGACAGAGAGAGGTCCATCTGCTTCGGTATAAACACGCTTCTTTAGCTTCATATACACTCATATATCTGGTCATACTTGCGCGACGGTAATATCCTTTCCGGATTTTATAGTCCTGTAAAAACAAACAAGTGGTGACTTAGCAAGGTCAATTAATCAGATTCATCAATAATTCATGTCATTAAACTAGGCAGTACAAATTGTTATTATATTACTTCTTTATAATTATACCAAGCAACACCCACGGTTTAACCCGTATTCATTTTTACCGACCTCCTTCGTGGTTTAAGCGTCATATTAGATCCTGTCTGCTTTATCTTTTTTATTGGTGTTTGAATTTGGAATTCCTTTACATATTATGATGATTAATTCTTTTATTAAAAGCGCGCCATTTCAAAAGTTTGGTTTTTAGGGTTCCGTACCCAAAGGGTAAAAACGGGACCCTATTACTGAGACTTCGCTGTCCGTCCGTCCGTCCGTCCGTCCGTCCGTCTGTCACCAGGCTGTATCTCAAGAACGGTGATAGCTATACAGTTGAAATTTTCACAGATGATGTATTTCTATTGCCGCTATAACAACAAATACTAAAAATAAAATAAAATAAATATTTAAGGGGGGCTCCCATACAACAAACATGATGTTTTTACCGTTTATTGCTCGATACTAATAACGTTGCCTTATGTCGCATAGATAATGGTACGTAACCCATCGTGCGCAAGTCCGACTCGCACTTGACCAATTTTTTTTTAACTAACAGGCCAAGAAAATGTTGTTCTTCCAAAAAATATGTACGTACCTATGCTATATTCGTACATATTTTTTGGAAACGAGAAGGCTGTTCTTACAAAATATACGTAACTAACATAACAGTATCGCAGAGGTCTTTTGTAGATATATGGATGAGAAAAAGTGCCACAATACCACTAGGTACCTATACAGTGTGTTATTATATTGACGGACTTCGTGGCGTAGTGGTTCATGTACTGGACTGCCGTTCACAAGGTCTCGGGTTCGATTCCCGCTTGGGACAATCATTTGTGTGATATTCATAAATGCCATACAAACGTTTGTACTACGCCTGGGTGTTTTCTATGTCTTATAAGTATGTATTTACAAAAGAAAAGTAGTTTATGTATTATATCCGTATTCTGGTACCCATAACACAAGCATAATAAGTTTAGCTTGGGACCAGAGGACGTTGTGTGAAATGTCCATGAATATTTATTTATTATTTATATGACACACGGATACGGTAGGTAGCTTTTTAGGGTTCCGTACCCAAAGGGTAAAAACGGAACCCTATTACTGAGACTTCGCTGTCCGTCCGTCCGTCCGTCCGTCTGTCACCAGGCTGTATCTCAAGAACGGTGATAGCTAGACAGTTGAAATTTTCACAGATGATGTATTTCTATTGCCGCTATAACAACAAATACTAAAAATAAAATAAAATAAAGATTTAAGGGGGGCTCCCATACGACAAACATGATTTTTTTACCGTTTCTTGCTCGATACTAATAACGTTGCCTTATGTTGCATAGATAATGGTACGGATCCCTTCGTGCGGGAGTCCGACTCGCACTTGACCAATTTTTTGATATAAGCTCCAAAGAATATTAATTTGGTAGACAATGGTACGAATACTACGAGGACGACTTAGAGTGTCCGTCTGGTGACGGATTAAGAATACAATTATTACTACCTCGTCTTCTTCCCAGTAAGAGCCAGCTAAGGAAAAATATACACATATAATTCTCTGTAAGAGACGAAATACTCGAAAATAAACCCTGTGCCAAGACGTCTGGACAGCGCAAAATAGCCGATTAATAAAAATACAGTATAATTCTTTTCTCTTCTTTTTTTAGGTTAGTTGTGCATGTATAATTGATATCATTATTTGCATTTGTCACTACATTACAATATAAACAAAATCATAATAAATAAATTATACATCTGAACCTTTTGTAGATACATCATTCTCTATCTATTTGATAAAAACCGCATAAAAATTTATTCAGTAGTATGTATAGTTTATTTTTGGCAGAGAAAAGACGTGGTGAGTCTCTTTTTATAGCAAATATAAGTAATGAAAATGGTAGAGCTATTATGTTGTACTCAATTGCTTTAAGTTAGGTAAGAGCTGAAATTATTAAGTTCTGCCTCTCTCTATCTCTAGCTCTCTCTCTCTCTAGCCCATTGACGTCCCATTGTTGGGCATGAGTCTCCTCCACTTTGGGAGGAATTATAGTCAACTGTGCCGCACTGACCAAGCGTGTTCGCACAGGGTTTATTTTTGAGATTTCCGTGTTAATTTATAGCACCCTGGAGAGGAAAAGGGGTTGAAACACTTGTATTCTTAATCCGTCATCACATAAACATAGATTGTTTATATGTCGCATTTATCAACCGAGATAATTATGTTATTTTGAGGTACCTATAAAATTTCTTCTGCCAAAGACCATAAAAGAACGGGGCGGCCCCTTGCTCTTAGAACTATAAAGACAGTTATTGATCACAGAATTCGCCGAAACACTACCTATTTGGAAAATTTAGACTGTTAATTAGATGGACAAATAAACGAGTAGCAAGGAACTATAAATATTCATGGACATTTCACATAATATCAAATAGTCCCATGCTAGACTTATTTATAAATTTGATATGATACCAAGAACTCTTTTACACTATCTGCTGCCCGCGGCTTCGTACTCATTGAATTTAGAACATTTTCCCCGTTTTTGCAACATTTTTCGCTCATATTAGCGTGATGTTTATTGCCCTCCTCGATAAATGTACTATCCAAAATTGAAAGAACTTTTCAAGTCGGACCATGAGATTAGCGCGTTCAAACAAACAAACTCTTCAACTTAATAATATTAATATAGATGTACCTACTATTTTTTTTACAGGTAATCGGTAATATAGGTACTCGTATAATTCAGACACAGTACTCGTACATGAAACTATGTGACAACATAAATATCACACAATTATTGTCCTTTTTGGCAATCGAACCTCTTGTGGGAGATAGAAATCTCAAAATTAAATCCTTTACTAATGCCAAAGGTCAGCGAGTGCAAATTTTGTATAGGTTCTAAACCACGCTGAACATTAATATTCACCTGACGAGGAGGAGGCCCACGCCCAGTACTCTCTTTCTCTCCAGCCCAAAACGTTCCACTGTTGGGCACGGTCCTCCTCCACTTTGGGAGGGATTATGGTCTACTAGCCGCGCTGACCGGGCGTGTTGGCACAGGGTTTATTTTCAAGATTTCCATCTCTCACAGAGGAAGTTATCTGTGTAAAATATTCCTTAGCTGGCTTTTATAGCACTCGGCGAAGGAAAGGGGTGGTGACATTTGTATTCTTAATCCGTTACCACACGGACAGCTTGCGCCCAACTAGTGAAACTTTAATGGGCTGAGGAGGAGAATCAATTCTTTGATATGTATTGTTTTACCCATTTATTGAAATTTGCAAAATGTGAACGTTGTGTCATCAATATGTTATTACAAAATTTTACAAAAATGAGCGCGTGTGATAAGAAAATTCTGAGCATAATATAACGATAATTATTAATATAAAGCATAGTGTGAAGTCATTAATGTATGTCAATAACCCAGGAAGTATAATATTCTATGGACGAAAGCGTGAGTAATTCCACACTAGACAATTTGCTAGTCTCCTTTTAAAGTATAATAACAGAATTCAACTATTTTGCAATGCAATGCTTTGTTATTTACATATGTCGAGATTATTACACCACGTTAGATGCAATTATAATACATAATTACATCTTTAATACTTTATGTATTATTATATAATATATATTACGAACACAATAAAGTTGTAAAAGCTAACCTCTCTATTTAAAAAATCATTTATTTTGAGATTCTGGTACTATTTTCAATATTGGCACAAGGGTCCAGGGCGTCGAAACCCTGGTCTAAGTCTATAAGTGTAGTCAGTTTCGATCTTTGCTATAATCTAAAACATATATTAAAAGTTAGTTATGTGCGATAGCATTAACACAAGCTCAATGAATCTATATCTTGTAAATATTAATGCATTTGATAATAAAATCCTGGCTGACTTCCTGAACACGAATCGTGACATATGCAACCATTATGTCCGTTGCCTGCCAATTTTAATTTGAATTTATAATGAAATATGACTTCATACATGTAATTTTAATAATGTGCATTAAGTACGATTTCTGATGAGACCTAGAATTGAATAGATTAGAATTGAATAGAGTGCGACACATATAATAAAGTGGTTTTATTTAAATAAATGATTCGCGAAAATGTTAGAGAATATAATAAGAAAACTTGTATTATTGTACTGTAACTTGTATTATAATATTTTCATATTGTTTTTTTTTTTATCACAGACTAGCTACTACGTCGCGTGTATTCGTACCCCTAAACACTGATTTTCATATCAATGTACCCTATAGCGCTCAGAAATAATGTAGCTTCTTACTAGTGAAAAAATGATTAGGATCGGACCTTTACTTTTGGAGATTTCTCCCCACATACATATTACAAGCTTACCTCATCATTATCTGTAGACTACTGAATGATACAGCATATTTTATTCTAAAATATCTCACGGTATATTATGAGAAAACTGGATTAAACAAGGTAAATAATTCGATAGCACGTGTCATGAACTGGTTTACAATATTTAGCTTAATAATCATAAGCTGAATGTAGACAAAATTAAGTACCAATATCAGGTTTAAAATGCCAAGTGATAAATATTATTTATACTAACCAATAAAACTATTATCAATTCAAATATTTAAATAATGCTGATGCGCATATCACGTATCAGAAAGCTTTTGTCGAAAAGTCAACATGAGCGATCTAAGTTCCTCGGTATTTGCTATTTTGCTTTGCGTATTCTTAATCATAATACTATAAGATACGTACGTAAATTCATTTTTAATTTGCTGATGTTTTGGATTTTGTAGTCTTGCATGATGCTGGCTCACCAAATTTGTTAAGAGACTACCTGCCATTTATTGTTCAAAATGATGTTTGAAATTTCAAACACAACTTTTTTAATTTTTTCTTTTATATTTTGTTTGATAGTTATTACCTTTTTTTGTCTTTCTACATGATTTAGAAAGAAAGAAAGAAAGAAAAATATTTATTTCACACTCACGGTGAGGTCATACAGAGTAAAGTATACTAGCTTATTATCTAAAATTAAACTAGATGAAGTTACACAGAAAAATAGTCATAAAGTTGTTAACCCATCCGTAAGCGGGAAAAAGGTATACCGCTCCGCAAAATGTTGAAAGGGTGTCCATGAGACAATCTAACAACGTTGATTTTATGCGATTTATTAAAGTTATTCCCATACATTACTAAGTTTAAAGATTATATATAAAATACTAACTGTTGTCCGCAACTTCGTACGTGCAGAACTTAGAAACAAAACCTTGACAAATTATACAAAAAAGCCATCATCATCTTGAACCAATCTGTCTATTAATGAAAATTGCATCAAAATGCGTTGCGTAGTTTTGAAGGGATGAGTTCATATAGGAGCATACATACAAAAATTATGACTTTGTTTTATAATCAGTGAAGATACTTGGTACTTTCCATCTCATCAGTAGCTATGGGAGGAAGATAATTGTTGGTATGTAATATTGCTGTATAACGGAGTATTAACAAAGCCTTTAGTAATTTTGCATCGGCTTCAAACTAATGGAACTAATGGATATATCAAAGGTTTACTTTGTCCTTTCTATAATATTCTGTACCTCGCGCAATTTGCACATAATAAAACAACAATATTCTACCTATAATTTATGATTTATATAATCCAACTGCTATAAAAAGTAGAATCCTCTCTCTCTCTCTCACCAGCCCAATAACGTCCCACTGTTGGCACAGGGCTCCTTCTCTTTGGGAGGTCTACTATGCCGCGCTGACCAGGCGTGTTGGCATAGGGTTTATTTTCGAGTTTTCCCTCTCTCACAGAGGATGTTATCTGTGTGTACAGTATTCCTTAGCTGGCTTTTACAGCACCTTGGGAAGGAAAAGGTATGGTGACACTTGTATTCTTAATCCGCCATTAGACGGATGTTGATAGAAAAAAAGTAGAATCATATATTACACGTTTCAACTGAGAATAGGATTGGCAATGACCTTTAGTTGTCAAAAGTGATTAGAAAATTACTGTCAGCAACGTAACTTTATTTGCATATCAATAATGTTTTTTTTTTCTTTTACCTAAACAGTAATTGAAACAAAAAACGTCTTAAATAATTTAGTAATAATACCTATGTATAATATTATAAAAAAAGAAATACTATTTTCTTTCAATAATTTCGTTGTTGGATACTGCGATATTGCCAACCACCATTTTGTTGTTGTTGGTGTGCCTTGTTGAGTAGTATATGAATTTTAATTACATAGTTGATTCCCGTTAAAATTTTTTTTTGTTTTTTCATTGTTTTGTTTGTTAGTGTTGTTATTTTGAACTTGTCTTTATTTGTTGTTGTTTTTAATTGTATTTATCTCGCTAATTGCTCGAAAATTAGTAAACGATTTCACCAAAGTGATAGATAAATTATATGTATTATAAAAATGTTTCGTTTTGCTGACCGTACCAAAATTGTTCAAATTGACAACTATGACGTCACAAGATGGCGCGGGGTCAATCCTATTCTCATTTGAACGGCATAGTACACGCCTAATTTGCTTAACGAGAACATAAGTCTTATTGAGTTATATAACCACAATAAAGAGCGATCTACCGTGGGTTCTCTATCTATTAATAATTATTACAAATTGACAAATTCAATGTGACATGACTTTTATAGTACTGTTATTTATAAAACGTACAAGGTAACGTAAAGATGTGAATAAAATTCAACCATAAAAACCTTGTTCCGAATATTGACACACTTCGACACTTGTAAATCCAGTTTATATTTTTTCAATGAAACCGCAAAGAACCAGTATATAAATGAAATTGTATTATTGCTATATGATATTCAGATCTAGCTGCCTATGGATAGTGAAGTTTCAGTTCATTACGAGTTAATCTTAAATACTCTTAATATCTCAGCCCAATAACGGGCACGGGCCTCCTTTATTCTGGGAGGGCTTATGGTCTACTAAGATTATGCCGCGCTGACCAGACGTGTTGGCATAAGGTTTATTTTTGATATTTCCATCTCCCACATCTGATGATATCTGCCTATAATATCCCTTAGCTGGCCCTTACAGCAACCCTGGGAAGGAGACATCTATTTTTCAAACTTTTTTTTTTAGTATGGCAATACAACGTTTGCCGGGTCAGCTAGTATCTATATAAATTTAATAAAATAATCAATTAATACTCATAGTATTTCCTTTTTGGAAAATTCAGAGCAATGGCTTTCCAAAAAAAAATATGCAAAAGATGGTCATTTTAACAAGAATACCAAATTTTTAAATCAATCGTAGATCTATCTGATAACTCAGGTGCCAAATGTTAGTTTTGTAAAATAATCATTTATAAAATGTAAATTTAAGTGTTGATTATTTGGCAAAATGAAACATTTGTAAAATGATCAGTAGTAAAATGATCAATAGGCGAATTCACTGTTTTGCCAAACGTTGTTTGTAAAGTCTAGTTTTGCCAAATGACTTTTGGTCAAACAATCGGACCCCACAAAGAACATAGCTAAGTATTAATGTACTGCTGGATATAGCGATAGTTAATAACTAATCTGGTACTTACTCAAAGTCAGTTATTTCTCTAGAACTTTCGTATTGTTCGTTTCTAGGGTTTCCATGCAAAAGGTAAACGTGACGCTATTGCTAAGACTCTATCAACATTTCATGAAAGTGGAAGCTATACATTCAAAAGAGATGATGTATTTCTGTTGCCACTATAACAACAAATCCAAAAAAAAAATACAGAACAACATACAACAGTTTCTATAAGTTTATCACGTTAACATGCATTAGTCGATGTGAAAATAAAGGCATGATAATTAAGATACAATTATGATTATGATGGTACGAAACCCAACGTGCGTGTCTCCAACTCGTACTGAGCCGTTTTTTTTATTTTTACATTTCTGATTTATTAACTTAACTAACTATTAAACAGCCACTTCAAATTCATTATTCACAGTGTTATTTTTATACGGTTGGCGTATTTAATTATGCATAATTATTATATCCTCTAAGTATTCTTACTCGAGCCTTGTTGAATGCTTAAAAAATTCTAAATTAATATAGGTAGCCAGCCATCTTAAAAACATATCGAAAGGTTAATTTGAAATCATTCTCATCTCATTTTAACTAATAAAATCTCCCGAACGATATACTCTCTCTCCAGTCCATTTAACGTCCTACTGTTGGGCACGGGCCTCCTCCACTTTGGTAGGGATTATGGTCTACTGTGCCGTGCTAACCAGGCGTGTTGGCAAAGGGTTTATTTACGAGTTTTCTGTCGCTCACAGAGAATGTTATCTGTGCACAATATCCCTTAGCTGCCTTTTACTGTACCCTAGGAAAGAAAAGGGGTGGTGACACTTGCATACTTAGTCCGTCACCACACGGACGAACGATACGTACCTACCTTGATACTAGGCGAATACCTCATGGATTGGCTAATGTTATGTACATTCGACCGTTGCCTTTGGTACGATAATGTCGACGTGTAGTGAAGTAGCAGTGTAATATGAATGTATAAAGCTATAATATTGGAGTCAAACCGTTCAGCAAGCCTGGAAAATGGTGGTGTTCGATTGCTTTATGTAACGAACTGCCGTTCACGAGGTCGCGTGTTCGATTCCCGCTCGGGATAATCATATGTGTGATATTTTTAATTGTCATACAAATGTATGTACTGCGTCTGGGTGTTTATTATGAAGAAAAGTAGTTTATGTATTATATAAGTATTCTGGTACCCATAATACAAGCATATAAGCTTAGCTTGGGACCAGAGGACGTTGTGTGAAATGTCCATGAATATTTATTTATTTATAATTGTCATACGAATGTTTATACTGCGTCTGGATGTTTCTATGTATTATATGTATGTATTTGCAAGAGAAGACTGGACGTTGCGACAAAAAAAGTCCATGAAAATTTGTTTATATATGTAATTTTATATTTTACTTATCCTAACTTCATCAACTTTTGTTTATACCATATCCAGCTATGGTACATATAATAGGTAACTATTATGATAAAAAATACTGAATATTGTACTTACTATATTGGCCTATGTATATCGCAACTGAGCGTTTTGTATCCGCATTGACACAAGTACCTGTCACACCTGTGTTATTTTGTCCAGTTAACGTTACCACGTTAGCGAAGTTATCGATTATCGAAGTAGTTTCCATCGCCTATGTCATCTCTGTGTGGTGACGGATTAGGGATACAAGTGTCCTCACCCCATTTCTTCTGATGGGTCAAGCTAGTCAAGAGAAATAGCCAGCCAAAGGATCTTGTTAGCAGTTAGGATCAACTGTGAAAGATGGAAAACTCGAAATAAAACTCTATGAAAACACGTCTAAATAGCGCGGCACAGTAACAAAAACCCTCCAACATTGGAGGAGGCTCGTGGCCAACAGCAGAACGTTAATGGGCTCGGATGGGATGTCATACCTGAAATTTTAGTTAATTAATTGAAATGTTTCTATATTGTTGGTCTTTTTACTAATTGGTATTTTTCTGCGTGATAAGATACAAAGCTTTGTGATTTAAACTGTCGACGCAACTCAGCATAGTTGACCACAGAGTCAGCCAGAAACTGGCTGGAAAGGTTTTCGACCGGTGCAGGATCGCGTTTTTCGAGGATATCTTTAATAGATAGATGTAAGGCATAAGTTTATGATTTATAATAAATAAATAAATAATAAATATTCATGGACATTTCACACAACGTCCTCTGGTCCCAAGCTAAGCTTATATGCTTGTGTTATGGGTACCAGAATACGGATATAATACATAAACTACTTTTCTTTTGTAAATACATACTTATATGTAATACCTACATAGTAAACACCCAGACGCAGTACAAACATTTGTATGACAATTAAAAACCTCACAGAAATGATTGTCCTGACCGGGAATTGAACCCGAGACCTCGTGAACGGCAGTCCGTTATATGAACCACTAGACCATGACGCCCGTCAACTAAACTGCAATATTTATTACTAGCTGTTGCCCGCGACACTGTCGTCCCGTGGAATTTAGAAAAATTACCCCGTTTTTGCAAAATTTTTAACTACTGCTTCGCTTCTACTGGTCGTAGCGTGATGTTATATAACCTAAAGCCTTCCTCGATAAATTCCCTATTTAACACTGAAAGAATTTTTCAAATCAATTTTTTTAGTGGTTCCTGAGATTAGCGCGTTCAAACAAACAAACAAACTCTTCCGCTTTATAATATTAGTATGGATAACGATTCTGTTTCATTATAATAAGTGCTTCATGATATCACAAAAATTGGTCAAGTGCGAGTCGGACTCGCGCACGAAGGGTTCCGTACCATTATCTATGCAACATAAGGCACGTTATTAATAAATGAGCAAACAACACACAATACTTAATTAATCACGTTTGTTGTATGAGAGCAAGAAACGGTAAAAAAAAATCATGTTTGTTGTATGGGAGCCCCCCTTAAATATTTATTTTATTTTATTTTTAGTGTGTGAAAATTACAACTGTGAAAATTTCAACTCTCTAGCTATAACCGTTCTTGAGATACAGCCTGGTGACAGACGGACGGATGGACAGCGAAGTCTCAGTAATAGGGTCCCGTTTTTACCCTTTGGGTACGGAACCCTAAAAACGAGACGTGAAAAATTGCGGAACAGCATAACTAAATGATTGCAAACTTTACATAATGAAACAAATTATTTTATGAATTTCTGTTCCGGTGGGATAATTAATTAGCATAATAATTTTAATGTAAGCATGATACTGTTTGTAATTGAAGTGTAATTAATAATTCCGCGGTACAAGGACGTTATCATGTACACGTGACACACTTCTTGACGTAGACTTTAAAATTGATAAAATAAATTTTAATTACAAAGAATTTATTACGTCTCTATTATAAAACAATAATTTTAAAAGATTCATACAATAATGTACCTATCATTGCATTCCGCTGGCCTGCCAAGGGATTTACTATTTAGAATCGGCTAAAAGAAAAGGAAATACTTACATTTCTGCTTTTTTGTATATTTGCGATTATAATGGACCTCCTGGCTTTGAACTATGTTGCTCTGGTCACTGGAACTTTTAGGAATAGGACCGGGTTTGTAAGAAATTTTATTAGTGTATAAACGCCTGAACATACAGAATAGATCATACAGTCAAAAGGCTGGTATAGGTTCTATTCCTTGTGTATCCTTTGTACTAGCTTATGCAAAATTGATTTAACTAGTTTAGTATTGCCACATAATGATAGTATTGCACACACAAAGTCGTGTCTATGTGTGTCACTATGTGAGCTTAACTTTTCATAACTACACAACGGATTTCGATACATATAGGGTATTAGAGAATTGGTTTTTGTAAAATTTTCTTAAGGTCTGGTGAAAATCAGGGGTGGGGGAGTGGCTCAATGACTATGAACTCGGGGAAACTACAGGCATTAGCTCGTTGTAACGAGCTTCCTAAGTATAATAATTAAGGATTATTAAGTATAATAAGCCTATGTATGTCTCCTACTCGAACTATATTTATTAAGCAAGTCCCAGAACCTTAAATTTCGTGTCTAAGACATTTAATTAAACCAAATCCTTAGATATAACTTTGTTTTAAAACTATACAATAATTATGAGCTGTACTAAAATATACGAAATTAATAGTCTAATTATACCCAACATCGTATAATATTAGATAATTATTAATTTAAGAAAACAAAAACTTGTTTAGTTTCAATCGCAGGTTTTTTCTAAGTAATGACGGTAAACATAATCTTAATTGCAGTTCATTCAGTCAACCTGCATAATTGTTTTAGGAAGTTACAGTATTTCCTACGTACTTAATTAAGAAGGTACTGTACTCCTAATTTAGGTATTTTCCTTAGGTATTGCTATCCCTATTACCGAGCACCGTGCTGAAAGAGACAAATATAGCTGAAGCAGATTTTACCTACAAATTCTTTGAAAAAATAACGTTTCGTAGTCCCCTTTTTTCTTCGCGAAAGTTAAACCGATTTTGATTGTTTTTACGCTATATTATAGATGAAAAGTTTATCTATGCTTGTATCACTTTCTTTTTTGGTAAAACGTTACCAAATTTGTGTGATAGACGCTACAACTTTACCTAAAGAAAACCGAAAAAAGCGAGATTTTCGGATGGTCATATTTCTTTTAGTTATTATGTATTGTAAAAAAAAAAGTGACAGAAGCATAGACATAAGAAGCATAGAAATCGGTTTAACTTTCGCGAAGAAACTAGTATACCATCTGTCACTGCCATTCATCTGTGGAGTATTTTAGGTAAAATGGTGTATAATATGTGTCTCAAAATTGGACTTTAATTCTCGATACGCTGTCAATTATAAAACGGAGAGACTTTCTTAATATTATTTCCATATAGCGCTTTACAAATCGAATTTAGAATATTTTTCTGTTCTTGCAACCTTTTTCATTAAGCTTCACTCCTAATAGACGCAGCGTGATGTTGTGAAACCGGCAGGCTTCCTAGATAAAAGAATTTTTAAAATTAAAACATCTGAGATTAGCGCGTAAAAAAAACTTTAGTTCCATTAGAACCTGACCTGATGCCAATGGGACCACACGGGAACCACCAGATTTCAAACAAAAAAAGAATAATTAAAATCGCCTTTGCCCAGTCAAAAGTTATGAGGTATAATAAAGGTAATAAAAAATAACCAAATATGAACATAACAGTCGAATTGAGAATCTAATCCTTTTTTTTAAAGACGGTTTAAAACTGGTTTCAAGAAATTAAAGGAGTCTAAATTTTAAATGTGTCTACTTTTGAAATTTAGTTAAAATTCTAGATTTTCATTGCAATCCTATGATTAATAAAAATATTGTAATTTATGACTGGATATATAATATAAACCATAACAAATAATATTGTAGGTTTTTACTGTCGTACTAATTTGAATAATTAATTCTGAGTATATTATAATGAACTTATATTTAAATAATAATAATTTGAAGCCTAGTAGCGTTTCTATCCAATTTATATGTTTTTAAAAATATTACTTTAAATCTTTGAATGTGAAATAGTTTCTTAAGACCTCTTGATCTCCCAAAGTTTTGTCAATAACATTGAAGAGAATGATAATGATATCCTCTGTGAAGCGCGGCACGGTAGATCACAATCCTTTTTAAAGTAAAGGAGCCCAGTTCCCAACAGTTGGCCCTTAATGGGCTGGAGAGAGAGAAAGAGAGAGAGAGAGAGAGAGAGAGAGAGAGGGAGAGAGAGGGAGAGAGAGAGAGGGAGAAAGAGAGACATACCTACCTATAAGATTACTTAGAGATAAGATCAAATCAATCACTTAGGTATGAAATGTGTCAAATGCGGAAGTTATTAGACAAACCATGTGGTCTTTGCCATCTATGACTTAGTGTATATAAGAACACATAATATATAGTAACAAAAGATAAAATCATATTATGTTTAGCCATATTGCTAGCACGTAAAATGTCGCATTGCACGCAAGTAAAACTGCGCGGCGCAGCGTCCATTTTATCCTTTCTGCTTTATTTAATAACAAAAATTATGTATTTCATAGTATAATAATTGGGTATGACGTACCAATTCTTAATGAAAACAAAAAAATATATAATATCGCTAAGGAAATTATATAAGGATAAAATTTCATAATCCTCAAATTACATTTACAAAAATTTGTGTAAATGTCACTGTCGTTGTAGAAGATAATAACCAAAAAACAAACATCATACGATTGTATTTTCCGCATATTGTAACTAGGTACTTAAACTAGCTAAATAACATCAAATTATTTATCTTATTCACACAATTTTAACTATAAAGGATCCGTTTGACTACGGACTACAAATATAAGTCGCCACCTATTTTCTCTCCAGACTGAAAGAGCCACCTAAAAGGTGATATAATAAGCAGATAACATCCTTTGTACGGAAAACTTGCAACTAAGCCAAGACGCTTGGTCAACGTGACATATTAGAATAAAATAATGCCCTCCCAAAGTGGAGGAGGCCCGAGCTCAACGTTCAGAAGTTGAAGCTAAAAAGAAGAAGAGGAACGTATGAGGGTTCTGTACAAAAATGCTTTCCTTACAGTATCTTTTCCATATCCTCCTGTGGAACAAATTTTGTCAGCATTGCTAGTTTAACTTATATTTTACTAGCTGCTGTCTGCAAAGTCGTGCTTATGGAGCTTAGCAGCTAAAACCTTATACAAAAAGGCCATCCTCTTAAACCACGTTATCTATTAAAAAACCGCATCAAAATCCGTCACGTACTTCAAGATTTCAGCTTTCAAAATAACGACTTTGTTTCGTAATAAGTAAAGATTGTACTTTTACTGCTACGAGTGTCTCTCTCTCTCCAGCCCTTTAACGTATCACTGTTGGGCACGGGCCTCCTCCAATTTAGGAGGGATTATGGTTTACTGTGCCGCGCTGACCATGTGTGTTGGCACAGGTTATTTTCGACTTTTTCGTCTTTCACAAACGATGTTATCTGAGGACAATATTCATTCGCTGGCTTTTACAGCACCCTAGGAAGGAAAGAGAGTGGCGACACTAAACTTGTATTATTAATCACTGCTTTAATTAATTTATTAGCCAATGTTGAAAGAAAGAAATGAAAAATATTACTTGCAGAGTTTTATGAAATTATCTAATCATACGAGTATATACGGGAGACAGAAGATTACTTACTTGTTTCTGACGACATAATGTTTGTATAAAAATATTGTAAAATTTATGATTGTTGTTTAATAAACTTTATTATTATTATTATTATTATTTATCCATTTAAGATCTCGGCTGTTGCCGGTTAGTTAAGATAACCACGGGCCGAAGCCAAGTGTTCATCCTGTTAAATTATTTGAAGAAATCGGTTCTTCAATATGTTGATGTGTGGTGAGGGATGTTCTTGTGTTTGTGTTGTTTGTGTCTGAGTGTATGCATGTTTGATTATCAGCTGTCTGTAAAAATTTTCTAACTGTTTATTATTATTATTATTATTATATAAGCCACACACACTCAAAATAAATAAATAATAAATAAATAAATATTCAGGACATTTCACACAACGTCCTCTGGTCCCAAAGTAAGCTATATTTCTATGCTTGTATTATGGATACCAGATACGGATAGACTACATATACTACTTTTCTTTTGTAAATACATACTTATAATACATAGAAAACACCCAGACACTGTACAAACATTTGTATCACATTTATGGATATCACACAAATGACCATCCCAAGCGGGAATCGAACCCGTGACCTCGTGATCGGCAGTCCATTACATAGACCACTCCACCACGAAGCCCGTCGCCATTTAACATTAAGATATGTTAATGTAAGTAATGAATAAGTAGTAAATGTATGGGTATATCATTAATATTTTTTGTTACAGTCCTAATCATTACAAAAATATAACAAAAATATTCTTTAATCAATAAATCTAATGATTTATTACTGTGAATATCCTTTAATATCTAATATATAAAATTCACGTGTCACAGTGTTAGTTACCGTACTCCTCCGAAACGGCTTGAACGATTCTTCTCAAATTTTGCATACATATTCAGTAGGTCTGAGAATCGGCCAACATCTATTTTTCAAACTTTTTTTTTTTAAGTATGGCAAAACAACGTTTGCCGGGTCAGCTAGTAATTAATATAAAATACACATAACACTGTGGGTTTGAGAATGAAAAATATTTTTTTATTCCTATATCTCTTAAGAGTGCCCGTTATCAGAATTTAAAAGGGATAAGTTCCCCCTTAGCGTATCTTCCTCTGTTCACAGTATACTAAAACGAATTTAAAATAATAGATTTGCTATGTGGTTTACACCAATAAATAGAGCACTTAATGATTCATCATTTATCAGGGTTCCGTACCCAAAGGGTTAAAACGGGACCCTATTACTGAGACTTCGCTGTTCGTCCGTCCGTCCGTCCGTCCGTCCGTCCGTCCGTCCGTCTGTCACCAGGCTGTATCTCAAGAACGGTGTAAGCTAGACAGTTGAAATTTTCACAGATGATGTATTTCTATTGCCGCTATAACAACAAATACTAAAAATAAAATAAAATAAATATTTAAGGGGGGCTCCCATACAACAAACATGATTTTTTTAACGTTTCTTGCTTGATACTAATAACGTTGCCTTATGTTGCATAGATAATGGTACGGAACCCTTCGTGCGCGAGTCCGACTCGCACTTGACCAATTTTATTGATTCTTTATTAATTGCGTAAAACGTCGGAAAAAGTCAATACGCGAAATTATTTTCAAAAGTGATTTCAAAGAAAATCCTGTTATAGGCATACCAATTTTTAGCATGACAAAATTTTACGGGTCGACAATTAAATGAAATCCATGGAAGTGGACACTTGTGTTATAACTACGCTGCAAAAACAATTAACAACTGAGCGATTTGGTTTTAATTGGTTTCGGTGAAAAGCAGATTGGATTCAGTCATTGAAGGAGCAAAAATGGTGATTAAACAATGAATATATTTTAGTTTAAGCGAGCGTGCGAAAACAGGGCATTAATTCACAACAATCCATCATCAAAGGCATTGTTCACTCGTCACGTTTGTGATAGACACTTTTCCTTGTAAATATGACTAGATCAATGACAACCCTAGATTATTCACTGATTTTGATATTAATTGACATTTTAACGAGATTAATAGTTCAATTAAGGTTACTGCTGAATAATATGACGGCCATGACGAGCCTTGTGATGCAGCGGTAGTGCAAATGTCTGACGTTCATGTGGTCGTGCGTCCAATCTCCGCGTTGGACCATTTATTTGAGTGACGAATATAGATAATTGTGCTGCGTCTAAGTGATTTATCTGCGTATATGTTTACAAAAATGTTGTCAGTTTATATGTATTGTACTGTAAATTAGTACTCTATAAAATAAGTACTTACTGACATATAGCTTGACTTTGGGACCAGATGACGTTATATTAAATGAACATAAGTAAATATCTTTCCTGGCTTACAGCGTAATTGTATACATCTTTTATTTTGTAATGTGTAAGCTTACTTTTGCTACAATTCTATTTAGTAGTTTTTAAAGAGTAATTAGCATCCATACATCCTCACAAACATTCAAGGCTATATTATTAATAAGGAGAAGCGCAGAAGTCATCTCGATCAGATAACCCCGTTTTAGCAACATTTTACACTAATAGGGGTAGTCGGCGCACGGTGGCCGGCCGCCTCCCCCGACGAGGTGGTCAATGTGGTCATGCGCGCACCAGTCGTGGCAGGAGGGCCACATTTGGATGACGAGGGACCTGGCGATCCCCCCGTCGCGTTGAGCCCCCCGTAAAGAAATGGGGCTTCCCTTACCGGGTCATGGTAGATGGGCAGAGAGAGGAGGAAAAAAAATAAACATTTTACATTAATACTTCGCTTCTATTGGTTGCAGCGTGATGTTGTATAGCTTATAGCCTTCCTTAATAAATGGCACTAACACAAAATTGTTTTTTTTTATACTACCAGTAATTGATGAGATTAGCGCTTTAAAACAAACATTCCGCTTTTTATATTATTAGTATAGATTCAATTTGTACATTATTATGTAACTTCTCTGGGAGTAATTATTTTTAGACAGTGGAATAATGAGAAGATAATTATAATTAGAAAAAAATGTACCTATGTACTTCATAATTTTGGTACAAGGACGTTGAACGAGGAAAATATGAAACAGACTACGTTTGTTACTTGTTTTTGTGAAGCAATACATAAATAAGGCAGACATCTGAATCATATTTGTATCTTTTTCGTGCTCTTTGCATAGAGTTTCCAAATTATTTCGTTACAGAAAACTGAAACAACTGAATTTGAAAACTTATAAGCTTAAATACATAAAAGTGTATTTGACTTTAAGCTTATAATTTAAAAAAAATATTTTCATACTATGTCACCACGCTTGCACAGGATGCTAAGCTCACTCTACTTTCTGAAATTTAGTGACATAGAAGACTAGTAAAAAAAAACTAACATGTAATATTTCAAAGTCATAACATATAATCATATCATTATCATAACATTATTATATCATAACATTATAAGCTTAGCTTGGGACCAGAGGACGTTGTGTAAAATGTCCATGAAAATTTATTTATTTTTATTTATTCACTATGCATAATTTAAATTGACTGGTTTTTATAAGGAAAACCCTTATGGTTATAAAGAAAGTTAAAGTATGAAGATGGATGCACTTATCAAAGGTCCCGTTAAGTTTTTTGACCCTTGAAAACATGGTTACTATTTAACATACGGATTTTTTTTAAAATCGATTCTGTATAGGTACACTCGTTTTTAGGGTTCCGTACCCAAAGGGTAAAAACGGGACCCTATTACTGAGACTTCGCTGTCCGTCCGTCCGTCCGTCCGTCCGTCCGTCCGTCCGTCCGTCCGTCCGTCCGTCCGTCCGTCCGTCCGTCCGTCCGTCTGTCACCAGGCTGTATCTCAAGAACGGTGATAGCTAGAGAGTTGAAATTTTCACAGATGATGTATTTCTATTGCCGCTATAACAACAAATACTAAAAATAAAATAAAATAAATATTTAAGGGGGGCTCCCATACAAAAAACATGATTTTTTTACCGGTTCTTGCTCGATACTAATAACGTTGACAGGTAGACGCTTTAACTATTCACAGAATATTTGGTTCTATATTTTCTTTAAATATCATTAATTAAAATAAAATAAAATAGATATTTAAGGGGGGTTCCCATACAACAAACTTGATTTTTTTACCGTTTCTGCTCGATACTAATAACAGTGACAGGTAGACGCTTTAACTATTCACAGAATATGTAGTTATATATAATAATTAATTAAATTAAAATAAAATAAATATTTAAGGGGGGCTCTCATACAATAAAAGAGGTTTACGCCGTTTATTTGCTAAAATATTAATGAAAACAGGTAGAAACTAGAAATATTCACCGAATATTTAGTTGTATATTTACTTTAAAAATAAACAATTAGGTAAATTTAAATAATTTAAATAGTTTAGGAGGGCCCTATACCTACAATAAATGTGATTTTCTCGTTATTAAAAAGACCACAGGTTGAAATGTTTACAGAATATTTAGATTTAAGTATATTATGTATAGCTTTAATAAAAAAATAGGTATTAGGTACCTAGTACCTATTCATATAAGGTAGATTGGATAGCAGAGCAAAATGGGACTGCTATTCGTATCGATAATAGGTACCAATGATATTATAAAAAAAATAATATCATTGATAGGTAGGTACTTGATTTTTAACATCACTCACGTTAACTCACGTACACGCACATAAAGCTGCTCGGCCATAGTAGGTATTACTCGCGCTCGCTCGGTAACGCTCGGCCCCGATCGGTTGCTCGGTTGCCAGGCAACACGATGCGACGGGGCGGCAGCGGGAGGCGTGAACTAATGTCACGCAGCGAGCTATAGCCGGCGTAATTCGCGAGAGCGTCGTCGTGCTGCCCGGACTTGCTTCGAAAATCGAAACCCTGCCTGTATGTTTGCTAAGTTCGGTACCTACATAATTATCGATGATTTCTGGTTTCAACTAGAAACTTTGTAGTATCTAAGTGATAATATTTGATTAACATATTATTAAAGTTAGTCAACTGTGCAATTTAAATAGGTACACAAATAATACAAAATAATGTTTTTGTTCTCAATAACTACTTAGGTATTAAAACTTATGTAATTCCTAGTAGTTAACTATTAAATATCATAAGTAGGTAGATGTACCTCCGTATGTACTTAATCTAAGTATATATATATATAGATAAGTACCTACTTACCAAATAAGTAAGTAGTTTATCTCATTAACTTAGGTTGAGTAGGTCTGTTGGTACATATTTTATGGTGTTGTGTTTTATGCTCTTTTTATGCCAGGAAGTACTTGGTACCTACATAATATATCTAAAAAGGTTTTCTTAGGATTTTACGTAAAACCTAGCTTAGAATAGGTCTACACTAACAAAGTTAGTGTTAACTCGTTGTGTTTGATTTAACTTTTGTGGTGGTTGCAAAATTGTTAGGTTTTTAGTTTATCTCGTTAATTTAGGTTGAGTAGGTCTGTTTGTACATATTTTATGGTGTTGTGTTTTATGCTCTTTTTATGCCAGGAAGTACTTGGTACCTACATAATATATCTAAAAAGGTTTTCTTAGGATTTTACGTAAAACCTAGCTTAGAATAGGTCTACACTAACAAAGTTAGTGTTAACTCGTTGTGTTTGATTTAACTTTTGTGGTGGTTGCAAAATTGTTAGGTTTTTAGTTTATCTCGTTAATTTAGGTTGAGTAGGTCTGTTTGTACATATTTTATGGTGTTGTGTTTTATGCTCTTTTTATTCCAGGAAGTACTTGGTACCTACATAATCTATCTAAAAAGGTTTTCTTAGGATTTTACGTAAAACCTAGCTTAGAATAGGTCTACACTAACAAAGTTAGTATTAACTTGTTGTGTTTGATTTTACTTTTGTGGTGGTTGCAAAATTATTAGGTTTTTAGTTTATCTCGTTAATTTAGGTTGAGTAGGTCTGTTTGTACATATTTTATGGTGTTGTGTTTTATGCTCTTTTTATTCCAGGAAGTACTTGGTACCTACATAATCTATCTAAAAAGGTTTTCTTAGGATTTTACGTAAAACCTAGCTTAGAATAGGTCTACACTAACAAAGTTAGTGTTAACTTGTTGTGTTTGATTTAACTTTTGTGGTGGTTGCAAAATTATTAGGTATTTTAATATAATAAAAATGGATTTTGGAAACATCGATTTCAATTTCCAATACTTATTAAGTGAAACGAATTATGTGGAGGACGATTGTGTTAATGTTTTTCATAACATTTTACATCGTTATACGTCTTCTCAGCCCTGTGCAATGGATTTTTTGAGTTCTGTGTCTGACATAGTACCTGTTGATCGTAATCAGAGCCACATCCAGTTACTTTACTATGGAGAGAATTACAGTGGGGTCGGACACTGGGTGTGTCTATTCTACAATGGTGACTCATTGCGCATATATGATGGTCTTAAGGGTAAATTATTGCCACCTTTACAGCAAGCGTTTGTGGATGCTCTATTCCCGCAAAAGCCGTCAATTTCTTTCCCCGATGTACAGAACCAGTCGAATAATTACGACTGTGGCGTCTTTGCTATTGCCTATGCCACATCACTTGCATTGAAACGAAACCCGGCCTTTGAAAATTTCACTGTTGTAGAAATGCGTCCTCATTTGTTGCGCATTCTAGAGAGTAGAGAACTAATACAGTTTCCATCTATTCCGAGAAAGCCGCGAGGGAATCCTAAGCGTGACATTTTTGTGGTGAAAAATCTACAAAAAAAACAAATGACTAAAGCTGAACAAAAAAGAACGTCGAGAAGCAATCCGGACATAAGATTGAAGGAAATAGAGAGAAATAGATCACAAACCCAAAAAGATAGGTCTTTATTTAAAAAACGGTCTAAATCATCACAACAAAAAAATACAACAGCGCATCGTGTTGCTCGCCTCGAGCCTGAACATCACAAAGCCGAGCAACTGCGAAACACTCAAGCGCATCGTGTTGCTCGCCTCGAGCCTGAACATCACAAAGCCGAGCAACTGCGAAACACTCAAGCGCATCGTGTTGCTCGCCTCGAGCCTGAACATCACAAAGCCGAGCAACTGCGAAACACTCAAGCGCATCGTGTTGCTCGCCTCGAGCCTGAATATCTCGAAGCTGAGCAAATACGAAACACTCAAGCGCATCGAGTTGCTCGACTCGAGCCTGAATATCACAAAGCCGAGCAACTGCGAAACACTCAATCGCATCGTGTTGCTCGCCTCGAGCCTGAACATCACAAAGCCGAGCAACTGCGAAACACTCAAGCGCATCGTGTTGCTCGCCTCGAGCCTGAACATCACAAAGCCGAGCAACTGCGAAACACTCAAGCGCATCGTGTTGCTCGCCTCGAGCCTGAATATCTCGAAGCTGAGCAAATACGAAACACTCAAGCGCATCGAGTTGCTCGACTCGAGCCTGAATATCACAAAGCCGAGCAACTGCGAAACACTCAAGCGCATCGTGTTGCTCGCCTTGAGCCTGAATATCTCGAAGCTGAGCAAATACGAAACACTCAAGCGCATCGCGTTGCTCGACTCGAGCCAGAATATCACAAAATCGAGCAACTGCGAAACACTCAAGCGCATCGTGTCGCTCGCCTCGAGCCTGAATATCTTGAAGCTGAGCAAATACGAAACACTCAAGCGCATCGCGTTGCCCGACTCGAGCCTGAATATCACAAAGCCGAGCAACTGCGAAATACTCAAGCGCATCGTGTTGCTCGCCTCGAGCCTGAATATCTCGAAAGTGAGCAAATACGAAACACTCAAGCGCATCGTATTGCTCGACTCGAGCCAGAATATCACAAAGCCGAGCAACTGCGAAACACTCAGGCGCATCGTGTTGCTCGCCTCGAGCCTGAACATCACAAAGCCGAGCAACTGCGAAACACTCAAGCGCATCGTGTTGCTCGCCTCGAGCCTGAACATCACAAAGCCGAGCAACTGCGAAATACTCAAGCGCATCGTGTTGCTCGCCTCGAGCCTAAATATCTCGAAGCTGAGCAAATACGAAACACTCAAGCGCATCGTGTTGCTCGTCAAGATAAAGATTATCAAGTTAATGAACAATATTCATCCAAGTCCCGTAAAGAACGTTTTATATCCAGCTGGGAAGCGGTTAGTCTACAATATATTTCTGCAGTACAAGAAGGACATTCTAACCCATGTCATTGTTGTGGACGTCTGTGGCATAAAAGGAGTATAAAATTTATTTCTAAAACTTCACTAAGATTAAAAAGTGATAAATACACAGAAGACTATTTGTCAGAAATATTCCATCTCCACCCAGGGGTAGATAAAGGCTCTTTCTGTAATACGTGCTCAGCAGATATCCGATGTTTCAAAGTTCCTCGTTTAGCAAGAGCAAATGGGTTGACATTTCCTGAAATACCAGACGTCTTGAAAGATCTTACACCTCTCGAAGAACGCCTAGTATGTGCTCGACATATTTTCATAAAAATTGTTAAAAGAGGAAGTGCCTTAGGATATCAGCATGGGCTTGCAGGTAATGTAATAAATGTACCCGTGGAGGTAAACACTATGGTTACTTCATTACCTAGGGCAATGTCAGATACGCACGTAATAACTGTTGAACTGAAACGGAAAATGTGTTACAAACATGGACGCAAGGAGCGTATTAGACCTAAAAAAGTATGCGAAGCTGCTCAGTACTTGGTTCAATGTAATCTTTACAGGGATTTAAACATTCAAATTGATGAGAACTGGTCATTTGATGATGAGTGTAATGAAGATGTGTGTACATGTCATGAGCTAAATAATGAAAATGAAAATTCTAATGAAGACCAAGACGTTAATCCTGGTGGTAATGAAACCTTATTAGATCAAGATATCACTTTGATAATTGCACCTGGCGAAGGGAAACGGCCACTATCTCTGATTTTTGATGAACACATGGAAGAATTGGCTTTTGTAAAAATTCATTGTGGTCAAAAAAGAGATTATAAGGTAAAATTAAGTCATATGGACATAACGAAATCAGAAATATCTCGAGACGATCGTCGTGCCGTCCGTCCTGATTATCTATTTACCGCTTTAAAAAAGCAACAGACTATCAGAGTGCAAAATAGTATTGCAATGTGCCTGCGAAAGAAAACTCGAACTGGTGTACCTATTTTAGTTGAGAATATGCTTGATTCGGCTTACGTCGATAGTTTGGTTCAGGTAGATGATGGGTATAGAGTTTTAAGAGGAATAAAAAATTCGCCTGCTCACTGGGAAGCAGAGAAAAAAAAATTACTAGCTATGGTGAGGCAATTTGGAGTGCCTACTTTTTTTTTAACTCTTTCGGCGGCAGAAACGAAGTGGCCTGAACTAATTAAATTGCTAAAAAAGACTGTGGACAGAGAGGAAATAACTAAGGAGCAAGCAGAACAGCTGTCGTATGTTGATAAAGCTCGTCTTATTCAAAGCGATCCATATATTTGCGCTACGTATTTTGAAACTCGACTGCAAGCTTTAAGAAAAGCATGGTCTAGTACGTCAGGTCCTTTTGGTACCTATAAAATAAATCATTTTTACTATAGAATTGAGTTCCAGCATCGTGGTTCTCCTCATGCCCACATAATGCTGTGGCTGAATGGAGCCCCGGTGTTTAAGCCGGGCGATGTAACTGTAGTTCCGCAGGTTGTTAAATTTATCGATAATATCATAACTTGTAACAGCGAAGATATTGAGAATTCACTCATCGAATTACAGCGCCATAAGCATACACACACCTGCCACCCAAAGCCAGGAAGACCGTGCAGATTTGGTATACCGTTCTACCCTTATGACAGCACAATTCTTTTAACTGAACTTGATAAAGATGAACCTACGTATAAAAATAGCAAAAAAATAGCGAGTGAGCTAAAGGTAAAACTTAATAATATTCCTGAAGATGTATTAACTTTCGAAAACTTTTTACAATATGTTGGACTTACCAGAGAACAATACATTCTTGCCATTAGAGCTTCTATTTCTAGACCTACAATTATATTAAAGAGAAACCCTTTAGATATCTATATAAATCCCTACTCCAAAAAAATTATACAACTTCATCGCGCCAATATGGATATCCAGTATATACTAGACCCTTTTGCTTGCTCGCTGTACATAGTAAACTATATCAATAAAGCTGATCGAGGTATGTCGAAACTTCTGAGAGAAGCAGTCGAACAGTCAAGAAAAGGAAATAAATCCGTTCGAGAATCTTTGAGAACCATTTCTAATGTCTTCCTTAATGCTTCCGAAATCTCAGCACAAGAGGCTGTATATTATTTGATAAGCCTACCCTTGTCACGTGGCAGTGAAAGTGAAGTGTTTATTAATACTAATCTTCCTGAAAAAAGAGTTCAAATTTTGAAAAGTACGCGAGAGCTACAAAATATGGACCCTAAATCAAGTGACATATTTGTGCCTAATCTAATAGATCATTATGTCAATCGCCCACGTTCCGAAGAGTTTGATAATATGAGCCTTGCTTATTTTGCTGCATTTTACATGTTTTCTAAGAAAGGCAATAAGCGAAGCAGAACTTCTTTGGAGGATGAAAGTAATGAAAATGAATGTGAAACGATATTATCAGGTAATTATGGAAATGAAGAAGTAGTGGGTAATTGTATAGCTCTGTTAAACAATAATGGTTACATAAGGCGTAGACAAAAGCCCCGAGTTATCCGGTTTTGCCGTTTCAGTCGTACCACAGATTCTGATCAGTTTTATAGAGAACAACTAATGTTATATTTACCTTGGAGAAATGAAGAAGAAGAACTTTTAGATGATTCAATTAATTTAGTAGACAAGTTCCAATTAGCAGCTGACGCAATACAATCAAACAGTGTCGCTTTTAATCAACTCGGAGGTACTATCGAGTTTGAAGCCCTTCTAAATGCAATAAGGCAAGCTGAGGTAGAAAGTGAAGAAAGCGAGGAAGTGGCTCTGGGTCAGGGAAACAGAAGGCCTCTAGACGGTTATGAGTATGAAGAACAGGTTGCAGATGTTGCAGATGATATTTTGCCTGGGGGAAATGCTGGACCTAACCAAGGTGAACCAGCTACATTTGTTACACCTGTCCTTATACCCGAGGAAGCGTACTTAGAACTAACTCGAAAATTAAATGTAGATCAACGCGACTTTTTGATTAATGTCTTACAGTACTTTATTAATAAGCACGATCCTGAGTGGAAACCGGTTTATTTATTTTTAAGTGGTGGAGCA
Source organism: Orgyia antiqua (assembly GCA_916999025.1). Taxonomy (NCBI): domain Eukaryota; kingdom Metazoa; phylum Arthropoda; class Insecta; order Lepidoptera; family Erebidae; genus Orgyia; species Orgyia antiqua. The sequence continues at coordinate 12,090,946 of OU779863.1, read as the reverse complement.
GGAGTAGGAAAAAGCTTACTTATAACCTCCTTATATCAATGTTTGACAAGAGTTCTCAATTCGTCTCCTGGGTCGAATCCTGATGATATCAAAATACTTTTGTCTGCTCCAACAGGAAAGGCGGCATTTGGTATTGGCGGTCAAACATTACATAGTGCTTTTTCTTTACCAATAAATCAAGTTGGCCACACCATGCCTGAATTATCAGCTTCGACGTCAAATACACTCGCATGCAAGTTAGCTCATCTAGAACTAATCATAATTGATGAAATTTCAATGGTTGGTTCAAAACTTCTTTACCAAATCAACCGCCGTTTACAGCAAATATTTCAAACAACATCTCTATTTGGAGGTATCTCAATTATTGCTGTTGGTGATATGCGTCAGTTACCTCCAGTCGGAGATAATTGGATTTTTCAAAATTTAACTGGTAAAACCATTGCATCACTAGCAGGCCCATCTTTATGGAATTTGTTTAAATTATTCGAATTAAAAATTATAATGCGGCAACGAAATGATTTAAAATTTGCTACCGCATTAAACAATCTAGCTTCTGGGAGCATGACATCTGCAGACCTGGACTTAATGAGTGAGAGATGTTTCCAAAACACTGAACTACCGGCCGACGCTAGTGATGCTGTGCACTTATTTAGCAGTAATGCTTTAGTTGATGCGCATAATGAAAGAGTTTTAAATGGAATGATGACTGAAGGAGCCATCGTTAATGCCTTGGATGAAGTTTTCGGAGAGCCAAACCAATCTGCTAAGAATCGCGCCTTAAAAACGATTTTATCTTTGCCTACCGCTCAAACATACGGATTACCTAAACAATTGAATTTAAAAATATCAGCTAGGTACATGATAACTGTAAACGTGGATACAGAGGATGGCCTGGTAAACGGGACTACTGGCAGACTGAAAGCCATTGACTATGGCGTAAATAAAGCAACAGGAGAAAGAAGGCCATTAAGACTGTGGTTAGAACTGGATGACATAAAAGCAGGCCAAAATAAAAGAAGATCCTTTCAAAGGAGGTTACAAAAGAGCTGGACTCCTTTAGAATGTGTTTCTTACATTATTAAAAAATGGAAAGCTTCGAATCTGCAAATCCGCCGAACGCAGTTCCCTCTAGTGCCCGCTGAGGCGATAACAGTTCACAAGAGCCAAGGAGCTACTATGGATAAAGTTGTGGTCCATTTAAGTTCTCACTTTAAAAGATCAATGCTTTACGTGGCATGTTCTAGAGCGAGAACTTCAAAAGGATTGTATATAATCCCTTTAAGTGGTACAGAGTTCCCGAATCCTTCTCCTCCATCGGAAACAAGTCCAGTCGCCATAGAAATGTGTCGCTTACGTCAACATCCATTAGTACCTATTTTCAGATATCTTCGCTTAGAAAGGCCATTCAATTGTATTCAAGTAGTATATCACAACGTACAATCCTTAAGAAAACACATAGATGATGTTACTGTCGATCCAATTTTATGCAATTCTGATATAGTAATTTTAGCAGAAACGTGGGCCAGTTCATCTGATTCCTTTAAAATTCATAATTTTGATATTATCTCAGAGACTCACGGCCCAAATATAAATACAGCAAACCGCGGAATGGGTATGATTGCTTTTAAAAATATAAATATCCCAGAAATCAACGCAAGAACATTTCAAACATCGTGTGGGAAAGGACATAGTGAAGGCATTTCTTTTGACTTAAAAGGAGTTCGGATTATTGGCATTTATAGATCCCCTCGATGTAACTGGAACGATTTTTTAGATGCAATAAATAATATTATATTTGATACCAGAACACTGCCGTTACCTCCAACTATAGTGTGCGGAGATTTCAATGTGGATTTGCTGGAATCTACCGAGAATGCACCTTTAAAAAAATATTTTGATAATATTGGTTTATATTCAAAACTTCCTCGTGTTACTACCACAACTGGTTATACTCAAATAGATAATGTGTTTAGCAATATAGACTTGAATGCTGGTACATACTGTGCACTATTTAGTTACCATAGCCCTTTATGGATACAATTCCGAATTGATTAAGTATATAATTTATGTACGGCAATAAATAAATAAATAATAAATAAATATTCACGGACATTTCACACAACGTCATCTGGTTTCAAACTAAGTGTAATGCTTGTGTTATGGATACCAGGGCCCTGAGTCGGGTATTTCAACGGTGTCACAATTGTACCATTATGGTACCATTATGGTGCAATTGTAAAGTTTTTGGTAGTCTACTATTAATGTCTTGTCATAACGACTTCATCATTGACTTACAATTGTCAAAGTGACATAAATTGCTAGTCTCGTACACAATTGCTTCACAATTGCAATTCAATGACTGAAATGTTTCGGTAGTCTGCTATTTTGAATTTGACAGTAATATTTTGAAATTGTCCTGTGTCGACAGATTGCCATAAATAAAAAATAGATAGATAGAAATACATATTAGAAATTGTTCTTTGTAATTTATTGCAATTTACTAATCTCCTAAACTTCACATTGCTTTTTTAGGGTTCCGTACCCAAAGGGTAAAAACGGGACCCTATTACTGAGACTTCGCTGTCCGTCCGTCCGTCCGTCCGTCCGTCCGTCCGTCTGTCACCAGGCTGTATCTCAAGAACGGTGATAGCTAGAGAGTTGAAATTTTCACAGATGATGTATTTCTATTGCCGCTATAACAACAAATACTAAAAATAAAATAAAATAAATATTTAAGGGGGGCTCCCATACAACAAACATGATTTTTAGGGTTCCGTACCCAGTATCTCAAGAACGGTGATAGCTAGACAGTTGAAATTTTCACAGATGATGTATTTCTATTGCCGCTATAACAACAAATACTAAAAATAAAATAAAATAAATATTTAAGGGGGGCTCCCACACAACAAACATGATTTTTTTACCGTTTCTTGCTCGATACTAATAACGTTGCCTTATGTTGCATAGATAATGGTACGGGACCCTTCGTGCGCGAGTCCGACTCGCACTTGACCAATTATTTATTATTTAATTGTAACTTGCAAAACAATGACATTTTAAAATATTTCAAGCCTAAATCATATAAAGCTAACTTTTAGCCTAAATCATTTAAAGCTAGCTTTATATGATTTAGGCTCAGCGGCGCAGCTCTTTAGCGGGACGTACAATAAGGATGGTGCGTAACTACGCACCATCCTTGTCCATGATCATGCATAGTGTAGACGTGTACCTACTATGCAGTTGGTGAAAATTGCAGGTAAAAAAAAGTGTAACACAAACGTAAACAAATAGTAAGCTAATAAATTTTAAACGACTAGTGGTATTCATAATGTCTTATCGTAGGTTTAAACGGAGATTTTATTTATTTATTTATTTTTAAACTTCTTGCACAAAATACATGGTACAAACAATGCGGACTTAATGCCAAAAGCATTCTCTTCCAGTCAACCATGTGGAAAACGGAACAGGTAGGTGCTTTACTAAACACTGACATTATTAATTATATATATTAATTATATTTAGAGAGATTAGGAGAGATAATAAACGTTTTATCGTAAAAAGACTATTATGAATAACAAGTTTTGACAATTTTCGCGAACCCATTTTAGCGAACTTTTAAACCTCCGGTAAGTCATTATGAATAAGACCATAAATAATTACACGGACTTACAAGGAACATAAATAATCTGACTTTAGATTATAAAAAAAAATCAATCAAAATGAGTTCAAGTACGGGGTTTTTACCAACCGGCGGCAAAATGTAAAGTGGCCAATATACTCGTAACTACATGTAATACTAATTTATTAGCCATTATCAACATAGAATGTAATTTATATGCTATTGTAGTCATATTGGCTTTTTGCGTATATATTGATGCATAGATATTGACACTTATTTGATTAACTTCCACATGTATTACTCATGGTGTGAAATAGCTCAATTAATTTCACAATTTCATACGAGAACTTCTTAAAATTAAAGTGCCATAGAAAACCGTGCTATAATTGGTTTGTATTGTCTATAAATTCGATGCAATTTGGTACCTACTCGTTGGGCGAATCCGTAATTCTCGGCTATAATATGACATAATTATTAAGTTAACTCACTCAAATACATACGTTTTTATGATATTCTATTTTCCTGTGTTTTTCGTAAATTGCTGTAACATATATTTCTCATGGATATACTTACGGAGGGATTATGGTCTACTATGATGCTCTAAGAAACTAAAACCCGAAATACGGAGATCCGTAGGAGAACGGGTGTATCCAACATAGCTCGAAAGTTTAGCACGCTGAAGTGGCAATAGATAGGGCACATCGCTCGTAGGACTGATTATCGTTGGGGAAGAAAAGTCCTAAAGTGGCGACCACCTACCGGACCACGCAGCGTTGGGCGGCCCCCGACAAGGTGGAGCGACGATATCGTCAAGGTCGCGGAGAGACATAGGATGCAAGCGGCATAGGACCATGCGTTGTGGCGTCCTATATTGGAGGCCTATGTCCAACAGTGGATGGAGAGTGTCTGATGGATGGATGCCGCGCTGATCAGGCGTGTTGGCATTGGGTTTATTTTTTAATTTTCTGCCTCTCAAGGAGGATGTTATCTGTGAACAATATACTGGCTTTACAGTAACCTGGGAAGTAAATGGGGTGGTGACGCTTTTATTCTAAATCTGTCACCGCACGGACTAGTTAGGACATAGCTAATGGAGAAGTATGTCTATATTATTTTTATCTGATTTAAAAAGGATTGTAGCTATCACAATTAATTACAAGTACCTAGTACCTACATTATTGTCCAAGTAATAAACTTAATACAATATTTAGTTATTTTTATAAACTTATTAAATATTTATTTTCTTAAGGTCGTGTTTTAACAAAATCTGTCATGTTTGGTTAATTAAGAAGATTGATTATTTTATTTAAAATTCATCTAAATTTAATCTTAAAACAGCGTATTTATGTTATGTCTGCTACTCTGAATAAGCCTGTTGACCAGTAAGCGTTGTCTTATTAGATAATGATAACTTAGAAAAATCTATGTCATGTTAAATTTGTGTAAACATCTTTGCTCACGTTTCATTGTGGAAATTCCCACATTTATTTATCTAGTAAGTATGCAAACAATTGCTTTGCCTACGAAAAACAAGTAGAAAAATATGAGGAATTATCCTTATATTTTTCTGTAAGTATTAGAAATAAATATTTGCGCGGGACTATCCCAAACATGAAATAACTGCGCGTTAGTTAAGGAAATAAGATTTGTTTGTGGTACTTACACTTGATGTAAGGGAAAAAAATGCTCAACAAATCAGTGGTTAACTGGATACCTATCTTCTAATTGTGATAGGTAGATACAACTATGTCACATTATTTGTTATCTATTCAAATTAAATTTAGATGAATTTTAAATAAATTAATCAATCTTCTTAATTAACCATTAAGAAAATTTATTATTTTATTTAAAATTCATCTAAATTTAATTTTAAAACAGCGTATTCATGTTATGTCTGCCACTCCTAATAATATAAAAATGAATAAGCCTGTTGACGTGTGGTACAGTTTTATTTGAAGTTTTCACTACCAGTAAGCGTTGTCTTATTAGATAATGATAACTTAGAAAAATCTATGTCATGTTATATTTGTGTAAACATCTTTGCTCACGTTTCATTGTGGAAATTCACACATTTATTTATCTACTAAGTATGCAAACAATTGCTTTGCCTACGAAAAACAAGTAGAAAAATATGAGGAATTATCCTTATATTTTTCTGTAAGTATTAGAAATAAATATTTGCGCGGGACTATCCCAAACATGAAATAACTGCGCGTTAGTTAAGGAAATAAGATTTGTTTGTGGTACTTACACTTGATGTAAGGGAAAAAAATGCTCAACAAATCAGTGGTTAACTAGATACCTATCTTCTAATTGTGATAGGTAGATACAACTATGTCACATTATTTGTTATCTATTCAAATTCAAATTGAAAAGTTGTTTATTTTCCACTAAAATGTTACCATGAGGATATCCCTGGCCCCTACGCTAGTATCAACTGTGTTGTAAAAGCCAGTGTCCACCCTCATTAAAATAATTGTGAAACTGAAAATTTTGATTCGTTTGTTGATGGGCTTCGTGGTATAATGGTTTATGTAACGGACTGTCGTTCCTGAGGTTACAGGTACGATTTGCGCACGGGACAATCATTTGTGTGATATTTATAAATGTCATACAAATATTTGTAGTCTGCGTCTGGGTGTTTACTATGTGTTATAAGAATGTATTTACTCTCTTTCTCAGGCCCATTCACATCCCATGTTAGGCACGGACTTCTTCCACTTTGGAAGAGATTATGGCCTACCGTGCCGCGCTGAGCGAGTTTGTTGGCATGCAGTTTATTTACGAGGTTTCCGTCTCTCACAACGGGTGTTATAATACTCTCTAGCTGGCCCTGGAAAGGAATAGAGGTGGGGACATTTGTATTCTTAATCCGTCACTACAAGGACTTTTGTCCTTGTTTTGTTTGTTTTGTAGTTTGTTAAAAAGGTCCACATATTTAAGGCTTTTTTGTATGTCTTATATTGTAGTAGTTCAGACATATTATGTATTTGTTTTTACTTGTGGCAAATAATGTAAATATAAGATATATATATGTACAAAATAATGTAATATGTAATGTATATTATATACTTTTAGGTTTTTTTTTATGTAAAGGGCTTGGTCGCTTTGCGACTATATCGCCTATTTACTTTTAAGATATGTCATCAAACATTACCCCATTTTCACTTTTCTACAACCAACTACAACCGCAACTGTGAAGCAAAGTTAGTAACTTAAATATTAAAGTAAGTAGGTAATTAGTGTCTCGGAACTATTCAATAGAAACATTAAAAGGTGCTAAAACGTTGGTGCAAATTTGTTCTGATTAGCAATGTAAACAAGGTCGACAGGAAGTAGGCACTGGGAATTTCTTCATTGACTCATTATGTTTATTAGCTGCCTTTGTTTTATGTTCGTAATCGTTTACATGGTTCCTATATCGTAACTTAGAAAGGGCAATTTACCTTAAATTTATGTCATGCATTGCGATTTATAAACCAGAAATCGTATTTATACTTCAAACGACATTATTATGATGTATACTTGTATATAATTTAAAATTACTGTTTTAAATTAGCTACGTTCGTGTCTAAATATCATCTTCTTCTCTTCGTCTTCTCCAGCCCATTCACATCCCACTGCTGGACACGGGCCTCCTCCACTTTGGGAGGGATTATGGTCTATTGTGCCACGCTGACCAGGCGTGTTGGCACAGGGTTTATTTTAGAGTTTTCCGGCTCTCACAGAAAATGATAACTGTGTGCAATATCCCTTAGCTGGCTTTTACAGCACCCTTGGGAGGAGATGGGGTGGTGACACTTGTATTCTTAATTCGTCACCACACCGAGATGATCTAAATATCAATCTTTACTAATTATGAAACAAAGCGCTATCGATGTATGCATGTCCCTATGTGAGCTTTTATCTTCAAAACTACGCAACAGATTTTTTTTTTTTTAATTATTCATGGACATTACACACAACGTCCTCTGGTCCCAAGCTAAGCTTATATGCTTGTGTTATGGGTACCAGAATACGGATAGAATACATATACTACATTTTTTTTGTAAATACATACTTATAATACATAGGAACACCCAGACGCAGTACAAAGATTTGTATGACAATTAGAAAAATCACACAAATAATTGTCCCGAGCGGGAATCGAACCCGCGACCTCTTGATCGGCAGTCCGTTACCAGAACCACTACACCACGAGGCCCGTCATAATAATTATGATGTGGTTTGTCTAAATAAATAGAGTGGTTTATTTCAGGAAAGTGGCTTTTTTGTACAATTTGTTAAAGGTTAGGTATATATTTAGGGAGGGGAAACTCACAACACAAAAACATAAGTTTAAGATAAGATTTGAGAGTAAATTCCTTGACTTCTATATTACAAGTTGTAATACTTAGTTTGGAGGTCAGGAAACCAAAATTGTATTAGCATGATTAAGCTTCAATATGTTTTTTTTTCATAAACCGTAACTTAAAGTGTGTGTAACATAAAAGTACTATACATAATATATACAAACACGACAAGAATAAATATATATAAATAAATATAAATATTCATGGACATTTCACACAACGTCCTCTGGTCCCAAGCTAAGCTTATATGCTTGTGTTATGGGTACCAGAATACGGATAGACTACATATACTACTTTTCTTTTGTAAATACATACTTATAATACATAGAAACACCCAGACACAGTACAAACATTTGTATGACAATTAGAAAAATCACACAAATGATTGTCCCGAGCGGGAATCGAGCCCGCGACCTCTTGATCGGCAGTCCGCTACATGAACCACTCAACCACGAGACTCGTCAAATATTGTTATCTATACTAATATTATAAAGCTGAAGAGTTTGTTTGTTTGTTTGAACGCGCTAATCTCAGGAACAGTTCATCCGATTTTAAAAATTCTTTTGCTGCTGGATGGCTATAATAACGTCGCGCTGAGACCAATAGGGGCAAAGCATTACTGAAAAATGTTGCAAAAACGGAAAAATTTGTCTGAATTTTATGCGTACGAAGTGGCGAGCCACAGCTAGTTTTTTATATTTGTGATTTTATTGGACTATGTGTATAAAATAATGTTTGCTAGTATTTTCTTTCATCATTAACTAGCTGTTGCCCGCAACTCCGTACGCGTGGAATTTAGAAACCAAACTTTAATAAATTATGCAAAAACCCATCCTCTTCAACCAATGTATCTACTAACAAACGGAATCGAAATCTAGTTTTTTTTGAAGATATAAGCTTACATATATAGGGACATACATATATACAAAAATAACGACTTTGTTTTACAATAAACTAGGTAGGTACCTGTTTCGCGCTACTCCGTCTGCGTGGAATTTAGAAAATTTTTCCCGTTTTTGCAACTTTTTTCACTACTGCTTCGCTTCTACTGGTTGTAGCGTGATGTTATATAGCCTAAAGCCTTCCTCAATAAATATATCTAACACTGAAAGAATTTTTCAAATCGGCCTAGTGGTTCCTGAGATTAGCGCGTTTAAACAAACATACAAACTCTTCAGCTTTGGTGCTAATTCATATTAATTTTTTTACTGTTAGTTTTATGACGTTAACCTACGTATGATGCGTAACTAGTAAATTTGTATTTGCCCACACGAGGGAGATCCCGACGCTGACGTTTATCAAATTATTTCAATAGGTTTCCTCAATGTAATAGAATGTTAGTTTCTGTACTTAGAAATACTTATTACTGCAAAGAAACTGGGGATATGTCATTACTCTAAGACAGTTTAATAATTTATTTGATGAGTTATGTACCTACTCGCTATCTATATACCTCATAGAGAGCCTCCACTTCATCATCGGGGTGTGCCGAGGTCCTAGACTTGGGTAACCTTCAACCAATACCGTTTGGTTATTCTGAGTATCAGGTACGCTACCAAACTAGACACGCTCGTGGATGGATGGATATCTACATAGTATACAAAGGAAATAAAGGCTTACTACATGACGAAGTAACTGACTGTCGTATCATTCACCGATTGATGATTTCTTATGGAGATGATTAAAACTATTAATAAATTATTGTAATTCAACAATGACGGGCTTCGTGGTCTAGTGGTTTGTATAACGGACTGCCGATCATGAGGTCGCGGGTTCGATTCCCGCCTCGAACAATCATTTGTGTGATGTTTATAAATGTCATAAAAGTGTTTGTTCTGCGTCTGGGTGTTTCTGTGTATTATAAGTATGTATTTACAAAAAAAAGTAGTATATGTAGTATATCCGTATTCTGGTACCCATAACACAAGCATATAAGCTTAGCTTGGGACCAGAGGACGTTGTGTGAAATGTCCATGAATATTTATTTATTTAATGTGTTTTATTTTATTAAACATTTGGTTTGATACTAAACTTCTTTTAATTACGTATTCTACATATAGCCTACTAAAAATTAATACATTATTAAAATGTCAATGTCTAGGCCAAAAGTCCATAAAAAGTGGTCAACGTCCTTTGTGAAGTCTGAAAATGTGTGTTAGTTACTCGATAATAGAGCGGGAAAAAGGCGAGTTAAATCAAATAGCGATCTCTAAAATAAAATGTTATTTCTATCGTTCTACTACAACTTGCTAAAGAATCATGTTTTGAAAGAAATACTTAAAACTAAACCCTATGCTTAATCGTCTTGCCAGCTTGATATTCTAATTCGAAAGCGGTTCGGCGGCGGCAAGTGCCTCTTGTTGGACGTATGCTGAAAAGAAGAGAAAAACAGAATATCAAATGTATTTTAAAAAGGTAACATTACAATTTCTACCTAGATAGACTAGGTACTCAGATTGCGCGCGCCTAGGTAGTAGGTATGTACAAAGTTGCGGTTTGATATCATTTTATTGTTAGTCCCAGCAAAACAGCCGTGAGTAATTGTTTTCAACGACTTTCGCATTCTAATATTTATGTTGTCGTGTGTTGAACCGAGTGGTTTCTTACTTAGAATAGTTTAAACTGTCAAGGACTTTTAGCTTGTTCTTGATGACAGATAAATAAATAGGTAACCGTTTTTTGGGTACTAAATACTTAAATCGTCATCTAGAGTTTGTTTTGTGGTAATTTTCTGCATAAGTTAGTAATGTCTAAATACGTCTGATACATGGGCTATCCCCTCATCGGAAAGGATTTTGTTCTTCTATTCCACGCTGACCAGTCGTGTTCACATAGAATTTAGTTTTCAATTTTCCGTCTCTCACAGTTAATGTTACCTATATTATCCATTAGCTGGCTCTAACAGCACCCTGGGGAATAAATGAGGTTTTGCCACTTGTATTCTTAATTCATTATTTATAAATAAACACATTATAAATAAATGCCTAAGCGTTATAAAAAATGTTAATGTGTAGTCCTCAAGTAAAAAAGAAATATCATTTTAAAGTTATTATTATAAATGTATGAGTGAATCAGACAATAATTATTATTATCTTCATAAGATTTTTATTACAACTAACGAGGTTTCATTAACAAATATTCGTATAATGCAGGTTTTATGTTTGACAACAAGTAGGTACGTTATGCTAATGTGTCATAAAATATATTTTGGGATTTCAAGTAAACTAATAAGAAAACAGTATTTACCCTAAGTATCATGACGAACGCTAACTCAATCCAGCGGCCCCCGGCATATTTGACGATGTCGTCAGTCCACTTCGTTGAAGGCCGACCCACGCTGAGTCGGCAGTGCGTGGTTGCCACTCAAGGGCCTTCCGTCCGATTGCCACCTCAGCAGATGAATGCAGCTAGTGCAGGACCGCGCGTTGTGGCGTTGTATGGGGAAGGCCTATATCCAGTTGTGGACGGAGAATGGTTGACAAGATATGATTGTAATTTTTTATGAAAATTATGACAAATAAGAGTACAAATATAAAAAGGTACTTAATGCTTATAAACAAATACTTCAAAGTCTTTATAGGTATGAAATTTGATATGCAGTAGGTTTCGGGGCTACAAATACAAATGACCTAATGCAATACAATAGGTAGGTTTTATTTCAAACAAATGTTTTGTTGTTTTAATATATGTTATTATAGTATGTTAAAGAGTTAACAAATGCTGCTAAGCCATTTAAATTAATAAATACCTAGATCTAGCTAGCTTTTATTTCAGACAAATGTTGTTTTATCGAGTTTTTATTCACTAAAATCCTGCCACAACTTCATTAGAGACGAAAGAAAATTTCGCCGCAATCTGAAAAGTGCGGCATCTAATGTAATATACTGGGCTCGGATTCACCCGAATCGAACCTTCGAGACTCCAGTTTGAATTCTGGTAGGTAAGTAGTTACACTTTTCACGTATTTTGTATTATTTTGTATTTCTATTATTCCAAATAACAAGATTTTCAAAAAGGTTATGTCAAGCTAAGCTTAGTAAGTTCGGTCAACCGAGTATAATCAAAGATGATTTATACATGATCTGTGGTATTATCCAATAAATTGTGCCATCTCTATTTTGATAGTGTAAGCTTATATAAAATATTTATTTAATCATATTTATCAGAATGCCTTACTTTTTCATTTGAGTGGGATACGAACTCAGAACCTACAGTAACAGCGGACATTACAATCATGTGGGTTAACAGAATTATGATATTATCATTTGTTTTTATTTTTTATTATTTAAATACATCAAAATTATTTGTTGTTGACTTCTTATTCAGGAATTATCATATACATTTTAGTAGAAATAACATTTCTCAAAAGAGTTTTGTTTGGATTGCTAAACCCGAGTCTCATGTGGTCTATAAAAATCTATCAATTTAACAAGAATGTTATAATTTTACAACGGTTCGTGTAATGAAATTGAGTTGTTAATACATTTCAGTGGAATTAAACATCCTTTAAAAAGGGTTGCGTTTTTGTTGCTAAAGTTAATTTGTTCTTTATCAATTAATTAACAGTATATGTGACATTGAGTTGTTGAAACAGTCTGTATTCATAGATCAGTAATATTTAAAATAGTATTTAAACGTGCACGCTTTTGCTACGTAAAATAACGTTAACAATTAAAACTTCAAACGATTGTATTTTTATAGACATACCTATGTATAAATTATTATAATAAAACTATTATTAAACGGGTTTGGTCTCTTGTATATATATATATATCTATAATTATTTTATCGGCTATTGTGTGCAGTTTCTTATGCAGTCTTTTGCAGAAGTATGTAGATTATCTATCGTAGATCTTTGGATGCATTTTAAAGACATTATCCACCCTTTAGCCAATTAATGATTTAGGTATTACCTTATTAGACACTTCCTCTTTTTCAGGAGGGTATTTGCTTTACTTATACCAAAAATATATATTTCCTCGGTGGAGATACACTGTTAATACACACATACACACTCGGTGGAGATTTACTGTCAATCAAATAAATAAAATTTATAAAAGACGTACGTACAGGCTCAGAGTACTAGTGCTTTGCGAGATCCAGGGAGATCCTGATAAACGATACAACTGTATACAAAAACTTCTTGTTACAAGTTTTAATATGTATGTAGAGATGTTCGCGATTTGTGTACAATTTAATATAATTATAATTACCGGGTCTACTTCGTGATACATAATATTATAACAATACGGTCGAAATGTCGGGACATAAAACAGGTATCGTACCTAAAATTAATTATATTTTTCATGAAGTAGACACGGTGATTATAATATACGAGTATTAATATATGTATGTAGAGAGTCCGATTCGGTCCGATCTTCAAATCTTTTCTACAAAGAAGAAGCTATAAGTTTTTAGTGATCTCTCTCCAGCCCATTTACGTCTCACTGTTGGGCACGGGCCTTCTCCACTTTGGAAGGGTTTATGATCTACTGTACCGGACTGACCAGGCGTGTTGGCACAGTGTTTATTTTGGAGGTTTCCGCCTCTCACAGTGGGTGTTATCTGTGTGCAATTTCCCTTAGCTGACTTTAATAGCACCCTTGCTAGGAGATGGGGTGGTGACACTTGTATTCTTAATCCGTCACCACACGGAGAGTACTTTAGTGCTATCGACTTATCGGAGGTTTAAACGGAGATTTTATCGGAGAGATAATAAACGTTTTAGCGTAAAAAGACTATTATGAATAACAAGTTTTGACAATTTTCGCGAATCTATTTTAGCGAACTTTTAAACCTCCAATAAGTCATTATGAATAAGACCATATATATATAGGTATTATATATAGGTATTATATATAGGTATTATGTCTATTTTCAAATTCTAGTTTCACAAACTTACGGGCAGCCGTACTAGTAGGTACATAAAATGTTCTCAATTCTTTTGTGTATTTGCAAAATAGAATATATAAACATTACCCGTTTGCGTCTCTAACCTTGTCTATATTAGCATTAAAATAATGAAATATTATGTAGCTAAGACTTTAATTATTAAGAGCTAATTATACGATGTCAATATTTAACATTTTTTTTTTATTTTTGCATGCCACGAAGTAATTTAACCTACATATTTTTATTCGCAAGGTCATATTTCCATAATATAGGTCTGTGAAATCGGATCATCTATTTATTATGAATATCTATTTACTAATAATATGGAAATATGATAATCTAATATTATCATTGAGATCTTAATGATATATTTACATAATGCATTGACAGATATTGATAAAAGTAGTCTATAAAACGTGTATAATTGATTGATTTTCTTGTTTTTATATATTACTTATAACTTGGTAATATGAGTAATTTTTTATAACTTTTTCGGAAGTGTGTGAAAATCGAGTTACTACATGATTTTATCATACCGATACTAGCGAACCTTACTAGTAAATAGCGAATAATAAAAATAATCGAACCGTACATATATGCGTATTATATATACCAAAAACATAAGCAATTACTTTTATTTTGTTTGTTTTAACAACATAATTACTAGCAGTTTATATTCAAAAATGATTATTGTGAAGATTTTGATTAAGACTCGACATGAGGTTATAGGTATGCCGACAGGAAATCTGACAAAGTTATTAGTCTAATTTGGTATCTCGTCATTCGCCTTCACACTGATCCACTCTTTAATAATTTAAAAGTTAGGATTTTTATGGCCATTTCACACAACGTTCTCTGGTCCCAAGCTAAGCTTATATGCTGGTGTTATGGGTACCAGAATACGGATAGAATACATATACTACTTTTCTTTTGTAAATACATACTTATAACACCCAGACGCAGTACAAACATTATTAAGACAATTATAAACATCACGAATGTCCCGAGCGGGAATGGAACCCGCGACCTCGTGATCGGCAGTCCGTTACATGAAGCACTCGACAACGAGGCTCGTCAATCGAATATTTAGATTTGCATAGAAAAATTAGATTAAGATTATAAAAACAAAACAAATATAAGCGGAAAAACCAGAAAAATACAATAGAATGTAAAAAAAAATGAAGAATCATAACATAATTTTCACTATCCTTTTAATATCTTCAAGTTCACAATACCAGGTAACAATATATGAAGGCCAATCAATACAGTAATTAAAATTATAATAAATAATATATTACAGTCAAGTACTAAAACAGCTAATAAGTTTTACAAATGCAAAAATATTTTCATCATCTTTAGTAATATTTTAAAGAGGAAATATTTAAGTGTTTGTTTGAAATTAATAAGGCTTTAAAACTACTGGACCAATTTGAAAAAACCATTCCGTACATACAGATATAAACCTAGCAACTACTTACCTTTTTTATACTAAGTATTATATATTATTTTATACAAACGCTACATTTTGTACCTGTGCGAAGCCGGGGCGGAATTCGATTATACATCTTCTAATATAAATATAAAATTCTCGTGTCACAATGTTCGTTCCCATACTCCTCCGAAACGGCTTGACGTCTCACTGCTGGGCACGGGACTCCACTTAGGGAAGGCTTTTGTTTTGAGTTTTCGTCTCAAATAGTTGATGTATACTGCTTATAATATCCCTTAGAAAGCCCTTTTTTCTCCTTCTGCCCTACCGGGCTATGGCCCCCTTTCTTTACGGGGGTAGTACGGTCTCCTACTACGACTGGTGCAGCGTGTCTTTGAACTGCGACCCACCGTGCGCCGACGACCCCTGCCCTGGGGCTCTGCGTTGTGGCAAAGTGCCACCAGAGCGTTCGCGCTCTCGCAAACAGCACCCTGGGCAAGAAATGAGGTGCTGATTTGTTGACTTCTTAAATTTTATTCATCACCATTAGGATAAGACTTATTAAAATGTTTGTATGTGATTTAATGGAGGTACGTAAGAAGTTACAATTGTATGGATAACATTCGCATTAGTAACACAAGCTTTTGCTCGTAAATTCATACCGTCCGCGTCCGTCTAAACCATAAGTTTATATATAATCAAACAAAATAGACACATAAAAGAAAGGATAATATAAAAATAATGTATCTGTTTAATACACAATCAAATTTCTACATCAGGCAAATAATAATTTATTTTTAACATCCTACACTAAATGAGTTTCCTTTAATTCACGCAGATACCATCATCACGCATATTGAAAGTAATTTTATTTGATGATATCTTTAAAGTTTTAAAGAAAATGCATTTAAAGTTTACAACTAAAATTACAACACTGAAGAACTACTAAAAATCTGGGTATAACACGCTGCGTTTAAAACACACACACAGACTAACTCTCACTACACTTAGACATACCACTTCACAAACTCACAAAATTATATGCACATCTATTTTATTTACTGGGAAGATACTCGTCTCTACGACACAGGGAATCCTAGTGTAGGGATCACTATAATTTACCAGTTCTGTACTCTTATTGTAAAATAATAAACTTTATTTCTTATAAAAAAAAAATTATCGATATCTAAATCCAAATGTGCCATGGAACTGTTTCTCAGGGTTTTACCATTGACTATCGACACGTCTAGAAAAGCCGTCATAAAAAATCGACTCCAAATAGATTTGTATTTTTTATGGACATTCCTGTGGGACATTCACACAAAGTCCTTCCGATCTCCAGCTAAACTTATATGCTTGTGTTATTGGTACCAGAATATACATACTATATATTAGTATACATATACATCATACTATAATATACAAATATTTGTTGTAGATATAATTATACAAAATAAACTCAAATTAATAGATGTACTACACGTTTCAACTGAGAATAGGATTGGCAATGACCTTTAGTTGTCAAAAGTGATTAGAAAAGTACTGTCAGCAACGTAACTTTATTTGCGTGTCAATAATGTTTTTTATTTCTTTTACCTAAACTCAGTAATTTGAAGCGAAAAATGTCTTAAATTATTTAGTAATAATAGTTATAATATTATTAAAAAAGAAATACTATTTTCATTCAATAATTTCGTTGTTGGATACTATCATATTAAGTTGAATTGCCAACCACCATTTTGTTGTTGTTGGTGTGCTTTGTTGAGTATATGAATTATAAGGCATTTTATTTTAAATTATGTTAATTATGTGGTTGATTCCCGTTAAAAAAATAAATTTGTTGTTATTTCTCATTGTTTTTGTTTGTTAGTGTTGTTAATTTTAACTTGTCGTTATATGTTAATGTTTTTAATTGTATTTATCCCGCTAATTGCTCGAAAATTAGTAAACGATATCGACAAAGTGATAGATAATCTACTATATAAAAATAAGTCGGGTTTTCCTTCCTGACGCTATAACTCCAGAACGCACGGACCGATTTCCACGGTTTTGCATTCGTTGGAAAGTTCTCGGGCTCCGTGAGGTTTATAATTCTTTTTTAAAAATTTTTTTTTTTACTTTTTTTTCCGTATGTCAAAACAACGTTTGCCGGGCCAGCTAGTTTATATTATAAAAATGTCTTGTTTTGCTGACCCTACCAAAATTGCACAAATTGACAACTATGACATCTCAACATGGCGAGGGGTCAATACTATTCTCATTTGAACGGCATAGTATTTCGATAATTCTTTTACCATTACTTACTAAATTACATTATCCCTAAATAATAAGTTTTAGATCTTTTTATTACCTACAACTTTGCCTATAGACTTCTTTCCATAGGACTATTAGTTTTGCCGGAAATCGAGAAAAACAATTTTTTACCCTTGAAACCCCTTTTTTCTAGCGTTTATGGGGTTGCGAGTAACAGCTAGAGTAATATAACGCGAGGGATAACCAAACAACTGTAACATCTTACGTTCTTAAATTGAGTCACACAAGAACTTTTTAGGGTTTCGTACAAACCCTTATAGGATCACTCCGGTGTCTGTCTGTCTGTCTGTCCGTCTGTTAAACTTTTTTTACTCAGCAACGGCTAAAGGTATCGACTTGAAACTCATACCAAATGTAGATCTACGCGGTCACTTGCTTCAAAAAATACAATCAACCTTTTACCTCTACGCATTTAAAAGATATAACCGAATTACAACCATTTTTAAGAATTTTTGACTTATGCTAGGGAATCAAAATTCACAGGTTACTTCCCGTTGCCCTAGAGCCTTGAAATTGGGCATAGATCAAGTCTATATAGTGATGATATAGGGAAAAATCCAAAAACTTACAATTTGTCATCACACCACAAGAAAAAAGTGTTTATACTAATACCAACTTATGAAATAGTTGAAATGTAGGCGATTCCCTATATTTCAACTACAAAATTAAGTTGGTGAGTTGTTTTGAGTTTAATTAACTGATTATTTGAATGCAGTTACATATATTATGTTTATATGTCTAGTAGGTACGAAACCCTAAGTGTGCGAGTTTGCCTCGCTCTTGACAGGTTTTTTAATTTACTAAACAACGAAACATAAATTTTATTAACAAAGATGTAGTCTACAACGTTGAGAAGAACATAATATCCCATTATATTTGTAAAGCTTGAAATGTGTTTCCCATAGATGTGAAAGTATTCGAAAGTTAACAAAATATATCTATTTTATAAGCTTTTGCTATGGAACTATAGTCACGTGAAATCTTTCAACTTAATTTTAAAACATATATAAAATAAATAAATAAATATCCAAGGACATTTCACATAACGTCCCCTGGTCCCAGGCTAAGCTTATTACTTATTACGCTTGTGTCATGGGTACTAGAATACGGATAGAATACATAAACTACTTTTCTTTTGTAAATATATACTTACAATACATAGAAACACCCAGAGTACAAACATTTGCATGACAATTATAAATATCACATAAATGATTGGCCCGAGCGGGAATAGAACCCGCGACCTCGTGATCGGCAGTCCGTTACATGAACCACTCAACCACGAGGCTCGTCGAATATATGTCTAAATATGTCTTAAATCGGTTAAAATTAAGACATAGGTATATGGTCTTATTAAAGATTATTGGTCTTATTCATAATGACTTATCGGAGGTTTAAAACTTCGCTAAAATCGGTTTGCGAAAGTTGTCAAAACTTGTTATTCATAATAGTCTTTTTACGCTAAAACGTTTATTAACCCGATAAAATCTCTGTTTAAACCTCCGATAAGTCATTATGAATAGGACCAATAATCTTTACATATTATAAAACAAAGTCGTTATTTTTGTATGTATGTCCCTATGTGTCCCTATGTTCAAAACTACGCAACGGATTTTGATGCGTTTTTTTTGAATAGATAGAAGTGGATCAAGCGGATGGTTTTTTGAATAATTTGTTAAGGTTTTGTTTCAAAATTTCTCGCGTACGAAGTTGTGGGTGACAGCTAGTTATATTTAAAAAATAATTAGAATTAATTAAGTTTTATTATATTTGTATAACTTGCGTAGAGGCCTTCGGTTACAGGCTAGACATTTCGCTTAAATTTTGCTAATTAAAATGTACACTTATTTAAATTAAATTTTTATAACTTTTTCTTAATTATTGCCATACTTTCAACTCGCAAAACATAAAGATAGCAAAATTACGTCCAAAATGATTAATTTATCTGTAAAAGAAAATAGGAAGTGTCTTTAATTATTTTTTATTAATCCGACAATCGTGGATGTGACTATTTGTACGGCTTTTTTTTTGAATCAGTATATTCATACGGATATTATTATTTTTTTATTATTAAATTTATTACTAAGAATTTTTTTCGTGAAAAAAGTGAAAATCTTTTTCGACACTGTCCACGGAGCAGAAGATTAACTAAGGAGCAAAAGGAAAAAATTGCGGAGTTATTAGATCTCGAAGCTAACCGAGTGAAGGTTAGGTTAGGGTTTTTTTTTTCCAAAACCTTATTTTATTTAGTTTCTAAAGTTATATGAAACATAATTAGTACAAATAATAAAGTAGTCGTATAAATAATTATTTTTTATTCATACGATTGTCGTGCGATTCTCAACAGCCTCTATCTCTCCTTATTAACACGCTTATATTAGTTCGGTACGTATTATATCAATGTATTAATTTATGTAACAGAATCTTTAAAAATGATTTTCACACATTTGCAGTATTCGCATTGATCTGAATTTTTGCATACTTATTAAAGGGCCTACATCAATATTATCGTCGACATGTACATATTAACACAGCTAGTAGGTGTCTTGGTAATACCTAAGTGTCTACCACGGCCCGGGTTTCTGGGCGTGGAGAAACACCATGGGGTTTAGTGGGTAGTCCGGCCGCCGCTGGGAGTCCCACACGAAGCCCGTTGCCCCCGCAACTGAACAGGCGAAGTGCGTCAATGCATTCCCCATGTAAAAAAAAACACAGCTAGTAGGTATAGAAAATGAAGAATTAGGGATATTTTTTTTGTTTACTCAAAATCTACTAAATATATTTTAATTCTGATTTACGTGTTTCTATATATAATAGTTACTTATGTTTTTAAAGTTATTTCATTAGTTAATACGCGATAATAGACCGACAAATGAAAAAAAAAAATGAGAGAGGTTGTTTCGCTAAGATTTTCTATCGAGAAAACTTTTTTCAATCGCGTTTCTGAGTTCATGCGATCCTAGATCATATATTGAAAAAACATATACTTCAAAATTAAAGCTCTAGCCATTCAATATAAAGAAACAATGAAAACTTCGTACGTAGAAAAATGCACGAAGCTATTTTGGTATCCTCCTAAGGACCGTTAGTTTTTGAACTGAGCAAAACAACATAAATGTGAAAGTAACTCTGTATATATTTCACGCTTAAACTACTGAACTAATTTATAAATATTTTACACAAATATCTAATTTAAAACCTGAGAATGGACATATTGTCAGTCTATTATCAATACGAAAAACGATGTGTAGAGATTTTAAACCTCACGCGTTCGATGTCGCATAGGACACCTAGTATACCTAGGACTCTTCTTAGTGTATGATCTAATTAATTGGTATTTTACATGGAGGATGTTATTAGTGATCATGTACCTCATATTTTACTTTGAGTTTTTCATATGACTACAAAAATAAATTATGTTTAATTAATATTATAAATACTTATAATAAAAATAAAAAAAATAAAAAATAAATATTCAGGACATTTCACACAACGTCCTCTGGTCCCAAAGTAAGCTATATTTCTATGCTTGTGTCATGGGTACCAGATACGGATATACTACTTTTTTTTTGGAAATACATACTTATAATATATAGAAAACACCCAGACGCAGTACAAACATTTGTATGACATTTATATATAATATAAATTATATAAATTCTTATAATAATATATTAACTTGTACTTTTTGGGTCATAATAAAAGTTCTTAAGCTCATTAGGATACTACGAGTACCTATAGTAGTTTTACAATTTTTTTATAGTGTTTTACTCAAAGGTTTTTTCTTTGTCGCTGAATGATTTGTCCCCTACTGTTCCACTATTTATTTTCGTGGCAACACGAATTATGTTTATTTACGTAAATCAAATTAGAATCTCATGAAAATAATTTTAAGATATTTGATATTACCGAATAGTGACCAATATTTATATAAAAAAAACTAAAGACATTTATTTATAACTAGCTGTTTCCCGCGACATAGGACGCGTGGAATTTTAAATATTTTTCCCGTAGGTATTTGCAACATTTTTCAATTATGCTTAGCTCCTACAAAAAAAAACAAACTCTTCAGCTTCGTAATCTTATCTTATCTAATATATAAAATTCACGTGTCACAGTGTTAGTTACCGTACTCCTCCGAAACGGCTTGACCGATTCTTCTCAAATTTTGCATACATATTCAGTAGGTCTGAGAATCGGCCAACATCTATTTTTCAAACTTTTTTTTTTTTAGTATGGCAGAACAACGTTTGCCGGGTCAGCTAGTCTTACATATAAAATTCACGTGTCACAGTGTTAGTTACCGTACTCCTCCGAAACGGCTTGACCGATTCTTCTCAAATTTTACATACATATTCAGTAGGTCTGAGAATCGGCCAACATCTATTTTTCAAACCTTTTTTTTCTTTTTTTTTTAGTACGGCAAAACAACGTTTGCCGGGTCAGCTAGTCTTCTAATATATAAAATTCCCGTGTCACAGTGTTAGTTACCGTACTCCTCCGAAACGGCTCGACCGATTTTCCTGAAATTTTGTGTACATATCCTCTAGGTCTGAGAATCAACGATTTTCATAAAATTTAGTATATAGGGGGTTTCGGGGGCGATAAATCGATCTAGCTAGGATTTTTTTTTTCTTTTTAGCCACACCTCCCGAGCGAAGCTCGGTCGCCCAGATATTTAAATATTAAGTTAGAACTTCGGTGATATGGTTACATATTATCACATCTGTCTAAGATCCTTGAAAATTCATTACAAATAATTAAGTTATCAACTGGATTATACAACAGATACAAAAGCATCGTATGATTCAAATTAATTAGATATAAAAACATGTAGTTTTAAGTCTTTAAATAAGTACCTACGTTATAATGGCTGGCATCGTCGCATCGAGCAAGAAAATAATCTTCTTTTTATAAAAACTAAAAAATACGCTTAACAATACTAGTTATATTAAATTATTGCGTTGTTCCATATTAGGTGCAATGTGTGCAAAATTTGAAAATTTTTGCATGAGGGTAAATTTCGTTCTTTTGTTACATAGATATAATACTATATACAATACATCTTAAATATAAAATTCACGTGTCACAGTATTAGTTACCGTACTCCTCCGAAACGGCTTGACCGGTTTTTATGAAATTTTACATGCATATTCAGTAGGTCTGAGAAACGGCCAACATATATTTTTCAAACCTTTTTTTTTTAGTATGGCAAAACAACGTTTGCCGGGTCAGCTAGTATTAAGTATATAAATAAATTGATAGATAGATACGAAATAAGATTAGCCTATAAACGCGTTTTAAAAATAGGTTCACGTTGCGTTCCGAAATTGATTTGTGGGTGTTCCAAAATTCAACCAAGGGCACAACTCTTTTAGTTTTTAGGAATATGTATTACTATTTCTAGATTTCAGTTGGGTTTTGAGACATAAAAGAATTAAAATTAGGGGAAAATAGTGTCAAACAATGTTTGACACTCTTTTAATTTTAATTTTTTTCCCAAATCCTGAATTTATTTCCTGAAATGCCCTGTAAACTATAATTTGTCATCATCATTATCATCATACTAAATCACCTTTTTTCTACGTGGGTAGGCAGATACTATAAAACTCCTTCTTAACTATAACCTTATCATGAATCTAAATAACCGAATAATCCTGCTTAATTAGAAAGGAGGAATTGTAATTTAAAACAACTTATAAACAAGCGAACATAATCAAAATATGAGTAGGTACATAATACTTATTCTGTAACACTGAACTTCACCAGTGAACCATAGCAAGGTATTGCTAGTGTAACCGGACGTAACAATTGCTCCTTCCCATTTTTTTGCCAGCTAACAAAATTAATACAAAAATTAATCAAGTATCTGACTCAATCAATAGCGTATCTAATGAGGTTCTATTTTTAGACGGATCTTAGTGTTGACTATTTATAAAACGTGTTTGCGAACAATTGTTTTGAAATTATTGTATTGTTTCGCATTCAATATCTTGATCTTTACTTCATATAAAATAAAGTCGTAATTTTTGTATGTATGTCCCTATGTGAGGTTATATCTTCAAAAATACGCAACGGATCTTGATGCGGTTTTTTTTAATAGATATTATGTTTTAAGAAGATGGCTTTTTTGCATAATTTATTGGGGTTTGCTGTATATTGGATGAGATCTGGTAAAATTTGTTGAGAAATTCGGACGCGCGCGAGCTATAAATGAAAACGCTGCCTTATCTATGTGAGGTACAACAAACTAATGTATAGAGGAATTGTTTTTTACCTATAGTTTTTCAAAAATGTCCGCGAGGGCATATGTCTATCTTTTAAGGGAAACCCGCTGTACTCATAATAATGTAAAAAATATTATCAAATTCAATACGGTGTTTTCAAAAGCTATTTATGTGTACATAGTAATATTTTTTAACTAACTAAATAGCTTAGTTAGCTTACGCAATTAATATAGATTATAACTGCTTTTTACAGCATGCCATTTAAATGAATATCTTAGGAGATATGACGAAAAAAGAATTACGCGCTATAAAATAAAATAAAATAATAAAATACACTGTTGGCTGAGCATCGCGAACGTTTCCTCGGTCTTCTATCCATAATTCCATAGTCCAATGTTTCGATATGTAAGGATGTTTATTGTGCTTTCACGTAAAGACTACTGGATGGATTTTTATCAAAATTTTCCAATGAAAAATGGAATAGAAAATGAACTTATATTTTATCCTTTTTACCGCGGGTAACACCGCGGGGCACAGCTAGTACATTATATAGAAGTTCTTTTTTTTTCCGGCCCTCGATAAGGTGGAGCGACGATATTGTCTAGGTCGCGGGGAGCCATTGAATGCAAGTGGCATAAGTCCGCGCATTTTGGCGTTTTATGAAGGAGGCCTATGTCCAACAGTGGACGGAGAAAGACTGATGGATGGATGGCACCTATATCATACCGTGTGGTGACGGCAGAGGAGAATACTACTACCCCTTCTCTTCTCGTGGGTATCGTAACATCTCCTCCGTCAGATAGTTCCATCCATCTATCTGTCTGTGGAGTGACACATGGTTTATTTTCGAGTTTCCGTCTCTCACAGAGGATGTTATCTGTGTGCAATATCCCTTAGCTGACTTTTACAGCACCCTTGGGAGAAGATGGGGTGGTGACACTTGTATTCTTAATCCGTCACCACACGAACAATTAATTTTGTTATTTAACAATAATTGAACCTAAGCCGACATGTAGTCTAATTACAAAGCATGTGGTATACGCAATTATTAACTATCGACGGGCTTCGTGGTCTAGTGGTTCATGTAACGGACTGCCGATCAGGAGGTCTCGGGTTCGATTCCCGGTCAGGACAATACTTTGTGTGATGTTTATATTTGTCATACAAATGTTTGTACTGCGTCTGGGTGTTTCTATGTATTATAAGTATGTATTTACAAAAGAAAAGTAGTATATGTATTCTATCCGTATTCTGGTAACCCATAATACAAGCATATAAGCTTAGCTTGGGACCAGAGGACGCTGTGTGAAATGCCCATGAATATTTATTTATATTTATTTATTTATCGGCGGGCCTCGTGATCTAGTGGTTCATATAACGGTCTGCGGTTTTTCACTTATCTGTCTGTATCTGTATCTATCACCCAATGTATCAAGTTGCTCTTGAGATTGCACAAAAAATTGCTTTTAGTTAATTTGTTTTCTTTATTTTATTATAAATGCAGCAAAACCACCACACATATTTTTCATTTAACTGGCTGTGTTTTATTTACTTATAGTCGCTAATAGATTTAACAAAATCGTTAACTCATGGATTGTCCTTATTTTTTGCATAACAATTTCAACTAGGCTTAAACTGGTAATATATGCATTTAGTTAACCACAAGGTTATCCTATAGGCCTACTGACCTCAGGTCAGACTGTTATACTCGTAAATGTCGAATTTAATTAATATAAATTTGACTGATCAATCTCTTTATAAATCTTGTATATTTACACACCTGTCTCACTTATCACTGAACCAACCGACTGGAAGATAATTTGCCTAAGGCATTCATCCTGCCAGTGGCGGATTTACTCTAAGGCCCGGTAGGCCCTGGCCTAGGGCGGCCAGATGTAGGGGCGCCTAATGGCTTGGGGCCTAGGGCGGCCGAGATTGCAAATCCGCCACTGCATCCTGCCTATTCGTTTTTGAACGAGGGAAGATCATTCCATATGTAAATATACATACATATAATATTCTTACAAACTTTTGGGCTTATAACGTTAGTACGACTCTTCTTCCATTGAGGTCCCATTGGTGAGCTCGGCACTGTTCACTTTAGAAGGGGTTATGTCGCGTTGACCAGGCGTGTCGGCAATGGGGTAGGTATATTTTCAAGGTTTCTGTCTCTCATAGACGATGTATTATTTTCTGTGTACACATGGCTTAGCTGGCTTTTACAGCACCCTGAGGAGGAAATGGGGTGGTTACACTTGTATTGTTAATCCGTCACTACACTTGTACTAATTGTAGGAACTTGAATGTACTTTCTACGATACGCGCGACTTCACTATCAACAGTCGAAATGTCAAAAATTAATTGCCAGTTTTTGTTATTTAAAGTGGCTGTAAGCAGGCCATTTAATTTCAATTATGTAATTAATTATAATGATTCATATATTTGACATGTAACTCGCTTCCTCGACTCAAAGGCGGCTACAATAATAATACATGTTTTAATTTGAACAATAACTTTTCTTTGGTGTCAAATTGCGAAATAATATTTTAATATTGAAGGTTATAGTATGACTTTGTTTACGTCTTTATTAATTACAACTACGACTTTCTTTCACTATGTGGCTATGTTATAATCTAATAGGCCTCGTCCACGCTGGATTAAAGGATTGGCGAGCGATCTCATAGGGCCATCTACGACATGTACACATTATCAAGACTACCCAACTTAGAGTATCACCACAGCCTACATAGACAAGCTTCGCTACTCTGACGATAATGATCTCTACGTGTACTTAGAAATTAGAATGTAGATAAGATTAGTCTCCAAACTGTATAGTTCTATTCTCTCTATGTGGACAATGGACTGGAGCCATATACAAGAACAACATAAAAGAATGGTGTAGAATTTCACACTGAGGCTCCACTAGGTATGAGACACTCGGTATGTAATTCTTTTCTTTTAGAATAACTATACATTTTTTAATAATTACTTTTCTCATCATCCATCACGCCTTTTTCTCTATACTACTATAGAAACAACTATAGACTGTAGAGCGCCATCGGCTATGATCCAAACATACTTCCTTGGTTTCATCTACACTCATACATGCCCAATAGTTGTAAGTGCTTTTCTTTTAGTCTTATTACTTTTCTGTTAGAATAATGGGATATAACCTATAATTTTTGTTTTCCTTGCACAAAAAATAGTTATTTCGGTTTTACGTATCTGGCTTAACTAACTTTTGGGTTATCTCAGTCAAGTCACATCTCGTAAACTCAATTAATATAGGTTCACTAAAACCTTCTTGCTAATTCAGGACTTATTTTATATAATTACTAGCTGAACCGGCAAGCGTTTTTTGCCGTACAAATGTTAGTGGGATCAGGTGTTTGAAAAATAGATGTTGTCCGATTCTCAGACCTACTGAATATGCATGTAAAATTTCATAAAAATCGATAATGCCGTTTCGGAGGAGTACGGTAACTAACACTGTGACACGTGAATTTTATATATAAGATTTGTTAATCATAGGTATACAATAACCTTACTAAACATTCCATAATTGATATGAGGAAGTTAATTAAAACACCATAAATAAAAAATATTGATATATTATATTGTCATTTAGACGGATACGGAACTACGCAATATAAATATAGGTTTGATTTAAACGTATAAGATGCCTTAACAGTTATTATATACTCGCAGTTCTATACGATCTAGTCACGCCTAACCGTACTAATAAGTAAGTAAGTAAGTAGGAATGAACAAATTTATATACCTACATACTATCTGACCCGGCAAACGTTGTTTTGCTAAATAAATATTAGGGGTGGACAATCCTTATCTCTTATGGGTATAAAAAATAGTTAATACCCGACTCTCAGACCTACAGAATGTGCATATAAAATTTCATTAGAATCGATCTAACCGTTTCGGAGGAGTATGGGAACAAACATTGTGACACAAAATTTTTATATTAGAATTAGATATGTGAACACGAACTCCGAGGTTTTGTATTTAACGCGTCTACGACTTCCATTTATACATACTGAGTTTTTCATATAGTTATAATGAGGAATTCTTATCGACTTGTCACTATTCAACGACTCATAGGATTTTTATTTATTCATTAATAAAATATTCAAGAAGAATAAAATGTTCTGGAAATCGCTGCAAAGTAAATTCTTAATTGGTCACTACACAGCTATTCTCTTCCATTTATAAAATAAAAATAGATCGCTATAATATTTATATGCACATAACGTTTGAACGACCGCGCCAAATAGTATAGCTAATTTTTTAAGTTTACTCTATAAGATTCTCTTTAACCCCACAAGCCCTACCTATCTCAAAAAACGTTTTACGTTTCTCCATGACACACATTTGAGAACCTTAAGATCATCGGAAAATTTGCGATTAGCCTTGACATTGCACTCTACTAGATTCTTTAACAAATCTTTTACTATAGAGGCAGCTCTGCTATGGAACGCATTACCAAAATCCATTAAAAATGCGCAATCTTTTGTTTCGTTGAACGCGCTAATCTCAGGAACCACTGGGCCGATTTGAAAAATTCTTTCAGTGTTAGATAGGTCATTTATTGAGGAAGGCTTTAGGCTATATAACATCACGCTACAACCAGTAGAAGCGATGCAGTAGTTATAAACGTATCAATGAACATTATCTACTGCTACAAACCACGTAAAATTCAATCCAAACTTCTCATCATTATGTTTATGTATATATTTAAGTATTCTATTCTATTTAGAATTATGTATAAGTTTATGTACATTTATGGATCTATATCTCTATATGTGTATGTATATCTGTACCTAGTATGTATTGATTATGCGTAATATAAGATTTTTCTTCTTACTTGGAATTTATACATAGCAAGTACACCACTAATACCCCTTTCCAAATAAACTAAGTCCATCTAAAGGTTGTCTGGAAGAGATCGCAATATGCGATAAGACCGCCAATTGTACATGTTTTATTGTTACATTAGTTAAGTGACATGTAATTTATGGTGTACAATAAAGTGTATTCTATTCTATTCTATTCTAATTTCTTTTTTGTGTTTATTAGTATTGTCAGTGTAAGGTTAGTCTAAAAGAAAACTATAAGAAAAAAGCTGAATATTATTCTACAAACTGTGTAATTTTGCAATATTTTATTGAAAGACCATCACGCCTACAAAAATGCGCTTTGACTTAGTAACTTAACTTCATATCGAAATAATTAATATTTAAAAAATGAACCATTTTTTAACGTAACCTTCTCCGTGTGGTGACGTATCAAGAATACAAGTGTCACCACCCTTTCTCCTCCCAAGGGTGCTGTAAAAGTCAGCTAAGGGATATTGCACATAGATAACACCCTCTGTGAGAGACGAAAAACTCGAAAATAAACCCTGTGCCAATACGCCTGGTCAGTGCGGCACAATGGATCATAATCACTCCCAAAGTGGAGGAGGCCCGTGTACTACAGTGAGACGTAAATGGGCTGGAGAGAATGTACCTATACGTAACCCACAAAGCTCAGCTTATTGCTAATACAAATATATTATGTCTTTATACGATTTACGATCTAATTAATTTTATTAATATGGTTACTTATAATATTCATTAGTACCAATACTACGAAAAAAATAAGCTTAGCTAAAAATAAAAATTTATTATCAATACAACACATTTCGGCAATGATAAAGGATCTTTCTTAAAAATTGACGGGCTTCCTGGTGGAGTGGTTTATGTAAGGGACTGCCGATCACGAGGTTGCGGGTTTGATTCCCGCTTGGGACAATCATTTGTATGATATCCATAAATGTCATACAAATGTTTGTACTGCGTCTGGGTGTTTTCTATGTATTATAAGTATGTATTTACAAAAGAAAAGTAGTATATGTAGTATATCCGTATTCTGGTACCAATAACACAAGCATATAGGCTTAGCTTTGGACCAGAGGACATTGTGTGAAATGTCTGTGAATATTTATTTATTTATTTATTATTTATTTATTTAATCGTGATTTGTAG
This sequence comes from Orgyia antiqua, assembly GCA_916999025.1. NCBI lineage: Eukaryota > Metazoa > Arthropoda > Insecta > Lepidoptera > Erebidae > Orgyia > Orgyia antiqua. Next base: position 12,061,073 of record OU779863.1, on the reverse strand, counting down.
ACTAAAGACTAATATATAATGAAATTGCTAGTTAATCATAATACACCAACTTCATTTTTGTTGTCTTCAATTATTTTGTTTTCTTCTAGTTTGTGCACCTTAAATAGTAATATATATATATATACTAGCTGACCCGGCAAACGTAGTTTTGCCATACCAAAAAAAAAAAGGTTTGAAAAATAGATGTTGGCCGATTCTCAGACCTACTGAATATGTATGTAAAATTTGAGAAGAATCGGTCAAGCCGTTTCGGAGGAGTACGGTAACTAACACTGTGACACGTGAATTTTATATATTAGAATATATATATCACCACATATCTGTTAATCGTCGATATAATTGTATCGTGTTTAAATATAATTTGTTTCCGTATTTGTTCCGTAATGATGTAAGATTACCAGTAAGTATACGTTTTAATTAAATGCCGCATTGTTATTATATGCTGCAAATATAACGTTAATAGATATATAGTCATTGAAATAGTTAATTCTTAACATATTTGCACAGATTAACTATAAAATATCACAGGAAGTTGCAAAAGTAAAGACAATTGCTTTGTCTTGTAACTGTAGGAAGGAAAACTGACTTTATTACATGACAGTCTGGGTTCAATACATACACATTACAAATTTAGTCATCATTAAACGGTCACGCTGTTTTCCCATGAGGGTAGGCAAAGACTATAGAGCGCCACCTGCTACGATCCAAACACTTCCTTGACTTTATTTATACATCTGGTCATACATCTCCGACTGTTTAATATTGGCGTGATAGACATAGGGGGTACACTACAAAAAGACGAAAAACTTTATTCCGAAAGTCACAAATACGAATTTCATAATACCGATTTTCATAATTCCGAATATAACAACTCCGATGTATCATTAATTCATTACTCCGATTTTCATAATTCCGATACTTCAATATTCCTAACGATTATAATTACTATTCTCTAAATTCCGAACTTATATAAAAAATCCGAATTATTGATAATTCGATAAAAGATCCGATAAAAAATCCGAATTATTGATAATTCGAAATACGTAATAAATAATATGAATTCTGATTATTACAATACCGTTAGCATAATTAATTTTAAAGAAATATCTATATGATGAAGTACACTATACGAGGAACCTCAGATCATCGGAAAACCTAACATTGACTGTAGTTACGCTTTCAACTAGATTCTTTACTAAATCTTTAAGAGGATACCAAAATAGCTTTGTGCATTTTTCTACGTACGAGGTTTTCATTTTTTCTTTAGATTGAATGGCTAGAGCTCTAATTTTTAAGTATATGTTTTTTCAATTTATGATCTAGGATCGCATAAACTCAGAAACGCGATTAAAAAAAGTTTTCTCGATAGAAAATCTTAGCGAAACAACCTCTCTTTTTTTATTTTTTTCATTTGTCGGTCTATTATCGCGTATTAACTAATGAAATAACTTTCAAAACATAAGTAACTATTATATATAGAAACACGTAAATCAGAATTAAAATATATTTAGTAGATTTTGAGTAGACAAAAAAAATATCCCTAATTCTTCATTTTCGATACCTACTAGCTGTGTAAATATGTACATGTCGACGATAATATTGATGTAGGCCCTTAACAGTAGAAGCGGCCCGGCTGTGGAATGCCTTACATTTGACGATAAGAAACGCTGAAACCATATCATCATTCAAATAAAGAATATTTTACTTTTACTTTACTTTACACTTTTTGCAGTGTACCTATTGGTTGTCATTTAAAAATATGATTGTTTACTTTTTAATAAAAGCATTTTGTTTCGATTAAAAATATTTTGTTTCCTTGGTCACAGTCCTAACATAACCTAAGCGATGCATCAATAACATAGGGGATTTGCAGCATGCAAACAAGCAGGCAAGCACGAAACACGCATGCAGGCAGCATGCAAACTGCAGACAGGCAGTATACAAGCATGCAGCAGGCAAGCAGCCATGCAGCATGCAAGCAGCCATGCAGCATGCAAGCAGCCATGCAGCATGCAAGGCGCCATGTAACATGCAGCAAGCATTATTATGTCACGGCTTCGGCGCTGCGGGGTATATGCGGCCCCACGCAAGCTTATCGTCGCTAATGACTTGAAGGCTCACCGGCGCTGTTTGGGCTTACTGGCCAAATTATTTGTCTACCCCTAACATTTAAATGGCAAAACAACGTTTGCCGGGTCAGCTAGTAGATTAATATGTTTAAAGATAAGGTACAACTAAAAGTTTAAGTACTAACTAAAAAATTTCAACCAAATACATAATTTGGTCTACCTGGAACTTGCATGAATTTTTAAAAGCTGTGATAAAATTACAAGAGTTTTGACTTCCTTCAACAGTTACTCTAAAATATTTTCTTTTTTATATTGTTGTAAGTGCTATAGTACGATTTTACTCTTTGGGTGACTTACAAACGCCAAATTTTTCGAGTCATAATGTGAAACTTTACTGCTATGAAAACTACTAAATGGACTTTACTGAAAAATAATTAGACAAAAGCTATTATTCCACTAAAATCCAAAGCCCGGGGCTGATTCAATGTAGACTAAACAGAGACAGCATGCTTGATGTTTTTATGATTATTTTTATTGAAACTATACAGTTTCAATAAAAATAATCATAAAAACACAGTATTATTTTAATATTAAGACAAATTTTATTAATATGGCGACTGTCATTTACATATAAAATTTGCTTAATATTTTTATTATACTAATATAATGAAAAGAAGGCTATTTTTATTTGAATTGCATTCAAATTGATTTAATAAGTGGCAAAACTGAATTTTGATTAGAGGATCACAATTACAAGAATAAATCTTATTAATATTATAAACTTCAATGTTCGTAAGAATCTATAGAATTTTAATAAAACAACTTTATACGGTTTTAACGCGTTTATTTGTTTTAAATTTTATCCTGACGCATAGAATTAATTTATCCTCCTAGGCCTGACGTTTCACGGGTTTGACTGAATCCAGTGACAGTCCAACTTGTGCTCATGGTGACATGCAGTCTCCGAAACCTCGGGAAAATTTAAAACAAATACATTCGGCTAAATCCGTAAAAAGTGGTTTTATTTGAACTAATGAGTCGCTCTAATAGAGAATTTTAGTTACTGTTTCGCAAAAAATCTGCGGATTGAATTTTATCTACTGACTTGTACATTTTTATCATTCGGTGACATGTATTATATGTTTTAACTATTTCAAAGTGCAAATATATAGGCATGATAGTTTTTCTGTAAAATGTACCACAAAAATTCTGAAAAGTAGTACTAGGGTTCGCTTTGCTCCTCTTAAGCCTAACAAAGTTATTGTTTTTTTAGAAGTATCAAAGAACAAATGTACATTGCAAAAAACAACTTCATATTACATGTTTTCTCGAAGAATGTTTTATTAAAATTAAAATGTAAATTAAATATACTGGATGTAAAAAATTGGATATGAATTCCAAATGTAACAAAAGAAAAAAGAACTAGAAAGACCACATACTTAATAGTATAAAATTAATATTTATTTATAGCTGAATCATTTGAATAAACTAGGTAAAGCATTATCATAAAACGCCCTATCTTAAAAACATAAGGACTATTATTGAAGCCTCCTTCTTTTGAAGTTCTTGCATCTTTGCAACGTAGATAATAATATATATTACGTTATACGTATGAATGTGCTACTGGTAGATTTTGTCTGGTTTATTTACCAAGGCCTTTGCCCAGCAGCAGTTGGTGAATTCAACTAATTAATTATTTAGATTTTATGTTAAGTAACGCTCAAAAATATTAAGTTATATACTTATTCTAGATAAATACAGGTTTTTTAGAAAGAAGATAATACGAAAATAAATTCATTAGAAAATAAAGACTTCTTAATTGTATGGTGGTGTAGTGACGGATTAAGAATACAAGTGTCACCACCCCATCTCCTCCCAATAATACTGTAAAAGTCAGCTAAGGGATATTGCACACATATAACATCTTCTGTGAGAGACGGAAAACTCGAAAAGAAACCCTGTGCAAACACGCCTGGTCAGTGGGGCACAGTAGACCATAATCCCTTCCAAACTGGAGGAGGCCTGTGCCCAACATTGGGACGTAAATGGGCTGGAGAAGAATAAGAATCGTATGATACTGTCTAGATGTTGAGCACATTGACCAAAGAGGCTTATTACGTCATTTTTTATAAATTCTTCGTCAAAAGAGGTTTGTTTATGATGTTAATATTATGGAAGGTCAGGTTTAAAAGCTTATACACATTTTACTGATAAGAGAGATTTCCTGAACTTTAGTTTTGTAGAGAAAATAAAGGAAATAGTAGCAGTTGGATTGATAGCCTCTGTGTCAGAACAAGTGCCATGCAACTTCCGGTCACGATAATTATTATTGTAAATTTATTTCCGAGGCATTAAACAATTTATTTCTTAGTTAGTTCAAAGTTTATAGAACAGCACAGGTAATATTTGTTTGCAAATTTAATTAGTAAGTCATTATTACCGTTGGGTTTGCATAACGAGATGTATTTGTGTAAATGAAACCAATGAAGTGTGTTAAGATCGTAGCAGATGCCACTCTATGCTCTAGGCTAGGCCTACCTTATGGAAAAAGGCATGATGTTATGGCAATTATTATAAAAAAGCGGAAGAATGAAAGAAAGTTTCAACAATATGCAGTGAGTTTTATTGTAATAAATAAAAAAAACGTTATACCATAGCCGTCTATTAATACACAACAAAGACGAGTATTGTATGTAATTGAAAATTGCCGAATGGTATACTGTGCGATTATACCTCTGCTTCATATGCTATTTTAATACTCTTTTATTACCTTCGTTAGTAATCTATATAACGGAATCTTTAAAAGTAATTTTCACCCACTTGTAATAATTTGATTGTTTTGAAATTTGCACACATAACAATCAATAAAATATATATATTCCTGACTTTATTTTTCCCCTTTCTTTTCTCAGGGTGTTATAAAAGCCAGCTAAGGAATATTGTACACAGATAACATACTCTGTGAGTAATTCCTCTCAAAGTAGAGGTGGCCCATGCTAAACAGTAAAACATTAATGGGCTGGAGGGAGGAGAGTGATAAAATATCTCTAACATTAAGCGGGATTTATAGTTTCAAAATAAGCAGATTATTTATTTTTATACAATAAACATCTCTATGTTAGTTTGTTCTTCCACATGATGAGGGTATTGACCCTGACGTAGTTTCTATAGGATTTGGTTTTGAGTTTTCCGTCTTTCGCAGATGTTATCTATTATTTAATGAACATCCGTTCTATTCGTTAACATATCCAAGGGCAATCGGTTGAGGCGTATAATTCATGGTTTAATTAGTATTTACTATCGCGTCTACCGCTAATAGAAAGAATCCAGAACCAAACTGTGTGTTATTACTTCTACTCGTATCTACCAAGGTTAATTCCAATAGAACTCAGAGTGATCAACAGATACCGTAACTCGAGAATAAACCCTGTGCCAACGCTTATTATGCGCGGCACCGTAGAGTATACTCGCTCCCAAAGTGGAGGAGCCCCGTGCCCAACATTGGAACGTTAATGGGCAGGAGAGAGAAGAAAAGGATGTTAAGAGGATACCAAAATAGCTTCGTGCATTTTTCTACGTACGAAGTTTTCATTTTATCTTTAGATTGAATGGATAGAGCTCTAATTTTTAAGTATGTGTTTTTTCAATATATAATCTAGGATCGCATAAACTCAGAAACGCGATTGAAAAAAGTTTTCTCGATAGAAAATCTTAGCGAAACAACCTCTCTCATTTTTTATTTTTTTCATTTGTCGGTCTATTATCGTGTATTAACTAATAAAATAACTTTAAAAACATAAGTAACTATTATATATAGAAACACGTAAGCCGGAATTAAAATATATTTAGCAGATTTTGAGTAAACAAAAAAATATACCTAATTCTTCATTTTCTATACCTACTGGCTGTGTTAATAGGTAAATGTCGACGATAATATTGATATAGGTCCTTAACTACCATCTTCTGCATCTGGGCCATCGCTAATTGACTGTTGACGCCGAGCATCTCGAGGTGTTGTAAGAGGCTCTTTGGGACGAAACCGTTCACCGATACAACTATCGGGATTATTTATATCGATACCTATATGTTACTTGTTACTTACTGCTACCCTGTTATCTACTTATATTATTACCGCCTCTTACAGTACTCTGGGGTCTTTGAATTCAGAACTAGATGTCTAGACTCAACGATAACTTCCAGACTTTACAAATTAAGTAATTTGGTTAATCATAGTTATATGTATAAGCAAATCATTCAACATTGACCTTCCCAATATCAAATATAATACCAACAACGAAATCCCAATTAAGTTATATCCTTGCACAGTAATCAAAGCATTGAAAACGTGAATTAACAATCAAGTTTGGTTAATAAAATATTTGTTTAATTATTGTAACAACACATGTTATTTCAATCATTTTACAGTCGGGTTCGATATACGTAGAATAGATATGTAAAACTGCAACCACAGTTTCTAAAACTCTTCAATGTCTATAAAACAATTACATTTAACCTTATCTATCTTAATGGCGATTCTAAAAAAAAGCAAATAATATAAATTACAGCAATTTAACAATAAACGTTGAACGTAGCAGTTGCCTTGACCCAAGCAATGGGCTGGCAGGCGTGAACGGCTGCCAGGAAACATGCTCGCGCGCTACGTACCGGTTTGTTCCTTTCATTACTAAAAACAGGACATTTAGGCAATTGTTTATATAAAACTGATTATAAATATAATTAATTATAACACTCACTTGTACACGGAAGCTAAGAACAGTAGTGGTATTCAGTAAGAAAAAGTGAAGGGAGTTTTGGGTGAATTTTGGCTGTTTAAGCTTGATCACGTGACAGCGCACCTAGACATAGTAATGGCAAGACTGTCCACTTATTATGAAATGAAGAGAAGGATGTTACTCAAAAGAAAATGTTTAAGTAAAAAGGAAAGCAACACAGCTTTATCAACGACACACGCCTTTGATAAGTTATGAGACGTTATTTAATAGTATTTATTTTGTACAATTATAGTTTTATCAATGATAACAGAAGAACATTTGCAATAGCTATGTAATCGAATATACGCTTAGTATATGCTACTAGTATGTCAAACTGGAAATAAGATGAAATAACAAGTTTAATACACATAAAGAAATAAATAATTGTGATTTTGTTCGACTGTTCTATAGGCATGTCTAATTTGTACGAAGTCTATGGTTGTTTCTTAGGAATTAAGCTTGAAACCGCGAAGTTGCCCGAAGCAAAGCACTCGTGAAACATCGTGAGATCACTTGGGAAATGACAAAAATATCATACGCATGCGCAATACCAACTCTTAGTCTACGTATACGTGCGATAGGGATTGAATGACAGCTTCTATATTTTGTCGATAAACTTTGAGACTTAATTTTTGGGGGTCTGTACAACAAGGTAAGACAGGACCCTTAATAACTAGTATGTTGAAAATTTTCATGAAGAATTTCCTATGAAGATATCTAAGGTTCATACTCTAAACGAAAAAGAAATTTTACAATATTTCTGTTTTGTCTCAATAAAAAAATATTTCTACATCACGTCTTGTTCCTGTGAGCGTAGGCAGAGATTATAGAGCAAGATCTACTACAATTTAAACACATTTTTGAGGAGTTCATTGTGCTTTTCGTGTTAGTAGGTGCAGAACCCTGTGTGTGGATCTAACTCGCTCTTGACATAAGGTATATATATCGTACTTTTTCTAAGATACAGAATCTTACTTGAGGACTAAATAAAAACAGTTATAAAGTAGAACTAAAACATTTATTTGTTTAAAACCTTATTCATACACAAAAATGAGCATTTTCTCCTTGAATTGGACAACTTATGCGAATTAAATACACAGCTTATATATAAGTTATATTTTTAATCACAATACAATAGCACCAGCTTATGAATATCATCTTATATATTATTATTATCCATTGCCCGATACTAAAATATTCAAGTAAATTAAATAACACCATACAATATACAAAACGACAAAGATAAAATAGAAAATTTTAAAGTAAACAAGCTTGACATAAACATAATGACATTAATGACCACCACAGAGTACTTGAATGACCACAGAGTAGATAGTAGATAATGAATATAGTTTGACTTTGACTTTTACAAGCATTGAGTTTACGTCATTCGTCTATTTTTCCATCAGCCTCTCTCTGTCTACTGTTGGGCATAGGCTTCCCCATAGAACGCCACAACGCGAGGTCTTGTGCCGCTTGCATCCAATGTCTCCCCGCGACCTAGACGATGTTGTTACTCCACCTTGCCGGTAGCCGCCCAACGCTGCGTCGTCTGGTATGTGATCGCCACTCACACTCACTCGATTTTATTCGGAAATAACGAGCATAGCCCTCTCCATACGCACGTGTATCGTCTACAACTTATCTCACTTCCCAAATTCATCGCAATAAAGTAACTTTTAGAATGACAGTACGAAATGAACTATTTGACAGTATTAAGTCAGATGAAATGTCATACAGACAATCAAAGTAAGGTTGTAACATGTTTTTATCGATAAAGCATCACAGTGATGTACTGCGATAAAGTATCGCAATGGCAGATATAATTCTAAAATATCCTATCGTGGAACTTATATTAAATACAGAAAATAGCAGTAGGCCGTCAAAAAATTGTTTTACTTATTATCTTTATTAATAATAACACTATTACGATTTAAAATATAAACAAACTTCTGTAACATAAGTAGTTCGTAACTTAATTCCGGGACCATTTTCCTTCTGATTTCGCTGTTTATCCGTCTGTCACCAGATTGCCATAATTTCCAAAGTAATTTAATGTTAATTTAGCATTTAAAAATAAAAAATAATCTAATTGTTTATTAAAAAAGTGAAAGTTATAATTTTTTATTTTGTTTGTTTTATTATAACATATTTTGTATTGTACTGATGCAACTGGTAATGATTGGTTCTTTCTAACACAATATTTAGATACAGACGATATATCGAGCTTACTTTATCGGACATCACTACTTCAATTAAGCAAGATTTTGCTGTCACAAATTGACAAATGAGATGAAATTTTTACAGAATACCATAACAGAATTGTTAAGATTATTTAGTCCTTTGTTGTATTGCCTACTACGGCAGATAAAAGACTTTGCGTTTACGCATACCTATATTGCAATTCAGTTAATGTACAGTTGTATTGGAATTTTACTTAGTTTATTCTTCTTAGAACATTATTGGGCATAGTCTTCCTCTATATTGAGGCTTAGTATCGAGATTTATTTCTCTCACAGAGGATGTTCTGGTCAATAACAGCTTCTCTTTGCTTTTTTTTAAAGTTAACTAACAAGAAACTAAAAAAAAAACTAAAAATAATTGGTTAAGTGCGAGTCGGTCTCGCGCACAAAGGGTTCCGTACCATTATCTATGCAACATAAGGCAACGTAATAACGTTGCCTTATGTTGCGGTAAAAAAATAACGGTAAAAAAATCATGTTTATTGTATGGGAGCCCCCCTTAAATATTTATTTTATTTTATTTTTAGTATTTGTTGTTATAGCGGCAATAGAAATACATCATCTGTGAAAATTTCAACTGTCTAGCTATCACCGTTCTTGAGATACAGCCTGGTGACAGACGGACGGACGGACGGACGCACGGACGGACAGCGAAGTCTCAGTAATAGGGTCCCGTTTTTACCCTTTGGGTACGGAACCCTAAAAAACTAAACTAAAAACTCAACTACACTAACAGTTACTGTTTGCTTGAATAACTATGGTAATATCATAACGTATCTTTAATAATTAGATATACTTGTATATTTCAAGCTATCAATCGGCTATGAATATAATCTTATATATAAAATTCACGTGTCACAGTATTAGTTACCGTACTCCTCCGAAACGGCTTGACCGATTTTTATGAAATTTTACATGCACATTCAGTAGGTCTGAGAATCGGCCAACATCTATTTTTCAAACTTTTTTTTTTAGTATGGCTAAACAACGTTTGCCGGGACAGCTAGTCTAATATATAAAATTCAGGTGTCACAGTGTTAGTTACCGTACTCCTCCGAAACGGCTTGACCGATTCTTCTCAAATTTTGCATGCATATTCAGTAGGTCTGAGAATCGGCCAACATCTATTTTTCAAATTTTTTTTTTTTAGTTAAGGCAATACAACGTTTGCCGGGTCAGCTAGTATCATATATATTTCCCTTTATGGAGGTATTATTTTGTCACTTGGCGAGAGTTGGACTTACGGTCAACTTAACCCAAACAAATTATACAACCTATTAATGATTCTTGGTTTTAACGTGACCATTGTCCTTTTAATTCCTAATATAATTTAAATAGACATATAATAATTCCAAGAACGTTACTTAGGAAATCTGTGGTAAACTTATACAGAGTGTTTAGTTGTTATTTCGTCATCATAACATAATTATTTCAATGTAATTAAAATGTAGTACATTATGAACAAAGACATTAATTTTATTAGTTTTTACTTCAATTGTGTTATTTAAGTATTGACGTTAGTTTTAAATAAAATATACTAAATATAATATACTGAGAAATAATGATTTATTAATTTATTAGCAACTAGTTGTTGCCCCCGAATTTGTACGCGTGGAATTATATTGAGTAAAGAAAAAAGATAGCTAACCTATTGGATCACTCTAACTATTAAAAAAAAAACATGTCAAGAGCCCAAATAAACTCGCACACTTAGGGTTTTGTACGTACTAGACTGAAAACATAATTAACAGCACCCAAATAAACAGTTAATTGAGCTTATACCAATTCACCAACTTAATTTTGTAGTAAAATATAGGGAATCGCCTACATTTCAGCTACTTCATAAATTGGTATTAGTATAAACAATTTATTCGTATGGTATGATAACAAACTACAATATTTTGAAATTTTCTCTATATCAGCACTATGCGGGCTTGATTATCACAAGTTCTTCTGGACCATACCAAATTTCAAGTCACTAGGGCAATTGGAAGTAACATGTAGGCTTTGATTCCCTAAAGTCAGTAGAAAATGCTCAAAAATGGCCGTGATTCGGTTATATCTTCTAAAAGCGTAGATCTAAAATACTGATTGTATTTTTTGCACCTAGGGACCGTAGGTATAGACCTATATATGATATCAGTTTATAAGGCAGCCGTTGTTATGTAAAAAAGTTTGACGGACAGACAGACAGACCGACAGACAAACCGACAGACAGACGGCTATCAAAATGAGTTTCTTTTTGTATGAAACTAAAAACTGCATCAAAACGGTTGCGTAGATTTAAAGATATAAGCTCACATAGAAACATGACTGAATTTTTTTTATATTTTTAACGTACAGATTTGGACTTATTAGGTTTTTATTAGATATTTAGATATAAATTGCTTGTTGTGTTATGTGTACCAGAATAAAAGGAGGCACTTTTTTATATTTCACACATCGTCCTTAGGTCCCAAGCTTAACTTATATGCTTGTGATATGGGTACTAGAATACGGATATACTACATAATCTACTTTTCTTTTGTAAATACATACTTATAATACATACAAAACACCCAGACGTGTACAAATATTTGTATGACAATTACAAATTTCACACAAATGATTGTTCCGTGCGGGAGTCGAACCCGCAACCTCGTGAATGGCGGTCTGTGACATGAACCAATCGACCACAAGTCTCGTCAAAAATGTTTGAAGTGTTTGCTAAACAACATAATACGTAATTTAAAGATATTCATTAATATTAGAGATTGAACAGAAATATTAGGTGTTACTGTTTATTCTATAAATTTTCTTAGCTCCGCAATTCTCTCTACGTTAAATTGTTAATTTTAAAGCGTTTTATGTTGATTACAGATTCAATTTAATGTGAATAATTAAAAAACAAATGGTAACGTTATAATGGTGTTAATTCTATTCACTTTACAAAACTACACTAAAACAAAAATTTTGATAGTGACAATACCACAATACGGTAATATCACGAATATTTGCTTATCTAAAGATTTATGTGTAAAACAGAATAGCGATTATTATAAAAGTCCACATATGCTGTTGACTTTAGCCATAAATCTGAAATATACCGTAGCTTCTTTCATTTTCGTGAAGTTTTTAGAGAATGGACACCATTGTTAGTAAATTACGCTATAATTTATTAATTTTTGCATTTGACATGCTACGCTTTTTAGTATAAAAAGTGAAAATGCCGCAAGTGGGACTTGCGGCATTTTCACTTTTTCCACCATAATTTGATTTATTAAATTAGGCTATAATTATATTTAATACATAATATAGATATAGTGCAATTGTTTAAACATTTGTCCTCGGTAGGAATTATACATACGATATATGCATAAGACATTTTGTCGCCTAAATACCACGTATTTAGAAATTAAAATCGAGTGAAAGGTCAAATAAGTATTGTATAACATGCAACAGCCTAAAAAAAAGAAAGTTGTTTGAAATAAATTCGTTGATCTAATCTAAACCTTCATGGTTATGTAAAGATAATATAAACCGACTTAAAAGCATATTATTTGATTTATGAAGGTTAACATATAATTGAGAATACTAGTCTTGTCATGAACAGTAACATATGATAGGGGTCTAAGTGCGTTTCTTACTTCGGTGACACATTCATCATGGCGAATGTTTGAAGGAATGTTTGTTTCACAACGCTGCACATCGTTACGAAACATTTAAACACCTTACTGATTGATCTAGATAGTAAAGTTAGGCATTAAATTTTAATTACTTTTATAATTAATGAGTAGAAACATTCTTATTTATATTTTTTAATAATTATGTTAATCGAGGTTTTGCTTCTATATTATTGTTTATACGAATGTAACTTTTTGTTTTTATTGTCAGTCCACCCGTGACCACGATCGGTGCAATTCGATCAAAACGTCGGCTAAAACGAAAGGTACCTCTAAGTAATGTATTAATGTGACTTTTATTTATACATTCGTTATGAATCCAAATCGTGGCAAGTTTAAGGAACAAAAGCTTAAGAGTATTGAAGTTGTGTCTGTTTTAGATAAAAAATAAGATATTTCTTATTAACAAACATCAGCCAATATTTCTTGTTAGAGAAAAAGTAACAAACGGTTAGTATGTTATTCATATTTACAAATGCAATTATGTTTCGCTTCTCTTGTATAATCTCAACATTATTTTATTTTTAAGTACCTATTAAATATTTTGAATAATGTTTATTTTTCTTACAAATATTTATTAGCGTTGTGGCACAATAATAATATAATTAAATTATTTATTTTAATTAACAAATTTGTTTAAATACATTTTTATTTAAAATCTAATTATTATGCAAAACAAGCGAAGAAAAATATTTTCAAAACGATGTTGATTACAACATAATTTGTCGAATAAAAGTGAGTGTAACATTTAAATTAAATTACCGGTAAAGTCAATGTCATGAATAAAATAGCTTTATTGATGTGATAGTTTTAGGCCTTTAGCGTTCTATTGTTTGCCGGATATATATTTCGATTCGCTCCACTACAAAGACTGTGTAAACCGCAATATCTTATTTCCTTTTAAGCGAAGGTTTAACCGTAGATAACTATCAACTAACACATAAACTAAATAGACTTGTATATGAGTAGTTCTAATAACTTTATTGTAATTAATTGCTTTGTATCTTTACTTATTATAAAACAAAGTCGTTGTTATTGTATGTGTGCCCCTATGTGAGCTTATATCTTCAAAACTATATGCGGTTCTTTTGATAGATAGAGTGGTTCAAGAGGATGGCTTTTTTGTATAATTTGCTATGGTTTCTAAATTATACGCTTAAAAAGTTGCGGGCATTAGCTAGCTATGTTTAGTATTATGTTTTTTATATTAGTAAATCTTTTTGAAGACAAACTATTGAAATTTTTTTTTCAAACAGATTACATATTACAATATTGTTTTTATCGTAGTGGTTTGACATATTTATCACTTATAAGTTGATGATATGGTATCCTTGACAGATTACTGTAAAAACTATGATATTAATATAATTATAGTCACATTAGTTAGAATACGTGTAGGTAGGCATTTATAGAAGTATATTTTGGTTGAGTTTAATTTAGCTTAACTGTAATAAATTTTTGTTTTACTTCACCATAGTAGAAAATATACATTAGTGGCCTTATTTATAATGATTTATCGGAGGTTTAAAAGGAGATTTTATCGGAGAGATAATAAACGTTTTAGCGTAAAAAGACTGTTATGAATAACAGTTTTTGACAATTTTCGCGAACCGATTTTAACGAACTTTTAAACCTCCGATAAGTCATAAGACCATAAGTAGATAAATTCTTGTATAGAAGAATATTAAATTAAGGGCCTACATCAATATTATCGTATATCATCGCCGACACGTACATATTAACACAGCCAGTAGGCACAGAAAATGAAGAATTAGGGATACTTTTCCTATTTACTCAAAATCTACTAAATATATTTTAAATCTGATTTACGTGTTTCTATATATGATAGTTACTTATGTTTTTAAAGTTATTTCATTAGTTAATACGCGATAATAGACCGACAAATAAAAAAAATAAAAAATTTGAGAGGTTGTTTCGCCAAGATTTTCTATCGAGAAAACTTTTTTCAATCGCGTTTCTGAGTTTATGCGATCCTAGATAATATATTGAAAAAAACATATACATACTTAAAAATAAGAGCTCTAGCCATTCAATCTAAAGAAACAATGAAAACTTCGTACATAGAAAAATGCACGAAGCTATTTTGGTATCCTCTAATATATGTTTATTGTCTGTAATTTAGACACTTTTGGCAATTTTGCTAAGACCAGTATTTTCTTATATATTTAACAGTCTAGTTAGCTAGTAGCTTTTCGTGTTATATAGTAAATAATATATAATAATTCTATATGCGAAAATAATTACAATGTAATCTACATCATCATAAATAATACATTTCAATTTTATTGCGATTGAATTCAAATAGGCTATATAAATATTAATAAAGAATGTAAAATAATTAAACTCAATTATTAATAGGAGATATGAACCATATGTTAAACCTTTTATTTCGGCTGACGAACCTTAACTATTTTCTGATAGAGTTTGTTAGGCTACCTGCTGCTCACGATTTAGAAATGTCTATTTACATAGGTTTCTTTTTAAATACCTTGTAATCTGACGAATTGCAAACTAGAACATTCAAATTCTATCCAAGCCACATATTATATTGCGTATGTATGAGTACGTTTAGGTATAGGATTTAATAAAACTAAAAAACACGCTTTATTTAATCGAATTATTGCATTGTCATCGGTCTTTGACAGCTGTGCAAAATTTGAATAGAATCTGACCGTTTAAAGTGGGTCAAAATAGCGTCCAAAGGAGTCGGTTACAAACATACAAACATACAAACAAACATACAAACAAATATACAAACAAACATACAAGTGAAGCTAATATAAAGCGTGTAATTAAACAACTCTGTAGCGAACGTCGCGTTGAACACAACACAATGCAATGGATAGGTGACCCTTACAATTTGTCTATGAAATTGATACCTTGAATCTAAGGCCTTATAATACTTTAATATAGATTAGATCCTGTATTATCTGGCCAATATGAAAGAACGTATGCTATATTTACGTAGGTAGTACAGCTCTAGACAATGTAGGTTAATTTAATTACCTAAGTCATTATGTAGATTTATGGCTGTGACGTAAAAAGTGTAACATTGTAACCTCGAAATAGAATTTATAATTGCTGTGAGGCGTGTTAAGTCAATAACTTACGTCTAACTTGCGTCGTATGATGACTATAAGGATCTTATTAATTCAGATAATCTTATCTTATTCAATAAAACTACTTTGTACGGATTTAGACGCGTATATTTGTTTTAAACCATTTTAAAAATTTACAAATAAAACAAAAAACTACATTACTACATGTCAAAGGGGAATGGAGAGGAGCATGCTAAACATCAAAAAGATTGATAAGATAAGACACACAAAGATAAGATCAGAGACGAAAGCAATTGATGCACTAAGCCACGCACAAAAACTGAAGTGGAAATGGGCGGGTCATGTAGCGCGCCTCACTGATCACAGGTGGACGAAAACAGTAACCATATGGAGAGGCCCACCAGGCAAACGCTACAGAGGCAGACCCTACACAAGATAGGATGATGACATCAAAAAAATCGCGGGCCCACAATGGATCCATATAGCTCGGGATAGAGAAAGATGGAAAGCCTTGGAGGAGGCCTTTACCGGAGAGGGTTCCTGATGCATACTAAATACAATCACAGATATAATAAATATAATAAAGATTAGGATTAGTTAAAAATGCATTAAGATTAAGTCGAAATGTATACCTAGTTTTTTTGATATGTTTCAGGAAATAAAAAAGGCTTATTATTATTATTATTTGTTTTAAATTTTGGCCCGACGTTTCGGAGAC
This sequence comes from Orgyia antiqua, assembly GCA_916999025.1. NCBI lineage: Eukaryota > Metazoa > Arthropoda > Insecta > Lepidoptera > Erebidae > Orgyia > Orgyia antiqua. Next base: position 12,044,529 of record OU779863.1, on the reverse strand, counting down.
TTTGCAGTCACCATGGTCACGGGTAATACAAAGTCTCCGAAACGTCGGGCCAAAATTTAAAACAAATATACGCGTTAAAATCCGTAAAAAGTAGTTTTATTTAAACAGATGAGTCGCGCAAGTGTTAGAAAATATTATCTTATTCAGTTATATCTAGTAAATAAGTCCATCTATACTTATAAAGTGTAATAAATATCTATATTCTCCGTGTGGTGACGGATTAAAAATACAAGTGTGACCACCCCATCTCCTCTCAAGGGTACTGTAAAAGTCAGCTAAGGTATATTGTACACAGATAACATCCTCTGTGAGAGACGGAAAACTCGAAGATAAACCCTGTGCCAACACGCCTGGTCAGCGCGGCACAGTAGACCATAATCCCTGTCAAAGTGGAGGAGGCCCGTGCCCAACAGTGGGACTTATTATTATAGTTGCGAAGCCGGGGTGGATTACTAGTAGTTATATGTAAAAGCAATCTTTTATTCTTTCGTTGTTATTAATAAAGGACAAAACCATTTTTAACTGACTTCAAAAAAAGGAGGAGATTCTCAATTCGTTTATATAATATGTATTTTTTTTTTATCTTAAGATCTGATCGTAATAGATATAATCATTCCTTTATACTTTTTAACCGAATTCATAAAGGGGGTTCTCAATTCGTCTGTATGGTTTTTTTTATTTTATTTTTCATGTTTATACCTCCTAACTTCTGACTGGACTGGAAACTGGTTGTTCCCGTGTGGTCCCATTGGAACCAGGTGAGGATCTGATGGTTATTTCCTGAGAAATCGAGGAAACCCTCAAATTTCTAAGGCACATACCTAAAGTCGGTGGAACTTTTTTAAAATACTCTTGTATTGAATTCTCATCAAAAATAAAACTTATTTGGTATTTTGAATTTTGCTATTCAGTTTGTTCAATTTAATAAGAGTTTAATAAAATTATTCTTAAGATGAAATTATAAAGTTACTAGCTGACTCGGCAAACGTTATTTTGCCATACAAATGTCAGGGGTGGACACCCCTTATCACTTAGAGGTTTGAAAAATAGATAGTAGCCGAATCTCAGACTTACTGAATATGCATAAAAAATTTCATAATCGAAGGAGTATGGGAATGGGTATTAGACTAGCTGACCCGGCAAACGTTGTTTTGCCATATTAAAAAAAAAGTTTTGAAAAATAGATGTTGGCCGATTCTCAGACCTAGAGGATATGTACATAAAATTTCAGGAAAATCGGTCGAGCCGTTTCGGAGGAGTACGGTAACTAACACTGTGACACGTGAATTTTATATATTAGACTAGCTGACCCGGCAAACGTAGTTTTGCCATAAAAAAAAAAAAGATTTCAAAAATAGATGTTGGCCGATTCTCAGACCTAGAGGATATGTACACAAAATTTCAGGAAAATCGGTCAAGCCGTTTCGGAGGAGTACGGTAACTAACACTGTGACACGGGAATTTTATATATTAGATTTATCTTTAAATTGTAAGTTAATTAGATGTTTTACTTTAACAAAGTATGACACAAAAACACTTTGGTTTTATAATAATCTTATGAATATTCATTAAAATAGTTTTGTATAACTCTGTGTTGACTTGAAACGTTTACATATAAAATCGCTTGATGTGTACAAAACACTAAGGTATTTATATTATTTACTTAATAGACGTTTTTCTTTTTAGGGTTTCGTACAAACCCTTATAGTCTCACTACGGTGTCCACAACGGTTGAAGGTATCAACTTGAAACTCATACCAAATATAGATCTATGCGGTCTCTTGCTGCAAAAAATACAATCAATATTTAAGATCTACACATTCAGAAGATATAACTGAATTACAGCCATTTTTGATATTTTTCGTCTTAAGCTATGGAATCAAAATTTACAGGTTACTTCCCATTGTCCTAGAGGTTTAAAATTTGGCATTAGTGCTGATATAGGGGAAAATCCAAAAACTTGTAATTTGTTGTCACATCACATGAAAGAATTGTTTAAACTAATACCAACATATGAAGTAGCTGAAATGTAGGCGATTCCCTTTATTGTAACAACAAAGATAAGTTGGTGAGTTGCTTTATGCTTAATTAACTGTTTATTTGTATTTAGTTATTTATATTTTTCGGTCAAGTAGGTACGGAACGTTTTCCGTGTGGTGACGGATTAAGAATACCTACAAGTGTCACCACTCCATCTCCTCCCAAGGGTGCTGTAAAAGTCAGCTAAGGGATATTGCACACATCCTCTGTGAGAGACGGTAAACTCGAAAATAAACCCTATGCCAACACGCCTGGTCAGCGTGACACAGTAGACCATAATCCCTTCAAAGTGGAAGAGGCTTGTGCCCAACAGTGGGACGTAAATAGGCTGGTTAGAGAGGAACCCTAAGCGTGCGAGTTTACCTCGCTCTTGACAGGTTTTTTGCCGATACAGAGCAACAGTTGTTGCTTACGCCTTCGTACGCTTGGAATTTAGAAAAATTTCCCCGTTTTTGTAATATTTTTTACTAATGCTCGCTCCTATTGGCCACATCGCGATATCATATAGGTAGCCTAGGAAGGCTACCTATATGATATCACGATGTGGCCAATAGGAGCGAGCATTAGCAAATTCTTTCAGTGTGGGATAGTACATTTATCGAGGACGATAAATGTACTATCCAACACTGAAAGAATTTTTCAAATTGAACCAGTGCTGCTGTGTTTCCTAAGATTAGCGTGTTTAAACAAACACTTCAGCTTTATAATATTAGCCTTATAGCCCTTTTTTAATGTTAGCCTTTGGCCTTTATCTATATTAGTATAGATAAAGGACTAATGTTATGAAATAACGCAGATCTGCGGTTCACGGGCTGTTAGATCATTATCATGTTAGATCATTATACATACAAAAACCCCTTAAGATGATTTCAAATATTATACAGAAGATCTGAAAATATCACAATTAGACTGACGGATATACAGCAATGAACACGATTTGAATAGGTTTAGTTATTACTTAAGCTCACATATTAATAATAGGTAATTATGTGACGTCTCTATATATAATAAAAGATATTAAAATGAACGTGTCTGTGTTTAACGATGATTAGTTCAGTTTAGTTGTGAACTCCCATTTTCTGCGAAACTGTTCGATCTCAAAACTGAAGCTAACAGAGAAGGTTTTATTTATAAATTAAATGGATATATATTAATCTGGACAGTTGAGTATTTTTAAAAATGCGTCCGTGAAGTGACGGATTAAGAATAAAAGTACGCATTTTTATAAATACTCAACTGTCAACTAACCCTGGGAAGGCCCCAGTGTGCTGTAAAAGCCAGCTAAAGAATTTATTTTATTTAGTTTTTTTATTAACATCAATTGCTCACTGCACTTGCAGTCCCCTAAAACGCGGAATGAACTATTACTAAATACATAAATTATATGTTAAAAAGGATTCAAAAACGTAAAAATATATATAAAAAAAAAAGTTTATGTGTTAGTGTATACACAGATCCTAGTGAGAGAAGTGAAAGACGTAAAACTCCAAAATAAACCTATGCTAGTGCGGCACATTAGACTCTAATATCTCCCAAAATGCAGGAGGCCCGTTCCTAACAGTAAGACGCTAATAGGTAGGAGAGAGAGGAAGAAAAAAAGCTATATTATTATGTAGGTATGAAGGTACTACCTGTTCAGTGCTATTGTGATATAAATATTTTAATTTTCTTAGAAATGGCTTACATAAAAAGTTAAGCTATAGTCACATGCCTTGCAAACTTTTTTTTCGAAGGTTATTATTAAATACTTCCTGGTATGCCGACATCGATATTAACTATTGCGCCAGAATGCGCTCTCTGGAACGGCAGTGATCATCAAGCCGAAGGTCACACGTTATACATGGTTCCTGGAAACCTTTGATCGATCACGTACGCCAGTAAGCCTATCGGAAGTACATAAGAACAATGATTGACAATAGTTCTTACTAGTTGGTTAGTTATTACGTTACTGGTAGCTGATTAGGTGCGTTAGATTTGAAGGGCTTTGTTGTTTAGTGGTTCATGTAGCGGACTGTCGTTCACGAGGTCGTGGGTTCGATGTCTGCACGAGACAATCATTTGTGTAATACTTACTTATAATAAATTGTCATACAAGTGTTTGTACTGCGTCTTGTTGTTTACTATGTATTATAAGTACGTATTTACAAAAAACAAAGTAGTTTATGTAATATGTATAATTATATGTATAATCTCAGAAGATTCTAGATATTCAAGATAAATAAATAAATAAATATTCATGGACATTTCACACAACGTCCTCTGGTCCCAAGCTAAGCTTATATGATTGTGTTATGGATACCAGAATACGGATAGAATACTTTAATATACTACTTTTCTTTTGTAAATACATACTTATAATACATAGAAACACCCAGACGCAGTACAAACATTTGTATGACAATTAGAAAAATCACACAAATGATTGTCCCGAGCGGAAATCGAACCCGCGACCTCTTGATCGGCAGTCCGTTACATAAACCACTCAACCACGAGGCACGTCAACAAAAATCGTTGCGTTTTTTAATATTTAAAGTAAACTAAATCTTAATATCAGGCTATAAGTTACTGGTAGTCCCAATTACAGCGTAAAAAGAATCCGCTTAGATTTCATCAAACGCCTACCCTCCTATTTTATTTATTTGACTTTAAAGAAGATTGATTACATAAATTTGAATTTAATAAAATGTTTCCTCTTAATTTTTAGACAGCTGGAGGGACTATAATAGAGTTACTCATAGAATAAAGTAGCGCTATTATTTTTATGGAGTGACTTTGTTTAGTATAGTAAAGATTACTGTCATCTGCATAACTTGTTACAATCAATCAATTTATATATAAAGATAAAAAAATATATATTAGCATTAAGGTATAAATATAACCATAATGAATAATGATAATATGAATAAGGCAATAAAAAGTAAACTTAAATATTAAAACCTATAAAATTATTTAAATTAATTTAAGAATTTAAATTTTGATAAATTCTTAATGTGGGAATTAAAATGAGTTGAATAAGAAGTGATACATTATTACATATTACTTGCTAACGTTCGGGGTTTTAATTGGGTCAATAATTATTTGCTTACAGAGAACATCCATCCGTGAGCCTTTTACCGTTCACTGCTGGACACACGCCTTCGCTGGACAAAGATCATTATATAATAATATACAACGAGTTTCAGAAAGGTGTAGTCATATTTGACCATCGTTACTCATGGCCGGTGACTAGGCACTAGGCATGGATCAAATTACAAATACTAGTTATATTATGACTTTTATGTGTTCATAAAAGTTTAATTAATTTATTAAATTAATTGATCTTCTTTAAATACAACACAACTATGAGGTCATCTTTTATCGTTAGGTTCAATCGCATTCAATAAACCGTAAAAATCTCATAATTGATGCGTTTCTGATAGTTATTTAATAGTAGGCAATAAACAAAAAAAACTTACCAACTGTATTTTTCTATGTGTAACTGTAATATTTATAATATTTAAGGCCTATCTAATGCAACTTTAAATTATGACTACACCTTTCTGCAACACGTTGTATATTGAAGACTACAACACAACACGCGATCCTGCGCTATTTGCATCCAGAGGCTCCCTGCACATGTGACTACAATTATGTCGTCAGTCCACTAGAAATATAGCGTTTGTATAATTTTTATGTAAATTTTCTATTACAGACTATTGTGTAACAATATTATCCATCTTTTATTTCTCTTTATAGACTTCCATTTACATAGATTTTAATACTAAAAATAGCTGAATTAGGGATCAGAAGTAGTTGTGTGAAACCTATACTAATATTATAGAGCGGAAGAGTTTGTTTGTTTCTTTAAACGCGCTTATCTCACTTGAATTGAAAAATATTTTTTTATTGAATAGTCCATATATAGGGGAAGGCTTTAGGCTATACAACCTCACGCTGCGACCAATAGGAGCGAAGCATAAGTGAAAAATGTTGCAAAAACAGCGAAAATTTTGTAAATTCCACGCGTACAGGGTCGCGGACAACAGCTAGTGTTATAATAATTCTTTATTTCTTCGTTTTTAACGTGATAGAGCTTGACTAAAAATAAAAATACTTGTAACTGAACTTCGGGTAAAATAGATCAATAAATACACGATAAGGTTCATTAAAATTCATTTTACAATTAAAATATCTCGCGTTCAACATTAATTAATGCATTGCCGATAATTTAGCGTTAACATTATTTTGAAACAGTTTTATGCGGCAATGAGGCGTGAAGTGGAAACACAAACATGGCATTGACACTGAAGTAAATCACGATACGCTTAATAATGTGATACAAGTTCAAGTTTCGGGTTATTTTTATAAATTACTTTGGCGTTGCTTACGTGTGAAATTTAGAAAAAAATTCTCGTTTTTGCAACATTTTTCACTAAGGCTACTCTCCCTATTGGTCGTAGCGTGATGTTATATTGGCTATAGCTTTCCTCAATAAACTATTCAACATTTGAAGAATTTTTTAAATCGGAGCAGTTATTTCTGAGATTATCGCGTTCAAACAAACTAACAAGCTCTTCTGCTTTATGATATTATTATAGATTTATTTAAAAATAGCTGTTGCCCGCGTATCATACCCGTAGAATTTAGAAAATGTTCCCCGTTTTTGTAACATTTTTCACTACTGCTTCTCACCTTTTAGTCACAGCGTGATGTTATATAGCCTATAGCCTTCCTCGCTAATTGGACTATATAACACTGAAAGAATTTTTTAAATCGGACCAGAGGTTACTGAGATAAGCGCGCTTAAACAAACAAACAAACTATAATATTAATTAAAGAAGTATAGATTGGCGTATTGGTTGGTTTATTTTAGCATTTTACTAATTATTTTCAGCGTTCTATACTAAAAGGTTCAACAGGAGCCTATTACGTACCTCGCTGTTCTTCTGTCATTCAGAGCGTGCGTCCCTGGGAAAAGAATGGGGTGGTGACATTTGTATTCTTAATTCGTCACCACGCAGACAAATCTAAGCGGCGCCGAATCTTATTATTTTGAATCCCAGTCTCTAGGCAATTATTCAATACATAAATTGATTGTTTTAATTAAAAACCGCAACGGTGTGAAGTAACTTCCTCAATTATGATTAATATCATTGTTTTATAAAGTAAAGCCGACATTACATTATCTTTTATCGATGTTAATATTTTACAAAAAATAATAATTGGTCAAGTGCGAGTCGGACTCGCGCACGAAGGGTTCCGTACCATTATCTATGCAACATAAGGCAACGTTATTAGTATCGAGCAAGAAACGGTAAAAAAATCATGTTTGTTGTATGGGAGCCCCCCTTAAATATTTATTTTATTTTATTTTTAGTATTTGTTGTTATAGCGGCAATAGAAATACATCATCTGTGAAAGTTTCAACTGTCTAGCTATCACCGTTCTTGAGATACTGGGTACGGAACCCAAAAAATCATGTTTGTTGTATGGGAGCCCCCCTTAAATATTTATTTTATTTTATTTTTAGTATTTGTTGTTATAGCGGCAATAGAAATACATCATCTGTGAAAATTTCAACTCTCTAGCTATCACCGTTCTTGAGATACAGCCTGGTGACAGACGGACGGACGGACGGACGGACGGACGGACAGCGAAGTCTCAGTAATAGGGTCCCGTTTTTACCCTTTGGGTACGGAACCCTAAAAAGCAAAGTTATGTATTTATTTAAGCATCTCTTAAACTAATTTATGTATAATTAAAAGCCTAAGATAACTCCTATTATGGGCATTTAAATACTTATGTTCTTATTCATAATGACTTATCGGAGATTTAAATGGAGATTTTATCGGAGAGATAATAAACGTTTTAGCGTAAAAAGACTATTATGAATAAAAAGTTTTGACAATTTTCGTGAACCTATTTTAGCAAACTTTTAAACCTCCGATAAGTCATTATGAATAAGACCACAAATATTTATATTGCACGGCCCAGACAAAGACTAAACTGAAAAATATAGCACAAAAGACTCACTAAGCTCTGACAAAAAAAAAAACAAAGCGGCGAACCAGGTAAGCTTAGGTACAATTAAAACAATATTTATTGCAAAGTACTTATTAATATTCGGATGTAATTTATGCTTTTATCAGAATAATTAAACAATTAAACTATAAAAAACGTAACTACATTATTATAATACGGAAATCCGTAGAAGACCGTATACATCCGATAAAACAAAAAAAAAATCTAATCGTTGCTGCTGTAATGTACAAGCATGACATATATGTGTTACTATAAGGCAAGAAATATTCATATCACGGCGGACTGTTGTCAGTTGAAGGCAATCCTTTGCGATAGGGAAGTTCTAGCACTCTTAATCCTATCTACCCTGTACAATAACTGTCGTGATTATAAGTACCTAAGTAAATAATAAATTGCTACAAATAAACTAACTACTGTAAGTAGGTACTACTGTCCGTGTAGTTACGGATTAAGAATACATGTGTCACCATCTCTTTTCTTTCCCAGGGTGCTGTAAAAGCCATCTAAGGAAAATTGGGACGGAAAACACAAAACAAAACCAATACCGGCAACACGCCTGGTCAGCGTGGCACTCTTTCTCTTTCTACTCCTGATCACGGGCCTTCCTCACTTTGATAAGGCTTTTGGTCTACTATACTGCACTGTCTCCGTGTGGTGACGGATTAAGAATGCAAGTGTCACCACCCCATCTCCTCTCAAGGGTGCTGTAAAAGTCAGCTAAGGGATATTGCACACAGATAACATCCTCTGTGAGAGACGGAAAACTCGAAAATAAACCCTGTGCCAACACGCCTAGTCAGCGCGGCACAGTAGACCATAATCCCTCCCAAAGTGGAGAAGACCCGTGCTCAACAGTGGGACATAAAGAGTTTACTTTCGAGCTTTCGGTCTCTCACAGTATATTATACTGAGTGCTGTAAAAGCCAACTAAGAAACCAAGGAAAATTGTGAGAGGCAGAAACCTGGAAACTATGATGTAAATATCGATGCCAAAATATCTAGTCAGAGTGGAATGAGAATGCCAGGTACCGATATGATTGAGGCCGGTACCTAGTAGTGGGTCGTACATGGGCTGCAAAGATGTTTTTTCTAAAATATCGGCCTGTTGAACAATAGCCATTATCCTTTCATAGATAAGTAAGGTTGACTACAGGCAGGTGGCCGGTCTTAAACAATCAAATCCCAAAGTAACATGAACAAGTAGGTACTGATGTTGCGACGACCTCAAACAACAACGACGAAAATGATGACAACACTACAACGACCACAACAGAGCTAAATCAACTACTAAGTTTTATTACGTTTCCTAAAACTAAGCTAGGTAATAATGTGCTACAATCGTTTCCTTTTATCTAATAAGACTTTGCAAATAACAAGCCATATTTGGTTCATTGTCACTATTAATCTCTTAAAGCAACCTATTACTGACAGCTAACATAACGCCTTGCAATTAATAATAGTACATTTACTATCTACTATCTGCTGCCCGTGACTTCGTACGCGTGGAATTTTGAAAAATTTCCCTGTTTGTGAAAAATTATCAATTATTTATGTTTATTGCTCTATCGGGCAAAAACTACTAAATAGATTTTAAAGTAACAGTACAGTTGTGTAGCTTATAGATTACAATAACATATATATGGTACATATCATCACGCCAGAAGCCAGAAGGAGTTAAGCAGTGAATATAAACGCCGGTGTCAGCCTGATGTAATTATTTTTGAATGCGATGAATAAAAAAGCATTTGCGATTTGTGATTAATTAGTCTGTCTTAATGGAAACTATTTTTTGCTTGTCTATTTATAAGTAAAATATTTTAATAAATCAAGTTTTATTAAATAATTAGATGAGACCTAATTACGAGTTTATAAGACTAGTCGCTAAGATACTTTACTTAGATGAAGGATAAATAAAAATTATTACTATTTTATTGAAACTTATTCACCATTGTTTCGCTTGTGAACACTTTATAAAAATAGCTTTATTATAAATATAATTAATAATTGTTATTATATCCACGTGTAAAGAGTCCTCCTGAATTTTTAGCATATTTTTAAAAATAATAATAGTATATTTATTCGGCCATCATCTACTTGCTATTATGTATAGCAAGTCGGTGATAGTTGATGGCCCAGATGCAGAAAGCGGTCTTGCTGAACAATGCCTGTATAGTGCGTCGGATTCTCTCTCATTAAGCTCTATCGCTCTGGTCGACTGTTGCCAACCTTGCTGGATAGCAGTTATTGGTATGTCCACATGGTACCTAGCTGTACCTACACTGTGGGTCATCATCGTCATAACATCACGCCTTTTTTCCATGGGGTAGGCAGAGACTAAAGAGCGCCATCTACTACAATTCAAACATATTTCCTTGGCTTTATGCACTGCAGGTAGATCTGATCTATCCTACCACCGTAACAACTGATGTCCAAAGGAAACTTAATAAATCGAGCCGAATTATAATGTTGGCTGAAAAAAATAATTGAACCCGGTTTTTTTTTTATTTAACACTAGCTGACCCGGCGAACGTTGTTAATGTCAGGGGGGGGGGTTGAAAAATAGATAGTAGCCGATTCTCAGACCTACTGAATACGCCTATAAAATTTGGTAAAAATCTGTAAAGCTGTTTCGGAGGAGTACGCTAACATTGTGACATGGAAATTTTATATATTAGACTAGCTGACCCGGCAAACGTTGTTTTGCCATACTAAAAAAAAAAAATTGGAAAAATAGATGTTGGCCGATTCTCAGACCTACTGAATATGTATGCAAAATTTGAGAAGAATCGTTCAAGCCGTTTCGGTGGAGTACGGTAACTAACACTGTGACACGTGAATTTTATATATTAGATATTTTAACGAAACGAACGATACATATATCGTTCTTACAGCATTTAAAAAGTATTCTTTAAATTACTTCATTGAGTTATTTTAATATTTTGTGGTACATAAAATATTCTAATATTTCTGCCCGCAATATACTCCGAAGGGCCTTGAATATTTTAATCAAACTTACAAAACAACAAATATTAATCATAAATAAGGAAAACAAAATAATGGGTACCACTCAACGTTAATAAAAATGTTTCTTACAATTTTAAAGCAATTATTATACTCTAAACTGGTATTACTGGGCTTTACCCTGCGTATGTTGTGGTGGAATTAAAAAGAAACAAACCGTTATTACAGGGTTACCATCATGTAAAATTATCGAAGCAGCACGGCGAAAATCCCGCAATTGGGTAAAAAATGGCTACTTCTCAATCTACTTAGAAAATTTTTACACCGAAATATTTTTAAAGGTACACCGGAGGCGTTCCGGACTCTTTTTAGAAACCTCGCCCGGACATACCAGGACGCTATAAATTTAGATAAACCTGGGGAAACCCGGACAAATGGCAACCCTATGTTAAAGTAGTGGAAAAAAATGTTGGAAACGCCCACTGGATCCTTAGCCACAACATTTGAATATGGTTGATAAAAAGACGCATTGCACATAAGGAGAATGGAAAAGAACATTAGCGACTGTATTCCGTGGTATAATTAACAATCCCTTTTCGTAGAAATTTCAACCTGATCTTGATAGGTATCTTGGTAAGTATATTAATAAAATAAATTTAATGTAGCCGATGTATGACAATGAAGGTACCAATTCTACGTGCACAACTAAACTTAACTAAAAAATGAAAATTGATCGTGTCAATAACACAACTCCGTAATGTTAACAGAACTTTTTTGTTATAAAACTGTTCATTATAAAGTAACGCTTATAATTAATATAAATCTACAGAATAAATATAGCCAAATAATCAAGACACGGCAATCGTTGTTTTCATTTTTAGGGTTTCGTACAAACCCTTATAGTCCACTACGGTGTCTGTCCGTCTGTCTGTCCGTCTGTCAAACTTTTTTTACTCGGCAACGGCTGAAGGTATCAACTTGAAACTCATATGATATTATTATGTTGATCTATGCGGTCCCTTGCTGCAAAAATACAATCAACCTTTTACATCTACGCGTTTAAAAGATATAACCGATTTACGACCATTTTTAAGAATTTTCGACTTATGCTAGGGAATCAAAATTCACAGGTTACTTCCCGTTTCCCTAGAGCCTTGAAATTTGGCATAGATCAAGTCTATATAGTGCTGATATAGGGAAAAATCCAAAAACTTATAATTTGTCATCACATCAGAAGAAAAAGTGTTTATACTAATACCAACTTATAAAGTTGCCGAAATGTAGGCGATTCCCTTTATTTCAACTACAAAATTAAGTTGGTGAGTTGTTTTGAGTTTAATAAACTGATTATTTGAATGCAGTTACTTATGTTTATATGTCTAGTAGGTACGCTCTTGTCAGATTTTTTTGTTTGTACTGCGTCTGGGCGTTTCTATGTATTGATTATATAAGATATATAAGAAAAGTATATAGTATATAAGAAAAGTAGTATATGTATTCTATCCGAATTCTGGTACCCACAACACAAGCGTATAAGCTTAGCTTGGGACCAGAGGACGTTGTGTGAAATGTCCATGAATATTTATTTATTTATTTTAGTCAAGTTTGGTTGTGCATTTAGAATCGGCACCAATGTGTAATTGAAAATAATCATTATAAAGTTTTAGTTATATGGATTATAACCGAGATTAATTCACTTCTGGTTATGCTAGCAATCCACCCCAGCTTTACACGAGGAACTTTGGGCATTGATTTTTGCAACAAAATAGCTTATGTTTACCGGAAATAGCGTAGCTACACGACGATGAAAAATAAAGTCTATGTATCTCAAACAAACAAACAATCACATATTTTCTCTTTAGGATAAATTAGTATAGATATTTATAAGTTTCTTTCTTTCTCCAGCCCATCGATATCCCATTGCTGGGCAAGGGCCTCTTCAACTTCGGGAGAGATGATGGTCTACTGAACCATTGGTTTTATTCTAGAGTTTACCGTCTTTGACAGAGAAAGGAAAAAAAGAAGTGTCTATGGCTACATCCCTCACCTGGCTTGAAGCCACTTCATAATATTATATATGTGTGCATGATATATGTATCTATGTGTGTCTCATATGGAACATTTTTAGTCAATGATGTACGAAGTACCTAACGTATTTTCATCTTTGCAGTGAAGCACCTATATAGACAGTTTGCTTAACAAAAACAAATTCAATATTTGTATTCCAAATGTTTAAATATTATGTTAATTTGTTATGTAATTATATTGACCTTATCAATATTAAATATTTTGCTACATATAAATATACTTAATAAATATTAACATGGCACCGTAACATAATAATTAAATGAGAATAATTTACCATCTGTAATTGATATTGTTGCTACTTGTTTAACAAACGCGGCGTGAGTTTGCAAAATGTTTACAAACTTATTCAAGTATGTATGTCAATAATTTTTTATTATGGAAGCATTATTGATTAAATACGGGCGTTTTCAATAACAAATTTACGGTTACGTATAGATAGTTTACATTTTTAGAGTTCCGTACCAAAAGGTAAACGCTATTACTGATCGCTCTCGGCCGTCGTTTCAGCCATGGTTGAGAGTGAAAAGTGCTGGGCCACCGTTACCTCCTTTGCTCGAGAGATTTTGGCAAAGAGAGAGGCCCTGCGAGAGCGTGAACGCTCAAGTGGCGCTTTAGCCCCAGCAGGGACACGGTTTGGGGTCGTCGGCGTGCAAGAAGCCGGCGCCTCTACCCCGAGAGGAGCACATATGCGGCGGGTCACGAGACCTGCCGCGCTTAATATGCCTGATGGCCTCCCACCTTCCGGTGAGAGGCCACGCACACATGATGGAGCGCTTAATGTCGAGGGCGACTCCTTTGCCTGATCATGGTCAGGCTCAAGGCACTATACCATGGCCCGGTAAGGGCAATAAGGCAGGAAAAAAAAGCAAACCCTATTACTGAGATTTCACTGTTCGTCCATCCGTCCTGTCGTCTGTCACAACTTCATCAAGCTGTATTTCTGGAACAGTGATAGCTAAAGAGCTGTATATCAGTTGATGCTATAACAAAAACACTCATCATCATCATTCTCTTGCCCTTATCCCGTTATTTGGGGTCGGGAATATAACGATTATATTATGAAAATAACGGTACAAAACCCTTCGTGTTTGAGTCAAACTCATACTTGACCGGTTTTTGCATTCTCTAAGGGCAACGCTGTCTGTTCTCTATGAGTTTGAAAATTACACTCATAACTTTATCAGCTTTTGGAGATTATCAAAATATGACGTCAAAAACATATAGTATAAAATAAAATAGTATAAAAGAATCCGTAAAGGGTGGTTTTATCTAAGCAAATGAGTTGCGCAAGTGTTAGAAAATATTAAGTTAACTTACTTACTTCATATTAGTATAGTATTATTATAAGTGTTAAGTATTAAATATTTCATATTAGGTGCTAAAAAACGTAGAATACAACACAATAAACTCCTTTTGTTACTATTATTAAAAATAATTTAATAATTATAAAGAATACGATCTACTTTAAATTAAAAGGAACGGACATCCTCGCGAAATAATGGTGAAATCGAAAGGCTTGTCCACGGTCCGTCGGATCCCAGAAGATTGTTTGGCCGTCGCAATTAATCCAATCATTTTGTTACATTATAACAATAACTTAATTAACTAAACATAATGTTGTCAATTCCATTGCACCAAAAAACTTAACGAAACTTGCTGTTGCATTTCAGTTACGTTTAGTTTAGTAAACTTAACATTTTAACTAACTAAACTTAAATAAATCGAACCAGTTATGTTTAAATTAAATTTACTTGGTATGTAGTCTGTTGACTAGTATTTTAGCTATTTTCTAGGTATAAATTTTTCAAAGTCAGTTAAAGCTGCTGTATTGTTGAATTTTTTTTTAGCCCATTTTATCAATTTGAGTCATTGGCTTATTATTATTCAAGTTTTAATTTAGTTTAGTCCTGTCTCGCTTGTCACCAGGTCTTTCGCGTCTCGCTGTTGGGACACGGGCCTCTTCCACTTTGGAAGGTATTGTGGTCTACAGCGCCGCGTTGACCAGGCGTGTTTGCATACGGTCTTTTTGTCGAATTTTTAGAGTCTCATATAGAAAATTATCTGTGTAACAATATTCTTTGGCTTTACAACATCTTAGGAAGGAGAAGACGTCATCACACAGACAGTTAGTTTAGTTAAGTATCTAGGATTGCGACCAATGTCAAATTTTAATAGTTAAATAACTTTAGCGTCGACCTTGGCTTGACTTTAAAATGACAACAATGATATTAATTGTATTAAGATTAGTTTATGATTATGTGCTGTATACCGGTTTTAATTACTTTAATATAAATGAGTAAGAATTATTAAATAGCTCATAGCATTTATTATTTAATTGTCTAACTAGCTAATACCCGCGGTTTTAACCGATTGTATAGTTATTGAGCTCCCTTCGTCAAATTTACACCAGACCTTAACAGACTATACAAAATACTACATTCATTCTATAAAAAACCCGCAAATATCCGTTGCGTAGTTGTAAAAATGTATGCTCACATAGGGTCATACATCTTATATATAAAATTCACGTGTCACAGTGTTAGTTACCGTACTCCTCCGAAACGGCTTGACCGATTCTTCTCAAATTTTGCATACATATTCAGTAGGTCTGAGAATCGGCCAACATCTATTTTTCAAACTTTTTTTTTAGTATGGCAAAACAACGTTTGCCGGGTCAGCTAGTATTATATAATAATCACGACCTTGTTTTACAATAAGTAGGTAAAGATTTATGGCTGTTAATATTCTGTGGAAAGGCAAAGGTCTTTCAAATCTAAGACTGTTAGTCTTACAAAAAAGATCTATAAGTAGAGATGTATTTTGATGATAAGATGGTGGCGGAAAAATGATATACCTAAGTATCTGAGTTATGGAAGTGCCAGCGAAGAGATAACGCGAACAGATAACACCTGATGTTAGTGAATGATAACGTTTTATAGCGGTGGTCATTTAACATGTGCCATTGAAATACTTTTATTAAATGTTTCCGCAACAGAGGTAAATCAGGAATCATCAACCAATTACTGAGACTGCGCTGTCCGTCCGTGCGTGTGTCACCAGACTGTAACGCTGGAACAGTAATAGCTAAAGAGCTGAAAATTTCCCAGTTTATGTATATCAATTATCTCCGTGTGGTGACGGATTAAGAATACAAGTGTCACCACCCCATCTCCTCCCAAGGGTGCTGTAAAAGTCAGCTAAGGAATATTGCACACAGATAACATCTGTGAGAGACGGAAAACTCGACAATAAGCCCTGTGCCAACAAGCCTGGTCAGTGCGGCCCAGTAGATCATAATCCCTTCCAAACTGGAGGAGACCCGTGCCCAACAGTGGGACGTAAATGGGCTGGAGAAGAAGAGAAGTATATCAATTTTATTGATGCTACGTTAACAAATACTTATCATCATCATTCTCCTGTTCTTATCCCGTTATTTGAAGTCAGTATAACAAATACAATAGTGTGGAACCATTTATCTGAGAATTCAACTCGTATTTGACTTATTTGAATTTGATTAGAATAAAGAAGTACCTAAATAATTTACAAACCTATGCAGTTTAGCGCGCTTACCTATATGGTGGTACATAGACGTAGTGTTCTACTGGTAACTTTTCCAAGGGAATTGCAGATAACTCATTTAGCTGTGCAGGTTGAAGCCAACAGGATGTTGTGTTTATACACAGCAAGTGACTTATAAACTTCACATAGTGAACAAATCTAATAATAACTGCCACAATATTATTAGTCTTCGATCCATGCGTGACATAAGAGAGCGAAAAAATTAATTAAGGCGCAACTGATTCAGGCTCAATACTTCGTACTGATACAAAAACTATAGGCTATACAAACTATACGAAGGGTCACACGCTGTTATACCAATTCTAATACATAATAAACCCATTAACATTCCACTGTTGGGCACGGGCCTACTCTACTTTGGGAGGGATTATGGTCTACCGAGCCGCCTGACTAGGTGTGTTGGCTCAGGGTTTATTTTCGAGGTTTCCATCTCTCACAATTTTATCTGTGTACAATATCCCTTAGCTAGCTCTACAGCACCCTGGGGAAGAAATAGGGTTCTAACACTGGTTTTCCTAACCGCCACCACACGGGCAATTACTATGCAACTATTTATTTTGAAAAAATAATCTATAGTACCCAACTAAACTCAACGCTTACGCTTTTGTTTACTTGAGGAAAACGTTTAAAAAGCTCCATGATACCAAAATAACATCAATAATTTGCTTACGATCGATCGATTTAAAATAACGCGAGTAGAGCCTTGCCTCAGAACACGTACTCAATTACAAAAATTAAAGATTAAGATCACATGCGAGAAATTATTTAACACAATTACTACACCAGTTCATGTATATATTGAGGAAGATTTTAATTCTCATGAACTGGTTTAAAATTCAAAGCTGTTTTTCCTTCATATTGTATTCTGTGTGTTGTAACTTAGAAGGCTGGCAATGTTAGTCAGGGTTCAAATGCAAAGTGTGGTAATAGGGTAATTGAGACAATTATAAGGATGCTTATACGATGTTCTTGATTACAGCAATTTCCTTAGTATATGTCCACGCGATGACCTAGAAATAGTATGCGTTTACCAACATTAATATTACTCATATTATCACTAGAAATTAAGCAAGTAGGAAGCAGTTTTCTCATAGTCTAGAAAATCTTAAATAGAACCAAAATACTAAATGGCATACTGCGAAACAGATGACTGAGAAACAGCAGCTGTAAAAGCAAAATTTTAAAACAATTCACTTCGTTTCTTTTTATATCAAGTCTTGCACCGATTTGAAAAAGAGCTTACAAGTTTAGGAAAGGAGTTTGATGATAGCAAAAGTTGGATGATAGGTAAGAAAATTATCTAATGGTGTTAAGATGTGGGAATAATCTGTAACAGATAAGCTGTCGCTCACCTGAACATAAAGACTTTCACTTCAATCAATCAATCAATCAAATCGTTTATTTCAGATCACAATAATCCATACAGTCTACATGATACAATTTTAAAATATTATAACAGTAATTTTAAATCCAATACTTAATTAATCCATTTAAAATCTTACACAATTAACCAATTAAAATCATAATAAACAAATAAATTAAAAATGTCAATAACAAGATAAATATTAAATAATTAATATGTAGTAAAAAATATTTAAATAAAAATAAACCATAACACAATAGAATCAAAACCTTCTCTCCGGCATTGGTAGTGAGATATGTCTCTCACAACAATGCCGAATGAAGGGACAATCTAGCCTATCAGCTATCATCCTCAGAATGGTGTTGGAGCTAGCCCGCACTCTGCGCACCAACGATGCGGCTCGTGCACGCATGATTGTGTGGAAACAGGCAGTGCGCGCATCTGCGAACATACCCGAGGCACTACAATAACGGGGTAGCCCCAACAACATCCTGAAGGCGTTATTATACAGGATACGGATACTTCAACCCTTTTATACGATTTAAACAAAAACAGGGAGACTTTTTAGCTCTACGTCAAGTATGTAAACAATTAATGTAAAGAATATTAAATACTTAGTAAACCGTATCCTGAAGATTAGGAAATGTTTATAGATCAAACATTTAGTGCTTAGCAAAACTTGCCTGATAATTTAGAAACACTAAACGGTATTTAACTGTGTCAGATTTTAAGGAAGAATATAATCTATCAAAGTGTTAACTTCGATCTTATTAGTTGTTTACTAAACAACCTTGTTACTAAACTAGTTAGTTTTAACAACAATGACCTTATGTATCGTGTGATGTACTAGCATTAATCAGTCGACTACTCGCTAACAATACCAAAGAATATACATATAATGGACTTAGGTAGGGCTGCCATGACCAGTCAGTGATTTTTCCGTGTTCATCCGGTACAAGCAACTTGCTTGTACCGGATGAACACGGAAAAATCACTGACATTCGAGATAAATATGGGATGTTTCTCAGACATCTTTGAAGAAATAAGTTTTTTGTACCAAAAACGCAATTATTGTTAATTTCATCCTTTGACAACGAAAGTGTTCTGGTCACTTTTTACAAATTCTGGCCAGTCACCTCTCAAAGTCGCCTCAACCACTTTCAAAGTAGGAAAAATCCGGGAGAATTCTGGCCGGATCACAGCCCTAGTCCTAGATAACCGTACTAATGATATAATGATATTCATTACTTATTGGCAAGGATAGCGTGGCACAGAAACTGCTAACGTCATTACTAACCTTATCTTTCATTGAAATTCTCCTGTTTTTCTTAACTTTTAATCTATTGTTAAACTAGCAAGATTTAATCTAGTATTAATTTGTAGAGTTATTTTCAGTTCACCATATAGAACGGTTTATCTACAGAATTAGTGAATTTCTCAGTAAGCATGTATCTAACACTCAAGTATCGATTTAAACATAATCTTCTTTATCTTTTACTTCTTATAAAACAAAGTCGTAATTTTTGTGATGCAATGTGAACTTATATCTTCAAAAATACGCAACGGATCTTATATATAGACATAGACTGAGGTTTGCTATATATATTGGATGAGATATGGTGAAATTTGCCGAGAAAGTCGGACGCGCGCGAACTATAAATGAAAACGCTGCCTTATCTATGTCAGGTACAACAAACTAATGTATGGGAGAATTGTTTGTTACCTATAATTCTTCAAAAAAGTCCGTGAGGGGCATGTGTCTATCTTTTAAGGGCCTACATCAATATTATCGTATATCATCGCCGACACGTACATATTAACACAGCCAGTAGGCACAGAAAATGAAGAATTAGGGATACTTTTCCTATTTACTCAAAATCTACTAAATATATTTTAATTCTGATTTACGTGTTTCTATGTATAATAGTTACTTATGTTTTTAAAGTTATTTCATTAGTTAATACGCGATAATAGACCGACAAATGAAAAAAATAAAAAATTAGAGAGGTTGTTTCGCTAAGATTTTCTATCGAGAAAACTTTTTTCAATCGCGTTTCTGAGTTTATGCGATCCTAGATCATATATTGAAAAAACATATACTTAAAAATTAGAGCTCTAGCCATTCAATCTAAAGAAACAATGAAAACTTCGTAAATAGAAAAATGCACGAAGCTATTTTGGTATCCTCTTAAGGGAGACCCGCTGTACCCATAATAATGTCAAAAAATTATCAAATTCAATAGGGTGTTTTCAAAAGCTATTTAAGTGTATATAGTAATATTTTTTATCAAATTAAATAGGTTAGTTAGCTTACGCAATTAATATAGATTATAACAGCTCTTTACAGCATGCAATTTAAATGAATATCTTAGGAGATATGACGAAAAAAGAATTACGCGGTATAAAATAAAATACTTAAATGGGCATTGTTCATATTTTTTTTAAACTCTTAATTCGAAAACCATTTCGGGGAATAGAGTTTCTGATCATGATCCATTAGTTTTTTTCGGAAAATTTGCTATATTAACGATTATTTTTCCAAAAAAGCAAATGATCTCTATTTGCCCTTGAAATGAAGGACTTAAAATATTAAGACGTTTTTAGGGATATACTACTCTGAAGTGGAGTTGAAATTGGTCTATTATATCAACTTGTCGACTTTGAAAAGATAAAGTGCAATCTGTATTAAGTCTATCAAGAAAAGTCTATACACAGATTGCGTAAAACGATGACGTCACAACATTTAAAGTAATATCTTCAAGAATTTTAAAAAATTCTGTATAGTGAATATTTCAATAATATTGAAATTAGTTGCTTAAAATAGTCTATATTTTCTGAAAAGAATATAAAAACAGTAGGTTAAAAATAATGAACAATTCCCATTGTTGGCTGAGCAACGCGAACGTTTCCTCGGTCTTCTATCCTTACTTCAATGTTTGGATATGTGAGGATGTTTATTGTTCTTTCACGTAAAGACTACTGGATGGGTTTTTATGAAACTTTCCAATGAAAAATGGAATAGAAAATGAACTTATTTTTTATCCTTAGTCCTAAAAACACGTCCTAAGTCAGTAAAAAACACGCTTACGTATCCTAAATCATTTTTAAATGATTGCATTGTCATCAATACTCAATTCTATGCTACCTACTTACAAAACGTTGACAGTTAAGTTGTCGGAGATATAAGTTTTTTTTTTTTTTTTTTTTTTTTTTTTATTTTTTTTTTTTTTTTTTGGCATCGGTTTTACTTTTGCCATTTTCAAGTAAAAATTAGGGAAATAGTAGGTAGTAGTACAACAAAGGAACGAACGGAAAATTTAGAAAAGGAACTGATCAGGAAAGTTTATATAAAAATAAATAGAATATACATTTTATAAATCGGGAACAAACACAGAAACAAGCAAGTAAATATGTACAAAAATAAGAGAAATATAGAAAAAGATAAATATACTTATAAATTAAAAATAAACGTTTATACTACAAGTCAATATTATTATTTACAATATAATCAGCTAAAATTTGATAAACGAGAGGATCTAAAGAAGCAAGGAGGACGTTAATATGTGTAGGGAGAGGGATTTTTAGGGCTATGAGGCTGTTTAACAAAGTTATGTTATCATAAAGGTCACAAGAAAAGAAGATGTGATTCAGGTCTCCTAACTTACCACAAGTACACAATGGATCCGAACGTACTTTAATTTTAGATAAATGTGCCGGTACACAGCAATGCCCTAGACGCATTCTTATGAGAGCTGTGGTCGCCCTTTTACCAAGATTTAACTTACTAAAAACACGACCACAGAACCATGGTTTTACCGGAATATTAGATTAAAGAGTTTTATAGTTTTTGCCTTTGACTTTACTAGTCAGCTCCCAAAGTTTATTCCAGGCATCGCTGACATAAATTCTGGGAAGCGCCAGCAAATCTTGCGGAAAAATATAAAATGGATACAGATCGCCACATTCCACCGCTTCATTTGCTATTCGGTCAGCATATTCATTTCCGCGTATACCTACATGACTAGGTATCCATACAAAGTTTACTTGGTACCCAGCTTGAGCACAAAGAAATAGTTTAAATCTGGCTTCAAAAATTAGTGGGTGATTTTTTAATTTGAAGGGAAATTTTTCAAGACTTTGCAGTGCACTCATGGAGTCAGAAAATATTATTGTTTTTTGCAGTTTAAATAATAAAATGTATTCCAATGCCTTAACAATGCCATAACACTCCCCGGTAAAAACTGACGTTTCAGAAGGAAATTTGATTTTTTGGACAATATTAAACTGCTTATGGACGATGCCTACACCTACCTTACCCGACTGGTTATGTTTGGATGCATCAGTGTAAATATGATGCCATCCATGCCAGCGGTCATTAACAATATGATTAAAATATTCATTAGCGCTACCCCGATTAGATATAAGTTTCTGTTGTCACAATCATAATAAACCATAGATATAGGAGTATAGGGGATAGGAAACTAAAAAATGTATACTGAAAACAATTTGTCTGTCAAACGAAACTATGATTATCTCATTCTAACACGCTACTATTTTGCATATGTTCTAAGAGAAGTTTAATAGTGTCATTAGTATACTGTATTTTTTCAAATGTCATTAGGCCCCGCCTTGAAGCCTGTCAGCCATTTTGGGAAATTTTTTTTATAAGTAGGTCTCTTGTCTGTGCAGCTTTGTTTGGTTTGTTTTTAATAAATAAAAAATAAAATAAATAAATATTCATGGACATTTCACACAACGTCCTCTGGTCCCAAGCTAAGCTTATATGCTTGTGTTATGGGTACCAGAATACGGATATAATACATAAACTACTTTTCTTTTGTAAATACATACTTATAATACATAGTAAACACCATAATATAATAATACATAGTATAATACATAGTAATGTTATTCTAGTGTTTAATATATGAATAAATGCATTTCCTTGAGCGTATTAGACACTAATTAAAACACTCATCATGACCAAGTGTTGTTTAAAGGGCTGTAAATAACAGCGTGGTAAAAATGTTGAGGGATTGTCATATATCAGGTTAGTTATATTATTTGATTTAGAAATATGTTTTACGTAGGTAATTTATTATGTGTTCAAATATTATATAATAAAATAGTTCTTATCAATGTCCACGGCTAATACTACATTAAAAGCTCATTGAGAACTTGAAATAAATGATTCATAATATTTCATTAGTGATGTGCACCGCATGCACAGACCGCATGCTACACTCTTATCGAAAGATATGTATTTTTTTTAAGTCATTAATAATATATTCCAGTAATATTTTACAAGATTAACAATATGAAACGGTAGTAATTAAGTAATGTACATATCTTATTGAACATTATATTAGGGCGCCAAAGAATGAAGCATTGAAGAAATTATGGCTTGATAGTATTGGCACTGAAAATTTGCTGTATACCCGAGTGATGAAGATATATTATGCAGTCAGTATTTTAATGCTGACTGTATCAGTCGAACGTTGGGTGTGGTGCGTCTGAAGGATGGTGTTGTGCCCACTCTATTTACTGTAAATTCCTAATCTATGTTACTTTATTGTCTCTTTATTCTCTTCCAGCTTCCTTCATCTTCAAAATTTGAAAATACATAAATCACAATTTTCTTTTATTTATTTATTAACTCTTTTCAGATCTGTAGGATACATATTTATACCGAATTTTCCAAATGTTATCATTAGGCGGTAAAAAAAATGGAATCACATCTTTGTAGGTTTTACTTTCATTTGTTAATTACCAATTTTCATAGCCCTAAAATATAAAAAATGACAGTTTTTCAGACAAACTTTTGTCCTCTTTTCACCACCATAGGTGATGAATTTCAAAAAATCCTATATTAATGCTCGCGATGAAAAGGGCTTGCCAATTTTCACGGTCTTAGCCCCAATAGTTTGGGCTAAACTTCTATCGATATCGATGGTAATATTGAGCACAGCACTATATCGACGCCATTTTTTAATTTAAACTGGCTTCAAGTCACGTGACCATTTTTCAGATCCTCTTACTTACTAATCAAAATTTTAGATCAATCCGTCTACTGCAAGTGACTGAAAATCGCTTTCAAAGATTCCGTTACACAGATTAATACATTGATAGATACATACCAAACTTATAAAAGCGTGTTAAAAATATAAGACCTTTTTAAAACTTCGGCTTTTTTGAAGGATTTGTATTTGTGTATTTTGTTGGTAAGATGCAAGACAAGATAATATAACATGATGTTCGCGTGTCATATTATTTCAATGTTCGAGTCAAGCCGTCGCGTCGTCAAGTTGGCGAAGCGTGACGTAGACTTATCTTTGTTTTTCTTGACTTTGATTGTAATTTGCAAGCATTACAATATTTTACATTACCAAATGCAAATGTGGTCGCACGCGTGATCTTTTTATATAATAACTAGCTTCTGCCCGCGGCTTCGCACGCATTCGTGGCCGAATCGAATTTGAATTAGAACTTAAAATAAAAACTGAAATCTGAACTGAAATTAAGAGATACTAAAATCATTACTGAAATTCGTAGCAAAATTTACCTCAATGAACAATCGATACAAAATACTATGTATATCTACTAAAATTAAGAGTTAAATACGATACCAAAATGACAAAAACCAAAACAAATACTATGTTCAATTGTTATCTAAATTATAAGAAAATATTAATTTAATACTGAAACCCTTCTTACTGCCAAAATAATAAAAAAACGACTTAGTACAGAATATAAATATCAAGGAGGTTATAAGTAGGGAGGAACAACTCGAGAACATAGATTTGTCCCAAGGCCCGGCCCGTTTACGGTTTAAAAGTAAAATAGTAGCCTTGCCTTGTCTTTTCTTTTAACTAGCTTTCTCTTTTACTTCAGCTCAAAAATAAAGAGTTAGAAAGGCTACTAAATAGGCTCTTTGTCATTTATTTTTCTTAATGTGTTCAACTCAAAAATAATTATGAACCGACGGGTTCTATGTGTTGCTATGAGAACTGTTCATTAAACAATATGGCTGAACTATTATTTTATACCATACTAGCTGGCCCGACAAACGTTGTTTTGCCATACCAAAAAAAAAAGTAAAAAAAAAGATCTATAAACCTCACGCAGCCCGAGACCTTTCCAAGGAATGCAAAACCGTGGAAATCGGTTCGTGCGTTCTGGAGTTATAGCGTCAGGAAGGAAAATCCGACTTATTTTTATATAGTAGATTTCACAAACATTTGCGTTTATTATCTCGTACAAAGTTTTTAGCGAAATAATATATAACCTATTTTATCTCTATACCCATTTTCGTGCAATTCCATTCGGTAGATTTTGCGTGAAAGCGTCACAAACAAACAAACAAACAAACAAACTCACTTTCACTTTTTTATATAAGTAAAGATATTTTTTAAAAGTATGCAGGAACTAAGGGCTTGTACACAAAACGGCGATGCGACGCGATGTGAATTCGCAACGCAGAAAATTACGACACGAAGTGCTGCGATGCGATTTCGTGCGGCAAGGCGTCTTTCAGGGTAACCATTCCCTCGACGATCGTCAACCGTACTAAATGCATTTTAAATTGAATACTAGATCGTGACATGGACCGTAACAAGAAGTGTGCACTTTTGTTATTGTTTAGGAGATACAGGAAAAAGAAACAAAGAAGATTTTAGGTTCATCCATTTATTACTTTTTATTCGCAAGTTTTCGCGACGCGTCGTGCGAGCTCGCATATTTTTACGATGCGAAGTCGCATCGCAGTTTTGTGTACAAACCCTAAGTCCTTATTTTGAATGCTACAGAAACTCTAAACACTAAACACTCTAGAAACACTAAACTCAAGATATATACCTATGTGAATAAATCACGTAGGTATATATCTTGAGTTACTTTATCGTTTACTAGCTGCGCCCTGCAAAGGATAACCTGTTATATAAACTTGAATTAAGAATACTTTACTCACGATGACCCAATAAGAATCAAAACATGAAACGACGTTGCAAGATGGAAATAAAGTCGCCTACACGTTAAACGCTAATTGCCCTTTTACTTTTTGTCTGACTGTTTGCTGGTGAGATATGCTTAAATGAAGATCTGACTGTTAAGGAGGGTTATACTATTTGGTATATGGTGAAAGATTTAAAATAGGCATTGACCTTTCCAACCATGAAAAGCTTCATGAAAAAGTAAGTTAATAGATACACTGAGAAAAGGCTCTCTTTTTTTTTAGTTTGCCATTTATTTAATTCTATATGTTTATAAAAACGTTCATATCATGGAAAAATTTAAAAGAAATTATCTATCTTATACCACACTTTGGTATTACGAAAACATCTAAAAATCAGTGAACTTAGGTATATTGTTTTAGATAATTTGCTGGACCTTGTAATCGTTATTGTGCCAATAATCACTGTTTACTTAGGTATAGTATGCGTCACGTAAAAAGAACGCTGGAAGAAAATGGTAGGGGCGTCTTTGCGTATGGGTATACTCTCGCACGAAAGTTATATGCCTATTATTTTATTTCTGAACTAGGCTTTCGCTGGCGAGTCGTGGCTTGGTACCTACATATTTATTATTCTTAATAGGTATTACATAAAAAACCGATAAATCGCCTATGCGCAGCTTGACCGCCAGCGTTCTTTTTACATGACGCGACCTATAATAACTTATTATGAAAGAATAGTATGAATTAAATCCTCATTGCCCGGCCATTATTCCCTTACTTAAGGTTATAGTCAGTCTAGTCAGTTAGTCATATCTGATATATACCTCCTTTGTTCACGCTCTCCTTTAAAAAAAATCATATCTTTTTCTTTGATTTTCTCCTACCCAAATATTATTACTGTATTGTATGGTATTGGTACCTCTCTCTCTCTCCAGCCCATTAACGTCCCACTGTTGGGCACGGGCCTCCTCCCTTTGGGAGGGATTATGGTCTACTGTGCCGCGCTGACCAGGCGTACTGGCACAGGGTTTATTTTCGAGGTTTCCGCAACTCACAGAGATTTTTATCTGTGTACAATATTCCTCATCTGAATTTTACAGCACCCTGGGGAAGAAATGGGGTGGTGAAACTTGTATTCTTAATCCGCCACCATGGACACCTACGAACACCTTAGTACCTACATCTAATTAATTTGTTAGTAGATTTTGTTTAGAGATACACATTACAACGTATGATGCCATTAAATTCGTGATCGGTTAGTCAACAACTTAATTTAGATCAGCATTAACCTGTTAACTTTGAGTAACGAGATTGTGTGTACTTGACCGCGGAGGTGACACTAGCACACTTATGACCTTAGCCTAAATGTGCACGAGTCGTTTTTATATGCGAGGAAACCTCGCCCCAGTATAACATTATACACTATCATCCTGTGAACTAATACATACATAGCTTCTCGTACCGAATAATTACCAGCTAATTAATTCATTTGCAACATAATATATGTAATATGACAGTAACTGACCATAAAATGCGAAATTGTATGTACTTCTTTGGTTGAAGGCGTTCAAATGAACACGCACAAAGAGTTTATCCATTTGGTTTGGTATGAAAGCAATTCAAGGATGCTTTAGTTCTATCTTTACTTTTTCCTAAAATGAGAGCAGTTTATGTGCCTGCCTGTCAATAAAATTATTATGTAAGTGTCAGCGCCTAACATAGTTGATTAGCAACATCGATGTTATTGTAATAAGAATCAGAAAACTTAAAATATATTAGAACAAAATAAAATATCGAATAATGCTAACCCTTTCCCTACCATTCTTAATGTGTCAGAAATATTCTACTAGCGACAATATTAGTAATTTATTAAACAGCTATTAACTATGCACACAATATAGGTAGGTACGTAACACAAGTTTTTAGACCAAATTGTGTATCGAATTAATAATGAGAATCAGATAGGTGTCTAAGTTAACAATTTTGTTGGTAATACTGATAGATATGGGTAAATCAGTTCTTTTTAAATGCCTTGGCGACGGATTTACATAATGTAGAGTCTATGAGAATATCCATATTAAATATAACATGTTATTAACAAGAAAAAATTAACAATGCCACCGCTAATACATGGAGTTGCGTGATGGAAGAACTGCGTTATTTTCAAGCTGCACATATTCGCCTTGATTCATTTGCCCTGAGTTGAGACAAAGAGGACAAGGCTATACTTTTCAGTTCACGCCACGATCACAATCTGATTCATTCGTTGTTGGCGTATTGTAAAATATTGCAATTATAATTTTTATAAGGTTGATAAATGGACTAAACAATTTGCTTATAAACGTACGTTAACAGTAACTTACATTTAAAATTTGATTATTATTATTTAAAATTAGCATAAAAAAACTCTTAACTTAACTTTATACTAGTCTTATTATGTAATTATTCTCTAAATAATCTCCTAATAATATGAACGCAAAAATTAGCAAGAATGTATGTAATGGATATAAGATAGATACAAGGATCGGTGTGTCTTTTATGCAAAAAACTAATAAATTTACAGCTTTAGAACAGAATATCACTTAGAATATCACCTCGTTAGAAGCCAAAGTCCGTGTGGTGACGGATTAAGAATACAAGTGTCACCACCCCATCTCCTCCCAAGGGGGCTGTAAAAGTCAGCTAAGGATATTGCACACAGATAACATCTTCTGTGGGAGACGGATAACTCGAAAATAAACCCTGTGCCAACACGCCTGGTCAGCGCGGCACAATAGACCATAATCCCTCACAAAGTGGAGGAGGCCTGTGCCCAACAGTGGGACGTAAATGGGCTGAAGAAGAAGCCAAGGTATATGACAGTAACCAAAACATGAATATGACCGCGTCTGCTATCATAAATTAGTCTTATGTGTTACGTAGTGCTATACGTATTGCACCAACAAATGCTTTGTCCAAATATAAAAAGAAATTGAAGTTATTAATTTGCCTCATATTAAAAAAAATAACAGCAATAAGGATTTCCCCGGCCCCCACGCTAATAAACACTGTGTTGTAGGAAAATTAAATGACGGTTCGGTTCGACAGATACTTATTCTATATTAATTTAACAGAAAATAAAATACATTTATGGTCTTATTTATAATAACTTATCGGAGGTTTAAACAATAACTTTATCGGAGAGATAATAAACATTTTATCGTAAAAAGAAATAGTCTTTTTACACGCTTTATATTAGCTTCACTTGTATGTTTGTTTGTATGTTTTTGTTTGTATGTTATGTTTGTATGTTTGTAACCGACTCCTTTGGACGCTATTTTGACCCACTTTAAACGGTCAGATTCTATTCAAATTTTTCACACCTGTCAAAGACCGATGACAATGCAATAATTCGATTAAATAAAGCGTGTTTTTTAGTTTTTTTAAACTATTATTATTTTTACATAATTTTTTTACATTTTTTACATAAATAAAATTTTTTTTAATAACATTTTTTGACAAATTTAGCGTACCGATTTCAGCGAACTTTTAAACCTCCGATAAGTCATTATGAATAACACCATTACTATTTAACTTTAATGTATATATTGCGTTGTGAATACGTTACCTCGACATTGCCCCGGATAGGCGTGTTACATACCGGAACATATATGCTCTTGAAAGGGTCACAATATCGTATAAATTTTATATACATTATGATATGCAAACACATGAAATAATTACGTCAAGTACAAACATAACTGTGATTATATTATTACAGGTATGCGTAAAATTACCGCAACAAACCCATGTTTTGTTTGTATGCTACTTATTTTAATAATAGCTATTATGCATATATATTAGTGGTATTATTAAATTTTATTAATTCTGTTAATTAAGTACGTCTGAATATTTCAACATTTTGTTTGTCACTGTGAGTACTATGACGGAGTATTACTAATTTCTTATTTTGATTCTAGATATATGCATTTCGACAAGCTCTTGTTAGCTTTGTTGGCATCCAATAGTTCATGTTCATAACTGACTTCAAAAAAGGAGGAGGTATTTTTTTATTATTGCTTAATTGTGCAAAGCGATTTTAATGATTATTTTTTTATTTGAAAGCTGCTGGTTCCCGTGTGGTTTCATTGGCGCCAGGTCAGGATCTGCTGGTTATCTCCTAAGAAATCGAGGAAAACTCTCAAATTTCAAAGACACAAGAAATCGGTTGAACTTTTTAAAAATACTAAATTGTTTTATTTAAAAATCCTCGTAACATATGTTTTTAAATGATTTCAACCCACTTGAATAAGTTAGTAGTACTTGAAGAAAATTAACACACGTTAAGGAAAATCAGTTTTGAATCTCTCGCTAAAGATTCAAAATTATACCTACTTGAGCTAAATCTTACAGAAAATGGGTTGGTGACATACGAATTTTTAAACCATCACCAGATGGCTTATTAAATAATGTATTACCCATTTTAATCAAAAGCGTGACTAAAGTTTATTTTTATATTCGCCTGATGTAAACTTTATCAAATGGCATTATTTTTTGTATTATGTAAATACATGAAAATAGATTTAAATAAAATAAAAATAACTTTTTTTTATTTTTTAATTCATTCAACATTTGATATCGCGATGTCACGTTTTCGAACTTGTTTATAATGATGAAATTATTTCCTAAATTGCAATAGGTAGTTTTACAATACAGAAAGAACTACTTTGCTGAAATTGCTTACGTAGCGTTAAGGTATTTTTGCGTTATACCAAGAAAAGAAAATACCAGCACTGACTGTCCGTTTTCGCAAAATATAACGCGGGAAAAAGAGATTTTGTCTTTACTTCTGACTTTTACTATCACAATAAAGTTCAAAATCTGCCAATTTTCATATAATATTCAGATATCAAGTCACAGTACGGGATACTGACTTAAACATAACACTTAACAATTTTATTGAGTCAACTATCAACTAATGTCTTAGTTAACTAACACTAAAGCGAAGCCAGTTCTATGGATATTAGCTTGTTGTTTATTAATATTTATCGTGGTACAATATTTGTTTTAGTTGAAGTAGCTAGTTTTTTATTCACATTTTGATAATAATGAAGTTTTTTTAACACTAAGAGTTGGAAGATCCAAGTTAGTTTATTACTTTTAGAGTCCACATTACCGAATAATAAAACTGACAAACCAATATGCATTGTTTTACTTATTTTAAGCTGTGCCACCGTGTATGCGTGTAAAAAGCATTGCTCTACGAGGCATCGTTGAACCAAAATATTGTAGTCATCATAATCATACCATCACATCCTTTTTCAATACAGGCAGACACTATTAAGCGCTAGCTGATACGATCCAAACTTCCTTGGCTTCATTAACACACACTGTATAAGAGTGGAAATGTTTGTAAGTTTGTAGTCAAAATAGAAATGTTAATATTTTATTTAATATGCGTTATACCATAAAAACAAAACCGCATTTTCGACACAGCTATTGTAATTTTATTTATATCGACGGCAAAAAGCAAGCCTGCTGTAACCCACATCAGTCACGATTTTTTTTTAATTTTATGTTTGCAATCAGAAAAAAAAACTCAGTCGAATGGTTCTATTCCTGTGGCTTAACGACGAATAGAGTTTTTTGTACATCAATGGAATTAATCCTATTTTTTCAAAAAGACTACTTGAAGTAAATAACATGAAAAACAGCATTTTCCTAGCATTTGTTATTTACACCAACTTCGCTTTCCAAATAAAGTAATCATTGTAGTTACAGCGCCGTTGTACTCTGGTTAAATACAAATTAAATGCATCTAGTTATACACACTAATATCATTTACTTCAGAATTGACACAGATAATTTATTGGTTTATGTAATTACATCAAATATTCTTTACGCATAAATGTTTGATTTAGAGTCTCCCATACATTTATATGCTTCATTTACAGCAAATTCACGTAACAGAAAAAAAGTTGCTATTGCTGTAACCAACACAAACACATAAATAAAACTTACTTCTGCTAAAATCTAGTATTCGGCTTGATAGAAAACAAAAAAATACATTTTGGTTCTTAAGAGGATACCAAAATAGCTTCGTGCATTTTTCTACGTACGAAGTTTTCATTGTTTCTTTAGATTGAATGGCTAGACCTCTAATTTTTAAGTATATGTTTTTTCAATATATGATCTAGGATCGCATAAACTCAGAAACGCGATTGAAAAAAGTTTTCTCTATAGAAAATCTTAGCGAAACAACCTCTCTCATTTTTTTTTCATTTGTCGGTCTATTATCGCGTATTAACTAATGAAATAACTTCAAAAACATAAGTAACTAGTATATACAGAAACACGTAAATCAGAATTAAAATATATTTAGTAGATTTTGAGTAAACAAAAATAATTGGTCAAGTGCGAGTCGGACTCGCGCACGAAGGGTTCCGTACCATTATCTATGAAACATAAGGCAACGTTATTAGTATCGAGCAAGAAACGGTAAAAAAATCATGTTTGTTGTATGGGAGCCCCCCTTAAATATTTATTTTATTTTATTTTTAGTATTTGTTGTTATAGCGGCAATAGAAATACATCATCTGTGAAAATTTCAACTGTCTAGCTATCACCGTTCTTGAGATACTGCGTACGGAACCCTAAAAATCATGTTTGTTGTATGGGAGCCCCCCTTAAATATTTATTTTATTTTATTTTTAGTATTTGTTGTTATAGCGGCAATAGAAATACATCATCTGTGAAAATTTCAACTGTCTAGCTATCACCGTTCTTGAGATACTGGGTATGGAACCCTAAAAATCATGTTTGTTGTATGGGAGCCCCCCTTAAATATTTATTTTATTTTATTTTTAGTATTTGTTGTTATAGCGGCAATAGAAATACATCATCTGTGAAAATTTCAACTCTCTAGCTATCACCGTTCTTGAGATACAGCCTGGTGACAGACGGACGGACGGACGGACGGACGGACGGACGGACGGACGGACGGACGGACGGACGGACAGCGAAGTCTCAGTAATAGGGTCCCGTTTTTACCCTTTGGGTACGGAACCCTAAAAATATCCCTAATTCTTCATTTTCTATACCTACTAGCTGTGTTAATATGTACATGTCGACGATAATATTGATGTAGGCCCTTAAAATGATACTTCTAAGTGTTCTAAGTTTAGAAGAAAATTTTTTTTTTAAATAAATAATTTTCTTTTGCCTCTGGTGAACATTTTGCATTTTGTGGGTTACAGCAGGTTTGATTTTTGCCGTCGATATGTGCATATTATTACTTTTTAAAGAGATTTTAATATAATCCTTGTTCACAAAAAGTTGTTTATGTGGAATGTGGTCATGCTTTTCTGGTGGGATTGTCGGTGTACTGTAAAGCAACATTACTGAGACATAATTGAAATAAGTCTGTCTTATATTAAAATTAGAACATGCGATTTTATTAAATTTCTGCACAAGTTAAATTGGACTTCACCAATGTACCAATATTATGCGCACAACAAAATTGATTAAAAAAATTGGTCAAGTGCGAGTCGGACTCGCGCACGAAGGGTTCCGTACCATTATCTATGCAACATAAGGCAACGTTATTAGTATCGAGCAAGAAACGGTAAAAAAATCATGTTTGTTGTATGGGAGCCCCCCTTAAATCTTTATTTTATTTTATTTTTAGTATTTGTTGTTATAGCGGCAATAGAAATACATCATCTGTGAAAATTTCAACTGTCTAGCTATCACCGTTCTTGAGATACAGCCTGGTGACAGACGGACGGACGGACGGACGGACGGACGGACGGACGGACGGACAGCGAAGTCTCAGTAATAGGGTCCCGTTTTTACCCTTTGGGTACGGAACCCTAAAAATGAAAAGTGATTGTGTCAATAACGCAATTCGGCAATGTTGACTAAACTTTCTTATTTAAAAGTCAGTGTATTATAGGCTAATGGTCTTATTCATAATGACTTATCGGAAGTTTAAACGAAGATTTTATCGGAGAGATAATAAACGTTTTAGCGTAAAAAGACTATTATGAATAACAAGTTTTGAAAATTTTCGGGAACCGATTTTAGCGAACTTTTAAGCCGTCGATAAGTCATTATGAATAAGACCATAAAAGTTTTAATTAATCAAAATGTGCAAAATGAAGTGGCCAATTAATCAAAATACATCATTTTTACGAGTATTTTAATTTTTTTATTAAGTTTAGTTGTAGACTTTAGATTGGTACCATAGTCTTTGTTTAACCTAACCCAGATTTTTAGAGCAAAACTCTGCCTATAAATATTAAAATTAACGCAGATGTAGCTATACCTACATATAATAGAAGATGCTGCGTTAGTACCTAGGTACCTAACCTAAGGCTCGCAATTGTACCCGGGTTTATATTATTACATATTACTTGGCTTGGAGACGGGCCTCGTGGTCTAGTGGTCCAGATAACGGACTGTCGTTCACACGGTCGCGAGTTCGATTCCCACTCGGAACAATCATTTGTGTGATATTTATAATTGTCATACAAATATTTGGCATGCGTCTAGGTGTTTACTATGTATTATAACTATGTATGTACAAAAGAAATAGTATAATGTATTATATCCGTATTCTGGTACCCATAACACAAGCATAATAAGCTTAGCTTAGGACCAGAGGACGTTGTGTGAAATGTCCATGAATATTTATTTATTTATTTAATTATTTTGGAGTCATTACTACTAGCTGTGCCCCGCGGTGTTACCCGCGGTAAAAAGGATAAAAAAATCTGTTCGCTTTTATTATCCCACGGGAACATTGCTTTCTTTCGAGATAAAAAGTAGTCTTTAACTTATTCTGATGTGTAAGCTACATTATTGTAAAGTTTCATTAAAATCCATTTAGTACTTTTTGCGTGCAAGAGTAAAAAACATCCAAACATTAACAAATACTCACATTTATAATATTATGTATTAGGATTAGGATAAAACATGGTCGTTATTTTTGTATGTATGTCCCTATGTGAGCTTAAATCTTCAAAACTACGCTATGGATTTCGATGCGGTTTTTTTAATAGATAGAGTGATTCAAGAGAATGGTTTTTGTGTATAATTTTATCAGGGTTTGGTTTTTAAATTCTAGCTAGTATTATACTCGTATAAGGTGTTATTTCAATACATAATCTATGTAGCTGTTTTATTAAATTCAACGCAGTAGATTACAGGGTAACTGTATTATGAAAAAAAAATTTTATTAAACATTTAATGGTCTTATTTATAACTAGCTGTTGCCTGCGACTCCGTGTAGAATTTAGAAAATTTTCACGTGCGACGGTGCGTTGGCTTATTTCATGTATAAGTTTGGTGTTTCTATACCGATTTCTATGATTCTTTTTTTATTGAATAGGTAATAATGTTAACTTCCTTCAATTAGGGATGAGTGAGAGTATTATAAACGTAAGAGTAAACAAATATAATCAGAATGCTCCGAACAGCTAAGCTATCAGAAGTTACACGTGTTATTGTGAGTCAACCATAAAATATAGATATATGCTGTTGCGGGATATTTTTTAGACAATTTTATGTAGAATATTTTCGTCATACTTGATTTCTATGTAATTTTAACCATTAAGGCTGCACACGCGACGGAAGCTTAATAAATGGAGTAACTTCTCCCGTTTTCCCAACATTTCCCTTCACTACTCTGCTCCTATTGATTGTAGCGTGATGAAAAGTATACTATAACCTGCCCAGGAGTATGAAGAATATTTGTACCAAGTTTCATTAAAATCCGTCGAGTAGTTTTTGTTTCTATAAGGAACATACAGACTGACAGACAGACAGACAGACAAAAATTTTACTGATTGCATTTTTGCCATCAGTATCGATCACTAATCACCCCCTGATAGTTATTTTGAAAATATATTTCATGTACAGAATTGACCTCTCTACAGATTTATTATAAGTATAGATAACATCGAACGGCGATTTTACCGGAGAGATAATAAACGTTTTAGCGTAAAATGATTATAATGAACAACAATTTTTGTCAATTTGACCATAAGAGTATATGGATGACCTATAATGTTAGTAGATAACATTTTGTAACCAAACTTAAACAGACGGTTTTGTACAATAAATTGTTTGTAATTTAGTTTTTTTTATAAGCATATTTATTTATTGTCGAAGTAGTTATACCATTATTGTTATATAATATGGTCCCCATTAGAGCATTGTGTTACGTGTTACCTTGACTTTCACCTTCGACATTGTGGCCAGCGTCGCGGGCGCACTACACGACGTGATTTCGGGACGTTATCGTTACGCAAAAACCTTGACTCAAACCAAGGTAATTGTTCTAACATATTACTAATACCAAGTATATTTGAATGCCATAATAAGAATATATAGACATAATAATGGACTCGTGTTGCGACGGATAAAGAATACAAGTGTCACCACCACATTTCCTCCCCAGGGTGTTGTAAAAGCCAGCTAAGAGACGTCTTAAACAGAAAAATACTAAAATATGTGCTAAACGCCTAGTCAGCGCTAATATTTAAAAAAATTTAATATAGTATCTAATCGATTTTATGCACCTAACAAATTATATGAATGAATAAATTAAATAAGTGATACTGATAAAGTACCCTCCCATAGTAGGGAGACCCGTGCCTAACAGTGAGACGTTAACAAGCTAGGAATGAGAATATGATTCCAATTCAATAGTAATAGCTTTACGTAGGTATATAAAAAGCTCCTGTAAACAACAGTTTTGTAGTGAAGTATTAGATATCATATAATGCACATTGCACAGCATACAGCATTGGACTACAGCATGAGGCTCTTCAAAAAAGGGATTAAAAGATTACTGCAGGGTTGGCGACGCGCGAGTGACACCTCTGGTGTTGCAAGCGTCCATAGGCTACGGTAAC
This sequence comes from Orgyia antiqua, assembly GCA_916999025.1. Classification (NCBI taxonomy): domain Eukaryota; kingdom Metazoa; phylum Arthropoda; class Insecta; order Lepidoptera; family Erebidae; genus Orgyia; species Orgyia antiqua. The sequence goes on along the minus strand of OU779863.1, from coordinate 12,007,628 downwards.
TGCTTACCATCAGGCAGGCCGTAAGCTTGTTTGCCAAATTAGAAGTATAAAAAAAATGCGATTGATTTTAACAGTAATACATCTGCACCTATATTTAGGCGTGAACATAATAATATGAATATAAACAGAAATTTATTAATTTTAATATAACATAATACACAAATAAATTACATAAATATGTCAAATTTAATGTAAGCAGAATTATATGCAAAAAGCTGTGAGTTCTATGAAATTAAAGTTTTTTTTATTTTTGGATATGCGTATTATTAGCAATATTAATATTAATACTTCTCCTATTAGACAAGCTTTGTAGAGGGAAATATTCCAAAGATAGTATTCTCTAACACTTGCGCGAATTACTCTCATCGTCATCTCATTCTCATCATGGTAGTTTAATTTGATCCAAAGACGTTTAAAATAATTATTGTCTAAATAATATGTTTAATATAATCAATCAGAAATGAAATGAAATCAAAAATAATAATTGAAATTAGTCAATCCGTAATCGTAGAATTGAATCCAGAAACAAAACCAGTATTACAACCAGGATTGCAGGAAGATATTTCTATCTCCTGTTAAATCTTCAATAAAGAATACTGTCATCAGTAGCTTATTGATAAACAAGTAAGGACAAAATTTTAGATTAGTCATACAGCAAGAATCGAGGATAGGTAAAATAATTAAAATGGCTGTAAGTAGGTCAAGGCTAGGGTTGCCATCCAAACGGGTAACGTTAGATTTATCTTAATTTGAAGGCATTCGTAGACCGCCCGATACGGAATTTAAAAAAAACAATCGATTGATTTTTCATGATAAAACATTACAGTATTTAGGTAATAATATAAATTCTATTGTGTGTGTATTAAATGAAATTTAAACAAATCAGATCGTTCAAGGAACTGGTAAAGCTGGACGAAAAGTCCTCAAGTAATAAATGTGGCAACCCAGTACTGGACAACGCAGCGTAAGACAACCAGTTGAAATGACTATACCATCAAGAACGCAGGAAGCCGTTGGACGTTCGTGGTGCAGGGCCTTGTGACGTTTTATAGAGAAGGCTTATATGCAGCAGGGGACATAAGCTGTTAGAGGATGGAGGGATAGATAGTATTGCTTAAGTTTCTTACACTTTGTCAAAAGAAACTACAACCAGATGACACTCTTGATCTTCAGATTACGTACAACTTATTTGCTGAATATGGACGTTGTGTGAAGTGTCTATGACAATATAAATATTTTATTATTTTCTTGGTTTCTTATTAAAGCAAGTATTAAATTTTCAAACAAAACATTAATGACACTAATTTTGAATAAAACTTTACCTAATATGAATACTTTACAAAAACAGCGGGCCTCAGTCATAAAAAAAATACACAAAACATAATGATTACAGACGTTTCGATACTAAAATAGTACTTAGTTTCTTTAAATGGTATTAACAGACATATAATTCCACTTTGTTATAATTACATGCGCATAATAATAAGAATATTATTTAGTGATACACATTCCGATATAACATAATATGGTAAAAAATATGCGTTGAGACGTAGATACTATTTTAATATAAATCCATTCGAATTGTAATATAATTAATAACGTAAGGCATTGGTATCAATTCTATACTCACAACTACACTGAATTTAACTAAATAATGAATTTTGATAATGTGGATAACACAATTTGGCAATGTTAAATGAACTTTCTTGTTATGAAAACTGTTATAACTATAGACTAAAGACTTTAATAAATATAAATTTGCATAACAAAATAGCCTAATAATCCCAATTATACAGCAATCGTTGCTTTCATTTTTATTTAAGGGGTCGTCGGCGCGTATAGCTGGTGGCCCCAGCCGACGAGGAGGCCGTGCGCAGCAGGTCGGAGGGCCTGTCATGCCAACAGCGGCGGACGACCTCTCTCCACGTGTTCTGCCCCGTCACATGGAGCCCCCACCGATAGGGATAGAGCCCTGGTCGGGTCATGGTAATACCTGAGTGATAACCATGGCCCGGCTAAGGGGCGAGAAGGAACACGGGTTTTGTGGGCAGTTCGAGTCCGTTTCTGACCCGGGAGTCCCACACAACGTGCGTAAATGCATTCACCAGGTAAAAAAAACATAAAAAATGCAAGTAGTATTGGCAACCAATACCCTTTCCGAAATTAACTTCTCGTTTGAATGGAGCCGTGTCCTCAGACAGCACGACGCCGTACGACATTGCCTTGCGTCTGGAGAATAACAGCATTCAAGCGTATACCTAACTAAAGCAAGTCTGAACTCTGTACTAAGCCAAGAGAACTGAGCGCCCTACCGTACTCCATTTAAACTGAAAGTACATGCCTTCACTTCTACAAACTCAAGAGTTTATTATATTTTCTGCATTAATATCTATAATTTCCATATTTCAAACACTAATGGTCTTATTCATAATGACTTATCGGAGGTTTAAACGATAACTTTATCGGAGAGATAATAAACATTTTATCGTAAAAAGACTATTATGAATTAAAATTTTTGACAATTTTAGCAAACTGATTTTAGCGAACTTATAAACCTCCGATAAGTCATTATGAATAAGACCATAACGATATTTTAATTTGGAAAACCTACATATTTTTTTACAATAATTGTTTTGACTTTGTGAGCAAAATTATTATGTAAGTAGCTAGTAGCTAAACTAACACTTAGACCTACGAACGAATCAAATAGGTATCTATAAAATAGCTAATTATCTAAGTAATTACTGCACAGAACATTACATTTAAATTATTAGGTACCTATTCAAAACAAATTAAACAGACTTCATAAGACCACCTCGGAAGCCCACTCTTTGATTGTTTAGATACATATTATGTGAAAACAATGTGTGTCTTTGAAATTTAAGCGGGTTAATAATTATTATTTTATTAAAAAGAAACTAAAAATAATAATTATCAAACATAATTATTATTTTTAGTTTCTTTTTTATGTTTCTTCTTTTCTATCTTCTTTTTTATGTTTATTATGTTATTAATTCAAGTTTAAGTACCTACTTGTTACCAAAGATTTTTTTACGAATTTTTGTAGTCGTCTTTTTTTGTCGATAAAGTGCTAAATAAACCTGCTAGTGCTAAGTAGTAATATTATATATTTAAGTAGTATATATTTATGTATATGTGTATTTGAATTTGTTTACGTTTATTTATATTCGTGTATGTGTATTTATATTCGTATGTTCGTTTTTATGTATTTGTAAACTTATGTAACACTTTCAACTACTATATTTCAATTATTTGTCCATCCTAAGGTTGCCTGTAAGAGATTGCATTTCGCGATAAGGCCGCCCTTTGTGCATTTGTCATTGTAATCAAATTTTTATGAAATGTAAATCATTAATGTGCAAATAAAGTGTTATCTGTGTATGATGAACCCAGTGGCAACACGCTTGGTCAGCGCGATATAGTAGACCATAATCCCTCCTAAAGTGGAAGAGCCCCGTGCCCAACAGTGGGACATGGGCTGGAGAGAGAGGGCTACAATGTTCGCCTATTGGTCTGTATATCAAAGTCAATTTTTTTTTTCAAGTTCGCATGTTTTACAAGCTCTTTTAAAACGTCAGATACTAGGAGTCTGTTCCAAACGCGAATCCTATGGAGAAGAACAGACAAGAAACTCCATGGAATTTTTTTTCTATTCTCTTCATTTCTTTTCATTTTTTTTTCCAAAAATATTATACATTGTTGTATCAGGAGTGTGAGAATGATGCCGATTAGTACCTACAATCAAGACTAACTAAAACTAACTTAATAATAAAATAGCCTTGTTGGAGCATGAGTGAGCATGATGAAGTCGCTCCATGGCACAGTACACAAAGCATTTTAGATACAAATAAACATAACCAAAGAAAATACACTAGGTTCGGCATGATACTCACACCTTTACAGTCTTATTAATAAATAATTATAATATAGATATATATATAATATATCTATAGATCCTATTAATATAGAGGTTTTCTATTCAGCCCTTTAATGTCCCTTTGTTGGGCACGGGCCTCCTATAATTTGGGAGGGGCTACTTATCGTCTACTGTACCGCGCTGAACAAGCGTTTTGGCACAGGGCTTAGTTTCGAGATTTCCGTCTCCCACAGCAGACGTTAACTGCTTATGTTGTCGTTTACATTCTCCCTTAACTAGCTCTAACAGCACTTTGGGAAAGAAATGGGGTGGTGACTCTTGTATTCTTAATGTCACCACATGGACCATATTATTATTAAAGGTAAAGTTTATAGTAATGCGATACGCACATAGAAGATGATCTCTATAATAATATTCTTAAAAACTAGGCTATGCATAATCACAGACTTAATTCCTTCATTGCGATAACCATCACTTCATACCTTCATAGGCCAACTAAGTATTTAATTATTGATGATAGGTACCTATTAGTCGAGCACCGGGCCTTATTAACAACTTGCCAATGATTTTTCTTTGTTGGTTATCTTTCATGGCCATGTTTGGCCATGCGAAGAGGATGAATGATAGACTATTAACGAAAGGCATATATACGGCGGAGGTGAGTGGGAACGCTAGGAGAGTACGCCCAAGAAAAATTGCTCCGATGTCATCGCCGGTATACAATACATACTTCAAATAGGTCAAGTGCGTAGCACTTACAACCGTCGGGCATGTATGTTCAAATGTATGAGTGTGGATGAAGCCAAGGAAGTATGTTTGGATCGTAGTAGATGGCGGTCTATAGTCTCTGCCAGAGACTCTCTGCCTACCCCCATGGGAAAAAGGCGTTATATTATGATAATGATGATGATGATGTTATCCTTCAGAGGTCATCCGGGGATAACTCTTTTTATTAGTTCTATTGCTGAAAACAACAAAGAGAACCCTAATGAAATACTTAATTCTCACATAACTATTTGATGCCCTCTCAAAACCGCCCATAATTCCAAAATTAAGACTGGTTTTAACGATATTTTTGTCGCACTATAAAATACTTAAGTAAATGAATAATATTTATGATTGCACTAAATATACCTTACAACGTCATTTCAAAACTAAGAACTTATAAAAAAATAATCGTGGCTGTTTGGATAAACATACATATTTTGGTAGGTAGAGCGTCGTCACCAACAGATGGTGTTAAATTATAAATAAGCATTATTATTCTAAATAATATTCTATAGTCAAGGTTTAATTCAGCGCCATCTGTTTAGCATTACTAAAACTACCGATCTTACATGGAAAATTTTACAAAAAATGTACAAAAAAAGCAACTATTGAATAGTGTTATTTGTTGAGTTGTCATTTTCGAATAATGTTACAAATGTATAGTTATAACTAAACAAATTACTCAAAAAATTTGCTCTCAAACTGTCCGTATTGTTCTTATTAATAACCGCGCCATCTATTAGAAATAAATCAAAACTGTAGCGATAGTCTATCTAACAGATACATAATAGTTTCTGATGATTATTCTAGATGGCAGTACTATGAAAAGTACGAAAATGTTTTTAAGTACAGAAGCTTTTTGAGTACCTAGTATCCCTATTTTTTTTTAAACATAAAATTATTTTACTAAGTGAACGACTGTACATTTAAAAAAAAATTTGTTAAGCATTAAGCATTTCTTCTTTTGGGTTTTTTTTAAATGCATTTATTAAGGGCCTACATCAATATTATCGTCGACATGTACATATTAACACAGCTAGTAGGTATAGAAAATGAAGAATTAGGGCTATTTTTTTTGTTTACTTAAAATCTACTAAATATATTTTAATTCTGATTTACGTGTTTCTATATATAATAGTTACATATGTTCTTAAAGTTATTTCATTAGTTAATACGCGATAATAGACCGACAAATGAAAAAAATAAAAAATGAGAGAGGTTGTTTCGCTAAGATTTTCTATCGAGAAAACTTTTTTCAATCGCGTTTCTGAGTTTATGCGATCCTAGATTATATATTGAAAAAACATATACTTAAAAATTAGAGCTCTAACCATTCAATCTAAAGAAACAATGAAAACTTCGTACGTAGAAAAATGCACGAAGAATTTTGGTATCCTCTTAAGTATTTTTTTTATTAGGTTTATTCTGTTTTCATAGACTCTTATGGAAATCGCCCCCTACTCTACTTTTTTCTTGAAAACTGTAATAATATTATACAGATATGCAAGATAGGTCGTTTCAGTTGAATAACCTTCAGTAGATATGCAATATTAACAATGCTTGCTGAATGGTTGGGCTTCGAATTACAATTCTAAATTGTGTAATGTGTATACAATGGTATCAAGTAATTTATATTTGTGGAATTGGTAATATAAAAAAAAACATACATATAATATCGCAACGTTATTGTCCGTGTGGTGACTTGGTGACGGATTAAGAATACAAGTGTCACCTCCCCTTTTTCCTTCCTAACGTGTTGTAAAAGTCATCTAAGGGATACTGTATATAGAGAACATCCTCTGTGAGAGACGGAAAACTCAAAAGTAAACCATAATCCTTCCCAAAGTGAAGGCGGCCTGTGTCGGACGTGAAAGGGCTGGGGAGAGAGAGGTTTTGCTTGCAATATTCCTCTTGCTGGCTTTTACAACACCTTGGGAAGGAAAAGGGGTGGTGACACTTTACGACACCACACGAACCATACTACATAGGTACCTATTTAACACGCTTAGATAAGTTCGGTAGGTATCTACCAATGTATTAATCTATCTAAAGGAATCTTTGAAAGTGATTTTAACCCACTTGCAGTAGTCGGATTGATCTAAAATATTGCACATATTTAAAGGACTGATAACAATGCAATAAATAAAAATAATACTCAGGATTTTCAAGCGTGTTTTTTAGTTTTTGAACTAAGTAGATTATTTATTTTCAATACATATGAAATGATAATTATAAGAATTTTGACTTAAGGGCCTACATCAATATTATCGTATATCATCGCCGACACGTACATATTAACACAGCCAGTAGGCACAGAAAATGAAGAATTAGGGATACTTTTCCTATTTACTCAAAATCTACTAAATATATTTTAATTCTGATCCACGTGTTTCTATATATAATAGTTACTTATGTTTTTTAAGTTATTTCATTAGTTAATACGCGATAATAGACCGACAAATGAAAAAAATAAAAAATTTGGGAGGTTGTTTCGCCAAGATTTTCTATCGAGAAATCTTTTTTCAATCGCGTTTCTGAGTTGATGCGATCCTAGATCATGTATTGAAAAAACATATACTTAAAAATTAGAGCTATAGCCATTCAATCTAAAGAAACAATGAAAACTTCGTACATAGAAAACTGCACGAAGCTATTTTGGTATCCTCTTAATGTCTTATTGAAGGAATATCTTTTTAAGCTTCCGTACCGTACGTAAATTTTCACAGATGATGTATTTCTATTGCCGCTATAACAACAAATACTAAAAATAAAATAAAATAAAGATTTAAGGGGGGCTCCCATACAACAAACATGATTTTTTTACCGTTTCTTGCTCGATACTAATAACGTTGCCTTATGTTACATAGATAATGGTACGGAACCCTTCGTGCGCGAGTCCGACTCGCACTTGACCAATTTTTATTTTAGATAAAAATATCTATTAGTAAGCTATTTAGACATACGCGTGTAAATTGGAAATTTTCCCCGAAATTATGGCTAATTCATTGACGTCAGACATATAATTTCACTTTCAATCATAAATAACGTTGAAGTAATACCATAGATATTATATTATTATGCATATGTAAGTACCTAATATAGCACGTGTATCCTCGGAAGATATTCTAGCAACTCTTTTCTTATCAATAATTTCGAGCATAAATTTAATAGGTACCCACACATGGGCGTATCAAACTTTGAAATAGCGAAAATAGTACAAAAATCTGAGAAATATTTTTCAATAGACATGTAATAATAGACACATAGACACATATATATACCTATATCCCGTGACGGATTAAGAATACAAGTGGCACCACCCCATCTCCTCCCAAGGGTGCTGTAAAAGTCAGCTAAGGGATATTGCACACAGATAACATCTTCTGTGAGAGACGGAAAACTCGAAAAGAAACCCTGTGCCAACACGCCTTGTCAGCGCGGGACAGTAGATTATAATCCCTCCCAAAGTGGAGGAGGCCCGTGCCCAACAGTGGGATGTAAATGGGCTGGAGAAGAAGACACGTATACAGTCTCAGTCCAGTCCAAGGTTGTCTGGGAGACATCACAGTCCGCGTTAAGACCGTTCTTTTGTACCTATCATATGTTAATAAGTTCTGTAAAACTAACATGGTTTGCAGGAATATTTTTTTGAATTATTTTGTTTATAATATTTTCTAACACTTGCGCGACTCATTTGTTTAAATAAAACTACTTTTAACGGATTCAGGATTATTTTGATTATCTCTTTTAAGCTACTTAGAAAGAGAAATAATCTATTTTTTAAAAGCGTTTGAACTCATATCTAAATATTTTTCTTTTAGTTTGAAAGGGTAAACTTCCCCTTTCATAAACCAATCTACGATTACGGATAAATTGTTACCATAGTTCATCAGTAACCTATTTCTATATCTTTTCAAATCAAATCAAATCAATACTCTTTATTGTACACCAAAATTTTACAAAAGATTAACAGTGCTAACAGTTTTATATGGTACAAAAGGCGGTCTTATCACTATTTGTAATCTCTTACAGACAACCTTGGGATGGAATTTTAAGATTGAAGATTAGCTAAAAGTGGTGTACTAATATTATTAAAAACTACATAAGTTACTAAATATATACTTAAACTTATACATAATTAAAATACATAAGATAGACACATACATATATACATAACTACAAATATAATAGAACGATAGAGTGAAACGTAATAATATTTGGCACAGCGTATCAAACAGTATGATATTTATTAGAATTAAGTTGATAGATAGTGTTCCTCAACATGTTTCTTAAAAACTGCTACAGTCTGAGCACTTCTAACAGTTTCCGGCAGCGCATTCCAAAGACGAGCTGCCTCGACTATATAGGAGTTCCAAAGAAGTTCGTGGAGTGCCCTGGTATATCTAATGTTGTATTTTCTGACAATCTCAGGTGTTTAGTGTGAGTTTCGCGAAGAAACTGAAACCGATTTTTTAAATATGAGGGGGAAGTAGGTTTAAAGAGAATATTGAAAAGAAGGGTGAGTAAGTGAGTGTTCCGTATCTTTTGTCGATTTTTAAATAGAGAATGTATGTATCAGTAGCTTAATAACATGCAAGTTAGGACAAAAGTTTAGATTAGTCTAACTTTGACAGCAAGAGTCATGGATAAATAATTAATATTAAAAACAGTCATATGTGAGTATGGATTATAATTTAAGATGGATTTCGTTTCTGGAGCATTCCATTCACTAAGCGGGACTCTAATTCTCCTATACCTCAGAATACCGTCCGATGTTAGTTTTTAAAGAAAGGAAACTTGTGAGTAAAGTGTACAGATAAAGATAAACATTTAATTCTTGAAGGCGTTGCGTTTCGAGTCCTCCTCGTTCATTTGACGCTATGCCACATGTACAGCATGTACTAGTACCTGTGCTACCTACCAAGTTCTGGAGTAAATTTTTTTAAAGTTTTTGCGTGGAAAAGTAACAAATTCAATTCTCATGTAGTTAAGTACATTACGAACTTATATTCAGATTGTGTGAATATACATACATAGTCATAAACTTCAACGTTTATAATATATTTACTCAGAAAATATTTAAAACGTTTAACATAAATAATATTGAATTTTAAGTAAGTAAATAAATACGATAGCAAGTTCCAAAAATTAACGATATAAAAAGATCCAGGCCATTTCAGAATTCCCTTAGATTAACCGGATGTTTAGTTTGAAAAAGGAAAAATCACGCGATTTCTTTCGTTACGTATATACATCATCATTCTCCAGACCTTATCCCGTTATTCGGAGACGGCGCAACATAACTTGTAGCTCAAGTCTAAGTAGGTTTTGGCTGATCTTGTCGACCGGCCGCCTGCTTGACGTCTACCGGCCTTGGGTACATACGTCGTCGGTCCGCGTTCGGTTCTTACAACCCCCGCCGGCAAGACATGGGCAGGTGACACTTGCGATACTAATAAAAGATCAATAGTACTGATAATAATAGAAATATTACTAGCTGTTAGTTACTAAAGTTAATTTTAAAGGTCACATTACTTAACTAATAGACGTTTATTAACTTTCTTAATAACATTTCACTGCAGTGTATTTATTGAACTAATTGAGTTCAATATTGTATTGCAGAAAAATATTGTCATTTGGTAAATTATATTTAATTGTCTTGAAGGCATCTTTACATATTATAAAACAAAGTCGTTATTTTTGTATGCATGTTCCAATGTGAGTTTATATTTTGAAAACTACACAACGGATTTTGATGTGGTTTTTTTAATAGATAGAATGGTTCAAGAGGATGGCTTTTTATATTTTTATGGTTATTTTTTTATGGTTTGGTTACTAAATTCCACGCGTACGGAGTTGCGGGCAAAAGCTAGTATATGTATAAATAATAATTACTCGCCTACATTTTCTATCACTCAATCGTTCTGTTTCCGAATGTTCCCGATTTTTTTCTAATTTGATTGGCGTCTGAAGCCGCTGGTAGGGGTTTGTAAAAAGCGTCCAGGGAAAAGCCGCATCAGTAGGAAACGTAAAGATTATTGTCTGGTCTACTAATCGTAATTTAAAAGTACTGTCACAAACTTTTTTATAAGGGATTCTTAATCGACTTCAAAAAAGGAGGAGGTTCTCAATTCGTCTGTATGACTTTTTTATGACTGTTTACCTCATAACTTTTAACTGGGGCAAGCGATTTTAATGATTTTTTTTTATTTATTTCAAAGCTGGTAGTTTCCGTGTTGTCCCACTGGTACCAAGTCAAGAACTGATGGTTATCTCCTAAGAATTCATAATTTGTTAATATTACCGGGACTATAATCACGTTAATCTGTTAAAAAGGCACAAAACCTCTACTCCCGACGTTTCGACCGAGCTGCATCGATCGTGGTCACGGGTCGACTGGAGTTCTGCTAGCGACGTCTTCGGGAGGCGCGGATTTCGCGAACTACCCTCGCCTGGTCTTGCACACCCAAATGTTCACTATAGTCTGTACTTAGACACATAGTTCCGGTAATATTAACAAATTATGAGTACAAATCGTGAGGGTTTAAAATCTCCTAAGAAATCGATAAAACCCTCAAATTTCAAAGAGACATGAAGTCGGTTCAACTTAAAAAAAAAATACCCAATTATTCCCATACCAAATATATAAAATCCTTATCCTTACTAATTTATAAATGCGAAAAGCGGAATATTAACCAAAAATTTTGACGAGATTAAGTGTTAATGTATGTAACCAAATAATAGTGCGATTTAGAAATGTACGTACAACGTCATCTATCGAGTGGTATAGTAAACTTCTGTTTGTTAAGGTTTGATTTCTAAATTTCACGCAGACGAAGTCGCGGGCAACAGCTAGTACATAATAAAATAAAATATATACTTTGAAATAAAGCGCGATAAGTATTTATTATTATTATTAGTTATGACAAATCATGACAGATACCTAGTTGTTTACTTAAATAAACCAAGTAATCTCAACTATATCAATTAATGCAGATGTAATATTAATTCATAAACATCACTATTCTAATCAATAGGTACTACATACCTATCTAATTTGCACTCATGTATCCGCATGAGTAAACAAAACGTGTTCTGAACTAGGCAACTTTGTTTCTAAGATATAAGCTTTTTTTAACTCATTAAGCTCCTACTTTTGGTTACGAATCCAATCTACTTACGCCACACAAACACACTATAATCCCTCCTGGCTGGATAGAGAGAGAAAGAAATAGCTTTTTGGGAGTTCACAGTTCACACATACATTACACATTCAGTAAACCACAACCTTCTGAAAGACATTGCCTTGAGCGACAGTACTGCCTTATGTACTAAACATTGCATATAAGCGTATATAGATTGCTTTAACCCGCTTTTTTATTAGTTTGGTACGTATCTTTAACTGTATTGATCTATGTACATAATTATCTCAATCTTTGAAAATGATTTTCCCCCATTTGCAATATACAACGATATTCATAGTTTTAAAGCGACTTTTAGTTGGGTAGCTATTTAAAATTTTAAACTAATAAGCAAATTATTCTTCCATTAAATTTAGACATTTTGGGCTAATAAAATAAAACTCCATATCTTTTTATTCTATTTTCTATATACAGAATAAGGATAACTGAAAAACTAAGCAAGTTCGCATTCCCATAAGTTTAATATTTCAAAAGTTTAGGCGAGCAATACATTCGCACAAACTTTCAGGTGCTCTACTAAAGCTAAGAACCTGAGTACATGTACATATTAGTTCCTTTTACACAGTGGGCGAGCACAAAAATAATAATTTTTAGAAATTCGATCTTTGTTGATTTATTGACAGGTTTTAGTAAGAAAGTCCGCTATTTTTTAATGTAGACTTATAGAGCAATGAAACTCGGTATAAATAGCATTTCAGTTAAAACTTTTTCACAGTGTCATTGGTTAATCTTCTAATATATAAAATTCACGTGTCACAGTGTAAGTTACCGCACTCCTCCAAAACGGCTTGACCGATTCTTCTCAAATTTTACATACATATTCAGTAGGTCTGAGAATCGGCCAACATCTATTTTTCAAACCTTTTTTGTATGGCAAAACAACGTTTGCCGGGTCAGCTAGTCTAATATATAAAATTCACGTGTCACAGTGTTAGTTACCGTACTCCTCCGAAACGGCTTGACCGATTCTTCTCAAATTTTACATACATATTCAGTAGGTCTGAGAATCGGCCAACATCTATTTTTCAAACTTTTTTTTTTATGGCAAAACAACGTTTGCCGGGTCAGCTAGTTGTTAGATAAAATACTGCTATAACGTTAAATTATTAATTATACTCTTACTATAACGAAGACACAAACTTCAAAAACATTCTAAAAATAGTTATAATTGTTCTACTGTGATCTATCTGAAAAATTTACGCTTCCGGCATAAAGAGAGGAATTTAATCTAATATACCACACTGACCATTCTGTTGGTACAGGCACTACAGCCCATTTAAGTACAACTTTTCCGTCCCTCGCATGACAGTTATCTTATGCGAGATGGAAAAGTCTCCTTTTTGCCTCAGTAAACATATACTTTATTTATGAGAATAAGTAGAGTGGACACATATTTATTTTTATTTCGTTACTACATGGGCAAGTTTTAATTGAATACTGGAATCAAGTACCTATTAGACAGTCTTCAAGATAATTAAAGGACTAAATTTATGATGACTAAGATGCATTGTGACTCAGGGTAGTCTAGTGCCATTGCATTAGCCACCGTGGGAAACAAATGGATAGTTAAGTAATGTATTATGTGAACATATCTCACATTCGCGCTTTATCAGTAACCTACTGCGTCACATAATATCGGTGAATGCCGTGAAGCTGGCAGATAAAGGATAATTTGCAGTTTGTTTATATGCGTTGCACCGACACTGCGGGGAAGCAAGCGGGGCGGGCGACTCAGTGCGCGCGCGTTGTCTCCGCCGTAGCACGTGTGTGTCGGTGTTTAGTACTCGACCGACCACGTTGTAGAGCGAACCATGGCTCAATGGTCCCACACAAATATACAACCTCCTGTTGATCACTTTGATTATCAATACATGTCTTACCAACCGTGTTATCAAGAGATGCCGCCGCCGCAGCAGCCGCTCGTCAACTACCAGAGCTATCCGCCGCCGCAAGCGCAACCCTCTACCAGTAGAGATGAAGGCATGGCAATGGGTTTCCAAAAAAATGGCAATTCCTCACGCGCTTCTGCAAGGTAAGTCATTTTTTCATTTACCTAGATTAAAAGAATTTGCAGGTTTAACTTTTTTTGTTGATTTAAAAATTGTAGCTGGAGCAGCAGACGTCAATTAATTTTACTTTACTAAGGATCATCAAAAACAAAAAAGAAGGATTGAATTAAAAGCAATCATTTGATTGTTTTTTATTAAAACTGTGAACATGTTTGAAAACTTTGACACTGTTTAAAAAAAAACTGACTAGTGTTTTGCGAATCTGGTAACTTCGACGTGGTATTCAATGGTTTATCCAATATAACTTACGAGACGCCAAACCACCCGGACTGTGGCTTCTACAACCAACGATCTTTGGCAACTCCAAGTCAATGCTTTGCTTGGTCGGGACCACTTGGAGCCTTCAAACACCTCCTCATCCGGTTCTTGGCTGCCAGTTAAAAATATTTTATTCCCAATTTTTCACTACTCCGGGTCTCCGGTCTATACGGTCTACTCATAGCCTTTTCGGCATCGCTTTTGGTTAAATCAGAAGGTCTCTTCGTTTATAGCTTTATACTTTAGGCAGAAGCACGCTGTATGACCACGGTTTCTTAAGTCTTCGTCTTCAGGCACTCGACTTTCGTTTTCAGACACGGAGAGATTATGAAAAAAGAAAAAAAGAAATAATTTTTATTTATAGCGTGAGCTTACATACAATACAACTTTGTATATAATAGTTAATAAACAGGGTAAAAATCAGCTCCAGCTCAGTTGACACCTGTGCCTCAGCTTTTCAAACGCTGCTCAAATGGTCAAGCTCTCGCTCTTCTCGTCTCACCGTTGGACACGGGCCTTCTCCACTTTTGGAGGGAATATGGTCTACTGTGCCGCGCCGACCAGGCGCGATTTATTTTCGAGTTTTGCGTCTCTCTCAGAGGATGGTATCTGTGTGTTAATTTTTTTAAATCGGTTTAATTTTCACGAAGAAAATAGCGGACTATGAAAAGATTTTTTTTTTAATTTATAGGTAAAATCGGTCACTAGTAAAATGTTTGGCACTCAGGTCTAGGGACAGCAGTACCTAAAGTAAATACCTAATTTGGGTCTACTGTAGTCCTCTCGTAAAATTATAAAGAGTTCGAAACGCTTTAATTCGAAACGATCTATGTTCGTATAGTTCAAAAGCTGTCCCCGCTTGCATTCCGCGTACAGCTTTCAGGTACGATGCATGGATTACAAATTAATTTGTCTGGTATAGGTAATTTGATGATCCAATGTTATTTTTATTATATAGGTACCATGCACAACTATACACACATTTAAACGAATTTACTCACACATATAAACTCCACAGGTGTCCAATTCCATAAAGTATAACATTTAAAGAAAAACCGGTGAACATATATGTCTAGAACTTGCGCGACTCATTCGTTCAAATAATTCACTTTTTACGGTTTTCTACCCGAAATTTCGGAGACTTTGCTATCATCATGTTCACGGGTGGGACTAAACGTCGGGTTATAATTTATAGCAAATACATGCGTCCGCAAAAAGTTTTATCAAAATCGCTTTTTTAAAATGAGTTGGAGTCGCATACGAAAGGTTTCGTAGCATTATTATCGTTATAATCATGTTAGTCCAAGGATAACGTCAAGTTTCTCTGTAAACGTTTGTTGTATTGGAGTCCTCTTAAATATTTATCGTCTTATTCATAACTAGCTGTTGCCTGCGACGTCGTACGCGTGAAATTTTGAAATTAAACTTTAACAAGCAGAAGTTTACTATGACAGTCGATAGATGGCGTTGTACCGTTTTTTAAATCGCGCTATAGTTTCGTTCGACACACTTAAGCTCGCAAAATTTCTGCAGTGTCAGCAACAGATTTTCACATTTATAAATTAGTCAGGATGACTTAACAGAGTATTTTCTAACATTTTATTTTCTTTTCCGTGACCATGGTGACTACAAAGTCTCCGAAACGTCGGGCCAAAATTTAAAACAAATATACGCGTCTAAATCCGTAAAAAGTAGTTTTGTTTAGACTTATCAGAGGTTTAAAAGTTCGCTAAAATCGTTTCGCGAAAATTTGTTATTCATGATAGTTTTTTTACGCTAAAACGTTTATTGTCTCTTCGATAAAATCTCTGTTTAAACCTCCGATAAGTCATTATGAATAAGACCATTATTGTATTATGATTTTAGTACTAATTGTTATAGCATCAACAAATAAACATCATTCAAAAAATTCCAACTGGGTAGCTATAACCGTTTCAGAAATAGAGCCTGTTTATAGACGGGCGCGACGGTCGAACAGCAAAGTTTTAATAATTCCCCGTGTCGTTGTTACCTTTTAGTATAGAATCCTAACAAAATTAAATTTTTCGCAAACACTTTAAAGGTTTGGTGGAAAAGTAATTTGGTGTTTTAAGTATTTTTAATTGCTAAACATAACGAATAAATAAATGTAATACCTACTTAGTTTGAAAACTAAAAAACACGCTTGAATATCCAGAATATTTTTCTAAATTATTAATGTAATAATTTTGTCATTGGTCATTAATAATATGTGTGCAAAATTTCAAATCAATCAGACTACTGCAAATGGGTTAAAATCAAAGTTATAGCCTACAATATATTTTGCGACCCTCCAAATACAGGCGAATATCATAAAAATCTATCAAGTATTTTTCGCTCTTTCCAGCCCGGTAATGTCCACTGCTGGGCATTGTTGTGTGCAAATATATTCTTACAAAATTTTTGTTAAATTCGTATTACTATTTATTTCTACGTAATTCAATTTATACGATTTTAACAAAAATTTTGTAAGAATATATTCTTATATATATCATCTTATATATAAATCTAATATATAAAATTCACGTGTCACAGTGTTAGTTACCGTACTCCTCCGAAACGGCTAGACCGATTTTTATGAAATTTTACATGCATATTCAGTAGGTCTGAGAATCGGCCAACATCTATTTTCAA
The DNA here is from genome assembly GCA_916999025.1 of Orgyia antiqua. NCBI lineage: Eukaryota > Metazoa > Arthropoda > Insecta > Lepidoptera > Erebidae > Orgyia > Orgyia antiqua. The sequence goes on along the minus strand of OU779863.1, from coordinate 11,990,781 downwards.
ACCTTTTTTTATCATATGGCAAAACAACGTTTGCCGGGACAGCTAGTATATATATATATTTACAATAAATAGAAAATCAAAAATAGTTCAGAATTTCGTTTTGATCGGATTCTCATGAACATTGACGAACCCGGTCAACTTTGGAGCGTTGTAAAAGCGTTTTGAATGAATGAAATAAAAAAAAAATATAGGGAAAATGTTTGTCAAAAGAACTTCTACAAGATTGGTCTGAAGTATTTTTTTTGCAAACACGCAACTTATAAATTTTTATAAAAATTTAAAAAAAAAATTCTCACTTCTTCGCTTATAACTTCTTTGATTTTCAATTTAGGGCAAAAAATTTATATAAACGTATTTGTAGACAAGGTAATTTGCTACAGATTATGTGCAAACAATTTTTTTGTAAGACTAAGTTTAGTTTCCGAGATATCGCGAAAAAAGTGTTTTCACCCCTTTTTTCAAGATGGCGACCGGGTGACAAGGTTGGCGACCCCACAAAATTCAAGTTAAGCCTCTATTGACACCCCACCACATGTTCCAAAAATAAAATAGCGTCCTTTAAGAAATGCTAAGCTCATTTTCATTTTCAATATTTCAATGGAGTAGAAGTGGCACCTAGGATTATGAATGTAAGTGGCACCTAATTCACACAAGATATTATAAAACGTCACTAGTTAGTTAGTCGCATGTTAGTCGTTATTCCCCAATGAATAGCTAGCCAATAATATTTACCTATATGGAACGCAAGATATATCTAGAATTTTGTAGAAAATGTATCGAATTTGAGATTAGTTTTGCTCCGTATAACTAATTAAAAATACAGAAATAGGAATTCGTATTTCAAGTTTTAAGGGGATAAATAAAGTAAATAAATAATAATAACAAGAATTGACAAATAAAAATAGTGTTTTAGACAATCTATCGCATATCACTGAAATATCACCAAATACCATAGTAAGGCAGATGAGAAATGACATAGACACAAGTTTTCTTGAAGCGACTCAAAAGGTTAACTAAAGCTATAGAAGGGTACGAAAATATATGTGATATAATATATTATGTACAATTTGCCATTTTCCATACAAAAATTCGTATTCCACTGTTATCTTTGGGGATATTGGTATCAATTCTACGTGCATTACTAAACTTAACTGAAAAATGAAAACAACTATGGTTTATTTTTTTGCATCTTTTTATTAATTTAAATCGTTAGTCTATAATACACAGATTATCTAATAAAAATGGCTGCTAACATACCTGAATTGTGTTACTGACACTATCAATTTTCAGTTTTTAGTTAAGTGAAGTTTCGTTGTACACGTAGAATTCGTACCATTGCTTCTAGAGCAATTCTCTAGATTTTTTTAAATAAATGCTCCTCTTTTTTTCTTTTTTCCATGACATGATTACTAAACGTTAACGTCAGTAATTTGCTTAAGTCTGGTGAAACGACTTTTGATGATTGATTATTATAATATACATAAGCTATTCCTATAAAAGGCCTAAATCAAAAGCACTTTCTATGTATCGTACCATAATAAAGCACACTTAGTTTGCAATAAATGTTTGAATTCGAAATATTACTAACTCTTTTAAGGTGAGCATTCAGATTTAAACGACAAATAGAAATATTATGAGACCTTTAAAGTTTCTCTTCAAAGTAACACTTGGTGGGATTTATCTGATAAATAAAGTACATTGTATTTTAGAAGTATTTTCTATGATATACTTATATTTGAGCGATTATAAAAAAAAAAACTTAGTAATATGTTTACCATAACAACATTAAATTGCTGAAAAACGACTGACGGGACAGAGTTGCGGGTATTTATACAATGACAATACAAAGACTACCTCTTCCAACACATTTCATTGCTGAGAAAATAAGTAAAAGTATTCGCTTTTCGAATCTCGGTCTTCGTCATAACTCTGACTTAGAATCTACCAAAGTACTTTTTAGGGTTCCGTACCCAAAGGGTAAAAACGGGACCCTATTACTGAGACTTCGCTGTCCGTCCGTCCGTCCGTCTGTCACCAGGCTGTATCTCAAGAACGGTGATAGCTAGAGAGTTGATATTTTCAAAGATGATGTATTTCTATTGCCGCTATAACAACAAATACTAAAAATAAAATAAAATAAATATTTAAGGGGGGCTCCCATACAACAAACATGATTTTTTTACCGTTTCTTGCTCGATACTAATAACGTTGCCTTAAGTTGCATAGATAATGGTACGGAACCCTTCGTGTGCGAGTCCGACTCGCACTTGACCAATTTTTTAAATAAGTACAAAAAGAAGTACAGACGAGGTATCGTGGAAAGTAATATTTCTAAATCTTTACACGCGTGATATATACGCAGTAGAGAACTAATAGATATATCAATAATATACCAAGATATTGTAACTCGCTTTGTTGTCCTTTGAGTGGGAGGAGGATATTACTAGATTACTAGACAACTGCAATTGCAATTTTATCCAAGTTAGCAGTTATATAATTTGTACTTCATACAAAGTAAACGTCAAATATTTACTTTACTTTAGTTAATAATTGATTTAATAAGATAAAGGTTGGATTAAAAGGATTTTAAATGAAAAGTTAAAAATAATATGTACTTGAGACAACGCAATTACAGTTTTCTAGATCGTAGTAAAAAGTCTTTCTATGAAAACATGCACTGCGAAGATGTTTAAATAATGTTCGTATCGCCGTTCGTATATCCATTTCTTCCTAACACAATACGTAAGACACAGTATAAGAAAACGTAAAAAAAGAACTTTCAGTCTTGTAAAACCAGCAAGTCCTGTATGTCTAATTGTCTCTACCGTATAACAAGACCATGACTAAGCGAAGTATGGATGAATGGGAATGTTGTGACGACATGTATCTGTCACCTATCGGATGTTATCTGTGTATTCTTTGTTTAGTTTTTATAGCACTCTAGGATGGAAAAGGGGTGGTGATACTTGTATTCTTAATCCGTTACCAAGTGACCAGAGTACCATAAGATATGGCAATGTATAAAATGGAACGGAGGCCATATTTTTACACGTGGAAATCTGGAAATTAATCCAACCAAAGATACAGCACATCAATTTATTGATGACGTTAAAGCTTTATATTAATTCTATAATCTATTTACTTCGCAATTATTATAATTTCGAGCATTATCCGATATTAAGCAGTGGTATGTCTAGACAGTTCTTTCAATGGTGATCATAACAAATTACGTTATTAACTAAAGGTATTTTTGTCACATGAAAAGGCTCAATTATGATCAGTTCATCAAACTCAATATTCGATTTTATTACTTTCCTTTTTGATTACCTATATGTTTTCAATTTTATACAATATTATTTTTTTCGTGTTCCCATGCGAATGTCGTCATCCCATATTCTTAAAGTCCGAAAAGAATCCTTACAAGGATTGGCTAAAGAAAACCGTAAACAGAAAACATATTTTTCATAAGACTTTACAACGCTTTTACTAACTTGGTTCGCTGTCGTCATTAGGTGACAATATTGAATCTAAGTGGTATACCTGCAAAAACCTGCGTCTCGGATACAGCTGCAACGATATTTTTATTAAATTTTGCATATGAGATTTGGAAGTGATTATTTGACCTAGATTTAAGTTTTATTTACATACAGCAAATAAAAGAACAAGCCAAGCTCTGTCGTCCGGGTACTTATACAAGTGAAATTGCGGGGCCAAGCAGCCAGCTATTTAAATAAAGCTTAAGCAACCATATTCAGAATTTTAAATAGAGAACTTGTTCTTATTATAATCATTTCAGTTCGCTAATTTTACGCAGCTGTTTTTTTATACTTTTCAGTAGGTACTTATATCTTTTGTTGATCGTTCCTTTATGCTCTTCTTAATTCAAACATCGACGACCCCAGATCCTTTACTACGCTTTTGAGAACACTATTGAAGAAAAATAAATAAAAGTATTTTGAAGGACATTACGTACAACGCATTCTTGTCTTATACTGAGGGGTTAGAAGACTCTATAGTATGTAGGTACATGAATTATTTTGTTATAAGTACTTAATATACCTGTCTAATTCATTCATACATAGTACAAATCACAAAATAAGAATACGAAAAACGACACTAAAAGGTCGTGGAATCAATCCACGACCTTATAGTGTCGTTTTTCTATTCGTACTATTATAGTAATATAATTTGTAAGTATAACAGATAATAGGTATGACCGTCATCCCTATGCTAAGAAACTGTCCTTATTTCTATAGAATATTGACTTAATATATTAGTAACTATTTAATATCACGATGTACTCTTAAATATACCATTATGGTGCGAAACTATTTTGAAGATTTGATCATTAATTTTTTTTAGGTATTTAGTCGGAAAGGTTTGTGTTTATAGATCTTTATTATTACCTCAAGAACATTAAGTCCACTTAGAATATAGTTTTATATGAATAAGTAGAAATAATTTGCATTGGTACTTTATCAGATTCAATGACTCAAAGAAGCAAATGTAGGTACAAATTGTTTTAATAATCAATTTGTTACAACGTTCTAAAAAATAATAAATTTTTAATATAGTTTCTCTATAGTTTCCTCTTAAATAATAGTTTGTCATGTCCATGTGGTAACGGATTTAAATTACAAGTATCACCACCCCTTTTCCTTGCTAGGGTGCCATAAAAGCCAAATAGAGGATACACAGATAACATTCGATAAGTCTCCTCCATTTTCGGAGGGATTATGGTCTACTGTGCCGCTGTGACCAGATGCGTTGGCATCTGATTAGATAAGATCACCAGAGACATCTGGTTAGCGCGGCACAGTAAACCACAATCCCCCTAAAATGGAAGAGGACATTAGGAATAATTTGTCTATAAATTGTTACAAAAAAGTTTTTACTGTGACCAAAAAGGTTCTAATATTTCTTGAAGTAATGGTATCTAAACCACACTTAAAAAAAAATTTATATATATAGTTGAGCTTAATTTAGTTCTTGATGTAACAGAATATTGGTGCTATCACCGTTTAATATGATTAGTTGTAACGTTTGTAACGTATGAACTCAACACTTACTAGACGGATTTCGATAATTCTTTCACCATAAGATAATAATAATAAATATTCACGGACATTTCACACAACGACCTCTGGTCCCAAGCTAAGCTTATATGCTTGTGTTATGGGTACCAGAATACGGATATAATACATATACTACTTTTCTTTTGTAAATACATACTTATAATACATAGAAACACCCAGACGCAGTACAAACATTTGTATGACATTTATGGATATCACACAAATGATTGTCCTGACTGGGAATCGAACCCGAGACCTCGTGATTGGCAGTCCATTACATAAACCACTCCACCACGAAGCCCGTCAAGATGTTGTAGTGATTTTAAATTTGACCTGTAAGATATGTAATTTTTCTTAATAAGAAAGCTTAATTAAACTATCAAGTTGTACGTCGATATTTGTTTTAATTTAGTAAGTTATTCAAGTGGAATCGAAACTAACATTATTTGATGGTTATAAAAACATAAAAATATATCTATAAATTACACGACGTGTCGAATTCTTCAGGGAAATATGCAACCTGCGCAGTTTAGTTCAATGCGCTATAGTCACAAGGGATAGTATTTCATGACATTCACATTTTTAATAACGTGTACATTGTGTACGTATTACACAAATCGGGACTGATTGTACCATTCATTCTACTGACCGTAGTTTCTACTCCTATTCATGACATTTATTGTGTAATAAATTCATGACAATTAATGTGGGTGGCACTGAGTTGTCTATGTTAAAACATATTTAAAAAAAGTTGATTAATATTTATTAAACATAGGGATAGCTGCTATATTCAGAATCACTACAAACTGCTAAAGTAAAAGCTCCACTGCAAAAGTGCACTGAAAAATATTCGTCAATATATTTGAATATTTCGATCTTTATTCAATTTTCTTGATTTAAGTAGGTTGTTTTAATAAGTTTTTCTTAAATTTATTTCTCCACGCCCCAAAAATTTGATTTACACACGTACACACATACAAGATACAAATGACTTACATAGTTCTTTCTAAAAAAAAATTCCTGCTTTGATAAGTCTTTTAAGAGACTGGAAGAATTTAGATGGCTGATTTTACTGGGGGTGACTTAGGCTGGGATCCGTTTATAGACATAGTAGAGGGGATACTCTACCGAAGTGAAGGAGGCCCGTGCCCGGCAATACGACGTTGATAACCAGAGAAGAAGAAGGGCTTGGGCTACATCTGGGGTAGGGTTCTGTATACAAATTATGAAGCTTTTGACACGACAACCAGTAGATTTTCAAACAGCTTGAATCTTAATTTTATGCTATCATAGTCAGAGGGCTCAACTAAGTAAATAATAAACTTTGTTGAAGGTACAGGTATATCGTTTTAGTAGAAAGCAAACGTAAGCTTCTACGTAATGAAAATTCAAAGACGTGTGAAGTCTTTTTAAATTATGAAACCAACGAGAGTTGTTATACACACTGCTTTTTTTCTCAAATATATGTATTAACTAGCTGATGAGAGCTACACCGTACGCGTGGAATTTTAGATCCCCATATATTTCTGTCACCGTTTAAACCTTCCCTGGACTTTAACAAATATTTCAAGACCACTATGACTAAAATCGAGAGTTTCTCGAGTTTTAGCGAGACTAACGAACAGCAATTGATTTTTATATAGAAGAAGAAGTCTGCAAAGACTGCAAGCCTGCTTTGTCCTCAGGCTAAAAGCACTACGGCAGCGTAAGCACATAAAGACCGGTTTCTGAAAGGGTACTTTGCTCTATTTCCACTAATTTATAGGTCGACTAATTTTTGTGGCCGGAGCGCTAATTATTAAAACGCACAACGCACACAAATACTTTAACGAAATAAATTTTATTGATATAAAACAAAGGCTCTCATCGATTGTTCAGTTACGAATCCTGAAGTTTTTTGCTCGTGTCACGAAAAACTAATTCTATAGACGTAGAGGGTAAGCGGTCACGTGGAAATTCCCCTACAAGATGGTTAGAGCTTACGAAGGCAATCACGCAGTGTCCTGTGACAGAATGTTCCCGAAATGCCACTAATAGGGACAGGTGGAGAAAAATCGCGAAACCGGCTGCGTAGATCTCACAGAATAGTCCATAATCACGACTACTCTACAAAGGGTGTCCGACTAATAATATTTTACCAACTCCAGTTCAATAAAAGCTCTAAGGTTATCAACGATATAATTTTCAGTATACACTTCCTTTATATCTTGCTACTGTTGCATTAAATAATTTATTATGAATGTTATTAACACATAATAATCTAGAATCTTGTGTTTGAATTAACATAGAATAGACATCGTTCATTAAGTTCTAATGGCACATATTTCTATACAAAACAATGACTAATTCTATTTGTATTCTATAAAAAAGTAATAGCAATTAATCAGCGCTTATGATAAAATTGTTTATAAACACCAATTGTATTGTATCTATATAATATAGGTACAACTGGAACAACGAGACCTCTCTCTTCTCTTCAGCCCATTTACGTCCCACTGTTGGGCACGGGCCTCCTCTACTTTCGGAGGGATTATGATCTACTGTGCCGCGCTGACCAGGCGTATTGGCACAGGGTTTATTTTCGAGTTTTCCGTCTCTCACAGAAGGTGTTATCTGTGTGCAACATCCCTTAGCTGACTTTTACAGCACCCTTGGGACGAGATGGGGTGGTGACACTTGTATTATTAATCCGTCACCACACGGAGAACAACAAAACCTATTATATGATTATTGATAGCCTATTGATTTGAAATATACTCAGTTCTTATTCAAAAGGTTCTAGATTTTCCTAGATCATCTATACTAATATTATAAAGTTGACGAGTTTGTTTATTTGAACACGCTAATCTCAAAAACTATTTGAAAATTCATGCTATATAACATCACGCTGCGACCACTAGCAGTACTACTACAATAAAAATGTTTAAATTATGACGTTGAACGCAAGATTGAAAAATAAATGAAATCACATTCCCTTCAACTACATTCTGAGTACGTCAGCATTGAATTTGTTATAGTTGTGATTTGATTCTTTATTTAAGTATGAATATTTAGCTTGCTTCTATTTTATAAAGACACTAGCTGTTGCCCGCAATCTTGTATCGTGGGATTCAAAAATCTAGCCCTAACAAATTATACAAAAAAGCAGTCTCGTTAAAGCATTGCATGTATTAAAAAACTACATCAAAATCCGTTGCGTAGCTTTAGAGATATAAGCTCACATCTCACATAGGAACATACAAAAATAACGACTGTTTTATAATAAGTAATTTATAATTAAGTAAATCATTATCATCAACATCGTCATCACGTTTCGTCACGCTTGTTTCTATAAAGCTAGGCAGAGGCTACAGAGTGCCATATAAAATCTTAATTATAATTATGTTGGTCTATAATTATGTAAATAAACCTGTATAATTTTCATTTTCGATTTTTTTTTATTTACCAAATAAAAATAGTAATAGCGACGGGCCTCGTGATCTAGTGGTTCAGGTAACGGACTCCCGGTTACGAAGGCGCGCGTTTGATTCCCGCTCGGGACAAATTTGTGTAATGTTTATAACTATCATACAAATGTTTGCAGTGCGAAAAGTACAAAAGAAAAGTAGTTTAGGTAATATACCCGTATCCTGGTACCCATAACACAAGCCTAGTGAGCTTAGCTTGGGACCATAAGACGTTAATGTTTATTTCTTTTTTCCATCCTTCCATTCATCTATCAGCCTCTCTCCGTCCACTGTTGGATATGCCTCCCCCATAGAACGCCACAATTCGCGCTCTTGTGCCGCTTGCTTGCATTGAATCCTCGCAACATTGACGATATCGTCGCTCTACCTTGTCGGGATCGCAATATTTATTTATTTACTTAAATAAAAGTGCTTTATAATCCTGTAAATTACCAAAATTGTTAAGATACCATTTTTTCACATGTGACTTGGCCCTGGCCCGAAGTGCACGATACTGGGTAGCGCGCTACGCTAAAATTAAATCTTGGCACCAACCACGATGCACTCTACGTAACTTTTAATGTAACAACATACTTACAATCTTACTATCAAAATGTTTCACCTATACTAATCAGTGTCGTTATATTTTATTGCTGACTGTTTTATTGCTATACATTCCTATGCTGCAATGTAATTTATTGCATTTCTATCAAAATATAATCCGACTAAATGAAGTGGGTGGTACAAATTTCATAATGCAAATTGTTAATTACATACGTTCGTTTACTATGTAGTTGGTAACTTTATTGTAGATATTGTTAGATAAAGAAAAACAATAGTGGGTTTAGAAACTAACAAATATAGCTGAAGCAGATTTTATCTACAAATTCTTTGAAAAAAAGACTTTTCGTAGTCCTCTTTTTTTCTTCGTGAAAAATAAACCAATAAAATTTTTTTTACGCTATATTATGGATTATGAGTGTATCTATCTATATATTTTTTTTGGCATAACTTTACTATCCAACGCATTATCCACGAAGAAAACAGAGGACTACGATGCCCATATTCCTGTATGGATGTTAATTTGGTATCTTAAGCATATAAGCTTAGCTTGGGACCAGAGGACGTTGTGTGAAATGTCCATGAATATTTATTTATTATTATTATTATTATCTTGCCCTCATAAGGGTCCAACACTAGTTGGACTTAACACTTTTGGCTTCTATATTTATTAAAATTTAAGGTCACTTTCAAAAGCTAATACTGTGATGAATTAAGCATTAATATAGAACTGTATTTACTGTTCTGTTATCATCATTATAGTAAATCAATTATAATTAATTAAATGAGCCAATATTCCAATAACAATCGCGTTTTGTATCTCTTTGTAGCGTTATCTACTGTTAACAAGGGAACTTTTATGTATGACCCAGAAGTTTCAAAGGACACCCAGTTACGAACCAAAATAATATCAATTGATCTATTTAAAACATTATCTTCATATTTGTAGATATTTATCTGATGAGATATAATTGATATCAGTCAGACTTAGGACGCCTATGCAAGTTTGAAAATCGAATAGAGTCCTTGGATATTTTTAAACATGGAATCTCCCTCTCTCTCGCCAGCCCTTTAACGTCCCTCTTTTGGGTACGAGCCTCCTCCACTTTGGGAGAAATCATTGTCTTCTATGCCGCGCTGACCAGGCGTGTAGGCCTAGGTTTTATTTTCCAGTTCTGCATCTCTCACTATCCCTTAGCTGACTTTTACAGCACTTAGTAGGAGATGGGGTGTGAAAACTGTATCTTTAATCCATTTTGTGTTCGTAATTAATGAAAGTAATTGGAAGGATACTTTAAAACGGTAGGTGACACTGTTGTTATTGAATTTGTATATTAAATGCGACGTTGCTTTTCCGACAGGATGCAGTCTGCCTGGTCAACTAATATTAGTATGTAATTGATACCCAACGAAATATAAAATATGTCGATTCATCGTTTTATGAAAAGGTATTAATTTGATACCGCATATAAAAGTATAATTCTGACATCACCAGCCAGCAGTGATGCAATTTAAAATTAATTCTATGTACACAACTAAACTTAATAAAAACTGAAAATTATGAATATTTATTTATTATTATTTATTTATTTATAAGTTTGGTATGTATCTATCAATGTATTAATCTATGAAACGGAATCATTCAACGCGATTTTCACACACTTGCCATAGTCGGATTGATTTGAAATTTTGCATACATATCAAGGACCGATGACAATGCAATTATTTAAAAAGATATCCAGGATTTTCAAGCGTGTTTAATAGTTTTTGCGGCACTAATTTATCTGTACTTTCCATTACTGCGTTACGAGTCGCTTGAAACCTCGTCCTGAATCAGACGTTGGAGCGGTACGCGGCTTAGTAAACCCCACCGCCCACTGGAGACAAAAATCCATTTTTTTGCTCCAAATAAGGCAAATTGTACGGTTTTTGTCGCGATTATTATTATCAATGAGTTGATCAACCTAAATCTGCCACCGCCTGTGGGCAGATTATTTAGTTTAGATTCTATACGTAAAATAAAATGTGGGATCGTATGTACCCCATACCGCACTGAAAAAGGGCAGTTTTTTCATTCTGTGTAGTGATGGGAAAAGTAAAGAATTTTAGTTAATTATACTTATCGATGCTTTTTATTAAAACAGGATAAACAATAATATTTTTTGCAACCGACACATTCTGTGAGAATTTTCATTGGTTTTTTGTCGGCCTCACGATTTGATAATAAGGTGCGGAGTATGTTATTTATTATATTCCCACATTAATATTTCACTTAGACTGTGTATAATTTGTAAATATTGATTGGAAACTAACCTGTTTTTCAAATATCGGTAATTTTGAATTAGATTCCTCTTCATCATCACTAATATTATCAATTAATATTCTTCGGCAACGTTTCGACATCAGCTTATTATAGCGTTGCGGGCGCAGCGTCTAACGTTTTGTACAACACTAACCGCGTGAAGCTAGCGTAGGTTGCGGCACGAGGTCCGCGACGGTACGAGATGTTCGGATCCTCGTTCCGCACTGTATTAAACTTTTATTTATTCTGTGCGGCGCGAGGCCTAAAACATCCGGTATTAAGGTAGGTATACCAAAATACTCAGAATCAATAGCACATCCCAGATATATACTTATCTCTTTCCTAAACTGAACCAGACGGAAGTTACGCCTCTCGCACGACAGAGAGGTTTAAGTTTTTCCTTACCGCAATAAAGACAAAACACGAACGAGATCTTTCAAGCCTCGTTTCGCACTCATCGTGTTAACGCACACATAAAAATTATAACAAAAGGTATCTACAAAAGATCGTTTTGCGATCTCAAACAGATACAATTATGAAATATGCTCGCTAAATTTGACATTGAACTTGACCGTTATTTGGATAATTTCTGAATTTATGATGCTTTTGTTCGACAAGTAGGTTATTTCTTATATAGTCTTGTGCAACCTTTCGGGGTCTGACTTGGCTTTACTGGATTTTTTTTTGTAATTGCTTCTATTAATAAATAAAACATTTCTTTCGTGAATTTCACCGTCAATTTTACAAATATACTTCTTTTTTTAACCACATATTTCGTTTGTCTGTTAATAAAAATTCGCTTAACTGTCCTGTTATGTATCTGAATAATCAAACAGTAGACTACCGAGGTGGTCTCATGAAGTCACTTTTGTTGAATAATACCTAATTATTATGATATTAAAGCTTTCTTACAATACTCTAAACAGTTAGTTTTATATTTAGCAATAAGTATTCGAGTTGTGGTTCTCTTTTGTTTAATGTGAAATCACATAATTAGTAAACGTCAAAAGGAACCACATGCACATTTTGTTACATATCTATTTAAATATTATTTTAATCAAATTGATATTCACATACTTAAATAAGGAATTTATCCATAAATTAAAATAAAAACTAAGTGTAAATTATTTACTTCATTTAACAGAGCTTTTGCTATTTTTGCAAAAGCTTTGATTTCTCAGAAAAGTGTTTTTGCGGGGTGGTTCCATTTTGCATAAATACGGACAACTGTATTGTTGTGCATTTTTTCACTCTCCTCGACTCACAAGGTCTAACTTGCTCCTTTCGACATAGGCAGGACATGTATTCAACTAGAGTAGTCGAGGTCTGCGGCTGACGAGGCGTGTAGAAATAGGGTCCAATTTTAAGTCCTACTTGTTTGTTACAGCCTCTATATGAGATTTTCTCTTATACTCGTAGAGACTGTAAAAGTGGGAAGTGGGTTGTTCATATATATATTAGAATATTTTCTATCTGCACTACCCAAAGGTAGACTGTCAGTAAATGCCTTAGGTTAATGCCTAAGGCATTTACTGACAGTCCGCCAACGTAAGAAGTTTATGTGTATAAAGTATAACATACATTCATGAATAAGCAATATTATTTTGAAAGCCTTATAGAGCTAGCGAATAGAATGAAACCAGACAAATACAATTTAAATAAAAATAAATGAATAAGGTTGTACAAAATAGTGCATTTTCATTGCATGATTGCAACGTAATATATTTTAATTGCATGGATAGTAAACATACACCGATTTATATTATAAAAAGTAATACATACATATGTTTTTGCTATGACTCAAATTAAACTCTGAAAACAATGAAATAAATCAATCAGCTATCAATTAATTAATCAATCACTCAAGGTATTTATTTACAAATGCATAGAAATGCAAGTACAACTATTGTTGTCCAAATGGAACATCAATATTTCCACTTTCCACTTTTTAATACGCTTTTATTAGCTTCATTTGTATCCATCTACCTATTAAAAATTGTGTACTACAAATTGTGTACGGAATCTTTGAAAGTAATTTTCACCCACTTGCAATAGTCGGATTGGTCTGAAATTTTGCACACTTATAGCTATTATGGACCGATGACAATGCTATAATTTAAAAATGCAGTATTTTCAAGCGTATTTTTTTTTGGTTTTTGTATTAAGTAACTTATTGTTTAACCCTTAGCCAACTCACTGGAGTAATATAGCAGGTATTTTAGTTCCATCATCGTACAGAAAACTTATGACTTAACATCTTTATTTAAATATATACGTCACTTTTATTGTATTGTAGTCAGACGCGAGCTTAGATCATGAATAATATTTTATACACTGCGCTTCTTGCTCGTTGAGATGCATTATTTTGATTTGTATGTTAATGCAAAATATGCCTTAGGCATTAAGTCTGCTTTATACATTTTTAATGTCTGTCAAGCTTAGAAAAGTATTATTCGTCAAAATACTGCTTATAGTGAAGTATCTGAGTTGGTTCGACAGTAGTTACTTTAATCTCAGTCACATAATAACTTTATTCTTTTAATATTTTAATTACATATAATGTTGAGATGGATATCTGGAGTGACTAGATTGGACAATGTACGAAATAATTATATAAGTGGAAGCATGAAACTGGCGCCAGTAATAGAAAAGTTGAAAGGGAACCGTCTGTCCTGGTATGTAATGACGAGGGATAAAAGGCATTTAAGCAAAAAAGTAATGAATATGAATGTTGGTGGCCGGAAAAAGAGAAAAGACCAAAGAAAAGATGTATGGACTGTGTGAGAGACGATATAAAAGAAAGCAGTTGATGAGAATATGACGGTTGTTAAGAGAAGCTGGGAGGAAAAGACAGGCAGGATGAAGATTATTTATGTACCATGATTAAGGATCTTGTCTTTACAATAATAATAAGCTTTAGTAATAGTTCCTACCTATACGTTTGTATTAGTATATGTACTTATAGGTAATCAAATGCTAAAACTATTACTTGATCATGATATATCTTTAAATGTTTGATCGTTCATAATTGGTGTATTTTGTAAACTTTTAATTAAGGTATTACTAGGCGAATTTGAACATACTAGCTCTATTAACAAGCTTTTACGAGTAGTAGCTTCGTTCGTGTCTAGTTTCTATGTAAACTGAACGTGATTTTCAGTTCCTTGCGATAGTTGGATTGATTTGAAATTTATCACACACGCACATAACAAGGCTCGATGTAAATGCAATAATTTAAATTAAGAATCGTTTATTAACACGTTTATAATTTCAGGGTTAACTTTACATGTCAACGTGTTGTTTTTTTAGTTTAGAGACTGATAACACATTATTAGGATAACTAAAATAAAACATCTACTGTATGATACAACGTAGTAGTGGAAAACACTTATGACTACGAAAAATTTTACAAATGCGTTACCAGTGCTGAAAATTCTCATTAATTCTTATCTATTATTATTATAAATAATAAAAATTGGTCAAGTGCGAGTCGGACTCGCGCACGAAGGGTTCCGTACCATTATCTATGCAACATAAGGCACGTTATTAATAAATAAGCAAACAACACACACTTAATTAATCACGTTTGTTGTATGAGAGCAAGAAACGGTAAAAAATCATGTTTGTTGTATGGGAGCCCCCCTTAAATATTTATTTTATTTTATTTTTAGTATTTGTTGTTATGGCGGCAATAGAAATACATCATCTGTGAAAATTTCAACTCTCTAGCTATCACCGTTCTTGAGATACAGCCTGGTGACAGACGGACGGACGGACGGACGGACGGACAGCGAAGTCTCAGTAATAGGGTCCCGTTTTTACCCTTTGGGTACGGAACCCTAAAAATCTTCAAATTCTTTGGTGAATAAATAAATAATTGCAAATAAAAGCGTAAGAAATGATGTCTACTTTTCGTCCTTTTTGCGTAATTTTACTTGAATTGATTTAAATAAAAGTTTGCACACAAATTATTTAAAGCTTGAGAAAGGACATACACGATTTTAAAATGAAATGTAGGTTTGTAGTGATTTCAAATTTCAAACTTGTGAAGTCATGTGTAGTTGCTAGTATTGAAATATTTATTGAAAAGTTTACTGTCATATTATTCTGTTTCAATAAAAATATATCTTTGTAAATAAACGTACAATTTCAAGGAAAAAAGCTCTACAATTGTGCAAGATGAAGGTCTAGAATAACACACCGATTCATTTCAATTGTAGGAGTCAGGTAGTGACTCACAATAATAGGTAACATTAGACTTAGTATAAACGACGCATCTTTTAAAGCCCATGATTGAAAAACATGTTATAAATTGACAGTTCTGTCAATTTACCTTCATCCGTCCATCTATCAGCGTTTCTCGCGAATATATCTTGTGAATTTACGTGAATTACCTCAATGTACACAAATACCTGCCTACTGTAAGAGACGGAAAACTCGAAAACAAACCCTGTGCCAATACGCCTGGTCAGCGCGGCACAGTAGACCATAATCCCTCCCAAATTAGAGGAGGCTAGTGCCCAGTAGTGGGACGTAAATGGGCTGGAGAAGAACACAAATAATAAGTTTCTTTTAATAATTATGTCTATATTCTAATTTAATATTAAGAAATCTATGGCACTGTCGTTCCGAAAACTAAAATTAACTAAATTTATACCAACTATGGTGTATTTTTAATATATAGCAGTTAAGTTATACACGTCAATCTTATTATGTGTAATATAAAAATAAGTCGGATTTTCCTTCCTGACGCTATAACTCCAGAACGCACGAACCGATTTCCACGGTTTTGCATTCGTTGGAAAGGTCTCAGACTGCGTGAGGTTTATAGTTCATTTTTTTTTTTACTTTTTTTTTGTATGGCAAAACAACGTTTGCCGGGCCAGCTAGTTATGTGTAAAAATTATGAGTTATTATTAAACAAAGTCGTTATTTTTGTATGTATGTCCTTATGTGAGCTTATTTCTTCAAAACTACTACACGGATTTTGATGCGGTTTTTTTTAAAGGTTCTCCAACAGTGGGAGAACACAGTGCTCAGTAGTGGGACATATTCGACGTCACGTTTAAAATCGATGAAAATGAGTTCACACCGTAGCTGATACTATAGAGCCGTGTGCTACGAGCTGAAAATGCTTCTTATACCTTCCAGAACGTTGTGCGTAGCTCCATAGTCCGCTTTTCACTCCGCGAGTGCAATGAATTTTGGCAAATTACACCGCCGTAACCGAGTAGATTTTTATTAGCACTTGCAACGCACTGCCAATCTTTGGAGAGCCCCGCTTGTATACGGGTAAGGCCAATAAATAGCCTTAAACAAAGATTTAACAAATAGTGGGGATAGTGGGTACACGTTCAATCTTACTTCATGGTCCCGTAAGATATGATTTTATTAAGGGCCTACATCAATATTATCGTATATCATCGCCGACACGTACATATTAACACAGCCAGTAGGCACAGAAAATGAAGAATTAGGGATACTTTTCCTATTTACTCAAAATCTACTAAATATATTATTTTAATTCTGATTTACGTGTTTCTATATATAATAGTTACTTATGTTTTGAAAGTTATTTCATTAATTAACACGCGATAATAGACCGACAAATGAAAAAAATAAAAAATTAGAGAGGTTGTTTCGCTAAGATTTTCTATCGAGAAAACTTTTTTCAATCGCGTTTCTGAGATTATGCGATCCTAGATCATATATTGAAAAAACATATACTTAAAAATTAGAGCGCTAGCTATTCAATCTAAAGAAACAATGAAAACTTCGTACATAGAAAAATGCACGAAGCTATTTTGGTATCCTCTTAATTCAAGTGACACAATTTTTTACAATTTTTTACAATTTTTTTACTACAAACGGGCTTGACGGGCTTCGTGGTGGAGTGGTTTATGTAAAGGCCCCAGTACACAATGGCCGTTGATGGGCCATGCTTTGCAATGCACAACTGTAGGCCACGATCATTTTGGTGTTCACACAATGGCGCATAGCTCATTGCTGTCTAGCGAGGCACTTGCGATGAACGTGGAAGTAATCACGGCTGCGGCTATTTATTTATATACTGCTTGCAAGTATTACAGAAGTGTTGTACGTCCATAGTTATTAAAAAATAGGCGCAAAAGGCGATGGTGGAATATATTAATATTCAAATAAAACAAAAATATATAATATTATTTATTTATAAACTCTTTATTGTACACCAATAAATAACAATATTAATCAAACAATTCTAAAGAAACAGAATGTACAATTGGCAAAATAATACTGAAATGAAAAAATATAAATAATATTCAAATGCACGCAACAAAAAAGTGCACTATCCCGGCCAGCGGTTCGTGAAGAACTAAATAATGGGCGATTGTGTGAACACCTGCCACGCTACGCCACGATTCCTTTGAAGTGTGTTCAAAAAACCGACAATTTCCCGATTGCGCGCCACGATCTACAATTGTCCGCCATTTATACCATTAGCCCCTGTACACAATGGCGATGGCGTTCAGTTGGCCAGCATGGCCCATTGTGTACTGGGGCCTTAACGGACTGCTATTCACGAGGTCGCGGGTTCGATTCCCGCTTGGGACAATCATTTGTGTGATATTTATAAATGTCAAACAAATGTTTGTACTGCGTCTGGGTGTTTACTATGTATTATATTATGTCTATGTATTTACAAAAGAAAAGTAGTAGATGTAGTATATCCGTATTCTGGTACCCATAATACAAGCATATAAGCTTAGCTTGGGACCAGAGGACGTTGTGTGAAATGTCAATGAATATTTTATTTATTAGAAAATAAAAATAAAGTCACTTAAAGCTATAAAACATGCATGTCATTAGAAAGCGAAAGACCTGTTTTATTATGGTTTATATGTGTGTGTATCAGAGAGACGTATAGATACGTATTTCACGCACACGTAGATATTTATGTGGCTCCAAGCTGGGTGGTTTACGTAGCCATTGACACCCCAACTAGTAAATCTGTGCCTTAACTAAATACGAGTTCACATGATGATAATCATCATCATCGTCATCATAACATCACGCCTTTTTCCCATGGTGGCAGGCAGAGACTATAGGGCGCCATCTGCTACGATCCAAACATACTTCCTTGGCTTCATCCACACTCATACGTATTGTATGTATGTATGTATGTATGATGATAATGATGTAGCTAATATTAATATTTCTGTTTCTTACAGGGAGAATCCACGAGAAATTCGTAATAAAGCTGAGAAAAAGCGAAGAGACAAGCTAAACCAATCCATAACAGAATTGGCTACGATTGTACCACCAGTAGCATCAGCTCGCCGCAAAGTTGACAAGACTACTGTCCTGCGTCTCACTGCACATTATTTACGTGCGAATCAACATGGTTAGTATACATACCTATATTAATGTAATAGCACCAATTCTGTTGCGTCAAAAACTTAACCTAACTTAACTAAAACGTAAACGTAAGTGTATTTTGCTTTCATGACTATTCCGTTTATTTAATGCATCATTAACACCGATGCCAAAAACCAAAAAATATTTCATCATCATTGCACTACCCTTATATCTCTTTATAACTATACATTTTTGGTCGACGCAATATAGTACATTCTTCTTCCATGCTTTTCTGTCGAACCTTATTTCTGTATTTACTCCTCTTTTAACAGATTTATAGTAATTAATATCTTTATTCATTAAAATTTACACAGTTTTAAAATAAGAAAGTTCAGTTAATATTGTTGAATTTTGGTAATCATTCCATCAATAAGTTTTAGTTAAGTTAGATTTAGTGCCAGTAGAATTGGTATCATTTAAAATTTCTTATTTATTTATTATCTTCTTTAAATAGCTTTTTTAGGTTCTTTTTTTTAATAGTTATTATATCAGCTTTATGCAACACTTTACCACATAAGCTGTTTGTACTTTGGCATCCATTTTAATGCATCAACACATAAACATAACACGAAACCAACTAACTACTTTAAACTTAATTGGAATTTTTTTTTTTTAATTTAATTTGCGTTCATTACTACTAAACACTTAAAAAAACAGTAAAATTAGTAACAATACTACAAACAAACATTATAATACTAGTATTGTTTTTATTAATTACTGTATTCTGACCGGTCAAGTTAACTTTTCAGATGAATCCGACTTTTAGCCAGAAAATCGCATTCAAAGATTGTGCTAAATAGATTAATAGAAATATTATAGATACGAATGAAGCTAATAATAACATGATATTAAAATTTAAAGATCGTTTTATAATTAAAACTAGCTGGTGCACGCGACTTCAAACGCATGAAATTTAGAAAATGTTTCCCGTTTATACAACATTTTTCACTGACTCTCCTATTATTTGTAGCGTGATGTAATGAAATGAAATAAATTCGGACCAATGGCTCCTGAGATTACCGCGTTTTTGTATAATAAAATAATAAATAAATAAATAAATATATTTTGTACTTTTGACGGGCGTCGTGACGTAGTGGTTCATGTAATGGACTGCCGTTCACAAGGGCGCGGGTTCGATTCCCGCTTGGGACAATCATTTGTGTGATATTCATAAATGTCATACAAATGTTTGTACTACGTCTGGGTGTTTTCTATGTATTAAAAGTATTTATTTACAAAAGAAAAGTAGTTTATGTATTATATCCGTATTCTGGTACCCATAACACAAGCATGATAAGCTTAGCTTGGGACCAGAGGACGTTGTGTGAAGTGTCCATGAATATTTATTATTATTATTATTAAATAAATCACGTTAATAGCCGCCATTCACTGATCTAGATATAATTTGCAAATATTTTCTAGTTCCTCAACATTCCATACCGCTAATTGTTATACGTAGGAATGCAACTTCTACCCATGGAAATTGTAAGTTTATCCGACTAAAATGCATAGTTCTCATGCGTATTATGTCCGTTACAAAACAACAAATATTTGTATTTAGTATCATAATGTCCAACGATGCAGGTGCGGTAGTATCACGTTATGAATGGTGTGTCATTTTACACATACCAGTACACAACTTTGATTAAATATGTAGACAGTTTGAATAATTATAAAGTAAACTACTAGCTGTTGGCCGCGACTCCGTACGCGTGGAATTTAGAAAATTTTCCCCGTTTTTAGGGTTCCGTACCCAAAGGGTAAAAACGGGACCCTATTACTGAGACTTCGCTGTCCCTCCGTCCGTCCGTCCGTCCATCCGTCCGTCCGTCCGTCCGTCCGTCCGTCCGTCCGTCCGTCCGTCCGTCTGTCACCAGGCTGTATCTCAAGAACGGTGATAGCTAGACAGTTGAAATTTTCACAGATGATGTATTTCTATTGCCGCTATAACAACAAATACTAAAAATAAAATAAAATAAATATTTAAGGGGGGCTCCCATACAACAAACATGATTTTTTTACCGTTTCTTGCTCGATACTAATAACGTTGCCTTATGTTGCATAGATAATGGTACGGAACCCTTCGTGCGCGAGTCCGACTCGCACTTGACCAATTTTTTGCAATACTTTTCACTACTGCTAAGCTCATATTAGCCACTGGAAAACACATCTAAGAGCCAACCATGGCTAGTATACGAAATTATTACATTGGTCCATGAAGCGAATGTAGCCGCAAACGGCTGTGAGGCATCATCATCATATTTGCGCAACACCTATCATATATCAGTAAGGTATATTGATATATGAGTCATATTAATTATAATACAAACTGCATAGTACGTAGTCTACATTAGGTATACCAGTTATTATAAATAGATGTGTATCTTAAAATCATGGGTCATAGACACAATCGATGATCATGGTTATAATATTATTATAAACAAACACAGAAAAACTACGCCTATTTTTAAAAAAAGCGCTTTAATTTTTATCCAACAATCCTCTTATTAGGTAAGTAAGTACTTATTTTATTTCCGGTATCTACTAAACATCTCTCTAGTCATTGTAAATAAATAACATGCATTTTAGGGTTTCGTACATAACGGATAAAACGGGAGCCTCTTACTACGATTCCGCTGTCTATCCCCTGGTATCTACGTAGGTATAAACATAAAGGAAATGAAATTCTTTCCTATCTTTATAGATAGGTCTTTCGCATTACTACGAATAAGTAGTTACTCACCTTACTACTAGTAATGTGAAAGATACTATCTATCTCTACCGGCCACTCTTTTAAGCCAGAATTCCGAAACGAATTTAAAAGAGGAACATTGATAGCGCCTGTAAAACGACAAAGGCAATTTTATATGCGAAAAAGGTGATTCAATTTCCAGGCGCTGGCATCAGCTAGTGTGAAATGACGTCACTTTAGTTAGTGTTAGACTCACGTATATTAAAAAATACCAAATTTAAACAACCATTTTATTATCACTATTGGTATTCAACAGATTAAATTTCTAAATTTAATAGATTCTATATTTGCTTATTACGTCAGTGATATAAATTTTAATATCGGACATTGATTAGGTAAGAGTTAAATGTCATAGCACAAATTTAATGTATGATGATTCTCCTCAGTAATAAGAATGCAGTAAACTAATGCAAGTTGCAAATTTATCTATTCTTAGTACTGCTCATAATATTCGGTTTTCCTCGAAATATCACATACCGAAATTATTATATTACTGTTAACCGTATATTACCGTCTCTGTGTGGTGACGGATTAAGATTACAAGTGTCACCACCGCATCTCCTCCCAAGGGTGCTGTAAAAGTCAGCTAAAGGATATTGTACACAGATAACATCCTCTGTGAGAGACGGAAAACTCGAAAACAAACCCTGTGCCAACACGCTTGGTCAGCGCGGTACAGTAGACCATAATCCCTCCCGAAGTGGAGGAGGCCCGTGCCCAACAGTGGGACGTAAATAGGATGGAGAGAACCGTATAATAAAATACTTCCTCTCCATTACCGTCCCACTGGCGAGCACGGGCTTTTTCAACTTCGAGAAGGATTATGGTCTACTGTGCCGCACTAACCAGGCGTGTTGGCACAGGGTTTATTTTCAAGATTTCTGATTTTTACAGTAGACGTTTACTGCTTATATTATTCCTTAGCTTAGCATACGTACTTACTGATTTATTTTAACTAAAAAATAAAAACAACTATAGCGTATTTTGATGATGTGACTATTTCGTTGCGCAGATTTTCAATAAATATTATCGTTAGTCTATAATATTCAGATTTTCTAATAAAAAAGATTAGTTAACATTGCCGAATTGTGTTAGTGGCACTATAGTTTTCATTTATCGGTTATTTTTAGTTGTGCAGTTAGAATCAGTACCAAATAAGTATCTATTTGGAAATGTGTTAGGAAATGAAATCTCAAATGTATATCTCATTCAGGATTGTTGTTTTTGTGACAAATAATAATAATCAAACGCCATTCACCAGCAGCATTTTATTGCATTTTCAACACGTAATTAAGTACTTTTACCATAGAAATATACAAGTTTGTCTCGCAGTATTTATTAAATATGCCTACGATACTTATAGAAACTTCTAGAATAAAAATTATTCTCAAAGTTTTGATATTATCGCATGATTGTAATTGCGTCTTGCTTGCCTAAGCGCTTTTTAGCAACTACCCACATACAACAAATTATTTCACTTTGTTTATCCTTTGACACACTCACTACATCTATCATACTCTATGCCACGCTTTTGTTGCAACGTGTTTAACAGTTCCAAGACATCAAGTGCCCCGGTATCCATCCTCACGGTAAGTCTTTCTGCATTTTATTCTAATTTGGGACAATTTATGGAGACAATCTATATACATATTTTGGTTCAGCCTACAGCAGATATAGTACCATAGATTTGGAACCGGGAATAAGACACGTGTCGTGTCCTTTTAAACTTCTTACAGCAAATTTTGTGTACTAAGAGTTAACCACAAATTTATTCTGAAGACAATACTACAACGTGACCTGTTAAATTGGACAAAGTCACTACAACCATGGTTTAAGAAAATTCAGTGCTTTTTTTTAAACTTTTCAGCTTTTTAGACGCCACAATGGATATAAGTAAAATGTAATTATAGCTATTTTTTTTTTGTTTTTCATATTCTCATTTATGTCTCTATAAAATAGAAACTGTAAACTGGTTGAAATAACAGACAATTATTAGTTTCTTTGATATCCCTGTAAATGAATGACGTAAACGTGATTTTACTCCCGCACGTTGGATTAATCTATAATTTAGACTATTATCAAAGACAAATAACAATCCATTGCTAAAACAATCAATAAAAAAATTAAAAAATTTTGGATATTAGGTAACTTGTAGTTAACGAATTTTTAAAGTTCCGTACCAAAAGGCTAAAAATTACAATGTTCATCCGTCCGTCTGTCACCAGGATAGTTAGAGAGCTGAAATTTCACAGATTTTAGTTTATAACAATTAAATTATTAATTTATCCCTTCAGAATAAGATATTGACATTGAAATTCCATAAAAGCATTTGTCTCACAAATATGCAGTAGGTAGGTATGTCACCATCACCACTTTCATCACTGCTTGCGATGCGTCGGAACTGAAGCACAGCTTGCCGTAGCTAAGCTATGAATAACTTTATGCTTATACATTTTGTAGATAATTTAATAAAATTCAATGCTTTGCAACATCGCAAATAAGAAAAATGACTTACTCTCAATAAGTGTGTTTGGATCGTAGCAGATGTATGTCATCTATACATACATCTGCTACGATCCAAACACACTTTTACAACATAGGTACTCACTTACATGTTTAAACGCAGTCGAGGTAGTCTCTTTTCAATCGTAAACCATTTGTTAGTGTTTTATTAGATGATCAAACGAACCTATTAGGTACGTTACGTTCGATCTAAATTATCTTAAACTCTTTGAATATGGATTTACATTTTGTGAAGAGACTATGTAATTATTTAGAGTTCCGCATCTAAAAAAAACCTATATTACTGAATTTAAAGCTTGAATGTATGTAAAATAGCTTTATTTAGCGGAATAACTTTGACTTCAGTGTTTGGTGATACCGTCAGTCGATCGCGAAGAGAATTTTCAGTAGCATCCATTTTGAAGACAATGGGATTGTTCAATGGATTCTTGATCACCGTTACATACAGGGGAATCGTTGTAGTTGTTTCCCAGAATGTTGAACAGTTTCTGGGATATAGTGAGGTAAGTGGAATAACTTATTACATAAACAACACGCGTAACTATATTTCGTGCAATTATCTGTTACGATTTCAGCAACGATTTGTCATACCTACACACGATCAATAAAACTATGTAATTGGTTTCCACAGTTTAAACGCTACGTTAAATCGTTATGTGTGTAGCAGACTGTATATTTGGATGGAATTAAATTTAGTCACTTTTGAATACTGATTTCTGAAAATCGATGTTTTTTGAGCAATCTGGTCAAAAATTTGTGAACACACAATCCACAATTGACTTTTTAGGGTTCCGTACCCAAAGGGTAAAAACGGGACCCTATTACTGAGACTTCGCTGTCCGTCCGTCCGTCCATCCGGCTGTCACCAGGCTGTATCTCAAGAACGGTGATAGCTAGAGAGTTGAAATTTTCACAGATGATGTATTTCTATTGCCGCTACAACAACAAATACTAAAAATAAAATAAAATAAATATTTAAGGGGGGCTCCCATACAACAAACATGATTTTTTTTTACCGTTTCTTGCTCTCATATAACAAACGTGATTAATTAAGTATTGTGTGTTGTTTGCTCATTTATTAATAACGTGCCTTATGTTGCATAGATAATGGTACGGAACCCTTCGTGCGCGAGTCCGACTCGCACTTGACCAATTTTAATCCTATTTCGATTGAAAAATGGGAGGAAAGTTGTATGTGCAACGTCCGTAATTTTTCAATAAAACAGACGAAGTCATTGCTATGGTATTATTATGTCCAACAAAGCTTATGTATGCTACCTACTCACATACAGTCATCGTACAAAAATATAATTATGTACAGCTTTCTAAACAAAAATTGTTTCGTTACCTGATTTGTCCAGAGACTTCACCGCGCGACTTATGGGTATACGTGTAAAGCGACGAATATTTTGTTCTTTAATAGTAAATTTATTTGAATGACTCAGAATATTGTCTATATCACATTCACGAAATTACATTTTCTATTATCTGAACATTTTAAACTTTTTTCGAAAAGGAACTTATTTTCCTCATTATTCATTATTCATATTATATATTAATCATGCCTCGTTTAAAAAAAAATATCTGACTATTATTTATACACATAACATTGATACATAAAAGTAAAAGAATGAATCGATACGATCTGCAAAAAAAACATTAAACATATCATCAGATAATAAGTGTTTTATACACAGAATAATATCTATATTCTGTGGTTTTATATTAGACCAGAAATCTGTTGAAAGACTGCATTTAGTATTTAGTTTAGGGATTAAGATACGACTTATTAATCTTCTCTTCTTAAATGTATGTTCAATGAATAGATTTTCGTTAAAACAATGTAAGAAATAAAATTTACTTTTTTAATTTTCCACACAGCTGGATCTCGTAGGTCAAAACCTTTTGAATTTTACACATGAAGCAGACCGTGAAACGCTAAGACGCCAACTAATGCCGATAAGCCAGAATTTGGGTGCTAATGGTGAGCTACTTTACCCTAATGAGCCCGGAGCTCAACAGGCGGTGGACAGGTCATTGGCACTTGAAAAGCGTAATTTTGTCATAAGGTGAGCATTTTGTAAGAAAAAATAGCAATAACAATATTTTTTATATTAATATAATTTAAAATTTATAATCGAAATAGGTAAGCTCTTTTAAAACGCCCAAGTTAGGAGTCTGCTCCGTTCCGCTTGATACGTACTGACTTGCATGGTAGATCGGAAGTATGCTATGGCGGTTGCATGGTAGATTACAAGTTAATATGGCTATTAATTACTAGCAACACAGTCACAGACCCATAAAATATGCTTTGATGTAGGTATAGGGTTGCTATAGACAATATACATTTTGTCCTAAAAGTTCGTTCCATTCAATTCACCTTTACCTGAGAGTTTTTAGGTTGAACTAAGCAGTAAAATGACCATACGTATTTTACATAAACCACAGGATAAAGACAGCTCGGCAGCGCTCAGAGCCAAGGCAGTATATGACTTGTCGAATTGAAGGATCGATGAGGAGGTCAGACAGAGCTACTGGCAATTCCAATCGCTGCAACCAAGTCGTCCGACGTGGTCGAGCTAGGAGTGATAATCCTTATTCAAGTGGCAATGATATTGTAAGTACACTCGGCTTACTTCATGGCACCTATGTGTAGTAATAACTTTCAAAACAACTAAATAAAACAAATATTTTCTCTATTAACTGTTGTTAATTTATCTGTGTGGTGGCTAGAAGAGGATTGCCACAGAATATCGTTCCAGTTCTGCAAGAAAAATCTACTTAGTGACCTAAGTAGATATCAGACATGTTTCAGAAATTCAGACCAGAGGTCTGTTATTATAGAAACATCAGTATTTATGAACATTTTATTTTTTCAGGTATTTATAGGAATGGTTCGACCCTATAGTCAGCCCCTTATTAACGAAAGGTTATTGGAAGCTTCTCGTATGGAATATCGCACTAGACACACTATAGATGGATTAATTGTACATTGTGACTCCCGTATCGCCATGGTGACAGGATACACGCCCTTTGAAGTTTGTGGGCTAAATGCTATGAACTTTATGCACCGTGATGATGTGCGTTGGGTGGTCATCGCTCTTCGAGAGAGTGAGTTTCCTCGATATCCTCATTGCTCGACTTATGCCCGTTTAACATCAGTTATTTTATGTGTTATAAATGCTCTAATTAGACTTAGTAATCACACTTACTATGTTATTATCAACTATAATTAAATTTTATTTGAGATTACTTAAAATACTTAAGGAAAACGATTTCTCTTAAAACTAACACCAAACTCTAAGTCATTTTTACTAACACAATTAGCTGTAAGTTGATCTCATATTCCACGTTCGAGATATTGCGGGTGATAAGTAAAATTTCTTAAAAATAGAAGGTTTAAAAAACGGAAGGTTTAAATGTAACGACTAAATACTATTTATATATAGTATTTAGTCGTTACGTTTATTAATTAAATAATGACGGATAAAATACTCATTATTGTACTGAATCAGTAGAACATGTATAGAGATCATTGACGTAGCCAGGGTTTAGTTTAGGAGAGGGTTTCCAATTTCTACGTTTCATTCCTGCGACTATGATGACTTTGAGAGATCTTTTACAAAACATGTGTAGCTGGCTTCGCGATAAATCTGCAGAGAGTATATTGGTTTATTTATGAGCAATAATTTTCATTCACAGTGTACGACCAGCAGCGAATGTATGGCGAGTCGTGTTATCGTCTGATGTCCAAGAATGGTCAATTCATCTACATGAAAACACGTGGATATCTTGAAGTTGACAGAAATACTCGAGAATGCACCAGCTTTGTTTGCACCAACACCGTTGTTGATAATAAAGAAGGGCAACATTTGATTAAACTAATGAGAAAAAAGTTCACTCTCATAGCTAGTAAAACTATAACCATACACTTGCCCGCGGCTGATGAAGAAATTATTGATGTAAGTATTCTATCAGCTTGAAATAAGATTAGTAAGTGATGGATATGCGAAATATCTATTGATATAATTATAATTTAAGATGTCTGTAGAAAAATAAAATAAAGCAATGAATATGATCCATTTTTTAAGAATTATTTATTATCAGTTTAAATATTGTTGGAACATAAATGGGCTGGGAAGAAAAACAAGGATACTAAATATTATGTTGTTATTTACATTTCAGGTAGATCTTGATCATCAAATAATTGCAATTGTACACCCGAGTCACTTAGGACCAGTGGTTTTTGAGCTGTTAGTGAATCTGCCTCTGCCTCCACCAGCACAGCCGGCAGTGCCAACAGGAAGCCCTTCGACACCTACAAGAACATCTTATCCGCAACGGATCGCATTTATTCCGCCATCAAGAGAAAAAATTGTTAAAGGCATTGATAGAATTTACGATCTGATAAAAGAGTTAAGAAATCAACCACCTGTATGTGCCCAACCCGCAAATGGTGACGGAGCATATCCACGAGCATCAACGTCTATTTACGATAACCCGATAGCCAGTACTTCTCAAGAGGGTAAATTTATAACATATCCAAATAACCCTACTGTATTTAATGCAACCTTGTCAGCCAATAAGATTTGTATGGATGGAAATGAACCGATTACTGTAACAGAAAATGAAAGTACGGCGAATGATGATGCGCCGACTGATTTAGGGTTTTTAGACGATTGGCCAGATTATTGGGCATTAACTTCACACCATGAGAATCAAAATATAAAATACGTTGACGAGGATGGACAGGTATTTGATCTTGGATACCATGATTATTTGTTTCTACTTTTGATTATTTATTTAATTTGTTCCTCCGTGGAAATGATCTGGAGTGAAGCGATGACTCAAACAGTGCCAGAATCCAGCACGAACCAAACATCTGATGGACTTAAGCGACCTAATAACTTTGAGGCCGTCGACACAACTAGTAAGCAAATTAAAGAAGTGGTTTCTCAGTCAACGTCATCCTCTGTGCTTTGCTCAAATGTTTCGAGCACAGAAAAGAGTGATGACGAATTTTGTAAGTGCTTGTAAAAAATATTGTATCTATTATAAATTACTAAAAAAACATGACTCAAATAAGTAACAGATTCAATGATGAAAATCTTATTTGGGTCAACTTGTCTTCTAACAAATATGAAATGAAAAATGTTAACTTTTAACCAAAAAATAGTGTTTTAATTCGTTAGTTTTCTGTGAAATTATAACACAGGTCAATTTTGGTACAAAAATAAACACTTTTTATTTTTAAATAACACGTAAAAAAGTAAACCCATTTGTATACCCTTAAAATGTATTACTTTTTTGAAAATTGGCATTGGTTTCTTACATAAAGAAACAACTTAGATAGGTACATGCGTTCATAATCAGACAGAATAGTTTTAATATTCTATTTCAAATTTCCGACAGGTTGGAAGGGACCCGCTTTCAAAATAATAACACGTAGTGGAGGTAGCAGAGAAATATCAAGGGATTATTAACAAAATTTAAACGAAAACAATACAATAGTGACTGGTTAAGTTAGAGTTGGACTCGCGCAGCACGGATTTCGTTCTTATGTGTCATTATCATCATACTTTAGATATTTTTCCTATCATACAGTCACAATCACGTCGTCATAAGCACATCATCAAACTACGACATATCGTTTGTTGTATGTTAGCTATCTGAATATTTTTTATACCGATATGTTATCTAGCAAACAAGCTTACGGCCCGCTTAATGGTAAGCGGTTGCCGTAGTCCACAGATGTTTGCAACACCAGAGGTGACGCTCTCTCGTCGCTAACACTGCAGAAGACTTTAATTTTCTTTCTAATTTACTTTCTTCTTTAGTATTTGCAGTTATAATAGCAACACTAATACATTATCTGTGAAAATTTCAACCCTCTAAATACCATGATTAATGAGATACAGACGACACGGACGTACGGAGATAACCTAAAAGAGTCCCGTTCTCCCCATTGGATACCCTAAAAATAGTAATTGGTTAACTACTAGGTATCTCAGATCATTGTCCGCGTGTAATTTGAACTCTTAGTAGAGCTAGATTGTCTATCCATGGTTTGATATGGATATATTCTCCTCTTTCAGGTTGACATAGCTCTATTAACCAAATCTTATCAACAAAATAAACTTTTTCATTACGTAATAATTTTAATATTTTTTTGTTTTCTATTGTTACAGCCGATGATCTCGGAATAGATGCGATTCTAAACTCCTTAAGTACATTTGAGCCGACTTTACCGGATTTAATGGTAAGTGCATTTTAATTAACCACTATAGCGAACTGTGTTTAGTATCTTATGTTAACGTAACGCTAAGCGCAATATATTAACAATCGCAAATCATTGCAACTGAAAAAAATATTTCTTATTTAATTTGCTGAGTGGAAATTAAAATCTTCAGTTTGCTCACATTAAAATAAAACATGGACATTTTACATTAACGATCTCAGGTTACACGCTAAGCTAAGCTTGTGTTATGAACACCAGAATACAATATAATAAACTAAATTATAGTGGAAAAATGATAACCATGAGCCCTTGAACCCACGACCTCGGAATACCGTTCCGTTGCTCTCCCATCTGAGCTATCATGGTTCCCGCACATGTTTACGAAATCTTCCACTACTATCTTCTCAATGGGAGTTAAACATCGTGTGATGTTTTGTGTACAACGCCATCTATTGAGCGGTTTGCACCAACTCGATCAATCGATCACTTAGTGCTCTTTACAGAACACAATTGGACCGAAATAATTATTATATATATAATATTAGTTTATTTAGTAAAAGCATAGCAAGTGAATTGCAAAAATTAATAAATTTATGTACAATATAATACTTATTTTATACTATTTTCAAATTCACTTGTATAATTTGTTTTATGTGAACATATGTGTGAACTATAAGACAAATTATACAAGGATATTAATTCTCTTCTAAAACCTTTACCATACATAAGAAACGAAACTGTCAGTCAAAAAAAATGTCAGTATCGATTCATCGGTTCATCGGTTCAGTAGTTCAGATAGACCGACAGAAAAAGTTACTTTACAAATCTAAATGTTAGTATGGATACATACATAGTAATACATACCTACATCTAAATAATGTACATCTACTCCAATTCTTCCCCAGGGTTGTTTTAAGAACCAACTATGGTATATAATCATACCATAAGCAGTAACATCAATTGCAAGAGACGGAAAACTCGAAACTAAATCCTATGCCAACAATAGTAGAGCAAAATCCCTTTGAAATGGAGGAGGCCCGTGCCCAACAGTGGGGCGTTTATGAGCTGGGATGATGGTACACTTAGCCAGTGCAATAATAGACGTTAATGAAGACTTTGTTTCAATCCTATAGTAGGTATGTAGGTATGTCCGTATATAGACTAAAGAACGTTGTGTGAAATGTCCATGAATATTTATTTATTATCCTAGCCTAGGCAACTAGATATGATATGTAGCTAGTTTAAACTTTATTAATATTAATATAATAAAGAAGTACGCCTTATATTCAAATCTCCTTTTCAGGCCACGTTAAATGACGATGAATTTTCAAAATATTTGGAACAATTCGAAAAGGAACCAGATGATAATGATTAAATTAATTAAATTAACATTTTTTAAATTAACGAATTGCCATATTTGAATGTATTCGTTTTATTAATTAGAAACAGTCCAATAATTGATATAATCAAGATTTTTTATTGAAAACCGCAACAAATTGAAGCTAAAAGCTCATAATTGTTACTCATATGTTATAATGTTATAATAGCTCATAATTTAATTAACTTACAGTCAACATGCACTTTGTTAACAAATCTTGTTACAAGGATCTCCAAATAATAACATTTTAATTACCTATTTTATAGTTAGATGTTAGTATATAGTTTTAATGAAAAGGTATTAAAAAACATTCCTATAGTTTATAGGCTTATATTTTTTAACAATCCGTTTTTATTTGTAACTTAAACATTGGCAATATTAATATCTACACTTTAGCTTCCCTTAGGTTTTTTATGGAGCTGTGGCCAAGAAATATACAAACTGTATTAAATATAATTTCATAGTCACATACTAAAAGTGGCATTCGGAAGACTTGCGACCACGACGTCCGACTGCGAAACGCGGCCCATGAAATTAGTATCAATTTTCACTTTGCCAAAAGAAGACAAGAATGCTAATGTCGGTCACACCACTCTCGTAATGTCAAATGTCGATCACTCGACCCGACACTACCCGTGAGCGGTGGCAATTCTGCGGTCAATTTTGCGGTCACATCCATTCCACATACAAAGCAGCGACAACCTCGTGTGAATTTAAAAATTGCACGGTATTTTCGATACAAAATCAGAGCTAGCCGCGCGACCGAGTCGCGAGACTTCCGGATGCGATAATCCACCTGAAGTATAGTTACAGCACAGCATAAGACATTTAAATCGTTTTTTCATTTATGTTTCTGGACTGGGAGCCTAATTCTATTGAGTTAACGTAGAGTAAAGTTAAGTAAGCGCATAACTAGCACCATTTTAATGTAAATCGCTCCAAACTATAGAAAGTGGAGCCACTCCGATAATGCTAACATTAAGTACTTACTTCTCATTCTAGGAGATAATATTTACTACTATTATATTCGGCTGTTGGCAAAGATCTTGTAAAGTATAATTTCTGCTTTGCGATGTTTATGAAACTTTAAGCATGTCTTTGGTTTCAGTTAGTCATGTGGTACGTTAGCAACTAGTCTGCAATAGGACGCAGATTCGAAGCTAAATAATATTTACATTTTGCAAAAGCTTAAGCGATGTCGCTGTGTGTATTTAAATGTTTTATTTATTGATGTTTATTTATATAATATTATTATTGTTTATTTTATAGCTTCGAGACCACGATGGGACGCACGCTGAAACTGTTTATTGTTTCTTATACCAGAACTCCGCTTGATGTGATGTTACTGTCGCTGTTGATAATAATAAATAAATATCTATTTATTTTAACTAAATAAGTATATAGTAAACGTGGACACCTACATCTATACTTTAGACAATCATAAGTAAATAAACATCTTCTGTTATATTATTAAACATTTTTTGAGTCACTAAAAATCTTTAATAATTAAGACAACTCAAATAGTTGTACTTCTTAAAGATTTTCAGTTATTGATTAGTATATTTCACGGAATAGTACCTATATTACACTAATCAATGTTTATTGTTATGTATTTATTTGTATAATTTTATTTATGTATCTGTTAGTATTAGGTGAACAAAGTACGTACGTAAGTAAAGTATTTATTATAGTTAATATATAATCTATACATACAATATTGGTATAGGGGTAACTGATTGATTGACTGACTGATGTACTCGTACACATAACGCAAAATTATGGAAGCCAGCTGAATTTAGGACCTAAAAATTTATCGCCCCGTTTCTTTGCAAGCACTAAGGATTGTCCATATACAATACAGAGTCATTTATTATTATGAACAAGTGCGAGTCGGACTCGCGCACGAAGGGTTCCGTACCATTATCTATGCAACACAAGGCACGTTATTAATAAATGAGCAAACAACACACACAATACTTAATTAATCACGTTTGTTGTATGAGAGCAAGAAACGGTAAAAAAATCATGTTTGTTGTATGGGAGCCCCCCTTAAATATCTATTTTATTTTATTTTTAGTATTTGTTGTTATAGCGGCAATAGAAATACATCATCTGTGAAAATTTCAACTCTCTAGCTATCACCGTTCTTGAGATACAGCCTGGTGACAGACGGACGGACGGACGGACAGCGAAGTCTCAGTAATAGGGTTCCGTTTTTACCCTTTGGGTACGGAACCCTAAAAACGGTATTTATGTAACGGTATTAATTTTCTGGAAAAAGATTTACCAGCTCTTTGGTTTATGCAAACTTTTAAATTAAAAAGATGTGGAGTTTCCCTGAGTTTGACGTTTTATTTATTTTTGCAAAATTTTAGTACCTAACCGATTGCAAGATAAATAAGGAAAAAATATGATATTTAGTAGTATTTCATTCTCTCCTGGAAAAAAATCCATTAGCTTTATTTATTAGTATTTCAAAAGTAATTTGTATAAAAATATTGCTTGGTCCTACCTACGTCAGACAAAAGTTTTATGATACTACACAAGTATCAAATATTTTTTGCAAGCTACTTACACAGATAACATACACAGGCTACGTAGGTAAGACCGCACGTTGTGGCATGCTATGGGTAAGGGCTATTTCATTAGTCGTCCACTAAAGAAAGACTGACGGATAGATGGATTTTTGACACAACCAGATTACGTGCAGTACGCTTTAATAAGCAAAACCAAGGAGTCTGGCACATCTTATCACCTTAGGTAGACATGCTGAAACTGCCAAAACCTCATAAGATATCCAGAGCATTTGGCATTGTTGAGCAACGCCCGCTTTTTAATCGGACGCTGTCGTCTGTTAATGTGCGTTGTGTGCGTTACCTCGCGGCATCAAACCGACCTGACAGTACATTTGTCATATTTGACTAATAAAACACCGTAGTAACTACTGTTGGTTTAGTACCTACTACCTACTCCAAAGAATAGAAGTAAGGCACTTCTGTGGAAGGAAAGGCTTATTGATATCTTTGCGGGGTGGTACCACTTCAAATGTGCGATATTAATGCACTATAATGACATTAAATATGGTTAGCATTTGTGTTAGATAACTAAAACATACCTACTGTTTGTAGCTGTTAACTGATGTATTGAATAAGTGTTTTAAAAAGAGTGCCAATCATAATATGTAATTAAGTTTTGTAACGTTTTAAACTGTCGCCATTTAGATATTTGTATTATATAAAATTAAATATATTAAAAGCTCTCTATTCATGATATGATTTTATTCTGATTGTTTTAATAAAATATTAAAAAGATATAACTTTTATAAAAATGAAATGTATACTTAATTTTAATGTAAAAGCATGAAAACCAATGAAATTTTGTAGTCACCAGTTATTTTTCACTAGTCTTAAGACTGAGTAGAATACCTATTGTTTTATAATGTTTTAACTTTTAAATAATATTTTATAAGTTTGGTTTAGAATATATGTTATGATTCCGCATTTAGTTATTAAGTAACTATATGATTTTAACTCTTTGTAAATTGGGTATTTTGCTTTTTAATCGCGGTTTGTTTACTAAGCTGTAGTTACAATACAAAAACGTCATATTTGTAGTTTTCTGGGCCTATTCCTTCTCCATTTCGAGACGGTATATGGTCTACTTTACCACGCTAACAATGCGTGTTGACAGAGGGCTTGGTTTCGAGTTTTCTGTCTCTACAAGAGGACTCTTCTTGTTCCCAACACATTAACGTCCTGCTGTTGGCCACAGGCCTCCTCCTTTTTGGAAGAGATTGTCTACTGTGTTGCATTGCTCAGGCCTGTTGGCATAGAGTTTAGTTTCGAGATTTCTGTCTCTCGCAGAGGATCTTATCTGGTACAAAATAGTTTAGCTGGCTTTGGCTTTTACCGCACCCCTTGGAAGGACATGGGGTGGTGGCACTTGTATTCTCAATCAGTCACCACACATACAGAGGATACTATTTTCTAATTATCGCTGAGCAGGCTCTTACAGCACCCTGGGGAAGAAATTAGGCGAGGATTACTTGTATTCTTGATTCGTCACTTTAGGAGCAGGTTTGAGTCAAAACTAAAAGGTTAAAACTTTAAACCCGATGTTGCTATTTAACTCTACATAATCTATGGTTTTATGTCTATAAAGTCGTTAATCAAAATCTTGCAGATAGTCACTTCGGATACATTGTGACGTTAAGAACATTTCTAACATGACCTTTTTAAGGAATATATATTTATAAGCCCATATTTTATAGTATTAAAAGTTTGTAACGGAGAAATTAAGACTTGAAAAACGTAGATACAAAATCTTTGTATACGTAAACGCTGTTGACTGTCATTATTAACTGTAACGTTATAACGATTAATATATATGTATATCATTTTGATTAGATCTATATATAATAAGATTTTTAAATAAGATATTTTAAACGGGTTTACATTTTATAGGTTATTTTAACTTTTTTTTTAAACGCTCAAAAGCGTTAAGTTTCTTTGTGACATAACATCTAAATGTGATGTCATTCATTGATTTTATTGTTGGAAGCAGGCTGTTTAATAATTTTAACATTTATATATCTATGTTTTAAGCTTACTACAAGTAAAACTTGATTTTATTAATGTTAATATACCTACTTGCGAAACAAAAATGTGGAGAAATTTTTAATTATATTTTGTAATTAGCAAAACCAAAGCGCTCCAAAGTTGTGCTTAATTGTGTAAGCTTCTGTGTTTTTCATTATTATAAGTAATCTAGTTTATATGTGAGCAAATTTAGCTCTTCACTGGAACTTGTATGTAAATACATACAAGTTATACATACAGATTAAAAAACATAAATATGTTTTTTAATAATTTGATAATTTATGTTGTCAATGTTCGTTACTTCTTTATAACACGCAGTCTTAAGGTCATAGCTCATTAGAGCCACCCGGCACCCACCCCGCACCGCCTAGGCGCACGGCGTCCACTCGTTGTCGACAGGTGGTCCACGGGTGGACACCGTGCTATCATCGATAAACGTCTTATGACCTCGCATCGTCAACCAATTTTCGTGTAGTCTTAACAATTAACACGATTCGCTTCTGACCCGCGTCTTTGCGAGGCGCAGTCAGCGCAAGGCAAGCATGCGAGCAGCGAGTTGTCACCGAGTAGTCCACCCGCTGTCCGCGCGTGGAGGGCTTACGACAGAGGCGATCCGGTGACGCTACGGAGTTGATGTAGTGAGCGCATACTAAACGCATGAGGCGAGGTGGCGCGGAGTGGGTGCCGGGTGGCTCTAATGAGCTATGACCTATAAGCTGTAAACAAGTAGAAGTTTAGTCCTATCTACGCTAATCAGGTATATAGGACTTAGTTTCTAGCTTTCCATTTC
The DNA here is from genome assembly GCA_916999025.1 of Orgyia antiqua. Classification (NCBI taxonomy): domain Eukaryota; kingdom Metazoa; phylum Arthropoda; class Insecta; order Lepidoptera; family Erebidae; genus Orgyia; species Orgyia antiqua. The sequence goes on along the minus strand of OU779863.1, from coordinate 11,953,723 downwards.
TCATGTAATTTGTTTATAATGAATGGGGTGATGCCACATGGAGGATATTAAATCTGATCTGATTGTGACTAATTTCTACTGCAGATTAACAAGTTCTCAGAAATATTTTAGTTCCGGGTTCCAGAGCTGAGTTATATAAGAAAGCTTCCTATTTGTTACGTAATTGATGGCTTTTATAAGAGTATAAGATATTCTTCGGTGTTTTTAAATTTATATGTGTTGTAGTCCACAGGGTGGCGTTTTATCCCCTTTACTTTTTGCAATTTTTATAAATTCTATCTCTAATAAACTACTTTCATTCTACCACCTTTATGCGGATGATTTGCAGATATACACTCAGGCTCCACTCGACTCAATATCGCAGGCTATAAAGATAATGAATGAAGACTTGGAACGAATATGTGTATGGAGTAGAGATTATGGTCTTAATGTTAATCCTCTAAAAACCCAAGTTATTGTTGTTGGCAGCTCCAGGATGGTTGCTAAAATTAACTGGTCTCTTCTTCCACAATTACGTTTTGATGGCACTAGTCTACCAATCAGTTTAAAAGTTAAAAACCTAGGAATTTTTTTAGACAACAATCTGTCCTGGGATGCCCAATTGCAGGAGATTAGTCGTAAGCTCTTTGCCTCAGTAGGGTCCTTGCGGAGACTACAAAATTTCTTGCCTGTCACTATTCGAACTACTCTTGCTCAATCTCTCCTCTTACCCATACTTGATTACGCCGATACCAGCTATCTCAATCTCACCGAAGCACAACTTGATAAACTTGAGCGACTTCAGAATGTCTGTATTAGGTTCGTATTTGGGCTTCGCAAATACGACCATGTCTCCGCCTTTCGTGAAAAGCTCAAGTGGCTTCCAATTCGCCTTCGCCGGAATACTCATGTCCTTTCATTACTTTACAATGTATTATTTAATCCCAAATCCCCCAGTTATCTTAAAAAACGTTTTGTTTTTGTTCATGACACACACCTGAGACCTCAAAGGTCATCCGAATATCTGAAACTGAGCGTGCCCAGACACTCAACGGATTTTTATGCAAAATCATTTACAGTTGAAGCCGTACGCCTCTGGAATGCTTTGCCTGTAGAAATTAGAAGAGCGCAGTCCTTAACAAATTTTAAATCGAAACTTACTCATTATTACACATCACTTCAGACATAATATAAGTAGTAATATTATATATTTAAGTAGTATATATTTATGTATATGTGTATTTGAATTTGTTTACGTTTATTTATATTCGTGTATGTGTATTTATATTCGTATGTTCGATTTTATGTATTTGTAAACTTATGTAACACTTTCAACTACTATATTTCAATTATTTGTCCATCCTAAGGTTGCCTGTAAGAGATTGCATTTCGCGATAAGGCCGCCCTTTGTGCATTTGTCATTGTAATCTAATTTTTATGAAATGTAAATCATTAATGTGCAAATAAAGTGTTATCTATCTATCTATCTATCTATCTATCTAGTCTAAGTCAATCCAGTTGCCCAGTAAGTACCAAGATGTACCTTTCTAAATAATTGATACCATAGTTTTAAAAGCAGATTGAACGATTTAAAAGTTCTCTGTATTTACCATTGTCACGTTTTAAATCTACATACCTAACTACAAGGATATTATACTACATTTTAAAGTAGTTACTGACTATGATTTTCGATGATAGTATTAAATTGATTGGTAGCATGTTACAAATTCTGTTTTGTCAAAAATTATACGACGTACGATTTTGGATATGATATTCTCAGAGGCGTATTTCGAAAATTAGCGCCCCGGGCATTTTGAGCTAACGCCCGGGACAATTTAATTAGCCGCCCTATAAATTAATAGAGATAGAGGTAAATTTTAAACTTGAAGGCTTTCGCCGCCTCTTTTCGGCTGGCGGCCCCGGGCCATGACCTCTATAGCCCTAGGGTAAATACGTCTCTAGATATTCTCTTTTTTAATAATGAGACTAGAATGTTTGCTTGTGACTCTCTTAAAAATTGAAAATATTCAAGCCATATTTTACTCCTTTTCCTAAAATCCTTTGTCCTGCAGTGTGATATGTTCCATATATTGCCGTACGTCCATTCACACCCTTATCAAATAAAATACCTCCATAAGTTCCGCTCATTGCCTGATATGACTGGATGTCGGATTGACCCCAGTTGCAAGGTAAAAGTTTTACTTCACTATCAGGTACCTACGTGGCCTTGTAGTTCAGGAAGGGGTTTAATTGATATTTCAATCAATCAATAAAATTGTTTGTATTGAGATTTGAATATCTGAGTAATAAACTATCTTTGTCTATAGCAACTTTAAATAAACTGGACACTTCTATATTGTAGCTTTGTGTATAATAAAAAATGATAAACTTAATCAGTGTTTTATTTTATATAAGGGTTACACATAGGATATAGATGCTAAATACAGTATCACTATGTGATACAAAATATAGTAACTTATATATCTAAAACAAATTTCATTCTGGATATGGTTTCCAGATATAGTTTCCGATCATCAGGTCTTAACTGCCTGTTTTTCTAATCTATTACATTGCAGATCATCTGAAAACATACATCTAAATTTATATTATTAATTGGTTCTCTTTCTTTATAGGTAAAGAGCACGCAAATTAGTAGAATAAAGATCCTTTATGAGGCTAAATTAAAGCTATTTCAACAGTTACCATAAAGCCTCGATAATAGAAAACGTATAAATTTTAACTAATTAATGTTAAAAAAGCTTATTGTTGAATGTCAAACAATAATTATGGGTTAGATAGGTACTAGCTGACTCTGTTATAAAATTTAGTTAAAATTTTAACAAAAAATATTGAATTTCTACTAGGATTCAAGTAATACACTAATAATAAGGTGCGAAAAAGCGATATAAGACTAAATTAATATTTAGTTAATTTATACTGATGTTGTTTAAGACAATATCATAAAAAAAATTAATGCTATTTCCGCAGGAATGCGTAGTATTAACTTGAAATTAAAACATCACTCATGATCTAATAAAATCCTACGCCTTGTATTCTCTTAACAAAGACAAATGCTCTTAAAGCTACCATTCTCATAGAATATGCTAACTATGTGAAAAGATCTTATTACATTGTAGTTTATAAACTACAGACAGGTCAGCAAATGGTTTGCTTATCATATTTCACATGTGAGAAAACCTGTCTTATTAAGATCATGAGTAATCATGACATTACCTACTTAGATAAGTAAAAACTTGGCATTTATCTGCCTGTAAATAGATATATTTCTAAACATGTCTACTACAAACCTTGAACTTTGTCAGGTGAAAGTAATATAGAATTAAAAATAGAAACACAGTTAAACTAAACAAGCAAAACGTAGAATTCAAATATAAGTTAAAAAAATTTATTAATAAATATATAATGTGAGGGTGTGCAAAGCAGGTGTGCATCGAATTCATGATCAAGTATTTTATTACATATAGCTTAACATCTCAAAACTAGTAGTAGTTAGTATAAAACGATATAGATCCTTACAAACATAAATTCTATTATAAAAATCTAGTAAAAACTAGTCGATAATATTCACGTTTTACGCGAAGCAAATATATGAATCACAAAATAAAAACCTAACCTACGAAAACAAACTCTAAATACTACTCACTCAATACGTATAATAAAAGAAAATATGATATATATCGACTGAAATTCAACGAGTACACTTATTTTTACGTAAGTGAAATTCGAGATCGGATGAAGTAGAAGATGGTACTGACCCGACCCCAAACTCATTGGGATAATCGCAGGAACATGGTGGTGATGGGTCATTATTATTGTTATTTGGATATACACCATCGTCGCGGTCCGAAAAACAATTGACATTGTGACGATATATATACCATAATCGAAAGATACAAAACAAAAAAAAGCAGATGCTGAAAATGGTAAAACCGCTCAACATCTTGTCACTCGCTTAAATCACTTACTTAATAGTTAAATATATACCTTAATAATGCTATTTAACTTTGGAATGTTACAGTTTTTAATGAAATTTCACTTATAACCGACGTCTTTTCAACACCGTAGAACTACAACTGTCACCGTCAGAAGCGCGTGATTCCTCTGCCTGAAAATATAAGAAAATCTTTATTAATTTTTAACAATTCAGGTGGCCCCACCCAATTTCCTTCCCAAGTGTGCTGCAAAAGCTAGCTAAGGTATATTATACGCATAACATCTTTGTGAGAGACGTAGAACTGTAACCTAGCCCTATGCCAACACGCCTGATGTCGGCATAGTATACTAGAAACCCGAATTGGAATCAGAGTGGTATAATAAAAGAATCAAGTGCAGGAGGCCCTTGCCCCATAGTGCGAATCATTGGTCTGAATAGAGTGTTTATGCCAATACATCCATCAGTCTTTCTCCATCCACTGGTGGTCATAGGCCTTCCCTATAGAACGCAACAACGCGCGCTCCCGCGCTGACTGCATCCTTTATGCCAATAAAGCTCCGAAATTAAAAGAAGAAAATTTTAATGAGAGGAATATATAAAAATAATATGTAGGCATGCCTGCATCCTCATTAACATTAAGATCTCATGAGGCTTTCCAAGCACGCCATAATTATGTACACTCCTGTTTTTACGTTATACTCATGTTGAGGTAACGCATGGCACAGAGCGGATAATACATAAAATCATAAATATATTTAAAATAATCAGCCTTACATTCATAATAATCAGTGGCGTATTTAGCCTAGGGCCATAGGGGCCATTGCCCGTGGCGATAGGGCGGCACCTTTTTTAATTTATGGGGCGGCAAATTAAACCGGCCCGCGGCTCCTAATCAATGGAGCCCGAGGCGCAAATTCTCAAACTAAACTAAATATCATCCCAAAAATTACATCTCCATTTCCGATGATATTAGCATGGTAAAAAGAAGGAGACCTTCTCTTACTTTATTGATACAGAACATTTGCTACGTGAGTCTCTAAAAAACCTGATGATAAAAAGGGCTCGACAGCAAACTATGCTCCGTACAGAAATAAGGACATCGTAGTCCTCTGTTTTCTTCGTGGATATTACCTCTAGGGCAATGAATTTATCTCCCTGTAACTAGCTCTTATATATCTATGCTTCAATTACTTTCTTTTTTCAAAACATGATAACTGAAAGAAATATGACCATCCAAAAAACCCGCTTTTTACGGTTTTCTTTAAAAGAACTTGCAACGTCTATTTCACTTTGGTAGATAGATATACTCTTTATCTATATTATAGGGTAAAAAAATTGTAAAACATCGGGTTCACGAACAAACCAGCGACCTACGAAACGACTTTTTTTAAGATTTTATAGGTAAGGTCTGGCTGACATAATATAATTATTGTCCCTTTCGACGCAGCGCTCGGAAAATACACAAATACATAAACTGTGAATTGGCTGTATTTGCAAATGTATCGTCAGTTAAGATGTGCATTCTGGTTTTAAAAATAAATGTGACACGAATTCATTAAAATATATATCCGTATTTAATCAACAGTAGATACTTGAATACTATTATTACAGTTAAATTATTAACAAGAATCCAACATACCAGCATTCACGACCACCGCTGTTGCAAACGATCTCGCTCTTGGATAAGGAGTTCAGCCTCTTGCTTCAATCGTTCTGTAGCCTTGCTCAGCCACTCGCGTTCCTGCTTTGACTCTTCACGTTCAGTCTTCAGCTTAGTTAGAGCAAATACCATATCTGAAAACAATATCACTTACTATTAATACTACTCAAGATACTTTCTGCAAAAGATGTCGAAAGTTTCAGCTGATCGTTGAAGTTCTAAGCAATTTAGTATGGAACCATTTCGGGTTAAACCCTTTTCAAACAGAAATAGAACATATATGAAACATTTTGTTCTATGTACCTATCCTATGTTATATTTTCATGACAGAGTTATGTCTGAAAATGCAGATATCCCAATACCTGTCTAGCTATACCAAATTACTTACCTATTGTATAGGAAGTTTGATTAATGTGAAAACGTCAAGAAATTAGTTAAGAATCACGGAAATCGAAATCAAATTCTGAATAGCCAAAAATACAAGGGAAAGTAGGATTGCCATATGTATCTACTTTCTCCTGTAATTTTGGTACTTGATTCAGTGGATAAGTTCTTGATTATTTATTGAATAATAAGGTAATGTGGATAAGGAATAAGTCCAAATTTCTTGATGTTTGGAAGTATATAGAGTAGTCTGCATCATTACGGTTTTAGTTATACCTTATTCACATAAGTAATTACCTTATTCACATAAATAATTTTAAGATATATTTACCGGTATTCCAAGATTTGCGTTAATCTTACATAAAATGTTAAAATAAGATTAATATGATAATACAATAAGATCCGCTACAAAAGCATGCAGAAGCATTCTAAGGTAAAATAAGTTGTAGTACATTTATTTTATTGGTTATAACCAATAAATAAATTATACACATGCAGTTGGTATAGATATCTATATTTAAAAACCTTATTTCTAATTACTATTCTTTAGTGGTTTTAGGGTTCCGTGCAAAAGGTACCTATAACGAGACCCTATTCCTAAGCTTATAACAAACAAAAAAGTAATACTTTGGTAGTTTTAAAGCTTCCTCGCATGATATTTCTATTAGGCGCGTATCAAATATAGCGCGTATAAGTAATAAAATAAATGTAAAACATAACATAATTATCAAAGCATAGTATTGTTTTAGGAAATATAAATTACGAAAACAAAAACATAAGTATACAAAAACTTTGTCTGCCTTTCCTGAGATTTGTATTAGTTACAATAAGTAACGGTAAGTTATTTGAAAAGAAATTACTATAGTTCATAATTGATGTGGATGCGGTAAAGATTTATCGGTGCCTCACTCCAAAAAAATGTTCATAATATTAAATAATAATTAGCGGCAGTCAGTATTTGTGGCAATAGATTATACTATCTTAATTAATATATCGATTTCCAAATACAACACATTCTCGTTTTCATTTCGTTGGAATTTTTTTTTTATAGTATGACACTGGTAGGTCCCAAAAAGCCGGGCCCTTATCTTATGAAATGATATTACTTACTTATTTCCTAAGTTATCGTCTAGTTAGAATTTGTTAATAGGATCCTTGACCAGAGAAAGAATAAAAAATAAATATAAATCTTGTTTAGAATATCTAATAACTTAACACCTACACACCAACCCATTCCAGAAAATAATTAAACCTGATACCCCATGAATACCTACATAAAACACCAGAAATAAACGAATAAGTAACAAGTTTTACACAGTTCACAAAATTTCAGTTGAAAGTTTAACTCCGGAGTTATAAAATAAACGAATTATATGAACGAAAATTTCATGAAACCTGTAATTGTTTTGTGATGGAGATGTTCGAATGAATTAAGAATATAAACGTTCGTGAACTAATTAACTAAAGATATAAAAAAAACTGTGGTCACCGAGTGATACTCGATTGATAGAGTTTTTTGTATGTCAGAAAAATAAAAAAACACAATAAGTAATTTGCAGTAAATTAATAACAATGTAAGTATGAAATACTCTGTCAGAGGAGAATAAAGGATGTATTCATAGTACATTGATAATTATTAAATACATAATTCTGATATCTCATTAAATTCTTGTTTAATAACGATGCGACCCGTCTGCATAACATAATATCATAATATATTTAAGCTCCTTTTTAAACCATTACAGAAAGATCTACCAATGTGCACCCAAGACCTAAAATGCCAGCTCCTACTTTGTACAAATTAACCACGAACTGGCATCACCAAAATTATTACATGCAAGAATTTAGTACTTACGATCCAATTCGAAGTAATGTGCCTCATGAAGCAGTAGTTCTAAGTAAGGGAACTCGAGAGGCAGCAGTAGTTTCTTATTCCGCAAAAAATTGAGGATATGACGGAACATTCCACCGTCGCGGTCTATGAAGTAATGCTGCTTCAGAGTGTCCAGTACGATTGGTATCGTGCCATTAAACATCCTTCCCAACCGCGACTCTGGGTAACTGCACCCAAATAATAACACTTACATCGTGCACATACATTGTAACAAATCTATGCATCCGTCACTTAATAACACATGTCATCTCGACGATCAGCAAGGTCTATTCTCAAGTGTTGACAATTGGTCGCGCGTCAATCATTCATTTGTCTTTAACTATGTACTCAATAGTGCAATACCGCCAAGCAGTTGCAGTAGCTTACTTATAGCTAATAATATGTCTAGATTGATTTAGGGTCACAGAGTATGCAGTGTCACTTTAAATAAGTTACTTTTTTCATGCCCTTTTAATAATATTTGTCTAAACATGAATGTCTCTAATGTCTTCTTGTTTTTAGACACATCAGAATTTTAACATCATGCTTATTTTTATTTTAAAAATATGTATAGGAGGCCTTGAAATTAGTTGACTAAACACTTAAAAAAAAGCTGTTTCAATGGGTGATACCAGAGGAGGGGTGCGGCATATCCCGCAGTGCCCGCGGCTTTGCTAGCGGCGTTTTGTCCGACACGCCGACGCCGCGCTCTCACCTAGCAAAAACACTCGCAGTTGGAATAACGAATCTAACATACAATTCTATCCAAAGGTATAATATCGTTTTATATAATAAAATCATAGAAAAATTTATGATTCAATTTAATAAACGCATCAAAACTCGTTATTTAACTCAAAATTATGTTGTCTTCTCTATCTATCATTAAAGATTGTATCTCGTGATTTTATCTTTAAAAAATAAATGTCACAGCTGTCTTTAACAATGGACAAAGCCGAAGCTAACATTGAAATATTTTTAATAACCTCTTCTGGTACCTTCCTATTGATTATCTTAGCTTCTATTTACACTGCGTTTAACAATGGCGAATTACCCCTAAGGCAAACTAGACAAGTGCCTTAGGATGCTATGTAGAAGAAGGGTGCTTGTAGAATATTTTAAAATAGCTATGATCGCCTGAGGGCGTTTGGACTTGTTTTCCTAGGGCTTTGCATTCATTCTCCTTTAAGGTTTTACTTACACATTTTTATAAAAGTCGTTAACAGTCGTAGCTTTTAGTACAAAACAATTATGAAGGAGAATATTTTTAATATTACTTGTAAAATGCATTTACCTAGGTATTATTAAAATAGCGCACAGCTGAGAGATGTGTAACTTAATCGATTTTAGGGTTCCATACCCAAAGGATAAAAACAGGACCCTATTACTGAGACTTCGCTGTCCGTCCGTCCGTCCGTCTGTCACCAGGCTGTATCTCAAGAACGGTGATAGCTAGAGAGTTGAAATTTTCACAGATGATGTATTTCTATTGCCGCTATAACAACAAATACTAAAAATAAAATAAAATAAATATTTAAGGGGGGCTCCCACACAACAAACATGATTATTTTTACCGTTTCTTGCTCTCATACAACAAACGTGATTAATTAAGTATTGTGTGTGTTGTTTGCTCATTTATTAATAACGTGCCTTATGTTGCATATATAATGGTACGGAACCCTTCGTGCGCGAGTCCGACTCGCACTTGACCATGTTTTTTTTTGTTTCCTAATGTTTTTTGAAGTACCAAAAGTCAGTAATGTCTAATATGAGTACATACGCAGTTAAAGTTTCCAGTGAGGAAGTGTAGATGGTGCCTCCTACATCAATATGTACAGGAGCATTGTATTTGGTGGTTGCGGCGACACGCGGAATGCCGACGATGACCTTTTTCTCCATTGAGACCTCATCAGGTTGGGGACTACTTGGCTTGATGGGAAGCATGTTGGACTAAGTCTATAAAGGAAGTTAACTTTATTTAAGAAGAACCGCTGAAGCCATCGACAATACTGCTACAATACTATGCTACATAAATTTAGTAACACCATATTACTTCATGGTAGGCAGAGGTTATAGAACACTATTTTAACATGCCTACTTAATGACAAACATATAAACTGATGTTGCCGCCTCTGATGAAGGGTCAGCCAATACACAATACACCATTGCACAAACAATTATGTTATTAACAAGGCTATCAATTTGTCTCTCTCACTTTATTTTAACTATTTTTTAAGAATATGACTGACACGATCAGGGCTGCACTTTCTCTGGTGATATCTTTCAACGTTTCCACACCTTCCACATACCAACCCCATGTCCATCAGTTTCATTTCGTTACTACTACAGTTCCAGAAAATTATTTATTTAAAAAATGCTATTCCGCATTTTCAATTGCATAGAGAGTAATATATAATTTAATATAATATATATATATATATATATATATATATATATATATATTTACATCCCAGAATCATTTTGGCGTCATGCACAAAGCCCATCAGTACGACGTCCCCGGGTTCCCCTTACTTTTGCTAACATGTTTCGATGAATATTGCTTAGTTTTTTTATTTCTAGCTGCGTGGGGTACGTCATTTTTTGATATTTAAATTTTTCGAGATATTCGTCATGCAGTTATGCCCAGACATTTTTGAACCCCGAACCATAATGATACATTACAGGCATCCAGGATATATAGGTGGTACTTCAGCCATGGCGTCGATTATGTAACGTCCTGACAGGATGGTAGGTACTTTGGGGAATGCGACGTTGCCAGATTTACTTTTATCATCTCTTTAGATACCTACCGCTTGCTTGTGACACACAATTTCAACATTTCATATATTTTTGAATATTTGTTAGTTTTATATCTATAATCTATATACGGATGCCGGATGCCCCACGTGTAATAACATACGACTACTTGCCTACCTTATAATTATCCTATTAATTATCATAATTATTATTCATTATTCATTTATTTCTCTTATAAATTACATTTTTAAATATAAAATAAAAAAATAAAAATACATTTAATGTTGAATTAATAAATATTACTTTCTTTTTATTAATTATTATTTTGGATATAACACTGCCTCGCCTCGGAAGGCGGCAGGACTCACTCCGACGAGGTCCGCAACAGTCAGCCGGAGTGGTGGAGCCTAATGGGAAAGAAACCGACGAACTATACGGGCATTGTCAAGCAAGACCGCTTTCTGCATCGGTCACCGACTTGCTATTGATGCCGAGCCTCTCGAGATTTTGTGAGAGGCTCTTTGGGACTAAACCGTTCACCGACACAACTATCGGGATTATTTCTGTTGATACCACCCTCATAACTGTTAAACACATAATTAACACATAACTATTAACAATAATTAAGACATATTAATTATTATTATCAATTAATGGATTGAATGGTCAATGAATGTCTTATGCCCATCTTTCACGCAACACCTATTGAAGAACTCTAATGAAATTTGGTAGATTTTGTAATTTCATATTTATTATGATTAAAAAACTAAGAAATACTGGGAACCATGCTTTCTGCTTACAGTTGGTAGCTTACAGTCACATTGTACCGTATATCTTCAATCATGATCATAATTGCTATTGAACGTCCGTATTCTGCAATTGAACGTCCGTATACAGCTATTAGGCGTCTGTATATTGCAATAGGACGTCCGTATTATGTGCACGTACATAGCACAAAGCTTTGCGTCAGTTTGACGATACTAAATAACAAATACTGATAGGTACCAATGTACTGGGCATAACAGAAAGGTGTAGTCATTTAAAACCAATAATCTATCAACGAAACTGGACAAATTTACCATAAAACATAAGATAGATCCCAAAAACCAAATGTTGGTCTCCTATTCAAAAATTTCGATCAGCTGATCTATTTATTATAGGAGTCCAAACATTTGTTTTCGAATTTCAACCTATGTGTCTTGGAGAAAGTTCTTTGTTGTGTTTCATGAGATAATTTAAGTCCTGAAAATTGACCAAACCTATCTGTTTCCCCTGTACAATCGGTAGAACGGTTATGCAAACTTCCACCTTTTTTTATTTCCTTATCAAATATAATACAAATCGATATAGCAGGTATAGATTCCCTATACACACTTCTATTCTCCTTTTACCCCTTAGGAGATGATTTCAGAGATAAAAGTATTCAAAGTTCTTTCCCGAGCCTCAAACTAACTTCATATTTTATAAATCAAGTATTTAATGTATCAAATGTGCTGGACAGCATGCTTTAATGAATTGCGAACATAAAGTAAGGTCTGACCAAGTAAAATGTGTTCCTTGGAAAGGAACCACCCGGCAAATTATAAAGTATGCTCGGTTTTCCAAGAACTACTTAGAGTTACATACCCATTTATTTAAATATTTGTTAGGTTTATAACCTATCTACCAAAAACTTTAGTGAAATTTGGTAGATTTTGTAATTTCTTAATTACAATAAAAAAAAAATACTGAGAACCGTGCTTTCTGTTTATAGTTGGTAGATTACAGTCATATAGTACCGTCTATCTTTAATCGTGATCATAATTGCAATTGAACGTCCGTATTCTGCTATTGAACGTCCGTATACAGCTATTGGGCGTCTGTATATTGCAATAGGACGTCCGTATTATGTGTACGTACATAGCACAAAGCTTTGCGTCAGTTTAACGATAGTAAATAACAAATACCGATAGGTACCAATGTACTGGGCGTAACAGAAAGGTGTAGTCATTTAAAACCAATAATCTATCAACGAAACTGGACAAATTTACCATAAAACATGAGATAGATCCCAAAAACCAAATGTTGGTCTCCTATTCAAAAATTTCGATTAGCTGATCAATTTATTATAGGAGTCCAAACATTTGTTTTCGAATTTCAACCTATGTGTCTTGGAGAAAGTTCTTTGTTGTGTTTCATGAGATAATTTACGTCCTGAAAATTGACCAACCTTATCTGTTTCCCCTGTACAATGGGTAGAACGGTTATGCAAACTTCCACCTTTTTTTATTTCCTTATCAAATATAATGCAAATCGATATAGCAGGTATAGATTCCCTATACACACTTCTATTCTACTTTTACCCCTTAGGAGATGATTTCAGAGATAAAAGTATTCAAAGTTCTTTCCCGAGTCTCAAACTATCTTCATATTTTATAAATCAAGTATTTAATGTATCAAATGTGCTGGACAGCATGCTTTAATGAATTGCGAACATAAAGTAGGGTCTGACCAAGTAAAATGTGTTCCTTGGAAAGGAACCGCCCGGCAAATTATAAAGGATGCTCGGTTTTCCAAGAACTACTTAAAGTTAAATACCCATTTATTTAAATATGTGTTAGGTTTACATACCTATCTACTAAAAACTTTAGTGAAATTTGGTAGATTTTGTAATTTAATAAATACAACTTAAAAAAATTTAAAATATACTGAGAATTGTGCTTTCTGCTTACAGTTGGTAGCTTACAGTCATATAGTACCGTCTATCTTCAATCGTGATCATAATTGCAATTGAACGTCCGTATTCTGCTATTGAACGTCCGTATACAGCTATTGAACGTCCGTTTACAGCTATTGCACGTCCGTATATAGCCATTGGGCGTCTGTATATTGCAATAGGACGTCCGTATTATGTGTAAAATAATAACATTGCACAAAGCTTTGCGTCAGTTTGATGATACCAAATAACAAATACCGATAGGTATTAATGTACTGGGCGTAACAGAAAGGTGTAGTCATTTTAGACGGTGTATCTATCAACGAAACGTTCGTCTCCTATTCAAAAATTTCGATCAGATGATCAATTTATTATAGGAGTCCAAAATATTATGCAAACTTCCATCCTTTTCTATTTCCTTATCAGATAATTATAATACAAATCGATACAGCAGGTATAGATTTCTTATACAAGCTTTTATTCTTCTTTTACCCCTTAGGAGATGATTTCAGAGTAAAAGTATTCAAAGTTCTTCCCCGAGTCTCAAACTATCTTCATATTTCATTAAACAAGTATTTAATGTATCAAATGTGCTGGAGAGCATGCCTTAATGAATTGTGAATATAAAGTAAGGTGTGACCAAGTAAAATGTGTTCTCTGCGAAGGAAACCGCTCGGAAAATTATAAATGATATATTATTATGATGCAATCATGATCACAATTGCAATTGGACGTCCGTATACAGCTATTGGGCGTCTGTATATTGCAATAGGACGTCCGTATATAGCCATTGGGCGTCTGTATATTGCAATAGGACGTCCGTATTATGTGTACGTACATTGCACAAAGCTTTGCGTCACTTTGATGATACCAAATAACAAATACCGATAGGTGTTAATGTACTGGGCGTAACAGAAAGGTGTAGTCATTTTAGACGGTGTATCTATCAACGAAACGTTCGTCTCCTATTCAAAAATTTCGATCAGATGATCAATTTATTATAAGAGTCCAAAATATTATGCAAACTTACATCCTTTTCTATTTTCTTATCAGATATAATACAAATCGCTACAGCAGGTATAGATTTCTTATACAAACTTTTATTCTTCTTTTACCCCTTAGGAGATGATTTCAGAGGTAAAAGTATTCAAAGTTCTTCCCCGAGTCTCAAACTATCTTCATATTTCATTAAACAAGTATTTAATGTATCAAATGTGCTGGACAGCATGCTTTAATGAATTGTGACTATAAAGTAAGGTGTGACCAAATAAAATGTATTCTCTGTGAAGGAAACCTCTCGGAAAATTATAAATGATGATATATGATGCAATCATAACCACAATTGCAATTGAACGTCCGTATTGTGCAATTGGACGTCCGTATACAGCTATTGGGCGTCTGTATATTGCAATAGGACGTCCGTATTATGTGTACGTACATAGCACAAAGCTTTGTGTCAGTTTAACGATAGTAAATAACAAATACCGATAGGTACCAATGTACTGGGCGTAACAGAAAGGTGAAGTCATTCTAGACGGTGTATCTATCTACGAAACGTTCGTCTCCTATTCAAAAATTTCGATCAGCTGATCAATTTATTATAGGAGTCGATACATTTTTGTTCACGAATTTCAACGAAGTTCTTTGTTGTGTTTCATGAGTTAATTTACGTCCTGAAAATTCACCAAACCTTTCTGTTTCCCCTTTTCTATTACCTTATCAGATATAATACAATTCGATATAGCAGGTGTAGATTCCCTATACTAACTTCTATTCTCCTTTTGCCCCATAGATGATTTCAGAGATAAAAGTATTCAAAGTTCTTTTCCGAGTCTCAAACTATCTTCATATTTTATAAAAAAGTAATTAATGTAACAAATGTAATATTATTTAATTAACTTAGTTCATTGAATAATAAGTGATGTCATAATACGAGGGGCGCCGAATATAACGCAAAACCTATGTGTTCGAAGACTTTGTATATTGTATCGACAGTAGTAGATATTGTTTGAGTTATAGTCATAATGTTATGACTGAGCTGGCAACGTCGCAAATACGGACGCCAAATAACCGAGTCCGTAGCTAGAAATTCGCTTGGATATACGCGTGTGGATATACGCGCTGCAGCAGCGCCTCACCCGCGCTGAGATTTTTTCGGGAACTTATTAATATTTTTTTGCAGCCATTTCAACGATTTTTTTACTTCCGTCGATATTTGTACTACGGCTAGCTGGGACCAATAGCGTCTCAGAGCAACCGCTCAAAAAAGTGGCGTCCGGTATACGGACGCTCAATGCCGGTGGACGCCCGTTTAAATGCACTTTTTCCTTCAGAGGACGGCCAATCGTTTGCAGGATAAATATATATATATATATATATATATATATATATTACTAGCTGTCCCGGCAAACGTTGTTTTGCCATACTTACTAAAAAAAAAAGTTTGAAAAATAGATGTTTGCCGATTCTCAGCCCTACTGAATATGCATGTAAAATTTGAGAAGAATCGGTCAAGCCGTTTCGGAGGAGTACGGTAACTAACACTGTGACACGGGAATTTTATATATTAGACTAGCTGTCCCGGCAAACGTTGTTTTGCCTTACTAAAAAAAATAAAGGTTTGAAAAATAGATGTTGGCCGATTCTCAGACCTACTGAATGTGCATACAAAATTTCATAAGAATCGGTCTAGCCGTTTCGGAGGAGTACGGTAACTAACACTGTGACACGTGAATTTTATATATTAGATATATACGTAGAGTAAATTCTAAGTGTACAACAAAACTAAACTTTCTATCTCTTTTGTTAACTTAAAAAAGGGAGAATCGGTAGTGTTAATCACACAATTTAGCAATGATAACTAAACATTCTTAATAAGTATAAAAACTCTGTATTATAGTCTAAACATTTTAATTAAACAAAAATACAAAACAGTACGAAATAGCCAATTAATCCCCCTCGATGATTTCATTTTAGTTAGATTATGTTAGTGACTCATCACAATTGGCCTTATTTTCTTTTTTTACTATTTATTACACAATTTTGCAAACTGTGAAAAGCTAAACCATTATTAAAATACATAACCAATATTTTTTGTTTCACTTTATATTTTAATTTATATTATTATGGTATAGCCTAGAGCTTTTCACAATATTATATCCTAAGGGTATTATTTGAACCATTGCAAACGAGATGTTCAATTGCTTAAGGCATAACGCCAAAGGCGCTACTCGCAAATACTCGCAATTGGTCTTCGTAACAAAAAGTATAGAAATTACTGTTTCGCAGTCAAAATATATCATATATATAAAATTCACGTGTCACAGTGTTAGTTACCGTACTCCTCCGAAACGGCTTGACAGATTTTTATGAAATTTCACATTCATATTCAGTAGGTCTGAGAATCGGCCAACATCTATTTTTTAAACCTTTTTTTTTAGTATGGCAAAACGACGTTTGCCGGGTCAGTTAGTCTTATACAATAAAATTCACGTGTCACAGTGTTAGTTACCGTACTCCTCCGAAACGGCTTGACAGATTTTTATGAAATTTCACATGCATATTCAGTAGGTCTGAGAATCGGCCAACATCTATTTTTCAAACCTTTTTTTTAGTATGGCAAAACAACGTTTGCCGGGTCAGCGAGTTTTATATAAATATTACTTAATTTTTTTTATATTCTTTGCAAAACCTCTTCACACTTGCGCATTGTCCTGTCTTTATTATTTACCATAACTTTGTTGCTGGTAAAATTAATTCGATCTAAAAATCAATAAGATGTGCTCCGACTTCGTGAGCATTATGGAATAGAACAATACAAGTTAGTTACAACTTGTAAGCCTTGCGGCGTGTGCGTTCTCTGTGTCTCTCTCTCTCTCTTTCTCTCTCTTTCATAACATGGAAAAAATAATAATAATATATTATTTTTTTATGAATTGTTGAATATCTAATAAAGTATATAATAATTTATTATTTGACGGGCTTCGTGGTGGAGTGGTTTATGTAATGGACTGCCGATCACGAGGTCGCGGGTTCGATTCCCGGTTGGGACAATCATTTGTGTGATATCCATAAATGTCATACAAATTTTTGTACTGCGTCTGGGTGTTTTCTATGTATTATAAGTATGTATTTACAAAAGAAAAATAGTATATGTAGTCTATCCGTAATATCCGTATCTGGTTCCCATAATACAAGCATAGAAATATAGCTTACTTTGGGACCAGAGGACGTTGTGTGAAATGTCCTGAATATTTATTTATTTATTTATTATATAAAATTTTATTACAATTCCTTTATTATTCGAAAGGAACTTCATTCCATCCGGGTGTCCGTTGACACGTCTCAATTTTTTTTTAAAGTAAATCTTCCAATAGTCAATATACTAAAGCCACTTATATATATGCCGTAAGAAAAGTAACGTAAGAGTAAGAGAAGCAAAGAACAAATTAAACACTTAGGTAAAAAAATAAGTTACATTTGACGGGCCTCGTGGTCTAGTGGTTCATATAACGGACTGCCGATCACGAGGTCTCGGGTTCGATTCCCGGTCAGGACAAATATTTGTGTGATGTTTTTAATTGTCATACAAATGTTTGTACTGCGTCTGGGTGTTTACTATGTATTATAAGTATGTATTTACAAAAGAAAAGTAGTATATGTATTATATCCGTATTCTGGTACCCATAACACAAGCATATAAAGCTTAGCTTGGGACCAGAGGACGTTGTGTGAAATGTCCATGAATATATTTATTATTATTACATAATTATCCTTACATTGTTTCTAAATAAATCTCATCCATAACTTGTACAAGTCTAACAAGACGTTATCACTCCATTCGTTATATAATATTAGGTTCAAAAACGTTTTATTATTTAATTAAGGTCCTAGAACATTCGGTCTACTGATGACCAAGACATTGTTACGCCAACATATTATGTGAGTATATCTCTTTAGTGGAAATTTTCACATTGATTGCAGTTTGTTTGGATAACGTTACATACTGTAAAAGTGAATCGTAGACGTGAGGTTTACCGGCACGTCAGCGTGGGAGCCTTCCATAAATTGCGACCTACTGTCTTCGCTCCCACGGCATCTAACTACGTATCTTCTATACAATTGCGCCAATTCTGCTTGTACATCTAAACTAACACGAAATGAAATACGATTATTGACATCGTCAATAACGCAGTACCTACCTACCTACTGTTATTCCAAAAAAGAGTTTATTAAGAAGCTTAGTTTTTCAAGTTTAGTTGTCAGTATAATAGCATTAAGCTTTCAGCTAATAAGTACGTTTCTAGTTTGAGTTTAAGTTATTTTTATTAATTTTGGTTTCTGTCACAATATAATTGGCATTAATATCACGATAAAAGTACTGTACTCATAAAAACATATCCACAACTTAAAAAATAAATCGCTAAGAAAATTGTCATTTGCGATGTCGTATGGTACGGTTACGCGAATAAACGCTCGAGGCTTTGCACCGGACGGAGTCCAACTTTAATTATTTTTTATCTTTTGAATCCATCTCCTATACAGTCGTCTGGTGGCCTATCTCACTAGTTTCACACCTCAGTCCCTATTCACGTGGCATACTTATGCTTTTGTGAAAATAAACACTCTTTAAACGTAAAGTTAAAGTACACAGCTACATTTTAATTGCTGGAAAGAACCGTCCGTGGTGTACATAGTGTAACCGATTTACGTTCGTGAAGTCACGGGATCTTCTTCCACACATGACAGTTATTTGCATAATGATCACTAAGGATATAACACATAACACAAGCATAATAAGCTTAGTTTGGGACCAGAGGACGTGTGAAATGTCCATGAATATTTATTCTTATTCCTATTCCTATTCCTATTCCTATTCCGATTCCGATTCCGATTCCTATTCCTATTCCTATTCCTATTCCTATTCCTATTCCTATTCCTATTCCAATTCCAATTCCAATTCCAATTCCTATTCCTATTCCTATTCCTATTCCTATTCCTATTCCTATTCCTATTCCTATTCCTATTCCTATTCCTATTCCTATTCCTATTCCTATTCCTATTCCTATTCCTATTCCTATTCCTATTCCTATTCCTATTCCTATTCCTATTCCTATTCCTATTCCTATTCCTATTCCTATTCCTATTCCTATTCCTATTCCTATTCCTATTCCTATTCCTATTCCTATTCCTATTCTTATTCTTATTATTTATTGTACATATAAAATATATTTACAGAGTTTGAAATTTGAATCTAATGTACACAGGCGAGCTTAATTCACTATTGAATATTCTTATAGCAAATATTTATTTATTTATTTATTATTTTATTTATCTTTACTTCTTATAAAACAAAGTCGTAATTTTTGTATGTATGTCCCTATGTGAGCTTATATCTTCAAAAATACGCAACGGATTTTGATGCGGTTTTTTTGTAATAGATAGAATGGTTCAAGAGGATGGCTTTTTTCGTATAATTTATTGGGGTTTGCTGTATATTGGATGAGATATGATTAAATTTGTCGAGAAATTCGGATGCGCGCGAGCTATAAATGAAAACGATGCCTTATCTATGTGAGGTACAACAAAATAATGTATGAAGGAATTGTTTGTTACCTATAGTTCTTCAAAAAAGTCCGCGAGGGCATATGTCTATCTTTTAAGGGAAACCCGCTATACCCATAATAATGTCAAAAAAATTATTAAATTCAATAGGGTGTTTTCAAAAGCTATTTATGTGTATATAGTAATATTTTTTATCAAATTAAACAACTTAGTTAGCTTACGCAATTAATATAGATTATAACTGCTCTTTACATCATGCAATTTAAATGAATATCTTGGGAGATATGACGAAAAAAGAATTACGCGCGACAATATAAAATAATTAAACTGTTGGCTGAGCAACGCGAACGTTTCCTCGGTCTTCTATCCATACTCTAATGTTTGGATAATTGGTTAAGAGGATACCAAAATAGCTTCGTGCATTTTTCTATGTACGAAGTTTTCATTGTTTCTTTAGATTGAATGGCTAGAGCTCTAATTTTTAAGTATATGTTTTTTCAATATATGATCTAGGATCGCATGAACTCAGAAATGCGATTGAAAAAAGTTTTCTCGATAGAAAATCTTGGCGAAACAACCTCTCAATTTTTTTATTTTTTTCATTTGTCGGTCTATTATCGCGTATTAACTAATGAAATAACTTTAATAACATAGGTAACTATTATGTATAGAAACACGTGGATCAGAATTATATATTTAGTAGATTTTGAGTAAATAGGAAAAGTATCCCTAATTCTTCATTTTCTGTGCCTACTGGCTGTGTTAATATGTACGTGTCGGCGATGATATACGATAATATTGATGTAGGCCCTTAATGTTGGATGTATGGATAGATTTTTATGAAACTTTCCTAAATTCCACGCGTACGGAGTCGGGGCAACAGCTAGTATTTATATAAGAATAGACGCTGGATGAAAATTTATGCAGACTAGTAACACTAATATTATTGAACTCCAGTAACAGAATAAACAACCACAGATCAGCCAAGTGTTTAGACTTTTTTTTATTGATTGTTTCCAACAGAAATCTCTTTATTAATATCATGATAAGAAGAAGTGATCTCCAGCTTTGTTGTTTTGAAAATTGATCTAATAATGAAATTGTCCATTAAAATTTATGATTCTGTCAATAACTTAATTGCATGAGTTTCTTAAATATATAACAGTAATATAAATGTAAGAAAAAAACTCACTTGTACGATTCAATATGTCGGAAAACGAGTTGAAAATCAAGTGGCTAAGTAAAGTTGGCTACTGAATACTTGTAGTTACGGTAGCTAACCGCTAGGGGGCGTAACGTCGCGAAGCAAGCCACCACACTTACCTGTCTGGTTTCATTATAAATATGCCGCGGGCTGTTTGGCTGTACCGCGACAACCCAAATACCTAATCATTAGATGCCAACCAACGGAACAAACATATACACCAGCTACCTTACTACTACTCCTCTTCTAAGCAATATCAAGTCAGTATTAAATTACTTCATCGTCATTCTCTAACATGTCAAATTACTGCAATTTCATGTTCTAAATATTACATGCAAAAGTAATACAAGTTTTTACTCTTTTGCACGTCCAAACGTAGATTCATGATCCTTTACAGTTTTTTACCAACGATAGGCCACCTAATTAGCTCAGCTTTGTGCCAATACACCTGGTCAGCGCCAAACAGTAGACCGGCCCGTGCCCAGCTGTGGGACGTTAATGGGCTGGAGAGAGAGTTGAGTTTTATTTTAGTAGGTTCGTATATACTATATATTTCATTTTGGTTGTTCAAAGAACATTAATATGCCGAAGGGTACGCCTAAAGGCAGGTCGGGCTTTTATTCCAATCGTTATAATTCTTAGCCCGCGGCGAGGTGGGTAAGCGTTAACAACAAGCTAAAATTAAAACTTTATATAAATCTACATTACAAAGGGGAATGCTCCATATCTAAGGTACATGTATTGTTCCTAGTCCATCAATAATGATTCTAACAAGCTTCGTGCTTGATTGATGACGAGAGTTCGATCGATTCCAACTCATAAATATTAGTATGGTGGTGTATAAAAAAATCCAAATATTACTACTTGTGTCACGCAGTTTCATTCGTGTTCTTTCAAGAAATTTTATAACTGACCACGTGAGTTTCGATTTCAGTTTCGCCGAAACTCACGGCCGAACATTCGGTTTCGGCCGGAAAACCAGTTTTGGTCGGACACTAACTCTAATATGTATGATTTAATTTACAATTCGTCTTTGTTGCACTTATCACCGAGAATAAGTATCTCATAAATTGTTTTAAACATGTCCAATTGACATGTAAGCATGATAAATATAACATGACTCGTTCATATCAATATATTGATAGCCCGTCAGAAACCGATCAATCATAGAATTGCATAAACTTATCGAAATTAATCAGGCGTAATGTGTACTTAATTAGCAATAATATTATATATTGTGCTATTTAATAAGACTACGAATAGTTATTACCTACTAATTATAGTCCGTATAGCAACGGGTTAAGAATACGTTTGACACCATCCTATTTCCTTCCCAGGCAGGGGTCGTCGGCGCGCAGTAGCCAGCCGCGGCCCCTCCCGACGAGGTGGTCGTTCGCGGCGGTTCGGTATTCCGAGACCCGCCACGGCAAATGTGGCTGTCGGTTACGGCAACGCGACAGGGGGACCTAATGCTCCCCCACTGGGGTCGAGCCCCGATTGAAGGGGCCATCCCTCGCCGGGTCATGGTAAAGTTCAAGGCACCATCATAGCCCGGCAGGGCTGGAGGCGAGAAAAGGAAAAAAAAACCTATTTCCTTACCATGGTGCTGTAAAAGCCAGGTACACAGTTATACTAGAATAATATAAGTATCCTCTGTGAGAGACGAAATACTTGAAAATAAACGCTATGTCAACACGCCTGCGGCATAGTAGACCATAATCCCTCCCAAAGTGGAGGAGGCCCGTGCCCAACAGAGGAACTTTAAGGGGCTGGAGAGAGAGATATTGTGCAATCAAATTGTATTATCTATCCCATATGTAACTCTTTCACAACCTGTCAGTGTCTGAGATTGGGACATTTGTATTTTTAATCCGTTGCTATAGAGGCCAAATAAGGCTATAAATAGTAATTAGCTACTAATAAATACATCATTAAATATACACAACAATGTATGTAGGTACAAGAAGAAATACAATCGCAAAATGTAATATGACCACTTGTTGTTGGTACGAAATTAGCGGTTAAAAATGAGTATAAACAAAACTTCCTGTTCGGGACTTCGTACGTGACGAATTTCAAATCACTACATTGTATTAAAAAAACATTAACACCGCCTCGCCTTTTTTCTTTTAGTAATTTTTAGGGTTCCGTACCCATAGGGTAAAAACGGGACCCTATTACTGAGACTTCGCTGTCCGTCCGTCCGTCCGTCCGTCCGTCTGTCACCAGGCTGTATCTAAAGAACTGTGATAGCTAGACAGTTGAAATTTTCTCAGATGATGTATTTCTATTGCCGCTATAACAACAAATACTAAAAATAAAATAAAATAAATATTTAAGGGGGCTCCCATACAACAAACATGATTTTTTTACCGTTTCTTGCTCGATACTAATAACGTTGCCTTATGTTGCATAGATAATGGTACGGAACCCTTCGTGCGCGAGTCCGACTCGCACTTGACCAATTTTTTATTTAAATCCAATTTATAACAACTAAAAATATAAGTATCAAGCTTCTTGTTTTAAAAACCGCTCAAGAAGGTACGAGTCTGGCTCGCACATGGAGAGTTCCATTATTTATACTTTTTATACTAATAATTATACGTATTAAAAAGCTGAAAATTTTGTTTATTTGTTTGTTTGAACGCGCTAATCTCAGGAACCACTGCGCACTGGTCTAATTTAAAAAATCTTTCAGTTTTGTATAGTATATATATGGAGAAAGGCTATAGGTTATATAACGTCACGTTACGACCAATAGGAGCAAAGCACCACTGAAATTTTTTTCCAGAAACGGAGAAAAGTTCCTTACTCTACGCGTACGAAGCCGCGGGTAACTGATAGTTATCATAATATGTTCGTTAGACCGTACTAGACTAGACGTAGACCGAACTAAACCCTGTGCCATCACGTCTGGTTAGCGCAGCCCAGTAGACCATAGTCCCTCCCAATGTGGAGGAGGCCCGTGATTAGCAGTGGGACGTTAATGGGCTGGAGAAAGAGAGAGAGATTACTGTAGTGTATATTGGTGCACAGTAAAGAATAATCTATAAAAATATCTCGCGTTTTAGTATCCCACGTATATTTTATTATTCAGTATCTCGCGTTTTAGTGTCGCCTGTTAGTATCCCACCACTATTATGCGCAGGCCTCCACTACTTCGAGAGAATATTTCGTCTACATATGACAAGCCGACCAAAAACATCGGCTTAAGTCAATGAATATTACTGATAAAAATAGTTCTAAAGAGTTACCTAGGGGTAACTCTTTCACACCGTGTCAGAGTCTGGGATTGTGATATTTGTATTTTTTATCCATTGCTACACAGCCCAAACTCTACATAATGGTACAAAAATTCCATGCCAGAAATTAAAAAAGTAGGCTTGTGAGTCTACCAAAACCCTTTAGAAGCAAGGTAGCTCGGGGCTGAAACATAAACTATTGATAAAACGGAAAGGGCGCCTGGAGCTTTGCAAGTGCCGTTAGCGACCACGACAATGTATTACGGCCTTCCATTGTACGTTAAGTATGTACAGCAGTATATCTTGTTATTAAAATATATATACATATATAAGTAACTGTTAAGTGAATTTTTTCGATCAATGCATATCATAAGTATATTTTTATTTATTTATTTAACACTTTATACCTTACAAACATTGAACAGGCTGACAAGGGCGTATATCTTTACGTATAATAAAACTGTATCTGACAAATGTTAGTGTTTAACACAGATAATATAATAAAAGTGTTTATGGATCTGCGGATTGAAATTTCATAATCCCAATTTTTGGTTACTCCACCGGTGGTAGGGGCGCGTTGGCGGAAATAGTTAAGAATATACAAAAAATTTTTTTTTGAATTGAGTGATTTTCTATTTCCATTTCCACTTATCGAAGGATAGTAAATAAAGGCTGTTTGACATCACGCTACGATTAAAGCATAAATTAAAATGAAAATGTATATTCCACGCGGACGATATCGCGGGTACAGCTAGTATGAAATGAGGTTAATGAAATTGAAATAAATATGAAATTCTCTTGTCGGTATGAGAAGTAGCGAGTGTACACGTTCCCCATTCGATTGAAATAACTTGTACTATAACTAATGTGACCAGACGTCCTGTTTTAAACGGGACTGTCCCTTTTTACAACTACGAGTCCCGGTGTCCCCGAAACTACCTCTGGGACGCAAAATTGTCCCGTTTTCAGAAACCGAACTCCATTAGAAAGAGTATTTTCCGTAATGAACAAATTGTAGACGTCTGAGAAAACTCAGTAACAGGTATCAGTTTTAAAGGCGAATGATAGTGATAATGAGGGTTAATATTAAAAAAACATGCCCAGAGTATATATATTAAAGCAAATTTGTTCTTCTGATAGATATAATTAAACCTAATATTTTACACTATGACACTACTAGCTTTTTATGAATAAACTAGCTGGCCCGGCAAACGTTGCTTTGCCATACCAAAAAAAAGTAAAAAAAAAAAAAAAAAAAATTAACTATAAACCTCACGGAGCCCGAGACCTTTTCAACGAATGCAAAACCGTGGAAATCGGTTATTTTTATTAATTTTGGTTTCTGTCACAATATAATTGGCATTAATATCACGATAAAAGTACTGTACTCATAAAAACATATCCACAACTTAAAAAATAAATCGCTAAGAAAATTGTCATTTGCGATGTCGTATGGTACGGTTACGCGAATAAACGCTCGAGGCTTTGCACCGGACGGAGTCCAACTTTAATTATTTTTTATCTTTTGAATCCATCTCCTATACAGTCGTCTGGTGGCCTATCTCACTAGTTTCACACCTCAGTCCCTATTCACGTGGCATACTTATGCTTTTGTGAAAATAAACACTCTTTAAACGTAAAGTTAAAGTACACAGCTACATTTTAATTGCTGGAAAGAACCGTCCGTGGTGTACATAGTGTAACCGATTTACGTTCGTGAAGTCACGGGATCTTCTTCCACACATGACAGTTATTTGCATAATGATCACTAAGGATATAACACATAACACAAGCATAATAAGCTTAGTTTGGGACCAGAGGACGTGTGAAATGTCCATGAATATTTATTCTTATTCCTATTCCTATTCCTATTCCTATTCCGATTCCGATTCCGATTCCTATTCCTATTCCTATTCCTATTCCTATTCCTATTCCTATTCCTATTCCTATTCCAATTCCAATTCCAATTCCAATTCCTATTCCTATTCCTATTCCTATTCCTATTCCTATTCCTATTCCTATTCCTATTCCTATTCCTATTCCTATTCCTATTCCTATTCCTATTCCTATTCCTATTCCTATTCCTATTCCTATTCCTATTCCTATTCCTATTCCTATTCCTATTCCTATTCCTATTCCTATTCCTATTCCTATTCCTATTCCTATTCCTATTCCTATTCCTATTCCTATTCCTATTCTTATTCTTATTATTTATTGTACATATAAAATATATTTACAGAGTTTGAAATTTGAATCTAATGTACACAGGCGAGCTTAATTCACTATTGAATATTCTTATAGCAAATATTTATTTATTTATTTATT
Source organism: Orgyia antiqua (assembly GCA_916999025.1). Classification (NCBI taxonomy): domain Eukaryota; kingdom Metazoa; phylum Arthropoda; class Insecta; order Lepidoptera; family Erebidae; genus Orgyia; species Orgyia antiqua. The sequence goes on along the minus strand of OU779863.1, from coordinate 11,927,088 downwards.
ATTTTATTTATCTTTACTTCTTATAAAACAAAGTCGTAATTTTTGTATGTATGTCCCTATGTGAGCTTATATCTTCAAAAATACGCAACGGATTTTGATGCGGTTTTTTTGTAATAGATAGAATGGTTCAAGAGGATGGCTTTTTTCGTATAATTTATTGGGGTTTGCTGTATATTGGATGAGATATGATTAAATTTGTCGAGAAATTCGGATGCGCGCGAGCTATAAATGAAAACGATGCCTTATCTATGTGAGGTACAACAAAATAATGTATGAAGGAATTGTTTGTTACCTATAGTTCTTCAAAAAAGTCCGCGAGGGCATATGTCTATCTTTTAAGGGAAACCCGCTATACCCATAATAATGTCAAAAAAATTATTAAATTCAATAGGGTGTTTTCAAAAGCTATTTATGTGTATATAGTAATATTTTTTATCAAATTAAACAACTTAGTTAGCTTACGCAATTAATATAGATTATAACTGCTCTTTACATCATGCAATTTAAATGAATATCTTGGGAGATATGACGAAAAAAGAATTACGCGCGACAATATAAAATAATTAAACTGTTGGCTGAGCAACGCGAACGTTTCCTCGGTCTTCTATCCATACTCTAATGTTTGGATAATTGGTTAAGAGGATACCAAAATAGCTTCGTGCATTTTTCTATGTACGAAGTTTTCATTGTTTCTTTAGATTGAATGGCTAGAGCTCTAATTTTTAAGTATATGTTTTTTCAATATATGATCTAGGATCGCATGAACTCAGAAATGCGATTGAAAAAAGTTTTCTCGATAGAAAATCTTGGCGAAACAACCTCTCAATTTTTTTATTTTTTTCATTTGTCGGTCTATTATCGCGTATTAACTAATGAAATAACTTTAATAACATAGGTAACTATTATGTATAGAAACACGTGGATCAGAATTATATATTTAGTAGATTTTGAGTAAATAGGAAAAGTATCCCTAATTCTTCATTTTCTGTGCCTACTGGCTGTGTTAATATGTACGTGTCGGCGATGATATACGATAATATTGATGTAGGCCCTTAATGTTGGATGTATGGATAGATTTTTATGAAACTTTCCTAAATTCCACGCGTACGGAGTCGGGGCAACAGCTAGTATTTATATAAGAATAGACGCTGGATGAAAATTTATGCAGACTAGTAACACTAATATTATTGAACTCCAGTAACAGAATAAACAACCACAGATCAGCCAAGTGTTTAGACTTTTTTTTATTGATTGTTTCCAACAGAAATCTCTTTATTAATATCATGATAAGAAGAAGTGATCTCCAGCTTTGTTGTTTTGAAAATTGATCTAATAATGAAATTGTCCATTAAAATTTATGATTCTGTCAATAACTTAATTGCATGAGTTTCTTAAATATATAACAGTAATATAAATGTAAGAAAAAAACTCACTTGTACGATTCAATATGTCGGAAAACGAGTTGAAAATCAAGTGGCTAAGTAAAGTTGGCTACTGAATACTTGTAGTTACGGTAGCTAACCGCTAGGGGGCGTAACGTCGCGAAGCAAGCCACCACACTTACCTGTCTGGTTTCATTATAAATATGCCGCGGGCTGTTTGGCTGTACCGCGACAACCCAAATACCTAATCATTAGATGCCAACCAACGGAACAAACATATACACCAGCTACCTTACTACTACTCCTCTTCTAAGCAATATCAAGTCAGTATTAAATTACTTCATCGTCATTCTCTAACATGTCAAATTACTGCAATTTCATGTTCTAAATATTACATGCAAAAGTAATACAAGTTTTTACTCTTTTGCACGTCCAAACGTAGATTCATGATCCTTTACAGTTTTTTACCAACGATAGGCCACCTAATTAGCTCAGCTTTGTGCCAATACACCTGGTCAGCGCCAAACAGTAGACCGGCCCGTGCCCAGCTGTGGGACGTTAATGGGCTGGAGAGAGAGTTGAGTTTTATTTTAGTAGGTTCGTATATACTATATATTTCATTTTGGTTGTTCAAAGAACATTAATATGCCGAAGGGTACGCCTAAAGGCAGGTCGGGCTTTTATTCCAATCGTTATAATTCTTAGCCCGCGGCGAGGTGGGTAAGCGTTAACAACAAGCTAAAATTAAAACTTTATATAAATCTACATTACAAAGGGGAATGCTCCATATCTAAGGTACATGTATTGTTCCTAGTCCATCAATAATGATTCTAACAAGCTTCGTGCTTGATTGATGACGAGAGTTCGATCGATTCCAACTCATAAATATTAGTATGGTGGTGTATAAAAAAATCCAAATATTACTACTTGTGTCACGCAGTTTCATTCGTGTTCTTTCAAGAAATTTTATAACTGACCACGTGAGTTTCGGTTTCAGTTTCGCCGAAACTCACGGCCGAACATTCGGTTTCGGCCGGAAAACCAGTTTTGGTCGGACACTAACTCTAATATGTATGATTTAATTTACAATTCGTCTTTGTTGCACTTATCACCGAGAATAAGTATCTCATAAATTGTTTTAAACATGTCCAATTGACATGTAAGCATGATAAATATAACATGACTCGTTCATATCAATATATTGATAGCCCGTCAGAAACCGATCAATCATAGAATTGCATAAACTTATCGAAATTAATCAGGCGTAATGTGTACTTAATTAGCAATAATATTATATATTGTGCTATTTAATAAGACTACGAATAGTTATTACCTACTAATTATAGTCCGTATAGCAACGGGTTAAGAATACGTTTGACACCATCCTATTTCCTTCCCAGGCAGGGGTCGTCGGCGCGCAGTAGCCAGCCGCGGCCCCTCCCGACGAGGTGGTCGTTCGCGGCGGTTCGGTATTCCGAGACCCGCCACGGCAAATGTGGCTGTCGGTTACGGCAACGCGACAGGGGGACCTAATGCTCCCCCACTGGGGTCGAGCCCCGATTGAAGGGGCCATCCCTCGCCGGGTCATGGTAAAGTTCAAGGCACCATCATAGCCCGGCAGGGCTGGAGGCGAGAAAAGGAAAAAAAAACCTATTTCCTTACCATGGTGCTGTAAAAGCCAGGTACACAGTTATACTAGAATAATATAAGTATCCTCTGTGAGAGACGAAATACTTGAAAATAAACGCTATGTCAACACGCCTGCGGCATAGTAGACCATAATCCCTCCCAAAGTGGAGGAGGCCCGTGCCCAACAGAGGAACTTTAAGGGGCTGGAGAGAGAGATATTGTGCAATCAAATTGTATTATCTATCCCATATGTAACTCTTTCACAACCTGTCAGTGTCTGAGATTGGGACATTTGTATTTTTAATCCGTTGCTATAGAGGCCAAATAAGGCTATAAATAGTAATTAGCTACTAATAAATACATCATTAAATATACACAACAATGTATGTAGGTACAAGAAGAAATACAATCGCAAAATGTAATATGACCACTTGTTGTTGGTACGAAATTAGCGGTTAAAAATGAGTATAAACAAAACTTCCTGTTCGGGACTTCGTACGTGACGAATTTCAAATCACTACATTGTATTAAAAAAACATTAACACCGCCTCGCCTTTTTTCTTTTAGTAATTTTTAGGGTTCCGTACCCATAGGGTAAAAACGGGACCCTATTACTGAGACTTCGCTGTCCGTCCGTCCGTCCGTCCGTCCGTCTGTCACCAGGCTGTATCTAAAGAACTGTGATAGCTAGACAGTTGAAATTTTCTCAGATGATGTATTTCTATTGCCGCTATAACAACAAATACTAAAAATAAAATAAAATAAATATTTAAGGGGGCTCCCATACAACAAACATGATTTTTTTACCGTTTCTTGCTCGATACTAATAACGTTGCCTTATGTTGCATAGATAATGGTACGGAACCCTTCGTGCGCGAGTCCGACTCGCACTTGACCAATTTTTTATTTAAATCCAATTTATAACAACTAAAAATATAAGTATCAAGCTTCTTGTTTTAAAAACCGCTCAAGAAGGTACGAGTCTGGCTCGCACATGGAGAGTTCCATTATTTATACTTTTTATACTAATAATTATACGTATTAAAAAGCTGAAAATTTTGTTTATTTGTTTGTTTGAACGCGCTAATCTCAGGAACCACTGCGCACTGGTCTAATTTAAAAAATCTTTCAGTTTTGTATAGTATATATATGGAGAAAGGCTATAGGTTATATAACGTCACGTTACGACCAATAGGAGCAAAGCACCACTGAAATTTTTTTCCAGAAACGGAGAAAAGTTCCTTACTCTACGCGTACGAAGCCGCGGGTAACTGATAGTTATCATAATATGTTCGTTAGACCGTACTAGACTAGACGTAGACCGAACTAAACCCTGTGCCATCACGTCTGGTTAGCGCAGCCCAGTAGACCATAGTCCCTCCCAATGTGGAGGAGGCCCGTGATTAGCAGTGGGACGTTAATGGGCTGGAGAAAGAGAGAGAGATTACTGTAGTGTATATTGGTGCACAGTAAAGAATAATCTATAAAAATATCTCGCGTTTTAGTATCCCACGTATATTTTATTATTCAGTATCTCGCGTTTTAGTGTCGCCTGTTAGTATCCCACCACTATTATGCGCAGGCCTCCACTACTTCGAGAGAATATTTCGTCTACATATGACAAGCCGACCAAAAACATCGGCTTAAGTCAATGAATATTACTGATAAAAATAGTTCTAAAGAGTTACCTAGGGGTAACTCTTTCACACCGTGTCAGAGTCTGGGATTGTGATATTTGTATTTTTTATCCATTGCTACACAGCCCAAACTCTACATAATGGTACAAAAATTCCATGCCAGAAATTAAAAAAGTAGGCTTGTGAGTCTACCAAAACCCTTTAGAAGCAAGGTAGCTCGGGGCTGAAACATAAACTATTGATAAAACGGAAAGGGCGCCTGGAGCTTTGCAAGTGCCGTTAGCGACCACGACAATGTATTACGGCCTTCCATTGTACGTTAAGTATGTACAGCAGTATATCTTGTTATTAAAATATATATACATATATAAGTAACTGTTAAGTGAATTTTTTCGATCAATGCATATCATAAGTATATTTTTATTTATTTATTTAACACTTTATACCTTACAAACATTGAACAGGCTGACAAGGGCGTATATCTTTACGTATAATAAAACTGTATCTGACAAATGTTAGTGTTTAACACAGATAATATAATAAAAGTGTTTATGGATCTGCGGATTGAAATTTCATAATCCCAATTTTTGGTTACTCCACCGGTGGTAGGGGCGCGTTGGCGGAAATAGTTAAGAATATACAAAAAATTTTTTTTTGAATTGAGTGATTTTCTATTTCCATTTCCACTTATCGAAGGATAGTAAATAAAGGCTGTTTGACATCACGCTACGATTAAAGCATAAATTAAAATGAAAATGTATATTCCACGCGGACGATATCGCGGGTACAGCTAGTATGAAATGAGGTTAATGAAATTGAAATAAATATGAAATTCTCTTGTCGGTATGAGAAGTAGCGAGTGTACACGTTCCCCATTCGATTGAAATAACTTGTACTATAACTAATGTGACCAGACGTCCTGTTTTAAACGGGACTGTCCCTTTTTACAACTACGAGTCCCGGTGTCCCCGAAACTACCTCTGGGACGCAAAATTGTCCCGTTTTCAGAAACCGAACTCCATTAGAAAGAGTATTTTCCGTAATGAACAAATTGTAGACGTCTGAGAAAACTCAGTAACAGGTATCAGTTTTAAAGGCGAATGATAGTGATAATGAGGGTTAATATTAAAAAAACATGCCCAGAGTATATATATTAAAGCAAATTTGTTCTTCTGATAGATATAATTAAACCTAATATTTTACACTATGACACTACTAGCTTTTTATGAATAAACTAGCTGGCCCGGCAAACGTTGCTTTGCCATACCAAAAAAAAGTAAAAAAAAAAAAAAAAAAAATTAACTATAAACCTCACGGAGCCCGAGACCTTTTCAACGAATGCAAAACCGTGGAAATCGGTCCGTGCGTTCTGGAGTTATAACGTCAGGAAGGAAAACCTGACTTATTTTTATATAGTAGATGACTTGAAAAGTGTTATTTTTTCATTTAATTTTAGTTTATGTACTTACAAACCTATGTCCCGTTATGAGTCAAAGAAAAAATGGTCACGTTAACTGTAACCGTTCCATAACTGGGTAGGGCAAACAATTAAATGGTGTTCTTGTCAATATTATGTTTAATTTTCTCAATTTTCTTCATAATTCATAATAATACATTATACGCCGTTGTGTTAAATACAGGCTTGTATCAAACTTAACTACATATTCCTACCAAACGTGCCTAGATCGGTTACCTACTTCCAATGTCGATGTCTACTACTGTAGAAATTATGATGTTGTCAATGTATGTATTAAAATAGCACCAATACAAAGCAAAATTGAATTTGTCCCCAAAGCCATCCTAAAGCATTCTTTTGTGCCCATTGTATTATTCGATGACAATGTTTCGTTAAGTCAAATTTGCGTTGTGCGTCATTCACAATTTAATAAAGATTACATTTTACTCTTTTGATACTAATCAGCCTAAATACGATTAAGCTTTTATACAAGAGGAAAACCGATAGTAATATTTAAAGCAATTTAATTCCCGTTTGTGACAATCATTTGTGTGATATTTATAAATGTCATACAAATGTTTGTACTGCGTCTGGGTGTTGACTATATACTCGTATTATATATATATATATTTACAAACAAAAAGTAGTATATGTAGTATATCCGTATTCTGGTACCCATAACACAAGCATATAAGCTTAACTTGGGACCAGAGGACGTTGTGTGAAAAAAAATAAAAAATTGCAATGGGAAAATGTGTTTTAAAGAATCTATACAACAGCGCGTTGATGTCACATGTGTCTGTTTGTCAATTACTCTAAGAAAAAAATTAGAAATACCGAGTGAATTGTAAAGAGGTTATATCATTCTTTCAAGATTTATTTATGTACTTACTCGTAAAATTAGTCAATATTTGATACTAAATGTTGTCCGCGACCGATGTCTTTAAACTTCTTTTTTACCATAAAGGTATAGACCGGGGTTGCGCCTGTAAGGGGCGATCTAAGCAGACAGACACGGGCGTCTGGCGGAGGGACTTTGTACTATCTTTATTCATTATAATAATTATGGGGCGAATTTACTACGTATTCTTTTCCGCAATAAAGAGAAGCGTCCTTCTTCAAGCTGTAAACTGTCAGTATCTGTATTTAATTCGCATCACTTCAGTAGATTAGGTGTGTGAGTGACAGACAAATAGAGTAACATGGGCATTGATAATAGAATAACTCAGGAACTCGTCTTTTAGGTCTCCAGTTAAGTTGTTAAATATTGTACGTAATATGACTATAATGAGCTCGGAAGAGAATTCTTATATCTTGTCTTCTACGCCAAAAAATTTGGTTACATTTTAGTTCCTGGTCATAGTGATTAAATAAATTGCAACCAAAGATTCGTTATTATATAGAGTACGTACGTCTACATAAAAGGATCCCAACTTCAAATAGAAGCTATTACCTAATCAAACATAACCGCGAGCGGATGTTAATCTCTTTTACACTAATGGTCTTATTCATAACGACGTATCGAAGGTTTAAACGGAGATTTTATCGGAGAGATAATAAACGTTTTAGCGTAAAAAGATTATTATAAATAACAAGTTTTGACAATTTTCGCGAACCGATTTTAGCGACCTTTTAAACCTCCGATAAGTCATCATGAATAAGACCATAAGTGTATAGGTAGGTAGCTATATATACCACCTGTATATAAATGCACTTTGTCTAATTAGACATTGATTTTATAACTCTATATAAAAAATGACGGATTTCGTTCCGACCCCTTTGAACTACAAAGGGTTCAAGGGACTTTTTTATTTAGGATTATTCCCATCCCTATGGAATAAATTTTTAACTCTTTCTTTTAAAAGGAATAACAAAGGCCGTCATACGTTATTATTGAGTCCAGTTAGCTTCGCCCAATGTACTTATTTGTTTTCAATGAGCTAGGTATACGTTGTTTGTACATATTTATTTGCGTAGTGAATAAATTACAAACACGATTATTATAATATTTTGAGATATTGCCAAAATTCTTTACTCCCGCAAAAAATGGTTGTACGCTGAACATGAACTACATCACGATTCGTTCTTCGCCCACGGCTCTGTATGTAAAACGTACTGAGGTCATAAATTAATATTTAGCCACTCTTGCGAAGCTTACATGCAAATATGATTATTTTATAATTTATGCATGGTGTTTTATGGGGCGGGCGCGGGTGTTGCCCGAGTACGGGGTGCGGGGAACATTGCGGACGACGCGGCTTGGTGTAGCCAGAGGCAAATCGGCGCTCCTCAACCGCCGCTAGCGCTCTGCCGCCGCTGCCAACAATATTAAAGCACACCTAGCTCCGCTTTTGATACCTCAGGCGATATAGCTAGAGGCGCTCATCTGCAGAACAATCATTTCGAAAATTATTTTGAAACTGCCTCAAGCATCAGAGACCGAGTCATCGAACGTTCGACTTACCACCGCCACCCGCGCTCACGTTTCTTCTACCTAATAGATACAAAACTATATCGCCTTATTTGAAGTGGAATATAGATGAATATTAAAGTAAAATAAAGCTGTTGCTATTGTTATTGTAATTGCTATTGTTACTATGTATAACGTTATTAATATTTACTCTTGTTAAGCTGCTTCAGGCCAATCGCGAGTAATTTTAAACATAACATTGCATCTCGAAAATTATGTAGAGAATTCATAAAAACATATTGTCATCGTTAACTGTAGTGGTTTGTTCCATTAGTACTTAACGTCCAGCACACAACTGTCTCTTTAGGACATCCAAAAAATTATTCCGCTAATTTGAAAGGAAATCCGAAACGAAATAAATGGACAACATTTTTAAAGGTGTTTGATAACTTCCGCGTTAACTACGAAAGTAGTTTATATTTCAATTTAAAAAGATGACGATCAGAGAATTTAAAAAAAGAATTGTGACTAATATTGATTTACTTGTTCCATAAGAAGCGAACCTAACAGTTTATAAATAAAATACAATAAATGAAATATGTTTTTCAAAACACGATTATATTTTTTCTTAATTTGTACTCGTATTGTCCCGATACATAGATCTATACATTTCGCTTCCTTTTTCAATAGCAGTAGTATTATCTGTTTATTGTTGGCATCTAGTTCAAGCACCACTAAACTAGTCCTCATATAAATTGAACGCACTTGAAACAAGAGTTCCACAGCATCTATTGAACAAAAGAGTATGTCTAAAGCACAGTACGCGTATTATTTGTGATTCTCTTCTCTTATTTGTGATGACTCTTTTAAATAAGATATTAAAATCTAAAAGAGACGTGAAACCCGAGTAATAAAATTACGACTCGGTGCCGATTCTTCCGGCACAACTAAACTAAAATATAAATTATTGTCAAAATCACTATTCAGTAATGCTAACTGATCTCATAAATTATTATTGATGACTTTAAAGAATTGGCCTTATTGTCAGTTTAGAAACGAATTGGAAATTATTTCTTATTTTATTGAAGTATAATTACTATTTGTACAAAAGTTGTGCAAAAGTGCTTCAAATTAGTTTAATCCTAATTAAAACAATAAAGACAGATAAACAAATAAAAAATATCAGATAAACAAACTAATTAAAATAGAGTAATATCCCGAAAAAAGAAATAATCTGAAAAAAAAACTGGAAAGTAGTTCTGATTCAGTGGAAACCTCGGGAAAGAGCGCTGAAAGAAAAAGAAATTTCAAGCACGTACTCCTTCCATTGAACGATACGTTTGTCTAACAATCTACAACAGCTTTGCAAACATAGCCTTGGTTTGAAGATATCATGTGCGTGCAAAACATCGGCCTTTATAAAAAAAATCTCTAACGTTGTTCCTTTACTGACTCTTACAGCACTCTAGAATCACAGGAGGTAGCGATTCATAAATTCTTGAACAATATCCTGATATGGACAATACAAATTAAAGTCTTACGTGGGAGCTCCGATCATCGACTTTAATTATAACAATAGTGCACAATTTACGATTTTCTTCTGCTGTTGTGTAATAAGTCAAAACGAGAACCTATTTAAAAAAAAAACAATAACGTCTTGCCGTTACGCTAAAACACCGATAATAAATTAGTTAAACACAATATTAGTTAATATGGTTATTACAGATGAACAGACAATCATTTTTATATTATTATAATTAGTAACAAACATTTGCAGTGCTGTTAAGTAAAACAGCAGTTATTTTGTTATATAGTTAATCACATAAAAACAAATGTTTTGAAAAAACAAATTAATGAAAAAGTCGCAAAATTATATTAAAATAACATAGTTTAACTTACATTAGTTGCGATTCTGCGTAGATTTCTTAACTTAGATGTGGTAGTCTGCGCTATCGGTTCAGCTTTTCAAAGCAAGCTCGCGGACTGGACTGACGCTCAAAGCTTTTTGCTTTGGTTTTCATACCCGCGCATAACGCGGGGTCGAGTTCCCCGCGCTATATCCCGCCACAAATGGGGTTGCCAAACAATAAACACTCATTTTACCCATAGGAATGACTATTCTTTGAGCTAAAAAGTTTATCACGTTATATATTTTTTATACTTTTTAATTCCTCGACAGGCGTTAATAGGATGTGCAATAAACAAGCTTTATTAAAAAAAAATTCATACATAACACGTAACTTTTAATTTTTTTTATATTAAGTAATATTATGTTAATATTTTAATAAGTTAAATATATTTATTATCAATCTTAATAGTTATATATCGTGTATTATTGTATTTTTTAAGTTTTTAACAAGTTAAACTTAAAAAATGAAATCTCATCAAGCCACTCAACGACATTTGGTCCCAAGCTAAGCTCATATTGGGTTATGTGTACCAGAATACGGAGCTTGGATTTATTTTTTAATGCAAACGCAGTACAAACATAAGTGACAGACAAAAATGTCGCTAGTTATCCTATGCGGGAATTCAATCCGCGGCATTAAGAGGATACCAAAATAGCTTCGTGCATTTTTCTATGTACGAAGTTTTCATTGTTTCTTTAGATTGAATGACTAGAGCTCTAATTTTTAAGTATATGTTTTTTCAATATATTATCTAGGATCGCATAAACTCAGAAACGCGATTGAAAAAAGTTTTCTCGATAGAAAATCTTGGCGAAACAACCTCTCAATTTTTTTATTTTTTTCATTTGTCGGTCTATTATCGCGTATTAACTAATGAAATAACTTTAAAAACATAAGTAACTATCATATATAGAAACACGTAAATCAGAATTAAAATATATTTAGTAGATTTTGAGTAAATAGGAAAAGTATCCCTAATTCTTCATTTTCTGTGCCTACTGGCTGTGTTAATATGTACGTGTCGGCGATGATATACGATAATATTGATGTAGGCCCTTAAGAGTGCCAGTCACACGCACATTGGTACACTTACCACTGCATCTTTGGGTCCGTCAGATACAGTATCCACGCGCGAAAAATATGTATTTACAACGCTTCCTTGGCGGTCAGGCAGAAAGAACACGTCTTGTGATTGCCCGTATTTAAGCGATCTTGCATAAAAGCCTCAATATTAATTTGACTGGACACAACAAAAAGCTAAAACTATTGCTAGTTATTTCCCCATTGTACGCGAAATTTACCCCATTTTACTGTTATCAAAATGTTAAACCCTATCGTTGTTGCAATAGAACTCAACAACGACATCGATACATAATCAACTATTTTGAATAAATCGCACTGTTCTAGAATTTTCTTTGTTCGAATTTCAAATGAAGTGTAAGGTTGATTTGGATAATAAGTCTGATGGAAAAAGGTTATATAAATCAATATGAAATCATAAAATTATTTAAAAAAATAATAAGTAGGACCTTTTTCATTACAGCCGCAATACATACGCTTTTGCTATATTTCATTAACGTCGCTAAGCTAGCGTGTCAGTATAGTTTCGTTTGCCGTTTATCTTCACAGAAGATGTTATGTACTTTTTACAGCTCCCTAAAGAGGAAATAGGGTAGCGACTCTCGTGTTCTTAGTTCTTCATCCATCACCATATGGACTATCCTACCAATGTATGATGTAAGAAACAACAGAAACTATTCATAGATACAAAAAAAAATTTGTTTTGTTGATTCATACGCATAAATCAACGATAAATCATTTAATAATTTAAATTCTAAATCACAAAACAGTTAAAAATTATGTTAAACGTTTATGTAACCATCATGATTCTCCTGTCCTTATCCCATTATTTGGGTCGACGGAACATATCTTTTTCTTCCAAAGTCATCTGACCGACGTCATATTATCTGTGTTATGTCCTCTTTCTTTGATGTCCTCATTCACACAATCCATCCGTCTTTTCTTAGTAAAAAGCCCTCGAGAATCTATACAAAACGTATACCGAATCAAATCTGAGATCTCTCTCTCTCACTTTGGGAGGGATTACTGTGGCGCGATGAACAGGCGTGTCGGCACAGCGTTTATTTTCGAGTTTTCCATCTCTCAAAGAGAATGTTATCTGTGTACAATATTCCTTAGCTGGCATTTACAGCACCTTAGGAAGGAAAAGGGATGGTGACACTTGTATTCTTAATCAGTCACCATCGGACGAAAATTATGATCAATGATTTAATGCATACAATGTAATTTGTTAGGGAAACTTATAACTGGTGTATTTATAAACTTTTAATCAAGCTGTTTCTTGACGAATGTGAACATGGTATTTCTTATAATGTCCGTAGGGCGCCGGATAATGAATACAAGCGTCATCAACCCATTTTCAGGCTGTTGTAAGAGCTAGCTCTAATCTCATGAATTTAAGCAGATCATTTTATTTATTTATTTATTTCACACTTTATATACATTAATTATACAAAGGCGGCCTTAATGTCACAGGCATTTTCTTCCAGTCAACCTTTAGATGGTGCAGAGAGCAAAGGTTAAAGTAGAAATTAATATTAACCTAAATTAGCATAAGTAATAAAAATATACATACCTAATACATATAATATAATATATACCATGACACATATATATATACATAAACTAGCTGTCCCGGCAAACGTTGTTGTGCCATACTAAAAAAAAGCTTTGAAAAATAGATGTTGGCCGATTCTCAGACCTACTGAATATGTATATAAAATTTCATAACAATCGGTCAAGCCGTTTCGGAGGAGTACGGTAACTAACACTGTGACACGTAAATTTTATATATTAGACAAGATAATATACCTACACATTATTACATAAATATTTACATAGATACTTGATCTATATATACGAGTACCTATACATAAAATCTTACATAGATGATGTTGATAAAATTAAAAATTAATATAGATCATCATATGTGAGAGACGGAAAATTCGAAACGAAACCCTAACCTTACTCCTGGTTAGCGTGGTTTAAGTTTACCAATTTCCGTGTGGTGACGGATTAAGAATACAAGTGTACCCCATCGCCTCCCAAGGGTGCTGTAAATGTCAGCTAAGGGATATTACACACAGATAACACTGTGAGAGATGGAAAACTCGAAAATAAACCCTGTGCCAACACGCCTGGTCAGCGCGGCATAGTAGACCATAATCCCTCCAAAGTGGAAAAGTGGAGGAGGCCCGTGCCCAACAGTGGGACGTAAATGGGCTGGAGAGAGAGAGAAGTTTACCAAAGTGACCTTCGAAGAAGAAGAGGCCGGATCCCAATAGGGTCAAGTATTTGTTAATTTGTGATAGTTTCTTGTCGCGTAGATTTGGTAATATGTGTCACCCGGAAAAATCATGAGGTACATTAAGATATACTTAAACAGATTGTCTATACTAATAATGTCTGTAAAGTTCGCAATAAGTATGTAGGAAGTAATCTCTAACCGTAGGTAGTCTTCCTTAATTCTTCGATTTTTATTTTTTTTAATAGGTAGGTACCTAATAAGAAACTAGTCTCAGAGAGAGCAATAGCAATATTATTATGAAAATCAGTGTTTAGGCCGACATACTATACTTCTTCAGCCTCTCTCCGTACACTGTTGGACATAGGCCTCCCCCATAGAACGCCACAACGCGCGGTCCTGTGCCACCTGCATCCAATGTCTCCCCGCGACCTTGACGATATCGTCGCTCCACCTTGTCAGGGGCCGCCCAAAGCTGCGTCGTCCGGTACGTGGTCGCCACTCTAGGACCTTCCTTCCCCAACGATTATCAGTCCTACGAGCGATGTGGCCTGCCCATTGCCACTTCAGCGTGCTAACCTTTCGGGCTATGTCGGACACGCCAGTTCTCCTACGGATCTCCGTGTTTCGGATTTTATCCCGTAAGGAAATACCGAGCATAGCCGTATAGCATGCTGTGCAACCTTGAGCTTATTTACGAGGCCTACATTTAAGGACCACGTCTCTGTTCCGTATGTCATCACTGGTAACACACACTGGTCATAGACCTTCGTCTTCAGGCACTGCGGAATGTCGGACGAGAAGATATGCCTAAGCTTCCCGAAAGCTGCCCAGCCGAGTTGGATTCGTCGGTTGACCTCTTTCTCGAAGTTGGATTTGCCTAACTGGACTGTTTGTCCTAGATAGACGTATTGGTCGACAACTTCGAGAATCGCATTCCCAACAGATACTGGTGCCGGAGTGACATGGACTTTGAACATAAACTTGGTTTTATCCATGTTCATCCTTAAACCGACCCGTTGGGAAACACTGCTGAGGTCATTGAGCATTGTGCCAAGGTCCTCCAGGGATTCTGCCATTACCACGATATCGTCTGCAAATCGAAGGTGAGTGATGTATTCGCCGTTGATGTTGATGCCGAGTCCGGCCCAATCAAGGAGCTTGAAGACGTCCTGCAATGCAGCGGTGAACAGTTTAGGGGAAATTACATCCCCCTGTCTGACACCTTTCTGCAGTGGAATTGGTCTTGTGCTCCCATCCTGGATTCGGACTGACATGGTGGCGTTTCTATATAAACACTTCAACGCTTCGATGTACCGGTAGTAAATTTGGCACCGCTGAAGGGACTGCAGCACCGCCCAAGTCTCGACTGAATCGAAGGCCTTTTCATAGTCCACATACCCTAGACACAGAGGCCGATTATACTCCTCAGCCTTCTGTATAATCTGGCTCAGCGTATGTATGTGGTCTATGGTACTAAAGCCTTTTCGGAAACCGGCGTGTTCGGGAGGCTGGAAGTCGTCGAACCTGCGCGAGAGTCAATTTGTAATGACTCTCGAAAACAACTTATAGACGTGGCTCAAGAGCGAGATAGGTCGATAGTTTTTCAAGCGGGTTTATCGCCCTTCTTAAAGAACAACACTACCACACTCCCGGTCCACGCCTCTGGAACAATGCCCCCAAGGATGACAGAATCGAACAGCTTCTGAAGGGCCACAAGGACCGGCTTGCCGCCTTCAGGAGCTCCGTAGTGATTCCGTCATCGCCCGGTGCTTTACTGTTTTTAAGCTGCTTGAGAGCCATTCTGATCTTGTACAGGCTGATGTCCGGGATGTCTTCGGTATAGTGCCGGGTTAGCTTGGATCGTGGATCTTGGACCAAGCCGACAACAGGAGTTTGGGATGTCTTGTACAACTGTCCATAGAACTGCTCGACCTCACTCAAGATCTCATCTTTGGAATAAACGACAGTGCCGGTGTCGGTCTTCAGTCTGGTCAGCCGACTCTGCCCAATAGACAGATCTTTTGCGAACACTTTGGAGCCTTGGTTCCGCTCTATCGCCTCTTTAATACGTTTGGTATTGTAGAGGCGAATATCGCATCGCACAGACTTCGAGATCTGTCTATTGAGCTGCCTCAGCCTAGCCCAGGAGGCTGGAGACTGGACCGTCATTTCTCTTCTCTGTTCCATGAGCTCAAGAGAGTGGTCAGAGAGTTTACCGGTTCTAGGAGCACGGCGGGTCCTGAAAAATTTCGACCCAACCGTGTGTACAGTTTCCACAAACTTGTTGTTCATATCGTCGGCTGTTTCGCACTCGCCTAAGCATTGGATGCATACTATTGGGCGAGAGCTATATAGTATTACTGCTGTAGGATAAACAGACAGACATTGCGACTACATATTTTTATAGTTCCTAGTGTACGAAAATAATAAATAAATCATATACTTATAACCTCCATTTTAATTGAAACATATTGACTATGTAACAGCTTTAGCAGCTGCGTCTTACCAATCTATTTAATAGTAAAATAGAACGTTTTGTAGACAATTTGTTGTCAACTGCGTTTGTCTGCTAATAATTAGGTACATATAAAACTCGTGACTATGCCTGCTTCTAAAAAATATTTTAAGGGGCTACCAGTCATACAATTCATTATCATTTCTTGCATATTTACTGGAACGGTCCCTCTTATGACTTACGGGTATAAAACATTATTGAAATACATCCTTTTCAAATATTTCTACACAATATTCTCAGAAAATTTCGTAACGTTCAATGGAAGCCACTACGAAGAAGAATTGCGATAAATTCTGAGACGTGAAGATGAAGACATGAGATAAAGATATTATGATTATATTTCACGATATACCTATTCATAATTTTTAACACCTGATAAATCATTAGCCTCTATTTGCAGCCCCTCTTACGTAGACCACCGTAGATTTCTTGTTGCTTTTACTTACATTTTAACCTGTTTTCTTTAACTTGGTACCTGATTAAAAACTAACAGCAATCTATAGACTCAACGGTCACATTTATTTCATTTCTTAACAACTACTTCTTACATTTAAAGAATACATGATAATATCAGTGGTTTATAAAATAAATAAATTCTTATAAAAGTAGGTACTTAAGTAAATAAAATTAAACATAATTAACATAAAAACAACAATATCAGCTTTTCCCCATGTCAGCCGTCTTCAATTTCAGCAGGATCAAGTCTGCAATAAAAAATCAAAATAATTAGTTTTATACTACTAGGTACATATACAGATTTATTAGTGGAACAAGTCATAGATCCTCTGCTGATTTCAATTAAATACCCAAACATGTGTACTCTAGAACCGAATTCCGCTACAATAACCAATGCTATCAAGAGCCCCGAACGGTTTGCTTGAAACATTGGTTTGTGGATTCAAGCACGTGTCGAAAACGGCACCAAAATATTAAAATGTTGAGAGTATTTTTAATGACTTATCGGAGGTTTAAACGGAGATTTTATCGGAGAGATAATAAACGTTTTAGCGTAAAAAGATATTCTGAATAACAAGTTTTGACAATTTTCGCGAACCAATTTTCATTATGAATAAGAACATAAATATTTAGCGAAGACACGACTTTAAGTAATCATACCTAAATACCATGTATGTTTGTTTCAGGTACTGTTAGCTAAATAAACAGACAGCCCTCTCTCTCTCTCTCTCTTTCTCTCCAGCCCATTAACGTCTCACTGTCAGGCACGGGCCACTTTCCACTTTGGAAGGAACTATGGTCTATTGTATGTTATCTGTGTACAAACAGACAGTACCACCATAATATTGTATACATCCGTCTCCAGGAACATAATAAATAAATCATATAACCTCCATTTTGATATAAACATATTGACTATGTATTAGCAACGAAGGAGACTCAGTTTTTTCAATGCATTTGATAGTCAAATAGGTTACTTACTGCGCAGAAAACTTGCTGTAATATTTTGCATTAGCGTTTTTCTTTTTAAAACATACTTAGCTTATTTACTTAGGTTATTCGGAGCGGAGACGGATTAAAAATGTAAGTGCCGCCGGCTCGTTTCCTCTCCATACTGCTGCGTGCTATAGGAGCCAGCTCATATCTCAACGACAATTTAAGAAAATCATTAACTGAAATATGCTCCATGAGAGACGAAACGTAACTGAACAACTACTACTACTACTACTCCAACACGCCTGATCCACGTGGTATAGATAGTAGTATCTTTCTTCCTACAGAAATAAATTAAAGAAAGAATAATTGTATAAAAAGGTACAATGGGGTTGGCATGTCCTTGTCGGATAAAAATCCCTTCAATATGCAGATTAAAAAAAATCTTTCTTCCTCCACATTGAGGGTTCACGAAGTTAAGGACGGCAGTTCCTAAGCTAAAAAAATATTATGGCCTTGCTATTTCAGAAATCAGCTGACTTCGGAATATTATAATATTGGTTTTGAGTTTATCAAGTAAGATAAATTAAATATTAATTAAACTTACATAGCAACAGATGACTCCAAGATGTGCTTGCTTGGGGCAGAGAATTGATATTGAAGTAATGTAATCAGGACTGCAGTCTTCGGCGTACATACATAGACCACCTTGTCTTACACAGCTTTCTTCTAACGGCATAACTGAAAAGAAAGGTAATGTCTACATTAACTAACCACATTACAATATTTGTGATAAGAACCTAATAAGAACTAGCCTTGAGACAAGTTGAGACAAAAAAAATATCTTAAATTTGTTTGTCATATATGCATAGGTTACTATCCGACAATCCATCGTAAAAAAACGGTAAATTGCGCGAGCGTAAAATAAAAATAAAACACAATAATGAAACGTGAAAATATTCGATATTTGAACTTCCTCGTATCAGCAATGAAGATTATAATAACACGACAATCTTAAAGTTAGTCATAATATTAGAAATCAATGTAATACTAATTATACAAAATCTTAAGTTAAACGTGTCAATCCGACAACAATTTTGTATGTAATTTTTAGGACATTTTGCGTATACGTTTAAAAAACTAAATCCTATGACGGTGTTTGTGACGTATTTACCCTATGGCCATAGAGGACCTTAAGCGTCAGCCTGCGTGGGAAACAAGCCTTCAGTTTTAATGCTTTACTCTTTCTTCATTAATTTATGAGGCGGCAACGCAAAAGAACCCGAGTTGTCAAAATAAAACAGCCCGCGGCGCTAATTTTCAAAAAACCATTGGCTTGTGTTTATCACAGAAAATGCTGGAAATTATTCGTTGTAAGTAAATGGTTATATGTATTTACTAGCTGCGCCCTGCAGTGTTACTCGCGATAAAAAGGATAAAAAATCTGTTCGTTTTTATCCCACGGGAACATTGCATTCTTTCGGGATAAAAATTAAAAGTAACATTATTGTAAAGTTTCATTAAAATCCATTCAGTAGCTTTTGCGTGAAAGAGTAACAAACATCGTGACATGCAAGTGGATGCAAGTGGGACAAATGCGCTCGTTACCTTCACTAGTACCTAAGGGGATTTTATTAAAACTTTTTTACTGTAATTTATCACTTTGTTCACTTAATTGCCCAGCTTTAAAAAACTAAACAAATACTTATATTTTATTTCGTAATTTTAGAGACCTTTTTGATACCATAAAACAGCCTTCACACTTAGCGATAACGCTCCCATGTGAGTGCTCCAGGCCTACAGAAAGGGCGGTAAAAGACCCAGAAAAGAGTGGGGTTATAGTGTTTTTTAAGTAGTATAAAAATGGGAGCGCTTAAAAATAATTTATTCTTCAAGTAGGCAGGCAAAATAAGTTTGGGAATATTTGGAGTAGCGTAAAGCCTCCCGAATCTATTAACTCAATAATACTCTATGCGTAAAATATTCAGACAGGATGGCCAAAAAGTTGCAAAGTAATGTACAATAACAATTTATGATAATGACAAATTCATCCTGAGAGAGAGAAACCCGGACATCACACCATTACCTATGACATA
Organism: Orgyia antiqua; assembly: GCA_916999025.1. Classification (NCBI taxonomy): domain Eukaryota; kingdom Metazoa; phylum Arthropoda; class Insecta; order Lepidoptera; family Erebidae; genus Orgyia; species Orgyia antiqua. The sequence goes on along the minus strand of OU779863.1, from coordinate 11,907,336 downwards.
AATGACAATAATTTCCCAACAGCAGCGCGTCTCATAAACAACCGTTTCAGATTTTCCTCGACTAAAGGTTTCCCTGTGGTGACGAATGTAATACAAATGGCATAAACTTATTTCTTCCCCGAGGTGCTGTTAGAGCCAGCTAAGTGATATTGTTACCAGTGAATATCAACTCTATGAGATGAAAAACTCGAAATTAAACCCTATGCCAACACGCCTGGTCAGCGCGGCATAGTAGACTAACAACCCTCACAAAGCGGAGAAGGCCCGTGCCTGACAATGGGACGTGATGGATGGGACGGAAGACAAAGGTAAAGAATTAAAGGTTAACAAATTATTATAACTTTATTATGTGGTTTAATTATCGTGGCATTTTAACTTCCGTATTATTATTGAATCCCGGATAAGTTGTCATTTACTTATGTATCATTTTACCTATACGCACCCACAGGGTAGATAAAGGTTGATAAACACGTAAAAATAGCGTATGTTTTTATATATTTACTAGCTGATGCCAGCGACTCCGTACGCGTGTAATTAAAAATAAATCCCACGTTTTTCCAATATTTGTCACAAATGCTTCGCTTCTATTGGTCGTAGCTTGATGTTATATAGCCTATAGCCTTCCTCGATAAATGTACAATCTAACACAAAAAGAATCTTTCAATTAGAACCAGTAGTTTCTGAGATTTGCGCATTCAAAGAAACAAACTCTTTAGCTTTATTATATTAGTATAGATATTCCCTAAGTGATGAGTATCTATGTGTTACATAATACAAGCAAATAAGCTTAGCTTGGGACTAGAGGACGTTGTATGAAATGCCGAGAATGGCTTTAATTACGCAAATATATACAGTATTTTTTTATCATTTCTTCATGCACTTAAGTATATAGGTCACATAACATATTTAGCTATAGAATCGGTAATAAAATTCGCATTTAGCTAATTTAAAAAAAAAATACTAATGTATACTATTAAAAAAAAGTAATTTAAAAAAAATAGTTAACAATTCACATACATATTAATATGTTACATCTTATATCTCTAAATTTAAAAATAATGTTTTTATATTATTTTTTATACAAAAAAGGTTTAAATCCAAAGGTAGGTTTAAGGTTATAGGTGTTAAGTCCTTTTGAAATATAAATAAGGTAGGTATACAATAAGCAGAATCTTACCTTGGTTAGTTGTGTTTTGAATAGGACTGGCATATACGGTCACCAGTAGTACGGCCAAAACAAACACAAATAAATTAAGCAATTTCATTTTTTTTTACAATCGTCTTGTGTTATTAGCGCGGATGATTACGATAAAGTATGAGCAAATTGTTTCATTTCAACGTTTATATAGACTCGTAATGAGAAACGTCATGCTCAAAACAACGCATACACAATCATTCTTTAACCAGCGACCAAGTCTGTTAAGCGCGCCCTAATCTGCGTTGTTTTGTAATATCAGTTTGTCAAGGCCCATAAGCTTTATTTATAAAATATATTTTCTTTTAATTGCACCCAAAGAGCTTTTAACAATAAATAATAAACAAATTTTCATGGACAGTTTACACAACGCCCTCTGGTCCCAAGCTAAGCTTTGTTATGGGTACCAGAATACGGATATACTACATAAACTACTTTTTATTGTAAATACATACTTATAATACATAGAATACACCCAGACGCAGTACAATAATTTGTATGGTATTTATAAACATCACACAAATTATTGTCCCGTGCGGGAATCGAATCCGCGATATCGTGAACGGCAGTCCGTTACATGAACCACTTGACTACGAAGCCCGTCAAATCAAAATAAATATTAGATACTTAATTAAAGGTGGTAATTAAGGGATTAAGAATACAAGTGACACTACTCCGTACCCTTCCTTCTTCATGTTTTCATTTTCCGAGAACTTTTCAAAATCATCTTTGTTTGTTTTAGTAATAATCGTAAAGATATATTAGATGATTTAATATAGGGGTGTTCCCGTCTTCTCAAAACGTGAGTTCTTTCAAGCGAGGCATGAAAAGGCACCTTGCGGGCCGGCAAAGTGAAGGTGGCCAGTGCTTTATCACTGTACTTGGACAGCTCACATTTAGATTGCTCTGCCACTTAACATCAGTTGGTGTAGTCGTTTGGCTAACCCAAGCCATAATAATCTCCTTTAAAACTGATTAAAAAAATAGTCTAAAAATAGTCTAACAACCCATAACTACCTAATCTTAGTTTGCAAATAATAACGAATGAGTGGAGTAATCTAGCTAATAATAAACTAGTCTGTTACCCGCGACATCGTCGCCTAAACTATAACTTGCATAGCCTATATCAGTCAGAAATCCCTACTAATGTTATAAATGCGAAAGTAACTCTGTCTGTCTGTCTGTTACGCTTTCCCGCTTAAACCTCTCAACCGATTTTGATAAAATTTGGCACAGACAATCTTTAGACCCTGAGAAAGGACATAGGCTACCTTTTATAGCGAAAAAAAAAATTTCCAAATTCCACGCGGTCGGAGTCGCGGGCAACAGCTAGTAATTTATATATAAGTAAGTAAAATACCTTTTAGAATCAGGCCAATTGGTAGAAAACTTTTAGGAGTGCGCTGGTTTGTTTAATAAACTAAACTTTCAGTACCTCTTTTCTTCTTTAACTTCGGTATTAAATTTTCATCCATTTAAATTAGTTGATATAGCAACATTGTTTTTATCGCCTTTCTTTCACCGCGCTTTTATGGTTGAATTCCCAAAAATTCTTTTTTAGCGCTCGCTTATGTTGTAATAGCCTAGACTCCTGGCCTAGGTGACCTCGAGAGGGGCATATAGCCACTTAGGTACTCAAGTGTCAGAAAATCATACGGAGAGAAAACTTTGTAGCCTGTTTTGTAGGTTTCCCCACCATACACAAACCTTTAATAAAAGAATGATGAGATGCGCTGAGGAGACCAATTTTGCAAAAATTACATGTTCTCATAATTACTCATTCTTTCTATTTGAAGTTATTTAAAGGGAGTAGTTAGGTACAGATGCTAAGAACTGTGTGTGTGTTCTATTTTCCTTGTGCCAAACAGCAATAAAACACTTTGATTTTAATTTAAATAATATTTCATGAACAGTATTGTTGAATAATTAATTGAAATACAAGGTGCAGTAATCAAAAATAAGGTCGAGCATCTATACTGGAATCTTTTGAATTCTACCGATCTTGTGAACATTTCAGGTCGATTAAAGCGCTCGTCGCATCATAAAGCGCTTCCATGAATTGCGATAAATACGATTTAATTAATAGTAAGTACTCGCAGTTGACCTTGGACAAATTTGTTTGTCGCGGAATGACCTTTAGACCTCCTCACTCATATGACTCTTTATCTACTACTGTAGATTAAGCAAGCGCCTCGTGATATTATTCCGGGAACTATTCGGTATGAAGCTTCACTAGTACATACGACATACCTATCCTACATTTAACTACACATGTACGTACGTTTGTTTATCTTAGCAATATTTTTACAATCACTACCGCTATTAATCGCCTCTTATAGAAAAAAAAGCCACAGTAACAGAAAAGCTTACTGCTATAGATGTACCTACCTTGTTTTTTTAAGCGCTATAGTTTAAATCGACTAGGCCTAGTCATTAGCCCTGACCTATACCTAAGGTTTTAATATTCCTTACAGAAAATAAATTTATTTACAACAAACCATGATAAAACATAAGAGAAACTGGGAATCACACGTCTCTGATAAGATTCATTTTTAATGAAAAAATAATTCATGATTTCAATACCTACCTTTTCATATATCATTAAGTACCTACTATAGAAATATGACCAAGTTTTGCTTGGGATCATCATCTTTGTAGCTTTTTCTCCTTCGCTGTTAATATGGATTACTTTACTCCTTGGGACAATGGTCTCAATTCTACTCGACCAACTAAATCTAACTTAACTAAAACATAAAAATTAACAGCGTCAGCAACACAATTCGGCAATGTCAACTGAACTTTCATAATATAAAAACTGTGTATTATAGTATAACGATTTTAATTAATATAAATGCGTACAAACTAATAGCCATTAAATCAAATTGCACGATAGTTGATAATAATATCATTTTTCTTATGTGAGGTTTAGTTTTAAACACAAAGAAAGGGAAGTGTTATTATTACAAGAGATGGTAGGGTTGGATGGTAAGGCTGACGCATTGCTGACTTTCCTCTTACCTTCGAGGTCACCAGCAGTCGGTTCGCAGTAAAGAGTCCTTTTCTAAATGGTGGCACTCAATCTAAATGGCACTCTTGACACTGGCGTTCCTCAGGCTGGGATTCTCTCTCCACTTCTATTTTCTTTCTTCATTAATCTTGTTGCTCAACATCTTCAATGCACGTACCATCTTTATGCTGATGATCTTCAGTTGTATACACAGGCTGGCATCGGTGACTTATCTACCTATGACTATTGATGCTATGAACCGAGACTTGGCTTCATTAAATCAGTGGTCTCATCAGTATAGGCTACGTATTAATCCATCTAAATGTCAAGCCATCGTAATAGGTAGTTCTCGTTTAATGGCCAGGATGGATGAGTCGTCTCTTCCACTTGTCACTTACATATTGACGCGGTGTTAGATTGTCGTGCGCAGAACACCAATGTCTGTAGAAAAGTTACTGGGACACTTCGTGCACTTAATTGACTTAGAAATTTCCACCTATCGGTGACAAAGAAAATTTTGGTACAATCATTAGTCTTTCCAATATTTGACTACTGTGATGTGTGCTATTTAGACCTGAATGCAGATCTTCAAATTCTCAATCATTCGATTCGTTCATAACCTCCATGCTCTACTCGATCCTCAACTCCCCAAATGCTCCGCATTAGTTACAACAAAAATCTTCTACTTCTTTGTCCCTCACATTCTTCGGGTTTCGTTCTTTCCTCTTTTGAATAAAGACTATCCTTCTCTGGAATGCACTTCCTCTAGAAATCAGGTTGGAAAAAAGTCGGAAAATCTAGGTTTTAAGATACTTTCATCGTAATATAATTTATGTATGTATACCTATTATGCCTTTGTACCTACTATGTACATTAAGAGTTTAAATAAAAATAAATAAAGGTTGATGCCGATGTGGAAAGAAGGGTGTTAGCGGAAAATAAGCTGAATGGTGCCTTGCATGCTATTGTGGCTAAACAAGCGATTACTGAAATGGCTCGAATGGCGATCTACAATGGCGTCTAGACGAATCTACAATGACCCACGCTTATGAATGGAAGCGAATGTTGGGTGTGGCAGATGAAGCACGAAAGTAAAATAAATGCTGTAGAGATGCGATCTTTGAAAAGTATTTGTGGTGTGGCTTTGAAAGATAGATTAAGAAATGAAGTTATAAGAGAACGTTGGGGTTTGAAAGAGGATGTAGTGACTAAGGTGGAGAAAAGTATGCTTACGTAGCTTGGTCATGTAGAGAGGATGGATTATAGACGATTAACGAAAGGCATAAACACAGCAGAGGTAAGTGGAAATGCAGGAATGTATGAGTGTGGTGGTTGATGGAATGTAGCAAATGGCGCTCTAATCTCTGAATACCACTATGGAAAAAAGGCGTGATTTTATAATGATACGAGTTTTTAACGCAAAAGCATTTGTGGCTACAAAGTTGTCCTAATAGAGATCCTGGCTACACTGGAGGTCCTTGGAACATTAGGAGATATGCCCCTGCTATAACCTATGATATAATTAGAAAAAATATATTGAACCAGAGGCTAGGGGGGGCTGGATATATGCGCGGTGCGGCCAGTGGACAAGTCAATATTTAAGGTTCTTCGCAAAGCATGAATACGTAGCCCAAATTCAATTTGCATAACACCCACTATTCTTACTACAGCTAAAAGGAAACTTGTAGAAATAAAATACTTTATTAATTTTGCATTACATTTATTTATTCACAATTTTTCGTTCAACACGCTGATTGGTAAAGTTTGTATATTGTTAAACACAGTGCTTATACTCTTAATCATAAATGTATGTGTTTTATAACAATGAACAAACATATAATTATTAGATAAATATTTCATTGTAAATAGTTTATTCATTGTTAAATAAGCACGTCTATATCGTTATATTTATGACAATTTGAAATAAAACCAACTTTCACGCTAGATAAAGAGTAAAATTACATTCTTCAAGGAGCAAAGATGTGTCATATTTTGAGTCGCAACTAAAGTTGTCTTGGTATAATGCAAATATTTTACTTTACAACATAATTTTTCTCAGATAATTTTTCAAAAAAAGTAGGTATACGCGTTCTACTATCTATGTGTTCATGTGTCGTATTTAGAACATCGAGAACAGTCACTAAGGTAATTAAAAACCGAAATATCTTGAAGAGATGTCCACAAAATATTTTAAAAAAATTAGAATTTTAGTAAAATGTTAAAAAAAAATTATTCAATTTAAAAACGTTATCAATGACAATTGATTGTTTCATAAACATCAATAAATTTGAGTCCACAGATTTCTATTTACATACTGTTGTTGATTATTTCGAAAAATCTTTATCGATACATAGCTTACTTAACTACAAAGATTGTGGCTCACTTTTCCTATAGTATTATTGCATAAATTATATGGCACACTATACAAATAAGTTAAAAACATTTTTTCATAGTATAACCGAGGAATGAACAATGAAATATAGAGCCCGCGATTGCTTCAAACTTTGTAATTCAATATTCACGTTAGGCCTTAAAATTATTAGGGTTAGTCACAATATTCATATTCTATACGAAAATATATACAAGGTGTCACAAAATTCAACGATAACGAATTTTAAAATATCATAGATAAATACCAAAATATTAATTTAATTTTGTGGAATTAGTTAAGTTTACTATCCACACCTACCTGCCCTATTGTGCAATAGGGCGGGCAGGGTACACTAATTGCCCAATTGTTGCCCGACAGCCCTTATCCTCTATCTTTTTCTAACGTATAATTTCCTTATATATATCTCTTTCTAACTTGTATAGTTAATACGTTCAGTGCGGCTAACGCTTATGCGCGTTTTTCTGATCTTCACCAAGTGCGGGCCGACGCGTATACGCGTCCATACAAAAAAAAATCTGTAGGCAAGCGGGGTGCGCCGCACCTGTGCGTTTATAGCGTGTATTCTGGGTGTCTATTGTTTCGAAGCGGTCGTAAAATGTGGAATTGTAAAGGAGACTACACACTAGTCAGGTTTCTGCTACGAATCTTGCAGGGGGGGGGGCGGCGGCGACGACAACAATAACCTAATTTAATACAATAGATTATTGAAATAATTTTATTATGACTCGCTCTTTTAACTAAACTAATAGGTAGTTTTAGTCTATTTATCCATTTATAAATAGACTAAAACTACCTATTAGTTTAGTTAAAAGAGCGAGTCTATTACGAGGCGGGCGAAAAGTCGTAAATTAAAAAATATTAAGAATAAAAGGGCTTTCGGGAGAAGGTACCTTTACTATTACTGTTTTATTAAGGTATAACTTACTATTTTAACAAAACCGAACGAAGATATATTATGGCGTAAACTTCACAAAATCTCTTACAAATAAACACTAGTGTGGAAGCACCTTTATCCATCCAACACATTTATATGACCCGTAATTGTTATATGACAGTCATAAAACTCGAAAGTTACCGAACGCACATAAGCGTCGGCCGCACTGCGGGAAGGTAAAAGACAACGCGCTATAGCGTCCAGCCGCACTACGCGAGTTTTCTATGAACGCGTATAAGCGTTCTTAGCACTACGCGAAAAATTTTTTGAACGCACATACGCGTTCTCAGCACTGGGCGAATGACTCTTTTTTTAGCATTGGCTATAAATTCGCAAATTATTCAGCATTGAACGCGTTAATTGCCCACGCAGACGTGCCATTCAATTCGAAGGATTGGCAACAAAATACCAATTCTGGACTCAGTAAACGCTAATAATATCAAAAACATCAATTTATAAATTTCGTACCTGTTTAAAAATTGTTCACAACTTTTCTTTTTATGGTGAGTTTTTCTAAAGTATTATACCATTTCAGAATCGTCTTTAGTTGCGTCAACTTTTAAAAAATACTTGCCATAGTAGTGTCAGTACATTTTTTAGGGTTCCGTACCCAAAGGGTAAAAACGGGACCCTATTACTGAGACTTCGCTGTCCGTCCGTCCGTCCGTCCGTCCGTCTGTCACCAGGCTGTATCTCAAGAACGGTGATAGCTAGAGAGTTGAAATTTTCACAGATGATGTATTTCTATTGCCGCTATAACAACAAATACTAAAAATAAAATAAAATAAATATTTAAGGGGGGCTCCCATACAACAAACATGATTTTTAGGGTTCCGTACCCAGTATCTCAAGAACGGTGATAGCTAGACAGTTGAAATTTTCACAGATGATGTATTTCTATTGCCGCTATAACAAGAAATACTAAAAATAAAATAAAATAAATCTTTAAGGGGGGCTCCCATACAACAAACATGATTTTTAGGGTTCCGTACCCAGTATCTCAAGAACGGTGATAGCTAGACAGTTGAAATTTTCACAGATGATGTATTTCTATTGCCGCTATAACAACAAATACTAAAAATAAAATAAAATAAATATTTAAGGGGGGCTCCCATACAACAAACATGATTTTTTTACCGTTTCTTGCTCGACACTAATAACGTTGTCTTATGTTGCATAGATAATGGTACGGAACCCTTCGTGCGCGAGTCCGACTCGCACTTGACCAATTATTTTTTACACCACGCTGAGTGAAAATGAAGTGAGAGTAAAAATCCTTCAAAATCTTATGGAAAATATCAACTTTGATTGCTTATTGCGTAAAAACTTTATGTACTGTGGGCATTTTAAATATTGTGGTAGACAGCAGTACTAACACGGTTACCGATACAAAAAAAAATCGGAAATATTTGGAAATTTATGGTAATTATAGTTAAAATACATTAAGAGTGTGTCAATTTTCAAAGGTTTTAATACTTTTTTTGATATCTCTAAAATAAATTACAATATATAATTTTTTTTATTGTTTCTTGAGTAGTCATGAGTAGGTCTAACCTCTGGTGCACACTTATCGTTGAATTTTGGGACATCTTGTATGTTAATAAACTTGCACATATATATATCATTAAGTTAAATCTTTACAATCATAAGATTTTGAAATAGAAACATTATGTTAATATCATTGCAAATTTAAATTTTTTGTATACCTAGACAGACAATTTGTACCAAACGCAAGTTTAGAATTAAAGTGATTTTACTTAAAAATAAAACTATAAAGGCATAACAAAAGTTACCAAAAATACAGAAAAAACGTCGATAAATATTCTAACGTAAGTTATATAATACGCGTAGAATAATTACATTATTCCACGTTTTGTGTATATTTTTGAGTTGAATCACTTTCGTACTAAGAGTACGAAAAATTTATACCCTGATTGGTATATTGGTAGCTTACCTATATTTAGGTAGGTATCTACTATTAAAAGTTTTACCGATAATGCAATACTTACACATTTTAATGTTTTATGGTTGATGATGTATATTGATTAGTTTGTTAGGGATCCTAAAACTTCAGAAGTTTAAATAAAACTACTTTTTAGGGATTTAGACGCGTATATTTGTTTTAAATTTTGGCCCGACGTTTCGGAGACTTTGCAGTCACCATGGTCAGTCTCACCCGTGACGTGTAGTTTTATTTAAACAGATGAGTCGCGCAAGTGTTAGAAAACTTCAGAAGTTATTAATAATTTTAAATTAACAAATAAGAAAAATAATAAAGGGTCTGTTGTTCACATGAAAAGCACAGATGAAAAGTTAGAAATACAAAAATGAAATTATAACAAACACGTTTCTTAGCACTGAAGGAATTTTCCAAGTGGAATTTTTTATAATATAAATGCGGGAATCCCCCCATAAAATATTTAAGTACAAATGTAGATATTATTGTAAATTTACTATCTATGTATACACTATTTTAATGAGTCAATATCACAATAACGTTATGAAGGCTAAAGTTTGTGTGTATTTTTGTCACTTTTAACACAAATTTCAATATAGATAGGTAGTTGGTTTGTCACTTTTAACACAAATTTCAATATAGATAGGTAGTTGGTATAAGCCAGCGAAAGATACCACAGAGTAAAATTACTTAGTCAATAAAAGCTAGACAAGATATTTCCGACACAGTTGCATGCTACATTTTTTTTTATTCGTTTGAAACTACTTTTCTGACATTTGACCCTTAACAGCGTCTACCTGTACACCGTTTTTGTTAACTCGGTATTAAATAAAGACGGATTACAAAAACTTTTACCCTCCCTTTTAAACGCTGTGGTTTTATATTTGCAACTGGGCTGACAAACATCAATTTTAAAACTATTACGAAAAGTTTCAGTTTTGTACAAAATTTTACTCCCGTAAACGTCGATTTAAAAAAAAAATAGTTATGCTCTCCTATTATGTAAAAGGAACCAGGTTTACTTGGTTCGGTTTATATTGATATGTCAGTCATTCAAGCATTCTGTCAACTTCCTACTTTAGGTATATCGAGAGAAATATAGATAGATAGATAGATACTTACTAATAAAACGTACATAAGGAATTATTGTGATGTTTACGTAATATGATATTTACTGTTTCTAATACATAATTTGTACTATATACCTATATGTTATAGTTTTTTATACTACGTATTGTTTTTATTAAATAACTAGGCCATGTACCAGGGATATACTTTTGTCAATTAAACAGATAATGAAAATATAACAACAATACCATTTTTATAGATAAAAACATACTCGTGATTGTAGTTTCTCGAAATGACGCGTTACATTACATATCGCACATTTAAACAGCTTTCGATAACACCAAGGTTTATTCTGACCTCATCATGAGCCAAAAACAATGTTATTTATTGTTTTTGCAAGGTAATAAGTCAAGTACAAATGTTATCATCATATCGACTAAAATACAGTTCAGTATGATTATCAAAAATAACAGCGTATACAATATATCATATATATTGAAAATGCTTTGTGATTTTTGCCCTAATGAAATAATTGTCAATTTTCATGCAACTGAAATACAAAGCGAAAGTGTGTTATGTATTTAACTATATTCTTATTTTAAAAGTAAAAGTTTCTATACAGCTAATCTTTATATAACTAAAATATTTTGAAACAGACGACGAAACCCCCTTCAGATAGCAAATAATGGTGAAATTTTATTTCAAGGTACATTACCTTTACCTATTAAAAAACAAAGTCGTTATTTTTGCATGAATATGCTATGTAAGCCTAAATGTTTGCATTCGTGCGAATGAAAAAGACGTTAAAGATAAAAATGTAAAAGAAACTAAGTTCATTTTCGTCGATATGAACATTTATTTAGATTTTAATATATAAAATATAGTGAGATGTTTTAGACTAGAGTTTTTAAAACTTATTTAAGTATTCTCTGAATTTGGATCAATTTAGCGCGCTTACTATGAGATACACGGGGTATCAAAATTTATGGTTTATTTTGGTACAAAAAATGAAGTAATTTTTTTTCTAAAGCTAACTCATAACTTGGCACATACACAAGTGATGGAAGCCATTATACTGGTTACAATAATTAAAACACATATTTGCTTTGTAAAAATAACAATAAAAACGTAATTAACTCGATTGTATTTCCCGCTAATATATTTTTCGAATCCTATAGGAGCTTTAAAAATTTTGCAGAAGTTGACTTGTGGTATTTTTCCAACTTCAAACGCCATATCTTTGCCGGTAAACCTTTTATTACAGAATGCTCTTACAGAAATCAATTGTATGGAAGGCGGATTGCGACATTAATATTGTAGGTCGTCATGATCTATCGCGTTGTTATAGTATACAAAGCAAATCACATTGATTAAACTTCATGAGTCACCTAATGACTAGCAACTATCATCTTAATTTGTCGAGGAAAACGTTAGAGCATTAAGCTAACAGGAGTTGACATTAAAAGGCCGCTGAAAAAGGTACGACAACAACGCTCATACTCATTGTTTACGAACACTGTTGTCTATTAGTATAACGTGACGCCATATTGGGCGAGGCGTGCGTAGCGACCAATGAAATTACGTGCGTTGCGTTACCTTGGCACCCCGCCGATGTGACAGATTTTTTGTCAAAGAAAACAGCGTGTTTAGCTACTCCGGTTGGTTTAATACTCTGAAGAGTAAAACGGAGCTAGCAAGGCACATTAATTAAGTACACAATTCAACCTTGGCGACTATCTTTAAAGTCGTCAATAAAATTAAACCAGATAAAAATATTTTAATTAAATATGATTTAATTGACGATCAGGGTAATAGGTACCTAAATCTAGTTATTACGTACTAAGTTAAAGCAGTAGTTATCTAGTTATATCTGTTATAGGTCATAAGTATTATGGATTATTTCTTGGTAGGTTAAACCACACTTAAAGTTTTAAAATCAATTTGTGGTTGGTTACTTAAACATTACTTGAACTGTGAAATAAATCAATTTTCACACCTGGTGATTACTTAATGGAATTAATATGAATGAATGTGTTAGTATTAGGTAATGGTGGGAAAATATGTCCATTACATTAATGGCACATCAGTACAAATAGCCCGTGGATATATAAAAATCTATTCGGAACAACGAACATTCAGTGCATGTTCACGTAATGGAAGATAGATACGATGGATAATCATGGCCTCTTGCAAAATAAGTACATATTATGTTTTATCGTAAAAAGACTTATGAATAACAATTTTTGACCATTTTAGCAAACTTTTAAACCTCCGATAAGTCATTATGAATAAGACCATTAGTCGGAAACGTAACGATAGTCAGGTTATGGGTAAGAGCTTAGGGTATAGAATAGGTACTTATTACTCTTAGTATAAGAGTAGCATATCTCCAAATAAAAAAACTATGTATAGTCATTTTCTCTGCATTCGCTGCATCTCATTTACTTTAAAATGCAGTTTAAAAATAAATTAGATAGAAAGTTAATAATCAAATATTAATAATGACATAATATGTAAAATACATATCGCATACCTACGATAAAAAAGAATTATGCTAACATAAAAACCTCGCTACGTCTGCCACAATATTTTATTGATTGACTAGCTGTTGCCCGCGACTTCGTACGCGTGAAATTTAGAAATCAATCCTTATCAAACAACGATTCGATAGATGGCGTTGTACGTTTTTTAAATCGCGCTATCGTTTCGTTCCACACATTAACACATAAGCTCGTCAAAATTATTATTGTGGCATCATCCGCAATTCGTTCTTTTTATAAGAAGGATCAGTAAGGATTAGTAAGGATATTCATATAATAATGTAAAACCATGAGAATGGAATGTTAAAACTGCGTAAGGCATATGTAGAAAATTTTATAAAAATAACATCTGGATCATTTAAAATGCAATTAAAAAAATACACGTTATTAATAAAAATCCAGTGTGGATTCCACACTACATTTAACACTGGAAACGCATTAGCTATTAAAATTTATTTATGTACTAGCCACTAAGTGTTTCGTTATTTACATTAGATTCATCTCTTCAATCATTAGATGCGTGTATACTCATGTAACGAAAACTTTTACATGCCCAATAGTAATGTTTCAGTTAGAAAGATTACCGTATCTCATTATTACGTTGTATATACCATTAGATTACAGAAAATCGAGCAACAGACTTTATAAAACGTTTCTCTAACGGTTCTATTCGCATCAAATTGCTTTGTAAAAACATTACTAAAAAACATATATAAAATATCTTTAGCTATGGAAAAGTTCTTAATCTAAATAAAATTGTTAAGTAAGATTATGTTAGTAAAAAGAGTGAAACATCTTCATTCAACACCTGTATACTACTGTATATACCTGTATACTACAATATTAAATGATTTTTAGATTGAATTCACATGATAAAATTTATACGTAGTCACTCTCACTCTATAATAAGACATTTTTTTATAAGAATGGAAATAGAAAGGAATACAGAACACAAAACAATCGCAATGCGTAGGTTTTCATTTAGCATGCCATGCCGTTTCATAGAAGCATCTTGAAATTCGGAACTCAATAATGAAAGTGAAATTGGCAACTCGACTGTTAAGTAACAGTGACAAGACTTAATTAAACACTCATGGCCTAACTATAGTAGTAAAATATTTTTATATTCAAGTCACATGTTAAAATTGATATGTAGGCAGTCCAAGTAGGATATTTTATTCATAAAAATAAAAAATAAAAGGGAATTCTAAAAACATCAAAAATTGCTCCATCTTTATTAATAAATAAACTCTCTCATGCTATCCATCCTAATCATCCTATCCTGGAAGTAATCGCTTTAAGTAAAAAAGTACCGTAGTAGCCAATCGTACCTCTCCAGCCCATTTACGTCTCACTGTTGGGCACGGGCTTCCTCCACTTTGGGAGGGATTATGGTCTACTGTGCCGCGCTGACCAGGCGTGTTGGCACAGGGTTTATTTTCAAGTTTTCCGTCTCTCACAGAGGATGTTATCTGTGTGCAATAACCCTTACTTTTACAGCACCCTTGGGAGGAGATGGGGTGGTGACACTTATATTCTTAATCCTTTGTGGAGGAACTTGGGTGATCGGGCTCCTCCACCCACAAATGGAGAATTGTCCGACCAGGCTAGGTGATCAGCACTGGCCAGGGCTTACGCCCCACATTGTTACTTATTGGTGTACAATAAAGAGATAGATAAAAAATAAATAAAGACTTTGAATGTCGGCCTCAAGGCTGCGCAGCGCACGTTGTGGACTACTGTGCAGGAGGTCTATGTCCTAGTCCAACAGTGGACAGAAAAAGGCTGATGGATGGATGGAAATAAATAAATAAAACTTTGGCTAATTTGAAATACTTAAGTCAGTATTTAGCAAGCCGTTTGATAACCGCATCTTGAATTCCGAAAGTCAATAATGATAATAAAATTTGTAATTAAATTGCCAAGCAAGCGTAAAAAAACTATAGATATGTCGACAAGAATTAAAACTATCTGATTGCAAAGATAATAATCTTATTCTTCATAGGATAAAATTTTCTATCATTATGACGACCAGCTAGCATATTGGTATAAAAAAAAAATTCTTGGAATGAACATCCCAGCTCAACTACAGAACAAAACATACCTACATTTCTTTTGACTTTTAGTCACAAACCCTGTATTGGCATACATATAATATATCCCTGTTATAAATATTAGATACTACTAATCACAGACATACCAGATGGTGGGTTGACGTATAAAATTGAGGAAAAGTAATTTTAGCCTGGCTAAATCGTACGTCATAGAATAATGACGTAAAGCCCGTATCATAGACACACATAGACACATTTTCACGCACACATTGATATACAAGTGGCTTCAAGCCGGCTGAGGGATGTAGCCATAGACACTATATCTAGTATAATAACTGTGCTATTAATAAACAAAGAAATTGTTAAATAATACTAAAATTGTGATGTACAATAAACTGTTATTTTTGATAACTAACAAGTAACTGACTAATATTTTTAAGCTGAAGAGTTTGTTTGTTTGAACATACTAATTTCAGGAACAGCTGGTTTGATTTAAAAAATTATTTTACTGTTGGGTAGTATGTTTATCGAGGAAGGCTAAAGGCTGTATAAAATCACGCTCCAACCGATAGGAGCGAAGTATCGGTGAAAAATTTTGTAAAAACGGGGATAATATCTATGTTCGTATCCGTGAAAATGCTTGTGTTATTATATTATGTGTATACATCTTATACCTTACTGTTTTCTATGACAAATATACTGCCACGTTGGCGGGGTTTTGAGGTAACACGCACAAACTCTAAGCCGGGTACTCACTAGGGAACCGTAACTGTAACATGCGTGATACAGTAACGAGGTTCTAGTGTGTACGCGTTTTACAATTACGGCTCACGATGTCGCAGGAACGCTTTCACCGAGCGTACTCATTTTGCGAGCTGTAACTGTAACCATCCTTGCCTTGTAACCAGCCCTTTGATCAGCGTCAAAAACCGACGATCGTCGGTTCGCTGCGAGTCGCACGTCGCAGGCTCGCGAACCACGTACACACTATGTTTTTGGTAATAGTAACAGTTACATTTACGTGCAACATTACGCGATCAGAAATGAGTAGGTACGTTGTAAACATCGGGTCGCTGCAAACCGCACGCGTACCGCTCGTAGCAGGTTTGCGAACAACGTATACACTATGTTTTTTGGTTACAGTACATGCAACAGTTACAGTTCGCTCGGCTTAACGTAATTCCATTGGTCGCTGCGCGTGTCCCGCCCATAATCGCTTACTAAGAAACAAGAGCGCGCTATCGTTTCTTAGTGAGCGATTTTAGTGACGAAATTCATAACCTTTTTAAAATCTTGGTAAGGAAGAGAGATGTATAAAAATGAGTAATTCTATAACCGAATACGGGTAAAAATTTTTGTTTTATTAACGCTTACGTACATTATTAAGTACGTATTTTTAAATGTATGACTTTTGTAACAAAATATTAAAAATATTTCTATTACTATCGTTGTGATGATGGACTTATGTTCAAATATATTACTGGATATAATTAATTATACTCAATTAATTTACAATATAATTTGGTTAGTCCAAGAACTAAAAACACGTTTGAAAAATATTATGTTACAATATTTCATTAGCATCCGTCCTTAATGTATGTATAATTTAAAATCAATCTACTGCAAGTGGATGAAAAACATTTTTTAACATTCCGATACATAGATAGATAGATAAATATATTGATAGATACGTACCGATCTAATAAAAGCATGTTAAATAACATAAAATTTAATGTGTTTTTAAAAGAATATAGACGGTAGTATTGCTAAGTAATATATAAATACAATATGTATAAATATTCACTCTTAACTTCACACAAGTCCTCTGGTCCCAAAGTAAGCTATATTTCTATGCTTGTGTTATGGGTACCAGAATACGGATAGACTACATATACTACTTTTCTTTTGTAAATACATAGTAAACATACAGACGTAGTACAAACATTTGTATGACAATTTTATATATCACATAAATGATTGTCCCGAGCGGGAATCGAACCTCGAAAACGTCACATGAACCACTATACCACGAGGCCTGTCGAAAATATAATATATCAAATGTTAATGCCAAAAACTGTTTGTTAGTATGGTTTTAGCCAGTATGGTATCGACCACATAGTCCAGGAGACCAAGTGAGCTTAATAGGCTTAGACGGAATGTGCCAAGTTTTCAATACTTATAGGTCATAACTACAGATTTTTCTGCATTTAATATTAATTATGTATAATATTGTACAAATTGTAATTTTACATTATCAATGGTAAAACCATAAAGTCCGTGTGGTGACGGACCAAGAATACAAGTGTCACCACCCCATCTCCTCCCCAGGGTGTTGTAAAAGTCAGCTAAGGGATATTTTATACAGATGACATCCTCTGTGAGAGACGGAAAACTCGAAAATAAACCGTGTGCCAACACGCCTGGTCAGCGCGGCACAGTAGACCATAATCCCTCCCAAAGTGGAGGAGCCCTGTGCCCAACAGTGGGACGATAATGGGCTGGAGAGAGAATGGTAAAACCAGTAATCCTTTTAAATTATTAAAAAAATTGTCTGCTAGAGTTCTCAAATGTAAAGTAAATGTGGAATTTTTGTATATACTGATTGGATACGACATAGCGGCATTAAATTAGACTACGTATACTTTAGGTGTATAGTATTAATTCGATACAGTATAAAAATAAATAGCACCAAAAATGAGATTTCTTTTTTTTCTAACAAACTAAATAGCTTTTAACTCCAACCACCCTGTGTAAATAATCTAAGGTACAATAGCAACTTTCTATCTCTTTCAAGCGCATCTTTTTTGTTAATTTGGTCACTTTAGTAATAAAAGTGCAAGTGATTTGTATAGTGAAGAATGGCAGCTTGCATCGTAAAATATACTGTATTTTGTCGTTGTTAGAATGTAAGGGACCTTTGCCTATAAACTTATCAGCTGTAACGCGAAAGATACATCGTGTTCTTATAGTACTAAAACTTTTAACCTAATTTGCGTCTAAACTAATGCTTGTATTTATTTGATTTTTGGTACAGAGCTTAAAAATGTTACCTAGTATATCCAGTTTTAAAAAAAGCCCATATGTCGTATCCACCTTGTATAATAAATATGTCACAATATATTTAATGCTATTACTACTACGTATTAAAATTTATTATTAAAACATACATTAATATCTATGTATAATTATATCGGCTGTCCAAAACCAAAACCTAGCAAATACATTTGCATTTTCATTTTGTAATCAACAAGTACGTACGAAGTTCTACGGGCTGGGTTTATACATGTTCATATCTCTCATTTGATTTAAGACAGATATATAGTTGTTTTTGCATTAGACGCAGTGAAAAAATTGGGAAATATTGGTTTAAGAACACGAATTTAAATAAAATGTCCCTTGCTAGGTTTTGGTTTTGGACAGCCGATATAACATCATAAAATGGGAGATTCATACACAATATCGTCAGAAATATATTAAAAACATTATCAAATGATATTTTCACATTAATATGCTCACAAAATGATATTCGTACCAATTCTACTGCCACGACTTAACCTAAATTAACTAAAACCAATATTAATAGTCTCAATAACATAATTAAGTAATGTAATTTATTGATTTTGTAATTGACATGCGACGCTTTACTTAATAAACTAAATTATGGTGAAAAAACGTACTGTACGTAGAAATACAATATAAACTCAATCGAGTAACGATTGTGGTGGTAAATTTGAATGCTACAAGCACGACCGCAATAAGCTCAGTTAGAAAGAGCTTCGGAACGGTATTCCGAGGTCGTGGGTTCAAGTCCCGCTTGCAGCAATCACTTTTTCCACCATAATTTAGATAATTAAGTAATGTTTATTAAACATTTTTTTATATGAATACTGTGAAATATAGCGAAATAATAATTTATTCTAATATTACAAAGCTGAAGAGGCTTTTTTGTTTGAACGCGCTAATCTCAGGAATTACTTGTTCGATTTGAAAAATTCAGTGTTGGATAGTACATTTGTCAAGGAAGGCTATAGGCTATATAAAATCACGCTGCGACCAACAGGAGCGAAGCAGTAGTGAAAAATGTTGAAAACGGGTAA
The DNA here is from genome assembly GCA_916999025.1 of Orgyia antiqua. Lineage (NCBI taxonomy): Eukaryota > Metazoa > Arthropoda > Insecta > Lepidoptera > Erebidae > Orgyia > Orgyia antiqua. The sequence continues at coordinate 11,888,092 of OU779863.1, read as the reverse complement.
AATTTTCTAAATTGCACGCGTCGCAGACAAGAGCTAGTAATAAATATAAAATTAAATGTGTACAACGAAATAGACATAAAATATAATTGTTGGTTTCCTTTTAGGTTTTAGGTTAAGTTTTAGGTTAAGTATTTGGCGCAACAGAATTGGTGTCATTATTACACTAAAATGCGAGGAACACGTAAAGATATGTGTGTATTTAGGAGCTAAAAATTATTAGTTCTGGACATGGATGGATTTAGCATCAAATATAACTTACAATTAAAACACAATTTAAAAATTCACAAAATAAAATAATATTTTATATTATTAATAAATCAAATATGTAATATAAATATCTTACAAACTATTTATGAAAGCACTTCTTTTACGACTATATAGCTCTTTGGCTCGGTGGAAATAAATAAAATAGCCAATAATTGTCATATCTATACAGGTAAATGAATGGTAACATTTTCTTCATTTCTATAATGATCCAAAACGCCTTCAAGTTTTAGCACCATAAACTAATACATTAATTTTACCGTTGAATAACTACATCGATCACCAATAACATTGCAGTAAAGAAATTTGGTCTAACCTTGTTTTAATTAGTCGACAATAGATATTTGCGCAAACCCAACGAGTGTTTTGTCGTCAAATACTTCATTGGGACCAGTGGAGTTCTGAAAGGCAAAGAAATTTAGATTAGCAAATAAATATCAAGGGTTTTTACACAGAGACGGTACAGTGGTGGTCACCGACATTTACCAGTTTCAAAAGTACAACGACAGTGACTCCGACTGTATATGATTGTAGTTAAATTAAAAAGTCCTTACTTATTATAAAACAAAGTCGTTACTTTTGTATGTATGTCTCTATGTGAACTTTTATCTTCATAAATACGCAAGGGATTTTGTTGCGACTTTTTTAAATAGTGGTTCAAGAGTGGCTATAATGTATAATTTTGTTAAGGTTTGGTTTCGGGCAACAGCTAGTTCTATATAAAGTTGTTAATATGTATATGGATATAATTAATTAATTTGCTTTATCTTTATAAACACACATGTATTCAGGCGGCCCTAACGCCTGAGTATTCTCTCCCAATCAACAAAAGATAAAATAAAACTAATTTAGTCTAAAGTAATTTATTAATTTTGCAATTGACTTGCTATGCTTTTACTTAATAAAACAAATTGTGGTGGAAAAAGTGATCACCGCAAGCGGGACTTGAACCCACGACCTCGGAATACCATTCCGTAGCTCTGCCAACTGAGCTTATTGCGGTAGAGACGACTGGCAATGTTCGGTCCTTTATTATTACATAGTATACTTACCTCGGATCTCTCTGTCACTCATTTTCACACGCGTTGAAATTTAAATTTTTAAAATTCGCAAACCCCTATTAAGACCAAATTTTTTGCAGGCAACCCTATATCATCGTGTTCGTAATAAAACAGCGCTTATGCTGATATAAATTTTTTTTTATTATCATAACAAGTGAAAGTAACTAGTATCGACATACCTGTTTATACCTGGCAACCTAGTAGCTTGTCCAAGCAAAATTATAGACATCCCTACGTCTGCACATTCTATATGTTTAATACTTTAAGTGCAGTATAAAATTTTCTTACTATCTTGATGTTGCAACATTTAATGAAAAATCATTTTTTTTAAAATAATAAAAATATTTTGTCCAGGATTTTTTTTTGACAACCCATTTTTAATATATTTTCTAATATACTAAATTTATTATAAAATAAGTTTTATTCTATTATCAGCTCGGTGAAGGTCGATTTAGGTTCGGATCTTCTACTATAATTAACAATCTGCACTAATACTACGGTTGAACTCTGCCTCTTTAACTAGGGTTTCCTGTATCTTAAGGGGCAGTGTTCGGCAACATGTCTATTAACATTCAGTTAACATTATGTAGATAATTATATTCATTTATTGTAATTTTACTAATTATGCTTACTTTTTTATTGTATTGTTTATTTACTTTGTTAGCTTAAAATAGAATACATAGATTCTTATATAGTAATTTGTGTATGTGTGTGTTTGTGTGTGTGCTCGTGTTTATTTGTGTGAAAATAATAATTGACTGGAGAGAGTGAAAAATGTTACAGAACGGGGAAAGTTTTCAAAATAATACGCGTACGAAGTCAAGGGCTACAGCTAGTATTTTCTAATGTACTTACCAAATGGAATGTAACAGCTTTAGGTTGAGTTTGCGCAGCAATGGGCATCTGTGCACTGAGCAGTTTGTTCAAGTTGACAGATATAGGGACAGTATCCTGGGGGTCTACCAAACCAGCACCAACTAACTCTGCAGCGATACCCTCTGCGGTATCTTTACCCATAATAAACTCGAAACGTATATCGTTCAATTCCCGTCGAGAATTTCTATAAAAGAAAAACCAATTATGCTTACCAATATCCCAAGAGCATGCGATCTCTTGTAAAGTGAAGAATATAATTTTTAAAGTGGTCAAGTATTTATAAAACAATATTACGCTTATTTGCCTTTCACTATGAAAAAAAAAAATTTGAATTATCTAGGTATACTTATTTAATTAATTCTGTATCAAATTTAACAATTTAATACGTACAAGTGAAGTCAAAAATTTTAATCATTTTAGTCTTTAAACAACCTAAAAACTGAAATCATATCGAAAGATCCGTCTGACAACACATAATATAATACAGCAGTAGCAGTCAAACTATACTAAGAAGAGTTAACGCGTTCAATGCTGAATAATTTGCGAATTTATAGCCAATGCTAATAAAAGAGTCATTCGCCCAGTGCTGAAAACGCGTATGTGCGTTCAAAAAATTTTTCGCGTAGTGCTAAGAACGCTTATAAGCGTTCATAGAAAACTCGCGTAGTGCGGCTGGATGCTATAGCGCGTTGTCTTTTACCTTCCCGCAGTGCGGCCGACGCTTATGTGCGTTCGGTAACTTTCGAGTTTTATGACTGTCATATAACAATTACGGGGTCATATAAAGGTGTTGGATGGATAAAGGTGCTTCCACACTAGTGTTTATTTGTAAGAGATTTTGTGAAGTTTTCGCCATAATATACCTTCGTTCGGTTTTGTTAAAATAGTAAGTTATACCTTAATAAAACAGTAATAGTAAAGGTACCTTCTCCCGAAAGCCCTTTTATTCTTAATTTTTTTTATTTACGACACTTCGCCCGCCTCGTAATAGACACCATTTATAAATATACTAAAACTACCTATTACTTTAGTTAAAAGAGCGAGTCATAATAAAATTATTTCAATAATCTATTGTACTAAATTAGGTTATTGTAGACGGGCTTCGTGGCGTAGTGGTTCATGTATTGGACTGCCGTTCACAAGGTCGCGGGTTCGATTCCGGCTTGGGACAATTATTTGTGTGATATTCATAAATGTCATACAAATGTTTGTACTACGTCTGGGTGTTTTCTATGTATTTTAAGTATGTATTTACAAAAGAAAAGTAGTATATGTATTATATCCGTATTCTGGTACCCATAACACAAGCATAATAAGCTTAGCTTGGGACCAGAGGACTATGTGTGAAATGTCCATGAATATATATTTATTGTTGTCGTCGCCGCCGCCCCATCCCCCTGCAAGATTCGTAGCAGAAACCTGACTAGTGTGTAGTCTCCTTTACAATTCCACATTTTACGACCGCTTCGAAACAATAGACACCCAGAATACACGTTATAAACGCACAGGTGCGGCGCACCCCGCTTGCCTACAGATTTTTTTTGTATGGACGCGTATACGCGTCGGCCCGCACTTGGTGAAGATCAGAAAAACGCGCATAAGCGTTAGCCGCACTGAACGTATTAAGGGCCTACATCAATATTATCGTATATCATCGCCGGCACGTACATATTAACACAGCCAGTAGGCACAGAAAATGAAGAATTAGGGATACTTTTCCTATTTACTCAAAATCTACTAAATATATTTTAATTCTGATTTACGTGTTTCTATATATGATAGTTACTTACGTTTTTAAAGTTATTTCATTAGTTAATACGCGATAATAGACCGACAAATGAAAAAAATAAAACATTTGAGAGGTTATTTCGCCAAGATTTTCTATCGAGAAAACTTTTTTCAATCGCGTTTCTGAGTTTATGCGATCCTAGATAATATATTGAAAAAACATATACTTCAAAATTAGAGCTCTAGCCATTCAATCTAAAGAAACAATGAAAACTTCGTACATAGAAAAATGCACGAAGCTATTTTGGTATCCTCTTAATAAATAATAGCTTACCGAAGTCGTAACACTAAATTTAAAATAGGTGGTTCAGCATTCACTGGCCTTATTTCAAATTCTGCAGGGATCGTAGATGTCTCCTCCTAAAAAATAATATAAAATCTGTGTGTAATCTGTTATTATTTCTTTATTGTTATTATTATTGTTATTACTAGCTGATGCCCGCTACTCCGACCGCGTGGATTTTAGATTCCTATATATTTTGTCACCGTTTAAACCTTCCCTGGACTTTCACGAATATTTCAAGACCAAAATCACCAAAATCGGCCCAGCCGTTCTTGAGTTTTAGCGAGACTAACGAACAGCAATTGATTTTTATATATAAGAAGATTTCTTGTTGATATATACAGAGAGGTGAGTGTTTAAAACTACATTTTCAAGCTCGCCGCAGACCGAATTCACGAAAGCTCGCGGTTCTCACGCTCTCGTTTGTTCATAATGTGACGTCATCAATGTCCGTGTTGTGGCGGATTAAGAATACAACCACCCCTTTTCCTTCCCAGGGTAAAATTGGCTTGAGGGACATAGTACACAGATAACATCTACTGTGAGAGACGGAAAACTCGAAAATAAACCTTGTGCCAATATGGCTGGTCAGCACGGCATAATAGACTATAATACCCCCCAAAATGAAGGAGGCCCATGCCCGACAATAGGACGTTAATGGGCTGGATAAAAATAGAGAGAGGGAAAGAGATGGCGTAACAATAGGGATGTTGACTATTTTTTGTAATTGCTTTTATTTTGTAGATAGCTCTTACTTGAACACCATGACAAAATATTTTTTTTTAAAAGACATCTTTTCAGTATAAAAAGCGAAAATAAAAATTATTTTAAAAATTCCCGCTAAAACGCTCTAAGCTGTCAAGTGACGGCGATTACGTCAGAAGCCTGATAGTAGGGGTGTCCACGTAGAAAAAAGATCGATGTTTTTATCGATTAATTTAGATTTTATTCTTTTATAAAATAATAGACCGAACTTCTTTTATAATCAGTATTCAATACTAATTGTTATAAAAATATTTGCACGGTCTTCAAAAAAGTATATATATACTTTCGAACATAATATAACCGTATTCTGGTACCTACCCTACACACACACACACTACACTTTGGGACTAAAGGGCGTTGTGTAAAATATAATCAAATTTCCATTGATAAATTATTATAAAATAGACAGAAAATTGATGAATTTCCCAAATTAGTATGATAAGGAAGTATGCTTCGATAGTAGCAGATGGCGCTCTATAGTCTCTGCCTACCCCCACGGGAAAAAGGCGTGATGTTATGATGATGATGGTCTAAGTGTGTTCAAGAAATCGGGGAACATACATAAAAAACAAAAGGTTACGGCGTTTCGAGATCTTCCAGCTTTTTCTTAAGTTGGTTACAATTTAGTTGAAAATTTGACTGATATATCCACATATCGATACTTTTCCTCGATATATTCGAGATTTCAATTCCGACATCCTTGGCTATCTAGGCTATCTACGTCACTGCGCCCGATTGGTGTTTGCAGTCACGTGATAATGTGTACAAAATAATGCAATTTAAATTCATTTTTATTTAATTTTAACAAGATATTAAACTCTCAAAACGATATTTTAGGTATCAAAATACTCTCTTCAATCTATAAAACATAATTTTACATGAATTTGTTACATGAGTCAACATCCATATTCCAAAATATGGTCGCTTTACGTGCTTAGATTTACCTTTACTCAAATGACACGTGTTTGGAAATAGATAGACATGAAGGTACTGACCTCATCATTATCGCTACCACTAGATTCTGCCTTTTGCAGTTCATTCATAGGTAGTTTTTCATCAACTATTGAATTCTCTTCCTCACATTCATGTGATTCTTCCGGTTGTTCGTCTTCATCTTCACTCCACACCCATTCACCTGTCACTGTTCGATGAAGCCTACCAGATGCACCTTGGCGTTTACTTGCCTACAACCAACAATTACAATATCTTTACCAATCCATTAATATAGAGGTAAAAATTATATTAAACTAGCTGACCCAGCAAACGTCGTTTAGCCATACAAATGTCAGAGGGGGGGAGGTGTTTGAAAAATAGATGTCCGATTCTCAGACCTACTGAATATGCATATAAAATTTCATAAGAATCGGTCAAGCCGTTTCGGAGGAGCATGGTAACTAACATTGTGACACGAGAATTTTATAGATTAGATAATATGTAAAGGGGGTAATCACAGAAAGTAGTGGTTTATTTGTAAGGCGCGACCTACACACCGCTTTGCTAACTAAACCCCTACCCGAAAAGAAGGCCACTTGGAAATGTTGCGGAGTGCTTCTCCCTAAACGCCCCAGAAAGTAGCCACGAACACGTGATGACTACTTCATTGTTGGGTCATGGTTACCTCAAGGCACACATCATAGCCCCGTAGAGACGAGATTATATTATAGAAATAAAAAACAACCACGGCACCGTTTAGTAACAGACATTGATGTTAAATTACCTTATGCACCCTCGTTTCCATACTGGGCCCAATAGCGACTAGAGTCTGTGTTAAATATTTTCTATCTTTGGCTTTCTTAAAGAATGGATGTTTTAGTAATTCTGTAGCCGTAGGCCTTTTTGTTGGATCCTTTTGTAAACAATCTATTATCATTTTACGGAAAGTCTTTCCATAAGCCTTGTATTGTTCTTTTTCATCGGCACCTAATAACAAAATTTATGAATTACAATCTACAATTGAAATTTCTTTAAACCAGCTGGCTGACGTCATAGCGACACCCGCGTCATAATAACGCTGTATTGTATTGCAAGTATATATTGATAGCTATTAAATACCTACTATTTTAGTTACATATATTTTTACCAAACTAACATAATAATATGCATGATATACTTCAACAGGATACCAAGATTGTTATGGAAATTTTAGCTATTCAGAGTGACTTTAATAATTAGGTACCCCATATAGTCAGAAGAATTGGAAATTTCAGTGTGGTGACAGATTAAGAACACAAGGGCTACCATTTCATTTCTAATTGTCATACAAATGTTTGTACTGCGTCTGGGTGTATCTATGAATTATAAGTATATATTTACAAAAGAAAAGTAGTATATGTATTCTATCCGTATTCTGGTACCCATAATACAAGCATATAAGCTTAGCTCGGGACCAGAGGACGTTGTGTGAAATGTCCATGAATATTTAATATTTATTTTATTTATTCCATATCCTCCCGGGGTGCCGTGAAAGCCAGCTAAGGGTTAAGCAGTTAACATCAAATGTAAGAGACAAAAACTCGTAATTTGGTTACGTTTGATACGCGGTCAGCGCGACTAGGTGGACCAAAAATTCTTCTGAAGTGAAGGCCCGTGTCCAATGTTGGGACATTAATAGACTGAGAAGAAGTGGAATGTGGAAACACGTAACTATATTCTTGAGGTTAAGTTTAACGAAAACATATATAACTAGTTTTTGATGATTATAAATATAAACGTAGGTACAGGACATAAACGTCTATACGACCTAGATACCAGAATTCTTGATACGATAATTAAGTGACCTATCGTATATTAATGAAGTTTGTGTCGACATGAGTACATAATAAGATAAAACGCAGGACGATTTCATCATCTAATCTCTGTAATATTTGACGTGGCAACCCAGTATCTCTTAGACTTTAAACCTATGTAGCTGTGATAGCTCAAATATGCCTTGATGACTGCGATTAGCTGAGATTATTTACCTACACTCACATGATGTTTATCAAAACGTTCATTAAATAATAAAACGTCTACGTAATGTATGCATAGCAATATACAATATAATTCATCAATATTCATTATATTATGTATTTGGCAACAGACTATTGACAACAATGAATATTCAGACTTAGTGGTCATTGTATCAAGGTGGATTGAATTTAACGAATTTTCGAGATTTAAATTAACACAAAATCAAAACACAAGTGCGATTCTGAAAGACAAGGTAAGATCAAGGCATCTTCCTATTTGGTTAGGTGCCATAACACGCTTCTAGATAAGAAAGGTTCTACAAGAATGTACGACGGTATTCCTTAAAAAGTTTCCTATTTCTTTGGACCTAGTTATAGTAACATTTTGATATAAAGGAACTATAGTGAATCGCTCGTCTGGAATAAAATAAATAAATATAGATATTAAATATTCATGGACATTTCACACAACGTCCTCTGGTCCCAAGCTAAGCTGATTATGCTTGTGTTATGGGTACCAGAATACGGATAGAATACATATATACTACTATTCTTTTGTAAATACATACTTGTACATCTACATAGAAACACCCAGACGCAGTACAAACATTTGAATGACAATTAGAAAAATCACACAAATGATTGTCCCGAGCGGGAATTGAACCCGCGACCTCTTGATCGCCAGTCCGTTACATAAACCACTCAACCACGAGGCTCGTCAATAGAACGTTACCACTGTCTTTTTTTCTTCCCAACTAGTTCCTAGTCTTTTAATATACTACTATGGAACACGACTCCCTTGCTTCTCGAGGGCATATAGTCTAGTTAGTCTTTTCAAGCTGACCAAGCGTGTTGGCAAGCGGGTTGTTGTTTAATTTTAAGTTTTCCTTATCTTACGGTTAAATTTTCTGCTTAAATCGTACCTGGCCCTTACAGCTTCAGGCCCTGGTATTTGGCGTGTTATAAAAGTAAATAATGTAGTAATAGAATAACTTACCAGTATCTAAGCTTGGTGGATCATTCTGTAATGTTAGCATCAACACTTTCATCGGTGGGTACTTATGATAAGGAGCAGTTCCTGTAGCCATTTCAATCGCTGTTATACCAAAAGACCATATATCTGCTTTAAAATCATAACCATGATCCTGAAATACATGCGAGATATTAATTAGGAACCCATTAATTTGTTTGGGATTCCATTCGAACCTTTAGGCGACATGATAATGACGATATAAGTGTATAACGAATATAAAATATTATGATGATAATGGCAAGGAACCCTACGTGCTCAATTCCAACTCGTACTTGCCCAGTTTTTACACGCTTTATATTAGCTTCACTTGTATGTTGGTTTGTATGTTTGTTTGTATGTTTGTTTGTATGTTTGTATGTTTGTAACCGACTCCTTTGGACGCTATTTTGACCCACTTTAAACGGTCAGATTCTATTCAAATTTTGCACACCTGTCAAAGACCGATGACAATACAATAATTCGATTAAATAAAGCGTGTTTTTTAGTTTTTTTTAAACTATTTTTAATTTAACCTTAATTTTTTCATTGTGTATTTATCATTTACTTTGTTAAAACAATATGCATAATTCACTATGCACAATTCCTAAATATGGTCTGAGCGTTAATTGTATTAAAACAGGAATTCGACATGCAACTAACTATCGTGAATTACACACTGGACACTGGGCATATTATATTAGTTATCATACTAACATATAAGGTTAAAGACATAAAACATTACATTTTATTGAGCTTTTGCATCCTACAATCTTGGTATACAAATAGACTTATTATAAAATAAATAGTTTTCTTAACAAAACCCACATCAGGTTATTAACCTCCAACTGTGAGACCCCGGCCTAATTTACTTTAGGAGGGTATCTGGTCTATTTATGGTATGCAGTCCAGTAAGAAAGTTATTTGTTTATATTATCCCTGAATTAGCTCTTACATCGCCCATGGGAAGTAATGTGGGTATGACACATGGTTTTTTAATCTGTCACCATACAAACGAATTAAGAGTTAAAACCGTATAAATCTCACTTGTTCCATAACCTCTGGGGCCATCCAGCATGGTGTCCCAACAAACGTATGTCTAACTTTCTGTCTTGATATATCCCTATCTGTTGCCAGCCATGCAGATACACCAAAATCAGCTATTTGTACAGTACCATCTTCTCCTAATAATATATTTCCAGCCTTTATGTCCCTGTTATACAAAACAGATATTGAATTGGACAACTATATTATAACCTAAGTAAGATAGTCTAAGAATAGTTTTAGAAGCCACACACCTCGTTTGATGCGATAGGAAATAATTGAGAGTAAATTTTTGTCGTAACTAAAAAGCGACATCCTGAAGTTAGTTAAAAACGTAACGGGAAAGTTAAAGAAAGAAATTTAACTTCTTATTTATGTAGAAGAACACACACTTATACATAAAAGCCATAGATTTATTTATAGAGTTGCTTTGGAAGGAAAAATTAGTATTTAATTGAAAAAATATGTTCTGTTTGAAACATAATAGATGTCTCCTATCTTATTACTTTAACCGAGCAATTCTTGTATATATATAATTGGAATCTCGGAATCGGCTCCAACGATATAAAATTTAGTATATAGGGGGTTTCGGGGGCGATAAATCGATCTAGCTAGGAACTTTTTTTTTTTCGTTTTGGCTACACCACCCGAGCGAAGCTCGGTCGCCTAGATATTTTTTAATAAATACACCCGAAAATCAAAACTTCGCCAGCGTTTCTCTAACTTAAATTAAAAACACTTACTTTAGACAGATATTTATAACGCTAAATGCTAAAAGCTATGCGCAAAGACACTGCTAAGTTCATGCTTACGTTGCTAGCTCTATACAACCAAATTTATACATCAAATCAATAAAAACAACTATTGCGACGCAGCTATGCTACGAGAAACTAAAAAAAAATGCAAGCGGTATAGCTAATAATAACTAAAGAAAGAGAGAGAGAGAAAATACAAAACGCAAGTAGGAGAACTTGGGTATTGGGTTGAGGTTTCAATTTCATATTTTATTGTTTGTGATAAAGAAAAACATAATATGTAAGGCGTTTTCAACATTTCAGGGAGGATGAGCTGAACCCCTCATAACAGACTGCCCGGCCCGTTTGTGTATTATTTATATCTCACTGTGTGGGACAATGCAATGTTCTCATTTGCGCTTACGGTTCTGCCTTGGTATATAGCACTCTATAGTTAGTTACATAAATCCTCTATGAGCAAAAAAATTTACTAAATTTATTCCCAAAGATCATTACATAAGTATCAGGTTGGTTATTCCTCTTTTCACGATGAATTTAGCTATTCCTAAACTTGTAGTTAGTAGCGCTAAATGTATTTATACTTTCCATCTTTTAAAATTCCATGTTTTTCTACACAGCAAACAGCAATAAATACTATTTATGCATACATTTGTGAAAATTACATTAGCTAGGAATTAGCATGGCAATACTAACTAAATCAGGCAACATAAAAATAAATAATTGCAGTGTGTACTACGAAGAGCAAATAAAAATGTTTTAAGCACATAATTATATGAAACTAGCTGGCCCGGCAAACGTTGTTTTGCCATACCAAAAAAAAGTAAAAAAAATAAAATAAAAAAAAAATGAACTATAAACCTCACGGAGCCCGAGACCTTTCCAACGAATGCAAAACCGTGGAAATCGGTTCATGCGTTCTGGAGTTATAGCGTCAGGAAGGAAAATCCGACTTATTTTTATATAGTAGATGACAGATGCATGAAATGTTTATAAATTTACTTATGATACATTAATTTAACTAGCCATGCTGAATAGAAGAACTATTCTTTAAATTTTGCAACTACACAAAAATACTAAAATACACAGTAAGACAGCAACTAAAAAAGGTTTCAGAATGTCTTTGCACCAGCTTTTAGAAAAAATCTTTCATTTAATAAACCCCACCTATAACCTAGTCCCAAACGAAATTCAATTATCACCCTAGCCAGGTCATGGGTAAGGCTCAAGACACCACCATGGCCTGGTAGGGTTAAAGACGGCAGAAAAAAAATTCAATAATTGTTGTATGACTATCAGATAGCAGATTTTTTTCTGTAAATAAATACATACATACATGCAATGTGTAGAAAACCATCAAATACAAATATTTTGCACCTATAACATAGATGATAAATGTTTTCCATTTCAGACTTTTATATAGGTTCTATATAAGCCTAAAATGTGAATCAAAACCACAACAAAAATCAAACCTAGTAATCGCATGCAAACATAAACACTAAAGACTAACACAATCTAGCAATCGCTTAACAAAACACAACGTATGATGAAAAATAATGTGAGCACCAATTCTATTGCATCAAAAACTAAACATAACTTAAAAGAAATAAAATAACTATGCTGAATTTCGATGTTATGGATATTTTGTTATACACATTTGTATAAGTTAAACTCATTTTTCTTCATTACACAGTTTTTACAATAAGAAAAGTCAATGTGTTATTGACAGTATCAATATTTATGTTTTAGTTTAGGTTTGTTTTGTTTGTTGTGTTTTGTTCGCCAGCATAATAAAAAAAGGAATAAAAATAACAGTTCATGCAGATAACAATAACAATAACAATGGAACAAGACTTAATTATTACATACAGCCATTTTCAATATTCTATTCATCCCCAGATTTTGCAACTAAGACAGAAAAATCTAAAATCCTTACTTGCATTGGAATAATCAATGGATTCTACATATAAAATTTGACAGGCAATAGAATATAAGTAATAAACAAGGATAACAGGCATCCATAAAAATAGATATATTATTGAAAATGGTCAATAATTATCAGACACCAGCACTGTTTCTGTGACTTTGTATGACTAGAGAAACACTACAATATTTTCATTAATAGGGACAGGCTCTGAAAGTACTGCTAATAGGCTATATAGTTATTATGTTTTATGTATTAGACATAATATACACCCCAAAGCACTGTAGTTGCCTAGAATGAAAATTTTTTTAGGATGGGGCTACTTTTTGTGATACTAAATACATATTATATACTTTACCTCATTATTAATAATATACATAGATAGATTAATTCCATTACCTGTGAATTTGTCCATTACTATGAAAATACTCTAAGCCTTTGAGAACTTCTCTCAATACAGTAGCAATTGTTGCTTCATCAAATACACCATGTTTACAATTAGATACCCTCATTTTATGTTTAATTACATCTAACAAACTTCCACCTAAAAGTATGTTTATATATATACACCATTGTAAGAAATTTTGTAAACATTCTATGTGATTCAAATACAACATGGAAAACAACATATTGTGATTTGTTAAGTAGAAAAAAAAATATAATTTTTAAAAAAATAAATTAAAAAATTTATATTTGTTTAAAATTTTGCTATTCAAAAACTTATTTTGTAATATTGTTTTCAAATGTCGTCACTTATTTATTTGTCTGTAATCTATATTTCTATTCAAAACCTATTTTTTCGATATTGGTATAATATCTAACCGTTTATTAGTCTGCTATCCATATTTTTTAAGTTAAACTTTGCAAGACTAACAAATAAAAGTCATATCTTAGCTTACTGCCATCTGAATCTCATAATAAAAAAATATATAAATGCTATTTACCTTCGAGAAGCTTCAAAACCAACCATAATTCATCTTGTACTACAAAACTTGTATAGTATGTTACTACATTCTCATGGTTGCAGCTTGACATAGCCTGAAACAATCAATATATTGAAGTAAGTATTGCAATCAATCATAAACAAATGAGAATAATAGGTAGTAATTATTATGCTAATGCAAGTTAATATAGGACTGTGAAAAATTGAGAGATTGAGTGGTACTCTATACAACTCATAATATCAAGAATTTATTTTTTTATGATGATTACTTATATAAAAATGTATAGGTATTAAACAGGTATTTAATAGGGAATATTGTAACAGGACGTACCTGTATTTCTTTCAACAATTCATCCATGGAAGTATTCCATTTTTCTAAATTGATGCGTTTTATGGCACATTTCTCGCCGCGAGGCTTACACAGAGCTGCATGTACCACCGCTGTGGCCCCAACACCTAAAAATTTAAAATAAACAGACCAATTATTGAATGAAAATAAGTTTCCAAACATAAACAACGTGATTTTCCGCGATTTAATTTTCAAATTTGTTTATTAAAATACCGCTAACGCCGCCTCTGCTTATTTAATTAGTGAATATCATTGTAAATAATATCACTATCTCACATTTGAAACACATTTTTGTAATTTTTATCAAATAAAACATTTGTATTTTGGTGCAATGAATGACAGTGTCATTTCAAAACAGGTGACAGAAGCGCTATAAGAGTCAACATAAAATAATTTAAATATTCGCAGCAAGGGCAGAATAAACACATGTATCAGGTAATTAATGAATTATACAATAAATTACTCACTCACCGATAACATCCCGTAATTCATAATCATCCTGAGTATTGGACCAAGGGCACGAGTTATTGGCAGTGGTCGCCATTTTGCGAGTGAATAAATTTCCTATACCAGCGGCTGCCGTTCCGATCGACAGGCGTGCGACTCGCGCATAGGATGACGATAATGCGGTTATCTGTCGATCGCATGATCCAAATGATTTCTATAAAATAATTGTCGACAAATGGCTGAATTAAAAAATGCATATAATTTATTTATTAAAAGAAATCACTAAATTTAAGCTGCTTTATGTCATTATTTATTTTAACATCAAGTTAGTTATTCTTATCACCTACCAAATAATAGCATAGCGTCCTCTATGTTCTAAACATTTGATATTTATTATAAGACCTTAATAACAGATGGCACGACTAGAATTATTTATGTAGTTAATGAATAATAATTAGATACCTACCGGTACGTATTTTTAGGTGCCTGTAAATGTAAACTTTCATCCCTTCTTTTATTCCTTTACAACTGCTAATGCAAAGTTACGAAACAAGGTAAAACACTACACAAAGATGCCAGGGAAAATAGAAGAAAACATTCGGAAAATTCCTTTCAAGATTTTGCGTCTCAGAAATTAAGTAGGTTCAAATAATTTTCTGTAATCTCAAACTCCTCAATATCCCATTATATCGTTCCTAATTATATAGATAAAGTTCTCCGGATAAAATATAAAAGAAATATAAAAGCTTGGGCAACGTAAAGCAACACGATTGGGGAACAATGGTTGCTTTCCATTTAGTCTTCATTTAGTTAACACAGAGGGATTCTGCGTTACATTGTGAAACACTGCCAAACACTGTGTAAAAGTTTAAATGAAACAGCTAGTTGTCTCAAAATAACACTAGAGTGCACACAAAAAACTTATTATCACCGTCGTAGAAGAAATTGTTATCATCATCTATGAATATCTCACTTTTATTTATAAAGCAACCATGTTTCGCCACATTATCAGGTCTCACTTCAATAGTGCAATATTTACATTGGAACATTTTTATGAAATTTTAATTAGCAGTAACAGACAAGCTCAATTTAATAATCTCAAATAATACTACTAGAATCTACCGTAAATCGAATCGAATCTACCAATCTAAATAATTAAAACTCATAAGTAGAGAAAAGAATTCTTCTCATATTTGTTGGTAATTCTTGCTAAGCATCTGTCAAACACCACTTTTTCGAGTGTCGAACAGTGTACGGCTGTGTTCAACAGTGTCGTTGATGGAAAGCGCTTTATCGAGCACTGCGTTACACTGCGTCACTTTTTGTATTAATTGGAAAGCAACCATCATGTTTATCAAAAATTAATGTACCTACAGACATTGCATAAAGAATCGTGTACACGTACGTTAGCTAACAATGGTACCAATTCTACGTGCACAACTAAACTTAACTAAAAAATGAAAACAACTATGGCGTATTTTGTTTGTATTAATTAGCTATTTCGTTGTGCACATTTTTATTAATTAAAATCGTTAGTCTGTAATATATACGGATTTTGTAATAAAAAAGTTTTGTTAACATTACCGAATTTGATTATTAACAACATCAATTTTCATTTTTAATTTAAGTTAACTTTAGTTGTGCATGTAGAATCGGTACAATTGTCATCACAATTCGGAAACGTTTACTGAACTTTCTATCTACGAGTATCTGTGCCTGTCTCTGCTGTCCATGTGGTGACGAATAAAGAATACTATTTTTACCAACCTATTTCCTCCACAAGATGCTGTAAAAGTCAGCTAAGATATATTGTAGGTTGGTATTTCCTCCACAAGATGCTGTAAAAGTCAGCTAAGATATATTGTAGGTTGGTATACAGATAACATCCTCTGAGAGAGACGGAAAATTCCAAAAATAAACCCTACCCTGCCTGGGCGCACTACAGTAGACCATTATCACTTCCAAAGTGGAGGAGAGCCGTGCCCAACAGCGGGACGCATAGGAATAATGAGAATAAATGGGCTACTTATAGATAAACCTTCTCATTATATAAATTGCGTATAGACTTGGTCTTATTCATAATGACCTATCGGAAGTTTAAAAGGAGATTTTATCGGAGAGATAATAAACGGTTTAGCGTAAAAAGACTATTATGAATAACAGTGTTTGACAATTTTTGCGAACCGATTTTAGCGAACTTTTAAACCTCCGATAAGTCAAAATGATATATATATAAGATGATATAAGATCATATAGATTTTAATTAGGTAATATAAATGTGCACAACGAAATAACCAGTTAATCATAATACCTACACCATAGTTGATTTCATTATTAGTTAAGTCTAGTTATGCGTGTAGAATCGGTTTCAATGTATTCGGTATTGTTGGAGCGTTCTATGCCGCTCGCATCCAGCGGTCCCCCATGGTATTGGTTATTACTTCGCACAACTTAGTAGGCGTTAGGGCGTTAACTATAGCGTTAATAATTAACTAAAGCTCTCTTTTCCGAAGGTCTTCGGCTTGCTGATACCGTTCGATCCAAATTCCATGTTTCAAATAATATGGACATAAAGGGAAATATCAAGCGTGTTATAATGTTTAACTAGCTGTTGCCCGCAACTTCGTATACGTCAAATTCAGAAAGAAAACCTTAACAACCATCCAACAAAAAAAAGTCCTCTTAACCACTCAAAAAAAAACCGCATCAAAATCCGTTGCACAATTCTGAAGATCTAAGCTCGCGTAGGGATACCTATACTCGTACATACAAATATAACGACCTAATTTTATATAAGTAAAGATACGAGGTTTTCGAAGAACACGTTTCGGTGCACGTTTTTTAAGTGTGCACATAAATATGAAAATTATGGAAAATTATCGAGTCGATTGTACCTCAGAAATTTTTAAAATTGTTTAGTTTATCATACATACCTGCCTAAATACTCCTTGAGCTCCCGACATAACCACGTCTCGAGGCCTGTTGCTGTAATCAATAAAATAAAATAATAACTTAACCAATGAAAAATGTAATTAAATAAAATAAGTACGATGCCAAATTTAGTGCCCTAAAATGAAAATAAACTAAACAAAAATCAATTAGGTACGGTATATTTCTGTATAATGGCTATTAATTTTATGCTTTGCGTATAATTGTTATGTTAGCTTATACTTTTTAGTTAAACGTTTTCATATTGCACATTTTCTATATCAAGTAAGTTTAGCTGATTTTTCCGAACTGGTTTAAAGTATACGCAAACATTCAGATTCATACAACGCATTATGAAAAGAAGATTTTTATAGAAACCCCTACCGAAAATAAATCTGGGCTACGCTTATATTTGTAGGTATAACATAAAATATTTCCCAATTAACTAATATCTTAATTATTAAAATGCTACAACTACTCAAAGTGCCAAAAATATAAAAATGCCGGAGAGGAAAATAGAAATGAAAGCTCTAACGCCAGTCTTTTATATTAATTAACAAAAAATATTTTAAGACGGGTAATATTTCGTAATTAATTGAATGGATAATTGTTTTGCGAAATATAGGTAAAAAATATCATTAAGTTAAAACAATAATCACCTAATGAAGTTTATTTCCGTTGTCTGACATTTTCAGTTATTGTCGGACAAATCAGAGAGATTTACACAGATAACAATGTTTTAATCTCGTCGCTATAAAAACCGACAACTAATATAGAAAATTAAATTTATGTCCAGATACAATAGTATGGATGGTGCTTTATTTCAGTTATATTTTTATTTTAGACACAAAGAATATTTTCTCTCATAGATATACCTACTTTCACACTACTACAGGAATAATAGCGCAGAATAACACACTATATCGTATAGCTGTTAAAAAAACTGTTAGGTTGATAAATAAACTAAATTATAGTGGAAAAAATGATAACCATGAGCGGGACTTGAACCCACGACCTCGGAATACCGTTCCGTTGCTCTCCCGAGCTATCATGGTTCCCGCATAAATTTACCAAATCTTCCACTACAATTTTCTCATTTTTTTCCACTTAAGAGGATACCAAAATAGCTTCGTGCATTTTTCTATGTACGAAGTTTTCATTGTTTCTTTAGATTGAATGGCTAGAGCTCTAATTTTTAAGTATATGTTTTTTCAATATAATATGATCTAGGATCGCATAAACTCAGAAACGCGATTGAAAAAAGTTTTCTCGATAGAAAATCTTAGCGAAACAACCTCTCTAATTTTTTATTTTTTTCATTTGTCGGTCTATTATCGCGTATTAACTAATGAAATAACTTTAAAAACATAAGTAACTATTATATATAGAAACACGTAAATCAGAATTAAAATATATTTAGTAGATTTTGAGTAAATAGGAAAAGTATCCCTAATTCTTCATTTTCTGTGCCTACTGGCTGTGTTAATATGTACGTGTCGGCGATGATATACGATAATATTGATGTAGGCCCTTAATTTAGTTTATTTAGTAAAAGCATAGAAGTCAATTGCAAAAATGAATAAATCAATGTTAAGTTGTTATTCAGGTCACAGGCATGACAGTTACCTAGACAAGCAGTCACCCAAGTTAAACAGGGGTCAGACAAGAAATATTTGAGTATCTAAATCGTAAATATGTTTACACAAGGATACAAAAATTAGTTGCACATAAAACAAACAGTCCTACCTTCTATCCGCCAACGATATATTTCGTTTACTTTGTATGTTATAGTGTCCTGACCTGTGCAACATTTTAAGCAACTTTGATTAGATAAATGAATATTCTTATATTCTTCTTAATGTACCTATGTGATCAAAGTGGAGTCTGAGATTCTACTGAAGCTAAACCTTACAAAATGAATACTAAATAAAATACTAACAAACAGTGTTCTTTGAATATTTGAGCTTAATTTTGGAAACTTTCCATCAACGCAATCTATCTGTACTATTGATAGAGATAAAATTTGTTATACCTGTATATGTAGGGGGTAATCTCAGATAGTAATGGTTGCATCCGATTATTTTTACTCCCAAGAAGCTACAGCCTTTTCGAATACTGTACCTACCGTAGGCAACATTTATAAGAGTTTAAGCTAATGTAGGCACGGGCAAAGTATTTATGTGCTTTTTATGTTGCTGTCACTTAAATACTCCTCAACACGTTTTTTGTATCTCTTACTTATGTGGTTTAAAAACGGAACGTAGAGTATTAAAGTTTTGAGTTCCTTTTAAAGAAAATTTGGTCAACTGAAGTTCTTTTCTAAGACATAATTACCTACCGGCACAAGCAGAATTTGCGTTTAACGAACATACTTGGGACATACTTATTCGGAAGCGCTTAGCTAATACTTACCCTCTTTCTGTATACAGATACATTAAATTATAACATTTTAGGTAATATTTAGATCGAAAACCAATCCATGTTATTTCCAACGAAGAGATTAACACAAACATTTTTAATAAAAACCTTGGACAATCATAACAATTTGAGATAATTCCTGATATAAAAAGAGTTTCGGACAGGGAAACCATTTACATAAGAATCTATTGTCATTCGCGAAGGATCTAACTTTAGATAGAATTTCTCCATCATGTGGTATAGAATATTTCTGATAAATGTAAGTCATTTTATATTAACAAAACCTGTATTATCTTTTCGCGGCACGATATAAAATACATGCACAAATTACACGCTCATAGAGACAATGGCAGCGACTTTACCGGCAAAACTAAACTTAAACTTAACTATAACAAGTATTGATAGCTTAAAAAACATATTTTACAGAACTAAACATTCTAAACATGTGTTTTATTTTAAATAACGATTAAAATAAATATAGTAAAATGCATAAGTACAACAAAATAGCCCTTAAATCAGGGCACACCGTAGTTTATTTCATTTTATTTAATGGGGTTAAGTTTTTGGCGCCACAGAATTGGTGTCAATGCTTTCAAATATTTATTGCCTTTCTTACATACATAACCCTTTTAAAGTCACGAACTCTGTGTTGACTTATGTATTAGGTTTTCAGAATAAACCCTTAATATGTCTTTATTAAGCAAAGATTTACAATAGCACAGATTTGCATAAATTTAAACGAAGTCTCAGTAATAGGGTCCCGTTTTTACCCTTTGGGTACGGAACCCTAAAAAGACCTTCAAATCTCTTCTTTTTTATGTTTGTTTTATACTGTTTATTTGGTTTTTTTATTGAGTTTCATTCGTTACAGTTGGATTACATTTCCGGTTAACATAAGATAGAGTATAGTCATTTAAATAACCCAATCTTTGGCCGTGAAAAAATGTGTGATCCGTTTCGATAATGTATACCTAATTGAATATTTAAAAATAATAATTATAATACATGCTCTCGAAAAGAAATATGATAATAATACAGGTTATCAGGTAGAGAATACTTTTGGCACTAAATATGTCTATGAACATTTATGTAAAAAAAATTATAAATAAATAATAACTAGGCCTATTTCTTGGTAGTTTATTACTTAATAAACAATAACTATTACTTACTAGCTGTGCTCCGCGGTGTATTTTGTGTTATACTGATGTATAAGCTACATTATTGTAAAGTTTATTAAAATCCATTCAGTAGATTTTACGTGAAAGAATAACAAACATCCATACTCACAGACTTTCACATTTATAATATTAATAGAATTTAATACATACGTATCTTTTACATTCTTGGTTGTGACGATTCCTCTCATTTCCGGCAGCGATTCCATTTTAAAAGTTTCACGGCGTTTTCTCCGCATTTTCTACTTTGCGACCGCTGTAATAACAAAAAAAATACTTTTTTTTTTTTTTTTTTTCAAATTCAAAAATTATTTATTGTCTCAAAATTCTTACATTTAACTTACTTACTTTAACTATAACGTCCGAATCATTGTAGAATTTGAAAATGATTTATTGCAACTACTTAATATTATACAAAGAAATTATAAATAATTAAGATTATAAAAGGCAGACAGTAATAACAACAATATAAACCTTTATTTTATTTATTATTTCTTTAACTAATTTATTTATTATGGGTGTTAGTTTTCTCGGGCAACTTAGAGCATGTAGCTTACTCCAAGTCAGGCAAAGAATAAGTCTTAAGAAGCAAGTACATTTCCATAAATAATAATAGGTATGTTGTGGCTGGTGAAAACAATAACAAGCTACGTGTAAAAGTTTAACAAGGGCTAATATGTTTGGTTAAAGTGCAATCTGTAAATAATTTTTAGCTAAATTATCCATATGTTCAGATTATACAGGCAGTTTTTCTAAGTGTATCCAAAATTTTACAGAAGGTCGATGAGACTATCGATTATTGATAATTTCCATTATTATGAATTTATTCAATTTTTTTACCATTTAATTCTCTAATAATCAGAATTTATAGTCACTGCGTATTTATTGTCACTACGATTGAATGACCACAATATTTCAACGTAAAAGTCATTCTTATTTAATTTTAATCAATGACCGCGCATACTACAGCTAGGTTGGCCACAAATTACACATTGTTTTGTAATATTTTCCAATGACACTAATAAACTAATGAAAGGTATTATGGCATATTAGGTATTACTTTTATACTAGCTTCTGCCCGCGGCTTTGCACGCATTAGCGGCCAAATCGAATTTGAAATCAAACTAAAATAAAAACTGAAATCTGAACTGAAATTAATACTGAAATACATAGCAAAAACGTCAATCAACAATCGATACAAAATACTATGTATGTATTATATCAAAGTTAAATACGATACCAAAATGACAACTACAATTGATACAAACCAAAACAAATACTAAGTTCAATTGTTATTAAAATTGTAAGAAAATAAATTAATTCAAAACTGTAATTCTTAAAATCTTAAGAGGATACCAAAATAGCTTCGTGCATTTTTCTATGTACGAAGTTTTCATTGTTTCTTTAGATTGAATGGCTAGAGCTCTAATTTTTTAAGTATATATGTTTTTTCAATATATGATCTAGGATCGCATCAACTCAGAAACACGATTAAAAAAAGTTTTCTCGATAGAAAAACTTGGCGAAACAACCTCTCAAAAATTTTTTTTTTTCATTTGTCGGTCTATTATCGCGTATTAACTAATGAAATAACTTTAAAAACATAAGTAACTATTATATATAGAAACACGTAAATCAGAATTAAAATATATTTAGTAGATTTTGAGTAAATAGGAAAAGTATCCCTAATTCTTCATTTTCTGTGCCTACTGGCTATGTTAATATGTACGTGTCGGCGATGATATACGATAATATTGATGTAGGCCCTTAACTCGAAAATAAACCCTGTGCCAACACGCCTGGTCAGCGCGGCACAGTAAGCCATAATCCCTCGCAAGGTGAAGGGGTACCGTGCTCAGCAGTGGGACGTTATTGGGCTGTAGAGAGAGAGAGAGAGAAGAAATAAGTTGACTTCATAATTATAAAGAAGTGAACTTTAATATTGGAGGGTCATCAAAATTCTTAAAACATGTTACACTAGTGCTATTCAGATGAAATAATATAAATAACAACTAGTGCGTGACGAGTTAGACATAGTAGAACACCTTTCACTTTGTTTCTGTCGATCGTGTTTATCAACCTACAACCTTCTCCAAATTATTTTATTTATCTGATTTGGAAATCTAATAAGTATATTATGTATATTGATTCGTAAACAATCAGAGATTAAGTTTATTTTCGTGTGCTTTATTTTCACATCTTAATATATATATTTCTTGTGTGCGTGTGTATGTGACTGAACTCCTCCTAAACGACTGGACCGATTTGGGGGGTTTGAGGATGGTTTAGATTCACAATTGGCTGGACCGATTTTGATGAAATTTTTTTTACACAGAATTGTATGGCAAAACAACGTTTGCCGGCGCAGCTAGTTTAATATACAATTTATACACAAAATCTGGTTGAACTACAGCTGTCCCGTTCGGCGCGGCGCTCGGAAATAGGGATAGCAAAATCTAACACAAATACGTTAACTGTAAATTGGCTGGGTCTGTGGTGGGCTCTTAATATATTATTATTTTACCATTTTACTGATAAATGAGGATAATAATTTCTGTCTGTATTCTTGGTAGGTAGAGTAACTCTACCTACCAAGAATACAGACATACATTATCCTCATTTATAGCCTCGTAGAGCACCTAACGTGCTCTACGTAGACATATAAAAAGCTTATTTGTACTATACTCCGCACGCCGAATGCGAGTCGGACTCGCGCACGAAGGGTTCCGTACCAATAACTATGCAACATAAGGCAACGTTATTAGTATCGAGCAAGAAACGGTAAAAAAATCATGTTTGTTGTATGGGAGCCCCCCTTAAATATTTATTTTATTTTTAGTATTTGTTGTTATAGCGGCAATAGAAATACATCATCTGTGAAAATTTCAACTGTCTAGCTATCACCGTTCTTGAGATACAGCCTGGTGACAGACGGACGGACGGACGGACGGACGGACGGACAGCGAAGTCTCAGTAATAGGGTCCCGTTTTTACCCTTTGGGTACGGAACCCTAAAAATGAATATTAAGAAATTATTACGTAATGTTAGGAAATAATAGAAAAAAACTCAATGCAAATGTACATGGTACGTGCTGCAAAAGTTACGTCGTCAAGCTGTTGTCGACTAAGAAGGGACACATCAATAAACAAAATATCGATAATTTGTTGGAAAAATAAAACAAATGCTTTGAGTTTGTATTTTATTTATATCAATCTGAATCTGATACGGGTTCAATCGGAACTTCAAAATCTGAGTCTCAACTGCAGCTATCCGTGACGTTTATTATTAACGGTTGGTCAATGATATTGTCGTATTGTAGGTACATCTCGATCCCAGTCTTGTAAGCAAATTTTCTTCGTTCTTTCGACCACTTTTCGCCAATCGTCAGCTGTCACTTGAGCGCAAGCTTCTTCCAATAAAACCATCATTTTATTTGCCGTGAATGGCGGAGTTGTGTTATGCCTAGCTGCATGACCCTGCGCCCATATCAACTCGATTGCAATTCAAATGCAAATTCTTTAAATTATGCAATTTGAATAAAAATTAAAGTGTAGTAAAATAAAATATAATAAGGCTGTTACTTTTTTATCTAGTGTTTTATGTCCATCAATGCGCGTAGTCTTTTTTTCAAAATAAATAAATATTGCTTATTATGTTGAATGACCTGGCTGAATGACATGACATTTGCCTAAAAAAATTGGTCAAGTGCGAGTGGGACTCGCGCACGAAGGGTTCCGTACCATTATCTATGCAACATAAGGCAACGTTATTAGTATCGAGCAAGAAACTTTTAAACTAACTAACTTTTAAATTAACTTTGGGTACGGAACCCTAAAAACAGTATTTTATCGAAATTGTTTCGCATAACTAATACAACTGTCAGTTGAAACGTCATAGGGATCATCATTCATCATATCATCATTGACGGGCTTCGTGGCGTAGTGGTTCATGTACTGGACTGCCGTTCATAAGGTCGCGGGTTCGATTCCCGCTTGGGACAATCATTTGTGTGATATTCATAAATGTCATACAAATGTTTGTACTACGTCTGGGTGTTTTCTATGTATTATAAGTATGTATTCACAAAAGAAAAGTAGTTTATGTATTATATCCGTATTCTGGTACCCATAACACAAGCATATAAGCTTAGCTTGGGACCAGAGGACGTTGTGTGAAATGTCCGTGAATATTTATTATTATATTTATTATATTTATTCGGCGTGGTAACTATAATATATAAACTGTTTAAACCATTGAGATATTTTAATAAATCATTGTTCTAAAGCTTAACAGTCAACGTTTCAATAGGAAATACAATCCTCCTCTTCCTCTCAATTCATAAACGTCTCACTTTTGGGCACAGACCTTCTCCACTTCTGGAGAGTATTTGATCTAAGAACTGAGCGCTGATCAGGCGTACGGCATACGGTTTAGTTTCAAGTTCAAGTTTTGTCTTACGCTACAATTTCATTGCATTGGTACATTTTAAAATATAAGTAAGTTGGTACCATAAATAGCATGGAACGTAATAAACTATACATAATGTTATTTAAATAATCACGACTTTACAAAGTAATAGCAAAAAATACAACCTTACCCTTTGAACGTTTCGATATTATATAAAGAGATAAATAATCTGTTTATAAAAGAATCACTGTTGTGCCAATCACTGTACACTTCTCCAGACGTTCATAAATTCATACTTTATTACCAAATGTCAAATCGTTTGCTTTCTACAATGTAAATAAATAGCTATTTATTGATTTAATACAACGAGGATACTGGATTTAAAAATAGTAACTGTACTGTTGTTTGAAATACGAACGACGTATCGTACGACAGAAAATGTCCCACAGGTCAAAGTTGTGACCGCAGGGCTTAGCAATATTTTTGGCACTATTGCAACAGAACGAAAAATTACAGGCTACTTAATAAACTAGAATTTAGCAAAAGGAGAAATGACATAATTATTGTTCTATTTAGGATATAGAAACATTAAAATTTAAGAATTTTTATTTCTCTTAAAGAAGTATCTTTGGATAGTAGCAAAAGGCATGATTTTATGATAATGGTGATGATGTTATTTTACTTCTTTTAACGCATTACGGCAAAATTTTGATAGCAAATGTATACACGCACATACCCACGCGGTCATTTCGTAACATTTTATTTTTAATAAAAAATTTTGTGATTTCTAACTTGACAAGGAGACTGTAAAATATAATATTGATATTTCATCATTATTTGATATATTCATCTATTCAACATAATATGTTTTTTTAATATATCGGTCGTGAAAAA
Source organism: Orgyia antiqua (assembly GCA_916999025.1). Taxonomy (NCBI): domain Eukaryota; kingdom Metazoa; phylum Arthropoda; class Insecta; order Lepidoptera; family Erebidae; genus Orgyia; species Orgyia antiqua. The sequence goes on along the minus strand of OU779863.1, from coordinate 11,861,816 downwards.
TTAATAAATTGAGAAATAAAAGAAATAAAAATAGTAATAGGTTTATCACAAAATGTTCTTGACCACTGTGTTCCTGGATATTGCGGCCGCAGTTAGGGTTACCAGGACAGATGATTATTCAAACAAATAGATGTCTGACCTTCTAAGTAGATTATTTTGCTAAATCAAAATAGAACAGTCGACCAACATATTCACATACTTCAGGTCAAATTGTAATCGCAAAGGAAATAATTGATTTTCAATGATAATATTGTACGGTCGGTATTATTATGTAAGATACATTGATTCAAGGCTGGCGGAAAAAGATAATCGTGCCACAAAATTTACATGATATATTTAATAAGATATACACTAAGTACATCTTTACTTACTATAAAACCAAGTTGTTATTTTCGCTATGTGAGCTTATATCTTTAAAACAACTTTTTGGTTTTGATGCGATTTTTTTAATAGATAGTGTGATTCACGCAATGAATGGCTACAAAAACAGAATTTCCAAACTACAGAGTTGTCTTTACGTTTTCTCAAATAAAGCCTAAAATATAAACCATATATACTATATACATATAATATTTAAGTACGCTAAGAACTACATTGATGCTACACGCTGTTGTTCAAATTCTAAATGTCTACACGCACGTTCTTCACATACACTTACTGAAACATACATTATATCTACTACATATAACTGCAATACTGTCATAATAATAACAAACATGTATATTTTTCTTGTTCCTCTTTACTTGCCCAAATTATTATATATTGCTTACTTGCTATTATATCATTATAAACTTGTATCACAAAATATGCCGAAAACTGTTACTTAAAATACAGGTCTAACCTAGTTTAAGTGATAGGGATTATCTCAAATGTATGATATATTAGATAAAAATCTAAATATTCTAACTGCTACTTAATTTGGCAATACTATGTATCACTTTTGCGTAATAAACAATTTCAATTTCAATTTCAAGTGGTTGGATTTCTTGTATAATTTGTTTAAGAGGATACCAAAATAGCTTCGTGCATTTTTCTACGTACGAAGTTTTCATTTTTTCTTTAGATTTAATGGCTAAAGCTCTAATTTTTAAGTATATGTTTTTTCAATATATAATCTAGGATCGCATAAACTCAGAAACGCGATTGAAAAAAGTTTTGTTTATAGAAAATCTTAGCGAAATAACCTCTCTTATTTTTTATATTTTTCACATGTCGGTCTATTATCGCGTATTAACTAATGAAATAACTTTAAAAACATAAGTAACTATTATTTATAGAAACACATAAACCGGAAAAATATATATAATAGTATTTGAGTAACCAAAAAAAATATCCCTAATTCTTAATTTTCTATACCTACTAGCTGTGTTAATATGTACATGTCGACGATAATATTGATGTAGGCCCTTAATAAACAATTTCAATTTCAACTGGTTGGATTTCTTGTAAAATTTGTATAAGTTTAAAAATATTACGCGTACGAACTTGTTGGCAGCACCTAGTAGTAATATAAGTTGATTATGCGTATTCTATTTATGAGTGAGGACCCTACGTTCATTGCATAAAAGTTGTCGCGAATAGAAATCATACATTGTACACGTGGTAAATGGAAGCAAGCCATCATTGAAAGGTGCCAACGGCTAGACTGCTAGAAATCCCCGTTTTTCTTTTCCAAAATTTTAAATAACTTCAGAACTAGGTACATTTACAAACTTTTCATACATTTTTCATTCATTTTATTGTTTTCTTTACATTTTAGCAATGAGTTTCTCTTTTATACAACAAGTACATACACTCATTCTATAGAACCTAAACGCGCTTCGATATTTTCACCCGCTGCATATTTCCCTATTGATATTATAAAGACGAACCCCCTCTTTTTGTATGTTTTCAAGGAATAAACCTAAAAACTACTAAATAGATTTCGATAATTTTACAACCTTGACTTATGGCGCATCCACACATGCCCGGCGGCACGGCCGGCGGCATGGCCGGCGACCGTGCCGCCGGCATTTGCATCTTTTACCTGCGGCACGCGCGGCTTTTGGTTGCCGGCGGCAGTTTGCTTGCGGCTTCGATACGGAGTGGTAGTGTGCCGGTAAAGCCGGCGGCCTGCATTCAGCGGCAACGCGGTCTGAAACCCGGCGGCATAAGCCGGCGGCATGTGTGGATGCGCCATAACATTGGCTGTTTTCGTCTTGAAATTTTCGTGAGTTTGAGTCATATTAGAAATACTATATTACCGGCTAACACTCACAGTTTTGGGATCGAAGATGTCGACCCAGGTTTCGAGCATATCCGATGCTCATCTTCAGGACGAGTGCGCAGCGGCGTCTGCGACCTTCCGGCGTGCACTGCGGGCGATGCCGATGGCGATGATTGCCGACAGCAAGATAATATCACCTTGTGTCATCGACCACTCATCACCTGGGTCGGTGAACATCAGCAGTAAAGAAACCTCCCCCCCACCTCAAGACCCTCCACCCCCCGCACTGTCGCAGCGGGCTGTACGAGCTGTCGCCCGCAGTGCACGCCGGAAGGTCGCAGACGCCGCTGCGCACTCGTCCTGAAGATGAGCATCGGATATGCTCGAAACCTGGGTCGACATCTTCGATCCCAAAACTGTGAGTGTTAGCCGGTAATATAGTATTTCTAACATTGGCTGTAATAAGAAAGATATTGTAATTTCACGCCAAAGATATCGCGGGCAACAGCTTTTAAAATTGTACAAAATCGGATTTTTTGCCATAATCAATATTATTTATAATCCAAATAGTCAATATTTAGCATTAGGAATATTAAAAAAAAAACCTATTTATATTTTAAATGTTGATCATGGTGACAACCTTATACGCAGAAGAGAACACATCCAATAGCAACCAACCAGACCACGAGCGAATACTTAATCAAATCAGCCAGTTAACAAAGTGACACGAACCCTGCGTCATCTCAATCCTAATAAAACAAACATAATATAAACTTTGAGTTAAATGAGGTTTGATATATTCAAGATTATAATTATTATCATAATTGGTATCGCTGTCTTACAGATTTATTTATTTTATTTATTTATTTATTTATTTATAATTCACAAAATCCACAGCTCTTAAATATTACATAATTTTGAAAACTATTACTCACATTACACTTACAGCCAATTACGGATTTACAATTTATTTATAAAACTATTTGCAGTAGTCAGATAGATATAAGATTAATAAATTTGAAAAATAACATAACAATAATAAGCAATTTGTTGGTTAAACATTAAATAAAATTAAATTAATTTAAATAAAATTATTAATTACATTTATTAAATATTTTGTCATATATATATTATACCTATCTATATACTTGGAGTGGTACCTACTAGTATTTATAAACACACTTGGGTTTTATCATCTTAGTAGCTATTGCCCGCGACTCCGTCCGCGTGGAATTTAGAAAATTTTCCCCGTTTTTGCAACATTTTTCACTAGTGCTTAGCTACTACTGGTCGTAGCGTGAAGTTATATAACCTAAAGCCTTCTTTGATAAATGCCCTATCTAACGCTGAAAGAATTTTTCTGATAGGCCCAGTGGTTCCTGAGATTAGCGCGTTCAAACAAACAAACAAACAAACAAATCTTTAGCTTTATAATATTAGTATAGATAGATATAGTCAGAGTAGACGAGTCTCGTGGTCGAGTGGTTCATGTAGCGGACTGCCGATCAAGAGGTTGCGGGTTCGACTCCCGCTCGGGACAATCATTTGTGTGATTTTTCTAATTGTCATACAAATGTTTGTATGTTTGTTGTCTTTGTGTATCTATGTATTATAAGTATGTATTTACAAAAGAAAAGTAGTATATGTAGTCTATCCGTATTCTGGTACCCATAACACAAGCATATAAGCTTATCTTGGGACCAGAGGACGTTGTGTGAAATGTCCATGAATATTTTTTTTTTATAGTAAAATATTATCCGATTCTATATGCGTAGGAACTTGGAATCAACAATTTTCTTGTGGAATTAACTGACAATATGTGATAAATCTTAAATTAATACATGCGTTTAATTCCATGCATTACAGAAAAATAGTCTAAAAACGTTGTTACGGTTTTTGTTAAAAAAATAACAACTTCTTATAATAGATTATCTGCAACGTTTTTATGATAATGTATCTGGTAATTACAAATTTAAATAGATTTATACACTAATAAGCTAGCGTATTCCTAGTACAAGGTTTGCAAGCTGCTGGCCTTTTATATTTAAAGAACATCATAGTGTACGTGTAGGTCATAAAGTAAATACTTATCCACTATAATTTTTTACCTACATTACCAATCTCCCTATTTTTAATGAGTGAAAATAGATTGGTAAAGAGAAAATTGTTTCTACTTTATTCACATATTTTGATAACACTCCATACAAAGCATATATAGGTATATTATTGGTTTTAATATTATTTAAGATAGTACCTATAGCTAGACATCATTACCATACAGGGAACACACTTAAAAGATTCAACTGCCGATTTGAAAAAATAATTTAAATCTGGTCGTAAAAATAGGCTAAAATCCACTGCAACACAAAGCCATGTTGCTCCGACCCCAAATAACGTGATGAGGCCAACATATAATTATTAAATATTAAAAGCGATTCAATAAAATTTGTATCAATAATAGGTATATCAAAGTTATTAAATTTGATGACATGAACTTGCACATCTGTAACAAAAGATTAACTCATGATATTATGATTCCTTTGACATGTCTATTGTAAAGCTACTCTCTTACGTAATTTTATTAAATACTATGATTAGATAACATTGCATTGGCATAGCTGGTATAAGCTACTAAGTAGGGTTACACAAGTTGTACTATTTGTTAACTAAAGTTCTGGGATTGGCACTACTGGATAATCTGATGTGCACTAGGTCATCCCACTGCCTCCTACGCTTAATAAAAATGACTTGCAATCATGAGCATTGGCTCATAAAGTGATCGTAAATCATTGTGTAATACTAGGTAAGTATGTTTATCACAAATAGTTTAGGTAGATATAGGTATATTGTATATATGTATGACACTTCACACAACGTCTTCTGGTCCCAAGCTGAGCTATGCTTGTGCTATGGGTACCAGAATACGGATATACTACACAACTTTTCTTTTGTAAATATATACCTACTTATAATACATAGAAACACCCAGACGTAGAACAAACATTTGTATGACATTTATAAACATCACACAAATGATTGTCCCGAGCGGGAATCTAACCCGCGACCTCGTGAACGGCAGTCAGTTACAGTCGTTCATGTAACTCTTTCAGTTTGTTTAACAAGTGGGCAAGCATCGTTTTGTTTCGAACTTGTCTTTTCATTATCAGATTCTTAACATTTCACGTTTTCATAATGTTCTGAATATAGGCATTCCAATTCCATCCGTTTCTTTTTTATTTCGTTTCGTTTTATCCGTTTCTTCACAGGTACTATGCGTAATTATATGTCTGGCTTCCTCGCCATCTTCCAGTGAAGATTTAGCTCGAGATTTCATAGAACACGTATTAAGGATCCCCAATCCAGATAAAGTTTTGAATTCAGTGCTTGGAACACTTGAGAGGAATAGGCAACAAGGATTGAGTAGACAACATGCCTCTGAAGAAGATTGTAGTGACCCATCTGAGGTAAGTTTAAGGTGCTAAACATTTCATCTACTAGCCTCTGTCATGAAAATGGACATGGTCTCGCCGTAGAGGGTGCGCTTTGCAGGGAATACCTAATTTTTCTAGTATTAGTCGTTGCCAGTTTTGCAATAATCTATGTCATCGTGGTTTAAAGTTCTAAAAGTATTATGATGTTATGTTGGTGTGGTATCATATTAGCTTTTAAACTAGAAAGAATTCTCACGCCGACCATAGCATAGTTCTTGCACAAACAACGCTTTCTCACGTTGTTTTCCTAACATTGTATGTAAATTATTATTGTTCCTATAAACATCTGATACTACCTAGGTATTTGTATCTGCAGTCTGGATGTGTTTTGGTTTGATTATTTTTAATTAAATTCAATTTTGTCGATTGATTTTTCCGCCACTCAGCACAAATCGCACGAGGTCCTGTGCTTTCTTTGCAATAGAAGAAATACTAAATTACGTATATTTTTACTAGTGTTTGAATTTAACTGTCATTTTATCAACCATTGTTATATGTGGTTTTTTTTTCCCCTCTCCTCTCTACCCTGCCGGGCCATGATGGTGCCTTGAGCTTTACCATGACCCGGCGAGGGGTGGCGACGGTAATCGATTGTTATATGTGTTTCATATATTGACAAAAATACAGATGTCGTAAAATTAGAGTAATGGACTTAGCGCAATTTAAGATTATGTACCGAGGTTAATTTCTTAATTATTTTTAATATACAACATTGATAATTGTGTTTAATTGCAATAATTTTTTCTTATATAAATAGATACATATTATGTTATTTCTGAAATAAATAATTAATTTAGGTTCTAACCTTGCGAAATTTTCCAGATGCTGCCTGAATATACAGAAAGTCTGCAGGGTTCACGGGAACGAGAAATGCGACAACTTGGAATACAACCACAGGTTTGTCTTCGTCAGTTTTTGTTAAAACACACTGACAACTTATCTCTAGACTAATTAATTGTAAAATCATCATCATTGCTCTGACCTTATCCCTCTATTTAAAGTCAGCGCAACAAGCTTTTTTCTTCCATGATCTTCTGTTATACCTCATACAATACTAATACATACATCGTTTGTCAGGCCTTCCTCTACCAATGATTTCCTCTACAGGATCACAAAACGATGACGTTTTGTGATCCTGTAGAGGATAGTACTCTAGATATTATACTATCTAGGTATCCATTTTTTTTCCCATCTCCACTTGACTATGCTGTCCTATATAGATAGAGGCTGCTGGATAAATGAGTGGCGTAGGACTGAACATTGACAAGAAAATTGGAGAATAATGCTTGCCTAGGCTACTAGTAATTGTGATAACTGAGAGCAATCTTTCGAGGATTTAGTACAAAGAGATTTTTTACTGTGCATAGTAATTGATCACATCAACTATTTCATTTAGGCATATGGAAAATACTCACACAATATGTCTCTGTTGCTAAAAGAAATAGTACCTGCTTATAACCTCCACTCAGGAGAGGACCATTGTCCTATCCTTGAACTTTTTGACGCTAATAGGAGGCTAATACTATTTCTTCTTTACATGTAATGACTTGTACAGATTATCCCTACAACCGTATTACATATTAGTAATAAATATGTGTAGATTATGTACCAAAAAAACTATTTATCAATAAAATGATTCAATCAGTAAAAGTTCACTAGTTATTAGTTGATGATCCAAGCTTACATTCAAGCTGCGCAACCGAGTTGCATATACGATTACTGAATTATTTTTATTACTTATTTCTTTTTCTGTCTAGGTAAGCTAATTTATGAGAGTGATGTTGGTAAATTATAGATCTAGCCAGATTTCATTTCATGGTTCGCTGCACAAACAATGCAATTATTTTGGTTAGCATTTTAAGCAGTAGATAGCGATTAACATGTTACTTTAGCTAAAAATAGAATATATAACAGTGACTGAATTTTACTGAAAACATTTAAAAATTGGTCAAGTGCGAGTCGGACTCGCGCACGAAGGGTTCCGTACCATTATCTATGCAACATAAGGCACGTTATTAATAAATGAGCAAACAACACACACAATACTTAATTACTGAAATTATTAAAAAAAAAAATTACTGAAATTATTAATTAAACTAAATACCCTTAAATATTTTTTTTGGTGTTATAGCGGCAATAGAAATACATCATCTGTGAAAACTTCAATTCTCTAGCTATCACCGTTCTTGAGATATAGCCTGGTGACAGACGGACGGACGGACGGACGGACGGACAGCGAAGTCTCAGTAATAGGGTCCCGTTTTTACCCTTTGGGTACGGAACCCTAAAAAGTACAAAAAGTGAAAGTAAATTATTAATTAATTAAATTATTATTAACTATTATTAGTTTTTGGGCTCGAATTCTTGCACTCTAGATACATTTTTTCCAAAAAAAGTGAACGATTCATCGCTTCAAACAAAATGCAATCGATTTGAAAACAAAACACATGAAAGCTAAGTAGTTTATGATCTAGTAGACAGTAATAAATTTATAGCAAATCTATATTTCTTTCTGAAAAATATGCTTTGTCGTGTTCAAATGTAGCTTAAATAATAATTTAAGCTACATTTGAACACGAGAAATATTATAGAGAAATAATATATTTATGGCTTATTACGTCACTAAATAAGTAAACAATCACCATGTGAATAATGCTGTATGTACCCTCTGGTGATAAAGGCCATGGCCCGGGGCGTCAGTTAGTAAGAGGCGGCTTAAGCCAAAGTAGACATGAGTCTGACGGCAGGACTTTGCTCTATCTTTATTAATTTATGGAGCAGCAAATCTTAGTGCACGGGGCGCCAATTTTCCAAATTATAAAAGTAGATCTGTAGTGTTTTGTGAAACTTTAGCGTAACTACAAATATTCTTTTTAATTGCCACTAATTAATTTTTATTCAATGTCATCATTGCAATAAACATCTGACAATCACTATTTTATTTCAAGTAATTATTTTACATTGTCTAAAGAAAGTTATTGTTCTTATTTCTAGCTTTACAAGATTGCTAATATGTTACGTATGCTAGTTTGTTAGTTTCAAATATTATATACTTAATTGTTTTATTTATTTTGTTATATTGGTATCTATATCTACTAAATTAAATTAATTCTTTGCCAGAAACATATAATTCTTGTTTATTATTTTTGAAAGATGATTGTAATCGGCCGATGTACGAGTATTTGCAAAATGTACTTATGGTTATTGTCAGTCATTCGTACCCTATAGAAAGTTCTACAAACTTTTGCACCTACGCTACGTTAAAAAATGCGCTGTTTAGTGACAATTGTGAGTATTTAATAACACTAGCAATCAAGGCAAATCTAATAATGTAGATAACATATGATATAAAATCGATCCAGTCGTTTAGCAGCTGTGAGCATTTGGTACAGACATACATACGCGGCAAACGTGTAACTAAAAACATGTCGCAGTGTTAGTGGAAATACTCTTCCGAAACCACTTGACCAATTTGTATAAAATTGTTTTCGTGAATTCGGTTGTAAAATATTTATGTTAGTGTGCCGTTATTAGTATCGTATCTATCTTTATAGCCACGTAACGAACTTTTTGAAATTTACACCCATTCAATAGTCGGGTTGATCTGAAAGAACAATGGGCATTATTGTATGGGTTGCGTCCCAACCCTTGTAACATGTTCACTGAATTTTTTTTTTATAAATCATTCCAGTTTTTATTATAATTGTGTGCAGGTCAAAAGTTCTGGGGTGTAAATGAAAAAACAGTTTTTGTATTAAATAATGCTTTACAGACTTTTTACATTTTGTGTTACGTACTCACATAGGTAGGTACTTATTACGTTCATAATAATTGTACAGTAATCAGACAGTAATCGTTATTTTAGACAGTTATTAATAAACACACAGTTGAAAATGGTACAATTATGGCTGAATAATTCTCTTATATAACTTAAACAATGCACTTTGTGCTTGTGTACTTGTGTACTTGTGATACAACAATCAGTTTCTTTATCGTATCACAGTATTTATATTTATTTATGTTAGTATACAGTACCTATCCTTTAATAATGGACATTATCTACAACAATGTCGTCCAAAAAAGTCGCCGGTAACAATATGCTTTGCTGGTGTCTTGCCCAGCCAAGGTACCAAATGATACTCGTTGTGTGAGCGCAAGAACCTACAGTTCTCTTCCCAGTCAAACAAGAGCAATAATAATGAGCAATTGATTCTCTCGGTGTTTCTGCTCTATTGTTATTCAAAATGTACGAATAATAAATTCTACCAGATACGTGTCGCGATTTTATCCGCGCCCTCAAAAGAATACCATCTAAAATGTTTATATTATATCGCACAAGGTTTGGAATAGCTCCTATCCATATTTCTATTGTGTATATGCCGTTTCTTATGTGTTCACTCAAATAAGACCGTGCAAGTTTTATTTGATAAGTTCCTAATGAAATTAATAAAAGGTCTTCTTCTGTTAATATTGGAAATTGCATTAATTTATTGTCATCTGCGGTGATAGTACAAAAAGAAGCTCGCTGTCGATTTATATTATTTTCGATAACATAGTTACTTAGACTGTTAGCCATATGAATTCTCCTATTTAGCACTTCTATTATTTCGTGAGCTCGAGGATGGTCTTTGAAAGGCTCTCTAAAAGTATTTAAAAGAGCAGCAGCAATGCGTATATCAATGAATAAATGCGTCATTGCCCGATTAAAATATTCTTGTCTGAATATTTTAAAACCGCGCTTAATCCACCCATTCACTACCTCTACAACCCATCTCACGATTGTAACTAATCTTGATTTATTAGCTTCTACTGTACTCAGTTGGCTTTCACTTCTAAGTTTTGTTGGAGGCATGTTGGAGGCTTCTAAGTTTTGTTGGTACATAATGAATTGGATTCATTTCATTTTCAATATAGGCATTCATGATAGTCGCATCTGAAGTCGTAGCAGCATGAGAGCCAGTCACATCTACTATGTAGCCATTTGTGCATATTATCAGAAAAGGTTTTAGTAGGTTTCTGAATTTGTGCAGACTATATGTCACGGCTTTGCTTAAAGTCACCGGTGACATTAGGTCAGGTGTTGAAAATAATATGATCACTGTATTAGTCCTAATAGATTTTTCTAACGCTTTCAATGTAGTGAACCATGATATCCTTCTGTCCGTTCTCTCTCACTTCATGATCTCTTCTGATGTCTTGCAATGGTTTTCCTCTTATCTTCGGGGACGCCAGCAGTCTGTTAGAGTAGATAATATCTTATCCGATTGGTGTGACCTAGTTTCTGGCGTCCCTCAGGGTGGAATTCTCTCTACTCTTCTTTTCTCACTCTTCATTAATCTTTTAACTGCTGAACTTCGCTGCACGTATCATTTGTATGCTGATGACTTGCAGTTGTATACTCAAGCTGATGTGAATAACTTGCCATCAGCTATAAATATTATAAACCGGGATCTTGCAGCTGTTTTTGATTGGACCTTAAAATTTGGCGTAAAAGTAAACCCCGTCAAATGTCAAGCACTTTTAGTTGGTAGTCCATACATGCTTCGTAAGATTGATACAAATACACTTCCGACTATTATATATGGATCTGTCATACCGTTTAGCTCGGATGTTAAAAACTGTGGCTTGTACTTAGACAAATCGCTTGATTGGCGATCGCAAGTCGCGAATGTCTCCCGTAAAGTTACGGGAACCCTGCGTGCTTTATATCGCCTTAGAATTTTTTTACCAGTAGCTACAAAAACAACGCTAATGCACACCTTAACTTTTCCTATCATCGATTACGCTGATGTGTGCTACTTCGACCTGAATGCAGATCTGCTCAATAAACTTGACCGTCTTCTCAATAATTGCATTCGATTCGTTTTTAATTTGCGCAAATATGACCACGTATCGTCCCTTCGTGCTAGCCTGAAATGGTTACCTATTAGGCAACGACGTAGTTTGCGGGCGTTAGCTATACTGTTCACCATATTAAACTGTCCTGATTCTCCGCCTTACTTAAAGACTTGCTTTCAATATCTCTGCTCCACTCACGAAAGAAACCTTCGTTCTTCACATAATCTTCTTCTTACCTATCCTCCTCACATCTCTCACTTAGTACACTCGTCTTTTAATATACAGTCACTTCTTCTTTGGAATTCGCTCCCTTCTGAGAACAGGGCTGCTAAATCTCGTCGGACGTTCAAAGCTAAAGTACGTGAACTCTACAGAAGTTAATTGGTAGAAGTATACTGTTAGTGTTTTTTCCACTGTTGGAAGTATATTATATGTATTTATGTATGGTTTATGTAGTGTATGTATAGCGTAGTATGTTATATTATTATGGTATATATAAGTAAGTATGGTTTATGTAGTGTATGTATAGCAAGTGTTATATTATTATTTATGTATTTTGTATGTATGAGCTTTATGTTTTTCATTATAATTATTATATACCTATATGTTAAAATAAATATCACCTACTTTAACTTATTTCTGCACTCCTCGCTGGTAGACTGGGAGATAGTGCCGTTGGCATTAAGTCCACCATTATACATCAATCATTTATTGTGTGCAAAAATTGTAAAATAAAATAAAATAAATAAATATATGATTGCTTCTGAAATAAAAAATTACTACTTTTCTGGATGTAAATGTAGGTTCCGTCGCATATCAAAATGGCTGGTGGCACTTCATTGCCAACACCAAATATAGCATAATGAACAATACATTAATTTAAATTTTTTTTTGCAATTTTGATACTTATTTGTTTGATTTGAAACTAAACCAATTCTTTTCGTGTACGCGGAAGAATACGTGAATAAAAAAAATATACATAATGCGGACATATAATGTACGTCTACCCGACGTCAATATTTTGCGAAATTATGTGGATAATTAACGGTGTAACAAGTGCGATGAAACTTGATAAAAATGTTAACTTGGCCGAAATTATCATAGAGATGAAATAAAAGAATATAATTATTACTTTTGTAAGCTATTATTAAGACATGCGTTTAATTACTAGAGCTGTTATTGCAAAATCATGGCATATTTTAGTGTCATTACTGTCTTGATCTAAAGTCGGATGAACAATTGGTGTCGATTCTACGACCACAACTAAACTTAACTTAACTAAAAAATGAAAACAACTATTCCTGTATATTGATTATTTGGTTGTTTTGTTGTGTAATTTTATATTAATTACAATCGTTAATCTATAATAAACAGATTTGCTAAGAAGAAAGAAACGTTAACATTACGGAATTGTGTTATTGACACAATCAAATTTCATTTTTTAGTTAGTTAAGATTAGTTGTGCGCGTAGAATTGGTACCAATGTCCAAACATCTAGACGTCATCCAACATTCTAACATAATGATATTATATCATAATGAAGGGACCAAAAATAAAAAACTTTTAAACAGGCTTCTTGGTCTAGTGGTTCATGTAATGGACTGCCATAAACGAGGTCACGAGGGCTCAATTGCCGCACGGGATAACCATGGCGTCTCTGTATTATAAGTATGTATTTACAAAATAAAAGTAGTTTATATAGTAACACCGTATTCCCATAACACAAGTATATTAACCAAGCTTGGGACCAGAGGACGTTGTGTAAAATGTCCATGAATATTTATTTATTTATTTGAAAACAGACCTAGGCTTTCGTATTTAGTATAGCTATAGACTGATAGATAGGTCACAGAGCCGTTTAGTTTAGTCATACCAGACTTTATCACTGTTAATTTTATTTTGAACTCACGGTACCTGAATACACCCTTAAGTAGAAACAGGTGGACTCTAACAAAAGCATTTTGCGATGTTTCTCATTAATTACAGAAACATGACTTTAATTACAGAAACATTATCCAATATGTCATTTGGAAAGAAAAATAAAGAAGTTAAACACAAATGAGTACGAGTACAGGCCTGCTTACTACGAAGAAGTTCGCTGCACTGTAACACCTAATGAAGATATTGGAGTCACTAATGAGGTGAACAAACAAATTTCAATATATCTTTCTTTCTTCTTATTATATAAGCTAAGCTTTTTAAATTTAAAAATCCAGACAATCATGACATCTCATACTTGTACTGATATTTGCAGAAAGTTACATCAAGTTACATGGAAAACGTTTGTTGTCTGGAAACCCCCTTAAATATTTATCGTATTTGAGTTTTTAGTATTTGTTATTATAGCCTCTACAGAATATGCATAAGCTGTGAAAATTTCAACTCTGTAGATCGTTCCTGAGAGACCAGTTGACCTGTTGTCAGACGGATGCAGGGTCAGATAGCGAAGTCTCAGCAATAGGCGAACTCCTATTGCTGGGACCTTGCTGTCTCAGCAATAGGGGTTCAACCCTTTTAGTATGGAACCCTAAAGATTATTTTTATAATCGGTCCACAACTGACAGAGAAATCAAGTAACAAATTGATTGTCTCCTTGCAAAGTCGATTAAAATTCTAATATAGTACAAAAAGTAGTCATGACGAGTGGGACTTGAAACCACGAAATTTTAAATAACATTTACAAAATTTGAATAGTACTCCAGTTGCAGTTAAATAAATCATATGTCTTCTCAATTTGATTAGTATTGCAATCAAATAGATCATAGTTTATTTTCGGATATTGTATTTTCGGATTTAGATGCATTTAATTACTTTGTTTTGAATCGAGCTTAAATTAAAATATACGCGCCTAAATCAATAAAATGTTTTTAGGGTTCCGTATCCAAAGGGTAAAAACGGGACCCTATTACTGAGACTTCGCTGTCCGTCCGTCCGTCCGTCCGTCCGTCCGTCCGTCCGTCCGTCCGTCCGTCCGTCCGTCCGTCCGTCCGTCTGTCCGTCTGTCCGTCTGTCACCAGGCTGTATCTCAAGAACGGTGATAGCTAGAGAGTTGAAATTTTCACAGATGATGTATTTCTATTGCCGCTATAACAACAAATACTAAAAATAAAATAAAATAAATATTTAAGGGGGGCTCCCATACAACAAACATGATTTTTAGGGTTCCGTACCCAGTATCTCAAGAACGGTGATAGCTAGACAGTTGAAATTTTCACAGATGATGTATTTCTATTGCCGCTATAACAACAAATACTAAAAATAAAATAAAATAAATATTTAAGGGGGGCTCCCATACAACAAACATGATTTTTAGGGTTCCGTACGCAGTATCTCAAGAACGGTGATAGCTAGACAGTTGAAATTTTCACAGATGATGTATTTCTATTGCCGCTATAACAACAAATACTAAAAATAAAATAAAATAAATATTTAAGGGGGGCTCCCATACAACAAACATGATTTTTTTACCGTTTCTTGCTCGATACTAATAACGTTGCCTTATGTTGCATAGATAATGGTACGGAACCCTTCGTGCGCGAGTCCGACTCGCACTTGACCAATTATATATTAATAAATGAGTTCGCGAGTGTTAGATCATGCTTCAATAAAAATTGGCTTTACTCTAAAATTATACGAATTCGGTTTGCTTATGCACATATACTTAGATTTCCTAAAATAATTATGCTGTGGTTTATAAAACTTTCTGTCTGTGGTAGTTGGTTTTATTAATAGATATGTTAAGTAGGAGTTCATCGCCGCGGCAAGGGCGACGAAGACCCTATCAGTTTTCGACTTAGGTTACTCTGGAGACCAGCGCATATTCATCAATTATCACCTTAATGGAGATACTAAAAAACTATTAAATAAAACTAGAACGATTGCTAAAGAAAAGCAATTCAAATGGGTTTGGGTGAAGTACGGGAAAATTCATGTTCGAAGGGACGACTCGGCACGTACGCATATTGTTAATAACATTAATGATTTAAACAAGTTAAATTAAACTATTTTATATTTTGCTATATTTTTGATACCAATTTTTTTAAATGTCATTTATTTTTTTTTTAATTTTTGTCCCTTTTGTTTTATAAATTATATAACAACTTTGCAAAGATTATCACATTTATGTAACAATGTAACAATTATAACTCGACGTCAAAATGTTTAGCACCCCTGACTCGGCTTATATACTTGATCTATGTATCGCACTTGCATTCTTTGTTTCTAGTCGGTTCGCTTTTATTTACTCAGCCATTGCTCATCTATCTGTCCTATTCACTTTCGCTAAATATGCATATTGCTTGCTTGCTCGCGCGGCTATTTGAATACCGAGTGGCGCTTGCATTCGAATTCCAGAAGATTATTTTCTATTTAACTATTACAATGTATTTACTGTGCCGTTTATATACTTTAATAGTTTTGTTTAAATACCCGTGTATTCAATTATGGTTCGTATAAAAGTAACCACAATGATTGACAAAATCTCTAAATTAAATATTTACTATCAGAATGCTAGGGGATTACGCACAAAAACTCTGGTATTTTTTCGTAATATTTGTCTAAGTTCGTATGATCTGATTATTATTACAGAGACTTGGCTTCTGGATAGTATCCTTGACACGGAGCTTTTTGATAGCCGCTACACTGTTCTTAGACGGGATAGGGACTATAACTTAACCCATCAGAAATATGGGGGCGGTGTTTTGATAGCGGTACGAAACGATATTTCTATTGTTCCTCAACCCGAATATCAGTCGTCAGCGGAAGATCTTTGGGTAACTTTAATAATTAAACAATCCCAGTATATAAGTAAAAAGTATCATATATGCGTTTCATATCTATGCGAACAGAACTTAGGTAATTCATTTAATATGCAACTACAAAGTTTTATGTCAAAATTAAACGAGATTGTTTTCTTGAATAGTGCGGACAGTGTTACAATCGTGGGAGATTTTAACATGAGCAATATTATTTGGACACGCGATAACGAGCCATACTTTGCACCATCAAATATGGTAGGGCCGGATCAACAGAATTTTGTGGACGACCTCTTGTCTTTAAATCTATGTCAATATAATGGTGTACCTAATAACCAAGGCAAGATCTTAGATTTGGTGTTGTCTAATGAAACGGTGTCTGTGTCTGGATGTAATGAACCGTTGGTACCTGTCGACGTAGCTCATGGTGCACTTTGCATACAAATAGATTACATTAACCTACCAAGCCTGGGTTGCCAGTCTTATACAAAATTTCAATTTGGTAGGGGTGATTTTGCCAAAATTAATGACGAACTATCCAAAATTAATTGGGATCACGAGTTTTCTAATAAAACAATGGATGAAGCGTCCAGTCTATTTTATAGCATTGTTAATGAATTGATCTATAAGTTTATTCCCTCTAAATTAATTCGACATGGCGTGTACCCTAATTGGTACTCACCACCACTAAAAAAATTACTTACAGAAAAATTTAAATTTCTGTCTAAATTTAAAATATATAATAACAGGTCGGACTGGGAAACCTTCAAACTATTGCGTGATAGGGCTAGGTTACTAGAGCAACAGTGCTACGAAAACTATCTTAGATCTATTGAAGCATCTATTGTAAATAACCCCGCAAACTTTTGGTCATACATTAAGTCCAGGAAGAAAAGTAACGCTATACCATGTAACATTAAATACAATAATAATACTATTTCGTCAGGGGCTGATATTTGCAAAGCGTTCGCCAGCTATTTTTTCTCAACTTTTAATTTATCTAGCTCAGATTCAACCGTCGATTCGCCTCTTCAATACTTATCCTTACGTTCCGAAGTTGTAAATATAGACAATTTGGACATAAATATGCCACAGGTTACTGATTTACTTAAGAGTCTTGATCCTGGGAAGTCGGCGGGACCAGACAATATTCATCCCCGGCTTTAATAGGTTGTTCTGAAAGTATTGCCTATCCAATTTGTCTCTTGTTTAGGAAATCAATAGCAACGGGGACCATACCCAGTGTTTGGAAATCGGCATATATCACCCCAGTTCATAAGAAAGGCTCCAGGGCAGAATTAACGAACTATAGGCCGATTTCGAAACTCTGCGTGATCTCGAAAGTTCTTGAAAGAATTGTTCGTGATCAGGTTTACTCTGCGCTTCGATGTAGCCTTAACCAGTCACAACATGGCTTTCTGAAAGGCCGCTCGACAGTTACTAATTTAATCTTGTTCAACGAATTCTTGACGAAAGCCATGGATGGAGGGATGCAGGTCGATGTGGTGTACACCGACTATAGCAAAGCTTTCGATCGAATTAGTCACAATATTTTACTACAGAAACTCCTTGCAATGGGAATATCAGGAGATTTATTCCGATGGTTCTCATCGTATATCAATAATCGTTCGCAAGCTGTGGTAATTAATAATTACATATCGAGTTGGTTAACTGTGCCTAGTGGAATACCGCAGGGTTCCTTGTTGGGACCTTTGTTATTTAACATATTCGTAAATGACATCGTTACCTGCTTTCAAGACAGACTCAGTCCAGACTTTTGTGTTTCGCAGACGATATGAAGATATTTACTACTATATCGTCCAACGATGATGTCTCCGGCTTGCAAGCTGACCTTGCACGTCTTGACACCTATTGTCATCAAAACCATCTCGACCTAAACCCCACTAAATGTTCAGTTATTACTTACTCTCGTAAACCATTAATATTAAAATCAAATTACTATATTAAGGGTCAATTAGTGCCTAGGGTTGAAAGTGTCCGTGATTTGGGCGTCATCCATGATAATAAGTTACTTTTTGACAAACATGTAGAGGATATAGTGAGTCGAGCAACTAGAATGCTTGGTTTTGTAATGCGCAACTGTGTAAGCTTCAATGACCCTAAAACATGGAAAATCCTATTTCGTTCTTTCGTTCGAAGTGCTCTCGAATATGCGTCTCAGATTTGGAATCCTCGATATAAGGAATACATAGATCGAATTGAACGGATTCAAATCAAATTTTTAAAGTAATTGTGCTTCCGTTTGAAAATACCATTTAGTTCCAAAACTACTATGAGCTTTGTAAAAAGTTTCATTTGCTTCCACTGGTCGAACGCAGAAATATCGCAGACGTCTGTTTTGTTTTAAAAATTGCGTGCAACAATATTGACTGTCCAGAGTTGTTAGGTAAGTTAAAGTTAAATGCACCCGTTAAACTTTACCGATATAATTTACCACTTGGGGTCTCCAAAAGCAACACTAACTATAGACAAAACTCTTTTATTATCCGCGCGAGCAATCAATGTAATAGTCCTGCAAAAGTGCATGATTTTGACCTGTTCCACACAAGTGTGGCCGTGGCGAGGCGGAGGATGAGTTCTAAATTTTTTGACTAATCTTAATTCTTTGGATTTCAACATGTGTAAGTTAAATTAATTGTCTGTCGTTAAAATTGTTGTATTTGTATTGTTGTGATTTTGGTTTGATGTGAGGGATGTAATGTGTGTTAGACTGTTCATAACTGCTGTAAGTCATATTGTAGTTCTTAAACGTGAGACCCTGTAATTGGTAAAATGTTTATTGATCAAGTTGTATATTCTTTATATGTTCGCTGTTGGGTCTCCAATAAATAAATAAATAAATAAATAAATATGTCGCAAGTATAATAAAGACCGATGGTAATGCAACTATGAAAAAAAAAATATTCAGAATTTTTCTGCATGTTTTTAACTAAGCAAATTATTTTACCTATTGATTGAATAATTTGCTAAGTACAAATATTAAAATCGCACACGAAGTATTCTGAACCGTGTTCATAGTATATTCGTTATATCAACCCCAAATAACAGGTAGGGCAGGCGTATGATGATGTTGAGTATTTGTCTTTGTGGCATAAACAACAAATAACTAATACAATTTCATACACGAACTAAAATCTTGAGCTCTCTATCATAGTTCAGAGATAAAGCCTGATGACAGACGAACGAACGGATAGCAAAGTCCCGTATTACTTTTAAGTACGGAACCCTAAAAATGTGTTCATTGTCATTTCTTACACGTACTAAGTAAACACGTTAAACACGTCACGGCTACTTACTTTTAAGTTACGGTCAGCTTTTGAAGACTTAGTACAATAATATGTTGACCTTTTAACATTTGTTTTCACTTAAAATTGTACAAACAAGTATAAACCCATTAAGAGGATACCAAAATAGCTTCGTGCATTTTCCTATGTACGAAGTTTTCATTGTTTCTTTAGATTGAATGGCTAGAGCTCTAATTTTTAAGTATATGTTTTTTCAATATATGATCTAGGATCGCATCAACTCAGAAACGCGATTGAAAAAAGTTTTCTCGATAGAAAATCTTGGCGAAACAACCTATCAAATTTTTTATTTTTTTTCATTTGTCGGTCTATTATCGCGTATTAACTAATGAAATAACTTTAAAAACATAAGTAACTATCATATATAGAAACACGTAAATCAGAATTAAAATATATTTAGTAGATTTTGAGTAAATAGGAAAAGTATCCCTAATTCTTCATTTTCTGTGCCTACTGGCTGTGTTAATATGTACGTGTCGGCGATGATATACGATAATATTGATGTAGGCCCTTAAGGATTCTTATTTTGTGTGATTTTATTTTCGACAGATTTTCATAATAAATACGTAGTTAAAAGGTTAAATATGGCCGCGATTTCATCCTATGTATATAACGGTCTATGTATTATCTAATATACGTCTTGTGTATATATGTGAAAAACTATTATACTTTTCACAGGGTGACAAGTATCATTTTAAATAAGTCGCATTTCCAAAAATGTTTTCAGGACAGCTTTTACAATATAGAGAACTTTTAGAGAAGCTTAGTCTCACTGCTTTACATTTTAAAGGGAAACAACTTTTAAACTTTCATGACAGAATCTCTTGTAATTTTACCTATTTTTTATTATATATTTGTATAAACATCATCAATTCTATATTAGCTATATCGTATGGGTATGTCATACCCACCTCACAGTTAGTGTAATATTTTTTCACCTCATTCACGCCGGGTACTTCAAGGTCTGGAGAGAAACTTAGTTCTATACATTCTGTATTATTTAAAGATTTATTATTGTCTGTTTTTCAGATCTGTTCAAGTCTTGGTTTTGCTTGTGTTCAATGGAACAAGACAATTCATTTAACCAGACGACGTTACTCCAGGTAATTATTTACTAAACAGTACTTTCATAGTTATAATGTTTTTGTGAGATAAATGTAAGTGGTGTAAAATAAATAAACAGTGCATACAAAATAAGGAAACTCGAACAGTTTTAATCATGTGATCTTCTGTGTACCGAACATTGTTTTTCTTATTATTTGCAATTTGAAACAAAAATTAATGTTATCCTAAAACTAGGGCATAGCCAGGATCATTGGTTGGATTTAAAATAATCCCTGACACCCTCAAAGTGCCAAAAATAGTATCTACCTATAAATGAAACTTACCTTAGTTTAGTAAACTTTAGTTTAGGAGGCCAGTAGATTTGGTACGAAAATTATATAGATATATTTTATAACTCTTTATTGTCCACAACAAACGCTTACTATACATTTTCGTTTAATAATAGTCCTTTGAATTCTCAAAACCCTTCTAATCATTATAATCATCATCATCTAAATTACGCCTTTTTCCAATGGTGGCAGGCAGGGACTATAGAGTGCCATCTGCTAACACACTACCTTGGCTTCATCGGAGGGGTTTCAGTCTCTAACTCTGAAAACGCTTCAAATCGAACCAAAAATTTAAACGCTTACTTTCGCACTAAATCTACTACGTCCGTGCATAAAATTCAATTCCATCTGCCTAATAAAATCGAGCAACTATGTCAATAACCGAGGTTTCACTCGCATTCATCATCAACTCCCCACTCCTTGGGTTTTGCGTAATGATATATAGCTAACACCTATTCCAGCATTTATTATATTCTATTTCTGTCCCAAATTTCAAAACCACGTCAAATGAAATACGCTAGCTGAGTTTTGTTTACAACAGATTAAGCAAATTAGACCTTTTTTTTTATTTTAAACACAAAATAAATTAGGATTTATTAACAAATATGAATAATACATTTTGTTATGACACTAACACGAACGCAAAGTTCTTTAATATTGCATATTGAGGCAAGCAGATTTATTTCTTGATGTTAGGAGGTTTCCGTCGCACGTAATGTCAGCGTGACCTATTGAAATGTAGTCATTAAATAAAAAGATAAAATAAAACGATTGTTTATTTCCAAATAAAAATTAAATAACTGTTCATTTTCATGACGTTCCTATTCCATCTATAATATTATTACAAAGCTAAAGAGTTCGTTTGTTTGAACGCGCCAATCACAGGAACCAATGGTCCAATTTGAAAAGTTGTTCCTTTATCTGGCTGACTGGCTGACACACAATTGTTTAACAATATCCCTTAGCTTAGCACCCTAGTAATAAAATGAGGGTGGTGTCACTTGTAGTTACCAGTCAGATGAGGAGAAGGCTTTGTTATTTAAATAAAAATAAATTAAACAAGATACCAAATTTCACGATAATCGGGTGTATTATTTACGCTAGAAAGCGTAAAAAACAAAGTGAAAAATAATATACATCTAGGCGTTCATTATATTACTTGTTTCGTTTTCTGTACAAATAAAATTAAATTTTAAATAAATGTTTCTGTATCAGTTTGTCCGCGCAGTGACGGATTCGGTATTTTTTTTTTTCACTAACCTTTTTCGTCTTAAGTTGTGCTGTAAAAGCCAGCTAAATAATAATTGTACTACGATAACGTCCTCTGTGAGAGACGGAAAACTAGAAAATAAATCCTTTTCCAACACGCTCGGTCAGCGCGGCACAGTAGACCATAATCCCTTCTAAAGTAAGAACCCTCTGTGTGAGACGGAGATCTCGAAACTGAGCCACGCCTAGTGGCTCTTGGTGGATCTAAATGAACTGGAAGGCGAATTGGATACGAATCTTGTAATTATCTCTCTCCAGCCCATAAACATCCTACTACTGGGTATTGGTCTCCTCAACTTTGGAAGGGATTATGGTTTAACTGTGCCGCATTGACCAGGCATGTTGGCACAGGGTTTAGTTTCGAGTTTTCTGTCTCCCTCAAAGGATGTTATCTGTTAACAATGTCCCTTAGCTGGCTCATTTACCACCCTCGGGAGAAACAGGGGTGGTGACACTTGTATTCTTAATGCATCACTACACGGACAATGTTGATATTTTGATTTAGAGATTGAATAAACCTTGTCGAGGGCTATAAATCTATATTATGTTCTTTAATGATTACGTTCCAACCGGATCTCGCAATATGAGAATAAAATTTTTGTTGTGCTCATTGTTGTTGAATATTTAATAATAACATTATTATGAACTTTAATCTCCTAACTTTTTAAGATGTTTCTATGTCGAAACAGTATACGATTATAGGGAGTTTGAGATGATACGACAGAAAAAATTAATAAAAGTTGTATTGATGTGTGAAAGACAAAAAAAAACAGTCAAGTGAGATAGACCTGCATGTCGAGGGGTTTGTACTTAACCTGTGCTATGTTGCAGCCGCAAAATGACATTTTGAGACCACTAGTTTCACGTGTTTATTCGCGTATTTTTTTTATAGTACGTCCAAAAAAGAACTTTTTTATAATATACTGTTACGAACACACAAAACACATAGGAGCTAGCGCCATCTAGCAGCAACTAGTAAAACCAATTAAAGAACCGAACAGAGTGAAACCCCTATTAGATACTAGATGGCGTTAGAGGAACTACCGTACATGCGCGAACCTTCTAGAAACATTCGTTCCGGGCGATCACGTTCGCGCACAGTCGGGAACATTCTGGAATAGTCTGGAACTCGTCTCGGCGCATATAAATAGCGGTAGGGAGGCGAGCCCGGGCAGTTCTGTTTGAGCTACGAGAAAGGCGACTTCGAGAGCGAAAACAAGTGATCAAGAGTGATACCAGTGAAACCCTACGACTTGGCTTCAACCTAGGACATTGTTAGTGCTTACTGTTTGGACCTAGTGCTTAGTGTTTGGACCTAGTGCTTAGTTCAGTAACTAGTGCTAGTGAATAAAGTCTTCTAAAAGAGTCAGCAGGTCTTTCTCTCCAAATCCTTCGAACCCTAACACGTAACAACTGGTGTCGGAAGTGAGATTTGGAGATGCCATTGACTCCGAGAGAGGACTTCGAGGGCGTCAGGACAAGGGCACAACGAGCTGCGGAGGCCACGCCCGCTGTGGACCAAGCCCCGCCCACTGGCCCCACCTACCAGGCCCCGCCCACCGACCACGCCCCTCTAGACCCGCCCACTGGCCACGCCCACCGACCACGCCCATCGGGCTCCGCCCACCCAGGCCCAGGCTCCGCCTACTCAGACTCGAGCCACGCCCACTGGCTCCGCCCACCTTGCCACGCCCACCACACCGGCCACGCCCACTAGACAAGCTCCGCCCACTGGCTCCGCCCACCACACAGGCCACGCCCACTAGACAAGCCACGCCCACCAGCAGCACCGTAGTGTCAGTTCCTCAAGTAGCACTTCAATTAGGAAGTTTAATTGAACTGATAGAACACAAGCTCGGCGCTTTGCAAGAGTCACAAGAACGCAAGCTCGGCGCTTTGCAAGAGTCACAAGAACGCAAGCTCGCCGCTTTGCAAGAATCACAAGAGCAACAAAAAGACCTCCAAGAAAAAGTGCTTTGTGCTATAAATGATGTTAGTAACACGGTGATTAAGCTTCGAAAAGATGTCGACGTAGTGGAAGAACGAGTTACCGGGTTAGGATTGGATGTCGAAAATGTGAAAACCGGCCTCATTGAACTACAGAAGAAAGTAGTGCGCCTTGAAACCACGGGAGTTGCGATCTCTAGTGGAACTATCGGAGTGGCACAAGGACCAAGAGTGAAAGTTCCGCCATACGACGGCACTACTTCCTGGAACGCTTATCGTCAGCAATTCCAGACGGTTGCTACTGCCAACGGATGGACGGAAGAACAATGCTTGACCGCTCTCACTGTTGCGCTCAGAGGGCAAGCTTTGTCGGTCCTGGAAGCACTGCCACATACAGGAAATGGGTTCCAAGACCTGATGGAGGCACTTGAATCCAGATACGGGGAGCGACACCTGGAGCACGTGTTCCGTGCCCAACTGCGTGACAGAGTCCAACGCTCAGGAGAAGGACTACAACAATGGGCGTTGGAAATTGAAAAACTCGTCAGGAAGGCACACCCAGGAGCCGACACCAAGATGGTAGACACAAATATTGTTCAAGCATTTGTCGACGGAATCAAAGACCTGGAGGTCAGAGCTGCAGTGAGGCTTCGTCACCATACCTCGCTAAAGGAAGCATTAGCGCATGCTTTGGAGGTCGAGGCTGTTCGTTATGACATACGGCATACCCATAAGATCCGCGAGGTCTCTGAGGAAGTCAAGGAGGTTAAGGCCCCTACGAAGAAAAGTTCTGGAGCCATGTGCTACAAGTGCGGTGAGAGGGGCCATCTTCAGCTCAACTGCCCGCAGAAGGAAACCCAGATGGAAAGGATGAAAAGGATCGAGGAACAAATAGAGGTGCTGAAGAAGCAGGGGACTTTGCCCCTTGCCCGGGATCAGGGAAACAGGACTAAGAGGCGAGTGCCGGCTGAGACGGAGGGAGCCCCGATAACTGTTATCTCCCAGGCATGCAGCGGAAATAGTCTTGCGATTCAGGGGACAGTCTGATACTCCTAAACGGAATACTCTACCGGAAATGGGAGAAGACTAACGGCAGAGAGTTCCATCTTCAGATAATTGTCCCAAGAACGAGAGTACCAGATGTTCTCCGTGAAATACATGATGGCGTATCAGGAGGACATCTAGGTGTCAAGAGGACGTTAACAAAAGTGCGAGAACGATTCTACTGGTTGCATTGTCGAGATGATGTGTACATCAGTAGTACATTTGCGGCACCAATCCTGTAGGATTGGTGCCGCAAATGTACTACTTGCGCTGCTGTAAAAGGACCACAGACCAGGAGCCGTGGGAACCTGCGGTTGTATAACGTCGGCGCACCGTGGGAACGATTCGCAGTTGACGTAGCTGGGCCATTTCCTGTAACGGATTCGGGAAACAAGTATTTTATGGTCGTCATTGACTACTTCACCAAATGGCCCGAAGTGTTCGCCATACCAAACCAAGAAGCCACAACAGTCGCTTCCAAGTTAGTCGAAGAAGTGATATGTCGCTTTGGTGTGCCTCTGGAAATCCATTCTGATCAGGGCAGGAACTTCGAATCGCAGGTGTTCCAGGAAGTGTGCAGAATTTTGGGCATGCATAAGACGAGGACCACCGCGTACCATCCGCAGTCTGATGGAATGGTTGAGAGATTTAACCAGACGCTTGAGAGGCATTTGGCGAAATTGGTAGATGACAAACAAAAGGATTGGGACAAGTATATACCACTCTTCCTTCTGTCTTACCGAACCGCCGAACATGAGAGCATAAAAGCTACCCCGGCGTATGTCAATTTCGGTAGAGAACTACGAATACCAGTAGACCTATTGACAGGAGGGTCACCGGAGGGACCAAAGACTGTACAAGACTATGTCTGCGATTTAAGGGAAAAGATGCGCTATATACACGCCTTGGTTCGGGAAAATGGGTTACAGTCAAGTGAGAACATGAAAATCAGATACGACCGGAAATCGAACACGAGCGGCTTCGAGGAAGGGTCACTGGTGTGGCTGCATAACCCAACTCGCCGGAAAGGGAAATCTCCAAAGTTGCAGAACCAGTGGGACGGTCCATACAAAGTGGTTACCCGACTGAATGATGTGACCTATAGGATTCAAAAGCAACCAAGAGGGACATTCAAAGTGGTACACATAGACCGTCTGGCGCGTTACCATGGTAGTAACAACGATGCTCGGGACGAGCATCTCTAAGAGGGGAGTAGTGTTACGAACACACAAAACACATAGGAGCTAGCGCCATCTAGCAGCAACTAGTAAAACCAATTAAAGAACCGAACAGAGTGAAACCCCTATTAGATACTAGATGGCGTTAGAGGAACTACCGTACATGCGCGAACCTTCTAGAAACATTCGTTCCGGGCGATCACGTTCGCGCACAGTCGGGAACATTCTGGAATAGTCTGGAACTCGTCTCGGCGCATATAAATAGCGGCAGGGAGGCGAGCCCGGGCAGTTCTGTTTGAGCTACGAGAAAGGCGACTTCGAGAGCGAAAACAAGTGATCAAGAGTGATACCAGTGAAACCCTACGACTTGGCTTCAACCTAGGACATTGTTAGTGCTTACTGTTTGGACCTAGTGCTTAGTTCAGTAACTAGTGCTAGTGAATAAAGTCTTCTAATAGAGTCACCAGGTCTTTCTCTCCAAATCCTTCGAACCCTAACACGTAACAATACATATATAAAAGTTGTATCGGTGTTGAATGAAAGACAAAAAAAAACAGTCAAAAGTGAGATAGACCCGCATGTCGAAGGGTTTGTAATTAATAGGACACAACAAACTTAAGGAACTGCTTTAAAATAAAGTTTCAACCATTTAATAAACTTAATTTTAAAGTTAAAATATCTTTGTATTATCAAAAAGGTATTTGTATAGTGACAACTGGCAAGAGATTTGTAAAAATTTGTTCTCGTAGATAAAATGGTTAGTAGAAGATACAAATACACCACGAATTATTATGTTTCATCTCATTTAGTGTTATAGTTGTTTAGAGAAATGTCTATTTATAATATACATTGGCACCAATGACTATCTTTTATAACATAGAAGTTGAGTTAACATTACTAAATTGTAATAATATCATAATGGAGAGGACGGATCAGGACGATTAATGAAAGACGGGGTAATATACACGGCGGAGGTAAGCGGAAACGCTGGGAGAGGACGCCCGAGAAAAATATTCTCCGATGTCATCACACCGAGGTATACACTTCAAAAGGGTCAAGTGCGTAGCACTTACAACCGGCGGGCATGTATGACCAGGGCCCTGAGTCGGGTATTTCAACGGTGTCACAACTGTACCATTATTGTACCATTATGGTGCAATAGTAAAGTTTTTGGTAGTCTACTATTAATGTGTCGTCATAACGACTTCATCATTGTCTTACAATTGTCAAAGTGACATAAATTGCTAGTCTCGTACACAACTGCTTCACAATTGCAATTCAATGACTGAAATGTTTCGGTAGTCTGCTATTTTGAATTTGACAGTAATATTTTTAAATTGTCCTGTGTCGACAGATTGCCATAAATAAAAAATAGATAGATAGAAATATTAGAAATTGTTCTTTGTAATTTATTGCAATTTACTAATCTCCTAAACTTCACATTGCTTTTTATACTAATAAATAGTATGTACAAATATATTTAAACGAAATCTAGCATGATTAAATGTTTAAATTTATTAGTAGTTTTTCGAAAATCACTTCAACTAACGCATTTTTTAAAAACGGCAACACATACATACCATTCTAACACAATCCATAGATAAAAGAGACCGAAAATTCAATGCATAGATAAAAGAGATCGACAATTCTATTACCATTGAAAGACCGTTATGACGGCATATAGCAGACTACGGATATTTGACTTCAATTGCAACGGTATCGTGCCGGTATTGTGCCGGTATGACAATTGTTCCAAAATAGTGGACTTGAGCACCAGATGTATGAGTGTGGGTGAAGCCAAGGAAGTATGTTTGGATCATAGCCGATGGCGCTCCATAGTCTCTGCCTACCACCATGTGAAAAAGGTGTAATATTATAATGATGATGATGACATAATAACATTCATGTTTTTATTTTGGTTGCGCAGAATGGGCACCTTTGTTGAAGATGTTTATGCATTATTAATTGAATGCAATAATATAATTTATGTCTATTTTAATTTTCCAGTGACTGTTGGGAAACAAGAACCATGGTAATACCAGCGGGCTGTGAATGTATGTGGCCGGTTCACCGCTTAGGAGATATGAAATTACATGTATAACCATTGACGAATAATGTTTAACTTTAGAACATAATAATATAGTACTTATTTTTTTAATACAAAAACCTACGTACAAGCATTATTATATTATTTTAATAATTATTCATATTGTAATCGTAACACATTTAAAGTTAAGAAATGTTTAACACATTATTAAGAATTAAATATGGAAGAAAAGTGCTAAACTTACCAAACATTTACTTAATAAGTAAATGTTTGGTAAGTTTAGCACTTTTCTATAATAGGATATAATATATCCTTATATGTTGTAATTCTTTTTATACTATTAAAATTTTTATACCTATATTTGACCTATAGTGATTATGTTTGATATCAAATTGTTTAAAAGCGGTTCAAAATTAGCTGTAGTCAATCTTAAGTTTCACTGTGGCAGTTAAAATACATTCATTGATTTATAACTAAGGAGAGTGACATTTTTTCGATCGCAAAGGAACATTGTAGACAACAATGTGGATATCCATCAAAGTCTTTTACAATGCAAGTCATAAACAAACAAGCAATTAAAAAGCTCTAACCTGTAGGAGAGAAAAGTAATTATCGCAATTTTTTTATAGCTAGGTTGGGCAAATGACTACACTCCACCTGATGTTAAGTGGGGTGTAATCTAATTGTGAAGACAGCTAGTAAAATGTGAATGCACTAGCCGCCCTCACCTTGGCAGCCCACAAGATGCATTTTCATGCCTCGCTTAAAATACCCCATATCGTAAGAGTTTAGAAACACATTGGCAGGGAGCGAATTTCGTACCTTAGCAGTGTGACAGTAGGATTTGAACATAATTTGTTACATAATGCTGCAAAATAGGGCAGTATAATTGGTTAGTGCCTAAAAACATCATGGCAGCAAGTTGATTAAGAACACTCGAACGGACTTCCAAAGGTCATCGGTTAAAATGCCACTTCTAATTACTTTTTCTACTTTACCTATTTGATATATTTAAAAAAAAAAATTTGCTTTAGTACTTACTTTAAAAAGAAAAAAACACGCCTGAAAATTCTGGTTAATTTTTAATTATTGCATTGTCATTGGTCTATATATCCGTCATCGGTTTAAAAGTGGGTTAAAAGCACCCTCAAACATTCCGTTACATAGATAAATACATATTTATACAAATAGATACGTTCGAAGGTAATGAAAGCGTGTGAAAATAAAAAGGCTTTAATTACAGTTCTCTCTCTCCAGCCCACTAACGCCCCACAGTTGGTCAAGGGCCTCCTCCACCTTAAAGTGGTTTTGTGGTCTTCTATGCCGCGTTGACAAGGCGTGTTGGCATAGGGTTTAGTTTCAAACTTTCTGTCTCTGACAGAAAATGTTGAATGGGTTTATTATCCTTTAGCTGGCTCTTAAAGCTACCCTCGAGAGGAAGGAAACTTGTTTTTTTTTAAACCTTTACCACACGATAATAAGCACAGGTTATTCAACTTATATAAGCTTTCTTGGGTCTCGGTAAAATCCTTTAAACTTCTTTTGTTCGTTTGTATATAACATGTTTACCTCGAATTACGTTTCCACTTACTCTACGTAATATATGCAAATATAATAATAGAATTACAAAATAGTTAATAACTATCATTATTTACATGCATAAGATGGTAATAATTTGTGAAAACGATAGGTTTTAGTTTACCCGGTGATTTGTTCTGTATTTGACAGATCTTATATGTAAAATAAAGCGGTCGGTTAAAAATGGATTAACTATATATTTGTATAAAAAAAGATATATAATAAAATAATAACTAAGGATTTTAACGTCAGAATTATGTTTCTTTTTTATTTTCGTTTACACACTTAATATGCTGCTCACGTTCTTAAGCTAAGCTGTTTTCATTTGTTTTTAAATATTTTTTTATCGATTATAAAAAAAGAAGATTGACAATTCATCTGCTTTTTAGGGTTCCGTACCCAAAGGGTAAAAACGGGACCCTATTACTGAGACTTCGCTGTCCGTCCGTCCGTCCGTCCGTCCGTCCGTCCGTCCGTCCGTCCGTCCGTCTGTCACCAGGCTGTATCTCAAGAACGGTGATAGCTAGAGAGTTGAAATTTTCACAGATGATGTGTTTCTATTGCCGCTATAACAACAAATACTAAAAATAAAATAAAATAAATATTTAAGGGGGGCTCCCATACAACAAACATGATTTTTAGGGTTCCATACCCAGTATCTCAAGAACGGTGATAGCTAGACAGTTGAAATTTTCACAGATGATGTATTTCTATTGCCGCTATAACAACAAATACTAAAAATAAAATAAAATAAATATTTAAGGGGGGCTCCCATACAACAAACATGATTTTTAGGGTTCCGTACCCAGTATCTCAAGAACGGTGATAGCTAGACAGTTGAAATTTTCACAGATGATGTATTTCTATTGCCGCTATAACAACAAATACTAAAAATAAAATAAAATAAATATTTAAGGGGGGCTCCCATACAACAAACATGATTTTTTTACCGTTTCTTGCTGATACTAATAACGTTGCCTTATGTTGCATAGATAATGGTACGGAACCCATCGTGCGCGAGTCCGACTCGCACTTGACCAATTTTTATTTAATGATTATCTTTTAAATGTAAGTAGATATTTTATTTTTTCTAATCATTTTTTTAATGAATAGAATATTATTTTTTTTAAAATTGCTATTATATTATTGCCTATATAATTGACGCTAAAGGCAGAAATAATATTGAAATGTTGCTGTTAATACATTGGCTCCTTACAGCTAAGAGCCACATTTAAATACTTTTGATTTTTATTACTTATACATATAGATTTAAGTTATGTAAAACGCTTTAGAGTTTAATGTTAAACATTAACGTTATTGGTTTATTTTAATTAATACTTTTAGTTAATAGAGGAACTACTTAACATGTTGTTAGGGAAACTTTACGAAGTAAAGACATGTAATTAATAAATATATTAATATAATTCTTCTCTTTGTTTTCATTAAGTACCTGAAGTTTGAGAATATTTCCTACACAGACTTTATTAAGATTAATAATTACCTACACAATTTTTTGGCTTATACTTATTACGTACTTAATAAGCTTTTTATATAAAATTACTAGCGGTATACATATCTCCGTGTGGTGACGGATTAAGAATACAAGTGTCACCACCCCATCTCCTCCCAAGGGTGCTGTAAAAGTCAGCTAAGGGATATTGCATACAGATTAACACCCTCTATTGTATGCTCGTAACCCTCTATTGTATGCTATGTAACCCTCGATTCTATGTATGTATATAATATGTATATATTGTGTATGTATGTATATGTTAAAATATGTATATACGTATATATTTATGTAAATGTTATGTACGTATATGTATTTGTATATTATATCTGCTACTATAGTATATTCACTTAGTTTTAGTACACCAAAAGTCGCCTATTCTGCCTCGGTCAAATCCATCGTATGGTTGTCTGGGAGAGATCGCAGCTTGCGATAAGACCGCCCTTTGTACCTATGACATGTCTGTTATGTAAGCTTTGTAAATCATTATGGTGTGCAATAAAGAATATTTTACTTTTACTTTACTTACCCGCTGTGAGAGACGGAAAACTCGGAAATAAATCCTGTGCCAACACGCCTGGACAGCGCGGTACAGTAGACCATAATCCCTCCCAAAGTGGAGGAGGCCCGTGCCCAACAGTGGGACGTAAATGGGCTGAAGAAGAAAAAGATTATTGTGATATACTCTGAAATTATTTTTGTCTGTTCTTGTGCTCAGAGTATAACAATGTAGCTGGTGTAAATGTTACCTACCATCGCTGTATGCCTTTAACTGCCTTTGCCTGCACTGTCGTAGTTTGTTTCTATTTTTTGTTTGACTTATTTTTTTCTCCTAACCGACTTCAAAAAGAAGAAGGTTCTGTGCTCTACTGTATAATGGGTGTACTATTTGTAATTTTTTTTTTTTCTACATTTATTATTTTTCTACATTTTAGTATCCCCTTCATCGGGGTGTGGTGACGGTTTATTATAGTCTGTATTGTATTCTTTTTGGCGGACACTGCTGAAAATCAGCGTTGGGAAGCAATTCCACAACACAAAGCTGAGCAGTGATCCTATTTCACTTGCGGGCGGGTTGCTAGCATAAATTATTACTATTATTTTCATATTATTTTATTTTTTTTTGTTTATTTTTTTGATCAAGTGTTTTAATTCCTAATTGTCAAAAGTAATTTATTTACCTAGTTTTTATATTTTTTATATTGTACTTTCGTTATAATCGGATGTTTGTAACTCCTTTCTTTTTATTATGAAACCATGTTCGCAAGTTAGAAATAAACTTTTTCTTTCTTTCTATATTCATTTAAGTACCACCAATAATGCCTAAAGTTGGTCACTGTTTTATTTTAACTTAAAGTAATAAATATGTAACATATTATGCTCCTAAAGAATTGTCGGGACAACAGGAACAAAACACAAAGATAGACTGTCCAGTTGTAAAGCATCTACCAGAACTGTTACTTACAAGGTAACTACCACAGACGTTCTCAACGGAGGTGTTAAGGTTGCATGTGGTTGCTTACCATCGTTAGCCGAAATCGTTTATCTGCGTGTTTGTGCTGTGCACATTCAGTCCGCTCTGACAAGTGCGCGAGAGAGGTTGCCTTCTAAAGCGTCATTCATCGCCGCTCTACATCCACAACTTACCAAAGTAAGTTTGTTTTTACCGTTATGATAAAATATGTTGTTACACAACAATATGAATGGGACAAACATTTGACTACTAATACACCTAACTTTAGATATATTTATGTTGCGTTGTTCATGTGTTTATGCTAATAGCGTAAAATAACACACAATGTCACAAATGTGGAAACCAGTGCCTCATAGGTTCTTGACAAGTTTCTATTAAGCACAGCACTATATCATAGTATTAAATTCGATAAAAATTCTACTGATTTTAACAATATAAATATATCCTAAACCCAAGACAGGGGCCTACATCAATATTATCGTATATCATCGCCGACACCTACATATTAACACAGCCAGTAGGCACAGAAAATGAAGAATTAGGGATACTTTTCCTATTTACTCAAAATCTACTAAATATATTTTAATTCTGATTTACGTGTTTCTATATATAATAGTTACTTATGTTTTTAAAGTTATTTCATAAGTTAATACGCGATAATTGACCGATAAATGAAAAAAATAAAAAATTAGAGAGGTTGTTTCGCTAAGATTTTCTATCGAGAAAACTTTTGCAATCGCGTTTCTGAGTTTATGCGATCCTAGATTATATATTGAAAAAACATATACTTAAAAATTAGAGCTCTAGCTATTCAATCTAAAGAAACAATGAAAACTTCGTACATAGAAAAATGCACGAAGCTATTTTGGTATCCTCTTAAAACATGGATTATTACCGTTAGAAATTCTAAAAATAAACTTGTTAAAATAACAAGTCATTTTGCGCGAATTTTCTAGATTATAACACTTTACAATTAAGTTAATTTTAGTTTAATTAAACGTTAATAAAATAGACAATTATTACCTACTTTATGTGCCCATAGAGTACCAATAATAACAATTATATTACTCAAGTATTACCATATTACCATAGAAGTAGTAAGTATTACCATAGAATTAGGATACATACTTACGGTACCTACTAGCTTGTGACGATGACATTTTCTTACGACCACTGATTGTATTGTTTTCTTATCAGTGAACTAAGCTATGATACCGGATGACCATTCAAAACTCAATATTATTTTAGTAAATAGTAATTATTGACTTTTCTCATGACGTAACCCTAGTCTTAAACCTAAGGAAAGAACTAGTTTGAAAGTTTTAATTATTTTATTTATGTTTTTATGTGACTCAGATTCGCACGTGTAACTTTATTGATGAAAGTTCATTGACAACATAACTGTTACAAACTTTTTTTTATGGGCCTTTCACGCACCGTCCTCTGGTCCCAAGCTAAGCTTATATGCTTGTGTTATGGGTACCAGAATACGGATATACTACATATACTATTTTTGTTCATACAGATAATACACAGTAAACACCCAGTACAAACATTTGTATGACATTTATAAATATCACACAAATGATTGTCCCAAGCGGGAATCGATCCCACGACCTCTTGATCGGCAGTCCGTTACACGAACCACTCCACCACGAAGCCCGTCATTTTAATATTATTATCATAATAATATTAAAATAATAATATTTAATACATATAATCATACATAATACCTGAGTGTATGGCTTCTCACCTAGTGTTTCGGTGAGAGGCCATTAGCATATGCTGTAGGCGATGGGGGGGCCTAATGTCCTCCCCTATTGTGTCGCGCCCCATCTGCGAGGCCACCCCTTTTGCCTGGGTCGTGGTAATACCTGAGTAACTACCACGGCCTGGGTTTCTGGGCGCGTAGAAACACCATGGGGTTTAGTGGGTAGTCCGGCCGCCGCCGGGAGTCCCACACGAAGCCCGAAGGTTGCCCCCGCAACTGGATAGGCGAAGTGAGTCAATGCATTCCCCATGTAAAAAAAAACCATGATCTAATAGAACAGATATTCTCTTCCCGCATGTGGAATGTCGCTAAAGCATAGGTACCATTTACTTTCCTATCTGTAGTTTTTAAAGTAAATGTATGCTAAGCGAATCAGAAATAATACATTAATATCAAATGAAGAGAATACTAGGCGTAGTATTTTGTCATATACCACTATTGCTTATAAATAACTAGACAACAAAAATGTCTAATTATTCTTATGACAGTACTAGGTATAGCATAATTATTACGAATGGGAATGGAACTTACTAAATAGAGACAAAATAGATACTGCCAAGAGCATCACTGCAGCACATGCCTGACAAGTAGATACAGCACCTTATTTACATCAATGTTGTTTTTACATATGTCTATGATACCTTGTATAGAAAATTAAATGATACAATGTAATTTAAAGTAGCACGTGAAAGCGTAGCTAACAAACACTAACCCGTTTTCAATAAGAAAAAATGTAGTATAGTCTATGACACTACTTTTGCGTAGGGGTTTAAAGTCATATTTTGACAGGCTTCGTGGTCTAGTGGTTCATGTAACGGACTGCAATTCACGAGGTCGCGGGTTCGATTCCCGCTCGGGACAATCATTTGTGTGATGTTTATAATTCTCATGCAAATGTTTGTACTGCGTCTGGGTGTGTTCTATGTATTATAAGTATGTATTTACAAAAGAAAAGTAGTATAATAATATGTATTATATCCGTATTGTGGTACCCATAACACAAGCATAGAAATATAGCTTACTTTAGGACCAGAGGACGTTGTGTGAAAAGTCCAAAATATTTATTTTATTTATTTATTTATTTCTATAAGTATTAAAGCACACTTTTATTAAAGTAATTTATTAACAGTTTTACGCACAATTGTGATCAAAAGAAGTAAAATATGTACAACGTTAGCCTACGACCTAAAATCAACTGTATGAAATGTAACAGAAAAAATCTAAGACACGTGTAAAGTGCAAGTTTTCTTCGCTACATAAAGGACCATGAGAGCGACAACATAAGCGTAAAATTGTATGGAATTGGAACAGTGCCGCCTAGCAGTATCGAGCGGTACTGTCACACCTTCGTGAAATCAAGCCCCAACGTTGACACGATCGCGATAGTTTACGCAGCGAATAAAACTTACCTACCACACCATCACCTGCCTTACTAAGAAGGCAAAAGTAAATACGGACTGGTCTAATCAAACAGGATGCAAAGGCACGCAAAAACAATGCATCTTTCCTACCGGATTATAGCCATGGATTGCATTACATGGCAACGCACAGTCAAAACTACAGTAGCAAATAAGTTAATAACTTAAAGCAGAGAAGTACTTAAAGTTTGTGTAAATAAAACTACTTTTTACGGATTTAGACGCGTACACAAAATTAATTAACAACAGACTACATAAAATTAATAACATTATTTTAGTTTCTAAATACATTAACAAAATTTTTAACAATATAAAGAAAATTAAAATTTTATAAAGGTAAAACATACATAATTTTATCTTAGACTAAAATTAGTTATAAAGAAGAATTGTAAATTTTATTTGAAATTATAGAAAATTTAGTATTTATTTTAATTATTTAGTTTTTATTATTTTATCTAATACTCTACCACCAGATCGGAACTTGAGAAAGATCTGACAAGAAAACTCAAGGGGAATCAAAGAAAATTATTTATTATCCCTACTAATTTATAAATGTGAAAACGAGTTGATGACACACTAAAAATATTGACGAGTTTAAGTGTTAATGTGTGGAACAAAACCATAGCGCGATTTAAAAACTGTAGAACGCCATCTATCGAGCGTACTAGTTAACTTCTGTTTGTTCAGGTTTGATTTCCTAATTTCACGCGTACGAAGTCGCGGGCAACAGCTAGTTAAACATAAAGTTAAAACCCACAACATAAAGTTAATAATTAAAGTTATTAATTAATAAGTTATTAATTATATTAATTAATTACACTTTATATCGTGCACACAGAAAGGCTTTTTGAAAATTCAAGGGTTAAGTGGTTACAGCTCAGTAAGAAAGTGAAAAGTTCATAATTGTACAAGATTTTAGCTTTATTTAAATGACTTTCCGGTCATCGATTCAGCTGAAAACTTTCGTAAAAACCCGTATTAAGAAAATCGGTGTTCAGGCTTATGATGTTGCAAAAAGCTGTATTATTTTCTTAATCATGATTTCAGACTCATAATGCATGTAATTTTATACTCGTTAAAGACTAAGACCTTTCTTCTGTCTACATCAGCCAGAGCTTCACTAATTTAGTGTGTAACTTGCTTTATAATCGTGATACACAAATATTTATTTCAAGGCTAAATGCCTGTTCAACCCGTTAGTTTATATCAACTCTCTTAGAGAATGTGCTATATGGTTGCAATCATCAACCATGGCCACTTTATAATTCTAAGCCCCATTCGCATGATTGTTAAAACAGTGTTGTGAAAAAATACCGGCGTTAACGCTTTTTACATGGTTACACTGCGACCTTTTATAATTTACTTACGCTTTAAAATAGTTGAATGCAGTGTTACCTGAACTAAGTTATTTTCATAAACGATTTCAAATTGCCAACTCAACTATTCGTTATATTTGCTCTAGTTCATCACATGGATAAGAAAACCACAGCTTGATTTTTATTTCAAAAAATATAGTACGCAATATTAGATCAACTACATTATTTTTGCGGTCACCACGCCACGCTTGCAAGTCAGCTTTAGATTTTTTTCCACTGCGTTTATAGAACTTAGAATACGTACAGAATAGACCCATCCTTAATATAAAATTTGTGTAATTTTTATGCCTAGAAAGTTAGACGCATACATTTTTAATAGCTATCTAATTAAATACATTAATTAACTTAAGCATTTCACACACATTACAATTACCATTTGCATGATACCAAGTATAAAGATGTTAGTTATTAGCAGTTGTAGCACATTAAAAATTACGCACGACATAAATACAAAGGGACCTTGCAAGAAATATAAACATAGTTTGAAAAACTCCAGCCTAGACAGAGATTTTGTTAGTTAAATGTATGAATTTGTTATGTATGTGAATTTATGTTTGATGCCACCATATAAATTAGGGGTAAAAAATTACATACAAATAGACCTAGAAAAAATTTTGCAATCAATTCATAATAAGTAATTGGTCAAATGGTTCCAACATAGTTCGATAAACTTAACCGTGACCTGAATATTTGGTATAATATATTAGGTCTAAAAATGTCAATGATTTGGATTATACGAACGGATTATTAAAATCTGTCTAGCTAATCCGGCGACTACCAATGAAAAATAAACAGGCATCTACACACAGATAAACATTTTTATTTGCTTTTATTGTTGTTACCGTATGTTGGTATCTTGTAAACAATCAGATTTGTTTAGTAAAACACTATTATTTGGACGTGACAAACAGCACCTTTCAATTTTATTTATTTGTATAGTTAAGGTAATGTGCACTTTAAATACCTACTTTAAACCGGTCAAGTACGAGTTAGGCTCGCGCACTAAGGGTTCCATACCACTATTATCATATTATATTCGATATACCGACCTGAAATGACACCAAATAACGGCAACCGATAGTCCGATAAAAAAAATCTTTCAAAGCTGGATAGTAAATGTACTGAGGAAGGTTATAGGCTATATATCATCACGCTGTGAAAGATGTTAGAAAAACGTATAAAATTATCTAAATTTCACGCTTACAAAGTCGCGGGCCGCAGTTATAATAGATAAGATGAGGAGGATATATAATATGCAATAGATAAGTGGGAGAATTTTGAAAAAAATAATTGTTTTTATGCGATTTTATGGATAGACAGCGCAGTCTTAGTAATAGGGCCCTATTTTACCTTATTTATAGTACAGAACCCTAAAAATTATAAATTATACCAATGTCAAATTATTTATTTGATGTCTAGAGGTGCAGTTACAAAACCGGTGTTATTACAATATTTTGCATTGACTATAAAAGCAATAATTAATATTTAAATCAAGGTGCGTCGTGTCGTGTTGGGTTCATAAGCTGTACATGGCCATCTATTTTAAGAGGATACCATAATAGCTTCGTGCATTTTTCTACGTACGAAGTTTTCATTGTTTCTTTAGATTGAATGGCTAGAGCTCTAATTTTTAAGTATATGTTTTTTCAATATATGATCTAGGATCGCATAAACTCAGAAACGCGATTGAAAAAAGTTTTCTCGATAGAAAATCTTAGCGAAACAACCTCTCTCATTTTTTATTTTTTTCATTTGTCGGTCTATTATCGCGTATTAACTAATGAAATAACTTTAAAAACATAAGTAACTATTATATATAGAAACACGTAAATCAGAATTAAAATATATTTAGTAGATTTTGAGTAAATAGGAAAAGTATCCCTAATTCTTCATTTTCTGTGCCTACTGGCTGTGTTAATATGTACGTGTCGGCGATGATATACGATAATATTGATGTAGGCCCTTAATGGAATTTTACAATGCGCCTTGAAGGTCGACGGAGACTGGCCGGTAAAAAACATTACGTCTACTCTATAATATTACTATGACCGATCATAATATGTATATAGAGCAGATGTAACTTTTTTCAGCATAATTTTTCATTGTTTTTTAAGTATAACTTACTTAGTACTTATTATACTTAGTACTTATTTGTTTATAATAATTTTTTTGTTTAATTAACATTTTGTTTTATTATTTACTTTTCATATTGAAGTGTGAAATTGTATAATTAAAGTCCCACCCATTCACAACTGGACTGCTCTCAAGACACAGACTAACATAGTTTATGAGGCATAGTTCACCTATTGTTGATGCAGAAAAACATATAAGTATTTACTATAGTAGTCATAAAACATACTAGCTGTTGCCCGCGACTTCGTACGCGTAGAATTTTGAAAATTGGACCGTTTTTGCAACATTATTCACAGACGCTTCACTCCCATTGGTCGCAGCGTGATGTTTTATAGCTTATAGCCTTTCTTGATAAATGTACTGTGAATGTACTATCCAACACTGAAAGAATTTTTCAAATTGGACCAGTGCTTTCTTCTGGAAACAAACGAACAAACAAACAACCTCCTCAGCTTTATAATATTCAAGGTCCTATACAGCTCGTCATGAGATTCTGATTTATCTAGCAGATTACAATAAAAGATTTAAAAAATAAACGTGGGATATTTCTTGTAGAATTTAATAATATACATAACTTTTGTTCTTAATATAAAAAGCGGTCGCTCATTGGTCGAAATTCTACAGTGATTAATTTCAATTATAAGCATTTTTACGCATTATCATAAACGTGTGATACTTACACTTTTTGATTCATTTTTTAAGAGGGGACTATAGTTTTAATTTAAGTATTTTTCTTAGGTTTTGCTCTCCCTATTGCCAAACGCTGCGCTAAAAAGGACAAATATAGTCGAGGCAGATTTTACCTAGAAATTATTTGAAAAAAAAAAGGTTCCGTAGTCCTCTTTTTTCTTCTCGAAAATTAAACTGATTTTTTTACGCCGTATAGATGAAGAGTATATCTATGCTTCTATCACTTTCTTTATTAGTGATATTACCAAATTTATGGTACATATAGACGCTGCAAGGTCATAAAGAAAACCGATAAAAACGGGATTTTTGGATTGTCATAGTCATTTTCTTTTAGTTATAATGTTTTGAAAAAAAGAAAGTGATAGAAGCATACATACATAAGACCTAGATACTGTGAAAAAAAATCGTTCCTCTAGAGGCTATATCCACTGAGAAAACAGGGGACTACCATATTTTGTATGCAGCATAGTTTGGTGTCGTGTCTTCTTAATCTACACGTATGTATACACAAAACACATTAGAGAGAAACATAAATCTTCAGCAATAGCAATATCAATAAACAAAAAATGCAAATTTAGTGAAGGTTAAAAAATTGCTAATGACGCGTGAATCGGCGTTTCTTACGATGTACATAACAATTTGATTCACAATGCAAACATTTCATATTTTTACTGCTTACTTGAATTATGCGAAAGTAAAATTACTCATAATGTCTTTTAAACTACATGTATTGTTTTTTAATGTGAAACTAGCTGTGCCTGCAGATTCTCTCTCACTCTCTCCAGCCCATTAACATCCCATTCTTGGACACGGGCCCTCTCCACTTTGAGAAGGAATATGGTCTACTATACCTCGCTGACCAGGTATGTTGGCACTGGGTTTGTTTTCGAGATATCTCTCACAGAAGATGTTATTTGTGTACTATTCTTCAGCTGGCTTTTACAGCCCCCTGGGAGGGGGGACATTTCTATTCTTAATCCGTCACCACACGGACAACGCCTGCAGCTTCACTTGCATGTAATTCTGATGAGTTTTAATCTATGACAAACGAGTAGGTACCTATGCTTTGCTTACATCCTACTCGAAGACCTACTTAATACACTCACATTTCTTAAGCATCGTCAAGCCGTTTTGAAGAGGAGCCGTGACTAACTCTGTGACACGAGAATTTTGTTTAGTTATATATCATACGTTTAATCTTTACCCAATCATCACTCTCCGGCTCTTATCCCATAATTAGAGGTCGACGCAACATATATTTTGTCTTCTTCACTCTTCTGTTAGACCTCACATTTGTGTAAACTCCTGTTTCTTTCATATCTCCTTTACACAGTCCATCTATCTTTTCTTTGGTCTTCCTCTAGCTAGACATTATTTAAAAAAAAACTCCCGTTTTCTGAGTCATTTAAAAGGTAGACTTATAGCGATACATCAATACGGAAAATCTCGTTGGCAGTAAAGTAGTTAACCTCCTTAACAACACAATTTTATAAATCTACTAGCTGACCCGGCAAACGTTGTTTTGACATACATACTAAAAAAAAAAATTAAAAAATAGATGTTGGCCGATTCTCAGACCTACTGAATATGTATGTAAAATTTCATAAAGATCGGTCTAGCCGTTTCGGAGGAGTACGGTAACTAACACTGTGACACGTGAATTTTATATATTAGATTGATTGCTCGTTAATGAAATAAAGTTATTATGTAAAAAGATGTATGTTAACTTTAAAAATAT
Organism: Orgyia antiqua; assembly: GCA_916999025.1. Lineage (NCBI taxonomy): Eukaryota > Metazoa > Arthropoda > Insecta > Lepidoptera > Erebidae > Orgyia > Orgyia antiqua. The sequence continues at coordinate 11,819,634 of OU779863.1, read as the reverse complement.
ACTAAACATACCAAGGTCATAAGCAATATCTTTCACAAGAGCGCGTTCGTTGCGTGTTACGCATAAAATAATTTTGTTGCCTTTATGACAATGACGAGACGAGTAGCAAAACGTAAGTTTATTTGCAGTTTGTTGGACGTATATTTGTAAGACCACAGATCAAATAAAGTTAGGTGTTAATCTTAACAAACAATGATATAACAACATGACCGGTGCTTGGTATTTATTGGTAACGTAAATAAGCTTAACTGTGGACCAGAGGGCATTCTGTGGAACGTCCATGTCCATATATTTATTCGTCTTTCGTCTAATAGTGTAAGGTTTCTCATGTCCTTTGGTAGCTAATTAGATGGTGTCTTGTAACAAATTAATATCTTTTAAGTCTATTTTACGTAAAGTTAAGTTCATAAAAAATTTCATTTCATTTAAGAGGATACCAAAATAGCTTCGTGCATTTTTCTACGTACGAATTTTTCATTGTTTCTTTAGATTGAATGGCTAGAGCTCTAATTTTTAAGTATATGTTTTTTCAATATATGATCTAGGATCGCATAAACCCAGAAACGCGATTGAAAAAAGTTTTCTCGATAGAAAATCTTAGCGAAACCACCTCTAAATTTTTTTATTTTTTTCATTTGTCGGTCTATTATCGCTTATTAACTAATGAAATAACTTTAAAAACATAAGTAACTATTATATATAGAAACACGTAAATCAGAATTAAAATATATTTAGTAGATTTAGAGTAAATAGGAAAAGTATTTGCTGCTAATTAGGGTTCCGTACCCAAAGGGTAAAAACGGGACCCTATTACTGAGGCTTCGCTGTCCGTCCGTCCGTCCGTCCGTCTGTCACCAGGCTGTATCTCAAGAACGGTGATAGCTAGAGAGTTGAAATTTTCACAGATGATGTATTTCTATTGCCGCTATAACAACAAATACTAAAAATAAAATAAAATAAATATTTAAGGGGGGCTCCCATACAACAAACATGATTTTTTTACCGTTTCTTGCTCGATACTAATAACGTTGCCTTATGTTGCATAGATAATGGTACGGAACCCTTCGTGCGCGAGTCCGACTCGCACTTGACCAATTTTTTATTTACGTTTTGGCCAATAAACGCCTGATGAGGTTTCTTAGAGCTAAGTCTCTAAGAAACGTTAAAGGATTTAGGATTTAAGGTTACTTAGATTAATTAAGTAAAACACAACATCAACCATTATGCACATAGAAACAGAATATTGCACATAAGACAACGATTCGCACGTATTTTGTCGACTTGGACTTCCATCCTAAACAAGCCAATTTTCTAAAAGGCTATAGGACCATAGATTACAAATACATACAATGTACGGCTGATTGTACATGTTTATAGAAGATCGAGAAATACAAACTATGTTCTGTGTTCATTTGTTCAATGTTGATACATTGATATTAGGTCGGCGAGAAAGATTTTTCGTATTTTTTATATAAACTCAAGATAGTTTTTCGTTACTTTTATTTACATCTGATTATAATATAAATACACCATTTTGTTCTACAACTTATGGCCATTTTATAGGTAGTGACATAATCCCATTGCTGTAGAAATTTTAGTACTTCTGATCAAAAAGCTGCAACAAGTAGTTTTGGCAGTTCCCTTTTGATGTTTACCTAACTCTACTTAAGGAATTCTGAAGAGGCCGAAATAGGTGAAAATCTGATGGTGGCAAGGTCAGGGCTATTCGGCGGATACATTAACACTTCCCAACCAAACTCTCGCAATTTTTGCTGAGAGGCTAAAGATGTGTGTGGTCTGGCGTTATCATGGCGAAATACTACACCCTTTCTGTTGATCAATTCCGGCATTTTTTTCTATTTCTTGCTTGAGTCTCATCAGTTGTCGGCAGGAGAGATCCGAATCGATGATTTTACCTGGCGGTAAAGGCTCATAGTGAATAATGCTCTATCAATCCCACCATACACACAGCATCACCTTATTGCGAGTTAACCCAGGTTTTGCTGTAGTCTGAGGAGCTTGTTTGCCTTCTGAACAAGATCTTTTTCGCACGTTCTTGTCGTAGGTAATCCAATTTTTATCACCAGTGATCAATCTTTTCAAAAACTGTTCGGTTTCATTATGCCCCATAGGGAATTGCAAATGAGTACACGATTCATTAAGTTTCTTCCAGTGAGCTCGCATGGGATCCAAATATCAGTAATTGTACGAACAAATATGCCGTTCTTGCTCCATTTTTTCAATTCATTTCATATTCAGACAAATTATGGCTTCTGTTACACAGTAGGGCAACAGCTAGTTTGAAAATAAATTTATATCAAAGCTAAAGTATATTCAATATTTAACTTATGTTACATGATTATAAGACTTACCAAAGCGATCAGAGTTCTGTGAATTGATAACTCCCTGTGTTTGTTTCAACAGGTATTAAATAACTAGTATAAAAATAACATCACAATATAATATTTTCTAACACTTGTGCGACTCATTTGTAAAAAAAAACATGCGTCTAAATCCGTAAAAAGTAGTTTTATTTATTTAATAAATGATATTCCATTATACTGTTTAAACCGATGAGCGGCTAAATAAAATTAACACTGTACTCCTTCATTAAGTTTTCTTTCACTCGCTGTCTGTTTAACTTCTAGACACAAACAACATTGCACATATTATTATTTTTTTAAAGTTATTAACTAATTAATAAAACCGCCTTTTCCTATTGTATTGGTATTTATTTGTGCCAAAATTAACTTACTGTTGGCAAACACGAGGTAGTGTTTTGATAAATTATAGAGATATAGCTTTATTTTATATTACTTAAAAATAATTATTAATCAAATTAAACAATTCCGGTTAATAACCTTGTGAAAGTTATTCAATAACAGTTTTATTATACAAAACAAACAGGCTGAATTATCTAAACTAATTTGATCCTTTTCTAATCGCATATGAGAGAAAAAGATGTCAATATCATAAATTATTATATTTAATTAAATTAAGATTAAATTATTATCTTAATCATTTAATTCGCCTATTATGATTCATAATAGGCGAATTAAATGATTAAGTGTTACGTCATGTTACATATTGTGTTTTTCTCGGAGTTATTATTGTGTAATACAAAATAAAAGCCTGTATGTTTAAAATATTCTACTAACATCAGCCACTTTCTTCCCTTATCCATTTATTAGCAGATAGAAGCCGAATTAATGCCACAAACTAAATTTAACTAAAAGCAATTATGATGTATTTGGTGGGATTTCTATTCAAACTTAATTTATTTGCGAATTCTGAAAGGAACGTATTCACTTTTTTTTAACTCAATATTAATCACAGATGCTTACTTCTTTATCTACAATCAGTCCTTCGTTGCTGGGCGATATCTACGAGTACTTAACTAACTCACTAATAACTATTTTAACAAAATAGTGCCTAAAACTATCATAACTTGAGACCGAATTTTGGCAGGTATTCAAACAAGCCTTGAACAACACGTGACGTAATTATATGGCAATATTGCTAATAGCTCCGCAATTACACAAATCCATAAGTATTGGAATAAACATATCTAATATACAAATATCTGAGCGCGCCATTAAACATACTTTCACAATAAAATATTGGCACCTCCCGTGACCATGACGAACGTAAAGAGCCGGAAATGTTTGAGGAGTAATATTAAAAACGCATAAATAATATTATTATGTTAAACAATTTTATTTAAACGTAAGGATGGCAGCTTTGTGATAGTCAAGACAAATGCCTATACGTATAGGTACCCCATTTATTCCCTATGATACTGTAAAAGCTATTTAAGACGATACCAAAATAGCTTCGTGCATTTTTCTATGTACGAAGTTTTCATTGTTTCTTTAGATTGAATGGCTAGAGCTCTAATTTTTAAGTATATGTTTTTTCAATATATGATCTAGGATCGCATCAACTCAGAAACGCAATTGAAAAAAGTTTTCTCGATAGAAAATCTTGGCGAAACAACCTCTCAATTTTTTTATTTTTTTCATTTGTCGGTCTATTATCGCGTATTAACTAATGAAATAACTTTAAAAACATAAGTAACTATCATATATAGAAACACGTAAATCAGATTTAAAATATATTTAGTAGATTTTGAGTAAATAGGAAAAGTATCCCTAATTCTTCATTTTCTGTGCCTACTGGCTGTGTTAATATGTACGTGTCGGCGATGATATACGATAATATTGATGTAGGCCCTTAACGGCAATAACAAGCAAAATCATGAGAGTGAGACACACATATCTTGTAACTGAATCATATTATGCCTACGCGTCTGGTCATAGTAACACAGTAAAGCAAAAATGTCCCTGAAGTAGAGCTGGCCCGTACATATCCATGGGAAATAAATGCGCTGGGATTAAGAATAAGAATTTAATCTTGAATTTCCATCAAAGCCTCGTTTCCGGGAATACCTTTCCCACGTCTTGCTGATACTAATATTACGCGTAGAGACTAGAGCAAGCGTAACAGTAAGGTTTTGCGTGTTGGGGACCAATCCTGATTAGTTTGGCAAAGTGAATTATAATTTATTATGGTAAGCTTCAAAACTAATCAGTAATTTGAACAGAACTGATTGAACGCATAATATAATAATTGTACTCCACAAAGAAAGGTCAGATTTTCAAGATAGGTTTAAGGTTGCTATCAAAATATTCAAAATCGTGTAATGCGAGCTCGGGGTTTTATTATTTACCAGATCTACACCGGACATCGTTTGTTTGCAGTCGCTCATTTTAATTTTTTAATTTACTATGTCATGTTTATAACTACTTCAAGAGTAGCCGATAGTTGCATTGTTGTACGTAAGCGACTCTACCTATGTTCTACCTAATTCAGACATAAACATGAATCATGTTATGACTTAGTCATAACATGATTCATGTTTATAAGTTTTGTGACACTATTTATAAACTAAAATGACTTTATTCTTAAAGATATTTTTGAATGTGAACTATCGTTATAAAATTATTTAAAAAAACCGCTGTCACGCTATCAACGTAAAAGAAAGTCGGTTAAATAGAAAACTATTACGTCAATGCCATTAAAATGTCATTTTATAAAATTTGTTATACTTTGTCTGTTATATAATTTGGTGGCTGACATCAGAATTATAAAATTGTATGTTGTAGATATATCTTTCTATGTCTGATGTGATCATCCAATCATAGCGGATATTTTTATACAAATATAGTAGTATAGTAGTATTGTGTCTACAATTAATTAACACCTTCGATCTCCGTCATTACCTTGAAAAATCTATTTCTATTGTGTCTATTTTATGACCTATTAGGACCTGTTATTATACCTAGTTTTGACACTTTTTGATACAAGTCTAAAAACTAGGTACAAACAGAAACAGTTCTGAACCGAAGTTAAGAAAAAGGACTAGATAAGGTATTTAAACAATATACATCGCAAGGATATCTATACTATCTTATATATAAAATTCCCGTGTCATTTGTCAATGTCAATTCAGTAGGTCTGAGAATCGGCCAACATCTATTTTTCAAACCTTTTTTTTTGTATTATGGCAAAACAACGTTTGCCGGGTCAGTCAAGTTAACAGTCTCCGTGTGGTGACGGATTAAGAATACAAGTGTCACCACCCCATCTCCTCCCAAGGGCGCTGTAAAAGTCAGCTAAGGGAAATTGCACACAGATAACACCCTCAGTGAGAGACGTAAAACTCAAAAATAAACCCTGTGCCAATACGCCTGGTCAGCGCGGCACATTAGACCATAATCCCTCCCAAAGAGGAGGATGCCCATGTTCAACAGTGGGGCGTAAATGGGCTGAAGGGAGAGAGAGAGCGTAATTAACACAGGTTCATAAACATCAATAATCTTAATATAATGTTTTAAATTCAAATTTTACTGCAAATCCATCATTTTAATGCAAGTACTAAAACATAAATAAACAAGATTAATCGTCCATAATGATCATCATCATCATCATAACATCACGTCTTTTTCCCATGGGGGTAGGCAGAGACTATAGAGCACCATCTGCTACGATCCAAACATACTTCCTTGGCTTCATCCACACTCATACATCTGGTCATATATGCCTGATAAGCTACCTTATTTTCTTGTATCGGGTACGAGTTATATATAATTACATATATGTTAGGTAGAGTTGGTGATTACAAATACAAAATTGAGAGAAAACACCCACACAGGTACTGCACCTACATATCTCCTCTCCTCTCCAGCCTATTATCATCCCACTGCTGGGCACGGGCCTCCTCCACTTTGGGAGGTTTACTGTGTCACGTTGACCACGCATGTTTGCACAAGGTTTAATTTCGAGGTTTCCGTCTCTCACAGTTAACTGCTTATTTTGTTCCTTAGTTAGCTTTTACAGCAACCCTGGGAAAGAAATGAGGTGGTGGCACTTGTAATCTAAATGCATCACCACACGGACTACATACATTTGTGTGGAAATACAAAAATTACTCAAATAATGTTCGGTGCGGGGAAACGAACCCGCGATCTTGTGAATGGCAATCTGCAGCACTAACTAATGCATCACAGGGCCTAATATTATATAAGTAGTCTAAGTTAAGAGAGCCCCGATTTCTTTGGCGATCAACATTCTTGTAAATGTTTTCGTTTATATGTTGTGTTAGCCAACTATGGCCCTGACATCATTAGATTTATTAAATCATTATTAATAACACTGCCAGCGAATAAAATATTCCGCTTGCTAAACATAATTCATATTTATATATCTGAATTTTTATCAATTTTGAATATTTTTTATCAAGAGATTTTTGCTTCTAGTTATGAACTTTTAGGAATTTATTTACTTTTAAAAACTCAGCAAGTAATTATATTTTTTTAATAAGAAAATAAAACAATATACTAAGAGCTAAATATACGCGACAATATAAATGTGAAAGTTTGTGAGTATGGATGTTTGTTACGCTTTCACGCAAAAACGACTCAATGGATTTTAATGAAACTTTACAATAATGTAGCTTTTACATCAGAATAACATATAGCTTCTTATCCCGAAAGAATGCAATGTTCCCGTGGGATAATAAAAAACAAACAGATTTTTTATCCTGATTACCGCGGGAAACCCCGCGGGTCACAGTCAGTTTATAAATAAAATTATCGTGCTTAATATAATAAGCTATATCGGCAAATTCACCATGCGCTTATTGAGTTTACAGAATCTTGTCCAAAATGCTCGGAAGCTTTTTCATGCAATTTATCAAAGACCTACTGTCATAAATAACACACCGTTTTAACTTATAACACTAAATATTATCTCCAACCTTATATGCACAGGTGTAGTAGTAGTGGTATTTTAAATTGGAATTTGTCTAAACATATAATTAAAATTAAAACCACTTTTTACGGTTTTAGACGGGTATACTTGTTTTAGGTTTTATATAATTTACTTCGCCCACAGTGACATAGATGGCTTCGCTCTTGACTAACTCTTTGAAACAATTTATACCTTGTTCTACAAGCCAATTAGTTTTACTACCTATGTAACTGTACTCGTACTATTGCGGTTTCAGTAAGTAAGGCCAAAACCATAACGATGTCAACATATAATTATAATAATGAATATTTCTTCATCACGGAACAACTAATTAAATAATTACAATTCATAAAATATGTGAAATATTAGTTTAGAACAATGAACACGATTTCGTTATACCTACTGGTGATTACTTATAACATTCATAATCAATTTACATTCATTTTTACAACCAATAACAATTTACACAATGATTTATCTTTTGTAAACAAAATATCTAAACCGGTAAGCTAAAAATAGATGATTGAATGCGAATACTTTCATGTTGAGCCATTAATATGTGTACTGGTCGTAGAAACTTAGTAGTGGAAAGATTGCGTTATTTATATTGCAATTACTATTCTCTCGAAAGAGCCTACGGTCGAGGTCGACCACTGTTCTGATCTTGCTTGGTACACCACATGACTTTATTAACTTTTTCATGCAATATTACTAGTATTTGTCAAGACACATCGCTAAATAACAACTAAATAACTTCTCGAGCATGACTAATAAAGATTATGAATGAAGGTTGGTGTTAATAAAAGAAACATGTTTAGAGAATGGTTTGATTCTACACATTCTGGACTAGCTAAGTCGCGCTTCTTAATGTACGTCACTCCTCCTTTACTCGTAATTGACTCCACAACTGATTAGTACAGGCTTTTAAAGACCATTTAATTTAAAATGTAAACTCGAATAATTGACGGGTCGAATAGTCGAGAGGTTCATGTAACGGACTGCCATTCACAAGATTGCGGCTTCGAATCCCGCTCAGGAAAATCATTTGTGTGATATTTAAAATTGTCAGACAAATGTTTGTACTGCGTCTGGATGTTTTCCATGTATCCTAAATATGTATTCACAAAAGAAAAGTAGTATATGTATTCTATCCGTATTCTGGTATCCATAACACAAAAATATAAATATAGCTTACTTTAGGACCTATTAATGTCCTTTTAGGGGTCCGCAATACAATATACATGTATATAATATATTATTATGGTTCTACAAGAACCAAATGAACAAAATTTTAATAAAACTACTTTTTACGGATTTAGGCGCGTGTATTTGTTTTAAATTTTTGCCCGACTTTAATCCGTAACGCAAGTGTTAGAGAATAATGAACAAAATTTGTTAACATTTTGTTCAACAGATTAATATTGATGTTTTTTACACAGATGGCGTTACCATCGATCAGAGACTTCTACAAAGGCCGGAATGTCCTTGTAACTGGAGGTACAGGATTTATGGGAAAAGTGCTAATAGAAAAATTGCTGTACACTGTACCAGATATTGGTAATATCTACATTGTGATAAGACCGAAAAAAGGAAAATCCATCCAGCAGCGGATTGAAGATATACAAAGATTGAAGGTAATTTAATAAATTATATAATATTATGTATCTTTTTGGCTAGACGGAACTAGAAACTAAATCTACATAATCCATTTGCATTTGCACTATGATAATTTCTTATGATCAAGAGTGACATCACTTACTGTTAATTTTTTAATGCATAACACATATTAAGTAATTTTTGACATTCTATTTTTGTTTTCGCTTTGATTTCCAATTACAGTAGGTTACAGTAGGTAATTGGAAATCAAAGCGAAAACAAATTTAAAACAGATATAATGCTACCGATTATACGTACACAACTCTAAAATAAACTAAAATTAAAGTTGAAAGTGTCTTTAACACTGATTTTTCGATTCACTTTATTCGATTTTAATTAATGAAAATGTGCACGAATGGCGAAAAAGCCAATTAATCGAAATACGCCATAGTTGTTTTCATTTTTTAGTTAATTTGAGTTAAATTGTTTAAAAATATATTATTGGTACGTCAAAAATCAATATTAATCTTCTAATATATAAAATTCACGTGTCACAGTGTTAGTTACCGTACTCCTCCGAAACGGCTTGACCGATTCTTCTCAAATTTTGCATACATATTCAGTAGGTCTGAGAATCGGCCAACATCTATTTTTCAAACTTTTTTTTTTAGTATGGCAAAACAACGTTTGCCGGGTCAGCTAGTATAATATAAATCTAATATTAAATATTAATATAAATCTTTTAAATATTTTTTCGGCGAACGAAACGATAAACAGCTCGGGTAAAGAAAAATCAAAGCTGTTAACATTCGCGAAAGGCTAAATACATACTTAACAACACATCTAGATGGTATGGTACCTATATTAGACCAAATTAATAATCTCCCGAGCGGACGACAATTTTTTCCCTTATATTCAAAGAGCTAAGAATGAAAAGTGATAAATTTATTTATAAAGTATTAGAATACTCTTATATAATCTCCACGAACGAACGACATGATTACGCTTATGTTAAGAGGATACCAAAATAGCTTCGTGCATTTTTCTACGTACGAATTTTTCATTGTTTCTTTAGATTGAATGGCTAGAGCTCTAATTTTTAAGTATATGTTTTTTCAATATATGATCTAGGATCGCATAAACCCAGAAACGCGATTGAAAAAAGTTTTCTCGATAGAAAATCTTAGCGAAACAACCTCTAAAATTTTTTATTTTTTTCATTTGTCGGTCTATTATCGCTTATTAACTAATGAAATAACTTTAAAAACATAAGTAACTATTATATATAGAAACACGTAAATCAGAATTAAAATATATTTAGTAGATTTTGAGTAAATAGGAAAAGTATCCCTAATTCTTCATTTTCTGTGCCTACTGGCTGTGTTAATATGTACGTGTCGGCGATGATATACGATAATATTGATGTAGGCCCTTAACGTCTTTCTTTCCTATTTTCAGATGTTTGACCGCTTAAGGAACGACAATCCCAGTGCCCTGAAAAAAATGATACCCTTGCAAGGTGATGTTCTTTTTGATAATTTGGGTTTATCTGACTCTCATATCAACCTTTTGATTAAAGAAGTGTCAGTAATATTTCATTTTGCTGCAACATTGAGACTAGAAGCCCCTCTGAAAGATAATGTGAACATGAATACATCTGGCACTCAAAAGACTTTGAATATAGCAAAGAGAATGGAGAACTTAGCCGTATTTGTACATCTATCTACAGCTTTCTGCTATCCTGATTACGAAATTCTTGAAGAAAAAGTAAGTACTATTTTGATCACTTGCTAAGTAGGTTTAAAATTTACGCGCTTCCATCCTCGTATATTTCGTAAAAAGGGATGCAAAGTTTTTGTTTCGCGTAATAATACACTATTTTAACTATACCAGAAATAACAAAAATACACATTACCGAAACGTATCTAATAATTAACTCCATATATTTATTGGTTAAGATCTCTTAAGGAGATTAAAGATTTTTTATATCATGGCTTTGAATTCATCAAAATATTTTCATGTATGTTTTATGTGTTTTAAAGAAAGAGATAAATGATTATGGAGTTGCGCAAGATATTGTACAAAAAGTCTAAAGCAATGTACCTATCAATGATTTTACACAAATTGACGAGCTTTGTATAGACACTTTAATGTTTACAATTTTTACAATTTAATGTTTAATTTATAAAGATATGCTTAAGTATACTGCTTGAGATGAGTGGACCTTGGATTGGATGAATGATTGGTAAAACATATTATTATAATAAAAAAGATTTGAAAAATGGCTCTTTCGAATCTTTTTTATTATAATTTGTAAATATAAAATGTAATGGGTTAAATAAACAAAATTATAATGGAAAAATGATAACCATAAGCGGGACTTGAATCCGCGACCTCGGAATGCCGTTCCGTCGCTCTCCCATCTGAGCTATTATGGTCCACGACGTCGAGGTCGCGGGTTCAAGTCCCGCTTATGGTTATCATTTTTTCCATTATAATTTAGTTTATTTAGTAAAAGCATAGCGAGTCAATCGCAAAAATATTAATATATTAATGTAATGGGTTATTTGTTGGACGAAAAATCGATCTCCTTCCGTCGTTCTCATATCATGAAAGTCGAGTGTCCCGCACAGTTATTTGGTCTGCTATACCGCGCTGAATTTTGTTTCGAGTTAGTTTCGTTCGTTTTCGTTGCTAGGATTTTATTTCGAGTTTTCTGTCTCTACCAGAAGATTTTATCTGTTTATATTATCCCTGAGGTTACTCATACGGTACCCTGTGAAGGGAATGGAGTGTTGAAACATGTATTCTTAATACGTAAGGCATCATTATGTTTATTATTTCCAGTTACATATGCCTCCAGTGAAACCTGAGAATGTAATGAAGTTGATCGAATGGTTGGATGACAAACAACTAGCTTTAATAACTCCTTCCCTGCTTGGACCTCATCCTAACTGCTACACATTTTCCAAAAGGCTTGCAGAAAGTTTAGTTGGCCAGTCTTTCAATGAATTACCGGTTGTGATTGCACGACCAAGTATTGGTAAGTTTATATTTATTTATATTATCTTAATGCAAAAATCAATCAATTGCTTTTTTTATTTAAACACCAAAACCTCATTATTGAGTCATGACTAGCATTAATTGGGCGACTTGCATTTCTTTTACACACAATTACATAGACCTCTACTTTTTTTCAGTGACGCCTGCATACGAAGAGCCTTTGCCAGGTTGGGTAGATAATTTAAATGGACCAGTAGGTGTAATGATAGGAGCTGGTAAAGGTGTTATCCGCACCATGCTTTGCGATGGTTCTCTCACTGCACAAGTGATTCCTGTTGATATCGCAATCAATGCAATTATTGCTATTGGAATGCTCGAAGGAAACCGAAAAGAAAAGTAAGTTTAAATTAAAGATTTGTTTTAGTGGACATTTAGATAAAGAAAGCGACGCCATAATTAACTTCCTGAGTTTTTTTTACATAAAATTAATATCTGTGAATTTTTTAAGGCCAAAATCAATTCCCGTCTACAATGTAAACATTGGTCACCAAAAACCCACGACGTGGGGAGAAGTGCTCAATATAGGCAAGCAGTATGGACGCGATAGACCTTTGGAATGGCCTCTTTGGTATCCAAATGGTGACATCACTACAAATCCAGTACTACATGAGATGCGACGTGTTTTCTATCATTTAGTGCCCGCATATCTCATCGATACGATATTGCTGTTACTTGGACAGAAAAGAATGTAAGTATTTATTTATTAGTCAGGAAAACAAACAGTTACTTCAAATACAATTTATTTCTATTACCTATTGGTTCCAAGAGCGACCTTGTTGCCGTTGACCAAAATCAGTCACACTTGACATGAAAATGTGAGCTTAACTAACTTGTAATGAGTATTGGTTTTATTCTTTTGGAAGGTGCAGTTCTTCGTTTCCTTTTTTTTTTTAGGTAAGTATATAGGAAAAATGCCGTCGTTAGCTTACTGTGAGGTTTAGTGATTTTGATTAAGTCAATCTCCGAAACCTGACTATTAAACACGTCTCCGGTGTTTGCTGTATATTTATTTAATTAAACAAATAAATAAATAAATAAATATTCATGGACATGTCACACAACGTCCTCTGGTCCCAAGCTAAGCTTATATGCTTGTGTTATGGGTACCAGAATACGGATATAATACATAAACTACTTTTCTTTTGTAAATGCATACTTATAATACATAGTAAACACCCAGACGCAGTACAAACATTTGTATGACATTTATGGATATCACACAAATGATTGTCCTGACCGGGAATCGAACCCGAGACCTCGTGATCGGCAGTCCATTTCTTAAACCACTCCACCACTAAGCCCGTCGGAATCTCGGAAAATGGATCAGATGTATAGAGTTAATTAGCATAATAAGAACATTGTTAAATATGTCTTAACAACTGTTTAACTTTTTACAGTCTAATACGAATCCAAGAAAGAATTAGTCAAGGGTTGCACGTTTTACAATATTTCACAATGCGGCCATGGAAGTTCCCATGCCCAAATTATGACGGGATTGAGAAAAAACTAAATGCAGAAGAAAGATCGATCTATCAGACAGATATTACTGATGCTGACCGCAATGCATACTTGATACAGTGCGTAGAAGGAGGTCGTGTCTACTGTTTAAAAGAAGATCCTAATAAAAACACTCTCAATAGATCTTATCACAATGTGTAAGTATACCTAATTCTAACTAGGTACATTATTTTCGTTTTACAGTACGGGTTTAATGGCGTGTTAATTAATGTGCTAACAGTAGGTATCCTGCTCGCTTAGAAATGTGTTTTCAAAAATATCTAACTACTCAAATTTCTTGTTTTTTCAATGTGTAGCTGACGTAGCTGTATTTATCGATGCAATTATTACCTCCAATAACGCAAATAGATCCGTAGTATTAAATTAGATGTATAAAATCATAATTATATAGTTGAAATGTTAGAGGAATTTATTGATAACGCTGATTTGTTTTGTTTCAGACTTTACGTCCTGGATTGGGTATTCAAAATTCTCTTATGGTTGCTAATTCTATCATTCATGGCCTCCTGGTTTGAACCAATAAGGGTGGTATTTTCTTATGGAGAACCAGTTGTTAAGCACTTACCTTTCTTGGGCCCAGCAGTTTTAAAAAACAATGATTCGCTATAAACAGAATGCCTTATCTTCTGTATGCTTAGCGAAGATGTTTGATAAGATTATTCAAACAATCACTATTCGTAATTAAGTTTTCCGGTATATCTAAGATGATATAACAATTATAACTCCACTGCGAATTATTCACAATGCTTATTATAAAACACTTTAGAGGTTTACTTTTGTAAATCTCAAAGTTAATAGATATCAAAGACTATCTTATAATAATTGTCTTTGTATTATGCAGGTTTATTGATAAAACATCGGACACATTGAAGGATTCAATAGATCGTTAATGGTCATCATGAAACCAATAAAGATATAAGTGTGTATTAAAAACTTAGATACAGTCGAATAGATATCTCCTTTTGTCGATTAAAAAGAACTCTATATGCAAATCGCGCTTCGATTGAAACCGACGCGAGCTCGCCTGAGCACATATAATTAAGTCAAGATTTATTTTATGAATAAATGTTATAATATTGTTTGAATACCATTAGTGAGTCCTATCTTTTACCAGTCACCTGTGTATGACAACGTGGGAAGTGATTTTTACCTTTATACCTCAATTACATGTAATCAGGGTTTATAGTTTATAAAATGTATCTTTAATAGAATTAAATCAATTAACACCTAAACTTTGTCAATGGTGACAATTCTGTTGTGCCAAAAATTATTATTGCGTCATCTATACTAATAATGTTTATGTTTTAGACTAGGTAGTCTAGATGTGCAAACAGAATTGGCACCTTACTTAAAGTTATTCTTTTAATAATATGTAAAACAATTATTAAGTTTGCTTTTTCCTTGTTAATTAAGTTTGATTTTCGTTTCGAATGTTCTTTTTCTGAAACGAAAATCACCTATTAGTATCTATCTACCAAACAAAATTAAGATATTCTTTTTATTAAATGTATAGGTACAAGTTGAGATAACAGACGTTATGGTACGGCTTCATTAGTGTTTTCGAGCACATAATATATTATCGATATCGTAGATGCTAAACACAATATGATGTATTCTATAAAAATGAACCAGCTTTTCTCCAAATTTCGTAGCTGTAACCATCGTAGATGAAGCCGTGGAATTACAGGAAAGAACTAATATCAAACAGATATACCTACAAGTTAATTTAGGCGTCTTTTTTAATATAGGTTTGTTTATTACAAATGAAGTGAAGGTATTACTACTTACATTACAACTTAGTTGCAATCATGACAAAGTGAGACGACTCTTCCCTGTTTTTATGTGTAACACGAAATAAAGGCACTAACCTATCCTAAAGTGTAGGCCGAATGGCAGGAGTCTCGTGAATGGTTAGGTATCTTTATTACATGTCATGTCGTGTAAAGAAAGCCCGTCTTCTCCTCTAGGCACACTGGGTACATGCCCAGGGATGGCCTCCCAATTATTAGAACCTCCTAGCCCCTACTTCATTGTAAAATTAATTAATAAATAATTAATTAATTAAAAAAATATAATATATAAATAATTAATTAATAAATTGTAATTAGAAAGGTATTTATTAGATCATAGCGAGCTTACATCCTTAATCATTAGATACCTAGGGGCTCAATATATGCACAGGGCCTGTAATAGTTAAAAGACAGTCCATTAAGAGTTTAGACGTATTTTAATAAACCGTGGTTGCAAATAAGTTGTACTATTTTACTATTTACTTCTAGAGCCTTTAATTATTAACAAATAAAGGGAAGTGGCAATGTTTTACATTAGTAAATGTTTCATATTTTTCTTAATTTACTAGTTTTTTTTTATTACCTACTCGAAAAACAAAAAGGCGGTGTTTTTTTCTGTAAGTTACATACTTATGTTCTTCCAGTCGAGACGGGCCCCATATCAAGGGTAAGGTTCAAGGCAACATCATGGCCTGGTAGGGCGGAGGAGGATATAAAAAACAAGTTACCTACGTACCCTGTTTTCTTCACCAGTTTCAAAACAATCTCGCTATTTCTCCAGCCCATTTACGTCTCACTGCTCCTCCACTTTGGAGGGTTTATGGTCTACTGTGCCGCGCTGACCAGGCGTGTTGGCACAGGGTTTATTTTCGAGTTTTCCATCTCTCACAGAGGATGTTATCTGTGTGCAATATCCCTTAGCTGACTTTTACAGCACCCTTGGGAAGAGATGGGGTGGTAACACTTGTATTCTTAATCCGTCACCACACGACGTAGACAACGTCTACGTTCACAACTAAAATTAAATAAAAATAAAAAGTAGTTTAAAAAAACTAAAAAACACGCTTTATTTAATCGAATTATTGCATTGTCATCGGTCTTTGACAGGTGTGCAAAATTTGAATAGAATCTGACCGTTTAAAGTGGGTCAAAATAGCGTCCAAAAGAGTCGCTTACAAACATACAAACAAACATACAAGTGAAGCTAATATAAAGCGTGTAAAAAGAAAATTTTTGGTGTAAATAACACAATTCGTCAATGATAACTAACACTATCCAATTTCACTTTTTAGTTTAGTTGTGAATGTAGAATGGATGCCCATATCGTTTACATAGACATTGTAATAAGGACCGATTTTGCGAAAAATTGCTAAACTAAAATTTCACTTAGCGGTCAAGCGACAGTTATCAATTATCCTACTAAAGTGGAGAAGGCCATTGCCGAATAGTGGGAGTAGCACTTAAAAGTATTAGTCCCACAGGAGCTACATCCGCTGAAAAAGGTACAAGAGCAATGCTCATACTCGTCGTGTACGGACACTGTAATGTATTACAGTGCGTGAGACGTGAGTAGTGATCAAGAAAATTACGTTAGTATTTGTGCCGAGCTAACGCACAAAAAAGCTTGTGTAACATCTACTTCTTCTCCAGCCCATTTACGTCCCACTGTTGGGCACGGGCCTCCTCCACCTTTTGGGAGGGATTATGGTCTACTGTGCCGCGCTGACCAGGCGTGTTGGAACAGGGTTTAGTTTCGAGTTTTCCGTCTCTCACAGAAGATGTTATCTGTGTGCAATATCCCTTGGCTTGGCTGACTTTTACAGCACCCTTGGGATTTTGGGATGATATGGGGTGGTGACACTTGTATTCTTAATCCGTCACCACACGGATATCATCATGGTGTAGCGTCTATTGGTTTAATATTCTAAGGAGGTTTAATTAACAGGTAAGAAAATAATATTACAGAACATACGAATAAACATTTAAGAGGATACCAAAATAGCTTCGTGCATTTTTCTATGTACGAAGTTTTCATTGTTTCTTTAGATTGAATGGCTAGAGCTCTAATTTTTAAGTATATGTTTTTTCAATATATGATCTAGGATCGCATAAACTCAGAAACGCGATTGAAAAAAGTTTTCTCGATAGAAAATCTTGGCGAAACAACCTCTCAATTTTTTTATTTTTTTCATTTGTCGGTCTATTATCGCGTATTAAGTAATGAAATAACTTTAAAAACATAAGTAACTATTATATGTAGAAACACGTAAATCAGAATTAAAATATATTTAGTAGATTTTGAGTAAATAGGAAAAGTATCCCTAATTCTTCATTTTCTGTGCCTACTGGCTGTGTTAATATGTACGTGCCGGCGATGATATACGATAATATTGATGTAGGCCCTTAAAAGTGCTATTAAAAACAATAAAAAACATAATAAGATTAAAATGGATTTATTATTAAATAACATACTTAAATAAATGATTACAGTTTTGATATAATATTTTAACTGATGAACAAACATCAACAATCATATTATGAATGCCAATATAAAGTAGCAAAAATTACAATATTTAAATGTATGAATAACATACATTTGAAATGCACATGATTTTAGAGATTTTGCAATATTTGGTTAACATACAATAACTTTTACGAATAATATATCTTATTGCAACCATAAATATACATTTTCTAACATAAACGATTAAATAATTTTGCAATAAAGTGATTTATATACCAAGGTTCGATATTCTGCCTTCTAAATTTAAAAAACCATGGATTCCAACATTACAAAACATGGATTATATTTCTCAAAATGACAAATTCTCGAACAATTCTCATTTATAATCACTAAATTGATAACAAGAACATCAAAAACATAATCAAAATTCTTAAGAAAGCAATTTTTAATTTAGAGTCCGTAATAATCACCACCGCGCTATTCTCGTAATGCTCTATGTATAGAAGATGGATGGATGGATGGTGACCTGTGCCACTAAATGATCAATATGAAATATCACTTGTACAGAAATATGCGCACTGTATTATAGAACAGCGCCGATTGTATTATTGGGAGACTTCACATTAAGGTGGTAGGATCTGGTGTCTTTGACTGTACATCTATTTATCTACTACTTTATATATTTAACTTTTTGCTAGCATTATGTTTTATATAACTCCCTAAACTTTTAAATGTTCTTTTATTAATATTTTTTACCAATATATTATCGCAAATATTCTTAACATTAATACAAACTACCAATACCAGGGCAGTCAAATAAAAAAGTTTTAATAACTAAAGTGGATAAAACCTTTTTTAATATTTTTTTCTTTTCATTTACCTTGATATTAGTAATTTACTATATTTACTGTGTAGCATTGACAATATCGACGAACTCAGGTTTAAGACTAGCTCCACCGACTAAAAATCCATCAATATCGGCACAGGCAGCTAGCTCTTTAGCATTAGCTGCGGTGACCGAACCTCCGTACTGAATGCGTACTGCTCCCGCAACGTCGGGAGATACATTATTAGATACCCAATTACGTAAAGCAGCGTGGACATCTTGCGCCTAAAACAATAATACTTATTTAATACCATTAATGCGAAAGAAAGTTATTTTTTCTGTCTGTTACTTATACACAATAAAAATTGGTCAAGTGCGAGTGGGACTCGCGCACGAAGGGTTCCGTACCATTATCTATGCAACATAAGGCAACGTTATTAGTATCGAGCAAGAAACGGTAAAAAAATCAGTTTTTAGTATGGGAGCCCCCCTTAAATATTTATTTTATTTTATTTTTAGTATTTGTTGTTATAGCGGCAATAGAAATACATCATCTGTGAAAATTTCAACTGTCTAGCTATCACCGTTCTTGAGATACAGCCTGGTGACAGACGGACGGACGGACGGACGGACGGACAGCGAAGTCTCAGTAATAGGGTCCCGTTTTTACCCTTTGGGTACGGAACCCTAAAAATGACATGAATGAGACGAGAGGAAATTAATGTCGTTAGGAGAGTTCCGAGTATAAATGTGGAAGGAAAAAGTCTAGAGGAAGACCTAAGAAAAGATGGATGGACTGTGTGAAAGAGGACATGAAAGAAAGAGGGGTTGACACAGACATGACGGATAATAGAAGACTATGGAAGAAAAAGACATGTTGCGCCGACCCCAAATAATGGGATAAGGGCAGGAGGATGATGACTTATACACACTAAAAGTACTGAACCGATTTAAATTAAGTTCAACTTTAACACAAGGATGCAGCCTGTCTGGATAGATGAATGAACGGTCCGTCCAACCGACAGCGAAGTCTTGGTACCGTCCCGTTTTACCGTTCGTATGGAACCCTAAAAATGATACATGCATAATTTTTTTTTCTTATTTTACCTGCTGTGGAGATGCAGTCTTGCCAGTACCAATAGCCCATACAGGTTCGTATGCCAGTACTACATTAGCCCATTTATCACCAACAGCCGGTATCAGAGCTTTGGTTTGCCTGAATACAACTTCCTCAGTTTTACCAGCTTCTCTTTCTTCAAGGGTTTCACCGATGCAAGCAATTACTTTCAGACCAGAATCGAGGGCATGGGCTACCTATTAATACAAAACAATATTATTACAAAATTATCATATAAATGACAGTATGATGAATGAGTTTCATGGCATGCTGGGAACGCAGAAAGGGCGTTAAAGGGTTCTTACAGGGTCAGTAACGCGCGAGTGATACTGCTGGTGTTGCAAACGTCCACAGGCTACGGTAATCGTTTTTTTTTTTTAAGTTTTGGTCAACAAGGCTTATCTTCAGCCTAGTATACAACCAGATTGATGTATTTTTTCTCGGTCCAAGAGCACATACTATAAAGAACTTCAGGATCTTTTTGGTTCCAAGAAGTATGATCTATTTCTGGTGCATAATATTATATTTGACCATACAGGAACAACATGTACTACGCATCACTGAAAGGTAGTCAGCGAGACTGTGAATAGATGATTCCATCGCCATTTGGCAGTGTCTACGGTAATCGCTTACTGTCACCGTTGTAGTAACTATTGTGCATAAAGTCATCGATTGAATTTTCACGCACGAACAAAATTATCTTTGAAGTTTTCATACCCATTCTACTAGTATGAAAAATATACATAATTATATTGAATCATCATGCGATTTATTGCCATTAAATCATTGCAATAATTTATAGCTATTAAAGTCTGAACAGTAGATTAGATACATACGATATGATTAGATTATTTCCGAACAAATTATAACAAAAATATAATCTACTTAAATCCAATCGTAATTTACAGATTCTGATAATATTGAGAACAGATTTTTTTAATGTATGCACCGAAATTTTAACATTATCTTTCATATAACAAATCTTAATAGAATATTGTTAATTATACCAACAGATATACGAGATTATAATTTAACGTTTAAAATTGAGGGCAAATGACTTTAGCCTCGCAAAATCGTACTTTATAGAATAATCTCGTTTCATATGACCGGCGTGTGCGTGTCTATATACATTACAACTACAAGTATGGCTCACCCGCTTTCGTGAGATAAAACTACTGTATATGTGTGATTACAGCATTTTCTTACCTTGTCAGCAACTAGGACGTCATGTTCTTTGAAAATGGTTCTCCTTTCTGAGTGACCAAGAATGACCCATTCACAACCAACATCTTTGATCATAGCTGGTGAGATTTCACCTACGAAATTATGAAAAAAAATGTAAAACTTAACTAAACAAACATGTTCTCAGATATTCAAATTACGAATGCGACGAAGAATGTATAATATACTTGTGTGTCTATTTGATATAAAGACACATTAAAATATATATCAAAAAACAACGTTATCATTACATCTTAAAATTAATGTTGTGGCTTTGAGTTGATGGGCTTGTCAAACTATTTCATACGGATGCGTTTGTAAAGTCATACGAATGTGTGTGTGTGTCCGAAACCAAAAACGGTAACTTCTGTAATTGAAATTGTAATTGAAATGAAAGTGACAAAGAAATATATCAGAAACTTACCTGTGAAAGCACCTTTAGGTACTTTCCAGCAGTTTTGAGCAGCAACTTTGATTGTATCTGGGGCAATACTTTGTACGTAAGCTAAATATACTGCCGGAACTCCGATGACTACCTATAGACACAACTATATTGATTATCAAAATAAAAAAAAGCTTACATTGAGTAACTAGTTAATCAATAAAGTGAATTAAAAACATGTTTGAATTATGTATTAAAGAATGTTCAAGAAAAATAAAATCAAATAAATGTTGAAACTCAAAAAAAAATTGAATGTAAAAAAAAATTATTTAAAATAAATTAATGTAAAACCATTTCATATTGTTAAACCTTTGTCCGCGATGGTATTTCTAACTGACGCACCAATAGCGCACCGGCAAACATGCGGGGCGTGGCTCACGCCCCGCGCCCTATCTCGTACCACCAAATAGACCGACATGACGCGACCTATACTTGTTCTATGAAGTTCTATGGATGGATTAGGCTGGCAGTGACACAAACTTCTAATGGATTAATGGTTTTTGTAAACACAATAATATTAATGCAGCTAAAATGTATCCACCTCATTTACAACGCCAAAATTAACTGTAGTTTGTAATTTATCTACGCTTTTCAATCTACATAGTAGATACGAAACCCTCAGTGTGCGAGTCCAACTCGTACTTGACGGGTTTATTACATTATTGTTTCGTCATTAGGTTCGATAGAATAACGAAGTCTTTTAAAAAGAGACTGAAATCTAAGTCAAAAAATGTTATTTTAGATTGGCATGTTTATGAAGCTCTTTGTAAACGAATAGTGTTTTTAAGGATTCCTTTACGAGGACATTTAAATGCAAAAAAGCCAATAAAAGTATTTCAATAACAAATAAGATATTTATAATGAATATATAATTCAATACCTCAACATTAGGATCCAAAGGCCCCTTCTTCAAGGTTTCAATAATATCAGTGACCTGTTTCTTGTCACCATTCATCTTCCAGTTTCCACCAACAACAAATTTGCGACCCATTTTGTTCGAGGTTTATTCTTAACTAAAATTTTAACATAATCATAACAATCCTTACTAATTTATAAATGCGAAAAGCGGAATAATAACCAAAAATTTTGACGAGTTTAAGTGTTAATATGTGTGACCAAACCATAGTGCGATTTAAAAACGTACGAACAACGCCATCTATCGAGTGGTATAGTACACTTCTGTTTGTTAAGGTTTAATTTCTAAAATTCACGCAGACGATGTCGCGGGCAACAGCTAGTACTTAATATCCTCTCCTCTTAAGCTCATTAACGACCCACTGCTGGGCACGGGCCTCCTTCACTTTGGGAGGGATTATGGTCTACTGTGTCATGCTGACCAGGCACAGGGTTTAGATTCGGTCTCTCACAGTAGACATTAACTACTTATATTGTCCCTTAGCTGACTCTTACAAGCCCCTGGGAAAGAAATGGGGGTAGTGACAAAATAACTATCGTCCTAAACCATTCTATCCGTAAAAACCGAATCAAAATCTGTTGCGTAGTTTTAAAGACTGAGTTCACATAAGGACATAGATATAATATAAGAACTTTATTTTATAATAAGTACAGATAGTCAGACTGCTTAGTTTTATCCTGTAGTTATAAGTATGTTTGAGGTTTTATCACAATGTTTATATGACTGGCATAGTACCTACATATATAAATATTAACGTAATGAAGTAGCAGATAACCTTCAGTATCATGTTTAAAAAGTGTCAAGTTCATGCAGAAGTAAATGCATTACAGTTGATTATGGAAACAGATGATGAAATTCATAAGCAAACATGCAATTTTCTTCTTCTTTAAATATGGCAATCCACAGTTTCTTGTGAGAGCGATTCTTAATTTTCTCTTTCTTCTTTTAGTTTATGGCTTTTGTATTATACAATTTCGCCAAAGTCATGTTACAGGATAGGACACCAAATGAAGAAGATTATTTACTTAGCAATTTTCTTTCTTTGTCTAGTTATTTTATTTCATTTTAACTTAATGATTTTTATGCATGCTAAATGAACATAATGCTACATTATGATAGGAATAACCAAGAGGTGTAAATGATAGATTAAATAAAATTTATACATTAAAAGAGTCAAATTGTGTGAAATTTATTCATTATATGTTTAGGAGCTATATTATAAACATAATAAGAACATGTTAACTCCATAATTTTTCGAGATATCTCTTTTCTAAATAAAATGGAAAAGTAAAATCCATTTCCTCTGTCAGTGCCCATAACTTTGATATTGTACAGCTCTTTAGCATGCTACAAGTCAAGAGGTAAGGTGAAATCAGAAAAAGAAGGCTATAATAAATTAAATTGTAGTGGAAAAAGTGATCACCGCAAGCGGGACATGAACCCAAGACTCACTTTTTCCACTACAATTTAATTTATTAAGTAAAAGCATAGCAAGTCAATTGAAAAATCAATAAATTACTTTAAGAAGGCTATAATTAAGATGAAATCAGAAATCAAGAAAGATACATCGTACAAGAATAACTAAGGACTAGATCAGCCTTTCCCAAAGAGGGCGATAACGCCATCTTGCGGGCATTGTGGGCCGAAAGGGGGACAATAAGAAACCCAAAAAAAATGGAATTATGGTGGTTTTTGAGTAGATGAAAAAATGGGGGCTGTAAAAAGTAATTAACTATCAAAGTGAGCAATAAACATAATAAGTTTGGGAATCTTTAATTGTAAATAACGAGCAAATATAAGAGAAATATTTCTTCTGAGATATGGTGACCTGTTTGACCTATTACACTATAGCTATAAAAGGCAGTTCTAGCTTGTAAGATAGGGATTCCCAGTATCATCACAAAAACCTTAAATTCCGAGGACGCTAATCACTAAACTTATTAAAATAAAAAGTTAAAAAAAATATGTCAACATTGCATCATATCATAACACAATACTTTCATAAATATAATTGAAAGTGTAGCAGTGGTAACTAAAATTAGCACGCTCAAACTAAAACAATATAAAACAAATATTTACCTAGAATATAAAGCTTATAATATTATATATTATTTAACTTTGCAAAGTAATGACCTCTGATGTTCAGTCGCGTTTAGGTTATAAAGCGTAATCTTGAAAAAATATAGTAACTAGTTTACAATTAGACATTTAAATAAACGAGTATATACTAACCAATTCTACGCAAAAATACTTAAGTCTTAAATTCCTTGTATTTTTAATCACACTTTCAATATCAAAAAAACGTTACCGTCAATAGATGACCTTTTTGACATTGAGAAGAGAGAAAGAGATAAGCATAGGCATAAAGTACCAACATTAAACTAAAATAGATAGGTATCTTCCGCATTTTTGTCATCATGTCAACATGATAATGACATCTGATTTTGTTTTTCCACAACATGGAATGAACATTATACGTATCAACACCACAGTATGCACGGGCGTATTTACCCTAGGGTCATGAGGGCCATGAGGCCATGAGGCCGCCCCTCTTAGACCGGCCGCCCTAGGCCATGGCCTAGGGCGGCCGGTCTAAGAGGGGCGGCGCAAGCCGCACTTACCTTTTAAAAACTCTCTTACAACTTAAAACAGCATGAAAATTTATTCAGTAGTTATGAAGTTTTTCAAGAACAGACACACAGAGATAGGCGTGGAGTACTTTGCTCAATCTCTATTAATTTATGGGGGTGGTAATCCTTTATGGCCCGGGGCGCAAATTTTCAAAATACGGCCCTGACAGTATGTATGCATTATAGATGCCTAAAGTACCGTCCTTACAAGTCAAATTGTGAAATGGTCGTAAAAGCAAACTAACGACAACTTGCATTCGCTTAAACAACCCGCCATCCACAATACTGGCCGCCTGATATAATAGACTAAACCATAGATAACTGTTTGAAAGTTCAACAGGTGCTCAAGTCCACTATTTTGGAACAATTGTCATACCGGCACAATACCGGCACGATACCGTTGCAATTGAAGTCAAATATCCGTAGTCTGCTATATGCCGTCATAACGGTCTTTCAATGGTAATAGAATTGTCGATCTCTTTTATCTATGCATTGAATTTTCGGTCTCTTTTATCTATGGATTGTGTTAGAATGGTATGTATGTGTTGCCGTTTTTAAAAAATGCGTTAGTTGAAGTGATTTTCGAAAAACTACTAATAAATTTAAACATTTAATCATGCTAGACTTCGTTTAAATATATTTGTACATACTATTTATTAGTATAAAAAGCAATGTGAAGTTTAGGAGATTAGTAAATTGCAATAAATTACAAAGAACAATTTCTAATATTTCTATCTATCTATTTTTTATTTATGGCAATCTGTCGACACAGGACAATTTAAAAATATTACTGTCAAATTCAAAATAGCAGACTACCGAAACATTTCAGTCATTGAATTGCAATTGTGAAGCAGTTGTGTACGAGACTAGCAATTTATGTCACTTTGACAATTGTAAGACAATGATGAAGTCGTTATGACGACACATTAATAGTAGACTACCAAAAACTTTACTATTGCACCATAATGGTACAATAATGGTACAGTTGTGACACCGTTGAAATACCCGACTCAGGGCCCAGTTTGGTTCAACAGTTTGGTCACAGAACAAATTTTAATTGTATTTACTCGCCATCTCGTGATAAAACAATAATTAACCAAAGTTACAAATATAGTGGATAAAAAATAAAGATGGCGCAAGCACAAAAAGTAAGCCAGCCCTGATTAAAAGCTTTGTTATGGCCTTCCTATCTTCCTTCCACTGGAGAAACGATAGTTAGGGATGTGCAATACACGTTTAAATATAGATAGATAGATAGATAACACTTTATTTGCACATTAATGATTTACATTTCATAAAAATTAGATTACAATGACAAATGCACAAAGGGCGGCCTTATCGCGAAATGCAATCTCTTACAGGCAACCTTATATAATTTTATTATTCTCATTTTTTTTTTAAATAACATCATTAAACGCAATAAATAAATACAATACACACACAAACACAAATAAGAACGTTTATTTTAATCATTTAAAAATTAACAAGTATGCTATATTGCTGAATCGTTGTACATTTATCGAGGAAGGCTATAGGCTGTATAGCACCACGCTGCGACCAATACGAGTGAAGCATCAATGAAAAATGTTGCTAAAACCATAAAAGTTTTCTTAATTCCACGCATACATAGTTGCAGGCAACAGCTTGTTTAAAAAATAAATATGTAAATAATAGTTCGCCACCGCATCAAGTACAAAGACCAAGCTATCGATGATTATGGTTTCAGAGACAGGACCTCCTCACTATGCAGCCCGCATTTAGAACGATTGCCTTCTGCATTATACCGATGAATCAACTGCCTGATGCGAGCCTCTCAAGATGTTGATCGAGGCCCTGGGCCTGTCAATGGACAATGACCAAGTTGGCCACGAATCCATTGACTGTCGGCACATTGATTGCCGATTCCACATCCCACATGTGGACAATCTCCGTGAGTGAAGTCTAGTTTATTTTGCAAATATTATTCCATACAATTATTTATTATTAAAGTATGTTATTTTAATAAAATTTTTACATTGACCTATTAATGCAAACAGTCACATTGATATCAGTTTTAAAGGAAACGTAAAATACCCTATAAAAATATGTGTACTTTAAAAAAAGGATTTTGTTGTTAAACCTTAAAGTTTACTCGAGATCATTAAGAGGATACCAAAATAGCTTCGTGCATTTTTCTATGTACGAAGTTTTCATTGTTTCTTTAGATTGAATGGCTAGAGCTCTAATTTTTAAGTATATGTTTTTTCAATATATGATCTAGGATCGCATGAACTCAGAAACGAGATTGAAAAAAGTTTTCTTGATAGAAAATCTTGGCGAAACAAATTTTTTATTTTTTTCATTTGTCGGTCTATTATCGCGTATTAACTAATGAAATAACTTTAAAAACATAGGTAACTATTATGTATAGAAACACGTGGATCAGAATTAAAATATATTTAGTTGATTTTGAGTAATTATGAAAAGTATCCCGAATTCTTCATTTTCTGTGCCTACTGGCTGTGTTAATATGTACGTGTCGGCGATGATATACGATAATATTGATGTAGGCCCTTAAGTAAAATTTAATTAAATTTTTAATTTTGAAAGCGTATATATTCAATAAAAATAATTTATTCCGATTCTGATAAGTCCATCTCTAGTCATGTCATTCTTAAACGCTTGTCCGTTTTGTACTGGGGGGGGGGGGGGACAAGTCTGCTAATGAATTGTGTCACAATGATAGTTCAATGACAACATTATAGCCACAAAAATACAAACTTGATAAAATTATGCACTACGCAACCAGTTATTGCTTTTTTTATTGCATAATAGCGAATTTTATCAAGTTTGGTAGTCTATTGTTAATTTCTTGTCACAAATGATAGTATTCACTGAACTATATGATACTTTCACTGAACTTTCACTGAGCATGGAATAGCAGACTTGAGCCCCTGGTTTTATTACCACTTTAATTAAATTAACTCGTTCACGGCTTCAACATCGTAAAATTAATTATTTTACGTTGTGAAATAATTAATTTTAAGATAAAGTATAAAGTAATTTTAAATCATAAATTTGAATTAAAACAAATTAATGGAAAGTAAATGAAAAAAGTAAATGCCAACTGATTGACCAAAGTGGCAACACAGCCGTTATGAGCAAAAATGAATGAGTGAAAGAGACAAAAAATTTAATAACGTAAACAGATTTCGTCGTAATGATTTCAGGTTAATAAACTCGGTGATTTTATTAATTTTAAAAAGTTATCAACTTAATATACTCAATATTTTCTAAGCAATTTTATATATAAGCGACATGGACTGGATAAATAAGTGGAAGGTATGTTTTAAATATATTTACTTTTTTTTTAACAATGTAGGTGTAGAACCATTTTCAAGTTCAATGCTTAAAAACTTGAACGGGATTTTAACCTCGATTTTAAGTTCGGTGGCATCATACATTTACCTATAGAATTATTATAATAACTAAGAAAATAATGACATTTTACACATACATATTAGCTAAGTAGATAAAAGTCAGAATATATAAATTTTGTAAGGTCGGCGATATTTTATAGATAGTTCGGCACCGGTGTATTGTTCGTTGCGAGCCGCCTACAACATACCATACTTGGTATGTAGTTATAGTTTTACAGAATGATACCTAGTTCAAAACCTGTTTGTGTGGAAATGTTCAAAGGCAAGGACCTACCTAGTTGATCACTTGTTACTATGCAGAACTAATAAAATCTAAGGATAACAATGACCTACCCTCTTATTTAAATGCGCCTACTTGTTACACATCTACTTAACTCTTACTTACTGAGTTTGGTGATTTCTATAAAATGTTGAAAAGAATAGAGGTTAAAGAAAGTTGACAACTAACTTACACATCTATAGTAGTTGTTCTATAAGAGTTTGTGTATGTTACAAATTTTATGACAAATTTTGTAATTATACCTGTACTATTATTTTATACCTAAGCAAGGATCCTTGGTCTACTTTGGTAACTATCGAAATAATGTTACAACTTTATAGTTACGTTTTGTAGTTCCATTTTATACATAAGAATAGCTAAATAAATATCTATATTGAATATATTTGTGCTTATCAGTGAACGATTGTGAAATACTACAATGATAAGAGTTCAAATTTAAAACATTTTATTTACATCAAGGCTTCCTTTATATACTCCGATATATATAATACAATAGTTAGATAATTCTTTTTTATGTTTGTTATTGTCACCACAACGTTTGTATAGACTAAAAACAAACATATAACTGAACAAACACCTATGGTTAACTTTCTTAGTAAAGAATTCCATATGCTCAAGTGACCAGTATTAAGTGGCTTGTATTCACATCATACACATTTTATTGAAGAGTAATTTAAAAGATATTAAATCTTTACTACCTCCTAGCTGTGCCAATAACATGGTCTGCACATTATAGTGTTTTTGGATACTTCATAGACACTTGTTCTGCGCTTATTAGTTATAGCATAATGTTGAACAGCCTAAATGTTCTTCAGTAATTGCACTATTCAACACAAAAATAATTATCAATTCCAACCAGTTGTTCCTGAGGTTAGCACGATCAAACATCTGTCCGTTGTAATTATTAATATCTAAATAGAATTTTTTAAATTAAACGGATCAGCCATTGCCATTAGTAATGTGACATTTCTATTATAACAAAATTGCAAGTTGCAGTTTATTCTAGCCTCCAAAATTTAAATAAAAAAATATTGTTTCAGGTTTTACTATTATGTATGATATTAATACAATTAGATGTACAAGCAAAGAAACAAAAAACTTCAGTGATAACAGACGTAGATGATATAAAGGAATTTAAAAAGTTATTAAGAACTAAGACAAATGTATTGATATTATTTGTAAATGAATTAAAACCATCTGCCACTATATTAGATGTTTTTAAGAGTACTGCTGATGTTATGAAAGGGCAAGCTACACTTGCTATTATTGATTGTAATAATTCGTAAGTATTTACTGCCATAGTATGTATATACTATCTTTATATTCATAGGGACAGATTCTTTTTTGCATCATATTATTATATATTCAGAGGACAATTACTTATCTGTATCACAGAAATTATTTTTAACACTATTTATCAATGCATTAATCTATGTAACGGATTCTTTGAAAGTGATTTTCACCCACTTACAGTAGTCGGATTGATCTGAAATTTTGCATGCTTATTAAGGACCGATGACAATGTAATAATTTATAAAAATATTCAGGATTTTAAGTGTGTTCTTTAGTTTTTGAACTAAGCAAATTTTTAGTGTTGATATTCAATGTAGAAACATACAGTTCATGTTATATTACAGGGAAAGTAAAAAGCTGTGTAAGAAATTAAAAATTGGACCTGAAAAAGCATATTACATAAAACATTATAAAGATGGTGAATTTCACAAAGACTATGATAGGAATGAGTCAATTAACTCAATATCAAACTTTCTACGAGACCCTACAGGGGATCTGCCATGGGATGAAGATCCAACTGCTACTGATGTGTTCCATTTACAAGATGGAGATGTAAGTTTTTGCATACACATCACGAAGTATAGATACAAGGAGTCCGAACGTAATGTTGAACGAATGGTCTCAATTTAAGGGACAGATTTTTGCCGGTAGAGTGCGCCATTTTTCAAGAAGTACTCGTTTGAACTATTGACACTTGTGGAAAAAAATATTCTGAGAAACGTGGATATAAATATAAGTTTTAGGAAAATTTTCGAGTGCTTTAAACCCAACAATACAGAGAAGGTCAAGAGATATTCTGATATTCTATACTAGCATCGGTACGTCCTGAATACTTGCGCAGCCAGTGGCAGAAAATAGAACTATGATCTGGGTTGATTATTGTGTACACGAAATATTATGGAAAAGCCTATACCGTACGGACTCCTTGTATCTATACTTCGTGATACACATCATCTGACGCCCTTTTCTGCCTACTGACAGACAGGCCTACTGACAAATAACCTCACTGTAGTCTAGTGCCACTTGCATTAGTTACTCTGTGATATTATCTTACGGTGCCATTCTGATACTTGCTATGTGAGATGTGCGACCGCAGCCTTCACTGCATTGTATCATAAGTGGGCGTGGCTAAACGCAAAAGTGGTCGTAGAATGTATTGTGTGCTGCTCACTGCGTGGTTTGAGCTGCGTGGTTAAAGATTGTCGAAAGCGGCGTGACTGAAATAAATATAATGCTGTTTTCTTTTCGCGAGGATTTGAGTGACACTTTCAGCTATTTTGCTATACTAAACTAGAGATAAAATTACTGTTAAATTTTGAGAAATTATAACGACTTACGGTCTTATTCATAATGACTTATCGGAGGTTTAAAAGTTCGCTAAATTCGGTTCGCGAAAATTGTGAAAAATTGTTCTTCATAATTATCTCATCATCATCATCATCATGATAACATCACGCCTTTTTCCCATGGGGGTAGGTAGAGACTATAGAGCGCCATCTGCTACGATCGACGCATACTTCCTTGGCTTCATCCACACTCATACATCTGGTCATACATGCCCGACGGTTGTAAGTGCTACTCACTTGCCCCTTTTGGAGTATCCCGGCAATGCAAGGCACCATTCTGCTTATTTCCCGCTAACACCCTTCTTTCCACATCAGCATCAACCTTACCATCTCTCTCTTGTAAAGACACTTCCCAAATAAACAAATTCTTGTACCTGTTCCACACTTATATCGTTAATTGTGATAATAGTTTATTATCTCTCCGATAATATCTCCGTTTACACCTCTGATAAGTCATTATGAATAAGACCATTACTATATTATATTCTTTTAAGAACTAGAGACATACTTGTTTATATTGTAACCACAGCATAATCCTGCTTTATTAAATTTATATAAAAACTAGCTGACCCGGCAAACGTTGTATTGCCATACAAATGTCTGGGGTGGAAAACCATTATCACTTAGGGGTATGAAAAATAGATGATAGTAGCCGATTCTCAGACCTACTGAATATGCTTATAAAATTTCATAAAAATCGGTGAAACCGTTTCGGAGGAGTATGGTAACTAACACTGTGACACGATAATTTTATTTATATAAAAATATATTTTAGGCGCTCACAAAGTTTCTGAAGAAAAGTGCAGCTGCTTATAAAAAATCTATGATCATGTTCTATGCTCCATGGTGTGGGTACTGCAAGACTTTAAAACCAGAATATGTCAAAGCGGCAACAGATTTAAAGGTATAAATTGTTTTTGTCTATGAAATGTAAATTATGTTTTGATAAAAATATTTTCTCCCTGAGATGTTTGACTGATTTTCGTATCAAAAGGTAAATCAGGACCCTATTACTGACCCTTCGCTGTCTGTCCGTCCGTCCGACTGTCACCAGGCTGTTTCGCTGAAGCTATAGCTAGAGAGCTGAAAATCGTCAGTTAATTGTGATAATAATAATGGTATGGAACTTTTTTTGTGCCTTGAGTGGGTTTTTTATAATATTAGTTATTGTTTTAGGGTGAAGCATTGCTTGCTGCAATAGATGTTGCTAAACCTGGTAATTCAAAAGTAAGACAGTTGTACAACATCACAGGATTCCCCACTATGTTGTACTATGAGTAAGTATGTTTATAAACATAAGCCAGTATGTAATAACTAATTCGAAAATGGTACTTATGATCAAAGTATGGATATACATGAATCCAAGAAGTATGTTCAATTCTAATGTGATGTCGAATCTGTGAATAAGCCAGTGGTATTGCTATAATCACTTACGCTCACAACAACATATTTATGAAGATTCCACAGAGAGAGGGAGCCAGTGTTGCCAACTTAAATTTACTTATTCTAACAGAATCACAACACGATATTAGTAGTAACATTTTTACTGTTTTTCGTTTCGTTATTACCATAGGTCGGAATTAGGTAGAGTTATTTAAGTACTTGCATCGAAATGTTGATATTAATGTAAACCTTCCCGGGATTTCTAAAGGACAATCCCGTGTGGCCAACAATATTACGAATAAATAATAATAAAAACCTCAGAAATAGACAAATAAAACAAAGATAATGAACATACAATTTTTATTAGTTTACATTAATTCACAATAATTAATAAAATAAATATCGACGGGCTTCGTGGTGGAGTGGTTTATGTAATGGACTGCCGATCACGAGGTCTCGGGTTCGATTCCCGGTCAGGACAATCATTTGTGTGATATCCATAAATGTCATACAAATGTTTGTACTACGTCTGGGTGTTTCTATGTATTATAAGTATGTATTTACAAAAGAAAAGTAGTATATGTATTATATCCGTATTCTGGTACCCATAACACAAGCATATAAGCTTAGCTTGGGACCAGAGGACGTTGTGTGAAATGTCCGTGAAAAAAAAAGTACAAATTACTGATAGTCTTATGCAAATTCTCATACGCATATTTCGCCTTTTTTATAAATACGAGTGAATCTGAATCAGTCGCTATCAAATTTTTATTTAAAATATCACGGGGTTTTTTTTCTCCGCTTTAAAATTAATCTCGGGATTTGAGGCATATCCAAATATCCACTTTATTCTTTCGCTGTATGAAATCAGTGTAAGTACATGAATAACTCTACCTAATTCCGACCTCTGGTTATTACTCACAGTGTTTTTCTTTTCAGCAAAGGTCAGTTTAAATTACCATATAATGGAGATAATAAACATCAAGCTCTTGTTGACTTCATGAGGGATCCAACAGCTGCTGTGCATAAAAAAAAGGAGGTTGTAGATGAAAGTTGGTCAGATGATACTGATGTAATACATTTAACTAGTGAGTGTTATTAGAATTTTTTTAGGGTTTCATAGAAAAATAAACCCTTATAGTCTCATTTCGGTATCTGTCTGTCCGTTTGCAAACTTTTTTTACCCAGCAAGGCCTGAAGGTATCAACTTGAAACTCATACCATATGTAGATCAATGTGGTTGGGTAAGCTTGTAATAAAAAGCCAATCTTAAAATTAAAATATTTAAAAAAAAATTTATAAGTTTAATGTGCCAAATAGGTTACATATATTTGTCCATGGCAATTTAAAAGAATTTTGACACGGAAATACTGTCATTTGTCAGAAATGTAACAAAATTTTCTTAGATTTTTGGATTATTGTATGAAAAAATTATTTTTGTTAGGTGTATTCAAATATTTTATAGTAAAGTTTATTTAGTACCTATTTATTTATAATGTAATTATTTGTAATAAAAAAATAAGTTATGTTTTATTGGAAGAATTGGACTTTAAAATCTTTTAGAGGTTAGTTGTTAGAAAGCGATGAAATTAATAACATTCCAAATTACAGGGCTGTGTGCTTAATTTTTTTTTTAATTTTATCTATTTTGTGTACCTATACACAAAAATGAGCCGAAAATATTAAAGCTAAGAAGATGAAAGTTTGCACTCTGCTTCCTTTTATAATGTAGCTGAGCTCGTGGAAAGAATTTTTGTAATTTTGAATTGACGAATAATCATTATTTTTGAACGCAATTTTAAAGATTGGTATAAATGGGTGTAAAGTTCAAAGCTTGATGTTTTCGTAGACGAAATCGCAGGCAAAAGCTGGTTAAAATTAATATGTTTTATTTAAAATGATAAAATTATATTCTCTAACACTTGCATGACTCATCTGTTTAAATTATATCCACTTTTTACGGATTTAGACGTCAAAAAATGTCGATCTAAAATTTTAAACAAATACACGCGTCAAAATCCGTAAAAAGTAGTTTTATTTATGATAAAATAAATTTGCAGTGGATAATTTTGAGAGTATATTACAAAAAGCTGAGCACGCATTGGTTGTGTTTTACGCACCTTGGTGTGGACATTGTAAGAGGATCAAACCTGAGTTTGAAGACGCTGCTGCAAAGATCAAGGAGGAAAAAGTCAGTATAATTGTATATATATATGCATTCCCAAAGTCGTTATTTTTTATGTATATACATATATCTTCCAAATTACGCAACAGATTGAGATGCGATTTTCTTTATTTTTTTTTACAATGTCCTCTGGTCCCAAGCTAAGCTTATATGCTTGTGTTATGGGTACCAGAATACGGATATACTACATATACTACTTTTTTTTGTAAATACATACATATAGTATATAGAAACATCCAGACGCAGGACAAACATTTGTATGACAATTAGAAAAATCATACAAATGATTGTGCCGAGCGGGAATCGAACCCGCGATCTCTTGATCACTTGTCCATTACATGAACCACTCAACCACGAGACTCGTCGAATAAATAATAGACAGGTCCAAAGGATTGCTTTTTTATATGATTTGTTAAAGTTTGGTTTCTTTATTCCACGCGTACGAAGTTGCAGGCAACATCTAGTTAACTATACGGCATTAGACGTTACTTCATGGGCCCATGGTGACTGTCTTTCACGAGTTTTCGGGTTCTATTCTCGCACAGAAGAATTAATATAGTGGTATTTGTATTTGTAACACTGTTGATACTGTATCTGTGTGTTTTCCGTCTATTATATATATGCCTTTATAAAATTAAAACAGTTTTTGAAAATAGATTTTCAAAAACTACATATTTTATTTTTGTAAAGGCCATCCTGGTAACCTAAATACGAAAACACACACCACCAGCTTAGGTTGGGACCAGAAGACGGTGTGTAAAAGAATCGCGAATGTTTATTTAGTAAAATTCCAATGTATGGACATAATCGGCAAAATTGGGAAAAAATTAACATTTTAAATCATTCGACTACTTAAGAGGATACCAAAATAGTTTCGTGCATTTTTCTATGTACGAAGTTTTCATTGTTTCTTTAGATTGAATGGCTAGAGCTCTAATTTTTAAGTATATGTTTTTTCAATATATAATCTAGGATCGCATAAACTCAGAAACGCGATTGAAAAAAGTTTTCTCGATAGAAAATCTTAGCGAAACAACCTCTCTAATTTTTTATTTTTTTCATTTGTCGGTCTATTATCGCGTATTAACTAATGAAATAACTTTAAAAACATAAGTAACTATTATATATAGAAACAAGTAAATCAGAATTTAAATATATTTAGTAGATTTTGAGTAAATAGGAAAAGTATCCCTAATTCTTCATTTTCTGTGCCTACTGGCTGTGTTAATATGTACGTGTCGGCGATGATATACGATAATATTGATGTAGGCCCTTAAGTAATTTATTAATTTTGCAATTGACTTGCTATGCTTTTACTTAATGGCGCCTATTCTATGTGCAGAACTAAACTTATCTTAACTAAAAAATGAAAACAACTATCATTAAAATCGTTAGTCTGTAATAAACAGTTTTTTTAATAAAACAGTTCTGTTAAAATTGCCGCATTGTCTTATTGACACATAGATTTTAATTTTTTAGTTTTACTATTTTTTTAGTTTTATTATTTTTTAGTTTATTTCATTTTATTTTTTGTAGTTTACTTGTACGCAACAACTGTTAGACACCGTGCACGCCACCGCGAAAGCGGATTGAACGCGTTGGTTTGGCCTTAGCTTAACTTGCTTGCGGTGATCACTTTTCCACTACAATTTATTTAATTGACTACTTATAAAATATTCTAGATCAACGGTATTTTGGGCGCAGTGGACGCAACAAGTCAACCAGAATTAGCGTCTCGTTTCAATGTGAGAGGTTATCCTACATTGAAATATTTTAACAAAGGTGAATATAAGTTCGACGCCGGTCATGCTAGGCAGAAAGAACAAATTATCAGCTTTATTAAAGTAAGTGAAAACAAAGTCTTCTTATTTTTGTTGTTGTGTTATAATACTTATTATAAATTGCAGGGTAGTTAGGAAAAATTAAAAAATAATTACAATTTTTTTGTGTAGTGTCATGATTTCTTATTTTTGTCAATTATGCTAGGCAGTTTTCTTTTTACATCCCACTTCTGAAATATAATAAAACTCACTTGTATAGAATATTATGCACTATATTTTCAATTCACCAGTAATTACATTATGGACTGTTGAGAATGTCTTGCTCCGTTGAATGCGTTTTTGACTGCCGTCTGAAATCCGTCGCTCAGCGCCAACCTACATTTTTTTCCTCTTTTCCCCTTCCACAATGACCCCAGTATTATACAATAACGGTTGGCTGTGTTGCCAGTTGTTTAAGTTAAATAAAATTGGTCAAGTGCGAGTCGGACTCGCGCACGAAGGGTTCCGTACCATTATCTATGCAACATAAGGCAACGTTATTAGTATCGAGCAAGAAACGGTAAAAAAATCATGTTTGTTGTATGGGAGCCCCCCTTAAATCTTTATTTTATTTTATTTTTAGTATTTGTTGTTATAGCGGCAATAGAAATACATCATCTGTGAAAATTTCAACTGTCTAGCTATCACCGTTCTTGAGGTACAGCCTGGTGACAGACGGACGGACGGACGGATGGACAGCGAAGTCTCAGTAATAGTGTCCCGTTTTTACCCTATGGGTACGGAACCCTAAAAACTGCCTAACATAATTGACAAAAATAAGAAATCATGACAGTAGGTACTACAAACTAAAATTGTATTTATTTTTTACGAATACGCCTCAGGCTATGTGTATTTCATCCTGGCCTCGTCTCGTATTATTGTAACGAAAGCTGCAATCTAAAGCAATCCCGAGTTTTTCATAAAACTTATTAGAGCAAACTTTTGAGGCAATGATAATATAAAATTGCCATACATAAAACGTACTCTTTAAGTACCAAAATTTTATAATTGTACTTTAATAAAACCAGTACTAACTACTACCAGAGGCGTATTTTGAAAATTAGCGCCCCGGGCCATTTGATTTGACGCCCCGGGCCAATTTTATTAGCCGCCCTATAAGTTAATAAAGATAGAGCAAAATTTTGCACTAGAAGGCTTTCGCCGCCCTGGGTCATGGCCCCTATGGCCCTAGGGTAAATACGCCTCTGACTACTACGCCTTGAAAATCACTTGTATGTAAAGTCTCTTGATGAGTCACATGTGTTTTAGTACTTCCAAACGTGTAAATACTAAATTCTGCTTTCCGGTTTAGGGATATATTAACTTTATGAATAGTAAGTTTTATATAATACATAGGATCCAAAAGAGCCACCGCCACCCCCGCCTGCGGAGAAGCCATGGAACGAAGAAGAATCCGCCGTTCGTCACCTCGACACCGCGACCTTCAGAAACACATTGCGGAAGATTAAACACGCTCTCATCATGTTCTACGCACCATGTCAGTATAACTTTCATTTAAAAGATACTTTAAGTTTTTAATCTTTATTTAAAAGATTCTTTAGTTTTTAATCTTTTATATAAGAGATTAGTATAATGATACCATTTCTATTATTTGCACAACAAAACTTAACTAAAAAATTAAAATTGATACTGTTCATAGTTTGGCAATGTTATTCGAACTTATTATTACTACAATGAAATAGCAAATTATTCAAAATACACCTTAGTTGTTTAGATTTTATTTAAGAGGATACCAAAATAGCTTCCTGCATTTTTCTATGTACGAAGTTTTCATTTTTTCTTTAGATTGAATGGCTAGAGCTCTAATTTTTAAGTATATGTTTTTTCAATATATAATCTAGGATCGCATAAACTCAGAAACGCGATTGAAAAAAGTTTTCTCGATAGAAAATCTTAGCGAAACAACCTCTCTCATTTTTTATTTTTTTCATTTGTCGGTCTATTATCGCGTATTAACTAATGAAATAACTTTCAAAACATAAGTAACTATTATATATAGAAACACGTAAACCAGAATTAAAATATATTTAGTAGATTTTGAGTAAACAAAAATATCCCTAATTCTTCATTTTCTATACCTACTAGATGTGTTAATATGTACGTGTCGACGATAATATTGATGTAGGCCCTTAACTACTAATCGCCATTTTATCGTTGTTAGTGTTAAGTTTGGTTAAATTTTTGACTGATCAGAATCGGCCTCAAGGTTACCCTCGAAGAGCGTCCAGGTGCTTGCTGTGTGTGGGTATATTTTATGTAAGAATGCACGTTATTGTATAGTACAGTACGTACATTCCTACGTACTATACACCCACACATAACTACATTTGGATATAAATTTATTAATATTTTGCGATTGACTCGCTATGCATTTTATTAAACAAACTAAATTATAATAGAAAAAATGATAACCATAAGCGGGACTTGAACCCGCGACTTCGGAACGGTATTCCGAGGTCGTGGGTTCAAGTCCCACTTGCGTTAATCACTTTTTCCACCATTATTTGATTTACTAAGTAAAAGCATAGCATGTCAAATGCAAAATTAATAAATTACTTTAGTAGGTTTGTTTCTGTTTTGTTTTATTCTTTTATTTTACTGACGCTATTTTATGTTGTATAATTTAATTTTATGTTTTATCTGTATAATACATTGGTTTTAAGCTGTGATTTGCTGTAATTAAATGTACCTAATAAATAAATAAATTAGGGTGTGGACACTGTAAAAGTACAAAACCGGAGTTCGTGAAAGCGGCAGAGAAATTCGCTGATGAGTTGATGGTGGCTTTTGGAGCAGTGGATTGTACCAATGAACAGTCTCTTTGTGGAAACTATGACGTCAGAGGATACCCTACCATTAAGTACTTCAGCTACTACGATAAGGTGGTCGAGGACTACTCTGGGGGACGAAAGGTATGTTATTCTGTAATAGTATCCAAAAGATTTCATACTATAATTAAATTTTAAACATTTTATAATTATAACTACACATACACGCAACACCTACATACATGCCTTCTAACACAGCACTAAGCACATATCTATATTTTATGGTTGACTCACAATAACACGTGTAACTCCTGATAGCTTAGCAGTTCGTTCATTCTGATATATTTCGACCTATCCGTAGAATAAAGTTACTTATGCATAATCGTTACTTTACAGGAGAGCAATTTTAAATTTGCCAATCACACAATCAGCTATAACATTTTTAGTAATTCTTCTAGCAAATTTGTTTTTTTTCCTATCTATATAAAATACTATTTAGCATAGTTTTAAAACTACATAAAACTACAAAAAAAAACGATTTGGTAACTTATTCACAAGTAACCTTGTTCTTTGCATAGGTCGATTTGTTTACTCTTACGTTTATAATACTCTCACTCAAGCAGTTGTTAAAAATGTTGCAAAAACTGGGAAAATTTCCTAAATTCTACGCGGACGGAGTCGAAGGCAACAGCTAGTATATAAATAAAGTTTTAACTAGGTATTACTTTCGCATAAAGAAACTATCATTAAGACCTTAATTTCTTTTTTATCTGCGAATAACGAGTGACATTAAAACACGGTGCCTTTCATAATGTCCTACATGTGGAATTTTGAAAGTTGGTAGTCATATATGGGTCTCGAGTATTGCACCATAGAAGCATTCTATATTGACGATAGTACCAATTCTGTTGTACCAAAAACTAAAGTTTATTAAAATGTTAACATTTATTCGCAGGAGGAAAACTTTGTGTCGTTCATACAGACACATATAAATGAACAACAAAGTGGTACAACGAAAGCTAAGACGTCATCTGATTCAGGATTTGGCAAGAATGTACAGATAGCCAGCGACGCGGACTTTGAAAACATCATTGCTTCACCTACTCCAACATTCGTTATGTTCTATGCTACATGTAAGTATACATTACCTTTGGAAATTAGAACCAACAGGAGTCGACACACAATATTTTTAACCAACTTCAAAAAAAGGAGGAGGCTCTCAATTCCTCTGTATGTCTTTTTTTTAATGTCTGTTACCTCATAACTGTTAACTGGGGGAAGCGGTTTTAATGATACTTTTTTTATTTGAAAGCTCGTGGTTCCAGTTTGGTCCCATTAGCACCAGGTCAGGATCTGATGGTTATCTCCTGAGAAATCAAGGAAAACCCTTAAATTTGGCAAAAAAAAGGCACGTGATGTCGTTAGAACTTAAAAAAAAAATACTCAATTACCTAATATTTTCTAACACTTGCGCGACTCATCTGTTTAAATAAAACTACTTTTTACGGATTTAGACGCAATTTTAAAAAATTTACTCAATTACCATTGACAAATATGATGTCAGATCGGTGGAATGCCGAGATAACCCACACAATGCTGAAACGTGACTCGATCGGTCGCTACGTATGCCCAGTATGAAGTCGGTATTTACACACACTAACAAACAAATCTGTCTGTACACTATTGAGTATGAGAGTTGCTCTCGTACCATTAGTACCGGAGCTGCCTGAAAGATTTATACTAAATATCTAAAATTGATTAGTTTTACGTTATAAAAATATAGCATTTTTGGCGTTTTTGTTTGTGAAGAAACCGAAACCTACGGGTTACTTTACATTATCTTAGAGACCTTATCTTAGAGAAAGTTTGGCATACACCAAACCTATGTATTTATTTATTTATGCTTTATTGTACACAAGAGAAGATAACAACAGAAATAAAGAAAACTAAAAAAATAAATATACAAAGGCGAGCTTAACTCAAACCTGAGTTTTATTACAGCAAACCCTTGAGTGATAGAGATATGAGATGATGGATAGATTTGGTGTACAACAGCGTCTGAAGTATTATAGAAAGATATTTTAAATTGAATACGTAATAAAGATACACAAATACAATAAAATACACAATAATCTTCTTCTTATCTAATATATAAAATTCCGGTGTCACAGTGTTAGTTACCGTACTCCTCCGAAACGGCTCTACCGATTTTCCTGAAATTTTGTGTACATATCCTCTAGGTCTGAGAATCGGCTAACATCTATTTTTCAAACCTTTTTTTTTTGTATGGCAAAACAACGTTTGCCGGGTCAGCTAGTATAATATAATAATACATAAACATAAATACATAAACATACATACACTACTACATAAATACATAATCACAAGGAGAGGAAATATTTCTTAAGTCTTTTCCTGAAGACATCCTTAGAAGAACTACTGCTGCTACAGAAGTAGTGCTGATACAGAAAATATATAAGTTTATGTTAAGAGGATACCAAAATAGCTTCGTGCATTTTTCTACGTACGAAGTTTTCATTGTTTCTTTAGATTGAATGGCTAGAGCTCTAATTTTTAAGTATATGTTTTTTCAATATATGATCTAGGATCGCATAAACTCAGAAACGCGATTGAAAAAAGTTTTCTCGATAGAAAATCTTAGCGAAACAACCTCTCTCATTTTTTGGTTTTTTCATTTGTCGGTCTATTATCGCGTATTAACTAATGAAATAACTTTAAAAACATAAGTAACTATTATATATAGAAACACGTAAATGAGAATTAAAATATATTTAGTAGATTTTGAGTAAACAAAAAAAATCCCTAATTCTTCATTTTCTATACCTACTAGCTGTGTTAATATGTACATGTCGACGATAATATTGATGTAGGCCCTTAAGTAAAAAAGGCTGCGTATTTATTATTTTTTAATATTAACAGGGTGTAGTCACTGTGTGGCTACGAAACCAGCTTTTAGCCGGCTTGCGACTACTGCAAAAGAGAAATCATTAGGTTTACAAGTGATTGCCGTGGATGCAGCTGAAAACGCTAAAGTTGCCGATATAGCTGGAATAGAAACATTACCGACATTAAAAATATACTCAAATGGAAAACTAATTGCTACATATACTGGTGACAGGTCATATGAAGATATGTTGAAATTCTGTGAAGCAAATATCAAGGTGAAAGATGAATTGTGATACATTTTGACTATATTTTATCATATCATAGTTATATGTTGTATGCAATTTTATTTTATATTTTATAATTATTTATTTAATATATTATTATTTTGTTTGTTGTATGTTATATGATATGTAGAATCTATTTGCCTATATAAAGTAATTCGTAGATCATATTCGTAGATATATCAATTTATAGAGACAATATTAGGTTTAATTAATGTCCATGTTGTGTATGAAATTTTAAAAAAAAGATCAATTATTTTTTTATTTTAGTTGATAACGGACACCGAAATAATCCTAAAAAGGTTTATTTTTTGTACGAAACCTTAAAAAGTTATCATTGTTCTGTTGAAAGTAACTTTGTTATAGCTTATTTATGCTTATATTTATATTCTAAACTTCTATTAGATAATATTAATATATTATTATTCGAAGATTTGGTCTTCCAATTATTTAGTTTTGAAGATTTCTTATTACTTTTATTATTATCTTACTTATCCTATCACCACATAGATAAACATATTTCTCATTATAATACCAGATAGAATATTTATAGACGAAGATCCGAGGATTAAAAATCTTTACTCATCTTTACAGTAATGAAATGTGTTAAATAAGGTATTCTTTGTGCGTACTGTCTTTGTATAAACACTCGCTCTTTCATCCTGTCGAATATTTCTCAGACATTAAATGCTATAGTTTGATAAAAATACTACCAATATTGAAGTGAAAAAGATAAGTAGACACTTAGCTTTAAACATTTTAAAAGAACTTGTTAATCATGCCTATTTAAAATTAAAATAAATTGAGTTTAAGTTAATTTTTTAACTTCTCGGATCTTGGTCTATTATAGCTGGCAGCGACTTTGTTTATATTGAGGAATCGTAAAAAGGCTTCATTTTCACATTAAATAAGAACAAATGCTCTTTTTAAATTGAGGTCTGATGTATTAGATTCATATTGTCTAGGGATTCCTAAACTTTGAAGATGAGAAAAACCCCATTTGAAATTTGCAACCG
The DNA here is from genome assembly GCA_916999025.1 of Orgyia antiqua. Lineage (NCBI taxonomy): Eukaryota > Metazoa > Arthropoda > Insecta > Lepidoptera > Erebidae > Orgyia > Orgyia antiqua. The sequence continues at coordinate 11,776,021 of OU779863.1, read as the reverse complement.
AAGTACTATTAAATATCTAATAGTAATTAATTATGACGATACTCTGATGATTAGGTATTATAAGAAATCCTATTTAGGAATTCTTGGAACCCGCTCTAGGCTATAGTCGCTAGAAAAGATAAAAAAATATTCTATAATGGTATTTTCGTAAAAGTAATTATGACAATACTATCAATATTGATACATAGAACGATCTTTATGTATTTATTGCTACACTAACTATTGCCTGCGACTTTGTTCTGGTTTTTTCTACACTCATTTAGTCGCATCAAAAAGTTGCATAATTCCTTTCTCACTAATAATATTTCAACTATTGTCTTGTAATAAATCCTAAAGATGGTTCTAATACATTTAATTATGTTATTTATGAAGTTATATTATCTGTTTACTTAATGTTTATATATAAGTTGTTTAGAGCCATTTTAGCTCATATTGTATGTTGCTTATGTGATATAGAAATCAATTACTTACAGAATTATATTGCAATAAATATATAATGTATTGCTGACATATAATAACACTAAATAATAATATGTAGTATTTATTAAACAATCTTGGATAAAATACTAGTAAAAACAGTAGCGATTGTTATTGCCAGAACATCTCCTTTCCAGCCCATTTACGTCCCACTGTTGGGCACGGGCCTCCTCCACTTTGAAGGGATTATGGTCTACTGTGCGCTGACCAGGCGTGTTGGCACAGTGTTTATTTTCGAGTTTTCCGTCTCTCACAGAGGATGTTATCTGTGTGTGTGGGAGGAAATGAAGTGGTGACACTTGTATTCTTACTCCGTCACCACACGGATAAGAACATGTTAAACAAAAATCGCGTTTTATATGGTCAAGTGACTATTTTTTCGATTATACCTATACAAAATATAATTAATTGATTATTATTTATTTATATTTCATAACTAGCCAACGTCCGCGGCTTCATCTACTAGTATATGGTAAAAAGCCTATATCCTTTCTCGGGCACTAGGTTATATCGATGTACTAAATTTAATTTAAATCATAATCTATTGAAATGAAATTTGACTATTTTTTTTAATAAATATGTTCATGGACATTTCACACAACATCCTCTGGTCCCAAGCTAAGCTTATATGCTTGTGTTATGGGTACATAACACAAGCATATAAGCACAGGCTAATAGAGCATAATCCCCATAAGGGTGTTAAAATATTTTTAAAGGGTCGGCAATGCTGTGATATCTCTGGTTTTGCAGACGTCCATAGGCAACGGTAATCGCTTACCATCAGGCGATCCGTATGCTTGTTTGTCACTCTTGTAGCATAATCTATCTTTATCTTTCCTAATTTAGAGTGCGAAATCCGGATGATGACACAGTAATAATTTTGACGAGCATAAGTGTTAATGTGTGGAACGAAACGATAGCGCGATTTAAAAACCATCAACGCCATCTATTGAGCAGAAGAGTAAACTTCCGTTTGTTAAGGATTGATTTCTAAATTCTACGCGTACGAAGTCGCGGGCAACAGCTAGTATACTAATATATAAAACTGAAGAGTTTGCTTGTTTGTTTGAACGCGCTAATCTCAGGAACCACTGGGCCGATTTGAAAAATTCTTTCAGTGTTAGATAGGGCATTTGTCGAGGAAGGCTTTAGGCTATATAAAAGCACGCTACGACCATTAGAAGCGAAGCAGTAGTGAAAAATGTTGCAAAAACAGGGAAAGTTTTCTAAATTCCACGCGGACGGGGTCGCGGGCAACCGCTAGTAAAATAATAAGCACAGTAATTATTATCTTATCCGTCTCGTAACTGTCTTTAACGAGTTCGTGACTGATTTCTGGCATATCTTCAATGGTGGCTGGCAAATGCCTTGTTTTTAGAGCTTTTTCCGTAAAATAGTTGAGATTGTTTAATAAATAAAAACAATATTTAAATTATAGTTAGATACATTCTAGTAATTAATTATATTTACTGTCGCATGCAACACTGCCAGAACTTTTTCATGTACCTACCTACTTACTCAAGTTTTACAGAATAAAAACCAGATGTGGTGTCGTGGGACACCAGGTAGGAACGAAGTTCCTTCGGCTAATGTAGAATCGACACAATTTGCAAAAAAAGAAATCGTGCTCAATTTTGTGTAGGTTTTCTTGATATTGCTCTTAAATTTTGCTGATTAGTTTTTATTTAAGTACAGGAAAGTATTTAGGAAATTCAGTATTTTAGGTAATAATAAATTACGTAAAATAAAAAAAAATCTTTATTCAAATTATCAATTAAAATAACAAAATATGTCTCTTTATTTTTGTTTGACAACATAAAATTACATAGAAATAATTACAAAAAAAGTTTATTATTATTATAAGTAATTCTTAAAAAGATAGAAGGAGAAAGAGAAAGGTAATATACCTACTCGCTTGTGTATACATACCTGCGCAAGTCTCATTTAACGGTTTTATTCCACGCACTTTTTCTTACGGTTTTTTTCAGTTCGGTCGCGCAGCAAAAATCCTCCTAGCCTGCCGTAAGGAACTTCGTTCCAATAAGAAAAGTATTTCATACATTCCATAAGATTTGTTTTTTACTTAGTTTAGAATTGTAATAGTTTACTAAGTGTTGCATGTAACAAAATTATGATACATTAGATAATATAGTTTATTTTTGTATCCAATGTACTTAGGTGACTTTTTAGTCAAATATTTAGTGGTAAACTACATTATTATACGCATTTCATATCACAGTAACTTAATATAAGCAATATATGAATTCTCAATTACTAAAATGTATCGTATAATGTTTAGTAATATGTACCTAATTATTATCCATCCAGTTATCTTCCAGCGTAATAGTCAACGCTATTGTAAATTGATGTCATACTTCGTTGGAGGGTTAGGGAAAAATGATGGGCGTAAATTTTTACGATATGCATACCGTCACAAAAAAGAAACACCATGAAGTTATAAATGGAAAAAAAAAATGTTATTTGCTTCTTAAAAAAATGTTTAAAAATATGGATTCCTCTGATCCCCACGTTATTAAAAACTGTTACAGAAAACTTAGTATAACTTAAAGGATAGACTAAAAATTTTCTATAAGTGCGTGTTATGATCACAAAATCCTACTAATATTATAAAGGCGAAAGTTTGTATGTATGGATGTTTGTTACTCTTTCACGTAAAAACTACTGAATGGATTTGAATGAAACTTTACCACAATATAGCTTATACATCAGAATAACACATAGGCTACAAATTGGCTGGACCGATTTTGATGAAATTTTATTTTATACAGAATTGTATGGCAAAACAACGTTTGCCGGGGCAGCTAGTAGGTACATATGTATAATAATTAATAATAAAAAAATTGAGATTTACACGATCAAATAGCTGTATTTAAGCGTGTTCTTAGTTTTTATTCTGATAACGTAATCCATGACGTCATTCTTTGCCAATTTAGATAAGCATATTTTACAGCTTCTTTTGATTTCATTGGAATGTGAAATCGTGTTAAAATTAAAAGTCAATTATGCCGTTCAGCCTAATAATGTCCTACTATTGGGCACGGGACTACTTCATTTTGAAAGGTTGTCTGGTCACCATAAGCTGTGCTGGGCGTGTTGGCGTAGGGTTACTAACTACTTAAATAGAAATTAGTAACTTTTAATAGAAATTGCCTGGATTATACTATTATTTTAGTTTACATAGTAATCACACATACGTACGTACGTTTAAAAACCTACTAGCTGCTGCCCGCAACCTCGTATGCGTGTAATTTAAAAATTAAACCTTAAAAGATTGCACATAAAAGCCATCCTCTTGAACCTGTATATTCTTATCCTTACTAATTTATAAATGTGAAATAACTGCTCAAAAGTTTTGACGAGTTTAAGTGTTAATGTGTGTAACCAAACCATTGTGCGATTTAAAAAAAACTGTAAAACGCCATCTATCGAGTGACATATTAACTTTCTGTTTGTTAAGCTTTTATTTCTAAATTTCACGCGTATGAAGTCGCGGGCAACAGCGAGTCTATAAAAAAACGCATCAAAATCCGTTGCGTAGTTTTAAAGATATAAACTCACATAGCGACTTTGTTTCATAATAAGTAAAGATACGTGTATTTACAAGCATGTGCCGTAAACAAATGTGGATTTTTCATATCCTTTTCACGTATATAACTTTATTTACAGAAATAATTTTAAAAATACAATCTGAAGACGTGATATTGCAATATAGGTAAGAAGTTTGAGTTTTTAAAAACGCGTATATAAATCACATAAAATATTATTAATAATTCATTTAGTTAATACAATCAACAGTACCTAGTGACCAGTAATTTTCTGTAAGACATATAATAAATAGAAATGACACCGATATTTTTATATTCATAGTCCGTAATTAATTTTATTTGTCCGTATTTCTCCGTGTGGTGACGGATTAGAAATACAAGTGTCACCACCCCATCTCCTCCCAAGGGTGCTGTAAAAGTTAGCTAAGGGATATTGCGCACAGATAACACCCTCTGTGAGAGACGGAAATCTCGAAAATAAACCCTGTGCCAACACGCCTGGTCAGCGCGGCACAGTAGACCATAATCCCTCCCAAAGTGGAGGAGGCCCGTGCCCAACAGTGGGACGTAAAGGGGCTGGAGAGAATTAATTTTAATTTGTAATTTACTAGCTTTTGTCTGCGACTTCGTGCGCTGTGAACGTATTATGTAGTATAGATAGACGTATTTTTAATAACATTAACATTTTTACGTAAAACATCACAAATATTAAAAAAAATTACATACGTTTTTGTAACCGGGCTCAAAATTTAATAAGACTATTAATTATAATCTATTCACATAATTAAGTGTTGAGAATTTGCGTTTCAACACACATTGTTTTATTCTATACCATTGTTTTTTAGTGTGGCTTTTGACCTTTATAGCCAAAACGGAAGAGAACTTAATGTAATGAAGAATTACGATCCGTCTTTTGATATATGAATACCGTGTTGTATTGAGGGCGAGAGCCTACCGTGTTATCAATAAAATATTATGCAATTGATACATTATTTTTAATTCATATATACATCGGATGTTTGATTATAAATGAACCTTTAGATTAAAGTTAATTAATTCTTGTGTTAAGTAATTACGTCTCAGTAATTTCACAATAAATGTTGCAATAAACAGAGGTGTTTTTCATGTCTGGAATATAGGACGCGCTAGTGTTGAAAGTGGAAAGAAATATATCGATGGAACTATTATATTGTTGTTAATTCTCTCTGAAGTTAAACAAAAGTCACTGGCGAAATGTTTCTGGACTTAAGATAGTCACATAAGAGCCATTAAAGAAGAAAATAATAGGTTTCTCTTTGTACGATACCTTTGTAATCATTAAAAAAAATGAAATAATACTATTTCCATTTCTTATTTTTTCTATGACAGATCAAGCAAAACAGAAACAGATCAAGCAATGTTATCTATGAGGACTGCCCGGAGTATTTTGGGCTTTTACTATATTATATGTTCCACATATCTAAGATATAAAATTCTCGTGTCACAATATTTTTTCCCATACTCCTCCGAAACGGCTTGACCGATTTTTATGACATTTTTTAAGCATATTTATTCTGAGAATCGGCTACTATCTATTTTTCAAACCCCTAAGTGATAAGGGTTGTCGACATTTGTATGGCAAAACAACGTTTGCCGGGGCAGCTAGTTATCGATATATATTCCAGTCAATTTATTTTATTAAACTTTATCAAATTATAGATAACTAGCTGGCCCGGCAAATGTTGTTTTGCCATACCAAAAAAAAGTAAAAAAAAAAAATTTACTATAAACCTCACGCAGCCCGAGACCTTTCCAACGAATGCAAAACCGTGGAAATCGGTTCGTGCGTTCTGGAGTTATAGCGTCAGGAAGGAAAATCCGACTTATTTTTATATAGTAGATAGTTCTTCCTCGGGTACTTTACAAGGTACTTTATAGAAAACTTACGGAGAGATTTACGATATGATGTGATATGGTTACGTATTTTCTAAATTAAGGGACACATAAAATACAGCGAATTAATCACGGTTTAATTAAAAGAATACTATTTTGATTTCTTCAAATTATTGTAAATCTAGTTCTGTTGTAAACCGGCGCTAAATTCGGTGTTTATTTTGTGTATTTCGTGTACTTATTCATAGTGTATTTGATACCTACGATCATAAATCTACTACAAGCACAATACTAACCATTGCGTACATCGAAAAGTATTATGTACATTGATGATCAAATCATCAAATGCAATATCGAGCTGTAGATTAATTGTTAGGTATTAATGTACACTAGAAATGTCAAATTGTAAAAAATATAATTACTTGAAGCCTGTATAAGCATAATTTCGGTTGCTACATTTTTAAATCGGAGTTAAGGATAAAATTTGTAATTAATCAATCGCTTATATTATAAATGGATCAGAAATTATAAAGATATATTTTGTATATGCATGAAATAAAATATTATTACTACATATGTTTATTATTTTTTACCCTAGATAGGTATATCATCAGATTTTGGTATGAATTTAAACCCACTGTTGCTCTTATCATCCATGTAATGTGAAAATCTCGATGTCCAAAGTTGTGGATTCTATCCCCGTACAGGAAAAATTTCATAGTGTGACTTTGACATTATGTAATTAGGTTGTTTTCTGTGTAATCCATGTCTTAGTTTGAAACAACAAACGGTTAGAATATAGCAATTACTTTTAATAGCAACTCTAAGAACATCCGTTTTGTAGTAATGTAAATGGTATCAATCAATCGTGTATGATTAAATAGTAAAAGAAAAACTGCTATCAGTATTATAATATTTACTTAAAAATAATCCTATTTCCTCATTCAAATCTCTATATACGTACTTATATTACATGATAGAATTTAGTTGTTCTTCAGACGATGTTAAAAGAATACCAGATTGTGATTCCGAAAAGTAATATTGATGATAGCTATAATATGAAAAGAACATCCCTAATACAGCTCCAAAGAGGATATCCCATTGTCATAGTACCGGATTATAGCCACGAACGCTGCCAGAAAAAGTGGCACAAAACATGCTAAAGTTTTACCAAGGTCGCATGGTCTTGGCATGGAACCTAGCTTACCAAACATCCATATACTCGAAAAACCTAAAGAGCAAAAAGCAAAACCGCTATGTCCACTAGGAAATGATTTTCTTCCATCAATTATTTTGCGTGTATTACTGATCAATTGTTGTCCTGGAGTCATGTTACCATTTGGAAAGCAACGATATAAATAGTCGGGCCGAGGTCTTCCCACTATAAGCTTCAAAGATTCTGTAACTACAGCAGTTATTGATAATGCTAAAGTCCAGGCTTGCATTGCTTGGATGATATCAAAGTAATCTTTCGTTATTAGAAAAAGTACGTAAATGACGAGTAGAGGCACGATTATAACTATGAGCACAATCGCTGATGGCGATACGTAAGATTCTTGGCAAGGTCGCTTGTGGTAGGTCAATAAATCTGATTCGGTAATATGGTACATACGAGGTGGTACCTTCCATTGAACTATACATACGGTGGCAATAAGTACCACTCTGAACGTTACATCTCTCAATAAATTATAAACTGTTGAATTACGATTTCTTGACCTTATTCTTGGCCACATTGGGCATTTCTTCTAGATGCTGTGCATTTGAACGCTATACATATTTATACAATACACAATAAAATATTAATATTTTATGTAATGGGTTCAGTTCATTAGGTAGGTACCTACTTTTTAAAAAAGAAATTTGACTTTTTACCTTTTTACCACCAGATTTTAGATGTCAGAGGTATTTCGCCATAGTTTAGCAATGGTAAAATAAAATTCAGCATACATTCTCTTTGGCATTTTTTTTTGGAATCATTGTTAATATATGTATAATACTAGCTGCCTCGGCAAACGTTGTTTTGCCATACATTCTGTGTAAAATAAAATTTCATCAAAATCGGTCCAGCCAATTGTGAATCTAAACCATCCTCAAACCCCCTTGAATACACACAACAAATTTCATCAAAATCGGTCCAGCCGTTTAGGAGGAGTGCAATTACAAACATACGTACAAAAGATTTATATGAGGAATGATATAGGCAAGTAAAGGTAAGAAGATCAAGCCTCTAAATTCTTAGTTAATAATTAACAACAAGTTAATATTTAAAAATCAGGTAACGAAAAAGCTCCCTCTCACTAGATAAATAATAATAATCTATTATATAAAATTCACGTGTCACAGTGTTAGTTACCGTACTCCTCCGAAACGGCTTGACCGATTCTTCTCAAATTTTGCATACCATATTCAGTAGGTCTGAGAATCGGCCAACATCTATGTTTCAAACTTTTTTTTTTAGTATGGCATAACAACGTTTGCCGGGTCAGCTAGTAATAAATAAATATTCATGGACATTTCACACAACTTATAATACATTGCAAACACCCAGATGCAGGACAAACATTTGTATGACAACTAACTGCGCCCCGCGGTGTTACCCGCGGTAAAAAGGACAAAAAATAAGTTCATTTTCTATTCCATTTTTCATTGGAAAGTTTTATGAAAATCCATCCGGTAGTCTTTACTTGAAATCACAATAAACATCCTTACATATCCAAACATTGGAGTATGGATAGAAGACCGAGCAAACGTTCGCGTTGCTTAACCAACAATTTAAGTATTTTATTTTATAGCGCGTAATTCTTATTTCGTCATATCTCCTAAGATATTCATTTAAATTGCATGCTGTAAAGAGCAGTTATAATCTATATTAATTAGATAAAAAATATTACTATAATACAAATAAATAGCTTTTGAAAACACCCTATTGAATTTGATAATTTTTTTTTACATTATTATGGGTACAACGGGTTTCCCTTAAAAGATAGACATATGCCTTCACAGAGTTTTTTGATGAACTATAGGTAACAAACAATTCCTCCATACATAAGTTTGATGTACCTCACATAGATAAGGCAGCGTTTTCATTTATAGCTCGCGCGCGTCCGTATTTCTCGGCAAATTTAATCATATATCATCCAATATACAGTAAACCCCAATAAATTATGCGAAAAAAGCCATCCTCTTGAAACATTATATCTATTAAAAAAAAAATTGGTCAAGTGCGAGTCGGACTCGCGCACGAAGGGTTCCGTACCATTATCTATGCAACATAAGGCAACGTTATTAGTATCGAGCAAGAAACGGTAAAAAAATCATGTTTGTTGTATGGGAGCCCCCCTTAAATATTTATTTTATTCTATTTTTAGTATTTGTTGTTATAGCGGCAATAGAAATACATCATCCGTGAAAATTTCAACTCTCTAGCTATCACCGTTCTTGAGATACAGCCTGGTGACAGACGGACGGACAGCGAAGTCTCAGTAATAGGGTCCCGTTTTTACCCTTTGGGTACGGAACCCTAAAAACGCATCAAGCTCCGTTACGGATTTCTGAAGATATAAGCTCACATAGGGACATACATACAAAAATTACGACTTTGTTTTATAAGAAGTAAAGATAAAGATTATAAATATCACACAAATGATTGTACCGAGCGGGAATCGAACCCGCGACCTTTGAATGGCAGTCCGTTATCTAAACCACAAGACCACAAGGCCCGTCAAAGGCCGACTAAATAGTAGAAGAGCAATATGTTCTGATTTAATACTCGCTTTAATAGCTGCAACTGTCTAAATAGAGCCTACTTTTACTTCTCACCCCATTAACGTCCCACAGTTGGGCACGGGGCTCCGCCGCTTGCGGATTGTCTACTGTGCCACGCTGACCAGGGGCTCGAGTCTGCTATTCAATCAATGTTGTCACAATGAAAGTTTAATTAAATGTTATCACTTGTGACAAAAAATTTACAGTAGACTACCAAACTTGATAGTATTCGCTATTATGCAATCAACAAATGTAATAACTGATTGCTTAGTGGCGAATTTTATCAAATTTTTTGAAGTTATAATGGTGCCATTGAACCAAACTATCATTGTGACAACATTCATTAGCAGACTTGGCCCCCAGGCGTGTTGACGCAGTGTTTATTTTCGAATTTTCTGTCTCTCAGAGGATGTTATATGTGTACAGTATCCCATAGCTGGCTTTTACAGCACCCTGTTGGGAAATGGAGTGGTGACACTTGTATTCTAAATCCGTCACTACACAGACCATTAGAGAAATAAAGTCTATAAACATATTATTATAATTACCAATTTCATAAAGCTGTTACTTGCACTTTTGTTCATATTCATAGATGCTACTTATTTGACTCACAGATAAATAGAGTTTTGAAACAGGTATAGCCAAGGTTTATGACGGAACCTGTTTGAGTACTTCCGCACTTCCTGGCTGCAAGCCAGGTAGGTGCAGTGCCCCGACACTTTCTATTCTGTTTCTCACCAAAGTAACTACTTTTACACATTAACAAGATAGGACACTTTAACCAACCTATAAAAATATTTCGAACTTATCATAGTAGAAGTAATTTCGATGTGTTAAAATTTTATAGCTTTAAGGTTCGCACTGGCAAAGAAAAAGTATACGGAATGGGCTCAATACTTTTCGTAAAATAAAACGTCTATTTTTTTTTGGTCGTCGAAAAGGCGAATGGTCGTTAAATCACACATAGTTCGCATAGTTTGACGTATGTATGATAATTATCCTGTCATAATGATTGTAAATGATTGTAAAACATTTTAAAATCTATATTAAAACTAGCTGCCCCGGCAAACGTTGTTTTGCCATACAATTCTGTATAAAATAAAATTTCATCAAAATCGGTCCAGCCAATTTGTAGCCTATGTGTTATTCTGATGTATAAGCTATATTGTGGTAAAGTTTCATTCAAATCCATTCAGTAGTTTTTACGTGAAAGAGTAACAAACATCCATACATACAAACTTTCGCCTTTATAATATTAGTAGGATTAAGGGCCTACATCAATATTATCGTATATCATCGCCGACACGTACATATTAACACAGCCAGTAGGCACAGAAAATGAAGAATTAGGGATACTTTTCCTATTTACTCAAAATCTACTAAATATATTTTAATTCTGATTTACGTGTTTCTATATATAATAGTTACTTATGTTTTTAAAGTTATTTCATTAGTTAATACGCGATAATAGACCGACATATGAAAAAAATAAAAAATTTGAGATGTTGTTTCGCCAAGATTTTCTATCGAGAAAACTTTTTTCAATCGCGTTTCTGAGTTGATGCGATCCTAGATCATATATTGAAAAAACATATACTTAAAAATTAGAGCTCTAGCCATTCAATCTAAAGAAACAATGAAAACTTCGTACATAGAAAAATGCACGAAGCTATTTTGGTATCGTCTTAATACAACTCATCAATTTCTGTCATCTTGCCCCTCCCGAACTTATTGTCTGGCTCCGCCTGTGGCTGCGTATCTCAACTTCAGAAAGACGAAGTATTTAAGATTAAAATAATAAAAAACTAATACAAAGTAAGTTTTAAATATTATTAATTATTAAGAACATATTAATCTCTAGGAACTACACCTCTTTTGTAATGATAGATATAGGACAGAAATACACTGTAGTTTGGTAAATGATTAAATTCAGAATCTTTGTGATTTTAACAAGATTTGATATTCCACTCATTTTTTTGTTAAATTTCTACGCTTTCTTACAGTAGTTTACACAATGTCATTCGAAATCACAGAACAGAACATCATATAAATAAAATAATAGAATTACTCAGTTTTAAGAGGGTACGATACCAAATTATGCTCCATACAAAAATATAGGTATGTTACTTCCCTTTTTTCTTCGCCAAAGTTAAACCGATTTAAATTGTTTCTACGCTATAGAGTAAGAGTATATCTATGCTTCTGTCACTTTCTTTTTTTCAATACATAATAACTAAAAGAAATATTACCATCCGAAAATCCCGTTTCTTTTTTTAGGTAAAGTTTTTCTTTAGGTAAAGTTGCAGCGTCTATCACACATATTTCGTAACGTTTTACCAAAAAAGAAAGTGATACAAGCATAGATATACTCTTCATCTATAATATAGCGTAAAAACAATCAAAATCCGTTTAACTTTCACGAAGAAAAAAGGAAGATACGAAACTTTTTTTTAACTTTTTTTTCAAAGAATTTGTAGGTAAAATCTGCTTCAGCTATATTTGTCCCTTTCAGCACGGTGCTCGGGAATAGGGATAGCAATACCTGAGGCAAATACCTAAATTAGGAGTACAGTACCCTCTTAAGAAGAAAAAGTAGGTAAGTACCTAAATGTTAATGTAGCTTAGGCTTCATTAGCTCATGCTAATGAAGCCTAAGCTAAACGTACATTTTACCAAAATTTGCCGGCCTCTTTTCAGTTATAGTTCCTGCAGTCGTACCGAATTGGTTCGTTTTTAAGGATTTGACTTTGAACCAAGTGGTAACCACGACTGTAGCGTGTTTTTTTGGGTGATAATGAATAAACAGCAAATAAAGCATAAAAAAGTCAGCCTTGATCTCTTGACGCAGACTCTCGCAGTAGGGGATCCGTACACATTTCATTTTTAGGGTTCCGTACCCAAAGGGTAAAAACGGGACCCTATTACTGAGACTTTGCTGTCCGTCCGTCCGTCCGACGTCCAGTCACCAGGCTGTATCTCAAGAACGGTGATAGCTAGAGAGTTGAAATTTTCACAGATGATGTATTTCTATTGCCGCTATAACAACAAATACTAAAAATAAAATAAAATAAATATTTAAGGGGGGCTCCCATACAACAAACATGACTTTTTTACCGTTTCTTGCTCGATACTAATAACATTGCCTTGTGTTGCATAGATAATGGTACGGAACCCTTCGTGCGCGAGTCCGACTCGCACTTGACCAATTTTTTTATTGTAACGTGTATGTTTATGTTTGGTTAAAATCTTATAATTTACCAAACATAGGTACTTTTGGACATGTGTAATGTATTAGAAATATGTCATAATGGTGTCGATTCCAGTGCAAGTCCAACTAGACTAAACTTAACCATAAATAAACTATTTTTAGTTTGGTTTTAGTGATAAACCTATTCTGTTTCAAACAGAAATTAAACTTAAAATTTTAGTTGACAGCACTTATTTGATTTTGACATAATCATTAAAGCTGCCCACTAACAGACAAAAATGCCTTTTATAGTGAACGAATGAATGAATGAATAAAAAAATAAGTAATATAAAATTCCTTTTCAAACGTTATTTGAGCAATATAGGTATTTATAAATATTTACAACTATTTCTGCATCATTGTTATGAACATTTATTAATAATTTAATTAGTTGGCGGCCTTATTTCAGTGTATTTCTCATCTTAGATATGAGCATAGTGAGCATCAAATCTTTTAGGTTATCTGTGGAGTGATTAGCACTACTTTTACTCTGTGGTATGCCTATATTACTTTCCTTGATTACTTTATACAAAAAACAAACAATTAAATTCGTTAATTATTTATTTTAATAGGTGTTTAGTGTAAATAATTACAGCAACTAAGGAAAAATATGCTTATAAGCAAATATTTACTTCTCATCTACCATGAACTGATGACGGAAACTCATAATTATCAAGATAACAATGACAAAAGCCAAAAAGTGTATTTATGGAAACATGAAAATCTGTATTTATAAAAATTTGTGATATCATGTGGTGTATAATTATGCAAGAGATATTAAATGAACCTAATAATTTATTTCTACTTTTATTTATAACTTATAAAAGTGTGTTAAGTTCAGTATGTAGTTGTATATGTTAAGTATTCTGATCTATAAGCTACACAACAGTAATTAATTCATCATAGTCTTTTCTTAAGGGCAACATATATCCATGAATTCTTACAAACATATTTAGATTAATAGAATGTTAAGAATTCCAATAAATTATATACTTTATTTCTAACTTAGCTAAGCCTGCTAGTGGTTACTATAATATAGCCTATGTGTTATGTATTCTGATCTAGCTATAAGCTACAAAACAGTATTTATGTATCTATGAATTCTTACAAACAATCTATATGGATTATTAGAATGTTAAGAATTCCAATAAATTACATATATGCATAACACATTACTTTTTGATATAGTAAGAGGCTTAATACTTACTTATTATACAAATAAAAATGCAATATTTGTTTAAATACATGTTTTACTAAATAAATCTGAATGTTTTCCAAGTACATATAAATAAATGTTGGTCCACTGAACTCTCTGGCTTGGCTTGGCTGATTCTATTCATTTCTTCATTAGTTATTTTTAATAATAAATTTAGAAACCTACTGATAAAAAATATAGCTCACTGTTCTAGAGACAAACTGTTAGAAACCTTATTAAGTATCACAGATCAAGTAGCACCATTTGGTAGGTATAGTTTTAAGACTGGCTACAATTATTATTTCTACTATTTAATGATATTTACATAACTTTAGGCAGACACACACAAATACACATTTTTTATCACTAGTTTCAATGTTCCAAACTATGGTTCCAAAGATTTCTAGATTTTTCCTGTAGTTCACTTAATATAATTGGTAGCAACTGCATTTATAGGTACTGGACCACAATTTTCCATTAGGCCACCAACTGGATATTTATTTTCCCCTGCATGACCTGGAAAAAAGTTATATTTATCATTAGACGCCATTAACCTCAAAATCGTTCACTTTGTATTAAATTATATATGTTTATAATATTTTTACGATAACTTGTATACTTACATAATATATGATGTCTTAGAATTCTATGGCTGAGTAAAAATACGTATTATATTATGTATGTAAATTACAAAACTATTTCGATAAAAATTAAGTAAACAAAGAAATACCTAAATAATTAGTTCTACGAATCTCCGCACTTGACTGTGATTCGTCTGTTTTTCGCGCTTTGTTTAACCTCAATTTTGGCGCCAATATTTAATTTATCAAGTATAATTTTAATTTATAAATATTTTTTATTTGCTAACAAACATTTATTATTCAATATTTAATCAGAAAATCAATTTTTAATGTTCAAAAAGCCATGATAAAATTTAGTGAATTTAAGTCGGCACCTACTCATATCCCGACTAAATAAGTCGAGAACTCACTAAATTAAGTGAATTTTTGACATTTATGATGTACACCAGAATAGCATTATCACTAAATTGTATAGATTGACTAATTTTGGTCCTGTCAAACTTAATTTAAGTGAAGTTGTGACTTTCAGAATAAGAAAGTGAGATTTGACAGGAATAAATCAATTTTTAGTTAAGTTTAGTTACGTTCTTGGACACAGAATCGACACCAATAGCGGGATTCCTCTTAAATTATTAATATAATGGAAATCAACTGTAAACCTACCTGTTGACCTATACATTTTTTAAAATATATTTTTCATTTTAAAATTTAATGTAAGGGGCTGGAGTATTGGGTGGAATCCGTGGGACCTCAAAGGAAAAGAAAAGTAGGTACGATAAAACGGAGGTTCAGTAACGCCCAAAGGTTGCTTATCACGTCTTTACTTTTCGAGTAGGTATGGAAGTATGGAACCCTAAAACTCATCAAATCAATTTAAGGCCATTGCTACAAAAAGCACCGATCATTCATTGCAGCCTGCAATTGGTGGTATAAAAAAAGATAATACGCGGGTGGGTGTGTTTCATGAAATAATAATGCACCATAAAAGATAAAAATGTGTACAGAGATCACACGTGCAGAGGGCATTATTGCATAACATGTACCAGAAATTTCCTCTCTAAAAATAAAAGTGAATGGACTTATGTAATCACAAACATTGTTATTATACTTGTTATGAAGATTACGGCGCTGACTAACTTAAACTACTGACTGATAAAAGCACCGAAGGTTTAAATTTCAATGACAAACTAATGCATATCAAGTAGGTCATATGGGTATTGGGTTTTTTTTTGCTGGTCGCTACTAGTTCATTGACAATGAACTGCTACAGTGCGTTGAAAAACTAATGTATACTAATAAATGCTGTAAGGATTTTTGGAACGAAGTTCCTTACGGCAGGCTTGGAGGAGATAGGATTTTGGTTAGGATTTTGCTGCGCGACCGAACTGAAAAAAATGTGATAGTAAAACCGTAAGAAAAAGTCCGTGGAAAAAAGGCCGTGGAATAAAACCGTTAAATGAGACGTGCTTTTTTTGCAAATTGTGTCGATTCTACATTAGCCGAAGGAACTTCGTTCCTACCTGGTGTCCCACGACACCACATAAAATTTTTTTTACGTGGGGAATGCATTTACGCACTTTGCCAGACTTTGCCTTTCTGGTTGCGGGGGACTACCCAAGAAACCCCACGGTGTTCCACCTCGCGCTTGGCCGGGCCATGGCAGTCACTCAAATGCTGTAATACCTTTACAGCATTTGAGTGACTGCTTTGGTAGATAAGATTATAAAAGGAAGTAAATTTTTTATAGGATAAAAGAAAATTTTCTTCGTCTGACAAAAAAGGTTTCTTTTTAGGGTTCCGTACCCAAAGGGTAAAAACGGGACCCTATTACTGAGACTTCGCTGTCCGTCCGTCCGTCCGTCCGTCCGTCCGTCTGTCACCAGGCTGTATCTCAAGAACGGTGATAGCTAGAGAGTTGAAATTTTCACAGATGATGTATTTCTATTGCCGCTTTAACAACAAATACTAAAAATAAAATAAAATAAATATTTAAGGGGGGCTCCTATACAACAAACATGATTTTTTTACCGTTTCTTGCTCGATACTAATCGCCTTATGTTGCATAGATAATGGTACGGAACCCTTAGTGCGCGAGTCCGACTCGCACTTGACCAATTTTTTTAATATTTAGCCTGTATATATTAGGAGCAAACATTATGTGATTAGAAGCATGTGTTTATGGGCTGGCAAGATATAAGGTTTAGGAGCCGAGTAATTAGTAGAGTCCAAATGAAAGTTAAACTGTACCTATACTATAAAGACAGCTGTTATTGCATTGTAGTAAATCCGTAAACTGCCGCTAAACGCATTAATGCCAGAAAGTTCGCAGTTACGTAGCTGTTATGTATTAGAGATCTAGGACATATTATGAGTATAGTAACTCCCTTAATATTCACGTATGAAAGTATTTTATTGTACCGAAGTCAGTAGAGTAATAATGTAATATGTAGTTTTTGTAGTTTTCGTTACAAAAGGTTAAACGCATTGCAAAGTACGTATTGCAACATAAAAGCTCTATGTAATAATATGAACAAACTTAACACGTTAGGTATGTAAAATACAATTACAATTGTCATAAATAAATTTTAAGTTCTTTAGACTAATAAATATTCCTATTATGGAACCAGATTACAGTTTAATACATAAAAATAACTAGATGTATCGAAACCACGACCAGGAAATCGGTAAGACAACTGCTGTACCAAGAGAGCCGTTGTCCACCTTTAGCATCTTCGTTCGTTGTTCTTGTAAGTCAATTTATAGTTTCATTCGCATCTTTATGTGATATCCAGATGAGGTGTAACAGATTTTATAACGCATCTGTATGTAAGCTCAATTATACGAGGTTGCTAACATTGAAATGGTGCCGATTCTACGCACAACTAAACTAAAAAATGATAATTCATAGCGTCAAAACAAAATTTGGCAATGTTAACTAAACTTTCTTATTATAAAAGCTATGCATTATAGACCAACGATTTTAAATATTATAAATGTTTACAACGAAATAGTAAGTAATCGATATATTGACACTATCAACTTTTATTTTTTTAGTTAAATATATTTAACTAAAAAAATAAGCTGTGCACGTAAGATTGGTACCATTATTGATTTTAAGACTGGTGTAGTTTGTATTTAGATTAGCGTATCCAGGTCTCCGGGTTAGACCTACTTTTGATAGAGCAGAACTTTGACAATTGCATAAGAGCATGTATACTAAATTATTTTTGTTGAAACTAGGAGCAATAAGTAAAATGGCAGGTGCAACGGATTTATTTCTCTCTCTCTCTCCAGCCCACGTCCCACTGTGGGCACGGCCTCCTCCACTTTGGGAGGGATTATGGTCTACTGTGCCGCGCTGACCAGGCGTGTTGGCACAGGGCTTTGTTTCGAGATTTATTTAGTGAAGATCAATACCTTTACAACATGTTACAATACCGTTACAATGCTATCTCAGCTATCATACCTTTAGAAATAACGTAACATTTCAAAACGTCTCGCTTTTTTCTATCGGAGTAGGCAGAGATTAATAACGCTAAAATCGTTATATATAATTGTAGAATTCAGGATAACATCATTTAATGTCCTAAACGATTTTCTCAAACTATGCCTTTACTATCATATTGCTCGACCATAATGCGAATCATTAGAGAGTGTTTTGCGGTTGCGAAATTTCTAGTAGCTGTTTTTCATGACTATTTTTATTTCTATTATCATGTTAGTACGCAGTACCAACTATGATACTCTAATGTAAATTAATCAGAAATCAGTCTTTATCTTTTCGCTCTTATTAGAGCGTTCCTGTTTACGTCGCTTATGTGAGATATAAATCTTCGCACTATTTGCCATCCTTTGTTTCCCTATAACTTGCTTGGTGTAGTCAGTTATTCTGCCTCCTTCCTTGCATTACGAACTGCGTTTGTTAAGAGGATACCAAAATAGCTTCGTGCATTTTTCTACGTACGAAGTTTTCATTGTTTCTTTAGATTGAATGGCTAGAGCTCTAATTTTTAAGTATATGTTTTTTCAATATATAATCTAGGATCGCATAAACTCAGAAACGCGATTGAAAAAAGTTTTCTCGATAGAAAATCTTAGCGAAACAACCTCTCTCATTTTTTATTTTTTTATTTCTCGGTCTTTTATCGCGTATTAACTAATGAAATAACTTTAAAAACATAAGTAACTATTATATATAGAAACACGTAAATCAGAATTGAAATATAGTAGATTTTGAGTAAACGAAAAAAATATCCCTAATTCTTCATTTTCTATACATACTAGCTGTGTTAATATGTACATGTCGACGATAATATTGATGTAGGCCCTTAAGAAAAGTGAAGTGAATACTATATATAACTACAATAATAAAATAGAAAAAGAAAGTAATTAGTTAATCCTACTAATATTATAAATGTAAAAGTTTGCGAGTATGGATGTTAGGATGTTTGTTACTCTTTCACGAAAAACTACTGAATGGATTACAATTAAATTTTACAATAATGCATAGATCAGAATAGCATATGGGCTCCTTTTCATCCCGAAAGAATGCCATGTTCCCGTGGGATAATAAAAAGCAAACTGATTCTTTACTGCGGATAACACCGCGGCGGACGGCTAGTATAATATATTTTCGAGACCTGTCAAAGTTTGTCTGATGAGATGAAAGAAAATTAATCTTGTTTCTTGTTTAAGTATATTCTTGATGACCAGAAGATGAGTTTGTTTGCAATACCTATTCAAAGCCAGAAAAAAAAACAATTATTGAAATTGATCACAAATCAACATGACGCATAGTTATAGACGAAACGAAACAAACAGTAAAAACAAATGCACACACGTTTTTAGTTATTGAATACATGTATATATTTACATAATTAAATATGCTAATATATAAACACATACAAATTCATGTAGATAATTTACATATTTGGAATTTAATAATGCTGATAAGTAACTATAGAATATTTACAGGTTGTGATCTTTGTTGGAATTTGGATGGCATTAGAAGCCTTCAACTTCCAACCTGGACTGAGTAACATCCGGAAAACTACCCGACAAAGACACATAATTTAAAAAAAAATTGTACCTTATTATTAGTGCCGTATTTAATATTAGGCTGGGTTTTCTGTTTTAGAAGGGTTTTACTTTTCAGATAAAAGCAAATTCTCTAAAAACAATGTCAGTTTTAAATGGAGATGAGTAGAGTTCGATACAGTAAGAATAAAAACAAGGATTATACTCGTAGATTAAACCCACAATGCTCTGAAAGCTTTTTCGCCTGTAGGTACAATCCTTTCGTTTTTATTGGTTTAATATCTTATATATAAAATTCACGTGTCACAGTGTTAGTTACCGTACTCCTCCGAAACGGCTTGACCGATTCTTCTCAAATTTTGCATACATATTCAGTAGGTCTGAGAATCGGCCAACATCTATTTTTCAAACTTTTTTTTTTTAGTATGGCAAAACAACGTTTGCCGGGACAGCTAGTTTATTTATATGTTTGCCTTAAATACGCCATATTTTTATTATTGGCATACTTACATTATTATCAAATAATATCGGAGTGTATTTGCAATTAATGTTAAAGTTTGTCACACAATCTAACCAACCCAGGCTAAGTTAAATGTATAAATAAATGTTCACGGACATTTCACACAACGTCCTCTGGTCCCAAGCTAAGCTTATATGCTTGTGTTATGGGTACCAGAATACGGATAGAATACATATACTACTTTTCTTTTGTAAATACATACATACATACATAGTAAACACCCAGACGCTGTACAAACATTTGTATGACATTTATAAATATCACACAAATGATTGTCCCAAGCGGGAATCGAACCCGTGACTTCATGATCGGGAGTCCGTTACATAAACCACTCTACCACTCCACCCGAAATGAATAGGTTCTTAAAGAAAAATAACTAATTTGGTGTTTCTGCTCAAGTTTATGTTATGTTAGAAGTTAGAACATTAATATTAGCACAAGTCAAACTCACGTTGTTAATCTAACATATTATTGCATTGTAATACTTTATGTTATTATACAATAAAACATTTACATAATCATTGCAGTTTCAGATGTATTTAACAGACTGTTGCTAATTTACACAATAATGTAATAGTTAATCCGTGTTTTTCTCAGTACAGTTATAATTTATTTCACAATAAAAGCTAGATCCAAATAGTTCTTATTTTTTGTTTATAAAAATAATACTGAACACAGATTTAGTCTCTATTACTAAATGTACCTCTTCGATAAATTTGTATTAATTAAAACTAACTATATGGTTTAATAAGATAAGATTGATGTCTTGGATTTACAGCATAAAATACATAATAGGCATTTCCTGAACTTTATTACTATTTTGTAATTAGATAGGAAAAAGTTTTGCCAGATATTCTATAAGAAGAATATGAGAAAAATAATCTTTATTCAATAGAATATTAACGTAGGTTACCTAGGTGCATAATTTTGGCCCAGCACTGATACTTTGAAGTTGTGATGAGGGAAAGGAAATTAGCTGAATGTAGCATTCAGCTAATTTCAAGGGGAGAAAATAGGTTAGTGATAAATTTGTTCTTAATCCGTCACCGGATGGAGACAACGCAATTGCCTATAAAAAGATAAAACGATTTGAAAAAATAAATACTGTTTGAACGCAATCAATCATTACCATGCTCGCATGTCATAAGTAGTAATAACTACATCAAAATTTATCTATAGATGAAAATAAAAAAGTTATGTCTTGTTGTTTCTAAATGTTGTTTTAAACAGCTATAACATGATGGTTTATTCACATATTTAACTACATAATTTCATGGTAGAATTGGACACGGACTAGAACTATTGCGATACATAGTACGCGTATAGCACAGATAATTGTAAAATTAATGTAATATTTATTTTTATAACAATATCTACGTTGATTACAATACCTACATTTTATTTACCACTTGCAGCTGATGCCCGCTACTCCATACGTGTGGAATTTGAGATCCCCATATATTTTGTCACCGTTTAAACCTTCCCTGGACTTTCATAAATATTTCAAGTCCAAAATCATAAAAATCGGGTGTTCTCGAGTTTTAGCGAGACTAACGGACCACATTAGAGTATTATATTTTATGTTATAAATAAAGAAGATAAAAAATAATTCCATAGCACATAAGCCAAATGACAAAAGACTGTACGCACATATTTGATGCAATTCAAAAATGTGAGAAGAATCAAAGATAAAATATCACTAGAGTAATAATTGCATAAGACGAAATCGCTCGTGCTACGATTAAAAGCGATCACTAAAGCAGTTATAAACAATGTTATGTGAGAGTAAATGTCAAAATTAGCGTATACCTAACTGAGCAGTGTAATTTACTTACGACGTAATATCAGATAGATCGTTAATCAGAGCGGATGATCATTGTTAGGCAATGGAACCGATTCTACGTGCATTAAAATTCACCAAGAAACTCCTTTTAAAAATACCACAGGTCACGTTATTTTCCAAGTTACGTTGATGCGGAAATAAAATATCCCTTAGCTGACTTCTACAGCACCCTTAGGCGGAGATGGGGTGGTGACACCTGTATTCTTAATCCGTCACCACGGATTTATTCGTTCGCCACCATACCAGAGACTTATTTTGAAAATTAGCGCCCCGGGCCTTTTAATTTGACGCCCCGGGCCTATTTAATTAGCCGCCCTATAAATTAATAGAGATAGAGCAACATTTTAGACTTGAAGGCTTTCGCCGCCTTTCCCAGGCTGGCCGCCCCAAAACATGGCCCCTACGGCCCTAGGGTAAATACGCCTCTGCACCACACAGACAAGTCTTTAAGAAATATTTTACATAGCGACATTCAAAACCAGCGAACGTTGGGTGTTTGGATTTTTTTTATCAATTTTAGTGTTTATGATGTTCAATTTTTTGATTTAAATATATTTTCTACACGCTCATTAAAAGCCACTAAATTCGTTGTTCGCGTTATAAAGATATCTCGTATGCTGTAATATTTCATGAAGTATATAATTGAGTAGTTACAAGCCGGCAAGAATAAACATAATACCTACATATCTACAAGTGGAAAAATATTACCGATTGACTGCCTGTATTATTTACTCCTATGTAGAAATGTCGAGCAAACTAGCGGTTCTCCTATATTGTGATGATGTGATAGTGATAGACGCAGAGGTCGTCGAACGCATTGACCTATGTCTTTTTGACATAATATACCACAGAGTTACGTGATAAAATCTAAGTAAATAATTAACTTCTCAAAATATGCATAACACCAGGAAATGTAAGGTTAACTCAATTATTTTATGTATGAATTAATTATTAGATTTTTTCAATTGCTTTCCTCTCTTTCAAATTAATATTTGCACAGCCTAACGTTCCACTTTTAAGCATTGACCTCCTCCACTGTGGGAGGGATTATAATCTGCAATTTTGCGCTATCCAGGCGTGTTGGCACAGGATTCATATTCGAGGATTCCGTAACTGACAGAGGATGTGTAATATCCCTTAGCTGGCTTTTATAGAACCCTGGGAAGGAAATGAGGTGGTCACATCATATACAATA
The DNA here is from genome assembly GCA_916999025.1 of Orgyia antiqua. NCBI lineage: Eukaryota > Metazoa > Arthropoda > Insecta > Lepidoptera > Erebidae > Orgyia > Orgyia antiqua. The sequence continues at coordinate 11,752,723 of OU779863.1, read as the reverse complement.
TATTTAATCCATCACCACACGGACCGGTTTTCATTTAAAAATAACATTATAAAACTGCATCTAACTGTTGCTTGTATGCCGCACTAGCGCCAGTAGTCCAGGTAAAATAGAGTCGACTCCTAGATTTGCCATATTTACTGCAAAATGTGATTTATATGATTTCAAGTTACTCTTCGAGAAGAATATACTGAATCCGAACTTGACGTATTTTTGTGACGTTTTCAAAAATTCCATTGCAATGTCTCGTATCTAAGTATTGTCACCATTGTTCTATGAGTTTGTAAATTTTCAGTGGTCTAACCTAGCTAACATTATTATAATTATCAACATATTTACCTAGAATAGAACAAATAATAAGAATTAAACTACTTAAGTATTTTTTTAAACAAACTACAGTATTTACTTAAAATTAAGATTCTAATGCTCTACGAGCTTTAGTGTTTAAAAAAATTTGGGAAAATTTACTCGTTAGTATTATTTTACTTACGTAGACTGACCAAGGTTAAGGTCAATCATATATTAATTTAAATAATTTTTGGTAGTAATATAAGTATGTAATTTTTGTTTCAATGTTTTGTGAGAATAATATAGACAAAAAAGGTAAAAAAAAAACCAAATTTGTCAAAAGTAAAATTATATAATTACTATCTTGTCCGGATCCGGATGCTGTGAGAGTATTAATAGCTAAACTCTTTGCAATCTGTTCTGGTAAGCACATTATAGTAGAACAAATAAGAAGTATAGAAATTAAGAAGTGCAGTGTGTATTGCAAATGAACGAGAGTTTAAAAGATAAATGTCCCAAACTTAAAAACGTCCTAATAAAATAAAAATCAATTGCTGTTCGTAAGTCTCGCTAAAACTCGAGCATGGCTAGATGAACATGATAGATTTTGATTTTGAATGATTTTTGTCTAGAGTAATACAGAGATGGTTTAAACAGTGAAAAAGTATTAAAAAATTGTGAAGAAGATAGTAAAAATAACTATTACGCAAGTGGAACTGCGCAGCACAGCTAGTATTTAATATTTTTGGTAGTATACCGTATAACTTAAGAGGATACCAAACTAGCTTCGTGCATTTTTCTACGTACGAAGTTTTCATTGTTTCTTTAGATTGAATGGCTAGAGCTCTAATTTTTAAGTATATGTTTTTTCAATACATGATCTAGGATCGCATAAACTCAGAAACGCGATTGAAAAAAGTTTTCTCGATAGAAAATCTTAGCGAAACAACCTCTCAATTTTTTTATTTTTTTCATTTGTCGGTCTATTATCGCGTATTAACTAATGAAATAACTTTAAAAACATAAGTAACTATTATATATAGAAACACGTAAATCAGAATTAAAATATATTTAGTAGATTTTGAGTAAACAAAAAAAAAATTTCTAATTCTTCATTTTCTATACCTACTAGCTGTGTTAATATGTACATGTCGACGATAATATTGATGTAGGCCCTTAAGTTGTATTGGTTATAATATGGAGACGTAGGTCCGTACTGTTCATGCAAATGAATTTGTTGCTCTTATGTGATTTAAATACACATTTTGGTGATGTAAGTATAACCGACAAGCTCCTACAAGAATATGTCAATTGATACTCACTGATCAACGGTTTATGATTTGAGTTGTTACATAATTTACTTTCATAAAGCATGTTAAATAATTTCGAACAAGTTACTGCTATTTAAGTTAACATTTCCGCAATAAAGCTGCCTTCATATATTGCATTGCTTCTGTTAGAAATCTCAATGAATTCAGTCGTGATTATTTAATATAGAACAGTCTTAGGATTTCGTACCACTATCGTCGTAATATATTCATGATCATTATGCTATGCCACCATAATCAGACAGTCAAACGAACAGCGGAGTCTCCAGGGTCCTGGTATGTCTTTTGTTACTGAAAAAAAGACATATAAGTACACAAAAAACCATGAATGTTACTCACAATGTCATCTGTTACCAAACGGAAAGTAATAGAAGCATAGATATACTCTTCATCTATAATACTGCGTAAAAACAATTAAAATCGGTTTAACTTTCGCAAATAACAAAGGGGACTACGATGCCCATATTTTTGTATGGAACATAATTTGGTATCGTGGCTTCTTAAAAAAGTTCACAGAGAGCATTAGTGTATCAACAAATCGTCACTTATTTGTGCAGATCATTTTATTGACACGTCTTTAATAAATAATTAAATACAATAATCTAATTCATATCTTATTTTTTAAACTTATTTATATATTTCCTACACAAATAATAAATTGATTTTTAGCACTATTTTTAGCATTTTTAAAATTATTTTTTTGGGTACCTATTACCTGCCTGCCTGTATTTTATTTTTATGTTATACTACTTTTGGCATGCTAGGAAAAATGGTGAGAGTAAACATAAAGCATACCTACATAGGTATTTTCTGTAAAGCTTTCAAAAAGTAAAAGTAAAACTTTCAAGCAGACCAAAGATTAAGTTTTAGTATTTTGAATGAAAAGGGGTACACGGGGTAGGGGTAGGGGGGTATTATCTGTATTCTTAGTCCGTCTATCCAATTCTTTTTTCAACATCTTCATAAGTAGAGATATATATGTAGAGATGATTGATTTTCTGTTGAATCTTCTTATTCTCAACCCTTATACGCTCTATTATTGGCACGAGCCCTTCCAATTTGCAACTGCTTCGTCTAGGCGTGATAGTACTTGGTTTATTTTACAACTTCCTCTATGCAGAAAGCATTAATCCCACAGGACTAGGCATAATCATATGAGCCTTGCTGAAAATGGCACGAGAAATCTCATACCCATTTTTGATGATTTTGACCGAGGCGTGCATAGCATCCAACAAAATGATGTTATGGTATCTGTGTGCGTTACCTAGATATCCCACCGACCGACATTATAATTTTACCAAGAATACAGCGTGTTTGACAACTCCTGTGTGCTTAATACTTTAAGCCTGGGGAGGAGAGCTGGCTAACATTTACGTTATTTTATTGACAATCTAATTATAGCAGATGGCGCTCTGTGGTATCTGCCTACCCCAATGGATAAAAGGCGTGTAATGGTTATGACTAATTTAGATTTGCTTGTAATCTCTACTATTTATTTCTGCTTACTTAAAAGTAAGGTAAGAATAATATTAATATTATTGCACAGGCCTGAGTGTGCAGCTAATGACTACCTACTTATTGTAAACAACAATTAATGTCATGGAGTTTTCACGCTCTGGGTCCAAACTAAACTTAATATGTAAAGTAATTATGCATCGTGACACTCATTCTTCCTGTCTTTATGCCAAACGATTTGGAATGTATGTTCGTTTCTCTCTCTCTTTGTCTTTTCTTCGCTTATTTTTCTTTCATATCGTCTCTCACACAGTCCATCTATCTTTTCCAGCCATAAACATTCATATTTATCAACTTTTTGTTTAAATATGTTTCATCTCTCCTCATTACGCATATAACACACGTCACATTAATTAGTCTTTTTTACAAATACAGAATATAGAAAACACTTAGACAAAGTTAAAATAGAAAAGTTAATCCCACAAAAAAATAACCTGTGCATAGATCGAAGCTACGGTCTCATGTAAGTGTAAGTTCAATACCAAGGTGCATCGAGGCCCAAAGTTTACTTACTAATAGGGTGAGAACAAGGGTATTGTAAGAAACCACACGGTTAATAGAGTCTTTAGCGAGTAAGTAGTAACTGATTTTCTTTTACATTTTAATACTTGCCATAAGTAGTGCCAGTATCATGTAGCTAAGTAGGTAAAGTTATACTTAATAAGACATAGATATTTGTAAGCAAAGCGTATTTCACAGCTTCCATAAACAAATTGGAAGATTGGTCGTTTTATTTATAATCAAGATGAAAACACCTATATTCAAGATTCTTCAAATGGCAATGGAAATTTTACATACATTGCATATTGTCTGAGCGAACTTTTAATTTACAGTGAGTACCTTAACCACTTAAGGGTCTTTTAGTTAAGCTTTATACCCCGGCTAAATGATGTTAAATCACGCAAAGCACATTTAGTACCTACATATTATTTGAGGTTGGGTTAATACCATAAGCACTTCAATAACCTGGTTCACATATTCTTGGAATTAAATAATTTATGTAATTAAATATTATCTAAGAAGATAAATTTTACACATATTATCAATTTTATATTATAAAGAATGTAGTAGGGGTTGTACACATTCACTGTCGTATAAAAGGCTTACACGTTGCAAAGAGTTCATTATAGTTGTTTCATTCGTTCGGTCGGATCTGGTGGTGAGCCGGTCGCGACCTTAACAGCACCTTGACTCCCCCACGCATCATGGCCTCCCGCCTAGCCGTGAGTAAAGCTATTTTTAAACAAGCCTTTTTGCGAACTTTACAACATAAATGATAATTCTGATTAAAAATTAGACATGACAAGACTTTCCATAATACAGCATCTCTTCTAATCACTGTTTCCTGGTACTAAAGAGTGTACAGTTCTTCAGATCTATATGTTAATGAATTAAATATAATATGAGCCATTGTTGTAATGGACTTCCACCACCAAGGGAAAGTTAACGGCTAACCATAATATGCTGGTCAAACAGGTTACTATTGGGATTTGTTGCCTGTTAGACATTCTTACTTTTGACAAGAAAAGTATAGTTATGATACCTATATCTTAAAGCCATCATCAAGAGCCGATAACTTCTTAAGTAAAAGTCTTGTATATGTAGGACTTGTATAATTACCAATTGATTGAAATCCTAATTACCTATATCTCCGCAGACTATGATACAGGCTAGGTAGGCTAAACTTTTGGATGTTTTTTTATCATAGCGATTATCTCGGGTTTTTTCGTGTAGGTATCCGTAAGAAAAGCTGTTGTAGTTTTCCTTATTTATCCTTTGGGAAGAAACATCCTTTCACGGGAACTAAATCAATTAATAAATTAAGATAATATTTTTAAAATCTGTAAATATATAATTTAAGTCAAATATTATCTTAAACTTAACATTTTTTAACTCAAAACATTTAATTGCAAACTCTACAACTGAAGTCAATATACGTATGACATTTCTATAGATGATAGGTAAAATTAAAAATATTCTAATTAAAACTGTTCTTTTAAATTATGTTATGTAAACAGAGATGTTCTCATCATCATTGATGTAACATAATGTGTTTAAGTGAAACGTGTTCACTGTGAGAACAATCATAAAGGTCTTAGTGGAGAGCTTTGATTACTCTGTGTAGTAACTTACATAATATAATAGACAAGGGGCCGTGGAACTGCTGCACACCTGGCGAGCACTGTAATTATTACGAGTTACTGTAATAGCCATAGGTATATTCATTTCCATGTATTTAATCAGGCGACATGCCAGTTTCTAACTCCGCGGAGGTGTATTAAAACATTAAAAATTTAACATGTTTATTTATGTCTGTGAAGATGACTTGATTCAGACTGTTTAGAACAGGTTACGGGAATAACAGACTCTGAAATAGATTAATTGGTTTTGTTTTAATAAAATATTTAATTGAGTGCTTGTTTTATATTTTATGTATAGTGTTTAATTTGCAAAAAAGCTTAGATAATTGCTGAAATTGCTTATGTTGGGAAAATTAGGACACGTAAAAAATTAAGACATGTAAAACAGAAAATGTGATTACAAATGGCCCAAAATCAGTACCTACCTTTATTTTCCTAATCTTTAAATATCCTAACTATAATAATAGATATGTTTATAGGATTATTGCGAACTAAAACACAAAAATACTGTTACTATTTCAGCTGAGCAGCTTTCTTCTGGCTAGCGTTGGCGTCTGCTTGGCGACTTTTGGACATGAACAGTTAGTATAATGTTGTAGTATTTAATAATTATAACTAATTTATGATATATGCATCTCATGACATCTGTTCTTCAGATTGATGGTATAAGACTGGGCTGATACGATTAATATTTTAAGCAAGTAACTACTATATTCCAACCCTTACAGCTAAGTGATAGAATTATGTAATATTTTATATCCGTCCGACAGAGTTACCTTCTCCAAGTTTGAGCCTAAAGGAAATTGTCTACTGACGCTAACTAACACGTCTTTGAATTTGTGGTAAAAGTATTAGAATATTTTGCTTTATGATCACGAACCTTGATTTTGATTCAGGCATTCAAGTTTTAGTATAATATCTAATTACATTCAAAGATGTAGTAACGAGTAAGTTTGAAAACGGAAATTAATCTTGCTTTTTGTCCACAATGTGGTTCCCAAAAAGCTTCCGGTTTAGTTCTGTGCTAATATTTATTTTATACACAGTCAAATACAATCATCGAAGTGTTAAACAAACAATTAGTCACGCTGTCTCAGTTTCTTTACATGTAACCGCAAAAAATGACGCCAGGGTAATTTGGTTGAGTTTCTATAAGTATTTCTCACGCTTCTTCATTGCGGTAAATGGTGAAAATCATGCTATTGTGTTGTATTGATATAGGCTTACCCCTGCATCAAGTTTTCACTGATGTCATATCTAACCTGACTGTCGGCTTTGCGATCTATTGTTCCTATTATGCAGTTGCCTATTGTCTTGGAGATTTTATAACGATGTGAATAAAGTAAACAAAATCACATTATATATTTCCGTAGGTAATATAATAGATAATTATAGTACATATACCTATTATATCTATGTTTGTTTACTTTTGTTTCAGTGTTCACATTCGTGTTCACATACCCGAGCCGCATCACTCGTCAAAGGAAGTAGTGGTGCACGAGCATCATGAAGAACATGGACATGGTTCAGGAGGCGGAGGGTATGGAGGTGGCTCCTTCTCTGATCACTTACACGGAGGATTCGCTGATTACTTGAAAGGCAGTGGCGGTCATGGCGGTGGTCATGGTGGCGGTCATGGTGGTGGTCATGGCGGAGGTCATGGAGATCATGGCGGAAGTTTCGGCGGAGGACACGGAGATCACGGCGGAGGCTTCGGTGGAGGTCACGGAGGAGACCATGGAGGAAGCTTTGGCGGAGGTCATGGAGGGGATCATGGAGGAAGCTTTGGCGGAGGATTCGGCGGTGGCCACGGTGGTGGACACGATGGCGGTCATGGAGGAGATGATTTTGGTGGAAGTCATGGAGGATATGACTTAGGAGGCGGACATGGCGGTGGTGGTGGTGGCCACGACTTTGGAGGTGGACATGGCGGTGGTGGTGGCCACGACTTTGGAGGCGGACATGGAGGCGGTGGTGGCCACGACTTTGGAGGCGGACATGGCGGCGGTGGTAGCCACGACTTTGGAGGTGGACATGGCGGTGGTAGTGGTGGCCACGACTTTGGCGGCGGCAGTCACGGTGGATACGACCTTGGAGGTGGATTTGATGTAGGCGGTCATGGCGGTGGAGCTGGAGATAGCTATGGAGGTGGTCATGATGATCATGGACATGGCGGTGGATTCGGTGGAGGATTTGGCGGAGGATTTGGAGGCGGACATGGAGGTGACGATGAGCATAATCACGACGCTGGATTTGGAGGTGGTTTCGGAGGAAATAGCGGAGGTGGACACGGAGGAGGTCATGGAGGAGGATTCGGTGGGGGATATGGTGGCGGAGATGGCGGTGATCATGGTCATGGAGGCGGATTAGGTGGTGGCTATGGAGGAGGACATGGAAATGGTGGTTTTAGTAGTGGAGGATTTGGAGGTGGTCATAGTAGCCATGGAAGCTCTGGTGGACACGACAGCTATAGTGGTGGAGGTGGATTCTCTTCAGGTGGACATGATAGTGGTATAAGCCTTGGAGGTTTCGGAGGTGGCCATGAAGGAGGAGGAGGTCATGATAGCTACAGTATCGGAGGTCATTCTGGCGGTGGAGGCGGACATGGTGGATTTGATTCATTCGGCGGCAGTGGAGGCCATGGTGGCGATAGTTACAGTTTAGGAGGAGGCCATGGAGGAGGTGGTTTCGGTGGTGGAGATAGTTACAGTGTTGGCCATGGGTCGGGAGGTGGACATGGAGGATTCAGTGGTGGCCACGGAGGAGGGCATGGAGGTGGTTTCGGAGGTGACAGTTATACAAACGCCATAACCGCAGGCCACGGTGGTGGCCCCTACCATAAACGGAAGTAAAACCCGCCAAAGTTTAAGTAAGCCAACTAAGTCATAATTCTCGAAAGTAGACGTGATATCTACTTGTAGAAACATATTTTGTTATTGTACATAGTTTGTAGGTTAAGTTATTGTTGTTATTAAAATTAAATGATATAAATTATAAAATCGTTGTGTTCTTATTACCAACCGAGTTAACATGTCCGAGATTTTTCTGATGTTGTTTTTTTATGTGATTAACACAATATGAACAATATTATAGTCAGGTAGGATATTTTTTTACCTGAGGAAATAAAACCCATAATATGTTTTAATAACATAACAGAATTGTAATAGTTAAGGATAACGTCAATGAATATTACTAGCGTCTATGCTAGCGTTAATTTAAGTTAACCTTTTACTAAATTACGTAATTATTTAGAAACTTATCATAATATCTATCTTATAAAGTATCATAATATCTATCTTATAAAGTACCTAAAATTATGAATATAAATTGCGTAAAAAGAGACAACAGCGTCGTTAAGATGACCGTATCTATTGAGCATTAAAGTTTGGGAATGAATAAGCTAATTCAATACTTTAGTTCCTGTGTTAGAGCTTCCGAGTTTTGAACAACGATTGTTTATGAAAACTAGCTTAACATTCATTCATATAACAGAAGCATAAAATGAGCAATAATAAATAAATAAATAAATATTCAGGACATTTCACAGAACGTCCTCTGGTCCCAAAGTAAGCTATATTTCTATGCTTGTATTATGGGCACCAGATACGGATAGACTACATATACTACTTTTCTTTTGTAAATACATACTTATAATACATAGAAAACACCCAGACGCAGTAGGTACAAACATTTGTATGACATTTATGAACATCACACAAATGATTGTCCCGAGCGGGAATCGAACCCGCGACCTCGTGATCGGCAATCCGTTACATGAACCACTAGACCACGAAGCCCGTCAAATAATAATAGTTTTTATTAATATTATATATTATTAATATATATATTATTAATATTATTTATATTTTTTTAATAAATAATAGTTTTTACTTTACTCTAGTCTCGTTATTATCAGGCCCGTCTTCTCCACTAAGCATGCTAGGCACATGCCGATGATTATGGGCCTTATCTCTACTCTATTACGAAATGATAACCGATAGTCTACTTATAGGGACCCATTATGTATCCTAAAGTTTCCAGGGCCCCCTATTATTGAAACTCGGTCTTATTCCTGAGTCTTTACTTTTCCAGCATAAGTGTACAGCAAATAATGGTTAGTGTGTAATTACGAAAGGAGTAGAAAGTAACAACAATGTAAGTCACATAACGTTTAGGTAAATATACGTTATATGTTTAGTTGATGTAGTTCCTAGAATACATGGATTATAATGATATGCAGATTATTGCAGATAGCGGCTCTTAGGAACTGGATTATTTCTGTAATATAATAATTACACCCTTCTGAGCTCCTTTCTTTTTCTTCCCAGCCCATTAACATCCCACTGTTGGGCACAATGCCTCCAAAACCACGAGAGGGTTTGTCTACTATAGGAACTTTGTCTACTATACATGGCGACCAGGCATATTCCATAGAAATTTGTTTCGAACTTTCTGTCTCTCTGAAGATATGTACATATCTGTTTTGATGACCTTTAGCTGGCTTCTACAGCACCCTGGGGAAAAAAGTGTTATGTCATATTAGTAGTATTCTTTATCTGTCACCAGACATATCTCCTGACATCACCAGTTATCAATATCCGTCAAGAAATGACCACGTTAAATTAAAAAAGAAAACAATAGATTCAGTAATGGAAATCCAATTCATGGAACCTAATTTACTTTTTATTAGTTAATTGCATGCTCGCTAATGTTATACAAATATTAAAATCGTTTCTCATGTAAGCGATTTTTTGTAATCTTATGAGAATAAATGATCTAAACATAAACATAATTTTCCTATTTGAATATCATCATTTATGTACCTCTAAAAAAATCTCACTATGGACCTAAAATCCAAATTTACCTAAAAGCGTTTGCCGGGTTGGGTAGTAATTTAATAAGTAAGTTTGATAATATGGCATTAAATTCTGAAAAAGTTAAAACTTGTATTATTAAAATCATGCCGCCTGCCGTTAAAGACTTAGCAACTCGTGCGTTTTCTGCGTAAAACTATTTTGTTGTCTACAAATCCGTGAGGCATAAAATTCTTAATATTTTTTAAAGTTAATAGTGATATTTACACTCATTACTTATTTAATGTGTTGATAAGTAAACGTATATTATTCTATTGAGTAATAAACATCGATATAAGTATTTATTTTCTTTAATACTTCGTTCCTACGTAAGTTCGTATAAAATGCATGTATTACTATCTAGATTCGCACCCAATCTAGACAGCTATCATATTCATTATGGCTATTATAAATATTATTAACATAAATATGATATAAATAACGAAAAGATAGATATTAAAACGTACTCCATTCACAGTACTCGATACAAGTACAGACTATAGACACACATATTCAGTCTTAGAACACTAAACAAATATCACTAAAATTTGTTCCCATCAATCAGTTGTTCATATTTTCAAAGTTTGTCACCATATTTCAATTTGCCCGAGTTACTAGCAAAACCTGGATTATAATAATTCTGGTCAGTTTCGTAGGATGACTGTGCTTGCTGCTTTGGCTGTATTGTTATTATTTTGTATCTCATTCTATTATCTTTATTTACGTTGCGAGTTTCTGTGTTTAGATCGTTTGAGTTACTTCTCGTTTCATAATTTGTTGACTCAGTAGGGACGTTTTCTGAGTTTTGCATTTCGTAATATTCAGCTGGAGGACTAGTGGTAACCTCCATGGAAGATTCAGTAGTGGTAGATGGCAGCGGCGCTTCAGCATACTGATAATTATCATTAGAAGCTTCAGCTACCGATGACTGTTCACTTTCATAAAGTGCTTTAATAGCCATAGCAGTATAATAAGGATGCACAGGGGACAATTCTTTTATTGTAAAGGCTGTTGATGGAGCTGGTTCCAACTGTTTGTTTGTATCATAATCACTATCAAAGGCTGTTGGAACTGCTTCATTCTGAGAAGCCTGCGAAATATCTGAATCGTGTAAATGATCAACTGTAGTTTGATGATCTAATCCACCAAAGCTGATATTTTGTGTTGAAATTGATTTCTTTTGTCCCTTTTTACTGTGATATTTTTGTGGATGATTTTCAGTGGGATAATTGTTTGATGAAGATGCATATGCATCGAGTTCATCATTATTGTTTGGATAGTTATAAATATTTTTAATAGAACTAGACTTTGCTAATGTACGACTGGACATATGTTTTGGTTTATATTCATGAACGACAGTGGATGACACAGAGTATGGACCTGAAGAACTAGTCTGCTGTAGTTTAAAATCATCTTGTTTTCCCTGTCCTAAATACAGCGCTGGTACAAGGTTAGGAGTTTTAAGATTGCCTTTATTAAGAAATCTGAAAGATGGAACAACAGGTCTATAATCCTCTAAGCTTGCATCATTAGCGAGCTCAAAAGGAGTTGGAATTGTAGGCTTCGGTTTGCTACGAACTTTGTTATAAGAACCATATACATTTTCATAATAAGAGAAATCGGGTTTTAAATGGGATTTTAAGTGTTTTGGTGGATATTTTGATTTTACTCCTTTTGTGCCTCCGATTCGGAATCCTTGACTTGAATAAGTTGTTCTTGGTGGAAATGGCAAATGGTTTTTAGTTAAGTCTACGTTGGAAGGGATTTCACCATGATCGTGAATGATGTGATCATGTGTAACTTCTCGTGGATTATATGCAGCATACTCTAAATGTGATGGCGTACCCATTGAACCAACTGCAGTGAATTGTGTCAGTGCGTTAGGAGCGATGGCTATCAAAGATTGCTGATTTTTCGTCGGCACGAATGAATGTGAATTAGCAAGCGAGGACATGCTGCCCACAGGCGTCATTCCAGCCAAACGGGTATTTTTATTATCATCAAAAACTATTTTATGAATATGCTCCTCACTGTATGTGTGAATATGTTCGGTATCACCGTCGATAATTTTCTCTATTCGTTGCGGTTTCCTAATCTTTCTAATAGTTCCAGAGCCATCTACATCAGAATAAAATTGCTCGTGGAATGTTGTAACTGGATGTTCTTCATCTAACTGTGGCTGAGGTTTGCTTCGTATGGCTACTCTTTTGGGTTTGTTTTTTCGAGGCGCTTTCTTTCGAGGTTGATCACTTAATTTCACAATTTTCACCCTTTTTGGAGGATGGTTAGATGGAGCCACTGATGGAGCTGCATATGCGCTGGATATGTACGACTCATCTATAGGTTCCGCAGATGAATCTAAATCATATTCTCGTTCATCCCAATCAGTAGGCGTGGATCCATAATAGCCACGTGCGTGATAGAGAGGCAGCAACTTAGAAGCAGCAGATGATATCCCTGGTATCCTCGAGGACGGCTCATCGTACAATCCAACTGAATTTATTGGTAACACATTGGGAACGGCTGGCAAGGCGACATTTGTCGGTACTGCCACCGTACCTTCAGCGCTTGGCATGAAAGCCGGTGCATACTGTGATGACGCTGGGTGATTTGTAATATAAATCTTCTTGTGGTGATGAATATGTTTCACCTTTTGAGGTAGATGAATGCGAATCTTTTTCCTGCAACAAAAAACATACAATGACGGCTTATGAGGTAATGGATTGCGTGTGTCGCGTGGCAGTCACGACAGTTTTCCGTCTAGTGCAGTGTCAATGGCATGATGCGTGACTAGGTACCGCTTTCGCTATCAGCAGTTGCCACTACTTGGGCTAGATTTCCGCGTACAAATAGTAAGTATGTGATTACTTTGTCAGACTTGATAATTTTATAACACTACCTACGTAGGAATAGTTTGTTCTGTTATACTTAAGTACATCATAACACCATTTTTATTATGATGTAGTCAGCATTGACAATAATTAACTTACACTTTCTAACGCAGGCGCTAATTATGCGCTTGGGTAGTATCGGTTCAATGTGCAAGTAATTTACGCGAGCTAGTGAAACATAACAATTAAAACACAATCGCCTGCAGTCTGACATTGACAATACTCATGGATTACGACGCTAAGCTTGTAATCAGTACACTTTCGCTAGAGTAATTAAGTGATATAATAAGGATCAATAACAAGGTACAATCCAAAAGCAAATGCGCCTATACTGACTTTTTTTGGGTTAGACCTTTCTCAGAGTCGCTAGCAAGACTGTATTGAAATTTGATATGGGTAAAATTGTTAATGAGTCGTTATGTACGTGTATTTATATAAGTATATGAAATTGATATATTAAATATCTTGAACTATCATGAATTGAATTAAGCTTATTTTTGTCCCTCTTGTACCAATTTGTACCTACTCATGAAAATATTGTGTTAATTTTAGTTTAACTAACAAGGATTAATTAAGTACTTTTCGTGATTCATTTCCGTTAAAATTTTACGAGAATAGCCAAATCATATCACGATTAAAAACTTTTAAATTGGAAGAACTTGCGTATTAGGCCTAAAGATATATCTCGATATCATGATAGGTACTTACTTAGGTGCATCAGCTGTAATATGAATGGATGTCACAGACACCAGTAGAGTGAACTGCAATGAAAAAATATATTATTCAAACAGCTAAAGCTCAATTTAGATTCTACAAATAACGACGTCCTATAAATAACAACTTTAACATTCGATTTGTAAATCGTTGAAGCAAACAAATAAATATTTATGGACATCTCACAGTCCATAAATATTTATTTATGATAAATATATATACAGGAAAAAATTAAATATATATACAGGAGAAGACTTAGCAGAGGACGTTCCTCTGCTAAGTCCTCTCCCAAGCTAAGCTTATTTGCTGGTGTTATGGGTACCAGAATAAGAATAAATGAATAAATATTTTGCCTCGACGATTCAGGAGTGAATTTGATTTATCAGATTACTACCTAATAGTACGGGATCCGTGGTACATTTTTTTCACTTGATTTCTATCAAGCTGATTTTCCGTGAGTAGCTTTATTATGACGAGACGCCCAATAATTTTCTATTCCAAAATCTCGATTGTGGTAGCTAACAGAGATAGCAAGGATAAAATATCGTACTACCCGTAAAAAAAAGACGTAAGTGAACTTGCGTCTAAAATTTCAAACAATTTTATCAAAAAAATCATTACTGCTTTCTTCCAGTAATAGTACGATATTTTATCCTTGTTACCTCTGTTAGCTACCACAATCGAGATTATCTCTCCGATAAAACCTCCGTTTGAACCTCCGATAAGGCATTATGAATACATAATGCCTTCTCGGAGGTTCAAACGGAGGTTTTATCGGAGAGATAATAAACATTTTTGCGTAAAAAGATTATCAGGAATAACAAGTATTGACAATTTTCGCGAACCGATTTTAGCGAACTTTTAAACTTCCGATGAGTCATTATGAATAAGACCATTATTATTTATTTGTTATTGTTTATTTTATTAAAATATGGTACGAGTTCATTTTGTATGCATTTTACGTATTTTAAAACAAAATATTCATAATCTCTATGAGAATTTAAACACTAATTTGTCATTCTATATGAATAATAGTTAACGAATCGTAAATTAATACATTTCATCGGTTTGATAGTTCATATATCAAATAGATAAGGCCGCCCATTGTACAATCTTGTATTTTATTATTAAGTTATATGCTTCTGTATGGTGTACAATTAAGAATAAAATAAATAAATAAATAAATAGATATATAATCATAACGAACGTATGAATATAAAAATAAATAAAACTTGATAAAAACACTCTTTGGCTTATTCGATCTGTACTGTACCTATACATTAAATCGTTTCATAGAAACACTAGTTTCTTTAAAGTTTATTATTATGTTTTAACAAGAACTAATGTTTTTAATAAGATTTTAAATATATGTCACTGATTTTAAATTATATATGTTACTAGCTGACCCGGCAAACGTTGTTTTACCATACCAAAAAAAAGTTCGAAGAATAGATGCTGACCGATTCTCAGACCTACTGAATATGAACGTAAAATTTCATAAAGATCGGTCAAGCCGTTTCGGAGGAGTACGGTAACTAACACTGTGACACGTGAATTTTATATATTAGATGTATATTAGTGTTCTCTTGACATTGATCTTACAATTTCCTACGCACTAATAAAAAAATATTTTTACACTCCCTTATAATTCACTTATTTATTATTTTCATCACCACATCGTTCCAAAACTTATTATAAAAGTTTCACGCCTTTTTTTTCATCACAATTCACTATTAAATAATTAGATGCACTAATTAATAATTCACTGAATACCGACCAATTTCAACCAATCCATTCTGGTGTCTTCTGTTGACAAACAAGATATGCTGTTTCACTTATTATTCCAATATTACAATTAATTTTCACTAATAATGCACTTGTGGAAATCGCACTGGTCTTCGAGCTCATATGATAATCGTTTGCTGAACACATGGTCATTTATAACATTCATTTTCACGCATGAAAGAATACCGAGGAAAATGTGTGTGCGAACCGTATTGCACACTTACCTATTGGTAATTAATATATAACATTTATATTACTACTAGCTGTCCCGGCAAACGTTGTTTTGCAATAAAATTCTGTGTAAAAATCAACAACAAAAAATTTCATCAAAATCGGTCCAGCCAATTGTGAATCTAAACCATCCTCAAACCCCCCTTGAATACACACAACAAATTTCATCAAAATCGGTCCAGCCGTTTAGGAGGAGTTCAAATACAAACACACGTACAGAAGATTTATATATACATATAAAGATGATCAAAAATTATTATATAATAAAATTGTATAATGATCAAAAATTAATAAATATCACATAGATTTATTTTGATTTCATGATTATAATATACTAAGGTACTGATTAAATAGAGATTCAAAATAAGAATTTGGTTCTTTATAAATTTATTTATTTATTATTAAGGCAAACAAACAGTCATTTACAAATCAATATCAAAAGAAAAATACACGGATAAACTTCTAGTTCCATAATTAAGAGGATACCAAAATAGCTTCGTGCATTTTTCTATGTACGAAGTTTTCATTGTTTCTTTAGATTGAATGGCTAGAGCTCTAATTTTTAAGTATATGTTTTTTCAATATATTATCTAGGATCGCATAAACTCAGAAACGCGATTGAAAAAAGTTTTCTCGATAGAAAATCTTGGCGAAACAACCTCTCAAATTTTTTATTTTTTTCATTTGTCGGTCTATTATCGCGTATTTACTAATGTAATAACTTTAAAAACATAAGTAACTATCATATATAGAAACACGTAAATCAGAATTAAAATATATTTAGTAGATTTTGAGTAAATAGGAAAAGTATCCCTAATTCTTCATTTTCTGTGCCTACTGGCTGTGTTAATATGTACGTGTCGGCGATGATATACGATAATATTGATGTAGGCCCTTAACATAATATAAAAGGTGAAAAGAAAAGTGTCTTACATAAATTAAATTAAATACAATATTTTCTAACACTTGCGCGTCTCATTTGTTTAAATAAAGCTACTTTTTACGGATGGTCACGGGTGTCTCACCCGTGACCATGGTGACTACAAAAGTCTCCGAAACGTTGGGCCAAAATTTAAAACAAATATATGCGTCTAAATCCGTAAAAAGTAGTTTTATTTAAATTAAATATAAATTTGAACCTTAGATTAATACATAAAATTCAATAAAATAATATTTTTTAATTTATTTAAAATATAGTATTTATCGTGCTTTAAATGTAGATGCAATTCCTAGACCCCCACTGTCGATCTCCTTGTTTTTGGGAAGAGTAACAACAAAGCTTATAAATTAAAATAGGCTGAGTCTATTAATACGGGTACTGTACGAACAATTTATAATTATTAATACGGTTACCGTACGAACAATTTATAATTATTAATACGGGTACTGGACAAACAATTTATTATTATTCGTACAGAAGTCGGACGAATAATTTTATTTTATCAATTAGAGTGCAAATTTAAAAAAAAATAACTTTGCGTTTCTATTTGTTTTTAATTTAAACCAAAAAATGATAAATGTTTGCCGATTTTAATACCGTCAAATATTGAATTTATTTTTTATTATTAAAATAAATGCTCTTTTATAAATTAAATTTATAGGTATTAAATATATGTATAAGTATCTAATTATATTTTCACTATCATTTATACAGATTATATTAGATTATTATTATTTTATTATTATTTATATAGATTTTGAATATACTTTGCGCCGATTCGAGCCGGTAGATTTTGAGAAATCTCAACAAAAAGAGAAAATAAAAATTTTTGAAATGTGTTTTTTTTACAAATTTTTAAACGGCTCTACCGATCGATTTTAGAAACTAAGCTCTTAACATCAAAAATTGACTTCGATCACCACCAGCTCGTTCGAAATCGATTGATTCGTTCGTGAGTTATCCTTGTCAAAAGAAAACCCAAGAAAGTATTTTTAACACGCTTTTATAAGTTTGGTATGCATCTATCAATGTATTAATCTGTGTAACGGAATCTTTGAAAGCGATTTTCAGCCACTTGCAGTAGATGGATTGATCTGAAATTTTGCACACCTAACAAGGACGGATGACAATATAATAGATAATAATATTTATGGACATTTCACACAACGTCCTTTGGTCCCAAGCTAAGCTTTATATGCTTGTGTTATGGATACCAGAATACGGATAGAATACATAAACTACTTTTCTTTTGTAAATACATACTTATAATACATAGTAAACACCCAAACGCAGTACAAACATTTGTATGACAATTGAAAGCATCACACAAATGATTGACGGGCCTCGTGGTGTAGTGGTTCTGGTAACGAACTGCCGATCAAGAGGTCGCGGGTTCGATTCCCGCTCGGGACAATCATTTGTGTGATTTTTCTAATTGTCATACAAATGTTTGTCCTGCGTCTGGGTGTTTCTATGTATTATAAGTATGTATTTACAAAAAAAAGTAGTATATGTATTCTATCCGTATTCTGGTACCCATAACACAAGCATATAAGCTTAGCTTGGGACCAGAGGACGTTGTGTGAAATGTCCATGAATATTTATTTATTTATTGTCCTGACCGGGGATCGAACCCGAGACCTCGTGAACGGCAGTCCATTATATGAACCACTAGACCACGAGGCCCGTTATATATTATATATATACAATGCAATAATTTAAAAGAATAATCCCAATTCCTTGATCAGAATTATTAGAATAGCATGTTGAAGTATCACTATGACCAAACTTGTATTTTTAATTATACACGTAATAGTTTAATTGTATATGAGTAGACTCACCAAGATTATTGTGTTTCTACGTATGCCTTTCATATACAATCAGATAAATTCACATAAAAACGCCTTGTTTATAGAATCAGGTAAAAATATCATAATTGTTTACTTGTGTTTACTACGACTGTGACAACAGAAACTTATGTCTCTGACAACATAAACTGTCAACGTTTTGTAAGCAGGTAGCATAGAATTGATTATTGATGACAATGCAGTCATTAAAAAAATATTCAGGATGTATAAGCGTGTTTTTTAGTTTTTAAACTAAGTAGATTTTTCTGAATTATTTCTTAATTCCTCGATCGATCATTTTAAACTTAGAGATTTTAAATGAGGTTTAAAAAACTACGTCGAATGCTGCCAACCGCGTGGAAATCGGTTCATTCATTCAAGAATTATTGCTCGTGATTATATTAAATGATATAAAATCATTAAATTATTTAAACACTTATTTAAATTAAATTTACATATTTTTAGTCAAGTTTAATTCTATAAAACTTTTATTTATTCTTACAAAACATAAAATTATTTTAAATAAACTTTACACATTTTTTACACATCCAATAAGTTTTACGTGGACAACGCTTTAATCCCGTACATTTCAAATGATACCATTCACAACAATAATCACATCCTATAGTTGTTTTCACTTTTTCTTCATCATCTACTGTCGTATCAAAATTTTCTTTACACGTTTTTTTTGTCTCGTAAACTTGTTCCACTATTTGCCAAGCATCAGCCGTAAAATATTTTTTCATTAAATTAATTTTCACTTGCTATCTAAAACTGCAGATGATACATTATCAGAAATTGTTTCCACTTCATCTTCTTGAATTACATGATTAGTTTTTAATACTTTAGTCACAGTTTAATTATTTACAAACCAATTTAGCATGATTGACAATTTATCATATAGTGTTTTCTTGACAAACGGTTGAATTGATTTTTTCTTCTTTGGTAAACCAATCGCTGTTTGCGTTGCTCCTTTCGGTCGTCCTCGTTGTCTCATAGCCGGTTGGACAATTATATTCTCCAATATTTTAATTTTTTTATCAACATTAACGCTATTCATCAATCAATATTAACTTCATCTGAATCAACAACTTCATTCGCGTCTTCTCCGTTTTGGTCTTTCTCTTTGCCTTCTTCGTTTTCATAATATTCTTCGGAATCTGAAGAATATATTACCATAAGTATTAAAATTAAAAAATGTTAAGAAATAAATATATATTTTTTATTAATTGAATAATTACCCATTTTGTAAGATATTTTATACAAGCTAAATAAATTCAAATTGAATTATTTTATTATAAATACTTTAGGACAGAATGACAGAAATATAAACAAATGAAACTTTTTAAGAAAAATAAATATTTTTAATTAAAAAAGAAATAAAAAGATTTAATAGCTTACCTTTTCCATTGAAATTTATTTCATTGATTTATTTTAACATATTTTACAATATCTATTGTTAAAATAAAAATTGAGTATTTAAATTATAATTACCTCCTTTTGTTCACCAATCACAATACACATTCCACCAATCACATCATAATTCCATAGGCAAACAATAATCATACTCACGTTAATTTAGAATAAATTTATTATTAAAAAAAAATTCTTAGTAATAAATTTAATAATAAAAAAATAATAATATCCGTATGAATATACTCATTCTTAAAAAACAAGCTAATCGTCCAATTACATTCTTAATTTGAAAAAAAATTGAATATAATGTACGAATAAATATAATTTATTCGTCCAGTACCCGTACAAATAGTCACATTCATTAAAATATGTAATTGCACTGTGAGATAACAAAAAAGAGCAGAGCTGCAATTTTATCTTTTTAAGATGCTTTTATTATCTGTGTCGCAATCTAGGTGAAGAAATGTATAAAACTTTTCGGAAATTAACGTCCAAAATCAATTTAAATGCAGGACCTTCAAGCGTGTCTTTAGTTTTTATTAAAAGCTGTGTGCTACACACAATGTAAAATAATATATTTCCATGCGTACAAACATATCTATTTATAATAGATAAACAAACATCATATGAGTTTGTGTTTGGTTAAATTTCTCTATGAAAATATACCTCATAGTTGTTTTCTAATGTCTTTAAAGTAGATAGAGATTGGTGGCAGAGTTTTATAAGAAGAATAACATTTATAATCAAAGTAAACAAAAAAATCTTGTTTGTTTGTCTCCATAGGATTAACTTATAAACAGACACTACGATTTATACCTTATATAAATTGATATTAAGGTAAATAACCCCTAAGAAACGTGTTTAGGTCGTTGCAGTTAGAACTCTATAATATCTAAGTATTTCTACGGTACATAGTCTTAATGGTATGTACTAAAAATAATAGTGCTACAAATATATAATTTTCTTTTTGGCTGTCTGACGTACTACGTACGACGACAAGACTGCTTGCTTGTTTTTTTTTCTAATTTGTTAAGGGCCTACATCAATATTATCGTCGCCATGTACCTATTAACACAGCTAGTAGGCATAGAAAATGAAGAATTAGGGATGTTTTTTTTTGTTTACTCAAAATCTACTAAATATATTTTAATTCCGGCTTACGTGTTTCTATATATAGTAGTTACCTATGTTTTTAAAGTTATTTCATTAGTTAATACGCGATAATAGACCGACAAATGAAAAAAATAAAAAATTAGAGAGGTGGTTTCGCTAAGATTTTCTATCGAGAAAACTTTTTTCCATCGCGTTTCTGAGTTTATGCGATCCTAGATTATATATTGAAAAAACATATACTTAAAAATTAGAGCTCTAGCCATTCAATCTAAAGAAAAAATGAAAACTTCGTACGTAGAAAAATGCACGAAGCTATTTTGGTATCCTCTTAATAACGAGACATTGTACGTGTCTAACACTATCAACATATAATGAAATATTAGTCTTGTATCATTTTATGGCTCGCATGTACTTACGAACTGTACGAACGAGCACGCGCGCGCATATGAAAAGCATCCGCATTTTATTAATACTTACTGCGTAACTGAAAAAAAGGTTTATATTGATGGAGAAACTTATGGATACATTAATATTTAAAAATAGTCAAAGAACTTCGCACTGATCACTAATATTTGGAGCAAAGATTTAATAGTTAGAAATGAATAGGCCACTATAGTAGGTAATGATAGAAAAGATTCAAAAAAATCTTTTACACTTGGGAATCTGGACTATCACCGGTGAAAATAGACTATATTTTTTTTCTTCGTCAGTAAAATTAAACGTACAAAGCCGTGATTGATATCAAATGACGATATTTTATGTTTTTGTAACTATCTTCTTACACTAAGCTGCTGAATATTTTGGTTTAAATGAAACTATTTACTATCGAAAAATTTATTTAAAAACACGTCTGTCTTGTCACAAAACACTTATCATTTAAAATTAATGTCTTATGATATTTGCTAACACTTGCACGACTCATTTGATTAAATAAAACTACTCTCTACGGATTTAGACGCGTATATTTGTTTTAAATTTTAGATTTTAGAATTTACAGTCACCATGGTCTCGGGGGAGACTCACCCGTGACTAAGGTGACTGCAAAGTCTCCGAAACGTCGGGCCATAATTTAAAACAAATATCGTCTAAATCCGTAAAAAGTAGTTTTATTTAATGTCTTATGAGTTAAATACTAGCCACAATAATGTACACGGTAAGAGTATTGCATAGGTATTTATCTTATGGTCTTATCATCCCCCGTCAATATGTTTATTATTATTTAAAGAATGATTTAAATCAGATTTTCCCAAGCTCCCATTTATAAATCACTGATCAGACGTTTCTGAGCTATTTTGTACGAAATCTTATCTGATTAACTATTATAATAATGTATGTATATTGTAAAGGTTGTGATCATTGAATATAACCTATACAATGATACAGGCCACTTAAGATTTGTTTTTAAAAAAGGAATAAAAAATTTAAAATTTGAAAATAAAAAGAAAAGAATTTGGGGAGATGAGAAAAGGACATGAAGAGAGGATGTTGAAAAATGATTTTAAAATAGTTTTTCTATATTATAAAAAATATAACAAATTAATTATGTTAAAAGTTTTTCATTAAAGAAGAAGCTTTACAATATTTTTATTTAATGCATTTTTATCACAACTCTGAAATTTATGTTTCCTGACAGTTCTGCGATGTGTATTTAGATAATAGGAATGATTATATCGTACTAAAATTAAACACAGCAGCTATCCATGACCGTAGCTTTGGAGAGACTTCCACCTCGCTTATACTTTTACGCTCTAGTGAACTCTACGAATAGTAATACATAAGAATACTTTACATTACGTACCAACTTATTTGCATCAGCCTTCTATTATAGCATAAGACTAGGGATGTGTCCGATTCGCACACGAAAGGGTACCGTGCCTTTATTATCATAATATATTCGTCATCGACCACAAATATCGAGGTAAGGGTAGACGAATGATAATGTTGAGTATCTGTTATAATAACATCAACTGATATACATGAGTCTACTTAATCAAACTACTATATCCACTTGGAACATAGGCTAAAAATGATGAGGATGAAGAGTATGGTATTTTTAACACGCTTATACCTATATATTCGGTAGGTATCTATCAATGTATTAATCTATGTAACGGAATCTTTGAAAGTGATTTTCACCCACTTGCAGTAGTCGGATTGATCTGAAATTTTCAAGCATGTTTTTTAGTTTTTGAACTAAGTAGATTATTCTATAATTTGTTAAGGTTTGGTGTTTAAATACCACGCGTACAGAGTTGCGGCCTACGACTAGTAGGATATAATATCGTCACGCTAATATCCAAGAAGCAGGGCAGTAACTGTAAGCACGTGTGTAACCGTAGGCATTAGCTAATTTATTATAAAAGCTCACAAAACAATGCTCTAAAATAAACAAAAGCAATAAAAACAAAATCAGTCCATAAAGTTGTTTGTGTCGATCACAAATAAAAGGTCTTCACACAGTCGTAACAAATAAATTATATGTTATCAAACGTTTGTCCGTTTCCCGCACGTAATACTACCCAACACTTAGATACTATAGTTACTTAACTAGTCGCATGGTACACGCATTGAGTCAAACAAACCGATAAACGCATTTGGAACACAACAGGACACTTAACATATACACTTAGAACTTATAATCGCGTAAATTAAGTGTTTCAATACGCGACACAAGTCGAGTCAGTAATCGAATAGTCCGGTTTGTCTGGACGTGAGCATTCTCCGATAATATATATAAATGGATATGTATGGATAAAAACAACTGAGGAAATGTTTTGATTTAAAAGCAATAAATATTCTATAATAATGAATGTATAAATATTCATGGACAATACACACAACGTCCTCTGGTCCCAAGCTAAGTTTATATGCTTGTGTTATTGGTACCATAAAAGAATATACTACGTAAACTACTTTTCTCTTGTAAATACATACATAAAATACATAGAAACACTTAGACGCAGTAAAAATATTTGTATGACAATTATATTATCATTGTCCCAAGCGGGAGTCGAACACGCGACCTCGTGATCGGCAGTCCGTTACATGAACCACTCAACCATGAGACACGTCAAAATTTCTATATATATAAAATAAACTATCAAATTTACCACAGTAAATGGTACAGACCTGGTCATAAATCCAATTTCACTAGTACTGTCGAGACAATGCTAATAATTAAACTTTTACTGAAAAACAGTGTTTTAGTTAGCAGTTACATGATGTTTACTTGCAAGCAAAAGAAAGTTAATCGTGATTATCTAAAACAAAACCAACAAAAAGACGGATAGCATTATCATTGCTTTTTTATTTTTTTTTATTTTGCTGTGAGTGTTAATGAAGAGGTAAAAAGTCATGTTATAAATATATCTTTCAAATCCATTGTTCAAAAAAATAAAATAGAGGTCAGTTCACACATATACTTATATCCATCGTACGACTAGAAGAGGTACAGTATAGGTAGATATATGTAGGTACTTTACGTACACGATGTTTCCCTTGTTCCTTCCCACACTAAGTGAGAACTAGCTATTAAAATGTTACGACGCAGTAAGCAGGGTAATTGTGAGTTGTGACCAATTTTTGAACGTTTTTATTACCCATGCAAGTATCAAATTGTTATCTGGGCCAGTTAACGTCCGGCCACGCTTTAGTGACTTTGTCGAAGAAAGGGGAGCCGCCTCTTATTTAATGTACCCGTCACTCAAACTTTTGATGTTTATATCTTTTGTATTTGGGTCGAAAATATTTTTATGGCACATGGCACACATGACACATTTGCACCTAACTTTATTCTAAGTTACCACGGCACGTATTTTGTATGCAAAACACAAGCATAAAAGCTTAGCGTGGAATCAGAGGGTCTTGTGAAAAAAAAATTTAAGCTCGGCGATCAAAAAGCGATAATAAAATAATCTGAACATAATTTTTTCACCTACATACATAGATTTTAGTAAAATATAGAACGTTCGATTCAACGCCTGTGTTGCAATTATTATTGTTGTTGGTAATAATGTGTAATAATAGGCATATTATGCTTATCCTGCATGAAACAAACTGCTATTTTTTCGTACATACGATTATATTATAATACAGGCCTACCCGATATAATTACTGTATCGTGAAAATCAATAGGCTTCTAACAAATTAATTTTGGTTGAATTAATAAATCACTTTCTCTATATCATTTCCCTGATTGGCGGTGCATTTTTATAAGTTTCACCGCCGCCAGCGTAAGTACAGGAAATACGATGCAAACTCACGCAACTATCAGAACACCAAGTTGAGCTAACGGATAGTACTTACATATTTGCGTAGATTTGTAAACTAAACTTTATAAGAATAGTCAAGTTAGTACAAAGCTTCTTTTTTCAAAAACTTTTGATTGGAAAAAGTGTAGGGGACCAATACCAAAAAGTGAATAGGCCAGGAAAAAGAGAAGATCAGATAAAGACCAACCACAACCTGACATGACTCTTAATCCAATCTCTGAACTTTATTATTTCTTTGTCTATTTTATCTGAGCAATAACCACCATACTTGTTGAAAATAGTACAAAAAACGTTTCAACATTTAAAAGAATAGTAGAAACATAGGTATGGACAAGTCTTTTATTTTTTGGTCAGGTATATTTCATAATACAACTGCTGTTCAACTTGTGTTCAAGTGGCTACCACAGTGTGAGGTATGACATAAGTTACAAGTTACGCGTTGTTGTACGAAATCTGGGAAATTTTCTCTGATTTCGCAACATTTTTCACTAAAGCTTCGCTTCTATTGGTCGCAGCGTGATGTTATATAGTTTACAGACTTTCTCGATAAATTTATTATCAAAAACTGAAAGAATTATTCAAATTGGATTAGTGGGTTCCTGAGATTAGCGCGTTCAAACAAACAAACAAATAAACTCTTCAGCTTTGTAATATTAGTACAGATTATAGTTTTGTAGTATATTATTAATGACTTTTTGATACCAGTCTTATTATCTAATTTTATTTGAACACATTCGCTTGTCCATTATCATTTCCACCCTATCTTGTAACTTAACCGATTTTCCTAAAGAATCACCCAAAATCACAGCGAGTAAGTAAGCCAGTTTTACTCATAAATACTATATTCAAGTTCAATAGATACGCCCCTTACTTCAAGGAAAGAAAAAAGTTATATAAGACAAAACTAAACTTAAGGGCCTACATCAATATTATCGTCGACATGTACATATTAACACAGCTAGTAGGTATAGAAAATGAAGAATTAGGGATTTTTTTTGTTTACTCAAAATCTACTAAATATATTTTAATTCTGATTAGTATTTACAATATTATTATATACAAAACATAAAATAGGGTTACAAAAAATTTAAAAAAAAAAAAAAAGAAAAGGCAAACTAAAGTATATTTTACGCATCAAAAAACTCCTCCGCATCGATGTCTATGGGCAACGTGCCCAGAAGGCTGGCCGCATTACCACGCTGGATAGCAATTGCTATCCTTTGTGCCAAGTACAGACCAGCCTTCTGGTCACGTGTGCGGTCGACAAATTTTTTAGAAATCTCTCCGTAAAGAGATTTAGCACTTGGACCCCATGAACCCAGCGTCTCGACCCCAAACGGCTCAAAAACATAATCTCCGACAATATTATGATATTTGCGCCGTTTGAGTGTCTCTGCTACCGCAGCAGCAGCGCCAGCGCATACAGACGTGCTTGGAACATGAGATGGCGCGAGGGTATCGACGCAGGTGGCGTCCCATACCAAAGGCCGACCCACCTTCCAAGGCAACAATGACATACCGTCCGATCTCTTCCCGTCGTCGCGTACCAGACCATTGGGTTCAAGTACAGCTGGTACTTCAGCGGCGACAAGAGCACGACGAAGAATGTCATTAATACTGGCGTGACGCGATATGCGCCCGGCACTTCTGCTGCAACTTAGGCCATGATGTCCGAGGCTGTCGACCGAATCACCACAATGGCATCGATGCGGAGAAATGCACGATGTTCCCAAACGGAGGCAAGTGGCAATACGGAAGGTCGTGTCATCCAACAAGGTACCTATGTTGGGTGACGGAAGTGCCTGTATCCATAACCCAGATTCCCACTCTCCCACAGCCAGCAGGCGAGCGCGCTCCACAGCTTCGCCAGCAGAAGATAGTAGGTGATCTCTGATACTACTGCAGAGTGGCGCATCCCACTGCCTCTGGGAAAAGAGGTCTCTAGGCAAATCGGTGCTTGGACAAGTCATTTTCCAAGCGTTAATGGCATCGGTCTTATATTGCACTTCAGAATCGACCAGTGTAGATTCCAATATTTCCCTGGTCAATTCCTCAGTGCAATGGACCGATGACAAGAACGCTGGTAAACTAACATCAGAAATTTTGCGAACACCGAGCCCACCCAGGCGGATAGGAAGTGCTGCCTGTAGGCAGGCTCGGTCGTTCAAGGCCACATTTAAAGCATGAGATAAAGTGTTCTGTATAATTTTGTCAAGTTTTTGTAAAAGGTCCAAATGCTTAAAAAATGGTGAAGATCGAAGTGCATGCGTGAATTTGGGAACAAAAAGGCAAAACCGAGTTATGGTGAAAGCCGAATGAATGTTAATTTTGTTTAAACGATCCGAACTGTCACAAAAATTTTGTATTTACGTCTTTTTGTCTGATTTACGTGTTTATATATATAATAGTTACTTATGTTTTTAAAGTTATTTCATTAGTTAATACGCGATAATACCCCTACAAATAAAAAAAAATAGAGAGGTTGTTTCGCTAAGACTTTCTATCGAGAAAACTTTTTTCAATCGCGTTTCTGAGTTTATGCGATCCTAGATCATATATTGAAAAAACATATACTTAAAAATTAGAGCTCTAGCCATTCAATCTAAAGAAACAATGAAAACTTCGTACGTAGAAAAATGCACGAAGCTATTTTGGTATCCTATTAAGATAAAACTCTAAACAGTGTACAACCAACCTCCTTAATCATTACAAAGCAGGTGCTAATTAGTATCCGTCGTATTAACGACCTCTATTATAACATGAATAACATGATATTAAGTAGTTAGCCATGAAATTTATGTTACATTCTTGTAAGATTTTAACAAGTGTCAAAATCTAATCTGATAACAAATTTCATTTTGAATTTTTAATATGTCTTTATTCGTAAAATTACCTTTTTCAAAAAAAAAATTACTATGGTATGACTACTATACATGTTATTAAATATATTATCTATATTATCTGAATTTATCGAATAGTTAAAAAAAATTTCATAAAATTGAGAAAATCTCACAAAAACACACTTTGCTTCTAATAAAATTAAAAAGCTGTGAATTTTCGAGCGGCTTTTCATGAAACATACCGTAACATTCTCGATTCAGTTATCTTTGAAACAAAAACTCAAAATGGATCCAGTCATTTAAAAGCTAAGATGTCACAGACCACACATTAAACTTTATAACAGTCATCTTTACATTGAGAGTAACTAAAAAAAGTCGGGCAGATGCCTCTTACGCAGTAACAAATGTCGCAATAAACAATTATGACAACTGTAACGACTTACCATATATTAAAACTAATCAAGATCAAACCACTTACAAAGAAATGTTATATTGTACCAACAAGAACAAGACTTGCAGCGGAGTATAAATTATTTCTATATAATCTTAAAAAAAAATTTAAAAACGAACTTTGTGTACATAAGACATAAACGCGCTTCACTTTGCACAAATTTTGCATCCAGCATCACATCGACGCGGCTGCGGTTAAAGATTCAATACATAATACATATTTATTATTTTTTAAATACTGCGGTATAACTTATACAAAAATTATCAAAAACAATATAAGATAAAAAAGTAATAATAATATTATAGGACATTAGAACAATACCTTTAAAATTTAAACTGAAATAAAAACAACAGTTTAAATGATAAGCTGATGGATCAAGAAATTTAAAAGGCAAGCGATACACACAAAACTTTTCAAACAAACAATCGTTAAAAAAGCTCTATCCATAATCGAAACATGTGGATATTGGAGTTCATTCACTGGGTCGCGCATTCCCCAACTTTTAACGGTCCAGACCCTTATTACGAGAGGCAATATTTAAATTAAAGATAAAAAGTTAAAAAAGTCTCGATAACAGAGGCCTACGCAGTCCAGTGAGAGAGGCATCAATCTGGGACCATGCTAAAGCCCACCGGCACACTCCCAGTGCTTTTTTTCTTATTTTCTGATTATTAGACCACATTAAAATGTCAGCCAGTGACTGTTAAACTTTTATCCTAATCGTATATTTTCATGCTGGGCTTTGAACGAAATTTATGTAAATCTTCACGTCTGTCGGTTCTATTATGATCTTTTTTTTTAACTCTGTTTTGCTAATTCTTTGTGGTTTCAAAACGAATCCTAAATATAAAATCATTGTAAGCCAGATAAGATAAAAATATTATTTTAAACGATTTCAACACAAGATTATAAAAATATAGTATACATTAACTTATAAATGATCACTAACTCTAACAGTTATTAATGTCTTGATATTTTTTACGACACAATCCCTATTTATTATAATGGAATCTAAAATCCGATTTATAAATAGTTTATCTCAACACAATTATCAAACATTGGGAACCGCTTCATTTAAGAGGACTCTTTAAGATTTATTACGTACAAGGAAGAAGTCTCGCTTGTCTACTAGGGTTTATTAGAAAGTCGGCTTATCTGAACATTTTTTGTGTTACGGTAAATCGGCTTGTGGGCTGTTTCCTCGGTTCGACCGTTCCGGCTGTGCCTCCTCGCCTTCGAATATATTTGAGGCACTCGCCTTAACTATGCTGGTTGACAACTCTTTACTTTATCACATTTTTTATTATAAATATTTTTATAAGAATGAAATTAAAATGATTTATTAAGAAATGATCTGTACAAAATTTTATATAAATTTCTATTCGGTAAGCATTTGTAGTACAATTTATTTATAGGTATTAGGTACTGGAACAACTAAGCAATACACCTTGAGTTACAGTTACTTCTCGTCTCTTCTCCTCCTCCTCCTCCTCTAGCCTATTAACGTCCCACTGTTGGACACGGGCCTCCTCCAATTTTTGAGGGATTATGGTCTACTGTGCCGCGCTGACCAGGCGTATTGGCACAGGGTTTATTTTCGAGTTTTCCGTCTCTCACAGAGGATGTTATCTGTGTACAATATCCCTTAGCTGGCTTTTACAGCACCCTGGGGAGAAACTGGGGTGGTGACACTTGTATTCCTAATCCGTCACCACACGGATTTCTCTTCTAGCTGCTACTTATTTACTCAGTTTACAGCAGTGCTCTACTGTGTCCTCTAATGTAGTAACATTTCATACTACATTCAAAAACGTAGTTTAGTAAAGGTGCTAGAAATTTGATAAATAATACTTTATTCATAGAAGAAGTCTGCCCAAAATACTAGAATACTAATTTTAAAAGTGTTATAGTTAGCTACATTTACATTGCGGCACATTATTACTTTTCTCGCCATCTATATTACGAGCTGTAAATCAGCACAAACATAGTGAATGCACTTTCGCTAGCCATTTATTTACCGATGTCTAGTAGAAGCATGTTGAAAAGTTGTTACCAGTTTGTAGTTCTAGGTGGAGCTGTATTTGGTTTTTAATGTAACGATTCAACATTAACATCCCTACTAATATTATAAATGCGAAAGTAACTCTGTCTGTCTGTCTATTACGCTTTCCCGCTTAAACCTCTCAACCGTTTTTGATGAAATTTGGCGCAGACAATCTTTAGACCCTGAGAAAGGAAATAGGCTACCTTTTATTGGGAAAATTTTTTTTTCTAAATTCCAGGCGGACGGAGTCGCGGGCAACAGCTAGTTAATAATAATTGCTTGAGCTTTAATATCTTCATACTTAATGTTCTACAATTTATTCTGTTATTTAATAAGATTACAATTGATGGACTGTCTAACGATGCGGATATACGTAATATGGTAATGTAATGACAAAATTAGTTATAGTATTCTAGAGTACTTGTCTCCCGTGTAAATTCAAGCGGCATGCAAATATTCAGATGCCTAGGTTTGGTAATTTCCGCTATACGTTGAAACGTAGCGTCGCTCGTCTGTCAGCCTCTTCCTTTATAACAATAAGTATGAAGTTATTTTAAACATTGTTCTGTAGTCAAGGTTACTGAAATAAATTTATTTTCTTTTCTTTTCTTTCTTTTTCTATAAATATTTAAAGATAAAATCGGGTTTTGTTCATTCCTCTTTTCGAATACAGACTGTCCTTCTCTGGAATGCACTTCCTCTCGAAATCAGGTTGGCAAAAAGTCGGAAAAACTTCAAGAACAAAGTTCATCAATTTTATTTCGATCTATCGGTTCTACACTCTAGGTTTAAGATACCTTCATCGTAATATAATTTATGTATGTATACCTACTTATTATTTATAATTGTATGTATATATGTATAGATATAAGTATGTTTAAATAAACAGTGTATGTGTAAGTATATTCAATTAGAGTGATTATTTATATCTTATTTTTAATGAAACACCTGCCATTTGTCAATCTCTGCACCACCCAAAGGTCGACTGGTAGAGAATGCCTTAGGCATTAAGACCGCCTTTGTACCTACTATGTACATTAAGTGTTTAAATAAATAAATAAAATATTAAAATAATAATATCTGAAATATTCGTCAGTCGTAAATATGGCAAAAAAAAATATGAAGCCGAAATACAGTTACAAAACATTGCTTATGAAGCAGTAAAAATGTCACAGCCATTCAAAAAAATGGACGTCATAAGCCAACGGCTTCATGTCATTGTATTTAATTAATTGAAATAGTCAAAAGAGATTGGACGACGCCTGTGTAAGTTAATCCCTATTGGGAAAGAGGGAGACATAAAATAATATGCCACCCACCACGAAGTATATGATCTTCATAAAAGGGATATATGGGACCAATATTATTTTTAAAGGGCACTTACTTTTTATCAAACATTGATCAATCAAGGAGAGCTCGCTTTGTTATTATTCTTTAAAATATTTTATTACAGTTATTACAACAGCTATATATTTTATTTTTATCTTTCGATGAACATTATTATGGGTAGTTTGACGCTTGTATCTATAAGTGCTTGTGTGACATTTTAGAGATTCAACAGGCGGATAGATTTCAAAGCATTTTTTTTGTAAAGGATATAGATGTGTAAAGAAGGTACTTACGAGCCCACTACACTTCTAGCCAATTTACAATTTAGATATTTGTGTTAGTTATTGCAATCCCTATTCCCGAGTGCCGCGCCGAAAGCCCTAAATTTTTTTCCGTCGTAATATGAACGATAATTAACGCTGCAAGTTCTTAAGACAACCGTAAAAACGGGTTTTTTATTGGTCATATTTCTTTTCGTAATCGTGGTTAAAAAGAAAAGTGATATAAGCATAGATATATACGTAAGACCTAGAAACAGTGAGAAAAATTCAATGCTTCATAGGAATAGGAGGAATATTCACGAATAAAACAGCAGACTACGATGTCCTTTTTTTTATATGGGGCATAGTTTCTGTCGAGCCCTCTTAAGATTTTGTCCTTGTTTTAAGCTGTAGTTATATTTAATACTATCTAAAACTTGCGCGACTCATAGTAAAACTCAATCCAAACCGCGACCAAGGTGACAGAAAAGTCTCCGAAACATTGGGTTAGATTTAAAACAAAGAGTATGTGTATTATTAAAAACTTTTGTGAAATAAGGAGTTGTATGTATATTTGCAAGTGGGTTATATGTTATATTTTTTACACCTAGGTTACAAGTGTATCAGTAGAATCTAATAATTGCAGGACGCAACTTCGTTAGTTCGTTCTCGTTTAGATAATTAGCTGTAATCAATCTATGGTTATTTATCTATGGGTATTACAATAAAACAAATTAACATTTTAAGCATACGTAACTAGAAACTCATACAATTGTAGTTTTAATAACTTTTTTTTTTCTTTTCATTTGTAATAACTATGTCATATCGAATGGACCCACATTGTGTTATGAAATGTTTTGCAATGTGCTGTTGCATAACTGGTGCAAAAAGTTTTGTACACATAATGTTACTATCTCTAGTACATCCCCACATCAGATATTTTACTAAGTGAGTGCTGTAAATACACAACTACAAGCCATCATAATTATAGACACGCTTTACTGTTATGAAACACAAAGCAGAAAACTGCCGCATAATTATGTTACTGAAAAAGATTTTATCTTCCATGAATTTTTCTTTACGACTTTTGTCCAATTAATTGTAATAAGTCAAACACCAGACACATCTGCATCATTTTCTAATGATTGCGCTATAAATGTCAAAAGACAGGAAAAGACCACATCACGGCAATGGTATTACTTAATATTCATAAAGCCACTTTTAAACATCTTAAGCTTAGCTTGGGACCATGGGACGTTGTGTGTCCATAAATAAAATAATAATAATCTGTTTTGTTAACTTTGAAACGATCTAGTCGTACACTTAAAAAGGTTGTAGTCATTACGGATGCATTTCATTTCAGCCACTGAATAAATAACTATAAGCATATTAGTTAAACCTTGAGTGAGAAATTAATGACCTTGAATATTTGTGAACTGTGAATCTTAATGATATCGACAGCAACACAAGTGTTACTATCACTGAGATCCACTGTCGCCACAAATACTTACTCAAGGTTATTAATTGTATTATTTCAGTTGTTTTATTACTTTTAGTCACTTAGTCAACAATTACAACACACTGTGCATAGGCTGATAAAGTTATTTCAGCTACACACTATAAATACTTAATACTTATTGTTGCAATTGTAAAAAAAAAGATTAAATAGATATTAATCACTTATTATACGCGCCACAAAGTTGATTCTCAAAAGCATAATAAAGTTAAGAATAGAATATTTAACATACATACACTAAAAGTCATATAAAAGCTTAAATTCGACCCGTTGTGTACTCGGCGTATGCCTTAAATTTAATAGGATGAAAATATAAGCATTAGCCTGAGATGTTTGTTAATACGTATGTACTAGACTGGTACGTAAGTAAATATTAGTATGTAATGCTACGGCTCTACCTCCGTTATAGGAAGCGATAAATATATCTATACTAAAACATCCGACGATCTCGGAAGTCGAATAAGATGTATAATGTATATGCGCCTTTGAGTGGTAATATCTTGCGTTCAAAGAAATGTAGATGGTAATTTTTTTTATATATAAGTACTTTAATATAGTTAAGAGAGATCAGCGAAATGTGGAAGGAAAATAGTCTAGTCTAGGAAGACCTAAAAAGATGGAAGGACTGTGTGGATGAGGACATGAAACAAGAAGGAGTTAACTCAGATATAACAGCTGACAGAAAACTATAGCGAAAAAAGACATGTTGCGACGACCCCAAATATTGGCACAAGGGTAGAAGAATCATGAAATGATATGAGTAGTTAAAACCTTCACACTATCGATAATTTGCACTTCATTTTATTGCAAAAATCTGAAGGTGAAGGAAACAATAGCTAAACAAAACAGAAATAATCCATATGCAAATAACAATAGACACCGTAAGTTGATGATTCATTATAATAAAAGTACAAGAGTCACTTAAGGGCCTACATCAATATTATCGTATATCATCGCCGACACGTACATATTAACACAGCCAGTAGGCACAGAAAATGAAGAATTAGGGATACTTTTCCTATTTACTCAAAATCTACTAAATATATTTTAATTCTGATTTACGTGTTTCTATATATAATAGTTACTTATGTTTTTAAAGTTATTTCATTAGTTAATACGCGATAATAGACCGACTAATGAAAAAAATAAAAAATTTGAGAGGTTGTTTCGCCAAGATTTTCTATCGAGAAAACTTTTTTCAATCGCGTTTCTGAGTTCATGCGATCCTAGATCATATATTGAAAAAACATATACTTAAAAATTAGAGCGCTAGCCATTCAATCTAAAGACACAATGAAAACTTCGTACATAGAAAAATGCACGAAGCTATTTCGGTATCGTCTTAAATTAACTTTATCACGGAAGTTTTGAATAAACGTTTACAATAATTACGACTTGGGTGTACGCAGGAACCAACACTCCTAAATAAAAATTTTTACTTCCTTTTGTAATTATTTAACCTACTAACATATTATGTAATTTTAAGTGTGAGTGCTTTATATTATGTCGGAACCCAATTGTGATGTTTATCTAATCTAAAATAGATTGAACGCATTGTTAGTTCTTGTGAATATTAATAACATAAATTGGGAGAAACTGTGAGGTTAGGAAACATGAGTATTTCCTCAACTGACCTTCTAAGTGGACACAGGAAACTCTCTGTTTCAAGTTGAATGCTTCAGACGTTACGGATGAATGCTCGGATGTTGGCCATAGGCTCGGTGTGTCATAAACATGTTCGTAATAATATATTTTTACAGCATCCCTTTATTTATCCTAATATTATATACTAAACTACTGGACTGATTAAAAAAATTCTTTCTCCGTCGCTTAGCTACATTATCCTAAATAAAAATAGGTTATATTTTACTACCGTGCAAAGCCGGGTCTTATGTTTAGGCGTATTTCAAGACGATAATAGAGAACGTAAACTAGCAAGGAAGAAAAACCTTAGGCAAATTAAACACTCACACAATATGTGTAAGAACAATTACGGTTCTTAACTTTACAATAGCTCTACATTCTTTAACATAGTCAATTTCATAACATTCTTTGAATAGAAGGTAAGTGGTATTAGACTATAGCAGAAATATGGAACAGAAATATGCTTTAGTAAGTTCATAGACAGATAGAGGAATGGTTTGGTGGTAGGTATATCTTAATCCATTACCATCATATCTAAATCCCAGTATTTCGTTTAGCTTATATTTGGAGCATATATAGCAATGTCTCTTTTATTTTTTTCGTGCCGTGAGTTGCAATTGCCACTCTTCATTCTAAAACGACAAAGCCATTTAAAACTGTAAGATAGCCTAGTGTGTTGTCTTACAATTTAAAATTTCCAATCATTTTATGTAAATAAACTTTGTTAGAAATATTGCAGAGGATTTATATTCTTTTTTAAAATCTTGATAAAGTAATACATAATAATGTTTAAGTAACATATTGTAGTACCAGAACTCATCACACAAAAATATTTAGATTACTAAAATACAGGTATATTGGTGCCAATAACCCATTGAAACATTCATTACTGTATCATTCAAGTTCAATTCCAATACTAAAAAGGAAAATTCATGTAACAGTGTTCTAGAATGGTAATCGCGATATTATATAGTTGTTATAATCTCATCAGCTTCCCTTTCATTGGAATGATAGTAAAAGTGCTCCGCTTCCGTCTGCGTACATGCGCTCTTACATTGCATTTTATTTTGACTCATTAAACCTACTGCGCACCTCTTCCTCATTGATTTATGTTATTACATATAATGAACACATGTTTATGTAATTTTATATAATAAATTGAGATACAGTAAGCTTTACGATATCTACAAAAAAGTTGTTGAACTTTTTTTGTTTAAGTAATTATTCCGTTCGGTGGTTATCATTAATTTTGTAAGTTAATTGGTTATTGGAACTACTTACTTATACACCCACTTTTTTGAGTCAGTGACCCTTTTTAATTACAATCAGGAGTAATGAAACATAAGAGAGGATAAACTAAAACCAAAATGTATCCAAATACAAAAAGAATAAAAGTGGAAAACTGGCTTAGAAAGAGACTTTAATTGACTAGGTATTGGTCACTTGTAATCTCATAAACATTTTACATGCATTTAGTTTGGTATTGAGATTTCCTTCTCCCGGAAGGCAAGGTTGGGTTTTCTGTTATCTGATTTGAACTGCTACCAAGTTTATGTATCTATTTCTATGTATGTTTACTATTTATTATGTGTGTAAGTTTTGCATAAGCTTTATGAAAGGCATATATTATACTTAAAATATAGAGCATGCAATTCTAGAAATTAAAGCTGCCAGTAATAAGCCATTATTACCAAACTTAGATGTTTATTGAAGTTTAAATTTACGCTACGTGTGAACACAATACTATAGTCTTGTCTAAACTCTTTTAGATATTTGAGAACTGCCTATTTGTCTTTAGAAATATCGAGTTCTTATAGTGCCATAATATCGTGAGGTTATCAATAAAAAAAAGTATCATGTTACTGGAGTATTTATGACCCTTCTTATAAGATAGTTCGATGTTTATGTGTATGCTATAAATCCAAATGCATTGGTTTAAGGGCCTACATCAATATTATCGTCGACATGTAAATATTAACACAGCTAGTAGATGTAGAAAATGAAGAATTAGGGATATTTTTTTTGTCTACTCAAAATCTACTAAATATATTTTAATTCTGATTTACGTGTTTCTATATATAATAGTTACTTATGTTTTTAAAGTTAATTCATTAGTTAATACGCGATAATAGACCGACAAATGAAAAAATAAAAAATTAGAGAGCTTGTTTCGCTAAGATTTTCTATCGAGAAAACTTTTTTCAATCGCGTTTCTGAGTTTATGCGATCCTAGATCATATATTGAAAAAACATAATGAAATGAAATGAAATGAAAAATCATTTAATCACGTAGACACAATTTTTTAGAAAAATTATGTGCTTATGACATGTCCAATTTTTTTCCCTACCACCGGTTCAGGACGCAATCTGCTGAGAAGAACCGGCGTAAGAAACTCAGCAGAGCTTTTAATCAAATCAATATTTTTAAATTAAATGTCAATTATACTTACAATGCTAATAACTTTACAATATAGAATATGTATTGCTCCAGAGCAACCTACTCCCAAGCTTTATCATCTATAATATAATCAGAAATTTTATAATACGCCTTTTTACATAATTTAGTTTTAATGAATTTTTTAAATTTAGAATTATTTAATTCTCTTACATCAATAGGGAGTTT
Organism: Orgyia antiqua; assembly: GCA_916999025.1. Taxonomy (NCBI): domain Eukaryota; kingdom Metazoa; phylum Arthropoda; class Insecta; order Lepidoptera; family Erebidae; genus Orgyia; species Orgyia antiqua. The sequence goes on along the minus strand of OU779863.1, from coordinate 11,714,686 downwards.
ATTATAAAATCGTATACAATGACCCATGAAAGAGTTACATATTTTGTGGAGACGGGTTACATGCATCACAAGATTGTGTTTATGCCTTGTATTAACATTATGGTGGTCGCTTTTTTTTGTAAAATTATGAATATTTTTATGAACATACAATAAATTTTCATATATATATTGCGAAGCGACCGTTAAAATATTTATGTCTTTGAATTTCTCCCTTAGAGAATCCCGCGGACCTAGGTTATATATAGCTCTAATATACTTAAAAATTAGAGCTCTAGCCATCCAATCCATCTAAAGAAAAAATGAAAACTTCGTACGTAGAAAAATGCACGAAGCTATTTTGGTATCCTCTTAATATAATATCCCTTATGTTTTCAATGTTTGTTATTCTTTTTGCCCGCTTTTTATCTAAAACTTGATCCGCTACCTTATGAATAAACTGTGACTTTTAAGCTATACAAATAAATAAAAATGAAGTGTCTGTGATTGGTGTACAAATAACAGAGAAAAGTTCACAATAAATATCTGTATTGCAAGTACCTAATTGCTCCGAAATATCAATTTAATATAAAATTGTTAGTCTGACCTTCAGTTTGTCTAAGTTGATGTTTAGATCAGCTGTGCCCATTTTAACAGAATTGTCGCTGACAAAAATCTGGTTTTATAGCAAACGGCTTTGAAGTATCTTTCATATGGCTTTTCTGATCTTAATTGTTGTACAGAACAATTTGTGGAATAATAGTTAGTTGTATAATAACATTAGGAACCACCTGTTCCAAACCCTGTTCTAAATAGATGGACGTAAGGAAGATAAGATTAATGTGCAAACCTTGCTATTATCTCCCATCTAAAATTGGCTGTATTTATTTCAGCTGGCGTATTATGAGCTTTTTAAAATCATTCAAGTTCCAGGCGCGCCGTAAACTGCATGGCTAAATTAGGTATTATAGCAAAAATAAAACTTATAATTGAAAATTTTTAGTTAGTACTATAACTTTTATTTGTAACTTCTCCTTAAACATATTATTGTATGGCTGGTTTAGCGAACTGACTAACTAATAATTTGTTCATAATACGAATTTGCTAGACAGTTCAATTCACGGCGTAAACTGCCTGTAAATAAAAGCTCATAATACGGCCGCTGGCGAATTGATGTTGCAAATATGATATTTTGGTGAATAGTGTTACGAATGATATTCGTTTGCTGATCATAGACGCCACAGTAGAACGAAGCTGCCGAGACTCGGTGTCGCGAAACGCGACCACGTTGCGATATAAAAGGAAGTTTTGTTTAAATTTCTTTATCACACACCGTCTGTCTGCACCCGCGTTCGGCCACTTACCGCTCTATCTTCTAACATCATGTCATCCCGTATTTTGGTAAGTTTATTCATTATAATTTAAGTACATATATAATATATTTCAAACACACCCTAGTTCATGAGCTCATCATGGGGTAATTTGTCAAAGTCATCGTCTTTTAAGATGTTTTCGTTTTCCTTACAAACGTTAAAAACAAACTCTAAAATTATTATTTATTTTTGTTTTAAGTGTATGTAATATGTAGATTCTGTATAATACGTTAGAATATACACGCTTAGATTATTAAAAGCTTGATAAAGCCTTTAATAATATATACGTAACTATTAAATAGTAATGAAAATAAATTTATCGAGACAAGTTAAAATAAATCAGTATCTAATAAAACAATAGCTTACATATAATATAATTAAAATAAACTTACTAGATCATTAATAAACAACAAATGCTAGATGATATGTTGACAGGTTACCAATTAGAGCTAATTATAATCTTTGTTTATGTTTAATACATTTATGTGAACATTACATAAAATTTTCACACACTTCTTTGTTTTTGTCCAATTTACAGAAAAATTACTTATTACAAGCACATAGTAATTACTTACAAACATTTTTATCTTAATAAGTTAGCTTGTATTAGATTAATAATAGTACTATTTCTACTTTTACAATAACTAACTCTATAATATAATTATTTTCAAATAGATATTCAATTGCTAGATATTGGTAGTCTCGATGGTTAGAAAGTTGCTTTGAATCACGTCTTTATGAGGTTTATTTTCACTGCTTTTTTCAATTTTCTGTCTACGCGATCATGTTTTCTCCTTTATAGTACACTATATTAGCATTGCACACAAACAGCGAATTAAATTAATGCTATGCCTCTGCGATTATTTTGAATAGCAATTTAAACGAGTATTTATCAAAAATTTTATTGACTTTTGTAAATTTAAACCATAATTAAATATTGATTTTGTAACTTCTGTTTAAATTTTGTATGGTCAATATAAAAGTTAATAAAAGTTTATGATTATTATCAGAGTTTTTTTTTAAATTGGAATACTTTTTTCATCGTAGTATTTGTGTCTGAGTTACAATAATATCAATCTGCATTCTGTTATCATACTTGTAAAATTAATTAGATCTGTTTAGTTATTTTAGTTATAAAAAGAAACCATTATGATGGAAACTTAAGACAAAACAAATTTTACTGTCAATTTATTATAAAAAGTTGCAATTTAATGTACATAATTTTAACGAAATTTTGTAATCAGGTACCTATTATTAGTGAAAAATATAAAATATATTTGAAATCACCAAATATATTGAATCTACGGCAGTTATTAGTTGGCCTTGGGATTAAACCCTGAAAGTATGGAGCAACAAAATTACCATAAAAACAATCATCAAGTCAATATTGTTACCGAGATAAAAAGCCACAGCTTGTCTATACTTAAAGCAAAGGTAGAAAATATCTACTACAAAAAGTGGCTATACCTACGTCAACAAAAAATCATGTATAATATAATTAAATGATACTGAAAAGAAATGAATATCTAATTATTATTTGTTATGTTTCGCCTTTCACCAATAGATGACGGTGTTTACAATATCCTTTATATAACTTTCAGCTCGCGTTAGTATGCTTGGCTGAGCTGTCGTCGTTGATCGCAGCGGGCGGTGGCGGTGGTGGCCATAAAAAGGTCATAATCCACGTGCCTCTGTTCGTCAAACACCATCATCATAAACATACCATCGTGAAACACATACATCATAAACACGGCGGTGGTGGAGACGACCACTATGAAGTTCTAGGATATACATATGGCGAACCTAAAGCGGCACCTCACTTTAGTGGAGGTAAGATATTAGATCTTTTATTGCTAAAGAATTATACGGAATAAGGATATCCCTATTCCGCATTACTCTTAGTGTAGGCTCTTATAATATTAAATAACTAGATTCCAAGTCCATGTGGTGACGGATTAAGAATACAAGTTTCACCACCACATTTCTCTTCTAAAGTGCTATAAAAGCCAGCTAAAAGATGTACATACACAGATGACATCGTCATAGATATACACAGATAACATCGTCGGCAAGAGACGGAAATCTCGAAACTTAACCCCATGCCAACACGCCTGGTCAGAGCGACGTAGTAGACCTTAATCCCTCCCAAAGTGAAGGAGGCCCGTGCCCAACAGTGGATTGGGACTGGAGAGGGGGTGCATATAAAAAAGTAATAGAGACACTATGATGACCTAGTGACTCTATAGCTTTTATTATACAGAGCATTTAAGTTATACATTACATACTCGTAGATACAAGGACCATATTTTATTATTATCAGCGTTTGGCCTGATAGGTTTACAACAACTAGAACAGTTTGTAGCAATAATAGATTAACAATAACTACCTACACATCCGTCGTTAAGGGCCTAGATTTTCAAAAATAGTTAATAAGTATAAGTGCTACCTAGTTTAAGCGTTCTATGCAATTCTAAGATAAACCTTGTCGTTCAATCTTTACTAAGCGCACAGTGCACATATCCATGATATATAATAAATAAATAAATTTTCACGGACATTTCACACAACGTCCTCTGGTCCCAAGCTAAGCTTATATTGCTTGTGTTATGGGTACCAGAATACGGATATAATACATGTACTACTTTTCTTTTGTAAATACATACTTATAATACATAGTAAACACCCAGACGCAGTACAAACATTTGTATGACAATTAAAAACATCACACATATGATTGTCCTGACCGGGAATCGAACCCGAGACCTCGTGAATGGCAGTCCGTTATATAAACCAATAGTCCACGAGGCCCGTCAAAAAAAAACAAATATATGATAGTTTTTAAAGCCAGTCTCATGTATTAATTAAATGAAATCTATAACCACGAAAGTAATCATCTCAATAGGATGTCCAATATAAGGAATTCCTTTAGAAAAATAAAACTATACTCTTGGGTTATAGAATCGGGTGTAATATTTAAAAAACGGCCTATTTCTATTTCTTTATTTCCACTTTGACGGGTCTAATTTTTTCTTTTATTAACCGTATTGGTTTCTCCGACACTGGTATGACCTTGTGCGTGTTAAATGATGTTATCATAATTTTTATAAAATGAAGCATACATAATTTAAATAAATACCTTACCACTCCTTTGCGTGGCGCAGTTGCGTAAAAACATGCTCATTCAAGAAAAACTCGAGCGGTCGTCGAGAAAACAAAGAAAAAAAAGAAAGAGTATATTACAAAATGTTATCTAAGAGTATATAATAAACCGGAAGTAGTTCCAAAAGCAACGAAAATATATTTTCTAGAAATTTCTTCAAACTGTTACCATGATAGAGTACGGTTGTAAGTGCAACAAACAAAAACGAGTATATCAGCAGCTTTAGTTATTCTGTGAGCCATTCTTAAAATTACTAAACATAGCAAGTGCATTATTTTCCATATACAACAAAAGTAAATTAGAATATATTTCATTAGATATGTGTAATATTGTGAAATCACAGTAAGATAATAATTTTAAAATTACGATAACAATATCTGTTTGGAATAAAAAACAAAATAACATAGCAGGATCGCATAGATATTTCTTTTATCTTCGATCGCTCAGTATAATCACCTATTCCGTTATATTAATTGGCTTTCAGAAATTCTTCTAAAATAACTACGTAATTCTTTAGAAAGGAATGAGATTCCTTCTCCTTCAAAAACTTATTATGAGCGCTTCCTTAATTGTTTGTTAAAATGATGAACATGAAGATTATAATCTTTGTAAAGGTTTTAGATTACGTGGGTGTATAAGATTGGTGTTGAGGGCATTATTATACATGTACCTACGTATTTTACAACATACTGTCAAGTTAAAATATTTAGACAAGATATTTTGTAACCATGAAAACGTTTTATTGATAGGTACTATAAATAATTCGCGAATACAAAATTAAAATGTTCCTAAAATTTTCGGCAAAAACACCAAGGCAAATCACAAATTTACGATGCATAAATTGCGAAATACACAAAAAATATAAATAGAATAGTACAAAATTTGATTACAAAAACAAAAATGTGGGCTAGTTTTGCTCTAATAGAATTAAAGAAAACGCCACACAATTATTTTCCGGTCTCGGTTCTTTTGCTTATATGGAGAGCTTCGAGTCCTAAATGAACCTAAAAATATGTAGTTAGCTTGAATCTCTGGTACGATATTTATTAAGTAATTTAATTTCTTTTTTCAGGACATGGCGGAGGTCATGGTTGGGGAGCAGGTGAAGAATCTCACGATGGTGGTTACGGCGACTCTCCAGTTAGCTTCGAAGGTGGAGATCACACCGGCTATGCGTTATCCGGTGGAGAAGACTACAGTTCAGATGTCGGAGGTCACGGTGGATACTAGAATAATCCTGTTACTTTTAGTGCATACTACATTGAGTATTGTATCACAGTATTTAATCGACTGACTTTGTGTACATTCTGCCTACTACATGTCACAAGTTTATAGTTAGTCTATTGGTATAAAACAATGATACAAGAAGAGAGACAGACGCTTTAATTACACCAGTTTTGTATATACTCTTAAGCTATAAATAGACAATTAAAACTAGATATAGTCCTAGCTGAATTGTAAAAATAGATATATATGTTTTGTGAATAGTTTCAGGGTACGTTATCATTCTATGGATCTACGGGGATAGTATAAACTAATATAATAGTTTGTATTATACAATGTATCATTAAGCAATACCATAGAAACCCTAGCTAAATAGTATGATAGTCATAGAGCCCAATGAAGTTTGTTACAAATGAAAACAAATAAAAGGATACATGCGTACTATCTTACATGCCTATTTTATAAAATACAGTTGTAATGTATAATTATGTTTGTGTTATATTTAAGTCAACTTGTTGTAAATATTCGTGTTAAAGCGGATACTTGTTATTAATGTTAATTTGTTGTTTATTTAAATAATGATTTATTTTTAAAGTGTGTTATTTACTGACCCTCTTCCACAGATGTTATGTAAAGAAAGAAAGAAAGAAAGAAAGTTTTTATTTCTCCCCCATGGGGACACAACAAGGTACATAATATTACAACTAATAGGCACAAATAAAAATAACGAAAAATCACAAAATAAAACAATAATATAAAATAAAAGGATGAGTATATATAAGCTGACAGAATAATAAGTGCCAATGTGCCCCACCCATAGGAAAAAAAGGGACGTTACTCAGCTTAAATGTTGCGGTTTTTACACCGCAACGCTGATTTTCAGCAAAGCCCCGTCAGTGACGCCCGACAATCTGCCCGAGTCCACAGATCACACACATACACGCACAAACAATTACATTATATGCTAAGTAAAAATATCAAAAAAATAAGAAATAACAATAACAAAGTTGGTACCTACTTAATAATTAAACAAGTCGCGAAACCCAAAACATAATATCACATATAACAAGCCATTCAACAACAATTTTAATCATAAATCATAAATCATTTAAATCATGTAGTCAAAATTGAATAAACAAAGTTTGCCCTATTGGATTAAAATTATTAATAACAAAGATTTGCATAAGAGCAAATATTATTTTTAAAATATTAAACTTCAAACACCTATCCTGTATTAATAATTTTCCAATGAACGTATGTCATTTTGGCTCCCTACTACCATCGTCTGGCTAACTGCAGAAGATGCTATTCGTACCTGCCAGAGCATAGGTATTATGCTCTGGCTGGACTAATAAAGAGAGACTAAGTTGGCTAATTAAAAAGCAGCGCTGTACAAGGTTTATGTGAATACGTTTGGTTTTTTGGAATTTAAACAAGAAATATAATTTAAAAATAGTGATTAAACGGAATTCTACGCAATACCTCGTTAGCAATAATAACAGAGACAGGTCAAACTTTGTCATGTATATGAATGGCGAAGTGAATCAAAACTTACGCAACATTTATAGCAATAAAAAAAACCTTTATTTAACGCCAATCTCCAAAACAAACATGATAGCAGACTTTCTAGCAAGTTGGGTACGTGTTTCTTCGTTTTTTAACTCTTTGTTGTTGGTTCCTTTGGCGTAATGCAACCTTAAACTTTTTTTTACTTGTAACATAATTCGATACTGACTTTAACCGCAGCTGTATCTTTCTATTACACTCATTTAAGAATGTCGACATCAGGAAATCACTATGACTTGACAGAGTATGATTTGTTTTTTGTTTGTATGACATACGAACTTTCATGCCATTGTTACGTAATATAGTTTTTCTATCAGATGAGTGCACTTTCAAAAGAGTGAGTGGTGCGTAAATAAACTACTAAACTACTAATCAATTCATTGACAGTACGAATACCTTAACAAGGGAGTCACATAAAGCAGCTCTTTTTCTTGTCATACTTACGTTAGTCCGTCGATAGAGGTAGCCTCCTCATTAATAATAATATTAAATATTCATGGACAAATATGACCGTTACACCAGTTCTGCAAAGGATTCGGCGTTTTGGATGTTGTTCCATGAGGTGTACCAAGCATAGTTATCTCGATAAGACGCTAAAGATATTTGTATTTGTTCCGTTTGTCAACACTGATAGCACACCTTGATCATAGAACTTTATTTTTAGACATTTATCATTAATGAGGAACTAAGTTTCCATAACCCTCAATTGATGAGTCAATTTTTGTGACGATATTTGAGCTCATTGTAAAAAATATACTCACGCCATTTATCTTCAGCGCGCCGCAAGAAATAAAACTTTATTAATTCACCAACTTAGACTACATACTTAACAAATGTTTACGTCAATAGAACATTCACGATCTCTACATTCCAGGGGATTTATATTTTTATAATTTTAATTCAAAGTAATCAGACTTTTACAAAGTAAACATGTAGTTTTTTAAACAAACAGATTTTGTTTCCCATACACGAGATATATCATATTAATAGGTACACAACAAAGCTCATAAGCATATTCCTCATTTACATAATGGTAATGAGAAGAATTAAGTATTAAAATGATACCGGCACTGATATTACCTAAATCCTGCTGCGTGACGCGGCCATGGGTCAATATTCCAAGTAGGTGTCGTGGAATGTACAATAAAAGAATAATGTAATAAACTGGCTGTAGGTTTTACTTTAATATGAATAAAAGAAAAAAGTATGTAAATGACAATTATAAAAAACTATCTTTGTCCGTGTGGTGTCGTGTCCGTGGATTAAGAATACAAGTGTCACCACCCCATTTCTTTCCCAGGGTAAATAGTGCCAGCTAAGGAACAATATAAGCAGTTAAAGTCTACTGTAAGAGACGGAAAACTTGAAACTATTTAGTCCTCCTCATCGTTTTTGATGACGGCGACCTCAGCAATCGAATAGAATATGTAACCGGCGAACATCATACTTTTTTTCTTGAACAGTTTAATTTACACAAACCTTATTCCAAGAGAAGAACATACCAAAAATGGATTTATCCAATTTGGCGCAATCGTTAGGAAGTTTGGGTCAGTTCAGGAGAGGTTTTGGAAAATAATCACAATTTCAAACTAAATAAATAAGGAATTAATAATATCTAATTTTATTAAAAGCTAAAGTTATATACAAGAATATAAATATAAATTACTATTTACAATGAAATATTGTTATTTTCAATATAAGATGATAGGCATTCATCCATCCATCCATCAACCTTTCTCAGTCCACTGCTGGACATAGGCCTCCCCCATAGAACATACATAGATAGAAGGATTTAAAGAATGAAGAAGGATATCAATATTTGTTGGAAGAGGAAGTTAGGAAGTTCTGCGGCCGTATTATGAGCTTTTATTTACAGGCAGTTTACGCCGTGAATTGAACTGTCTGGCAAATTCGTATTATGAACATATTATTAGTCAGTCAGTTCGCTAAACCAGCCATACATTAATATGTTTAAGGAGAAGATACAACTAAAAGTTAAAGTACTAACTAAAAATTTTCAACTAAAAGTTTTATTTTTGCCATAATACCTAATTTAGCCATGCAGTTTACGGCCTGCCTGGAACTTCACTGATTTTAAAAAGCTCATAATACGCCGGCTGTGCATACATAATTATGTTGGTGATTCGTTTTTGTTTGTAGGTATAAACAGAAGAAAAAAGTATTGCTTATGAACTCAATTTACGTAAGTCAAGTGTGTTGCCAAGTGTAATAATATAATTTGAACTGGGTATACAGTTCAGACGTCTAGAATTTGTAAATGGAATATTATTATATAGGTGGTACTACTACCATGTTACACGACACCCAACTATGTTACCAGATCTATGAGCATGTCACAAAGATTTTATATACGCTACATATACAAGTACTTAGTATGAAAAAATTATTTGATAATTACTTTGATAGTATCGTGGGTAATAGAAAAACGTAGGAAAAACAATTTGAAAAGATTTTATTCAATAAATTAAGAAATATAACAAAACAGTACACTATCTTCTTATAAACTATACAATTACAATAAGTTATGTTGTATTAGAATTTGTACATGTATATTAAACTATCTTACTATAAGTATTACTTCTACTTATCAAACGACAATGAATAAAGGAAATAATATCCCAGCGGGCGCAATTATTCAATGTTTTCTAGATGGTTGCACAACACTTAACTAAAGAAATAAAAATAGTTTTTTTTTTCTATTATAATTTTGCCGTTACAGTTACGTTAGCTCAATATCGTTTTTTTATCAGCTTGCGCAATTCCGGATCTAGGGCGTATCGAATTGTCTGATGTCTTTTACTATTTGGGTGTAGTAAATTATATCGTAAGTAGAGTAGTGACATAAGCGCTTTCAATGGACCTGGAATAGACAGTTAAATTGCCTTGTCTCATAACGAGATAAGTAAATAAATTGGCATTGTTATATACTACTATACTATACATGTATCTCTATACTATAGTGTACTTAAAAATAGTCAACAATTTAACATTTACCTACATTTGTAATATTTTGGTACTAACACTTTACTTACATACATTAATTAAAACGTATCTAAAAATGCACAAAGATAATATTTCTATACTAAAATAGACAGGCATTTAGAGATACTTAATAAACTATGGTCTCTACGTTCCCGGTGTTAGTAGTCTGTTGTATACCAGCTTCCCTTGCAAACGTCACCGGAGTCTCATCAGAAAGAGAATTTTCTTCTTGTGCTGTAAAAGTAGGACCTTCTGCATCAGCACCTGTGAATGAGTTTACTTGACTATCGAAACCAGATTCTGGGAATGTTATTGGAAACTCAGCGGAAGGTGGACCGTGAGATAATCCATCACTTTGAGTCGGCGCTAAAGAGGAAAATGGATCACTGTGTACATTTCCTGTAAAACTCTCGATACCACCAGATAGAGGAGAAGGTGCAAATGGGTCATGACTCTGGGGAATTGAGCTTTGTGAAATGATGCCGCCAAAACCACCGTTACTTGGTTGTGTTGCGACACCTCGAACATATCCAAATGTAGCTGGATAAGCATCCTGTATATTATTAACAGAATTAAACGCGTCATCACCTTCTTCTCCTTCTTCAGTAACTTCGTAACCATGAGAGCCAGCCTTGCCAGGTAGTGCACCAGGTAAAGAGTCAAACACTTTCACTTGCTTTACGGTATGAGCAATTCCATGTATCTTGGGACTGGTATGAGATGTTGTAGCTGGAATACCGGAATCGTATGAGGGTATAGGTGGAGAATATGATGAACTGTAATCACTTTCGTAAGAAGGTACACTGGGTGTGTGACTGTAACTTGGAACAGGTGTGTCATGACTGTGATGAGCATGATGCCCATGGTGTTTGTGATGTCCTCCGTGTGAACCGTGATGATGTCCAGTTCCTTTTGAGATTGTTTTGGTTTTTAAATGATACTTTTTATGATGATGACTATAGTGATGGCCTGGAGGTATTTGTGGCTTTTGATGGTGGTGATGATGATGATGTTCTTTCTTTGGTTGGTGGTGATGGTGATGGATCGTTATAACTTTCTTATGATGATCGTGATGATGAAACTCCGGAATGTGTACTTTAACGTGATCACTGCAAAAAAAGAAAAATAAATAAAAAAAAGAGTCAAATCAAGTTGTACTTTAAAACTAAGATTATCTAGAATATTTAAATTCAAGTCGCATTGCATGTACTACAAAATTATTTCTATAAGACATCATAAAGAAGATCATACAATCGCTGAGCTAATATCGCACTTAGTATGTTGATGTGATATGCATGGAAGGATTAGTAAAGACTGGACATTGAAGCATATTTATGTTAATATCTAGTACTTATAAAATGTGTGTACATATTATATTCTACATATAAACATTAAATTTCAGTAAGCGCATATTCATAAAGTATCCTTACTGATGTTTTCCGCCACCGCCTGTCTCGCCACCCTCCAGGCACAACACAATCAGCACAGTCAGATACTTGGACAGATCCATGACCACTGTCTAGGGTAACACAGAGCGAACAGTCCACAACACGCGATAACCAGTACAGCTGAACTAATAACACCAGCCGACTGAACCTACGTTCACATTTTGTTTTACACCAGTGTTTACTTTCTTTTCTTCTAGATTTTTAGTTTTATTTTAGACCAATGGAGCGACGAACACTACTAGGGCGAGAACCGCACTATCGCCATGCCACAACAGATTGAATAGCGAAACATCGAGAGATGACCATTTATCCAATTTCTCTTAAATAAACTCGTAATATTAACAAAAAGAGAATAGTTACCATTGTCGACGAACCATGCAAAGGCATAGTGGGCGGGGGTTGCGAGACGATAGTCGATCTAATTTTCATCGATGCAGAGTTCTTTTCGCGATTCAGGAAGAGTATAGTTTTTGTGGTGACTGTGTGTAATACCTATTTCAATATCGTCAAAGCTGAACTGACCGCAGCCCATGCTGTAACGTAAGTAAGATTGCGTATCTGTTGTAGTTTTCTTATCTCCCATAACGACTGTTGTTGTTAACAATTGTTATTGACATAATGTTTTTGTTAACTTAAAGATATTTTTACAATGAATAGGTGACGGTACCGGTTTTATCATAATATTATTATATTCGTCATATTCCCGACCCTCAAATATCGGAATTAGTGCAGGAGAATAATGGTGATGAGTATTTGTTGCTATAGATTCAATTGATATACATAAACAGAAAGGGTGAAGGGTGAAAGGTTTCACACATCTTTTGTTCTATTCCTTATATATGTATATTCTTCTAGAAATGTATTTTTCTTTCTTTTTTTTCTTTCTAAACTGTGAAATTTTCAGCTCTCTAGCTATCATCGTTCCAGAGATATAGCCCGGTGACAGATGGTATACGGATAGCGAAGTCTCGGTAATAGGACCCCTTTTCACGTTTTGGTACGGAACCCTAAAAAATCAATACAATATTTAGTCATCTTAATGATTGGAAAGGTCTCGACTAACTGCGTTGAGAAACATTCGGTGTTTATCAAAATACAGATTGTTTCAAACACTGCATTGAAAATTTTATATTTTAGGGCAAAAATAGGCATATATTTTGATTAATTTAAGTACAATTAGGTTTAAAAAAATATCCTCAATAGTCTTAGGTAAATAAGTAAGTATAAAATAAAGTAGACAGAGTAAGTTTTAATAAAGATTTTAATGCTAAGTACATATCATTTTCTATTTGTACAATATTTCTTTATAACTACCCAGTCATATTCTAAAACTACTTAAATATATTTTAAACGTAACAACAAAATCTTATAAAATAAAATACACAAGAGACAAAGATATATCCCCTTGTATTAAAAAAATATTTTTAGGAAAATAAAGCGTAGGTAATTGAAAACTTTATTTAAATCATCTAAAGATTGTTCTAAAGCTGAGCCTGAGCCAAATGTCGAAGAAATACCTTAAGTTAGTAATTACTAAATTAAGTACCAAAAATTGCGGACGTTGGATAAGAGGTCACTTATATTTTTAATACACCATTTTGGGTTTACGTAACAAAAGGTACCACGGGATTCTATTACTGAGATATCGCTGTCCGTCCGTCTGTTCGTCTGTCACCAGACTATATCTCTGGAACAGTGACAGCTAGAGAGCTGAAATTTTTAATATAGGTACCAAATCTACGCACACATCTAAACTTAACTAAAAATAAAAATTGATAGTGACAATAACACAAGTCGGCAATGTTGACAGAACTTTTTTATTAGAAAATATGTATATAATAGACTAACGATTTTAATTAGTAAAAATGTACCTACACAACGAAATAGCCAATTTATCAAAATACAGCATAGTTGTTTTCGTTTTTTAGTTAAGTTTAGTTGTGCACTTAGAATTGGTACCATAATTTATGTTTTGCGGTGAGATGTTTTATATTTTTAAATAGATTTTGTAAAATTAATAGCTTAACTAATTTCTCCTATAGAGAGGGATAACATGACGGTTAGGTAATCCGGTTATTTCACGAGGAGGTAAATCTGATATATCGAGAGGTATATCGTCTGGTAAATCTGGCAAGAATTCTGGTATTCCAATGCCAGAAGGTTGACTATGAGCGCCTAGTGGTATTTCATCATGTATATGCATGTGATGGAAATGTTCATGTTCTTCAGTTGGGGAGATCCCATGGTCGTGATCATGATGGGTGTGATGATGATGTATTGTCTTAAAAACTGTATGCGTATGCTTTATTTTCTTCACTTTGTAAGGCACGTGAATCACCACTTTTTTGCTCCGCCTGGGTAACAAATAGACACTATCATTAATATAATAAATAAAATCCTCTGGTCCCTAAGTAAGCTATATTTCTATGCTTTTGTTATGGGTACAAGAATACGGATAGACTACTTTTCTTTTGTAAATACAAATAGCTTATCCCAGAGTTCAACCTGTTATTTGACGTTTACTGTGTTGCTAGGTAATTACACTTTTAAAATAATTATGTCCTCCAACCGTTATTAAACAAAAAACTATATGTAAATCTTTAGTAAACTATAATTTTGAAAGTTAATTAAAGTTGACTATTTTTACGGATTCATACGACTAGTGCAACCCTATGTATTACTTTATTTCTGAGATATGCGCGTACAAACACCCTCACGTAAACAAATAACTAATAACATTACTAGAGTTCAGCATGGTGCTATGCTCGCCAGAATGATAGAACAGTACAACGAGAATCAAATAATGACTAACCGTAAAATGGCGAATATTTAACCTGGTTACTTTTTGAAGACATGTTTATTTTACTTTATGTTATATTATACAAAGCAGTGATTCCCAATTCTCCGCGTACGACTTCGCAGGCAATAGCTAGTACGACATTTCTGCTCGGTTCGAATAATCGATAATAAGCGGGATAAACAAATTACGGTTGGCCAACACTATTGCTAATAATGTGGCAGCATTATTTTCAAGTTTGACATTAGCGTGTGTCAAATAACATTTCGAATTCTGGGACGGAGAATAGTTACTTATAATACATAATAAACACCCAGATGCAGTACGAACATTTGTATGACAATTATACAGATCACACAATCGATTGTATTTCATTGGAATCGAACCCGCGACCTCGTAAACGGCAGTCCGTTACATGAACCACTCCACCACAAGGCCCGTCAGAATAATATAAATGTAATCAAGCAACTAAATGCTTGACTGAGATCTTAAACATTTTTTTTAAATTTATTAGCACTATTGTGCTTATTTATTGCCAACTAGCGACTCTAGCTGGCTTTGCTCTAGTAGCGTTTTTTTATGAAATTGTATTAACAAGTCCAAAATCTTAGCTATGGATTGCCTAAAAGCTATAACGTCTTTGCCACAATAACAAACAGAAAAATCGCAAAGACTAATTGCTATATTCTATCATTTCTCTATAACCAATGATTGGTATGTCAGTTAATACCACAATCCAATAATACTAAGTCAAATACCTTAAATAACAGGCCAATGTAATCAGTGTTTACATTGCTAACAAGACACGACATAACAGATTGCACACTTCCGTCATAGGCTAGTAATTTCGGGAGCTTCCTCATTCTACTGTCACGAATGTTTTGCACTATTTCCTAACACATACTATTTATTTGCAACGCAACATCTATCGTAAGAATAAATCGTTATTATAGCTGTATTTGAAGAAAACTACATACCGATTTGAAGATCGCTGATATCAACATATCTACAGGTTCTTATATCCTTTTAGTGTTATAGGCACCTAATATTATGGATCTAGCAATTTAAAACTAATGATACAATAAATTATGAAACTTTTAATTAGTCATAACTCAGTGCCACGGTTAGGCACCCAATAGGGTCAATTCTTAGAGTTAAAATAAAGGGCTACAAAAGGCACCCTTATTAAAACTGTAACTAATAATAACTTTAAATTTACCCTTCTGTATTTGCAACCAACACCACTAGAATAGCAGCAACGCAGACTAGGATCTGAAAACAGTTAATAATCTCAAATTAATAACAGTTATATTTGATGGAATCATTAGTTTGACATAAGCTATTTCAGTTTTCCTGCTTACATACTTGTGATTAAGTGAAGAACAAAACACTGAAGTGAAGAACATAATACTATTTGTCTACGAAGATAATGTCGGTAACCCCAAGAATAAACAAGATTATTATATGCTGTACCTATATATACATACTTTTGGTATATATATATACATTTTGGTGATGCTAGCTCCCCATACCAATTAAGGCTATGGGTATGAGGATATATACCAATATATATTCAGCGGATATCATATCTTAGATAATAATATTTTAAAACAGAAATATTTTTGTTAGCGTCTCAATTAGAATATTCATAGTCATCTATATCAATTGCAAGGCTCTAAAAAGGTTAATAATAATGTTATGTAATAGATAAGAAGTACTTCGCCGCAAATTGGATAGTTGTTAAAACTTGTAATTGCATTCCTAGCTGTTGTAATTCTTTTAATTCCTTGTTAAGGGCCTACATCAATATTATCGTATATCATCGCCGACACGTACATATTAACACAGCCAGTAGGCACAGAAAATGAAGAATTAGGGATACTTTTCCTATTTACTCAAAATCTACTAAATATATTTTAATTCTGATTTACGTGTTTCTATATATAATAGTTACTGATGTTTTTAAAGTTATTTCATTAGTTAATACGCGATAATAGACCGACAAATGAAAAAAATAAAAAATTAGAGAGGTTGTTTCGCTAAGATTTTCTATCGAGAAAACTTTTTTCAATCGCGTTTCTGAGTTTATGCGATCCTAGATCATATATTGAAAAAACATATACTTAAAAATTAGAGCTCTAGCCATTCAATCTAAAGAAACAATGAAAACTTCGTACATAGAAAAATGCACGAAGCTATTTTGGTATCCTCTTAAGTAGTAATTTGATAGGAAATTTGATCAAACCAAGGGCTCGCACCCGAATTTACTTCGACATAATTGTACATGTATGTCCCTATGTGAGCTTAAATCTTCAGTTTTTTTAATAGATAGAGTGGTTCAAGAGGATGGCTTTTTGTATAATTTGTTTAGGTTTCGTTTCTAAATTCCACGCATACGAAGTTGCAGGCAGCAGCTAGTTTTAAAATATAGTTCAAAACTTCACAAAACTTACCATGACTCTACAATCCATAACAGTATCTATTAATGTAACAATGCAGAGAAAAGCGCTCCACTGTGCATATAAGCAAAAACAAGGAGAGATGCGTGTGCGAACAAATAGCGATCAATGGATACGACACAACGGCGGAAAATTACACTTTCCCACATAAACGATGTGACCGTGTCTAATATCAAACTAATAATGAACAACGATGCGCCTATCAATACATTTATATACAATACATTAACAACTGTGAGCTAGAACATACTCCTGTCCTATTTGGAAGTTCAGCAAATGTTCACACACAAACATAGCGAACATTACTAGCGAAACCTAGAACAATCGACCCCTTCTTTACACTGTTAATTTTAACATGCGTCTATAACCTTAACAATCAAAATGGGGTAAAGACTATGAATGATTCTATATTAAGAATTATATATATTTTATCTAGTTAATAAGATTACCTATTATGTGTAGTAATATTTATGTATTTATGTAGACGGTAATCTCTGAAGGATGTGATCAAATATTTTTCACTAACATAAATAATAGAGCCACTGCCTGTGAAGGCAGCTGCTGTATTCAATCAAATTAACTCGCCTCTTTTCCATAAGGTAGGCTGAAACTATGAGCTCCACCCATCTGCTACCATCCAAACACTCTTCCTTGGCTTTGTTTACACTCATATATGTGGTCATACATGCCTGACGGTTCTAAGCGCTACACACTTGACCCTTTTGAAGCACATCGACAATGACAACCGAGTTGAACCGAGTATGATTTTCTCGGGCGTTATCTCCCAGTTAGTTTAACATTAATTATCAAAGGAAACATCTTTATGGTTACTAAAATAAAATTGAATGCAATTGTCCGAATAACCTAAATGTTTGTTTACAATATTAACCATGGAAAGTGAACCGTTGCGAAAATCCCACAATTACCTTTCATAAAACTATTTTATACCGCGTAATCGTATTTCAGTCAATTATGGCATTATGATGATGAAAACCATAAAATCGATTCACAGTTTATATCGAAATAATACTTCATTTACAATGCTCAAGAGTTTATTTAGTATTTACCTTTATAATTTTTTTTTTTTTTTATATTCATGGACATTTCACACAACGTCCTCTGGTCCCAAGCTAAGCTTATATGCTTGTGTTATGGGTACCAGAATACGGATATAATACATAAACTACTTTTCTTTTGTAAATACATACATATAATACATAGTAAACACCCAGACGCAGTACAAACATATGTATGACAATTAAAAGCATCACACAAATGATTGTCCTGACCGGGAATCGAACCCGAGACCTCATGATCGGCAGTCCGTTAATTTTTGTTTGACAATTTTGACTGCTACAGTAGTAAACTTACCAAATGATCATCATCATCATAACATCACGCCTTTTTCCATAGGTGTAGGCGGAGATTATAAAGCGCCATCTGCTACTACCCAAATATACCTACTTCCATAACTATGTTTTTCTCGAGCGTGGACACGGAGAAGGAAAGCATGACTAAACCACCTAAGCATACATTTATTACTCTATCTTTTAAAGTCACAATATTCCTACTTCATAAAGAGCGCATTTCCACAGCAGTTATTCCACTTTCGTGCTTCTTCTGCAACTCCCAGCTTCCACACATAAGCATAGGTAAGAATAAGCCATTGTGAATAGCCAATCAAGCTTATAGAATGATATTTTTAAAATATTTATCCCTGGCACCACAATCACAAGTTATAACTAAAGTTAAGTTATAACTAACATAAAGTTATAACAATTTATAAATGACACTCGTCGTTTCTGTCAAGAACAGGACACCCAAACAAATATCTATTAGTTTCGAATGTTTCACATTTTTAGCGATCTTCAAATCGAATCCATAACGATAAGATTAAATTTAATGCTATTTAAGTTCAAACTTATATTAATAAGGATTTGGACAAGTGCAATTCGTTATTACATAATTATCAAACAGATCATAAAACAAAATCAAGATGGTACCAGTCGTCTGCATAAACAATAGAATAATAGATGGTAGTTTAAAAACTATCAACATCACGTCATTACACACGGAGCTAGTGAAACTGATGAGAGTTGAACAAATTACGTCTTACATTGTCATCAGAGCATAATACGTCAGACTGAGGGGCCAGCTGGAGGAAACGATCTACTGAAAGTTGACGACTTTTCATTTTCATTTTATGTACGTAAAATAATAAAAAAGAAACTAGTAGCCTAGTATATAAGACGACAAGATAACCATCAACCACAATAGTTCCTTTAGGCGAATAGACAATAGTTCCTTTAGGCGTCTCAAAACATTTGGATACAGGGCTACGCGAAGGCAAGCTACGTCATTGAACTGCTGGACTCGCCCCATAAATGTTTTGCCCTCTAAAAGACCAAGTATTCCACTACTATAGAATGCTTTTAGAAGTAAATAATTATTTTTTATAAAAGTTACTGTCAGATTCTCAAAATGAATGCAAAATTATGTTTACTTCAAATATATAAGTAAGTGCTTTTAGTAGGTACACAGAAAAAGTAACAACACGTTTATAACTATTCTGGCTTCCCAAGCCGGGAAAAACGGAACAATGCTTATAATGTACTGAGAATAACACTTCTATTTAAGGGCCTACATCAATATTATCGTCGATATGTACATATTAACACAGCTAGTAGGTATAGAAAATGAAGAATTAGGGATATTTTTTTTGTTTACTCAAAATCTACTAAATATATTTTAATTCTGATTTACGTGTTTCTATATATAATAGTTACTGATGTTTTTAAAGTTATTTCATTAGTTAATACGCGATAATAGACCGACAAATGAAAAAAATAAAAAATTAGAGAGGTTGTTTCGCTAAGATTTTCTATCGAGAAAACTTTTTTCAATCGCGTTTCTGAGTTTATGCGATCCTAGATCATATATTGAAAAAACATATACTTAAAAATTAGAGCTCTAGCCATTCAATCTAAAGAAACAATGAAAACTTCGTATGTAGAAAAATGCAAGAAGCTATTTTGGTATCCTCTTAAATAAATTAAATGAAAAGCCGTATTTTCGTACGCCATTTCGATTTAAAAATATGAATTTATGCTAAATGTTCAACTACTTAATATGCAAACACAAATAATTACACAATAGCATTAATGGTAAGTAGAATATAGATATAATTGTTAAATAACTATGCAGTATTTTATATACCTATTTAAAAATAAATAATACTTCTAGTTTGTTCGATAATTACATTTATATTTTGCGGAAAGAAAGAATCGTGTCAGCGAAATATTTTTATATAAATTTTTATAATTTGTCCATTTTTGTGTTAGAGCGATATTAAGCAAAAAATTTCATCGGAAAAATTCACGCAAGTTATTGTCTAGAAAGAAACTAGTCTAATAAAGTGAGAGCTACAAATTTTATTTTCTTTTCTTTTAGATGGTAAATTTAGTCGATGCGTCGTTTTTAAATTCTACGATTTTTATAAACTACGCATCGCTTACTACGCGCCTATAGTATAATGAGTAAACATTTGCTTTATATTTTATACGTAGCTTATTGGCGATTTAGTATCTATTTAAGTTTACCTAAATTTTAACTAGTGTAATGTTAATTCAAGCAACTGTGTTACGTACTAATTAATAGGTCCCATATGAAACATTGGGTTCGAAGTAAGTCAATTATACATCTATAGTTTGTTTGCCTTTCAAGTTTTATTAATCTATTTATGATCTTTTAGTATCAAAATTATTGCTGCTTACTGAATGAAACCCCTTTTGTTTGGATTAGTTTTCTAACATTAAGAGGATACCAAAATAGCTTCGTGCATTTTTCTATGTACGAAGTTTTCATTGTTTCTTTAGATTGAATGGCTAGAGCTCTAATTTTTAAGTATATGTTTTTAGGGTTCCGTACCCAAAGGGTAAAAACGGGACCCTATTACTGAGACTTCGCTGTCCGTCCGTCCGTCCGTCCGTCCGTCTGTCACCAGGCTGTATCTCAAGAACGGTGATAGCTAGAGAGTTGAAATTTTCACAGATTATGTATTTCTATTGCCGCTATAACAACAAATACTAAAAATAAAATAAAATAAATATTTAAGGGGGGCTCCCATACAACAAACATGATTTTTTTACCGTTTCTTGCTCGATACTAATAACGTTGCCTTATGTTGCATAGATAATGGTACGGAACCCTTCGTGCGCGAGTCCGACTCGCACTTGACCAATTTTTTTCAATATATGATCTAGGATCGCATGATCTCAGAAACGCGATTGAAAAAAGTTTTCTCGATAGAAAATCTTGGCGAAACAACCTCTCAAATTTTTTATTTTTTTCATTTGTCGGTCTATTATCGCGTATTAACTAATGAAATAACTTTAAAAACATAGGTAACTATTATGTATAGAAACACGTGGATCAGAATTAAAATATATTTAGTAGATTTTGAGTAAATAGGAAAAGTATCCCTAATTCTTCATTTTCTGTGCCTACTGGCTGTGTTAATATGTACGTGTCGGCGATGATATACGATAATATTGATGTAGGCCCTTAACACGATAACATGTATTGCTTCGTCTGTAGCCAATTTGCTCTATGTAACATGTTTAATAATATAAGGAAACAACAATTTAGGTAATCTAAAAACTGTAGAAATTACAATTATTTCACTTACTTACGAGGTCCCACGCGAACTTCTTACTTCCTCGGATATTGTGGCAATCATAGCAAAACATGTAATCAACTGTTATCGTACCGGAAACACAATGTTATATAGTATTATATAGTAATATATAGATACGATTTCAGCAGCTTTATAAGTTAAAACATTCTTCTTATTATTTGCGTAAATTCAATGCTGGTATCTTTTTTTTAAGTTTATTTTGCATGATTTTCGACTGGATTTTCTAAAAGAATTAACTTATTAACTTTTACTATTATATGCATGACTATGGTGTACCTTTTAAAGTTCATCCTTCTACCATTAGATTTCAATACTAATAATATTTCAAGCTTATCACTAGCTATTTTTAAATAAGAATAAAAGTTACAGTAGAATTATACCGGAATTTCTTGAAAATGTTTCCATAAAGCATAACGCAGCTCCCAGTCTTCGAAAAAGAGAGTAGGCTTGTTCCAAGTGACATGGTGTCGTCCTATTTTGTAGTAATGCATGATGGGTGGATTCAGTTGAGGAGCTTCTTGCGCACGTCTTGATATTATTTGACTTACATAAGTATATAATACAGGGGCTTTGTGTACCCAACATATTAAAGACATCACAGACACAACTATTGCGTGCATCCAGTACCTACTTGATGGCGAAATTTTTTCCGCGTTCAAAGCTAAGTCTTGTATAGCCATTAGAAGACACGCCGCAGAGGCAGCAGTTAAACCACAAGGTACCTCTATTATAATAGCACAGATAATAATGTATATATGTTTTAAATTGACGATGTTTGAGCAGTGAAATGTAACTGCTTTCAATAAGCAATCGTGAATCTTGTTTCGATGGTGTCGGATAAAACCTTTATCGCTTTTATTGCATATTCCAACTGTAAGCTGCACCTAGAATTAAAATCGTAGATAGTACTACTATTAGTATACATACCATGGATAGCATTTGTACTACAAGAATACAAAATGTGAGATCTTAAGCCAACCTGTGAAAATTCGTAAAACAAAATGGGAACTGTTAAGTGAAGACTGTTATTTTGTCTATCCAAGAACCGGTGCAGAAGTCTGCAACCAACAAGACTGTATGTCGCGTCTGGTGAGGCCACTAAGTGAGTCACTACGTGTTCAATTAATCCATCGCCAAGACTATCATTATATGCTTCTATTTGATAAAAATCAGCGGCATGATATAATAGCGTAGAAAATTCTAGTATGTCTTCCTGACTCATAACCACCATAGAAAACCAATTCAACATAGTTTTTATAACCAACAGTCGATGCTGATTTTCGACTCGTTCAAATATGCGTCGAAGACAAACATCGAAGCCTTTCTTTAAATATCTATACGCAGATATGTTGTTACCATCTTTACTTAGACTATGTGCAAAAAAGTCCAGCAAGCGTGTAACAAACGGCAGAAGCTTCTGTTTATCTATCACCCAATTTGTGCTGTTTAATAATTCATACAAAACTCTCATTCTGTGTCTGGCAGATTTGACATCGTTAAATAACACACAATGAATATCAGTGAGCATAAGATTGAATAGAATCATTTTGCCTCTATTATAATATAGTATAACTTCCAAAATTTGCTGCACAAAAGTCTCAAATGGCCATAAGAATACATCCGTAAAGAATGTAAAAGTAATTTTGATTGTAGTTTCAGAGCGTTCGGGTAATAACATGTCCATGGTTTTTTGAAAGACTGCTTCTGCTTTATGAAATTGGCGCATACCACACCAGTACCAATATTTAGATGTTAGTCTGCTCAGTTTTAACCGCATACCGAAGTAGTACACAAGCGTCAAGGCGCATACAAGTAGCTCTTCGAAATCCTGTTCCTGAAGTTCTGTTCGGTCAACGTTCTTCAAAATAACGTTTAATTTATTAACAGCCTCTGCTTTGCTCTCATAGTAGGCAGAATGTAGGTTCAAGGGATGATAAAAGTTGTGCAGTTCATTGATTTTTGATTGAAGTTCTGGACCTCTAAGCTTTTTATGTTTATGTGTGGAAAAAATCATATTATACATTAATATGATTTTTTCGATAAGTAAAATGTTTATTTGGGATTCCGAGAGCCCGAAATAAATCAAAATAATCCACTTTGAACTGGCATTGACATAAAAGAGTACAGACCAAGTACAGACAGAATTGGACAGAATTATAAACCAGTAGTTTATCTATGGGTGATTAACCTTTAAACATGCCTTTAAATTTGTTGTACCACTAACGTATTGCCCGCCACTTCAACCCCCCAAACAACAATTTCTATCAAAGAAATATCAGATTTTCATACAAACTATCGTTCTCTAGTTTGCACACCAAAGGATGTATTTCATTTAAATGTACCTAAAAGCAGCGGAAGAGTTATTTTTATCAACCGGGTTATCAATTACTGATTTTCATTGCTCTATATTAAAAATAAATAGTTTCATTTAAACTTCCAAAATATATTTCCTTAGTGCTCGTCAAATTTTCATGTTCCTAGCTTCAGTAATTACCGTAGTTTGCATAGTTCAAACAGTCTATTTCCTTACACTTATATGGCTTACATTACGTTTTTAGTTCCTTCTATAAAATAGTCGGTTAAAATCTTTAAATAGCCCATACCATCCATTTTCATTTTGTATATTTATCTCAATATACCCCGTATTCAGTATTTCGCTCATGAGATCATATCACGCAATTCATTATTGAACCCGTTTCTTATTTTATTTAATTAGATAAATAGGTACGTAACTGTATATGTATTTCCTAAAATGGGAAAATAAAACACAAGATTATTTTAATATTTATTTAAAATGAACACATACTGCTCTTATTCTATCAGTCTTCGTAAAACCTTAGAACGAAAACCTCGAACATATTATATTTTATAGACTCGAATATAAACCAAACAGAGATTTCCACTCCAACATTATAAATTAACTATTATAATTCGATGAAATAAATTATACACTAGATAAACTGAATCATTGGTAGGGTCCCTTAGAGGTTATCAGGCGAAGCTCTAAATGTGACTCTACTGTTTGTTGTTGTTTTCAGTGTTATCAGTGGCAGTACCTTGCTGTGGCACTATGTAAGAGGACTGACTGTAAGTTTGTGCCATATATGGGCCTGGACCAACTTGCTCTTGGAGTTTCTCTGCCTCTTCGGGAGCAACAGGACACATACAAGGTACAAGTTGAACATGTTGAAGTGAAACAGGAGTAAGACTGGCTCCTGCAGGAACACTTATAGGTATTGGTGCAAGGTTCTGTTGAACTTGTTGAATTTCTTGTTGCTGGTACTGAGATGGTGACATTTGGTAAACCTTACGCGATTCGTATGGAGTGTAACTGTATTGATATCGGAAACCTGGTGACATGTTCGGCGGTAGAGGCTGCACCCATGCCTTTTGAGAAGATGACTGACTCCTGCAAGAAAAATAACAATTTATAACCAAGACATCTTCTTATATATAAAAATCAATTGCAGTTCGTTAGTCTCGCTAAAACTCACGAACGGCTGGGCCGATTTTGGTCTTATAATATTCATGAAAGTCCGGGGAAGGTTTAAACGGTTCCTAAAATTCTACGCGTACAGAGTAGCGGGGTCCACTAGTCAATTTATGAAAATCTTTGCTTGAAAATGTTTCAACAACGGAAAATTCAGTTACGTTTATTGAATGCTATTTATTAAAAAAATATTATAAGAAAGAATGTTGTGTAGGTACATACAACGTTCATGAAACAAAACGGTATAAGGAAATTACCACTTTTTATATCTGTGACTAGGTATTCGTAGCAAAAACTAAAGTTTCAATAAATCGCGGTATCAGTAATTTTTATACGCCTGGCAGTTTTTATACGCCTGGCAGTTTTTACTAACCACGACGTACGCCGACTTACTTGATATTTTTATGTATTCAGACGTTACTTTTTATAAAAATTGGTCAAGTGCGTGTCGGACTCGCGCACGAAGGGTTCCGTACCATTATCTATGCAACATAAGGCACGTTATTAATAAATGAGCAAACAACACACACAATACTTAATTAATCACGGTTGTTGTATGAGAGCAAGAAACGGTAAAAAAATCATGTTTGTTGTATGGGAGCCCCCCTTAAATCTTTATTTTATTTTATTTTTAGTATTTGTTGTTATAGCGGCAATAGAAATACATCATCTGTGAAAATTTCAACTCTCTAGCTATCACCGTTCTTGAGATACAGCCTGGTGACAGACGGACGGACGGACGGACAGCGAAGTCTCAGTAATAGGGTCCCGTTTTTACCCTTTGGGTACGGAACCCTAAAAACGACGTCTTTCTTTTTTTTAAACTTTTCTTTTCTATATACTTTTCTTTTCTAGAAACTTTCTTTGTGTTTAAATTATAGTATATTTAATACTCAGTCTCTTTGTGCTTAAATTATAGTATATTTAATGGTATGAATATTTCTACTTCAACACAATTTTCTATCTAAAAGTAATTATGTATTTACAAAAGAAAAGTAGTTTATGTATTACTAGCTGTTGCCGGCGACTCCATCCGCGTAGAATTTAGAAAATTTTCACGTGCGATGGCGCGATGGCTTATTTCATGTATAAGTTTGGTGTTTCTATACCGATTTCTATGATTCTTTTTTTATTGAATAGATAATAGGTAATGTTAACTTTTTAAATTAGGGATAAGTGAGAGTATTATAAACGTAAGAGTAAACAAATATAATCAGAATGCTCCGAACAGCTAAGCTATCAGGAGTTACACGTGTTATTGTGAGACAACCATAAAATATAGATATATGCTGTTGCGGGATATTTTTTAGACAATTTTATGTAGAATATTTTCGTCATACTTGATTTCTATGTAACTTTAACCATTAAGGCTGCACACGCGACGGAAGCTTAAAAAATGGAGTAACTTCTCCCATTTTCCCAACATTTCCCTACACTACTCTGCTCCTATTGATTGTAGCGTGATGAAAAGTATACTATAACCTGCCCAGGAGTATGAAGAATATTTGTACCAAGTTTCATTAAATTCCGTCGAGTAGTTTTTGTTTCTATAAGGAACATACAGACTGACAGACAGACAGACAGACAGACAGACAGACAGACAAAAATTTTACTGATTGCATTTTTGGCATCAGTATCGATCACTAATCAATCACCCCCTGATAGTTATTTTGAAAATATCTTTCATGTACAGAATTGACCTCTCTACAGATTTATTATAAGTATAGATATCCGTATTCTGGTACCCATAACACAAGCATAATAAGCTTAGCTTGGGACCAGAGGACGTTGTGTGAAATGTCCAGGAATATTTATTTATTTATCTAACCAGCAATATTAGCTTGCTTTAAATATCAACACCACAACGCGTTGATGCACGTTATGGCGGTCTATGGGGGTGGCCTATGTCCAACAGTGGATAGAGAAAGGCTGATGGATGGATGGAAACATCAACATTATTTCAAAACAAGATTTGTACCAATAAAACTACTTTCTACGGATTTAAAGGTGAGTATTCCTTTTTTAATTTTTATATAAAGACTAGCTGGCCCGGCAAACGTTGTTTTCCCATTAAAAAAAATTGTAAAAAAAAAAATTTATAAAATGAACTATAAGCCTCACAGAGCCCGAGACCTTTCCAACGAATGCAAAACCGTGGAAATCGGTCCGTGCGTTCTGGAGTTATAGCGTCAGGAAGGAAAACCCGACTTATTTTTATATAGTAGATTTTGATTACACACATGAAATTTATACACTTCATAGCTCAGTCTCACCTGTAACCATGGTGACTAAAAAATCTCTGAATTTTCGGGCTAAAATTTAAAACTAATACAAGCGTCTAAATCCGTAAAAAGTTGTTTTATTTAAACAAATGAGTCGCACAAGTGTTAGAGAATATTAAGATTTGTTCCTTTAACCTTAACCTGTCCCTTTACAAACTTGCCTTTTACATTTCATAGATCTCCTGGGAAAGTCTGTTGTCTACATCATTGATCAAATAGAGGCTTAAAGAGAGTACTTTAAAAGACCGAAAACTATCCTAATGGATTCTGGATCGAGTTTAACTATCTGATGTTCCGGTATCAACAGTCTTCTACGAACACACCACTAGACTTCTTTAGAGTAATGATAATAACTTACGCTGAGTCTGATCCCCATTTCAAGAAGAAAGCCTCGGACGACGCTATTATTGCCCAGCTTAAGAAGAAATATATCTGTAAAGAAATTATTTGTTAATTTACTTATAACAAAAGGAAGTATGCAAACAAAATTTAATAACAGTGATGTAACAGCTATACATTTAATGCAACAAAATAAAATATCAAGTCTCGCATAGTCAATCTATATTACGTAGTAGCAAAATAGTAGTACAAAAATAAAAATCGAAGTACTGCGTTGGAGATAAAAGGAAAATGAAAGTAAATATATAGGAACAAGTAGTCACAAACCTATCTTACATTTGTATCGGCACTTTCTCACTAACTCAATGGTTATTTCATAATATTGCATAACATAGATATTACAACGTTGTGTAATACCAGTTAAATAATATAAAAAAAGAATTTAACCTATACAGGGTGTCCCAGAACTCAACGTCAAGCCGAAACGGGGTGACAGGATAGATCATAACCATCACGAGAAAAATCAGAAAAAAAATCTATCCCATGCAGTTTGAAAATTATGGGCATTTTAAGAAAAACCTAGAAATTTGGTCTAACTGTACCATTTTTCGGTTATTGTGGTTAATTTTTATTATTTTTGGTCATTTAAACTTTGGAACCGTAACCCTAAATAACATCTCGAGAATCACAGTCTAAAATAATGACACAATTACCCCAAGTTTCCTAGAATTTAGACTATTTGTTAAACTATGAATTTAAAATTTTCAAACTTTGTCGACTTTGAAACACCCTCCTTTAAAAAAAATGTACTAGAGTGCCTTGGCAAGTGCCATTAAGAGTTGGCGCATTTAATCAGGATTGTAAAATGGTACAATACTTGTAAGTTTCGTACTAAAAAAAACGAGTAAAAAATAAAAACCTCAAGTAACCCGATTTTTGCTAACCCATTTTACTCAGGAAAAATGTTTTTTATTCGCACAAGCCCTTGGTAGGTTCTTTATTTTACGGCAAAATGATGAGAGAGATGGATAGTGGACATGTTTGCCATGAGCGAGCGAGACAGATAGTGACGCCACGCAGTGAGACGGAGATGCATCGTTTAAACGAGTGCGAATGAAACAGATACAGACGCCATACCAAGCAAATAGCTACGCTGCCAGTCTGACACCAGTTAGTACATTTCGCTCATTCGTCTACTGCGCACCTTTCCGTATTCGCTTGTGTTAATTTAGTACTGACAACTTTGGCTTTTCTTTTTGGACTTGGATTTTTGTGAATTGGACTTGTTGATTACATACCGGCAACTTTGGCTTCTCTCTTTTGGAATTGGACTTTTGTGTTGACATCCTTCTCATCACTATGCCTACGCGCTACACTTCACAAGAATATGCGAACATGCATCTCATTTATGGGGAATGCAGATGCAACGCAAGTGCCGCCGCTAGACTTTATCGTGAAAGATATCCAAATTTAGAGCGCTATCCGGATCACCGCGTGTTTGTTAATGTGCACCATTCACTCACAGAGGACGGCCATTTCCCGAATCAAATACGGGCTGGAGGTAGACCTCGCTTTCCTTACGAAGAAGAAGTGTTGGAAGAGGTCGCAGATGACCCAAGTATTTCCGTTCGTGGAATTGAAGAAAGAACGGGAATACCCAAAAGCACAGCACATCGTATTTTACAAAGAGCTGAAATGCATCCATTTCACGTACAACGAGTTCAAAGTCTTCTCCCTCGAGATTATCCTGAAAGGATTTCATTTTGTAGAACAATGCTACAGAGGCATAATGAAAATCCCCAATTCATCCAAAAAATTCTCTGGTCAGATGAATCTACATTTAAAAAAGATGGCTACATAAACTTACACAATTTTCATGAGTGGCATGTGGAGAATCCACATTTAATGCGAGAAGACCGATCCCAATATCGCTTTAAAGTTAACCTGTGGACAGGAATTTTAAACGGCAAAATAGTTGGGCCTTTTGAGCTGCCTGAGAATTTGAATGGCACGAATTACCTAAATTTTTTACGAGAAAATTTACCAAGTTTGTTAGAGGACGTACCACTAACAGATCGTTGCCACATGTGGTATCAACAAGATGGCTGCCCAGCGCATTACGCAGTGCAAGTAAGAGATTTCCTTGACCAAGAATATCCGGGAAGGTGGATTGGACGTTCAGGCACTATCTCGTGGCCAGCCCGTTCCCCAGATTTAAATCCCCTGGATTTTTTTTATTGGGGCGTTCTCAAAGAAAAAGTTTATTCTAAGCCCATTGAGAGCGTAGCCGAGCTGCGTGAACGAATTTCTCAAGCTGCTGAGGACATCAACTCTCGAGGATATGCCCGGCTAATAAGTAGATCTTTTTTAAGAAGATGTAGGGCGTGTGTTGAAGCTGATGGTAAACAATTTGAACATTTGTTTTAATAAAAAATGTTATTTTCAAATCTGACTTTTATTCCAATAAACCTAAACAAAACAAGGTCAACATTTTTCATTATTTTATTAGTATTTTGTTGCTTTGGTAAAAGTGGCGTCACTATCTGTCTCGCTCGCTCATGGCAAACATGTCCACTATCCATATCTCTCATCATTTTACCGTAAAATAAAGAACCTACCAAGGGCTTGTGCGAATAAAAAACATTTTAACTGAGTAAAATGGGTTAGCAAAAATCGGGTTACTTGAGGTTTTTATTTTTTACTCGTTTTTAGGGTTCCGTACCCAAAGGGTAAAAACGGGACCCTATTACTGAGACTTCGCTGTCCGTCCGTCCGTCCGTCCGTCCGTCCGTCCGTCCGTCTGTCACCAGGCTGTATCTCAAGAACGGTGATAGCTAGACAGTTGAAATTTTCACAGATGATGTATTTCTATTGCCGCTATAACAACAAATACAAAAAATAAAATAAAAAAAATATTTAAGGGGGGCTCCATACAACAAACATGATTTTTTTACCGTTTCTTGCTCGATACTAATAACGTGCCTTAGCATAAGCCTTACTTAACCTTAAGCCTTAGCTAACGTGCCTTAGCATAAGCCCATAGCCTTGCATAGATAATGGTACGGAACCCATCGTGCGCGAGTCCGACTCGCACTTGACCAATTTTTTTTAGTACGAAACTTACAAGTATTGTACCATTTTACAATCCTGATTAAATGCGCCAACTCTTAATGGCACTTGCCAAGGCACTCTAGTACATTTTTTTTAAAGGAGGGTGTTTCAAAGTCGACAAAGTTTGAAAATTTTAAATTCATAGTTTAACAAATAGTCTAAATTCTAGGAAACTTGGGGTAATTGTGTCATTATTTTAGACTGTGATTCTCGAGATGTTATTTAGGGTTACGGTTCCAAAGTTTAAATGACCAAAAATAATAAAAATTAACCACAATAACCGAAAAATGGTACAGTTAGACCAAATTTCTAGGTTTTTCTTAAAATGCCCATAATTTCCAAACTGCATGGGATAGATTTTTTTTCTGATTTTTCTCGTGATGGTTATGATCTATCCTGTCACCCCGTTTCGGCTTGACGTTGAGTTCTGGGACACCCTGTATAGTGCGTAAATTTAATATATATCAAAAGTTAACATTAATGTATGACAGAGTTAAAGTTTTAAACAGTTTAAGTATGAAATTAATATTTATTTTTATTTATTTCATACAACTAACATGCTTACTGTTCCATATCCAAAATTATAATCTCTTTGTTCCTGTCTACGCGATTATTAAGATTTTACAAGTATAAATCTCTCAGCCTCATCCTATAATAATTATAATTATTGATTTAAACTTACGCGATTTGAACTCATAATTTGTGAAATTAACTAGAACTACAATCACAGGTTGAGTCAACCAGTGATCACGATCCCGTGATATCAACGATCGATAAAACTCGGTCAAACAAAACATCGGCAGCGAAGGTATGACATGAATATAGTCCGTATTAAGAGGATACCAAAATAGCTTCGTGCATTTTTCTATGTACGAAGTTTTCATTGTTTCTTTAGATTGAATGGCTAGAGCTCTAATTTTTAAGTATATGTTTTTTCAATATATTATCTAGGATCGCATAAACTCAGAAACGCGATTGAAAAAAGTTTTCTCGATAGAAAATCTTGGCGAAACAACCTCTCAAATTTTTTATTTTTTTCATTTGTCGGTCTATTATCGCGTATTTACTAATGAAATAACTTTAAAAACATAAGTAACTATCATATATAGAAACACGTAAATCAGAATTAAAATATATTTAGTAGATTTTGAGTAAATAGGAAAAGTATCCCTAATTCTTCATTTTCTGTGCCTACTGGCTGTGTTAATATGTACGTGTCGGCGATGATATACGATAATATTGATGTAGGCCCTTAAATTAAAAAATTACGGATAATTATGCACGTGCCCGTATGACAGCAACAGTATATTTTATTTCGCCTTGTTATTTTACTTCAATTTTCGACTCTTGTAATAGATGTTAAATATATATCTTACATTATCCTTTCACTTTAATACTACTAATATTTAAAATTGACATCTCCTAATAAACATTTTGTAAAGCAATAGAATATAAATGTACGCTATTTGTTTAGTTTTCAAAGCGACTCTGATGAGTAATGACTTTTTAATCAGGGTTAATAACGGAGACGCCTTGATTCTTTTTTTAGCTTCTCTAGATACGTCTATGCATATATGGAACGTGATATAAAATGTTTAAGCTTTTTAACAAGAGATACTCAAATTATAATTAATAAAGAAATTGTATCGTAAAAAATAATAATATGCTTAGAACTTTGTTGTGTACAAAAATCTATTTAGCACCTATGTAATGAGTTCTAGGTTACTTATGACCTTCTAGAACAAAAACATGTTAAACAACCGGTAAAGTAAATTAAAATTATGAAATTACATAATTAGTTACACAATAAATCGGAACAGATCAAAGTAAATTTATTTATATTACTTAAATTCTACAAGTATCAATTTTAATTACGTGGTTATTCGGTGTTTGTTTTCATTCACGTTTTCAATACACTTTTATCAGTTCGTAAGTCTATTATTAGGTACTACAGAAATAAAAACAGAATTATTAAAACACCTTATTAAATACGCACAGCAGAATATCGCAAAGCAAATTACAATTAGTAGTAATCAAGCAAAAGATAAATAAACGCTTAGCTAGCAAGCACGAAATATACAGGTACCAAGCTCCGTATTGCTTAATACATTTCAAAAGACACATACATAATCGTATAGATACATAAACTTCTGTTAAAATTTAAGATTATTGATCCTACGGTTTAAATTTCAACTAGGTAATTATGAATTCCTTGATTACAGTTGTTAAAAGAAACACGGACGTGGGATGTAAAATAAAGAATGAAATTGGATAAGGCGTTGTATATTTTAAAGAGAAATAGATTTTAAATAAGTAACATTATAGACTACTATGCAGTGTAATGTACAATAAAACTAGATGTTTTCTTTTTCTTCAGACTTTAAATGTTAATTGGAATCATTGATTTCTCGAAGATGTAAGTATGCATAGCTTATCGCGTATTATCATAGCTATATATAAACTCTATGGCTTAGGTTTTTTACTTATATATTTATTAGATCAAAATAAAAAGTAATAACCGATTTTTACGTTTCATGTAGAGTTTTATTTGAAAATTATAAGTGGTAGGTACTGCATACTAGATTTTAGCGCACCGGTCCTACTTCAAACTATGCTTTTGCCGTATACCTATCGTGCTTTTTGTTCAAAATATAACCAAATGATAGAACTTTTTGTAAGCAAAATATTTTTGATATGTTACCGGGAATAAAGGAGTGGAAAGAACTTTAAAAATGTGGTTTCCTGCGTTCGACTAGATAAGAACATTATAAAGTGATTTGTGCCGGTCCGTAAATAATCGTTAAATGGTGCATACCAGTCCCTAACTAATAAATGTTTAATTTATATCCGACGCATCCTTCGTGTAGGTCAACGACTTTATTTCAATTTACAATTTTTAACAGTTGTGAACACCGAACATTAGATAGACATTAATACCTACAATATCACTGTAATTTTTTCATTTAGTCATAATATTCTCACTAAAAAATCCCTTGAGTATTTCTTTATTACCATAATAGTATCGATTCTTCGTGCACAACTAAACTTAACTTAACTAAAAAATGAAAATTGATAACTTTTTAACTTTAATTGATAACTTTTTAACTTTAATTGATAACTTTTAAAAACTTAACTTAACTAAAGAATGAAGTTGCCAATAACCAAAATTGGCAATGTTAACAGAACTTTATTATTAGGAAATCTGTATATTATAGACTAACGATTTTAATTAATATAAATGTGCACAACCAAATAGCCAGCTAATCAAAATACGCCATAGTTGTTTTCATTTTTAGTTAAGTTAAGTTTAGTTGTGCCTTTAGAATTGGTACCAATATAACTTCTAAATTAATAGAGTTACATATTAAGTTTATGAAGAACTAAGCTGTCAATTAGTATAAAAAATATGGCATAGATCGAAAAACCGCGTATTTTTTTTTAGTGTAGCCTAATTATTTTCTTTTCAGTAAGCTATCATAAAATAATAAATACTAAAAAATATTGACGTAAACTTAATAATGACATATTGATATCTCAATAAAATAATTCAATATAATGTACGACTTTACAATACGACGAGCTTTTTACAAAACGAGCTTTACAATAAAGTTGTTAATAGAAGGATGACAGAGTTTACACCATGGATGACTTGCTTTCTTGCACCTCATCAGCTCTTCATTCAATCTTGTTATTGCCGCTATAAAAATTTCAAATAAATCCAACAATAGACGATCATTTAGATCAACTTTACTTTCCATTAAAGTGTTAAATGATTAAGTCAATAGATGTACTTTTTTATTTTATAGTGTTTTGTTAAGTAATCTAAATTTATAATTAATTTTATAACAAAAGATATTTATTGACTGCAGAGCCTAAAAATATTTAAGTAAATGTATTAACTTTACTTAGGTGTACAGTATAGGTATAAGTATAGAATATTAATTGTGCACACATTATTTCCATTCTCAATGATGTTAGTATACCAATATAATTATATAAGTAGACAACCAACCCTGTTAATACCTTCTCCATATGGGGAGGACGTGTTGATAGTCTTAAAGGCTGTAAAGTGGCGATAATATGAAACTAAAATAAATACTCCTAGTTTAGATAAAATAATTGAATACAATTTACAGACAAATGAATTAGGTAATTGAATATATGTAATTCAATATTATTAATAAAAAAATCGCTAATTAAAACTAATATATGAAATTAAAACTCACCAATCTACTTGAATCTGGATGCATGGCACTTGTTAGATAAGCTTCCTGTTAAGAATATGGGCGCAACGTTCACCCCCTTTGAGATTACTCTCGAAACTATTGGTCCAATCCGCCTCAAGAATTATGAAACCTTTACACAAAAAATTATTTCTTATTTTGGGAACGAAGATGCGTGCACCCACTCCGGCCGCGGAATGACCGATCCCTAGGGACCAACCGTTTTTTATATACGATTTCAGAAACATTCCGTCCTTAAAAGCCGGTCCCCGACCTCAACATGAGGTATAATAATAATCTTATTAACTTATCTACACTTCTATCTTTACTTAGTACGTACCGTTATATTAGTCTACATTTATAAAACAGTTTCTTTGATACTGGCCACTTAACATAATTTCACACTTTTTTACAGATTGGTTTAAGTGTTTTGACATGGAGTTTTAAAGCGGAATGAATGGGAGATCGGACGATTGGCCGGCGCTCATGGTCTAGTGCCCACGTAATTGCAAGGAAGGATGCGGCTGACGCTCGTATCGAATCGTCCCGAGGTGTTCATCATCGACTCGGTTCAAACAGCCTGTGCATTGTGTCTTACACCGGCCGGGTAGTCCAAGCGTGAAATCTTAAATGGGTGAACTCACTTAAGCGATAAAAACACGTGAAAAAATATAGAATGTCCTCAAATTGTTTTCAAGAATTAATTTACACAATAATCCAAAAAGATTATTCTAATCG
Source organism: Orgyia antiqua (assembly GCA_916999025.1). Taxonomy (NCBI): domain Eukaryota; kingdom Metazoa; phylum Arthropoda; class Insecta; order Lepidoptera; family Erebidae; genus Orgyia; species Orgyia antiqua. The sequence goes on along the minus strand of OU779863.1, from coordinate 11,678,801 downwards.
ATCGCAGTGATTTTATTGTAGGCAGGCTAGGTAGTTTTTGTTGCGATTCTTATTGCAACAGACCATTGTCATTTGGTATATGAGCTACTATGAGAGATACTATGAGCAATATCTTTACTAATATGTAATTAACTACAATATTGTATAATTTTTCACACTTTACAATACATTTTTATTACAATTTATTATATTATATAGGCCATAGGTAGTTAATTAATTGGCAAAAAAAAAATAGTCACATACTTACCACTCTAAAACAGCCGCATCTATGTCTAAAGAAGCGACTTCTTATAAGTAACTAGCTGACCCGACAAACGTTGTTTAGCCATATAAATGTTAAGGGTGGACAACCCTTATCAAACCTTAGGGGTATGAAAAATAGATAGTATCAGACCTACTGAATATGCCTATAAAATTTCATAAGAATCGGTCAAGACGTTTCGGAGGAGTAGGTATGGGGACGAACATTGTGACACGTGAATTTTATGTATAAGTAATTATATGTATTTAAGTACGTATGTGAAGTCATGGGCGTAGCCAGAACTTTGGTAAAAACTTTTTTTTATTTTTATAGGCTTTGTCGCTGTGCGACTATATCGCCCCCGGTAAAAACTTAAAATGGCACAAACAGACAAGTATCATAAAAGGCGAAAATCACAGCAATCAAACGAGAATCAACACTATTTCCTCTCAAGTGATTTTTGGCTGGAAACTACCCCAAATGAAAAGTTATTTTGGAAACCCTCCCAGAAACTAAATATTGGCTACGCCCATGTGTAATGTTTATGAAAAAAGAAATATCTAGTCATTATATGAAGATATTTATTTTATTTTACAGCTGTATATTTGAAGCACGTAAAACTAAACTGAATATAATGTTCAATACTCTACTGTTTCTTTTACTCATCGTCAAAATTGAATCTTCTCATACCATCAAACCGAAATCCATACGCAGCAGCATTTTTCACGTCAACTAGCGCCGGGTTGCGGTGTTTGTAGAAACTACCATGGCCGTGAGCCGGTCTCGATGAACCATTCGGTATGCCATGCGACTCGCGAGGATAAAACGCTTCAAACTGACCGTCAGATGGCAGCACATCCTTCAAGGCATCGTCTTCGGGATCGTAAGGTCGGCACACAGATAGCGCCACAATCGTCAGCAAACATGTCAATGTTAACGCTAGCCGCATCTGGAACAACCACACTGTTTCTTAACTAGCCCTCAAAAATAAAACCGTAAGAAAAACTTCACCTACAGTTCTAACTAGCGATGCCAATAATTAGCGCGTTTATTTGTGTGGGATTTTGTCAATGGTCGTATAGACAGATACAACTAAACAAAACTACGTAAATGAAACTGCCTGGTGTAGTTTCGACAGCGGTCGGGCAGTCGATCACCTTGACGGCGAGCAGCTCATGCTAAAATCTGAGAAGTCTAACAGGCTCGGCGGCGGCGTGACGCGTGATTCCGCAATACCTACAATACTTTCCCTTTAAAAACGAACGTTTCTGTACTAGCGAAATATTGTCAGCGCCCCATAAACTTTCCACATCAGTATAACGAAGTAGACACATGTACTGCTAAATATTTACTCACCAAAGCTTATCTTCACAAACTTACAGTACATTAGCATTTTATACACAATTCAAGTTAAAAACCGTTAAACGCAATGAATAAAATTGCAGGAGTGGAAAGACCTTCACGGTTTCAATAAATTGGACATAATATAAAATTATTATTTGATATTAAATATTCAAATAAGGTCTCTGCTATCAAGTTTCTTACCTATTTTAAGAATTAAAAACAAAAACCGTTTTCGGTAATACATAGATAGGAATTGCGAATTCAGGATATAAAAAAGAATTAAAAAAAAGTAATATTATTGCGATAGATATTAGACTAAAAAGAAACAACATTATCATCCCACATATCATCTTTAATGAAAATAAATTCCCTCAAAAATGTTATACAATTAGGTACAGATAAAGGATATTAAGGTCACTAGGATATTTCAAAATAAATAACTATTTATTCTAAGTAGGTACACAGAATGTTTAGCAATAAGCAAGGAAATTGCTAATGTAACATGCATTACACAACAATAGTTATAACTATGGTGAAAAATGTATTTTGCTGTATACACGTTATGTAACTCTAATATTGTGGTTATGTATATTTACATAATATAAATTTTGTACATAGCTGTTGTAGTCTAGTGTGTGTTGCAGTCTTTAAATCTAACGTATTTTAATAAATAAACATATTTAATAAAGATGTCTCAAATATGTTTCGTTATTAATAATATTATTGTTGTGTCTATAATTTCAGCTAATTATGAAAAAATTACTTTGTTACGATTGTAAACATTGCAATAGTTTATAATTAACGTCCTACTGAACTATCAATATCACAGAGCTATCATAGAAACTTAACTATTTATAGCTCGGGAGTTATCATACAACTAAGTTTATGATGACTTTTCATACCTAACTCTCGACTATCATAAAATTTGCTCATTTTAATTGACAGCTTCAGAGCTAACCTATAATTTATTTATATGATATCAAATTATAGATAACTCAAATATTGATAGCACACAACACCCGTGATTAACTCTAGGCGCCTTTTCTTAAACACATTACAAGATATTTTTCAGTAACCTTGATAAATAATAGGTTTATCGGAACATAAAACCTGCGAAATAGTAAAGAACCTCCTTTTTTAAGTCGGTTAGAAACGGCTGGACTAACGCTGCTTTTAATTATTAATTTTTTCCTTTCTGTAGCTCTGCTGAAACGGATATTATTTTAATACGGTTTGATCTTCATCGTAAAAGGACAGATATAAGATTCCAATACCTATAATTATCATCATTTTTACTATAAAGAGGCCTAATAATTACCGAACATTTATTCATCATGGCCAAGATCTTATTACACAAGAAAGACGTTGGCTAAATTAGTGCCATATATTACCCACTCATTGAAACGAAGTCCTTATTTTAAACAATCGTCACAGATTAGTTTACTGTCTTAAATTGATTCAAGAAGCTTATAAATTAAATATTTAAGGAATTATTAATTTAACTTTAATAATAAAAGTTTCTCCTTCCTTTGCTGGTAAATACGACATAACAATGACACAAATAAGCTTCCCGATTAATTTGAAACGGTGTGTATGTCTTTACCTAAATATTGTGTGACTTCATTTAAATAAGCAGTAACCGACACTAATTTAGTAATGTCTTTTTGGCTTTCGCGTTTTGGTCAATTTAGAAAAGATCTTTCCCAATAAAGAGATTTCAGCAATATACATTTTTCTACCACAGTTAGGTCTCAGATTAAAATGGAATATCTTTGTTAAAAGGAAGCCTACACAAGCTACACAAACTAAAATGTCACAAATTGAAAAAATATATGTACTTTTCCTTAGTGTAATTGTAATAACATTTCATTGCAACGGATTTGTAATATAACCACTCTTGCATTAGTATATTTAAATAATTATTACTGAATATTTGAGGGACCGAATAATTACACGCATACATACTCATACATCAATACTTAATTATTTCAATGTAGCTACAACTAGCTACAAAATAGATGCTTTTGATTTATACCTACAGCAATAATACAAGAGTAGTCACAAAATATATCAAGATACATTGATTTCTACACAAAGCTATTATTATACTTATTTCAATTTTTCTGAGGTATTACGACAGTTACTATATTTTTTCTCACAAAAATACTTATAGGCACACGATTCTCACGAATGATTAACATTGCTTTATTTGTGAAACATCTTGTTATGTAATTAGAACATCAACATCATTATCCTGTACCTAGTCCATACAAGTGACACACAACTTGTTTATATACATAAACATCATAACAGCATATACTACAATTCGTTATAAATACATTTACATGTGTGTTGCCCAATAAATAATCACATATTTTTAATATAAAAATATACAACGATGATAATATGTTGAAAACATTGAGTTTCTGTTCACAAATATCTACTTTATAATCAAAAATCCACTTTTATTTCTTGTATTTCTCTAATAATTAAATAGCTGTCCTATATTAATAAGCTAATTTGTTCAACATATCTTCGTAGAACTTACAATATTATAAATATGTAGTGAATATTAACATGAAAATATTTAAAACGCTAATTTCGCGTAACTATTTAAATATCAATCAAACTATGTATGATAAGACTTATATTTAACTACTTACACTTAAACACTACCGAGTTAATAAAGTCGTGTTGAGTTTTTTTGAATCATTATATCAATTTTAAATAACGTCTTTTACTCTACTTAGCTTTACATACAAGAACAAACTGGGCGTTGTTTATTAGAAAGGTGTAGTAAAATAATTATAAAAATCCATAGGTACCTACCTTATTTAATTGGAATTTCAGGATAATAACCTATTATAAACTATTACAAAAATAATCATAACAAAATGTTAAAGATAAATCAGAAAATGTCATACAAATTGCACACTGCAAGTAAGACCAAACTATAGCCATAAAGACGAGCGTAGTGTTGTATTCAGTAGTGTACATATTCATATTACTTGTACGAAGTAGTTATTTCTACTAATATAACGCATCTAGATTCCAGCTCAACTCTGTCCACCGCTAGACATAGCCCCTCACCACCACAAAATGCGAGGATGTCACTAGAGAAACTTTGATAACCAACGGTCGTCAGCTCAGATATTGCCAATTCAACGTGCTAACTTTTCAGGTTATGTCAGAGATAAAAAAAAATCTTAACAGATTTGTGTATTATGTATAGCCCCCCCCCCCCCCAGCACGCTAAAGCGACTTTTACCTGATATTTGACACTGGTTATGGAATCTTGTTTCTTGGCAATAAGTTCGCGAGAATGTGCATAAGCTCCATGAACGCTACCCAGACATTACAGTCATTGGCTGACCCTTTGGTCAAATATTAATCTAATTGGACTGTTTATCTTTGATCATTAACATTAATGGCGAATACAGTAATCAATTTACAGATATCGTTTTTATTACCTTAGATGATACTAGAATATCTATATTTTAAGGCACAAGGCGTAATAGTGTTGCCCAAATTCAGTCTTGGTCTTGCAGTCTTGGTCTTGTTCTTGCATTTTTGCAAGACCAAGACCAAGAACAAGACCGCGTATTTTTAGCAAGACCAAGACCAAGACTGACCGTGCAAGACTTGAGCAAGAACAAGACTAATCCGGCAAGACTCTTGCGTCTTGCAGCTAGGACTTAGCGCTATTTCACGGAGTAGTTAGGTATAACAGTTCGGTGTACAGGTACGCTTAGGAATTCTATAAGACGCAATAAACTGTATCAAAACTGTATAAAAAACTTAATTTTTAATCCTAATTTTATGCAAGGAATACTAGTTATTTTACCAGCAACATATGTTCCCGTGAAACTAGGCTTATTGCCGTTTCTTTTGATATGCATATATTAATAATTAATTAAATTAATAAAAAAAAAACAATCAAATTCACGTCTAGCGTCCAGGCGCCTGCTCTAACAAAAGGTCGATCAGATTCGCAATTTTGTTTTTATAATACGTATTTTAATTATAAAAGTGTTTGAGTATGTTTATTTTATAGTAATTTACTAATATTTTAATAAAAACACGTAAATTAAATAAACACAAGACAATAAAAGTTTACGACATGAACGATTTCTTTGGTTACCCGGCACCTACATTTTGAAGACCAAATTATAGTCGATCTAATTCGTGAAACTCAAGCACTTATACAACGTGAAACAAAACTCCTGTGTTATGCTTGAAACCAAGCATTCTTTAGGTCATCAGTAATGACTACGTGAAGTTAGAAATTAACTTGCATTATAATTTAATACGATTTTTGATGATGTAAGTTTTTGCAAAATTTTTACGTTGCACAACCCTAATCAGCTGTTTTTATGAACTTTATTTGACCTAATAGTGATCATGTCCCGTAATAGAGATTAACGTAATATGCCTAACTGCTCATTGCCTCTGTGAGGAAAATTGTTTAAAATTTTTCCATGATGGTGAAGAAAATTTTGTTGGATGTTGATGGAAGAAAAGCGAGAAGAATATAAAAATGAGCGAGTTTTTTTGAGGAGTAATATTACCGAAAAAATAATGAATAATTGCATGTCGAAGATGACGAACGTGAATTGAGGAAAAGTTAAGTGTCAACTACTAGCAAAATGTGACGAGGGGAGCGAAGATATTGGCATATTAACGATGATACTTATAATTTTTCATAAAATTATGTTAGGTAAAAAAGTCACATATGCGACTGTCCACTCTAAATAATTTAATCACTTTTGACGAATCGTGATTGGTTAATATTTGAAATACGTCAACCAATTGTATTACTTGATTGGCTACTTGAGTCCTTTGTAAAGAGCGACACCTTTGTCAAAAGAAACCGACTTCCTTTGATGTCAATGTGCCGCCCGCGCCGCTCCGATAGTCGGGGAATAACCGACATGAAGACACGTGTACATAGAGATGGGTCATCTCTATTATGTATCGGTATTTTATTATTTTTATTGTATCAAATCAATACAACGCGAACGGGGTAAAATACTAGATCATACGATAAAGTGATCGTCGTATCGTATCGCTGGTGTTTATTTAATAAACATCGTATTGTAAAACATGGTCTGTCCACAACAAATATTATTCATATTGGCTTATAATTATTCGTTGTAACATTTTCTTATAAACTTATTTCATTCCATTGAAATCCGATAAACTTTTTTACATTCTAGTAATAGTTACTCAAATTGCAAACACAATATGGTTGTAGCTAAGATACGATTTCAGGAGAAGTTTCGTAATAAATTGTAGGTTAATATATGAATTTGATAGCACATAATTAACACATAGTATTGTTTTTACCGATACAAATATTAAGTGTATTCTATTGTATCGAATTACCATAATATCGATATGTATGTGGGCATAGCTAAAGTGCATGAGCACAACCCTTTTACAGTATTATAGGTACCTAGGTAATGACAAAAATTATTTTAGAGCCAGCACGTGCCGAGGCGGCGCGGTAAAAAGCAAGGAAATGTACTATAAAAAAAGTAATTTAATAGTTAATTTTTAGCACATGTAAGCTTATAAAGCGTAAATGTTTATTAAGAAACAGTTACTCCCATGGAAAACGGCATATAGCTCAGTTGATCACCATGTGGCAGTTAATTTTCGAATTTCTCATCAAATCTTCAGACATTTATTAATCTGATTGTTCTTTACTATGGCTATGTTAATTCAAGCTCACAATGTTCCAATTCTAATACGTTTTTCTAAGATCTAAAGTAAACTTTAATAAATAGCAATAGTCTAATAGGTAATTGCAAGACTTGCAAGACTCTTGCTGCAAGACCAAGACCAAGACCAAGACTGGGAGCGCAAGACCAAGACCAAGACCAAGACCAGGTGTATTGGCGCAAGACCAAGACCAAGACTGGCTAAGTCTCGTCTTGTTCTTGCATTTGGGCAACACTAAGGCGTAACTGTAAGCCTTGTAACAGATAACTCGTTACAAAAAATAACAATTTCTGACATCTTAGTAAAACATCACAATAAATAGGCTATCAGGTATATTCCAATCGCGTTAATAAAGAGTCAACATGGTTAAAAGATTGTTATAATTATAATATATCACTACGTAAGGTATTAACATTTATAACTAATCAGTGCATACAATCGAATGGCAGTTAATAAATTGTAATTGGCTAGCAATTATTATTAATTTAAAAATAGCATGAGAATTAAATCCATTCCCGTCTAATTAATAAGATATTGCTAATAACCTCAATTTTGAGAAAGCCAAGACTAACATTTAGATATTCGACGATTAGTAAAAGCGTTGGACAAATCATACGATATCCTCGGAACCTAAATGGTTTCGTATTTTCTAATTATAGTAAATGTTTGTCAAATCGTGAAAATCTAAGATATTCTACTAGATATACCTACTATTATAAACTAATCATCAATATGTGCAATTTCTAAAAAGTTAAACTAATATTGCTTTATTTGTAAGTAGGACGAATATGTTGTTAAAATTTCACTAATATAAGTATATTAGTATTGGGAAAGCATAATAATAATTATGTAATAACATATGCGATTACGCACATGCATATTTTAAATATTGATCCCGCTATAGAACAGAGATAGCACAATGCTAGCGATTATTATTGCGCAAATATTTTACTTCATTATTCTGTTGGTCTCCTCATAATATGAGTACACTCACTTATGTAAATGCGCTAACTTAGATTTTTGGTATCATTTTAATCAAAAACTTGATTAAGTTATAAGTTTTAGTAAAGTATAAAAAAGTTCTATTTGATAAAACCCTACTTATTTGAATTAACGAACTTTAAAAAGCGTTAGAAGTTCATAAGGAAAAAGCTTGAAAAATATTGATATGTAAATATAATCTACAAGAATAGATTATTCAGAAAACTAACCTTTTAAAACTTAGTAGTTTTTATATATATATGTTTTTATATATAAATGTAGTAAAATATGTATTGCCCAAGGAATCGGTAGATACACATTAGTACATGCTTTATGATATACTTTTCATGTACTACAATATAGGTACAATATAATATGCACAAAAAACCGTCCAGACGTATTTAAATACTTAAACATTGTACTCGAACATCTAAAGTTTAGTAGACTTTGTACCCAAAAGACACTTTAAAAAGACTTCATTTAAACTTAATTATATTGACAAGGGTAATAAAATTAATATGTTCTCCACAGATAAGGAACGTCTCTTGTCAATCGAATTATTAAAAAAGTGGTATACATACACATATAAAATATAAATACAACAAACATATACTTAAACTAGCTGACCCGGCAAACATTGTTTTGCCATACAAATTATGTCAGGGGTAGACAAACAATTTGCAATAAAATAATATTGCGACTATAAATTGAAATGTAAGCTATCCTATCTTTCAAGTTGGGTCGAAATGCACACGGTGTGCCAATTTAATTTAAAATCGGTTAAGTAGTTTAGGAATCCATCGCGGACAAACATCGTGACAGGAGATTTATATATATAAAGATATTAAACAAGTTTATTCCCAACTTAAGAGTAATAAACCTTCAGGAGCAACTGACTCACGATGTTTTCTACGACAAATATACTGCCAAGTTGGCGCTGTACTGAGGTAACGCACACAAACTCTATAACTTTAATAGTCGATGCGCAAGCCCCTTATTCGGCGGTTTTCACCTTATCATGTTACCTCCTGTTGTATCAATGCTCTAAGATTCCCAATCATATCGTAACAAAGTTGTAAAAGAGATATGTATGGAATATATCGAAAATAGAAATATTATTGCGTCCAATGACAGTTGACTCGTTTTTATTAACGTGAACAGAATATATCATACATGAACATATTATATTAAGCTGTTATTGCTATCACACAACTACATACAACAAAAATAGCTTAAATATCGGCTTCTAATTAAGTGCTCAAATTGTACTGTGATCACAAAACATACATTTAAAAATTCAAAATCTTCATAAATATAAAGAAATGATTATTTTTTTGGGTATCTCCAAAACGCAAGGTTCGAGTCATTATTTAAAATTGGGATCGTTATTAAGCAACTTCTTTTTCAGGCACTACCAGAGTTCCGTGGTCTATAAGAACCATTGGTTCTAATTACATACCCAGAGAGATTTTTGAAAATGCATTCTCACATCAAAATACTTTACGGATTTTCAAAATCGATTACTTATACATTTTTGGATTAGGAATAAGTATAAATTTGAACACATTAGAATAACCTCAAGAGAAACAATTTACTACATAATGATAAAGTATTGCTTTGATCTACACGGGCTGAATTTCAGTTCAAATTGATATAAAAATATTATTATTCTTAAAGTAATTCTCACTTTGAATAAGACAAACTTAAAAAATAGTAACGTACTAAAACGCTATAGCTTTTTTTATGATTTTGTGTTAAATGATGATATTAACAATGAATAACACCCGTATTCACAAACAATGGTGCCTATTCTATGTGCAGAACTAAACTTAACTTAACTAAAAAATGAAAACAACTATTGCTGTATATTAAATATTTGGCTATTCTTTTGCACACATTTATATTAATTAAAATCATTAGTCTATAATAAACAGTTTTTATATTAAAAAAGTTCTGTTAACATTGCCGAATTGTGTTGTTGACGCTCCCAATTTTCATTTTTTAGTTAAGTTAAGTTTAGTTCTGCACATAGAATAGGCACCAATATTTACTACATCAACACTGTGCAAAGGGTAACACTTCTCAGTGCGTTCCGTTCATCGAGCCTTTGTATTCATAGACAAAACTTAGCTATGCGTTCAGTTTAACAAACGCATAGTGCGCTTCACCACTTAAGTATTGTATGTGAAATGATTTTGCTACCCCTGTGCGTCCATGCCTACTATGAGACCTCACAGTAACGTTTGTGAATACGACTGTTAGAGTAGTAGGTATTAATTATTGCATGTAGTACTAATTGTTCTATCAAATTCGACAGCGTCTTAAGGTCGATATTGACCAGAATTACGGAGTGTTATGTAACCATAGGCGGAATGACCATATAGTAGAGGTAAAAAATGCTACAGGCCTCAGGTTTTAGGAGCCCCGCACTTGGAAACTTCATTACTTTTACCCCAGGCAAAGACAAAATAATGAAGGGGCTTTTTCATAGTATTTGCTACAAGCCCTGGCAACCAACACTCAATGTAACACGCAGATCGTACGTGCGATCTTGCTGCAATAAATCAGCGGACTGATGCCACAATAAAATACAAAAAAATAAAAACTCTAGATACGCCACTGATTTTTTTAGGTTTTAAATAATATCCAGAATTGATAATTTTATAGAAAAGACATGTAACAATATAATACTTGGTGTATGGTATGGTTACATGTATTAGTAAAAGTTTGCAAATCCGCACGCAGTTACAAAGTTATAGTAACAAGAACATTTCCCCTCAACTGATATAAACACGATATAAATTAATAAGTAAATCATTTTTATTGTCAGCTCTAAGCATAACATCTTTAAAGCCATAAAGAATTAAGACTTGAAAAGCAAGTTTAAAGTGAAATTCAATACACTTAGAATAACATACATACTAAAATAGTATGCAATTCCTTTCGTTATAATGTTAACGCAAAAAGTTCTAAACTATTTCATAAAAGTATTCTATAACATACAGCCAATATAATTATATAAAAATTATTATTGCTACAAACATTTAATTTAAACACATTTCATAAATATATTCAACACTACCTAGGGAAAATTTTATAGACCAGTTTTGACACGACATCAAAACAAACGTAATGTTTTTCTTTTCTTTTTTCAAATTTGGAACTATGAGATTTTAAATAATTTAATTTCTTTTCCTTTCCCTCCGTCCATTTAAGAGGCTTTGGATTGGCCAATGTCATAGTCTAAAATTATTATTTTAAATACAGAAGTAATTTTCAAAATAATTCGTTAGATGTCCAAATGTTTGTTGTTTGTTTGTTGTTGTTTGTTTGAAAAACACTGATTGAATTTATTCAATGAATGAAATTTATTCAGTGTTTTTAAACAGTACACATCTCACTAAAATTCGATTGTCAAAAGCGGTCTATTAAATTTTCTCTACTATATCTCTCATTGGTGTCAGTTTACTAAATACTATCATCAAAATCATAAATACAAAGCACAATTTTTATTGCTATATTTTAACAAAACAAATAATCCTTATTCCCCTAAACCAAATGAAAATTAACTATTGAGTTGTTTGTTCCCATATCCAATACAATATACACGAAATAAACTTTACAATATTCATAATAATAACAAAAAAAAAATATTAAACTAAATAATTACAACAAAAATCATCACATTTCATCTTAGAGTATTAAACCAACAAGAGTAGTTACACGCGCTATTTCCATTGTCGGTTGAACGCACTGTAAAGCACGCAGCACACAAAATCAGCTCACACTAAGAGACAACACTCTCCGTTCACTTTGAGTTTAAGCTCTAGTACCCTTATCAGTGAAGGTCACCTGACCTGACCTGTCTTGTTGGATTAATGCTCTAAACAATTCATACTTTAATAACATGAATGGTTATTGTATAGTTCTACAAGAACTACTTAATTATTAACAAATAATCTATATAATCTTGTAATTTAATACCGGTCAGTTATTGAATGTTAATAAGGAATATTTGAAAATCAAATTATAAAATATAATTATTTGAATAATTTTAAGATTAAATGGAAAAGAGATCACTTTTGTGAAATATCTAAATGATATTTTTTGCCTAAGAAATATATGCATTAATACAAAAAGCCGTTATACTTAAAATAAAGCACGATTTTATGTATATAACTACTTAAAACGCAACTTACTTTATATTTTGTGATTTGAACTTTATCATAGCACGAGAGTTATCACCGCATTCAGACGTCTATTTGGTGATATGAATATTTATTACTTTATATATAAATATATATACCTACGACAAATAAAACTACTTTATCATCCATTTAATTTCATCTTTTTGAGACAATTTACTCGACGTTTTGTATACATAGTTTGAACTAATGTGTGTTATGTTATATGTACCGATTTCGAAATATTAAAAAAAAACAGACAAAGAAATCGGAATTTTGAAAGAAAAGAAGACGGAATTTCGAAAGATGGAGAAATCAGAATTTCGAAATATTAAGGAATCGGAATTCCGAAAAAGAAAGAAATTGAAGTTCCGAATAATATAATATCTTTTTTAATTTTAGGCAGTCAAATAATAAAATCTATTATTATAAATATACGATACTCTGGCCGCCTTTTTGTCGATCTTTAACGTTGAAAGAAAAAAATGCCTGAGAAAAGCAAGAAAAAGGGGATGCTGGAAGAAAGGACTATTTATTAGCCACAAAATATCAAAGAAATATACAAATAGTTTTATTTGTAGAAATGTCGTAGAGAATGTAATATAGCACAACACAGAAATTTCATTAACATTACTATTTCATTATATTTATTTTAGATTTTCGATGCGTCTAAATATTAATTATGTCTTTCTTATAATTCACATTTAATTATTAAATTTATTAAATATATAATAAAATCCTGGAAACAAAATATACAGCAATTAGGAATTAGTACTTCATTCTAATAATTAAATGAATAAATGCAGACGTTTGGTATTCTATCTAACTATTATACCCTCTCAAAATTACTTTGTCAGTCATTTTCAGTAATGTGACCGATTTAAATGAATAGATGACAGTGGATTATTATAATACTTTTAGACCAAAATCTACTACAACCAACATGATTGAACGAAACAACGTTGATATTAACACTGAATAAATGACCTATGGGGTATATACTTTTTAAACACTATACAGGTAACTCTCTAACTTAGTTTTAGGCGATGGTTGAGTGAAAGGTGAAAACCATAGTAGAGAGAATCGACCAAATACAGATTGTATACTCTTCCATCGTGACTTACGAACCCAACGAGCTTGTTCCTTCTTCAATTGTTCAATACCCTGGTAACAAAACATACAAAAATATTGCAAAATTCTGAATTTAAGGTATCTTTCTAAAAATATACTACGAGAAATAAAATTACAAAAACAGTACACTCAAAATATTAGGAATATTTCAGTCTCATTTTATTAAAAATTTTCGACCAGCCCATCCAGTCTAGTCTGATTTCTTCTTCTCCTCAATTCATAAATATCCTAACTCCAAACGTATAATGTCTACTTAAGAGGGCACGATACCAAATTATGCTCCATACATAAATATGGGTATCATAGTTCCCTTTTTTCTTCGCGCAAGTAAAACCTATTTTAATTGTTTTTACGCTTTATTATAGATGAAGAGTATATCTATGCTTCTATCCCTTTCTTTTTTCCAAACATAATAACAAAAAGAAATATGACCATCCAAAAATGTTGTTTTTTTCGGTTTTCTTTAGATATAGTTGCAGCGACTATCACACATATTTGGTAAGGGTTTACCAAAAAAAAACGTGATAGGAGCATAGATATACTCTTCATCTATAATATAGCGTAAAAACAATCAAAATCGGTTTAACTTCCAGGAAGAAAAATGGAAACTACGAAACGTCTTTTTTTTCAAAGAATTTGTTGGTAAAATCTGCTTCAAGTATATTTGTCCCTTTCAGCTCGGCGCTGGGGAATAGGGATAGCAATACCTAAGGCAAATACCTAAATTAGGTGTACAGTACCCTCTTAACTACAGTAGACATAATCTGCTTATATTTGTTCCGACTCTATAGGATAGCATCACTTCTTAATTCAGCACCATGCTTATAATGTAATCAAATTTCGCTACTACTTGCTCAGCAAGCTCAGCCTTCGTTTTAGAAAGTGCTACACAGTCATTCTGGGCCCCCATATGATTTCTTTTAAATTGTTTAACTTGAACTTGAAGTTTGTTAGGTATTAGCTAAAGAATGGAACCTTGCATATATTTTAATAGTAGATAAAAAATATAATAATTAACTTACAGTCTCATCATTCCATATAGCATGAAGCTGTGTTCCAAGCATGACTGCAGTAAATATTGCAAACAGTAGTGCTTCGGCAATCAGGAACAAAAGCAGAACGACCGTAGCTGGTGGTGAGTATGTACTACAATCTCGCCATTCGTGTCTAATACATGTTACAAACTGATACACGGCGAGACAAACCGCGTGAATTGATATTGCCGCTATGTAGAACTGAAAATTACATACAAGTTTGTTAAAATACATTAGTTATCAAATAAATCTCATGAACAAATCATTATTGTGAAATTGAAAATTTTTTATGTTTGTATTCAATCTACATTAATTTACTTAAATAATAATAATAATAAATATTCAGGACATTTCACACAACGTCCTCTGGTCCCAAAGTAAGCTATATTACTATGCTTGTATTATGGGTACCAGATACGGATAAACTATATATACTACTTTTCTTTTGTAAATACATACTTATAATACATAGAAAACACCCAGACGTAGTACAAACACTTGTATGACATTTATGGATATCAAATAAATTTGAAATAATGTTATATGTAATACAATAAAGCAGAACTAATTTTGTGTGTTTATTTCACATCAAAAGTATGTAAACTATTTAAATTACACTTAGTACTTAAATAGAAAGAGGAGGTCTGAAGAGTCTGTCAAAAAAGTGTGTACCAAAATTTTATATTTGTAAGAATATTTACCGTAAATAGAACAAAATATTTCTGATTATTCTCGCCAACACAATTATTGACCCACGGGCAATGATGATCCATTTTCCTGATACAGCGTTGACATACAGAGCAGTGATGTGCTCGCTCAGGTTTAATACTGCAGCATTTAGTACACTTAAATATAACTTGACCTTCACGAAAACTCATTTGTTTGATCATTTCTTTTGTAGCATTACCTTTTGGAACTGCCCCCTGTGGACAAATGTAATTATTAATATTCAAAGTTTTAAATGAATAATCATTATTGTTAAATGAAGATATAAGAGATTATCCATGGGGTGACGACAAAAGGAATACAAGTGTCACCTCCCTATGCCTTGCCCGGGAATCACGTCGCATAATAACTGCGCACATACTCAAGGAGGGTCGACGTCAGGCGGCCGGCGTAAAAATCAACCAAATCCTAACAACATGAACAAGCAGACATGTTGCGACGACCCAGAATAACGAGTTGTGGGCAGGAGAATGACAAAAAAAATAAGAGATATCTCCTAACACAGTCTCCTAATAACAATGTTAAATTACTCTTCGATGTCAGGCCGGTAATAAAACTGTTCTAACTGTCCTAGCATTTGAAATACTTGTTTTTGACATAACATTTACTAGACCCTGAGAATTAAAAGGCCTATAGAAAAGCTAGCTAAAAGAACAAAAGTCAAAAACACAATATTTTTTACTTTTGTTTAGTGTTTGTTATGGTCAGAAAAAATTGGAATATTGACTTTTTGCCAATAAATAGCACTAATGAAAAAAATTTGTATATGTAGATGACATGATTGATTTATAAAATCTATTTAAAGTCTAGAGTAACAAGCTCTGTTTCATATTGTATTTGTATACTTACTGGATCTGTAAACATAGTTCTAAGATGTGATGCAAAAGCGAGAAAAGCAAGACTTTGAAATATAAAGATGTTGATGTAACTGTAAACAGGATATGTAGATACACTGGGCAATAACATCACCATCATAACTACGAACTCTGCATACAGTATTAGAAGCCATGTTAATACAGCACAGATTATTCCACAGATATCCTGAAATAAAAAGTTCATTACAGAAGAGTCTATTGGTATTTGTATAAAGTTTACTTATAACTATCAATGATTAAAAACATTATACCAGGGCCCCAAGTCCGGTAAATGAATTGTGTCACAATGACAGCTCAATGGCACCATTATGGCGCCATAGTGGCATCATCTGACACAAAAAATTAGTTTTGGTGCCATTATGACACCATAGTGGTGCCATAATGGTGCCATAATAGCGGAATTTTATCAAATTTGGTAGTCTACTGTTACTTTTTTGTCATAATGATGCCATAATGACGTCAGTGACTGACCATTATAACAACATTGTAATATGATTGTAATAGCAGAATTACCAGACTTGGCCACCAGTACTGTTCACTAACACAATTAAGATATGATCAAATATGCAGCTATTAAGGAAATAATTCATTTAAAAGGCAGCAGAAGCCATACAAATATTTTTGTTGCTATTCAAATATATAAATATTTTTTTAAACTTTGACAATTCTACTGAAGTCAATGGTGTACATATTCTCTATTGAATCGCATTGTAAATAAAATAAAAGAAAAATATTTAATTGCTTACCCTAATACACCAAGCTTTACCGCCACAACACCGGTTATGCATATCGCAGTCCGGTCGCGTTAATACCATACACTCCGGATCTATTTGATATTGACTTTCCATTTCATCATCTTCAGAACTGTCGTAAAATTCACGTATCATTGAGTGGTTCTAAAGATCTGCAATTAATTTTTTATGTTAGGAACCACATAACTAAGTTTTCATAATTTTACTTAAACATTATAGTTTTTAGGGTTCCGTACCCAAAGGGTAAAAACGGGACCCTATTACTGAGACTTCGCTGTCCGTCCGTCCGTCCGTCCGTCCGTCTGTCACCAGGCTGTATCTCAAGAACGGTGATAGCTAGAGAGTTGAAATTTTCACAGATGATGTATTTCTATTGCCGCTATAACAACAAATACTAAAAATAAAATAAAATAAATATTTAAGGGGGGCTCCCATACAACAAACATGATTTTTTTACCGTTTCTTGCTCTCATACAACAAACGTGATTAATTAAGTGTGTGTTGTTTGCTCATTTATTAATAACGTGCCTTATGTTGCATAGCTAATGGTACGGAACCCTTCGTGCGCGAGTCCGACTCGCACTTGACCAATTTTTTATTTGAAACTTTCTGTTTAGTCCCTTTCTCTAGAATACTTAATGTAATAATAACAATAAGCTTTATAATGCAGATGCAGAAAGCAGTCTTGCTAGACAATGCTCGTATATTTCGTCGTTTTCTACCATTAGGTGGAGCCTAATCCACTCCGGCGGACGGTTGCCAACCTCATGGAGTGCGTCCTGCCGCCTTTCAAGGCGAGGCAGTGTTGTATCTAAATAATAATAAGCTTTACCACTATGAGCGCAAGTATCTTTTTCATTGCTTACCAATAACTAAAATAAACAAATTTTCAGGTGACTGTTAGCTATCAATGTTTAATATTAGGAGTGACTATTACTTAAGTGAAATTTACGCACAGCTAGTTAACAAAGCATTTTTTGAATAAGGTGTTAGTTTCTATGGCTTATTTATGTCAATAAAAATGAAAAAGTACAGCCAAATCGGTTGAATGATATAGTCTCATGCGAAATATACATCATAAAAGGTTTTTGTTAGTTACTCTTTTTAGTCATTTTGAGTCATTTTTGTGTAGTCCTGCACAAAAATGTCTCAAAATGACTTATAGTAGCAAAATGTCCAATTATTTTATGACACTGTAATGAATTTTATATAACAGCCAAACTAAGCTGTATAATTACATCATGTAAAATAGTTCAAAATATGCAGAGTCACAATTACCTATAAACAAATATGAAAATGATAACATCATAAAAATAACACAAAATTTAACCTTCAGAAACAAGCATTATTAGTAAGTAGACTTATTAATTGTGATACTAGTATAATTATACATAATTGTACTAGTATCGCAGTAACAATAATGAACAGGCTATAATGAAAATTTCTTTGATTAAAATATCAATATCATATCAAATATAATATGAATGAACACTATAGCTGTTATTTAGTCATTTTTTTTTTTTAATTTTTAATTTTTTCTTTTGGCACCTATGCTCGAATAGAACCTATGGTCTAATAGAAAACCAGAGATTTCATACTTCCTTTTTTTAAATTGTTTTTGTTGTTATTTTCATTGTTAATTATTTTTTCATTGTTTGCAGACAGAAGTGTACCATGATGGTCCTTTTTTGTATTCTCTTGTATGAAACATTAATAATATATTACAATGAATGAAAACCTATATCAAATGAGTTTCTTAAAAATTGTTGTTACTAAATTTAATCAGGGGATTCAATATTATTATTATTTGTAAATTATAATAGCAATGTAGGTGATAAGCAACAAATATGCAGTGCAAGAAAATTCGCAGATTTAAATTAAAACTATTACATTACTACATATTAGATTTTACAAGGAAATAATTTCATCTAAAACTCTACAAATATCAATAGAACATACACAAATACAACTACACATGAAACTAATCAATGCAACAGCAATTGCAAAGACATTATGCACATCTACTAGTAGCTACTAAACATAGCTATGTTTAAGCAGAAAAAATCAAATTAATTCTTGTTCTGACAGACACTATGAAAAATATTTAAACAAAGATCGGCTTACCGTAAGAACAGACTTTCTCGTGAGATATAAGTTCGGGCTATGACATCAGAGTAAAGTTATTAGGCAATATCTTTTACGCAGACATCAAGTTCACGGTTAATCATCTAATGCAAATTTCGTGTATACTACCAAGTGAAGTTTTTATTAAAATATTTTAGAACCAATGATCATATTAATCAAAGATTTCTGGCATTTCTGCAAGTTAGACCAAAGACATCAAAACGAACTCAGTGTGCAATTCTGATAATTCCTAGCCCCTTTAATGTTATTTTTTCTCTCAAGTTCTTATGGGCTATCATAACTTGTGATAAAAGATGCGACCTACATATATCAAATTAATAAAAATCTATTTTACACGTTGATTACTTCAACATTCTCAATTAAATGTTTGAGTTAATAAATTCAAGATGAAGATCAATAAAACGCAACCACAAAAACGAAATGAAGACGAAGCTCGCGAGATTTCCTTTTAAACACAGACTAGAGAGTAAACAGAAATTGAACTAAATTCATAGAGTAATAACCTCTATAAGTCTGTAAGTAAGTGTAACACAGACTTATATATAACATAATCTAAATGTTATTATCATTTAGACGGCATTATGGTAAGGTCTAAATGTTATTAACATTTAGACGGCATTATGGTAAGGTGACAAAGAAACCGCAATTTTTTTATGATCCGCAAGAAATATTTAAATAACCAGCTACTTTCCACAATATATAACCCAAACATAACATTTCAACGGTCATCATGGGTGCAAAGGCTGTCAGTAGTAGAAAATCACATAATAGCATCACACTTTCACTATTAATCATGACTTATTCCGCGTCGTGTAAAGTCATGTTCACAGAATAGATAGAAGATACTACGTGTCATGTTCTCATGTAGGGTTTTTATAGCAAATAATAAATTGGTAATTTATATTATGAGTTTTAATGATATAAAAACTGTATAACAAAAACGACACGAAAAAGTACAGTCATTTTTCTACCACACGAACAGCGTTTCTTAAGGAAGCGGATACAAATCAAAACTAATTAGAGTGCGTTCCATTTCTAATAAAATCCTGAATTTTATTTGTCTGAATCTGAAACATTATCTAAGTCTATAATCTATTATATGAGCTCACTGAATTTGGCCCCACTTTTTTTGATTTTCGGATTTTTGATATTTTTAATTATTTGTTCGTCGTTTGTTCGTTAATGTTCGAATGTAAAAATTGTTTGTTCGTCTTTTATTTATTTATAATTAATTAAACAAATGATCACCCTTCAGTTGGCCCCCCTTACTAGATATCTTTATTTTTATCACTTAGATTAATTAAATTTGATTAATTATCGTTTGTTCGACGACTATTGTTGATTGTTCGATCATAAAAACAAATAAATTCCCAATTATTAATTATTTTATACCTAATATGCAAACCATCACCTCACGCCTACATTGCGCATGCGCCAGCAGTCTAATGGCGACTGAGCGATGCGTAGTGCATGTCATGTAAAAAAATGACATTATAAATAATGCTCCATTTCGAATATCATCAAATTATACGATTTGAATGAAGTATTTATTCAACAGTGTGAGTACCTCGATTAAATGTAAAGGTATTTAATTCTTATTAGGAAACTAGCTGTGCCCTGCGGTGTTACCCGCGGTAAAAAGGATATTAATAAGTTCATTTTCTAATAGATTGTCCATTGGAAAGTTTCATGAAAATCCATCCAGTAATCTCTACGTGAAAGCACAATAAACATAAACATTGGAGTAGGGATAGAAGACCGCGCAAACGTTCGCGTTGCACAGCCAACAGTTTCAAGTATTTTATTTTGCCGCGCGTAATTCTTTTTTCGTCATATCTCCTAAGATATTCATTTAAATTTCATGCTGTAAAGAGACTCTAGTCATACAACGCACAACTGGTGCGTCGTGTCAAAATGAGATAATACAAATAAATATTATTTATTACAAAATTCTTTCAAAATTATAAAAAGGTAACAGTTTTAGCTTAAGGGCCTACATCAATATTATCGTCGACATGTACCTATTAATACAGCTAATAGGTATAGAAAATGAAGAATTAGGGATATGTTTTTTGTTTACTCAAAATCTACTAAATAAATTTTAATTCCGGCTTACGTGTTTAAAATATGTATATATAATAGTTACTTATTTTTGAAAGTTATTTCATTAGTTAATACGTGATAATAGACCTACAAATGAAAAAAATAAAAAATGAGAGAGGTTGTTTCGCTAAGATTTTCTATCGAGAAAACTTTTTTTAATCGCGTTTCTGAGTTTATGCGATCCTAGATTATATATTGAAAAAACATATACTTAATAATTAGAGCTCTAGCCATTCAATCTAAAGAAACAATGAAAACTTCGTACGTAGAAAAATGCACGAAGCTATTTTGGTATCCTCTTAACCCGGATCTAATTTAATTAGTGAAAATTATTCTAAAGTAATTGGTAATGTTGAGAAGAGTGCCTGTACCGTAAAAACTTTCGTTACGTTTGAATAAAACTTCGTCGTAAGAATATTCATAGGGCCAAACTTTTGAGGGCGGCTCTATCTGTGAACTAGTGTACCTACATGTATTAAAAAGTTGCCCACCACTGGTTAGTATTCTGTGCTCAATGCTGTATGGAGAATGGAGTTATATCTAATATGGACTTTTTGGCGGGAAGTCAAACGAGGCGGCAATAATTTTTTTCAAATTTTTCATTTTATTAATTTAATAATTAAATACAACTAAACTATCACTTATTGATACGAAGAAGATGAGCGTCTGCAGTGGCGCTGGCGGCGAAGAGCCGCCAGAACCAGGCGAGGCCAAGAAAAGAAAATTCTACAACGCAAATTATGCTGGAGGTAACGATTCTAATAAATATAAAATCTTTACCAAACCCAATTATAAGAGACTTTTCTTAGAAAACAGCAGCTCTGAATTCACGGTATATGTTGAATCAACAGAACAAGAGAAAATAGGTAACAAAAATCCCATAACTCTTACAAATTTAATAGCAGAGCAAGTCAAAGATGTGTTAGGGGTGCATAGAATAAATGCTCACAAAATAGGAATTACATTTAGAAAAGCTTCGGCTGCTAATAACTTCCTTAAAATGGAAGATTTTATGTGGAAAAATAAAATGAAGGCATTTATTCCTTCTTACTTAACTGAAAAAATTGGTGTAATAAAGTATGTTCCTAAAGAATTATCAAATGAAGAACTATATAAGAATATTGTTTGTGACGCTGAAGTAGTCGCCATTAAACGATTTATGCGTAAGGTTGAGGGTAAACTAGTACCTCTCAACACTGTTGCCGTTACTTTTGCATCAACCTCTCTACCTCAGTATGCGTATTTGAAACTATTTAGATATCAAATTCACACTTATATTCCTCCACTTCTTCAATGCTATAAATGTCTAAAATTCAACCATTCCGCTAAGAACTGCAGAGGTGAACAGTACTGTTCATCATGTGCTGGACGCCATTCATATAAAGAGTGTGATGTCGATGAGATCATTTGCATCAATTGTTCCGGCAATCACCTTGCTATTTCAAGGGAATGCCCTATCAAAAAACAAAAAATTGAAGACAAGAAAGCAAAATTTACCATGCAACAACCATACGCTAATATTGTTAAAAGACCATCCAGTATAAATGACAAAAATTATCCACCCTTGCCAATACCACAGTCACAGCCTTTACCCAAAACTAAAGATAAGTCAAATAATGTTTTAAATTTAAGAGAAGTTGCAAGCAATGATATAATTATCAATGCTATAGTAAAATCACTAGTTACACTAGGTAACAAGAGTGACTCTGATGGGCCACTCACACATAAGAAAATAAAAGATGTATTTTTATCTAATTTAATTTAATGGATAAATATTTAAACATTTTACAGTATAATATACAAAGCTTACAGAGCAAAAAGAGCCTATTACAAAATTTACTAAATGAAAAGAAAGTAGATATTTGTCTTCTTAATGAGACTTGGCTAAAACCAAGCTCAACAATCCCACATTTTCCTAATTACAATTTCATACATAAAAATTCAAAAAATTCTCATAATGGTGTAGCTATTTTGGTAAACCATCATATAAAGTATAAACTAATTGATACAAGATTTTCAGAGTCTATACAAAATATATGCATTTCTATAGAGACAGAATTAGGACAAATAGCAATCCTTTGTATATATAGCCCACCCAGTAACAGATTTGATTCAACTAAGTTAAAAGACCTTATCAATAATATACCTAAACCATGTATAATAATGGGCGATTTTAATGCTCATAGCATAGCCTTTGGATGCCGTAGTGATAACAGTAGAGGTAGATGTTTGTATAATATAATTGATGAGTTTGACTTATGTATTATGAATGATGGTGCCACAACAACAGTTCCTTATCCCAATAGGCAAGCATCAGCTATAGATCTTGCTCTTGTCAGTCCTTCACTCGCACATTTATGTCATTGGTATGTTCATGACGATCCCATGGGCAGTTATCATCTTCCAACTTTACTTGAGATAAATGTTCAACCATCCATGTATGACACCTCACCACCTGTAGATCAAGAGAAATATATTTACAATAAAGCAGATTGGAACAAATATTATAGTCTTTCAGAAACTTATTTTA
Source organism: Orgyia antiqua (assembly GCA_916999025.1). NCBI lineage: Eukaryota > Metazoa > Arthropoda > Insecta > Lepidoptera > Erebidae > Orgyia > Orgyia antiqua. The sequence continues at coordinate 11,655,031 of OU779863.1, read as the reverse complement.
CACACATAGATATCAATGAACCACCTATCATAGCATACAATAACTTTGTAAACACTATAAATGATTTAAGAGATAAAACAATTCCAAAACGAAAAATTAACTCAAATACACCTATAAGAAAACCAGTACCATGGTGGAATCAGAAATGTAGTGATGCTGTTATAGAATCAAAAGCAGCATTAAGGTATTATTTTTCTGAGCCTACAATAGAAAACTGGATTAAATATAAAAAGTTAGATGCTAATAAAAAACGAATATTGAAAGAAGAAAGAAACACTTCATGGCAAGATTTATGCAATAGTTTTAATAGGTTAACACCAGTTTCTAGAATATGGGAGTATATTAAAAAATTCAAAAAGATTGGCACTAATCGAAACAAACATTTTAATGATGAGTGGGTACCAAGTTTTATAAATAATTTAGCTGATAATAGTGAAGTAGATACATCTAGACTAGAATACTTGTTTGAAAATGCTAAAGTAAACACCACTAATGATTTTCTCACAAATAAGTTCAACATGGATGAATTGAACATATCTTTAAAAAGTAGGAAAGACACTACACCAGGATTAGACAATATACCATATACGTTAATTAAAAAACTACATTTAAATGCACAATCCATTTTACTAAACATTTATAATAAATTATGGGAAAGATTAATTGTACCCGAGTCATGGAAAACACAATGTGTCATACCAATATTAAAGCCTAACAAACCTATAAATAATGCATCATCATACAGACCTATCTCTCTGTCATCTTGTTTGGGTAAACTCTTTGAAAATATGCTAAAGTTAAGATTAGATTATTTTATTGAATCCAATAGTCTACTACCTCCTATACAATTTGGTTTCAGAAAAGGCAAAAGTTGCTCTGAAAGCTTCATATCTTTATTATCAGATATAAGACAAGTTAAATTAAGTCATTCTAATGCAATATGTGTCTTTCTAGATGTAAAAGGTGCTTTTGACAATGTAAATATAATGGAACTAATTCAAGTATCTCATGATATAGGTATGCCAGGACACATCTTAAGGTGGCTATATTGCTTCCTGAACAATAGAACAGTTTATGTTAAATATAATAATAAGTTACATGGGCCTAAGATTGTTAATAAAGGTACAATGCAAGGTGCAACATTGTCCCCATTGCTATATAATGTGTATGTCTCAGAGATATTAAAATATGTAATTACACCAGGTGTTAATATTTTACAGTTTGCAGACGACTTGCTTTTGTATAGTATAAATCAAAATGTGGAAACAGCAGCAACAAATATTAATAATGCTTTAAATCAATTGTACAGTTATTACCATACTAAATTAAAGTTGGAAATAAGCCCAGAAAAGAGTTCAGTTTTGATTGTGAGCAAAAATTTAAATGCTCACAATAATGTAAAAATTATTTATAACAATACAGTAATTCCTGTAGTTAAACACCAAAAATTTCTAGGGGTCATTATTGATGACAAATTAAAATTTGATGAACACATAAAGCACATAAGCAAAAAAGCATTAAGAGGCATTAATATAATGAGACACCTGGCTGGAACTTATTGGGGATCTGATCCTAAAGTAATGAGTATGCTATACAAAAGTATAGTGAGAAGCCACTTTGACTACAGTAGTTTAGCTTATATGAATGCCAAAAGCACCTTATTAAAGAAACTGGATGTCATACAAAATATAGGATTAAGACTAATATGTGGAGCAATGCGATCAACTCCAATTAACTCATTAGAAATAGAAACATGCATACCTCCGTTGGTGTTACGTAGGTTAATGTTGGCAGAGAGATTTTTATTGAAAGTTCTTGTTTCAAATGATAACCCTCTAACAAAGAGAATAATGATGCATCCTGAAGTCTCTCTGTCAAATTCTGTTGCAGATATTATCTCAGCTTCGTCTTTGGTAGAAGGATCCTTGCCTGAAATCCCAGTAATATTTAAATATGTAAATGATAATTCAGAAAACATTTTTAGAAACAATATTTGGCCTTTATATAAAACCTCCTATATCAGTCTTATTACTAGTATAAATATCCATTTAGATGCAGTAGGTAATAAATTTGAATTTTTAGAATTTAAAGGCAATAGACCTGAGCACTACACTATATACACAGATGGGTCCAAAACAAATCAATATGTAAGAGCAGCATATTATGATCCACAGATGCATTTCACTAAATGCATAAACTTAAACACTGCATGCAGTATATTCACTGCAGAAAGTTGTGCCATTTACTGTGCATTACAATATGTTAATAATTTTGTAAATAATGTACATAATGTTCTTATAGTAACTGATTCTAAGAGTGTTTTATCTGCTTTAAAAAATGTAAATATAGATTTTAAGCTAAATTATATAGTGTATGACATTAGGGATAGTCTTAAAGAATTACATGATAACCACATAAATGTGGAATTTGTATGGGTACCTTCACATAGTGGTATTGGTGGCAATGAAATAGTTGATACAGCAACCCGATCAGATCATGATGAAGACCTATCAGAGTTAGTAAATGTACCATTTACTGATTACTACACACTGTACAAAAAGCTTACCAAACAGCTGTGGAAAGATTACTGGGCTATTACCCTGGAAAAGAAAGGCAAATGGTATGCAGAGATTCAGAAAGAATTACCTGTAAAACCTTGGTATTATAACCTCAAAAATATCACTAGAAGATTTATAACTATTATCACACGCATGCGATTAGGACACTGCTTAACGCCAGCTCATTTACAGAGGATCCAAATTTATAACAACAGTTGTTGCCGTCATTGTGAATCTGAAAATGCCGATTTAGATCACATTATTTTAAGATGCTCAAGTTTTAATTTGCAACGGTTGATTTTAGTGAGTGAATTAAGTGACATTACTGACAGTGAACAATTACAAAGTGTACCCTGCCAAGTCAAGGACATATTATCAAATAAGAATTATTATAATGCATTGTTTAAGTATATTCGTGATACTGTAGAAAAAATTTAATGTAAAATGTTTAGTTATAGGTAAATAAGTATTTCTAAAATTTCTATTTAAAAATTTTAATGTTATTGTTATTACTTTGTAGTTTATTTAATTAGTTTGTGTTTTTAATAATGTATCCGGCTGAAAGACTTTGTTTCTATGGTCTATCTAATATTATTATACTCTTTGTGTATGGAGTAATCTGTGGTCATTGTTTTGGAGAGAATCAAGAGAATGGAATGAATTAATTTGTTATATTATGGAATAACTAGCATAGCGGTAACTTATGAACAATTAATGACTATTTAACGCGTATCTAGTTGTATAACGGAATGTTCCAGCCTTAAAATTTAAATCAAATAAATAGACATGCAGCCCTTATATTCTGTTGGTAAGTTTCGTTTTTTGATTAAATTCTTTGTTAGTATTATTTAGACTACAGTTTAATATGGTACGTGATTTCCAGATTTATGTAAGAATGTTAAAATACTCATCTAGAATCTTTAATACATTAGGATATAATATGTTTTAATTTTAACACAGACAGTTAAGTACGATTATTATAGACTGGATCTGTGCTTTAGTATTACCCTTGTGGTTAACATTTCCAGTAATAATTTAAATACCTATTCGTGTAGGTATGTAGGCTACTCTTTGGGGATAATAATTACGACTTAATAACTGAATTGAATTATTTCTTTGACAAAAATAGTGGTACATATCATTGCTAATGTACAATTTATCATTAAACAGTAGAATATATTGTACAATATCAGGAACACTATCACTCAAACTAGGTTATACCTGTATTTTAAATATTAGTTCTTGGCTTAGGTTATGCTTTTTAGTATGGTATAAAGAAAGCAAAGCATCAAGCAACTCCCAAGTTTTATATTTTGAGGACACTTACTCATTCTTGACGTCACTACTTGTTTAGAGTTGGCATATAATTTTTTTTTTTTTTTTGAGTAGCGGCTATTCAGGCTATATTACGCCTAGTATCACTGCGACCAGATTGATCTATTGTGATCGCCACTTTTTACAGTTCTCGGTCCAAGCCTGTTGCCAGGCATATCATTATATTTACAAAATAAAACATACTGTTCTCTTCTACTGTTCTAAATAATAAAAGTCATATTCTGCTAAAATATTGTTAAAGATTTGTTTCACTATAATTTTTCTTATCAGATTATAATCATAATCTCATAAATGCTTGACAAAAAGGCATTTAAAAAGAAATTGTTTCACCGTAATCAATATAAATAGGTATACATAGATAATATGTGTAAGATTTCTCTTCACAACCTATCAGTGTCCCAATATTAGGCATGGGGCTTCTTCACTTCAGTAGCATAAGTGGTCTATTCCACGCTGAGGAGCCGTATTGGCATACAGTTTAGTTACGAGTTATCCTTCTCTCACAGATATTTACTCCATAAATTGTCCCTTATCTGGCTCTTAAACTCTCTGGGAAGGAAATGGAGTAATAATACATGTATTGTTATCCATCTCCACGCACACATATAGATTTAATATGTAATATTAGTCAATAAGGTATTTAATCTCAGTGAACTGTAACTATTGTATTCAATGCTACTATCAATGTCAACTTGATATGTTGGATCTGGTTTTATTATCTCAATACTTATGTATTTATTGAACAGATATCAGAGGTATACATTTCATTGTAAACTGTATCAGTCAGTGCCATTCATAAAACAATAACTAATGCTGAATACTTAGCTGAACTTCATTGGTGTTAGTTTTAGTGATGGCAATTATCTAGATATTTTTTTGTGAAAGTTATTTGGCAACTTGCAGCAAAAAGTTTGTCATTCCTAAATAAAAAAAATGACAACTATTGTGGTGGAGTTACCACTTCATTGTTTGAATTGTAAATGAGTGATTTTATTTCTTTATCAATGTTACTGAGATTAACACATCCTGTAAGCATTTGAACTTGATAATGTGCACAGGAGAATTGTCCTACATCAGTAATTATTTTATTATTATGAATAAGTACTTCTGTGTAGTTATGTTAGTGAATTTAAATGATATTTGTGTGGACACTATTTATGTTAACAAAACTTTTGCAGATCATGAAACTCGGCATAGTACGAATCATGCTGATGATTCAAATGAAAGTACAGGACTATCAGAAAACTCGCCGTTGTTACATCGCTTTCCGGAAAGTACGGCTCCAAGAAGTGGGACCACAACATTGATAGTCAGCTTGTTGTTATTAACACTGATTGCTGGAATACTCATTGGTATATACCTTCTTGTATTGCAGGATCGTTCAGGTTAGTTACTTAAATATGAGTAGTATTCCCAAGGCATATCATTAAACTAAAGAAAAGAAACCTTTGTTTTACTTGACACTATTTTTTGTCAAATTTGGAATATCTCGGCATACAGTATAAAAGAGAATATTTCTTTGTTTCAGAGAATATTTTACCCCCAGTAGATCTGCCGTTGCAATTAGTGAGTAGATTTCAATGGGATCAAAGTTATCCAACACAGAATACTCAATATCTCAATCCATTTAAACTGAAGCAAGTAATGGTGATACATACTAAAACTAAGAAATGTTGGAGTACAGAAACTTGCTCGGAGCTTTTACAAAACATGCAGGTACATATTTTTGATCTACATTCATTGTGATTTTATTTTCTATTAATTTGATAATTAGAATCAAGGATTAAATTTATGACTGTCCTCCGTAGCATCGGTTTTCATAATGGGTCAGCTAGTAAACTTATTATCAAAATGCTGAGTTGTTAGGGCTTGTATGGGTATAGTACAGTCACATTTTTGTAGGGTTTGCGTTTACAGTAACCTTTTTAAGATATATGGGATGGGTTACATGTCTTGATATTATTATGTAGTTAAATTATTATATCATAGCTGAAATCCATCGGCTAGGCGTGACAATTTTTTAATAAAGTGTTCCACAAAACTGTTCAGATTGTAAAATAGTACTAGGGCTCGCTTCACCCTATTAAACCTTATATCTGTATTAGAATTCGAAATCTAAATAACAGATGCGAAAGGTCAAATGTGTAATACAATATAACAACGGTAGCCTAGATGTCATGTCCTTAATCTTCATTTGAATACATGTATAGTTAGCTAATGTTATTAAGTACATATTATATCGCCTTACACTAAGTACATATTGCCTATAATTATCCAACTAGGTTATTATATCGTTAAAATCATATTAGGAATTAATGCACTGGCTATTATAAATAAGGAAAACAGTTAGTTTTATACGGGTTATCGCTAACGTACATAAACCATTTGACAACATGATATTTTTATGTTGCATGCATGTTTGTTAATAGTTGAGTTGTAGATATTTTACGATCTTTATAATATAGCTAACACATATTTGTATGTTTGATATAATCGATAAATCGACTAAATAGTATTCTATTCTTCTTTAATGGCCCATATGTGGCTATCTCAAGTTAAGTCACATTTCGTATTTGTATATAACTTGGGACAAGAACATGCTAGTATCATGTCATCTATATTTTATGATTTTTTACTTTCTTTTTTACTTTTTGATCAATGAAACGTCTATGATATAACTAAATTAAATTAATATAAAGCTCTGTAGCAGCTTTAGTTAGAATATGTAGATATATTTATTTATTTAATTAGTCTAGGTGCTGTAAAAGCCAGTTAAGGGTATTGTGTACAGATAACATCTTCTGTGAGAGACGAAAAACTTAAAACTATACCCTATGCTAATACGCCGCGGTATAGTAGATCATAGTTCCTTCCAAAGGGGAGGACGCCTGTGCCCAAAGTAGGCGTTAATGGACTGGAGACAACGAGAAAAAAATCTCGTACATCTCAAAGAATAATGAAGTTGCGAAATAATAGTAAGTTGTAGGTACATATCATTTGTTTTGACAGCCACAAGCAAGCCTAAATACATTTTTTATTTTAGACGAATGCTGCTGCCGTTAATACAACATTACCGTATAACTTTTTAATCTCATCGAATGGCCAGACTTACGAATACTTAGGGTGGCATAAATATATACCGATGTCATCAGAAAAACCTGCAGGACTAGTCTTAGGTTTCATAGGTAAAGTCTCTTAACACATTATGTGCAAATATCTATTTAAAAAAGTATGCTCTAACACTTGCGTGACATTTGTGGCGTAAAAAATCTTTCTCAAAATTACAGAAATTTGAAGAGAAAGGACGAAGGACGGTCCGTGTGGGGACAGATTAAGAATACAATTTTCAACACCCCTTCTCCTTCCCAGGGTGCTGTAAAAGCCAGCTAAGAGACATTTTACATAGATGTAAGATGGAAAACTCGAAAATAAAGCTTATGCCAACACGCCTGGTCATCGCGGCATAGTAGAACATAGTCCCTCCAAAAGTGAAGGAGGCCCGTGCTCAACAGTGGAACGTAAATGGGTTGGAGAGAGAGAGAGAGAGAATTTTATGAATTTCATAGATAGTTTTAATTTTCCAGGTAATTTCACTACAGTATCACCATCACATCTTCAAATGCAAGAGGCTAAGAATTTTTTCGCGGAGTCAGTAAGACATCTATACTTAGATCCGTCGTTTTATATTATAGGTAAAAATGACCATGAAACTCCTTCATATTTGCGAGATGTTTTAAGGAAATTCCCTCAATGGAAGGATGAATTTTTATATCATAAGAGTAATTGAACTAAGATATGTAATATAATTATAGTGCTAGTCAAAATTATAATGCCTTTAAATTTTGCACAATTTTAATAAAAATAAACTAAACTAAAATGTCTAAACGTTGCTATTGTGCACTCAAAAAAAAATTGTAAAATTATCCGGTGTCAGGTTTAACAAATTAGAACGTATAAAAATACGCACGAAAGTTGTGAAACTGGGGGATTTATTCAGTTATTCATTATAGGCTAGCTCCCAAAGTTTCACACTAAAGACATAGCTAAAAAACTATATCATCAACTTAATGCACAAAATGGTGCGAAACGAAAAACGAAAATGTTTTCTCTGTTCTATATATCTCATAAAGTAGGTTGACTTAATTTTAAACTTGCGTCGGTCACTTTTACTGTTTCCTCACTGTGATTTTTGATGTTTATCAATACGTGTTAAACTTGTATTGAATTATTTCCTAGCAAATTATTTACAACCATTTGTAAAATTCCCACCTTTAATTAATCGCACTAATTTTATTCATAATATTTTTATGTGTGAACATAAAAAGTGGGCGTAGCCAAGTTTCGTCGACCACAAACTTTCAGACCATACCCCTTTTTTATGTTTATGAACATAAAATATAAAGTGTAAACCTGTTGATAATATACATTATATTCATTGATTTGTGTATCCACGCAGTAAATAAGCCCCATGTAAGAAATATTATTTTATTTATGTAGAGTTTATATTATATATGTAATACTTGTTTCAAATAGTAGTTATGATGTTTATGTTATGTTGTGTATGTTTTAAGTAAAGTTTGTTTGTTACGATATCGTAGTTAAATGATTGCTTTTGTTTCAATTGTGAATCAACATTGCTATTGTGAAATCATTGTATTTGCGGTTAGGGTAAATATTGTGAGGAAAAATGGCTACGTGTATTGTTACCAGTAATGACGTGCCTGTAACAGCAAAATAGTTATGTTATTGTTAAAATGTTTTATTAGGAAAACATAAAATAGAATGATTGATGTCTCTATAAAGTATGGAGAATCCGATATTTTAAATGCAAATTATTTTATTTAATAATTTGCAGACCTAAAATAATGCATAATTATGCGAAATACTCGTAGTAGGTGCCCATTGCTATAATCTAAATACATGTTACTATAAATAATTTTATTGTATGTCAATTATAGACTAAGGGCAAAAGCAATATTTAGGTACTATAGGTTTAATAATGACTGATTTTAAGTAAACGAAAAATTTATGTATAAAATGATTCCTTAATAAATTAGTTATTTAAATTATAATATAAACAAATAATAGATTTATTAGATTGATCAATATCAAGAGAATAGAAGAAAGTTCTAGAAAAATATGACTTTAATTTTCAAAGAATATTACCTATTATTCTTTTAGACAGATGCGACTTTAATAATAAGTAATGGAGAGTTAATTCAGTTAAAACTGTACCCATCGTTCTATCATCCACAGGAGTCATTCCTCACACTCTACACACAAGCCTGACACTACTAGACGTCCCTTCACTAACATATATCCTCCTACAAAAAGCAGTAATTCTGAACACATGCAGAATTGTTAGAAAATTTCTCTCTTTAGATCAAACAGCCCCAGCTCTTGCGCTTGGTTAAGGCCCGCACAAGACTGTAGAAATTACCCCTTTATAAAAGGGAGAAACAGAAAAGTTTAAAAAAATAATAATAATAAATATTCATGGACATTTCACACAACGTCCTCCGGTCCCAAGCTAAGCTTATATGCTTGTGTTATGGGTACCAGAATACGGATATAATACATAAACTACTTTTCTTTTGTACTTATAATACATAGTAAACACCCAGACGCAGTACAAACATTTGTATGACAATTAAAAACATCACACAAAATGATTGTCCTGACCGGGAATCGAACCCGAGACCTCATGATCGGTAGTCCGTTATATGAACCACTACACCACGAGGCCCGTCATTTTAAAACATTAAGAACAATTTAGTAGTTTTGGAGATAAGCGTGTACAAACAAACATAATTATAGGTTTAGAATTATAGTATTTTATCGCCCAGACGTTTTCTGATAAGTTAGTATTATGACGGATGCAAAAGTTGAATGTTTTACAACACATAGGTACCTAGACGAAATTTATAGGAACGAATCTAAGATAAGTGGGTACGTGCTAGATTAAATAATGTGAAATAAAAGTACTTATGACGCGATTGTTAAGGGCCTACATCAATATTATCGTATATCATTGCCGACACGTACATATTAACACAGCCAGTAGGCACAGAAAATGAAGAATTAGGGATACTTTTCCTATTTACTCAAAATCTACTAAATATATTTTAATTCTGATCCACGTGTTTCTATACATAATAGTTAACTATGTTTTTAAAGTTATTTCATTAGTTAATACGCGATAATACCGACAAATGAAAAAAATAAAAACTTTGAGAGGTTGTTTCGCCAAGATTTTCTATCGAGAAAACTTTTTTCAATCGCGTTTCTGAGATCATGCGATCCTAGATCATATATTGAACAAACATATACTTAAAAATTAGAGCTCTAGCCATTCAATCTAAAGAAACAATGAAAACTTCGTACGTAGAAAAATGCACGAAGCTATTTTGGTATCCTCTTAAATAAGATGTGAAATAAATGTACTTATGACGCGATTGCTAATTATTATTATTAATCGCTAAATTGATAAATGAAATCAATCGACGTATCTGACGTAGAATAATTGTTTAATTATGTTTTAATTTTTTTACTTTGTTTAATATATTTTATGTTTTATGTTATCATCCGGTTCTACTTGTTTTATCTATGTAAAACTGTTCAAATAAATCTCTTAATTGCACTAAATTTGAAAAACATACTCGTTGAAGTTGAGTATTGCATATTTAACATTACATATAAAATTTTACATACAGTTAAAATTGTAAGAAAATAAAATATTTTATATTAGCACTTACTAGCGTCGGGCATGTATGACCAGATGTATGAGTGTGGATGAAGCCAAGGAAGTATGTTTGGATCGTAGCAGATGGCGCTCTATAGTCTCTACCTACCCCCATGGGAAAAAGACGTGATGTTATGATGATTATGACTAAATATTTTAGAGCATAAATTGTTAAACGAAAATTAAGTCTTGAACGAAAATGTTATGTTTTCAAAGCAAAAGGATAGTCATTATTCACCTGATAAAAGGTTATTACCGCTGATAATAGTATCATAAATATCAACATTGCTTTGCAAAGTAATTTTTCGTTTCGTTTGTCTGTAAAAAATTACGAAAACATGACGATGAAAAATATTGCGCCTTATCATATTTTGTGACCCTGACCTTATATTGTACGGTACTTCACATCAAATTATAACAGTGGTACATATTATTTAAACAGCTAATAATTAATCAATTTAAGGGCCTACATCAATATTATCGTATATCATCGCCGACACGTACATATTAACACAGCCAGTAGGCACAGAAAATGAAGAATTAGGGATACTTTTCCTATTTACTCAAAATCTACTAAATATATTTTAATTCTGATTTACGTGTTTCTATATATAATAGTTACTTATGTTTTAAAAGTTATTTCATTAGTTAATACGCGATAATAGACCGACAAATGAAAAAAATAAAAAATTAGAGAGGTTGTTTCGCTAAGATTTTCTATCGAGAAAACTTTTTCAATCGCGTTTCTGAGCTTATGCGATCCTAGATCATATATTGAAAAAACATATACATACTTCAAAATTAGAGCTCTAGCCATTCAATCCAAAGAAACAATGAAAACTTCGTACGTAGAAAAATGCACGAAGCTATTTTGGTATCCTCTTAACAAAATCCTGATAGTTAAAGTATTCTACGGAAACCCTAGGTGTCGCGGAAGTCTGTTTGCGAATCCTTATTATTTAGTTATTTTTAATTAATTCACTTTTAGTCATATGACAAACCAAAGAATTTAAATTTTATTGCATTTTTTATTTGTGATTATTTAATATTATAATTACGTAAATCTGATCTGAGGACGAAGCTCTAAGAACCCACGCACACACAGGAACCTTAGAAATGTTTTATATATCTTTAAACTAATTTTAATGTACATCTTGGGATAATGCGTTGTGTGGTTATGGCCTTAATATAGAGCTGTGATATGATATATGACTATAACTAATTTTGTTATTTAAATAAGACGTTTAAATTAATATGTGGGGAAATATACCTATAACTATTTTTAACCTCTTGTAATATTTTTGTCTGGAATAATATCGATACATATCAGTGCAGTGACTATCATAATTTTGGTTTCAATGAACTAATGATGGACAGACAACTTTTAGACTATTCTAAGAGCCTTCCTAATATTCCGATACCAGATGTGACATATTTTAAATCATATTATTCAATACGCACCTACTCCTAGGAACAAGATTAATAAAAAAAAAAATTTTTTTTTTATTTATAAACTTTATGCACAAATAACACAGTACAATGGCGGACTTAATGCCGAAGGCATTCTCTGCCAGTCAACCATTGGGGAGTGTAGAAAGCAAAACAGGTAGGTGCATTAGCTACAAGAGAAGAAGTACAAAGCCAATAGCTGTCGAAGAATGTGGTTTCATATTAAATACCTACATAAACTAAATAATATAAATTATTGTCTTTGATATATTTATATAATAGTTGTTGGCCACAACTTCGTTCGTGTGGAACTTAGAAAATTAAAACCTTAACAAATTACACAAAAAAAAACCATCCTTGAATCACTATAACTTAGCTGTGGCCCACAACTTCGTACGCGTGGAATTAAGAAATCAAACTTTAACAAATTATACAAAAAGCCATCCTCTTGAACCACTCAATCTATTAAAAATACCGCATCAAAATTCGTTGTGTACTTTCAAAGATATAGGGACATGCATACTAAAATAACGACTTTTGCTTTATATTATGTAAAGAAAGATACAAGGATGTCATTTTCGAAGACACTGCAATCTGTTATATTACAAAATAATAAAAGGATTTATTTGCTCATTACCGTTATTGTCATTTAACTTATTAATTTTATTTATGCATTTTGTATTTTATTGATCAGATATTATTACTTTAATTTATTAATATTTTGCGATTGACTCGCTATGCTTTTACATTTGCGTGGACCATAATAGCTCAGTTGGGAGAGCGACGGAACGGCTTCCGAGGTCGCGGGTTCAAGTCCCGCTTATGGTTATCTTTTTTTCCATTATAATTTAGTTTATTCAGATATTATTACTGTTAAGAATATTATATAAGCACATTGTGATGATATAAGATTAAATTATTAGAGAATAAATAATTAAAATATATTGATGAAAAAATCTTGTTTTCTTTTGTTACCTAGAAGTTGGTTAGTTAAAAATTAATTGTTCGACGCTTTATTGTGTCGCTTGTTGTCATGGTAAACATCGATTTTTATACGCAATACCTACGATGGGGTGACTGGTAAACGACGACGATTTGTTTCTGATAGACGTATGTTTAAAGTTCCTTCAAGCAAAACATACAAGAAGAATAGACACACAAATTAATTAGAGCTTGTCACAACCAAATTTTCGAAGTTTTGTATTGCACTTCGAGCTTATATTGATGCTCATATCCGTATTCTGGCGTACCTATAGCGAATAATATAGGTGGCTAGAATATTTGATGTGAAATATCTTAGCTATTATACTGCAAACTAATTTGCGTAGTTATAGCGGTAGTATGTTTGGCAAATCGTTGCAAACTTATCGCTCTCTCTGCAACCCAGTGACTTCCCACTGTTGGGCATAAGCCTTCTCAACTTTGGGAGGAATTATAGTATCATGACTAGGCGTGGTGTCACAGGATTTATTTCGAGATTTACGTCTCTTACAGAATGTTATTTGTGTATAATTTGTCTTAGCTTGCTTTCACAGCACTCTAGGAAGGTAATGAGATAGTGACACTTGTATTCTTAACCCGTCACCACACGGATGAATCTATCGTTCAATAGTTTACAACGAGAAAATCTGTATAAATAAATCGCTGTGATTTATTATTACAAGTACATATTGTACCCAGCATTAGATATGCTCGGTTTAGGGAGTATTAGGTACAAGGCATAGACATAAAAAACTAAAGTTTAAAAAATAATTTTTATATTTAGAATAAATCAGTACAATTACTAGCGAAGTCTTCTGTAAAGTATAAAAGTACGCACTTACACCTTATTAAAAACATTATAACAGTAGTTTGTCTAAAAAACATTTGTTTCTGTAGACCTCTTACAAATATTCAGTAAACTACAGGGGGCAACATTAAAGTAATTAAAGAAGGAACCTATCTACATAGTTCTTGTATGGCTGGCTTAAACAAAAATATTTAAAGGATATAGTTGTACAATGTAACTGTAAGTAGATATAATTCAGATTTGAGACAGTGGAATATTCCCTTCGAAGGCTCAACTCACTCAATGACTTAATTAAAGAGAATGTGATTTACAATGACATAGATACCTAGGTATTTAGTAAGTTTTATATATTATATATATATAAGTAGACGGGCCTCGTGGTGTAGTGGTTCTGGTAACGGACTGCCGATCAAGAGGTCGCGGGTTCGATTCCCGCTCGGGACAATTATTTGTGTGATTTTTCTAATTGTCATACAAATGTTTGTACTGCGTCTGGGTGTTTCTATGTATTATAAGTATGTATTTACAAAAAAAAGTAGTTTATGTATTATATCCGTATTCTGGTACCCATAATACAAGCATATAAGCTTAGCTTGGGACCAGAGGACGTTGTGTGAAATGTCCATGAGTATTTATTTATTTATTTATTTATTATTATTTATTTCAGTTTAAATAGGTAATTACTTTGTTTATTTACCACTCACCTAATACTTTTTACAAACATCACTTCTATCTTAAACAGAGAGTTCGAGGCTTAGATAGCAAAATGTTTCAAAGTTCAGAGCTAACTACAATGCATAGTTGTAACAGAAACAAGAAGGCTCACAAGAAATTTAACATTAACGCTAGGGAACCTTACTATTATATTTAGAATTATTATTAAAATTAATCATTATATAGGTAATTAGTCTATCTCTAACTTTCTGAAACTCCCTTGAATCGCAATATCACCGTTTATAGTTTGTGTCTTGTTTCTTCTCGATGATATAATACCTCTGGTACTGAGTATTTCCATGTCGTCGAGACCAAGCACTTTCTTTTTCTGTTCGCATAGTAACTGTGACGTATATCTGATCATGTCTTCTTCTTGTAAAGACCCGCCATAAGATGTCGGCAGGCACGCTGTGTCTACGAGCTGATGCAGTTGTTTTTGGTTTGTGTGAATCTGTAATTTGAGCAACAAAAATTATTAAAAGAATTATTCAAACAAAATTTTTAAAAGAACGCATAAGTCCGTAGTTATTTTTGGTGGGGTTAGTTCTAAAATGGCAAGAGTTAAAAGTTCAAGATATTCTTCCGGCATTCCGAAAAATTAGATAGATATCAATAAACATTGTATACTTACGTTAATTCTTGCAGCCATTTTTGGAGTAATTTTGCTGACTGCGAAGTCTATAATATACTTGAGGGCACTCGGAACATTGATGCAATGGAATTCCCTGTGTCGCATAGGGAATGATTGCTGTAACAAAAAAATTGCAATCTTAATACTATTTTCTTTTAAGTTAAAGTAATGTTTATGTGTGTTTTTATGAAGGTATTCATAATAATCCGCTCCAGCTTCGGAATGAGAATGTGTAGCTTCCCAAGTTTCCCGACTGTGCAAGAATTATTTCTTGGTCAAATACTTTCGGAGCTTATTCGTTAAAAAAACAACCTATGAAATATATTTATATATTTGCATAGAAGTACCTATTATAGAACATGCATTGACGCAGTACAAAATATGTGTCACCGTGAGGCTCGTCAATATCAGAAACATATTCAATGATTTAAAGCAAATAATGTTACTGGTACATTCTATGACTAAATTCATATGCCATAAAACGAAGAGCTAATGATGACATGCATATGCAAAACAAATATTACAAGATTATGTAATTCGAAAGTTGACCTGAATTTTTACAAACATACTGTCTGTGTGCATTTTAAGCAATAGGGACCATTTCAAACACGAGTTATTACTTATAGGTATATCATAGTTGTAACCAAACACTGAAACAAGAAGCCATTAATTATTGGAATGCAATATCTTCAATGACTTAAGAACCGTAAATGTAAGACTTAGACGTAGGTAGATAATAAATATTGTAGTGCAATATGTAATTATTATTAAAGTAATCACTATAAAAAGTTCATTCAGTTTTAAAGTTACGGACGTAAAGATAAAAAAAAAGAAGTAGTATATGTATTCTATCCTTACTCTGGTACCCATAACACAAGCATATAACCTTAGCTTGGGACCAGAGGACGTTGTGAAAAGTCCATGAATATTTATTAATTTATTTATTATCATTTGCAGTCACATTATGATTAGATAAAGACAAAAGTGGCAAGTGGCGTATCGGTAGTGTTACTGACTCAATTTCACGAAATAGATCGCAAGTTCGATTTCCGCTACCAATTATTTGTGTGATTAACACAATTACATAAATATTTGTATTGAATCTCTATGTCGACGGTAAAAAGCAAACCTGCTGTAACCCACAAAATGCAAAATGTTCACCAGAGGCAAAAGAAAAATATTTATTTAAAAAAAAAATATTTTCTCTTAAAGTATAACACTTAGAAGTATCATTTTAAGAACCAAAATGTATTTTTTGTTTTCTATCAAGCCGAATACTAAGAAGTAAGTTTTATTATGTGTTTGTGTGGGTTACAGCAATAGCAATTTTTTTTCTGTTACGTGAATTTGCTGTTTAAATGAAGCATATAAATGTATGGGAGACTCTAAATCAAACATGCGCAAAGAATATTTGATGTAATTACATAAACCAATAAATTATCTGTGTCAATTCTGAAGTAAATGATATTATTAGTGTGTTTATCTAGATGCATTTCATTGCATTTCAACGGCGCTGTAACTACAATGATTACTTTATTTGGAAAAGCGAAGTTGGTGTAAATAACAAATGCTAGTAAAATGCTGTTTTTCATGTTATTTACTTCAAGTAACCAGTTGTCTTTTTGATAAAATAGGATTAATTCCATTGCTGTACAAAAAATTTTACTCTAATCGTCGTTGAGCCACGAGAATAGAATCAATCGACTGAGTTTTTTTTCTGATTCCAAATATGAAATAAAAAAAATCGTGACTGATGTGGGTTACAGCAGGTTTGCTTTTTGCCATCGATGTTTTGTTTTCTATCTATTATAAGTAGGTACCTACATACAAAAAAATATATATCCTTTATATTTGCAATTTGAATAAAATTAAAAAGGCATATTTAATTAAACCTAGCTTTAATTAAGGCCAGAAAACATTCGTTAGTTATAAAATCGATGGTACATAATGTTAATTAGAACTAGGTAAAAATAAAAATGCTTATTATTGAATTATGTCTGCGTCAGACCTTGGTTGTGCGTAGATAGTTTAATTTTATTTAAATATTATCTACTATTCAAGTTTACTATATTATAAAGTTATTCTAAAAATATTTTATATGTAGAACTTGCTGTCGCCCGAGACTTCGTACCTGTGGAATTCCTACTTATTTGACACTTATCGTCACGTTTCGGACAGTTCACACAATATCTTTATAAATTGTAGCCTATATGTTATTTTGATGTATAAGCTACATTAATGTAAAGTTTCAAAAAATCCATTCAGAAGTTTTTGCGTGAAAGAGTAACAAACATCCATACTCACAAATTATAAATGTGAAAGTTTGTGAGTATGGATGTTTTGATGTTTGTTACTCTTATTTGTATATTTTTTTAAAATTACTGCGTTATCGTTGCTCCTTAATATGTCTTCAAAATTTCAGATCGATCGGACTATTGTAAGCGTGAGAAAATCACCTTCAAAGATTTCGTTGCCAACATAAATTAATAAATACATAGATAGTTAGATTGATACGAACAAAGCTAACAAAAGAGTGTAAAAAAACGTTACCTCGCCCCATTTTAAAATTCTTGCGAAGTCTGTGGGGTTCCAGGTGGTGACATGAGCGCCCGTGACTCCAATACCATCGCCGACATGTACGTAACCACACAACTGGTCCAGTGAGTCCTCCAGCAGCGTGTCGTATATCAAAACGTGGGCCCGACTCATATCCCAACAGTTGTATTTGCTTGCATTGAAGCGATCTAATAGAAAGAATTAATAAAAAATATACTTAACACTATCAGGTCTAATCTAATGCACAGCATATTTTAATCAATATAATTCGCAGTTATCCATTCATTCCTTCGCTAATAACTTAAACTAAACTTAAATTCGCAATTGCAAAGTTTGCAAACTTATTACAACACATTTAATAAAAAAGACCCTTACTCATATTGTAAACGATGACCCGACGACCCTTGCTGTCCCGAACCGGTGAAACTAGTATGTACCTTGAATTAAGAAATTGTTATGTAACACAAAAATAGAATTATATCATAGACAGATTACATAATTTACTGCAAACACAGAGCGATATGTGTATACGTAGTGCGTAAAGTTCAAGGCTTTCGATCCGTGAGAACTTTCTAGTGTTTACACTCGGAGCCATTGAAGCCTTCATGTAAGTTATATCATTGCATAAATCGGCAATGTTTTATGGAACTATGTTAGTAGGCTATACTCGTTTGACAACGATAAACAATTGAACCTTTTGTTTAGCTGCCGGTATATAATACACACACTATTAATATTTCGAAATGTCAAAAATAACTGTAACTCTCAATACATCTCAGTAGTTTTAGGCATTGCATTAGATCGGCATTGCAATAAAGAGGCTTTCAACATTACATAACATAATATTTAGATTCTACATTAAAGTCAACTCAATTTTGGCGCAGTTAGGTATGATGTAAGATTTCATGTAGAAAGATAAGTAACGACATCAACCTAAATCTGACTAAGAAATTACTTTGCAGATAAGAACTAAACTGAATTCCGTAATCCTTAGTTTAAATTAATAAAATTAATTGAAGGGGTAGAAAAATAGATTCCTGAAATCCACTTAATAGATTTGAAAAAGTTATGGAGAAAGTGTATAACATACATTCTAAATAAGCAGGAAAAATCGGTTCCCAACTATTTCTAAAGTAATACAATAGTTATTTTGATATTTTTATTCATAAAGCGTACTGTAAGGTTGATACCTTTTGAAAACTAATTTCAAAAATATAATATGTACTTATTTCTGTAACTTTGCAAAATAAATCTTTCTTGTTTAATTAAATATATCCATCAGTAGTCTGTGCTAATTATATATATTTAACTACAAACTGCACTAATATTAACTGTTTGCACGGTAAGGTTTTAATAAATTCTAGAGACTATAAATTCCTTATTATACCAAATCTGACATGATATGTACGTGAATCAAGGGCATTTTAAAAGCATATACCACTCAGATATCATTACGCTCTCCTATGTTCTTTAACTCTAATGGTATCGAAACAGAAACCAAATATATTTTTATGGAACTAGTAATTAAAATGTGTGTATCTGAGGAAGCATATAATTTTGAGAGAACCCTGACGACTATAATTCTAAAAGAAACATTTTGGGAATCCCTGGTCTACGCTACGGGTTGTTATTACATGTGACCAATTTTATAGTGGTTAAGATACCTTATGTAACTCGGGCGCCTATTGAAATTTTTATTGGTTTCTTTAATACTCATAGATTCACAGTTGACGGTGAAATCAGGAATACCATACAGATGAATTAATAATCTCCTACAAATTCAGTTAAAACCCTAAGGCAGGCAACCGGTAAAATTTAGCCAAATCCCATTACAACATGTACAAGTTTAGGAGTCATGTTGCGCGGACACCGAATAATGGGATAAGGGCAGCAGAATGATGTATCTTTCATATATTTATTGCCTGTTAATGGACTAAGACACAGTGCTAGCCATAGGAAACACGAATAACATTTAGTCTGGTCCATCATACGTATTTTGATAACAAAAGATAAATAAAATGAATTATTGTACAAAAATATGTACCCGTTGCTAATGATGTCTTTCAATATGGGATCATCACAATCAAGATTCTTGAAAATTTCTGCATAATATCTTCTGAGGCTCAAAAACTTTAGTAGAGTTTGTTGAGCCATTGGTATGCTGTATTTCTTGTGACGTAGAAATCTTAAGAGAAATGAATCGTCTGTAACAAAAAGCAAAAGAATTAGAAAAATAAAAATATTAAAGTTTTGTTGAATATGGCAAAAGTAAAAACAAATTGGTCAAGTGCGAGTCGGACTCGCGCACGAAGGGTTCCGTACCATTATCTATGCAACATAAGGCAACGTTATTAGTATCGAGCAAGAAACGGTAAAAAAATCATGTTTGTTGTATGGGAGCCCCCCTTAAATCTTTATTTTATTTTATTTTTAGTATTTGTTGTTATAGCGGCAATAGAAATACATCATTTGTGAAAATTTCAACTGTCTAGCTATCACCGCTCTTGAGATACAGCCTGGTGACAGACGGACGGATGGACGGACGGACGGACAGCGAAGTCTCAGTAATAGGGTTCCGTTTTTACCCTTTGGGTACGGAACCCTAAAAACGATGCAATAAACAGCAAATTTTAAAAATAATTGTTTAATTTTAATTCTATAAAGGATTTTGGAATTTATATCTTAAATAATTAGTGGCTTGTGTCAATAAGTATTTACTTTATGACCTACACCAGCTTGTAGATGTTCTTTAAATAAAAGACCACTAGATTATAAACCTAGTACTAGTACGCTAGCTTATTAGTGTACAAGTCCATTTAAATTTGTAATTATCTATTATTTTTATCTTATTATAAAAATATTGCAGATAAACCACCATGAGAAGTTATTATTAAAATTAGTGCAACAAAACCGGAACAACGTTTTTACAGAGCCAGCGATACCAAAAAATTACGATTATAATTATAATCTTGAATATATCAAACCTCATTTAACTCAAAGTTTATAATGTTTCTTTTATTAGAGATGACGCAGGGTTCGTGTCACTTTGTTAACTGGCTGATAATTTGCACAGCCTGTATCACGGTTTTTAATTTCAAGTTATCATCTAATACAATCTATTAAGTAGGTATGTAACATAATATTTTCATCCTAATCCCTAGTTTAAGCTTAATAATAATTTTCAGTTCTTTCACATTGCCCTATCTGTTGGGCTTTGAAGCAAAATCTATTGAATTGATGTAAACTTGTTATACAGATTGGGTTGAGTATGAAAACGTCTAGCTACTAATTAATGCTAAAATTTTTAGTTATTATTTATTCCTCCAATCATTATTTCACGTGGATGGAGTCGTAAGAAGAACTAGTATATAATATTTGTAAAAACATTTGTACATTTTATAAATATTTAGCAACTAAATACTATTATAAAAATTATAAAAATTCACGTGTCACAGTGTTAGTTACCGTACTCGGTAACTAACACTGTGACACGTGAATTTTATATATTAGATTTCTAACACTATTAATTTGGGGCTATAAACTCTTACTTTATTATTGTAGCCATAGATTTAAATGATATTAGATTTTGAAAATCATTATGAAATAAATAATTATTACGTGTGAAATGCCAAGGTTAACATCGTTATTGCTTGATTTACTTAACAGTTGGCGTAAATAGGCTTGTTGCTTTGCAGATTAAATTACACACATGCCTACCTATTCTGTACCTATGTATTTTTTGTATTAAGGTCACGTTCAAGTTCCCTTCATATCCTTCTATAGTAAGTTGGCAACATACTAAATCAGCAACTACAATCTACTCAATTAAAAAAAGTATCTGAAAAACCACACAACAGGTTTTTATCTAAGTTGTAAATTGAAAGAAAGCACTATATTTTCTAACACTTGCGCGACTCATCTGTTTAAATAAAACTACTTGTTACGGATTACGATACGAACGGATACGAAACGTCGGGCCAAAATTTAAAACAAATATACACGTCTATATCCGTAAAAAGTAGTTTTATTAGAAAGCACTATGTTTTTTATTCACGCTAATGTGATAAGTGAGATATGCGTCAATTTTTTTAAAGTAGCTAATACATATTTATTTACAATTAGTAAATTGTGATAAGATATAATCTCTTAATTGTCTGTATTAGAACAGAAAATCAAATAACAATATCCTGAGGAAACGACATCTTTTACATGTGTATAAACTGTACCACGTTGGTACTAGCAAAACGCGTACTAACCGTGAAAACATACACTTGACGTAACAGTTAAATGCTAAATAACACTAAATCGTTGGAATTTACATAATACATATATAAATGTATATCAGCCGCGTACGAAAGCTTGAAATCGCACAGCGTGCTTTGAAGACCTATGCTTAGTGTTCTAATACGTAATAAGATCCGTAGAAGGGCGATGGTATTCGACATAGGCTAAAAAGTAAGCTCTCTGAAGTGGCAAAGGAAGGCCACAACTGAGAAGCTTACAACTATAACGGAGAAAAAGTTCCTCGTCGTTTTTAAACAACCGGAGGACGCTTGTTGAAATTAGTTGGGTAAAATAGGGTAAAATGCAACATTTGCATCAAATTATGATAGTTTTTTTTAACTTTTCTGATAACTTCCTGTTTATCAACTTCCTAATTAGTCTAATTACTAAAACTTCCTACTGCATATTAACGTCTGCTTACGTATAGTTATTATTGCAAGGTTACTAATATGTGTTTATACAATATCTTAATAATATGCAGCATATGTTTATGTAGTAGGTATAAATGAGTAAGTGGACATTAAGCTGTATAAGTGTAGTTTTATTGTATGTGTACCCATTGTCTACGTAAACTTTATGTTGTACTTTAAGCTGCTATTAAATATTTATATGTACAAAAAGTATTTATAAATACGAGTATGGTCGAACCTAGTGATGCAGTGGTTACTCTTACCGAATGGCGTTTACGGGTCGAGGATTCGAACTTTTCACAAAGTGATCCTTTAGCCATACAGTGGCCAATCGAAAGTTAAGAATAGCGACAGTTAACATAGGAAGCACAGGATTATTATATAAGAACGGTTTTGAGTGGTTATGTTTAGAGGCCGGGGGGTATTCGAAATTTATAAATTAATGATATAGGTACCTACAATTCAACACAGATAAGTATCTAACATGTTGCAAAAGTTCGATCACACAATATCATTTTAACAAGAATAAACTATGTCGATTAAAGTTAAAAACCTGTTTAAAGAAACAGGTTTGGTTTCACTGTCAAGTTCCTATAATATACTCTATAATATAGGTACTTGACAGTGACTTGATAACAACTTACAAGTATATCGAACTAAATAATTATATTTTAGTAATATAATTCAATTATATTGTTATCTTATTTCTAAACAAGCTATGTTTAGTTACATATAAAAAAAACAAGAGATGAATTGAGAATCTCCCTATGAATTCGAAAAAGAGCTTCAAAATTTTTTACGGGGCTTTAGCTACCAATTAACAAAGCTTTAGGTATTAGATCCAAACTTTTATTTGCAGCTTTCTGCATGTGGTTTGGTTTATCTAACAGAGCTATACTTATGTCAAAAATAAACTAATTGTTATTATTGGTCTGCTTGAAGATTATGTGTTTTTTTATTAATAAAAACATGCAATTAATATATCATTTAATTTAATAAGTTAAATTCCTGTCGACGTACAAAAAAATAAAAACAGCATAAATACTAAACAGGAGGATAAATTAAAGTTGAAAGATAAAAACAAGTCTAGTGGTCTAGACCTTCGTTGATTAATATTCAATAACAACAGCATTGACGTGGTTTTGACTAACATACAACAAAAAGATAATTAATTTATTACGTCAACATTGCATGGGACGAAAAGAATATTAGTGCTCTTAATCCTTTTCCTTTCATGAATGCTCTAAGAAAAGCAAGCAAGGGGACATATGAAACTAAACTAAATCCTATATCTCCACCTCTGATCAGCATTTTATAGAACTACGTAGGTACGCTTCTATGATGGAAGCTGTACCTGTAGAGAAGCATCTCGCTGAGACAAACAAGAACTTAATTATATAAGTAGCTTAAGAATCCGGGCACCTACTAACTTAACTTTAAAAGTTGTTACTGAAACGGATCCTGAATAACACCTTTTATATCTTACTGTGTAGTTTCTTTTTGGTTGCAAATTATGTAGACAAAGAAATGATAAATTCTTAGGTATGATTAATAACAACTGATCGTAGAGGACACTTTACAGCTCAGTCCCACCTGTGACCCTGGTAAAAGTAAGTCTAGTTTTAAATCTCTGAAAAGTCGGTGTAAAATTAAAAAAATATACACGCTTCTAATCCGTAAAAAGTGGCTTTATTTATATAAGAATTTATTATTTCTTTCTTTATCATCCGCTACGTTTGTCTAACTTTATGGCGTCGGTTTTTTCGGCGGTGTGACACATCGTATAAATTTAATGACATCCCTAATTTTTCCCTAATGCGCTAATAGAAGTAGAACTTGAAAAATCAAGTCTCTATGATTTTAATGGCTAATCCCACGCGACGTTACACCTGATTGAAATTACCATTACAAACAGGATTTTTTTGGAATAAATTTTAAGTTCGACATGTTGTCGATTAGTGAGTAGATTCTATATTTAAGAAGACTGAATGAAATTCGAGGCATTGAGTCGTAGGTATATATTTAACTGAATTTTTGACTATAATTTTTAAGTAATATGAACAGATATATATTATGTTATGTTTAGACTTGTATATCGGCAAATTAATTAGGGGCTCAACCAGAAAAGACAACGCTATTATAAAATATTCTCAGTATGAATTTGTTCAGAGGTTCTAGAAAAGTCTCGCTGATTTTGAAAGGAATGTATTTATTAATTTTCCTAAGCTTTTGCTTGTAAGCACGGACATAAACCATGACCCATAGCGCTTTTAAAATTAATAAGTTTAATGTGGCATTAAAAACAAGAAAACTTACCTGTTCGTATGTTTTTGATATCACTGTTCTGCTTTATCCAGTCTCTCATGATGGCCAGTGCTTGTTCCTTAGTAGCAGCATTTTCTCGCACTTCCTTACTTGCTTCAGCAGTTATTTGTTTAATCGAACGTCCTAGACAAGATCCTTCTTTGTCAACCTTGTCACTAGATATATTCCATGTAGTTGTGACAGTCATTAACATACTAGCGGTAGTCATCCTTGATAATTATCTGCGAATCAAACGAATACACTAGTTTCCTTCTCGCAAATATTCATTAATTATTTTTTAGTAAATAAATTTGTTATTATTGTTGTCGTTTTGTTATTAACAAATGAATCTGATCGACGATCAAATTCAATTCAAGTTCACGTACAAAACTTTAATATAAATTGAATTTTTATATCCGCACAATCAAAACGTGTTATACTCTGTGTAAGCAGCTTGTAAATGTTGACTTTGCGAACGGCGGCTTTACAATTAATATGAACTGATTATAATATTATTCACAGAAGATCCTTTCATAATACTCTATTATCTATCTATCTACGTCAGTTACAACAAGTTACACTGCAATTATTTAAATTCAACGACCAAGTGAGGTTTATAATATACTAGCTGTGCCCCGCGGTGTTACCCGGGGTAAAAAGGACAAGAAATAAGTTCGTTTTCTATTCCATTTTCCATTGGAAAGTTTCAAGAAAATCCATCCAGTAGTCTTTACGTGAAAGCACAATAAACATCCTTACATATCCGAACATTGGAGTATGGATAGAAGACCGAGGAAAGTTCGCGTTGCTCAGCCAACAGTTTAAGTATTTTATTTAGTCGCGCGTAATTCTTTTTTCGTCATAATATCTCCTAAGATATTCATTTAAATTGCACGCTGTAGAGAGCACTTATAATCTATATTAATTGCGTAAGCTAACTAAGCTATTTCATTTGATAAAAAATATTACTATATACACATAAATAGCTTTTGAAAACACCATATTGAATTTGAGAATGTTTTTGACATTATTATGGGTATAGCGGGTTTCCCTTAAAAGATAGAGAAATGCACTCGCGGGCTTTTTTGACAATTCCTCCATACATTAGTTTGTTGTACCTCACATAGATAAGGCAGTGTTTTCGTTCATAGCTCCCGCGCGTCCGAATTTCTCGGCCAATTTAATCATATCTCATCCAATATACAGCAAACCCCAACAAATTATGCGAAATAAGCCATCCTCTTGAACCATTCTATGTATTAAAAAAACCGCATCAAGATCCGTTGCGTATTTTTGAAGATATAAGCTCACATAGGGAGGTTGTTTCGCTAAGATTTTCTATCGAGAAAACTTTTTTCAATCGCGTTTCTGAGTTTATGCGATCCTAGATCATATATTGAAAAAACATATACTTAAAAATTAGAGCTACGTAGAAAAATGCACGAAGCTATTTTGGTATCCTCTTAACTTACACTAATTTCATTACTGTACGCTATTCGATATTCATCAACCGCCTTAATTTTGAGCCAACTTTTATATATATGACTTATAATTGAATAGGAAGCTTATTTCCATAAATACATTAAGTTGCTGCGTCATTATTATAAGAAGGAACAAAGAAACTCACTAATTAAACAAATTAATTACATTGTTTATATAACGAATTATTTTAAGCGAATATAATAATATGTATACTCGTGTTGAATAAGGATTTTTATCTTAGGTTAAATTGATATTTAATGCACCTGTTTCCTTATCATTACTTTTTACGTAATAAATAACTAAATATTCATGAACATTTCACACAACGTCTTCTGGTCCCAAGCTAAGCTTATATGCTTGTGTTGCTCGAGCGTGAATCGAACCCGAGACCTCGTGAACGGCAGTCCGTTACATGAACCACTAGACCACGAAGCCCGCAAGTAATATTATTTAAGCGAAATTAACACTCTGTGTATGCCTCGCCGCTCTTTCACAGCAAAACAACTGAATTGATTTAAACGAAATCGAAACTTTTTGATACCAAAAACGGGCACAGGTACTAAGTCGAGGGCAATACCCATGTCCCACTTTTTTTTGTAATCGCATATTGCAGACACAGTGTGAATGAAACAGACACAGTACCTATGGATATAACAATTGATATTTATGTTCATCCGAAACCCAAACATTTGTGTTGTATGTTGATTGAACCCACGACTTCGTAAACGCAATTGGGTTACACTAGTAATTCGCTAAGAGGTCCCGTTGTTATTGGGTTCCGTATCAAAAGGTAAAACAGCACCCTGTTATTGAGACTTCGCTGTCCATCCTTCCATCCATCGATCACCAGGCTGTATCTCTGGAACAGATTCAGCTAGAGAGCTGAATATTTTATATCTACGACAAAAATACTCATCATATCACTTTGCTGCCCTTATCCCGTTGATGATATTGTCATTCGATGGTAATAAGGGCCCGGGAATACTTCATTTGCGAACCCTATTCGTACTTGACCGTTTGTTTGTGACTGCTGATTCATAACATAACATGGGTAATACTTTACGTAGTTTATGTGGGCGAATGTTATGGTGATGCAACAAATAATATCCAAAAAATAACAGTCTCGGAACGACACGCCTCGATAACTTTAACATTACCATTATAGACAACACAAAATAACTTATATGCAATTGTTTTGTTGTTATATTATTATTTTAAAATAATTTCTCTAGACTGTCCTCATTTTTCTTACAAAATGTGTTTATTTTTAGAAATGACTTACATTTAAACATTTTATTCATGTGATATATTAACTGCAAGAAATACCTATAACATATAGTTTTAAAATATGTAGTAGTTTTTAATATATGTAATGTTTTACAGTATATGAATAGCCTGAAGTTTGTATGTTCTTTTGCCTGAAGTTTTTTAAATTACTTTGGGAGGCAATCTTCGTGGCAGATAGTTTGGCTTGTCCTCTCATAAAAAAAATTATTGTAATACTCGTAATTGTTACCATCTCATAATGCTAACACTATGAGACAAGGCAATGTTAATTATTAAAACCTGATTTTGGATCGGGGATGGTTTCCCAATAACAAAAAATGAATAACTATGACTATTTATAAAAAAAACTATGCATGTATTTAATCACAGCAGATTAAACAGCAAAGTGAATTAAAGAATTCTGCTTTGCAATTGTTAGAAAAGAATGTTCTCCCATATTGCAACGATGAATTGGATGACGCAGGTTTACAGGGCGTGCCTAGTAGAAGCGTCGAAATAACAAATGTTAGAGAAAAAATAGCCTACAACCACAGCTAATATAATAAAGATACAACGGACAAATAGAGGAAAATAAAAGCAGATGACTAGGAAGCTGGCTAAGATCTATGTCACTATTTGTATAACAGGGAAAACTAAACGTATTTTCACTAGTAAACGAACTTTTAATACAATACAACAATTGTTATTTAAACAGTCTACCATCTATGAATTAGAGAAAACAATCATGTGCATGAAAATATATTAAACATTTTCATTAATAAAAAAACAAATCTTATCATCACGATGACCAAATATCCTGCTTACAAAATGTATCATTTTACAAATGAAATAAAGCAAAACTAGGTGATAGCATATTGTTTCATACAATTTTACATCAAATTAAGTGTTACACATGTCTTAACTGGACCTGAATTATCAACTGTATTTGTGTTTGGTAATTGGTTATATCGTAAATAGTAGGTAAACTGGATTTATGTATTATTTATGTTGACTTCAAATCTAGCTACACACTGCGTATTCTCTTTATTATGTAATGCACCTTCAGTCGGGGTTTTAGATAGTATTTTTGAATTACTTTTTTAACAGTGAATAAAATTAAATTTATTTTATTTTTAATTTATTTATATATTATTTATAAAATTAACGAACATGAAATTAACATTTATGATAATTATGAATAGTTTGATTTCACCAGAACGATTTCGCTCGCCTTTTGGTTAGTATTGTAACATTTATTACGCTTTTCTTTCATAGTTGAATTTTTTTACAAATTCTCTGGGTAAGTACGCTGCTACTTTACCAACAACTTTAAATGTAGCATCTGACCAATTCTCAAGTGCTCCGAATGCATTTTTTTGAATTGCTAGAGAAGCAAATCCTGACATAACTTCATCATTGCATCGTTCCAACTTCCCTATCATTGAAGCAGCTTCTTTGTAAGCTAATGGATGAATTCTTTCTATTTCACTTCTATTAAAAGCACAAAGTATCTGCCGAAGAGCAAGCAAATCAAAATAAGTGTAATCTTCAGGTTCTTTTTCTGCAAAATCTTGACGAACTCTATTGGCAATGGCAGCAATTTGTTCTTCGCTTAAATTATAATCTAGACCAAAGTTTTGAATTACATCGATATTACTTAACGTCATGTTTTCGTAATCCTTAGGTGATATTGCAATTGTGATCCTATTAAGCGTCATGAGGACTGAATCCGGGATGCTTTGAATACCACCATGAAACTGTACTATGGATTGCCATATAAAATCTACGTCAATGCTCGTCAGTTCCCTTTTGCCTAATTGACCCAAGCATTGCACTATATCTCTTGGTATCATACTTTGCAAGTCTGAAAAGTTTATTTTGCTTTCTGATGGCAATTCTGATAGTTCATCACATATAAGAGCGTTCACAAGAACGATATTCATGCAAAGAATAAAGTTATAGTAAGTTAGTAGTTGCATCGCGTCAATATTGCCTGACAAACTATATTGTGTGTGTTGCCTCAACCAAATTTCTTTATTTAATGTTCAAATTACGTAAAACAGTCGGTATCGTGGTTGGTATTAATCGCTCTATATTAATGTCTCAATTACAGAACCGCTTGTAAGGCATAGACCCAGCTGGTGTGACCTTTCATGTATCTATATATTAATTTATTTTTAAGTGACTAGGTAGGATTATTTAACAACAAGCAGTTGTTCACGACTTCGTACGCATAGAATATAGAAGAAATGCCCCGTTTTTGCAACATTTTTCTGTGATGCTTCGTACCTATTGGTCGCAGCGTGTTGTTATATAGCCTTTCTCAATAAATGTACTACCTATACAACATTGAAAGAATATTTGAAAATGGACCAGAGTTTCGTGTACAACAAACAAACAAACAAACTCTACAGCTTTATAATATTAGTACACATATGATTTAAGTAGTTTGGGGGGGTTTCTTATTTTTCGTTCTTTAATTTCGGGGGCTATAAAATCCAAAATACTACGTCCATGCGATAAACTTATAAATGAATGAAAATTAAAGACATTATGACAGTTAGAACAGTGTTTAGAGGTATTGACTACTATTGACATAGGTCCACTTTGGAGATTGGGCCAGCAGGGGAAGGAAAAAGCTTGATGGACATTAACATTGGAAGTTAGCTCTACATAATCATTTTATGTAACGTTTTCAACATATTTATTGAGGCATGTAGGAAGAATCGTAATAAATCATCGTTGAAATGTAAAATCAGACAATATTTGATTTATCTCATCTATGACATGACATCATAACAAAGAACACAATACATATCAATGTATTGTGTTCTTTGTTATGATGTCATTTATGTGTACCTATCTACATCTTCGTATCAGAATGTCGTCAAGGGACGGGTAACATTTTTAATAAAATAAAATATATATACTTATAACTAATCTATATTAGTTATGTAATATATACATACATTATATTACATACATTTCATCAACTTTAAAACTTAATTAGGTCTGAGGCAGCAGAACTAAGCTTACGTAACATTTTACAAATGTCAGCTAAATATGTTATTTATGCGTTTGGTTTTTAACTCCTTAATCGTGTCATTTTATAATGATTATAATACTAGAACTAGACTAGGATGAAACTACGCAATCTATTAAAACGTTAGATTACAAAATATACCAACCATACATATCGAAGAAAACTATTCTAATTCGTACAAACAAAAAGTTACAAAATATGTAGTATTGTTTAAAGTCGTTCAGAATGAAATCTCTTACAATATCGGTTATTATACTGTGTAACAAACGGTCAATATTGTTTTAGAATTGTTTGTTGCTTATTCGCTACAGATTTACATGTGCTAACACAGCGTATACACAAATACAAACAAAACTGATTATGTAAATGTTACTACTGTTATTTTGCATCTTTTTTGTATTTTGTGCATTTAAAACACTCTTACGTTATTATTGACCTTACACTTAACCCAAAACTCACGAGGTACGTTATGAGGCAACAAATGGTTGTTTGTGTGGTGAAGGAGCTAGAATACAAGGCAAGGAGAGTCAGCTCATGTATTATATATGCAGATAACACCCTCAGTAAGAGTCGGAAGTCTCTAATTTGAACCCTACGCTAAAGCATCCGGTCAACATAAACAAAACACTTCTAAGTCGGTGCCGGATTAATTTAGAACGTACAAAATTGAAAAGGACTCTAGGCGAAAATATGAAAAGAACTCAAGGCGTAGCATTTGCTACCCCTGCTACGTGGTCTATGCTCAAAGTGGGATACAGTGCTCTAATAGTGGGACAGATTGAGAAAAAGAAAAGAAGGTATAAATTTAGTTCACTTACTTCTTACTTTACTTGTTTTTATAAGCAGCCGTCAACACTTCTATATCGTCAGGTTGTGAGCTCTGTAAACAATGAACAATTAGTTAATATTGTGTATTTCCTACTTGTGTTGCAGTTCGCAGGTTAAATATTTGGTTAGGATTTTAGGATAATATGGCATAAAACGTGATAAATTTCCATAAAACTTCGTCATTTAGTATTGTTATAAAAATCGCCTTTTATCTAGATCACAAAAGGATATTGTAAGTTATTGATAACCCTATAAATGAGTTGCAATAAAGAATATTCTCGTGCATTGAAGTTCAACAAACTCGTTAGTTTAATTGAACACTGAGTTTTTGGAATAAATATTATAAATGTTAATGAATTTTGCACTTTGCAACTCATTCAAGTTTTCTAATTGTGATTTTACTGTTATGTTGTTAAAACGAGTCATGTGTACAGTGCACATTGCCCTCGCTTCGGTACGATCTCAAATACATAGTATTTATGAATTAAAAAGGGTTTTGGTGGATTATTTTTATTACCGGTAAAATAAAAGCTTGTTGTTAATAACTAACAACTAAAGACACGCGACTTCGCATGCGTTGAATTTGTAATTTGTAACTTTCAGGGCTGCTTGCTATCTACTAAAGGCCCTTAGCATAATTAGTAGGAAAATATGATGAAAAACGAATTAGGAGGACACAATAGGAAGCGCAAGGAACAAGGCGCAGGAATTTGGTCATGTACCCAGTGTGCTCAGACGCACCTAATCACTACACACATTTTTTTCGCCTTTTTGTAATAAAAAGCAACCTATGTCCTTTCTCATGCTCTAGGACTCTAGATTTTTTAAGTAGGTACTTTTGAAAGAGCGAGAGACAGGCCGAGTTACTTTCGCATTTACTTAAGTATAGTAAGTAACTTTTAAATTATTATATTAACTTTATTAAATGTTAAAATAATAATTATGTTAAAACAATATTGTTAATTTGTGTTATTGTGCAAATAATATTTTAAAAAGGTTAATGCTACACTATTTCAAAAACTTCACTAATTGAATTGATTTTAATTAATTTAAAATCATATGTGTACTTATTTACTAGAATTTTAAAATATAATATCATATTATCTATCCGATATGCACACGAAACTTCGAACTGTTTCGAAGGAGTTTGGTAACTAACAGTGTGACAAGAGAATTTTATGTAGGTAATCCTAAAATCCACTTTATTTCTTTTTCATGAATTATATAATTAGCTTGACCACCATTATCACAATACGCATCTTAATCACGCAGAAGTTATTCAACGATTTTCGTCGTACAGGGATGTTGTAACCGACCTTTATAGTCTCGGATTCGCGCCCAAAACAAGACAAATGCCTACATTTGAAATGAACAAGGATAATCCTATTGTTTCTTAGTGTTTTCTATGTACTTATTCATTACTACCGTTCACGAGGTCGTGGATTAGATTCCCGCATGGAACAATCATTTGTGTGATAGGTATCCTCCTATATACGTATAATTGTCATACAAATGCTTGTACTGCTGTCTGGAAAGAAGTACATACACATGTATTATCTATATCCGTATCTGGTACCCATATCACGAGCCTAGAAATACAGCTTACTTTGGGACGAAAGGATTTTGTGTAATGTCCATAATATTTATTTACAAATAAAAAAACATTTAATTAACAGTAACGCAAAACAACACGCAATATGTATTTTTAAACTGGTTATAATAATATTCCCTAACACTTGCGCGACTTATTTATTCAAACAAAACCACTTTTTACGGAGACAGACACTGCGATCTGGTTAAACCAAACTAGTTCTAGTTTATGTTAAACGTTATTCATAAACAAAAACAGGTAAATTCACAAAACTTTAAAATTAAGGATTTTCTAAGTATACGTGCTATTTCTTTAATACTATATTATAATAGGCATGAATTTATTTATTTATTTGTTAGTTTGTCAACGTGTAAATCCCACTTATTAGGTTTTTCCACCCGCACATAATATCTTAACTGGTTTACAAAATGATTAATTCCGCTATATATTATGTTCAGAGGTCGATCTTTATTGTTTTTTTCCATATGACACGCATGTAAAGCAAACACCACTAACACTTTTGAAGTTTTACTTACCTACAGTATTTTCGCTCCATAAGAAAAAAGTAAGAGAACACAGACGCCCATTGACCTGCAGTGTCTTGACAACTTTTTTTTTAAATTAATTTAAAATCTCTTAATTTATTATCAATATCTAATCTGTATACAAAATAACTTTGTCTAATAGCTATCGCTATATCAGAAAATACCTATTGTACTAGTTACGTATTAAATTCGTGTTCAACAAATTTATTTCTGATGGAAAGTTAAATCTTTTCTATTCCAAGTTGTTATATTGTCATTGTTAAAATCAACTTGTTTTGAGGATAGTTTTATGTAGTAAGTATAAGTTGTCTACCCAAAACCTGTTTAAGAGTACCAGAGTATTATTTGGTCAAATGCGTAACGAGACCATTAGTTCAATAAATACCACGTAAATAAAATTATGTAGGCAGCTTGTATAAATAAGTAGTTATGATATTTTTTTATTTGCTTATCGCGGTGGCGTTTAAGAAAGAAGAAAGAAAGAAAAAAATATTTTTATTATCTCCCGTAGGAGTAACACAGATTAGAAAGTACAACAGAAGTAGTTAAAACAAATATTTAAGTTAATGTGTTCCACCCATGGGAAACAATAGGACGTTACTCAGCATATTGTTGTGGGTTTGACCCCACAACGCTGGTTTTCGGTAACGCCCTGTTGTTTGTGACGTATGGCGTCGATCAGCAAATTTAGAATAAATATTAAATAGGATAATAAATTATTATAATAATAATTTAATTTTCTTATAAGTATTAAAGTTTAAGATCTTTAGAAGTAGCAACTTCCGTCTTATTCCGTATATTAAGTTCTACTAAATGGACATTTGACACAAGACTACCTATGGAAAAAAAGACACGTTTCGCCGACGCGCGACTCCAATCGATGAGATATGAGCAGAAGAATGACGAATACTAAACTCTTAGTAAGTAGTTGTCCAAACATGTGTGTATTCAGAGTAAACGATGGATGAATTTTGTAAAAGAGCATATGAAAGAAAGAGGAGTAAAACAGAAATGACATCTGACAAAAGAGCATGGCAGAAAAAGGCATGTTGCATCGACTTCAAATAATAAAGAAGATATTAAAATAAAGGCTTAAGGGCAGGGCAATGATTAACGGAAAGGTGTGTACATATAACGCTAATAATAATGTCGTTGCACAACCTGGAAAATATATAGTTTTACGCATAAATAGATACGACATTGTTAGTTGGTGTTAAACAACAATAAAGAAATATAATCATGTACAAATCTAGAACGGACATTTGACCTACTCAGTTAAAGGCAATAGAAACTGGTATAATTCACGAACGTAATACATTTAAATGAGCGAAAACAAATGAACCATAAGTACTTACGTCAGTGGAGCGCTGAAAGTTATTTTTTGTATCCAAGAGCAAGAGGTTCCACCCGCATTTATGGTTGCTACTTCGCTCCTTGGCGTTTATGGCGATGATTAGTTTTTGTGTGAAAGAGCAATAATAACTATAGTGGTCACATTAAAAAAAAATCCCGCTTATGGTATTATTAGGATAATAGTAAGGGTAGGACTAGGATCCGCCTGCTACTAAGCTTGTTATTTAGCTTGGCTTTGAGTTAACTAAATAGCCTTCAAGAATAACCACTTTTATGGATTCTAATGCCTTTACTTAAGCTCATATCTAGCCCGACAGTATGAAGACCTCTAACCACCATGATCATGATATAACTCAACAGCTGAAAGGTGTCTTGTGTAGTCAGTTTTAATTGTCTTGTATAATGTTGTATAATGTGTAGTGTATATTTGATGGATATATATATGTATATTTATAATACCTATTTGATGCATACAAATATTTATTTATTTTAGTATTAGATCAGAGAGCTACCACTCTCCTTACAAATTATGAGTACATGCATGTATTTAAAAATGATGGTATCAATTGTGTTAGGTTTAGTTGTGCAATCAGAATTGGCATCATCGAATATTTAAACGCAAAATAATTATTAGTTGCACACACGATGACTTGCTAAATGTTTCTACGTCATAAATTGATCAAGGTTAAAAATTGATGAAAGCATTACCTAACGGCATCTCAATGTATATTGAACTGTTATTATCTAACTGTTGTAATGCCAATTTACCACCTAAACTCTATATACAATATATTACACTTATGTAATCAATATTTCAGTTAAAATCATTTTGACGTTTTATTGTAAGAACGCATAAGCCACTTTATTTATCCAGAAGACTTAATTCCGACGAACATAATATCATTATGATCATATAAAATGAAAAAGATCATAGGCGGTTTATGAACTTAGGTTCGTCGAACGCAAATAATATAATAATATATAAAATTTTCCAATATTTGATGGATATATATT
This sequence comes from Orgyia antiqua, assembly GCA_916999025.1. Classification (NCBI taxonomy): domain Eukaryota; kingdom Metazoa; phylum Arthropoda; class Insecta; order Lepidoptera; family Erebidae; genus Orgyia; species Orgyia antiqua. Next base: position 11,619,137 of record OU779863.1, on the reverse strand, counting down.
TTATGGAATGTTCACAGTCATATGACGCTAAATAAAATTAATAAAAGCGCAAAGAAGTTCCTTGACAGTCTTCAGTCTTGACAGACAAACTAGATAATATGCGATGGAATTCCGCTATTTTATACGGAGTTTATAAGCTACCGTACCTACAGCTCTATATTAGATCCTATCTCCTTGTCGTCATAATATGGCATTGGGCCATGATATGCATAAATGCATATGTATTGCAAAGGTTCAATGGAGTTAGTGACCGGGAAGTGTAGTAAAAACCTGCAAGATTAAAAAGAAACATCGGGACAGGTGTAACTATTTAAAAGCTTGTTTATTAAAGTTCAAAGTACTATGCAGTGTTCTAAAATTAGCACGACGCGACGACTATTTCTTTGACTCGTAGGAAAACCCTGCTATCAAGGACATTATTTTATTATTATGTTGATATAGGAAGTCGGTATCCCCAGCTAACATGAAACGTAGATACATAATATAACATTTTTAATTTGTTCCGCCGAGGTCAGCAAGTTATTTATCTAACCGATTAAAGTTTCCCTTACATCTTGATTTCTTTTGAAGTCGTTAAGAATATACGAGTATTATGCTAAATACGAGAGGCGTAAGTGGGTGACACATTTTGCGCTTATTAAGCGGGCACTGTGGCTATAGATCAGCAAAGTATTGACCTTCTGAAACAAGTTTCTTTATAACCAAGCATTTATCTTGCTATTTCTAAGTATACATACGTAATAAAGGAAATAAAGCAAATACTTCTTAGATACAATAGTGTAGAATGCTATTATTTTACTTGATCAATTTTACTGAGCATGATAAGGTGATACCTAAACATTTGATTCGTTTAGTTAGAGGTATTATTCAAATATTGAAGACAAGGAGCCTAGTGCTCTTGTAATATTACTAACAGGAAAAAGGGTAACTGTTCTGTGTTTCTGTCTATCTGACAAACTTTTGGTAGTTGCCTGCTGTGCTACGCTACTGTGTAAAATATGAACCTGATATGATATGTAGTTTCAGCCACTTAGCGATCTAAGTGCCTGAAACCAGCTGTGAGAGAAGGAAATCTTGGAACTAAAAACTATGCCAACAGGCCTCAGTGTAGCATACCTAGTACCTATAACAAATGCCCTCCAGATGTGAAGGAGGCTCGTACCCTTTGGCATAACAATGGGCTGAGATGATGACAACTTTATGCAGATATTGCAAACAAAAATAATATAGTGAGTCAATTAGGTCCTCAATAAACAATTTAGAAACTAACGATACCTAAGTGCTTAACTTTTGTTGTTTTATTTACGATTATATATGCGTGGTCAATAAAATTGTAGTGAAATTGTAAAATATAACTTATTCAAATGTTATTAACAATGCTATTTACATATTTTATTACAATTATCTACAGTACATACTACAGATGTCACAGCACGAAATTAAACAACAAACAAAATGACGGTGTGGTTATATATACCAAAAGCTCGCTGAATATTGCTGTAGAGGAACCAAGACTATCAGATGCAAATTGTTTATTAATAAAAATAAAATCTAGTAATACAGCCCTGCTTGCAATTTATCGTTCACCATCTGGTAACAGCTTAGATTCTTTTCTTGCATCCTTAAATGATACTTTAAACCAATTAAAAGACTACCAGACAATTATAATTGCGGGCGACTTAAACATCCCTATTAATTCTGAAAAAATTAATACTAATTCCGAATGCTACTTAAATCTTGCGGCTTTTCACGGTCTTCTACCTGCACACACTTTGGTAACCCGAGATATAAGTGGTACCTGTATAGATCACATACTCCTGAAAACAAAAAAACCTGCACTAACTCTTGTCCCTTTCACTACAGTCACTGACCATAGGGCAGTCATATGCTTTTTACAGCATAAAGCACCGTTGACGAGTGATGAAAAAGGTATGTTCAAGGTAAACTACGAGAGAGTTAACATAGACATACTAAAATTAGATTTTAAACTAATATATGAATCTGACGATCCAGAATTTTCTATGAATTACTTCTCTAATAACATAACTAACATAATAGAAAAAAATACAATACAAATAAAAACTAGCAGACGAAAAACAGCTTTAAAACCTTGGATAACTCAGGCTATGCTTAGGCTAATGAGAAATAGAGACCAATTGCACTTAAAATCTAAAAAACATCCAAATAATGAAAACTTTTTAATTACTTATCGACGATACAGAAACTTTTGCAACTCTACGCTAAGAAATGCTAAAATAGCCTACGATAAAAGCTTGATACAAAACGCCGGTAAGAATAACAAAGAAATATGGAAAGCTATCAAAAATATTACACACACTTCTAAAACCTCACAGCAGATTCCTACTGACCTACTTAACATCACACCTAACAATCCTCAACACTCTACTGAAGTAGCAAACGATTACTTTGTAAATATTGGCAAGTCATTAGCTGAAAAAATTCAACATCAATCATTAAATACCGAAATAAATCAAAACGTCTGTCTTAACGCAAACTCTTTTGTTCTTCTCGATACAGATCCAGAAGAAATAGAAATTATTATCTCATCCCTTAAAAATAACACCTCAGTAGGTTGGGACAAAATTAGCAATACAGCTCTCAAAGTAATAAAATCTCACCTTGCTCCTCCTCTTGCTCACATATTTAACTCATGTATGGCAAAAGGAATTTTCCCAACATGTCTCAAAAAATCTATAGTTATACCTATTCATAAGGCTGGGGACAGAGATAGTATCGACAACTATAGACCAATATCTTTATTACCGGCCCTTTCAAAAATATTAGAAAAGATTATAAATATTAGATAAGTTAAATATCTAGAGAAATTTTCAATTATATCTGCCAATCAATATGGCTTTAGACGCGGTAAATCTACACAAGATGCTATCCATCGATTAACAGATAACATTATAGGACATATGGAAGAAAATAAAAAGACTCTTGCCATTTTCTTAGATTTAGCAAAAGCGTTCGATACTGTCTCTGTTCCGGTTTTGCTAGATAAGCTGTATCAGATTGGTATAAGGGGAATTCAGCATCAGCTTTTTAAAAGTTACCTTACCAATAGATTGCAACGTGTTAGAATTGGACAATACACAAGCGCTGAAACCTTATTATCTTATGGGGTTCCCCAGGGCAGCATCCTAGGTCCTACTCTCTTTACCATATACATCAATGAACTTTGTCAAACCTCACTCACACAGGGCCTAGTGATTTCGTATGCTGATGACACTGCTCTCGTTTTCTCGGGTAACACCTGGAGTGAAACCTTTAGCGTCACCCAAAAGGGATTGAACGAAGTGATTATAACTCTACGTAACTGTTTCCTAACTTTGAATACAATCAAAACTAAATACATTTGCTTCTCTTTCCGACACATTGAATGTCCTTTAGATTTTGCATTAACTGCACATTCCTGTAATTTTCTAAATTCTAATTCTTGTTTGTGCCCACCACTAACTCAAACCTCGCACATTAAATATTTTTGAGCTCCTTAAGTAACCATTAAATGTCTCTGAGTGCGGCAGTTAGTCCTTTAAATAAGTTTTACCAGAGAATTTATTAATGGATGGTTCAAAACCCACTTAAAGTATTTCTTTGGTAGTGCGAGTATTATTTATAGAAGGTAGCTACTTTAGACAGGAAATGGTCAATAAGCCCGTGGAGTTAGTGATAATAAAATTGTGAATGCGAAGATAAGGTACTTAAGTACCTACTTACTTATTTTCAAGACTTACTGCCGCACTCAGAGACATTTAATGGTTACTTAAGGAGCTCTTTAGTATTGATTTAAAAAAGTTCACTCTCAGAGTCAGATAACGGTTTATTAGGGTCCCTTAATCTGCCGCACTCAGAGACATTTAATGGTTACTTAAGGAGCTCTTTAGTATTGATTTAAAAAAGTTTTAACTTAACTTTTACTTTTTTAAATCAATACTAAAGAGCTCCTTAAGTAACCATTAAATGTCTCTGAGTGCGGCAGTTAAAGATTATTTTTTTAAACTAATAAAGTAGTTATAAAAGATAATGGTCTTATTCATAATGACTTATCGGAGGTTTAAACGGCGATTTTATCGGAGATAAAAGTCTATTATGAATAACAAATTTTGACAATTTTCGCAAACCAATTTTAGCGAACTTTAAAACCTCGATAAGTCATTATAAAACTAAAGCGTTTATTATCTCTCCGATAAAATCTCCGCTTAAACGTCCGATAAGTCATTATAAATAACACCATATATAAGTTGCAATACCCAACGGTATTGCAACTTTAATTAAAAATCATTAAAATTATTTTTAGACAGATACAAGCAACTTTAAAGATATGAATGCATATTGTAATCTGTGATGAGATTAAATAAATGATTAAAGCTAGTTAATTATAGTAGGAAGTTTTTCGGGAGCTGTTTAGGTGCCTGGATTGTTATAAGTATACAACAAAAATCTCATCTTATTTCTTATTTATAAAATTCTCGTGTAACATCACAATTCCCCTAAAAACATTTTGACCAACGCTTATGAAATTTCGTGTGTATGTCCAACATATCTAAGACCAAGATGCTTGTATGTTCCAACAGTTATATCACCAAATTTAAAATCAAGTGAAACAACGAGGCTCAGTTTCTTAATAGATATACTTATAAAAATCTCAGCATATTGTGAAACTACAACACATACAACATTGAGTTTTGATTTTGGTAGGTCTGAGAACAGCGTCATGTGACGAAAGTTTATAGCACTTACCGAAATTAAAATTGCGAAATTAAGCGCTTATAGCCTAGTACTACTTCATAGAGACGCGATTTCGTTGCGAATTAATATACTTACTTATATAATTGGTATCTAGGTAAGAATAAGAGTACTAAAAGTGTCCAGAAAATTCATAAATTTTAACTAAGATAGAATAAACTTTGTGCTATTGTATACAATTAGTTATAGAATTAGATATAGTTATCTAGTACCGAAGTCAATGTAGTATATCTAATTATTATTGGCGCATGTTTAACTTTCGCCACAATCAATACTAAGTACTAACAAAGAGGTAAAGTTATTAATAAGTATGTAGGAGGTAATATCCGAAATTAGTAGGAACTGGTTAGATCTTAAACATTTTTTTCATTAATACGAAGCAACAGTTTCCGATAGTGCTATAAGCCTTAAGAGGATACCAAAATAGCTTCGTGCATTTTTCTATGTACGAAGTTTTCATTGTTTCTTTAGATTGAATGGCTCGAGCTCTAATTTTTAAGTATATGTTTTTTCAATATATGATCTAGGATCGCATGAACTCAAAACGCGATTGAAAAAAGTTTTCTCGATAGAAAATCTTGACGAAACAACCTCTCAAATTTTTTATTTTTTCATTTGTCGGTCTATTATCGCGTATTAACTAATGAAATAACTTTAAAAACATAGGTAACTATTATATATAGAAACACGTGGATCAGAATTAAAATATATTTAGTAGATTTTGAGTAAATAGGAAAAGTATCCCTAATTCTTCATTTTCTGTGCCTACTGGCTGTGTTAATATGTACGTGTCGGCGATGATATTGATGTAGGCCCTTAATATATTATATCTAACCAGGCGTACAAAGACAGAGGCATCAGTTAGTTCTAAATAAAATAAGGACACAACTAACACCGTAAAATAATAATGTATGATGTATTTACTGAGCTAATAATTTAAATTCTAGTAATACTATGTAATATTTATTTACGTAAAGTGTACCTTACGTAGCTGTATAAGTGCCTGTTATTATAATAACTGGTCATAAGTGAAGTAAATTACAATAACTATATAAACAAGGAACCCAACAATTTTATCTTAAGCAATGCACATGTAGTTGTTACAGCGAACTTCGGCGTGTCAATGAATTTGATAATAGATCACATGTGCAAAGAATCTTTCGAAGTATTGGTATTGACCCGCTTTACTTTAAAACATTTGCATAATTTTGTTTAGCAACAGACCTCTTGTAGCATGCATGTGTATTATATAACATATTTGATTAATAAATCCAAATTTTTGAAAACGTTTGTGTTTGACTTTCAATTTTATTATAAAATAGATCCTAATCTGTTTTTGGGACACTCCGTAAATGTTTTTTGTATTTTCGCATTTTCAAATATGAATTTCGCTGGTGGGGTAAACTATCATTAATTTGATGCGGTAAATAGAACAAGGAAATTTAGAACAGAAAATTAAATCGTTAAGTACCTTTATTGCAATTCTAAACATACAAGAAATAAATGGAATTGCTCTACTAAGTAATTTCGCACAACTTTTTAAATTTTATTTTTTATTTTGTTAACATATTTCAGTTGACCTGTCTTTAATTAGCTCGATTGGAAATTAACTTACCCGCAGTGTTTTTCATTTCCATAAAATTTTAATCTGTCACTAAGCATTAAGTTTTGACTGTCGGTTATTCTTTGAATATTATTTCAATAAGTCTGGATTATATGCTTATAAATTTAATAATGCAAAATTTCGAATTTAATTTGTTTTCTTTTAAAACACAGCACTGGCTATAAATATTATAAATTTGAACAGTTTATCGTACACAATAAATAATTATTACTATCATAATAGAATAGGTAGATATAATAAAATACAAGTACTGTAAGAAACTTACGCAGAGTTTTGGCGCGAAATTATACTATTGCCAGCCGCGGCTGCTGCGTGCTCGCCGACGCACAGGTGTGTAGGTAATGTTCCAGCCAGAGACTAGAGTCTCGACTTCTACTATCATTACTGATACTATGCAATCATATTACCAGACATTATTACCTTACTGCAATTTAGAAAAAAAACTGCTCATCCTTGCTTCGTTGATACGGTTTGTAAACACATGACCTATAACCCAATTTATTGTTGTTAAATACCTTAAATTAGTGTAGCTTCGTGTTTGCTTTTCATTTAGTAATCATTTACTAGTTAACACTCGCGTTACTTATAATGGCCCCGTTTAATATACTGGATTCATTCAACGTATGCCATATTCAAGCACCCAAGAGACAGTAGGTAGAGTCTGCCAAAGTACCTATGCTCAGATGTAATGTGAGTGTGCTGAAAGGATTTGTGCGATACAATCTAAAGGATTATATTATACTCATAGTTTTAAGGATTATTGATAGTATAACCACAGATTAATAGAAGTTATAACTTGACAGCCACAGGCCGGGCTGACGCCATAAGACTTCCAGCCCCGCCCATCTGTCGCTTGAACAAACCCGACGTCCTCCGTATGGCATAAAAATCTTCATGTATTTGAAGTTTTATAATCGTAGCCTGATTGTGACCTCCTTTTTATCACACGCATCACGTAGCGTAGGGCTATAGGACAAAATATAATTAAAATCTGACTGAATCTAACTCTAATCTCAAAAGATTACCAACTTATAGTAAAATCAAATACTATTTAGAAATTTTTTTCTAATAAACTTCAAGACGTAGGATAGAAATAATACACTTACGCTATAGCTAACGCCCCTTGAAAAAGAGCTTACATGAGACTTAATTATCAACTTTAAGTAGCTACGCTAAAACTAAGCGTAACCTTAGTTATTTTTTATTAGAAGTTATTCAAATTCAATTTCGTTTTGCCTTAATTTTGTGCATTCTCACTCTACAATCACATCATTAGCTAAGTTTGTTTTATTGGCGTATCTTTTATTGACCTTGAAGTGTCATACAATTTTTGGATCATCTTGCCACTAGCCTCTAAAAATTTTCATAAGAAGTATTTAATAATAACATGACGTCTTTTATTGGGTTCAACTTCATTAGAAAGAATGGTACATACCTGCCTAATAGAATTTTTATATGTAATAATAATAATTCGTACCACTTGATTATATTTGTGTTTATATAACAAAACCTTGATTTCATAAAACGCAAGGCAATGTATATTTATGTCAGCTGTTATCTCCTTAGGCATCAAAAATGGCTGTATTTACTTCTTCCTTAATAACGTTACTTAATTAGGGTAATTATTTGTGTAATTGTTTGGTGGGCGTGACAAGTGTGTATGAAGATGCCGATCACGAGGTCGCGGGTTCGATTCCCGCTTGGGACAATCATTTGTGTGATATCCATAAATGTCATACAAATGTTTGAACTGCGTCTGGGTGTTTTCTATGTATTATAAGTATGTATTTACAAAAAAAAAGTAGTATAAGTAGTCTATCCGTATTCTGGTACCCATAATACAAGCAAAGAAATATAGCTTACTTTGGGACCAGAGGACGTTGTGTGAAATGTCCTGAATATTTATTTATTTATTGGCAGAACATGTTGTACTTATTATGGTTAGAAACTCAGGTAACTTACTTTGTAGTAAAATAAGTTATGTAAATTCATAACAAACAGCAAAACTTATCTATTTTAATTGTCACAAACGCGTAAGAAAGATAGGTGACGATTTGTGTATGTGTATTTAAAACAAATCTGTCATACCTATGGATTTACATAAGAAACCACGTAAGTCGTTGGCCTTGGGTTCCTTTTAACGTACTAGTTCATTATCTACCATAGCTTCGAGACTTCCTATGTTTAGCAATGAACTTCCAGTATAAAGAAAGACTGACCCCATTGACCACTCTGCCCATTAATATTTGATGTTAAATTGTCAACACAAATGCTTAGTGTTATGTAGCATGCTGTAAGTGTAACAAAGAATTAGCATTTTTAAGATGTGTTGTTGTACAATATCATCTTCTTGGTCCTAGTCTGCGATCACCAAACAAACTTTTGTAAATTAATAACCTAATTAAATGAAAATAAATTTATATTATTAGTAATTTTTTTTTAGGTGTCCTTAGCTCCAAATTTATGCGAATTCTCAATAATAAATATTATAACTGATGTCAAGGTGTCATACATAATAATGAAGCACGACTGGAGTTCAGCCAGAGCGATTATACTCAATGTCTCCACTCTCCACTGTTTCCGTATGATCGTGAACTCTTAATGTAAATTTAAACTCTGATTCACCTTTTTATTAGGTAATAAGAATCTAGTATCTATGCTGAAAATAGTCTTAGTAGCATCGGGCAGCTCGGCTACATTTACCTGCCATAGGGATCATGGCAAAGGGCGGCAGCCTAAAAGCCTTCTCGTTTAATACACGCTCTTTCTCCATTAATTTAGAAGGTACCAAGTCGGACGACTCAGGGCGCTAGTTTTCAAAATACGCTACTAACTAAACTATACAAGCAAAAACCCGCTGATACCCGAGACAACCGCGCAAAATTTTATTGGAACGGGATCGTCATCATGGACAGGAAACTGATTACATAAGTCCTCATACCGAAGGGCTAGTCTCATATTTTCGGTGGATATTTCTCTCTTCTATTACGGTTCTTGTCATTATCCTTTCACTGTAGACACTACTACAAATGAAAACTAATTATCAATTATTAATTAAATGCATTCCAAATATTTACACGTTAAATCGTTTAATGTCATATAAACATTGCAAAATATAATTTAATAGTACATTACGATATTAGTGCGTCTGCGTAAAGATGGTTCTACCATGCGAGGCGGAATTTCAGCCCGAGCCGAAGGCGAGGGCGTAATTGAGCCGAGCATGGTAGAACCAATACGCACGTATATCGTACGACGTTTTTAACACATTTGCGATGAAACAGAAAAAAAAACATTTTATATTTTGTTCTAAGTACAAAGAAAAGAAAATTTGAGAAAAATGGCGCGAGAATTACTTTCTGCCGTGGCTGCGTGAAAATGTTGGCAAAGACGCTAGAGCATGCAGCCAAGTTTACTGAATAAACTGTTTTTTTTTTTCATTTTAAATAAACTCAATCTGTGATCTGTTCGAAATTTGAATAGCAACAGCGCGCTGCTCGAGTTGTGCGGCGGCGGTCAGTTCCATATTTGAAATGGCAAATAATACTGTTATGAAATTTGTATGGACTATAACTTAACTATTTGATTTGATAACACACGCGTTTGTTATGATCCGCTTTACATATTTAAAACCGGTGGAATTACATCAACTTTACGAGCAAGGGTGTTAAAAAATATTATTTTTTGATTAATTTATTTAATATGACATAGATGCTCTTCAAATTAATTAATCTATCTATACTAATTATAAAGCGGAAGAGTTTGTTTGTTTAAACGCGCTAATCTCAGGAACCACTGGTCCGATTAGAAAAAATCTTTCAGTGTTGGACAGTAAATTTATCGAGGAAGGCTATAGGCTATATAACATCACGCTGTGACTAAAAGGAGCGAAGCAGTAGTGAAAAATGTAGCAAAAACGGGGAAATTTTGTAAATTCTACGCGTACGGTGTCGCGGGCAACAGTTAGTAATCTGTAATTGATATTATTATTAGATTAGATTTTTATTAGATTTAAATAAATAAATAAATACTCATGGACATTTCACACAACGTCCTCTGGTCCCAAGCTAAGCTTATATGCTTGTGTTATGGGTACCAGAATACAGATAGAATACATAATTGCTACTTTTTTTTTTGTAAATACATACTTATAATACATGGAACACCCAGACGAAGTACAAACATTTGTATGACAATTAGAAAAATCACACAAATGATTGTCCCGAGCGGGAATCGAACCCGTGACCACTTGATCGGCAGTCCGTTACCAGAACCACTACACCACGAGGCCCGTCAACTATATATTTTAGTATATTTTAGTAATTTTTTGTATAATTTATTTGTGTAGACAGGTGAGCTGTCTTCTTAATAAGATTATATTATGACTATAAGAGTGTCTTTGTTAATATTCTTCCCCTTTTCTTTTCTTCTCAAGTCTATCAATGTTTCACTGTTGAAGACGGGCCTCCAGCAATTTGGAGAGACTATTTGGTCGATGTACTATGCCACGGTGACCTAGCATGTTGTCTTCAGTTTCGAGGTATTCGTCTCTCACAACAAATATCATTGGCTTTTAATATCATTACAGCACCTTCGGAAATAAATGGGTTATTCTTGTTCCGTCGCTGCATAGATTAATGATCATGATTAGTAGTTAGTACTCGTATTTATATACCTACTTACTTAGCCTTTAATTATGCTGTTGAGGTAATTATGTTCACCAGAACCAACGTAAGAGATTTTTATTGTTAAATGCAAACACGTGTTATCTGTGTGCAATGTGCATTACTGCGTCATCGTCAGGACTGCGCGAGTGCGTCATTGAGTTGTCTATGTAGATACATAAGGTAGGTTGCTTTCCATTTAGTTAACACAGAGGGACTCTGCGTTACATTGTGAAACACTGCCAAACACTGTGTAAAAGTTTAAATGAAACACCTAGTTGTCTCAAAATAACACTAGAGTGCATCAATGGTTGCTTTCCAATTAATACAAAAAGTGACGCAGTGTAACGCAGTGCTCGATAAAGCGCTTTCCATCAACGACACTGTTGAACACAGCCGTACACTGTTCGACACTCGAAAAAGTGGTGTTTGACAGATGCTTAGCAAGAAATACCAACAAATAAGAGAAGAATTATTTTCTCTACTTATGAACAACTAATTATTTATTGAACATTACTTACTTTAAAATTATATTTGGTTCAAATAATTATTATTAAACAAAAGTAGTATTATTACAAAACAATTATTTATTTGCCCACAAATTGTCAAAGTTCTATAACTTATTGGAAGGTTATGTTTATAAATTATTGAGCCAAGACTTTGTCAAGGAACTTGCATTTAGGTAAAAAAACGCCCATAATTTTGCGATATTGGTTGCTTTCCATTTAGTTAACACAGAGGGACTCTGCGTTACATTGTGAAACACTGCCAAACACTGTGTAAAAGTTTAAATGAAACACCTAGTTGTCTCTAAATAACACTAGAGTGCATCAATATCGCAAAATTATGGGCGTTTTTTTACCTAAATGCAAGTTCCTTGACAAAGTCTTGGCTCAATAATTTATAAACATAACCTTCCAATAAGTTAAAGAACTTTGACAATTTGTGGGCAAATAAATAATTGTTTTGTAATAATACTACTTTTGTTTAATAATAATTATTTGAACCAAATATAATTTTAAAGTAAGTAATGTTCAATAAATAATTAGTTGTTCATAAGTAGAGAAAAGAATTCTTCTCATATTTGTTGGTAATTCTTGCTAAGCATCTGTCAAACACCACTTTTTCGAGTGTCGAACAGTGTACGGCTGTGTTCAACAGTGTCGTTGATGGAAAGCGCTTTATCGAGCACTGCGTTACACTGCGTCACTTTTTGTATTAATTGGAAAGCAACCGTAGATACCCATTTATTTCAACGTCGATTGTGTAAGAGCCACTGAATTTTGGGTACTTGGTCTAGATCAAGCATTTTGATAAGGTTGGTACGGTTTATTTTTGGGTATTTTTGAGTCTCAAAGAACATGATATTCTTAAATATTACTTGCCCATACGAGTTAAGGTTTTTAGTTATTAGCTGTGGTTCTAGATTGTTTATTGTTCTGGTTGATTCTAGAATATTCGAATCTTTTTTATTATTTATTTGAAGTTTAATCGTACTGAAATAATGCTTTACTGCTTGAACATTCCAAGCAGCAAAGAATTATTTTATGCTGCTTGGACATTCCAAGCAGCAAAGAATTATTTTATGCTTCAAATATCTTATGGTAGCTTTGGTCCCTAGTTAATTTCCATTCATGCAAATTATTATCAAGCAAATAAATATCAAGGTAGCTTTTAAATAGGCGCTACTTTTGTGATAACGCCGATCCTTGAAAGGCAATTGAAGAATTTAGAATTAGCAAATAGAGTTTAGTTTGGCGACTTAAAATTTAATTTTGATTAATAATTGAATAAATAAAAGCATGTTAAAATGACTTCATTACAACCTATCATTTAACAAGGCTTCCAGTACCTAAATACTAATAGCTTAAAAATCTATGAAAATCAGTAAAGCCGTTTGGAAAGATTTCAGTAACAAACACCATAACATTTTAGACTGTCTCAAGAACAAACATTTGAATATTTTTTTTCGTGTTTAAAAGCTAGTCTGAATAATAAAGCGATTTTTGATAGGGTAACGATGAATTAACTGTAATTCAGTAGGTATACAACCTTTATTATGAAATTAACAAAACAAACTTGCTTAGATATGTGGTCTTATTCATAATGACTTATCGGAGGTTTTAACGGAGATTTTATTGGAGATAATAAACGTTTTAGCGTAAAAAGAGTATTATGAATAACAAGTTTTGACAATTTTCTCCTTCCTCTTTTAAACCTCCGATAATTCATTATGAATAAGACCAATAGATATGTATATTTTAGAATATAATTTGATTACTTTTACGAATAGTAATTAGAGTAATGCACACGTGTATCTATAACAAAAATATCTTATCTTCATTACGGTAGATACCGTAGATTTAATAACCACAGCAGCAGCGTGTTATAAGCTAATTATCTATTTACATACAAAATGTTACTAGTATCTTTTTGTACCTATAATATAAGCACCAATACAATATATGATGACATATCAGTTATAGATACAGTCGACTCTCGATAATTCGAAATTCGAGGTACTCTTAAAATATCACGAAATATCAAGTGTTGGAAAATAATAAACGGTTTGAGATGTTGATTAATTATTATTGGTTAATACTTTCTTTGTCTCTGCAACTTTGAATTGTCGAATGTTTGATCCCGACGAGTTCGAATTATCGCGTTGTTTTGATTTATTTAAGAATTATTTATTGATTTTGTAAGGAGCCCGTGATAGCTTTAACGCGTTCAATGCTGAATAATTTGCGAATTTATAGCCAATGCTAAAAAAAGAGTCATTCGCCCAGTGCTGAAAACGCGTATGTGCGTTCAAAATATTTTTCGCGTAGTGCTAAAAACGCTTATATGCGTTCAAAGAAAACTCGCGTAGTGCGGCTGGACGCTATAGCGCGTTGTCTTTTACCTTCCCGCAGTGCGGCCGACGCTTATGTGCGTTCGGTAACTTTCGAGTTTTATGACTGTCATATAACAATTACGGGTCATATAAAGGTGTTGGATGGATAAAGGTGCTTCCACACTAGTGTTTATTTGTAAGAGATTTTGTGATGTTTACGCCATAATATAATCTTCGTTCGGTTTTGTTAAAATAGTAAGTTATACCTTAATAAAACAGTAATAGTAAAGGTACATTCTCCCGAAAGCCCTTTTATTCTTAATTTTTTTTAATTTACGACTTTTCGCCCGCCTCGTAATCGACACCATTTATAAATAGACTAAAACTACCTATTAGTTTATTATGTGCAAGAAAATAAAAAGAAAATTACTACTAATTGAATAAAATATCATTGCTGACTGTTATGTTAGTTATGTACCTATTTCTTTTGATTCATATATTATGGGTCCGTGTGGTGACGAATTAAGAATACAAGTGTCGTCATCCCATTTTCTTCTCAGGGTGCTGTAAAAGCCAGCTAAAGAATATTTTACACAAATAACATCCTTTGTGAGAGAGGGAAAACTCGAAAATAAACCCTGTGCCAACACATCTGGTCAGCGCGGCACAGTAGACCATAACCCCTCCCAAAGTGGAGGAGGCCCGTGCCCAACAGTGGGACGTAAAGGGGCTGGTAAGAGATATATTATGAAATCACAATATTGCGAGAGGTCTTGCACATTTTCTTTTGGGTAACTATAGACTGACAACTTTCTAGTTTGTGGTCTAAGCAAATTATGTATGTCCTCTATATATAAATAAATATATATTTAGTTCTTTATTAAATATATTAATTACCCTTTTATACCTTACTCCAAAATAAAAATAATATTGTTCAAAATAATGAAGACACATTTTTCTTGCAGTAGTGATGACTTTAACAATATTAATGAACATAATTTTCACCTTTAACCTCTCATACATCACTATGAATAAATAAAGAAATCATTATTAAAATAAATAGTCTTAACAATATCTAGATAGTAAACTAATACCTAGATATCAGACGCATATTTACCAGCAGTGAATCTTGAAGACACTTTAGCCTGGCTGAAACTTTGGGTAGATATAAATAATAAAAAAAAACAATCATATTTACGTAGAAATTCATCAACATTCAGATATACTCGTTTTTTTAACAATATATTATATGTATCATGCATTAGTTTTAAAAATAAAACATTTATTGTACCTATCTACCTACATTTATAGGAATCGATTTCTTATAAATTCTTTCGTATTATTAAAAATCTGTATTCATAGACAATACGCATAATAATAAAATTCATTATCGCAAGTACCTTTAAATGGATGCTTTATGGACGCACACAAACTTATTTTGTAGTGTGCGTGAGGGTACATCGATAATTCATAATAGAATAGCCTATCAGAATGATTTACAGTCATTATTATTGTTTGCTTTTTTTATTGTTTTTTTTTTGTTTTTTTATTAGAGTGGATGTGACAAATGTAGTCAAGGCAGAACAAGGAACATACAAGGCACTAGTAGTGCAAATACATTTGATAAGAATTTGTACTCAATGTGTCGTGTCAAGTGCTGTATCTTAAACATTTAAATTCATATAAAAATGTTTATAAACCTTATATCGCAAATGTACAAAATTTAATTAAACCTATTATTTTAACCACCATGGTTGATAAAATCAGTTATGCTGGCTACATACATAACGATATATCGTAACGATTTAAGACTGTGCAGATATATCTAATATTCCTAAGTCGTTGAACGAATGCTACTAAAATTGTTTGTCTTTATTGCTCTTTTACGCAAAATCTATTGGACAGGTTTATTTATTTATTTATAAAATTCACAATAACATAGAAAATGGCAGTTAAACTAAAATAAAATTATATACTATGGTTCTAAAATTACACAATACATCTTAAATTAAATGTTTAAATAAAACTTTGCTAATATATATTATGGAACAAAATAACTCATTGATAGATATCAAGGAGCGGGCTGTAAAAACGCAGGAGAAACAGATATTACTTATACAAATTAGTTTGCACAGATTAATAACTACGATATAATAATTTATGTAACAAGCATAACTAGATTGTGTTTTAACAAAATATCTATTGTTGATATCTTTTCATTTTCCTTTCCATTTTTTTCTTTTTCTTCTCATCTTGTTCAGTATCTTGAGGTGCTTCTTGGAAGAACCAGGGGCCTAGGAAATTAGTCCAGACTAGCCAGAAAGCACGTAATGGCAGCAACAGAAGAAGTAACCAGAAGTAATTAGATATGACAGCAAGAGCGTGTGTAATTGCTGATAATATCACAATATCTTTAACATGTCTGAAAAGAAAATTAATAATTACAGTTGTTATTTTGATGATATTCAAATTGAAAATAAATTGCCTGAAAAACAATGGCTGCTATTCTTGCTGTTGCAGAATTATTTATTCTAATATTCGCATTACGACATAGTAACACCAGCGTGTAAATAGTATATCATGAAACAAGCTGTTGCCCGCAAATTCGTACATGTTGGATTTACAAAATAAAAAATACCATCTCTCTCTCTCTCTACAGCCCATTAACGTCCCACTGTTGGGCTCAAGCCTCCTCCACTTTGGGAGGAATAGTGGTCTACTGTGCCGCGCTGACCAGATGTGTTGGCACAGGGTTTATTTGCGAGATTTCCGTCTCTCACAGAGGACGATATCTGTGTAAAATATCCCTTAGCTGACTTTTACAGCACCCTTGGGAGGAAATGGGGTTGTGACACCTATATTCTTAATCCGTCACCACACGGACTAAAAAAATACCATAACCAATTAAAATTGTACAAGAAAGCCATCCTCATGAGCCACTCTATATAGATAGAGTGGCTCATGAGATGCGTAGTTTTGAAGATATAAGTTCACATAGGGACATACATACAAAACTAGTGACTTTGTTTTATAATAAGTAAAGAATAACATTTGCATGGATGCAGATCATACAGTAGCAAAGGTGCAGCAGCATACAGGATATTTGTTTATTATATTTTTTATGACTGGTCTTATCCAACTAGACATTGAATAAAAGCAGTCACTGCACAGCAATTAGTGAATACTATAAAAGATAGTTACAAGTAAGATGTAAAATGACAAACTCGATTTTTGCAAAAAAAAAAGATGATAGCTTTTTTAATTAAAAGGAAATTAATAAGGCTTTGATAATGCATAAATAATTACTTTCTTTTCCCAATCACAGCAGAAGATGTAATTACCATAAATAGTAAATAATTAAAAAAAAATTTGACTTAATTAAATTTATCTACTTTTTTACATTTCTAGAGTGTTACCAGCCTAATAAGCCCCATATTGATTACAACAATAAATGTAAATAACTTAATTTCCCAATATTATTATATTGAGTTTGCATTATGTAAACTTAGGGTATGATGGGACTAACCATTATAAAAGTTCCAAAACATAAAGAGAAAAAAGAAACTTACTCTCCCATTCCACCTTCCATGTTCAAATCAAGACCAGGATCAATTAGTTGACTATTGTCTGAATAAGTTGGCCGACTGATATATCTCATAATTTGATAACAACCACCATAAATAGCTATGACTAGAATATTTAAAGACTGAAACAATAAAGTAGCTTGTTAATAAGTATAGAGAAAATGTAAAAAATGTTCAAAAAAGGACACATTCAATATGCCAGAATTTTTTGTTTACAAAGGACTAATTCTCTCTTTTGCCAGCCCATTAATATACCATTGTTGAGCACTCACCTCCTTCACTTTGGGAGGAATTATGGTCTCCCTTGTCATGCTGACTGGCACTAGGTTTATTTTCGAGTTTAAACAACGAACTACTCAAAAGATAAAGAGATGAGAAAGATAGAGAGAGATAAAATGATAAAAAAGTTTGTTCTCTATACACAGATTTAGTTGTTTTATGTGAAAGGGAAAATATTAGTAAGGATAAATTAATTTGCTCAAGATTACAATGTAAAGTTTATGTATTTAGTGTCAGCTGTAAAGTGTTTAAGAAATAGTATTGTAACTTACAATGATACCTATAGTGAGGCTATCTGTTCCTAATATAAATATAACAACTGCATAGAATGCAGTCGCACCCAAAGCCATATTTCTGTAGAAATTAACTGTTGCAGTATTTTCCATCAGTATTTGTTTAGCACCTTTAGTAGGCGCTTTTCCCTTCGGTGGCTGAAACAAACATATTATTAAATGATATTTCAGAATTCCAAATAATTTGTTACTGTTTTAAACCCGAAAGATATTATAAGGGATTATGAAATCCCTTATAATATCTTTCACTTCATTTGGTCTTAATTATATGTTACTTTTCATACAGAAAATACAAATCAATTAGCAAAAATGCTAACTCACTAGGTAGAACAGTAAAGATCTAGAACATTAAATTAACACTTACAGGCGCCATTATACGTAATTTAAAAAAGCTATCGATTATATAATTGCTAATTTAATTTATAAAGCCCAAATGTTGTTAGAATTATCTTGTTACACGTTATTTTATTTTCAGATAATTTTCTACTCTTGCATATTGCCCACAATTCCACACGTAGTATGTATAGGGTTGCCAGATAACATTAAATCTTCGCCACATTTTTCACGCAATCATCATGTTTTTAAAAGAGCCTAAATTTATTTATGTCATATTTAATCTATTTAGATTAATGCCGCAATTTTAACTTGTTTATAATATTTTTCCTATATGATATAAAAGTTTGTTTAATTTCTCATCAGATTTCTTCATTTTGTTTTTGTCTTTAATTGTGAAATGTAGCTGAAATGGCGACAATTTGCCTAGTCTAGCAGCCTGGCTTGCCACCAGGGCCCTGAGTCCGGTAATTGAATTGTGTCACAATGGCACCAAACTTGATAAAATTCGCCACTAAACAATTAGTTATTTAGTCTTATTGCAAAAAAATGCAATGACTGATTGCTTAGTGGTGAATTTTATCAAGTTTGGTAGTCTATTATTAATTTTTTGAGGTTATAATGTGTCATTGTGATGCCATTGTGACACAATTAATTTACCGGACTCGAGGCCCAGCGCATGAGTCACAGACTATACACATAATAAAACTAACCATTCACGGCAGGTCTGCCACTTATTTATATCTTTATAAGCCCGCACTATAGATGTTGTGTTATCGGTCTACCGTGGATGGTAACGCACGACTCAGCCTGTGAATTTTTAGGCTTCCGTACCCAAAGGGTAAAAACGGGACCCTATTACTGAGACTTCGTTGTCCGTCCGTCCGTCCATCCGTCTGTCACCAGGCTGTATCTCAAGAACGGTGATAGCTAGAGAGTTGAAATTTTCACAGATGATGTATTTCTATTGCCGCTATAACAACAAATACTAAAAATAAAATAAAATAAATATTTAAGGGGGGCTCCCATACAACAAACATGATTTTTTTACCGTTTCTTGCTCGATACTAATAACGTTGCCTTATGTTGCATAGATAATGGTACGGAACCCTTCGTGCGCGAGTCCGACTCGCACTTGACCAATTATTATTAATGTGCGAGCTGCTGTGGTAAACTGCAAATTATGTGAATTGTAAAGAAATTATTATTATTTTATTGAAAAAATAATTAAAATGTGTAGTAAAGCGGCTGCAGTAGCAGAGCTATTTACGAAAGCTGTTGCTACCACCAAATGCTTTGATCAAAATCTTCGTAAGGTAAGGGACAACAAGAAACTTAGTTTTATTTTTTAAAGCAATATCTTCACGCTAAACTGAAACATCGGAACAGAGTAGTAGTCATAGACTATAGTGAAGCTATTTACAGAGTTATTAACTCGTTTATTTACAATGATCTTGCCTTTTATTTACACATACAGATTTACATAAGTAAATCTGTAGATGTAAATAAGATTGTAGTATGTTTACATCTCTCTCTCTCCAGCCCATTAACGTCCCACTGTTGGGCACAAGCCTCCTCCACTTTGGGAGGGATTATGGTCTACTGTGCTGTGACCAGGCATGTTGGCACAAAGTTTACTTTCAAGTTTTCTGTCTCTCACAGAGGATGTCATCTGTGTAACATTTCCCTTAGCTAACTTTTACAGCACCCTGGGGAGGAGATGGGTGGGTGGTTACACTTGTATTCTTAATCCGACACCACACGGACAATGTTTACATACTTGTTACTAATTACTAATATTTGATGTTTAACAGTTAAAGGTAGTATCCTGTTCCAATGGCAGAATGCTGACAGAATTCCAAGTGGGCCCCGAACACTTAAACCAAAGAGGCACTCTACATGGAGGATTTATAGCACATCTTGTTGATGCCGTATCTACATATGCATTGACAGCTAATGAACATATTGATACAAGAGGGGTTTCCATAGATCTAAGTGTCACGTAAGTAATTACAGTGATTATTATTGACAGTCAACATATTAATTAAAAATAAAGTAAATATGTCTGGATCGTAGCAGATAGCACTATATAGTCTCTGCCTACCTCGTGAAAAAAAGGCGTGATGTTATGATGGTAAAGTAAATAATCCTTAGAGTTAGTAATATTCATATATTTGAGTAAAAACATTTGCTACCTGTAATTATAAAATAATTAAAAATAGTTTAAAAAAACTAAAAAACACGCTTTATTTAATCTAATTGTATTGTCATTGGTCTTTGACAGGTGTGCAAAATTTGAATAGAATGTGACCGTTTAAAGTGGGTCAAAATAGCGTCCAAAGGAGTCGGTTACAAACATACAAACAAACATACAAGTGAAGCTAATATAAAGCGTGTAAAAAGTAGAAAAGTAATTCATCAAATTACTTTTATTAAAGCACAATAACGATTTCTAAATTAAAATACCTAATATTCCCACATTTGTGATAGAGCTACTATACATTCATTCATGTTGTTTTACACACTAAACAGGTGATTCCTTAAGTGGGTAAAGTTAGTAGTTAGTTAGTTAGCAGTTCCAGTCCCAATTTAAATAACTTTCGAAAGTAATACACAAAATGTTGCTTATGTGGGAAGTATTTTGAGTTTATGAAAACCATTAAAGTTTCCTTTGTTTAGATTTAGACCTACCAAATAGTTTAAATCTGGCCAAACAGCTGCATATATACGAAATATACAGATTAAAGTGCTGAAAATATTAAGAGGATACCAAAATTCTTCATGCATTTTTCTACGTACGAAGTTTTCATTGTTTCTTTAGATTGAATGGCTAGAGCTCTAATTTTTAAGTATATGTTTTTTCAATATATAATCTAGGATCGCATAAACTCAGAAACGCGATTGAAAAAAGTTTTCTCGATAGAAAATCTCAGCGAAACAACCTCTCTCATTTTTTATTTTCTTCATTTGTCGGTCTATTATCGCGTATTAACTAATGAAATAACTTTAAAAACATAAGTAACTATTATATATAGAAACACGTAAATCAGAATTAAAATATATTTAGTAGATTTTGAGTAAACAAAAAAAAGCCCTAATTCTTCATTTTCTATACCTACTAGCTGTGTTAATATGTACATGTCGACGATAATATTGATGTAGGCCCTTAAACTGTAACTTTTTTGTAATTTCTGTGTGCTATAAAGTATAAAAGATTGTTGAATATATATTGGCTTAACATATAGGTACTATTCCTTCAAAAATAACCATTATCTTTAAGGTAAACATACCACGTACTTTTGTAAGACTTTAATTACTGATAATGATAAACATACATGTATAAATGTTGACTTAGCACACACATGTTGACATACTAAAAATCTCATGTGGCTCTTATTTGTTTTTATTTGACATAGCTGTTGCCCGCAACTTCGTACGCCTGGAATTTAGTAAATAAACCTAAAAAAATTATACAAATATCATCCTCTTAAACCAATTTATCTATTAAAAAAAACCGCATCAAAATCCGTTGCGTATTTTTAAAGATATGGGCTCATAGAGGGACACAGATATGTAAAACATACGAATTTGTTAAACAGCAATGGTCTTATTCCTAATGACTTATCGGAGGTTTAAACGGAGATTGTATCGAAGAGGTAATAAACGTTTTAGTGTAAAAAGACTATTATATGAATGACAAGTTTTGACAATTTTCGCGAACCGCTTTTTGCGAACTTTTAAGTCGTTATGAATAAGACCGTAGGTCTTTGTCTTTAAATTAGCTAGGTAAAACAGCTATTGAAGCAATTCGTCTGACCCATAGATCACCCTTCAGTATATTCCACACGCAAGGTGATCAACACCCAGAGCATTATGTGGTAACAGGCAGATATGTATGCAAACAGGATGTATGAAAACTCAGCGTGTGGTTTCTCGATAACCAATGACAATGCATTATTCTATAGCCCGCTACCCATGTTGGTGAATTTAGTCGTTAACCAAAATCTCGTAATGCTTTATCTATTGGACGTGATCTATGGTTTGACCATATTAATATGCGACTCAATAAACATTTATTTCGCCTATTTATTTTATTACGGTCAATAGTCAAAAGCTACTTGACTATACGGAACTAAAATAATATTATTATTCTCATCTTATTTGATTCAATATCAGTAGGTAAATTTAGGCTCTCCGTGTGGTGACGGATTAAGAATACAAGTGTCACCACACCATCTCCTCCCAAGGGTGCTGTAAAAGTCAGCTAAGGGGTATGCGCACAGATAACATCCTCTGTGAGAGACGGAAAACTCGAAAATAAACCCTGTGCCAACACGCTTGGTCAGCGCGGCACAGTATACCATAATCCCTCCAAAGTGGAGGAGGCCCGTGCCCAACAGTGTGACTTAAATGGGCTGGGGATGAGAGAGGAGGTAAATTTAGCTAACTATTAATGATGATAGCACACATATTATTCTTTGATTAGAATATCGCTTCAGATGATTTTAGCTTTTGGTAATGAAATTGAAATCAAGTTATAGGTATATGAGTTCTTCAGATTATATATATATATACTAGCTGTTGCCCGCGACTTCGTACGCGTGAAATTTAGAAAATTTTCCCTGTTTCCGCAACATTTTTCTCTTATACTCCGCTACTATTTGTTGCAGCTTGATGTTATAACCTAGAGCCTTTCTCGATAAATGTACTATTCAACACTGAAAGAATTTATCTAATAAGACCAGTGGTTCCTGAGACTAGCGTGTTCAAACAAAAAAAAACAAACTCTTCAGCTTTATAATATTAGTATAGAGAGGTCGAAATGTGATATTTAAAGTTATAATCGCTTCTAATGCAAAAAAATACAAATGTGGTGTCGTGGGACACCAGGTAGGAACGAAGTTCCTTCGGCTAATGTAGAATCGACACAATTTGCAAAAAAAGAAAGAAAGAGAAAGGTATTATACACTACTTGCTTGTGTATACGACTGTCGCGCCTGCGCACGTCTCATTTAACGGTTTTATTCCACGGACTTTTTTCCACGGAATTTTTCTTACGGTTTTACTATCACATTTTTTTCAGTTAGGTCGCGCAGCAAAATCCTTACCAAAACCCTATCTCCTCAAAGCCTGCCATAAGGAATTTCGCTCCAAAAATATTAACATTCAATATTATTCTTTTATTACAGTTATATGTCAGCAGCTAGAGAAGGAGATAACATAGAAGTAGAAGCAGTCACAAAGAAAACTGGAAAGAAGATTGCATTTTTAGAAGTGGAGGTGCGGAATAAAGACAAGAATCAATTATTAGCTACTGGCAGACATACTAAGTATATTGGTGTTTAATTTATTATGATACCGTCACGCCTTTTTCCCATGGGGGTAGGCAGAGGCTCTAGAGCGTCATTTGCTACGATCTTAACACACTTTGTTGGCAGTCATTTGGTCATAGGTACATGCGCAACGATTGTAAGTGCAACTTTTCTGTTACAAATCAATATGTTACGTAGAAAATTTGTTATATAGTAATATTTATTATACCTATTGTATTAATGTATATTTGTAGATATCTAATATATAAAATTCACGTGTCACAGTGTTAGTTACCGTACTCCTCCGAAACGGCTTGACCGATTCTTCTCAAATTTTACATACATATTCAGTAGGTCTGAGAATCGGCCAACATCTATTTTTCAAACTTTTTTTTTTAGTATGGCAAAACAACGTTTGCCGGGTCAGCTAGTTATAATATAAATCTGCTAGAGTAAAATGTGTATGGATTTTATTCAACGTTTTTATTTCGTAGTGTACCGAAAACCGAAACTTGAACTTAAGTAATGTGATAGTGATAACACAGAGTTCTGTGTTCTATTACAACATTTAGTAAATTAGGAAAATGAATAAAAAAACAACAATTATGTTTTTTAAATTTTATTTAATAACGATACAAGGTGAATACATTAGCATGTTAATAGGAAATCTAATTAAATTAAAATTTATATCACTCGTAACTTGCGCTTACACCTTTCTTGATAACAATCCCTTTGTTATTTAATCATCGTAAATTTTTAAACACTATTTTAGTTTAGGGTTGCCAGACAGAGAATTAAATTATTTGGTTATTCATATTTCAGTTCGTGAATACTTTTTTCAATAAATTCATTACAATATGATGTTAGTACGGTTAAAATACTATACTATACTAACTGTTGCCTGCGACTTCGTACACGTGAGATTTTGAAAATTTTCCCCGTATTTGCAACATTTTTCATAAATGCGTCTCTCCTGTTGGTCGCAGCGTGATTTTATATAGTCTATATATTTTTCGATTCGAACCAGTACTTCCTAAAATTAGCGCTTTCAAACAACCAAACATGAAAGATTTTGTATGGTATTCTTAAATAAACCTCCACTTCTGGTGATTTCAAATGCGCTAACAACGGTAAATCAAAAGTTATCTTTTGATCAGATCAATCTGGAACTGTGATATCGTTATAATTTATTGCTGTAACTCTATAGCATTTACTATATATATCTCGTGAAAATTTGACGCTATGCCAAAGCTCGAAGCAATAAAATTATTGTAACATATGAGTACGCTAATCTGACAACCCTAATTCAAACTCGACGCGCGCATTACATAGTTATAATAACCCTAATCTTCATTCTCTCATTTCCATCAATATAAAAAATTATTATATACCTTATACGTATTTTAATAAAACCTCGAAGACGTGTTCTCACTCTGAACTTCCAATATTTTTTAATTTAAGTAGATATACTTTGAAATCCTTGTGTCATCAATCCATCAGCCTTTCTTCACTGCTGAACATCCCATAGAACGACACAAAGTGCAATCTTGATATCGTCGCTCTACCTTGTGCATATGTGCCAGGTCTGATCAATTCCAGGCTATATTATTGTGAGAATATGTTTATCGAATCTGGTGTATCAGTATACCCAAATACTTCCAAATGTCTGAACACAAATGTTATTGAATTAATTTTAATATTAAGTAATCAAAACCAAGTAACTTCATAGTAACATGGCCCGGCTATGGGCGAGGAGGAACACCGTGAGGTTTAGTGGGTAGTCGGGGTCCCTTAAGTTGACCCGGGAGTCCCACACGAAGTCCAAGACGAAGTACGTAAAATGCATTCACCACGTAAAAAAAAAGTATCTTCATAGTCAGACATTTGGGGACTACAGGTTATGGGCAATGGTTATATTAATAGGTACTGCCATTAAGTTTCCGATTTGGTAAAATATTTTATTTAATCTTCTAGTTTCTACTGAATACACTTTATCATAAACGAGAGATTATATTATAAGTAGTGTATTGATGTAATTTAAAATATAGATATTAAATACTATTATCTACCCACTACTCGAATACACTTTCACTAATTGTATAGATGTATCTATATGGTTTGTCGTAAAATGTTATATAGGTATGTATTTATTGAAAGATTAAATGCGTTTATAACCTCGCTACTACAACAAATATATATCGTAGGTTTAAAAAGTACATCTAGATAATCTGTTACTACTTATAAGTTGGGTATGTGATATAGATTCAGTTAATAGATCCTAAGCAGACATCGCTTATTATTACAAAGGCAAGTTTATAATGACCCAAAATAGCAACAAAGACTGGCAAATACAAGTGGAAATCTCTTCAAGTGTGTACAGCTCTTTAATTGTACACACTGCATTGACTTGATGATGATATGTTTAGATTACGGACTCATCAAATTGACCGGTCAATAAATTTGTAGTAAATTGGTTGTAATAGACAGTCAGACACGGGCTGATTTGCATGTACAGAATCCTAGTAATTGACCTACTACGCAGGTCAATTTATTTTATAATTGTGTTTTCTCGTATAGGAGAGCCCTGTTTTTAAGCTACCAAAAATAACAATAGGTAACGATTTATAGGTTCCTATATCAAAAAAATATCTTGCGCAGGTTGATGACGCAATGATAAGGATTTTGCAATAACTAAGAATACAAGAAAATGCAAATACGTAAAGGTTAATACGGTAACTTCTCTACACACATGTATAATCATTTCGAGAGGGTTCCTAAATGTTTAAAAAAAGGCAAAACATGTACCAAAGTGCTTCCTAGGCGTACCATCATAACTGACGTGCCGTGAACACACAAATACTAAAATCGTTTCGTTCGTAAAAGTTTAAATGCAATTAGATACCATACTATGAACTTAAATAGAGATTGTAGACATATTATGTCTCCAATGTTTATTCTACATTTTTAACAATTTTAATAACTGCTCTTGATTTTTCACGATCAGTAGATGGTCATACAACATACTTATAAACAATATCTACTGAATAATTCAAATTCATAAAATTAAATATAATCATTACTAGATAAGTATGTAAAATATATGATTTAAATTCTTCAGAACAATCGGTAGATTAAGATTTGCAGGTTTCTTCCAAATATTCAATACGTTTTTTCAGAGATGCTATAACTGTCTCAATGGTAGCCTGGGACTCTTCCACGTTATTAAGTCGTTCCTGTTCAACTGGTTCATCGTAATCGCGACGAGCACTGCGTTTGGAACGTTCCAGAATATTATTCTCATCGCAGCTTTCACAGTCAGCCCAGTAATGGAGGTCTAAGAAAGGCAAATCATCGCAAGAAACCATTCCATCTTGAACCTCTGGCAGCAAAAATACATTTTCACCAATCGTATCAATTTTATCGCCGTTGTCACATAAAACACGCGCTAGACTGGTTTCTTTGATTTGTCTGAGTTGCTCTGGATTAAAAGTTGTCGGATTCTCATACCAAAAACGGTCTCCATCTCGAAGACGTTTAAATTGTTCTACTAACAGACAACGGAATAATGGCCCCACTTTTCCGCCTTCAACTTGGTCTTCTAAAATACCACCAACCCAAACATCAATATTATGTACAGATCCATAAAGTTCCTTGAGCTTCTGTCTTACACTTGCGTCACTTATCTCATGTGCCAGGTCATCAAAATCATCTACCTCAGTCATATTGCAGAATTGACGCCATTTTGTGTAAGGTGGAATAGCATGATCACGTGACCTTTGAATGTTAATAGCAGCTAAATCTAAAGCAACAGCATGCGTACTGTAAAAAAGTTTTTCAGTTAGCTCCGAGTTTAGATTTTCCGTGGGTTTCTTCAATTTTGCTGGTGTTGTAAACATTCCTCTTAGTAATGGGTCGACTCCTCCTTCGTCAAATAGTCGCCATGGTGAGAAAAATGCATTTCGGAGAAGAAGGTGGCCTTCGGGAATGGTTTCAAAGTTTTCATCATAACGGTGTAGTATAGGGTTAATCATGGAGTGTCCAAACCTTAATGCAGCAGTTGCAAACACATTAGAAACCGAAGGGTTGAGTTTTGGATCATATCCTTTATATTCACCCAGTTGTTGTATACCTTCGGGACCAAGAACAAGAGGCAACCAGTGTTGGTATGTTATAAACTGTATTTCAGCACCAATAATTTTACGTGCTTCTTGGAAAGCACGGTTTCCATCCCAAAATGGATTCAAAGCTTTCAAATGAACAGCAACTCGGTTATGTTCCCGCATCCATATTGTGTGCATAGCTGCCAGTCCAACTTGTTCATTAGCACGAATATCGCCTGCTACAAAGCAGTTACGATTGCTCTCTTCTAGATTGCGTCTGCAATCCATACCATTGATTCCTATTGTAGGAAGTAAAGGTTTTCTACCCTCAAAAGTAGCACCTACACGTAGTAATCCATTGTCATTGGTAAAGTCTCTTAAATCTTCAGCTACGGATTTTTCAAATCCATATACTTGAGAAGCATCAATAAACGAAGTAAGTTGATTTATTTGTTCTCTAGGTTGCACTGATCCAAAAAGAACAGAAGTCGTTCCTGAGCCACACACCGCGCTAGTTCTTATAAAATCTATGCAACGTCGATTGTTAATGCGAGGATCCTTCGGTGGCACGTCGATGGGAAAACAAGGTGCAGCGTAATCACAAGTTTTTTTGCAGTCTACACCATCCCATGTTTGGGAGCTTACAGATGGCAAAGCGTGATCTAGATCGTGATCTAACCATTGGCCCCACTGCATTGTCATGTGGCTTATTTCTATATCTTCAGATATATTTGTAGTAGTAATTATTGTAGTAGAGACCAGACGTGCACTTGGTAATGTGAAACCATTATACTTTACATCTTTGTTCCATCCAACAGGTTCGCTGAATCCGTTCTCGTATATTGGGAAAAGGATTCTCCGAAATCCACTAAGAGATGAACCCCAGGTAGGATGCTGAAAATTATTGCAGGTTCCATCATAGCTACGATACTTGAAATGATAGCACATGTCGGAGCAACTTTCTGTCTCTCTATGAGCAACACAACCAGATAAACGTGCTATAACATCAAGGTGTTCTCTGGACAATATATTTTGATAGTTAAATGGTTCGACGGATGTTATTTTATGACCGTTTGTAGCGAAACCTTTTACCTTGTCGAGAGTTCGTTCATAAATTTCTGCTG
Source organism: Orgyia antiqua (assembly GCA_916999025.1). Taxonomy (NCBI): domain Eukaryota; kingdom Metazoa; phylum Arthropoda; class Insecta; order Lepidoptera; family Erebidae; genus Orgyia; species Orgyia antiqua. Next base: position 11,590,218 of record OU779863.1, on the reverse strand, counting down.
CTCTTGCTATTTCTCTAGCTGGTGCGTTTGGAAAACCTATTACTCTGTAAAGCGTGCTTATGTCGTTTTTAGCACTTTTGTTATTACTAAATAACTCTTCCATTGTTCTTTCGATAGCTTGATCAATATCCCTAGTTGCCTCAGTTAAGGCTATGTTAATGTACGCTTCGCTCGGTAAAATACGATCTTTAACTGTTAGGAAAGCAGAAGCAGTGTCTCGACCATAGTCGTTAAATACTGAACACTCGTATCTACCTGTATCCCTAAGAGTAAGGTTACGAATTATTAAACTACCCATTATTGTAATAGAATATTTTTCATTTGTCTCTATAAATGACCCGTCCTTTTGCCACTCTACTACAGCGGGAGGTTCACTCTCCACTTCGCAGGGTATTTGAACTGAGGTTTCTCTATAGGCATCAGTGTCTTCTGGTTTCAATATAATATGTGGTTTGATAACTTCAAAGTTCTCGACCTTTAATACAGCAGACGCTTCTAAAAATCCTTCTGCGTTAGTTGCTGTACATTGATATATGCCTTCATCTTCAGATGAAATTAAAGTGAGTGTCAAAGTTTGATTTTCATTGGTCAAGACTGTATTTTCATCAGTCTCTAATGGTAAGGAATTCCTAAACCAGTTAATTATAGGTTTCGGTACACCATTAGCACTACACGAAAATTCGACGTTATCTCCAAGCTTAACTGTTTTGTTCTTTGGCACGTCGATAAAGGAAGGCGGAACTGCAATAAAAAAATCATATATGAAACACAAATTATATCGAGGTATAAATAACCACATTATAAATAACTAGCCCCCTTAACAAATATAATATAAATAAATATTCATGGATATTTCACACAACGTCCTCTGGTCTCAAGCTTTTTTTTTTATAGTTGGGGTTGGCAAATGACTACACTTCACCTGATGTTAAGTGAGAGTGCAATCCATATGCGAGACGGCTGGTACATTGTCAGAGCACCAGCCGCCCCCACCTTGCCCGCCCATAAGATGCCTCTTCACGCCTCGCTTGAAAGACCCCATATCATAAGAAGATGGAAAGACATGTGCAGGCAGCGTATTCCATTTCTTGGAGGTGTTACAAATAAATGAGTTCGCGAATTTTTTTGCTCGGGATGGTATGGTATCCACAGTAAAACGATGGCATCTAAGGCCTGCACGCGTAGTACGGTTTAGAAAGGGTGAAGGGGGAATGAGGGAAAACAACTCCTCAGAACACTCGCCATGGTAGAGTCTGTAGAAAGCGCTGAGCGCCGCAATATCACGGCGCAGTTGTAAGGATTCCAAGTTACTGGAAATCTCAGGATCGTTGATAATGCGGATTGCGCGTCGTTGCAGCTAAGATGCTTGTGTTATGGGTACCAGAATACGGATAGAATACATATTATACTACTTTTCTTTTGTAAATACATACTTATAATACATAGTAAACACCCAGACGCAAGACAAACATTTGTATGGCAATTATAAATATCACACAAATAATTGTACTGACCGGGAATCGAATCCGAGACCCCGTGAACGTCAGTCCGTTATATGAACCACTACACCACAAGGCCCGTCACAATAACTACCTCCGTGTGGTGACGGATTAAGAATACAAGTGTTACCACCCCATCTCGATAAGGGGTGGCGACACTAGTATTTTTAATTTATAGGTAAATTTAATGATGAAAGATACGTACTGTCTGTTCAGACCATGATATTTTTCTGACTCAAAGCATTTTTACTAACGTAGTAACTTTTAAACTAAAGGCCAATTACAATAATTTTAATTGCAGTTTACACCAACCGAAATAGTCAACCTTATTTAACAAATGATTTGGTTTTAAATGGATAAGGATTGGTATCATAACACCAAAAACATGTCGCTTCTATAACATCTATAACACACGTTTTTTAACACAATATTTTAAACAAAAACTGTTAAGGGCCTACATCAATATTATCGTATAACATCGCCGACACGTACATATTAACACAGCCAGTAGGCACAGAAAATGAAGAATTAGGGATACTTTTCCAATTTACTCAAAATCTACTAAATATATTTTAATTCTGATTTACGTGTTTCTATATATGATAGTTACTTAAGTTTTTAAAGTTATTTCATTAGTTAATACGCGATAATAGACCGACAAATGAAAAAAAAATAAAAATTGAGAGGTTGTTTCGCCAAGATTTTCTATCGAGAAAACTTTTTTCAATCGCGTTTCTGAGTTTATGCGATCCTAGATAATATATTGAAAAAACATATACTTAAAAATTAGAGCTCTAGCCATTCAATCTAAAGAAACAATGAAAACTTCGTACATAGAAAAATGCACGAAGCTATTTTGGTATCCTCTTAATGTTGCTCAACTTTATCAGATAGACATACTCCATAAAGACTTTTATAGGTAATCATGTGCACTATTAATATAAAGAACCACTTTTTATATACTATCAATAGTTTCCGTAGTGCACTCAAAATAGTGACTTTTACCTTTCCTAATAACCTTTATTCCCATTTAGGCAAGGATCTCTACTCTTTTTGAAAATAAAATATAGCCCCTGTTCATTTGAGATAGTGTGGCTATACGACGGTAAAAGATTTTTTTAAATCGGTTCATTACCTCGGAGCCTATTAATTTTAAACAAACAAACAATCAGTAATCTTTCCTCTTTATGAATGTATAGTTTGTTTTCTAAATTCCACACGTACGAAGTCACGGGCGCAGCTAGTATCGTTATATTTTGAATAATTCACACGGTATCTTTATAAATTATTGCTAGTAACACATAATGTTAATCTGATATGTAAGCTATATTATTGGAAAGTTTCATGAAAATCCATTCAGTAGTCTTTACGCGAAAGAACAAAAAAGGACCTTAGATTCATACAGCCAACATTCACCAAACATCTAAACATTGGAGTATGGATAGAAGACCGAGGAAACGTTCGCGTTGCTCAGCAAGGTAAGTATTTCGCGCGTAATTCTTTTTTCGTCACACTTCGCATCGGGCCTTGCAGCAAAAATCGTAATATTTTAATTTCGCCATAACTTCAAATCCGAACGTCCAATTTTAATTATTCAGAGACCAAATATTATCTACATAAACTGTACTTAGTGATGAAATAATTTATTTTGATAAGGAATAATAGCATGAGTAAAATAAATGCGTTTAAATGTAGTACAAACAACATTCAAGATTTTTTAATAAAATATTTGACGGGCTTCGTGGTGGAGTGGTTTATGTAATGGACTGCCGATCACGAGGTCTCGGGTTCGATTCCCGGTCAGAACAATCTTTGTGTGATATCCATAAATGTCATACAAATGTTTGTACTGCGTCTGGGTGTTTACTATGTATATATTTACAAAAGAAAAGTATGTATTTACAAAAGAAAAGTAGTTTATGTATTCTATCCGTATTCTGGTACCCATAACACAAGCATATAAGCTTAGCTTGGGACCAGAGGACGTTGTGTGAAATGTCCGTGAATATTTATTTATTTATTTAAATTGTTGTTGTTCCTCACTCGACATAGATAGGTATAGTGTGTCGCAGATTTTTTTTGTAGATATCGATAAGATCTACAATTAATTAGAACATTTTATGGTTCTATCTTTTATAGTTTAGGCAGCGTACGCAAAATAAGTAACTTTTCTGGTTGATATTTTTCCGATAAACCCAAATATTTTACGGAACCCTATTTTTTCCAAAATAAAATCTAGCCTATGTTACTCGTGGATAATGTAGCTTTCGAATGGTGAAAGAATTTTTAAAAACGGTCCAGTAGTTTTTGAGCCTATTCATTACAACCAAACAAAGAAAGTTTTCCTCTTTATAATATTAGTGTAGAGTTGAACTTAAATGACCTACCCATTACTTCCAGTGGCACAGATACAGCAATTTTGCCATTAATGTTTTCAGCTTGACAGGTATAGGAACCGGCATCCGATTTTTCAATATGTGTTATAGCTATAGAACCATTTCGATGGATAGAAATACGATCATTTAACAATATTCTTTCTCCATTATAAAGCCAAACTATATACGGCTTAGGATGGCCAGTAGCTACACAGTCGAAGGCGACATATAATTGGTGTATCTTAACAACTTGTCTTCTCGGTTCCAATGTAAACTGAGGCGGTTCTGAAATAGAATGGCAATATTTCAACAGTGTTACAAATCCTGGTCCGGGAATATTTTTCTATAAAACATTATAGTAATATCATGGATACCTACCGTTTTCGTTCTTATTGTGTACTGTCATTTTAGCTTGCTTAGAGTGAGCCTCTCCCATAGAATTTTTAGCCATGCATTCGAAGAAACTGCCATCAGAGTCACTGATATCGTGCACCATCAGTGTTCCATTATCCATAACCTCATAACGACTTCCATCAATGGGAATCTCATTTGAATCTCTAAGCCAAACTATCTCTGGCGAGGGTTCACCGGTTGCAACACATGTAAACATTGCAGCTTCGCCGAAATTAACTACAATATCTTCCGGATTATTCTGTATTTGAGGTGTTTCTAAAAACATAAAAAAGTTGTTCTAAATTACATACTTATATCAATGATTTATTTAAACACAATTATACAAAATAAAAGTAAAAAACTCTTTATTGTACACCAGATAGTTTTACAAAACTTACTAACTAAACTTGGTATGGAAATAGGTACAATGGGCGGTCTTATCGCGGGCTGCGATCTCTACCAGACAACCTTAAGATGGACATGACTGAGACAGAATAGGTGACTTGTGGTGTACTTTAATAGTTACTTAGAAGGAGCAATATAAATAAATATGTTACATACCTTTTTACTATACCATTTTTTGTGACGTTTGCAAAAGCTACCGTATAGAATGCATGAATTGTTCGCTGAATGTGGGCCGTGTAAAAAGCACAAAGTCGCGCATCGTGCTATGAAGAGGGTTTGCTAGCTTTCTCGGTGTTTTCCACCGTGATAAGATCTGTAGGAGGACTGGTGTGCAGCGTAGTCCGAAAAGTTAACACGCTGAAGTGACAATGGGCAGGCCACATTTCAGGGGACCGCTGGATGCAATTGGCGCAGGACCGACACGTACACGAAAGTATTTAGATGTTATGTGTCGTTAGTGCATATTCAAAGAGCATTTATTTCTAAATGGCATAAGGGAATTTTCTCTAATTTAAAAATAAAATAAATTAATAAGGTTAAATTAAGTAAGATATACTTCAATATTTTTCGTAACTACTACTTTATTTGAAAAATGTTTTTATGTAACTTACGACATCGAAAATGATGTTCATTCATAACGGAGAGAGGCATCCCGGTAACTCCTTCTGGTTTGTAACAAGTAGCGTCAATGAGCATGTCACTGTGTTGGGACATCATCTTAACGAGCCATAACATCGAACAATCGCATATCAAAGCATTGCTGTCCAAACGTAGCTTTCGTAGTTTAGGCATGCCAGTAAAAGAACCAGTTGGTATTCTTTTAAGTTGATTATTATGCAAATATCTGGAATGAAGAACCAAATGTGTGCGTTATACTCGTGAACGGGTGCCTTCTGCTGGGACTGGTCGATTTGCTCCAACAAGGCTATTTTATTATTAAGTTAGTTTTAGTTTTAAAAAAAGTTAGTTTTAGTTAGTCGTGATAGTACTGATCGGCATCATTCTCACACCCCTGATACAATTATGTATAATATTGTTGAAAAAAAAAAATGAAAGGAAATGGAAAAAAAAAATCCATGGAGTTTCTTGTCTGTTCTTCTCCATAGGATCCGCGTTTGGAACAGACACCTAGTTTCTGACGTTTCAAAAGAGCTTGTAAAACATGCCAACTTGAAATAAAATATTTTGACTTTGACTTTGACTTTGAATGTAGTACAATTCGAATATCTGCGACTTTTCTAATAGATACCTTTTTATTCCGTGAATTTTTTTACTTACAATCGCTCCAATCGTGGCAAATTAGAAAATGTTTGAGGATCAATGTGATGGATTTCGTTGATATGCAAGTACCTGAAATATATAATTAATACATTGCTACATCATATTAATCGAAGACTAAAAATAACATTGATGAACTGGTTATAAAACAAAACTAGAATAATTGGCTACTGAAGCTAGGAATAGGCCTCTGTATGGTGACGGATTAATAATACAAGTATCACCACCCCATCTCCTCCCAAGGGTGCTGTAAAAGTCAGCATCTATGAGAGACGGAAAACTTAAAAATAAACCCTGTGCCAACACGCCTGGTCAGCGCGGCGCAGTAGACCATAATCCCTCCAAAGTGGAGGAGGCCCGTGCCCAACAGTGGGACGTAAATGGGCTGCATAGAGGAGAGGATGCTAGGAAGTTTCAGTAATGTCAGTCGTGCGTTGATGCACTAGTTATCAAGCTTTATCAAAATAAAATTGGTCAAGTGCGAGTGGGACTCGCGCACGAAGGGTTCCGTACCATTATCAATGCAACATAAGGCAACATTATTAGTATCGAACAAGAAACGGTAAAAAAATCAGTTTTTTGTATGGGAGCCCCCCTTAAATATTTATTATATTTTATTTTTAGTATTTGTTGTTATAGCGGCAATAGAAATACATCATCTGTGAAAATTTCAACTGTCTAGCTATCACCGTTCTTGAGATACAGCCTGGTGACAGACGGACGGACGGACAGCGAAGTCTCAGTTATAGGGTTTCCGTTTTTACCCTTTGGGTACGGAACCCTAAAAAGAATTGATTTCGTTGTCATAATTTTTTCTATTATGATCGATTTTCAAAATCGACACGCTCAAGCTACATACATTATCAGATTCTGATTACAACGTATGTAGCTATAGCTTTCTTTAGATTCAGAGTTTTTAATATTAGTGGTGGACTAGGGTATAAACGCTTGCATGGTTGCTATGACAGCTAATATCAACTAATTTAGGTCTTAATCATATTTATTTTTTATAATTTAGTAGAAAATCGTTGTGATTAATTGTGATAATCGACAAATAACACAAATATTAACATCCCACATATTTCCGGTCTAGTAGGTACTGAGAGTCAATTAAAGGATAATGTTTGTTGATACGATGTTCTGGCGTTCTGCGCGATAAGAGTAACTTAGATTAAAACAAGCTAACAGGCCTAGTCAATGGTCATCGTGCCTACTTCACGGCCAAATACCAGCACCCAACATTCGGACGTGTACGATGAATATTAACGAAAAATTTAAGGTACGTATATAAATAAAATAAATAAATAAAATATTTATGGACATTTCACACAACGTCCTCTGTTCCCAAGTTTAGCTTATTATGCTTGCGTTATGGGTACCAGAATACGGATAGAATATATAAACTACTTTTCTTTTGTAAATACATACTTATTATACATAGTAAACACCCAGACGCAGAACAAATATTTGTATGATATTTATAAACATCACACAAATGAATGTCCGAGGCGGGAATCGAACCCGCGACCTCGTGAACGGCACTCCGTTATATAAACCACTAGACCACGAAGCCCGTCGATATAGAAAGTTATAGTTGCATTATCTCATGCCAATGATTTCATAGTTTGTTGACTTTGAACTGATTTAACATAGTTAGCTGGCTCATGTCAATAAACTTTATCTGCAACAAACTACAAAAATCTTTAAACTCGTGTGGTCTTATAAGATTTTTATTAAATTCAAGGTTGACTTCTATCAGTTGTGGACAAAATATATTAACGTGTTATTAACCTTATGAATCAATATAGGCATAATTATTGATAGCATTATAGTTATGTATATTTCCTGAGAGTTAAAGTACATTGATAAATCGTTTTAATAATAAATAAAATGACCACGTTTTAAAAAAAAATTGTCACATTTACATTGAATACAACAGAACAGAGTTGCAACATTACAGGCAGTATTATCAGTTAAGACTTGGAGTCTTGGAGCCTAAACTAGGCAGAGCCTGTTGCAGGTGACCAGTTTTGATGCCGTAACCAGTTTTCCAGCTCCCAACCTAGAATAGTCCAATATTTGGTCTACTATAGGAACACACTGACTCGGCGCGTTGGTATTGTGCAGATTATAAATACTCCAAGGTATTGTTTCCAACAGTTCGTCACTGACAGCGTCAAAAAATGGGCCATCCCACAAAAAACGTATACTTATCGAGAGTAACGATATAATTTTATAATACCTGGCAATCGTTTTTTAAAGCTAATTCACTCGTATAATATCGCCGTATGCAAAGTAGGTATAGGTAATAAAATACTATTTACTACGTTTTACTGAATGTAACATTTTCATTACCATAATATTTATACAAAACTCCAGTCCAGTCTTACAAAAAACATCAGCTCATTATTATTACTTCTGTCAGTATTTTGTAACACCATCAACTAGTGAAATTGCAAAATACTGTTCTGCGAAATAAAGCTTTTTATTTACTCGATTCCACAAACTATTTCAGATTTTATTTGTAAAAATAATCATATCAACGTGTAATCAAGCTATCCATTACAACTTTTCATGAAATCAAGCAAATTTTCCCCAAAAGTGAGAATTAGTAGGAAATGACTCGAGAGCTAGCAACACTGCGCGGAGGTGAAGGGAGGTGTGCGCGTCCGCGCGGGGGTCGTCGTTTAGGCAGGCCTCTTTCACTCCATGTACTTGCGCGCGATAAGTACCTACCGGCCGCCGGGCAGTCGACTGCTTATTTCTCAGAGGGTTACGTAGTAACTATTAAGTAATCTGTGGTTTAGGGGCACACCACGATGCATTCAAATATTGCCGAGCGCTCCTTCTGTATTATTCTGTGAAATCAAGCTACTAGGTATATTTATCTATCGGAAAATTGGGAATATACCTAGTATTTGTTTAATAATATGTTATGTATATTATTTTTTATGTCTGCAGTGATACAGACTTCCGTAGTAAGAGGTCGTGGGTCGATTCCCATTTAGGACAATTTTATTATTTGTGTGAGCAGAGATAGTTTAATTGCATCTGGTTCTTTTAATGCATTTTATTTCTTAATATTTATTCTGTGTTAGATAAAAATGTTCACTAGATGAAACTGAATAAACAATCGGAAAGCTATAACCCGTGGACGTGAGTGTTTAATACACAAATAGGTACCTATTCTAGAGACAGTTGTATATATTATTATTAATGACAACCTATTTTAAATTGGCCATATTTGATTATATGATACAAGTGACATTGAAACAATCTAACATCTAAGTGCACCGTAATGTTTACCTTATTTTCCTATTAGTACGAGATCCCACTGCAGGATTGCTCCCTTCATCGAGTATTTGTTTAAAACCAAATTTTTATGTTTATTTACAATTAGGAGAATATATATTTACTAGGTTGCCTATTAAAATTTGGCCGCAATTATTTTTAATTAAATTATTTTTAATTAATTTTTGGTAAACCATTTCGTTTCCAATTAATAAACATACGTTATGAACGTATAAATATATCGAAATCATACCTGTTTACACCTGGCTGCAAAGAGATGCGGCCACCTCCGCAACGGCAACCCTGATTTTTTAGAATCTTCACATTAATTACCGTGATGTAGACGTTCTTTTATTTAAAAAAACAAATGAACGAAATGGTTTACCAAAAATGAATCAAAAATAATTTAATTAAAAATAATTGCGGCCAAATTTTAATAGGCAACCTAGTAAATATATATTCTCCTAATTGTAAATAAACATAAAAATTTGGTTTTAAACAAATACTCGATGAACGTAGCAATCCTGCAGTGAGATCTTAGACTATATCTTACTTATCGCCTGAACGTTAGCTTGGTCGGCAGGTTGCCAAGTTTGACAACCAACACGCGATCTAATCAGCTCGATTTCTAAGAGGAGGTCGTTCTGATAGTATCATATACCTATATTTAAATTACGTTTAACATAAAACCCATTACTACTTAGTTTAAGTAATTATTATTATCTTAAGCTGACTTGAAAATAATTAAGGTGTTATAGTCTTATTCATAATGACTTATCGGAGGTTCGCTAAAATTGTCAAAAATTGTTATTCTTAATAGTCTTTTACGATAAAATGTTTATTATCTCTCCGATAAAGTTATTGTTTAAACCTCCGATAAGTCATTATAAATAAGACCATTAGTCTATAAATAATTACGCATCTAATACATTTTCAATGTGAACTAAATGTTTCAGAAAACCTTATGATACCCATAGTATTTAGGTCAGCTAATAAAATACATAATCTGTATGGATGGGGATAGACATGCAATTAGGCACTGTTGGGAACTAAACCACTAAACATCTATAAGTAGGTACTACATTCGACTAATACTGAATAGCTAACAAATACACACTAATGGTCTTATTCATAATGACTTATCGGAGGTTTAAAAGTTCGATTAAATAGGTTCGCGAAAATTGTCAAAACTTGTTATTCATAATAGTCTTATTACGCTAAAACGTATAAAAATCTCCGTTTATACCTCCGATAAGTCATTATGAATAAGACCGGTAAGGTGTTACGATAAAATATATTTTTGGTTACTAGTAACCAAAGGAGTTCACCCGAGGAGTTCGTCCTAAGTATTTTGCAAACAATTTGCTGCATATTGGCTGCACGCAGCTCAATGCAGTAAGCGCTTATGTTCAAAAATGGTTCGAAAACTAAGTACACTTTACCACAAAGTATAGATCATATATAGATACTGTGTATGTGAGAGGAAATAAACAAACATTGATAACGGGACATTAATTTATCTGAAAAGAAAGATGTCCATTGTTCTATCTGCCTGTTTCGTATAAAAAATATCTGTAAAATTTTCATCTATTTAAATATTAACTGCAGTTTAATGTAAGTTAGCTAACTTTGCTTAGCCAGCAACAATACTTAGCTGGTTATATAAATGTTTTTGAATATGATAATCAAGTCATGATCAAAATATATTTGTGTTTGACTCATCCACTTATATAGACGAACATGACATATTAATGTGAATAATTCAACTCCTTTAATGTGCAGACTCTAAAATACTTTAGTTATTCCATAGTCTTATTAATATGGCATAAATAAATATGCTTTATTAAACATTTATATTCTGTGACTATCAAGCACGAGCATTTATGGATAGTGGTTATCAAATCAAGTCATCAGCAAAATTCTCACGACCATATTATGTTAGTAGCAGGGGCGTAGCGTGCCTTGGTGGGGCCCCGTATAAAAATTTTTTGTAGGCCCATACGAAGGGTAAAGATTTCTCACAAATGAAAAAAAATCTGTGCATAAAATTGGTAGAAATATTTATTCATCATAATTATCTATCTGTCTTACGCACGTCGGGGGACCCCGTGGCTTGGGGGCCCCGTATAATTGATACGGCTGATACGGCGGTAGCAACGCACCTGGTTAGTAGTAGACTTGTTACTATGAACTAAGTAACAATCATTTAATCATTTATTTATTCAATACATAAATATTCACAACTGCCATAAACACTAACTCCTATAGGTTAGGAATACCTGTGTTTCAGGAGTCATTCACTCCCTATATGAACAAACATTAAATTTTAACATTTAGGTACATACTACAACTTACTTAAAAGATAGAGTATTGCGGCGTTATGGTAGCCATAGTGAACACTTATTGGTTAAGTAACATGTTATTATTTTATAATCTTTAACGGTTTAAACAAAGTTTCTGATTACACAACTGCAACGGGAGTGTAAACTTAATCTGTATGAGTTTAGAAAGACTAATATTTAAAGAGCATAATTTTACGTCGCCCTCAGTAGCGCAAATTACATAGGTAATACACAATGTTACTCCACGGAAACATAGATCACATTTATACATATTCTTATATTCTATGCCTACCCCATTAGCAAAAGGCGTGATGGTAATGTTATAAATATTCTATTTTACCATATTTTTATTTAAAAGGCAAAGGAAACAGAAATTCAAGAATCTCTGTTGTTGAGCAAATCTGTCGCGACATCAATTTCCGCGAATCTTCTTGCAGATGTTCAACAATCTTTATAAAGTTGCATAATTTATAACAGTTAATATTTTATAAGTAAATTGAGCGATCCCACATCTTGTGAATTAATAAAATTATATTATTACGGTTAAAGTCAAAATAGGATTTCTATAAATACTGTATATATCTTCCCTTTGTTGTTATTTACTCAACAATTTAACAGCTCCTTTGTAATAATTCCATTATCCTCGATCTATATTAATAACATAATTTTCTTAGAAGAGAATGTTCATAATAAATATATTTTTTCTTAGTAAATATTTTGATGTCTAAATACGTAATATATTAAATGATAACGTCTTGCGTTTAGAATTACTTGTTATTGTTCATTATTCATTTAAGTTCAAACTAATTTATTTTAATGAAACTAAGAAATGATACTAGGTACTAGTTGATAACCTAGTCCATTATATTAGCTGGTAACTGATACGAGATTGTAGGATGTGGAGGTGTAATAAAATGATACACAGGTCGTGTTAATAAATCTATTGCACACTGTTATTCACAACACATACCTACTTAAATTTACAATGCTATTTACAATACTTTTACTAGAGATTCCAGACGGTTCTGGACGTGGAAGGAAACCACTAAAAACAGCTCCTGAAGCTGAGCATCACGACACGACTCTAAAATCAATAATATTTTTCCTGACGATTCTGTATTCGAAAAAGATAAATGTCAATTTTAAATTTAAAAATTTGTACCTATTCTAAGATATCGTGTCAAACGACAATGTCCTAAAATAGGTTTTATTAAAATTTGAGTAGCCTACATCACCCCCCTTCCAGAGGCCGTGCTACGGGCGATAATAGTCCGGGAAACAGACCCTGCGCCCTGATCGTGTGGTTAGCATTGTAGGCGATGATTGTACGTGTGTAGTAGTTTGTTGAGAGGTGAGTGGTGCTTGTGATGTGTGTAAAATGTAGGCCGGTTTAATCCGATCTATGGATACTGTCATCTCAGCGCCATTGACTATTATTTTAAATACCTTATCTCCACGTTGTAAAACCTCATGAGGGCCAGAGTAAGCAGGCCGCAGAGAACCACCAATTGTGTCATCACGTAGAAATATATGAGAACAAGATGCTAAATCTTTATAAATAAATATGTGACGTCTACCAGTATGGCGTGAGGCTTCTAAGGGCTGTAAATCCCTAACGGAGCTACGTAGCCTTGAGAGGTAGTCGGTTACGTCTATGGAGTCCTCGGCATCTGAAACAAAAAATTCGCCGGGCAATCGTAAAGGCTCGCCGTAGACAAGTTCTGCGGAAGATGACTTAAGATCCTCTTTAAACGCGCTCCGTACGCCCAGTAAAACAAGGGGAAGCGATTCTACCCAATTTGAACTTACGTGGCATACAATCGCTGCCTTTAATTGGCGGTGGAATCTCTCCACCATACCATTACAGGCTGGGTGGTACGCCGTAGTACGCTTGTGTTGGAACCCTGCAATTTGAGATAGCTTCTGAAATAGGTGGGACTCAAACTGCCTGCCACGATCTGTCACTATGTCCCTGGGGCTGCCGAAACGGGATATCCATCCACTGAGTAGTGCTTGGGCTACTGTCTCGGCGGTAATGTCCTGCAAAGGTATTGCCTCAGGCCAACGTGTAAAGCGGTCGACGGCTGTGAGACAGTATCTGAAACCCTGGCAAAGTGGGAGCGGACCAATCAAGTCAATATGTATAAAACTAAATCGCGCTCGAGGAAGTTTGAAATCTCCAGTAGGTGATGCTACGTGTCGCGTTACCTTGGATCTTTGGCAGGATAGACAGAAACGTACCCACTCGCGGCAATCCTTCCTGACCCCGGGCCAGACATATCTATCAGCAACCAGCTTTGCCGTTGCCGTCGCACCGGGGTGGCTTAATGAGTGTAAACTCTCAAAGACCTGGCGTCGTAATTCTTTCGGTACATAAGGTCGTAACGCTGATCCACTAGCGTCGCAGTACAGCTCATCGTTTGACTCGGGCATGGCGATTTTCTTGAGTTGAAGAGAAGTAGTTCCTCTGAGAAGCTGCTGCAATTCATCATCGGACTGTTGATAAGAGGCTAGGGCGTGATAGTTAATAGGCGGAGCTATCTCGTCTATTCGAGATAGTGTATCTGCTACAACATTATTCTGCCCTGATATGTGCCTAATATCGGTTGTAAATTGCGAGACGAAGTATAGATGTCGCCATTGCCTAGGCGAGCAATTGTCTTTTCGCGAGTTGAACGCGGACACAAGAGGCTTGTGATCAGTATAAACCACAAAGTCTCTTGCTTCGACCATGTGTCGAAAGTACTTTACACTTTCATAGATGGCCAAAAGCTCGCGATCATATGCGGAGTATTTCTGCTGGGCTGCTGTTAGCTTCCGTGAGAAGAAAGCTAATGGTTGCCAGTAACGATCCTTCAGCTGCTGCAGGCATGCACCAATGGCTGTTTGAGAGGCATCCGTGACAATGGCTAATTTGGCCTCACACTCAGGGTGCGCTAGCATGGTGGCTGAACAGAGACTATCCTTACATGCCTGAAAAGATTTGTGAGCTTCTGGCGTAAACTGGACTGGCTGTGAACCCTTGGCTGATCCTTGTAATAGGTCATTAAGTGGAGCTTGATGTGTAGCTGCATCAGTTACAAATCTGCGGTAAAAATTTATCATACCTAGAAATCTTCTAAGTTCTTTTATAGTCTTAGGAACTGGAAAATCCTTGATGGCCTCAACTTTTTCTGGTAATGGTCTGGTGCCGTCGGCAGATACTCTATATCCTAGAAAAGTAACCTCTGAGGCACCAAAAATGCATTTGGCAGTATTAAGCACCATACCGTACTGCTTCAGCCGGGTGAAAACTTGGCGTATGTGGGTCTCGTGGGTCTTCTGATCTTTTGAAAAGACCAGGAAGTCATCTAAGAATGGATACACGAAGTCTAGTCCCCGAAGCATCTCGTCCACAAATCGCTGAAAAGTTTGTCCAGCGTTACGCAGTCCAAATGTCATAAACGGAAATTCATATAATCCGAACGGCGTAGTTATAGCAGTCTTGGATATGTCTTCTGGATGGACAGGAATCTGGTTATAAGCTTTAACCAGGTCTAGGGTCGAGAAGACAGTACATCCAGCTAGACTGTGAGAAAAATCTTGTATGTGGCGAATGGGGTACCTGTCGGGGATAGTCCGAGCGTTCAGCATCCGGTAGTCTCCACAAGGACGCCATCCGTTGTCCTTCTTCGGGGCGAGGTGGAGTGGCGATGACCATGGTGACTCGGAAGGCCGGCAGGTACCATTCTGAAGCATCATCTCGAATTCGGACTTGGCAATGCGGAGCTTTTCTGGCGACAACCTGCGTGGGCAACAAGAGACAGGAGGACCTGGGGTGGTACGTATATGGTGTACAGTGTTATGTGTGAAAGTGCGGTGAATTCCAGGTGGTTTAGTGATTTCTGGAAATTGTGATAGTATCTCATGGTATACAGTATTTCCAGAGACCACTTTCACTGAAGACACATGTTCAGAGAAATTCACGAGTGAAACTGTGGTCGCGAGTGTTGTATTGTTATCAATAAGTCGTTTGTTTCTAACATCTATTGCAAGGTTAAAATGTGATAAGAAATCCACGCCTATTATCGCCCTTGTAACATCGGCCACAATAAACTGCCAAACGAAATCGCGGCGCAAACCTATGTTTAATACTAAATTTACATAGCCATAAGTTAATATTACAGAACCGTTAGCAGCACAAAGTTGATTGTTTGATTTTTCACGACGTTCTTTTAATGCACTACGCGGAAAAACACACAAGTCACTTCCAGTGTCTATTAAAAATTGTATTTTTGAATGCTGATCCGTCACGAACAGGCGACTAGCAGTAGGGCAGCCGTCCGCCGCCATTAGCGGCTGCCTTGGTCTTTTCCCTTATAGTCACATGGCTTAATACATTTTTCGGCGTTGTCTCCGTGCTTGTTATGGTACCAGCAAATAGGAAACTTTTTATACCTGGACTGAGATCTGGTACTTGACGAAGATCGTACTTGATAACGCCTAGGAGTGTTTGATCTCTGCGTGTTGCGGGACATGCGGTCGATCCTTGTCGTTAACTCTTGCACCTGCCTGGTTAACGCTGCAATCTGGTTTGAAACATCAGTCGAAGAGGTAGAGGCATTCGCATGTATAGTTGCCACCTGGGGACTGGGTGCCACGACGTCGTGAATTTTATCCGCCAACTCCGCAACTTCGTCTAATGTCGCCGCTGCCTGAGAAGCGATGATAGACTGTGTACTCTGTGGTAGACGGCTAGTCCATATAGTTCGCATAAAGTCTTGAGGAACGTCCTGCCCTGCGAGTTGCTTAAGATGACGAAGGAACTGCGATGGTTTCCTATCGCCTAGCTCTTCATGTGTCAGCAGTTGCTTCACCTTGCGCTCTTTCGAGGCTGACAACCGTTTGATTAGCTCCTCCTTCAAACGCTCGTATCTCAGTGGTGTCGTGGTATCACTAATCACATCTTCCACTTCTGCGGCATACACGGGATCTAACTGGCTTAGTGCGTAATGGAACTTTGTGGAATCTGTTGTGATGTTCGATAAAACAAACTGACTTTCAAGTTGAGCAAACCATAATGTTGGCCGTTGTGGATAAAACGGCGGTATGCGCACGCCAACTCTATACAATTCACCGCTGGCTGCTTCTCCATTTCCAGTGGCCATGGCGTGTGCAGCGGGGTCACCAATGTAGGATGTGGAGGTGTAATAAAATGATACACAGGTCGTGTTAATAAATCTATTGCACACTGTTATTCACAACACATACCTACTTAAATTTACAATGCTATTTACAATACTTTTACTAGAGATTCCAGACGGTTCTGGACGTGGAAGGAAACCACTAAAAACAGCTCCTGAAGCTGAGCATCACGACACGACTCTAAAATCAATAATATTTTTCCTGACGATTCTGTATTCGAAAAAGATAAATGTCAATTTTAAATTTAAAAATTTGTACCTATTCTAAGATATCGTGTCAAACGACAATGTCCTAAAATAGGTTTTATTAAAATTTGAGTAGCCTACAAGATTATCACACTATATTCTAAAACGTAATATGATGTTAGTTAATAAGCTATTTCACTATACCCGGACTCTACTATATAATTGTCTCTTATTTCCTTAATTTTGATATTGTTTTAAGTACTATTGAATATGTAGATGGTAATTTTGTTGTATATTATATTCTTTTAGCTGTTGCCTGGGACTTCTTACACGTTTAACATTTTTCACTTATGCTTTGCTCTTATTGGTCGCAGCGCGATGTAACCCTACCTAGTTACCTATAGCTTTCCTCAATAAATATGCTATCCAAAACTAAAAGAATTTTCCAAATCTTAATATATCATATTGTAACATCGTGATTTTGTGAAATATTGACGGAAAAAAATAGTAGGATTAGCAGCAGGTAACTAAACCATTGATGCATCTGTCGGTAAATTCATTCACTATTTTGTTGCTCTAATATGCTTCATAAGCGCCTTAACTACCGCTTCAAACACTACACGCTTTTCATAGCGGCGAAAATTTCAATATTTAATGTTGTTAGCCTTTGATGTGGTTCAATCGGTTTGACCAATAAATCGATAAAGCTTATAAGCTCTCCGAATTTATATTTACTGTACCCACAAGTGAAATGAATAATAATTTTAGAAATAAGCAATATTATTATACATATTATTTTTGAAATAGTTAATCTTTTTGATCCTGACATGAAACTGAAGAGAGAGATATTAGTTTACTACGCATGTCTTCCTGAGACATCTTAGTGCCTAGAATTTTATGGGCCTAATAACTTTTATGGTTTCTATTCTATTCTTATAATTTAGCGTGAAATTTAATTTTGATTTCAGACCAATAATTGTAGGCTATGCGAATATAGCGTAAAGATTTCGTAAAAGCTTTAATCAAATATTTAATTTAGGTTGACGGATTCCAGATCGAGTAAATATCAAAGTGCTTTTTATCTTATCTCTTGTTAGGGCCGGGGCGGTTGCGTTATCTTACCTACTGAATCTACCGAAAACTGGAAAACGCGCCATATATTTTTTATATTGTCAAAACACTTTGCTTAACACGTGAGTGTATGATTGGCATATTACAATGTGATATCAAAACAAGACACACATACCAGTTTGAAAGGTTTAGAAGGCCGAAAAGTAAAATTGTACTATCATAAGTAACTTGAAGCACAATGCAACCACAGCAAATAGGCGAATTAATAATGTGCTACAACATGTATTCGGTATAAACTTTATGCGTTACAATGAGTGAGTATATCGAAAACAGAATGTGAAACTTTAAGCAAGGCTTTCATGTAACTAAATATGAACCTAGTTTATAAACTGTTCAAATACGGTATCGTTAAAATGTATAATATTTTACCGTAACAATGTATTCTCGAAAATTGCATAACAGTGATTGTGTAATATTAATTATTAATAGTTCTGGAAAATGATACGAGGAATTGATTAATTATATAGTTCGGGGTCCAGTAAGCGTTTTAAAATCATGTTGCTAATGCTAACAAATAAACGGACAAACTTAGAAGTGTAAACTAACTTTAATGAAAGTGTTTTAGTTTCGTCTATTTCATACAAGACAGTAGTTGCAACTTAATAAACACAACATTTTTAAATAATTTATTAAGACACAAATTTAATTATGACGCAAAATTTTTAATTGCTAAACATTCAGGCATGCAAAAAGGTCTCCAGAGTGAAATAGGTAATTACTTGATACTAATTACATTATGTAAGTTGCTGAAGTAGATAAGGACTTTATTTTAGGTAACTTGGAATTAAATAGGATCTTAATAGTGATTACCTTTGACCTTTCAACTTGTGAATATTTTTTTTTAAATATGAATATAATTCAAGACAAATGAAAGACAAAAACAGAATTATATTTTATATAATTCTGTTTTTGTCTTTCAGTGAGATTTTAACTATAAAATGTCTCCACTTCAGTAGCCTTTGATAATTTCTCTTGAATGGAATATGATTATAATGTATTAAATTCAATGTACGAACTAAGTAACTACCTATTTAATATCACTGATCCATTCTATTCATTTGATTGCCGTTTTGTTCTATTATGTTCCAAAATCAATTTTTACAGTGAAAATTCACACATTGCTTACGCTTGATATAATTATATTGATATCTGTCTGCTATTTACTGAGTGAACTATCAAAACACAATGGAAACTACGGCTATTACAAGCTTGCAGTTGGTATGCTGATACTTTTTAATCTGTGGATAAGCACAATGGATTTTTTAATTTCAACTTTTGAGGGAAGGAATCTTGCTCTACTCTTATAGGATAATTAACATGTATTTAAAAAATGTGAACTTACAGTTGTTCCAGATGTTCCAGTCCCTGGAATACATCACGGTCTATATGCTGAATGTGGTTTCGATATAAGTAAAGATATTTTAATCGCCTTAGTCCATGGAACACTCTGGAATGAAGGCGCTGTAGCCTGTTGTCATTCAGAAGCAGAGATCGTAGTGCGTGTAGGTGACTCAGCTCACCCGGTTCGATGTTTTCAATTTTATTGAACCGCAGATCCCTGTGGACAAAATAGAATTAAATTATTTTGGATTTTATAATTTTTTGCGGAGAACATGTTTATAAACTGCTTACTAATCTGCCATCTTACCCATTGCTAAATAAATAATGTTTTAAAAATTTTTCATTCACATCATTCACAGAAAACCGGTATTACCTGCTAGAACGATACGAAGAGAATTTTGTATCCTTAGCCCTTAGGTTATGTTGTGTTCTGCCTTCCCCGTTCACAAATTGTTCGGGTCATGCTGTCATAACCACAAAAGGCTAAAACCTTAATCATAAAATATCATCAGTACAGATAAATAATGAAATAAATTTTCTTAATTATGTGTTAATAAGTATGTAATCCTACACCGTATTCTAAATATTTTGCGAAATGTTGCGAGACCGGCAAAGTTTTAGTTTTGTATACTAGCAGAACTTTGTAACAAAAACAAAACGTTTGGTCAATTGCTGTTTATTTGTTGGCTAAAAAGTCTGATCGGAAACCATAAAAAGCGCCCGCTAATGAGGACTTTAATTGAAAGGTAAACTTTAAGTATTACTGGTTGTGCAAAAGATTCTTGTAATGATATCTTAGGAATGCTATAGATATAGATTACATTTTGCAATGATTTTCTTAAAGTTATAAAGCTTTTTGAAAGTGCTCTTCTCAATATCAACTCAAGTAAGCCTTGACAAGTCCCCAAAAGAATATAAGTTAGAATAAGGTATACTTAATCAGTTGCATGGTTTGAAATAACAGCCATGTTACGGATTGTCCTAAAAGTGTGTACCTAAATGGCATTACAATATTAAATATTATAACTTCCGACACATAAAAGTCTAAAAAAATCATGTTTCCAAAAATCCTTGAGAGAATGAAAAGAATGGAATGGCCCAATATTCACATTGTACGCTAAGTTTGCTGACAACAATAGATACTGTCTGAACTATTACGTTTAGAATAAAATCAGTTAAGTTCTGAATCCAATAAATACGTACCTACGTCAGCTGCTTTTAAGTAAGTGCACTTTCCTGCCTTCTGATAAAAGAAATGGCAACTGTAAGAGCGCTCACTTGCCTTTTGCATCTAACTAACTAATAGAATGGGAGCTTATATTAAAAAGCTTTTAGCCTTATAAGAGGAGCTCACAAGACGTAATTTGCAATCCTATAAGTACTAATAAAATCGATCGAGAGCATAGCTCGAATATTAACAAGCTATTCGAGCTTCGTCATACCTACTACTTATAGTTGAAAGGCGTTTTACATCCAATGGTATCCTATTTATAAATATATATATTATATATCTTCTTATATATGAAATTCACGTGTCACAGTGTTAGTTACCGTACTCCTTCGAAACGGCTGGACCGATTTTTATGAAATTTTACATGCATATTCAGTAGGTCTGAGAAACGGACAACATCTATTTTTCAAACCCCTCCCCTCACTGACATATGTATGGCAAAACAACGTTTGCCGGGTCAGCTAGTTTTATATACATATATTTATCTACAATCCATCGCCCATCGTTATAAAATTTAGTTTTTGGGAAGCACCGAAGAATCGAGTATAAATTCACACTAATTTATTCTAAAATTTTATTTAGGGCGTGTATTTCTTTATTTATTCACAACAAAATATGTACAGTACCTATAAAATAAATTAATAAACATATAAGCTAGGCATCAAAATACTCCTCCCCATCGCATAAAATTTAATTTCAAATAGAGTAAAAGTTATCGGAAAATAGGTGTCTAACCAAACTTAGCTTTGACACTTTTTGTTACATGCTAGAGGAAGAATGAATCCTTGCTATGCTATTGATAACATATCTTCTCCGAGAGTCTTCTATTCATCATAATAATAATTCTGATATCTATTAGAGTAGCCGCACCAAGCAATTAAATGATGATGTAATGAACTGATTAAATCTCTAAATAAATTATACATGCAAATGGCAATGCTATTTTTAAGTTCATTGTAGTATACCCGACAAAGCTTGGGCGCGTCTGGCGCTCCTTATTTATGCTCCATAAAGCTGGTACCACAATGAAGAATTGATGAGGCCACACATAACATTTGATCCTATCTCTAAAGCCCAACTAGCCAAGGAGAAACAAAAATAACTGATGCTAGGTTACTCATATATTTGTGTAAAAAAAACAAATATTATTACTTTGTGTTAATATCCTTACTAATAATATAAAAATAGTGCTATCTGTAACTCTATCACGCCGTAATTGCTAAACTAATTAAAAAAAAAATTTGTGCACAGACAATCTTGAGCCTGAAAAGGACACAGTTTTTTTACTGCAAGTTCTTTGTAGTTAGCTATGTATCCAGATTTTCAAATGAGGCTATAATTTTACATGTTGTGTAATTTTATAAAAAAAACCTTGTTTAAGAATAAAACTAATCTGACAAGTTTCTCTACTGCGATACGGTGGGTCAACTAAACAACAAGTGATAGATAAATGCAAAGATAACTTAGTGTTATTATTATCATAATAATATTTCATTAGTAAACTCACTTTAAACAGTTGAAAAAACTTGAACAAAATTGAATTTGTGTAGAATTATAAAAACCTGTGAAAAACGACTCCCGATAGACTTATCCAATGACTCGGCATTATTCCGCATTTCCACTACCGTTTTAGTTCACTTGATCGAATAGAGTACCTCTATACATAGAGAAACACTCAACTATCACAGTTTATAACAGGATGTTAGCTGGCTTTTTAATTTTAATACATGTATTTTTCGCACGAGTTAATGCAAGCTTTTGTTATCTCTTTAGAAGCCTTTTTGTAATAAATAATCATCAAACTACCCTGAGTAGATGGAATACACTACGTTATAAGTGGCGGAAGGCGCCAGCTGCATCTGCAACCGCCGAACGACTCGTGCTTATGAGGACCATGCACCTTGTTGTGATTTGCAAAATACTATCTCTACAATATATTATTTCATTTCATCATACCCTGGATTGAATGTTGTGGATTTTTAATGTGCCTACACTACATTTTACTGTCAATTCCTGACTATCTGGCATTACGCTTTTTCTTGCGGACTTGCTAAGAAAAAAGAAGCGTATGATTATTATACTTCAGCATAACCTCTTTGGAAAAAAGAAGAAATATTACGGATTCCCTTTTTCTTTTCAAATTAGTGAGAGGTAAGGTAGACTCTCCGCCATTAATTAGTAAGGTCAAGTTCCGCGCTCCAAACAGGTATGCGCGTAACCCTATCACACCCCTGTATCTTTCCCTACGTAGAACTGTGTTTGGTGCAAAATCTGCTCTTCCCCTAATGTGTAAAACAATCAACAGTCACAGTGACCTGTTCGATATCAACACTGATTCGCTTACCGAAATCCGCAGAAAATTTTGCCATTTTGAATTTTTAAAAATTTTAATTCCTGATGATTTTTTTGCTAAAAATTTTTATAATGTGATACATGTTATTGTTTGTTACTGTTATTAATTTTGCTTTTCATTAGTTGCCTATTTCTTATAATTATTTATTAATTAGGTTTTTTTTTCTTTCCTTTCGTAAATTTTTATCTTATTTTTTAGTGCCTAAGGTGCCTACCTGTAATTTAATTGTAACACTAGATATGTAAATTATAAAATGTTACTTATCCTTATAAGTGTTAGCAATTGTAAATAATCCAAATAAATAAAATAAAAAATTTGAGGGGCCTCGCCGTGCCTGTTACACAATACCACTGATCTCGTTGATGTCCGAATTTGGCCTAGCGCCGCCACTGGTTCTTACAACTTATGCTAAAATAAACAAACATTGAGTTACAATGTAAGGTAAATCGTCAAGTTTAGTCATAGAGATGTGATAAAGATACCTGCGTACCTAATCTGAATTACTGATACAGAAAATGAGCAAACAAAGTTCTGTTTAGATATATGTTCGCAGAAATCATATTATTATTGCATAACATTATATTATAATGATTTTTTGTTATAGCATATTAATTGGTTTATTAAGTTTCGAAATAGTCGACTACACAATGATTTACTTATTTATTTCTTCGTTAATTAAAAATAAATATATTGTGAGTACTTATTCCTTCAATTAAACAGATAACAGGTTGAGTGATGTCATTCTCCTTTGCAACTTGCAAGTGCAACATTATAGAATTAATTAAATCATTGATTTATGCAGACTGCTTACTAATTCAGAGAGATTCATTTAATCATACGCTTGAAATACCTATTAGTGTTCTAATTGCTTTGTCTAACTATTGTAGTCAGTCCTTTGAAGATAATTGGGGGTTGTGGACTTGACATACGTATTCATATGAAATTATATACATGTTTTTGAATATCAGAACATGCAGTATTTTGTCAAAATATTTAATACTAGCTATGCCCGCGACATCCTCCACGTGGAATATAAGTAATAGATAAAAAATAAGGAATAGAATTCCTGCAAAATATGCTACTTTAGCAAAAATTTAAGACAATAATGGCTCGTAGTACAATGAACTGTGGAATATCATCGTATTTGAAATAAAATTTAATTTTTATGTAATAATAAGCAAGCAATAACCGGCATAGAATATTATAAAATATTTATTTATTTTAAAACTTTATGTACATAGTAGGTACAAAGGCGGGCTTAATGCCCAAAGGAATTCTCTGCCAGTGGATCTTTGGGTGGTGCAGAGATTGATTAATGGTAGGTGTGGCAAAATATGTTACTTAAATAGTTTATTTAAAATAATCATGATGTTTAAAATTTAATTATAGTAAATTTTGATAGATAACAACAAATGAGTGCGTTTATTGTCAAATTTAATGAATAATTATATATCTTAAACATTGGGTTTTTCTAGACTGTTTTAATAAATAAAGAAATATTATTCACTAACATGCCCTATCAGTGTTTGCTGAAGTTATTATCTTACAGTGAGATCGTGCTTATGTCAGCTTTCTAAACGCAGTGCTCATGCAGACAATTACATAACTTCATTTCTTGTTTACGACCGATTGTTTACCAACTACGGGGTTTGAGGAGATTTTAACCCAAGTCCCCGGCCTAAAACGTGAAAAATAGGAATGCAATCACAATATTCGGGCTTCGTGGCGTAGTGGTTCATGTACTGGACTGCCGTTCACAAGGTCGCGGGTTCGATTCCCGCTTGGGACTATCATTTGTGTGATATTCATAAATGTCATACAAATGTTTATACTACGTCTGGGTGTTTTCTATGTATTATAAGTATGTATTTACAAAAGAAAAGTAGTTTATGTATTATATCCGTATTCTGGTACCCATAACACAAGCATAATAAGCTTAGCTTGGTACCAGAGGACGTTGTGTGAAATGTCTGTGAATATTTATTTATTTATTTATTTAATGTTTCCTACAATTTCTTATATTTTTAAAAATCGTTCCCGAAACGATGCAAAGAATAGAAAATCTCTTCCGGAACGAAACCCAAGCTACTCCCATCTACAAACTACTTTATACTTAACCTTATTTCCGACGAACTTATTCGCCGACATACTTCGGTATTATATGAATTTTGAACCTGTGGTATTAGATCAATTAATACACACGACCCCAATTTTACCCAACCTCTTATGTTAGCACATACTGCTCATACCTAATGTACATAGATATAGGTTTCCCCCTGAATAAAATATAAGATTTTGACTGTTACCCCCTTCCTTAACTCTCTTAATCTCAAGAAGAATTGTAGAAAACGGAGCAGGAACTGGATGAACAGTTTATCCCCCCCCCTATTACAAACATTTGTATGACAATTATAAATATCTCACAAATGATTGTCCAAAGCGGGAATCGAACTAACGACCAAGAAATATATTAGATAATTATTATATTACATATATTATTTATATACTACGTGTGGTGCTGGTGACGGATTAAGAATACAAGTGTCACCGCCCCATCTCCTCCCAAGGTCAGCTAAGTCGGCTAAGCGATTACACAGATAACATCTTCTGTGAGAGACGGAAACCTCGAAAATAAACCCTGTACCAACACGCCTGGTCAGCGTGGCACAGTAGACCATAATCTCTCCCAAAGTGGAGGAGGCCCGTGCCCAACAGTGGGACGTAAAGAAGAAAGATAGAAGAAGAAGATATTATTTATATTAGAGAAATACAAAACACTACGTGTGCCTCATCATCTTACATCATATAAATCACTAGCTGTTGCCCGGGTCTTTGTTCACGTGGAATTTAGAAAACAAACAACAATAATATATCTACAAAAAAAACCATCCTATTGAACCACTCAATCATTTAAAAAAATACCACATCAAAATCCGTTGCGTAGCTTTCAAGATATAAGCTCACATATGGGTATACATACATACATACACGAATAACGTTTTTGTTTTTAGGGTTCCGTACCCAAAGGGTAAAAACGGGACCCTATTACTGAGACTTCGCTGTCCGTCCGTCCGTCCGTCCGTCCGTCTGTCACCAGGCTGTATCTCAAGAACGGTGATAGCTAGAGAGTTGAAATTTTCACAGATGATGTATTTCTATTGCCGCTATAACAACAAATACTAAAAATAAAATAAAATAAATATTTAAGGGGGGCTCCCATACAACAAACATGATTTTTTTACCGTTTCTTGCTCTCATACAACAAACGTGATTAATTAAGTATTGTGTGTGTTGTTTGCTCATTTATTAATAACGTGCCTTATGTTGCATAGATAATGGTACGGAACCCTTCGTGCGCGAGTCCGACTTGCATTTGACCAGTTTTTTTTTAATAGATAAAGATGTATATTTACACCAGTAAGTCATCACAACCTCAGATCTGATACGAATGGTTATCTATTGTGGGCGCTGACTCACCTTGGTGTCGTTTATATCCCTTCACAACTAATACCTAAATCCATCGTAAAAATTCGAAATTCTAAGACACAATTTTTCTGTAAGCTTGGTAGAGTTACGATAGCAATTTACATATGACCTAGAACTTAACAACTTTATAGCTCAAACTACTTTCTACGGATTTAGACGCGTTTATTTGTTTTAAATTTTGGCCCGACGTTTCGGAGACTTTGCAGTCACCATGGTCACGGGTGAGATTTAAACAGATGAGTCGCGCAAGTGTTAGAAAATATTAACTTTATAGCTCTTTTTAAATTATCGTTTCTTGTTGGTCGTTAGACACAAAATTTGAAACAATATAATGTACATGTGTGTATGAATATTACTACTACGCTAAACTTATTCTTTTCTTAAAGGTTTCATCACTGGACACGGACTTTTCCTACAAAAGATGGATATTTGGCCCATTATACCCCGTTGACCTATGCAGAAAAGCATAATTAAGATTATAACTAGGATTAATAAATTATTGAAATAATTATTCGGGATTTTTTCCGTACAAAATACTAAGATCGGAGACGACAACTCTTCGTAGTATTCAGTTATTGCAACACAATACATTTTCATAAATGTATAACTTCACTCTAGAAGCTCTACATTCAAAGTTGCGAAGTCAATAATACTTTTAGTGACAACTTGTAGTATTATTATTAATTAATTATTTATTTAAATAAAACTACTTTTTACGGATTTAGACGCGTATATTTGTTTTAAATTTTGGCCCGACGTTTCGGAGACTTTGCAGTCACCATGGTCACGGGTGAGACTGAGCTGTAATGTGTCTTCTACGATCAGTTATTACAGGGTTTACCCACATTCGATTTTTATCTATTATATTCTTGTTATTATGTAAATAATATTGTATTTAAGTATATAAACTTAGTTTTGCTTGCTATATTGTATACTACCTCTATAATAATTAAAACTTTAGTCTATGATAAAATTATGTATGTTTCACCTTATATAATTTAATAATTTTCTTTATATTGTTACAATTTGTTAATGTATTTTAGAAACTAAAATAATGTTATTGATTTTATGTAGTCTGAGCACAATGTAATATGATATAGCTTATAGTAAAAGTCTATCTTTATGGTCAATGTAAAATTAAAATCGAATGTGGGTAAACCCTGTAATAACTGATCGTAGAAGACACATTACAGCTCAGTCTCACCCGTGACCATGGTGACTGCAAAGTCTCCGAAACGTCGGGCCAAAATTTAAAACAAATATACGCGTCTAAATCCGTAAAAAGTAGTTTTATTTAAACAGATGAGTCGCGCAAGTGTTAGAAAATATTAATCATTTATTTCATAGAATTAAATATGAATTTATAAATACTTTACCGGCTTCACGACCTATATTGATAACTCCTATCTGGTAGGGACTACTTATCATTTTGTCATGGAATAAGTAGGTATATTTTATAATTTTACACAAGTAATAACAAGCGCTGTTTAGTTTATGAACACGAACGGGCAAAACTTGTTTCAAAGCTTTTAACTTTAGTCTATTTAAGTAGAGTTTTGTTAGTTGGTGTGATATTTTGATCACCACATTTCCTTCCCTGGAGCTGTATGAGCCAACTAAGACCTCGTATAATCAGATGACATCGTCAAAAAGAGAAGAAAATCTCCAAACTAAAACACAATTGGACCGAAATAATGACTGTACATGTATTTCTACATACATTACATTCTACATACATTGTAGAAATACATGTACAGTCATTATTTCGGTCCAATTGTGTTCTGTAAAAAACACTAAGTGATCGATTGATCAAGTTGGTGCAAACCGCTCAAAAGATGTTGTTGTACAAAAAACATCGCACGATGTTTAACTCACATTGAGAAGATTGTAGTGGAAGATTTGGTAAACTAATCCGTGAAATATGATAGCTCAGATGGCAGAGCAATGGAACGGTATTTCGAGGTAGTGGGTTCAAGTCCCGCTCATGGTTATCATTTTTTCCACTATAATTTAGTTTATTTAGTAAAAGCATAGCAAGTCAATTGCAAAAAATTCATTAAATGTGATCACTTGTATCTTCTTCATAATACATACAAACAGCAATTTACTTTTGAATTAATGAGAGGCATAAATCAGCTGTGGTGTTTACTTTTAATGAAGGTGGTACGTATAATTTTTAGTTGTAGTAACTCTAAAAATGCAAAACCAAGTAAACCAAATCTTAGTATCTATTAATATGCGTCGGAGCGTGGTACGTACACTTTTTGTCACCTGTTACAATTAAATGTACTAACTTTATTATATATACATACTAGCTGACCCGGCAAACGTTGTTTTGCCATACAAAAAAAAAACCAAAAAGGTTTGAAAAATAGATGTTGGCCGATTCTCAGACCTACTGAATATGTATGCAAAATTTGAGAAGAATCGGTCAAGCCGTTTCGGAGGAGTACGGTAACTAACACTGTGACACGTGAATTTTATATATTAGATTAATTTTTAAAGGTGTGAGCATAATGCCGGCCCTAGTGTAATTCAATTTAATTAATTTTATTTGCGTGTTGCCCTCTGGTGTAAGTTCGTCATGCTCACTCAAATGTCTCGAAGTTGGTAGCGTTGCACGTCGGGTCGCACGGTTCCCTACAAAATGGTCGAGCTGTGCGGGGCTAATGTGTGCGTTAGACTCGTGAACGGGTGCCTTCTGCTGGGGCTGGTCGACTTGCTCTGTTGGGGTAGTCTTCATATTCGTCATATACTGGTACGCATTGCACTACCCTGCATCATCCTCACACCCCTTTTTCGTTGTAAACATGAATTTAATTGAAAAAAAAAGGAAACAAAAAAAATGCATGGAGTTTCTTGTCTGTTCTTCTCCATAGGATTCCCTTTTGGAACAGACGCCTAGCTTTTGACTTTTTAAAAGAACATGTATATCTTGCCTATTTCAAATAAAAATCTTTAACTTTGACTTTGACTTTTGCAATATAAATGTTAGTAGTTTGCTTACCTATGTACTAAATGTTTAAATATATGTTTAAATGTATGTTATGTTTGTTATGTATGCTATGATTAAATGACATTCATAATAAGCTATGTCACATTTAGCCTAAAACATCCTTTTTAACCTTGTTTTATTGCGCATTGACAAAGTTCGAACGAGATCATAAAATAGCTATAATAAATATTTACAGCAAATATATTGGGTATAATAGCTACCGGCCACAAGGTAGGTATATTAAGGAAAATTACCTAGTACATACATTTATTAATACTCGCTTGTTAATTGCTATTATCCACATAGGTGTTGTTTTTATAGTTATGATTTTGTTGTTACTATGGTAGAGTTCAGAGGCGATTTTAATGAAATCGCACATCGGTGTTATATAGGTATGCGTCAATACATTATATCCATGTTGGCCTTGTGTTAGGTATACAATCTGTAGTAATATAATAAATGGCAGACATTCCGTGTTTATTTTGACGGGTTAATCTCTAAATCTTACAGTTGGATTCCTCTAAGTCTTTGTTTTATATTATTGGTATTTCACATTCGACCCTCTGACAGATTTACAAGAAAAATATGCTAGCCAGCTTCATGAGAAGTAATTTATTATAAACAATCGAACTTAACGAATTTCATATATTTTATTTAAAAGAAATAGCGCCTATTAGTACGTATAAATGTGAAGATGAAGATTATTGGCATGTAATCATAACAGATATACTATGTGGTGGCAAGCAATGTGCCATAAGGCTGATGCTTTTGATGGTCCGTGATACAACGTGATGATATTAAGAGAGGCCAGGTTCAGGTGGATATGACAGCTTCAGACACAAGTGGTCAACATACATGGCGTTCAAACCAAATATTTAAGAAACGTGACCAAGGGCATCCGATATAATATGTGCTCGAAATAAAGGCGCTGTATAGTATTTTTCACGTTTATGACCCAGCGTTTATATTTGTGGTTATAATACATATAATACGAGCAATAGTTCCAATTTGCTCACTTACATAGAATTAATAAAATTGTTTCAAAAATATTGCGTAATTCATAGAAGAACATTGAAATAAGGCAGTTTGTCCTTCTGCAGTTGGTTTAAACTATCTGAGAATTAAGCATTACGCGAATGACGCGTCATACAATTCACAATAAGTAAACATTATAAGAGGTGGTACTAAAAGCCAAATAACTGCTACGTACACACGATCAATGTAAGATGTTTTATCACAATAATATATAATATATATTATGTTGTAACACTTATTGTTTTTTGTCATTGTTAGCCTCAAGACAATAAAGTGTTATAAATACAAATTCTGAGATTGGTTGAGATGATAAAAATCAAGATGTCCTGGTATTAATTCGATCTCGGGAGTTATGACAGCTGCAGCAGGGCGGAAAGAGAGCTAGTAAAAAAGGGATTAAAGTGGATTTTAAGTACGTGGAAAAAATGGAGGGGGGGCGGTAAAAATAATTTATTCTCAAAGTGGACAGTAGACAAAACAAGTATAGGAACCCCCTGAGCGAACTTGTTAATTAAAACTGAGACATACTCGTAATATAATAAGATATAATAATAAGATTTGTTTAGTAAAGTTACGTTCATTTAGTTCAACAAGTGGCCGTCTTTTGGAGAGAGTTAACAAATTCTAAGAATTAATTGTTATTCTATACTACCACTACCCAAAACGGACGACGTGCCAATTACATGTTATCATTAGGGACTTGCCATCTGGCAATACTATCAGCTTTAGTTATGTAATATGGTATGTATTTACTTGCGATATAAAAACATCCGCATAATATTATGTTCAACCGAATCGGAACTTGCATTGCATGACTCATGAACAAGAATTTAAATGTTACTGCAGTCTTATTAAAGTGAAGATACTCGTATGTTACGAACTCGACTTGAATCTCAAGTTTTGCATTAAGGGCCTACATCAATATTATCGTATATCATCACCGACACGTACATATTAACACAGCCAGTAGGCACAGAAAATGAAGAATTAGGGATACTTTTCCTATTTACTCAAAATCTACTAAATATATTTTAATTCTGATTTACGTGTTTCTATATAAGTATAATAGTTACTTATGTTTTTAAAGTTATTTCATTAGTTAATACGCGATAATAGACCGACAAATGAAAAAAATAAAAAATTTGAGAGGTTGTTTTGCCAAGATTTTCTATCGAGAAAACTTTTTTCAATCGCGTTTCTGAGTTTAAGCGATCCTAGATCATACATTGAAAAAACATATACTTAAAAATTAGAGCTCTAGCCATTCAATCTAAAGAAACAATGAAAACTTCGTACGTAGAAAAATGCACGAAGCTATTTTGGTATCCTCATAAAGCAGTTTCTCAATATTTTCATAAAGGAGTACCTATGTTCAGAGTTGTTTCAAACTTTCATATGAACATGTAAAAACTTTATATCAATATGTATAACTCTAGTTATTACTAGAAATATTAATTGCTTGTTGACCTATTGTGGGAATATTTAAAAATTATTTCTTCCTGTGTGGTGTAGTACTAGCCGGTTTATGAATAATCTCGTGTCTAGTGTCTAAGTGCTAAGAGATTGCAGCTTCAAAGCTAAAGCGAGATCAGATAATTCAGTAAAAGTTATTCATACTTGTTTATATTAAAACATCAACAAACCACTTGCTAACGGCGCGATATAAAACATGATTCTAAAGAAATATTATATTGAAAGCAAATGAAATGAAATATTCATAATCACGATTTATTTTCCATGTCTCGTATCATTTTTCATTATCGTAAAGGATTCGTAGATAACTGCTTTAGTATTTCGCTGAAAATGCCGAATCTTATTTCTTTACTCACTTCAAAAGGAGAAATTAGCTTTTGTGTTATGATATAACTTTAGGTATCTTGGTGAGTAAAACGATAAACTGAATTTTTTACCACACTTTTTCTGTAATATTGCATCTACAATTAATATCGTTAAATCGTAACGTGATAGCGATTCCGTAAGCACTATCTAAACTAAATTATTTTTTGATTTAAAATCATTTCGGTACTATTTATCTTAGTAGACTAATATAAAAATTTATAAAGGGAAATGAAAGTTTAAGTAACACGAGTACATACCTATGCACAATACTTCTTAATTGTAAAATAAGGCACGATTTTATGCGTAAGTTTACGGTTTTACAGTTTGTTATCGTTTAGTCTGCAGTTCTATGAGGATGTATGAACAATATGAACATGTAGCTAATCCAAGAATATACTAAAATATAAACATTTCTGTTGCAGCCGATAGTTTACCTTACATTGTAATACCTAGATTTTTAGTATATGCTCTAGCGAAATAAAACAGACTCAGTTTTTGAATATATAGAAAATTTTAAGATGTTTAATCCAAAACGCTGTTTCTTACTGTTTTTAAATATTTATAGACCAAAGCAAGGCTTTCCTTCATTTCATATATATTTTTATAAGGCTTTCCTTGATTTCTATTTGATTGGTCGTCAAGTCAAACTTTTGAATTTTATTTCAAACACGGCTACACAGATATGTCTAGATTCGAGAGGTCACCTGGCATATATTTGATTATTTTCATATCTAACAGAGTGAGAACTCTGTAGTTAAAAATAACTATGCTTCCCGGGCGTAATTCGTTGTTGAATGACGTTTACCAATTTCATAACGTATGTCTAGTACCTACTACTTATTCATGTGGTGACGGATTAAGAATACAAGTGTCACTATCCCATTTCTTCCCCAGGGTACTGCAGGAGCTAGTTAAAGGTTTTTATAAACCATCAATTGTGAGAGACAGAATCCTCAAAACTAAACTCTATGCCAATACGCCTGGTCAGCGCGCTGTAGACCACAAAACGTTCCGAAGTGGAGGAACTCCGTGCTCAACACGTTTTATATAACGATGAGGTAGGCGTGATGACTTTATAAAAATGTTTTAATGCACATTCTTCTTTGTAGCATTAATGTTGCACAATCTTACACCGAATTAATCATCAAAGGTAGTTTAAATAATGTGTTAAGTGATCATTTTAACGTACGTTTTACAGGCAATAAGAAGAAACTCGTAAAGGATAGATGGCTATTTTTATTTTTTGACTTAGTTCTTTATTACTTTGTGTTTAAAAATCATCATGATCGAAAGCAAAAATGTATATCCGTAACATAGTAAATAGGAAGTTGAAAGTCTATATGAAAGTCCAACATTTTCACCCGCATAGCGAAAGGTACGAGGGGAGGTCCAAAAGTTCGTGGAATGAAAGGGTTTTAGTAAAAATGAAACAGTAAATTTATTTTTCCTTTTCAATATAATCACCCTTAAGCTGAATACATTTATTAGATCTATGAATAAATTTTTCTAAACCATCGTAAAAATATTTTTTATCTTTTCCCTCAAAATGAGCCAAAATTGCCTCCTTTACCTCATTGTCGTCGGAAAATTTCCTTCCCCTTAAGTCTTTTTTTAAATTGGGGAACAAATAAAAATCACTTGGGGCCAGATCTGGACTATAGGGTGGGTGGACTAGTGATTCGAAGCCATGCGTGTGTAGAGCAGCCATTGCAACTTTGCTCTTGTGAACCGGCGCGTTGTCTTGCAAGAGCAACACGCCCTTGGTCAATTTTCCCCGACGTTTTTCTTTGATGGCATCCTTTAATTTTTCTAGTATTGTTGCGTAGTATTCTCCGGTTATGGTCCTGCCCTTTTCTTTATAATCAATCAGTATTATCCCCTCACAATCCCAAAAAACAGTAGCCATCAACTTTCCAGCCGACTCCAACACTTTGAATTTCTTTGGCGGTGGTGTCCCCTTTTTATGCCATTGCATGGACTCTTGTTTGGACTCAGGCTCAAAGTGATGAACCCATGTTTCATCGCCGGTAACAATTCGCTCCAAAATCGGTCCAGGATCGTCGCCACACAACTCCAAAAAATGTTTTGACGCTTCGACGCGCTGCTGTTTTTGAAGCGGCGTGAGCATTCTCGGTACCCATCTTGCACTGACTTTTGTCATACCCAGGTGGTCATGTAGGATTCGCAAAATGGTGGTATCTGATACTCCAACTAATGCAGATAACTGTTTTTTCTTCAAACGGGTGTCCTCCAGTACAATTTTTTCCACTTTTTCGACGATGTCTGATGTGGTGGCCTCAACTGGCCTTCCTGAGCGGGGGTCGTCTTCAATCGACTCCCGACCATGTTTAAAAAGACCATGCCACTTGTAAATCGTTGATTTACTAGGGCACTGTTCCCCGTAAACAGTTTCCATTTCATTCAAAATGGTCTGAGCGTTCTTTCCTTGCTTGGTAAGGAATTTAATGACCGCACGGTGTTCAATTTTCTCCATAGTTTCAGTTTTCTTCCGGATTGACGTGTTTAGCAGGCGAGTGTTCGTAAACGAATGACGCAATAGGGCTGAAACTCCATTTATATTCTAATTATGAGTCCCCAATTAGTATGACACTAAGCGAGCGCCCCTATCCCCACTCCATCCCCTCCATTCCACGAACTTTTGGACCTCCCCTCGTATATTAAACTTTGATATAAAGTCATGAAATTCGGTGTCAAGGCATACAAACGAAGTGTGTGGCCATGTGATTATTATTATTAGTATATCCATTCTAAATACAAATAGGTCATTCCAATAAAAAGGCCTAATTTGGATGATTAGACCCAACATATATTATGTCTCGTTTCGTTTTAACCTTTACGTTACGTTATTTACAGACTACATACATACATATAAATTATACTGCCAGATCGCTTGTGGTTGAACAGACAGGCCGACAGCAGTGGAGTGCTCGGAGGTTCTATTTTTACATTCATCTTTGGCGTGTAAGGTCCCTCGACATTAAATAAAAGATACTCGTCAGATGTAGAAACCAAAAGGTTTTGACATCATACTGCCGAGATAATAACTGATGTTTAGTTTTATTTTCTGTGTCTACATCTACACTATACATGTAAGCGAAAACATTAGGTGATTCCGCGTTTTATATTATAATAACTATGATGTTTCTTTAACGAATTCCGTATAAATCTGTAAATAGATTGTTTGCAGCATTGTACGATCGAAGCGCTCTATATTCACTACCTATACCCATAAAGGCGTGACAATAATTATGTATGCAAAATTCTAGATAATTTATTATGGAAATTGAATATCTTATATTTTTTAATTTTGTGTATTGTCTTTGAAATTTTATCTTTTTCCTATCTCTCGACCCGTAACTCTTGATATACAATTATGCATTTTCTCCTCATTACATTACATTATTCTCCTTATTAAATTATTAAGATAAGTTTAAAAATACATATACTTTACAAAAGTCATTATCACAATAGAAGAGCAACAACGGGGGTCAATACCTATTATTATGTTAGTTATCGCTAATAAGAATAACTGTGAAGCAAACTTAGTACATGATCCAAATTTGAAATTGTTTGCATTCTGGCTGGAGCTACCTTGCGATACAATGTTGGAAACAGATACTAAATTGTACAATTTGCAGTATATCTTCCGCAGCCATTATTTGCTCTGATATAATAAACGGATTACCAGCAGAGTACTAACTTCCGCATCAGTACAGTGCATACAGTGCAGATCTGGAGTCAATCAAAATCTATTGTTGTGTACTTAGGGTCATCTGCCGCATGGATACCCCTTTACCTTGATGAATAAATTGAATAATTCCCATTATCTTATTGGTACTCTATTGTATTATTTAGATACTTAAGATTATTACATCGAACATGCCAAAAGAAACACTTAATAATAAGTAATTTTAATGTAAGTAATTTTTGAATTGCATTGTTCACGTATGTATTATTTACTTAATTGAATTATGAAATAGCTTGTAAATACGATGTATTTATATTGGATTATGCAAAATTTAGGCACATATAATGCAATACCTAATTAGGCAACCGACAATATTTAACCAATTAATTATTGTCAGAGAAATAATCAAATACAGCATATCAATTTTAAACTGTTTCAACGATCTGTAATTTGGCTGTATTATTGCAGTGTATTTTGAATTTGTAGATAATTGCGTAATCCGCTACAAATAAAATATAGGTACGATGCCAATATATTACGGCTTTAGACAGATGGTGCAAAATAAATAATATATTATCATCATCATCAGTCCTTGATAACTGTGCTAAAGTGGTTAAAAATTACGTATAAAGATACCGTTACTTAGATACGAACGAAGATTAAAAAGCGTGTTAAAAATGGGGCAAAACAAGTTTTACTTGTTCTTTTTTTTAAATCCTTTGTAGGCATCTGGTCCTGACTATGAGAACATAACACAAAAAGGTATCATATAGTTTAGTGAAGTCTTTCAGAAGATATGCATATAGGTACCTACGTAGGTACATTTCGGTGATGCACTATGTTTAGGCCGTATGTACTTAGGTATATTATTTACCATTGTTGTTTGTTGCATTGTTTTATTTATTAGAGATTGAAACTGTGCATTTTTATTGAAAATAATTATTTTAATATTCTGTATTATAGGAACATTGATATGTTTCTATATATTTAGAATATTAAATATTATCTACCTATTAGATTCATACTTAGTTTTTTTTTCTTTATTCTTATTCACAATTAGTTATTTGGAACACTCCGCATAATAATAAATAATACATTCATGTGTTTAATAATATAATAAATAACTTTTATTTATCGGATTTCCTAAAACCGCGTTATATTACGAAAACAGAACTTGTAGGTTCAAATATTTTTAAACGAAATTATAGAAGAGTCTCGCTATTGTAGCTAATAATAGCTTTTACCGCGACACAAACTATAATATATTTTCGCAGTACCTAGTCAGTCTTCCATATTCACTATAATATCAACGTGAAATTCAATTTTAGGTCAATCACAAGCTTCAATAGTGGCATTCCCTTACCTACCAGGTATTTCGTACCTAGCTTGACTGGTTCTAATTAAGAATGTTGTGTTTATATTTGAGCTCACCGGTCGAGATTGAACTAGTTAACTGCCAAATTTAATCTACCAGCATAATAGTACTGTTGTGTACTGTGAGCTTCTACTATCTACACCTAATATTGAATCACACGCACACCCACATCCACCTCTATTGAACTCTAGAAGGTGGTTTAATTGAGTTCTCTTGCTTAGCCTGTTAAGTAATAAAGTGTTAGCGAATTATGTGTTGCTATAAATTCTATTATAAATGTACGTCATTCAAACTTCTTAAGTCATTTATTTTTTGCTTTTTGGCTTTTGAAAGTTTATCCTTTGTACATTATTTAATGATAGCGAATAGCGATTAGCGGCGATAACATTTATCTTATAGGTGTAACTTTCATGCAACCGTTTTAATAAACTATAAATAAATAAATATCTTATAGTGTGATCTGATCTCTATCTGTCATTAGTAGAATTACATACATCCCAAACATATTTATTTATAATAGAAGCGTTATACTTCGATTACATAACTTTAAGTGGCCATACGAGTTTATCGAATAGATCACTTAAAGGTCATAGCAATCACGTCACAATTCTTCAAACTTGACACTACTTGATAAATGTGTAGTGTACCTAAATAGCCGGCCGGCTAACACCCGTTTCATTACTATTGAGTATTCCATACCTCTACTTACTTCTGTTATTTTTCTCAACGCATAACTAGAACTGTAATCACCTATATGACAAATCCCTAACATTTGAAAAAAAGAGTGAACATTCACCCGAACAATTATAAAAAAATTAACATCATAAATTTTTCCTTGGTCTGCGGCCGTATTATGAGCTCTTATTCCCAGGCCGTTTACGCCGTGAATGGAACTGCCCGGCAAATTCGTAATATGAACATAACTCCCAGCCATCCAGTTCGCTAAAACAGTCATAGATTAATATGTTTATAGTGAAGGTACAACTAAAACTTTAAGTACTAACTAAAATTTTTCAACTAAATGTTTTATGTTTACCATAATACATAATTTAGTCAGGCAGTGTACGGCCTGCTTGGAACTTGCATGATTTTTAAAAAGCTAATACGCCCGCTGTACTAACAACAAAATTGTCTAGTTTACGAAAAGACACTTTTTACAAACTTTTGCAAGATGGGAACCGGGTTTATAGCAGTATAAATCTAGGAAAACTCAAACAGCTCCACGCATATTTAACATGCTTGTAACATAATACGCAGAAGAAAATCAAACTTGGATCACAGAAAGCAGTAGGTACCTAAATTAAAATTTTAAGAGATCGCGCCACTCTTCATGCACCTCCGTACTCTTGTTTGAAAGATGTTTAGAATTTCAATAAAATTTTATGTACTTTATGAAATAAGTTACTCAGCGCTGCAGCGCATCCTCTAACGCTAACCTATTAAAATAGTTTGACCAGTGGGTACTTAAACGCTTATTTAAAAGAGATTTATAACTACGTAGCTGTAATAAGTTTCCTATTAACGAAAACAACACTTTATCTTTCATTTATCAGAACTAAATTATAAAACAATGATGAACAACTAAATTGAACTAAAAAATGAAAATTGATAGTTTCAATAACACAATGCAGCAATGTTAACAGATTTTTTAAGAAGATCTGTATGTTACAGACTAACGATTTTAATTAATAAAAATGTACACAACGAAATAGCCAATTTATCAAAATACACCATAGTTGTTTTCATTTTTTAGTTAAGTTTAGTTGTGCTCGTAGAATTGGTACAAATGTCACCTATTAAATGTCTGCGTATTGATGATAGTCTGTATTATGTACTAGGTAGGTACTAGACATGCGCATACTAAAAATTAAATGCGCTACACCATTCACATACATCAAAATGTATAAAAAGTAGTTTAATTCCAATATTAAACTCGTGTTAATGCACAAGTTTAACTAAAAGACTAACATGTCAAAGCGATTAGCCAGTATATAGGTTATTGTTGTCTTTCCTAATAAAATCCAAACAATTACAGACCTACCACTTATACTATAGGACTGTAACTTAGTTATATTGTATATTTCACTAACACGTTAAGCTGTTATATTAGGTCACATAACAATTTTAGAGACAATCCATTGTTATCCATCTTCACAAGCCATATAATACGTCTATTGTTGGGCATACAGCTTATCCTCAAAGGGAGTTTTATTTCATATTGGAAGTATGCAGAACAATATACAAACAAGAGTTCAAAACATGTGCTTGACTACCATACACACATGGCAATCGCTCAGTATGTAATAGGTACCCAGTAAGATATTGACTGCCTATTGAAACATAATCAATGATTTTTATTTCAAGTAGGCGTAGGTGTCGGTAATACTACCGTGAATAAAAGACAAAAATCTCATTGATCTTTTTAATATCATCATTATAGTGTAATTCATTAAAAAAATAGTAGCAAGTCTATGCTAAATAACTGAAATAGTTAGTTGGTTTCAGGCTCTTCATATACCTTTTTTTTCGCAGGGGAATGCATTTACGCGCACCCACTCCTGTCATCTCAGTCGTAACACCGTCATGGTAGTGTCGGACTCACCGACGAGCGGAATACCGACTAAACCTAACTGCGGCGCTCTCCACGTCCTTTTGGTGCGCACGAGGTACCCTGTTCCGGACTCTCTCTGACGCTCCGACGACGTTGGCCTGGCGACACAACACCCGGTGTCGCAACACATTAAGGCGGGTGGGGTAGGCGAGCGTATTCGCGTCGCCTCCTACCTGGCCTTGCTCGGCGGAGCGGTTCTGCGTCGGCATCTACTCCACGGTCCCGCTCCGCAACCTCCTTCAGGAGCATGACTGCTTCACTTAAGTCAGCACCTGTCGCTATTAAGCATGGCGCTGACTACCGCTTTCAGCGACAGGTCCCCGCCTACCTCCTGGGTGAGGGCCGTACGCTGTGCCTGAAAGGCGGCGCACCTCTCCAAGGTGTGGCGCGCTGTGCTAACAAGCCATTCTTCGAGCTTTGGCCTAATAGCCTCACTATTTCGACCCCGGCGCCAGGAGACCTTAGTTCAGTTCTCCACCGCCGCCGGAGTGTGGCTTGGGCTTCCTTCCGCACCTGGGTAGCAGATGGCAGCTCGCCCTTGGATCTTGCTTCCACACAGTGTTGAAAGACTTCTGCCAACACCTGCGCCTCAAGTTCCCAATGAAGGTCGCTTGCAAGGACGGTAGCAGCCGTCCACGACACCGTACGGTAACCCCTGATCGCCCTCGACGCGATGACCCTTTGAGCTTGTCTCAGAAGGGTCTTATTGCATGCGTTGAGGGCTTCGACCCAGATCGGGGCCCCATACAGGGCCATGGATCGTACGATCGCGCTATATAGCCTCTGGCAAGTCGAATTTGGGCCCCTTGTGTTTGGCAGAAGTATTCCCAGCGCCGCGGCCACTTTGATAAGTTTTGGGGCGAGTTGGGCGAAATGTGGCCCAAAGCCCCATCTGCTGTCCAGATGCATTCCCAGATATTTTATAGTGCTACGCACTGGCACCTCGCTCTCCTTGATGCGGAGTTTTGATCCTCACGGAACTCCGTGTCTCGCACAATGGAAAAGAAGGGCCTCTGTTTTGTGTACAGAGACCCTCAACCCCATCACCTTAAATTACCGGCATCTTTTTATAGGTATCAGTTTCATTCTTATCGCCAAAGGCATCATTGTGGTTTATCAACCAGGGGGTTCGTCGGTACCCCAGCTAAGGGGCGCTGAAAACTGATTAATATCCTCCAGCCATGCATCTCCTCGCCACGCCCCGAACTAGAGATTCGGAGTAATTTTTTATAGAGGTTTTCTTCCTCGCGGTCCGGGCGGTTAAGCCAAGACCCTTGTTCCCGATTTTGGGCCGCGAGACATTTCTACGACACCCAGTGCGAGTCGGGCTTACAATATGGCGCGGTGGCAATAAACTGCATGTCCAGACCTCAATCAGAATGAGTGACTGAACCCGCGCAACTTCATTTCTCTGTCCTCTGTTCCAACCGTACGGAGCAGAGATCAGGTGGGCAAGTCCCGTATTTCAATGGTGTCACAATGGCATCACAATGACACATTATAACCTCAAAAAATTTACAATAGACCAAACTTGATAAAATTCGCCACTAAACAATTAGTTATTTAGTCTTATTGCAAAAAAATGCAATGACTGATTGCTTAGTGGCGAATTTTATCAAGTAGTCTATTGTTAATTTTTTGAGGTTATAATGTGTCATTGTGATGCCATTGTGACACCATTGAAATACGGGACTTGTTCACTAGCGGACAGAGAGCGAAGGTGGGCGCCAGAACATTCGCCACGAACAATAAACTCCTACTAGCAGGTGGTTGTCCGTGCCCAGGGTGAACCACCGGCTCTTCATATACCTGCTTAATATTCGAAAAACATGAAGATTTTAAAAGTTCAAATATTATTCAATTCTGTTTAGA
The DNA here is from genome assembly GCA_916999025.1 of Orgyia antiqua. Taxonomy (NCBI): domain Eukaryota; kingdom Metazoa; phylum Arthropoda; class Insecta; order Lepidoptera; family Erebidae; genus Orgyia; species Orgyia antiqua. The sequence continues at coordinate 11,548,288 of OU779863.1, read as the reverse complement.
TGTTTCCTCCATATGATATAAAAGAGTATCAAAATTATCAACTGCCTTAGAAATCAGAGATGAAAATTAAACGGTTTTTCCATTCGATTTCGTAAAACGCTCGCGTTCATTCTATGTGTCGGTTGAACAGTAAATAAAGACTAACCACTATTACGCGGAACTTTAGAAGGTAATAGACTGATTGAAAAGAAATATATTTTCTATAGAAAGAAACATAACTTCTATTTCTCTGTTTATTTCATTTTAGCATTATAAATAAACTAAGCTCAGTATGCACTGAATATACGGACATTGAATTTAAGATTATGGGCCTGCATAGTAGCAAGTGTAAATTTAGGTATATCACAGGACTCAAAGGACTGAAGGCGTCGTTTTGATATGAATTACGAAAAACAAAATATTTTTTCGGAAATACATGTTATGAAATATTATGTATTTTAAAAAATCTACATATCTGTGTCAAAAATTAAAATTTATAGGTTTAGATAAATACAGTTATACGGAACCTAAAAAATAAAAACCTAGACCTTTAGCAGTTTTGTTACAATATATTTTTTATTAAATTTAATCCGTGGAAAATTGCTCGCAGTTATAAAACTTGTCTCATTTCACCCCTATTCATCTTGTTCTATAGCATCAAGGAGCACTCTTATTAGACCAAATCGGCTTATAGATGCTTTTTTCTTGTATTGCCGTCATCTTGAATGAATGAATAAAGATCCATACTTTCTAGTAAATAAAGTTAAGAAGAAGCCATTGAATTTTTATTAATGTTATCGGTAATTTTTCAAAAATAAGGTGTGGTATTATTTTTACGTATACAGCTACGCCCGTTCATATTTTAAAATCGTTGCTATGAAAGTCTAAATAAAATAATTCCCTTTGAGTCTAGGCAACTTAATATTTATTTTAAAAAACTAATTGCCTTTGATATACCAAACTGTCATCTCTTCTGATTCTTTCGTGTATAGGTTAATTTATTATATTTGGAGATATATGCTAATTATGTTCCTATTTGATGTCGTGTGTTTATGATTACGAAATAAATAAAAATACGACGAAAACCAAAAAGAAAGTTAACAATAAAACTAATCGATTGTTTAAATAACTAAATGTGTTCTTCATACAGTAAAAGTGCAGTCGTCTTGTAAAAACTACATGCTAACCTGTATAGTTTTAGAGTATTCTATTGGTCCATGTCTATGCCGTATCATAGACCAATAGGTGCAATTATTAGATGTATATGAGTTGGCCAGGAGCCTAATATATCAACGATATTATTTTGCATAAATCTTCCATCCAATTACGTAGAGAAAATAAATACTCTTTAAAAAATAGTAGGTAAGTACAAAATCTTTGGAATTATGTTCGTTATTGTCTGCAGTTCTGCATTAATTGAAAAGAAGTTCAAGTGAGCAGGTATTATTGATTCCTTATTCTCTGCTTGCAATAATATTCGATTGATAGACGTTTTCTTTTTCAATTAGTTTCATCTTTAATAATATCTAGAATCTAAAACACATTTTGAACTCGTCTCCATATAGGAAATCGAAACTCGAATATAATATATAAGTAGATATTTTATGTATTGATTAAAAACTCAAAGTTTAGGTAGGAATTTAGTATCAACTTTAATTTACTATAGTATGTTTATATGATTATTTTATTGTAAACTAGCTGATGCGCGCTACTCCGTACGCGTGGAATTTTAGGAACCGTTTAAACCTTCCCTGGACTTTCACGAATATTTCAAGACCAAAATCACCAAAATCGGCCTAGCCGTTCGCGAGTTTTAGCGAGACTAACGAACAGCAATTGATTTTTATATATAAGAAGATATGAGTACCAAATATAAATACAAGTTTTAAAGAATAAAAAGTAATACAAGTTTTCTATCCGTTATCGCGTACATAAACACTAAAGTTTAGGCCAAAATTATTTTGTGAAATGTCCGTGAACATTCGTTTATTGAAAAAAATAATCTCTGTGCTGCCAATTAGCCGGACCAAAGAATAAGTAAAGGCAATATTGTATTTTGACAGACTTGTTTCAAATTGAAACAAGTCTGTGCCTTGTGTCATAAATGTCATACATAAATGTTTTTTCTGCGTCTGGGTGTTTCTATGTATTTTATGTATGTATTTACAAAAGAAAGGTAGTATAAATATATAAAAATTTAGATTTGGGTACCAGAATACGGATAGAATGGATATTCTATCCGTATTCTGGTAACCATAACACAAGCATATAAGCTTAGCTTGGGACCAGAGGACGTTGTGTGTGAAATGTCCGTGAATATTTATTAATTTTATTTTATTTAAATTGCACTGCCAAAACTTTTAATGTAGGGCAAAATCGATACAAAAATAAATTCATAATTAAAATATTTGACGAATGCAGTAGTATAACGTACTTTAACTAGATCGAAGATTCGATTCCATACAAGATAATTTTATTTGTGTGATGATTGTATTTGTCACACAGATATTTGTGGCGCATCTGATTGTTTTTAGGGTTCCGTACCCAAAGGGTAAAAACGGAAACCCTATTACTGAGACTTCGCTGTCCGTCCGTCCATCCGTCCGTCCGTCCGTCCGTCTGTCACCAGGCTGTATCTCAAGAACGGTGATAGCTAGACAGTTGAAATTTTCACAGATGATGTATTTCTATTGCCGCTATAACAACAAATACTAAAAATAAAATAAAATAAATATTTAAGGGGGGCTCCCATACAACAAACATGATTTTTTTACCGTTTCTTGCTCGATACTAATAACGTTGCCTTATGTTGCATAGATAATGGTACGGAACCCTTCGTGCGCGAGTCCCACTCGCACTTGACCAATTTTTTACATATATATATATATTAAATTTCTTTTAAATAAGTTAGTCTAATAAATTTAAATAAATAGTCTTTATAGAAAATCTGCTGGGACTAAATGACATGGTTTAAAATGTATGTGAAGATTTAAAGATATTTATTATTTTAACCATACATATGTTGCAAGATTGGGCTTATCAGAATAACGATTGTAAGTAAAAATAATTGAAATTATCATAAACGAATATAATTTCGTAAAAATATCATGTCTACAAGGTTAAATGACTTACATTTCATTTCGATATAAGCAAGTAAATATAGGTATGTAGTTATTGAAAACAACATCGGGTGCCTCCGTTTTCTGCAACTGGTGTTTTTTATGCAGCTGTGCACCACCACTTTATCTTCAGTGTGCTAATTTCGTTGGTGTTGAGTTTAGAAAGCGGTCATCAAATTAAATAAAAGTAACATACTAAAAGCTTTATCTACTGGATTTTATTTACCCTTCGTAGACAGTCTAAAAAAGTTATGGCTAGTTTTGAACTATTTTGAAAGCAAAAAATATTACAACAAGATAAAAGTTATAATGTTTACTGTAATAATTGGAAATGATCCAACTATTATAATACAAATTTTAATTGAACGTTTATGTGGTACATCATACGATAACGGTTATTAATATCGCATTTTCTTCGAACACGTTAGACACATAAATTGTATAACTATGTAGCTGGAATTTGTAGACCTCGTTCTGATAATACAGAAAAATTTGCGTGAAACTGTAAAGACTAGGTAAATTTTAATTTCGACTTCGCCAATAAGGGTCGAAAATAGGCTTAGAAATAAAATTGTAAAACTGTTTTAGAAGCCGCCATAATTTTTTTTTTATAATTTAGTTGATGTGCGAATTTCCGCCTGTATTTAAAAATTACTAGGCGTTTCCCACAACTTCGGCCGTCTTGAATTTAGAATACAAATAAACCATCGTTTTGAACAACTCTATTTAATATAATATATTATTATCTAATATATAAAATTCACGTGTCACAGTGTTAGTTACCGTACTCCTCCGAAACGGCTTGACCAATTGTTATGAAATTTTACATGCATATTCAGTAGGTCTGAGAATCGGCCAACATCTATTTTTCAAACCTTTATTTTTATTTTTTTTAGTATGGCAAAACAACGTTTGCCGGGTCAGCTAGTATCTATATAAATATACATGGCGAGAAAAGGCGATTTTGTTTTATGGTAAGTGAAGAAGCCCAAATTGTTATAATAAACACAACAAAAAAGAAATAAACCTATTTATCTTAATGACTTGGGCTATAAAAGTAAACTTAATGAATAATTTAATTTAAGTATGGTACCTATGAATCAACAGGCACGTAATTGATGGTGAACCTTCTGACTACAAAAGTCCTTTACCAAAAGATTTTTTTCTATTATAGACATAATAAATAACTTAGCAAATATTATGCAGAAACTAAAAGTCCATTGGTGAGATATCGCGCAGCATGTTCCTGGAAGTAAAAATGTCGGTTCATGTCATAGCTTTAAAATATCCCATGCTGACACAAATGCTTTCGCAACAATAACAATAAAATTGCGTTTGCTCGCTAAAACACCCGTAACTATAAATCTCATACTTATTTATAACACATTTAGTAGTTTGCTAAAATTATACGAAGTTACAAAACTTATTGAACATAATAAATAAATATGTACTTACAGACTGTGCGTGTTAGTCGCCGTTTTCGGAACCGTCAACAGGTCTTGGTGTAAGCACGAAACTTTACTTTGGGAACATTGGCATTTTGGGGGACAGTCTCTAGATAAAGCAAAATTTATACAGAGAAAAAGGAGAAAAAGTCTTATTAAGTTCACAGGTGCCATGTTAGAGGAATATTAATAAAATACTTTTTACTAAAGTTTGGTCTAAGTCGGGAAGTCGCGCAAGTCGCATCTGCAGGAGCGACTGAATGCGAGAGCCAACTGCGACTGGCGCCGAGGTAAGGCGGTAGGAGACGACCGCGGGAGGCGCAATCTGCGTCCTCTATACCGCCCCGCAGAGTCAACTCGCGACCGGATGCAATTGCGATGACTTCACCATGTGTCTATCTATTCTTTACTTTAGACCCTCACATATATGGCAAATAGAGACAAGATACAAAAATCTCGTGCCAAAATACTTGTTTGTATCTAATAAACTCTGAAACTAACTACTTAGGTAACTCACCAACCCACGGATTATTTTACTTAAATTGTCTTGCCAACCTACAGGCTAAAAGTCGGGCAGCCGTATATAGAGCGGGCAATACCTGGCTTGGAGTCTGAAGGATCACCGAAAGAACTAAGAACGAAGGTCGTCGACATGAACTCGCTGAAGTGTTAATGGGCCAAATCTGCCATAGAACCGATGGTCGTTGGAGCAGACAAGTTTCTTCTAGCTAGAGCAACGAGCGTGACTCAGCAAGCGTTAGGTACAGGCAGTCTCTGCTAGCAGGATGCGGATAGACATCCATCCTCTCCTTCTGACAAAACTTCCTAAGCAAGCATTTTTCCACCTTAGTCACTGCATGCTCTCCAACGTTCTCCTTGGCTTCATTCCTTTGTCTATTAATCAAATTCTAAATATTATATAGGTACACACCACACACAGATGCTTCGTTAAGTTACTTCTGCTACATCCAGCATAAATGAATAAATAAATATTCATGGACATTTCACACAACGTCCTCTGATCCTAAGCTAAGCTATTATGCTTGTGTTATGGGTACCAGAATACGGATATAATACATAAACTACTTTTCTTTTGTAAATACATACTATAATACATAGTAAACACCCAGACGCAGAACAAACATTTGCATGACATTTATAAATATCGTGTCACACAAATGATTGTCCCGAGCGGAAATCTAACCCGCAACGTCGTGAACGGCAGTCCAATACCTCAACCACTAGACCACGAGGCCCGTCGGAAATAAAAATCCAATATTAGACTGTCATAGGCATGATGATGTTATCAACCAACTTAAGATGTAAGACAATTTTTAATTTTAAAACTGTAGGAGTTTTCGATTACTTATACTTATATTTTATGACTTGGTTAAAATAATAATGCAAGCGTAAATTTTTTTCCTGTAGGAATAAACATCAATTAAAATAGCTACTTGTCATGAACAAGGGCCTACATCAATATTATCGTATATCATCGCCGACACGTACATATTAACACAGCCAGTAGGCACAGAAAATGAAGAATTAGGGATACTTTTCCTATTTACTCAAAATCTACTAAATATATTTTAATTCTGATCCACGTGTTTCTATACATAATAGTTACCTATGTTTTTAAAGTTATTTCATTAGTTAATACGCGATAATAGACCGACAAATGAAAAAAATAAAAAATTTGAGAGGTTGTTTCGCCAAGATTTTCTATCGAGAAAACTTTTTTCAATCGCGTTTCTGAGTTCATGCGATCCTAGATCATAATAATATATTGAAAAAACATATACTTAAAAATTAGAGCTCTAGCCATTCAATCTAAAGAAACAATGAAAACTTCGTACATAGAAAAATGCACGAAGCTATTTTGGTATCCTCTTAACGAAAAATTATAAAATTTAACTAAATGATTACCTGTTAAATTAATTTACTTAACGTTTTATTATAAATTGAAATTTTTATTCTTTTTTTTTTGGATTTATCACAATATACATAATTGGTTGCAATAAAAATATAAAATTCATGTACAATTTTTTTTTTAAGAAATGTAATCTAGGCAAAAAAGCCCCTAGTGGGCGCTCGAGTTTTCGGTCTCCTTTTTTTATTATGACAGAGAAGAGACGATATTTTATCCTTGTTACCTCTGTTAGCTACCACAATCGAGATTTTGGAATAGAAAATTATTGGGCGTCTCGTCATAATAAAGCTACTCACGGAAAATCAGCTTGATAGTAATCAAGTGAAAAAAATGTACTACGGATCCCGTACTAATAACATTATTGAACAAGAAAACTATTTTATTTCATCGTTTGAAACGATAATAATATGTTCAACAATCAACCGCCATTTTGTCGTTGTTGGTGTGCCTTGTCGAGTTTTAAAGCTTGTTTATATTTTATTTTTAATGCTGCTAACTTTGTTGTTGTTCCCCGTTAAATAAATTCTTTTTTTTTTGTTATTTGTCGCAGTTTTTGTTTGTTAGTGTTTTTATTTTGTATTTGTCTCGATTTGCTATTTTTTGTAATTGTATTTATCTTGCTAACTGCTCGAAAATGAGTAAACGATGACGATAAAGTGATAAATAAATTATACATTTTAAAAAAATATCTTGTTTTGCTGACCCTACCAAAATTGTTCGAATTGACAGGACGGTATTACGTTACAAGATGGCGCGGGGTCAATCCTATTCTCATTTGAACGGCATAGTATGTGTGTATATCCATGTAAATAATGAATTAACCGATTTTTTTAAAGAAATTTGATATTAATTATTAATCTACTAAACCAAGTGCATCAGATTCACTTCGGCGGTAACAAATTCCAACCAAAGGTAAGCCGTGGCGTGCGTGAGTCACAAAGTAGAATACTTTACCTATCGATGGTAGAACGCCCCAATTCGACGGAAATTCTGGGAGATTTGACCTACCACCAAGAAGATAATGTGCATACTAAAGGCCGAATGTGAGGAGCGGAGTAGTGTTTACAAAATACAAAATATAATACCAATTCTTTTAGCACAACAAAATTTAACTAAAACGGTTAAGTTTTTGATTCAATGCAACAGAATTGGTATCAAAGACTGTATATTTGTACAAAATATGTCTATGTGACATCTAGTTGAACATTCAAGCATCAGGTCTAATACTAATATAGCATAATATTATTATACTCCAACTACTTTTAGTTATAGATGTCAATGATAGAGGGCGCTAATTGTAATATTGAAACCGTCACACTACCCTGCGCTTCTTTATAGTTCAAAGCTTTTTGATATGTACTAGATGGCGCTTTCCTTTACAGGTTCTCCGTATTCTAACTCCATTACAACATTTAATAGGTACCTATGGATGTCCCGATATTCTTATTACCAAATAGTTAGGCATTAATTTCTGGCTTAGGCAAAATACAAGTTTCCGAGATCAGCAGTGGTATTCAGTAAGAAAAAGTGAAGTGAATTTTCGGTGAATCTTGATCACGTGACAGCGCTCCTCCAATAAAAATAGAGGAGCGCTGTCACGTGATCAAGATTCACCGAAAATTCACTTCACTTTTTCTTACTGAATACCACTACAGAAGTGAACCAAATGGACGTAATCTCCATAATGAGGCGCGGCCTCAGAAGCATTTTTAGGTAGTAGCAGATGGCGCTCTAGTCATTGCGTACCGGCTACTCCCTGTGGGGAAACGGCGTGTTGTGGGTTTCAATTCCCGCTCGGGACAACCATTTTTAACACGCTTTTATGTAACTATCAATGTATCAATCTGTGTAACGGAATCTTTGAAAGCGATTTTCAGCCACTTGTTTATTTATAATTGTCATACATATTATTATGTTTGTACTGCGTCTGGGTGTTTCTACGTATTATAGGTATGTATTCCATTCCGTATTCTGGTACCCATGACAAGCATAATTATAAGCTTAGCTTGGGACTAGAGGACGTTGTGTGAAATGTCCATGAATATTTTATTTTATTTATATATGATGATGATGTATCCATCCTTTGCCTAGACGTGGGTCTATCACTACTTTTCAGCTCATTGATGTAACTCATATTGCGCACGGGCCTCCTCCATTTAGGGAGAAATTTTGATCTACTTATACCACTCATACTAGACATGTTGGAATGAAATGGGGTTTATTTTTAATCCATCCGCATCGTATTAGAACCATTCGACAAAGATGATTCCATTCATTTTGTGAATTAATATCTTAACACTCATCATATTTCTTGGGGTAACAAGGAAGGGTAATGTAAAAATAAATGTATGCACCTGCTCAGTGGTATAGTATTAGGTTTAGTTAAATATAGATACCACAATAACATACCACCTTACAGTATGTATTCAAAATATATATATATGCTTTAATGAATATATAATATTACACTTTAAATCTGAAAATTTCAGTGTTGTTGATACATATATGGCGAACCATTATTATCTACTTGAGTATACTTAAGTTTAAATATTGACACAATAATTGAAAATCACAATCACTATATTGTTGTCAATAATGGTTACAAAAAGATTGCAACATACATACAGAGAGTACCAACCAATGGTTGGGTTACAAACTTGCCTACACACCTAACATAGTATAAACATTCATACTTGAAATACTTACGACACTATAAGTAATTACGAATAATAATAATTACTACAACTTACAACAATGAGTAATAATGTCATGCATTACAAATATCAATTAAACTTATCAATCTATGAAGAGAGCTATATAAATTCGTCGTTTGTGAAATTGATACCAGATGTAAACGTTGTTCTAATCTATTGTGATGCAATTGTTTCATTTCATTTTTATTGTCTTGTATTAAATATAAATCAAACGTTACTATAAGAGAGACTAATGTGATGTTAAATTAATTATAGTTGTTCATGTAATTAGAGGTGGTTAAAATACCGTTAGTCGCAACTGCCGGTTTAAAATCGCTACTTGCATTGTGATGTTGCGAAGGGGTCAGTTACTAAGTGTCAATACACCGCAGTCATAAAACAAGTAAATAAAATAGACGTAAAGTCTCGCAATTTAATATTTATACTACCTAAAAACATTCTCGTGCAAAAACAACCACTTGTATGTGTTCATGCTATCTTTTAAACCTGCTCCCAATTAGCAATCAAAATGTGTACCACAAGATGTAAGGATCTAAAACTGCGGCACATGCAATTCCGCAGTGGAATTAAATTTGTCGTCACAAAATTTGCGTCATATTTGCGACTTTGTCTATTTTATTTACTAAGATATCGCAATACACTGAAACAGGCTTGTGCGCACATATCTTCAGCCTCATTATTATTACCTAGGGATGAGTATTACAAGAATGTGTGTGTAATGAATCGCTTCGGCCTATACTTTTTACGGCACTCCCGCGAATATCAATGCGCATGTAACACAAATTTCCTACCACTATTTAATTTATTATTCTTAATTCCTTACATTTGAGACTAATGGCAGTGATGTTCAGCAGTTGTGGGAGGGACAAATATATCAACCTTACCCCAAAAATGGAACTTAAAATCTTATGTCAAATATATTTTCTGATCTACTTTTATCATTACTGTTTTATTCTATTTAGTCTAGGAGCGGACCAACTTTCCATACCGACCGCATCGCTTTTAACCTCGCCTAACACTAAACGTAACACGACAATCATTACGTATGTCTACAATAATAATATATACTATAATTATTTACCAATTATATATTTTTTTTTTAATTTTGAACCTACATACTTACGCTTAGCTTCACTAACGATAATATATTTATATCAAACGTCAAGACAGTTGAAAGAATTAGAGAGTTTATCAAGGCGGCTATCAAACAGCCGACGGAAATCAATCTACTATCAAGCCACAATGCGACACCATGTTTATGTTTATATATATATATAATACAAATATTTAAAATTATCCATCCAACTTGAGCGCGTTATGCCCTAACCACCTGGTCGATACACACCCTTAAATGACCTATGAAATTGGAATGTACTTAACCTGTAAAACTATTCCTTACATAATATGTAACTTTAAGCCTGTTTCAGTGACTAACGTCAGTGTATCTGAGATACAAACAGCGTCAGTTATAATCATTCTCTCGAGTGCTCATTCATTTCAGTGTTCAAGGTATGATGAATTTGTTAATGTAAGAAAGTGCTTGCCCTACAGACGAATATAGAAATTCTTAAGAATAAAAATAGAAAGAATGGGCATTGTTCATATTTTTTTTAAACTCTTAATTCGAAAACCATTTCGGGGAATAGAGTTTCTGATCATGATCCATTAGTTTTTTTCGGAAAATTTGCTATATTAACGATTATTTTTCCAAAAAAGCAAATGATCTCTATTTGCCCTTGAAATGAAGGACTTAAAATATTAAGACATTTTTAGGGATATACTACTCTGAAGTGGAATTGAAATTGGTCTATTATATCAACTTGTCAACTTTGTATTAAGTCTATCAAGAAAAGTCTATACACAGATTGCGTAAAACGATGACGTCACAACATTTAAAGTAATATCTTCAAGAATTTTTAAAAAATTCTGTAAAGAGAATATTTCAATAATATTGAAATTAGTTGCTTAAAATAGTCTATATATTCTGAAAAGAATATAAAAACAGTAGGTTAAAAATTATGAACAATCCCAATTGATGATAATTAATTATTATGGACCTTAGTGAAACCACACAGTAAGATTATTAGTGTATGAATGTAAGGTAAGACTATATGAAATCAGAGGACTCATACGCATACCTAGTATAAAATGAGGAACACAGAAATACACTATAAATTTTGAGTAAATCTTCCTAAACCCTAATCCTGAAACCACACTTGGTGTGTTTGTACAAACATTTTACTTGAACAAATCATAACAAATATGATGTATGTTACAAACATTTGATTGTGCTTCGAACAAATTGATTAAACATTTGTACTAACTACACAAGTGGGGTTACATAAGAATAAATACGATATCAAAATTTTATGGACTATGAAAAACAGTCTTGCAGGCTTTTCGATTATCAAAAATTTGTAAATTGTATAATTTTATTTAAATGTACAAATAAAGTATAATAATCTCAAAACATTGCAAACATTCATATTATAGACTCTTATGAATATAAAGAGTCGTACTCTGGTCAAGCAATGTTAACTTTAGAGTTTGCTTCAGCCAATTTTTGGTATCATTTATTCTACACTTAAGAATACCGTAAATCAATTGTTGATAGTTCACATGTTGCGATATCTACATGTATAAAGTAGAGGACGTATCATACCGGATAGTATTGGGCTTGGATCGATATAACTTGAAGTTCCATAAACACCATTCGATGCCCTGTTCACAAACCCTGTCATGTGTTTTAAAAAACTACATTTGTGCAGCCAGTAACTTAATATTGTTGAGCTCCCCCATTTGAGCGATATGACAAAAATCAGTGTTACCAACCTTATAAATTTGCTTTTTGAATTCTCTCAGTTTACTGTTTTAAATTCATGCCAAGTTTGCAGATGCTGAATTTTCATGGGATTACCAGCATATTATTGACTTCTCTAAGATGTTATGAATCACATGGAATTCCCAATAAGACAAATAATACTGAAAACTTATTTCCTTGTGTTTTCTTTTCCTCTTGTAATAAAAATGTCATGCAATAAAGTAAAGTTTCCTGGAGGTGGGCAACACTGAAGAAAATTAGTAACTGTACGAATACAGCGTATGTTATCACGTTTGATTACAAACAAAATAGCTCAGACGAGGTTGTTTAATGGATCGATTAGTTCTCCATAGATCATTGTGATGACGCGACAATAGTGGACTGTAAAAGTAATAAATATCTTAATTAATTGTGATATTAGGTTGCCTAAGTCTGATAACAGTTTATAAACTGAATTTATTTCATATTTGCCATATTCACAAAAGTTAATAACAAAATTATAAAACATTATAAACACATAAAGCACATACAATTTATTAAACATAGAAAATCTCTACTACGTAATAAAGTAATCACGACACGACATCGATTAAATACGAAAATGAACCGAAAACCACTTATGGACGCGTCGAGACGTCCAAAAAAGAAAATAACGGGAAAGACAAATGGATTTACACGCTTATAATGTACAGAATCTAACACGAGTCCAACTCTTAGACGACAAGCTAATTTATGAACGCAAGTACAAACAAACGGTCACTTCAAATGTTTTATCTAGTGATGACAGTACCAGACCACCATACACAATACACATGTAATAATGCTATGCGACAGTTTGTTCTAACGTGCGTCAGACAATAAGATCAATACGATTTAATGTAACATGTTAAAATTACGGTATATAAATGAATATGGTAGTTTTAATGTTATATATTTTTACTTCTCCTTCTCATTTCCCTTTGTATTCTCATTCTCCTTCTCCTTTTCCTCGGTCTCCTTTTCTAGTTCCTTTTCTTTCTCGTCACCCTGAAATGTATCAAAGATTAATATTAATTTTTCATTAAGCTATTGCATAGCTTTTATCGCGGGCCTTGAGCGTGGAGACCAAATCCAGAAATTCCGTAACGAAAAATAACCTAACACCCCCCGTTACTGCGCATGCGTAATCCTCCTCTTCGCCCCGCAATTTATTTCATCCTGTTGATACCAAGGGTAAACGCCTTACTCAAATTAAACAGCGTATTAAAATGAGGATTTTGAATCGACAACATGTATCCTAAATGTTCAGATAACAGCGTATTCCAAAATCTCGATTGTGGTAGCTAACAGAGATAGCAAGGATAAAATATCGTACTACCCGTAAAAAAAGACGTAAGTGAACTTGCGTCAAAAATTTCAAAAATTTCAAAAAAATCACTTACTGCTTTCTTCCAGTAATAGTACGATATTTTATCCTTGTTACCTCTGTTAGCTACCACAATCGAGATTTTGGAATAGAAAATTATTGGGCGTCTTGTAACAAAGCTACTCACGGAAAATCAGCTTGATAGTAATCAAGTGAAAAAAAATGTACTACGGATCCCGTACTATATGTATTTACAAAAGAAAAATAGTATATATGTAGTATATCCGTATTCTGGTACCCATAATACAAGCATATAAGCTCAGCTTGGGACCAGAGGACGTTTTGTGAAATGTCCATGAATATTTATTTATTACTAGCTGACCCGGCAAACGTTGTTTTGCCATACAAAAAAAAACCAAAAAGGTTTGAAAAATAGATGTTGGCCGATTCTCAGACCTACTGAATATGTATGTAAAATTTGAGAAGAATCGGTCATGCCGTTTCGGAGGAGTACGGTAACTAACACTGTGACACGTGAATTTTATATGTTAGACTAGCTGACGCGGCAAACGTTGTTTTGCCATACTAAAAAAAAAAAAAGTTTGAAAAATAGATGTTGGCCGATTCTCAGACCAACTGAATATGTATGCAAAATTTGAGAAGAATCGGTCAAGCCGTTTCGGAGGAGTACGGTAACTAACACTGTGACACGTGAATTTTATATATTAGATTATACCTATACTCGTAAAATAAAAAGCAATAGGTGAAATATGTTTATTTAAAATTAGTTTAAAAAATTGGTCAAGTGCGAGTCGGACTCGCGCACGAAGGGTTCCGTACCATTATCTATGCAACATAAGGCAACGTTATTAGTATCGAGCAAGAAACGGTAAATAAATCATGTTTGTTGTATGGGAGCCCCCCTTAAATCTTTATTTTATTTTTAGTATTTGTTGTTATAGCGGCAATAGAAATACATCATCTGTGAAAATTTCAACTGTCTAGCTATCACCGTTCTTGAAATACAGCCTGGTGACAGACGGACGGACGGACGGACGGACAGCGAAGTCTCAGTAATAGGGTCCCGTTTTTACCCTTTGGGTACGGAACCCTAAAAACTAAAAAACAAGCTTGTAAATCATACAGCGATGGATTGCAATATTTTTTAAATTATTGCATTGTCATTTCGGTCCATAATATGTGTGCAAAATTTCAGATCAATCCGACTACTGCAAGTGGGTAAAAATCACTTTCAAAAATTCCGTTACATAGATTAATATATTGATAGATACCTACCGAACTAATATAAGCGTGTTAATTAGGAATAAGTTTCACTATCAATCAAAATATTATAAGTATTAAATCAGGCAAAATTAACCGAGTATTGTAAGACTGGTGTTTTTCATTCTTAAATAACATCAAATAAAAAATTCTAACATCAGGTAATCCTAGAATGTTGGCTGCATATGAATGATAAACAGACTGTATGGGATCAGCAATTTTCGGTTTTTGAGCGACACACGCGCAAATATTTATAAATTTGGAATCCCTACCTTGCATTTTTCCAGATCATCAGGAAGCCGTTGTTTTTCAGCGGGTCCAGTGCCTTCCTTTGTCTCCTTGTTATCCTTTCCAGGCTTAGGTGGTTGCGCGTTCAGATCGACAGTAGTACAAATTTCGTCCCAATCACGGAACGCCCTCTCTTTGATGCGCGACACTAAGCCCACCAGATTGGGGAATGATTCGCTCATTGAATCTCGCAACGGGTGCGCCACTTCCTTATCAATGAAGTGGAGCTGTGCGAGGTTCGCGAACGCAACCACATCCAGCTGTTGAAATATATTCACATTGTCAGTTTTGAATAAATAGATATTACAAAACAAAAAAATCTGCGAGTTTATCTGAAAGCCATGGTCCAGTTACGTGCGAAGAAGTCAATAAATGTAGACACTACAAATGATACCAATCAAAAATAAAAGTTTAACTTTAAAAGAACTTATGAATAATTTCTTAAATATGTAGGTACTTACAACAGTTGGCTCATCGCCAAAAAAGAATGGCCTGTCAGACAGAAGATCCGATAGCACACGTAAATCATTCTTGCCAAATTCCATAATCTCCTCCTCGCTGTGTACTCCGATGCCATGAGCTCTCGCTTTTTTCATGCCCTGTTCAAGTTACAAAAAAAGAAAATTTAAATTCCAATGGTCATAATCGCAACTAAATTATCTTGATAAAAGTATTTGATAAGGCTAACTGCTTTTAAAATTATTTTCTTCATTTTAATACAACAAAATATCTTTCAAACTAATAATAAAACGTCATAACAATGAAAATAAACTAATTTAAATATAATGTGTAAGAGGTTACTCACCTTGCGAGCCGTGGAGAACTTGTAGCAAAAGTTGAGAATCGGATTTGGCAAACGAGTGTTGAGAACGCTCTGCAGATTCACTTGATATCCTTTAATGACGCTGTCAGGATACTTAGCGCGCCACCATAGAATCACCCAAGATAGATGATTCTCAATCAAACTGATCATAGCATATGCCACAACCTTCTGCTCGGGCGTCAGGCCTGCATATAAAACATTTTGATAGTAATTCAATGACATATTTTCTGAAATTCTAAATGCACATGCGCAACGTCCTAGTATTTTCTAGGATACTCCCAGTACCCTGGATTTCCTGTGCGTTTTACCTGCATTTACTGGGGTGAAACGTCGATACGTGTTTTTAACCCAGATAGGATATTTAATGTGACCTATATAAATTGGTATCATATTTCAATTAGAACATTTAACTTTACTAGTTAATTGAAGGCAGTATATCAAATGTAAGCGGAAAAACCCGTCAGTTAAAAGTTCCTTAAATTCACAATTGTTAATCGTGATAATAAGGTTTGATTTTTCATAACTAGCAGTAGCCTGGCGATAGACTTTCGACCTTATTAAAATTGTTCAAATTTTTTTATGTGAACCATGATAGGTAGGTATGTATTTAGGCACTTATTTGATCCATATCTATATATATCGTACTCTAGTACCCATAACACAAGCATATATGCTTAGCTTGGGACCAGAGGACGTTGTGTGAAATGTCCGTGAATATTTATTATTATTATTATTTTATTTATTTATTATTTATATCTTAAAGACTGTAATAAGATTTCGTTACACATAAATCACATAATGAATAGATTACGACATACATATTTTGGAAGAAGAACATCTAGTGTTAAATAAATAATATAATTACCAGAATCTAAGTCTTTGTTGTATTTCTCAGATAACTCCTTGATGATAAATGTGCTGTCAGCAATCTCCTCACCATTCAGCTCGACGAATGGTAACTGGCCTTTTTTGGAACGGAACTTAGCCTTGTGATCCACATTCTGTAAACAAATATGTAAAAATATAATTATTTTCTCTAAACGAGATGATACACAATCGGCAAAAATAACTAGCGATAATCAGCATATTTTTGTCAAATAAATCTATTTTTTTGAACACTTTAAAAATTTTTATTTAATCATTCATTAATATTTTCTGTTTGAATGAAAGCTAATTGAATATTATTCATAGGGGTTGCTCTTAACGACAATGAAGTAGTTATAAGCTATTTGGCTATGCTGTTGGGTTTGATCGTAGTTAATCGCACGAATGAAAATTTTGTATTTATTTTTGTCTTATTAAAGACAAGGACAAAGAAAATATACAAATATAAGTTTTATATTCAACGAATTAAAATTGGAACCATGTAATTAAATTTATTTTTATACTATACCAGTTTTTAATTAAGGTTTTCAATTTAGAAATCACGAAAGTAGGGGTCATATTGGACTATTTGGGTACCTACGCTTTGAATTTATCACCTTGATAATAAAAATACCACAAAACTCGTTTAAACCGTAGATTCCAGAAGGCTAAACGAAGGATTACGTGAGTTCTTTTTCTATTTTTGGTATGCAAGTATTTTTAAATTTAAATAGACTAGCACAAAAGATCAAAAATTAAAAAAGAAATTAAGAATATTATTACGTAAATTAATTAAACCTCTATGTGTTTATTTTCTCAACAAATTGAACGCTATTAAAAGTGAATAACTACTAATGTTGTCACTAATACAAACTGAACTGCTAAAATGAGATTATATGCAACTTTAAAGCTAAGAGATTGAGTTATGTATGACATAAGAATCTGCTACATCATCAAGTTCAAAGCCAACAAGAAGGGCAATAAGCAATAACATATTACGGGTGCAATAAAAACGTGAGCGAAAACGCGGGAGATACCTAGTGAAACTATAACTGTATCACATGCTGCAACGCCAGAGTAATATTTCTAAAAGGCGGGTTTCGATTTACGTTTTATAAAAGTTGCATCAACAATACGAATATTCAAATGTGTTCGATTATACACTTATGCCAAAGTTTTAATCGATAATTATGTATGTGTAATGAGGAATGAAATACGAAGAGAAAGCAAAGGATAGAAAAATGTGGAGTAAAATGGAGGAGGCCTCTTTACTCAACAATGGGGTCCTTAATGACGAAAATAAAAACGACAAATTGTTATTCTACAACAAACATAAAAAATAGAAAATTAAGGAATAAACAAGGCTATAATAATAATAATGAGTATACATGTATATTACAAAGAAATATATTAAGATTAACTGAATTGTACATAGGCGCATAACTTTTAAATGACTGCTATGCCTGCCATGCATCAAACAGGATAACTCGTTTTTGTTGCGTTTCTTATCGTTAGGATAAAGTAAGTTCGAATGCATAGTAAAATAAATACCACAAAACATTTTAATTTTTTTAAATTCTCATCTTATATATAAAATTCACGTGTCACAGTGTTAGTTACCGTACTCCTCCGAAACGGCTTGACCGATTCTTCTCAAATTTTGCATACGTATTCAGTAGGTCTGAGAATCGGCCAACATCTATTTTTCAAACTTTTTTTTTTTAGTATGGCAAAACAACGTTTGCCGGGTCAGCTAGTATATCATATAAAAAGGAGAGCGGCATGATTTTGTAAACGAATCGTCAAAACTCGTAATTCTTTAATACGCATAGAGAAATTTTTAGGTTTACGAAATATTACAAAAGTACTAATTAGCAAGATTGTAAATCGAAAATAATGTGAATAGTAGCTTAAACAGATACCCTAATTAAACGTCACGTACAAAAAATAATTCTATGTTAAACACACAGAAAAAAGCAAGGGTGGAATGCCATATAAAATGTTTAAAATATGGGTTATAGCGGGGCCTTCCAAGTACGAGACGATAGGATCCCGAAGGGTGGCGGGATGCGCGGGGTGCAACGGTGGCTGAATTTATCTGGTACCGTAACCATGGCGACAGTGACGGGAATCAGACGAACGCACGCTTGCCGACAGCGGGGAGAGCAGCTGTATCGATTTCGAAATGCGAGGTTCACCGGCCGGCCATCCATAGCGCCTTGCTTCATTATATCGCTATACATGATCGTCTACAAATTAACGCCTACCTACACCACTATTAATTACATATTTTATTAGTGTTAGTAGCTACTTCAATAACACTATATTTATAACAAATATTCTACATTGCGTATTAAATGATTATGAATATTATATGTTTAATGTAACAAAGCCAACAAGTGCCAATAACAAAGAAGATGTTTTGTTATTATTACAAACTTCATCAATCATTAATATAGTTTTTTTCCTCTTATGTCCACTACCTATATGAATCATTTATAGCATAAACAGACAGTACCACACCGCACTAAAATGTTATTTTTGGTTTAATAACAAATCTTTATATTATGTGATGTTAAATATTTTTACCACAATAAATTATACCTACTCTTTTACACAATTTATGAAAATAAATTGAATAGAGGAACATGACATTTAGGAATATAAGTTTTATAAAAACGACATTTAATCAAAAAGATATTAAAAATGTTTTAAATTTATTATATGACAGTCCAGGACATATCTGTGAACATGTGTTTAGGACTTTCCATTATTTATATACCATTTAATTTTCAGCCCATTATGTCCCATTGTTGGGCACAAGCCTCCATTTTGGTATAGACTAGTTTCGAGATTTACGTCTCGCACAGAGAATTCACCTGCTTATAATATTCCTTGGCTGGCTTCTACAGACCCTGGAGAAGGAAATGGGGTTGTGACACTTGTGTTCAGGGGAATTTGATTTTATTATTTTTATATGCCGGCTAATATCTACGCCCTGCCATGCCGGCGACTTACACGCTGTTTCCTCAACTCAGAAAACATGAAAATATTAAGTCTTTATCTAAGCTGCTTAATGATTCATGATTATACACTCGAAAGTTAGAAACTTTCAAAATAACTTCTACCGCCTTCTTACAAGGTCGGATTTTTGAATTTTTTTTGTTCTATTGTTTTCTTCTATTATTTAAAAGAAATCGGCAGCCACACTTTGAGATACCTAGCTTCAGTAAATCCGACTGTGCTTTGATACTACTATCATCGTAAAATTACTTTCACCCGTGCGAACCGGGACGAGCCGCCGAAGCAGACATAAATTTATAACAATAAATAGAATATTAAAATTTCGTGGTGCCGAATGATACCTATTATGTGGAGTGTCTTTGTTACTAACGGAATTTTTATATTAAAGCCATACATGAGACATGGATAGGTGGCGCGGCGCGTTGGTGGCGTAGGGACAGGCACACCCCGGGCGGTTGTTGGGGAGATGCGGGGTTCGGGGTTGGTCGATGGCCGGCCGGGCGAGCTGAGCGTCGGGCGGGGTCGCGCAGGCGCTCCTACGATTCAGGTCGAAGCCCTCGCGGTTGCCGACCCCTATGTCTAGGCACTCGCTCATCTAATCACTATTTTACCCAACAATACACATTTTGGATGTCATATCCAAATATAAGAAAGTATGACAATACACAGCTAACAGAAAAACTAAAGTAGTCCATCTACCTTCCTTTGAGTTGGTTGCTATTAGATTTTATTTACATAACTAAATATTATGCAATTAATTTTAAGCATTTATATAAATTAATGCAACACTTTCGTTTTTAGGGTTCCGTACCCAAAGGGTAAAAACGGGACCCTATTACTGAGACTTCGCTGTCCGTCCGTCCGTCCGTCCGTCCGACTGTCCGTCCGTCTGTCACCAGGCTGTATCTCAAGAACGGTGATAGCTAGACAGTTGAAATTTTCACAGATGATGTATGTATTTCTATTGCCGCTATAACAACAAATACTAAAAATAAAATAAAATAAATATTTAAGGGGGGCTCCCATACAACAAACATGATTTTTTTACCGTTTCTTGCTCGATACTAATAACGTTGCCTTATGTTGCATAGATAATGGTACGGAACCCTTCGTGCGCGAGTCCGACTCGCACTTGACCAATTTTTTACTTTGTTGATTACGGTTATTTTATGCCTTTTTAACCAGTTTCCGTTAGATTTTGTGTGTACATGTAAACTTATTCTTAAGCAGCCTGTAACAAGGATTTCATATTAAAATTAAATAAGACGCTCTCGCGATCTGTATCATGTTTGTATAGTATCAGCTTATCACAGGTTTTAAACAGATTGAAGTTTTATACACGCGCTACGCCAAGTACATTGTGTTAGAAACAAGCAACTAATAGTGAATAGTGAATAAACGTTTAGTATCACCCCATGGCCGAGACCCATCAATGTCTATATGAGAAGGTAGAATGATGTTTATTATTCATTGAAAACAACGACCCACTTCTTTGGCTTAGTTATTTTCAAGTACTGTTTTCTTTTAAAATGTTTTTTCTTAATGCGGTAATGTAGCGAACGCCTTTTTGATTATAAACTCTTCTGGAGCGCCAATTGAAGTAATAAGTTTACGTTATAAATATGTGACTTCTAAAACTTTAGTTAATAGGAAGAATTCAAGTAAGGTTTAGCATAATTATAGCATAGACTACACAATTGTACGGCGAGGGCGTCTAGACGGGTCAATTGTGAGGGGTGACCGGGACGAGGTACGCCGCGGCGCCAGCACTAATCGGGACACTCGTGCTTTACACGCATAACATTACAAGTTGTTACTGATTTGCTAATAATGGCAGACCAAACAATAAACGTCAAAGGCATAGAACTTTAGTAGGAATGTTAAACTATGGTATTAGTATTTAGGTTTGAAATAGCATCATAAAGTTAAAAAAAAGGTCACGGGTGCCTACTCAAAGACCTAGGATATTCGATGCGACTACATACTTGAATTTTGCCGACATTATTAACTCGTATCTGCAAGAAACTTTACACGCGAAGCACCCTTATGCATCACTACGATTTGGAGACGAGAAATTTCGCAAGTTTTGTAAGGTTTATGCACTATGGTTACGTACCAAAAGGTTGGACGGGAATTTTTTACCGAGAATTCGTTGTCTGTCTGTCACCAAGCTGTATTACAGAAACAATATAACATTTTCACATCTTTTGGGATCCATTACTACCGAATCAGTCAGTCAGTTATCTGTAAATGTACAGCTAAAAACACCATCAATATTTCGAGTGCTCAGATAACGGAGTCAGTCTCATTATCTATTCATTCCAAAAAAAAATATCAAGATATAATAAAAAAACGACTGGAACATGACATGGTAATTGATATTTTTTCAAATTGATTATATTGTTCTAATAAAAATGTAGTTGTGTTAATACGCTCCTTGCGTATTAATACATACAACTATTTTTAATAAGACTGAAAATAAATTACCCTTACTCGCAGTGCGGGTGACCAAATGCAGGCCAAACTTTACAAAATAGATAGGTTCAAATTAATGGCGCGGGTTATTTGACTACCACGCTTGTAGTAGCTATTATCATGTGCAATACAATAAATACACAAAGCGTTGTTTCTTTTATTTAACATGTTTTCACTAAGTATGTTGAAATACCATGCTAGGTGGTATAAATATTATGTCGAATTCCGGTTAATTTTAACAATGTACGTTACTGTTATGTACAGAGTGTAAGTGTAAACAATGCCACATTGTGTGTTACCGATACATTCGAAGAATGTTGACTGCATTGTAGAATATTTGTGTCTTTTGGTTATTGATTAATGATGTTACACAACAAGTAACGCATTCATTTTTTTTTTAAACTCATAATTCATAAACCATTTTGGGGAATAGAGTTTCTGATCATAATCTGTAAGTTTATTTTAGTAAATATGCTATACATATGCTATACATATGATTATTTAAAAAATAAGCAAATGACCTTTGTTTGCCCTAGAAATGAAGGACTTGCAATTTTTAAGCGTACTTAGAAACACGCTACTCTGTTTATGAGTTGTTATTGTTATTAATTACAATTTTGAAAGATACAGTTATAGTACAGACGACTTAAGTCAGCGCTGTCAAACAAAAATAAAAACAAGTAAACAATGTAAGACAATAATTTATAAAAAAGTATAAAGTAAAAGTAATTAAAATCAGGAGATTTATTATATTATGGATACTAAAAAATAGACAAAAAACACTAGATAAAAATAAAACAAATTAAAAGTTTACGTGATTGAGTTCCGCATAGACTAAAAATTGGTCAAGTGCGAGTCGGACTCGCGCACGAAGGGTTCCGTACCATTATCTATGCAACATAAGGCAACGTTATTAGTATCGAGCAAGAAACGGTAAAAAAATCATGTTTGTTGTATGGAAGCCCCCCTTAAATATTTATTTTATTTTATTTTTAGTATTTGTTGTTATAGCGGCAATAGAAATACATCATCATCTGTGAAAATTTCAACTCTCTAGCTATCACCGTTCTTGAGATACAGCCTGGTGACAGACGGACGGACGGACGGACAGCGAAGTCTCAGTAATAGGGTCCCGTTTTTACCCTTTGGGTACGGAACCCTAATAAAACAAATAGACAAGATATAGATTAATGTGTTGTAAAAGATTATTAGGCAAAGGCAATACACAGTCTGCATATAACGATGACGTCACAACAATTGAAGAAAACACTCATCATGTATTTTAAAAAAATTCAATTTAATGAATATTTCTATAATAATCAAATTAGTTTCTTAAAATGATCTATATTGTCAAAAATTATGAACAATGCCAATTCATATTCTACACGACACGAAAAGACTCAGTAATCGAGTTTCAGATAATTCTATTTCCTTATATAAAATAATTGTAGAGGCAGATGTGATCCCCGGATTTATTTAATGAGATAAATATTTTTATACTTCTCTGTGTACATTTTTGTTCAACTGATTATATTTTACGCGGGTATTTTGTGTATGTACCAATGTACTTATTCGTAAAGTGTAGTAAATAAAGATACTAACAAATTGAACTGAAGGCAAAACAATGGTTTAAAAATACTATAATATGATTATGTTAATATATAAAACAACCCTTGGTAAAGGATTAAGTTACCACCGTGTCTACAAATTTGATAATTGCCAACCAAGAATCTTTATAACTAGTAGAATATGGAATATACCATATCCAGCTCTTTATAACCGAGTGATAAATGTAATGAATGAATATATATACTCGATGGATATCAAATGATGAGTGTTAGATGTCGCTCAATATCACGAGGTACAATTCAAAATAACACTACAGAGGAGAGTATAAATCTAATACTTATTAGTTACCAAAAATAGTTATACATTCTACAGCTATTTATGTTTATAGAAATAAACATTGACGGTAAAATATTGGAGAAATGTGAAATGTAATTCCGCATTAACTTTGTTATGGCGCCTACCAATGTAGCTACACCTAAAGCCAATCATCAAGTATTATAATTGTTATATGTTTTGTTTAACCGATTAGTTATTGTAAAGTATTTTTGTGCATAACCATTATAATAGTAAGCAGTACCAATATAGGTGTTATTGCAAACTGCAGGACTGCTATCTTTCAAATATCATAGAAATGTGGTGCTTATTTTATGGTAGGTACTTTGTGAACAGCCAACTAAATACCAGGGGCATATAAACAATACGATCTCAATAAATTTCTGATTCGAGTCAACTGAGATTAAAGCAAATATGTAGGTATTATGTGCTTAGTGCACGTGTACCTACCTAATAAGAGACGGCCGTATTGGCCGGAACTTGGGAAAGTGCAGCCGACATACCGTAGCAGCACGATTTCATAGCTCAGTGACCAACTCATCGCTGCGGTTTCATGATCACATTGCACCACATGTACTAACGACATTCAACTCCTAACCAGCAAAACAGGGAAAATAAACTATTTCTATATTATTTTAATTACATTGTATAATAAAATGTTTTATAGTTTATTACAAATAACAATCTGTTTATTACCTTTAATATATATTTATACATAGTAGGCATTTTACAGAAATGAAGTATAGATTTTTAGTGCCCTGTTACATGTACAAGTACGTATAAAGTACATATGTAGTAGAATATAACAGAGGAATGGCTGTTGTAAGAAGGCGAGTAATATGAGATCACCTAAAACGAGTTCGGATTATTGCCAGGACAGAGGACAAGACAACAGACGTCATCTTCGATGATCCATAATTTGTTACACTTCCATTAAAATGATGTCGATGCAAGATTTTTAAACTTTGTCAATATTTAAGACAATTTATTAGCTTCTTGTTAATCTTTGGACATAATTTTTACCGCCTTGTAAATATAGGATCTACTTATATCATAGCTATTAAGTGCCGTGTCAGTAAGATGATGGAAAAATATCTTTAATTTAGATATCTAACTTTAACTTCGAACTGCTAATTTTGTGTAAATCACAAGTGTAAATGGTCCGAATTTCATCAATCCACTTTCTGTTACAGAAAAACTGACAATAAAAGTAAAACCTCATTAATATTCATGACTAAGAAAAGTTTACGAATCAAATAAACAAATCTTAACATTAACAACCTTTGTATACTTTACTTCTTATAAAACAAAGTCGTAATTTTTGTATGTATGTCCCTATGTGAGATTATATCTTCAAAAATACGCAACGGATATTGATGAGGTTTTTTTAATAGATAGAATGGTTCAAGAGGATGGATTTTTTTGCATAATTTGTTGGCGTTTGCTGTATATTGGATGAGATATGATTAAATTTGCCGAGTAACTCGGACGCGCGCGAGCTATAAATGAAAACGCTGCCTTGTCTATGTGAGGTACAACAAACTAATGTATGGAGGAATTGTTTGTTACCTATAGTTCTTCAAAAAAGTTCGCGAAGGCATATGTCTATCTTTTAAGGGAAACCCGCTGTACCCATAATAATGTCGAAAAAATTTTCAACTTCAATAGGGTGTTTTCAAAAGCTATTTATGTGTATATAATAATATTTTTTATCAAAATTAAATAGCTTAGTTAGCTTACACAATTAATATAGATTACAACTGCTCTTTACAGCATGCAATTTAAATGAATATCTTAGGAGATATGACGAAAAAAGAATTACGCGCTATAAAATAAATAAATAAAATACTTCAACTGTTGGCTTAGCAACGCGAACGTTTCCTCGGTCTTCTATCCATACTTCAATGTTTGGATGTTTATTGTGCTTTCAAAGACTACTGGATGGATTTTCATGAAACGAACTTATTTTTTATCCTTTTTACCGCGGGTAACACCGCGGGGCACAGCTAGTAACTGTTAAAAGGGATCCGTAAATAGATAGTTTGAAAAAATACATACCAGGGTGTATTTATAAGCTATTTTTAAACAATAGTGAGATCTTATTTTTCTGCAAATGGCTAAATAACAATATGTATTTGCCAACAAATGTTAGAATAACGTAGCTAGTAGCTATTACTCATAAAATAGTAACTGTTGGTTGGAGATTTTAGAACCACCACAATCACCGGCGCAGGTAGCGCTGTTTCCAGCAAAACCCAACAAGACCTCAGAGTTTTTGTCAATAACTGCAATGTTTTGCAAACAGAATAAAAAAGGGAAATTTATTCAAAATTAAGTTATTTCTTAAATTTAGAAACGTGAAAAAATGCTAATATAAACCCTACAAAACATAGCGACCACGCCAAAACACAGACGAGCTATGAAACCAATGGACATTATCGTCTTGTGGTTTTTAAAAGACTATTTTGCATTAAATATGAATTATAGATATAATTATCTTGCCTTCTCCTTTGTAGTATTAGATCAGGTAGAAAAGGACATTTGTCTGATAGTGCAACCCAAGATTAAAGGATTCCAACATGCTCACGGATTATGAAACCAGCAAAAAATCTTAACTCGTATTCGTAACATGCCTTCAAAAAAGAATAACACAAAATAGTTATTTCATAGTTACAAAAGACGTAATAAAAAATTGGTCAAGTGCGAGTCGGACTCGCGCACGAAGGGTTCCGTACCATTATCTATGCAACATAAGGCAACGTTATTAGTATCGAGCAAGAAACGGTAAAAAAATCATGTTTGTTGTATGGGAGCCCCCTTAAATATTTATTTTATTTTATTTTTAGTATTTGTTGTTATAGCGGCAATAGAAATACATCATCTGTGAAAATTTCAACTGTCTAGCTATCACCGTTCTTGAGATACAGCCTGGTGACAGACGGACGGGCGGAAGGACGGACAGCGAAGTCTCAGTAATAGGGTCCCGTTTTTACCCTTTGGGTACGGACCCTAAAAACTACGGAATTACACTCAAATTGTAAAGGTAAAGCCACACAATGCGTCCTGCAAAAAATGCCAAAGACTCGTCTTTCGAAAATACAATTGCGTACAGATATTGATTAGGAAAGTTATTATAATGAATAATTCAATATACGATACCATTGGAAATCTAAACTAACTAGGACAGTAACAAATCGTAGCTACACCAGCTCACGTACCGTATTGGGATGATGTTGCGATTATATTTAATGAAGGTCGTACTATAACGGTGTAGGTGCTACTTATTAATATAGAAACCTATCTGAACAGAATACGTATTAATAGCTTGTTGATAAAGCATTATGCAAAGCGACGCTCACGTCCGTCCTATACAAATTGTAACTTAGAGGGCTGACAACGATTGGTTCGCATTCCACCACCAAATATGACAAACGAGACATGACTCGTCAGTTCGCATAATAAACGCATTGCTATCGATGTTTTACAAAACAGGCGATATCGATATTATAATGCTGTTATTATGTAATTCAATAATTCTGTCAATGATATATTAAAAAAAATTACGATTTCAGTATTCAATAATAATATTCGAACATCAATATCAATGATCAACGAACGATAACGAACTACTTGTAGAAGTAACAGTGCAAACCAAGGGAGCTCACCAATCATCACCATGTACCCCATTTTGTCACGTCTATCGATACAATCAAGAACTTACGAAAACCTTTGCTCTATGATTAATCAATACAACAGTTTATGGTTCCAGTAATGCCATCACCAATAATTTCATGATATTTTTATGCATACATTTAATCTAGACCACATTGAAAAAGATAGTTTGGCTAATGAGGTTAAGGTCCTGAAATTTAGTTATATAGTGAACCATATTTTAATACTACGTTTCGGTAAATGGAAAAGCCGGGGACAATCATACATAGGGCGTGACCCCTTTGCTGTAGTGTGTAAATTCACGCTCTATAACCTCCCTTTCAGACTAATTGGTTCAGTGGTCAAAGCACTCAATTTACACATTTATATATGCTAGACATATACATACATATTAGTACAGGTAGTACTCTCGATGTCTACTTAACCGCCGCCGCTTGTTTAACTTTCTTGGCATAGAAATAACGCGTACGATGGAAAGTATGTTGTTTGTGCAAATCGTTTGCTTTCCACTATTTCTATAGGCACACGAGGATATATTTATAACTATAGTCAACACGTAATTTTCCTTAGATCTAGGCGCCTAAGATAAATATAAAAAATGTTTACGTTAAGCACGTAATTACATAGTAATTTATAAAAAATAATAATAAGTCACGTTAATTAATACAAATTCTTACTGGTAGCAAAATATCTGTATCCGTTATACAAATAATTGCTTAAGTGGAAATCAAACCCACAAACAACTGTCTACGGAAGTCTGTAAATATCGATTGACTACACCTCAAGCCCCGTCAAGAATTTATAATAAGTTACTATAACCATCATGCAGTCGCAGTCGTAATTTGGTTCCCAAAATACAAGATATTAGATGAATTTTTATACGACCAGGTAGCAAATAAGATTTTGGTTATCATAGCCTTTAGAGTAGGTACTTAGTCTACAGCACCAGAGCAACCAACTCCAAATAAATCTGTTCTTTGGAAAAATATTGACAGACGAATTTTAAGCAATAGATAATCAAAAGTGAGGCCATGAAATTTTATTGATCCTCACTCAGGTCGTCACAAAAATATTCTTACATAAATCATCAGGTAACATCCCCATGAGCTTTTAAGGCACATTGTAGTTAAGATTTGCGAAATATATTAGCTGAACATACATCATTGATGTACGGTCATACTTAGGAACCAGATACGACATACGACTTAGTATTACGCTGAGCAACGAATAACTCCTTATTATCCATTCGTGAGTCACATTTTATAGTACAGTGATGAAATGTTTCATGACCATTAAAATCTAGCGCATGTGTCATGAGATAGTAACTAGTTCACCATTATACATATGTATCGTACATGTCTTAGAAATTAACGACTAACTTGCTGGGAGCCTCTATTAAATTGCCGCCCATCGGCGCTTGAGGTCGTCGACCGCAGCTTGTTGTGGTCATACAGAGCTACGGATCGTCTTATCTACTTTAATAATATCTCATGGCTACTTACACGAGAGTCGACTTAACTTCATACCAGCCAGTAATATACCTCACCAGTAGTTGATAATTACGTGGAAGTACTTACTACGAATTTATACTTAGCTACAACTGTTAGTCTATTAAAAACCATGCCAAAATATTCATTTTATGACATTTTTGATTTCATTTTATATTTATCGTGATTTCATTTAGTTAAGTTGATCTTCTGAAATGTTAAAATATTGTCTTACCCGTAAAACGTAGTAACAATGCGTTGAAATATTTTTACGTAAATGCATTTCACTCGCGATTTCTTTTTCAGTTGCGCAACAAAGGTCGTTTTAAATATTTTCATACAGAATTACACTTCGTCGGACTTGAGCTGATAATATTAGATATTAGTAGGCAAAATAAATTTATGCCTACATCTTTGCTTTGCTATGTTAAACATGGTAGTAATTAAATAAACTGTGAACTTAACTTCCTCTTGAAAATAAAACAATAAATATGCAATATTTAATTTAGACAATGCTGACTGACTATGCCCGATAAGGAACATTTAAATTCCAAAAATAAAAAATTTTTACTAAATAACTTGGAAAGGACTGGTCAGTTCTTATCTTGATAAACTGGCTTTTCGAATACAAAATCAACGTGTTATGTGTCGTCGTAAAATGTCTGGCCGCTGTAATACATGGAAGGGAGTCAATAGAAACTATGAGAACTATATGTATAAATATTATGATAATTACATACTTACATAAAATTGAGACAGAATGATAAAAATAAAATTATGTGAAATTGCCTGACGTATCCAGAGATTGTTAGTCTGTGTGGGAGCCATGTGAAAAATGTTTACTGGAGAGAATACCATTATTCGTTATGGGTGCTGTGCTTAGTCCGCCGTGGCTTCCAGTAAAACGAGCCATTATACAAGCCAAAGAAATAGACATCATCGACTATTAGACAGGCGTTCTGGGGCCCAAGTCTGCTATTACAATGTTGTCATAATGATCTGTCACTGACGCCATTATGGCGTCATTTATGACAAAAAATTTATAGTAGACTACCAAACTTTGTAAAATTCGCCATTATGCAATCGGTGACTGATCAATGTTGTCAACATTGTAATAGCAGACTTGGGCCCAGGACTGCCATCACTAGTAATCACTACACAACAAGCATCAAGCATAGTACTGTGATTACACTGAACGACCTAAAGGGTAATTCCTCTGTGGTAAGATTCCCGTGTCATGTTACTACATTATTTAGTTATAGAATAATTTGGTTGTTTAACGCAATATTTATTTCAAATAAAATCTAATAATCACTCAAACACTTGCGCTATTGCTTTTTTACAACCTCCATACGTATGCTGTTAAATTACGGAATAAACCCGGCTTCCGAAAGATAGGTCCTTTCGATAAAAGCTAGGCGGTTTGAGTTTTGCTTATCGTATATAAGAAGAAAGATTATTGTCTATCTATAGCAACCAAATAGACAAACAGCCGCGAACTAACTACGATTTGTCAATATGCAATAGTTAGATGAGAAGTACTGTCTTTTATTGCAGTATAATCATAGCAATAATGCAAGCTGTATGTGAGAACAAGGTTGAAACTGAGGGGCAATGCCCGCTAGCGGATACTGCACGTCCTACGCCCTCTCTCAAGCCAACTCTTGAGACCATAGAACAGATGGTTAATACCATGTCCTTTATTAGGTTTTAGTCTATTATTTAGGTATCAAGATATAATTCTGAACAAACACACAAAAGACAAAAATTAAAAAGAAATTGTGTATTGTCTGTCTGTGTATACGTGTATCACGCAATAATAACTATATGGATTGGAACACGGTTTTCTCCATGTATTGCCAGAGGTCTCTTAAAATATAAACTACATTTCACTAATTCATTTATGTATTTCTTTTATTAGGGTTTCGTAAAAAACCCTTATAGTAGGCTCACTACGGTGTCCGTCTGTCTGTCTGTCCGCCAAACAGTTTTTACTCAGCAACGGCTGAAGGTATCAACTTGAAACTCATACGATATGTAGATAAAATACAATCAACCTTTTACATCTACCCATTTAAAAGATATAACCGAATTACGACCATTTTTAAGAATTTTCGACTTATGCTAGGGAATCAAAATTCACAGGTTACTTTCCGTTGCCCTAGAAACTTGATATTTGACCAAGGCTACATAGTGCTGATATAGAGAAAAATCCAAAAGTTTGTAATTTGTTATCACATCACATGAAAGAATTATTTAAACTAATACCAACTTATGAAGTAGCTGAAAAGGAGGCGATTCCCTTTATTGCAACTACAAAGTTAAGTCAGTGAGTTGGTTTATGCTTGATTAACTATTTATTTGTATTTAGTTATTTATAAATATTATCAAGTAGGTACGGAACCTTAAGCGTGGGAGTTTACCTCGCTGTTGACAGGTTTATTTTTTAATTAAGTGATTACCGCGCGCAACATTTTCAGGCAATCACTAATTTCTTTATAAATTTCTCATAATCAATGCCTTTTTCAAGCAGCATGTTTTATAAATTTATGAGCCTAAAATATTTTTCAATGACAAAACTATAATGATAAATGACCCTTGCACAGAACAAATGTGAAAACCATAGAATCATAAGGGACACTAATTATTCACGCGTAATTACCTCTCTTTTGTGGACAAACCACAATTTCATATTGTGAATTGCCGGCTATCATTGAACATGTTTTTGTATTTATAGTTGCACGTTAGAGTAAATGTATGAAATCAGATCTATTATACAGAGAGCCGTGCGCGGTGTACTAATAAAGCGACAGCGATTTCCGGTAAGCATCTCATAAATGTGTCCCTCTCTTGGTCATGGGAAACTTCAAATTATTAGCTACTATTAGATATTTCAATGTGTGACCTTTATTTTGTCTGCTGTTATGGCACGGCTTCATTTTGGTATAATATAATTGTCATATTGATAAATATCAGTCTTGTAGAGGCTAAACGCACAAATGACCAAACAAACAAATTTTCTTTCATTTTTGTAGCTTAGCTGTGTATCTATGAGGCGGTGTCCGATTGTTTGACTAAAAGTCATTTGGCAAAATTACACTTGACATAATTATTACTTGAATTGATCATTTTACTACTGATCATTTTACAAATGTTTCATTTTGCCAAACGATCAATACCTAGATTTACATTTTACAAGTGATTACTTTACAAAACTAACATTTGGCAACTGAGTTATCAGATAAATCTACTGTTGGTCTAAAAATTTGGCATCACATTTTGCACTTTTTTTTGCAAAGCCACTGCTCTAGATTTTCCTAAAAAGAAAATACTATACCTAGTATTAATTTATTTAGTTTATGAAATATAGATAGATAGAATGAAAAAAATGATATTTTACATTATTTTCTAAATAATTACTTATATACTCGTTCGTATTTGGAGATATAATAATTATATCTCTTTTATTAGATTGGGTTAGGTTAGAACTTTAACCTCAAACGCACGAGCCGAGCGAGCAAAGCGAGCGTGGCGCGGCAGCGGCCGGCGAGTGCCAGAAGTGACTTTATTGATTTCTCCCATTGATAATGATTCATGATGATAATGATACATTTAAAACAACATAATTCACGAAACATATAATTTGGTGAAATGACATAAAGGTCAATTGACATTTGAATACTTAACACATTTGTCAAGTGTAGTGTTTGCTAATTTATTTATTTATTTATTTACTACACATAATTAATGTACAACATTACAGTTTTAAGACTAATGCGTTATACATAAAGAAAAAATGGATCATTTGCTAAGTAAGTTTTTGTAAGATGATACTTTTGTCAAGTGTCTTGTTGTTGTTCTTTTTTTTTGAAATGATCATTTTGTCAAAAATTTTTTGGTCAATTATTAGGGAACCCTAGGACGCATGTACGGCACTCTGCCGCTAGTATCCAACTCTCTTAAGTTGTTAAT
This sequence comes from Orgyia antiqua, assembly GCA_916999025.1. Taxonomy (NCBI): domain Eukaryota; kingdom Metazoa; phylum Arthropoda; class Insecta; order Lepidoptera; family Erebidae; genus Orgyia; species Orgyia antiqua. The sequence continues at coordinate 11,515,147 of OU779863.1, read as the reverse complement.
TAGTTAAGTCATAGAGGTCAGGTCATAATTTATTACCTATACAGTTCGTTGCTAGCTTTTCGGATTACTCCATACATAGCATACTGCTACTTTGTGTTAAGTACCGAAAATAGTCTTGTGTAATTAATTAAAGACAATGATACCAATTCTATGTGCAGGACAAAGAGAAATAAAAATTTATATAAGTTGTTTTTAGTTAGGTTAAGAGTTTTTATCTCCGTGTGGTGACGGATGAAGAATACAAGTGTCACCTCCCCATCTCCCCCCAAGGGTGTTGTAAAAGTCACCTAAGGGATATTGCACACAGATAACATCATCTGTGAGAGACGAAAGACTCGAAAATCAACCCTGTGCCAACATGCCTGGTCAGCGCGGCACAGTAGACCATAATCCCTTCCAAAGTGGAAGAGGCCCGTACCCAACAGTGGGACCTAAATGAGCTGGAGAAGAAGAAGAAGAAGAGTTTTTGACGCATCAGAATTCGCCATAATAGCTATCCTTAAGTTAATGTGATTCTTTATTTTTGTCAAATCTAAAACATTCCTTACTGAGATACTCAATTACTATTTTAACAATTTTTTTTTCAATTACATGTGTGTAACATAACAATTAGACTTTTAAGATTAGTTTAACTGTTAAACTAATGACTACGTGGCATTTTTGTACTTTTCGTGGTATTTATGTGATCACAATTTCGAGTGGCTATTGTGCGAACTAAAGCTAAAAACCTTTACCAACATAACTGGGTACATCGTTAAACAATAAATAGTAAAGACTGACTATTCAAGTTTAAAACCTTTTATTAAACTTTTTTTAACTTTATGCTATGATAGCATATAAAATATTAATACATAGTTAATAATACTGCATAGATTTCTGTTATTCGAAACGAAAAACAATATTTCGTTAAACGTTCATTTTAATTTTTTCTCTTTTAATTAACTATTTAAAGGAACAGTGTACGTAGGTAAATGACCACTGCACAAAGAGTAGTTATTGATTCCTATCACTCATCAAGCCGCGCCCTTATAGCGGGTACGTTAAATAACACCCCCTAACCTAACACCCTCTTGAATTATTTTAGAGATTTATTGAAATCTCTAACGTATTGACGTGTAACGTGTAACGTATTGACGTTACACATAGTTAACACTCAATATTTCATAGTATAACGTATGAAGTCTAAAATGTAAAGCAGTCGAATATATAATAAATATTTTGGACATTTCACACAACGTCCTCTGGTCCCAAAGTAAGCTACATTTCTATGCTTGTGTTATGGGTACCAGAATACAGATATAATACGTATACTACTTTTCTTTTGTAAATACATACTTATAACACAGTCATAGAACACACGCAGACGCAGTACAAACATTTGTATGAGAATTATAAACATCACACAAATGATTGTCCCAAGCGGAAAGTTTGTTCTGTTAAACGTATAATACCACTCTGATCAACTTGTTGACGTAGTGTTTTGTTTTACATAAGTTCTCCGTCCCTCGGGCTCGCTTTAAAGTTAACCAGCTACTGCATATTGGTATGTCATGTATGTATGTATGTAATATCTTTTCTGTGGTATTGGTCATGGTATTGGTGTACAAGAGTCCAGAGATAAATAAAGTTCTGGAAGAAAATAGTGGATGGTGACACTTCTATTCTTAATCCTGTAACCGTCAAGAATTCTACACATTACTCGTTGTAATGTTAATTACGTGATCGCATTTACGGTTTTCAAATTAAAGAAAGTTGTTTCGTACAGTTTTTACGAGTGATACATTTAACAAATATTATTTAAATTGATACATGAATTGCGTAAAGAAGAATACTATTGACGAGGTCTCTTATTGATATAGAAACGCATAATCAAGACAGGATATTGCTATCGTTGGTTATGTTTAAATACACCCGGAAAAGGTCACGTTCAGTTATAAAACCGTAAAAATCGTAATGGATTATTTACCATATATTTTGTGGTTATAGTTATCTGTTATAAGCCACACAAATTGGTAATGCGCCCTGCGGCCATGTTGGTGACGTCATAGTGACGTATAGATGAGAATATTACATTTTGTCAGCTATACTTTTTTTTTGCTGATGACGTCACAAGGGCGTTAATTTAACAAGGTTCCAGCGCATTACCAATTTGCGTGGCTTATACTCGAAAGCTTGAAATTGTATAAATTAAATATATATTATTTAAATCGGCTTCTTATCCATCAGTAAATAAAAATATCGACTGTCACGACAGATTTCTAACAGGCTCCAAAGAGTCACGAAGAGTATATTAGCCGTATTCCAACTTAGGAAGCGAGCGTTTTAGGTAAGTACGATACTGTCGACCCTAACTCGCAGATCGAAACTAAAATCACCTAAAACTAGACTTTCATTTTGCATCGAGCGCCATCGAAATAATGAGCATCTCTAAAATAAAATAAATAAAATGCATAAAAGCTTAACTTGACTAAATTGAAAACGATTATGGTGTATTTTGATTAATTGACTATTTCGTTGGACACAATAATAAAAATTTAATAAATCGTTAGTCTAAGAAACACACTGTTTTAATTATGACAGTTCAGTTAACACTGCCGAATCGTGATATAGACACAATCATTTTTTTATTTTATTTATGTTGTGCATGGAGAATTGGTACCATGACCTTGCTTGTATAAACAGATTTAGTTATCATTGTAATTTTAATAAGTGCTCGCTTACAGAAAACGCAAGTTTTGTTACATCGTCTGATTTTAAAAGTTATCACATATAATAGTTAAAATCGTTCTTAATTTATTTACCAATTACTAATACCCGCAATTTCACCGGCGTTTTTAGTTACTGCCCCGCTCCTTGGCTTTTAATGTGATGATTTAGAGCAAATGTGACAATCTGATGTTTAGTATATAGAGCTGTAAAGTTTCATCAAAAGCTTTCGTTCTAAAATACTAGTCCTAATCGATTCGTAGGTGCTATTCACGTACAGCAGAATTATTATAAAAATAATTTATGTAGGAAATAATAAAAGATTTTTAATTACCTATTAGTATTGGTAGGTACATATTAGTTTGCTGTCACAAACTACAATTTCTACAAAAAATATTTGTAAAAAGGGGGGAGGGTAGAATGAAATAGTTACCTTCCACTACCCATTTTTGAAGCCGCGCGTTTTATTTGAAGCTAGGTGTCGATATTGTAATAAGTACCTACCTACATAGTTACAATTAGAACTTTAAAAGGGTGCTAAATCTAACCCTTATAAAATGTCAACTGATATGTAGAGTATTACCTAAGCTGTATTACTCTGATTTCATAGCCAAATAACTACTAAAAATACTAACTGTTTTAGTACCTACGTACAATAAATTTTGGTAGAATACCGCGAGCCGATAAATCGCTAGGCAAATTCGCTTTTAAAAATAATCGATATAAAACACAAAGAAAATACCTACACTCAGCTATCATTACAAAAATACCTATGCGGAGTAAAAACAAAAGGAGTTATAACAAAATCATAAAAAAAAATTTAAAGTACTTAGGTTTAAAGGAAAAATAATTAGACACCAAAAATACGCAAGCGTGAGAAATAAATGCTGAATAAATTAATAATATTTAAAAAAGCACTTACCTCGTATTTGATACCCGCTAAACGAAGCCATGTTTCAACTTTCAAGCAATAAGGCGAAATCGATGGCAACAAAGGGGTTCTCGGGAACTGGTACAAATAGATAATATCCTTTTCAAAATTCGCTTTATGGACAGCAACAACAAGCTTTTTTTCTTCAATCTTTTCTTTAGATTTTTCAGCAGGAACATCTACATTTTGGCCATTGTCCGCTGGCGGTGGCGCGTCCTCCTTTGCTACCTTTTCTTTCTCTGTATTTTCGGGTACGTTATCTACAGGTTCCTTAACCATGGCGTATTTTTCTAATAAAGTACAGTGTCTAAATAATCAATATTGAGCACTGCGATTTACACAATTTTTAAGAAGCTTAAAATTTCTCAAAATATTCACTGTAATGATTACAAATACGCGCGACACCGCTGAGGGGTACGTTGTAACTAAAATGCGCGAGGCGAGGGGCAATGACTACCGAATGCCGCACGATAGGCGGGGGGACTGCGTGGGACTCGAGTCGAGTCGAGCCGAGCGGCCAGATACTAGTGTTGATCGTTATATTAGATAGCTGATAAAATAATCTAATATTTATTAATAATCATTCAACCTATTATTTATATTTAATAAATATATTAGTTTGCCTAATATATTTATTAAATATATTATGCAAACTAATATATTTTGTTCGGCTAATAGCGTAAGCGCTAGCGGCTATTATATAATATATTATAGCGTATAAAATAATAGGCGTTGTAAAAGTAGCGTATCGTTATAACGCGTTTGCAATATATAGCCGTTGCGAACACCCCTACCAGATACTAGGGATGTCTTAGCTAAGCATCGATATTTCATTAACATCAACGTTTATGTGGTTAAATTAATATATTTACCTCAATGACATCGATAAACGATGAAAAAAGAATAAAACATAGAAAAGTCATTAAGTGTTTTAGCGTATCATCATAAACCACCTGTCTAAATAATGTTTTGTACAGATTGTACCTAAATTATGCTATCTTTTTCTTCTTCCTGACGTTTGTCCCGTCTTGCGACAGGGTCCGCTTTCCTACCTTGCTTCTGCCATTTCGCCCTATTCTGAGCCTCTCCCTCTGTCAACTCACAGCTCTCCATGTCTTGAGTAACCATCACAGCCTCGGTCTACCCATTCTTAGCTTGCCAGGCATGCTATGATTAAGCGTATTGATATTAATATGTTCAGAAGGTCACCTTTTTACGTGACCCAACCAACGTAGTCAGTGCTCTTGCAACTTGTCAGCAATGTCGCGTACCCCAAGGCTCCCGCGAAGGTACTCATTACGTATCTTATCGAGCCTTGTAACGCCGCGCCGCACTGCAACATAAGCATCTTCATTTAAGCCACGCACTTTAAGTTAAAATTGGTCTTGAATCTTGATAACTGATCCTAAACGATGCTGTGACAATAAAAATGTTTGTGCCTTTTTTTTAGATGTAAAAGAAAAATTCACTTTGTAAAAATAAGATTTATTTGTGTTAGAAACAAATAAAAGAGCCTAATTCTTTTTGATGTGTTTTTATTTATTAATTAATTAGAACACACAAATGTCTAAAAAATATTTTCAAATGTGTTTCTGTATAAATACACTTCTACACACACACCGCCAATTTTACATCGACGTTTTGATATCAGCTAATAATCGGTGCTTAAAAATCATCGATAAATATTTAACATCCCTACCAGGTACCTACTGACTGACAGACAGAGCAGGCAGAGTGCAGGTTTGGTGCAGAGACGTGAATTTCGCGCCTTTCTATACTGTACTGCCGTCTTATGGAAAAGATGCGCATCTAACATTTTTGTCATAATTGAGTTATTTACATAATATTCGGATTCAAGATGACAAGAGGCATCTACCAATATTTTTTTTATTTTCTTAAGCCTACTAGAACCTTGATTTTCTGGTTGTTAAAAAAGACGTTTCTACCGAAAATTTTAACATTTACTACAGCACAAGACGTATCTAACAAAAAATAAAATTGGTCAAGTGCGAGTGGGACTCGCGCACGAAGGGTTCCGTACCATTATCTATGCAACACAAGGCAACGTTATTAGTATCGAGCAAGAAACGGTAAAAAAATCATGTTTGTTGTATGGGAGCCCCCCTTAAATCTTTCTTTTATTTTATTTTTAGTATTTGTTTGTTGTTATAGCGGCAATAGAAATACATCATCTGTGAAAATTTCAACTGTCTAGCTATCACCGTTCTTGAGATACAGCCTGGTGACAGACGGACGGACGGACGGACGGACAGCGAAGTCTCAGTAATAGGGTTTCCGTTTTTACCCTTTGGGTACGGAACCCTAAAAACTAGGTTGAAAAGACGCATTTGTGTAGAAACTGCTTTTCATTCTATTAAATTGTTATGTGCGCATAGAATGAAAAGGCTATCCATCCATCCATCAACCTTTCTCAGTCCACTGCTGGACATAGGCCTCCCCCATAGAACGCCACAACGTGCGGTCTTGCGCTAACTGCATCCAGCGGCCCCCGGCGTATTTGACGATATCGTCGGTCCACCTTGTTGGGGGCCGCCCCACGCTGCGTCGTCCGGTTCGTGGCCGCCACTCGAGGACCTTCCGTCCCCAACGGTCATCAGATCATCGAGTGATGTGGCCTGCCCATTGCCACTTCAGCGTGCTAACTCTTCGGGCTATGTCGTACACACCAGACCTTCTACGGATCTCCGCATTCCGGATCTTATCACGTAGGGAAACACCGAGCATAGCCCTCTCCATAGCACGCTGCGCGACTCTTGAGTTTTGTTATGAGGCCGACATTCAGGGACCACGTCTCAGTTCCGTAAGTCATCACTGGTAACACACACTGGTCATAGACCTTTCTTTTCAGGCACTGAGGTATTTTGGACGTGAAGCCTAAGCTTCCCAAACGCTGCCCAGCCGAGTTGGATTCGTCGGTTGACCTCTTTCTCAAAGTTGGATTTGCCCAACTGGACTGTTTGGCCTAGGTAGACATAATGATCGACAACTTCGAGAATCGCATTCCCAACAGATACTGGTGCTGGAGTGACATGGACATTGAACATGACCTTGGTTTTATCCATGTTCATCCTCAAACCTACCCGTTGGGAGACACTGCTGAGGTCATTGAGCATTGTGCCAAGGTCCTCCAGGGATTCTGCCATGACCACGATATCGTCTGCAAATCGAAGGTGAGTGATGTATTCGCCGTTGATGTTGATGCCGAGTCCGGCCCAATTGAGCTATACGAAATATGCTATATGATTGAATTGAGCTATATGAAAAGGCTATACTTATAAGAAAAGTAAGATTAAATTATTGTAGAATTTTCTTGTCCGTGGTGATGTTAGGTCCCAGTAGAGCTTGGCGTGGTAGTTTTACTGTGTCCATCTCGCTTATTATAATACAGCAACCTGTGTTTGATGGGGCTATGTTTGAGAGCGAGCTCTTGATCCATAGTTATATCTGAGCAACTACTCAGTGTCAGAAAGTATTAGACTAATTAAATGAATTAAAATAATATATATTTTATACCGGTCACGTAAAAAATGTTTCGTGCGCGAGGCACATCGTCATATTCAGTACAATATCATTGCTTTGCTAAGTTGAAAAGCAGCAAGAAGTGGTTAGAAACATCTTTTCTACGTAGTAACACATGTTTTGGATTTTTTTGTGCTACAATGAAAAGGAAAAAACGATTTAATTAATTAATTAAACTAATTTTATCTATTTTGCAATGTTATATGATTAGATCAAACCCCAATGCATCCCACAAAACATCAAAATCTTAAAAAATTTAATTCTCCTTGAGACAGCAAGCGTTTTCATTTTAAAAATATAAAACCTTTCTTTTTCTCCGTTTCACCTTTTATGTAGATGCGCCCCTTTTCCTTACGACGGCAGTATAGTTCATGAATGTAGCCTCAGCCCTCAGCCGAGCGTTCGCGCAATAGACCGAGATACGAGGGATGAATCCTTGGACTTATTTTCTTAGCGATGAAATGTATTCGATAAGACAGTCTTTGTACGTAACATCATTATAAAAATCCCGCAACTCTGTCCCGTCAGCCGGATTTGATGTTCAAGTCTGGTAAAAATATTACAAACTTTTTTATTATTAAACGCTCAAATTTACGTATGTCATACAAATTTTTAGACGGGACAAAGTTGCGGGTATTTTTCCAATGATGCTACGTACAAAGACTACCATTTCCAATATATTTTATCGCTGAGAAAATAAGTCTAAGAATTCTCCCTTCGCATCTCAATCTAACAGGACCTTTTCACACTCACCATTCACTGGTTTTTGACAAGTTAGTAACTAATTACTAGTGGCCCGCCGCGACTACGTAAGGGTGAAATATGATTTTTGTTTTAATATAGTCTATGATACTTATGGATAATGCAGCATTTTAATGGTGATTTAATTATCGAAATCGGGCCGGTACTTTTTCTTTTTGAGTATATTCGTTACAAATATACAACGTTTCCTCTATAGGTATATTATTATTAGTAAAGATAGACTTAAAATATAGATTATATTAACGTTATTTATAATAAAATAATTATGGTTTTATCCGATTTACACTAACGTACTCAAGCTTACTAACTACCAAAGATTTGAAATGGTTTATGAATTATAATTTAAAAAAAAATTGGTCAAGTGCGAGTCAGACTCGCGCACGAAGGGTACCATTATCTATGCAACATAAGGCAACGTTATTAGTATCGAGCAAGAAACGGTAAAAAAATCATGTTTGTTGTATGGGAGCCCCCCTTAAATATTTATTTTATTTTATTTTTAGTATTTGTTGTTATAGCGGCAATAGAAATACATAATCTGTGAAAATTTCAACTGTCTAGCTATCACCGTTCTTGAGATACAGCCTGGTGACAGACGGATGGACGGACGGACGGACGGACAGCGAAGTCTCAGTAATAGGGTCCCGTTTTTACCCTTTGGGTACGGAACCCTAAGAAAACAATTGTGTGACGGACCTTGTATGCAGTGGTTAGTGTGACAGAGACAGACTACCACTCCTGAGTAGTCATGATGCCGTAGGTTCGATTTACGCCGGGACAATAATTATTTGTGTACTGTGTAGTTAAATGATAGAGTAGGTACATAAATATTGTAGTTAAATGATGGAGGACGAGTAGTTATATCTATCACACAGATGTTTACAGATTCTCGGTGTTTTCTATAATACGTAATAACAAAAAACCGGATCGCAATTGGTCCATCCATTCCAGATAATCTTTTCGTGAATGTTGAATGGAACCGATAGACAGCTATCGGCATAATATAGTACATAGGTATACCTAATAGGTACGTGCTCGATGGTAATATCGAACATCTTTTTATACCACTTTTAGAGAGTGACTTAATTCAGGGCAGTATTTTGTTTCCTGATGTCTCTCTCTCTCCAGCCCATTAACGTCCCACTATTGGGCGCGGGGCTCCTCCAGTTTGAAAGGGATTATGGTCTACATTGCCGCGCTGATCAGGCGTTTGGCACAGAGTTTAGTTTCGACCTTTAGTCTCTCAGAGAGAATGTTAAATGTGTACAACATTCCTTAGCTGTCTTTTACAGCACCCTCGGAAGGAAAAGGGGTGGCGACATGTGTATTTCCAATAAACAGATTAGTGCCTTGTGTATCTGGTATTTGGTGTCTGGTAACAACAATTGAGATTTGTAGTTTTTCTTCGGCGCATAACAAGTTTATCAATATTATATACCTACTGACGAAGCATAATCATAATTTTTTGACAGCGGGTCATAATTTTAGACAACTAACACCAAATTGGCGTTTACTCGGACTATCAGAACAAACAACATTAGAAGGCAAACTCATTAGAAAAACATCATTAAAGCTGAAATTTATATTTGATCTTTAATAAATAGAACAAAAATAATAAACACTTATCTAATATTTCTTACTTAACTATAGCCCAATTTCTGAAAGTATATCGACATTGTAATTGTGCCATTATTTGTGGACGTGTTATTTTGAAGGTGTTTATAGCTTATTATTAGTAAACTACCTGTTTAGTCTCACAAGCACCGTCGTGTCACACGAAAATTCTTAATTTTATTCAAAGTCGTAATTTTTATATGTATGTCCCTATGTGAGCTTATATCTTCAAAACTACGCAACGGATTTTGATGAGGTTTCTTTTACCAGATAGAGTAGTTCACGAGGATGACATTTTTGTATAATTTGATACGGTTTGGATTCCAACTTCCATGCGGACGAAGTCGCCGTATAAATCTTAGAAATATTAGTAATTAGCTATTGCTAGTTACTAATATTTCTAAGATTTATGCCAAGTAAAGGCCTACCTTCGATAAATAACATACTCATCAAGATTATTAAAAAATATTGTATTTATCTATCACACTAATATATTTACGGGAAGCCAAAAAACTTACGAGTTCGTCCAAGTTTATATAAAAATATATTAACTTTTTAATTATTAGCTATGATTGCTTTTAATAATGCAGACTTAATTGTTAGTAACGGCACTACGCTCTGAAATTATTTTAAATTTGTATTTGCGAGAATTATACTCATGCTTAACTATGCAATATATGTACCTACTACATTATTTATTTGATTGTGGCCATCCATTCTATGCAAACAATGTAATAGTGTCATACACAGTCTAAGGATATACTATGTTTGTAATATTTACAACTGGAGGTGGTATTATTCACTATCGTTACAGATGAGGCCCATAATAGAAAGTTAAATAACACTTTATTTGCACATTAAGACGATACCAAAATAGCTTCGTGCATTTTTCTATGTACGAAGTTTTCATTGTTTCTTTAGATTGAATGGCTAGAGCTCTAATTTTTAAGTATATGTTTTTTCAATATATGATCTAGGATCGCATCAACTCAGAAACACGATTGAAAAAAGTTTTCTCGATAGAAAATCTTGGCGAAACAACCTCTCAAATTTTTTATTTTTTTTCATTTGTCGGTCTATTATCGCGTATTAACTAATGAAATAACTTTAAAAACATAAGTAACTATTATATATAGAAACACGTAAATCAGAATTAAAATATATTTAGTAGATTTTGAGTAAATAGGAAAAGTATCCCTAATTCTTCATTTTCTGTGCCTACTGGCTGTGTTAATATGTACGTGTCGGCGATGATATACGATAATATTGATGTAGGCCCTTAATGATTTACAATTCATAAAATTACATTACAATGACAAATGCACAAAGGACGGCCTTATCGCGAAATGCAATCTCTTACAGGCAACCATAAGATGGACAAATAATTGAAATATAGTAGTTGAAAGTGTTACATATGTTTACAAATACATAAAAACGAACATACGAATATAAATACACATATACGAATATAAATAAACGTAAACAAATTCAAATACACATATACATAAATATACAGGGTGTCCCGTAAGTAGTGGACCAACGGGTTATGGGGGGTACTGAGACTTATTATCTAACAAAAATTCAAAAATTTATAGACCTAGGCCTTATAGTTCTTGAGTTATCCTTTGTTTTCAAAATTTCGTAAAAACATCATCCACGTAAGCTAAATATTAAATTTTACCATATGTGTATTTTATTTTATTGTTATTTTTGGTTCACGGTAGTTAAGAATACATAAGTTTTCCTAATTAAAATGATACTCAAGCATAATTAACAACAATAAGAAAATTAGACCAAAAAATAGGTACGTTTACGGACTGAAGTTTGAACAAAGCTGGTGTAAAAAAAATGTATGGTAACCTTGTGAAACTTTATTTTAAAAACATCTACATCTCATACAAATATATCATATCATACACACAGAATATAACATCCTCTGTTAGAGATGGAAACCTCGAAAATAGACCCTGTGCCATCACGCCTGGTTAACGCGGCACAATAGACCAAAATTCCTTCCAAACTGCAGGAGCCCCGTGCCCAACAGTGGGACGTAAATGGACTGGAGAGTTATAATTTTTTTTATTTAAATTTTATCGCTATTTTTAGAGAGTGGCGGGTATTTTTGCAATGATAGTACATACTAAGACAACCTTATCCAATAAATTTTATCGCTGAGAAAATGAGTAAAAAATTTCACCTCTCGCATTTCGATCTATTAGAGAGAGGGGTTATCTCTAAAAGTATTGATTAAATTTTTTCACTAATTTAGTGCAGAAAATATCAAGATTGGATCAATACCCTTAGAAATAAGTCCTCTCTCTATCTCTCTCCAGCCCATGAACGTCCTACTTTTGAGCACAGGCCTCTTCCACTACGGGACGGTTTTTGTTTTTTGTGCCGCGCTGACCTGACATGTTGGCGCAAGGTTTAGTTTCGAGTTTTTCATCTCTCAGGATATTATCTGTGCAGAATATTCCATAGTTGGCTTTAAGAGCAGCCTGGGGAGAAGATGGGGTGGTTTTTAGGGTTCCGTACCCAAAGGGTAAAAACGGGACCCTATTACTGAGACTTCGCTGTCCGTCCGTCCGTCCGTCTGTCACCAGGCTGTATCTCAAGAACGGTGATAGCTAGACAGTTGAAATTTTCACAGATGATGTATTTCTATTGCCGCTATAACAACAAATACTAAAAATAAAATAAAATTAATATTTAAGGGGGGCTCCCATACAACAAACATGATTTTTTTACCGTTTCTTGCTCGATACTAATAACGTTGCCTTATGTTGCATAGATAATGGTACGAAACCCTTCGTGCGCGAGTCCGACTCGCACTTGACCGATTATTGTTTTGTTAATTTTTATAACCGCCTTCTGCCCTGCCGGGCCATGATGATGCCTTGAGCTTTACGATGATCCGGCGAGAGGTGACCCCGCTAATCGGGTCCCGACCTGACGGTGGTAACATCAGGTCCCCCCGTCGTGTTGTCGTGGCCAACAGCCACATTTGCCGCGGCGAATCAGTACTCGGAGACGCACGGGATCACCTCGTCGGGGGAAGCCACCGGCTATTGCGCGCCGATAACCTCAGTCCGGGGCCCTGCGGGGTGGCAAGGCCAGCGCGTTAGCGCTCCTGCATGGACTCCCTCTTTGCTGCCATCACCTCCTGGCGAAAGAAGCGACGGCAGCCCAACATTGTTCATTGAGGGTGACGAATCCTTGTCCAGCACGTCGACGAGGTCAAAGCTGGGTGTCCAAGGCCGTGCACACGTCAATGTTGTGCTCCGCCGTACCCACGGCCGCACTCCCACAATTGCGGCAGTCGGGATCTGACTCAATATCAACCAGCTCCCACGGGTAGGTACTTGGCGAAACAGCCATGACCCGTAAGGAGCTGGGTACGTCAGATCCCGGTGCCTCGCCTCGACCCATTCCCGAGGACTGGGCTAACCGCCTCGGCAAGCCGCCTGCTCGCGGAAGATGGGGGTTGTGACGCTCGTATACTCGCATACTCGTATACTCGCTACGTCACCACGGACAATATTTTCAGAGATAATCCCTATATAAATATTAATATTCCAAAATTTATCCTCTTTCATATTATAACTTTTAACAATTAAAAACCGACCTTGAACAGTGCCCTATGATTTTTGAAAGTTTAGATGGCAACTTTAAAAAATCATAGGGTACTGTTTGAGGTCGGTTTTCTATTCCCTGGACGGCCATCACGAAAACCTAATTTCTCTATCATAGAACCACCTCTGAAACATCTTTCTAACAAAAATTGGTCAAGTGCGAGTCGGACTCGCGCGCGAAGGGTTCCGTAGGTACCATTATCTATGCAACATAAGGCAACGTTATTAGTATCGAGCAAGAAACGGTAAAAAAATCATGTTTGTTGTATGGAAGCCCCCCTTAAATATTTATTTTATTTTATTTTTAGTATTTGTTGTTATAGCGGCAATAGAAATACATCATCTGTGAAAATTTCAACTGTCTAGCTATTACCGTTCTTGAGATACTGGGTACGGAACCCTAAAAATCATGTTTGTTGTATGGGAGCCCCCCTTAAATATTTATTTTATTTTATTTTTAGTATTTGTTGTTATAGCGGCAATAGAAATACATCATCTGTGAAAATTTCAACTCTCTAGCTATCACCGTTCTTGAGATACAGCCTGGTGACAGACGGACGGACGGACGGACGGACAGCGAAGTCTCAGTAATAGGGTCCCGTTTATACCCTTTGGGTACGGAACCCTAAAAAAGAAGCATTAAAATCGGTTCATAAATAACAAAGTTATCCATGAACAAACAAAAAAAAACCTCCATTTTTTTAAGTTGGGTAAAAATATAACTATAAATGTATTTTGTAATTTGTATTTTGTATTTCTATTACAACCAGCCAAAATACTGTATTTTGTAATTTGTATTTCAATTACTCTACTCAAAAGTAATTAGTATTTTGTATTTCAATTACTTGCAAACACAGTATTTTGTAATTTGTATTTCAATTACTACAAAGCATGTATTTTGCCCAGCCCTGCTTCAAAATGAGTACCGATCAAGCAGTACACTATGTTTAAACGTTTAAGTTTAACATTTGTATCATTTTATCTATAACTTATGATTACTTTCAGAAATTGGGCGTACATCAGAAATACATTGTTTAGACCAAGGACTCTCAATCTGCGGTGCACATTAAACTTTACTATTTTATCTCGACGCCCAAAACTATTCGAATGGTTGAAATAAGTGCCATGCACTAATTGGATGAATCATTATCATAACATTACGCCTTTTTCCCATGGGGGTAGGGAGAGACAACAGAGCGCCATCTGCTACGATCCAAACATACATCCTTGGCTTCATCCACACTCATACATCTTGTCATACATGCCCGACGGTTGTAAGTGCTACACACTTGACCCTCTTCAAGTATACATGTGATGACATCAGAGTATACTTTTCTCGGGCGTCCTCTCCCAGCATTCCCACTTACCTCCGCGTTGTATATGCCTTTTGTTAATCATCTATCATCCATCCTCTCCACATGGGAAAAAAAAGGAGGCATACTTTTCTCCATCTTAGTCACTACGTCGTCTTAATTGGCATTGTTCATATTTTTTTTAAACTCTTAATTCGAAAACCATTTTGAGGAATAGAGTTTCTGATCATGATCCATTAGTTTTTTTCGGAAAATTTGCTATAATAACGATTATTTTTCCAAAAAAGCAAATGATCTCTATTTGCCCTTGAAATGAAGGATATATAATAAATAAATATTTATGAACATTTCACACAACGTCCTTTGGTCCCAAGCTAAGCTTATATGCTTGTGTTATGGGTACCAGAATACGGATATAATACATAAACTACTTTTCTTTTGTAAATACATACTTATTATACATAGTAAACACCCAGACGCAGTACAAACATTTGTATGACATTTATAAACATCACACAAATTAATGTCCGAGGCGGGAATCGAACCCGCAACATCGTGATCGGCAGTCCGTTATATGAACCACTAGACCACGACAAGGACTTATAATATTGAAATTAGTTGCTTAAAATAGACTATATTTTATGAAGAAAATATAAAAACAGTAGGCCAAAAATTATGAACAATCCCAATTTAAATAGGACAAAATATACAAAAACAGAACTGAAAACCAAATCTGACGCAGTATATAGTTTATTTTCATCCCGCTAGCACAAGAAAAGGTTGTGTGATATATATGTCACATTTTACAGCGTTCCTCGGAACTTCATTCGACGCACATTGACAACCCCTGGCATATACTATAATAAAACATTTAATTAAATATTACTATTAATTATTCTCTAAATTCAGTAAATAAACTAATCACGGTAATAAGCTTTATAAAATATAGCCAATATAGTAATAATAATATTTATACAAATAAATGTTCCACTTAGTTCTATTACAATACAGTTACATATATTGCTTATAAATCACAATCAAGGGTCTTCATAGACATTTGGTAACAATTCTACGTGCACAACTAAACTTAACTAAAAAATTAAAAGCAACTACGGCGTATTTTGATTAACTGGCTATTTAGTTGTAAACATTTTTGTTAAACAAGGTCGTAAGTCTATAATGTACAGATTTTCTAATAAAAAGTTCTGTTAACATTTCCGAAATGTGTTATTGACACTATCAATTTTCATTTTTTGTATGTATTTACAAAAAAAAAGTACCTAGTATATGTAGTCTATCCGCATCTGGTACCCATAATACAAACATAGAAATATAGCTTACTTTGGGACCAGAGGACGTTGTGTGAAATGTCCTGAATATTTATTATTTATAATTTTTTAGTTAAGTTTAGTTGTACTCGTAGAATCAGTATTTTTGTATTTGTCCTTTGAAACACTTTTGTTCATTAACAATTCCATCAAATATCTATATGAGAAAGAAAAAAATACAGCCTTGAAACGATTATTTCGTTTCAAGACTGTATTTTTTTCTAATTGCCGTCAATTATTAATATAATAAAAACAGGTTACAAAAGTTTTATTTTTCGCTTCTTGTTCTTAGTAACGTTCGTCCAGAAAATAACTAAAATGCAATATTTAATTTGATCCAAACTGGTACTTGTTTAGGAGGTTTCGCGTAGTTGCAAACACTTTTATTTTCTGAGCTACAGCGTCATAATATTCTCTAACACATGCGCGACTCATTTGTTCAAATAAAACTACGGTGTCATTTTAAGATATTGCATTTAACATTAACGTGTTAATAATTAAATTGGATTAAAAATTGTTCTTATTATTATGACATACACTTTCAAATTATCGCTTCTAGAACCCATTACAGCATTTCAATCATTGTTAAGACTTAAAATGCAAAGCGTTAACAGGATTACCCATACAAAAATGTACATGAATCTTTGTTAAAAGCAATTTTTTTTTAATTTACTTATTAAAAAACGATGTCGTTATTGTTGTGTGTATGTCCCTATGTGAGCTTATATCTTCAAAACTACGCAAGAGATTTTCATGCGCTTTTTTTAATAGATAGAGGGGGTTCATGAGGATGGCTATTTTGTATAATTTATCAAGATTATTTTTTATTTTCTTAAATACCACTCGCACGAAGTAGCGGGCGACAGCTAGTATTGTATATATTGCTTATTATCTCACCTTTATAATTCTAATAATATTTGTGTTATGATTACTTATGATAGAACTACAAACGTATAATTTAAGACACTTGAGTATATCAGTAACTATAATAATAGAGCGTGCCAATCGCAATGGTAATCTACTATATAAAAATAAGACGGATTTTCCTTCCTGACGCTATAACTCCAGAACGCACGAACCGATTTCCACGGTTTTGCATTCGTTGGAAAGGTCTCGGGCTCCGTGAGGTTTATAGTTTTAGTTTTATTTCTTATTGTTTAAGAAAAATAATCTAAAAATGTGAAGACATTTTTGTCTTTTTATATGGGTTAGTACCAGCCTTCGAAACACGCCTTTTAGCCTGTAATTTCTACGAAGTCTTACGCTTACATAGAAGAAAGTGATATTCACATTTGCAGTTCCAGTTCTCACTTAGAAACACCAGCTCTTTGTAGTTACTTATATACTCTAAGTTTAGGCATCTAACAGAGTTCTTAATAATAAATAATATTATAACAAATATATGTCTATATTATGATTTCATCAGACTTTTTCACAAATAGTGGACATTCTTATAAATAGTGATTTGAACTTAAATAACCTTTCCATATACAAACGATTATTTTTTGTTGTAAATAAGTTTATATAAAAAGTAGCATTAAAAAATGATTATATTTTATTGCATTGAAAAAATTTTCATTATCATTATGAGCATTACCTACACTATTAAATATGTATGATTATAACGCAAGTCTTCGCTTTTGAATTATTTCTTCAAACGACTTAATATAATGTTGAGCCAATTCCCGAATAACAGGATAAAGGCAGGAGAATGAATGATTTAATTAATATAATTCTCTCTAATATCACTATTAACTTTGCACACTATAAAAAGTTAAGTTTGCTGCTATTATGCTTTAGTTTAGTTTTAGGTTTATTGCTGCATTAGTTAATTGTTCTAGTACCACATAAACCAGTGTATCGATATCATTTGATAACTAGATCATCTTGAACTATGCATATTTAATCATTAAAACTCTAGACAATTTTACAAATAGATATGATATCGTAAACGTCTACAAATGAGGTAGTCGGTTTATTATTATTGCTGCTTATAACACTATTAGTACGGGATCCGTAGTACATTTTTTTCACTTGATTACTATCAAGCTGATTTTCCGTGAGTAGCTTTGTTATGACGAGACGCCCAATAATTATCTATTCCAAAATCTCGATTGTGGTAGCTAACAGAGATAGCAAGGATAAAATATCGTACTACCCGTAAAAAAAAGACGTAAGTGAACTTGCGTCTAAATATTACAAACAAAAATTTCAAAAAAATCACTTACTGCTTTCTTCCAGTAATAGTACGATATATTATCCTTGTTACCTCTGTTAGCTACCTATTATCCCAATTGTGTTATCGACACTATCAGAATTCATTTTTTAGTTTAATTTAGCTGTGTGCGTAGAATTGTCACTAGTGTCGTATCTTAGTATGTGTATTTTATAACGTAACGACGACGCAATGAAATAACGTGAATGTATCAGTATTTCTTACTCGACACCTACCGACGCTGGCAGTAGATTAGACAAAGGAAATAGCATATTCAACTACTCCTATTGGTTTAATACTCTAATGGTCTTATTCATAATGACTTATCGGAGGTTTAAACGGAGATTTTATCGGAGAGATAATAAACGTTTTAGCGTAAAAAGACTATTATGAATAACAAGTTTTGGCAATTTTCGCAAATCGATTTTAACGAACTTTTAAACCTCCGATAAGTCAATATGAATAAGACCATTAGTATATAACAGGCACTTAAATTAGTACCTACAGTTACGTTTTTATCAGTACCTATAAGTTTACGAAGCCGGTTTATGAAGAACAATTTATATACAATGTAAGTGTCATAAAAATGTCATTTAAATATAATTAACATTGTCAAGATTGTTAATGACACCTGGAAAATAATATTATTTACTTGTGGATATCGTCCACAGTTACTAATAATAACTTTATCATAAGAGGCAAAGGTTACTACAATTTACGTCTATATCAAACTACCTACTTATCTATAGTCACATAGTATCGTCCATAGTTATACAAAAAAATTACTTTACATCATTGTAGAAAATAATTACTACAGCTTACGTTTTATTCAGAGCTCGATGTGGAGCTAGAAGGCGTATAACTGTAGTAATCGTTCTGCTAGGCGGTGTTTATTTGTTCCACGTTCAAGTGCGTAATGAAACGCAAACGCATCTGTAAAGCCGGACGCAGTTTACGTATCACATTCTCAACTTCATTCTTCATTGTATCACCAACAAACATGTATTTTATATGATAGCTGAATTGTTCATTAAGAAAATTATAAATGGTTATTAATTTAAATCTTAATTAATAAAAATTTAAGTTAGCATCTTCAAAGACAATGTGCCTAAGATAATTACCTACTTAAACGGGCGCTACGGTTTGTGTAACGGAATGCCGGTCACGAGGTTAATGGTTCTATTTTCGCATAGGGCAATTATTTGTATTTTATAAACATAACTAGCTGTTGCCCGCGACTTCGTACGCGTATTGTTTAGAGAATTTTCCCCGTTTTTGCAATATTTTTCACTTCTGCTTTGCTGCTATTGGTTGTAGCGTGATGTTATATAGCCTTTAGCCCGTGCCCGTGCTTGAGAACTACATTTTCAAATGTTTAAAAAAATGTTAATAGCGTGTAATATTCTAGCTCAGAAAAGAACTGTTGTTTAGCCCTGAAAAGAACTGTTAATTAGCTCTGAAAAGAACTGTTGTTTAGCTCTGAGAAGAACTTTATCGTGTTCTGAAAAAAACCCCCGATAATTTTTACTGCTGCGTAAGGAAGCCGCGCTAACTTGCTAACTCATAGATCTAAACTCCCCTCCCGCACGCGCACCCCCGCTTTGGTAACGCTCACTTCGCAACGGGCCGTTCAGCAGAAATCGTATCGAATGTAGTAAAAAAATTCAAGATTTTTAAATAAAAAAAATGGTTGTTGTGCCTCACTCGACATAGATAGGTATAGGTATAGTGTGTAGCGGACTTTTTTGTAGATATTTATAAGATGTACAATTAATTAGAACATTTTATGGTTCTATCTTTTATAGTTTAGGCACCGTACGGAAAATAAGTAACTTTTCTGGTTGATTTTTTACACCTTGTGTCCGAAAATCCCAATTATTTTACGGAACCCTATATTTTCCAAAATAAAATGTAGCCTATGTTACTCCTGGATAATGTAGCTTTTGAATAAATAATAGTGAAATAATTTTTAAAACGGTCCAGTAGTTTTTAGGGTTCCGTACCCAAAGGGTAAAAACGGGACCCTATTACTGAGACTTCGCTGTCCGTCCGTCCGTCCGTCCGTCCGTCCGTCCGTCTGTCACCAGGCTGTATCTCAAGAACGGTGATAGCTAGAGAGTTGAAATTTTCACAGATGATGTATTTCTATTGCCGCTATAACAACAAATACTAAAAATAAAATAAAATAAATATTTAAGGGGGGCTCCCATACAACAAACATGATTTTTAGGGTTCCGTACCCAGTATCTCAAGAACGGTGATAGCTAGACAGTTGAAATTTTCACAGATGATGTATTTCTATTGCCGCTATAACAACAAATACTAAAAATAAAATAAAATAAATATTTAAGGGGGGCTCCCATACAACAAACATGATTTTTTTACCGTTTCTTGCTCGATACTAATAACGTTGCCTTATATTGCATAGATAATGGTACGGAACCCTTCGTGCGCGAGTCCGACTCGCACTTGTTGAGCCTATTCATTACAACCAAACAAAGAAAGTTTTCCTCTTTATAATATTATATAGTATAGATAATATATTTGTAGGTATTGCATCTGGGTGCATTCCGTTTAAAACTAGTATTTAAAAAAAATATTGGATATGTATGATAGCTTAACAGCTAGGTATAGTTTAATAACGACGATACAAGCATAGAAATATAGCTTCAATTGGGACAAGAGAATGTTGTATGTAATGTTTTTTTTTCCGTATTTTGATGAGTTTGTAGCTGAAGTTAAAATACACTTTAGATTAATTTTATTAAAAGGATACAGTAGATCACATATAGGATCAATATATTCTAAATGTGTCTGTGATTTATCAATTTGAGCCAAAAGTTCATATAAAGTGAGTGTTATCTCCATCACAGCTCTCGATAAGTCCGAATTAAATCGTTGTAAAAATGGACCAACTAAATGACACAGGAACAACAGTTGAATTTCTGTTTGTATTTCAACTGACAACTTTTCTTTGACAAATCTGAAAAAAAAAATGTATTGAATTTAGTAATTGCCACACTTCGTCTGCATACAATTAAGAACAACTGTTTGAAAAACACATTAGCCACTCCACCGTCCGTGGTAGCAAGTGTTACCACGTAAACTAGAAAAGATTTTTAATTTTTTTCACAAAACAATAATTCATTTTTAAAAATTATAAAAACATTAAACATTTTTTTCTAAATTAGTTAATTTAACTAATTCGGCTTTATTAAATCGAGATGAATGAACTTCAATGAAAATGTTTTAAAGTCTACCCGTCGTTTAAATTTTTTTTTTTGTAAAGTCCAACCTTTCGGTACAGAACCCTATAAAGATATTATTTAGATATTACAAATAGACTGTATCAGAGAAAAAAGAACTATAGTTATACCATTTAACTACGTACCACTCAACTACTACTTGATAAATTATTTTCGGCATAGTCAATTTTATACCGTATTTGAAATGATGGTAGAATACTAAACTATGATCAAACATAATCACAAATTAAATACTTACTGTGGAACTTGCATAATTTGTCCAGCACCAGCGTGATACCAAATAGCATGTGTCAATGCTAACGTCAAGCTATATTTATTCTCCAACATAGCTTCACTTGTAGTTGTCATATTGAACAGTTCGAATGGAGTATTTGGGTATGGCCATTCTGTCATTTCAGTATTGGTCATTAGTTGCAATATCCGATCATGTATTACTGTCCAGTAAGGGTCTGGTAATGCAGCCATTATAAGGCCGATAGCGTTGATCCATAGTTGTATCTTTGTCGGTGGTATAGCAACGAATCCTTTAGTAACGACATCTAACATATTATTGCCAACAACGTTCGGTGCGAGAGGTAAAGACATTAGTTCTACGCAAGTGACATATAGCGCGTGTGCAGAAGGATTTGGATATTCGTTGAATCTCCAGTCGGTGTTAGGAAAGTGAGAGTTTCCAGTCATAGCTATATATACTGTCAAGGTAATTATACAAACAAAACCGATTTAAATCTCTGAAGCCCCTTGCATACACAACTACGAATCGTTGACCCCATCTATGTGATACTAATTAAACATAAATGTTAATCACACAAATAAAGCACTCACTGGGATTCGAGCCCAAAACTTTACATAAAGCGCTACTAACAACATTCTGCAATAATTATGTGGAACAAAAAAGTCTGCTTACTGGTACGCCTTTTTTTCGTACTGGGGGTAGGCAGAGGCTGCAGAAAGCCGTGTGCTACTATATAAATACATCACAAACAAACACAACGGTTATGACATGTACAGAGTATGTCCTTTTTGTAAATGCCATCCCAATATTTACACTTAACAGTACTATATGTTTCAAATGAGAACAGTATTGGAAATGACCTCTATCTGTCAAAAGTAATTTGAAAAGTACTGACAGCAACGATACTTTATTTCCGAATTAATTAAGTATTTTTTATGTTTTGTCTAATCTCAGTTATTCCAAATAGAAAACTTCTAAAATTATTTAGTGATAATTAATTATCATATTATTAAAAATAATAACTATTTTATTTCATTATTTCGTCGTTGAAAAGAATGATTTGATGTTTAACTACTAATCGCCATTTTATCGTTGTTAGTGTGCATTGTCGCGATATAAAGTGTGCAAGTTTTATTTTTAATACTGTTAGCAAATTGTGGTTGTTTCCCGTTACATAAATTAAATTTATTGTAATTTGTCGCAGTTTTTGTTTGTAAGTGATTTTATTTTGTATTTGTCTAAACTGTGTGTGAAAATGAGTAAACGATGACGATTAAGTGATTAAATTACAAAATATCTTCTTTTGCTGACCCTATCAAAATTGTTCGAATTGACATCTGTGACGTCACAACATGGCGCGGGGTCAATCCTATTCTCATTTGAACGGTATAGTACATTATTTATTAAACCAATGAACATATAAAGGATACTGTCCACCATTCTGTTAACTAGGCCCAAATAGTAGTTGAGACTGGGCACCCATGTAGTAGCTTCTACTTCAGTTTTAGCTAGATAACCTTGAAACTCTTCAGTTGTCGCCCATCCAGCAGGACAGACATCCTTCAAAGATCCGAGCACTGCATTCACTAGCTTTTTCTTCAATAATGGCTTGTCACTAAGTTTTGATTCATAGTAGTGTAGGCTGTTATATAAAAATGTTATTGGACGATCTGGAATTTTGATTTTAGTTATTTAATTAACAAATAGGCCATTATGGCTTTTAATAATTTTTTGATTAATGTTTTGCAAGTACATACCAAGTATATTTGTAAATTTTATGTGATACATGATAAGTAGATAATAATTTGGTATAAACCAAATTATTATCTACTTATCATGTATCACATAAAATTTTTCGTTTCTATTAACACTCGAATAAAAAAATACGTTAAACCCGAAAAAAAATTTCATGTTATCAATTACATTAAAGTTAAGACTTCATACGCGTTACATTACTCACTGATGCTCCGCTCCCATTGGTCGCAGCGTGACGTTGTCTAGCCTATAGCCTTTCTAGATAAATATACTAATCCAACACTAAAAAGATTTTTCAAATCGGACCAGTGATTCCTGACATTAGCCGTCCAAACAAACTAACTTCTTAGCTTATAATATTAGTATAGTTGTTTTTAGAAAATTAAATCATTTAAATATACAAAAAGAGAATACAATTACCATGGAATTTATAAAGGTGTCCAAGATGTTCCAAAAGTTGTTCTAGATTTTTACAAACTTGTGGTGTTTCCAAATGTCTGTGCACAACTATATCCAAAACAGGAATAAATCTTAAGCACACATTGCTCAAATATACTGGTATAGCACCTCCGTATGCGCTGCCTGCTTCCTCGGGAGCAAACTTCTCTGGATATTTTCTGTGGAACGCTACATGCTTGTCGTGCCTATATAAACATACTAAAAGTCACATGCTATCCACAAATCGTGTTTATTACCCTTTAAAATTACAATGACTTATTTCGAATATCAAATGTTTCAAGTCCAAGAAGTTTATTAGGTAGAATCAACAAAAAAATATACCATCACGAAAACAGGCCTAATGCTTTATAAAACGTACGCTTTTAACGACATAAATGTGCAATATGTTAACTGATTATGAATTAATATACCTAAGCAGTTAATATCTTTTCTCATTTTTTTTTTGTTGTTTGTTATCCTATGTATGTAGTATACAAGGAGGATGACAAACAATCATACGGCTAGCCTGATGGTAAGCGATAATCTATGGACGTTTGCAACACCAGAGGTATCGCTGATATGCTGCCAACCCTGTAAGAACCCTTTTAACGATTTTGGAAGAGCCTGTATGAGATTATTAGTCTTTATTTGAGATGCTATAGTCCCGTTGGATAACCATAGCAGGAAGTCCATTCCAAAATGTGAATGTCACCTCTCAGTGATGGAAAACTCAAAACTAAACCCTATGCCAACATGCACGGTCAGAGAACCATAATAAACTAAATATTCCCGAAGTGTAGGAATACCGTGTCAAAATAATTATAAGAACAAACCAATTATTTTGTTTCCAATGTTCGGGTGAGTTTTCTTTAACAAAATCTTGTGCTCTGTTCCTTAATTCTGATCCTTTCAATAGTAATAATTGTATAATGTAGAGGCACACTTGGCTTTCGTTGGCGTCATGATTGGGACGGAGTACCTGGAAGTGATATTCATTTTGTTGTTACTTATTGCCTTCACATTTTTTACTTTACGTTACTCAAATACTGTGAAGATTTATATAAAAAATTAGAACCATTTCAAGAAGAAAAAGAATTCCAAAGTATAATCCTCACTACGTTTACAAACGTCTTATTACTATCTTAGAGCATCAACCCAACATGAGTGGTCATTGTCAGGCTTGCTGGAAATGGTAACAGGGCCAAAGATTAAAATACCATTTTCACAAGTCTGCTTTTACATTGTTGTCATAATGATCAGTCACTGATTTATCAAGTTTGGTAGTCTACATTACTGCCGATCAAGAGGTCGCGGGTTCGATTCCCGCTCGGGACAATCATATGTGTGATTTTTCTAACTGTCATACAAATGTTTGTACTACGTCTGGGTGTTTCTATGTATTCTATGTATTATAAGTATGTAACAAAAGAAAAGTAGTATATGTATTTTATCCGTATTCTGGTACCCATAACACAAGCATATAAGCTTAGCTTGGGACCAGAGGACGTTGTGTGAATCCGTAAATATTTATTTACTATTAATTTTTTGTCATAAATGACGCCCTCGTGGTGTCAGTGACTGATCATTATGACAACATTGTAATAGCAGACTAGGGCTCCAGTTGGTCATTACTGTGTGTCGATTTTGAGCATCCGAGCGACCAACAAAATTACGTTCTTTGTGTGTTACATTGGCATCCTACAGCCCTGATTGTATTCACAAAGGAAATAGCGTATATAACTACTCCTGTTAGTTTAATACTCTGAACGATATCATTAATAGATCAATAAATCCCTCAATAAGAACTCCAAGTATAACAAGTACTTACTAGACACAAGACTAGACGATCAATAGTAACAAGATTGTACTTCCATATGATGTCGTTGATAGCATCCACACATTTGTTGATGTACGGTCCACCGGCCGGGTTCGTCACTTCAAACACTATGTAATCGCAGAACTTTCTTAAATGTGCTGATAATGCACGAGCACCTATACGTTCTAAAATCCTGTACAAACATTATATTATAATCATTTACTAAAATACTCTTCCCATGTACTGATATACTAATGGTCTTATTCATAATGATTTATCTGAGGTTTAAACGGAGATTTTATCGGAGAGATAATAAACGTTTTAGCGTAAAAAGACTATTATGAATAACAAGTTTTGACAATCTTCGCGGACCGATTTTAGCGAACTTTTAAACCTCCGATAAGTCATTATGAATAAGACCATAAGAGTATAAATTAGCCCATAGAGCAAGCAACAAGGAGTGGATCAAGTCCAGCATTGGGTCACAATAATTTAATGTTAACATTAGGTTTATAGATGACATAAAATGTTTGTTACTAAGAAAACATAATTATTTATGTAAAAAAACAAACATACACTCACTTAAATGCGACCGGATTAATTCTATTAGTCTCAAAGATCATCTTCCATAGTAAACAAAGGAACAGAGGCGTTCCCGGTACTGAGAAGTGTGAAATAATATCATTATCATTAGCCATTGATGTCCACTTGCGGTACTCCTCCTCAACTGACTTCTTTAACACTTGCTTATTCTCTTTTGGGGCTGGATTCTACAGTAAATAAGAAACACAATACTTATACTTCCTTAATTTAAAAAATTAGTATATATTTGTTACCTAAATAAATAGTAATTGCGTAGAGCCATTTACGTAATTACCAACGAATCAAACGACGAAAGAAATAATTGGTCAAGTGCGAGTCGGACTCGCGCACGAAGGGTTCCGTACCATTATCTATGCAACATAAGGCAACGTTATTAGTATCGAGCAAGAAACGGTAAAAAAATCATGTTTGTTGTATGGGAGCCCCCCTTAAATATTAATTTTATTTTATTTTCAGTATTTGTTGTTATAGCGGCAATAGAAATTCATCATCTGTGAAAATTTCAACTGTCTAGCTATCACCGCTCTTGAGATACAGCCTGGTGACAGACGGACGGACGGACGGACGGACGGACGGACGGACGGACAGCGAAGTCTCAGTAATAGGGTGCCGTTTTTACCCTGTGGGTACGGAACCCTAAAAACCATTGATCCGATTTGAAAAATTCTTTCAGTGTTAGATAGTACATTTATAGAGGAAGGCTATAGGTTATATAATATCGCGCTGAGACCAATAGGAGCAAAGCATCAGTGAAAAATGTTGCGAAAACGGGAAAAATTTTCTAATTTCAACGCGTACGAAGTAGCGGGGAACTGCTAGTGTTTGTATATTAGAAATCTAGGGAAGATCCATTTTAACGTGAATAATAAATATGATCCAAGAACATAATACGTTCTTGCATCGAATTCAAAGCTATATTATGTGGAGATGATAGAAGAAAGACTGTCGGGCAGCAAAGTGTATTTAGATCGTAGCAGGGCGCTGTATAGTCTCTGCCTACTCCCTTAGAAATGATGTGTGATGTTATAATGAAGAAGAAGAGGTCAAAGGACGTGAGGACATTAACGTCAGTCGACTATAACTAACAAATATGTGCATTTTAATTCATTATGATACATGTGCTGGCCACAGTTTCGCTTAAAGTCGTTGCATTCTAATTATTAACTAACTGTTGACCCAACTTCAAAACCCAACCCTAACAAATTATACACAAAAGCCAGCCACTTGAACCACACTCTCTATTAAATAATCCGCATCAAAATCCGTTGCGTAGTTTTAAAGATATAAACTCACATATGGACCTACATTAAAAAACGACTTTGTTTTATGTATTAGTAAAGATTATCCTTACTAAAGTAATTTTTGCAATTGACATGCTATGCTTTTACTTAAGGGCCTACTTCAATATCATCGCCGACACGTACATATTAACACAGCCAGTAGGCACAGAAAATGAAGAATTAGGGATACTTTTCCTATTTACTCAAAATCTACTAAATATATTTTAATTCTGATCCACGTGTTTCGATACATATTAGTTACCTTTGTTTTTAAAGTTATTTCATTAGTTAATACGCGATAATAGACCGACAAATGAAAAAAATAAAAAATTAGAGAGGTTGTTTCGCCAAGATTTTCTATCGAGAAAACTTTTTTCAATCGCGTTTCTGAGTTCATGCGATCCTAGATCATATATTGAAAATACATATACTTAAAAATTAGAGCTCTAGCCATTCAATCTAAAGAAACAATGAAAACTTCGTACATAGAAAAATGCACGAAGCTATTTTGGTAGCCTCTTAATAATAAATTAAATTATGTCGGAAAAAATTTGGCCTAATTTGATTACTGAAAGTACGACCGCAATAAGCTCAGTTGGCAGAGCTACGGAACGGTATTCCGAGGTCGTGGGTTCAAGTCCCGCTTGCGGTAATCAGTTTTTCCACCATAATTTAATTTATAAAGATTATCCTTTATATACAGGTAACCTGTGCAAAAAACTCGACGAGTGCTGGCGGGAAGCACTGCAATGTATGTTGTGACCACATATGTGGAGTGTTGGTCATCACTGTAGTAAGTAATTCCTTCACTGCCGCACCATCAGTACCTGAAAATATCATTTCTATATGATCAAGTATCACATACTCCTGTTTTTAATAATGACTAATTAAATAAAAATTGGTCACATGTTATATTTATATATCCTCTCAGTCGGCACATGACCTTGAACTTTAAGTTCACCTAAATAATTTTCATAGTTATGATTGACGGTAATATTACATAGCTAACTTTAATTTAGAGACTAATGAGCAACTCATTATAAATATGACTCTTGATCAATTAAAGAGTGAAAAAAAAATCCATGCAGTTTCTTGTCTGTTCTTCTCCATAGGATTCGCGTTTGGAACAGACACCTAGGTTCCAAAAGAGCTTGTAAATCATGCCAACTTGAAATAAAAAATGTTGACTTGAACTTTGAATTTTCAAGAGTATTATTTGCCTGACTGTCAAAAAGGAATGCGCTTCACGTACCTGCACCAGTCATATGAATACCCCTCGCCAGTGTTAAAACAAGAACACGATTTAATTCCTCACTCTCAGAAGATACCAATGATTTGGGTTCTGATACCACTCTAGACATTTGCAATTGTACTCCAGAGCTGCCAAGACTTGTAATTAAACGCAATGCTGTACTCTCAAAGCTGAAATAGTATTTAATAATTATTATAGTTATCTCATTTAATTTTTCTATTGCAAATTCCCTTGTAATTTCTTTTTCTTTTTATATAAAAACTAGCTGACCCTGCAAACGTTGTTTTGCCATAGGTACCAAAAAAAAAGTTTGAAAAATAGATGTTGGCCGAGTCTCAGACCTACTGAATATGCATGTAAAATTTCATAAAAATCGGTCAAGCCGTTTCGGAGGAGTACGGTAACTAACACTGTGACACGTGAATTTTATATATAAGATTTTATAAAATATTAGCAGATTGTAGTATGAGCAAAATTGATAATAAATCTATCACACTACTATGATAACAGGTAACATTAGGATTTTATTGAAAGATCCACGCAACACGGGATTGATATTGTATCGGGTAAGTACACAATTTTATATTGTTTAGAAATATTATAGAGCTGAAGACTTTGTTTGTTTCAACGCACTAATCTCATGAACGACTAGTCCGATTTGAAAAATTGGTTCAATGTTGGATAGTACATTTATAGATGAAGGCATAGGCTATATAACATAACGCTACGACCAATAGGAGCGAGGCATCAGAAAAAAATTTGCAAAACTGCGAGCAATAGCTAGTCGTTTAGAAACTTGGTATTGACTTTAATTTAGATTTCAGTTTTGATGAGGCCACTAACGTTTGCGAATTTTAGTAAATTATAGACTTAAACATGCATACCATAATTGCAATTGTGTCTGGTTTGCTTGTGGATATGCAGCCAATGAATGTATATTAGATAACAAAGTAACTCTGTAATGTGGTTGTACATGATGAATACGATAGGAGAACATATCCAACAAATTGTGTAGGATGCCCCAAGCATGTGACTTAAATACAGTCGGCAACAGTTGATCTGAAAATATATCACAATTACTTCAGACTATATACTATTACAAAAAATAGGTTATAACCTATTCTTTTTATTAAATTATTAAATTTTCGGACATATATATACACACGAAACGGTTAAAATGACTAACTTTTTTATAGAAATTAAAATGTAGCAGGAAATACTTACGAATAAATCCTTTTATACCCATTGAATCTATTTCTGTGTAAATAAGCAAACGACTATATGTTTCTACCAATGCCGGTGACATCATATTGCTACCAGGAATATTACTCTTATTTTGTGCTAACTTCGCCACATGCGATACGATTGAATGTATCAATGACATCTTGGTATGCAATGTCAAGCTATCCAAGATACACATAGATACTGGTACCGTAGGCAACGGTGCAGCAGGATTCCCATTAGGCATGGCTTTTTGATTACCAAATAACGTCTCTATGATAATACCCATAGGTCTTGCATAATACTCTTGATTCGTTGAATATGCATTACACAGTAAAGCAATGCGATAATCTGAACCCAACAATGTCGGAGTGTTATTTGAGTTCATAAGATGCTGCAAATACCTAATAACAACATGTAGTTATAATTAAAGCTGTATGTTAATCTAAACATCAAAGAATTATAATCAATTTTAAACAATGAAATAAATAACACATACTCATACTGTAATTTTAAATTAGCTGGCATTGTTAATGTTTTATGTTCAGTCTCTGCTTTCCTTAACAAATGTATCCAAATGCAGACAACAGCCATTTGATGTGTACAGTGAGCTTTGGCACAATCTGGCACTGGTAAAGGTTCTTTCTCAGGATATAGTAATTCATATAGCTTTATTATTGGCAGAAAGTTAGCACCAGGATTCCTCTGTATACTACCAGATATAAATTGAAGCAACACCCACATTAAATGATCTCTTCCTTTTTTGACATCATGTCCAATCAGTTTATTGTGTAAACCCATAACAATATTTGGAAAGCAGGCGAATCCAATGAGAATTATGTAAATAACCTGTGATGATAAATGAAGCCAGCACCAATGTGACGACGACATTTCATCATCATCATTTTCCTGCTGACTTCTTTCCATCGGCAATATCATAAGTTCAACTAATTGGTCTTCTAAAGCAATGCACCGTTGTTTATGTTGTTTTTGTAAACCAAGCATAGAGCACATCATGTCTCTAGAATATGGTTGTTGTAACACATGTCTAAGTAATGCTATTTGTGGCTTCAAAAGTTCGTCATCATAAGGCAGATTCCCTTTAAGAGAAAACTTTAAAGTTGTAGGGTCTAATCTCCAAGGATTAACAAGATGATCAGCATAACCAGAAAACTCAACTACTGGTAACATTTGTGAATGACCAATTATAGAAACCATCTGCGCACAAGGTTTGAAACTTTCTACAAAACTTGTTAGTAACTTTGCAAGTTGCTGAAACAAAATTACATAACATTTGAATGACCAGATGCTATCAGCAGACGAGTTTAAAAAAAGAATAGCAAATTTAAAAAACCATAACAAAACATATACTATGTTTTGTTACGGTTTCCTATATTGAACATAACATTTGAACATACAAAATCAGAGCTAAATAAGGATTTCATATTTGAAACCAATTGAAATACCCTATATTCATTATCATTCATGAGTATCATTGTTTTGAACAAAATATGTACAAATTAGCAGACCTGGCGAAATTTGTGCTGGTTTATTTTTCTTGGAAAGGGATTCTTTATTTTTTTCTTACAGATCTAGTCTTGACAATAGGGAACACAGCAAATACTGAATTAGCTAATTAGCAGTCGAGAGGAAGTTACAACAATTATAATTTCAACAATCTGTTTTTAATACTTATGTGATGAAATGGTTTACCGCAATATATTGCAAAACCAGTCAAAATAAAACAGAAGAGACATTTCATGTGATCAGTAGTTATTTTTGATGTAATTATATCCAAAGTCTTACCAAACATAAAAAGTGATTAATTTCTACAATCAAGTTATACTCACCCAATGTGGCCAATGATTATTATCAGGATAATCTTTTTGTATTTCAGTTACTATAAAGTAAGCTGGAAGTAGTGATGCATTCCGATCAAATATGTATTCTATTACACTATACAGAGCTTTTAATTGCGGCATGGTACTGGAATTCAACTTTACAGGAAGAGTATGAGCCTTCTCTCGACAGCCCTATAAACAAAACACTAGTTACATGGAGCAAGTTGTTATTAATATGCTAAATGTTAACAGAATACCTTCATTATTTCTCTAACACCCTTGTAGTCTACTCCACCAATAATCCTGCGTATTAAATTGAAACCTTCTATCCAAAAGTCATAGTTCTGATAAGTTAGCTTTTCGTTTGTCAAAATGCAGTCACACAACATTCTGTAAAAAAATAATTTTATTATGCAAAATATCAAGAAGGCTATAGAGGAATCGGGAAATACGGTGTCTGGAATAATAATAAACGCCAAGTACGGACCCGATCAAAAACCAACATGTACATTCTTTGTAAACTTGAATAAAAGTGAGCATAACAAAGCAGCTAAGGACATCAAATACATTTACAATCAAGTAGTAACCATAGAAGACCCTAAAAAGAGAAAAACGTTAATACAATGTCAAAGGTGTCAACAATATGGACACTCTAAAAATTACTGCTTGAGGCCTTACAGATGCGTTAAATGTGCGGGTTCTCACAAAACTGCCGATTGTCCTAAACGTGATCGTAACACACCAGCGGACTACAAGGGTTGCGAAGTGTATCAAGAAATATGGGCTAGAAAAACTAATAAAAGTAGCAAAATTTATCACACAAATAGATCTAGAATAGATAACAGACAATCTGAAAAAGTAACCCTATCACAAGAATTTTCTGCCCACACAATTAATGTACCAGATATTAAAACATACTCGGACGCCATTAAATCGGTACCTAATAAACATTCTCAGCAAGAAATGGATGGTATAAAGGAACTATTAACCAAACAATCTGAAAAGTTTGAACTCTTATTCCAACAAATGAGCACCTTGATGAGTGTCATAACCACGCTTGTTTCTAAGCTCTCCAAATAGGTCTACGCCTGGCAGCCTGGAATATCAACGGACTTGCTCTGAACAAGAGCGAACTACAAATACTAATGAATGAACATAAATTAGACATGGTATTAATTTCAGAGGCACTTTGCACAAATAATAGTCACATTAAAATACAGGGATGTTGCACCTATCTTACCAACCATCCGGATGGCACAGCACATGCTGGGACTGCAATAGTGGTAAAAACACAATTAAGCCCCACCTGCTACCCGAATATAAAACTAACCACATACAGGCCACCACCATTGCCGTTGAAGACAAACATGGCTACTTTAACATTGCAGCGATTTATTGTCCGCCAAGACACAGTATAGATATCACTATGTTCTGGCATTTCTTTTCCTCTCTCGGATGCAGGTTCATAGTCAGAGGAGACTGGAATGCCAAGCATGTGCATTGGGGCTCGAGACTGACAACCACGAGAGGCAGGAAACTCAAACAATGTGTATTATTAAACTCACCACCATTTCCAGCTCAGAATCTACATATTGGCCCACAAACGTTAATAGAAAACCCGACCTACTGGACTTTTTCGTTATAAAGGGCTTTTCTAAGCACTACTTCAAGGCAGATTCCTGTCTGGACAGCTCGTCTGATCACACTCCCGTAATACTGACAGTTAGCAAAAATCTGATCGAATACGAAAAGCCAATAACTCTTTGTAACTGGCGGACGGATTGGAATGGTTTTAGGCAGTGTATTGAGCTTGATGCTTGATCTGAATGTGAGATTGAAAACATCTGAGGATATAGATACTGTGGTGGAAAATTTCACTAACCAAATTCAGACAGCCTGCTGGAAAAATACACCTGCTTCGTTTAAAAATGGTTGTGTTGCTAATGTTGCCTTGAACATCAAAGAAAAGATAATTGAAAAGCACAGACTACGTCGAATATGGCACATAAGTCGACACCCTAGCGACAAAGCTGCACTAAACAAAGCAATATTGGAACTAAAGAAAACGATCAGGGATGCTGATGAAGCTACACTCTAAAGCAAACTGGAATCGCTGACAGCACCTAACGCAACTAATTACTCGCTTTGGCTACTTTCCAAAGCGAGTAATTAGTCTAGTCTAGTGGGGTCTACCCCATGATGTCAAAACACCTCTGAAAAATGGAAATACTTGGGCTAGAACCAATAAACAGAAAGCGGATTTATTCGCTGAGCACCTAGCTGCAGTATTTACACCTAACGATATTGTAAATCATGACTCTGCATCTTATGTGAAATCTGTATTGGACGCAGATCTCGAATATGCCGAGCCGATAAAACTGGTAACCCCTAAGGAAGTATGGAGGATAATTAGAAACCTTGACAATAAAAAGGCACCGGGGTTTGATCTTTTGACAAAGGATATTCTCAAGGAGCTGCCATAGTGCTTATGACTGTTATCTTTAATGCCATGCTGAGGGTTCAGTATTTCCCTAGTATCTGGAAAGCGTCCCAATTTCCCAAATCATAATCTATACTTATAATAAATCTGTAGAGAGGTCAATCTGTACATGAAATATATTTTCAAAATAACTATCAGGGGGTGATTAGTCATCAATACTGATGCCAAAAATGCAATCAGTAAAATTTTTGTCTGTCTGTCTGTCTGTCCGTCTGTATGTTCCTTATAGAAACAAAAACTACTAGACGGATTTTAACGAAACTTGTTACTATTATTCTTCTTCATACTCCTGGGCAGGTTATAGTATACTTTTCATCACGCTACAATCAATAGGAGCAGAGTAGTGAAGGGTAAAGTTTGGAAAACAGGAAAAGGTGCTCCATTTTTTAAGCTTTCGTCGCGTGTGCAGCCTTAATGGTTAAAGTTACATAGAAATCATGTATGACGGAAATATTCTACATAAAATTGTCTAAAAAATATCCCGAAACAGCACATAGCACGTGTAACTCCTGATAGCTTAGCTGTTCGTTCGTTCTAATTATATTTGTTTACTCTTACGTTTATAATATTCTCACTCAAGCAGTAGTTAAAAATGTTGTAAAAATGGGCAAAATTTGCTAAATTCTACGCGGACGGAGTCGAGGGCAACAGCTAGTGATATATAAATACGGCAAACCTCCACATGACAAGTCATCTTACAGGCCTATAAGTCTGCTACCTGTAATGTCTAAAATGTTTGAGAAGGCTCTACTAAGTAGAATAACACCCATCCTGCAAGAGCGCAAAATAATTTCAGAACATCAATTTGGCTTCAGGTCGCAGCATGCTACAATAGAACAAGCTCATAGGGTTTGCTCCACTATAAGGAAATCACTAGAAAACAAAGAATTTTGCTCATCGGCTTTTCTGGACATCCAGCAGGCATTTGACAAAGTTTGGCATAATGGTCTGCTTTGTAAAATTAAACAAGCTCTCCCACACAGCTACTACCTGATTTTGAAATCATATATAACGGAGAGAATATTCTGTGTAAAGGAGGCTGGCGAAACCTCTAAATTCTACAACATTGGTGCTGGGGACTATACCAACCAGCTCAAACAATTTGACATTGTGGGGCTGCAAAATCGACAGTAGCATCAAGCTATGACAGCGAGTAGTTGCTCTCAATGGAGAGCACACTCCACATGCGAAGATTCCTACACCACATCTGCTCATAGTTTTAGGACTGATTGCAAGATTTTAATCAGCACACAAAAAGAAAAAATAATGCTTGCACAATTAGAATTTTATATACTTTAAAATATTAGAAAATAGTAAACAGGTATAAGATATGATTATAAATTGATCATTTTAAAATTGAGGAATAAATGGTCCTGGTATGGTCATGACAGTCTAGAGGAAGACCAAAGAAGAACTGGATGGACTGTGTGAGAGAAAATGAAAGGAAGAGGTATTATGTTTGATACAAACCTAGCTGGTAGTACATTGATGTTGACTAAATTCTCCAGAATAGTAAGTAGTTCTTTCATCTTGTATCGATTGGTTTGTACAGCCGTTGGGGTAAGGTATTGGCGTATTGCAGATTCTTGTAACTCTGCGCTCAGGGAACTCATAATTCCACACAGTTTCTTTTGATACATTGACAACCTTTCATTTTCTTGTTCAGGTTTATGAACAAGAAAACAACTAAATGCTTCCTCAACAGTCTCAACACGCTAAAATATAGACAACCCATTACTATTAGACTTAAAGCAATCACACTATGATTACGAGTTTTAATAAGCCAGTAAATGTTATGAGAGTTAAGACATTTATATGGCTGATAAACATTTGATTTAAAATTCTTTGTGAAATTAAATTTATTTCAAATATTATTTGATAAATGTAATTTAGGAAAAGTAAGCAGTGTTTCACATACTTTTGCCATATGCTACGTGTAAATGGACAGTTTACGAGAGTTACTGGTGCACATTCATTCTCTTAGTGCCTATGGGTTAGACTAGTCACATATAAAAATTTTGGACACTAGCAAATTGAGTGTCCATTACTTTAGATTTTTTCGAAAATAACAGATCAGCAATAGTGACAAACCCGTATCAATTTCGTAAACGAAAAAAATACAAACAGTTTGGCGCGCATAGAATTCTGTGTTGGCGCGTAACAAGTGTTTTAACTCACTTGTAAGTAATTCTATTACTTACGCTTATAATTTTAAATAAAGTTCGATATTGGACCTATTGTTTGTATAACATCAAATAGCACAGCAGCTCATATTTTTAACATAACTTACCAAAATTTCGTTCACTATGTTAGTGACTGGAGAGTCAGCCATCTCTGAAAATAACATCAGAGCGACAAATCAGACTCTAAAATGTGCAAAAAAATGTGTATCCACACCAAATTATCACTTTCTTCAACAGGCACTTCTTTCAATTTAAGGAAATAGGAATTTAAGGTTTTTATTGCAGATTTATTGAAATAATTCAAAAATAAGTATACTACAGATTGGCACAGAGTAAGTAAACGCTGCTAGCGCTGTGCTGTGATTCTCGATACCAAAGTTTAGATATTTTGGTTTTTCGATACAATAGGACAGAATTTTACGATGCGATATTTTGACACAAGCCAATACGAAAACTCACCAAATGATATCACATTGCTGGTGAATCGATAAGATTTTACCTACGGAATATATTATATAAGTTTTATAAAACGTATCTTACATCGTAACATTGTACCGGAATTATTTTGACAACTAAACCTAATCAACTTTAGGTATCGATTTTAGGCTAAGATTTCATATCATCCTTTTAAATGTAAGTTTCAGGTTCTTAATTATCATTGGAAAGAGAGATATTTCAGAGAAGGTTTAATCTGCAAAACGATACAAATAGTAGGTTTATATTTGCTTTAGACAGAAAATACCTAAATAATCAATTACCTACGATACTTTGATACAATTTAGCAATACAATGCATCTAATTCGTACCGTTTATTGATACAATCTAATACCATACTTTACATTACAATGTGAAATATCGATATTAATAAAGCCCTGTATGCCTCATCACTAGTATATGCACACTTGCACAGACTAGACTTACTTCAGTAATGGGAATCTTCGTGTAGTTCAATACTTGCACACTTAAAGAGGCGCCCTTAGTATTTTGCCCCTAACGTTATTTAACAGGCTTCTTCTTACCAAGTTAGAGGTTTTAGTTAGGCAATAGTTAAAATACTTGCTACATCTCACATGTTCTCTTTGGGGTCCCCTCCACGAAAATGCTCAAAATGGTTAGAAAACAACACTTGGCAGTTTCTTCCACAAAAGTAAATTTATTTATCTCTAAATCCCCCTAAAAAGGAAATAAAACCTGAAATTAAAATTCCCATATAGAAAGCAGTATCTAAAGTTAATAATGGTAAAAATTCTACGTGCTCAACAAAACTTAACTAAAACTTAAAATGGGTAGGGTCAATAACACAATTAAATAACGGAAATAAAGGAACTGCGGTAACGGATGTCCATGTGGTGACGGATTGAGAATACAAGTGTCACCACTGCTTTTCCTTCACAGGGTACTGTAGAAGCCAATTAAGGGATATTGTATAGAGATAACATTCTCTGCCAGAAACAAAAAACTCGAAAAAAAAGCCTAGTACAACAAGCAACACACTGGTCAGCATGGTACAGCAGATCACATTTCCTTCCAAAGCAGAGTAGGCCCGTGCCCAACAGTGGAACGTTAATCAGCAGGAAACTGATGGACTATAATAGAATAACGATTTTAATTAGTATAAACGTGTACAATGAAATAGTCAATCACTCAAAACCATAGCTGTTATCATTTTAGTTAAGTTAGGTTTCGTTTATGAGGGATTACAATTGACTTTAATGACTGCTATGTTACTTTGTTCGCATTTTTCGTTTCATACTATTTATATTTAAAATTTCCTCTACCAATTATATTTAAATTAGGTAAAGGTCTTAATAGGTTGATTTCTATATAATTTTAGACTATTATTAGAGGCCAAAATGCAGGGAGAACTTTTTCAAACGATCAGCGTAATAGTGGTGCGAAGGCACTATTTTATAGAGTAACATCATGATATCATCTCAACTAATGGGAAGAAAGTCATAACTAGAACATGGCACCTAAGCAGGACTATTTTTAACAACGCCATCTCTACGTCTTTTTTAGCAGATAAATACATTTAGACTGGTTTACTGTTAGTATCTAGTCTAGTAGATCGGTTTTCGGGCATTGCAAATGAAGGCTTGTTTACCCTTGTGAAATTAGCGTTGTAATTTTGAGGAATATCATTATTTAGCAGCATGTAGCATGTGTGTCAAGTAGAATACCACTCCACTTTATAGAAAATGTTAGGCTTGTTTTTGCGATTTAAGGAGAGTGAGGCTATGTTATTTAGTGAAATTATGAAGTTGTTAGTTTAGTATACCTACAACCATAGTAAAAAATTATATGGTATCTTTCCTTTCTATAAACCTAAGATTATGGCAGGATTATGATGGTGTTCGTATAAGATAAAAATATAGTGTGGCATCTACAATTCTACAATATAGATGTAAATAATAAATGCATCCTACTTATCATACAATCGATTCTATTACGTACGTCTAAAATTATGGAAAAACAAAAGCAGAGATCTCTTTATGTTGGCAATACAAATATGTGAGATGAATCTCTATTTTAACAAGTATTTTATCTCAGATGATACTTTACTCTACTCTGTGCGACGTACTGAGCATTACGTACGTATACGTA
The DNA here is from genome assembly GCA_916999025.1 of Orgyia antiqua. NCBI lineage: Eukaryota > Metazoa > Arthropoda > Insecta > Lepidoptera > Erebidae > Orgyia > Orgyia antiqua. The sequence goes on along the minus strand of OU779863.1, from coordinate 11,476,112 downwards.
CAATTATTTTAAATTTTTAATTATTTATTGTATCATGATACTACGTAGATATTATAATGATCTCGGTTATTTTATGAACTGTAATTTTAGGTAGGTAGGTACGTCCAATTATTTATTAACAGTAGGGACTTTTGACTCCAGTATCTGGGTATGGAGTCACCACCTTTTTCAATACATTCAGAAGCGCCTCCATTAAGTGAAGATAGTGGACTTTTGATCACAAGTGGTTCTTTTTCGAGTGATTCTGCGAGTGGATGGCATCACGTCGCTTCCGAGGTGGGCTAAATCGTGCATTTTGTGATTAGTAGCAGTAGTTAATAGACAATAGTTTTGTTTCTTTAATGACATTGTGTATACAGCTGTGCGATATTCAATTCGAGGAGCCTTAGTTTTCTAATTAAATTTAGTGCAATATGCCATTTTCGTAAATGTGAAGGACATTAATGTATGGAACATGGTATAACAATACAATATATAACTGGTTGACACCAGGGATGTGAAATGTTTACGCCCTGGTCGGAATTTTGGTACCAACACATACATAACAACAATCAAAGAACTTATGCATGCCTGTATATGATTGGATATATCGTAAATTTTCCTTGTATGACTATGTTGTATATTAATACTTGCAAAATGAATATCGTAAACATAGAAAAGAAATCATAATAAAAAATATCTGTACCTATTAGATTAATTATTTAATTTGCTTTTAATAATGCTACAATATTTTTTGGTTGCGGTGCTTTTATTTGTAATTTATTTATTTGTAAAGTTGTAAGTTTTATTTTTCTCTAATTTATAAGCCAGTGTTACTATAGCTTTTACAGTATTAACAGACTTGACACACAATAATCTATCAAGAAAATTATATGATGGTTTTTCTTATAAGATTTATTTTATTGCCTATGGCGGCAGACAAGTCAACTGCCAACCTAATACTAAGTAGTATCCATTGTTTATAGACTAGTCAACACCAGAGGCACAGCTGAGCCGTTGCCTACCTTTGGAAAACTACTCTTTTCAAACCTGGATAGACATAATGCCTTCACAGACTGTTTTGTAGATCTACCAATAAGGCATTATCCCACACACATTGACATTTTCAATTATTACATCATAATCTTTCATATTAATCACTCTCTATTGAAGAAAAGTACCTAAAAATTTTTCCAATTGTTTCTAAGTTTATTGCAGAGGCACACACATTTTTTTTATTACTGAAGGTGTTTTTGCGCTTATAATTATTGCCCTATTCCTTGAGTATAATGATACTATTACGTACTACGTAATATTTCAGAAGTATTAGACATTTTTACAACATTTTTTGTGTTTAAAAGTAGCCTGTCTATTTAATATCTTTGTACTAGAATTCATTTAAATTGCTTTAGTTCTTTTAGTCTGGAAGCATGTTGAAACAAACAAAGAAACTCTTCAGCTTTATAAGATTAACAAAGATACATTTAGATAGTGAAGACATTATGGTTATCAGATATTTCAATGTGAACTATTGATATGTAGGTCACATCTGAATACAGTGTGTCTCTGTGCTATTAATCTTAATGGTATTTAATAAATGTCCTTATCATATACTAAAGTGATGCACTTACAATCAGACCATAGTGTAAATTGCAATGCATCGGTTGTTCTAAATTTAAATTAAATGGCGTTTGTAGTAGGAAAAATGATATAGGTATGTACTAAAATAATAATAATATGTTTTTTAATTAGATAGTAGCTATCTTAATCTTCTCCCATGCCTTCTTTTGGCGTCGTATATTCTATTTAAGAAAAATACCGATTGTCGTCGAAAATTCAAGTAATGTTTATTAACTGGCACTCGCAGAACTCTGCTCGATTTAGCTCAAGACCTCCTTTCTATTTCTAAGCATGTATAGTGGCGGTTCCTGTGGCTTTATTAGTTTCAGTAACAGTCAAAGCATATCTCGTACTGTTTTATATACTAGTGCTACCTAGTTATTAGAAAAGTTTGCTAAGCGTAAACTACGCTTAAGGTGGTGGTGACTCTGACCGTAAATTAGCTTTCGATTTCCCTAATGATAGTATCGTCGTATTTTTTATCATTAAATTGACAATCGAGAATTTAACTGAAGCGAACTCGAATATATTAGTAGTAATGAGAAAATTATGTATTGTTACAGCTGCAAGAAAGTGATTTTGATGAAAAGTCTTTATCATTTTGTGAATCCACGGAAACTTCAGAACGTATGTGTGGTGACTTCTTCAATACTGTAAAAAAGGGCCCAGGAAAAGTTATTGTAACTACCATAGAGCCACCTCCAGAGTTCCAGGTAGATAACTTTATTTACAACGAATTATTACGTTTATTTAATTAAGTATTTTATTTATTACCCATTGTACACGCCGATAAAATAATACTTGCTTTTCAGGATATTCCAACTACAGATAAACTCGACAAATGTGCTGCGCTACAGCCTCCTTGCATTGTTATCGCTAATGATACTAAACATACATCGAATGTAACTAAGCTAGATGTAGCCGCATATTCGGTAAAATCAAGGCATATTTCGCCAATGTATCCTAGAAAATTAAAGCCAGACTCACTATATGAACGGCGTCAATGTCTTAACCACAGATTCACTAGTCCAAGACTTCTTCATCTAAGCCCAGGCCGCGCTAATCGTCCTTCCTCGCGCAATTCGCTATCGTCACGACTATCTAGTAGTCATAATTCACTCGTAACTCAGTTTCAAGCTGATGACTCCAGTTTTATTACGCAAGCCATTTCCCACGACACTTTATCGGTTAAAACTACCGATATAACTGATCTGTACAATGTTCCATTCGATAGCGATATATATGCGGTGCCTATCGATATGGTACCACCTAATTTGAGTAATATTAGAAGTAAAGGAAAAAAACTTTCAAGGAACACTAAAAAACGGTGCAGAACTATATCTATGCCGATAAATAATTTCATACCTATTGATAAAGTTGAAAAATCTCATAAATTAAAAGAAACTATTAGACCTAAAGACGTGAAATCAAAAAGACACAGTATGTCTAGTACGTCTTGTAGAAGAAGTAATACTGATTCTGAAACTGACTCACTACACTTGACTTTACGAGAAATGAGGAAATATTTGCATACCATCTACTCTAGTTCAAGTGACTCGGAATGTAGAGCCACTATTAATAAAAAGAACGCTATTGTAACCACTGTCGGGATTCATACAAAACATGCAAATAAAGTAGAAACACCTGCGACGGTGTTTTTGAAAGAAAGTAATGATAATTCTAAACCAATCGAAACAAATAATAATCATAAGAAATCAAACAAAAATTCTTTTGGTATGAATGCTAAAAATAAAAAGCATAAAGAGAACATTCCAAAAGATATTATTGAAATGGAGAAAGGTGATAAAATTGTTAAGAGGAGTATTAGTAGTCAGAGTCAAAAAGTGAAAATGTCTCCAATGAGAATATTGTCAATAAATTTAAAGCAGAGTTTTTGTAATTTGTTTCGTTGGCGTCGTCCGTCAGTAGTTCAAAACGGGTCTGAGATAGAGAGAGGGAGTGGAAACAAGGAGGAAACGCCGCCGGTAGCCGTTCGACGAGCTTTGCCCCCATTACCAGAAGCTGCAAATGTCTCACAAAGTACACGTAGATCTGCAAATGATGAGGACATAGTCATGGACTTTGCTAAATCTATACAAAAAGTTAAAGATGTAAGTGCTAATGATATAATATCGATGTTATAAATAGACTAAGATGATTTTAATATTATGTTTTGTATTGTTTGTTCTAGTATGGATGGTACTGGGGTCCAATATCGGTGGAGGCTGCTGAAAAGATACTGTCCAATGAGCCAGATGGCTCTTTTATAGTTCGCGATAGCAGTGATGACCATTATATTTTCACTTTAACTTTTAAGCTTAATGGTCTTAGACATGTAAGGATTGAACACGATCAGGGTTTGTATAAATATCTTGCAATATTCACATGTATTAAAATTTAAACTATGGGCATAAATAAATAAATATAATACTGTTATTTTCAGGTAATTTCTGTTTTGGCGGGTGCACTATGTTTAAGGCGCAGACTATAGTAGAATTCATAGAAAACGCAGTGGAAACGTCGCGTAGTGGTCGATATTTGTTCTTTTTGAATTTAAGGCCAGTGCTTGGTCCAGTACGTGTGCAGTTACTATATCCAGTATCGAGATTTAAACGTGTACAAAGTCTTCAACATATGTGCAGGTAAGGAAGAATTGTGGGCTCAATTTCTGCTTCTTTGGAAGTCGTAAAAAGTCCAATTAGTCAAAAAGTTGGGCCTAATAGAAATAATCTATCCTTTTTAATAGTAATATTAATTTGTATCATAAGTTTGTGTTACTTGTTTCAGTGTGTATGTTTGCAATACAAGTGTATTATTTGATTGCAGATTTGTGATATTAAAATATGTTCGTCGCGACCTGATCAGTGATCTCCCTCTACCACGACGACTCGTTGACTACTTGAGTGCAACACATTACTATGCAGAGCTTTTGTCTGACATTTAGTCTAACTATACATACAATTATTTAATTGATTTATGCAACATTTATAACGTTTTAGTCACTAAATAATACACAATTATTTTTGTGTTCCACTGGCATAATATACACTGGTATTTAGTGGACATAAGGAAAAGCTAATGTTAATAATGATTTAGTCTCAACTAACAATCACAATTGCAATGTCTGATATTTACAATGAGGAATTTAAAACTTATTTAATGCCTATTGCGCCTTTTCGCCTTTTGGCTTTTGGATGTGATTATTTTAAACATCAACATATAGCGTTATTAAAAGACAGATAAAGTATATTGTCTAGTAAACTGCCATTTGTGTTAACTAGATAACATGAAGGATTATTTTCGACCAACTCTTAAGCAATAAATAATATCATTAGCTTAAATGTTTGTAATTAACGAAATACGTACAAAGTTTGTTAGGAATATGAATCAATTCTAAATATTTTGGATATTTTTATATTTAGGATGATAGTGAATGACGAGGGAGTACTAAACTACCTAGTTTTCTCTTGAGTTCAGTATATAGCGTTAGTGTTGATACAAGCCGATAGCCTGCTGTTTCACGTGTAACATAGTTTCGTTCCATATTAGCGAGCAGCCGGCGTATTGTGAGCTTTTTAAAATCATTCAAGTTCCAGGCAGGCCGTAAACTGCATGGCTAAATTAGGTATTATGGCAAAAATAAAACTTTTAGTTGAAAATTTTTAGTTAGTACTTTAACTTTTAGTTGTACCTTCTCCTTAAACATATTAATGTATGACTGGTTTAGCGAACTGACTGACTAATAATTTGTTCATAATACGAATATGCCAGACAGTTCATTTCACGGCGTCAACTGCCTGTAAATAAAAGCTCATAATACGGCCGCAGGGCTCTCATACAATAGATTAGTTGTTTGCATTTGTCTCTATTTTAAAATAACGACACTCTGTTATGGTGATTATTTTGTTATAGATGCGCATTAAGTCTTATGATATAAATGTAGAATTGTTTAGTGGATATAATCGTATAATATTGGGCGACACATTTTTAGATATTATGTACCGTTTTGAATATGGCTCTGATTGTTTCATTGAACATATTATATAGCAATGAATACAATTATAATGGCACTTATTAGTCGGTTCATTGTAGAATTTAGTTCAATCCATGTTACGTTAGTTCAAATTGATCAAAAAGCGTTGTGTACTACAACGAAAGTATATAATACGTCCTTCGGTTGTACATTGTTTGACATAATATAACTTATTGACTTTAATATTATTTAATGAATATATAGTTATAGTTGTTATCACTTCTTTAATATAGATTACTGTGGTTAACTTAGAATTACCTGCTGGCGAAATGTTTAGCATTATATTGCACATTGAAGTTGGGTTTTATATGCCTGAAAGTCAAAGTATCTCAGACATTTCATACCAATTTTAGGTATCTTTTGTAAAGTTGCTCAGCGATTTGATATTTATTTGTAACTTTAAAAATTATTGGCTGTAATTGGCAAGACCATTCCATTCGATTCTTTTTACAAATCGATTTCAAATTTTCACTATTCTGCCCTTGGCGACATTCATCAACATATTAGTATTCGGCCTTGTGATATTTTCGTAAATGATCAAGGCAAGGTACAACAGAACAGGAATACCACATAATGTAGAACTAAAAAATAAATAAAACTAATAAAAATAAATGGCTCTTAAAACATCAACCAATCCAGTTATAATATTTGTATTTATACGCTAATTAAAAGCTTTCTTATATAGAGTACCGATTGAATCTGGACTAAATAAAAAAACATCAATCACCATCGATGGTAAATACGCATTGCAATCCATCAATCCTTTTGTCTAACACGTCGCTCACATGAAACAAATAAGTTCTTTCAAAATCGAGCCAATATTTATTCATAAATCAATATCTGAAGTATAGATTCAGATGTTTGAAATAGTTATAATATACCTACGTATATTTTGACCTCTTATCTGTTAAGATTAATGTCTGCAGAGGTCAGTTGACCAGTGATTACTATAATATCAGTTTCATATAGTCGTAAAACGTATGCTATGCATCGAAATGAAATGTATTAATTAGTGCTTTACTTTGCTCAATTTTAAAGTTCTGATCATTTATTAAATACCAGAATCAAATGTATTGCTTCTTTACAATTTGTATTTTGTTGCTCAGTAATAGGTTGTTTAAGTATTTAGGTAAACGTAGACCGCGTGTGTAGTATATACGCACTAGTGGCTTCGTATTTGGTCTCTTAAAAGGGTACTGTACTCCTCATTTAGGTATGTGGCTTTGGTATTGCTATCCCTATTCCCGAGTGCCGCGCTGAAAGGGACAAATATAGCTGAAGCATATTTTACCCACAAATTCTTTGAAAAAAAGACGTTTCGTAGTCCCCTTTTTTCTTCGCGAAAGTTAAACCAATTTTAATTGTTTTTACTCTATATTTTAGATGAAGAGTATATCTATGCTTTTGTCACTTTCTTTTTTGGTGAAACTTTACCAAATTTGTGTGATAGACGCTGCAACTTCATCTAAAGAAAATCGGAAAAAAAACGATATTTTCAGATGGCCATATTTCTTTTAGTTATTATGTTTTTAAAAAAAGAAAGTGATAGAAGCATAGATATACTCTTCATCTATAATATAACGCAAAATCCATTAAAATCGGTTTAACATTCGCGAAGAAAAAAGGGGAGTACGATGCCCCTATTTTAGTATGGAGCATAATTTGGTATCGTGCCCTCTTAAGCAGGTTACGTTGTCATGTAGTGGTGATGCTAGCTTTATAGGGGCTCCATATCCAAATGCGGTGGAAGACCAGGTGATTTTTAGTGATATATTTCCTTACTTGGGCTCTTTCTAGTCTAGTATACCTACGCGTAGCCAGGATTTATTTCGTGCCCACTTTACTGTAACGTAGTGTTATAGCTAGCTTTACAGAGGCTACGCATTAAAATTTGGTGAAAAACTAGGGGGTTTAATTCATATTTGTCCTTCCTTATTCGAGGCCTCCTACTCCTGGATATGCGTAGCTAAGATTTAGTTTCGAGAGGTTTTAATTAACGGTTTTAAAGTTGGCTTTTAGCTAAACAAATTACTTTTGATGGAAATATTGTATAGTTTTGAGATTTTGATACTATTTTCGCCGTTTTGGTGAGATGAAACCCCCAACCATTACCTGGTGTTGTAATGTATGGAACTTTTGAAAGTATGTGGCTCACATTCTGTGCGTTCACGCGTATATCTTACAGTTGTACATGATCTTGTTCCAACGCTTAAGTGCGGGCGCGTTCGTACACTGTCAATATACATTCGGTCTACACTTGCCTTATAGCCATATTGGAGGTTATTTGAATCTGGGAGGAAAAACTGAGCACAAAATACAAACATCTGTTTTCTTCCGTTATTTCACAATTTAATAAAAATCTAGTAATTAATTATAACCTTGTCATCACATACGTAATAAAAATATATGTATGTATATTTATTTATATAACACTTAGTTCTTTTTATAATTTATTTCCAAATGTATTTTTTTGTATTGTTTTTTTTTATAAATTTAATTGTTATGTCACCAAAGAACTTATAAACACTATGGAATATGATTTAATAATTAATGTTTTCTGTAAATTTTGTTATCAATATGAAGTGAAAATAGTTTTAGTATACATATATAACAGCATTGTATTGAACCGAATGTTAGCGATCATATAAAACAACTCTATTATGCCTTGTAGTACCACCGTAACATTATATTTGATAAGTTTAATATTAAGATTTAACAAAAAATAAACATATCACCAAATAATTGTTAAAAAAATACTAACGTTGTTCATAATAATGTTATTAATAAGTGTAATTGCAATAATATCTGTCTGGCTGTATCGTGTAATCATTGCCTTGATTTTAAAAAAAAATTGGTCAAGTGCGAGTTGGACTCGCGCACGAAGGGTTCCGTACCATTATCTATGCAACATACGTTATTAATAAATGAGCAAACGACACACAAAATACTTAATTAATCACGGTTGCTGTATGAGAGCAAGAAACGGTAAAAAAATCATGTTTGTTGTATGGGAGCCCCCCTTAAATATATATTTTATTTTATTTTTAGTATTTGTTGTTATAGCGGCAATAGAAATACATCATCTGTGAAAATTTCAACTCTCTAGCTATCACCGTTCTTGAGATACAGCCTGGTGACAGACGGACGGACAGACGAACGGACAGTAAGTCTCAGTAATAGGGTCCCGTTTTTACCCTTTGGGTACGGAACCCTAAAAAGTAATCTAATAAAATTATGCCGAGTTATAACAAAATCGCTGACAAATGTTGACCTGCCTTTAGTAGGTAATGGTAGGGGAGCCCACGATGCTAAATGGGGATTTACTCGAGCGTCATAGAGACCTATTGAGTTGCAAAGCTTAGATGATAAGAAGAAAAAAATGTTTTGTGATTTTTCACTTTTATCGGTGGGGAAAGCGGCTATAGATTTTTAAATATGTAAAAAAAAACTGTTGCATGGACATCCTCGAGCGCGTCAGATATTGATAGCATCAATGCCCTACGTATTTTTAATAATGTACGTATGTTAATCTGATCGTTTGCATGATGCGGGTGGTTGTATTTAAGGGTTGAAAATGAAAAAAAAAAAAATTTTGTCGAGCGCGTCAGATTTTCTAAGGGAGTGTTAAGTGCACCAAAAAAAAGCTCTCATTCACTAATCTGACGATTTCGATGGGACGCAAACTCACGGCCAGTTTTATAATGTGCAAAAAAAATTCGCCATTTTGAAATACTCAAGCGCGTCAGATTAAGATATATATGGTTCATCTTTATGTTCTAAACGTACTGTTCCATAATCTGACGATTATCTAGAGGGATTCGCCTAATCTGACAAAAAAAAATTCGAAAAACGGTTCACCTTAAAGGCCATCCCTGCAACTTCCCGCTAATTCCATTCCTGGGCGCTTAAAATTGTACTTTGAACTATATTTTGAACTCAGCGGGTCATTCCCAGTCCTCCACACCCCGTCGTCCACAGTGTGGAGGTATGGGAATAGTGTGGACGAATGGGAATAAAAAGGGTGAGGAGGGAAAGGTGCCGTTTATTCGCAGTCCTCCACACTATAGTGCAGGAGCCGACACTAGAAAAAGTTAAATTTTAAAAAGATGAGTTGGACTTCTAAATGTTTAATTAGGACTGTTTATGAGATATTAAGCCATCAAAATATATCGTAAAAAAAGTTGCAAAGTTATACTGTCGGCTTTTAAATTGTTAGATTTACCAGCTGCTCTGTGTCTAGCCAACCGGAGTCGCCGATAAGAGATAACAATAGATTTTAAGGACAATAGAGTCGTAAAATCTCATCTCCATTGAATCATAGCTAGACAAGAAGCACAATTAAAAAGCTCTTAGGAATATTTTGTTTATATTATATATATATATTTATTTTTATTTTGATTTGAGAAAAATAAAATTGAAGCGACTATATTCAATACTAAAAGAAAGTTAGTAACTTTAACGTTTCCTTGTGTACCAAATACTTACACCTCAAAGTAAATAGTTTGAAGAACGAAAACATTAACGAAAGTATTTACACTTTCAAATTATTGTCCATTATGTGATAAAACTATTCTGTGATACAAATTATCTTAGATCATAATATTTACTTTCTTTTTAATTGTTGTAAATTATAAATGATCACGCTGTAATAGAAATAATATTTTATACTTGTCTAAAAATTTGTATGATTTATCTTTACAACATACTCATAAATATTCCTAAGAGCTTTTTAATTGTGCTTCTTGTCTAGCTATGATTCAATGGAGATGAGATTTTACGACTCTATTGTCCTTAAAATCTATTATTATATCTTATCGGCGACTCCGGTTGGCTAGACACAGAGCAGCTGGTAAATCTAACAATTTAAAAGCCGACAGTGTAACTTTGCAACCTTTTTTACGATATATTTTGATGGCTTAATATCTCATAAACAGTCCGGCTGTCCAATTTTAAAACCTAGTATCTGACAAGTTTAAAAAAATGTGTGTTTTTGCATTTTCGACCTTGTAGACCCGCTCTCCACATACTAGGATAGCAAAAACCCCCAAAAATTTGTAAAAAACGAAGTTGCACAAAGTCGAAAACCTAGTATCTACAGTAAACGTTTTCAAAATGCAAATATTACAAAATTAAAACATAGTATCTAACATCAACCATTTTAAAAACCTAGTAAGTGCTTGTAGTTACTTGGATTTAAAATGGTTCATGTAGATACTAAGTCAATGAAATGGTTGAAGTAAACGTCAAAACTCTCGCGCAACTTTAGTAAGTGAGAAGAAGTCGTTGCACGTGCGTGTTTTTGTCTATAAAAATGAGTAAAAATCAGTTTTATAGGTATAAATTGATCTTGAGTGCTTTAAAAGAACAGCATGGTGAAATTTAAGTACGCTTCAGTGTATAATATTGTCTAGGTTTTTTGTTTTCCAAGGTTTTTTTATGAATAAAAGGGCCTAACCATAAAATGATTACACAAGCATGTAAGATTTGTTGGTAACTGGCAAGATTTTATATTGTGTTTTGTTTTAATGAATTATGTGATTGCATGGTATTTGCAAGTTTGATTTTTTTTCAATAACTAAAGTTGTTTAAAGATACCGTGAAGAAAAATAACGTTATCCATTCAAATACAATATTGAATGTTTAGAAACTGGGTATTACATATAATATACTTTATTTCAATTCATTTTGCACAAAACATTTCTGTCATAGCTTTGTTATATACCTTAATCTGCTACCTACGGTTTCATACGTTTTTTGCAGCACGAGGGTAATGATTAAATCACAGTTTCTGCAGCAACCTACAACGACACACATTAACATATTATTATGCGCTCACGACCATTATCCCTAAGGGGGTTGTTACTTTTGTGATTTCCTCCTTACTCTGATATTATACAGGTTGATTCAAAAGTGCGTGGTTATATTTAAGGGTTGTGTTGGGTAGCTGATTTGAGAAATAATATTGACGTTTACTAAAACCCTTAAATATGACCACGCACTTCTAAAACATCCTGTGGATACCTAGTGCTACAACGAACGTTCTGTAAAGTTATCTTGCTTTTTTTGCTTTTTGTTTCCTACACACTAGCAACGTTCTGGTGATGGCATGGCTTTATAAAATATTTCATTTCAGATTAAATGAAAATACCTCAAGTTTGCCTTCATCAGTTAGCAGTAATCAAATACAAAAAATAAATTATGCTTACAACCCTCAGACCCTAACAACACCATCCTCAAATGCATTGCATAGCACTTTTTCACTTACTGATATACCCTGCAACAACCTTTCGCTTACTAACTCAACTGATAACACTCCTTTGGTAACTGAAGATGCTCCATTCAATTTCTACGACAATCCGATACCATGTTCTTCTCAGCAAAGTGATGTAAGCATGGAAGAGTTTATCGAAAATGTTTCGGATATTTAAATTTTTTTGGACAGTGATGATTCGGTAGCGGATCCAAGTTTCTCAATTCAAAAGTATCTAAATATTAAAAAATACCCACGATACATAGAAGAAACTAGTGAATCTGATGATGATACTAATTGCAACCCTTTAATTTCGAATAACATTCCGGCTCTTCTATGTAACGTACCGCAACATTCTGTATTCACAGCAACTTACCCGAATTCACTTATATTTTCTAATGAGGCACCTGCTGCATCGCATATACAAACAAATACACACATAAAAATATTTAAAAAAATATTCCAAGAGGCATTAAAGAAAGTAAAAAGGAAGGCATACTCAAAACTTTATTACAGCTTATGCCAATGAATAGAAGGGAGTTTTGGCAAAGTTTACCGATTAATAATAATTCAGTTGATTTAGTTTCTGGTGGACAATAAGCGAATAATTTATTTTTATATCACTGTTTTTTAAATATTTTGAGTGATTATTTTTTGATTTTTTACTGTGAACAAATAGTGTTTGGTTTCCGATTAGCTGTTTCTTTTTACCTTTTTCATTAAAACTGCTTATTCCTGCCCATATTCATGTTGTTTTATTCTCTTGTTTCTTACTAGGTTTATAAAATTGCATTTAGTTTCTACTCAGTAAATTCAAACCTAAATGAAAACAAAGCAAGTGATCTTACTAGGTCTATTAATTTGCGTTTAGTCCCCACTCAGTATATTTGAGAACTAGATGAAAACAAAGCAAGTGATATTACTAGGTTTTGAAATTGTCACACTCAAAAAGTTAGGTCTAAGAAAACAATGTTTTTATTAGTAACTGCTTCTCTACGTACATTTTTTGTGATAGACGCATTAAAACTACTTTTTTATAAAGCCTGTTATGTACCTCAAATTTTGCAATCACTCCCAAGAAGGTACGACTAATATTATTGAAACGGCACGCTGTCAAACATGTGAAATTGTTTTTCAGCTCTCCTGTAAAATTTTGTTTTATGCAGATACTGGGTTTTGATATTTCACAGCCGAGTCCTAATTAAACATTTAGAAGTCCAACTCAAACAAACCCAAATGTAGGCATCACGCAGCTGCACGCATTTAACTTTATCGACGAATTTTTGTTATTTCGGCTTGCGGAAATTGTCAGATTATATATTTTTCATTATTCTTGAATTATTACCTTCAAAATAAAAAAAATTTAGCTACGCTCGAGAATGTCGAGATGACGTTTTTTTTTTACAACTTTGTTGCCCTCCCCTTTTTTTACGTCACTCTCAAATTGTCAGATTAGTGGAATATACACTTTTTAGGATGTAATTAACTCACCCTACCTTAATCTGACGCGCTCGAGAATTTCTGATGGTCAATTTTTTTTTACTTTTCTGATCCTGTATCTTTCACGGGCGGCCTTATATATGGGTCTCATGTTTTGTGGAGGTACTTAACCGGGTACAAGGTATCCTCCTGTATATTAATCTGACGCGCTTTAGTAAATCCCGAAATCCCCTCTTCGGCTCCCCTACTATAAGATCGTTACACTAAATTATTGATTAACTTATGCACTAATTGACATTGTATGGGTTCTATAGGATACATAGCATATAAGGCTATACTTACATATTTTAAATATATATATATGTATAACTATTTATGTAGATTTACAGGGCAGCAGTCTATATATATTTAAGAATCGATATTCTATAGTTATGTCATATACCTATTCGGATTTAATCAGTTACTGTTTCAATCGGTTAAATAAATCGTTATTAGACTGCTGTTTATTTCTTTTGCTGTTAGCTTTTTAGCTATTTTTAAGCTATTGCATAGCTTCTATCGCGGGCCTTGAGCGGGTAGACCGAATCCAGAAATTCTGTAACGAAAATAACCTAACACCCCCCGCTCCGACCGGCACAGCGGTGATACTTTTTAGTTTTGCCATCTATCGATGAATAGCAGAAGTTTTAATGACTTTTTTGAAATATCACGCTTGTCTCTTTAGTTCAGCAACTCGCCTCTACTCTCTGGTTGTATCGGCGTAAATAAAATAAATAAATAAATAAAACTGTTGATAAAAAATGCTATGCAATAGCTTTACCGTGGCAGTCCCCGAGTGCCACTGTGCCACACGTCTTTTATTTCACAATTACCTTATATTTTAATTAACATCACAATTAGATTTTAATATTTATTTTAATTTAAATGATTTAAGATAAATTGTTATCAAATAAGTCTTGTGTTGTTTATATTACACAATATCTATTGTATAGTTAGTAGTATCACCACAATACAAAAGCAATTAACTGATGTTCCTGTATTAATATCGTTAAAATATCTGCGAAGGGAATGGAAACTCGAAATGTGTTGGTATCCATATTATAATTGGTATGATCTTAGAGTATATAGTTACATATATATTCTAAGGTGACACATATATAATGAATATTAAAGGGTATTTATATAGGTAGTGTTAACAATATCATTTCAGATTTAGTGGTTTCCGTTGTTGCTAATGTTTTATGTTTAAATAGGCAGGTATATTCAGTAAGCACTAACAAGTTGGAATAATAATTATAATGTAATATTTGATCATTAGAAATTATGTTTAAGTTATGTATCTGTATATTGCTTCAATAAACCTTAGGGAAATTTTACGTTTAGATGATACGGGATATATAAACCAACTTTGTTTTTACTCCGTTTCTAATTCTACGTCAGTTTGAATTTCTAATACCTACTGGTTGGTTATTATTTAGTTGTTGATGAAAATTAAGCAATAAATCTATAAATACTATATTTTTTTTGTTTAAATAGGAAATTTGACTACTGATTTCCCTTGAAATACACCAGAATATCAAGTAACCAGAAATTAGTAATATGTATAAGTGTGCCTAATTTAGACACAACATGTCTTCGTAAAACCTTAGAGCTTATAAAGTTTTCACTACATAATAACACCAGTTAGTTTAATAATAGTATAGGTACAACGTAAGCAGTGATACCAGTCATAGATCAGACATCGGGCAAAAAATCTCAGTACAATTTGTTTAAACAGTGCTAGAACGACAGGTACGCTGAAGGCACGCACGTGATTTGCGTCAGCGTAGCTGCGTGCGTTGCAATAGACTTGTATAGATATAGCTACGCCGATTCCAAAGTACCCCTTAAATTAAAGGGCAAAATCTATAAACCGGTAATAAGACCGGGTGTCGTTTATGGCGCCTCATGCTGGGCAATAAAAGCGATGGATGAAAGACGAATGCACGTTGCGTAGATGCGAATGTTGAGATGGATGTGTGGCGTCACGCAAATGGATAAAATAAGGAATGAATATATTAGAGGAAGTCTAAAAGCGATGCCAGTGACTGAAAAATTGAAGAACGAGCGGATGTCCTGGTATGGGCATGTCATGAGACGAGAGGAATGTAATGTCGTTAGGTGTGTTCTGCGTATAAATGTGGAAGGAAAAAAGTCTAGAGGAAGACAGAAGAGATGGATGGACTGTGTGAAAGAGGACATGAAAGAAAGAGGAATTAACACAGACATGACGGCTGATAGAAGAATATGGAAGAAAAAGACATGTTGCGCCGACACCAAATAATGGCAGGAGAATGATGATGAGATATAGCTACGCCGATCCACGGCGCTGAAAGTTGGTCTAGCACTGTTTCTAGCCTAAATACACACGTCTTACGTTAGTCAAGTACTGACTTGTCTTAAGAATCTGATTACAATATAAATTCCAAATCAATCGATGTTTTTAAAATACCTATCGGAACTTGATGAACCGAAGTCGTACAATGTGATATTAGATACGCATTCACTACACGGTATATTTTTACAAATATAGCAAATAGAAATCAATCTTATGAATCCAGCATACGCACACGTTACAAATACAAAAGATTATGTTATAGGTAACTAGCTAATGTCCACGGTTTCACCCGCGATTATAGTAAATAGGACCCCGCTCCCCCAATATACACCAAACTTTAACAAATTATAGAAAAAGTCATCGTCTTGAACCACTCTATCTATTAAAAACAAACCGCATTAAAATTGAGTGCGGTATATTATTGCCTGTCAGTAGTTCTTGTGTAGATGATTCCGTCCTCATGTCCCAGGCGGTAAGCCCTGTTCTAGGTCAACAGACAAAAATATACCTTCCAGGGATTCAAGAATGTTTTCAAAAATGCAGGCATTCGTCGTTTACCCGAAGCCCACTTCTGGCATTAAATCTTTGTTTTCAGTGCGAAATCTATATCGGCCCGTATCTATCCATAACTTATTATTAGACTATTTTGTCTAACATTCCGTTACATTTTTTCATGTGTCAGTCTGACCCTATCGTTGTTGTTGAAGAAGGAAGGCATATGTTATATTTGTTAATTCATGCACAAAATTGTTTTCATGATAATTATCTGATCGTTTAATTTATACTTATTTACTAACATTGAAAGTTAAGGCCATGGTAGGACCTATGCGTGCGTATATTCTGCAAACCGGGCCGCCAGCTATCACAACTCCATACCATACATACAAACATGACGTGCGCTCACTCACTCCTATACATCCTATACATTTATTATATTTATATATCTTTTCGCATTTTAATTTGCGGGCCTATAAATTGATAGAGATAGAGCAAAATTGTAAACTTGAAAGCTTTCGCCGCCCCTCTCAGGCTGGCCGCTCCGGGCCATGGCCCCCTATGGCCCTGGTTAACGCTGAACATAACAATAATACATCATTGTTTACTAACATTAATAACAACTAGTACCTATTTGTTACGTAAGATTGTATTCTTAATATAGTTAAGGCATGTAATGCGCTTTTGTGTATCAATAAATTGAATATTGAGTTCATTCTGTTTTATAAAAATGGAACGATGAAATAAATAGGTTCCCATTGAATAATTGTTTTATTAATTATCCTTAAAAACTAATATTTAAAAAAGCATAGTTGTATCCTGTGGTTGTATCCCATAGTTTCTCCTGGACTTTTCTTTGTGGTGCGAGTAAAAACTTAGGGTATAGGTAATTATTAAAGACTAATAAGATCGTATCGCAAAACTTTACAAAAATCTGGAAAAGGCCATCCTTATGGTCCAGAGGTAGTAAAATAGTATACAATCTCGATCACATAATAATTTTTCTGGCATTTTCAACTTGTCGAAAGTTAAGAAAAAGTAAATAGAAACTATCGATCATCATTCTCCTGCATCATCACTATCCCATTCTTTGGCCGGCACAACGGTTCTTCTAGTCTTCTATCAAACGTTATATCAATTCTAATGTCCGGTTAAAATCAAATTTTCTGATACAGAAGCGTTATCCACCATATAAAATCCAACAATTTTCTTACCATCCAACAGCGCCTTTAAATATAGGTATCTACACGACAGGTACGCAATTTCAATCAAAACGAAGGAGCCGTCTAGTAGTTAAAATTTCAAACAAAACGGAAGAATTATTAATATGACAAGTAGATTTAAGCTTTCAGCTTCCATGTCTACTCCCATTCCTATCCCTCATCGCGTGAAATTATACAGTAACTACTTGGATTGTCATCTTGTAGGTACTTAAATATTGTAGATCCAATATTTAAGTACCTACAAGATGAGAGCGTAAAATATAAACTAATATAATCCTTCCTTAACAATCGGGCAATAAATGAATGCTTTCATGTACGTACGCTTTTTACAAACATACGCAAGTACTTTTTCAGTGAAATTGATGAAAAATAATAGTGAAATATGATATAGATATATAGATGAAAAGTCGCAAATATACGAATTAAAAAATAATTCGTATATTTGCGGCATATCCTCGGCCTCGTAAGAACGAACGATATGTTTCATAATTTCATTGGTTTATTAGACTTTAAAATCATTTTTGCGCTAGTGTATTTATAAATTATTATTGAGTACCTACATAATGACTAAGTAGTATGGTATTATCAATCAGTGACTTATAGCAAAAGGTTATAAGGTTCATAGCCAAGAATGACTCGATCAAATAACAAAATTCAGTAAATATCTGTATGTAATGGATCTGGAATGACACTGAATATTGAACAATAATACTAATATAACGACACCTGTTCAAGCATAAATAATAAAAAAGATAATAACGCATGAAAATGTAACGCCCACTATATTTCGTCCAATCAATGTGGATAAAGGTTAGGGGTTGTAAGTTTGCTCCGCCCTGTGTGGCCACTGTCGCATTCTATCAGTTCCACCCCCGAAGGAACAGTGTTGAATAGATTTTCATAATCGTTTGATATCGGTTGATTGGTAAGGTTTATCATCTGAATTGAAGACAGTTAAATCTGTAGGTACTATCATTAGGCATTGTGTGAAGAGTGATTGTGTCTAAAACTATTCTCCAATTACAAGTACTAAAAAGGTTAGTTACTTAATTATTTATTATCTTTCTTTATTTTTGCGCCATTAACTAAACTAAGCATTTTTAAATTACTAAATCAGCGCAATAATAGGTACCTATACGATTTAGGTTGCATGGAAACTAATCCACGTACCTATTTGAGTGAATAGATTTTGAATAAAAACAATGGCTTCGTTTGTAAACTAAAAACACGCTAAATATTTACATAAATAATACCTAATTATTTTCGAAATTATTGCATTGTCATAGGTCCCTGATATGTGTGCTAAATTTTAGATTAATCTGAATATTGCAAATGGGGAAACCGTGAAAACGACTTTTAAAGATTCCGTTAAATTAATACATTTTTAGATAGATAGGTACCAAGATAATAAACACGAAAACAATTGTGAGGATTGTGCCTCTAAATAGGGATTGCCGTCGATTTGGCTTGGATCCGGTCAGCAGACTCCGTCTTGGTAATATTGGGAATACCTTTCCAAATATTGATAACAAAAGCAAATAACAAGGAGATTTATCTAAATATAAACAAATTTATCAATTAGTCTCCACGAATTGATAATATTCTTTCTGTGCTTCTATTAAAGTCGAATCAAAGTATTCCCATTTTAATTTATAGCAGCAAACAGCGCTCTGCTTCTTCGCTGTAATAAATTAAGGTGAGATCAACGAAACCCGTCAAAAAGCTGTGTTTCCTAAAAGTGCCCCTTTTTAAAGGTTTTTGTGTTTTCAAAGAATCCTAATAGGTTTTATAATATTAAAGTAGCGTGAGTTATTCCCTGTAAACTCTGCATCTGATGATTACCTAGATATCTCAAGCAAACAGACGGACAGACAAACCTTAACTTTGTTAATTTGTTTTTATAATTTAGGACAGAAAGTAAATTTGAATCACCGCTGACGACCGGGTGTGAATTAGCAAAGCTATGGTTCCTTGGTAGACTAACTTTAATAACTAAAATACCTACTTATAAACTCTCACCCAACGAATTCATTTTATGTCTATTTAGGTACTTAATTAGATAATTAATATTAAACTATGTACGAGTACCTACATATTTTCTGTACCGACTTCCAGCATCTAGCACTAGGATGTTCTCACAGCATGAAAGATTAAAACAGTGCTTTAAATTGGCGTTATGATGTGAATTGAGAGAGACAAGGGTTCTATACATTTATAATAGTCGCCGTAAAAGCCGTCGCTAGGCGATGGCCAGCCGTTAGTTATGTTTTAACTAAGGTAGAAGTGGATCTTAATTTAATAGCAAATAAAATTGATGGTTTCTATAGTGAACCTTGTTAAGCCGAAGACTGTTTAAGCTACATTGCTAATCTTCAAGAATTTTGTTATTACCTTTTCTATACTGTCCACGGGCCATTTGCAGGCACTGCTCTTTCTATTCAAAAAGCAATATCGATTGCTATCATTTCCGTCGGCGTGTAAGCTCTTCCTTGGCTAAACGTTGAACAATCTCACAGTGTGTGAAGCATGCAGTGTTTTAAGCTAGGATGGATAATGATATATTGTCCGGTTTTTGTATCATTCGAAAAATTGGTTATTATTCCGCTGTGTTCTAGCAGCACTACATCAACCACTTGCTTTCTGATCCACTATCTGATAGGGTGCCAGCAAAAATGAAACATAATAATTTAGCAAGCGTAGGTACTAATTAATTTATGATAATTTTGTATGGAAATAGAAGCCGGGAGCCGTGATTAGTAACAGGTAAGAAATAATGCATGTAGGTACTTATTCACGGTACAAATGTCACACAAAGGAACACGCGCCATACAGACGTAATAGCACGCGACTTGGTATAAACCCCACCCCATACTCCGGGGTAATAATTATACAATTAATATCAGCAATATGTTTGTTTGAACCCCGCAAAACGATCATGAACTGCTTAGCCCTAATTTGTTAGCAGTTTATTTAATATCAAGTGGATAAATTTAATAACGTTTCCGAACATGTGCATTTAAATTTAATAGATTCATCTGTCATTTATGATTTCTGCTTGTACGAGGGGATATTTCTAGACAATAAACTATTTATCATAGATTCTACAGAAAAATTACCAGATGCAATAGCTGATTCGATCTAAAGTGGATGTCTTCTGGTTTTAGTGTTAAAAGATCACTACTCGCCACCTCGTCCCTCTCAACACCGAGTATCCAAAATAACGATCCACTTTTTACCGCCACGTTGCATTTCCAAAAAAAGAAAATTCTCGTTTAAAAGAAACCTGCATGTCATATTTCTGGTTGTAAGACCCTGCTCTTTCGGCTTGACGCTAAAACCTACGTCATGATTCACAATTTCTTTTATTAAATTTAGTTGAATATCGCAGACGTTAGGAAACTGAAGCACATGAAAGAGCTGCCATAAGTCGGCAGCTCTTTAATGAGGGGAAATCGACAGCAAAACATGTAATGTGTACCATTCACAGATAATGATTGAATCGAGACCCCGGTTGTTTTCACCGCACATACGGTATAATTGTGACCTGTGCGTCACGCCACAATTACGAAAACATGTCAGTATTTTACATGACATAAAACAGGAATTGATCATTTATCCAAAAGGGTGAAAGCAGTAAGTGCATTGACCTTGACCTATGTAAAAGACAAAGGTAATATGCTTTAGAAACTGACTAGAGCTTAGCCATTTCCAGTTGTTATAAAGTTAGCATTTGTTCCACAGTCTCTGGTGTACGTTAACTATCTATGGCAGACTATGGCTGTCAAGCAGTCTTTTATGTAAATTCTATTAATAAGTTTGAATCTTAGCCAATTTATCGCACATAGGATAGACTATACTGAACAGATTCTTAGCATACATAGAGTTAATGATAGTCCACGAAGTTTAGTAATAGCCATTATGAAATTGTGGTTTATTATTACACGTCTTACTCGGTATATCTATCTAGTAAAGGCGTGCTTTCTCGGCGATAACAATACCGTCTGCACAAATCGCGAAAAGACAGACAGGAATTGTTACGCTAAATTCTCCTAAAACCATACTAAGCCAGTCAGGTTAGCTAGTATAGTACCTATAAAACAATAAAACTTATGTTGTAAACTTAAACTTCTATCGGTAGCATCGTTAGCCCCCATGAGAAAAAGAACACATGTGCCTGAACAATTACTGTTAGATGTACTTGTATTTATTACTTTAGTCATGAAACTTTAACTTTTTAAGGTGGAGCTCCCATTATGGAGGAGGACCGTGCTTAATAGAGGGGCTTCCTTTTCCTATTAGCCTAAAAATTATTTTAGTTAGTCAGTTCTCTACTGTTATCAGGTGATTTGATTGAGTGAAACAACTCAGGAGTAGGTTTAAGTCTAAAAAGGTCTGTTAACTTTACGACAATGAACAGACGCTTATAGCAAATTCAGTGGTTAATTTAAAGTTTCATTGACTGTTAGGTACTGTTTACTGTTTAGTTTATTTAATCTAGTAAAATATCCATTAGCGTGCTTGTTATGATTTTTACAATAAAATGTGAAGATCAAAGATAAAGTTTTATGGTCTTATTCTTAATGACTTATCAAGTTTAAAAGTTCGATAAAATCGGTTCGCGAAAATTGTTAAAAATTGTTATTCATAATAAGTCTTTTTACGCTAAACCGTTTCCTATCTCTCCGATAAAATCTCCGTTTAAACGTCCAATAAATCATTTTAAATAAGACCATTAGGATTTATTGGATTAAACATATTTAATGAAGGAGTCGCGCATTCTGAACCAGTTAAACTAACTAATAACACCGCGTTTACGTATGTACAACAATCTAGATATCATAAAGAATTCTAATGCAGTTTGCTAGTTATACTTACGTTTAAATGAACGCGACAAAGTAATGATATACGAGTAGCTACAGCGTATGTGGGTTGTGGGGTTATTTTATTCCACATCGTCATGATAATGTGATAAAGCTGCTATCAAAATGTCATTTATCTGCTCTGACAACTGAAGAATATTTTTACATTTTACCATACAGTGTCGCACCGGGTCCTCTTCATTTGAATAATCAATCGATTATTAATGCCTAACGCCAATGACGCGGCAATATTCTTTTAAACTTAACGGCATCTTTCGAGGGTGCATACACTTTGCGAATAATTTGATTAACACATTGTATGGTAAAACGTGCTATACTTATACATATAATTTTTTGGCGAAAATTCATAAAAATCAACATAAATATGTATGTACATATATTTATGCTTGACAACTACGTACGAATAGGTATAGCATAGCGAGCCAACGGGTGCCTAAAAACATTACTGATATCAAAAGTGGTGACTTCTTCAAGAGCTTTTGCAATATGTAGGTACTTATACCATAACAGTAATGTAAATAAAAGATGATACGTGAAAAGAAGAAACTGTCCTATAATATGTTTATCTCAATAATAAGACACTAAAAGAATTTTAATTTTTATATCCGTGTTTAAAAGTACATATAACCAAGTAATTCTAAAATAAAATAAATAAATATTCAAGGACATTTCACACAACGTCCTCTGGTCCCAAGCTAAACTTATGTGCTTGTGTTATGGGTACCAGAATACGGATATAATACATATACTACTTTTCTTTTGTAATACATACTTAGAATACATAGAAACACCCAGACGCACACGCAGAAAAATCACACAAATGATTGTCCCGAGCGGGAATCGAACAGTAGTGGCTTTTATTAAAGTATTGATCGATATTGTATAGAGGTATGGAGCTGAATGGTGGCAAAGTGGAGACTCTATGCCGCGTTTGTGGCGATAAAGCTTCGGGGAAACATTATGGAGTAGCATCGTGCGACGGCTGTCGAGGATTCTTTAAAAGGAGTATCCGACGGTAAATAAATAGACAGTACATACTTTAATATGTTTTATTTTTATTTTAGCTGAGGTTTTAGATTAAGGATTCTTATTAATGTTCTTCAATGTGTAGAACAATATAGCTATTAAACTAAGATAGAGCATAGTTGATTTCAATTTAGTTTTTAAGCTTTTGACACTGAAAAATTTAGCTAGCTAGCGTATTTATTTAAAACAAGCTAATCGAACTTTTTTTTAATTATAAATACTGTACCATTATTCAGGGAAGGTAGTTAAATTCTTTAAACATTTCAAAAAGTACTTAAAACAAAACATTAAGCTTTATTCGTACCATTCGTACAAAATTTTCATAGATTAAATAAAATTACTTTGTCACCCGTGACCATGGTGACTGCAAAGTCTCCAAAACGTCGGGCCAAAATTTAAAATAAACACACGCGTCTAAATCCGTAAAAAGTTTTTATATGAGTCGCGCAAGTGTTGGAGAATTTTTATAGATTATATCAGATAATTAACACTGTAGCCACACTCCAGTACCGATCTCTATCTTAAGAACTGCAATAAATTTGTAACATTATTACCCTAGTTTATGCATAGCCACAGGACCAATTTAAACATTTAGATTTTGTCTAACATTTCGTTCTCACACTTTTATCAATATTAGTTACGAATTTATTGCTGTTATGGACATGTGTTTGACAACCTCAAGTAGCGCGTCCTTTAAACAAGACGTGATCGCTACTTTTCTTGTAGAATGTAAGATTAGTAATAAGTTAGTCATAGTTTGGTCTTCGTCGAGAATAAACGTCTTACGAACTATCATGTGTAGTTATATAACAACATGACACCTTCACCTCACTACCTCCCTATAAACCTCCACAACACTATTGTCACTTGACCAATCTGAACTGTTAACTGCTATTTGTTTATGACCTTAATATATTTTTCGACAATAGTGCCTATTCTATGTGCAGAACTAAACTTATATTAACTAAAAAATGAAAATTGATAGTGTCAATAAGACAATGCGGCAATTTTAACACAACATTTTTATTATAAAAACTGTTTATTATAGACTAACGATTTTAATTAATATAAATGTGTACAACAAAATAGCCAAATATTTAAGATACGGCAATAGTTGTGTTCATTTTTTAGTTAAGTTTAGTTCTGCACATAGAATAGGCATCAATATCTTATATATAAAATTCACGTGTCACAGTGTTAGTTACCGTACTCCTCCGAAACAGCTTGACCGATTTTTATGAAATTTTGCATGCATATTCAGTAGGTCTGAGAATCGACCAACATCTATTTTTCAAACTTTTTTTTTTTTAGTATGGCATAACAACGTTTGCCTGGTCAGCTAGTCTTATATATAAAATTCACGTGTCACAGTGTTAGTTACCGTACTCCTCCGAAATGGCTTGACCGATTTTCCTCAAATTTTGTGTACATATCCACTAGGTCTGAGAATCGGCCAACATCTATTTTTCAAACTTTTTTTTTAGTATGGCAACACAACGTTTGCCGGGACAGCTAGTATTATTATAAATAACTGCTTGCAGAAATTTGGATTATGTATGCAAAGATGCTGGACGTTGCGTCGTCGACGTCACCAGGAGAAATCAGTGTCAAGCATGTCGGTTTGCCAAGTGTCTGCGTGTTAACATGAAGAAAGACGGTTAGTTATAACTATAAAAAATATGTATACCTATATTAAATTATAGCTGTTGCTTCGTACGCGTGGAATATTGCAACAAAACCTTATCAAATAATACAAAAAAGCAATCCTCTTGGACCACTCCATCTATTAAAAAAACGCATCTAAATATGTTGGGTACTTTCCAAGATATAGGCTCACATAGGCTTTTAGGCTTTGTTATATACAAAAATAATGACTTCGTCTTATAATAAGTAAAGATAAAGAAAAGCATCACGGATATAAGACATGAATAACAATAGCACTTTTACCTTACTCAGTATTCAAAGATTCAAACCCGAGACCGGAAGTATAAATAAGTAGAATAAAAAACTTAATTTTAATGGCAATCAATATTGAGCATAACGCACTTGTCTCAATAAAGTATTTATCCAGGGTTACTCCTCCGTAGCATGTCTTTTCCATTAGGAAACATCTCGAGTATTTGCGGTAGACAAGTGTCAGTAAGTGGTGAGCGAGGAAAAATGAGGGGGCTTGAGCGGCCGAGGTTTCGTTTTCCCTTTAATGTCGATGTCGCTAACAGGTTGACGTTCACACGAAGTCAAATAACACGATAGAGATGCCATGATATATGAAATTTTCGATATAATAATATGTTGCGTAGATTGTTATTTAATTTACCTAGTAGAAAACAAACTGTGGACTGGAACAAATTGTGATTACTTTATTTCACTTCATGATCAATACTCAATTTAATACTGATGTCCCTGTATAATCTATATTTTCAAGTTAGACCTAAACTAAATACCTAGAATTTACTGACTTAGTTATTGGATAATATGGTTGCCAATCACTAACATAAGATAGTCACATAGAAATCCAATCTAAGTACATCGCCGACAACAAATCATCGAGATTATTCGAGATTTGGGGCAGAAGCGACTGCCACTCATACGTGCGGTATCCCATAGTAAAAAGCTTTTAATGTCACTCGCAGACATCGCTCACACGTTATTACGTGTATTTATTTACATAAGAAATTGATTGCGGCCCGCATGTAATTGTTTGCTACTTGCCACCCGACAAATCTCGCTGACACCTCATTTATGGGATCCTCCCCTAATGTACTAACAATAACACTGTTTAATTGTTTATTTTGTCTCGTATTTTAACTATCAATCAGATTTGAATTGTTTAAATAAAATTAGGGCCTCGTGGCCTAGTGGTTCAAGAAACGCACTGCTGTTCACGAGGTCGTGGGTTCGATTTCCGCTCGGGACAATAATTTGTGTGATATTTATAATTGTTATAAAAATGTTTGTACTGCGTCTGGGTGTATTTATAAGTACATATTATGAATTTGCAATGGAAAAGTAGTTTATGCAGTAAGTATATCCGTATTCTCGTACCAATAACACAAGCATATAAGCTTAGCTTGGGACCAGAGGTGTGAAATGTTCATGAATATTTATATTTATTTATTTAATTAAAGGTTTGTTTAACATTTACGCTACCTTTGGTTTCACAGCTGTTCAACATGAACGCGCACCACGACCTTCTGTCGCCGTTCAACATCATATAGCTCTACAGAAACTGGGATACAACTTACCAAGACAGCATTCATTTCTTTCTAACCCGCCTTCCTTATCCTTACCCACGTTTCCTCCGATTCACAGTTACAATGGCTTGGTATCTACGCTTCCTGAATCAAATATACACAATACATTCTTAGAAAGATCTTCGTACCAAGATTTTCCTTCTAGATTGTCAGAAACGATGTCCGCCGATGTTTCACAAATAAACCCACTTCTTGGTCCTTATGTTGGCTCACTAAATCCTTTTAAAATTCCACTATTCTCTGCCTCCCTTCACTACCCTGTTCCTCATCACGGATATATTCCAACAAATATACTGTACCCACCTTTTATCACGGCAAATCCTACAACGAGCAGTGAACGTATGTAATACATGCATATTTTAGCTTTTGCTATTTTGCTTACTCGTTAGGAATACTATTCTATAATATTTTAATATGATTTTCATTGTTGCGTAGAAAAACCACACTCAGAGTTAACAAATAAGATAAAAGAAGACGAAGTTTCTAGTTCAGAAGAAGCTTGCAAACCTGACTGCTTTACAGATGATAGTATTAAGGATGGTAAGTACATGTATTTTAATTGTAATGTCTTCGTAGACATTCTTCGACTCTAACTGATTCCAAGCTAAGCTTACTGTCATACTTATGTTAAGTTGTTATGTTCTTACAGATATGGCAGTCGAAGAACCAACATCCGTTTCAGCGATGGAATCACCATTACAAAACGTAACAAAATATTCAGAAATACCAGTTCGATATTTGAACCAAAAAATATCACACCCAGAAATACGAAATGAAGGACATCGAAACATTAGAGTATTAGAAACTACTAAGCCCAATTTTGACGAAATAACACAAATAGCTACAAAATTAAAAAAATATACTACTAGAGTGAAAGAAGGGACGTGTGATCAAGCGACCAACGTGCTAGTGGCTTCTGTAAAATGGCTGCACAGCGTTGGTTCCTTTGTTCACATGAAACCTACGGACCAAATTAATTTGTTGCGTTGTAATTGGAAGGAACTGTTCATAATAACTGCTGCAGAGTATTCTTTTAACTTTGATGAAGGTATTGGATGAATATTAATTTAAAGAAGACTTCATTTTGTTATATGTATCTATACTTAAATATTGTGTGGTATTTTCGCAGGACAAGAAGTTTCTGTTTCTAATTCAAAACGGCCTTTTATAAAAAACGAACTTACAAAATTATCGTACCTTTTGAAGAAAATATCCAATTGCAAGCCCGATAAATCTGAATTTGACTGGATAAAATCAGCATTATTATTTCGCTCAGGTAAAAATATTATATTTGGAAAGGTTCTTCTTTTCAGCTGATAAATACCCCACTGTTACGCACGAGGTCTGTCATTAGAAGAGAGCAAGAGACCAAGGGGGATTTTAGTGTTTCAAAACTTCCTCCCCTGAAGTGTAATTGGTACCTCAGTCAAACAGACAACAGGGAGGGGGATAGCGATGCGGGGCTGGTGGGCCTGGTGGCACATGAAAAGTTAACGCAAGCGGCACTTGAACCCGTCAATTCGTCATTATTTTCAGCCCAATTGTATTCTGTAAAGAATACTAGGTGGCTGATCGAGATTGTTGCAAATCATTCTCGATATATATATATGGCGTTGTACGTAAAAATACGATATAAACTAAATCAAGTGACGATTATGGTGGCCTAATTTGATTACTGAAAGCACGACCGCGATAAGCTCAGTTGGCAGAGCTACGGAACGGTATTTCGAGGTCGTGGGTTCAAGTCCCGCTTGCGGTAATAACTTTTTCCACCATAATTAATTAATTAAGAGGATACCAAAATAGCTTCGTGCATTTTTCTACGTACGAAGTTTTCATTGTTTCTTTAGATTGAATGGCTAGAGCTCTAATTTTTAAGTATATGTTTTTTCAATATATGATCTAGGATCGCATAAACTCAGAAACGCGATTGAAAAAAGATTTCTTGATAGAAAATCTTAGCGAAACAACCTCTCAAATTTTTTATTTTTTTCATTTGTCGGTCTATTATCGCGTATTAACTAATGAAATAACTTTAAAAACATAAGTAACTATTATATATAGAAACACGTAAATCAGAATTAAAATATATTTAGTAGATTTTGAGTAAATAGGAAAAGTATCCCTAAATCTTAATTTTCTGTGCCTACTGGCTGTGTTAATATGTACGTGTCGGCGTTGATATACGATAATATTGATGTAGGCCCTTAAAAGCATAGCATGTCAATTGCAAAATTAATTAATTACTTTACATGAAAAGTTGTAAAATATAAATGATATACATACTTAATACATCAGTTTGTTATTAGACTTATTACATCCCGAATACGCACATTCAGAGAGTACCTATAGGTTGCACTATAACTTGATGCCAGTGCTAGGACATCTCAGTATAAAAATTAGAAGATTGTAAGTCACACACGCACTAGATAGAGTTAGAAATGACTCTATTATTCACCAACTCTACGGGTTATTTGTTCCAGACTCCACCGATCATGACTCTTCACTGCACATCGAAATGCTTCAAGAACAATTCTTGTTACTCTTACAAAAGCATTGCTCTACCAAGTCTTCCACACGATTTGGTAGAATCATGATGCTCCTACCCAGCATATGTTGTATTGCTGATCGAGATACTATAGAAAATCTACTTTTTCCTTCTTCCTCCATCGATGATGTGTATATACTTTTATCGCGAATTCTTATGTATACGTCAATGTGATTTATTCAGTACATACTTAATTTATGTGACTTGATGAACGCTGTAAATCTTTGTCACTGAACACAAGAAATGCTCAAAGAAACCAAGCACGTGCAATAATGAAGATTTTTATGTACCGAAGAGATAGAAGAGCTGTGTAGTCCGTCCTACGCGACCATCATTAGGTCTTGGTCATTATGTTGAGATCTCGATTTAGTTGTAACAGTAGGTAATGATTTTATTAAAATTAAAAGTATTAATGAAATTCAGACATTTGTTTCATTTAATCAGTGAGAGACTGTGTGCACTTACTTCTGGTTATGATAAGATCATGTTATGTAGGTAGGTATGGTGGTATACTATTGGTATGGTGACGAATTAAGGTAGGGTAAAACATTTTTAGTAATAGCATTGATGAATGCTATTACTGAGACTGGTGTCCGTGACATCTAGCGACTTTAGAGTCTGTGTGCTATGCACAGGCCACTTAAAGAACTTACGTTCTTGGTGATAAGCAAGTAACTTATGTGATAAGCATAGAAACGTAACAAAACGTAGAAAAGAACGTTAACACATACATACCATTCTAACACAATTCATAGATAAAAGAGACCGAAAATTCAATGCATAGATAAAAGAGACCGACAATTCTATTACCATTGAACGACCGTTATGAACGCATATGTATCGTGCCGGTATGACAATTGTTCCAAAATAGTAGACTTGAGCACCAGTTGCATCGTGCCGGTATGACAATTGTTCCAAAATAGTAGACTTGAGCACCTGATGTCAGTCAGATGACTGCGATGACAGTTGACCACACTGAAAGTTGAAAGTATTCTGGTGCTCAAGTCCACTATTTTGGAACAATTGTCATACCGGCACAATACCGGCACGATACCGTTGCAATTGAAGTCAAATATCCGTAGTCTGCTATATGCCGTCATAACGGTCTTTCAATGGTAATAGAATTGTCGATCTCTTTTATCTATGCATTGAATTTTTGGTCTCTTTTATCTATGGATTGTGTTAGAATGGTATGTATGTGTTGCCGTTTTTAAAAAATGCGTTAGTTGAAGTGATTTTCGAAAAACTACTAATAAATTTAAACATTTATTCATGCTAGACTTCGTTTAAATATATTTGTACATACTATTTATTAGTATAAAAAGCAATGTGAAGTTTAGGAGATTAGTAAATTGCAATAAATTACAAAGAACAATTTCTAATATTTCTATCTATCTATTTTTTATTTATGGCAATCTGTCGACACAGGACAATTTAAAAATATTACTGTCAAATTCAAAATAGCAGACTACCGAAACATTTCAGTCATTGAATTGCAATTGTGAAGCAGTTGTGTACGAGACTAGCAATTTATGTCACTTTGACAATTGTAAGACAATGATGAAGTCGTTATGACGACACATTATTAGTAGACTACCAAAAACTTTACTATTGCACCATAATGGTACAATAATGGTACAGTTGTGACACCGTTGAAATACCCGACTCAGGGCCCTGTGCTGTGACTAGAGATGGGAATAACGGCTTAAAATTTTAAACGAATTTAAACGAGATGCTTAAAAAAGTTAGCTGCTTAAAAAAGTTGCTTATTTTTAAGCAGCTATTTTATGCGTTTTAACTTTTTCGTTAAGAAAATTAACTCAACTTAATTTTTGTAGTCTGCTTAAAATTCATAATATGCTGTTTGCTTACTGTTTAGCTTTTATGCTTTTTAACTTTTTCCTTAAAAGACATTGTAGAAATAACTGGTCCGTAATCATTTATACACCTTTTTATTTACAACAAATATTATTTAACTAATAGTAACAATACAAGTCCGCAAGCAATGCAAGTAAACAAGTGACACGAAGAAAAACTGTTAGCTAAAGTAAGCAAACAAAATTTATTAAAAAATGAAATAAAAATAAATATCGAATTAATTTAAAATGTTTTTATTTTAAAGTATTTTGCATTAAAATTTTTGTAATATTACTTTATTTATAATATTACTAATAATACGTATTTTCATTTTGGTAAGTGTATTTATCTATCATGAACTTAAATAATCAAACAACAATATTATCTATTTACCGTAACAACACGCCATCTATCTATTATGAACGGCGAAATTTAGACAGCGATGACTGCTTTTAATTGATTGAAGATAATCACCAAAAATGTCACTAGATGGCTTTATACCAACATTTTGAAAATATTCTCTCAACTGTGTTGCAATTTTAAGATAAGCAATAAGCGCGGATTGCTTATAAACGGCAGCGTGCTTTTTTGCTTATTTTAATAAGCATTGCTTATTTTAAGCTTTTCGTTTAAACGCTCACTACTAGCTGTGACGACTGGAATGCCGCGTTGCAATACCTCCCTAATTATAGGGAGATTTACCGATTTTGGCTAACAGCTCCCGTTACTCCATGGTAGTGGTCCTAACTCCTAATTATTGAAGTCAACTAAAGAAATATTAATAATCTGGCCCAGTGATATTTGTAGTAATTAAAAATAGGTAAATTTAAAATATTTTTTTACCAGTAATGTAAAGTCTGAGAATATGCAAAATTGTCTCATTACCACTCATCTTCAGGATATACAATTTGCATTGTTGTCTGTGGTTACGACTTACGTAAGCGCTGTCAAACAAAAATAAAAACAAGTAAACAATGTAAGACAAAAATTTATAAAAAAGTACAAAATAAAAGTAATTAAAAATCAGGAGATTTATTATGTTAAGGATACCTACTAAAAAAATAGACCAGAAACACTAGATAAAAATAAAACAAATTAAATGTTTATGTGACTGACTTCCGCATATTATATCAACTTGACAAGATATAGATTAATGTGTTGTAAAAGTTTATTAGGTAAAAAAGTGCTCGCACATTGACACAGTCTGCATACAACGATGACGTCACAACATGTGAAGAAAATAATTCCTCAAAATATTTTTTTAAATTCAATTTATTGAATATTTCGATAATATTTAAATTAGTTCCTTAAAATGGTCTATATTATCTAAAAAAAAATTTAAAAACAGCAGGTCAAAAATTATGAACAATGCCAATTATTTGGAGACTGTATTATATTTTTATTTGTCCCTCAGATATTTGTACTGCACCTGGGTGTTTATATCTAATATAGAATATAGGTGTGTGCATTATTAAAAATATGTAGATATATCATCAACATCATGAAATCAAGCCTTTTTCGCATGGGAGTAGGTAGAGACTAGGTATAGAGCGCCATTTGTTAAACATACTTAAACATACTTCTTTGGCTTCACTTACATTCATACATATGGTCATGCATGCCCGACGGTTAGCTATATATCTAATCGTTTATAAATCGTAAAGTATTGTAATAAATAAAAAACTAAAAAAAGAAACCCCGAGCTCGCTAAATAATTGTAATAGTTTAAGGTGTGCCTTGTTAAAAATTTAATTGTGTCAACATAAGAACCCTTTCAATACTTGTAATAATTTTTAGAACAGTTTTAAGCATGTTGACGAATAACCTCCTCATTTTCCTAAAAGTCTGTTAATTATTTTTTAACGCCCTTGCTCGTAAAGCTTATGTAATTCCACCGATTTTAAATATGTAAAGCGGGTCATAAAAAAGGCGTGTGTTACCAAAGCAAATAGTTAAGTTATAGTCCATACAAATTTCATAACAGTATTATTTGCCATTTCAAATATGGAACTGACCGCCACCGCACGACTCGAGCAGCGCGCTGTTGCTATTCAAATTTTCGAACTAATCGCCGCGTGGCGCCAGTCAGTAGGCTGCGCTAGCGCGCTGTTAAAATGGCGGGAAAGCAACAGTGTGCATTCACAGATTGAGTTTATTAAATTTCTTTTTTTTCTATTTCCTCGCAAATGTGTTAAAAAACGTCGTACGATATACGTGGCTTAATTACTGAAATTCCGCCTCACATGTTATAACCATCTTAACGCACTAATATCGTAATGTACTAATATATTTCTATGGATATTAGTCGTTACGGTATTGCAACACTGACACTCTGTGAAGTAGTCTGGTCTGTGCGCGAACTCGCGAGCATCATTGAACACGTGAATATTTGTGTCAATTATTTAAGTGCCTGTGTTAGATGCTGATTAGCCGATATTGTTCTTGTACATTTTCTGACCTTGTACGTATTAACATTACTTAAAAAAAACTAGAAATGTGTAGTAAAAGTGAAGAAAACATCGCCTATATGGTAAGCAATTATATTATAATTAACTTTTGCATGTCTATCACAACAAAAGTAACTCCGATTGTTTTATGTACTTTAATATATCAAATTGATTACTTAATTTATGACCACTGTGTTAAGTTAGGTGTGTTTACTATTTTGGTTGACTTCCTTCATACATAAATGTTAAAATATATGGTTTACATACTTACTAACCAAACTTATAAAAGTGTGCCATAAGTAGTTCAATATTATTATGCTGTTAAAATAATATAATCCTATAGTATTTGTCTATCTTCCATACATGAATGTATTTTTATTTCCCCGTAGAATACTTTTTTCTTTAACAATATTACTTATCATGTTTTTATATTTTACTAGCTGCCCCGGCAAACGTTGTTTTGCCATACAATTCTGTATAAAATAAAATTTCATCAAAATCGGTCCAGCCAATTTGTAGCCTATGTGTTATTCTGATGTATAAGCTATATTGTGGTAAAGTTTCATTCAAATCCATTCAGTAGTTTTTACGTGAAAGAGTAACAAACATCCATACATACAAACTTTCGCCTTTATAATATTAGTTGCAGTAGTTTAATGCTATCAATAAAAGAAGCTGTAATAAATTTACATATTATTAGGTATGTAAATAATTAGTATTACCTTTATATTTATACTAGCTGTTGCCAGCGACTCCGTCCGCGTGAAATTTAGAAAAATAAAAATTTCAAGAAAAATTTCATCAAAATCGGTCCAGCCAATTTGTAGCCTATGTGTTATTCTGATGTATAAGCTATATTGTGGTAAAGTTTCATTCAAATCCATTCAGTAGTTTTTACGTGAAAGAGTAACAAACATCCATACATACAAACTTTCGCCTTTATAATATTAGTAGGATTAAAAACTGTATTAAAATATTGCTTGTAGATGACTTGAAACCTCAACCTGGGTTTGAAATTGAACCTTTGTTTTTCACTGTATAATTCAAATATTATTGAAATGTGTTTAAAAAAAAATTATACCTTTATTTTTTATGACAGTATGAAGAGAAAAAGCCATGGTACAAATACATAACAGTGGAGCCAACTATGTTTTTTTATATGATGGCTTATATGATAACAAATGTGATAGAGCAAACATTTTATGTGTTCCAAGCTTGTACTGTTAACCATGGATATAGTGCAGATATATGCTATAATATAAGTAGTTATGAAAAGATTAATAAAGACACACAGGTATGTTGATATTTGATCTGATAGTTTTTATCATGTTTTCATTATAACAGTAAATAAATAATAAATAAATATTCACGGACATTTCACACAACGTCCTCTGGTCCCATGCTAAGCTTATTATACTTGTGTTATGGGTATCAGGATACGGATATAATAAATAAACTACTTTTCTTTTGTAAATACATACTTATAATACATAGAAAACACCCAGACGTAGTACAAACATTTGTATGACATTTATGAATATCACACAAATGATTGTCCCAAGCGGGAATCGAACCCGCGACCTTGTGAACGGCAGTCCAGTACATGAACCACTACGCCATGAAGCCCGTCAGATTGTAACAGTCAGTAGTAACATGTACTTGTGATGACAATTTAAGAATGCAAGTGTCACCACCCCTTTTTCTTTCCCAAGGTGCTGTAAAAGAGTAATTGTACATAGATGACATCCTCGAAGGAAACTTGAAAATGCACATCCGGCATCACTGCACTGTAGACGATAATCCCTCCCAAAGTGGAGGAAGCCAAAAAAATGTGTTTAGATTAGCAGATAGCACTTCACACTCTGTCTTAAACTCGAAAGTAAAACCTTTCCTACACATTTGTAACCTAAAACCCCTTTTGTTGTGGAGGTGGCTTGTGCTCAACAGTTACATGTTAATGGGTTGGAAAGAGATTCTCCTTTTCTCAAATAACTTAGACTTTATTTTGACAAAGTAACAACTTTGATCATAAACATGCTTTGGTTTAAAATAAAGAATGCTTAAATACATAAAAATATTAACACTTTCCCGCTTTTTAATCGCACGCCCGCCATAATCGTAGTATTAGTCTAAAAAGAGTAAGACCACGATTTTGTTCGCTTAAAGACAGATTTTCATACATAAATAACTTTATAAAAAATTTACGTATGTTAATACAAACTCCCAGGTTTTTAGATTGGGCGGAGTAGTTGCGGTTGTCCGTTGATACGTCTGTCCAGCAGCAGTCAACTTTCGGAAACCTTTAATATTTTATACAATAAAATGCCATACTTTGCCTTGCGATAAAATTATCTGAAACGATATTTATAACGTATCTCGGATCATGCAAGATTTAATTCAAAAAAACCCACTAACTACTTAAAATACTTCCACTGTAATCCCCGCTGTTTGCTAAACGTCTGCAATCATAAAGATGACGAGAGATATCATTGACATACGGAAAAGACATAACTAATCTTATTTTTGTATTACAGATAACAGTATCAACATTCCAACAATGGAATGGCGTAGCAACTCACATTGTACCTTTGTTGCTAGCCTTTTTTTTGGGCTCCTACAGCGATAAAAGAGGACGTAAAATCATATTACTCGCGGGCCTTCTAGGAAAATTGTATTTTTCGATCATGATAACGGTCAACAGTATGAACTGTAGGTATTTAAATCATTGTTTTAGTTTAGATTAACATAGATATAGTGTCCATTCCTGAAAGTCTGAGCTTGAGCAATACTTTAGCTGCATCCTGCAAAAGTAGAAAAGTCATCTATATTATTTTTGGACTTCAATCCTGATGGTGACAGGGGATTTTCGTGCGATCTGTGCATTAATAACCATAACCATTGTAAATGTATTACCAGATGCATGAATATGAATGGAACCAAGGATATGATAGGTATTTCTAATGTCATAACAGCTGGCGCAATTATATTATTATAGTATCTATCTATTCCTATCCTCATAGGAAAAGTGTGTAACTATACCGATATGTGTATGTTCTTTCCTCAGTAATTAAATATGCTGTGCCGATCGTTTTTAAAATAAATGACGCAGTACCAAGTCTATAAACCTAGTTTAATTAAAGTAATCGATGATATAGTAATAAAACTACTATACAAATATTACGAAAAGATACATCGTTTATAGTTAAGTGTTAATTTTATGTTTCTGACATCACACGACGCCACATATTATAATTGTCAATAGAAATTACGCATGAAAAGTAGTGCCTTGAAAATTTGCCTTATTATTGCATATAGAATAGATTAAGAACTTCTATTCTGAATCCATCGCCGTCTGTCACATTGACGACACAGCATCCTGGGGGTGGAAATGGTTTTCTTTTCCTCCCTAGGGTGTTGTTAGAGACAGCTAAGTAATAATTTAAGCAGACAACATCCTCTTCGAGAGAAACGGAACGGAAACGCTCAAAACCAAATTCCTATACCACGCTTGTTCAGCATCGTTTAGTAGACCTTATAGACGAAATGGAGGAAGCTAGTACCCTACAATAAGACATTAATGGGCTAAGAAGAAGTATTTTATGATCACTTGTATTGGCAATACCAAGTGTTTTCTTTCTCTGAATTTTCGATCTGACATATTTCTTGGAAAGAACTACCTGCCAAAAATATGTAAATACGAGCCTCTTAAACTGACAAATAAATATAAATGATTGTAGCAAGCTAAACTTGACTCGGTAATCGATAGTAGTACCTCTTTCGTTGCGAACTCAGTCTATATTGCAATATTCCCAGTAATTGCAATTTACAAATCCGTACGACACGTTAAGATAAATTTGTTGTTAATCTGTCTCGACGATGCGCCATATTGCAATAGTGAACGAGCTTAGTACATTGTTATTACTTAATAATAAACTAAAACAACATATCATACACTTATTGGAAATAATTACAAGTGATAATGTCAGTTATCTCCATTATCTAATAGTACGGCCAC
This sequence comes from Orgyia antiqua, assembly GCA_916999025.1. Classification (NCBI taxonomy): domain Eukaryota; kingdom Metazoa; phylum Arthropoda; class Insecta; order Lepidoptera; family Erebidae; genus Orgyia; species Orgyia antiqua. The sequence continues at coordinate 11,438,668 of OU779863.1, read as the reverse complement.
TTCAATCTGTCTGTCGTCACGTTTAAATACGTTTACGCAACGTCGTCTTTCCGCTCTGCTGCGTGGCAAGCGATGCATTATTTTGTATTCACCGATATAAAAAATATTTAAATAAGTGGGATACATTACGAAATGATAGAACTACATCTTAGAAATTGTTATGTAATTCGTTCAAAGGTTATATGACGCAATGTTATATAGGTACATCTTGTTTTGACTAGAACCTTGAACACAACAATACTATAATTTGGTATCTTTTTAAAACATAATAAGTTATAGTCCCATCAATTAACAAAATTTCAATAAATATTGACACAAAATTATATGCAGTAAATTTCCAATCAGTTTTAAAAAAATAACTACATAATGGGCATACAATGGCGTAGGGCAGGTGTGGCCAACTTTTGTGCTCATAAGATCGACTTTTTATTTTAAAATGGAGTCGCAATCGACCTATTTCTTAGGTAAGAATGGGGACGTTTATGCAATGTGCTTTTATACCGCCGTGCACTCTTGAAAATAGTAGAAAACTACTAAAAGTGGTCACACTGAACGTCTCCCTACTCGAAGCATGAGCTGCGTACATGTTCATTCCTGTATCAAGTACTAGAAACATTTGGCATTGAATGCGTCCCCTCATGAAACTTGCGAGTGATCGACTTGTTGGCCACTTAGTAGTGCTTAGAACCAATAACAAGAAACTTTTTCTCTCTCTATCTCCCATTAACGTCCTACTGTTGAGGACGGGCTTCCTCTGTTTTGGGAGATATTACGGTCTACAGTGCCGCACTGACCAGGCGTATTGGCACAACAAGAAACTATTAATTTTAAAATGCTAAGATAGATAGATTACTCTTTATTGTACACCATTTTACATTACAGTAGCTTAATCTATGTTAACAATAATATAGTACAATAGGCGGTCTTATCACATGCTGCGATCTCTTCCAGACAACCTTTGGATGGACTACGTTTGGTCAAAGAGAGGGCTTTATGTGGTGTACTCTAACCTACAAAGATTAGCTTTACATACTAATACTTACATAAACTTAATACATATATAAATACACATACATAAATACATACCTATACATACAAATACATAAAAAATACGCTAAGCGTATACTTTGTAAATTACAAATTTTAAGTAGTCTGCTTATCCCTCCGCAGATAAGCAGGCGTGATATGTATGTGTCTATGATTAAACCAATCTTTTAAGCTTGGCCCTTGGAATATATGATATATACGGCAGCATTCCCCAGTGCATTGACTGGCGCTGATCTTGCAATATTTGCTGGATGCTTCGCCTATATAGCCGACGTATCATCGTTAAAGAACAGAACCTTACGAGTCGGTATACTAGATGTGGTTTATTTAAGTACAATGCCGTCGGGAGTAGCTTTGGGTAACTATATTTTTATTTATACCGCAAGTACATTTGTATCTTGCTTATCTTTTTGATTCTTTACTTTACATATTATTGCAGTGAATCTTATTCATCTATTCCTTAAGGGCCTGCATCAATATTATCGTGCATTTTTCTACGTACAAAGTTTTCATTTTTTCTTTATATTGAATGGCTAGAGCTCTAATTTTTAAGTATATGTTTTTTCAATATATAATCTAGGATCGCATAAACTCAGAAACGCGATTGAAAAAAGTTTTCTCGATAGAAAAACTTAGCGAAATAACCTCTCTCATTTTTTATTTTTTGTCATTTGTCGGTCTATTATCGCGTATTAACTAATGAAATAAATTTCAAAACATAAGTAACTATTATATATAGAAACACGTAAACAAAAAAAATATCCCTAATTCTTCATTTTCTATACCTACTAGCTGTGTTAATAGGTACATGTCGACGATAATATTGATGTAGGCCCTTAACCTCGTTCTTGACTAGTTTTACAAATTAAACTTTTTTTTGTCAAACAATTGTGTTCCAGGTAATCTTCTGTGGAACAAAGTTGTAAACCGATCTTTCACAGCAATGTTTGCAATCAACACTTGCCTTATGGCAATATCTACTGTATACACAATGATATTTATTAAATGGCGAACGCGTCCCGAACAAAAGAGTTTGAAACAGGCGGGAGTTAAGAACCCAGTAAAGGATTTCTTCGATCTTAATAATGTTGTACAAGCTGTGACTACACTAACTAAAAAAAGACCACAAAATAGAACTATATTTTTATGGCTTTTACTTCTATCAATGGCCTTTTATACATTCCAAAGAGGTAAGTTAAGTAACCATTTTTATCGGCTATTTTGTTTTCTTTTTAATTTGCGCGCGCGGTTTGCCCAGTAGCCACGAACAAATGTAGGGAAACAATGGTGCCTATTCTATGTGCAGAACTAAACTTAACTAAAAAATGAAAACAACTATTGCTGTATCTTAAATATTTGGCTATTTTTTTGCTCACATTTATATTAATTAAAATCATTAGTCTATAATAAACAGTTTTTATATTAAAAAAGTTATGTCAACATTGTGTTATTGACGCTATCAATTTTCATTTTTTAGTTAAGTTTAGTTCTGCACATAGAATAGGCACCAATATTAATTTTAATTAGAATTAGTACGACCTGTAGTTGATCTTAATAAATTAAACTAAAACCTATTACAGATAGGTAGAATTTGCCATATCGCACATTTTAATAACCAATCATGAATATTATTAAGGGCCTACATCAATATTATCGTATATCATCGCCGACACGTACATATTAACACAGCCAGTAGGCCAGGAACACGGTACAGCCAGAAAATGAAGAATTAGGGATACTTTTCCTATTTACTCAAAATCTACTAAATATATTTTAATTCTGATCCACGTGTTTCTATACATAATAGTTACCTATGTTTTTAAAGTTATTTCATTAGTTAATACGCGATAATAGACCGACAAATGAAAAAAATAAAAAATTAGAGAGGTTGTTTCGCCAAGATTTTCTATCGAGAAAACTTTTTTCAATCGCGTTTCTGAGTTCATGCGATCCTAGTTTATATATTGAAAAAACATATACTTAAAAATTAGAGCTCTAGCCATTCAATCTAAAGAAGCAATGAAAACTTCGTACATAGAAAAATACACGAAGCTATTTTGGTATCCTCTTAAAACATACAGCACTTTTATATTCCCGCTCGGGACAATCATTTGTGTGATTTTTCTAATTTTCATACAAATGTTTGTTCTGCGTCTGGGTGTTTATATGTATTATAAGTATGTATTTACAAAAGAAAAGTAGTTTATGTATTCTATCCGTATTCTGGTACCCTTAACACAAGCATATAAGCTTAGCTTGGGACCAGAGGACGTTGTGTGAAATGTCCGTGAATATTTATTTATTTATATGTATAAATCATTAATAAATAATTTTAGCGGCGCATGCCAAATAATAACTTATTCGTAGACAGGATTTTGCTACATGGTACCTTAGGCAGCATCAATAATCTATAATAATATTAAGGAAGCTGGACAGTTTAAAGTGAAGTTTAGTTTCTTTCTTCGAACGCTCTAATCTCAGGAACTACTGCTTCGAATTAAAAAAATATTTTTTGTGTTGGATAGTACATTTATCGAGGAAGTCTATATAACATCACGCTGCGACTGATAGGAGCGAAGCATTAGTGAAAAATGTTGCAAAAACGAGGAAACTTTTCTAAATTCCACGCATACGAAGTCGCGGGCAACAGTTTTCACCGGGAGTATTCCACATTTATGCCAGTAGTCTCCTAACAGTAACAGATTTTTTTTCTATTAGGTCGAGTAGATTCGGAGGCTTTTCAATTCAAGCTAAGTTAAAATATTAATTTTCTAGATGAGCGTCCGACCATGTATTATTACGCAACAAACGTATTGAAATGGGATGCCACAGATTACAGTAATTTCAGATCATATTTGAGTACTTTATACGTATTAGCTATGTTAGTTGGTATTCCTGTGATGACAAAAATATTTAAGTGGAGAGATACGGTAAGTCCCGTTTAGTTACCACTCAAAATAATCTATCCTTATAATGGTGAATAATTTGTTTGTTTGAATGCGCTAATCTTAGAAAACACTGGTCCGATTTGAAAAATTCCAATGCTCCAAAATTTCATATAAAATTGGTATTCTGTGTGGCTCAAAGATTGGAATTATTGCTAAAAACATTCTCTAACATTTTGCACGACTCATTTGTTCAAATATAACAACTTTTCTCTTCTGGACATTCCCAAAAAGTGGTTTTATTTGAGCATAAAATGTATGAATTATTTCAAAATCAGTAAGATTTCATGCCATTTTAATAAGTATTTGTTGTGACAGATAATAATAATGTTAGGAGCAACAGCGCATATATGCGGACATTTGGTTTACGCGCACGCGAACTCTTACAAGTTGATGTACGTCGGTGCTACTGCGGCGGCTTTCGGTCCAGTTGTTGCACCACTTATACGTTCCATGACTTCGAAAATATTACCCGCAGCTGAAAGAGGTAGAGTTCTTTACCTATAATTTCCCCCCACCCTCACTAGCCCATTAACGTGACGTGAATTTGAAGTGCATCGTGGTGAGTGGTTTATGTAACGGACTGGCGATCACGAGGTCGTGGGTTCGATTCACGCTCGGGACTATCATTTGTGTAATATATATATAATTGTCATACAAATGTTTGTACTGCGTCTGGGTGTTTCTTTGTGTGTCCATGAATATTTAATTATTAACGTTTCTCTAATGAGCAGCCTCCAGCCTCCTTCGCTTTGAGACGGTATTGATAAATTTAAATAATAATAAATAATACATTTTCATGGACATTTCATTCAACGTCTTCTGGTCCCAAGCTAAGCTTAATATTATTATGCTTGTGTTAAGGGTACCAGAATACGGATATAATACATAAACTACTTTTCTTTTGTAAATATACACTTATAATACATAGAAACACCTAGAGGCAGTGCAGACATTTGTATGACATTTATAAATATCACATAAATGATTGTCCCGAGCGGGAATCGAATCCGCGACCTCGTCAACGTTAGTCCGTTACATGAACCACTCGACCACCAGGTCCGTCTTACCTATAATCTCCTCCCCTTTAGTCTTGTAATCCCCTCCGTCTAGCCCATTAAGTCTTTCTAATGGGCAACCTCCTGCCTCCTTCACTTTGAGATGGTATTTGATCTACTGTGGCGTCGTCTACCAAACGTTGGCATAAGATTTAGTATTCAGTTTTCCGTCTCTAACAGAATGATGATGTTATCTGCTTATATATTATAGTCTTTTTACACGCTTTATATTAGCTTCACTTGTATGTTTGTTTGTATGTTTGTTTGTTTGTATGTTTGTAACCGACTCCTTTGGACGCTATTTTGACCCACTTTAAACGGTCAGATTCTATTCAAATTTTGCACACCTGTCAAAGACCGATGACAATGCAATAATTCGATTAAATAAAGCGTGTTTTTTAGTTTTTTTAAACTAAGTAGATTATTATCATTGCTTTGGTTTTCCTCTCCTTTTACGGCCATCAATATTCGTATTCCTAAACCTGATTACAATAAATATTTAAAGGGGCTCTCACACACTAAACGTTTTCAGTGTAACTTGATAATTTATTTATTTATTTATTTATTAAAACTTTATGCACTTATGACGTACAATGGCGAACTTAATGCCTTAGGCATTATCTACCAGCCAACCAATTTTTGACGATGCAAATGTTATTTAAGTTTTAAACTAAGTAATTTTATTTTATCCATAGGTGTGGCATTTGCATTTTTATCAGTAATGGAGAACGCAGTAGCGATGTTCGCAGCAATTGTTTACTCATTGGTTTACAAAGCTACTATAGATACGTCATACGTCAACGCCTTCCTATATCTCACTATTGGCACACAAGTTATAGTATTTCTAGCTTCATTGTAAGTACATAACATTTTTTTACTAATAAAACGCAAGTCTATGTAAGAATGTACACATGGAAGGATGTTTGTTGTGCCTTTACGCCAAAAGTACTGTTTTGCAGATAATATAGCTTACTATTTAGAATAGCACTAACTGTTGCCCGAAACTACGCACGTGTAGAATTTAGATTTTTTTCGCCATTTTTGTAAAATTTTTCACTGATGTTTCGCTTCTACTGGTCACAGCGTGATGTTATATAGCCTATCTTTTTCGGTAAATGTACTAGTGAGTGGTTCCATAGATTAGCGCGTTCAAATAAACTCTTCAGCCTCATAATCTTCTCTTCAGCCTCATAATCTTCTCTTCAGCCTCATAATCTTCTCTTCAGCCTCATAATCTTCTCTTCAGCCTCATAATCTTCTCTTCAGCCTCATAATCTTCTCTTCAGCCTCATAATCTTCTCTTCAGCCTCATAATCTTCTCTTCAGCCTCATAATCTTCTCTTTATATAAAAATTACGTGTCACGTTGTTTGTCCGCGATGGACTCCTAAACTAGTGAACCGATTTTGAATTGGATTTGCACACTTGCACACTTACACAAATTCGACCCAACTTGAAAGATAGGATAGCTTACATTTCAGTTTATGGTCGCAATATTATTTTATTGCAAATTGTTTGTATGGCAAAACAACGTTTGCCGGGTCAGCTAGTACTAGTATAGATATGGGATATATATCAGCCACCATAAAGTTCTCGAGGCGAAACTTCAAAATATAATCTTTTGTTGCAGTTGTATGGATTTAATGTTAAAAGGCAAACATCTCGAACCAACAAATGAAACTGAAGAAGAAGAAGAAGATCAATTATGATCTACATAACATTTTATTATATTGTAACATTTAACAAAAAACTTAACGTGACGCTATCGAATTTGAACACTCCACTAACATATTTTATATATTATCTACTTATACATAATATTAGTATTCTAAGTAAATCATAAGCATGCATCCTAAGGGAGAAGCTAAGCCAAGTTGGTACAGGATAGTTAAAGATAAATTTCGAATTCTTACATTTACAAAATACCCCTCGAAATGTCGAATATTTTAACAAAATCTCAAAATCTGACAGTATTTTAAAATATTTTTTTTGTATTTGTCATATCCTGACCGCTTCAACCTCGTTACCAAACAAATCTAAAATTTGTGCTGCGCAGGTTAAGCTAACGCTCATAACTCGTGACGTTATCTTTAAAATAGGTGCTAATCTAACAACCTGTAAAAAAGTCTAGAAATAGTTAAACATGCATTTGAAGAAATATTAATTACTATAAAATTCTCGTGTCACAATGTTCGTTTCCATACTCCTCCGAAACGGCTTGACCCATGTTTATGAAATTTCACTTGCATATTCAGTAGTTCTGACAATCGGCTACTATCTATTTTTCATATCCCTAAGTGATAAGGGGTGTTCACCCTTAACTTAAGAGGGTACTGTACTCCTAATTTAGGTATTTGCCTTAGGTATTGCTATCCCTATTCCCGAGCACCGTGCTGAAAGGGACAAATATAGCTGAACCAGATTTTACCTACAAATTCTTTTAAAAAAAGACGTTTCGTATTCCCCTTTTTTCTTCGCGAAAGTTAAACCGATTTTGATTGTTTTTACGCTATATCTAATATATAAAATTCACGTGTCACAGTGTTAGTTACCGTACTCCTCCAAAACGGCTTGACCGATTATTCTCAAATTTTACATACATATTCAGTAGGTCTGAGAATCGGCCAACATCTATTTTTCAAACTTTTTTTTTTGTATGGCAAAACAACGTTTGCCGGGTCAGCTAGTTTTATATATAATATAATATAATATAAATTTATTTACTTCTCACAAGGAATAGTATATACAAATCAATAAACAAAAACATATAATTCACATCAGACCTTGTGAGAGTCTGGAGTCTGAAATAGGCCGAGACCTGTGCTACAGAACTCCAGGCTCCCTCCAATAGGTGCATAAGTAAGTATACAGTTTTTGGATGAGTAGTTGATAACATAGGTACATATTGATTTGTAAAGACAATAGTTAGATGTGGTTGGTTTTTGGTATGTATGTGAATTTGGGTGTGATTGTGTGCATGTGTATGATTAATTGTTTTTACGCTATATTATAGATGAAGAGTATATCTATGCTTGTATCACTTTTTTTTTTTGGTAAAACGTTACCAAATATGTGTGATAGACGCTGCAACTTTACCTAAAGAAGACCGAAAAATCGGGAATTTCGGTCGGTCATATTTCTTTTAGTTATTATGTATTGAAAAAAGAAAGTGGCAGAAGCATAGATATACTCTTCATCTATAATATAGCGTAAAAACAATTAAAATCGGTTTAACTTTCGCGAAGAAAAATGGAAGTACGATACCCATATTTTTGTATGGAGCATAATTCGGTATCGTGCCGTCTTAACATTCGGCAAAACAACGTTTGCCGGGACAGCTAGTTAATTAATATATTTTGTAAACTAAATAAAATAAACTGTCAAGGTACTTAACTATTATTATGTGCTTATTTGGCAGATGATTATTGAAATGGAATGTATACAATTTCGAATTTTAATTGTAGTTTTTCACATAGCAATATTATACAAATTTTTTAATGTGCTATATTTTGTGATAACATGGCTGTAAACTTATTTCATAAAAGTTTAAAACTATTTACTAACATTTTAAGAGATGAACAATGTGAAATTATAATGTTTATTTATTACGAATTTTTTAAAAATAGGTGCACAATTTTCTTTTGAAATCAACTTTAATATAAGTAAGTTTAATTTCAATATTTAGATGTAGTTTTATGACTATTTGTTCCTATTTTTGATTAATTGTGTTTAACATAATTAAATATTTTATCGACATATGTGTTTGTCAAATTCACTGCGTTTGACGCTATTAAAATGCATTTATGTATTTTGACGGGCCTCGTGGTGTAGTGGTTCTGGTAACGGACTGCCGATCAAGAGGTCGCGGGTTCGATTCCCGCTCGGGACATTTGTGTGATTTTTCTAATTGTCATACAAATGTTTGTACTGCGTCTGGGTGTTTCTATGTATTATAAGTATATATTTACAAAAAAAGTAGTATATGTATTCTATCCTTATTCTGGTACCCATAACACAAGCATATAAGCTTAGCTTGGGACCAGAGGACTTTGTGTGAAATGTCCATGAATGAATATATAATACAATTTTCGTTTGTGCAGGTTTGCTACTTAAAAATAATATGTAACATTTGTTTTTTTTTTTCAGATTATAACTATCTTTCTATTTAGGTAAATTTTAGGGTTCCGTGCTAGGTAAAACTTCACTGTCTGTCTGTCAGCAGATCGTATCTCTGGAATGGTTTATTTAAAACTCAAAATTTCAGTTTGTGTAAATCGTTGTCGCTATAACAACAAATACTTATTATTAACACGTTTCTGCCCTCATACCGTCATTTGGGTTCGTTTTGACGAATATATTATGATAATAACGAAACGGAACGCTTCGTGTCCGAGTTTAACTCGTACTTGACCAGTTTTTATTTTACGCAATACTAAACGCTTTATCGTATTTTTAGTCTTGCGACCATATTGAGTGAGATAGGAAGGTTCATAAAATGATATACTTAAGACTTTAAAAGCCGACAGTTTAAGTTGTTATTTTAAGATTTAATTTAATAATTATTTAGTAATAAGATTATTGCAATTTTATTAGTATAATGTGATAGGTTCTGAGGGAGAGTTCTGAGTCTTCCTAACGGTTAAAATATTATTAAGAGTTCCTGTATTTATTTGGTATAATTATTTTTTTTTTTAAACTTGTTGAAATTGTTAGTATTTTACAGATAATACATTTTACACACTATACTGCTGCATTATTATTTCATAACGATCCATCTAGGCTTTCTCCGTATACTGCTAGACATAAGTCTTCCCCACAGGACGCAATAATGCGCTATTTGCATCCAGCAGCTCCCTGCACATTTGAAGATGTCGTCAGTCCATCCTGCTGGAGGCCCCACGCTGCGTCGTCGTCATTCGAACTTTCCTTCCCCGAAGGTGATTTTATAACCAATGAAATATTTTTTTTACATTTCTTTAGGTAACGTTTAAAAGAAAACCTTTATAATCCTACTAATATCATAAATGTGAAAGTTTGTGAGAATGGATGTTTGTTACTCTTTCACGCAAAAACAACTGAATGGAATTTTACAAGAATGTTATGCATATACAACAGAATAACTTAAAGGCTGCCAAGAGAATGCAATGTTCCCGTGGTATAATAAAAAACGAACAGATTTTTTTTTTCCTTTTTACCACGAGGCACAGCTATTTTGTAATAAATTTCTACCACGAAACTTACAGTTTAGCAAAATACCCATAATTGCTTGCAGACCTAGAATGTAATGTAAAAACACAATCTCTCCTAATGTATCAATGTAGGTTGCCTGGAAGAGATCGCGGACAGCGATGAGACCGCCGTTTGTACATAAAAAATTGGTCAAGTGCGAGTCGGACTCGCGCACGTAGGGTTCCGTACCATTATCTATGCAACATAAGGCAACGTTATTAGTATCGAGCAAGAAACGGTAAAAAAATCATGTTTGTTGTATGGGAGCCCCCCTTAAATATTTATTTTATTTTATTTTTAATATTTGTTGTTATAGCGGCAATAGAAATACATCATCTGTGAAAATTTCAACTGTCTAGCTATCACCGTTCTTGAGATACAGCCTGGTGACAGACGGACGGACGGACGGACAGCGAAGTCTCAGTAATAGGGTCCCGTTTTTACCCTTTGGGTACGGAACCCTAAAAATCGTTACTACTCTCCATTTGTATAAATGGTGTGCAATAAAGAATATTGTTATAATGTAATGATAGTTAAGGGCCTACATCAATATTATCGTATATCATCGCCGACACGTACATATTAACACAGCCAGTAGGCACAGAAAATGAAGAATTAGGGATACTTTTCCTATTTACTCAAAATCTACTAAATTTATTTTAATTCTGATTTACGTGTTTCTATATATAATAGTTACTTATGTTTTTAAAGTTATTTCATTAGTTAATACGCGATAATATACCGATAAATGAAAAAAATAAAAAATTTGAGAGGTTGTTTCGCTAAGATTTTCTATCTAGAAAACTTTTTTCAACCGCGTTTCTGAGTTTATGCGATCCTAGATTATATATTGAAAAAACATATACTTAAAAATTAGAGCTCTAGCCATTCAATCTAAAGAAACAATGAAAACTTCGTACGTAGAAAAATGCACGAAGCTATTTTGGTATCCTCTTAAAGATGTATCTAGAACACTAAATATTGTGTAATGTCACTTACATTTACTCCCCGCTACATATAAATTCCTTGAAAGTTTCAGGCCATAGAAAACATACGTTGTCATACATAAATTCTGTACAGATGCTTTAAGGGCCTACATCAATATTATCGTATATCATCGCCGACACGTACATATTAACACAGCCAGTAGGCCAGGAACACGGTACAGCCAGAAAATGAAGAATTAGGGATACTTTTCCTATTTACTCAAAATCTACTAAATATATTTTAATTCTGATTTACGTGTTTCTATATATAATAGTTACTTATGTTTTTAAAGTTATTTCATTAGTTAATACGCGATAATAGACCGACAAATGAAAAAAATAAAAAATTAGAGAGGTTGTTTTGCTAAGATTTTCTATCGAGAAAACTTTTTTCAATCGCGTTTCTGAGTTTATGCGATCCTAGATCATATATTGAAAAAACATATACTTAAAAATTAGAGCTCTAGCCATTCAATCTAAAGAAACAATGAAAACTTCGTACATAGAAAAATGCACGAAGCTATTTTGGTATCCTCATAATATTGTAAAATAAAACCACCAAGTAATAAATTTAACTTTATTCATTTATATACTTATGACTTAGACCGCAAACATATAAAACGCGTTACAAAATTGCTATAAAAACGTACGTAGTAAAAAAGTTTATAATTAAAACAGATTTCAGATCCAAATTAAAAAACTTACAACCTAGTAAAAGTACAACATTAGCTATTATTTAATATATGAGCCATCTGCATTCTGCCACCCATAAAATAAAATTATACCCCGCAAAATTAATAAATACAAGCATTTAATAAATTTTGAATATCAATTAAGACTGAAATCCATAGTTTCCGCGTTTGTAGTTACTGCCCCGCTCCTATACTTGTCGAGTGATGATATATATGTGTAATTCAGATCTTTAAGGTATATTTATCGACCCGTGTTTATTGCAGAAGTATATGCAGACCTATCTATCATGTATAAGTAGTAATGAGAATCGTACAATTTGTATGCAGGAGAAACTTTGGGGCACAGCTAGAGTTATACAGGATGTTTGGTACATCGTTTGCTAAATTAAATCAGCTAAAAGATAGTGTCATTTGCTATAGTTTTAGCATATTTAATTTTGTTTTTGCGCCGCCAGATTTTTTTTTTGGTCATGGAACATTTTTGATAAAAAATTCCATACTGAGCTTTATACCCAAAAAATAAAAAAAATTGCTGTTACAATTACTAAACTTTGAAATTAAAATATAATTTGAAACGTGTAATATAGCAAATTTTCTTTTTTAGGTTTTAAAGCTTAGTATGGAATTTTGTAGTAGCTGATTTAATTTAGCAAACGAAACACCCTGTATACTCTACTATACTCTAACCACAAAAATACTAATGACCTCGCAGGGCTAGTTACATAGCTTTGAATGACTTGTTGCAATCCACAGATTTAGCAGATTATTGCCAGACTCATATTTGGCTTCTGATGTGGTTTAGGCGAGAATTATTTCTATGTATTGAATTACATCAAAAATCCTGTATATAAATTAGTTCTAACAGCCTCTTCATAACAAATAACCACAATATAACAAATATTATTACCTACACCCTGAAATAAAACACATATTATAAAAAAACCATTTACAATGACTGGCCGAGCCATTGAGCTAAATAATGTTGTATTTCAAGCCTTGCTTTAATGAGATCGCTGGAATCATTTTCACTCTGAGGATACATATTTGCACAATGTGCAGTACCTGAAAGGACAATAAAGGTTACAATAAAATTATTAACTGATATTTAAGTTATAATCATTGCATAGCCCATATCCCTTTACTTGAGGTCTATTATTATAGAGGTATATTATCTTCCATAATCCTCCGTCTGTCATCATCATATCTGTTCATTCATTTTTCTTTCATATACTCATTCACACAAATCATGCTTTTTAGGGTTCCGTACCCAAAGGGTAAAAACGGGACCCTATTACTGAGACTTCGCTGTCCGTCCGTCCGTCTGACACCAGGCTGTATCTCAAGAACGGTGATAGCTAGACAGTTGAAATTTTAACAGATGATGTATTTCTATCGCCGCTATAACAACAAATACTAAAAATAAAATAAATATTTAAAGGGGGCTCCCATACAACAAACATGATTTTTTTACCGTTTCTTGCTCGATACTAATAACGTTGCCTTATGTTGCATAGATAATGGTACGGAACCCTTCGTGCGCGAGTCCGACTCGCACTTGACCAATTATTTCAATATTATTTATTTCATTTTAGTATCTAGCAATGACGCTAGTATTGCATTGCATTAACCCATTAGTAAAGACCACTTATGAATTTGGTGAGTGTTGGCATAGTCTTTTTAGGGTTCCGTACCCAAAGGGTAAAAACGGGACCCTATTACTGAGACTTCGCTGTCCGTCCGTCCGTCCATCCGTCCGTCCGTCCGTCTGTCACCAGGCTGTATCTCAAGAACGGTGATAGCTAGAGAGTTGAAATTTTCACAGATGATGTATTTCTATTGCCGCTATAACAACAAATACTAAAAATAAAATAAAATAAATATTTAAGGGGGGCTCCCATACAACAAACATGATTTTTAGGGTTCCGTACCCAGTATCTCAAGAACGGTGATAGCTAGACAGTTGAAATTTTCACAGATGATGTATTTCTATTGCCGCTATAACAACAAATACTAAAAATAAAATAAAATAAATATTTAAGGGGGGCTCCCATACAACAAACATGATTTTTTACCGTTTCTTGCTCGATACTAATAACGTTGCCTTATGTTGCATAGATAATGGTACAGAACCCTTCGTGCGCGAGTCTGACTCGCACTTGACCAATTATTTACAAATGTGAATTTCATCATTATCATACCGTCACACCTATTTCCCATGGGGGTAAAAAGAAGTGACGGACATAAACCACAGGGGTAATACACCAACTACGACATGCCTTTAGAAGTACACTTATTATGTATTATAAGTATGTATTTATAAAATAAAATTAGTTTATGTAGATTTAGACTGCAGTCACCATGGTCACGGGTGAGACTGGACAAATGGGTTGCGCAAGTGTTGGAGAATATTATGTTACCTATAGCAAATAGGCTTGGGATCAGAGGATATTGGGTGAACTACACATAAATATTAAAAATTTAGTCAGTTCAAAAATTAAAAAAACATACTTGAAATTCCTAAATATTTTTTTAATTATTGCATTGTTATCAGTCCTTAATATGTGTGCAACATTTCAGTACAACCTGACTACCTACTGTAAGTGTTAAAATCACTTTTAGAGAATGCTTTACATAGATTAATACATTGATACATTGATAGATACCTACTCAACTATAATAATAAATAATATACTATACACACCGGCAAAATTAGCGGAACAGAAAAAAAAGTGAGACTATGAGATAATAACGCATATATTTGACGAAAATGTAATTAGACACAAAATAACAAATTGATTAACATCTTTTAACAACGACTTTGAAAAGTCTTCGTTATTTTTTATTGAAAAATAAAGAAATTTGAAATAAGTGAAATTTTTAGATGATAATGAACCATCACAAAAAATAAAAAAAGTAAGGATTAAATGAATTAACAATAAAACTAAAGAAAAATTAATAACGAGTGCTTCCCCCTCTTGCTCTGATTACGGTTTCCATTCGTCTGGGCATGCTACAGATTATGTTATCGATGATTTCTTGAGGCAACCGCTCCCACTCCTCAAGTAATGCGTTTCCAAGTTCATTCAGATTGTTGGGTGGTGGCATTCTGGATTTAACCCTTCTTCTTAGCAAGTCCCAGCCATGCTCTATCGGATTCATATCGGGGGAATTTGCTGGCCACTGCATCACCGGTATACCTACGTGGCTCAGATATGCCTGTACCGATTGTGCACTACGAGCACGAGCATTATCTTGCATTAGAATAAAGTCGTCACCAATAAACGGGGTAAATGGTACATGTTCTTCTAAAATGTCTCTGATGTATCGATCTGCTGTCATGGTCCCTCCTGTGACTATCACTAACTCCGTGCGAGCTCCCAAACATATCCCTCCCCAAACCATAATCGAGCCGCCACCATAAGCCACTGTGTGTTCAAAATTAGACTGTATGTGGCATTCTCCTTTGCGTCTCCATATTCGCTGTCTCCCATCGATCTGTTTTAAAAGAACTCTGCACTCATCAGTAAAGAGAACCTGCTGCCATTCGTTCAAATCCCAATGACTATGTCCTCGCGCATAGCTTAATCGGTTTACGCGGTGACGTCTCTCAAGTTTTGGGCCTTTGGCAGGTATATACGAGCCTAAACCAACTTCTTCAAATCTCCTGGGAACTGTACGCTCACTTACTCGTACTCCTCGAACGTCTTCCAGTTCATTTCGAGCTTGTACAGCCGTTAATCGCGTATTCCTACGAACTCCAAGTTGTAAAAAACTGTCATCTCGCCTCGATGTACATCTTTTTCTACCTTGACCCCTCCTCCTCACAAGAGAATTAGACGATCTGTACTGCTGGATGCTGCGATGAATCGTTGATACTGGTCGACGAAGCCTTGAGCAATCGATCTGTAGGTATGGCCATTTCTTCTCATTTCATCAGCCCTAATGATTTCCAGTGATGTTAAGTCAGGCATAATAAAGAGCTTTTAATAAACAAAATTGCCTATAGAATAACAAATTTATAAAAAACCATTAAGTGCAATTTTTCAAAAAAAGTACAATTACGTAGTTATTACTCGAACAAGTTGACAAAACGTACCTATTGTTCGGGAAAATAAAACAAATGAATGAAAAAAGTGTATGTCATCTAATTTTCTATTTTCAAATTTGACAATAAATTAAAAAATTATCATAACTGGCCAGTTCCTCAAGTAAAAGATTTTAAAATCCTGCTTTTTTTGTGTTCCGCTAATTGTGCCGGTGTGTATATAAGTGTGTTAAATAAATATAATTGGTCAAGTGCGAGTCGGACTCGCGCACGAAGGGTTCCGTACCATTATCTATGCAACATAAGGCAACGTTATTAGTATCGAGCAAGAAACGGTAAAAAAATCATGTTTGTTGTATGGGAGCCCCCCTTAAATATTTATTTTATTTTATTTTTAGTATTTGTTGTTATAGCGGCAATAGAAATACATCATCTGTGAAAATTTCAACTGTCTAGCTATCACCGTTCTTGAGATACTGCGTACGGAACCCTAAAAATCATGTTTGTTGTATGGGAGCCCCCCTTAAATATTTATTTTATTTTATTTTTAGTATTTGTTGTTATAGCGGCAATAGAAATACATCATCTGTGAAAATTTCAACTGTCTAGCTATCACCGTTCTTGAGATACTGGGTACGGAACCATAAAAATCATGTTTGTTGTATGGGAGCCCCCCTTAAATATTTATTTTATTTTATTTTTAGTATTTGTTGTTATAGCGGCAATAGAAATACATCATCTGTGAAAATTTCAACTCTCTAGCTATCACCGTTCTTGAGATACAGCCTGGTGACAGACGGACGGACGGACGGACGGACGGACGGACGGACGGACGGACGGACGGACGGACGGACAGCGAAGTCTCAGTAATAGGGTCCCGTTTTTACCCTTTGGGTACGGAACCCTAAAAAGGAGATGAGCAATGACATTAGAGAGATTACCTTTAATATAAATAACTGGTGAATCACTACGTCGTTGTTGTGTGATGCCCAATGCATGCCATGGATCAACTGAGCCGTGTACATACACCACTCTGCTTGCCGCTATGTCCAGAGCTCCATACTTAATATTCGACCATTTAGCTACTGCTTCTATAAATTCTTCATTGTATCTGTAAATAATTGAGTTATGTATATCAGGTGTGGCCAACTGTTGTGCACATATGATCGACTTTTTATTTTAAAATTGAGATCGACTTATTTCTTAGGTAAGAAGGGGAACGTTTATGCAATTGGCTTTTATACAGCCGTGCACTCTTGAACTAAAAGTGCTCACGCTGAACGTCTCCCTACTCGAAGCATGAGCTGCGTGCATGTTCATTCCTGTATCAAGTACTAGAAACATTTGGCATTGAATGCGTCTCCTCATGGAACTTGCGAGTGATCGATCAAAATTAGTCGCACGATCAACCGGTCGATCGCGATCGACTTGTTGGCCACTCCTGATGTATATTATAAGAACGGCCTTGATACTTTTTAATTATAGACGCAATTAATGTTACATATTACTAGAGCTAGTTTTTATACAACCCCTATTTTGTAGGTTTGGATTAAGCTATTACTATAGCTTAAGCCAAGCCTACAAAATAGGGGTTGATACTTCAGATTCCATCAATATGAAATAATAATTTCCTCAGTTCAAAAGCTAAAAAACACACTTGGAACTCGTAATTTTTTTTTAAATTATTCCATTGTCTTCGGACCTTGATTGAAAATACCTTTTAAACTCCCGTCACATAGATTAATACATTGATAGATATACGTAACGAGGTAATAAAAACGTGTTAAAAATCATTTATTTGTATAGGTATATAAATACACTAGCTGTGCCCACGACCATGGATAGATATTAATTGTTCGATCGACCCAATCAAGTTTTGGTTCCTTTTTTGGCGCTAGATGGCATTGCAAGTAACCACATTAAGAAATTTCGTATTATGTAAATATCTTTTGATTGAGTGGACCGATTGCGATGAAACAAAGACTAAGTACCTTGAGTTGTGTAAAATTTTCACGTATAATATTTATATTTATAAGTGTTGTACATTTTACGTGATGCGTGCACAGACAAACATCTAAACAGACATTTATTTCAAATATGCTGGAAATGTGTTCTGTTGGATATCCTTTAACCATCAGACTATTTATTTTGAAAATATACTCAATGTACAAAATTTTTTTTCTACGAATTTATTATATATGTATACTAGCTGACCCGGCAAACGTTGTTTTGCCACCCTAAAAAAAAAGGTTTGAAAAATAGATGTTGGCCGATTCTCAGACCTACTGAATATGCATATAAAATTTCATAAAAATCGGTCAAGCCGTTTCGGAGGAGTACGGTAACTAACACTGTGACACGTGAATTTTATATATTAGACTAGCTGACCCGGCAAACGTTGTTTTGCCATACTAAAAAAAAAATTTTGAAAAATAGATGTTGGCCGATTCTCAGACCTACTGAATATGTATGCAAAATTTGAGAAGAATCGGTCAAGCCGTTTCGGAGGAGTACGGTAACTAACACTGTGACACGGGAATTTTATATATAAGATATAGATTTTTGAATATAACATATAGTATGAGTAATACGAGTATTAACTTACTTTTTACCAAACACATCTTCACATTGTTGTATATACAAATCTATAGCAAATTGATCACCAAAAACTTCAGTTGCACCTGACGATGTTTGGTAGAATCCAAACTCAGTACAAGTTTGATACATCCATTGACGACCTGAAAAATAAGATGGATATTTTCATACAATAAATGCATATTATTAAAAATATATTTCATTCCTTGCGTTCGATATAAACTCTCTCTCCAGCCCATCTACGTCCCACTGTTGGGCACAGGCCTCCTCCACTTTGGGAGGGATTATGGTCTACTATGCCACTCTGACCAGGCGTTTTGGCACAAGGTTTATTTTCGAGTTTTCCGTCTTTCATAGAAGGTGTTGTCTGTGTGCAATATCACTTAGCTGACTTTTACAGCACCCTTGGAAGGAGATGGGGAACAACAACAAAAATTAGCTGGCAGATAACATCCTCTATGAGACGGAAACACCGAAAATAAACCTTGTGCTAACTCACCTGGTCAGCGCGGCACATTAGACCATAATCTCTCTCAAAGTGGAGGAGGCTGGTGCCCAATAATGAAACGTAAATGAGCTGGAGAGAGATAGTACTATATATTATATATGTATTTATTATACATATTTTTTTAATTTCATCTTTATTTTATGTTTCACATTTTCGATTATTTATTTTATTCTTTTGTTTTATTATTATTATTTTTTGTTTTTTGTTGTTTTTACCTTATATTATGTGGTTTTTTTATAATGTTTTTGTGTTTTTTTATGTAGGTATGTATGCTTTGTGTCCCCATGGGGGTGAATAAATACTTTCTTTCTTTCTTTATATATAACTAAATTTTTGACTTTGACTTTTAAAAAAACCTTCCTTGTTACTCTCTGGCTGTCTGTGTTAACTAAATGCATAATGTTATACTTGCCTATTCCCGCAATTGCGTAGAAAGGGGTTCAAAGATTTCAGTACATTATAATAAAATGTAGATAAGCAAATAAGTCATTAGATAGTAAGTGTAACTGACCTCCTCCCGAACCAAGAGTCATGTTCCGTAAATCTTTGATCATATTATCATAACTATAGTCCATACAAGTTTGGTTTGCCTTTTCCAATACAACTGCATTAAATGCAGCTAATCTCTTATAAGCAGGTATTGAGCCGTCCCCAGTTAACATATTGCATACCTACAATAAATAATATTAATTAGAATTTGCAGTAAAACATTACGGAGTTATAAATAAGCATTATTCATAATTAACAGGCTTTATTAGCTTTATTCGTATCTATCTACTAGCCGTTTCTAGCGATTTCGTACGGGTGGAACTTAAAAAAATTCCCTCTTTTTTGCATCATCTTTCACTAATGCTTCGCTTCTATTATTAGTCAGCGTGATGTTATATAGCCCTATAGCTTTACCCGATGAATGTACTATCCAAAACAAAAAGAATTTTTCAATTCAAACCAGTAGTTCCTGAAGTTAGCTGATTCAAACAAACAATATTTAGCTTTATAATATTAGAATTAGAGATGAAACGGATAGTAGTTTGGCCGGATACTGGATATTCGGCGAGCTACTAGGCCGGAGCGCCGGATATCGGGCTGCCGGATATTTGGCCCTTTATTGCGTTGACGCGATCAGTTTGATTTGAATATTGTGAACGAGAATCGATGCGGTGAACGAGATCGGGAATATTCAGGCCCATTCGGGTCGCACGTAAGCGGAGATCGGGTCGACTCGGGGGCGTTTGAGTGTTTTGATTTAAGGGCCTACATCAATATTATCGTCGTCATGTACCTATTAACACAGCTAGTGGGTATAGAAAATGAAGAATTAGGGATATTTTTTTGTTTACTCAAAATCTATTAAATATATTTTAATTCCGGTTTACGTGTTTCTATACAGGGTGACTTTGCAAGGTGTTGCCAAATTTTTAGGAGCGACTCTGAATCAGTAACTTTATCGATTTACGTAAAGAACATCAAAAAAAATTTTTTCATTTTAATTAATCCTATCCGCTGTTTAAAAATAGTACGCGTGGATAATTTACTTCATTCATAGAAAAATACGCACGCACGTCACGATAGTTTCGCAAAAGTTAAACTGTAAGTGTAGTAGTGATTATGGTGCGCGAAAATAAGCCTTATGCTTAACAACATAAGGTTCGGGCGCCCGCGCAAGCAAGGGTTAGCGGGAAGCGTAGGCCGACAAATGGAGGGGGAGTGTTTATTGAAGGGTCATTGACCGGTGGCGTGTTGATGAAATTGCACCGTATGTCCACTGCATAAGAACTTGTTGGCGCGCTTGTCGTTATGTGGTCTGCATAAGGTCGTTTGTGGCTCTGGTCTCTGATGAATGACAACGCACGCGGTGTCTCTTTGTTGAGTTACTTTTAAGGACATTTTAAATAGTTTTTTTTTTTTAAAATACTACGTTTACAAATAGTTACTACAAAGACGTATTTTAGTATTGTTCTATAGAGCTTATTTAAAAAATTTGGCAACACCTTGCAAATCACCCTGTATATAATAGTTACTTATGTTTTGAAAAAAATAAAAAATAAGAGAGGTTGTTTCGCTAAGATTTTCTATCGAGAAAACTTTTTTCAATCGCGTTTCTGAGTTTATGCGATCCTAGATTATATATTGATTATATTTTGATGTGCGATTATAAAAATAAACGGTGTCCATAACCTATTGGAATATGAGTTGCCTTGTGTAAAATACTGAGATTTTTTAAATTTTACTATCCGGTATCCGGCCGGATACTGTATTACTATCCGGTATCCGGCCGGATAGTGAAAACAAGGCCGGATAGGCTGGATACCGGATAGTTACCGGATATCCGCTTCATCTCTAATTAGAATAGATTAAACAGAAAAAAGAGCCCTTTGTAATCGAGACCAACTCGTAATTTCTTTTTTTCCTTTTCGTAAATCTGCAATCAGTCACAAGACTATAAGCGGATCCGTTTAGTGATAATTAGGTATGTGAGTTTTAGGTGAGAAGGCCATTGCCTCATCTACCTCTTATAGTACATCTTTCCTTTTCAGTCTTTTAACTTGTGAAGAGTTAAACTCGTAATTAAACGATTTTTAGTTTTGAAACTAAATAAATTATTTTATTACTCAAACATAACGAGCATAATATGTAATTTTTTTCATTTCATTGAAGCTAGATAAAGTAATAACAACCAAAATATCCTTGAGAATAACAAAGTATCGTTAATTCTTTCTTTCTCCTATCTATGTCTAACAATGACGTAAAAGTCTAATGTATTGTTAAATTACTTACGGTATTAATAGTGACATTCCGGTATTTCAAATCGACACTAATTCTATTATCCTCATTATATTGAACCAAATCACCAAAGCTATCGGCAATCGAATTATAAAAATTTCTTATATCATTCCCTGAGGCTTGTGCAAAAGGTGTACAAACTCTGGAACAAGAAAAAAGCTAGTCAAGTATCCTGTCAGTTCTGTATCTGTCTCTTCCTTTATCTCCAGCCCCTTAATGTCCCATTGTTGGACACGGGCCTCTTCCACTTTGGGAGGAATTATGGTCAACTATCTCGGAATAACCAGAAGGGTTCTCACTTCTTCGTCTCTAACAGAGAATGTCACCCTGGGAAGGAAATGGAGTGGCGACACTTGTATTCTTACAGCCGTATTCACAAACGTTACTGTGAGGTCTCATAGTAGGCATGGACGCACAGGGGTAGCAAAATCATTTCACATACAATACTTAAGTGGTGAAGCGCACTATGCGTTTGTTAAACTGAACGCATAGCTAAGTTTTGTCTATGAATACAAAGGCTCAATGAACGGAACGCACTGAGAAGTGTTACCCTTTGCACAGTGCATCAACACTTATGTAGGTACTTACTTAAATAAATATTGTTTGTGAATACGGGTGTTAATCCATCACCACACGGACTGTATCACAGACTATCTACCCAAAAATAAAGATGAAACCCGTTTTATATCTATGGATGAAATTTAATTTTGAAAGTGAAATATTTATATATCAACTGTAAAACGTAGATCACATTTATTGAATACGATTACCATAATTTCTGATCAGTTTTTTTTTAAATAGTTTATAAATAAATAAATATTCATGGACATTTTACACAAAGTCATATAGCATATAAGCTTAGCTTGGGACCAGAGTCCCAAGCTAAGCTTATATGCTTGTGTTATGTACCAGAATACGCATAGACTACATAAATTACTTTTCTTGGAAACAAAAGCTTGATTTTAGTCTGAGAAAGTGCAAAAGCAATTGAGTCCGAGTTCTGGGCGTATCCTCAGGGGAAGGGTTTTTGGGGTTCAATTCATTGAAAATTCTACCAAAACCTCAAAATCTGCTTAAAAACCCGACAAAATGATTAGAATTTTGTAACGAGAGATTGTATATTTCTTAGTGGATTAATATCTTGCTGAGGACTAAAATAAGGATTCGTTTCAGTGTATTAGAAAACAAGGAAGGAATCCTTACAGGATCATTTCAGTGTGTCAAATTATACATGGTAGGAAACCGTAACTATGGAAATTGTTACAAAAGAAACAGTTTGTAGTTATGTGATGTGACTAGGGCGTGAATGTGTATAAATATATAATCAGCATGTGTCAATATGCGTGGCCTATATCTGACCACTGTACAAAGGTCACAAGATAATAAATCAAGCGAAAACATAATGATAACAAACATGGGTGTCGTCTAGTTCAGATTGAAATCTGCTTCGATATTATGGATGATTATAATCATGGATATTGGATGAAAAATGGCCTTGGCAATCCATAGTAAACCGTACCATACATCCAACCAAACATTCTCATTTCTGGATATTAAACTTTTTTTTATTTGTATCTAAGCTCTGTTAGTCCTAATCTCCTTAAAATAGAAAGGAGTGCCTTTATTTGAAGGCCATTATTTTTGTTTGACATATTCACCCAAAATATCTGCTTACGGCCGGAATACGGATGGCATGATCACTATTGCTAGGTTGATGGAACAGATTTCTACCGCAAAAAAACTCTAGTTTATGCTCTAGATAATAAGTTCTTAAAATCGTACAGCAGGTTATCTAGTGGGTAATGTCATTAAATCAAAACATTTTACTATATTAGATTGTTTTTTATTGCCTACAAGAAAATAAAATTGGTCAAGTGCTAGTCGGACTCGCGCACGAAGGGTTCCGTACCATTATCTATGCAACATAAGGCAACGTTATTAGTATCGAGCAAGAAACGGTAAAATAATCATGTTTGTTGTATGGGAGCCCCCCTTAAATATTTATTTTATTTTATTTTTAGTATTTGTTGTTATAGCGGCAATAGAAATACATCATCTGTGAAAATTTCAACTCTCTAGCTATCACCGTTCTTGAGATATAGCCTGGTGACAGACGGACGGACAGACGGACGGACGGACGGACGGACGGACGGATGGACGGACGGACGGACGGACGGACAGCGAAGTCTCAGTAATAGGGTCCCGTTTTTACCCTTTGGGTACGGAACCCTAAAAAACTGAATTAGACCAAGCGAGATATACATAAATACACATAGAGATAAAAATTGACGTAATAAACAGACTAGATTATTTTCAAACATCGGAACAATGAACGTAATGTGCTATAATAATTAAAACCTACATAAATTATGAACTGATTATAGCATGTAGATACATACACATTTTTTTTTTTTTTTGTAGCGGCTATTCAGGCTATATTACGCCTAGTATCACTGCGACCAGATTGATCTATTGTGATCGCCACTTTTTACAGTTCTCGGTCCAAGCCTGTTGCCATAAAGAACTCCAGGATCTTTTTGGCTCCGAGAAGTTTAGTCTCTTCTGGGTGCATGGTGTAATTGCCCAGAGAGGAACATCGCATGTGCATCACTGAAGGGCAATCAGTGAGAATATGAATGGGCGTTTCCTCCGCCAAATGACAGAGTCTACACGTCCCATTGTCAATCCGCATCCTACCTCTATTCCGGACTTGGAGCCATCAGTGAACCACTTCAGGCTTCCTGGTTCCCATTCTATTTGACTGTTTAACCAGTCTTCCCTAGCGGGTAATTCAACAGAATAAGATTTCAGTGAACAGTGTGTAAGGGGTAAGGCATCGGTGGGCATCCCTAGCACATAGATATCGTTTAGTGTATCCCTTAGTGTGTTAAGGGATTTCGAGAGCCAGTTTCCTTTCCTATCGCCCGAGATTCTATACATGCTGGACTTCGCCTCCATCCTCAGATGAAGGTGTAGGGGCGGTAAGTTCAGTATAGCTTCTAGGGCGGTTGTTGGAGAGGTTGACATGGCTCCAGTAACGATAATACAAGCAGTTCTTTGCAGGCTGCTGAGTTTTGTTATTATTGTTTTCTGTGTCGTTTTCCTACACCATACCACCGAGGCATAAGATACCATCGGTCTTACTATGGATGTGTAGAGCCACAGGGCCATTTTGGGTTTTAGTCCCCACCTGTTCCCTGCTAGCCGACAGCAGATAGCCAGTGCTGCCTTTGCTTTTTGGAGAGTGGCAGTCACATGTATGTTCCAGGTAAGTTTCTGGTCTAATGTAACCCCTAGATACTTAACCTCGGAGGAGAACGGAATAGTTTTTCCATTCATGGTAGGCGGCCTTAAAACTTCAAGATTCCGCTTCTTTGTGAAGGGCACTATGACAGTTTTTTCCGCATTTATGGACAGTTCATTTTGTCTGCACCACTCGTTTATTGTGTTTAAGGCCTTCTGCATTAGGTACGATAATGTACTTTGGCAACCGCCTCGCACAATGACTACTAGATCATCAGCGTAACCTTGAGTATCTATGCGAAGTTCTGCCATCTTATGCAGGAGTCCATCAACAGCAAGAGTCCAGAGCAGTGGGGACAGAACACCTCCTTGTGGGCAACCTCTTGCTGTACTTACCTCTAGTATGCTGTTGTGTAGCTCTAGCTTCACTATTCGACTGTTAAGCATCCTCTGTACCCATCTCACAGTGGTATAGTCTACGTCTTTGTTGACCAGGCCTCCTACCAGGGTGTGAGTGGGGGTGTTATCAAAGGCGCCTTCAATGTCGAGAAAAGCCGAAAGCGCAATTTCTTTGTCCTCTAGCGCTTTCTCTATTTTATCAACAAGCTCGAGTAGGGCAGTCTCAGTTGATCTTCCTCTACGGTAAGCATGTTGAGTGTGGTGAATAGGTTTTTCTATTAAATAGACCCCCCTAATATATTTATCTAATACCTTTTCCATCGTTTTTAGTAGAAATAATGTTAGACTAATGGGCCTAAAGGATTTTGGCGCTGCGTAATCCTTTTTCTCAGTCTTAGGTATGAATAATACCTTCACCTTTGTCCAGGGTTCGGGTATGTGACCTAGAGCAAAACTTGCTCTAAAAATCTTTACTAGGTGAGGGATTAGGACGTCTGCGCCCCGTTGAATCATAATTGGGCGTATACTGTCCACTCCCGCACTTTTGTAAGGTTTAAAGGAATCTATTGCCCACTTCACTATACCTGGTCTTACAATTATAGCTGCTCGTCTCCAGTCCTCGGAGCGCGGTCTGTTCGACTCACTCTCGTCATTGGTCCTGTTTGACACCACAGCCCCCGGGAAGTGTGTGTGAGCCAATAGTTCCAAGGTTTCCAACTCATTAGTTGTGAATGATCCGTTGGGTTGTCTAAGCAAACCAATTTGGTTAGGTGCCGTTTTTGCGAGAACTTTATGAAGTCTTGCTCCATGAGACGTACTTTCAACCTCCTCACAGAACTTCCTCCATGACTCGCGTTTTGCTTTCCTAATTTGTTTACTATATTCATTTAGGGCTTTCCGATATATCTCCCATTCATTCGTTCTTTTAGCCCTATTAAAAAGTTTCCGTGTTTTGTCTCTATACACATTACATACATTCCGGTTTTAAGTCACCTTATTGATGATTAAAAAAAATATTACTTATACTCACACCACATACTGCAGATTTAGACACTAAAAATTATAATAAATCAGCAGTAGTCCGCAGTATATTTACTTCACCGTAAAACAAATTAAAAAAATATTGTAATTGAATATGTATGTTAATGGTGATATAATTTTTAAAACAGTCCAGTATTTCGTCAGCGGGTATTTCAAAATAGAATCATTCCTCTTTATAATATTAATACAGAATATGAGACACTTACTTGAATTCTTTTTCAACAATATTTCTCTGAGTATTCATCATTGAAACAATTTGTTTATGTGCCTCTTTGAGTTCTTCTACACATTTTGTGCTACCTGTCTTTTCTGTTAAAGCTTCAACAACTACTTTATAGTATTCTGAAAAAAGAAACATTATTTCTCAATAATCATATAGTTAAACTTATTACTGCAATATTAAGAGGGCATGATACCAAATTATGCTCCATACAAAAATATGGGCATCATAGTCTCCTTTTTTCTTTGCAAAAGTTGAACCGAATTAAATTGTTTTTACGCTATATTATAGATGAAGAGTATATCTATGCTTCAATCAATTTCTTATTTTCAAAACATAACAACTAAAAGAAATGAAATGGATGGTCACATCCGAAAATTCCGTTTTTATCGGTTTTCTTTAGATAAAGTTGCAGCGTCTATCACACATAATAATATTTGGTAAGATTTTACCAAAATAGAAAGTGATAGAAGCATAGATATACTCTTCATCTATAATATAGCGTAAAAACAATCAAAATCGGTTTAACTTTCGCAAAGAAAAAAGGGTACTACATAACGTCTTTTTTTTAAAGAATTTGTAGGTAAAATCTGCTTCAGCTATATTTGTCCCTTTCAGCGCGGCGTTCGGAAATAGGAATAGCAATACCTAATGCAAATACCTAATTTAGGAGTTCAGTACCCTCTTAAAGTGGGTTTCATTTGCAATTATGTCAGAGATACATCAACAGATTGCAACCGTCAATGGCAATCCAATAGCAACTTGGGAAAACAAAAGCTTGTAAAAAAACAAACCCGTAAAATCAACTTTCGCCAGGAGTGGTCCACTAGTAGAAACTGCAGCATATACTAAATGTGGGTATTTAAGTCTTAGCCAAGCTGCTAGTGAGCCAGGGTATGAACCACCAAAAGCTATCCAACGTACATCTTTGTTTAGGTTATACTTTTCATTCATGGCACTGATAAATGCAGCCAAGTCTGCAAGAGCCTGAGACGACGATAAATACTGTAAATTCTTCACACTTAGATCTCTGAAAGATATCATACTTAGAGTAGAGTTTAACACTAAATATTGTTAAAAAATTGGTTGTCTGTAAAGTCGGTTTACTGACGATAGTTGAACGTGACAACGTCTCATCTTTCGAGCGACAAAGAAGAAGTGAAGCGACTCGCTTGCACTTCAAGCCTTACATGGAACGCCTCAGAGCGAGGTAACGCCGCATGAGTCATGTTTTTTCGTGCGTGCAGCCGGCTCTATCGAATTATAAGACGTTGTCACGTCAAAAAATAATTGATTAATTTTTATATTATTTCTCAAGTACTACTTATACTTGACACTCTAGATAGCCTTTTGTTATATTAAAAACGTTTAATTATGATCAATTTTAGAAAGATTTTGCTTGAGAATGATTTTTAATGATTTCTCCTATTTGTGAATGATTTTTAATTATTTGCCCTAATTAATTTAGCAAAGGGCTTATTGAATTGCGTCCGAATACACGAGGGGACTTTATAATGAATTTATATGTTGAAATTAACACCACTCAATGAATGAAATAGGAACTATTAGTCTTAAGTTACCATGTGACAATAAGTAAGTAGTATTTGAGAAGAGTCTATTATTCATCTTTATTAGAATATTCTACTTCTATCAGAATGAAATCTTTTGTTAAAAAACTAAAGATAATATTTACTGTGTAGGATAGCTTTTGCCATAAAAGCGATGTTCTAAATTGATGCAAAGTGCTTTAAACTTCTGTGCATAGTCAATCCAAGCTCCTTTGATCATCCACCTAGCATCGGCTTCCCCTTCCCCACCTATCATGAGAAATACAGGTCCTTGATTGTTGAAGTCGTAAAAACTATCATTTACAAAGTACCGCTGAAACAAAAACAAAGCAATAATTACATTCATTAGTAGAATGTATAATGCAATAAAATTAGCAGAACAAACTGTTAATTACATAACAAAATTCGATAATACTGTTACGATCTGACTTTCAATGGTTTTTAAAGGAGATTTATAATTTACTAGCTGACCCGGCAAACGTTGTTTTGGCATACTAAAAAAAATGGTTTGAAAAATAGATGTTGGCCGATTCTCAGACCTACTGAATATGCATGTAAAATTTCATAAAAATCAGTCAAGCCGTTTCGGAGGAATACGGTAACTAACACTGTGACACGTGAATTTTATATATAAGATATTCTTTTCTGGTTATCTTAGACACAAGACTGTTAATGCACAAAAAATTCTAAGTTAAATATCCTCATTAATATGACAAATTTATCACAGCTTGTCTATCACTCTTCCAAACTGGTTGAACTGATATGAATAAAAAGATAATAGACAGTCAAAAGGTTTAAGAAAGGACATAATGACAACAAATGACATGATTTCAAGTTTCAAACATAGTTACTAAGTCGCAGGCAAATATTGGTTATATGAAGTTGTGGGCAAAAGATTTAAAATCACATGCTTAGAATAACTATTGCACAGAGCTATTTAAGGACAAATTTATACAATAGAGAATGTTTGTACCTGTTTCCAAATTCGTAAATCAGATGGATTGGAATGGTCCAATTTTTGTTTAAACCACTGAGCTGGTGGCAACGGTTCCTGTTTATAGCCTGCAGGAATTCCCAAATTGCCATCTTTACTGCGACCAAGATGAAAATGTTTGCCAGCTAAGACTATTGAGCATAATGACATAAATATTACAATCCACACTACCGTGTAATGCCGCATCGTAATTAATTAAAGTGATAAAAAGAAATTTTGATTGGTTTAGGTATGTAATAAATTTATATTTCCCCTTTCTTAAATTGTAATTGTCATGAGAAGTGAGACCTCTGAAACAAACAAATAACAGCCTTTTACAATTTAAGATGGCATTAATATACCATTAATTTTAAAAAGATATTACAATAAAAAATATTAAATTTTAAAAATTATTAAAGAAACAACTGGAACCTACCTATTCAAACGATGCGCTCAGCACAGACTACCAACCAAGTTCAACCAAACCAACCAAAGAAGAGTATAATACAAAGAGTATAATAATATACTTAAAAAAGAGAGCCCAGTCGTCGAAATTCGTGTTTGATAGCTCACTTTAGTATATGGGATATAACACCAGTAGTCGCTAATGAGCTATCAAAAGTGTCAAATGACTTTCGGGCGACACGAATTTCAACGACTGGGCTCTCTTTTTTGAGTATATCATTATTAGTAGTGAGCGTTTAAACGAAAAGCTTAAAATAAGCAATGCTTATTAAAATAAGCAAAAAAGCACGCTGCCGTTTATAAGCAATCCTCGCTTAATGCTTATCTTAAAATTGCAACACAGTTGTGAGAATATTTTCAAAATGATGGTAAAAAGAGAAGAGGAAAATGTAATAAGAGATGTAAGTGTAAAATTTTTTGCAGACAACGTAAGTTAAGTTCAGTTAAATGTTTTAACGAAAAAGTTAAAAAGCATAAAAACTAAACAGTAAGCAAACAGCATATTATGAATTTTAAGCAGACTACAAAAATTAAGTTGAGTTAATTTTCTTAACGAAGAAGTTAAAAAGCATAAAATTGCTGCTTAAAAATAAGCAACTTTTTAAGCAGCCAACTTTTTTAAGCATCTCGTTTAAATTCGTTTAAAATTTTAAGCCGTTATTCCCATTTCTAATCATTATACTCTTTGGTGACAACTCCCTGAAGTCAAAGTCAAAGTATTTTTATTGTGGACAATAAGGTACATAAGATGTTGAGATCCGTAGAAATTAAAACAGGTTTCACTATGTCCTGCCAATTAGGCGTACAATATTGGTATTTAATTATAAACATTTAATCATGTGATGTCAAGGCATGCAGTTTTCAATTTGTTACAAAATGAATATATCATAAGTAATAATAATAATACTGGAAATTGTATGTCATTTTAAGGTGTCATCATTTAAAAAGTCATCGGAGTAGTAACATTTTTCAATAAAACTACTTTATACGGATTTAGACGAGTATCTTTG
Organism: Orgyia antiqua; assembly: GCA_916999025.1. NCBI lineage: Eukaryota > Metazoa > Arthropoda > Insecta > Lepidoptera > Erebidae > Orgyia > Orgyia antiqua. Next base: position 11,407,861 of record OU779863.1, on the reverse strand, counting down.
TTTTAAATTTTGGATGAGACTTTGCAGTCACCATGGTCACGGGTGAGTCTCACCCGTGACCATGGTGACTGCAAAGTCTCCGAAACGTCGGGCCAAAATTTAAAACAAATATACGCGTCTAAATCCGTAAAAAGTGGTTTTATTTAAACAGATGAGTCGCGCAAGTGTTAGAAAATATTAACATTTTTCAAGTAATAAAGACTTAATCTTTTTCTTAAAATTTTGTTAAGTCCCATCTTTTAAATTATTGGGAATTTTATTATAAATAACATACATATACATATATTCAGTGTTGTCAAGAATATGAAATTTCTAAAACCATGGAACCAACTAGGAACTCTTCCAGTACCAGGACATTACATGGTGCCATAGATTTAAAAAAAATATACATTATGGTCTGGCAATAATTTCTTGCCACGTTAACGTTACCGTTACGTGGCAAGAAATTATTGCCAGACACTGTCACGTTGTTACCAACGTGACAGTGTCATGTTGCGCCCTCTGTTACAAATTTTATAAATTTTTTCCCACTGTGATTTTGCGGATTTGTCGCTATTCTAGCGCTATAATCATTCTATTTCGGTTTGTGTCTATGGTTTGTATGGAACTGTCCACCCACTGCTGTAGACTATTAATTCTTTTTTGACGTATTATATGTTGCCAGGTTATTAAAAAAAAAATAATAGCTATTATTATTATATAAAATTTTTAATAGTTATGTCCTGCAACCGTAACTAAACGAAAAACCATACTTAACACCTTAACATTCTATTTTTAACAGCTTACACATATATATATATATATATTCTTTTTAATAATTAAAACTAGCCATACTAAATCATTTTAATTACAGATATCCATGTATGTGTAATTTTGAATGTAACTGTTTTATTGCCTTTAAGCCAGTACTTGAATTACTAGGTAGTTGATAAAGGTACTTAATTAATTAATTTGTTCAACGTGTTTGCTTTGATGGTCCTACAGAAGCCCAGCGCTGGTTTTTGACCAGCGTTCCAGCTGAGCTGTGGCCATTTTGTGTTTCCTATTTTATGTTTATAATAAATTAAATGTATTTATTTTAATCAACTGTGTTCCGTTGCAAATAAATTTGTTTTCTATCTTTTACTTTCTGATTTCAGTTGGATTCAAAACCTCTTTGATTTTTCTGGTATCTAATAAATTTAATTTTCAAAATAATATCATCATGATAAAACCTATTGGCTAATACCAAAGAATATAATTTAAGGAAGAGCAGCTTAAATTTTGTCGATAAAGATATAAGATTAAAAAATACTATTCAAAATATTCGCAAATCTACCAAATATACAATATAATTTTCGATAGAATGGGAATACTAAATGTTAAATGAATTATTAGTCATTTATATATAAAATATTAAAATAACTAATTTATTTAAATATTTTAAATAAATAGTCTTTAGCTTGCCCTTCTTTCACAATAATTTTCCTGAGCTGTTGTTTGGGTTTAATGTGATAATAAGTAATTGTATTATAGTTACATAGTTGCTATTTATTTAATCTCATTTAAATTTGTAAAAAGAACAACAAAAACAAATGTACATAATAGAAAACAGTTTTAAAAGGAAGAAATCAGTACATAAACTATTTTTTTATTCTCCTATCTTTTGTTTAGATTGAATTTCCTTTATTTATTACTATTTTCCTTTATTATACTAGAAACCAATCTTATCAAATTATACAAAAAAGCCAACCTCATAAACCATTCCATCATTTAAAATACTACGCATCAAAATGCGTTGCGTATGTATTTTTGAAGATACAAGCTCACATAGGACATACATACAAAAATAACTAGTATATTTTAATTAATTAGGTATAGTTAAGATTAAATAAGGGCCCGCTAACAAACAAATCGAGTTTTGTAATATTCTGTTAGTAGATTTGTTGTAAGTTAATTGGTCACACTTTAGGCCACGGTCACGTCGGTCACCTCTTCAACCAAGCCAGCCAACATTCCAGACTCCAATTTCAATTTTCATTTTTAAATGCGATCGATCGCTAGTTGGGCGTGTGTGTAAGCTATAGCTCGTTGGCTGGATAGAAATGGCTCTTTTTAGGATATCCTCGTTTAAATTAGTAGAATTACAGGTAAATATTTTTGTTTTAAATTGTCTTATTAACTTATTACATTATGCTTTTATTTACCCCTACAATATTTTCCGAGAGTACGTATATATAACCTTGTTGATACTGAAGGTTCATTGTTATGTAATGAGATTAAAAATTATTTTTGGTGACATTCGTTATGTATACGTATCATAGTAGGTTCTATTCCAAACAACAATTTAACTCACATTTTAATTGATAACTCATAACCCTCATAAATCGCTATATTTTTTTTAATTCATGACATGAGTAATAAAATTGCGAATACAAGGTACCGCTTTTATTATTAATATCATTATCATAATGAAGCGCTCTCTATACGAGATAAAATACAATTTCTAATTTGTAAGAGTAACAACCCTATCGATTTCTTGACATTTAAACCTACGTAAGTTTTATCATGTAGCAAAATTATAAATAAATGTTCTTTATTTTATAATTTAACACGAAATTAAAGTAATGAACATTCGGGCGCATTGAGTTTTAAGTCACGTCTTTTTTAAGTTTTTTACGAGAATAAAGCAATAACAGGAAGGTTTTATAGGTACACTAAATCCAACTTTTTTTTCTTAATAATCGAACATACCTGCCAGCACCCTGCCAGGTAAGTTATTCTAAAAAAAAATTAAAAAATTCTTTTATAGTTCAGTGATATGACACAATTAGTTTTAACTTACTTTTAAAGTTTAGTCAGGTGAGGCTGCTGGGTATAAATGAGTACACTTATGATAATAGCTGTTTCGAAACATAAAAAAAATATTAGGGTACATATTGAATATTTGGTTTGGAAGCATTGCAAAATAACCTTTTAAAACCTTAGATTTGATAAGAAACTTTTATGCTAGCATTGTATGTGATTGCTGGGCCATTTGTTACTCATTTTTGTTTTATTATTTTATTATATCATGTTATGACCTTGTAATCTTACAGGACAAGTAATTATGATCATCATTAGACCTGAGGCCTCTATTTGCCAACATTATTTTTATCTTTGGCTATATTTGATTTTTCTCTTATTCTATACTAATATTATAAAGCGGAAGAGTTTGTTTGTTTGTTTAAACGCGCTAATGTCAGGAACTACTGGGCCGATTAGAAAAATTCTTTCAGTGTTCGATATCGGGCATTTATCGAGGAAGGCTTTAGGCTATATAACATCACACTACAACCAGTAGAAGCGAAGCAGTAGTAAAAAATGTTGCAAAAACAGGGAAAATTTTCTAAATTCCATGCGGACGGAGTTGCTGGCAACAGCTAGTCTTTCATAAAATATTAGCCATTACCTACTAACTAAACCTACCTTAAAAGTTTTATATGAATATTTATAATAATATGGCAATGCATAAAACTTTACTTATATCAATAATATATAGGAGTCGAAGAAATGTTTGCAGTAAAAAAAAAGTTTTTTGTATTCTATACATATATGTTCTTATTGGAAAATTTGTGGATCTTGCTATGCAATAAGCATGTGTTATTCTCATTGTAAACTTTAACTTGTCTTTCATTACAATGTCACTTTACTTATTTTTTATTATTTATATTTTATGTTAATATTTTATCGTGATACTGTTGGTTTACTCAATAAATTAAAAAAAAATATTGAATAAGCAATGTGTTATGTATAGTCATATTATATTATATTAATTTTTTGGTCAGCTGCCAAAAGTTTGTTTTTCTTTTCTTCAGTATCCACAGTTTTAACTATGACAGCAATGTAAATGCCATGTTTAAAACCTATTACTATATACTATGCAATTCTTGCAGTAGTTTGGTCTACTAATAGATGCCAATACAGTAATAGCATTTAAATTTCATTAAAGTTAATAGCACATTAGGTAGCAAGTTACTAAATCAGGTGACTTGCGATTTGTTTCACCTTAATTTATGTTATAAAGAACTTTAATGTAGATTTAATGAGTTAGTAATATATTAAATGTTTTTAGGGATATACATATACCTAAGTTGATATAACTAATTAATTATATCATTAGCCTATTCGTAATTTTTTATCAGGAAAAAATGATAACATTTTAAATGCAGGCTAGGTAGTTATATTGAATACTTTATTTTTTAAATTAGTAATTTCTAATTATGTAAAACAGTAATTTATAGTTTCTTCTGAACTACAATCATAATTTTAAACAATATTAATTTTGTTTTAAATAAAATTCTTACATTAATATCATTATTAAGAAATAATAAAGCGAAAAAATATTATATGTATGAATTATTAATATATGCCTAGATACGGTATACAATGTATTAAAGTATGCATGTTGTTAGCGGTATAACATAAAAACTCGTTGTTTGATGTATAATAAATAGTTTTTAACACCCTTGCTCGTAAAGCTGATGTAATTCCACCAGTTTTAAATATGTAAAGCGGGTCATAAAAAACGCGTGTGTTACAAAAGCAAATAGTTAAGTTATAGTCCATACCAATTTCATAACAGTATTATATGCCATTTCAAATATGGAACTAATCGCCGCCGCACGACTCGAGCAACGCGCTGTTGCTATTCAAATTTCGAACTAATCACCGCGCGGCGCCAGTCAGTAGACAGCGCTAGCGCGCTGTTAAAATGGCGGGAAAGCAACAGTGTGCATTCACAGATTGAGTTGATTTAATGTTTTTTTTTTTCTGTTTCCTCGCAAATGTGTTAAAAAACGTCGTACGATATACGTGCGTATTGGTTATAACATGATCGGCTCAATTACGCCCTCGCCTTCGGCTCGGGCTGAAATTCCGCCTCGCATGTTATAACCATCTTAACGCACTAATATCGTAATGTACTATAATATTATAATTGTCACAAAGTTATCACAATACTGTCTGCATAATGGCAACAATCAAGTCGAGTTTGACCACAGAAAAAAATGTTATCACAGTAGTTTATCATCATCACATGTTAAAGGCATGTCTCAAATTGTTCACGATAATGTTGGATAAATCTTATATTAAAAAAAATTAATGTGGTGTCGTGGGACACCAGGTAGGAACGAAGTTCCTTCGGCTAATGTAGAATCGACACAATTTGCAAAAAAAGAAAGAAAGAGAAAGGTATTATACACTACTCGCTTGTGTATACGACTGTCGCGCCTGCGCACGTCTCATTTAACGGTTTTATTCCACGGACTTTTTTCCACGGAATTTTTCTTACGGTTTTACTATCACATTCTTTTCAGTTCGGTCGCGCAGCAAAATCCTAACCAAAACCCTATCTCCTCCAAGCCTGCCGTAAGGAACTTCGTTCCAAAAAAGTTATTCTTCTACTATCTCAATATTATCAATTAGATATGACATTGAAATGATTGATCTTAAGGAATATTCAGTGACATTGTGCGATCTGCACTAACATTTGACTGCTTGGTACTGACCTTGTACATAATATGTAATAATATAACATTATCGTAAAATTCAATATATAATATATACAATTATTGTGAATCACGAATTTTTTTTATCAACATAGTGACATATATTATCAAGTCCACATGTATGTCATACTCTCAAATCATGATAACATACATGAGAGGATACGTGAATTTTATAATGTATCAATAAGAAATAATATTATCTTAACCTTATCAAATGAATACGACTTTCAAATGATTGATCCATTGTATAATATTAAGTGAAATCATGTGAAATTGCACTTAATAAGTGACCAGTGGCAATGAACTTGGCTAATTTATTTCATTGTCATGTAATACTGTGTTTACTGTTGTTGGTACAATCTAAACAACACTCATTTGCTTTTTCTTATTATGAGAATGCTTTTATGTAAATAATAATGCATTTTTTTACGCTATATAAACATATAAAACGAGGCCTCAGATCATCCTACATATACAAAATGTAGATTTAACTAACTTGCGTTATTAAGTCATTACAGAGTGGTATACTGTGAAAAATCATGTGATGTTGAAAAATTTACATAATGATGTTAGAGATTCGGTCGTGAAGACGTGACTATGTCATTTTTATCTAAATGATACTTATAAATCTATTTACACTTTTCCCGACGTTAGTGATATCAATCAGTTATGTAACAAATACGATCCACGATGGCATTCAACATGCATGTGTTCTCTATGTACCGACTCTAAAGATAACCACACAGGTCAACGTGCGACGGGCACACGCCCAAATCACAATAAAATTGCGTGTAGTTCTGGTCAGTATAAGTAGGAAACATTTGTTTAATATTATATTTATTGAACAAATATTAAACCTAATATATTAGAATTATCTCAGGTCTATTTTATTTTAGCTTATATAAATTCAAATTTTTGTTTCTAAATACTTCTACCGGTATGTGCTATTCTTACGCTAAACGCAGAAACGATCAAATAAAAGCTATAGTTTTTTTGCCATGTATGAATGGAGATTGATTTAGCAAACTAAAGTTATTGAGGCGTTACGCGGATCTAAAAAAACTACTAAAGCACGTTAGCAACAATATGACGCACATGTTCAAGGTCGGTTTGAGATATGGCTTCTATTAGGTAAGTAAAGTGGTTCGTTTGAAAGCGAAATAACATTTATGCAAATATATACTCAAATTATGTTAAATACAGAATTATAAGTTATATTATGAATTATTATCTAAACTGCGGTCTAAATATTTGATAACGATAGTAAATGTAACAAAATAAGTATATATCCTAACCTATTTATACGTTATTTTTATACATTTCACACAAGAACACGTTTTTCATACAAGTAATCGGTATTCTACGCAATCATTAACATAACTCTGATGACGTTTATAGTTTTCAAGTTCATTTCAATAGTCATGACCTTTTAAAACGTAGAGTAATGCTTTCGGATATTAATTATACCTATGTTCTTCGTCACTACGAGTTGTTATATCACTAGTCGTACACAGAGCTACATTATAATAAAACTATGTTGAACAAAGCGTATTATTTTAAACTATAAACTAAACTTTGACGCGCTATATCGTCCGCCTAAACTGATTTTCATATCGTGTTTTACATTGACGAACTTACAAACTTTGAAACTTACTTTTTAATTTAGAGGTTAAATTTCAAAATAAACCTAAAAACCACGTGTAGCAAACACGTGGTTTTTAGGGTTTCGTACAAACCCTTATTGGATCACTCCGGTGTCTGTCTGTCTGTCTGTCCGTCTGTCAAACTTTTTTTACTCGGCAACGGCTGAAGGTATCAACTTGAAACTCATACGATATGTAGATCTATGCGGTCCCTTGCTGCAAAAAATACAGTCAACCTTTTACCTCTACGCATAAAAGATATAACTGAATTACGACCATTTTTAAGAATTTTTCGACTTATGCTTTCCGTTGCCCTAGAGCCTTGAAATTTGGCATAGACCAAGTCTATATAGTGCTAATATAGAATCAGCGGTTTTAGCCTGAAAAAGCGACAGGCAGTTACTTTCGCGTTTATAATTTTAATTAATACGAATTTAATAATAATAATAATAAATATTTAATAAATATTCATGGACATTTCACACAACGTCCTCTGGTCCCAAGCTAAGCTTATATGCTTGTGTTATGGGTAATAATAATTTATTAAGAATATGTCAGTTTTTTTCCAGTATACATAAAACTGTCCCAAAAATTGTTTGCGATTGACAGTAGTACTCACAGTGAAGTACCTACTCATAAATTTAAGACAACAATGTATGAAACTAAATGATTAAAGCTTGTTTGGAGTTTCCTTCTAAACTACTTTGGGAGACCAACAGTCAATTATATTGATATATAGTATGCGTTATTGGTATTTTTAGACCTGTGTAAAACCGTAATGAATAATCACGAGAATAACAATGTAATAAAAAGCGTGACGGTCAAATAGTCTTACGTTTATCTCCATTCCATATCTTCATGGGGCGGTATTATTCTATGCATGAAAGACTTATTTCTGTCTGCGTTTCTATTACTTCGAAATGAATAAAACAGTGGCCAAACTTTAATATTCCAATATTTTTGTTACGATCTCTTTAGATTTTCATCTAATTCGAGCCTATATAATCACCTTATATATATATAGGTTTTATTAAGACAGAAGTATTGTACAGTGTTTGTTTTTAAGAATATGTGACATAATTTGAGTAGGTACCTACATGTTAATAGCTGTATGTAGGAATAGCTAATCACATGTGGTAATCACATCTCATCAGCACACTGTTTTACATAAATTTCCTAATTTATAGTACTTAATAAATTTATTTAAAGACCTCGAATATGTACTTGGGCTTTGTTGTGGATTTTTATCAGCGGTTTTATTTTCCTTATTCTTATAAAATTACTTCTTTGTCAGCTCATTCGAGGAAAAGTGAACAAGGCCTAGGTTTTTATACATAATAGTCTATTTGGCCTTATTTACAACTCGTGACGGGCGAATATAAACGATTCATTCGAGTGATCATAAATAAAATGGACATGAATAGAATAATTCGATTACACAGACAACCAACTCAAATTATTCGTTTGATGATAGATAATCATTTAAATATTTTTCAATAATTCACTGCAATGATAATTACTTAGATTAGAATTTTATTTTGTTAGACGTTCGCAGTTATGCACAATTTACGATGTTAACTCATTCCAATTTTAAATACTTTCTAAAATATTTATAACTGTACAATTAATTATGGTCAAAAGTGACAATTATAATTTATAATAATATAATATTTATAGGTAGGTACGTACCATCATTACTCAAATGAAAAAAAAGGAAAAGATTTTCAGATTGCACACAAAAAAGAAAAATACTATTAAAACAAAATAATTGGTATTATCATTTAATTTCCAATATCTTTCGAAAATTCTAATCTCACAATTTACTTGTTGATTTCCGGAACAATCGCCCATCACTATTTGCCACTGACCTTAGGACGCATGTGCAACGTCCTTGCTAGTAATCGTCGATTATGCCTTACAAAGATGCTGGCGGTTAATATACAACGTAACTTAAACTAAACGTATACATTATATACGTTCTGTGGAAGTATTTTCACTTTGATTTAACACTTTGATGGAACACTTGAAGATCTTTGAGCCGGAATTTTTCAGTTTTGTGCAAACGAGTTTTATATGCGACGTAGATGAACTCGATTAAATTATTTGACTATAACCGACGCGTTTGTATGGCCAGATTTTTCCCTTAAAATTATCTGGGGTTACATTCAGGCATTCTTTAGCCACAATGATATCAGCAATAACTCATACACCAAGCAGCATATACCTACCTACTCCGAAATATTCTATGATAATCGCTTTTATAGCTTTTGCGGAATTGTACAAGATTTCCTCCTGCTATGTATAGACATTTCTCATTTAGGAAAGCGGGATGGGTGCAGATATCGTTAACAATTTATTAGGCACACTTTCTTATTGGTTTAATAAAGACGATATAAAACCATTAACCATTACGATAGTGTCATTACGCCATTCTAGTTTCAGTATAATGTCCTCATAGTTAATAAACGAAATCTTATCATAATCCCCTGATAAATAAAAATTGAGCAATAAATTGGACATTGTTAGTGTCTATATCACTTAAAGGGTTATACAAAGTCAATTCGATTAAACTTTGGCCTGAACTGACCCTACGATTATGTTATTGATTGAATCGCTGTCGCCATGATTACATTGGGCTGGACGAATCATTTGGTTTATTAACTAGAATTGCCTGTCGACATGTACTAGAAGGGTCTATATTGATTTGTTTGATACAAGCATACATCAGTCATCATTGTAGTAAAATATTGTTATTGATGAAATTCAATTTCTGATCTCATATAGTTGTTATTTGTAGGGTTATTATTTTATTGCGTTCCTTATTATTTATGTCGAAATTGATACTGGATATTAAATGTACTAAATTGGTTGTTTTAGACACAAATGTAGTTTCGGAATTATTCCGTAACTACATTTGTGTAATAAATAAACCCACGTTTATCGTCATGATAACACGTACTTAGAGTAGTCTTTTTGCAGTATTTCATTAAAATAAGTTTAGCAATTTACGTATGAAAGACGGAAAAGTTAAGAATTTTGTGTAAACTGGTTGACTATAAATAAAATAAAATCTTAGGATCTTAATAAAGATATGTCTTATAAGCACATAAAAAACAATGATTAACTTGATAAACAGCCGTAATGATGACGTAACTACCTTGAAAGACAAGGTGATTTTTTATAGACCCGCTTAGATGAATTAAAAAAATTTAATACTAAGACTAAGTTAATGGGCTTTCGTAAAATATGAATTAAATATAATTTTAATTTACATATAATGAACATTGAATAAAAATGTTATATTAACTTTGTAATTTTGTTTGGTGCAGAAAATATGTCCAGTAGTAATTTCAATACAACAGAAGAAAGGATTGAGTGCAGAGTCATGCGACCTGAAAAGCATTCTCCAAGAGAAGATTCCCAAAGAGCAAGCCAAGATTAAGGACTTCCGTAAACAGTTTGGCGCCACTAAAGTGGGAGATGTCACCATTGATATGGTGAGTAACCTGTTTGGTATTAATGGGCATTATTTCACGTGCCGGATATAATAACGTGTCTTTCAAACGATAATGTGAATACAGATGCATATGAGGCTTACTGTTTTAAATTACTGTGATATGTAATTTAAAACATAAATACACATTTCACAAGGCCAAACCATGGCCAAGGCCGAACTTCTGCGTCATTAGCTAGATTGTATAATAGCGCGTATTTTTTTATTAAATAGGCGTTCAATTTTCTGTAATCAGTATTAATTAGTTTTTGTTCATCATGTAAATAATTTTTAGAACTAGAACCAATTTCTAAACAAATATTCTCCCCCTAATGAATAAGTCCCGAGGCTTCGTATAATGGTATACATACAAAATAAGTATATTACTTTTATATAAACTGATCATGCGAGTGGGGACGGTCAATAAACCGTTATAAACTTTTAAAGTACCCTGACACAGTTCATGACCATTTTACTGGGCAGTTGTTTTAAATACTGTATAATTCGGAGGCTTTCAATATACATTCTTTACATAATATAATATACTACGAATTACACTACATATGTATGAGCAAGTCAGACAATTTTAATATAAGACGAAAACCTCAAAAGTAAAAACTGTTGATTAAAATACATTAAAAGATTATGATCCCATTTAGCCGATTAGATGCCCGTTTATAAATGTAATGCTCTTGTCCTTAGATGTATGGCGGTATGCGTGGTATCAAGGGTCTCATTTGCGAGACATCAGTTTTGGACCCAGATGAGGGTATCCGTTTCCGCGGTCTATCCATTCCAGAGTGCCAGGCTCAATTGCCAAAATTGAAAGAGGGAGGTGAACCCTTACCCGAAGGTATATTCTGGCTACTCCTTACTGGCGAAGTACCCACCAATAGTCAAGTGAAAGCGCTATCGCAAGAATGGGCACAAAGGTTTGTAATTTTTTTTTACAATATTTTCATGAGATTTTTACTAGTTCCATTTTCATATTTAATTTTTGTAATTAGAAAGACTACATTATTTTGATACTTGTGATCGATGCGATCAATCATCTAGTTTTAGTTTTCAAACCCGTCAAATAGTATATTTAAAGAAGACATTTAGAACAGAAACAACAAACATAGAAAGCACACTTTGTTTGAATGCCAAAGTTTGTTTTACTTGTATATATTTACAAATCAATATATATATATATATAAGACGGGCTTCGTGGTGGAGTGGTTAATGTAATGGAATGCCGATCACGAGGGCGCGGGTTCGATTCCCGGTTGGGACAATCATTTGTGTGATATCCATAAATGTCATACAAATGTTTGTACTGCGTCTGGGTGTTTTCTATGTATTATAAGTATGTATTTACAAAAGAAAAGTAGTATAATATATAGTCTATCCGTATCTGGTTCCCATAATACAAGCATAGAAATATAGCTTACTTGGGTCCAGAGGACGTTGTGTGAAATGTCCTGAATATTTATATTTATTTTATTTATATTCAACTAATATTTATCTAGGGCGGAGCTACCATCACATGTCGTCACGATGTTGAACAATTTCCCAAAGAAACTCCACCCAATGTCGCAGTTCTCAGCTGCAGTTACTGCCCTCAACAGCGAATCAATTTTCGCCAGATCTTACGCTGAAGGAGTACACAAATCCAAGTACTGGGAGGTAACTATTGATATTGATACTGGGAGGTAAATAATGAGTTGTAATATACAACTAACTCATACTATGATATATTAATGAGATATTTTTCTTAACAGTTCATTTATGAAGATTCAATGAATTTGATTGCCAAACTGCCAGTTATTGCTGCCGCTATCTACAGAAATACTTACCGCGATGGCAAGGGTATTGGTGCCATTGATGAAAACAAAGATTGGTCCGCCAACTATTGTGCTATGCTCGGCTATGATGATCCTCAATTCGTTGAGCTGATGCGTCTATACCTCACCATTCACAGGTATGTTTCAAATATGCTCTAATTAACTAGCTGTGTTTTTCTTTCATTAGCTATTTGTTACTAAACATTTTTATATTATGTTTTGAAATATGTTTAATTAGTTTTACCATTTTAATTTCTCTTGTGTCTGTTCATTGTGATGTTAATTGATTCCTTTGTTATTCTTTAATATTTATGTTTGACCTTGAAATGTCTGATGCATACCACACGGTTAAAACCATTTCCATAACAAACGATGCTGATTCTCGACAAAACTATTCAATTCTAAGTCGATTAGCTGTCGAGGATTACTAGTAAATTTCAACTACAGTCTCTGCCTACCCTCATGGGAAAAAGGCGTGATGGTATGATGACGATGACAATGAATACGATCTATAAAATTTACAACACAACATTTATAAAAAAAATTATGATTTAATTACATACCTAGATTTTATGTAATCTTTGGTTTTCCTCTTTATTTCTTTAATTGTAACATTATCTGTTCGCTAAGAACTTATATTAGCTGCTTTGTAATGTTTTTTTTTACCTCTTTTGCTCGACTGTCAAGGGAGGTTAAGTTTTTGATTGTATTTGTTCCGTGTCTGTCTTTTGAAACTCCTTACAGCTAGCCCTGCGAATTTATTAATCTTTATAAAACGCCAAATGCGAATGTATTCGCATACAGAACCCAATTAATTTGAAATTTGTAGGCACCTATTAATAGTTATCTTATCAATGCATGCACAGTGGTTTTTTTTTACCAATCACGCATATGCTTGCTTTTGCTTGTGCTTATATTTTTATGTCATACAATTAGAACTTATTTGATTACAAGAACTTTTACTATTAGGTACATACCTTTAATACGAAGAATCTTCGCACGGCATCACTAGTCTTAATTTTAAGCAGTCGAAGACACAGTGTATATTTAGTAGTTGTTGATAAATTAAAATAAACAACTAATGCATAGTCTATCGTTACCAAAGGTACGAGGGGTACTTTTTAGGGTTCCGTACCCAAAGGGTAAAAACGGGACCCTATTACTGAGACTTCGCTGTCCGTCCGTCCGTCCGTCCGTCCGTCCGTCCGTCCGTCCGTCCGTCTGTCACCAGGCTGTATCTCAAGAACGGTGATTGCTAGAGAGTTGAAATTTTCACAGATGATGTATTTCTATTGCCGCTATAACAACAAATACTAAAAATAAAATAAAATAAATATTTAAGGGGGGCTCCCATACAACAAACATGATTTTTAGGGTTCCGCACCCAGTATCTCAAGAACGGTGATAGCTAGACAGTTGAAATTTTCACAGATGATGTATTTCTATTGCCGCTATAACAACAAATACTAAAAATAAAATAAAATAAATATTTAAGGGGGGCTCCCATACAACAAACATGATTTTTTTACCGTTTCTTGCTCGATACTAATAACGTTGCCATATGTTGCATAGATAATGGTACGGAACCCTTCGTGCGCGAGTCCGACTCGCACTTGACCAATTATTTCAGCAGGGGTCGCATAATAATGTCAACTGCAGTTGGATTCATCCAAAGACAAGACACTCTTAAGAATAAGATCGGTCCCATTCCGTCTTGTCTCATTCATAAAACTAGGTTTTTCTTCTAATACCTATATCTAATACTCTCTCACACTTGTGCGAATCATTTGTTTAAATAAAACTAGTTTTTACGGATTAAGACGCGTGTATTTCTTTTAAATTTTTGGAGTTGTGTGCTAAAATTTAAAACAAATACACGCGTCTAAATCCTTAAAAACTAGTTTTATTTATACCTATATCTTCTAGATAAATTGTGTGGTTATTTTTTGTGTTTATAGCTACTGTCTCACTTTTTGTCTTTTAGCGTGATGATTTGGGCCTGTTTTATTCTGATTTACAGGCTATTACAGCTGTAAATATTTATTAAAATCCATCCAGTAGTTTCTTTTATAATATTAGTAGGATTTTAAGTAAATAAGACAAGTTTTAATTACACTGTGTCTAGGGAATTCTATAAGAGAATAGTACATTTTTGAGATATTTAATGTTAAAACCTGTATTTTCCATTAATTGAAGGTATTATGTTTGTTTGCATGGACTTTAACCGTTGCGTGTAAAACATTGTGAACACGTTGTGTGTACACGTCATACTAATACTCATAAGATATGTGTATAATTATTTGAAACTATGTTTTAAAAGTACAAGTTTAAGAATATATCAGTTCACTTATTCTTATGTTAAAATGAGACCTAAATATGAGGTGAACGCTATCTGCATAAGAAAGAAATTTCAATTGCCATACTAGTTGATGTGGTGTAACGAATTCAATTATCAAGTATGTATTATTTATACAATAATTCCGCCTCAGCTTACAATTACAACAAATAAATGATATTCGTACCAATTCTACCAGTACAACTAAAGTTAACTATAATCTAATATATAAAATTCACGTGTCACAGTGTTAGTTACCGTACTCCTCCGAAACGGCTTGACCGATTCTTCTCAAATTTTGCATACATATTCAGTAGGTCTGAGAATCGGCTAACATCTATTTTTCATACTTTTTTTTTTAGTATGGCAAAACAACGTTTGCCGGGTCAGCTAGTGTAAATATATATTTCTAGAATTAATAACACAATTCGGCAATTTTAGCTGAATTTTTTTTATTAAAAAACCTGTGTGACATAAAATAACAGTTTTTAATAATATATTGGGACACACCATATTGGGTTTTAATTTCATTTTAGTAAGTAAAGTTCAGTTTTTAACGCTACAAAAATGGCGTCAGTAGTGGCGTAGTTTAATTTGTCGAACAAAGTAATATCATGCTTAGTTAAATAGTAAATAAAATAAACGTGCATTTGTCCTAATAAACCG
Organism: Orgyia antiqua; assembly: GCA_916999025.1. Lineage (NCBI taxonomy): Eukaryota > Metazoa > Arthropoda > Insecta > Lepidoptera > Erebidae > Orgyia > Orgyia antiqua. The sequence goes on along the minus strand of OU779863.1, from coordinate 11,392,370 downwards.
TCGTGTCGGCTCCGATTAGAGTGTTATCTAATTCTCATTGCTTTAGTAGTTATACTTGCATGTTTGAATAATATTATAGTGCAACTTCAATATGACGAATCTGCAGGAAACTCGTAAATATTTGTTATATTCATGTAATTCATTAACCTGAAGTTTGTTACAATGAGATACAGAAATAGTCACGACTGAATCTATGCTAATGTAATGGTTTCACCGTGGCACATTAAATATTATATTCTGTATGGATCTACATAAGATTGATATCTCTCTGTATACATGTCGGATCCCGGAAACATGGTACTAAGAGATATCAATCATAAGTAGATCCATACAGAATATAATATTTAATGTGCCACGGTGAAACCATTACACTATAATATTAAAGGTCATAGGATGGGAACGTTATACAGAGATATTAAGATGACAAAATTAATTGTGGGTATTTACACATTTTTGATAGTTGAAAATTCGTTATAAAGAGAATGTTTGTAAAAACTATTCGTAATGTAAGGGTATTATTTGAATTAAATTAAAAGGACAATCCAAGAGGATTGAAAAATTGTTAAATCGAGAAATACGTTAAATTGAATTACGTTATATTCAGGTTGCACTGTAGTAGGTATTAAAGTTAAAACACATATAGAGGTAGGTATCAAACTTGAATGTTTTAGTCACGATATACAATACCTTGTTGTATTTTTATGTATCTCTGTGTGTGTGCAATTGTATCTTTCAGTTTGCGAATGTTACACCTTCATAGTGCCTTGACGGAGTCATTTATCAGACACTCGTTGTTTTAATATTATTTAACATTCCTTTGTAGTACCTACACATAGCATCACGAATTAAACAGTCTGGTAACACTTTTTGAGCATAAAAATTTAAAATATTTGGTCTATACGAAAACCACGTCTACTCTTTAGGTCCATTACTGTTTTGCAACCCATTAACTTCCCACTGTTGGGAAGGAAACGATGGCGAAGGCGTCTTGTCATAGATTGGTTTTCGGTTTTCCGTCTCTCACAGATGATATACATAATATCCCTTAGCTGGCCCTTACAGCACCCTGGAGGGGAAATGGAGTGGTGACTCTTCTATTCTTAATCCGTCACTACACTGATAACAAGCTGTTAGGTGTACTCCTCCTCCTCTCCAGCCCATTTACGTCTCACTGTTGGTCACGGGCCTCCTCCACTTTGGAGGGATTATGGTCTATTCTGCCGCGCTGACCAGGCGTGTTGGCACAGGATTTATTTTCTAGTCTTCCGTCTCTCACAGAGGATGTTATCTGTGTGCAAAATCCCTTATCTGACTTTTACAGCACACTTGGGAGGAGATGGGGTGGTGACACTTGTATTCTTAATCCATCACCACACGGACATATACCTGTCAGGTGTACTATTATGGCATAATTAGACTATTCTCAAATAAATGTTAATTGTAGACGTAAAAAACGTCTTATAGATATACAAGAAAGTTAATAAAATTATCTTTGAACAATCGTATCTTATCTGTATATGCTTAATGTTATCATATACGCGTGTTACAACATTTTGTATTAAAATAGCTGTAGTTCTTACTTAATCATAGTATGAATTGTCCTCGTACCACATTTATAGCTAGAAAAGGCTCACAACATTTACGGGCTACAGATACTTATATGCGATTCAATTGATTACGATTTACATAAAAAATATTTATAGTCGTATGCCATGTACCACGTTAAAATAAAACATGCAAACTGTCTCGTGGGTTTATGTGCCTTTTATTGTTACTACAAGGATGTGTTATTAAAATTGTAAAATATTCACAAACTTTCACTTTTCTTGATTTTAGGCTACATTTATGCTCTCTATATAGATATTACTATGTAATCTTATATTATTGCCATGCGACAATAATTGATAAAATTTCGTTTATAATGAAAATGTTCGTTTTCTTCCGTTAGTGATCATGAGGGTGGCAATGTATCAGCTCACACGACTCACTTGGTAGGATCAGCACTCAGCGATCCCTACCTATCCTTCTCTGCTGGACTAAACGGTCTCGCTGGACCACTCCACGGCTTGGCTAACCAGGAGGTAAGTATTTAAATGCTTGAAGATACTCAAGTTTTCTTACAAATAGTTAACTTATAGAAACATTGTGGATTGGAAGAATTAGTTACACCTCGGCTAAATAGAACAAACATTTTAAACTATACACCAACAAAGAATCTTTTAACCACAGAAATACCAGAAGGTAGGTTGGCGTTTAAAATTGAGGACAAGTAAAGTTAACCTGGGCTAACTTGAATTCATGGTTTAAAACGATATGGAACTATAATATAAGTGACATACCGTGATGACAGTAACTTTTGCCTAATTTTACAAACTGCAAACGTCACTTTTTAACACACTGATACAAGTATGGAACTTAAAATCTAGATCTGTTTTAATACACCGTATTTAATTGACACCATTTTCAGTTTGTAGTGTGAACGCCGCCACGAACTAAAAAACAAAAAAGACGAAATGCGTAGTCTTCGGGTGTTCTAGTGTACCAGAATAATTAAAAAATGCCACAACATAGGTTTTCACAAGTAATTTTTAGTCAAATAATTCATTTTCACATCAAAACACAATTTATCAATTTAATGACAATCGTGTTTTGACGGACGTCAATAATGTTGCCCCAGGCAACCGGGCAACTTCACGTTGTACTTCACACACACATAAATATTTTTTTGACCTCAAGCCGGGTAATTGATTTAGCTGTAGACGCACTGTCTTGTATGTCTATGCTTTTAACTTATCAAGTCATACATCTTTTAAATAGTAGATTATGGTACCAATTCTTCGTGCACAACTAAACTTAACTAAAAATTGAAAACAACGATTCCTGTATTTTGATTATTTGGCTAGTTATTTGTGTGTATTTACATTAATTAAAATCTTTAGTCAATGATAAACAGTTTTTTTAACAAGAAAGTTCAAGTTAACATTGCCGAAATATGTTAACGACACTATCAAAATTTATTTTTAGTTATTAATTTAAGTTTAGTTTAGTTGTACGTGTAGAATTGATATCTATATTTTTTGTAAAACTTACGTCTAAAAATTCACCACAGTTAAAAAATAAGTATTCAAGTATGTTAGTATATTATTATGGAATCATATAACCTTAACCTGCATCAGTGTTAAGGTTGAAACTACAATTTAAATAAAATGTGTTTATTATGTAAACTATACGTTCTTTACAATACATGCGTCTTCACTGAATGTTTAACTTTAAACTATGTTTACATAATTTGGTATTTGCATATACCTAGATATTTATTGAAGCACATTCCTCTTTATTCTACAACCAAGCAGGGTATATAGAGTATTCAGTTAATCAGTAGATACTATGCTAATTCCTCACATATTTCTACTGCATATCAATCCAGTTGATATCTAATGTTATTCTGTCTGTATACCTGCCTAAGTTTGCATGATTTTTCTTCTCTAATAGTAGATAGTAGAGCGATTATTCTCTAATTATGTTATTAAATAATAATATTATTCTCTACTATTAAAATGGCACGTTATAAGCCGGGAAATAGGCTTGTCATAAAGATATCGATTTTATAGCAATTGCTCTTCGATATCTTTTATCGATATCCTCTTAGTTAATTGCAAAGTTCATTGAGCTGGAAGTGCTTATGAAATATTGAACAGCTTAGTGATGTAAAGACCCTTAGGAACTTCTAACTAAAACGTTGTTCTAATGAAGCTGTGGTAGTTTTTTAGTTAATTATAAAAGTTGGGACCATTCACACATATTTTAATAATTGTTAAAAAATTGTTTAGGTACTTATTTGGCTCGAGAAACTCCGTAAGCAAGTCGGTGATAACTTCACAAAGGAGCAACTTAAGGAATTCATCTGGAAGACCCTGAAGTCTGGCCAAGTTGTCCCTGGATATGGTCATGCTGTCCTCAGGAAAACTGATCCCAGGTATGCCAAATTTCGATTTGCTGTTAATAGATTTTTTATAAACAAGCAACTCTATGTTAACATTACTATGTTATAGTAACTTAATGATTTATTAAATTTATTAAATCCATATTAGAATGACTATTTACATAAGTTGTCCGTGTTGTGACGGATTAAGAATACAAGTGTCACCTCATCACAAGTCAGCTAAGGGATATTGCACACAGATAGCATCCTCTATGAGAGAAGGAAAACTCGAAAATAAACCCTGTGCCAACACGCCTGGTTAGCGCGACTCAGTAAACCATAATCCCACCAAAGTGGAGGAGGCCCGTGCCCAACAGTGGGACGCATATGGGCTGGAGAGTAGGATTTTTTACAAGGTTTTTATCTGCCATGTCCTTGGAAGAAGACATTTGTAACATTAATACTTTTATACGTAACTAGCAGTTGCCTACTATTTTGTACGCCTCGAATTTTGAATCATTGCATTGCCCTCTTAGACTGTATAGTGTATAGCAGGTGTAGCCAACTTTTGTGCACATGAGATCTACTTTTTATTTTAAAAATTGAGTCGCGATCAACCTATTTCTTAGGTAAGAAGAGGGACGTTTATGCAATTTGCTTTTATACAGCCGTGCACTCATGAAAATAGTAGAAAACTACTAAAAGTGGTCACGCTGAACGTCTCCCTACTCGAAGCATGAGCTGCGTGCATGTTCATTCCTGTATCAAGTACTAGAAACATTTGGCATTGAATGCGTCCCTTCATGGAACTTGCGAGTGATCGACTAAAATAGATCGCGCGATCTACCGGTCGATCGCGATCGACTTGTTGGCCACTCCTGGTGTATAGCTTCCAAACAGTGAAAAAAATAGATAGAGATAACAGAATGGAGAGAACCCGCTACAGACATACAAATTTTTACTTCTTTAATAATAGCACAGGTATACATAAATTTTAGATTATAATAATATGTCGATAGATACAGTAAATTTATTGAAGGTGTTATTGCTCGATACAAAATTGCATCCAGTTAACATTGACTTTATCTAATCATATACAAATATATTTCGGTATTACTATAATCATAAAACGTAGTCCCCTACAACGTTTTTCGTGCGAAACTATAGATTATGTATTTCTATACAAAAGTCAAATACACAATACAATAATGTAAAAATATATATGCTTACTAGCTGACCCGGCAAACGTTGTTTTGCCATACTAAAAAAAGTTTGAAAAATAGATGTTGGCCGATTCTCAGACCTACTGAATATGTATGCAAAATTTGAGAAGAATCGGTCAAGCCGTTTCGGAGGAGTACGGTAACTAACACTGTGTCACGTGAATTTTATATATTAGATAATATAATAGGTTTAAAGTAGAAAATCAAATTCATGGACTCTTGACAACTTGATTAGTGAACAAACTGTAATTCATTTGTATGCGACCATAATAATTTAGAATTATTATTAAATTACATATATTAACAATGAGACGAAAATAGTATAGTTACACCTTACAATTTTAAATAAATTACGATTTACACGCAATACACATTTAAAATATGTACGATTAAAACCTTCTAAATTTTCGTGCTACGTGTGAAATCTGAGGTTATGTTTAAAAAAAATCATGGTTAGAAAGCGCGGTACAAATAAAAATATGTCTTGTGTCCGTGTCGAACCCACCACCTTACACCGAAGTCCATTTATCTATCGACTAACTTTTGCCCGCGACTTCGTACGCGTGGACTTTAGAAAATTTTCCCCTTTTATGCAGCATTTTTCATTGATGCTTCGTTCCAGTTGGTCGCAGCGTGATGTTATATAGCCTATAGCGTTCCTCAATAAATGTACTATCCAACGCTGAAGGAATTTTTCAAATCTGACTAGTGGTTCTTGAGATTAGCGCGTTCAAACAAACAAACAAACTTCTTCAGCTTTATAGTATTAATATAGATATGCCTATTAATTTTATTTCAAAGTATATAATATGTACAATGTATGTTGTATATTGTTAAAGGTACACGTGCCAGCGTGAATTCGCCCTCAAGTACTTGCCCAACGATCCTCTATTCAAACTGGTCGCAGCTGTTTATGAGGTGGTGCCCCCAATTCTAACTGAGCTCGGCAAAGTCAAGAACCCATGGCCAAATGTAGACTCGCACTCTGGTGTCCTTCTACAGGTAAAACTATTTATAATTATATGTCAATACATTTTTTCAATGATAGCTTTAGTAAAATGTTTTCTTTATATGCAAATGTTTAGCCATAAAATATTTCTTTATACTCCTACAAACATTACAAACAAAAGCTTATAAGTATGTATGATGGATGTAAGGATATTTGCTTTTGCACCTAAAAATACCAAATGGATTTTATTGCCGCTGCTGTATAGCCGAATCAGAATAACACATAGGTATTATCACGCTAAGGAGACAACTATAATTGCCGTTGAAACCGCGAGCATTAGGCTATTTAATGACCTTAGGTTTTGAAGATCCAAAGATAACAGGATATTATTATACACATATGTACTTAATTAAAATAAAATTTAAAACTGCTAAAGTATAAAAGTTACTTAGGTCGCGTCTGTAAAAAGAACGCTGGCGGTGAAGCTGCGCATAGGCGATTTATCGGTCTATTTGGGGTGGTGCGTTTGGTGTTGAGCTACGCGAATCATGTTTGCCGGTGCGCTATTGGTGCGTCAGTTAGAAATACCATCGCGGACAAAAGTTTTAAATTACGAAATTTTTATTTACACGTTAAATTTTTTTTTTGAGTTACAACATTACTTTAATTTTATTTCTCTTAAAATAACTAATAAGAATAACAAATATGTAGGTACCAAGCCACAACTCGCCAGCGAAAGCCTAGTTCAAAAATAAAATTATAGGCACATAACTTTCGTGCGAGTGTACCCATGCGCAAAGACGCCCCCACCACTTTCTGCCAGCGTTCTTTTTACGTGACGCGTACTATAGTAATTTTGTTAATGACTCAGTATGTCCTTAATTACCTTGATACTTGATATAATACTTGTATGGGCAACTTGTTAGTAAAAAATACTTTGTTACTGGTAAGTTAAAATGTCTAATATGTATAAGTAATATGTATAAGTATTGGAGCATTCTGGTAGCATTTTTAATAAAGACAAAAGTTATATTTTGAAGCAGAATGGCATATATGTATCATGGGGTATTGTCATTGCATTGCTTTATCTATAACTCTAAAATAAACTCTATACAAATGCTTGGTCTATTAAAATATTACTATTACCAGACGGGCTTCGTGGTCTAGTGGTTCATGTAACGGACTGCCGTTCACAAGGTCGCGGGTTCGATTCCCGCTCGGGACAATCATTTGTGTGATGTTTATAATTGTCATACAAATGTTTGTACTGCGTCTGGGTGTGTTTTATGTATTACATATATGTATGTATTTACAAAAGAAAGGTAGTAAATGTTTTATATCCGTAATCTGGTATATAACACAAGCATAGAAATATAGCTTACTTCGGGACCAGAGGACGTTGTGTGAAATTTCCAAAATATATATTTATTTTATTACTATTAAAACATTTGTGAAGTAGACCTCTGTTTATCATCCATCATCATGCCGGCACGTTTTTTCCCCGTAGAGGTAGACAGAGATCATAGAGCGCCATTTGCTACGATAAGATACCTACAAATAATAATAAAAATATATTGTTTTTCTGCAGCACTACGGATTGACTGAAATGAACTACTACACAGTAATGTTCGGAGTATCTCGCGCCCTCGGAGTACTTGCTCAATTGATCTGGTCCCGAGCCCTTGGCTTTGTCATTGAACGACCAAAGTCTCTCAGCACTGAAATGCTGATCAAACAGTATGGCAAGTAGGTTAAACACATGTAATAATTTCGATCGGTATACGTAATTATGATATAGCTCATTGTGTTGAGTATCTGATTACTTCTATCCTGAACGAAATTAAACCCGACAGTTTGATTCACACAGAACACCAATAGTCAATTTTGTATTGTATATTTTAAGAACGATATACACCTCGTGTTTGTATCTTTATTTAACGAACAATTAATAAGATTATGAAGTCTTTTTTATCACCGCTATTTGCTAACATTTTGTTTATAATTTCTTTTTGGCTTATACTTTGCCTAGTAAATTATCTTAAGAATACTAATGTTATTTATTAAAATAGCATTGTTTAACTACATTAAGGGCCTAAACCTACTTTTATAAGCGCATCGTTTATATAGGTATTTTTTTTATATGAATATATTTTGACTTATTTTTATTAAGTTCTATTGTTAGATAAATAATCTTATTAAAAGTATAGTCATGTCTATCTGTGATAAAATGTAGCCCAAAATAAAAAGGCCGCCATTAATCGTTGAAAAAATCTATCTTATAATCATGTTTGAATATTTTTTTTTATAAGAAATTGTTTAAGAATTAATTAAGAAATAATTTAAAAATTTATTGGTATTGTTTAAGAGTTAACCATCAAATTTATTTTAATTATAACACGTTATTAACGGTGTATATGTTCTTAATATAATACAACAAAATACTGGTAAGCTGGTCTTTTAAATCATTTTCTTTATTTATTTTCATTCTAGTTATTAAGTTGACTAATGTTTACAGTCTTTATTTTGTAAGTGGAATTTGTTTTCATTGTTATGATTGTTTATTTTATAGCTTATATTGATACATTGTACTTATTATATTTACATATATGTAAATATATTGTATTTGAAACTATATACGTAGTTATATATCTATGACTTACATTTGATGTAAACTTGGTTGTTGCGTATATTTGATAACAAACTTGACTTTTGAGTTGGTGTGACTCAACTGCGATTAAAACGTAGCTGCCTATAATGAAATAATCATTATTATATGAATAGAATGGTCAATGTGGACCTTTAGTTAATAGTGTAGTGATCTTGAATGTCGAATGTTAATTAGATGGAACCATTGATCGACACTTTATGAGGAACAAGGATAGTATTACCGTATTGTTCGTTGTGGTACTTAGTTTTGTTGGATATTAAAATTGATTGCGAAGGTACTTAGATATGTGAGTTTGGTTATGGTAAATGATAATGAGATATTTTATTTGGCATGCTGCGCTCATAACTCAATCTTTCTTTAGATTTACAATAATTTATTACAATTTACCAAAGTAATTACTAATGTTACGTAGATGCGATGAATAGTATCTCCTGTTTAGTTTTGAACAGTTTGGAGTATGCAAACAATATTAATAAGATCAGTACACAGATTATAGTGATGTATAAACTATATCGCCGTTATATCTGTGTCGGTATTGTTTACGTATTAATTAGATAAATTGATTGTTCATATTTAAGATCAACTTGGTAAGGTAATACATGCTATTCAATAAATTTGACAATACTAAATTAAATAGTATGGTCTAGTTCACATATTAGTTTTATTTATTTACCTATTTAGCATAAGTAGTACCTATCTTCGTATTGAAATTTTCGTGAGTTTGAGTCATATTAGAAATACTATATTACCGGCTAACACTCGCAGTTTTGGGATCGAAGATGTCGAAGCACCGAGTGCACGCCGGAAGGTCGCAGACGCCGCTGCGCACTCGTCCTGAAGATGAGCATCGGATTTGCTCGAAACCTGGGTCGACATCTTCGATCCCAAAACTGTGAGTGTTAGCCGGTAATATAGTATTTCTAGTACCTATCTTATTATTTGTTATATGAGGGTAGCCAGATGTTTCACCTACATAAAAACACCTAAATCTCACGTTGAACAAAAATCGAACTGTATTTATTTATCTTCGAATTAAGTATATTGATTTCTTCTCGAAACTAAATACTGGCTACGTACATACGATGCCTTATTATTATGGAATTATGGTAGTCTACTGTTAATTTTTTGTCACAATTGGCGTCATAATGGTGTCATTGACTGATCATTGTGACAACATTGAATCAAGAAGGTTATAAATAGGGAGTAACAACTCGGGAACATAGATTTGTACCAAGACAGGGCCGCCCTGTTTATGGTTTAAAAGTAAAATAGTAGCCTTGCTGTCTCTTTTACTCCCGTTCAAAAAGAAAGAGTTAGAAAGGCTACTAAATCATTTATTTTTCTTAATGTGTTCAAATAAAAAAAGCAGCAGGCCGGATTCGTTGTACCGAGTGTTGAGTCTAGATCTATATTAGAATATAGATCTAGACTCAACACTCGGTACAACGACGGCCAAGTCTGCTATTCAATGCATAGACTTAGAAGTCTATGCATTGAATAGCAGACTTGGCACCCAGACATGTTGTATATACTAGTCCAAAAAGCTGAAGATACAAAGAAGGATACGTAAGTAGGTTGATCTAAATTGACCTAATTATCTAATATAATTTTTCACAGGGAATCTGCGGTTGCATCTCGGTCATAATTAAGTTGTACTACTGATTACTATTACTGTGAGTTTCCACTGACGAAACATGCACAAAAAAACACGTTGACAACTCTGTTTTCTGTCAATGTATTGAGCCGCGTTCGCATTGATACACAACTTGTGGAACCTAAACATATTTGACGTTTCACAATCTAGACAATACTCATAGAAATTGCGCTCTGGATTAGTAACGCGACATTCTATATTGATTTGTTTATAAACGTTGTTTTGACGTTTCGCTGAAACTGTCACAACAGACGTAGGTACTTGGTTGGTTTACTACTATTATCATATTATTAAACCATGGATTCCAGCGACGAAGAAGATTTATTGTTTTTAACTACTATTATTTAGATTGGGGTATATCATCTAATCCAGCACCTGATTTTGTTCGTAATTTATTTATTTCCCGATTATATTGGGTTTTTAAAGAAATAACTTTCTTGTCAATTGCAAAGGTGTCAGTGCCCATCTCCTGTGCTAAATGTGACGAAGCATCACGACGCTTTTGTCTATGTTTGTAATTTACGTCTTTTGTATTCCACAAACATGGAAAGCCTTGCCAAAGCTCAATAAATTTTAACGTATCTGCTTTCGTCCATCCCATATTTCACTTTAATTAACTCATATTATTAATTATGTAATAAAAATCGCACTAATATCACAGTTGTTTACCGACGGTGCTGGGAAACAATATATCGAGATTTTAAACAAGTTGCGAGGCAAAGTTTAACAGCAGTGTGAACGTCAGCCATGTCAAATCTTTAAACAAACCTGTCAAAGATTATAATTTTAGTCAGTGCGAACACAGACAACAACAAATCTTGAATGCTGTCAAAGATTTTAACTAGTTTTCTTGAGTGCGAACGTAAACTCGACAAAACCAGTTGTGTGATTGGTTTGACAGTGTTAAGTTTCGATACATTGCATGTTTAATGTTTTTAGTGGAAACTCACAGTAACTTGTCTTTATGAACAACTAAAATAGATTTTTAGCGACTTCATGTAACTACGTTAAGTTTTTCAATATGATTTTCACTAGCCAATCCGACTGTTTAAGGTTCATGTATTTTTGTACACACACGTTTAAGATCAGGTATTTTATTTCTTTTATCAATAACAAAAACTATAAAATAAAATACGATATTGTTTATTGAAAGTTTTTATTTTATTTACAATTCTCTTAACATAATTGACATTGAGATTAAATATTATTACATATTTTAAAATATTTCATTGTACTAAACTGGCGTAAACTTTGATTCCGATTTACATTTAAAACATAATTGGCCACATTCTTCTTCGACTTCTGTTTAAACCAAGGAATATACATTGACTATAATAATATACTTAAAGGGGACATCTTATTAGAACATAAACAAATAATAACTCTTTGATATCAAAGTAGTTTTTAACATGAACAGCAGAATATTAAAACTATGTCGACGTATTCTGCACGAGCAGGAACGGTTCCATGCCGTTAACATAATAAATATAAATAAATATTCATGGTCATTTCACACAACGTCCTCTGGTCCCAAGCTAAGCTTATATGCTTGTGTTATGGGTACCAGAATACAGATAGAATACATATACTACTTTTCTTTTGTAGATACATACTTATGCTACATAGAAACACCCAGACTGTTAGGGTTCGCCCTAATGTGGATTTTGAAAATGAAAAAACGTTTAACGAGTACTTGTGACTGTATTAAAATTAAATAGTACATAGGTCGATACAGTTAGGTGAATGTCGTTGGAATGCAATGGCGCGCATAAAAATATCTCCCCGCGCACCTCGTTCGTCCCTCATTTACTAGCTGCTTCTTTGCGAGCGTTAACATACTCCCCGCCCTGGAAGCTGTAGGGTTCCTGAAGAGTCTACCGATGACGTCAGTGGTTCAATAGGAAGTGGACAAATTTTTGAAAAAGATCGCTGTACTTCTCCCGTGGCTGTACGGATTCGAGCCACACGTGATACTCCATCTCGTCCAGTGTAAACTTGCTCAACTCGTCCCAAGCGCCATTTTAACGGTGGCATGTTATCTTCTTTTATTAGAACAAGTCTATTTACAGAAATATCACTCTTGTGAACCTTCCACTTCGTTCTCGTCTGTAATTCACTGACGTACTCTTTTGACCAACGTCGCCAAAAATGTTGACGCATTTGCTCAATACGATCATAGCGTGGTAATCGATTGGTAGCCACATCAGTGATGTCATCGCAGATTGGCGCTGTGAGAGGACGTCCAATCAGGAAATGTCCGGGCGTCAATGCTTGAAGGTCGCTTGCATCCGAAGAGAGGGGGGTCAGCGGACGGGAGTTCAGGACAGCCTCGATCTGCACCAGTACTGTGTAAAACTCTTCATACGTAAGATTAGAGTTCCCTACGACGCGTCTCAAGTGATACTTGCAAGATCTCACTCCCGCCTCCCACAAACCACCAAAATGAGGAGAAGATGGGGGAATAAATTTGAAAGAAATATTATCTAAAGCAACATGTTCGATTATAGTGTTCGAATTTTTTATTAAGAATTTGCCTAACTCATTGGCCGCGCCGACATAATTAGTTCCGTTGTCGGAATATATTTCGACGGGCTTACCTCTACGGGATATAAATCTCTTTAAACAAAGTAAAAAACCTTCAGTAGATAAATTTGTGACTAACTCAAGATGAACTGCTCGAGTTGTAAAACAAATAAAAATACAAATATAACATTTCATTAATTTCGAACCTCTCCCTTGACGATTCAAAATATAAACTGGACCACAGTAGTCAGTACCAGTACGCATAAATGAAAAATCAGGTGTTAAGCGTTCAGGAGGCAAATTGCCCATTATTGGGTTATACGTTTTGCCACTCAACCTAACACATTTTATGCATTTATGAACAATTAAACGTGCTAAATTCCTACCACCTAGTGGCCAATATTCCTCGCGAATGCTAGAAAGTAATAGTTGTGGCCCCGCGTGACACAAATATTTGTGTTTATATTGAAATAAAAGGATAGTGAACATATGTTTGCTACAAAGTAACACTGGATGTTTCTTATCATAACTAAATTCATTCGAGTAACTTAATCTCCCTCCTACTCGAATTAATAAATCGTTACCTAAAAATAAATTAAGTCCTGCCATATTACGAGAATATTTATTATTTGTAGATTTGTTTAATAAAGATTTGTATTCATGTGGAAAAGATTCAAACTGAGCTAGCCGCGCAAGCAAAGTCGTCGCGTTACGTAGTTCGTCTACCGATAATGAAAGATATCTACGCTCTTTTTTGGAACGTAAATTGAAAATAAAACGCAATACATACGCCGCTGTGCGTATCATTTTAAGAAACGACGAAAACTTATCAAATGGAAAAATATTATTAGAAGAATCTAAACTAACCACGTGAGATTTAATCTCAGGTAAAACTTCTAAAGAAACATTATACCTGGATTCTACATTATAACTATCATTACGAATAAATTGTGGGCCGTGCCACCAACATTGGTTATGAATTAAATCGGGTAAATAAATTCCGCGCGACAGCAAGTCTGCCGGGTTATTTATTCCTTGTACGTATGACCAAATACAACCAGTAGTTAATTCATTTATTTCTACCACTCTGTTCTGGACAAAAGTTTTTAAAGAATTTGGATGAGTACGTAACCAACTTAAAACGATAGTTGAATCACTCCAAAACAATATTTTATTAAACTTTAATTCAAGTGAATCGATAATTTTTTTGTATAGTCGCGCTCCTACTAACGCTCCGCATAATTCAAGTCGTGGAATACTGACTGGCTTTAACGGGGCGACCTTACTTTTTGCACATAATAACTTAACAATGACTTGGTGTGAGCGCTCACACACACTACGAACGTAAGCAACAGCGCCGTATGCGCACTGTGAGGCGTCAGTAAATATATGCAACTCTAAATGCGCTGCATGTTCAGTGGTTACATGCCGCGGAACGCGTACGTTGTGTAGTTGTTGTAACGAGTTCAAGATTTTCTTGAAACTATAAACGATATCATGTGGGACAATATCATCCCATCCAATTTTATTAAGCCATAATTTTTGCATAAGAATTTTAGCTAAAATAATGCTTGGTGATAATAACCCAAGAGGATCATAGACTTGTGCTATTATGGAAAGAATTTTACGCTTAGTAATCTGTGCGAAATCAATATTAGTATTTAAACTCGACACAAAATACAATTGATCATCACTATTACGCCAACCTAAACCAAGTGTTTTGGATTGAGTTGTTTTGTCAAGTGATAAGGATTTTGTAAAAGTATTTGACTGATCTAAATCAAAATTAAAGGCCCATTTTCGAAGTGGGAAACAACCTGTATTTAATAATTTAGTTATATTCGCGCATAATAACAATAACTTTTGCTTATTATCATGGGAACAAATAAGATCGTCTACGTAAAATGAATTTAATATTAAATGAGCAACTTCCTTATCAGCACAATTTAATGCAAGTTGTCTCAAACATCGCATTGCGAGATACGGTGCCGATGCTGTACCGTATGTCACAGTATTTAACTGATATATTCCTAAAGGGTCTTGTTTGTTTAAACGCCAAACAATTTGTTGTAGTCTACGTTGATCTGACTGAATTAACACCTGGCGATACATTTTCTCCACATCAGCGCAAGCAACATATGAAAATTGTCGAAAACGTAAAAGAATGCCTACTAAGTCGTTTAATAATTGCGGACCGATTAATTGTAAATCATTTAATGATTTGCCTGATGACGTCACTGCACCCGCGTCAAACACAACTCGCAACTTTGTAGTAGTACTATCCTTCAGTACACAGTGATGTGGCATAAAATAGCACGGTTTTTCAACAGAATCAACTTTTGTCATATGACCCAATAGTAAATATTCTTTTAAAAAATTATAATATATATTTTTTAATTCAGGTGAACGCTCTAATTTACGCTCAAGCGATAAAAACCTACGTTTTGCTAACTCGTAAGAATCGCCCAACGAGTCAGCTGATTCGCGTAACGGCATTCTCACGCAGAATCTCCCGTGTTTGTCACGAATAGTAGTGGAAGTAAAAAGATCCTCGCACACCATTTCATCTGCTGTGAAAATATTAGATGTAGATTTTTTATTATCAACTTCTTCTAACTCCCAGAAACGTTTTAACTGGTCGTCTAACGAAGTTGTGGAAAACGCAAAACAAACACGATTATTTGTACGACATGAAGGATAATAATTATTTACGGAAAACGCCCCGGAAATAATCCATCCTAAATGAGTATTTTGTAGGTAAGGTCCATTGGACAAACGCATCCGACCTTCCTGCAACAAACTCCAGAATACGTCAGCACCAATCAGTATATCGATATCTGATGGTACATAAAAATTCGGATCTGCAAGTGTAACGTTTTTAGGAATGTGTAATGACCGGACATCAATATGAGTGTTCGGTAAATTGTATGTAATTTTAGGTAAAACTGAACAGTTTAAACGTGTACTAAAATCACTAGTTTTCGAACGAATTAATAGGTTACAAGACTGTTCTGATCGCAGAACACTGTTTCCTATCCCTGTAATGTTAAAAGTGGACTGTATAGTTGATAAACGTAATTTTTTGCAAAGCGTATCTGTAATGAAACATCTTTGACTCCCACTATCGAGTAGGACACGCGCAACGGTTGTGATATTATCATTACAAACTTCTACAATTGCAGTTGAAAGCAAAACCTGTTCTAATTCGATAGAATGCACGGCTTGTTTCGAATGATAAGAATGAGTGAGTAACGAAGATGCATTCGCACATAAATCGTTCGTCATCGCGTCGCTTACGTTAATGTGCGTAACCGGGCGAGCCGACTGCAATGAAATGCAACTTACACTCTTATGAATAAGGCTGTTATGTTTTTGAGAACATAACTTGCATGATCTATAACTACATTCGTCTACGGAATGTCCTGTACGCAAACAATTTGCGCACAAATTTTTGTTAGAAACAAATTTTAACCTATCGTCTACGGATAAGTTTAAAAAGTTAGAACATGCATATAACGAATGACTCCCTTCGCACATAATGCACTTAACATTACGAAACGATTTAACTGCAATATTTTGTGCGTTGAGGGCTGTTTGTTTATGAGATATAAATGAACGAATTTGTGAGGAGGACTGTGGCGTATTAACGATTGGCTTTTTAATTAATTCGCTACTGTATTTGTGATTTTGACCTTGTACCATATCTAATATGTCTGAACGATCTTTAAGAAATTGTAATAAATCATTTAAAGTTACCTTAGAATGTTTACAAACTAAACTTTTTCTATTCTCCCATTCTTTACAAGTATTCGAGTCTAACTTTGTGACAATTAAATAAATAACTAAAGTGTCCCAGTGTTCAGTGGGCTCTTCCATAGTTTTTAAAGCTCTCAAATGTTTTAAAACAGAATCTATTAATTTTCTAATTTGACTAGGAGATTCTTTCGTAATAGTTTGCAATGTAAATAACGACTTAACGTGATTATTAATTAGTAACCTATTATTATCATATCTATTAGTTAAAAGATCCCAAGCTACTTGATAATTGTCTGCACTAAATTCTAACGATTTTATCACCTGTAAAGCACCGCCTTTCAACGACGATCGCAAATAATGAAACTTTTGAATCGTATTTATTTCGTTTGCCTCGTGAATCAAAGAAATAAATGTATCGCGATATTCTAACCAGTTTTCAAATGAACCGTCAAAGGATGGCAAAGCAATAGTAGGTAGTTTAATTACGTTATTTGAATTGTGTGAACAGCTTTTAGACACAAATTTTTCTTCATATTTTTTAATTATACACTTAGCTAATGACACTATTTCGTAATATTGAGATTCAATCGACTCCCTTATTTCTAATTGTTGTGATAACTCGGTCTCACTAATTATATTTTCTATTTTACACTGCATATCTTGAAATTCTTTAAATATTTGCTCACTATTAGATGTACGTAATCCTAGTTCTACCAACTGTTGATCACTTATTAAACTTTTATTTAACGAGTCGACATATTTGCCAAACAAAGTAATTCGACCGCGTATATTACCTCTTTTGCGAATAAGATCACGATAATCGAAATTGTCGCTATAATTACCATCTAAACGACCAAGAGGGGATTTACTTCTTTTCTGCTCCTCAACACTCATATTTGGCGAATATGTGGAAAGAAAAAGTAATGTACTTACAAATATCACTGGAAAAGAATGGCTGCAATGGCCGACGGCTTCCGACACCTATATTGTATTTTACACAGCCCTGATACGCCACGAAAACTAACCGTTATCCTCCCAGAACGCTTCACCGCTGATTCGTGATGATCTTGGCTTGGAGGGACCAAATGTTAGGGTTCGCCCTAATGTGGATTTTGAAAATGAAAAAACGTTTAACGAGTACTTGTGACTGTATTAAAATTAAATAGTACATAGGTCGATACAGTTAGGTGAATGTCGTTGGAATGCAATGGCGCGCATAAAAATATCTCCCCGCGCACCTCGTTCGTCCCTCATTTACTAGCTGCTTCTTTGCGAGCGTTAACACAGACGTAATACAAACATTTGTATGACAATTATAAAAATCACACAAATGATTGTCCCAAGCGGGAATCGAACCCGCGACCTCTTGATCAGCAGTCCGTTACATAAACCACTCAACCACGAGGCTCTTTAATAATATATTAATATTATTGATATAATATCTAATATATAAAATTCACGTGTCACAGTGTTAGTTACCGTACTCCTCTGAAACGGCTTGACCGATTCTTCTCAAATTTTACATACATATTCAGTAGGTCTGAGAATCGGCCAACATCTATTTTTCAAACCTTTTTGGTTTTTTTTTAGTATGGCAAAACAACGTTTGCCGGGTCAGCTAGTTATAATATAATAACAATATATTACTCTTTATAAAATACCGTCATGGTCAGAATCATGTCTGGAAATGTAGTGTTGTAGGCCTTTTATCTTTTGGTAGGTAACCCTAAAACACCTTAAAACATTTTAACTCTTTTTGCTAGTCGAATGAGCATCTTTAGATTCTACATTGGAAGTTAAATTGAGTGTTTCTGCTATTGGTTCTGGCTCTATGGTAAAAGTATCTCTTCTCATAGCCAAGTTAGGTATGTCCGGTTTTACATTATCAAAAGTAACTAATCTGGAAGATCGCCTTAAAAGCGCTTCTGGTGACAACAAATTATCCACTGAAAATGCATCAGTCACGATTTTCGCAGCACACAATCTCCATTCATCCACTATAAGTAAATGCTTGGTAAGGTCCCAGCCTGAAATTGTAATTAAAATATTAATAATGCGAAAATAACTCCGTCCGTCGGTCGTTATGTTACGCCAAATCTACTGATCCGATTTAGATGAAATTTGGTACACATATAGTCCAGGGCCTGAAAAAGGACATGATGCGAAGGAAGCTGTGTGAAGATTCCAAATTCCATGCCCACGAAATTGCGAGCAACAATTAGCTATCAATAATGATGACTACAAGCCTGACATCGTGCTGATGGACCAGACGGAGTCTCCGGTATTTCTAGTAGATATCACCATCCCCTATGAACCAAGTACCTGGACCTCGCGCACGAGGTTACCGACATGAGGAGGGTAGTATCGGCGGTAACGGTTTGGTCCCTCTCTCAACACCTCGAGAGGCTCGGCGACAATAGTAAGTCGTTGATGGCTTAGACTGTGGTAGCTGATTAAGAATCACCCCATCAAGAATACAAGTGTCATCACCCCATCTACCAAGAGTGCTGTAATAGTCAGCTAAGGGATATTGCACACAGATAATATTCTCTGTGAGAGACGGGATACTCGAAAATAAACACGCCTGGTCAGCGCGGCACAGTTGACTATAATCCCTCCAAAGTGGGTCGTAAATGGGCTGGAGAGGATGGCTTAGACGCAGTAAGCAGTCGTGCTAGTCAATGCCCGTATAGTTCGGTTTCTCCCACATTAGGCTCCACCAGTCCGGGCGACTGTGTCCAACTTCGTCGGAGGGCTTTCTAGGCGAGGTAATGTTATATCCACATAATGACTATAATATGAAGGGAAATAAATAATATTTACCAGTACGTGTCAATAAAGATTTAAGTTGACGCCATTCTTTTTGTACAATTTTATCTATATAAATAATGAGATCAATTGATGGACAATAATTAAAAACTCGTGTGTCATTATTAATTTCTTCACGTGCCCACTCAGCTTGTTGTAGTGTTAAACATATCATTGCAAATGAACGCTTTTCATTGTCAGGATCTTGGTAAACCCTCTGAAATAAAAAAGTAAAAAATAGGTACTGTCATTCTCAGGGTCGGACTGAGCCGGAAGGACCCGAGGGGCTGACTTCAAGAATAAATGATAGTGTATACCCAGGGGCTAACGTTGGAGTTGGCGCTCATCGGCGCAGGGCCCAGCTGGGAATGCCATTTCGAATGTATGAGCAGTCCGACACTTCTAACCTATTATATTTAAACCAAAATATAAAAACAATCGAGTCTGGATTACATTTTAATGCGAAAAAAGCTCATTACAATTTAATTACACGTGTACGAATTCTACCACAAATTTTTTTGCAAACTTGAAATAAAGGCGTGGCCTAAGGTAGGTCGAACCAACTTAACCACGCCCCTTTTTACGTATAATGTCGATATTGAAATATAAGACAGCTGAGGAGACTCTTTTACACTCCACTATTGGTAAAATCCTTAATCATCAACAATACCACACTGGCCAAGCGTGTAGCTAAAGGTAAGATTTTGATTTCAAAATTTAGTAAATGGATAATTAACCTTCACGACAACGTCATTTATAATAGCAATTCCGTCAAGATTAACAATACGTTGTTAACTTATGTACATTTGACGCAAAATATATTATATGATAATTACAAAACAAGGTCTTGAATAAAATATCTATGTTGAATTTTTCCTGACAAATACGACTTACTCGTATAATTCAGTACAAAAAATTATTATAAAACAAAGTCGTTATCTAATATATAAAATTCTCCTGTCACGGTGTTTGTAATTATACTCCTCCGAAATGGCTCGGCGGAATTTCGTGAAGTTTTGTGTACATATCCGTTAGGTCTGAGAATCGGAAAACATCTATTTTTTATTCCCCCTAAATGTTGAGGGTGGTCCACCCCTAACATTTGTATGACGAAACAACGTTTGCCAGGCCAGCTAGTTTTTGTATGTATGTGGACCTTATATCTTCAAAACTACGCAACGGATTTTGATGGGGTTTCTTTTAATAGATAGAGTGGTTCAAGAGGATAGTTCTTTTTGTAGAATTTGTTGTTTTTTATTTTCTAAATTCCATGGGTACGAAGTTGCATGCAACAGCTAGTTCAGTACATAAACCAGATATAGGGCGAATATTACTTTTGTTCATTTAATTACTTAAAAATGGAAACATATAAATTGAAACATACCAAAGGAACATCATTGATAGCACATATCACCGTCGACAGTATAACAGCATGAAAATAAGCACATAATGTGGAGTTATTTGTCGACGATTCTTTGAGTAGCACATACATAGTTCTTTCTGGCATGTCGGGGAACAAAACATAGTCGTTATACTCATAAGCCTCTAAAACACTCTTTAAATATGATGCTCTTTGATTGCTTTGCATCAAATTTTTTACAGAACAACCTGTTTTTATTTTAAATCCACATAGTTGTAAATCTGAAATGCAAAACCAAGCCATATAAGCACAATAATATTTACCTATTCAAATACTTCAAATATTTCTTTAATAATAAATATTTCAAGTCTTTGAATTTGCATAAAATTATTGAAAAGCTACTTCTGTAAAAATCGATAACATGTTTGTTGTTGATCAATTCATTATTTTCATTTGATAATTAGGTATAAGAGTAGAGTAGTAGTAGTATTAGATTGTGTTATTTTCATATCTATTTTTTTAATCAATACGTTTAGGATTTGGTGACCATAAAACTCAAATAAAATGTTTTTTTTTTTTACCTAAAAGGTGTGATCCAATTTGATAGAATAACAAAGGTTCACTTTTATTAACATCACAAGGAGTTGGAATGATTTCTTTTTGCAAATAATTTCTAATCACCTCTAGAAATCTGGGCTCATTCATTGTTCGCAAACACACAGCTCGCACAGCAGAATAGTTGAATACTATATGAAGTACAACTAACAATGAAAATATTGCGAGCGAGTCTCTGAAACAATTCATATATATCTGTGAATAACACAGATATGTATAGAAATGGTTGCAATTTTTCTATATGTTCTAATTACGTAGCCACATAGAAGATTGAAGTAATACTATAATAGTACCTTTGTACACGTATTTTCTTTTGGAACGATTTTCCTTATCGCGCGTTACGAAAGGGGGCTAGACGGAAAAAATTAAGACCAAAACTTGTAACGACACTATAGTTTGCTATAGTTGTAAGCCGTGCGGCGTGCGCGTGTTTCTCTGTCTGTCTGTCTCTCTCTCTCTCTCATAACATGAATAAAATATTATTTTATAATATTTTTATGAATTGTTTGAGTATCTATTGTACCATATAAAATTTTACTACAATTCCTTTACTAGTCGAAAGGAACTTCATTCCATCCGCGTGACCCTTGACACCTCTCAAGTTTTTATATTTGAATAATTAAATTTTACAAAATTTATAAACTACCAGGTAGCTGTGCCAGCAAATTCCTAGGCGTGGAATTTGGAACGCAACAGAAGAATATGGATATTTTTCTATGTTTTTGCAACATCTTTTACTGAAGCGTCGCTCCTAATAATAATGTCGTCATGTCGAAGACGTAATGTCGCAGCGCCTTAGCCTCCTCAAGAAATGTACTATCCAACACTGAAATATTATTTTAAATCGGACCATCGGTCCCTGAGTTTGGCGCGTTCAAACAAACAAACAAACTCTTCAGCATTATTATATTAAGCATAGAAAAGTGGTAGAATTAATATTCACTTACCCAAATACTGTCATAATGAACAGTGCAACAAATGAGGCGACAAGATTAACAGCAGTTTCTTGTGCTGCGTCTTTCGCCGATACATCTGCCATATTACCTCTTTTGGCGTGATGTTGTGTCATAGCCGCTCTACTGGCACCACCTGTTTTAAATAAAAATATTTTAATTACTACTCTTGATTAAGTATAATAACAACATAGAAGCTCGATTTTTAGGGTAGGTAATAGGTACCATACTAAAAGACAAAATAGGGTTCTATTATCTCAGCCACATGAATGGATTAGAGAATGGTTTCTTGCAATGATTTATTTACCTCAATGGTTCCTTGCATATACATATTTGTGGGACTTTGGTAATTTTTGGCCTATTACCAAAAAGTAAAAGCTGTTGCCATTTCTCTGAATTTTATTCATTCAAGTTTTAACTTATGCGGCGAGCCTTGTCGCACATATAAAAAATCATACATACTGTCCCTATAAATGACCTCGATAGGCGATAGATGATGATCTGATCCAGAATATAACTAATATTTAAGCGGTTCTCATACAACAAATGTTTTTGGTTTAACTTGACGAGGCTGAGGAGAGTGAGAGAAAGAGAGAGGTATAAAGATTTTTTTAAACGATATTTATCTTAATACCTTGCTAAAACATTAAAGTTGTGCAGATCGAATTTTTTTGCACAGGATTAACATTCAGGTATAATAAGTAATAACTATAATCATTTAGTGTGATATTCTAACCTGCAACTCCAACTATTGCTTTCATCACAGTGGTGATGCATAAGACAACTGTTGAGAAATCCTTGAACACCGGTAATGCCAATTCAATGCACATAGCTGCATCATTCAATGTGTCTGCATACAATCTCCACTTTTTACTATATGCATCTAAATATGTGCTATAACATGAAATTTATATTTTTGTAAACTTTAATCAAATATAAATATAAAACATTCAATATATTAATCCTAGTAACAACATTTGTACAAGCAAATTCATGAAAAAAGAGCCTCTGGATGCAAGCCGCATGTGGGAAGCCTATGTACAATAGTGGACGGGAAAAGGCAGACGGAAGGATGGAATCCAGACAACAATATTTAAGTCTTTGAAATTATGGACTATTCCACTAATAACAGGCTTATTTAATTCTTAAATTTCAAGACTGTATCACCCTGTTGCTGTAATATAACCTAGAATAACCTAGAAGCTATATAAGGGAAATTTTTTTTACCCATGACTGTATGCAAATATTATTTTCCCAAGATGACCACATCCATCTTTGAGAACCCAAGTAACTGTAGCTGCCAATGGGGTGGCATTAGTGTCCCCAACCCCTACACCTTTCAGAACTTCCTTAGTTGCTATGGTACCTGACAAACAATTTTCTTATTAAATTAAATTTTTCTTATTAAATTAATTAATGTACATAGTAGGTACAAAGGCGGACCTCATGCCTAAGGCATTCTCTACCAGTCGACCTTTGGGTGGTGCAGAGATTGATAAATGGCAGGTGTTTCATTAAAAATAAGATAAAAATAATTTTTAAAATAAATTTAGATGCAATTTTGGGAAAGCCAGCTTTGGTCTTATACATATATTCACAACTAGCTGTTCTTATTTATAATTACTTTTTTTAAAATTATACTATCCAAGAATCTGATAAAATATATTAATAAGTATAAAAATTGTTTAGGCAATTTTAGAGGATTATTGATAAAAACTACTACTAAAATAATGAAGTTTTTACATTAGCATAGTGATGTTTAAAAATTGTACTTAGTCGTAGATTTCAATATGAAAAACACAAACCAGTAATAGTGCTGCAGAAAGCTTGTGCAGTGTCCCAGATTTGATAGCTTAAATAGTCCATACTAACACTGTCAGGATAACCTTGTGGTAAAAAAATTTTTGTGAAAATACTGGTGAAGCCTTCTCTTTTATTTTCGTCTACCATCACTACATTTTCTTGTTCTACAATACAAACATAAGAATGTATAATTATTTTTTCGAAAAATATGTTCTAGTGACACGTATGATATTTATTTTACCTGGGGGTTTTACATATAATCTTGCATTGGATGAAGAACCATATTTTTCTTTGAAAACAATTTCACCTTCGTGTATTGTGTACATCGTAGAAAATATATGTAAAATGCAGATTTAATGATTTATTACAGTCAAAAACAGTAAAAGATCCAAACCAAAATCTTAACCACAACAAACAGCTGTCAAGCAAGTGTCAACTGACTGTGTCAAGCACAAAAGTAGCCCCAGACGCCCCAGTACTTAACTAAAACAAAGAGACAACTTTCATATTTTGATTGGTGCAGAAAAAGAGCCCTCTAAATTTGCTGTTCCACAACATCGGTACATACAACCATGCATACAACAAACGTACGTACATAATATAACTGCATGTATACATTTATCCCATATATTATAGCTATATCCCATATAATTCTTAAGATGATGACAGCTTCTTTTACTTCTTTTTTTATGACAAAATTTTATTTCTGGTTTTTGTTAATAGGTACAATAAGTACGGCACTTATTCTAGACTATCGTTAATCCACTAAATAACATAACTTTACGCAAAACATCGCAAACACGAGTCAAAAGTTGTCACTAAATTATGTTTGTGATTTAGGTAGCTAGAAATACAAGTTCATTTTACAAAGAGTCGTGGTCTTATTCATAATAACTTGTCGGGGGCCGCCCAACGCTGCGTCGTCCGGTACGTGGTCGCCACTCTAAGACTTTTCTTCCCCAATGATCATCAGTCCTACGAGTGATGTGGCCTGCCCATTGCCACTTCAGCGTGCTAACCTTTCAGGCTATGTCAGATACGTCCGTTCTCCTACGGATCTCCGTATTTCGGATTTTAACCCGTAGGGAAATACCGATTAACTAGTAATTGTACTTTATTGTCATCTAGCTGAAATAATATGAACTAATGCCATAAATATTGCTGACCTAAAAATTGCGATGGCATATCTGAAAAGAAATGGCCGTACATAGGGGCGTGAGGGCGACCAAAGGGGGTGACTTTCTGACTTTCCTCCTGCTGATAGATTCTCTTTCTCTCCCTGTCACAGACAAGCAAAGTACTAAGACTAGAATAAGCGTAAGTTGAAAATATTTACAAGGTCCCTTTTTCTTTTGATTTTATTTATGATAAGCGTTTAGGAAGAAAGGACTTATTAAGCTAGTTTTCCAATTGCAGAGCATAATGCGACTCAGTGCCGCACAATGCTGAACTATGCTGACGCTTAATTGGAACGTAAATTATTTTTCAAATGCACCAGCAGAGTGCGCTAAATTCAGTGTAGAAAAAAAATACTAAAATTAAATTGTATTCACAATATAAGTGTGGAATAAAAAAAAAGTCATTGTTTGTACCTTATATTTATATTTATTTTTTTAACACAGCTTGAATTAACTTTAATTAATTCCAGAAAAATGCGACGAAACGAAAGCCTTAAAAAATTTTTTTTACGTTAAATTATATTACTAACGATAATAGATAAATAAAATTTCAATCAATGCCAACTTAAAGAAAAAACACTTGTTAATTTTCTGTCACTGAAGTTGGTATCGATTGCACGCATCACTTTTGAGAGTGCTCGATTGTGCGAAGCGTTTTTCGTTTTTCGTAATTGGAAAACGCCTAAATCTCTTTGATGATTGTTGTTTGTCTAGAATTTTGCATAGAGTAGGTAACACAAGTATTTTATAAATGTATGTATTGAACCCCGTTTTCCAATGGCAGAGCATAATGCGACTCAGTGCCGCACAATGCCGCACAATGCTGACGCTTAATTGGAACGTGAATTAGTTTTAAAATGCGCTAGCAGAGTGCGCTAAGTTCAGTGTTGAAAAAAAAAATCTAAAATAAACATTGTATTCACATTATATGTGTAGAATAGTAGAATATAAAAAAAGTCATTGTTTATACCTTCATCCATACTTATATTTATTTATTTTTTAACACAGCTTGAATTAACTTTGAATATTTCCAGAAAACTCAAGAAAGCCTTAAATTTTTTTTTTACAATAAATAATATTACTAACGACAATATATAAATAAAATTTCAATCAATGCCAATTTAAAGAAAAAATACTTGTTAATTTTCTGTCGCTGAAGTTGGTATGGATTGCAGGCATCTCTTTTGAGAGTGCTCGATTGTGCGATGCGATGCTGTAATTGGAACACTCAACTTGTGAGTGCGCTTAATGCGCTATTGTGCGCTGATTGGAAAACGGGGAGTGTGTTGTATATATTTTTTTGGTATTTTTACTCTAATCTGTGTATAATTTGTGGTTTAAGTGGTGTAAGTGTAATTTGAGTTTTAGATTTAATCAATTTTTAAATTAAAGTATGGTAATTAATCATTTAATTTTATGTAATTTAGACTCGATATTCACTATAATATTTCCTTATACCAAAGCTGTGAGTTATTTCCAAGCATGCAGAACTTAATTGCAAACAATAGCTAGAAGTGATAGTAAGTTTCCAAGTACACTTTCGAAGTTTTATTTTAACAATTTTACATTTTTGTATTTGTTTCGATAGTTATTTTCAGCACTTTTATTATGATGTGGGAAAACTATCCTTATCAAAGTTTTTTAAAAGTACATGTTTGATGTGCAGTAACCCACTTCATAAAATGAGGAGACTTTGTTTTTAATTTTGAAAATGGCCTTAGACTCCAATCACGAAGTCAACAAAACTCTTGGAATTAAGATTGAAGGCCAGTTAGATGATTTTCAAATTGTTGAGGAGAATAGTGACAGTGATGATGATAAAAGGATAGTACCTAAAATTTCAAGGACATGTGATACATCTGTAATTCCATCAAACTTGGTGACAGCTACACCTTCTATATGTGGTAATGTTGCTATAAGCCATTCTGACAATATAATTATAGGCAATACTACTAATTTTAATGGACCAGTGACCATAAAACAAGTTGTATATAGCTCGGGTTTGGAAAATGCGTCATATGAAAAGACTGAAGATGAAGATGTACAATCAGCAGAGTATGCGGAAGAATCTAAGCGAGATTCATGTGAGTACTGTCTCTTTAAATAAATCTTTTCATGATAGAGAAGCTGGCGAAAAATGCATTAATTTTTAAATCTAATTGTTTTGACACAGAATACGTACTAAGTACAGAATAATGGTTGTTCAAGTATATAATTTTTGCAACATTGTATTTTCTTTATAATACAATCAAATAGAAAAAAAGCATATTATGCTTTTTTTCTATCTTATTGTTAACGTTACTGTTGTTGGTTAAGCTCAGTTCATAAATTTTCATTGAAAAACTGAATTTAAAATTTTTAATCTTATATGTAAAATTCACGTGTCACAGTGTTAGTTACCTTACTCCTCCGAAACGGCTTGACCGATTTTTATGAAATTTTACATGCGTATTCAGTAGGTCTGAGAATCGGCCAACATCCATTTTTCAAACTACATAATTTTTTTTTTGTATGGCAAAACAACGTTTGCCGGGACAGCTAGTAATAATATATAATAATAATTGATCGCAAAGACTACTCGTTACTTGATCACATACATGCTGTGAGGCAAATCATATCAAAATACAACAAATACCAACTAACTTAATAAATAGTATTCGTGGATTACAGCAAGGCATTTGACTCCTTATTACACACTAAGATCTGGGAAACACTAAAAGAACAAAAAATACATAAGACTAATAAGAATTTAAAATACACCAGTATATATATCCTTGAAGTGAGGCATATAGACTTTACTTTTATTAGTAGTATGACACACTCACACATAGTTAATATCTCAAGTAAACATTGTAAACATTATGTTAGAGTTAACATATTTCATGTGGCAAATTATATTATTATGCACTGCTTATAGATTTGATGTTGTGTGTTTATGATGCCTGCTGCATGGCAATTGTGGTTTCTTATCTAACATAATAAATAATTAGCTCTTGCATATATTCAGTTTATTTTAGATTAGTTTAATTAGCAATTTTGTTTATTTTTTTTTACTTTTAGTGCTAAGTTTAATTCCTAAACTTATTCAGTTAGAAAGCTTTTAAGTTTTTAATCTACAGTTACTATGGTGGCTAGAGTAAAGGAGGATTCTGAAAAGCTTAAATACATATTAAGGGCCTACATCAATATTATTCAATATCATCGCCGACACGTACATATTAACACAGCCAGTAGGCACAGAAAATGAAGAATTAGGGATACTTTTCCTATTTACTCAAAATCTACTAAATATATTTTAATTCTGATTTACGTGTTTCTATATATAATAGTTACTTATGTTTTTAAAGTTATTTTATTAGTTAATACGCGACAATAGACCGACAAATGAAAAAAATAAAAAATTAGAGAGGTTGTTTCGCTAAGATTTTCTATCGAGAAAACTTTTTTCAATCACGTTTCTGAGTTTATGCGATTCTAGATCATATATTGAAAAAAAATATACTTAAAAATTAGAGCTCTAGCCATTCAATCTAAAGAAACAATGAAAACTTCGTACGTAGAAAAATGCACGAAGCTATTTTGGTATCCTCTTAACATAAAATATCAATTAAAACACCGCATAACTAAACTCTGGCCATGACCATGTTTCTAAAGTCTATAACAATTTCACATTCATAGTAACTAGATTATTGCTCAATATACAGCATACTATAATATACTCATATACAGCGAATGTATAACAACATCAGTGTACAAGATGCAACAGTTTTTTTTTTATTGTGGCTACCTATATCTTGTGCTTAGTTACCTATATCTTGTACCTATATCTTGTGCTGCATCAGTTATTTTTATTTATGGAGTTTATGTTTTTTTCACAGCAATAATAGGGTTTGAAATAAAGAGGTGGCACAAGATAATTATTTTAGTAGTTTGTATAGTAGTCCTTGGAGGAATATTTGCAATATTATCTATTATAATTAGCCATAAAAGTCAAGATGACGTCTCATCCAACAGATTAACTGACGACGATGATTCTTCAAGTACAAGTAAGTGATTAAAAACTATATTCTATATAGTATGTATTTTACTCATACATTAAGAGTATTAAACCAACAGGAGTGGAGCATGCTGTTTTCTTTGCCAATTACACTGTCAGGTCAGGCGGAGTGCTGAAATAACGCACACAAACAGCGTAACGCAAGTTTATTGAACGCTAAGCACGCTCCGCCCACTCACGCACTAAGAGACGATAGCGTCCGTAAACAATGAGTATGAGCATTGCTCTTGTACCTATTACAGTACAGGTCACCTGACAATGTTAGCTCCTGTTGCATTAATTCTCTTATATTTGTAAGTTAAAGATCAAGTGACTAATTACATGAATTAAAGTTTTACTAACTTTATTGCTATACTCGTATTACCTAATCGATTCTTTTCATTTTGCTAAAATACGTAATACTTATTTCTATCACCATATTTCATTATTCCGTCCTTATTATCTCACAGAAATATAAAAACTAATCACTAATTTATTTGTTAATAAAATGCATATTATTTATTAAATTCTATTTAAATTTTACTTTAAGGGTAGTAAGTTAAAAATTTGAGAGAAATATTGTTTAACAACGAAAGTGTCCTGTGTCAGGATTCGACTGGGATGCTTTTTATAAACACCTGTCGGACGGAACGGCGGTCGACATGCGGTACTTCCCGTATTAGTAAAACACTCCAAGAGAGTAACTCAATTTATTCAATGTGGGAAATCCCCTGATATCCTTGTTTGCTGCTTGTGAAAAATACTTAATAATAAAATGATTATTACTAATTATGTATGATCGAAAATCGAATTTAGAAAAAATAATTATGTAAATTAAAAGCTCCAGAGGGATATTTAGTTTATAAAATATGAGTTCTTTGTCGTATAGAGAAAACACAGACAGGATTTATAAATCTTAGTCCCCCGTGTACTTTTTCAATGTCATTTTTTTACGAAAAGATTACAAGCTGTAATCTTTTCTTTAGATTATTTTATTAGATTCATTGTTAACGAACTTTGGATCCATACATTTTTTTTCTTCTTTAATGGCTCCCTATCGTGTTCATATTATACGCTGTTTAATCCCTTTTAGTTATCACTACAGTATCTGTAGTTGTATGTACGTAAACGAGTTGCACTTGCTCGTTTAATAACCTGATTTTACCGGTGGTTTCCCGCTCCGTCCAATTGCGCTCATTTGCCTAGGCAAAAGTCGGCCTTATAATACTTAACCAGCTATTTATAACCACGGTGCGTCAATTCGCGTCAATATGGTTAGTTTTTTTTATTAATCAAGACAGCACCGTTAATGCAGATTATTATTCAGCAAGTAGGAAGAGTGGAATTTCGCAAAACTTTCGTCTCTGATTGCAGCTATAAATATTGTTATTGGAATAAAATTAGCTGAATTTCAAACATCATTGTCGCCCTTAGCAATAATAATACTACAGATAAGTGCCGAATTAGAAATAAACTATTAATAATAAACATTAGGAAATAAACAGTTACTTTACAGCAGAATAATACTAAAAGAAATAAGTAATAATTACATATAGACTTATAGTTCCACAATAACATAATAATATTGTTTTAAAGTAGGTATCATCTTACTGTTTTCGAACCTATTCCTCAGAAATGATCTCTTCTAATCCATACTTCTAATTCTATCAAGATTGTTCTAAACGTTATACGATTATGTAACCCTTGCTAATCATGTTATTTATTCGAAATATGTTACTATTTCAGACTACATGCAGGTGGTGGGATTGTGTTATGAAAACCTAAATTTTATTACATTCACAATAATATTAATGCCATTGACGTTTCTGTTAATGTTTTACGCATTACTAACATTGGAGGGTACTGGTCGCAATAGAAAAGAGAGAGATGCCGATGCCATAGAGGATGATTATGATCCTTATATGAGGCCTATTAGAAAAGGTAACAATAATATGACAATAGCAAAGTCGTCGAAAACACATAATTCATACGGTGGCGGATTAAAAGTATATGCGTCATCACCTCATTTTCTTTTATAGGCACTATGAAAGTTAGGTGAGAGATAATGGAGAGATTACCTTATCAACACGCCTCATTTGTGTGCTAAAGTGACCAACAGTATCTATCCTCTTGTTTTAGAGGTGACCAATATTGACATACTTATGTGCCTAAAGGATATTCATTTTTTTCAAGCATTACATTTGATATTAGATGGTCGTACGACTATCTACATTGGGTATAATAACCCAGAGAGTTGTCTAGCAGAAGGATATCAGCTGTTTTTACAGCTGATATTATATTTGTTTAAAATTTTTTGCAACTTATAGAAAAACATTTTGGGCCGATCGCAAATAATGATGTAAGGGTAGAAGAATGTTGACGATGAATAAATAAACCGTTTGTAATGTATAATAATAGCGTTTAATGTATAATGATCGATGTTAATGTTACTTTTCAGCGAACCCATTAATAATTTCACCGGATCATTTAAGGATCGTTAGTAGAACTGATTGGCTTGCTCAGCCAGTGGAGACGCAATTAGACAAAATAAGACAACCTGTGCCGTGGGTGATTATATCTCACACCGCCACTGAAAGCTGTAATTCACAGGTCAGTTACACGTAGTTTACCTACTTGTTATACGGTTGTACCTTAAAATATTAAAACACTTGCTGTTTTTTTTGTCTTAGATCTTGTAAGGAGTCGATGTAACAACGAGTTACATGTTACAAATGAGATTAGGATTGGCAATGACCTCTATCTGTCAAAAGTGATTTGAAAAGTACTGTCAGCAACGAATCTTTATTTGCGAAATCATAATTTATTTTTTGTTTCATCTAATCTCAGTTATTTAGGTAAATGAAAAAACGTCTAAAATTTAAATTATTGAGTGATAATACTTATTACATTATTAATAAAGAAAACAATTTCATTCCATTATTTCGTCATTAAAAA
This sequence comes from Orgyia antiqua, assembly GCA_916999025.1. Taxonomy (NCBI): domain Eukaryota; kingdom Metazoa; phylum Arthropoda; class Insecta; order Lepidoptera; family Erebidae; genus Orgyia; species Orgyia antiqua. The sequence goes on along the minus strand of OU779863.1, from coordinate 11,359,967 downwards.
CGATGATATTTTGTTTAACTGATGATATTTTGTTTAACTGTTCTACGATAATAGGTTTTTAAATGTTCGAGGATGCGGCCAAGGAGAAATTTTCGAGTTTGTTCATGAAACTTCTATATTTTGGTTTCTGTCCTATTTATTAACCTTTTTAACGTAAGGACAAGTCACTTTTTTCATTTTTCATTCATTTTTTAACAACCAGAGCAAATACATCGATCAGGGGAGAGACATAAGGATCAGGGTTGATACATTTTTAACCAGGGAAGAGAATTGAAGACAAAATATACTTAATAAAATCAATATAATCAACTTTTATTAAACATAGTTCTTCACATATAATCAGACTATCATATTAATCAGTAATCGAAACTATTATAGCACAACTTTTTGTTTTTAACAACAGTGTTACACTTACAAACATACACATATTATGTTAGTTAGCTTGCCATGGTACCTTTAACATTTTAAAATATTAATAATAATAGTAGTTGTAGTATAGTAGACCAGCTTTTCTTTAGTATTCTTCAGACTTCAAGCACTCTCTGGTCGGCATTAATAAAAATAAAATTATAATAATTAAAAAATTATAATAATCTTACATCAAGAGTTCGCCTTCAAATATGGCCTCGTCAAACAGAGGCTACCGTATATAAATACTCAAGTTACGGTAAACCATATTTTCGTTAAACATCTGATACCAAAAATATAAGTATTATTCGAAAATTAAATTAAAAGCGGTAAAGGGACAGGCCAGGGTGGATACTTTTTTAGTCTTTGTTAGCTTTTTCAGAAAAATGTGTTTTAATTAGGCATTCAATCGTAATGTTATTTATTAAAGTACATTAAGATGATGTCATTAATTGTAAAAAATAGCAACATATAGAATAAAAAAACTGTTTTAAAACTGATTGCAGCACAAGTTACCTCTTATCGTAGAATCAATCAACTACCAACCGCCATTTTGTCGTTACTCATTGTTAGTGTGCCTTGACGAGTTATAAAGCGTGCTTAATTTTTATTTTTAATGCTGTTAGCGATGTGGTTCTTCCCCGTTAAATAATTTTGTTTTTTATTTGTCGCAGTTTTTCTTTGTAAGTGTTTTTATTTTGTATTTGTCTTGTTTTGCTATTGTTTGTAATTTGTATTTATTTCTCTTAGTGCTCTAAAATGAGTAAACGTGTGACGTTAAAGTGATAAATAAATTATATTAAAAAATATCTTATTTTGTTGACCCTACCAAAATTGTTCGAATTGACAGATATGACGTCACATCATGGCGCGGGGTCAATCTTATTCTCATTTGAACCGCATAGTAATTTAATTGGTCGCTATGCACGCACCGTACAATATCGGCATATGCACACTTAAGATACGAAAGTGTTCGAACACTAAGCTTAAGCCAATACAAACATTACATACCATACAAACCATACATACACTGTGAGTTTAAGCGAGTGCTTACGTTCTAATAGTCTTACACATAATGACTTAACGGAAGTTTAAACCATAGAATAATGTCACTTTATCAAAGAGATAGTGAACGTTTTAGCGTAAAAAGTCTAGAATGGATAACAATTTTTGACAATCCGATTTTAGCGAACTTTGAAACCTCCGATAAGTTATTATGAATAAGACCAATAGCGTATAGCCCGTACACTATGAATAGTAGACTAGTATGTAGTAGTAGTAGATAGACTAGATGACGAGAGCAATCTTTTGTACCTTTTTCCTCGGGGGTCACCTGATAAAATTAGCTTTTTTGGAGCATTGCTCTAAGGGTTGCAGGGATAAAAACTAGGGGCGAGCTAATGTTTTGTCATCATATGTTTTTATTTAAATATTTATTTCAGAGCGAGTGTGTACTACGGGTTCGCCTTATTCAAATGTTCCACATAGAGTCAAGAAATTGGAGTGACATTGGCTATAACTTTCTAGTGGCCGGCGATGGATCCGCCTACTTTGGTCGTGGTTGGGATTACATAGGAGCTCACACTTTGGGCTATAATAAATACAGTATTGGTATCAGTTTTATTGGTACCTTTAATAATGACCCACCACCTAAAAAACAAATAGATGCTTGTATAAAACTACTGAAACGAGGTGTAGCTTTAGGTAAACTTGCCAAAGATTATAAACTGTTTGCTCACAGACAATTAGCGTCCACGCTCAGTCCTGGTGATAAGTTGTTTGATATTATAAAGGAGTGGCCACATTTTGTTAAAAATTTCACTGATGTTTCAGAACTGTTTCCTCATTATTAAATTATTGTAAATAAAGATTAGTCCATGGAAGTAGACAGGATTTGATTATATGACAATATTTTTGCGGCTTCTTTACGTTTTGCAGAAATTTAAGAAAATAAAAATAAAATGTTTAATATATAGAAAATAGCGTTATTTCTTTTTAACATTCCAGGTTTCTTTTAACTATCAAAACGCCTGACTATATCCATGTATTAGTCGACGAATAGATCATCACATAATTAGCGATGTTGCGAAATCTCGTTAATTCAAGTATTATTTCGGACTAATAATAAGCTATCATAAATAAACTAAATTATAGTGGGAAAAAATTATAATCATGAGCGGAACTTGAATCCACGACCTCGGAATACCGTTCCGTTGCTCTGAGCTATCATGGTTCCGGCACGTGTTTACCAAATCTTCCACTACTATCTTCTCAATGTGAGTTAAACATCGTGCGATGTTTTTTGTACAACGACATCTATTGAGCGGTTTGCACCAACTACCTATAATTTAGTTTATTTAGTAAAAGCATAGCAAGTCAATTGCAAAAAAATTATAAATTAATGTAATAAGCTATCCTACTTGTTCAGGGCTTTTTGTTTAATAGTCTGAAAATAGTCATGTTATTTTTTTTATATTTAGGGCTTATTAGAAAAATAGAGTTCGTGATCATGATCAGCTAGTGTTATGTAAAATATGATACCAGGTACCTATAATTAATTTGCAACAGAGATTTACCAGATGTATAGTATCTATGGCTACATCACTCAGTCGACTTGAATCCACTTATATATCTACTAGCTGACCCGGCAAACGTTGTTTTGCCATACAAATGTCAGGGGTAGATAAATAATTTGCAATAAAAAAATATTGCGACTATATATTGAAATCTAAACTATCCTATCTTTCAAGGTCGAATCACACACGGTGTGCAAATCAAATTTAAAATCGGTTCAGTAGTTTAGGAGTCCATCGCGGACAAACATCGTGACAGGAGATTTATATATATATAAAGATGTGTGCGTGAAAATGTATCTATGTGTGTCTCATGATACAGGCTATACGTCATATAAAACGAGATTATTCTATGAAGTACGATTTAGCCAGGTTAAAATTACTGACCCTAATTTTAAACGTCAACCTACCAACTGGTATATCTGTGATTTGCAATAAAACTTTTGACTTTTGTTTGTCCTTGATATGATCATCTAGTAGTCATAAAAACTACAATAAACACGGTTTTTCAAAGTTGATTACAAACATTCTTAATTCTTTTTTAAATGATTGCAATGACATGGCTCCTTGTTACGAGTGCATTATTTCAGAATAATTTTACATTTGGATATTTGGAAAATTAAGTTCAAAGATTCCGTTTAGTGGATACATAAATTCAAAGATACGAACGAAGCTAAGTTTGTTAACAAACTTGTAATTGTTAGAATGTGATAAACACAAAGAGTGTTAGAGTTTTATATATAGATATTTTTATTGTTTATAAAGTCTCTATTTTTAATACAAATGTTTTGATTAAGATTGCGATTTTGATATGTAATTAACACATATTATTTTGTACACTGTGTTAATTTTTATATGTATAAATAAATGTTGTTATTGACAGTCTAAAAGATGACTGAGAGATAGTGTGATATTATGAGAATAGAGTATTTAGTTGACAGCAAAGTAGAAAAAGGCAAAATTACAACATAGCAAGGCACAACTACATGCAAACGTAAGAAAAATATACTTAATAATGGTAGAATTTTTATACATTACTAGCTGACCCGGCAAACGTTGTTTTGCCATACAAAAAAAAAGTTTGAAAAATAGATGTTGGCCGATTCTCAGACCTACTGAATATGCATGTAAAATTTCATAAAAATCGGTTAAGCCCTTTCGGAGGAGTAAGGTAACTAACACTGTGACACGTGAATTTTATATATTAGAAGATAATAAATATTCGTGTAGTGACATGTAAGTGTTTATAATCTTTCTTCTAATATATAAAATTCACGTGTCACAGTGTTAGTTACCGTACTCCTCCGAAACGGCTTGACCGATTCTTCTCAAATTTTACATGCATATTCAGTAGGTCTGAGAATCGGCCAACATCTATTTTTCAACCTTTTTTTTTTATTATGGCAAAACAACGTTTGCCGGGTCAGCTAGTATTTATGTATATTTATTTGTATATATTTAGATCATTTAACTTTGTCTTTGTGCACCTATAGACTATAGAGCGCCATCTGCTACGATCGAAGCATATTTCCTTGGCTTCATCCACACTCATACTTACAACCGTCGGGCATGTATGACCAGATGTATGAGTGTGGATGAAGCCAAGGAAGTATGCTTCGATCGTAGCAGATGGCACTCTATAGTCTCTGCCTACCCAAAGAGACGAAATTCTCGAAATAATACCCTGCGTCATCACGCTTGGTCACCGCGACCCAGTAGACCATAATCCATTCCACAGTGAAGGAGGCCCATGTCCAGCAGTGGGACGTTAATGGGCTGGAGAGAGAGAGAGCTATATATTTATTTATATACCCCCATGGGAAAAAGGCGTGATGTGATGATGAATTTTGTATCTCACAGAAGATTTATTTGTTTACATATCTCTGAGCTGGCGTTTACAGCACCCTAGCAAGGAAAAGGGATGGTGACACTTTTATTCTTAATCCGTCACCACACGGACACGAAATATTTGCACTTAGTAAAAAAATCATATTGAGTTTTAAATTTCTAATAAACTTTTTCTCTGTTGCTGTAAATAATACTTAAGATTTTCTTTAGGTGTCCACCGTCCTTCTTTAGGTGGACACCTAAAGAAAATCTAAAGATGCATGGAAGTCTATCTTTATGGTCAATGTAAAATTAAATTGAATGTGGGTAAACCCTGTAATAACTGACCGTAGAAGACACATTACAGCTCAGTCTCACCCGTGACCATGGTGATTGCAAAGTCTCCGAAACGTCGGGCCAAAATTTAAAACAAATATACGCGTCTAAATCCGTAAAAAGCTATTTTATTTAAATAAATGAGTCGCGCAAGTGTTTGAAAATATTATTTGTAGATGTTTCAATATTCAATTTAATATTAGTATAAGAGTAAAATTTTCATAAAGACTTGTAGCTTGTAGTTATAGTTGATATCAGCACACTTAAGAAAAAAAAAGTATTTATAAACATACCTATGTCCGTATCTACTCTGCTGTCATCGACTTATATAGAAACGCCATAGAAAATTGTATACTTAATAGGTAGGTATGATTAGAATAACGTAATTATTAAAAGAAAACATTCCTGGGTATATAAGATCTTTTAAAGTATCTATAAAGAATCAAATTACACATGTTGTCTAATGTTCAAGTTGAAACCGCATTATGCGGCGTCAGTGAAACTATGAGACGACGCTTTAGTCGAATCGTCGCATAGTCCCGCAGACTTCTTCCTTACCAGCTCATTGTCTCACTGGGCACGGGCCTCTTTCAATTTGGTAGGGTTTTGATTTGCTAAACTGCTACTTTGTATATTATACTACCGTATTGTACTTATATTCTTAATCTGTCTCTACGTTGTCATCTAGTGCGGCTTAAATCTTACAGCAAAATAAAGTAAAATTTATTTATGAAGACATATCATTTACTCTAAGTAGATTTATTTTTGGATATTTAGAGAATCGCTAGTAAGTATTTTAAAATATTCAGTGATTCCAAATTTCACGCGTACGAACTCGCGGGGACCTGCTAGTGTTGTATGTACCTACTGTTATTAGATTACGGGGGCAACCTTCGGGCTTTGTGTGGAACTCCCGAACTATAGCTCCTGGAGTACCCACTAAACCCCGCGGTATTCCTCCTCGCCCTTAGCCGGGCCATGGTATCACTCAGGGCCCTGAGTTCGGTATCACAGTGGTGTCTCAATGGCATCACAATGACACATTATAACCTCAAAAAATTTACAATAGACTACCAAAATTGATAAAATTCGCCACTAAGCAATCAGTTATTGCATTTTTTTTGCAATAACACTAAATAACTAATTGTTTAGTGGGGAATTTTATCAATTTTGGTAGTTCGCTAAAATCGGTTCGCGAAAATTGACAAAACTTGTTATTCATAATAGTCTTTTTACGCTAAAACGTTTATTATCTCTCCGATAAAATCTCCGTTTAAACCTCCGATAAGTCATTGTGAATAAGACCATTATTCTTTTTGGGGTTTCGTACAAACCCTTAAAGTCTCACTACGATGCCCGTCTGTCTGTAAACTTATTTTCTATGTAAGAGCTATATAACAGCGATTCAAATATCTTTCATTTTATTGTTGATGGCATAATAATAAATTTAATTAAATAAATGAAATTTAATTAAATTTAATTAAATTAAATATAGCACGTATGTTGCAGTGAAGGCGACAGTAAGGTCTGGATCTTTTTTGAGCTATGTGTAATTATTAAATAAGGACACTGAGTAGTGTACGTTTTCAATCATTATGAAAAAAATGACAAGAAGTTTATTATTAAAGAAATTATTAAGTTGAAATTGTTTGTTTTATTTGGAACTAGCTGTTGCCCGCGACTCCGTCCGCGTGGAATTAGGAAAAATTTTTTTCGACATAAAACGTAGCCTATGTCCTTTCTCAGGGTCTAAAGATTGTCCGTGCCAAATTTCATCAAAATCAGTTGAGAGGTTTAAACGGGAAAGTGTAACAGACAGACAGACAGAGTTACTTTCGCATTTATAATATTAGTAGGGATAATTAGTAGTGTCCTCAAGAAATGGACTATTCCAGGTGTTGGGTGCTATGCTCTAGTTTCCCGTTTCATCCCGTTTTGGTATAAAGTTAACGTGAACCATAGGCGTATTTACCCTAGGGCCATAGTGGCCATGCTGCCATGGCCCGGGGCGGCCGGCATGAAAAGGGCGGTGAAAGTCTTCAAGTTTAAAATTTTGCTCTCATATCATCATTTGGCTTCATATCAAATGGTCCGGGGCGCTGATTTTCAAAATACGTCTCTGAACTGAACCATGCTATGATAATTTTAGTAGTATGAAATTACACAAAACCACCATGGTGGTAGGTAAAAAACCTAGGTATGGGCATTTCACACAACGTACGATTGTCCCAAAGTAAGCTATATTTCTAATTCTATGCTTCTGTTACGTATACCAGATACTTTTGTCGTAAATACATATTTTATATACTTATAATACAGAGAAAACAGGTAGGTAATTTGAAGCAATCTTTAATTTACAGTCATGTTTATTTGGTTATTTACTCATACCACTCGTATGAAAGTAGACCATTTGTTGTGTTTACGGACAAGCCTAGTTAAATATTAATAATGTCGGCACTATCTGTGATAGATCTAGTTTTATTCATGTTTTATAATTACCACTGTGAGTGTTGATAAATCACATACAATATTCCATAGCATGTGACCGGTCATTAATGATTTTACTTTGACTGAATAAAGTTATAATTATGGAACAAAAGGCTCCGGAGTCTAATAAAGTTAGACAAAATAACGACAACAATACGCAAGGATCAAAGAAAGTACAAATAAAATACCAAAAATCGAATAAGTTCGTAGAATTTTGCAAGAGGACAGATTTTCATGGATATAAATATATTGTTATGGAAGAATTCAGTAGTTCTGAGAGGTAAGAGATAATAAAATACAAGCATTTGACTATAATAAACTAATTTGTTATCTCCGTTATTGGTACCTAAAGAAACTACGGCGTATTTTTATTAATTGGCTGTTTCGTTGTGCACATTTTTATTAATTATAATCGTTAGTCTATGTAATATACAGATTTTCTAAAAAAAAACAATTCTTTTTCTCCAGCCCATTCACGCCCCACTGCTGGGAACGGGCCACTTCCACTTTGGGAGGGATTATGGTCTACTGTGCCGCGCTGACAGGCGTGTTGGCACAGGGTTTATATTCGAGTTTTCCGTCTCTCACAGAAGGTGTTATCTGTGTGCAATATCCCTTAGCTGACTTTAACAGCACCCTTGGGAGGAGATGGGGTGGTGATACTTGTATTCTTAATCCGTCACCACACGGAGGAAAAAAAATTGGTCAAGTGCGAGTCGGACTCGTGCACGAAGGGTTCCGTACCATCTATGCAACATAAGGCAACGTTATTAGTATCGAGCAAGAAACGGTAAAAAAATCATGTTTGTTGTATGGGAGCCCCCCTTAAATATTTATTTTATTTTATTTTTAGTATTTGTTGTTATAGCGGCAATAGAAATACATCATCTGTGAAAATTTCAACTGTCTAGCTATCACCGTTCTTGAGATACAGTCTGGTGACAGACGGACGGACGGACGGACGGACAGCGAAGTCTCAGTAATAGGGTCCCGTTTTTACCCTTTGGGTACGGAACCCTAAAAAGACTTATATTATTGCCGAATCATTGCCGAATTGTGTTATTGACACATTTGACACTATCAATTGTCATTCTTTAGTTATGTTTAGTTGTGCATGTAGAATCGGTACCATTATTAAACTTTGTTATCTAATGAAACTAATGGCTTTTAGCGGAAAATCACAATTTCATGAACAATTAGATGCTATTATTTTATCTATTTAGCTCAAGCAGGTTTAGTTTCGGACCACGTACGTGTTCACACGTAAAAAAATTTTCTATTTATATTTTAAACACCCTGGTTTAAAGCCGATGGATTGTACCTAAAATTATTTTTTCTGTGTACCAAATGTGAATAAGGTACCTAACTAATATTCCTTTAGTCGTTTTTAGGTCATCATGACTCAATAAACAGCAAAAATAAAGTATTTTTGGCAATTTTTCACTTACAAGTTATTATGAATCTATACTATATATCTAATATATAAAACTCACGTGTCACAGTGTTAGTTACCGTACTCCTCCGAAACGGCTAGACCGATTCTTATGAAATTTTGTATGCACATTCAGCAGGTCTGAGAATCGGCTAACATCTATTTTTCAAACTTTTTTTTTAGTATTGCAAAACAACGTTCGCCGGGTCAGCTAGTATACTATATATAATATTATAAAGCGGAAGAGTTTGTTTTTTTGTTTAAACGCGCTAATCTCAGAAACTACTGCTCCGATTTGAAAAATTCTTTCAGTGTTGGATAGTACATTTATCGAGGAAGGCTATAGGCTATATAACATCACGCTGCGACCAATAAGAGCGTAGCAGTAGTGAAAAATGTTGCAAAAACGGGAAAAGTTTTCTAAATTCCACGCGTAGGGAGTCGCGAGCAACAGCTAGTATGTGAGATAAATAAATAAATAAATAAATCTTTATTGTCACGTATAAAATGTTACATTTTGCTTAAAACTACTCTGGTTCCTGTACTAGTATGTACTGTATTACAAGAACCAGTGCCTTACTACAATATCAACAAGTTATAGAACACAGGTAAGCGGGTAAACAATAACACAAGATTCAATTACAACAAAAAAAAAACCTTATTTTTAATAATAATAGCATGCATAATAATAACTAAATTTGAATGAGTGGGATGAATGTCTGACTATGTGTGTGTGTGGTGTGTGTGTGTGTGGTGTGTGTGTGTGTGTGGTGTGTGTGGTGTGTGTGTGTGTGTGTGTGTGTGTGTGTGTGTGTCTGCATGTACGCGTGTTTGTAGTTTTAACTATCATGATACAAGTATTATGTCTATATTTTAACATATATTTTTAATACAATTTTGTTAATTTCGATTTGTGATACAAGAAAGAAGAAAATTAACTGATGTAAAATTATCTACAGTTAAGTTATTGACACCATCGGTACACATAAACCACAGAATAAAATACAGATAAAACCAAATATACCTACTTGAGTAGTAGTTCTCATTTATTATTATAGGCCATTGAGATAATAAATCATTGATATAGGTATTATCAAATCTATGTAGTGCGAGAATGGATACCGTCAGTTACCCTAAACAGTCATTAGGGCACATATGGTAGAGTTAATTTCATATTGAATGGTGGTAAAAACTTTTTTTGGGTAAAACTTTTTCCACATATATTTAGATTTTATAAAAGTTTATGTCCAACATCACATAGTAATATTTAAATTTCGTTGCATAATTATCTTATTTTTAACACGCTTTTATAAGTTCGGTATGTATCTATCAATCTATTCATCTATATAACGGAATCTTTGAAAGTGAATTTAACCCACTTGCAGTACTCGGATTGATCTGAAATTTTGTACACATATTTGGGATCGCGTAGAGGGAAAGCGGTCACGTGGGCGATCCCCTACATGATGGCTAGACCTCATAAAATCAGTCACGCATTGCCCTGCTGCAGTATGCTCGCGAAATGCCTCTAACAGAGACAGATGGAGACAAATTGTGAAGGCAACGACTAAGTCGCTAAACAGTCCATAACCACGACCACTCTACAAAAGAGTGTCCGACTGAGAAGAAGAATTAGGAACCGATGACAATGCTAAAATGTTAAAAAAATATTTAGAATTTTCAAGAGTGTCTTTTAGTTTTTGAATTTAAAAAACGGATTATTTTTTCATTAGGCCTCGTACACATAGGTAATAACGATACGCGTTATTATAATAATAATGTATTCGTTATATTCCCGACCACAAATAACTGAATAAGGGCAGGAGAATGACGATGATGAGTATTTATTGTTACAGCATCAACTGATATACATAAACCGTGAAGTTTTCAGCACTCTAGCTATTACCGTTCAAGAGATAAAGCCTGATGACAGGCGCACGGACTGTGACGTCACACGGATAGGGAATCCCGTATTTGTATTTCCCCTTTTCATGCGGCACCATAAAAATCACCTGACATTCTGCATTATTATGTGACTAGGATTTGCTGGGCGGTGGCCGTTATAATGAGCATGGCTGTGGCAGCATACTTCGTAGTAACTGCTTACAAATGGTATGCCAGAAATCCTATAATAACAGTAAGTATAATATCAAATTACTGTTACAATATTTCTCTAACACTTGCGCGACTCATCCGTTCAAACAAAACTCCTTTTTTCGCATTTAGAATCCGTAAAAACTAGTTTTATTTGTATTGATACCTAATTTATTTGTACACACTAATGGTCTTATTAATAATGACTTATCGGAGGTTTAAACGGAGATTTTATCGGAGATATAAAAAACGTTTTATCGTAAAAAGACTATTATGAATAACAAGTTTTGACATTTTTCGTGAACCGATTTTAGCTAATTTTTAAACCCTCGATAAGTCATTATGAATAAGACCATTTAAAAGTATGTGATATTATAGTACCTATATGATTTTCATGATTAATATACTCTCACTAAAGTTTTTGTGGCCTTTTCTTAGTGATGGTATTTTAACTTGAGTTACCTATATTATACAGTTCTGTATTTAAATACTAAGCATAATTTTTGCTACCAGGTTATAGAAAGTACTCAGGGTGCAATATGGGATATTCCTTTTCCTGCTGTTACTATTTGCGATCTTAATATTGTATCAAAGAAGGCGGCTAGAGAGTTTTCCAAAAATTTGTGAGTATTTTACTAACTAGCTGTTGCCCGCAACTTCGTACGCGTGGAATTTAGAAAGTGCACCCCGTTTGTGTAACATTTTTCAATAATGTCTCGCTTTTATTAGTCGCAGTGTGATGTTATATAGCCTATAGCATTCTAAGACAAATGGGCTATATAACATGAAAATAATTAATCAATTCGAACCTGAAGTTTCTGAGATTAGCGCGTTCAAACAAATAAACTCTTCAGCTTTATAAAACCAGTATAGATTAACCATACGGATCACCGTGTTATTACATACATTTTTGGTGATGTAATAATAATATTATTAACATTATTTTAGAACTCTGCCGGTAAACGTGACCACAGAATCGGTATACAAAAATCTACGTTTGATTCCTCTTATATACTCCGCTTTCAAGACAAGTGAAAAAGAAAAGAATGAACTAATACAATTGCAATCTATACTCGATCTTAATAACCTGTCTATTAATTATTTATTTGAAATCGTAAGTATATTTTATTTTGTTTATAGTCAACTTTTTTGAAATATGCTTAGCAACGCTACATTTGCAATTTCTTAAGTAAGTTACAAAAGTCAAAAAGACGCAATCAGTTACAGCCTTACATACTACGAGTAAGTACTTACTGACATTAGTCTAGGTAGAAATCTAGCAATTAAAAGGATGAATAGGTATACGATTTAGGCTACATAAATATTATTCCTTAAAATAACGAAACCAGGACTTACTTTGTTTAAAAAAAACACACGCAACGCTGCATTAGAAAATCAAATTAAAAAGTTTGCTAATCCTAAAGATTCCAGTCACGATAGCGAAAATTTAAATACAGTTTTGATTAATTCGACGTTTTAAAAGGGGTGAAAATCACTACGAAAGATTACATTACATAAAACGAATTGTTTATACGTAAAATATATAAAAAAAATTGTAGCGCTTGTCCACTATGTACAAGGAACAAGCATGCAAACTTTCATGATTTTTAGCTATTAATATTTTTTTTATGTTTCCGACATTTTACAATGTTCTCTATTTCTCAGTTAAGATTAAGCTTCTGTATGGTGTAGGGCTACTAAAATAATACTTCTAGTAGATTTTATTTTTTTGCAAAGACATACGAGACTTGTACCTCCTTATATATATTTAGGCTTACCAACAACTCAACCTGTAATTAATGTGTGACTTTGTTTTCTTACAGCTATCCCCGGCACACTCTTGCAATCATCTTCTACAAAAATGTATGTGGAAGAATACAGTGTTTCGTTGCGACAAACTTTTTAAGCAAATTTTTACTTTGCCTAGTCTTTGTTGCACTTTCAATTATTTTGCAGTTTATGACAAAGAGTAAGTTATTATTAACTAATAGGTACTTTAATTTGCCTCTCATGTTTCATACGTATAATTACCTAGATTCTGTAATCACAGGCATTTTTCTGATTAGCGTGGTGATAAGTTGGAATTTTTGTGGAAATCTGTCATATTTGTATCTTCAAAAATCTAATAATTTACATAGTTTATGTAAAGCAAATCAATCAACGTTCTTTTAGGAAAGTAAACTATCTCTAACTTAAAAAAATACGGAAACCTCTTGTTTGATTGGATGTGCCTGATGAAGGTCTTATCGGAGGCGTATTTACCCTAAGGCCATATAGGCTATAGCCCGGGGTGGCCAGCCTGAAGGGGCAGCGAAAGCCTTCAAGTTTAAAATTTTGCTCTTTCTCTATTAGTTTATAGGGCGGTTAATTACATTGGCATTATAATTAAATACATTGGCATTTGACAAAAAAGCAAAAACAAAAATCCAAACCACACAAAGAGCAATGGAGCGAAGCTGTGTGGGAATTACCTTAAGGGACAAAAAGAGAGCAACTGATATCCGCAAGAAAACTAAGGTTATCGATGCAAAAACCTTCACCCAAAAGCTGAAATGGAAATGGGCTGGCCATGTGGCAAGATATAAAGACCAAAGGTGGACATATACAGTAACAATATGGAGAGGACCACATGGGGCTAAACGCAGAGGTAGACCATGCTCCAGATGGATAGATGGAGTCAAAGCAGTAGCGGGAAACAACTGGTTGGAAACTGCCCACGACAAAAAGAAATGGTACTCATTGGAGGAGGCTTTTACCCGAGAGGGGTCCATACAGGAAGATGATGAAGATAATTAATAATAATAATACACAATATGACTGATTTATATTTTGAATGACCAAAGGAATTAATTATTTGACATATTTTTTTAAATTTAAACTTTGACATATTGTATGGAATTAAATAAAGCTATTTTATTTTATTTTATTTTATTACATTGGCCTGGGGCGCTCATTTTCAAAATACGCCTCAGGTTCTGATGTTACTGCAAAGAGATTATCTATGTTTCTAAATTTCTAAGGTTCAAGTCCCATTTGTGGTACTTCTTTAACATTAATTATAATTTTATATTTACAAAAAATTTGCGATGAATGCGTGCAGGTGTGAATTATATAATCATCCTGCGCTAGTTAATCGACAGATACATTTGTTATCTATTTTGTATTCAATGTGATTCGTTATCTTTTACTAATGAATAATAAGGCAAAATAAAATTACGGTATTAAGATTTGGAATGGCATTTATTGACGCAAATATATTAGCTATTTATCTTATCTTTATCGAATTAAACAATAATAATTAAATAGTTGACGAGTCCTTGATGCGGTGAAATTAGGATGACTAGTCAGTACAATACTAACTGAGGCTAATCTTTTCTATGATCAACAATATTCATTGATACGAGATTGATACCAATGTTTTCTTTTATGCCTTTGAAGTAATCAATCACCGGAAATACTAATACGGTTTGATTTACTTTTGCTATTGGACTAAGATTATTTAAGACTATAACTTATACAGGGATGTCTTGGGATGGTCCTATTTTTGTTTCTTTAAAATCTAATACTTATACTACAAAGTATTGTATGCAAGTATCCTATACAGTGATTTTAGTTTAAATCTAAAGTTCATCTACACAAATGTGATAAAAAGAAAGAATCTGCTTAGAGATTCAGTTTATGTACGTAAATAGCGAGCCTCGGAGAAAATAAAACAACTCACTGCGGCACTCTGTAACACGTATTATTAATATTATGATCTCGCTTTTCCGTCTCTTATTTAAAATTGAAACATTTTTTTTCAATCTTGAATATATCTCTAGCGATCTGAAAGGTTACTACTAACTAGATCCATCCATTGAGTTGTAAAATATACACAATAAAAAGCAAAGAAAACTTTTCTTAAGGGCCTACATCAATATTATCGTCGACATGTACTCGTACCTATTAACACAGCTAGTATGTATAGAAAATGAAGAATTAGGCATATTTTTTTGTTTACTCAAAATCTACTAAATATATTTTAATTCCGGTTTACGTGTTTCTGTATATAATAGTTACTTATGTTTTTAAAGTTATTTCATTAGTTAATACGCGATAATAGACCGACAAATGAAAAAAATAAAAAATGAGAGAGGTTGTTTCGCTAAGATTTTCTATCGAGAAAACTTTTTTCAATCGCGTTTCTGAGTTTATGCGATCCTAGATTATATATTGAAAAAACATATACTTAAAAATTGGAGCTCCGGCCATTCAATCTAAAGAAAAAATGAAAACTTCGTACGTAGAAAAATGCACGAAGCTATTTTGATATCCTCTTAACTCGGTATAGCAATTAAATTATCAAGTCGACTGCGTTACGCATTTCTTAATCTGATACGACACAGTCACTGAATACTGCATACTAGTACTAAGTTTTGTTAGCGCATTCGTTAGCTTCTTCCCTTTAAATTTCTTATTATATTTTATTTTTAACGAAGAATATCTTTTCTGTTGCGCTATACCTACCCTTTGTCATTGATAAAAGCTTTTAATTAAAACAAGGAAAACGGTCAAATTTAATTACGAGTATATTACATCTCTTGCAGAGTTGACAAGGTAGCACCACACTTATTGACACCACGAAGGGTGGGATCATGTGGTTACCAGACAGCACTTACTGTTCTTATGTATTCAGACCTGAATGATTACTACAGTGCTGCTGTTGCTACACAAGGAGTGATGGTATGGTTTCAATATAGTTCTAAAATATTAATCTTAAATAATAATAATATGATTGTTATATGCCTAAGTCTGAACTGTCAACTTTAATAGCGTAGTAAGTAGTGCTGACTTTGAACAAATTGCAAGCATTATTTCGTATGCCTACCGCTTTCTTTTTTTCACCCGGCAAGGGTGGTCCGCTTTTTTATGGGGGGCCCAACTCTTACATTACATTACGTTTACATTTTATTTTTTGTGCTTGCTCTACTATTCAATATTGCATAAGTGTCGTCATTAAATTTCTAGTGTACTTTAAATGCAAGTGGCGAGGCATCACACCTTTTACAAACTTCGCGATACAAGCAGTAGGCAAATGGGATCCATAACTATTGTTTATTATAAATTCAATTTCTTTTTTATTAGATCTATGGAGTTACTCACTAATAAAAATGTACGTATGTTGGGAGCAGTGAGAATGCAAAAAATAGTGTAGGTAAATTGGCCAGAACATCATATTATTATGATAACAATGCAACATAATGATTACGCATTCAATTAGAATTCTGTGATACAATTTCGATAATTACAATAATTAATGTTATTATCTTTTATCTTAATATTAAAAGTTTTGATGTTGTCTTTTTACGATATCATAGTTACACTATAAATGGTGAAGATAACGTGTAGTTTTGACGTATATTGAACGCAAAATATTATGTTGAGATTGCTGTGTTTTTTTGGTCTAGAGTAGTTCATGATTAATGCTTTCATATCTTAATAATAAATATCTTAATGCACAAAAACTGCGCTGTGTTCCTCAATTTTCTTTTCTCTACACTATATCAGTGTGCGTCAGTGGCGGCCCTAGTAAGAAGATTCTTTCTTTCAGAGCACTTTCTTGCCCTGTGCTCTTTTCGCTGCTTTTCTGGAGGGTACTGCTCTATAAGAGAGCGCTATGTCTTCACTGTTGCTAGTGGCAGTCTCTTCCATCTTTATGACTCCTAGTTCAATCACAATTGTTGTTTAATTTTGATTGGAAATTTCAATGAATGATTCACGGAGTATGTAAAACTAAAATATACGTAATTCAAACCGTTTATGCATTTGCATTTATATACTATATTTTCATAGCTTTTTTAGTTCTACGTGTAAATAGACTGCGATTTCCAGGAAGGCAAGGAAAGTATATTTAATTTTTCAGTTAAAGACTACCCTTGACAGTAAGTAGGCTACAAAAGTGTTATTTGTACCGTAATAGGCCTACATTCTATTACGTAGGACTTAACGTAGTATACGTAGTAATCGTCTTACCTATATCTTCATTGTAAAACTAGATTCAATTCTGAACATAACTTGGTTTTGTGATATTTCATAGGTGGAGTCAGGAGGAAGGTTTAAAACTGAGGTGTTCAAAGTCCTCGGAATCTCGAAAATAGTACCTAAATGTGATTTTTACGAAATCTACGTATTTAAATGAGCATATTTTCTTTAAACCCTCCCGGTAACAATATCGATCCCCGTCAACATTAACAATCACTGCTCTTTTAGCTTTTGGTTAGTGCGTTTTGACCATGCCAGATATAGTGATTTTTCACTATAACAAATTGTATGTCCATTTGTTATACAAGTTACCCTCAATAGATTTTGCAAGCAATGAGGTTATGTAAGCGCTATTCTCGCTTAATTAATGTATAAGAATTCAGCGTGTTATTTTGCTACGTTCAATATTCTATATTCCACAACCCGCTCCTTCCTCCAAAGTTAATACCTTTATTTGTTTCCAAAAATTTCGTAACACAGTATCTATTGAAAGGTGATCTGTGATTTGTTACTAAAAGTACAATATGTTTAAATTTATAAACATTTATACTCTCAATTATTCGTGTAGGATTTCCGTAATCTTAGAAATTCATAAAGCTTTGGTCGCGATCTAGTATTAGGTGATATCTGTTATTTACGCCAAGGTTAAATACGTTATGGTGTGTTTGAATTTGAATACATTCTTATTTTACATTTACTGTTAGTGTTATTATAAGCAATAATAGTTTAATAGATGGGATGTTTACAATGTAAGGATGTTATCTGTTGGGGAAATGGGGCAGGAGCAATAACGTTAGGTAATTTGGTGATTAATATATACGATAGAGTCTGAGAGAGTGGTTATACTTACGTTAGAGTGCGTTAGATTTACTCAAAATACTAAATGTGCAAGAAACATATACCAAAAGAAGAGATAGTAAATGCAAGCGCGCTGCATGCGTTTCCTTGGTACTAAAGTCAAGGTTCACTGCAGAATTATTCTCAGTTATTTCTATGAGTTCTAAGACTAATCATTATGCTTTGGTTTGTAAAACCTACAAGTTCTCTTATTGCTAAGCCGGAAAACTTTTTCACCTTTTGCCCGGTTGCTATTGTTTGGGATCCCGTTATTTATCGTGTTTTTGGGGCCGACCCCGATATGACGAATATATTATGATAATAACGATACGGAACCTTTCGTTTGCGAGTCCAACTCGTACTTGGCCGGTTTTATTTTACTTATTAGACCTACATCAATTAGTACCTACTTAATATGCTTACTATACAAGGCCAATAGCTATTGCCGTCGTTTTATATTTCGGTCTTTATAAAGCACTAGCTGTTGCCCGCGACTCCGTCCGCGTGGAATTTGGAAATATTTTTTTGCAATAAAAGGTAGCCTATGTCCTTTCTCAGGATCTAAAGATTGTCTGTGCCAAATTTCATCAAAATCGGTTGAGATTTTTAAGCGGGAAAGCGTAACAGACAGACAGAGAGAGCTACTTTCGCATTTATAATATTAGTAGGGATATACATAGATTGTGAACTTACGATTTTATTCGTTTTCGTGTGATCGTATGGCTTTATATATTTTCAACGTTAGCTACGTAAATACTTTAAGTTTGTGATTAATCCTGAAAAACCTAAAAAAATCTAAAATTTATTTTCGATTGTCAAAATGTGTTTGCCATATTTATATTAATAACATTTTACAAATTAACAGTAATCATTATCTTCTTATATATAAAATTCACGTGTCACAGTGTTAGTTACCGTACTCCTCCGAAACGGCTTGACCGATTCTTATGAAATTTTACATGCATATTCAGTAGGTCTGAGAATCGGCCAACATCTATTTTTCAAACCTTTTTTTTTTAGTATGGCATAACAGCGTTTGCCGGGTCAGCTAGTTTTAATATACAATTAAATAATTGGAGAGTTTAATTTTAATGTAGAGTAAGATCAATAGGCGAATTGAGTATATTTAGAGTATTAAGAAGTATTAAGTAGTACTAAGAGAACACTTAAGGAAATTTTAACAAAGCAAATATTTTTCTTTCTTTTAAACGAACATACCTTTAAAAGAAAGAAAAATATTTGCTGACACTTGGTTTATTTATGGCTAGGGTTGGGCTAACCCACACTGTCCATCTGATTTTAAGTGGATGTGCAATCCAAATGCGAGGGCAGCTTGTACATGTAGATGCACTTGTTACCCCTGCCTTGCCTGCCTGCAAGGTGCCTATTCTCGCGTTGCCAAAAAGACTCCATATCGTATCCAGAACGAAACACGTTTACATTTTCGTTAAAATGTTTTTTTTTTATGCACAGGTAATTATAGATAATGCTTATAACATACCCGATCTAGATTCACCAGTTCGTATGGTGAATCCTTCCACTGAAGTCCTGATTGCATTATCTCCAGAAAAAACTTACACGACTCCTGGGATTAAGGCATTTTCTCCAGAGGCAAGGCAATGTTACTATAGTGATGAGGTAAGAAATTGTTTCTGTAATCTTATTGCCATAGTTCTAGTGAAAACAACGTAGCATTTTGAGATTTTAACGGTATTATTAGCTTCGAACGTATGTATGTATTTATCCATGTAACGGAATATCTGATAGTGATTTTATAGCAGACGGATTGATCTGAAATTTAGCACACATATTAAGGACCGATGACAAAGCAATAACCAAAAATAATAATCAAAATTTTCAAGCTCGTTTTTTAGTTTTAGGATTAGGCACATTATTAACCGACTTCAAAAAAAGGAGGAAGTTCTCAATTAGTCGGTATGTTTTTTACCGCTTATTGTGGAAGATGAGCTAACGGTCCATCTGATGGTAATAACAGCCATTGCTTATGGACTCTGCAATACCAGAGCTCAGCAAATCCGACGACTACCGTGAGAATAGTACCTACTCTTTTTGAATTAACTTTTCTTTTTGCTTTAATAAACGTATCTAAGTACCTACAACATATTCCGGCCCCACCAAACGAGGACGCCGCGCGCGGCAGGTCGGAGGGCCTGTCGCGCCAACAGCGGCGGACGGCCTCTCTCCACGTGTTCCGGGGAGAGGAGTCGGACTGGCGGGGGCGCCTAGGGCCCGCCCCGTCACAGTGAGCCCCCACCGATAGGGGGCCACCCCCGGTCGGGTCATGGTAATACCTGAGTGACTACCATGGCCCGGTCAAGGGTCGAGGAAGAATACCGTGGGGTTTAGTGGGTAGTCCGGGTCCGTTTATGGCCCGGGAGTCCCACACAATGTGCGTTAATGCATTCCCCACGTAAAAAAGAAAAAAACCTACAACATATTTACTTTAGTTTGTTGCGGCAAATACGTACATTATATTTTAATCAAGGTAATCTTATTGATTAAAACAAGATTATTATTTTGAAGATAAATTATCCCCAGGATAGCGTTTTATTAATGACGCACGACTTTGATATGAAATCAGATTTACATGAAGTATCAGAATTGTGTGCGTACTTTTAACAACTTACCTGTCAAATCAACAATTATTGATAGCTCGATGTAGTAATTAGTGATAGCTTTTTAGATTTTTAAAATAATATTACATCGCTATCACGGTCAAAGCATTGCAACCAATTTTTCTTATATTTTTCCTGAACATAATTCACAATTAGAAGCCTTTTTTGTTTCATGTTGAATATATATACCAATTCTAAATAATATCGCAAAAAAAGTTGAAAATTTTTGAAGTTATATGACCGTCGTTTTATTGCGCCCAACATTTTGTTATACACTCAAAAACTTGCAAATTTAAAGCCAATTTAACATGTTAACTTTTCCGTCTTTGATATTAGTTACTAAATGGATCATTTATATGAATTTCCCTATTTCAGATCATGTTTTGCAGAGAAATTCGAACCAAATCCTTTTTATAGACAGCTCTGTGACTTTGAACTTGCATAATAGTTGTAATAACATATTTCATTCGTTTACGATTAAAATAACTATTCCATTTTATTATCTTTCATATATAAAATTCACGTGTCACAGTGTTAGTTACCGTACTCCTCCGAAACGGCTTGACCGATTCTTCTCAAATTTTGCATACATATTCAGTAGGTCTGAGAATCGGCCAACATCTATTTTTCAAACTTTTTTTTTTTAATATGGCAAAATAACGTTTGCCGGTTCAGCTAGTAATCCTATAATATTGTTCTTAAGAACCATAGAGTTACGATTAAGTAGCTAAGTACTAATATGGGCACGTAATGTCTACGTGTGTTTGTACACTTCGATAATTTTGATATAAACATGGTATGCCTGGTATGAAATTTAATTTAAATATAGAAGGTATTATCACTTCAACAAATTTATGCATATTATACTAATCCTCGTAGATTAAATGACAAACGAGTAGATAAAGTGACGTAACTTATTTACCTATTTATTACGCGCAAATTAAACAATAATGAATACTTTGAAGCATTTTAAATGTTATTATGTTTTTTCCACAGATTCATATAGATAGTTTGCGTCAATATTCTTTTCATAATTGCATGACGTTTCAAAAAATAAAACTATTAAAGGCAGGATGTAACTGTGTGCCGCATTTCTTCCCTGTAAGTGGTGAGTAATATAATCACAGCAAAAGTTTTTTAAATTGGTAATAATTATATTAATAAAATAACCGGTAATAAATATATTAAAACTTCAGCTAAACGCTATTTTTTGTTTTCTAAATAATCTTTGTTTTCTTTGTCATCATTTGTAGATAACTATCGGTTTTGTAACTTCAAGGATATGGACTGCATGGAGAGAGTTTGGAGTAAGTATTCTAAGTATTGAACTGCGAGACAACATATTATTCTAGATACAGTAACGAATAATTTCAGCAGGAACATGTTCTTTTATTACACTCCCTGATCACTGTTTAATGTATCAAATAATGTTTAAATTAATTCTAATTGCAGTTAACGAGAAAGATACTAAAAATTTCAACTGCCTACCAGAATGCGAATATTACAACTATCCTATGGAAGTAGCATTGGGTAAATTGACTGATAGAGTATATGCCAGCGCTATACCATTTTTGTAAGTACCTCTTTGTGAAGACATTATTTGTTAGCTAGATTCTCTTTTCTTTTACATATTATTTTTGTTATTATAGATGTTATTATAGATATTTATTTCAGTAACAGTGACTTTATTATTTTTATTGCAGCACTGACGTCAATTTGGCAAATAGATCCTTATTAAATGTGTTTTTCAACGATTTAGTATCGACCATGTATAGACGCGATGTTTACTTGAGTTGGCAAAACATTTTGTGTAAGTATGTTTACACTAAATTGTACTGAATATGAAATGAAGATTATACACACAGATTTACCACACAGAGTGTCTATAGCTACATCACTCACGTGGCTCAAAACCACAACAATATCATGTGTGCGTAAAATATGTATCTATGTGTGTCTCTGATACATGTTATACGTCATATGAAACATTAGTCTATGATATACTATTTAGCCAATCTAAATTTACGTGTCTTCAAAATTGAACGCGTGTCCACTATCTGGCAAATCTGTGCTTATACAATAAGATTTGCTAGACATTAGATAAGAGATTATATTATACAGATTATATTCTCCGTGTGGTGACGAATTAAGAATACAAGTGTCACCACCCCATCTCCTCCCAAGTAAAAATCAGCTAAGGGATCACACAGAAAACATCCTCTGTGAGAGACGGAAATCTCGAAAATAAACCCTGTGCCAATACGCCTGATCAGCGCGGCACGGTAGACCATAATCCCTCCAAAAATGGAAGAGGCCCGTGCCCAAAAGTGGGACATAAATGGGCTGGAGAGGGAGAGAGATTATATACTAGAGATTAGAAATTAAATAAAATATTTTTGTTCACAGCGTCCTTTGGTGGTTTACTGAGTCTTATGATTGGGTTTACTCTGATATCTGGGCTAGACTTGGTTGTGTTCTTGGTAGTTAGAGTAGGTTTCTACTCACTATGTTGGATGTTCAGTCACAAATCAACTGTCAACAAGATATACGTTCATGAACATCGCGCTAATAACAAATCATTACAAAACGAGAATTTTTTTACAAAAGATGGGAAGGATTATGATTACCGAAGATATTAGTCGATACTCGTCGAAAATATTAGTCGCAAGGTTTTCGCAACTAAAAGATTACCTAATGTTCTACCCGTTGCTATTAAATTGGCAATCTAATGGTCTTATTTATAATGACTTATCGGAGGTTTAAACAATAACTTTATCGGAGAGATAATAAACATTTTATCGTAAAAAGACTGTTATGAATAACAAGTTTTGACAATTTTAGTGAACTGATTTCAGCGAACTTTTAAACCTCTGATAAGTCATTATGAATAAGACCATTACAGTTTACTCTTCTTCCCATATTTGACTATTTTACTATGCTGTTCCCATCTTGATCTTAACGCGGACCAACTCTTGAACTTGAGAGAATTCAAAACTTCTGTATTAGAATTATTTACGGATTACATAAGTATGATCACGTCACATATTTCAGAAATAAGTTTTATTTATTAGTCAAACCTATTTATAGGTCCCGGCACGAATATTGATCGCTTGGTGGTAGACTGGGGATCGTTTTACGCATCGTATACTTCCTTGCAAAAAAATAGAGATGATTTACTTTAATATAATTATACTCCGAATTTTTTTTTACATAATACATATCGATGCTTGACTACATTCCACCAATTGAAATACTTGTATTATTGTCTATTATTTATATCATTTTAGGGATAATAATTGTTTGTAATTAAGAGTAAATAAATATTTACAGACATTTCACACAACGTCCGCTGGTTCCAAACTAAGCGTAATGATACTTGTGATATGGATACCAGATTACGGATTTATTACATATACTACTTTTTTTTGTAAATATATTCTTATAATAGATAGAAAACACCCAGACGCAGTATAAATATCTATGTTCATCACACAAATAATTTTCCTGTGCGGGAATCGAACCCGTGACGTCGCGATCGTAAGTGGGCTACATAGCCGCGACGCCACGACGGGCCGTCAATAAAAACAAACAATATAAAAAATTAAATTTTAAAAGCTTCAGTTGAAAAATTTGTATATATCAATTTAATTGTCCTGAAGTGTACTCGTAGTCGAAAGGAAAGTGCATCTACGAGTAGCACAGAGAACGAATCACGAGGGGCAGATATGACGCGGCGCGCAGCAGGCCAATCACATACGATGATTTGATTCAACCGCTTCCGCACTTCACCTCCTACCTCCAAATATACCCAATAATTCACTTCTGCGCAGGTAAAGACCAGCGCTCAAGATTCGTGCCGATACCTATACTTACATTTTTATAATGCATCTTTTTAAAATGCATAATTTTTTTTTATTCTTCTGTTGCATGCCCCCATTTTTAGAGGCGTTTTTATATTAGTATTTTGATCATAGTCATAGTCATCACTTTTAACAAACTAAACTTGAGACTGTAAAGCTATTTCCTAAGCCACTGAAACTAATAATTTTAATATTCCTTAGCTGATTCTTACAGCACCCTGGGCAGAAAGGTAGGTGTGTCATTTATATTCTTAATCCGTCACCACATGTATGTAATGAGATGAGACATACATTTTATTATGTACTAGCTGTTACCCGTGACTCGGTCCGCTCGGAATTTAGAAAAATTTCCCCGTTTTTGCATTAACATTTTTCACTACTGCTTCGCTACTACTGGTCGTAGCGTGATGTTATATAGTCTAAATCCTTCGTCAATAAATGCCCTGTATCTAACACTGAAAGAAAAGAATTTTTCAAATCGACCCTGTGGTTTCTGAGATTACGTACCTACGTTTCTACAACGTTCATGATTTATGAGCCAATCACCTTCCAAACACGTGTGTGAAAAATTATATATCACATAATTTTAATATGATAAATATTGATGATTATTATCAATCAGATTACAGTAATATTGATTTCTTTATACGAGTATATGAAACTATTGTTCAGCCAATGTTGAAGTGGTTATATTATATACGTAATCATGTGCCTATCAATCTCATTATTAGCTATGATGATGATAAGTTGACATTGATATTTTACGCATTTTTATAAAAAATCATGATTTTAGTTGGGTCTATAATAAACATGTTTTCTTTTCCAATTTTAGCAAACGTTATGTTAACAGCGATAGCTTAATTATCTATTATCTTTTAAAATTATCAATTCTTCATTGGTATTGTCAATTTTGTTTGTGTCTGTGTGTTTGGTAGTAAACAGTTTATTAATGGTACCGATTCTACATGTACAACTAAGCTTACACTAAAATGAATATTGTTAATGACAGAATAATCTTTGCTTAATTCTCATAATTATGAAAATGTGAATGACAGAATAGCGGTACACTTTAGCGGTAAAACTTTATTGCACCATGGTTTAGTTTTATATCAGTTTAGTTAAGTCTGTGACGCAGTAGAGTTGCTGCCAATAAAATGTGTTTTAAATTGTTCACGTTTGCGAATAAATATTATTATATCAACATCGCCTCACATATTGTATTATTTGTTTCAACTAAAACTCTCTTATTGCAATATGATATTTATTGAAAGAAAGAAAGAATGAAAGAAAAAGTTTATTTCTAGCTTGCAAAGAAGGTTACATAAAAAAAAGAAATTATATACATCTTATTAATAAGAAAGTACAATTAAGCAACAGATTAAATTTGACAATTAAGAATTAAAACATGGTACACATGATTAAAAAAAAATATAATAAATTATTTATGCTAGCAACCCGCCCGCAAGTGAAATAGGATCACTGCTCAGCATTGTGTTGTGAAATTACATCCCCACGCTGATTTTCAGCAGTGTCCGTCAAACAGAATATACAGACTGATGAAGACATGAGATGAAGGGACGGTAAGATACTAAAAGTGGATACTACTAAATATTGGATGATATGAAAATTTTATTCCTTCTATTTTCGTAAATAACAGATTTTGAAAAATCTATCCAAATAAACTAAATTATAATGGAAAAAATGATAACCATAAGCGGGACTTGAACCCGCGACCTCGGAATGCCGTTCCGTCGCTCTCCCATCTGAGCTATTATGGTCCACGCAAATGTTTACCAAATTTTCCACTACAATGATCTCAATGCGAGTTTTAACATCGTGCGATGTTTTTTCGTACAACGCCATCTATTGAGCGGTTTGCACCAACTCCATCAATCGATCAGTTAGCGTTCTTTACAGAACACAATTGGACCGAAGTAATGGCTGTACATGTATTTCTACATTAATATATTAATATTTTGTGATTGACTCGCTATGCTTTTACTAAATAAACTAAATTATAATGGAAAAAATGATAACCATAAGCGGGACTTGAACCCGCGACCTCGGAATGCCGTTCCGTCGCTCTCCCATCTGAGCTATTATGGTCCACGCAAATGTTTACCAAATATTCCACTACAATCATCTCAATGCGAGTTTTAACATCGTGCGATGTTTTTTCGTACAACGCCATCTATTGAGCGGTTTGCACCAACTCCATCAATATCATCCCGCTTATGGTTATCATTTTTTCCATTATAATTTAGTTTATTTAGTAAAAGCATAGCGAGTCAATCGCAAAATATTAATATATTAATGTAAATCTATCCAATTTTTCTGATAATTATTTTATTTGATAAGGCCAATAGCTTAACTTTTAGAGATCGTATTATAGTAAGTGTATTGGATACGATATCATTTAATTCAAGATAATTCTTATACTCTAATAGGCTACTAATAAAAAATATCGCAATTGATACTGTAAGGCTCAGCATTAGCTGAGCCTTACAGTATCAATTGCGATATTTTTTTACACACATTAGTGTGTAGGTACGTATTTTATTTTGCCTATAATCTACACAATACCTTATTTACAGACATACAGAACAATTTATTATCATCTGTAATAATATATAGTTGTTGTTATCCGTGTGGTGATGGATAAAGGATACAAGTGTCACCGCCCTTTTTCCCTCCCAGGGTGCTGTAGAAGCCCTGAATATTGTACACAGATAACATCCACTGTGAACGACGGAGAACTCGAGAAGGAACCCTGTGCCAACACAGCGTCAGCGCGGTCAGCGCGGCACAACAAACCATAATCCCTCTATAAGTGGAGAAGCCCCTTTCCCAACAGTGCTGCAGTGGGACGTTAATGGGCTGGATAGACAGAGAGTAGAGTTGTTTTATATAAGCAACATAAAATTAATATGTATGTTCCTGTTATTTTCGTGTGTCCTAAAATTATTTTTATATAGCAACGCATGGAATAGCTAATTTGATTAAATTAGAACTCTTTAAGTAACTAGATAACTAAACTTATATAAAAGATATCGATAGTTGAAATTTTCATTTTAAATTCTACGTTTATAATGTGAGTTTAACCGCAAAATTTTATTAGAAACAGTCCTGTAAATATAAATACCTACTACATTGTAACAATTCTAGACAAAACTCAAACGTTATCAGTCGATAGGCTCCTTAGGTATAAATATCCGTGTCGTTCACAACGTTTGAGATTATATTTGCAGCATATTATTATACGCCATTTACAAGATTAATTTTTTATTTATATTTATTATGATATTACTTGCTCGTGCACTTTATATCAATCAATATATCAATCTTATCAGCAGCTTATATAATTATTTGTTAAGAGAATTAAAGATTTGGCGGATCCGTGTTCGATCTGCCAAAACCATGTAGTTTAATAATTCTACTAATATTATAAACGTGAAAGTTTGTGTGTGTGTGGATGTTTGTTACTCTTTCTTTTTGGTTTTTTTTTGGGTTGATTGGATTTTAATGAAACCTTACAATAATGTAGCTTATACATCAGGATAACACATAGGCTACAATTTAGAAAGATATCGAGTGAATTTTCCAAAATGTGACGATAAATGTCAAGTAAGTAGGAAAAAATCTACCATCTGCAAGCTATTCTGGCGTGCGCGTCCTGAAAACACCCTTTACTGCCTGATTTTTTATCCTTTTTAACGTGGGTAACACCGCGGGGCACAGCTAGTCTAATCATATTATTTAAACTGTATCACGTACCAGTTTATAACAAGGTAATTAACGTGCAAATACGTTTGTTACTGCTCTAGTTGACGACAAACAATAGAGCAATATGTATACGTGATTGTGACTTTATCTACATTTTAATTAGATAATGAAATTGATTCGTGTTTCATTGATATGTAGACACTGAGTATTTTATTCAAGATTTTTTTCCTTTACTGGGTTATATATAAGACTTATAAGAGTTATAACTGACGCGAATACGTTCATTGTTTTTTTAATTCTCACATATGTTCTGATTGGACTACGTATTTTTTTAAAACACATTTTATTTTATTTATTTATTTATTTAAAACTTCTGTACACAAAACAGGGTACAAAGGCGGCCTTAATGCCTAAGGCATTTTCTTCCAGTCAACCTAGGGTGGTACAGATAAGGGATGTGGTAGGTGTACTCTACAAATACCATAGGTGTATAATTACGTAAGGAAATATAATTTTATTGTAGGCAAAATATGGATAAGAATATAATAACATTACATAATAATACTTATACTACATAATATCATATATACCCATAATACTCTTACATATACATACACAAACACAAAAGTCCAATGACTAAAACTACCGATAAGTAACTCAGCCTCATTTTTAGGGTTCCGTACCCAAAGGGTAAAAACGGGACCCTATTACTGAGACTTCGCTGTCCCTCCGTCCGTCCGTCCGTCCGTCAGTCCGTCTGTTACCAGGCTGTATCTCGAGAACGGTGATAGCTAGACAGTTGAAATTTTCACAGATGATGTATTTCTATTGCCGCTATAACAACAAATACTAAAAATAAAATAAAAATAAATATTTAAGGGGGGCTCCCATACAACAAACATGATTTTTTTACCGTTTCTTGCTCGATACTAATAACGTTGCCTTATGTTGCATAGATAATGGTACGGAACCCTTCGTGCGCGAGTCCGACTCGCACTTAACCAATTTTTATTTAATAAAAGTAGTTTCACTTTCCCCTTGAATGTCCGTCGATTGTTTAGCATTCTGATCTCGGAAGGAAGCGCGTTCCACAAAATAGTGGATTGAACGGAAAAAGATGAGTGCACAAAACCAGATCTGCTAGGAGGAACCAGGAGCAAACGATTATTGAAATTATTTACACATTATATATTATTCAACCTTCAAGGACACAATTTTGGAGAAACCCATCTATACTAATATTATAAAGCTGAAGAGTTTGTTTGTTTGTTTGTTTGAACGCGCTAATCACTAGAACCGCTACTTCGATATAATAAATTGTTTCAGTGTCTATAGTGCATTTATTGATGAAGGCCAGCTATATAAGATCACGCTACGACCAACAGGTGCGAAGCATGCAAGAAAATTGTTGTAAACACGGGGAACATTTTCTAAATTATACGCGTATATAAAGTCGCATGCATCAGCTAGTTTATGAAATAAAATTTCTCTACAGTTTTTACCAATGATGACGCAAAATGTCTATAATGAAATGGTCAGCCGCTTGCTAACATAATTATACTCACCGGGCTGCCTAAACAAACTTCATAAGCCTTTGTGTTAAAATTCACGTAAAAACACATTGATTTAATGTAGAACGAACTTTATCTGAAATGTACTACTTACGACTCTAGCTAGGCTAGTTCGTACTGAGTCAGCACTGATTGCAACATTACACCACAGTACTTCCCCGTAGATGTAGTATAACGCCTGAGAGAAAAGCTATAACCACTGATAGATTGTTTATTTACAACATATTACACATAATATATAGTGTTATAAAACCATTGGTTAGGTTTTTGAGGTAGAATACATACGTAAATTGCATTTTTTTTATACCACTTAAAGTCATCAAGGATACGGCTCGCCACTCATCACTCGCGCGTCGCAGATCGTGCAGAAATCTTTTCATTCTTTTTTTAAGAATCCCATGTTGTAGCCTACTGGGAAAACTGTGGCAGGTGCTTCACTCCACAACGTAAATTCACGTGGAATAAAATTTCGATGAAATCGCATAGTACGCTATGAAATAGCCCTAGGGTGAGAGAATAAACATGCAGGCGAGGGCGAGAGGTGCGATGGTTTAAACGACATCTATACATATTATTTATGATTTACATTAATTGAGACACGTATGTACACACACATTGTGTATTTTAAATTATTACCTTATTGGATTTGCTCTTATACTATTTTCATAATCTACAGTCATATTACAGTATAACTAAAAGTTCTAAAACGATAAAACATCTTGAAAGTATTTAATAAGACATGTGTAGAGTTTAACAATAGATAATATTAATGTGTTGTATTAACGTAACTGAATAACTCTCCTAAAGTAAATATTTTAATAGTGTTAGGTGTTATCAACTATCTATATAAATTAAAATAACAATGAGGCCCTTGTATCTAAATGCAGTATTTTATGTAGTTTACATGAACTATTCTCGCGAAACTACTAAGCTGTAACAAATACAAATATACAAAACAAACAATAAACAATAAACCTCATATAGTTACGGCTTAGTTTAATTAATGGAATAGGTCTATATATAGCGATTAAATATTGTAAAGGAGCCATAGATTTCTTCTTTTTAAGGACCGTAACAGGTGGCGGTCTATAATCTGTTTAGCCTAATGAGAAAAGCGGTGACGCTGTGTTTGTATGTAATGAAAATGTTTACATAAAGAATTTTACAAAAATATACTGATTATAGCCCATTATCTTCCCAAGGTGGTGTAAAAGCCAGCTAAAGCGTTTGCACAGATAACATC
Source organism: Orgyia antiqua (assembly GCA_916999025.1). NCBI lineage: Eukaryota > Metazoa > Arthropoda > Insecta > Lepidoptera > Erebidae > Orgyia > Orgyia antiqua. The sequence goes on along the minus strand of OU779863.1, from coordinate 11,328,919 downwards.
CTCTGTGAAAGACTAAAGATTTGCAAATAAACCTTATTCCAATAAGCCAGCCAGCACGGCACAGTAGACCATAATCCCTCCCAAAGGGGACGATACCCGTGCCCAACAGTGGGACGTTAATGGGCTAGAGAAAGAGAGAGAGAGAAATTAACTGTAACATGTGCCAGCGTAGTGTATATTGATGGGTGTTTAATACATATAAATATTCATGGTTAACTTACACAAACGTCCTATGGTCCAAACTAAGATTAATGCTTTGGCTATGAGGCCCAGGTTACGAATATAATCCATCCTGTTACTTTTTCTATAAATAAACAAGCTGACCCGGCAAACGTTGTAAAAGTAAAAGTAAAAGTAAAATACTCTTTATTGTACACCAGATAGTTTTACAAAACTTACTAACTAAGCTTAAAATAGGTACAATGGGCGGTCTTATCGCGGGCTGCGATCTCTACCAGACAACCTTAAGATGCCACTAAGAATGCCAGATAAGAAGACGTTGTTTTGCCATGTAATTGTTAGGGGTGGACAAACCTTAAAACTTAGGGGTATGAGAAATAGATAGTAGCCGATTCTCAGACCTACTGAATATGCATATAAAATTTCATAAAGATCGGTCAAACCGTTGCGGAGGAGTATGGGAATCAACATTATGACACGAGAATTTTATATATTAAATACCTTATACTTATACTTATACTTACTGTTACCTACCTAGACGCACTGCAAGTATCAAACCTTGCGCTTACCAGTATATGCTGTTTTTCCTTGATGTGTCTCCATAATTATATTTCATCGAAATAAAAAGAGATCAGAGGTAAACCTAGGGATGATTTTCTTCATTCTTATTCACTTTTTTTTAAATTCTGTAACAGTTATTTAAAAGCATGAGTGACGTAGCAAAAGATACATTTTCACAAAATATTCAGTAATATTCTGTACCTAATTCAAATAAATGTCTTTTTAAGTCAACATAATCTACTCCAAAATGTATGCGTTCTAAATCCTCATTTATTGCATTCAGTGTCAGTGCCAAGGAAGCCTGTGTAGATTATAAGAACATCATAGCATAAAAAGATAAACATATTGTGGTCCTGTATAGTATAGGTACCAAGAATATTTCACTATCACTGACGACAAAATATATTAATAACTAATCGCTATATAATATGTCTATTATCAATTAAGATTATCTTACTTAAAAACCTCTGGCATTGATATCTTTCTTTCAGTGTCTCTAGATCCTTAAAGATAGTGGTGTGTCAGGTATCGCACTGATGAAGTATATAAAAACAGCAATGTTTTATAATTAGCAACAACTCTGCGCAATAACCACCAAGATAGCACTTCTTTAAGGGCATTCGATCAGAAGTGAGTACGCATTCAAAGGTATTTTGTGTTTATTTATTTTATCGTTATAGTGTGTAGCAATTTTTCTATTCGCACCTACTAAATAGGCTATCAAGTGGGTAAACAGTATATCTATGATTATTTCTGTTGTAATGCTTCTGTTATTATCGCTTATTGCGCTTCGCTTATTTTCGCAATACAATTTTTATAGCGTTTCGTTTTAATATTTATTTAATAACTTGGCGCTATTATATGTAACAACGTGCGTTGGGTGTTTATTACGCAAATTTATTTAGCTTCTTTTCAAATTTATGTGACTATCCAAACTCCATCTACTTTTATTACGACTTTCCATAGAAGTAAATTTCTTGTGGCTCTACCGTAGTTATGTAGAGCATAGCTTTTTAGACAAACACAAAAATTATAGAAAATATAAAATATCCCCATGAGTAGGAATCTTATTTTGCATAATTATTATGAGGTAGTGGACTTGCTTGCCTAGTTATACTGAAATAAATAGAATTAACGCTATTGTTACGAATATTTAATAAACGAATAAATACTTTGTCTAGCTAACTCTACACGATTTATAGTGTTTATTAAACTTTTTCATACAGAATATAAATACACGGCGTAATAATAATCCATATGGTCCAGATGGCACCGCCTCCTGTCTTAGAGATACTGAAATTACAATTATATGTCATTTCTTGTGCATTATTTTTGTGTATTATCGAAAATGTGTCAAATTTTGCGTTTTAATATACACCTTTATATTTTATAGTGGACAGGGTATTTAAGATGTTAGCAAAGCACCACACTGACCCTCTTAGCCTGGTTAATAGATCAATAATTTTTTTGGCGTTCAATGTACTTAAATTTTACTGTGCTACTGTAATTCGTGACTTCGTACGCGTGGAATTTAGTATATTTTCCCCGTTTTTGCAATATTTTTAAGTAATTTTATACTCCTATTGGTCACTGTGTGATGTTATATTTACCTATAACCTACCTCAATAAATGGACTCTACAACACAAAAAGATTTTTTCATTCCGAAACAGTAGTTCCTGAGATTAGCGCGTTCAAACAAACAAGCAAACTCTTCAGCTTTATAATATTAGTAAATATTGATTACTACATTTAAGAGGGCTCTTGGGCAATAGGAGTGCTTCAGAGTTACCTACATTACATTTGTAATATAACAGCTTTTATACGCAGTCACATAATTTTTACTATGAACTGGATGATGTTGTATTGGCTATAAATATTGAATTAAAAATATACGGTTCAAATGTTTTCTTTTATTATATTATACAAAGATCCTCACAATTTTGAATACGGTCCCGCCGTTCATGTGTGATGCCGTAGGTAACCAAGGGGAATAGGGATTAATTTTTATATACATACTAGCTGACCCGGCAAACGTTGTTTTGACATACAAAAGTAAGGGGGGTTTGAAAAATAGATGTTGTCCGATTCTCAGACCTAACGGATATGTACACAAAATTTCACGAAAATCGGTCGAGCCGTTTCGGAGGAGTACGGTTACTAACACTGTGACATGGAAATCTTATATATAAAATTCACGTGTCACAGTGTTAGTTACCGTACTCCTCTGAAACGGCTTGACCGATTCTTCTCAAATTTTACATACATATTCAGTAGGTCTGAGAATCGGCCAACATCTATTTTTCAAACCTTTTTTTTTAGTATGGCAAAACAACGTTTGCCGGGTCAGCTAGTATTATATATTAGATGGATTACATATTTGTTTTTCATTTTACCTACAACTTATTTATTGGTGTTGTCATTTATTTTAGAGAGGGGACATTTCAAAATTGAGGAAATGTATTAAGTGTATTTTACTTCAGAATTAGAAGATTAAAAGACAGATTAGTTACTTAAAATGTGATGTGATGCGGTTAATGTATACATAATAATTTTTTTTACTTCAATTAGCAATATCAATCAAATTGATATAGATTATACGAATAAAGATAGTGATATGTTATGTGATTTACAATATCCATGAATACGATTATTAATAAATTCGAAATTATTTTATTTTCAGTTACATAAGTGTGAGTGGGTTGGTTCAAACGGGCTCACTACTTCATAGCCATGATGCGTGTCCAAATATTTGGTGTAATCCTTGGGACAATATTATTTGCGTTTTGCTGCACCTACACTGAAGGTCTACCTGATAACAGTAAGTACTTTTCATATTTCAGACATTTTAAAGTAAATTCCATGAGTGCATTTCGTTACTTAAAATCATAGAAATACAATATAAATAATTAACTGACGTAAAATTATAAAAAAAAAATACTGGTTTTGTATTAATGACGAAAAAGTTACGAAAACAACTAATGACTCTTCTATGGTAAGATTACAACGATGTTCTTATATAGCGACATAAATGAAATGGGGTAACTCTATATATTTTTAGATTATCAAAAAATTTAATGAAGAGAGCATCTATTGTTCTCGAACATAACCATTACTTTGAACCCTTTGAAAGCTTTTTCTCTCGAATACATATGTGCATTGGAAGTGGAGAGAAATATTTTATAATATGATAATATTTTTCCACAATGAAACTATTTTTCATGTCAATAAATTTCAACCTCCACATTCATGTAATTACAGCAACCATATATTAATAAACCAAAACAGTTACTATTGTGTATTGCGATAAGCTTAAGTGTTAAATAAACAAATAAAATTGTAGTGAATAAAATTTCTAAAATTGGGTACCTCTTATATACACAATTATACAGGTATTTAATAATTACCTAGCTAATTGCTGCGAATGAAATTAACAATTGCTTTAAACATGTATTCTTATACTAATATGCTCAGCGTTAGCGACTATTAAACAAGCGATATACTTTAAAACAAATTAATTATAGTGAATTAGTTTTTTTTTAATTATCTACCCCACCATAGTGTATCTTTATACCGCGAATTCATTTAGTATATTAAAATTAAATTATACTACAACTACCGAAGCGCGTTCACGATGGCAATGACGGAAGGAAACATCTGCTGTGCGACTCATGGTTAGTAGTTAATATTGCAAGGAATTTTTTCGTTCCATTAAATTTATAACATTGAACAACAGTATTGAACAACAGGCATTGCTAATAGAGTCTTGTTTCCATATTCGAATATATCCATCATTTTGAAAGATATAAACTATATGTCTTGTCTCCGCAGATGAAACCCAGCCGATACACTCTATTAAAAGAAATGGTGAAATTGTGTTTATGCATGATCACTTAATGAAGAAACTTGAAGAAGAACAACAGTCTTGGCATTGGACACCATGGCTACGAACAAGACTTGAGGTTGTTGATGGAGTACTTCAGGAAATTGAATGTTTAGCTAGAGATTCCGTTGAAAGCTTTCCGGATGGATTGTTTGACGGTGAGATGGATTTTATTTATTTAAACGAGTATTATTGTTACTTAAGATGATGAAAATTATGATCATTACCAGTCTAGGTATATATGCTCATCAATCACAATTGTTGCAAGTGTAAGTTTTTCATTTGATTTAAGGCATTATGAAGTTACAATTAGAGGAATTTGAGATAAATAAAAAAAGAAATACAAATTTTGTGTTTACAGATGAGCAGCTGAGACGGGGCGCATTTTTATTATACGCTTTGTTTGGTATTTATGCGTTTACACTCTTGGCGATTGTGTGTAACGATTATTTTATTCCGTGTGTGGAATTAATATGTGAAGATTTAAAAATTCCCCAGGTATTATTTTTTCCATCTAATATTATATGAACATCAAAATTAAATATCATGCAAAATCTTTTGCACCTATTCAATGTTAACCTAATTTAAACGTAGTTATTGAATTTGCTGAATTCTCATGTCAAAAATATCAAACAGTAAGAAAAAAGCTTAAATTACTACTAATTTAAGCTTTTTTCTTACTGTTTGATATTTTTCTATAATCTGTGATTTATTCTTTTGCAGAACGTTGCTGCCGCTACGTTTATGTCGGTTGCCACTTCTTGTCCTGAATTTTTCGTCAACGTTATTTCAACATTCCTCACTGAATCAGACATGGGTATTGGAACTATAGTTGGTTCAGCTATTTTCAATGCTCTAGGAGTTGCTGCCATTGGAGGCTTAGCTGCTATTACGGTACATAAAACTTATTTTCTTTTTTTGATTGTTTCTTTCTTTTTCTATCGTAATATTAGTATTTTTTTTTTCTGTTCCAGCCAATCAAAATTGATCGGCGTCCTGTGACAAGAGATGTGATAATTTACATGTTTAATGTATCTATTCTTGTAGTATTTGTCTGGGATGGACAAATTGACTTGTACGAAGCGGCTATCTTGGGGGTGCTATACATTCTTTATTTCATCATTATGTTCAACAGTATGAGAATGTTCCGGGTCTATGATAAATGTGTCGCAAGGATGTGCAAGAAGAATGGATCAGGAAGTAGGTAGATTTTACAAAGTTTACGTTTTTTTAGTCCAACTTATGATATTTTTGATATTTGTATCGGCGATAGGATTAGTTTTTTTTGCCATATATGTAATGTGTTAACATGTCAAGAAAGAACAGAAAATATACCTACCAACCAGTATTTTGCAGAAGGAAATTATAGTTATTGATTTTAGTGTATACCTACTGAAATTAATTTTAAAAAAATCTGGCAAATACTACTAAAAGCGTTTAGCATTTGCTTAATAATTTTTGTTTCACAATTTTGTGTCTTAATTCTTCTTTAGTTTATAAAAAAAAACGAAGTAAGATGTAATACAAAAAAAAAAATTACAGTCATCTAAATATGTACCTATTTTCGATTTTCAGGTCCAGAAACCATAGTAACTGATAACGAAAAAAATTTCGAGGAAGGCATTGACAACAAAGCATTTGATAGTAACATAAATGTTGTAAATTCTGAAAAAACTCTCGACGATGAAGGTATGAATTACACACACATACTCACCTTTTTTTAATCATAATATTTATTAGTGTGAAATTGGGTACAAAGGATGTCAAAAGAAATAGAATACAATAAAATTTTAATTATCAATCACGTTGGGAGGTGTTGTGGTCTACTGTGCCGCTCTGACTAGGTGTGTTGGCACCTGGTTTAGTTCCGAGTTTTTCGTCTCTCACACTAGACATTAACGGCTTATATTGTTCCTCAGCTGGCTCTTACAGCACCCTGGAAAAGAAATGGGCTGGTGACACTTGCACCTATTCTTATTCCGTCACGACCCGGATAAAATAATCAATCATCATACTTACATCATACATATGTTTTGTTTTAGAACAGGAGAATGTGAAACCGAAAAAAAGCTTGTTCAGATTCCCTTCAGAGAAGTCTTGGGTCTATAAAATATGGTGGCTTTATACTTGGCCCTTGAAATTCGTTCTGGGTTTTACTATTCCATCACCTGTGACGTATAAAAGATTCTACCCGTTTGCTTTCCTGATGTGCATAGTGTGGATTGGAGCAAACTCTTACTGCGTTTCTTGGAGTATGAGCGTTATAGGTATGACGAGTTTTTTATGGACTTGAAATAAGGATTGCCTGCGGTTTCACCCGCATTATTAATTATTGCCCTAGGTCTCAAATTTTAGCGTATCTACCCTTCGCGTTATTGTGATCTATAAGTTAAACAGCCTCATTAAAATCCATTCAGTAGTTTTTGCGTGCGAGACAGCAAAAAACAAAAGACGTCATACATCCATACATACATAAATTATACTTTCATATTTATAATATTAGTTAGATTATTTATCTATGTATAAGATTACATATCTGGTACATATATATGCCCCTTCCGTCAATTTTATACGTAAACTGACTTAATCAGAATTATTACTTAATAGCTAAGTAATCATTTTAGAAAGAGTAACGATACGATAATAAAGTTATTATTTAAAAAGCAAGGACAGATAAATCGCTTCACACGAAAAATATGTGTGTTTATTGTATATGAAATTTGTTAATCCTTTTATAACACCTAGATACCTACATACAGTCATGTCTTTTTCCCATGGGGATATACAAAGACTTTAGCGCATCAGTTACTAATCATTATGATGTTAATATCATTTCCTTAAACTTAGGTAAACGTTACATTTTTGTAGTAAGTGATAGACAGTAAGCGCGTCAGCGTTAACGCAGATTTGTATAGAAATAGGACTACTGTACTGTTCAAACTCTCCGTGGTGTTGTCGCATTTCCATACAATTTTATGTTAAGGGCCTACATCAATATTATCGTATATCATCGCCGACACGTACATATTAACACAGCCAGTAGGCACAGAAAATGAAGAATTAGGGATACTTTTCCTATTTACTCAAAATCTACTAAATATATTTTAATTCTGATTTACGTGTTTCTATATATAATAGTTACTTATGTTTTTAAAGTTATTTCATTAGTTAATACGCGATAATAGACCGAAAAATGAAAAAAATTAAAAATTTGAGAGGTTGTTTCGTCAAGATTTTCTATCGAGAAAACTTTTTTCAATCGCGTTTCTGAGTTGATGCGATCCTAGATCATATATTGAAAAAACATATACTTAAAAATTAGAGCTCTAGCCATTCAATCTAAAGAAACAATGAAAACTTCGTACATAGAAAAATGCACGAAGCTATTTTGGTATCCTCTTAACGTTGACGTGCTCCCGATCAATCGCTTAGTAAAACAAATTCGCACTAAAGCCCCATCATTTATGCACTTTGTTTGCAAGTGCTTAGTGAATTAAAAAAACCACTTAACGATATTTTATATGGTTTGCACCAGCAGATAGAATGATTTAAATGTATAATTTGTTAAAGCTATGTGTGAATTTATATGGGAATAATTTTTAAAATATAAAAAAATGTTAAGGCATTGATTGAGAGTGAGCTTTCAACCAAAACTCTACTAGTACATAGCCTAGGCATGTTGCTAATTACATTGAGGAGATCAATTAATAATTTTTTTTTTCCTTATAGGACACACATTCTTCATTCCGGATTCAGTAATGGGAATGACATTTTTAGCGTTTGGTGGATGTCTACCTGAGGCTTGCTCTATTTTCATCATGTCAAGACGAGGTAGGTATCAAAGGGAGCTTCATAATATTCAGAGACTTTTTCAAGCAAACATCATTTTGCACAAGAAGTCGGTATCAATTGGTATCAATTTAAAAAGTCCAAGTTCCGGTGACTAAAATTTGAAAGAATAAAAATCAAACTAAATAAATTGTATGTATATGTTTCTGATAGGTGTAATGTTTTTAAGGCAAGATAGAAAATAATTTAACAAATAATATAATCTTATCTGTGAAAACATTTACCATAGAGTAAAATATTACGCTAGCTTTTGTTAAAAAATTAGTACCGTTTCGTTTCATTTACAATCTATGACATGAACTTTGCTCTACGGCTTTTTACTATAAGTCTAGAATGTCATTAAGTTTGTGTTAATAACGCATAGCGTGTTTAAACAAAGCACAACGACAGCACAATAACTTGTAGATTTCGGAGAAATTTGTACTGTTATGTAGCGATTTTCGGATATAAATCATTACTAGCTGTAGTTTGGCTAGATAACTACAGCTGGTGATGATTTGTAGTACAGCTTTAAGCAGCCATTCACAACATAGATAATTTTAAATTCAAACCCATTAGCTTAACAATATTAAACCATAGCACAGCATCTGCAAATAATATAGGTATTCATTTACAATTGTTATCGAATATATTTTAATTCGCATGAAAAAATATTGCATAATATTATTTTATACTAAAATGGCGCAAGCAGTAGTATCTATATCCGCAACGTTACTCAACTCGTGAACATATCCATATTAATATGACGTTTGATATTTATGATTGATTGATCATAATGACTGAAGTATACACAAATATCGAAATATGTTACGAGGTATCAGCACAGGTAAATTTAAAATTTGCTTTCATGTGTCAAGGTTGATATATTGACGGGCCTCGTGGTGGAGTGGTTCATACAACGGACTGCCGATCATGAGGTCTCGGGTTCGATTCCCGGTCAGGACAATCATTTGTGTGATGTTTATAATTGTTATACAAATGTTTGTACTGCGAGAGAGAACTCGCCAGGTCTACGCGCCATAGTAACCTATAATCCCTCCCAAAGTATAGGAGACCTACGCCCAATAATCGGACGGTAATGGACTGTAGAGAGAGATTAGTATATGTTTCATACCTATATTTTTTCGTTATCACTGCATTCATGAAGTTACACGTCAGATATCTACTTAAAATATATGAAGTTCATACAAGCCATTCATATTAGCAACTTGTTTGAGTATAAAGTATTAATAGATTAAACAACTACCTGACTAGATTATGTAGGTAATCGGTTGCCATAGTTTTACATAAATATATAACATTAATAACGATTTTAAGACCTTCTACGAAATGAAAGATAAAGAACATATTTTATGATTAAATGAATTATGCCATTTTTTAAATGGAGTAACCCAGATATCATGGATTAAGTACTTTATTGTGACATAATGCTAATTTTAATTCACATTATGTTTGTTTTGTTGGAATTGCTATTGACTAGCTGTGCAAAGATGGTGAACCCACCATTTTTGCACAGAAAAGAGTACCTAATTAACCAATTACTCTTTTCTGTTCTGTGAACTTAGATCTGACTTGTATCATGATATATCAATGAAAAATGCATTCGTCATGCTGTGATTTTGTTGTTTCGCATGATGCGTAATATCTAGTTTGTAAGCAGATGACCACAGTTTTGGATAGTATCCGGCCTAAAAAAGATTACATATAAAAATTTTGCAAATAATTACCACTTCGCCTCAAAACTTAGTGGTTATATCATTGCATCGTATTGTATTATGTCTTTTAATATATTTTCAGGTGAAGGAGGTATTGGCGTATCCAATGCTCTCGGTGCTAACTCGTTGGCGATATTGTTCGCACTGGGTCTCCCCTGGCTTATCAAGACAGCAACTCTCGAGATTCAAGGTGCTGACGAAACGGCTGTTCTCATCAACTCTGCTGGAATTGATTTTGTTGTTGGATCCCTGCTAGTTGCGGTTGCTATGTTATGGCTTACTTTGTTTATTGGAAAATTTGTACTGAGAAAAAGTGTTGGTAGCGTACTAATGGTGCTTTACGTTATTTTCATTACATTTGCAATCCTTGTTGAAATGGGTGTTATTCTTGACAGAGGCTTAGAAGATTGTTGTTGAGTAAAAATTCTATCTTAAATTGGGGTTTGTCTAAGATTGAATATTCTGTGCTTATTCTGTGATTATAAATTTATATAGAGAAGACATTGAATACAAATTTCTGTACTCGGTTAGTGATAGAATATTATACAGCATGCACTAGACAACACAGTTGGTCTAGTACCTAAATAAAATGTATAAACTCCTAATTTATTCTTCTCTATTGAAATTGTATTGTGTGCTTGAAGATATCAGTCTCAGAATGTAGTTATTTGCAGTATAATAGAAAAGGTTCGGGTTATATCATCACCTGGAAATGTTAAGAGTGTAATGTATAAATGATTAACCTAAATTAAACTATTTTGAGATGCGAGTATAATTGCAAGATATCATCAGTCTACAGTTCGCTATTTAGCGTTAGGTAATAGATGACAATGTACATGAGAAAACTAGATGTTTTAAATTAATTCTAAATTATAACGAATTAAGTAACGAAGTATTACATATTAAAATATAATTTAAAACTGACAAACGTTTATAATATGTCTTATATTCAAGCTAAGCTAGCTGGATTGTTATTGAGCGTATTTATAAGACACTGTTTAATTTCATACACAGTTACCTTGTTCCGTAATTTCATTTCCAACAACATAAACAAATGATGGTTGTTTAAGATTTAATTGCTGGGTTTGCATTATCTTTTATAAACTTATTTGTATGTTTGTATTTAATATAAATTTTATTAAAATGAGTACATTCTAATACAAAACACGGTTCAGCAGAAAAGAGTTCTGAACAATATTTGTTCGTTCAGGTACTAAGATACAAATGAATTGGGAGGAATTCATTATCTCACAACTGCTCTTCTATTTGTTATAAGACATGATAATATGATCTCTTTTATATTGCCTTGATACTTTCAAAACAAATAAGAGTAAATATCACTAGAAGGTTAAATGAATATAAAGTAGATACTAATATACCTATTCAAATTGGTATGTATCAAATGACTCATGAGATTTATGATTGTAAACTAATATAAATCTGATAAAACTTAAATACAGACTGAACTATTAAATTTTTTTGGTTTTACGGTGGACGCTCGCTATTCCAGTACAAATTAGGTCATATTTAAAATGATTTTGTTTTTATGATTAATACTCATAGATAAAGATAGCTGATAATACTCATAAGTATTTTTTTTGTGAATTGTTACCTTCGTTGGTGAATTCAAAGGATCATGGTCGATCGGGGCCGATCACAGCCGATCATGGCCGATCACGATTGATTACGGTCGATCATGGCTAATCATGGCCGATCATGCATGGCCGACCTAGTGAGAAAGGAACAAAAACAAAATTCTTAACAAAAACTTCACTTGTTGTGTTAAGTATATTTAATTACGATATATCATAGAATTGTAATATCTAGTTACATAGCCATTTAAATAGTATATTGATGATTGAGTAAATATCATGCAATGTTGTCTCTTGTATTTACTAAACTTTCACCCCCGGTAACACCTGCAAAATTCAAAGTAGTGTTATTCACCGATAGGGTACTGTTTGTATAAAAGTTAGTATGTATTATAAGAAAGATGTACGTGTTCCTGCAATAAATACTTAATATTAAATTACTTTTGATTTTATAAGTGACTACATAATTTGAAACGCTTCTAACTCTAAATTAATTAGGTTCTGAGTGCTTTCTTGAAGTAAATCAAACATACATATAAATACTTTTCGTAAAAGTTTTAGGAAATGTTCTTATGTAACTCATAGAATAATATAAAGTTATGAAAATGGTGTAATAATACTGATTAACTAATAGTGGACAACTAATGATTTTAGGAAATTATAAATCAATGAAGCTACATGACTCATCTATGTAGTTAAGTACTGCAATTCTTAAGAGGATACCAAAATAGCTTCGTGCATTTTTCTATGTACGAAGTTTTCATTGTTTCTTTAGATTGAATGGCTAGAGCTCTAATTTTTAAGTATATGTTTTTTCAATATATGATCTAGGATCGCATGAACTCAGAAACGCGATTGAAAAAAGTTTTCTCGATAGAAAATCTTGGCGAAACAACCTCTCAATTTTTTAATTTTTTTTATTTGTCGGTCTATTATCGCGTATTAACTAATGAAATAACTTTAAAAACATAGGTAACTATTATGTATAGAAACACGTGGATCAGAATTAAAATATATTTAGTAGATTTTGAGTAAATAGGAAAAGTATCCCTAATTCTTCATTTTCTGTGCCTACTGGCTGTGTTAATATGTACGTGTCGGCGATGATATTGATGTAGGCCATTAACGATTGAAAATAAATTATTCATTCTATAGCAATTACATATTATCCTGTATGTGATTGCATAGGTTAACTAAATGTTTATACAAATATAGATCAAGTCAAATCTGTCTGTTTGTATGTAGTCTACGAGAAAGAGTATGAATGACTTTAATGTGATTCGCAGATTAGTAATGTTAAGACGGAAGAATGCGAAAACACATATAGTAATAAAAAAATATTAACCGACCCAGTTAATGGGTATGTGTTACCAGTCATAGCTATAGCCTCGTTTGCTCGTCGAAATCGCGATATATGCATTTTGGCTGCATTCATCACATCGTGGTTGGTGAAGCAGAATAGAATAGCCACGCATAAACCCTGTACAAAAAAGATTGTTCGGTGGAGTATTTTGACATGTAATACAAGAAAGAAAACTTTCGAATGGAACAAATCGATAGATAATGGTACCGTTTCTACGTACACAACTAAACTTAACTAAAAATGAAAACAACTATGGCGTATTTTGATTAATATGCTTTGTCGTTGTGCACATTTATATTAATGAATATTATTAGTCTATAATATACAGATTTTTTAATAAAAAAGTTCTGTTAACATTGCCAAATTGTGTTATTGACACTTTCAATTTTTAGTTAAGTTTAGTACAAGATTTTTTTATGGACATTTCTCACAACGTCCATTGCTTGAATGGGTACCAGACACGGAAATACTACATATACGGTAATTCAAAAATATTACACAAATAATTGTACTATGCGGAGACCAAACCCGCGACTTCTTTCATGACAGTCCGTTAAATGAATAAACCATGACGTCCGTCGAGAATAAAAAACCTTATGCTATTTTTTTTAATAAAAATTAGGCTATAGCGTAACTTTGAGGATTTGTTTCATTAAAATATTATGAAAAACAAAGTTGCCATAAAAGTGATATTTAACCGTCAACTAAAGAGATGAAGGCGAGGGGTTGTTTTTTAATTTTAGCTGCTGTCATTTGTTATCGCGGCGCCGTAATAGAAACTGGGTCATTTTCATATTTCAGCTACCGCTATTTATAATAAGATCTGCCAGGATTTTTCTTTTTGGTATATAGAAAGAATAGATGGAGTTAGAAAAAACACGACATTAATTGAATAGAATAATACTTAAGAGGGCACGTCACTAAATTATGCTCCATACAAAAAGATGGGAATCATAACAAAACAGCGGACTATGAAACAAATTTGCCTTAGGTATTGCTATCCCTATAGCAATACCGAAGGCAAATACCTAAATTGGGGCTGTAGTCCCCTCTTGATATTGTAAAGAAAAATTATAATCACCTGCAAACTGGTTAGTAAAGCTGATGCTATTTGATACACTTTTTCACCTGGTGAATCAGGTAACGGTCGTAATGGTATTAAAATGAAGTGTAATCCAAACAAAGGTACCTGTAAAAAAAATTATTACATCAGCACTTGTAATACTATGTTAGTCCATGGAAGTGTTCCAAAGAATAAACGGCTCGCTAGAATATCTTGAAAGGTATGATTTAGAAAAGGTTGTAGAATTAAATTAAATAACGAAATGAACGCAGTACGAAAAGGATTTTACAGGATCGGTAGACTGACGAATATGAGTAGTTTTCTATTTCGTCTCGTCTAATTTGTCTAGCTGTAGCATAATAATAATTTTTAAAATCATTGATCGTCAACAAGGTGAATCATGAATTTGAAAAAAATAAAAACATCCGCAGAAATAGCCATATAGTACAAGTCTAGTAGGTACTCGTACATACTAGACTGCTATGGTGAATTATACATACACTAAAGAGTAATCGATATTTAAATGAACTCCGATGTCATCGCCGGGATACTCCAAAAGAGGCGTGCGTAGCACTTACCACCGTACCAACCGTCAAGCATGTATGACCAGATGTATGAGTGTGGATGAAGCCAAGGAAGTATGTTTGGATCTTAGCAGATGGCACTCTATAGTCTCTGCCTACCCCCATGGGAAAAAGGCGTGATGTTATGATGATGATGAAATTAACACTACTTATTGAATTTTTTGTTGTTGTTTTGCTATTACAAGCTGTGGTGTGACAGAAAAACAAGATTTTACTTACTAATATAAGGGCAGCTCGCGCAGCTTTTTTGGCTGCTACCGATGCATGTTGATTTGGAGCTGGGTGGAGTTTTGTAAGGAGAACTCGAACCACATTTATCAGGAACACTACGATGAGAAGTTATTGATTGAGGTTGTTAGTATTCTATATTACACCTCCTTTTATGCCGGTGTCTAGCAATATTTCAGTATTATACTCGTAAAATTGAAGCCTGACCTTTAAATTTTATGAACAACGGCACGATTGATTAGTTTTACCTTCACGTAAAGTACTCAACAACAATCAATAGAACAAAGTTAGGGGTACAGATTATACTTTCGAATTTAATATTTCACGAGGCGATAAAGAGCTGAAGCTTTTAACTAGATGGGTAAATTTCAACAGGTTCAATAAAATTTTCATTTCCGTGGATTTTTTATTCTTTAACTTTGGAACAAGTAAAAATAGGGTTTACTCAAGTTTTTGATAATAGAATAGAATAGAATAGAATAGAATACACTTTATTGTACACCATAAATTACATGTCACTTAAAACTAATGTAACAATAAAACATGTACAATTGGCGGTCTTATCGCATATTGCGATCTCTTCCAGACAATCTTTAGATGGACTCAGTTTATTTGGAAAGGGGTATTAGTGGTGTACTTGCTATGTATAAATTCTATTGATAATATATGTATTATTGATAATATATGTATTCTTGCTTAATATCAAGCTGGTAGCTTAAAAAACTAACGAGATATAGACGATTAAAAATTTCGTGCCACGGAGATGAAAGATGCGTGCACGGCAATTAAAGAACTGTGCCACGGGAATGATAGAATCAATCCACGGTAATGAAAATATCCAATTTTCTTTTAAATAATATAATAATATAATATATTTTTTGTTCTAGTCCCAGTCTCTGAGAGGGAAAGACGTAGATAACACACACACACATACACTCTTTTTACCCTCTTCGCAATATCATTCTCCCATCGGAGCAAAATTAAATAAAAGTTAATAGAGTCAAAGCAACACAAACATTTATTTAAATTCTTTCACACAGAAAATTACACAATAGAAATCAACAATTAATAATATACTTTTTTAAAGTATACAAATAGTTATTGCTTAAAAACATGGTGTGATTTTAAAATTTGCGTATAATCAATAGGTAACAATTATAAAAATCTAGACCGACTGTGATTAGATAGCCCTACAATCTTTTTCTTTCTTTTCTCTCCTCTTCCGATAGTTTCGTTTTAGGTATCTTGTCTTCCTAAAAATAAGCTGTCCACTAATAAACGCAGATAGGTTTTTTATTAATCAGGCCGTGTTAATGAAAACATAACGCACGGAAATGAAACAACTGGTCATGGCTATGAAACTGAATTATTTTAAAAGACATAGCAATGAAATTTTGTTTCATCGCCGTGTTTTTTTTTTCATTGCCGTAGCAAATTCAGGCCACGGAAACCACGGTAATGAGAGCACGGCGATGAAAATCAAGGCTAAAGCATCAAGTATCCCAATATAAATTAAATTAATTTTAAAATATAAATTCATAGTAATTAATACGTCACAAATAAACATAAGATAAACAGCTTTCTATCGAAAGCTTAATTAGGAGAACAAACTTATTCAAATAGAAGTTAGACCTATCCACGGTGATGAAAGAGAAAATGTCCAGTACAAAAAAAATTGGATACTTACATCTATGGCGCGAAAACGCAAGCGCGTAGATACGTTCTTCCACGACAAGCACCAAGCGACACTGATAAACGTTTAGCATAACAGGGGTATAGGACGCAAGTCCTTAGATAAAAGAATATTCATAAATATATTTAGGACATAGCGATGAAACGTAGCTCTAGGACAAATACATTTTTATTAAGAGGATACCAAAATTCTTCGTGCATTTTTCGACGTACGAAGTTTTCATTGTTTCTTTAGATTGAATGGCTAGAGCTCTAATTTTTAAGTATATGTTTTTTCAATATATGATCTAGGATCGCATAAACTCAGAAACGCGATTGAAAAAAGTTTTCTCGATAGAAAATCTTGGCGAAACAACCTCTCAAATTTTTTATTTTTTTCATTTGTCGGTCTATTATCGCGTATTAACTAATGAAATAACTTTAAAAACATAAGTAACTATTATATATAGAAACACGTAAATCAGAATTAAAATATATTTAGTAGATTTTGAGTAAACAAAAAAAATATCCCTAATTCTTCATTTTCTATACCTACTAGCTGTGTTAATATGTACATGTCGACGATAATATTGATGTAGGCCCTTAACCACTCCTTGTATTATTTAAATTTATGAATGTCTTTTGTAACAATACTTCAACTATTTAGGTATCAAATAAAACAAGGTTTTAATATAAATAATCAATAGATTTTTATCAATGACTTATAATAATAAGGTGATGTGTGGACAAACACGGTAATGAAAGATTTCGAGGTTTAATTTTTATTTCTGAGCATCAATTAATCCTATTTAATTAAATATTTAGTGCTACACATAGATAGCTATTTCATCTAACTAGAAAAAAATATTAGAATATTATAACTATGTTTTACAGTACCATTGTCATTGAGGCCACGTAATTTTTGTCCTCGGGAAATTCACCCAGATATATGACGTAAAGTTAGTAATGTTAAAACAGTAAACAGACACAACATATATACAGATTGCGTTGTCCAAAAACATTAATTACACAGTACTTACACTAAGTATTGAGTAAACGGTGATTATCGTGTTTCACTGTGTTAAGGATAGCGACACGTGACTTCTCCCTCCTTATTGATTACCAGTTTCTCGTTACCTAATTTGTCACGTCTGAATTCGAGTAGGTTTTTTGTTAATTTATAAGAGAGTGTGTGTTGTGCAACAAAACCTCATAAAAGTATGTCATTATAACTATCAATTTATTGCTTTATCAAAGTATGATAAACTTATAGGGTATCATATAAAATATTTTCCGGTTGTTATTCATATTTCACAGCGCAACAATCAACTGTATATTTAAAAAAGTCTATGGCCATGTCTGAATGTCTGACAGTTTGCGATAAACTTAAAAGTGTTGTAAATGTCGGAATAAATCAATACGCCTGCTAGCTTTAATCGAAAATGCCACGTCCAGGAGATTGTTTTTCGTTTATAGATTTAAAAAAGGTCAAGTAGTTACATGTCTAACTTTAAAAGAAATTTCAAAACTTATTTGTATTTAGATAATGCTCTAGTTGATGTACTGCACCTTATTAAGTAGTTTACGCAGATTCTATTCTATGAACACCAACTTGTTTTACAACAGCTTTTACTTGGCATGCACGATAAAAATAATTAATTGATGTTCTTATTAATACGGAATTTTACTATCTAATCTTGAGAGTAAAGTCTAAGCAAAATATAAGTATAATCTCATAAGCAAAAATGCCGATTGACAATTATTCGACGTAGAATGGTCATGAGACTGCCATATAACAAGATGGGTAGCTTATCGGTTGAAATCGATAATATGTTCTATATTATCGATTTAAGACATTACCATTGATATCAATATCAATATCTGTATTAATCATAATAATTGTCAAGACTATGTTTTGCTTGTACCCTTGTACTTACCAAATGAAGCTAGTAAAGAAATCCCAACTGGAACTACGATAATCCAAAAACTATCACTGTGGTCCATCCAACACCTTAAATATTTAATTTTATTAATAAGAATTTAGAAGAAATCACAGATAAGACTAATTTATTGGGGTACTAGATTTTTATGTTTGTATCTGTAGTAATCGCATGTTGCTAATTGTCATTTCCATCACTACGTAGCGTATAAAACTCTTCTCTTCTTCTCCAGCCCATTAACGTCCCACTGTTGGGCACGGGCCCCCTCTACTTTCGGAGGGATCATGGTCTACTGTGCCGCTCTGACCAGGCGTATTGGTATAGGGTTTATTTTCGAGTTTTCCGTCTCTCACAGTAAACATTTACTGCCAATATTGCTCCTTAGCTCGCTCTTATAGCACCCTGGAAAAGAAATGGGGTGGTGACACTTGTATTCTTAATCCGTCACCACACGGACAAAACGCGTGTAAAACTATCGAAAACAATTCATAATTCATCTATTTTAAATGTTCTTACAATTGATAGACCTAACTCGAACTTATGCTTTCTAATAAACGTTCCTAAATCGCATATTAATATAACGACTATAAAGAAAACTGGCTACTTAGATAACGAACATTTAATCATCCATGTAATATTCCTCGTTCTATGTTGTACAAAAGATGCTAGTTAATTTTGATTGCAAGATTTTACTGCCTCCTACAAGCATGCCAAGATAAATAAAAGCTTGTAAAGATAAAAATAAGACGACGAAATGTCGCAGTTGTTTGGTCGATAAAATAATAAACGTTGCAAACCTCTATTTTATCAGCTAAGAAAAGACCAATGAATGGTAACTCCAAGGAATATGTATTTTAGAAACAGCTAAAAAGCCCCCCTTAAATATTTATTTTATTTTATTTTTAGTATTTGTTGTTATAGCGGCAATAGGAATACATCATCTGTGAAAATTTCAACTCTCTAGCTATCACCGTTCTTGAGATACAGCCTGGTGACAGACGGACGGACGGACGGACAGCGAAGTCTCAGTAATAGGGTCCCGTTTTTACCCTTTGGGTACGGAACCCTAAAAATCAAGATTTTCAAGCGTCTCTTTTAGTTTTAGAACTAAGTAGATTATTTTATTACTTTTTAGCAATATATTTGCACTTGCTTAAGCACTATGTATTTCATAGACAGTTAATTTATTAAGATTTGATATATCTTTAAGCCGATTCTTAGGAGAACGATTGGATCCTTTAATAAATTCATTTGTTAAGGGGTTCATAAATATTTTTATAACATGTGATATTAAATAATGAGTATAGATCAGTTGGTATTACTTCCTAATTATACTCTTGCTTGTTATCGTTGTTTATCTGGTTTATAAATAAAGTGGGCATGTAAGATTTCCTTGTTGACGTTGACCATTCGGATCAGATTTCTTCGTAATATTTTCTTTTATCGTAAATAGCCGGATATAAATTCACACATAATTTATTGTTCTGAGTGGTGTGCCCCGTGGGTTTTGTCTCGATATATTTTTTCAGCGGAATATTGTAAAATGCGCGGCTATCACAGCTTACATATTGTGTGGTAAATCCAATGTTTTTTACAAGTTAGACTGATAGTTACTGATTACTTCTTATCGTGTATACATGGATTAGTAACACAAAGCATCTAGATAGATAACTCGATAGAATAATCGAATATATATAAAATTTGTTTCTATGTGGTACCGGTAATCCATCGTGTTTATTGCTTTTTTATTAATCATGAAACTGACTCTTGTACATCAATAAATGGTAATCTATCAATTACATGTTTTCACATACGTAAACAAATAACACAGATACATCTGTCTAAATTCAAAGGTACAGACATTTTACAACATAAACCCGTTAGTGATGATTCAGAAAAATTTAATTTACCTTTCCGTAGCTTTGGGAGTAAAGTATCTGACTGTTGCATATACTATAGTGATGACCAGTGATACGCCCCATCCAAGTATTATGAACCATCTCATGGCCACCTCGTCCTTCACGAACACCTGCGCCATAATTTCATTAGCTTCTTGAATTCATAACACTCGTTAATACTTCTAAAAAACACAATACTGAGATTTATATACCTACAACACTTCATTCATGTCTACGTTTGTTTTGATCAGAATTAGACATCGGTGCGAATTTGTGTTAAAATTTCACTCGCATAGCTCGTGAAACACGTCAGCGTGTGTATTTAGTATCGACAATGAAAGTATGGACACAAATACATGTGAACAGATTGTAAAGAAGACAGCTACGTCAACTTATAATTATTATGTACTAGCTGTGCCTGCGGCTTCATCCGCGTGGAATAGTGATTTTGGGCAGCATTTTATATCAATATTTAGGCTCATTATTCAAATAAAACCACTAATTAAGGGCCTACATCAATATTATTCAATATCATCGCCGACACGTACATATTAACACAGCCAGTAGGCACAGAAAATGAAGAATTAGGGATACTTTTCCTATTTACTCAAAACCTACTAAATATATTTTAATTCTGATTTACGTGTTTCTATATATAATAGTTACTTATGTTTTTAAAGTTATTTCATTAGTTAATACGCGATAATAGACCGACAAATGAAAAAAATAAAAAATTAGAGAGGTTGTTTCGCTAAGATTTTCTATCGAGAAAACTTTTTTCAATCGCGTTTCTGAGTTTATGCGATCCTAGATCATATATTGAAAAAACATATACTTAAAAATTAGAGCTCTAGCCATTCAATCTAAAGAAACAATGAAAACTTCGTACATAGAAAAATGCACGAAGCTATTTTGGTATCCTCTTAAGAATTTATACTATTTATTTCAAATTTTCGGCCCAAGTTTCAGAATTTTTTGGCCGTTCTACGATCAATGGTGACTAAAAAGGCAGTATCTATTAAACAGTATCACATCAAATCATCATCATACTCATCACACAGTAAGGCCAGGAAAATGACGACTATTATGATAATTATGACCTTAATAACACGGATATTTTTCTCCTAAATAATCTTTGATTCTTGTTTTAGCCGCTAGATGGCGTGGCAAGTAAGAATGAAGAATGTTACAGTTATTAAGGGCCTACATCAATATTATCGTATATAATCGCCGACACGTACATATTAACACAGGCAGTAGGCACAGAAAATGAAGAATTAGGGATACTTTTCCTATTTACTCAAAATCTACTAAATATATTTTAATTCTGATCCACGAGTTTCTATACATAATAGTTACCTATGTTTTTAAAGTTATTTCATTAGTTAATACGCGATAATAGACCGACAAATGAAAAAAATAAAAAATTAGAGAGGTTGTTTCGCCAAGATTTTCTATCGAGAAAACGTTTTTCAACAGTGGGCCGTTGATGGGCTAGAGACAGAGAGATATAGATTTTTATAATGCCGTAGATAGGTTAATAATTGTTTTTTTTTAACCAGTTTTATTAACAATGTCTTAAGAGGATACCAAAATAGCTTCGTGCAGTTTTCTACGTACGAAGTTTTCATTTTTTCTTTAGATTGAATGGCTAGAGCTCTAATTTTTAAGTATATGTTTTTTCAATATATAATCTAGGATCGCATAAACTCAGAAACGCGATTGAATAAAGTTTTCTCGATAGAAAATCTTAGCGAAACAACCTCTCTTATTTTTTATTTTTTTCATTTGTCGGTCTATTATCGCGTATTAACTAATGAAATAACTTTCAAAACATAAGTAACTATTATATATAGAAACACGTAAACCGGAATTAAAATATATTTAGTAGATTTTGAGTAAACAAAAAAAATATCCCTAATTCTTCATTTTCTATACCTACTAGCTGTGTTAATTGGTACATGTCGACGATAACATTGATGTAGGCCCTTAAGTCGTGCTATCAAGAGGGCACGATACCAAATTATGCTCCATACAAAAATATGGGTATCGTACTTCCCATTTTTCTTCGCGAAAGTTAAACCGATTTTTATTGTTTCTACGCTATATTATAGATGAAGAGTATATCTATGCTTCTGTCACTTTCTTTTTTTCAATAGATAATAACTAAAACAAATATGACCATTCGAATATCCCGTTTTTTTCGGTTTTCTTTAGGTAAAGTTGCAGCGTCTATCACACATATTTGGTAACGTTTTACGAAAAAAATAAAGTGATACAAGCATAGATATACTCTTCATCTATAATATGGCGAAAAACAATCAAAATCAGTTTAACTTGCGCGAAGAAAAAAGGGGACTACGAAACGTCTTTTTTTCAAAGAATTTGTAGGTAAAATCTGCTTCAGCTATATTTGTCCCTTTCAGCACGGTGTTCGCAAATAGGGATACCTAAGGCAAACACCTAAATTAGGAGTACAGTACCCTCTTAAATGTAAGTCCTAGCAAAAGTCGATAATTATTATTAATTCTAAGTTGTATGTGTACTATCGATGTAGGTCAAAGCCTACTTACGGTGTTTTTGCATCGTGCATAGTCTATGGCCTTGATTGTATGATACATTAATCTCAACTTCTTTAACAAAATGAAGAACTAAGTAAGTGCATAAAAATAGTTGAATTATTTCATAATAACAGAGAGGTTTTTTTATAAACTCTGGAAAACGTGCGCTTGTGGAACCTAACCACAAAATTAATAGGTAGGTAAAGTCCTATCAATTGGATTTTTACCACAGAAAACGCCATTACTTAGTTTTTTTCAATATTAAATCCATAAGGCACATGATGTGTTTAAATAATATCTATAGCATGAAAGTCATAAGTAACATTTCGTGGAATAAGTAATAAGAGCTTAGAATAAAAAGCGCTCGTCATATTACACGCTTACAAGTTCCAATATTTGGACCCAATTTAGCTAGAAGTTATGCGATATACTTGCAGGAAATGATCGCGACAATCTGTGCTAAGATCTTGATTAAGACTGATAGAGCCTTGCATTGCTCTAGTAAAGCGAAGTACACAAAAAATGAAAAGGCAATAAAAAAAAAGAAATATCAGTAACACCAGTTGCAGTATTTTCTTCTTTTTTTTAATTTATATAGAAGCACGCTTGCGGCTACATCTGATTAACAAAAGATAACTCATTCGGAAGCTCCAAGGGATTATATGCCCCTATTTACTGTGTCTCATGAGCAAAAGCCCCTACGTGACACTTTTATGTTCAAGTTTGGGATTTACTTTGGAATTTACATTAGTGTGTGGTTTGATTTTTGGATATTTTTACTAATGTAGCATAGATTGAAGAAAAGGGGTAGATAAAGAATTTGTTAGTGTTTGGACAAATAATGAAATAGTTTAATCAGGTGTAAATAAATGCCATAAGGTAACACATTTTTTATCGTTGCACTATCGTAATAGTTTAGATACAGTAAATAAATAAATTAAGGACAAGAAAGTGTTCAGGCTTTATCAGTCAAAGTAATTTTTTTTCTTCTAGCTCTTTTATAACTTAACTAGCTGTTGCCCGCGACTTCGTACGCCTGAAATTTAGAAATCAGACCTAAATAAACAGAAGTTTACTACTACCGCTCAATAGATGGCGTTGTACAGTTTTTTTAAATCGCACTATGCTTTGGTTACACACATTAACACATAAGCTCGTCAAAACTTTAAGTTTCCATTCCGCTCTTTGCATTTATAAATTAGTTAGGATAAGGATAAATTAAATTATAGTGTAAAAAGAGATCACCGCAAGCGGGACTTGAGCTTGACTGTAATTAAATTCCTTATGTAAAAGCATAGCAAGTCAGTTGCAAAATTAAGAAATTACTCTTTTTTAACGTCAGAAGCTAGGTTTCTCTTTCAAAAGTAAATCCTATGGAGAAGAACAGACAAATAATTCCATGTTTATTTTCTCGTAAGTTTCAACCGAAACACAACTATACCTAATCTTACTTATTATTTTGTAATGTAATCTTACTTATTATTATCTAATATATAAAATTCACGTGTCACAGTGTTAGTTACCGTACTCCTCCGAAACGGCTTGACCGATTCTTCTCAAATTTTGCATACATATTCAGTAGGTCTGAGAATCGGCCAACATCTATTTTTCAAACTTTTTTTTTTTTAGTATGGCAAAACAACGTTTGCCGGGTCAGCTAGTATATTTGTATAATATCTTTCTTATAAGTTATTATAAATCAAGTAACGCTACTAAACTTCCCACAAATACACTAAGAGCGTATCATAACATCCTTATTAGAGGTACAATTTTGAGTACTAGTTAAAGCTCGCTAAATTTCTACAATTCTACCACGTTCATTAGTGTTTCTGTATATATTAAGTTTAAGTGAGCTCTATAGAAGCTAAAACTTGTAATTCAATAATAGTTTATACTCCCTTCCCAGCTATTTGATGTTCTACTGTTGGGCACACGTCTTCTCGTCGGAGGGTTTTTGGTCTACTATGCCGCGCTGACCTGGCGTATTAGTTTAGGTATAGTTATAGGTTTCTTTGCGAATTTTCCATCTCTTACTATTTATATTTTTTATATAAAAAAAACGACGAGAGACGCTTAACAAAAGGCATATACACGGCGAAAGTACGTGGAATGCTGGGAGAGGACGCCCGAGAAAAATATACTCCGATGTCATCGCCGGGATACTCAAAAAGGGGCAAGTGCGTAGCACTTACAACCGTCGGGCATGTATGACCAGATGTATGAGTGTGGATGAAGCTAAGGAAGTATGCTTCGATCGTAGCAGATGGCGCTCTATAGTCTCTGCCTAACCCCATGGGAAAAAGGCGTGATGTTATGATGATGATGATTACTATTTATGTTAACTGCTTATAATATCCCCGAGATGGCTCTTACAGCACCCTGGGGAAGAAATGGGCTTATGACAAATGCTTTCTTAATCCGACACTACGCGGTACGATAACTTTCAATATTTGGATGTAATAAATAATATTATAGGTACATACCACTACGAGTGCTATGTGCAAGTGGAGTCCTTCACAGAACATCCAAAAGTAACTGGTGACCATGAAATAATTAGTGATAACATGTAGTAGTTGACACCATTCCTGTTACGGTGAAAAAGAATATTATTGTACATTAAACATATTATTATTACGATAATCTCTATCTCTCTCTCTCTCTCTCTCTCGTTCAGCTAATAGGCACACGACTTCTCATATCTAAATAATAATTTACCAATATTCCAGTCATATGTTAAATTTTGCTTAAAAATAAGTATTTTGAGGTAAAACCTCATTATTATTTTTGAGTGTATTTATAATTAGTTACTACATAGTTAATAACATTTCTTTTTCTAACCACTTTAACCTTATCATGAAATACGAAAAATAAGTATTAACTCACAAAAGTGAGTGTATCAACAGCATATCGTTGTAACTATATATTAGGTAGGTTATGGTATACATTGTTTGCAGGCTACCTTATTTTCATTAATATTTCATGTTTGTATACAGTAAGTGCGAACCTTGCGTTAACTACTAGGTAGGTAGTTGTTTGTACTTATACCTATCACCCAACTAAATATCTCAAGCATAAAGTTGTATAACTTTTAGTTAGATACAACAATATGCTAATTTAATATAGGTATACGAGTACATAACTTAACATCAATTCATCTAAACCGTGTCTCGAAAAATTGAAATCCGCGACTTTATTTACCCAGACCTTAAAATCACACATACATTCTTAACTCTTCTCACTCGTAACTTCCAATACATTTACGGTCTTATTCATAATGACTTATCGGAGGTTTAAACGGAGATTTTATCGGAGACCTAATAAACGTTTTAACGTAAAAAGACAATTATGAAGAACAATTTTTGTCAATTTTCGCGAACTGATTTTAGCGAACGTTTAAACCTCCGATAAGTCATTATGAATAAGACCATTAGACTATTATATAATGTGCCTATATTTTTTTAGGATCGGAACATCACTTTTGCAGGTTACTCCCTACATACATCGGCCTATTTAGCTATAAAGCAGTCTAGCTATGTTAGGTTTAATCAATAGGCACCAAATCTATTCGGTGTGGTGAAAAGAAAGATTAATGGTCTTATTCATACTGACTTATCGGAGGTTTAAAAGTTTGCAAAAATCGGTTCGCTAAAATCGGTTCGCTAAAATTGACAAAAATTGTTATTCATAATAGTCTTTTTACGTTAAAATGTTTATTATCTCTCCGATTATTTTATTGTTTAAACCTCCGATAAGTCATTATAAATAAGACCATAAGATACAGGTGGCCCCATTTTCTCCCAAGGGTGCTGTAAAAGCTAGTTAAGGGTTAATATTAGCAAATAACATCTACTGTGAGAGATGGGAACCTCAAGAATAAACGTTGTGCCAACATGCCTGGTCAGCGCGGCACAGTCGACCGTAATCCCTTCCAACGTAGATGAGGCCCGTTCCATGTCCAGTCGTGAGGCTGGAGAGAGAGAGAGAGAGAGAACGAATCTGAAAGCAAAATTATGAGTGTTTACCTTATTTTCCTGAACCACGGTGGCTTTGTTGACGACAGTACGGTACCAAACAATCCATAAAATATTATTCAAAGCGAATGAGGTAAAGAGGTGCATGTGGATTCGTATTCGAGTACACTGTAGTGACCTTAAAATGACATGACATAATTATATATTTGTATAATGTTAATAATCTTAAAGTATTACTGGATCTGTTGTTGGTTCATCAATCCATCCGTTAGCCTATTATCGCCCACAGCTGGACAGAGACCATTTTGGATTATCCAACTTTTATTAGAGGCCAATAATTAAGTATTAACATTTTCTTCTTCTACTTATAAAGCAAAAAAGATACTTACCTAAAATATAGAAAAATCATTAAAGAGAGAAGTAGGGCTGCCACAGACATTGAGTATCCTATCACGTATATAGTGTTAATGATCGTCCGAAACTGAAAAATATAGTCATATTAATAGAAATAAATATAACATAATTAATAGTTATTTATTATTACAAAACATGTCAGCGCTAACCACTTTTATTGTTCCTATGACTCGTAGCACAAGCTTTTCTCGCAGTTTGAGCTTAGATCTCAATTATTATCAGTAATATTACTATGAGAGCAGTTCCGGTCGAAACAGTTCTGAATAAGAACTGCTCAATACCTTCTATAACCTCAAACAGATAACGAAGACAATAAAATGTTATGAAAATCAAACGGGAAGTTAAAAATGTAATAATATTACATAAAAATTACAGAAAGCTAAACAAGAGTTGGTGGAAGATTATTATTATAGCATTGAAGCGATATATTATTTTGTTTATAAATGCCTAACACTTGGGGGCTAGTTATTGGTTCTTTGTGATGAGTGACGAGAAGCGTCTCGAGGGGCTGCGAGCTTTCACCGCGTTCCATCATTACAACGCAACTGTTGTTTATAGACAGCACAATGTTTACACCATCACTTTGGTATTAATGACTAGAATATTTCAGCAGCCAAATCTATTTTTACAAAATATGATTCTCTTGAGACATAATGCTTAGCACAATTTTTTTAACCGTCTGCGGAACTGAAACGTTTTTCATATTGTTTATTTACGCTACTGTTATGCGTAAGTATGTGTATTTATTTAGATTCATGGAATTTGCAAACAGGATTATACTATACAAAAATTGAATAATATAGAAATCTACTTGAAAGCGACGACGAGATGGGTTGGCATTGGGTTTTGTTTAGACTTTTCCATTTTTTGCAGTTTTATTCATTTGCGAGTTAATGGAATGGTGTCTAATAGATAGTTAGGTGACGCTTCCCGAACCTAATTAATACCTATAATTTATAACGTAGTGATTTTTAAACGAAATATTCTTTTTTATTTTAACTTAATATAAATGGCATAAATTTAAAGCTGTTTACAAATTTTAATGTACGAATCCTCAGTTCATCACAACCCGCACTTTCCCGTAACAGGCCCAGCTGGCACACGATGGTATTTATTGGAAGCACACTGTCACGCAGTGATTGGAAGTTTTAAATACATATTTCTTACTAATTTTGTAGAGAAAAAACCATATTTTTTTCTTTATTAGCTGTCGTATTATTAAATGATTTGTGGTCACCGAGTTCAGTTAATTTAATAAACAAATCTGTAGGTAAGAACCACTTCCTAAAAATTTCATCAAATGTAAACCATGAAATATACTTACGTCTAAATCTTCAATGTCTACACACGTGGTATAGTTCGTCCATGGTTTATTGTTATTTGGATTGATGTACCATGTTCCATTTTCCGTACACCTAAAAAGAAAGGGCATCTATAATTATGTATTTTAAAACCTTGGTTTTATTCCGACTTCCCAGTGAAAATCACCAAATATCGTTAAATTCAGTGTCACAGTTCTTGCGTAAAATATTGATACATCTAACCAGACTTAGATATTTATAATATTAGTACGGATTTTGTGGAAAGTGACTATATACATCATAGAAAGAAAGAAAGAAAGAAAGAACTTTATTGACACCAGTGTAAGTTTATAACATATATATATATATAATATAAGTATTTAATAATTTACAACATGCTACGTAAATTATGTATATACAAATTTAAATATGAATTTAAGCTTTATAGAAATTTTACAACAAGTGCCAAAGGGCAGGCAACTCAGCATATAGTTAGATGGCAACACATGACACCCAACGCTGATTTTCAGTTGCAACCCGCTAGTGCTATGCGCTCAAAAGTAAACATAACAATAATTCGTAAACCAAAACAGAACCTTCACTTATATTAAGATTATGCAATCATAAAAAAGACAATCAAATAATAGTGTTACGAGCACACAAAGCACAAAGGAGCTAGCGCCATCTAGCAGCAGCCAGTAAAACCACTTAAAGAACCGAAAAGAGTGAAACCCCTTTTCAATATTAGATGGCGTTAGAGGAACTACCGTACATGCGCGAACTTTCCAGAAACATTCGTTCCGGGCGGTCACGTTCGCGCACAGTCGAGAACATTCTGCAATAGTTTGGAACTAGTCTCGGCGCATATAAATAGCGTCAGGGAGGCGAGCCCGGGCAGTTCAGTTTGAGCTACGATCGAGGCGACTTCGAGAGCGAAAACAAGTGATCAAGAGTGTTACCAGTGAAACCTACGACTTGGCTACGACCTAGGACATTGTTAGTGCTTAGTGTTTGGACCTAGTGCTTAGTGTTTGGACCTAGTGCTTAGTGTGTAACTAATGCTAGTGAATAAAGTCTTCAAAAAGAGTCAGCAGGTCTTTCTCTCCAAATCCTTCGAACCCTAACACGTAACAATAGTAACAATCATAATAACAATGCATAAAAATCTACCGAAACCACTAAACTATTATTGAATCTTCCCAAGGCTAACTTTTCGTATTAACAAAGCGTCCATTTTAGTTTAGTTATTCATTCGAGCACTCATAAATAGCTCAAGAATTTTGTATATCACGTCTTATGGAATAGATTTCAGATATATAAAAATTATAGAAAAACGCTTGGAAAATTAATAGAATTCCTTTATAAATGTATTGTAGTGTGCCTACTCAAGTCTATCATGCCTTACTTCACAAATAGATATTATCATGTGGATCGTATAGGTTTGAAGGAGATTGTAACGACAAGATACGAAAGGGATGATGTCTACAACTTAGTCATGTGGAAACTGTTAAATTTACTGTAACGTCTGAAAAAGTCTATCCAAAGCTATATCTTCTTATATATAAAATTCACGTGTCACAGTGTTAGTTACCGTACTCCTCCGAAACGGCTTGACCGATTCTTCTCAAATTTTACATACATATTCAGTAGGTCTGAGAATCGGCCAACATCTATTTTTCAAACCTTTTTGGTTTTTTTTAGTATGGCAAAACAACGTTTGCCGGGTCAGCTAGTATTATATATATCTATATAAACATAAAATTACAAAGGAATGTGTTCAAGCGTTCAATGCGCGCAGTCGAGTGCTGGTTGGTGCAGTAAGTGGTAAGCGAGGAATGTAAAAAACACACATCACATTCTTTGCTTATCACTCACAGCACTTAATCAAATCACATTACAGCCCCTTCGGTACTCCATAGCCTGCAGACAGCACTTTAGTCTGGTATATTCTGCGGCAATTGCGCAGCAAGTAAATCCCGACTCACTGGGGACTTAGCGGGTAGCAAGCCTCGGCTAACTAAAGACTTCGCCGCTACAATAATGTCTACACTCGCCGTGGATACTTCAGTTCCGACTCATTAGAACTTACTCATTGATTCTGACTTACTAGAACCACGCTCAGTTCCGACACTCTGGATATACACAATTTCGACTCACTGAAATTCTCAATATACGACTGGTCCTAACAAAAGCACATCTTCACCTTCAAAATTTTAGGGAAAATATCAACTTTGATTGCTTATTGCGTAAAAACTTTATGTACTGTGGGCATTTTAAATATTGTGGTAGACAGCAGTACTAATACGGATACCGATACAAAAAAATCGGAAATATTTGGAAAATTGAGGTAATTATAGTTAAAATACATTAGGGGATGTCAATTTACAAATGTTTTAATACCTTTTTTGATATCTCTAAAATAAATAACGATATATGTATTTTTCTAACTTCTGGTGCCCGCTTATCGTAGAATTTTGGGACACCTTGTATAAGCACCATGGCAATTGGGTATATATACATACCTACGTGTTAGTCTTTATTCGTCACCGCTTTGTGTTTCAATACGATATTCCATTCAATACTATTTTACAAATTACGAGTGATCGTATTTATAAAACACTGTTGCTATAACACGATGTATTTTAGGCAATGAGTACTTAGTTCTACATTTTTTATGTCAGCACATGTTGAGAAGTCAGGCCAAGGATTATTTTAGTTGCGATTCATGTATCAAATGTATGCAAAAGTTATTTGGGTAAATGCTAGAAGGCTCCAGTGAAGAGTCACAACGGCAGGGATTCTCAATGCCTTATTGCAATCGGGCAATACATTCGTGATTATAATAATATCATTAGACAAGTAAGAACCAATAAAAACTACAAAGTCATAATATTATGTTTGTATTCCAAATCAAACGGCTCTACTTATTATATTTTATAGACACAGAAGATATTTAAAACACCTTTTTAATCTAATTATCTTATTATCTTGTTTACCTTTCATTTTCAGATGAGTGACGAATAGCATTTATTAAAGTATTTTAGCACTTGGCATTCGTTCAGATGTCAATGCCTTTATCGTCGATACCGACAACTCCGAAGTTTTGTTGCTATCTACAAAACTTGTCTAGTTTATTTATATTTGGTGTAAATTAACTACGACGTAATTTGTTCTATGTTATTATTAAATAGACATCAGTCTAGCATTAGCACGATATTTTAAACCACTGCCCCATTACAGATGGATCAATATTCGTACGGTCACTTAGTGCCTCATGTGCTCCATTGATGACATTGTTAATTAAATGCAAAGGTGTGTTGACAAGCCTTATTTATTTAAAAGCCCTATTTGTATAGCATTCTATTCTGTTAAATGCAATAACACTGAGATAGATTTTGATATTATTCAAAATCTATTAAGATGCTTAAGAATTTTAAATTGAAAATTTGCTATTTTGATTTTCATTAGGAATCAAACACTAGATTTGAATGGTGCGCAATTAAACGTGAGCTTTGTAAAACATGGCTTTGGATACAGTATCTTGCATTTTTGGTTTTCTTTGAGTGGTTCTTAAGTATGTTCATAAATATGGACGTTCCCTATCCGAAGTATTCCGAAGGGTAACCAACGACACCCTATAGAAAAGACTTTACTTCCCATCCGTTCGTCTGATTTTAATTTCGTTTAATAGTGCTATTATAGTAAATAATAGAAAATACAAATGTCCTATTTGCGCCGCAAAACAACACGGCAACTAGTTTGTCCCAGAAGCTTTGACCTATTTGCTGAGGAAATCGGCAAAACTAATGTCTCCAGAGACATACCGTCCTTTAACCACAAACTAATAAAGCTTATTTAAAAAGGATATTATTTTTCTCTCATAAATATTTGTAAACAATTTATAAGTAAGTGTCGCGGCTCTAAAACGAGAAAGCGTAATTGTGGTGTGTGGAATAATCTCCAGTGTTGCTATTACTAACGTAAAATCTAATTGTGTGCGTTATGATAACTAAAGTAGCTTATACTTCACATAATACTCTGCAATATAATTTTGCAACAGAATATGGTTAACTTGTTACCAAAAATCTTTTTTCAACTTAGAATATCCGTATGGACTGTACAAGACACCTAACTTTACAAAGTAAAACAAAAATCTGATTATGCCTAGATCTTATTCAAATAAGTAAAATAAATAAATATTCATGGACATTACAAATAAATCATCATCATCATAATCCCGTAACGCATCGTACGTATCTTTCCCATGGGGGTAGGCAGAGACCGCCATCTACTGCTATCCAAACATACTTCTTCAACAAACAAATTCAATAGTAATATTTAAACGTTTCTTAGAACCAAATAATGGCTACTTTATGACAAAGTAAACGATTGAACGAAAGGAACCGCTTATGTCGTTCAAAAGAAAAAGTATTTTTAGACACCTATATCATCGACGCTCCCATACGGACACTGTGGCTGAATAGCATTGTGCTGGATTTAAGCCAGGCGCTACAATGGTTTATAAAGTATAGTTTATAAAGTATATAATATAGTAAACTGTACCTATTACCTATATAAGGGGCTGATGTGTGCGTTATACTCGTGAACGGGTGCCTTCTGCTGGGACGGGACGATTTGCTCCATCAAGGCTATTTTATTATTAAGTTAGTTTTAGTTTTAAAAATGTTAGTTTTAGTTAGTCGTGATAGTACTGATCGGCATCATTCTCACACCCCTTATACAATTATGTATAATATTGTTAAAAAAAAATGAAAGGAAATGAAAAAAAAAAAAAATCCATGGAGTTTCTTGTCTGTTCTTCTCCATAGGATCCGCGTTTGGAACAGACACCTAGTTTCTGACGTTTCAAAAGAGCTTGTAAAACATGCCAACTTGAAATAAAATATTTTGACTTTGACTTTGACTTTGTCTATTTCTTTTGTTATTTACAAAATAAAGACTTATTAGACCGAATTAAGCTAACTCTATCCCACGACCGAAATATTTTTATGGTACAATCTACTTAAAAACTATCAAGCCTATAGACTTGTACTTTAACATAGTAATTTTATCATTAACTCATTAATTAGAGACTAGATATGGCATATGTCGAAAAATATTATTTCGTTACCATCCATCCATCAGCCTCTCTCCGTCCACTGTTAGACATAGGACTCTCCCTTAGAACGCCACAACGCGCGGTCTTGTGCCGGTTGAATCTAATGACTCCCCGCGACCTTGACGATCTTTCATTACCATAGAAAAATTTAAATACGCAAACCCTCACAAAGCACTTGTTTTATTATATTGTATAATTGTTTTATTACTTTCTATAAATGCACTTTAAAATTTTTTTATAAAATATCGTACCTACTCTAAATCTATATAAGTCTCTAGCTTATCAGTACTTCACTGACTTTAATAAAATATTTATGCATTTATCCTTAACAGTACACCACCATAAAATAACTCTGGAAATTAATTCTAATCTAAGGTTCTTTGAGAGACATCGCAAAATGTGATAAGACCTTTTGTGGAATTGAAAGTACAAAAATGTTTGTAAAATTATTAGGGCGTACAATAACAAGCATTCAAATGCAAGATCTTTTAGATATTGTAGCATGGAATCTAAGTATCTACCTACATGTCATATACTTAAACGCAACAAAAACGTTGGTTTTTACTACTGTCTGTAACGGTAGTACCCACTAGTAGTACAGAAACGGAAAACTTAAAACAATAAATCATCCGCAATCGCAAATAATTTGGTTACTTTAAATTTTTATTTTTATTTTCATGCACCTTTCACAAAACGTTCTCTGATCCCAAGCTAAGCTTATATGCTTGTGTTATGGGTAGCAGAATACGGATATACTACATATACTACTTTTCTTTCGTAATTACATACATATAATACATAGTAAACACCCAGACGCAGTACAAACATTTGTTATGACATTTATAAATATCACACAAATGATTGTCCCAAGCGGGAATCGAACCCGCGACCTCGTGATCGGCAGTCCGTTACATGAACCACCTTTGTCAATTCTGCGCCAACTCGCCTAGTCAGTGCGACACAGTGGATCATAATCCTTCCTAGAGTGGAGGATGCCCGTGCCTAACAGTGGGACGTTAATGGGCTGGAGAGTGAGAGAGAGAGAGAGAGAGAGAGAGAGAGAGAGAGAGAGCGAGAGAGAGAGAGAGAGCGAGAGAGAGAGAGAGAGAGAGAGAGAGAGATGTTTAAAGCATGTAAGTTCGTGTGTATGAGTCGTGTGTTATAAGAAAAAAACCCATCACTAATTGCCCATCAACCAATCAGTCTTTTGTGAAATATACGAAGATGTAGACGTAATGAGAAATGTCGAAAATTAAGTGTGAGACGGACATTTAAAATTAAACATTCCGGTGTGTACTCTTCAGAATTCCAATGTTACTTTAAGTTTTGAAAATTGACTCAATAATAAGTATCTCGCCTCGTGATTCGGATATCTCCAGGATTGCTCGGACAGCGTATCAGAAAGATTACCAATGCGAGTTTGCCTCCAAATTCTGTGCCATAGAATGCAATGACTCATTTGCGTAAATAAATTTGTCAGTGGATTTCTTGCTTTGTTCATTCAATTTAGTTCATTTATTTTGTCTATGAATCTTTATTTTATTTTTCTTTACTAAAACTGTCAATACATTTTTTAACATCATATTTATACCCTTATTATATCCTTAAATGTAATGTGGTTCATTAAGGAATGAATTTAAGTAATAAAACTTAGTAAAAGTTTTGACGAATTTCATTTCTTAGGTTTTCTTAACTATAGGCGGTTAATTGTTTGTTTATTAGGTTTTCTTATAGGCGGTTAATTGTTTGTGTATGATAACTGCTTCTTGTTTGATTAATGTAAATTTAATATCATAAACTTTTTAACACAAGTAAAAAGTACTATGTTTCGTCTTTGAATCTTTCCGTATTCAATGATAATAAAAAGCAATACGAAGAGCAATCTTACAGAGAGTGTAAATAAGGATAACTTTGTAGGATAAACCGCGTGTTGTGCTGATTTCCTCGTTATTTCAAAAAATATCCTTATTGCCTCAAACTAGGATAATATGTATTTCAAGTATACATTGTGCATTTTGAAACGAAGTAAATAAGTAATTATAAATGTTAAATGACAAGTGATTGTGTTATGAATATCGGTGAGCTATAAACTCGCAATGTCTGTCATGAGAAAGTCATGATGCTTAGAGGCACGACGACGCAATGCGGGACGACTTCACGTTATTGCTGAATGAGCGACCGGAATGCGGACAAATGGTTGCGGCGTGAAACTAAGATATTGAAACTCACTGGGTTATTTAATATAGAACATTGGTGATTAATGTATTTGTCAAAAAATTTTCTCAACTTAGGATACATAGCTAGCACTGAAACAAGTTATATGATAGGCAAAAACACGAAGAAAATGGTTAGTTTTATTCAAGTACAGATTACGTCTGACAGCAGAGTACGGAGGAAAAGATGTGTTTTTCTTGCGAGTCTTCTGCTACACCGACCCCAAATAAAGACATAAGGGCAGGGTACATCTATGATACAAAACTAATCTAAGAAATACATTCTGTTCTTTATAAATCACGTAAATTAATTCAAATCAAACGCAAGAAATAATTACCTACTTTTTAGGGTTAATGGTGCGACAGTGAACGACGAGGAGTGGACGCCTCGCATTCAATAAAAGTAGCGAAAGCATCGGAAATAACACTATATATTTATTTAGTCTGCTTAAGGGTGTTTCATTTTATATAAAGGGCCATTTCTTTAACTCTTTATAGCCCAATATTTTATCGAGCCTGTCCTTAACTCAACAGAAAAGAGACGTAAAATGTTATACTCGTAAAAATACAAGTGACCTAAGGCAAGTAATAGGCACCAATTCTTAACTATATAAAATACTAGCTGTTACCCGCGACTCCGTCCGCGTGGAATTTAGAAAATCCCTTTTTTTCGCAATATAAGGTAGCCTATGTTCTTTCTCAGGGTCTAAAGATTGTCCGTGCCAAATTAATCAAAATCGGTTTAAGCAGGAAAGCGTAACAGATAGACAGACAGAGTTACTTTCGCATTTATAATATTAAGGTCTTACTTTTTAAAATGAATCACTTTATATGGCCTTGTATATCTTTGAATCTTATGACAGTCTCTTGGGATTATTTGTTCATTGAATGTAAATAAATAGGTATCTAATAATATACTAGCTAGCTGTTTTGCACGTGTTTCATACGCGTGGAATTTTGAAAATTTTCCTCGTTATTGCAACATTTTCACTAATGCTTCCGTCTTATTGGTCGCAGGGTGACGTTATATAACCTAAAGCCTTTCTAGATAAATGCACTATCCAGCATTGAAATAATTTTTCAAATTGGAGCAGTGTTCTTCAGATTAGCGCGTTTAAACAAACAAACAAACTCTTTATTATTTACGTATGTTTTATAATATTATACTATAGATATAAAACTTTCGTGTCGTGGTGCTAGTTACCTTTTCGAAACCTTAAAGGCTCTACCATACTTTTTATATACAAAAAAAAAACATACAGACGAGTTGATAACCTGTCTTTTAATTCCATTAAAAATAAAAAATTAGAAGAGTTAGTAGGTATATTTATTAGATATTAGCTTAAATAAATAAGAAATAGGTTGTACTTCATAAATAGAATTTTAATACAGTTAGAACAGTGGACACGTGATTATAGAGTCATGTGCCCTATATTCTAAATAACAAACTGATTAGAACTTGATTAGCATTACAAATTCTTTATGTGCAATCTAATAAAGACTGCTCTGTAATTGTGACACACAAAAGGAATTTAAATTGGTTAATAGTGTAGGCAATGTGTACCTATATGAAATTCGAACTTTCGCGCGTACCTAATCCTTCTGTTGATTAACGGACAATCTGATGTTGATTTTAATACTAAACAACTTTTAAATTCACATAAACTTTAATCAAAGCTCAAAATATTATTTATATTACAATCAGATTCAATTTGATTTCAATATCAGCCAATTCTCCGGTTCGTATTTGAGTAGAAGATAACATAACCTACTTACTTATGTATAAATGAAAACGGGATAGAACAGGAAACGTGATATGGCTGTAATAGGGGATGTTTACGTAATATTATTTATGATATGTCTTCCTTATCAGTATTGGGTGTAAACCTTGTAATTTTAATCAGTTCTATATTTATAAAATAAATAACATCTCCTTAGTTTAAAAACTGTCTAAACTTCCTGATCCTGACTTTCTCTTAGTACTTAAAATATATCAGACAAGGTGCGGCCCGCGGCTTATTTATTATATAATTAATTGGTTGTATATTTTATCTTTTCTTGTTTGTAAATGTATTGTACAATCGATTGTTGATTAACCTAATAAATAAATAAATACATACATAAACTTTATCTCATTATTATTAGTATAGTTAGATTTCTCCTTGGTTTAAAAATTAAAAGGAATAATCTGGTTATTAGAAGGGACTGAAAAACACTTTCAAAGATTAATAGATTGATACTAATGAAGCTAATAAAAGCATGTATTTTTACATGCTTTGATATGATCACACGAGCTTATAATAAAAGCCCCGTGATGGGCTTAACTTAATACTTAAATTATATACCTACCTATTCCCAACTACGCAGTTGTATGCATCTTGTTATGTGTTATCGGTTCGACAATTGTTTATACTCAGTATAATTTCAAATCAACATACAAAGATGAATTATGAACCTAAAGCAATCAAGCGTAGTCAGATTGTTGTAAATACTCCACGAATTAATACAACTTTTATTAAAAAAAAATTGCACTCCGGGAGTGCCGGCAGAAGTGAAAACTTGATTATTAACGTTGAGCATGTTTGATATTTTGGAATGGTTAGGGAATAATTTTGCACCAATTGCTTTATCAGTATAAAAGTACTATCATTTATGTGGTAGAATACAATATTCATTTATTGCGCTATCGTACACAAACATGACAATTTATATTACATTAAAAATTTAACACTTTAAAACTATTACAATTATTTTACATTAAAAAGTTTATCTCTCCGAAAAATCAACTTTCATCCATAATTTCAACGACTTTTTCACCATCATCATTACCAGAACTATCATCGCCAATCTCTAAAACTGATACGATAGGTTTATGGTAGCTGAAGTAAGAAACGAACAGTTTTGATTCGAAACTATTTAAATGTCTAATAAAGACCGCATCAATAGTAGCTAGCTAGTAGTCTTACGCTTTTTCGATCAGGTCACGTGTCCTGACGCGAGTTTAAGATTTTATACCCATTACAGAAAAAGTGCTCAACGCCGCTAAAGAAGTTTTCACTTCAAAAATTTACTTTCTTTTTAGGCCCTTTACAACAAAATCAACAAAATTCTTAATATATACCCACTATCGTCCAAAAAACTCAAACTTATGGTTATTAAATGGCTCAAATCTCTCAGCTATGACGAGACAGAAAAACTTTTGGCCGTTGTTTGCTAATGTCATAGGCACATGTTATAGGTATCTAGCCTCCACACACACATACACACACACACACATACACACTTTCATGCATGTTTATTTAAAAATAAGGTCAGAAGCACATAATTATTGTCTTGTTACTTTTATTATGTATGTTAACTTTGCCAAAGGTAATTTTGCATGCTAGAATACAGGTGTATAACCTAGCCTAGCTGTAATTAATCATATGTACTAAGTTTTGTTTAGGTCATATTATATTATGTGTTTATTACTGCCGTTTGTATACTATATGTTGAATAAAGAATTATTATTATTATATTAAATAATGATAATTTATACGTGAAATGGTGTTTCGTTTTTAGGGTTACGTACCCAAAGGGTAAAAACGGGACCCTATTACTGAGACTTCGCTGTCCGTCCGTCCGTCCGTCTGTCACCAGGCTGTATCTCAAGAACGGTGATAGCTAGAGAGTTGAAATTTTCACAGATGATGTATTTCTATTGCCGCTATAACTACAAATACTAAAAATAAAATAAAATAAATATTTAAGGGGGGCTCCCATACAACAAACATGATTTTTTTACCGTTGTTTGCTCGATACTAATAACGTTGCCTTATGTTGCATAGATAATGGTACGGAACCCATCGTGCGTGAGTCCGACTCGCACTTTACCAATTTTTTATTTGTTTTACATAAGTACAGCGACGCCATATGAATGTTTAATTTTCCATGTGTTTATGACAAAGAACTGATTTCAGGTTACAAGCGTTGCATTCTTGATTAGCTAGCAACGAAAATAGGAAGGAGGGTGGCTGTAGAATAACAAGCAATTTGGGTATCATAATAATGCTATGAATTACGTATATAAGCTGATTTAGAGCCCAATTCTAATGCGTCAAAAACTTAACCCAATTTAAATAAAATGGAAACAACTACGGTGTTTTTAGGGTTCCGTACCCAAAGGGTAAAAACGGAACCCTATTACTGAGACTTCGCTGTCCGTCCGTCCGTCCGTCCGTCCGTCCGTGCGTCCGTCCGTCCGTCCGTCCGTCCGTCCGCCCGTCCGTCCGTCCGTCTGTCATCAGGCTGTATCTCAAGAACGGTGATAGCTAGAGAGTTGAAATTTTTACAGATGATGTATTTCTATTGCCGCTATAACAACAAATACTAAAAATAAAATAAAATAAATATTTAAGGGGGGCTCCCATACAACAAACATGATTTTTTTACCGTTTCTTGCTCGATACTAATAACGTTGCCTTATGTTGCATAGATAATGGTACGGAACCCTTCGTGCGCGAGTCCGACTCGCACTTGACCAATTTTTTGATTGACTGGCGATTTCGTTGTACATTTATTTATATTAATCGTTAGTCTATAATATGCAGGTTTTATAATAAGAAAGTTCAGTTAACATTACTAAATTGTGTTATTAACAATATTAGTTTATATTTCTTAGTTAAGTTTAGTTGTACCGGTAAAATCGGAACCTTATAATAGAAGAAATTTAATTTCACCAATTATCTTATACTAGCTGTTGCCCGCGACTTCGTACGCGTGAAATTTAGAAATTAATCTTTAACAAACAGTAGTTTATTATACGACTCGATAGATGGCGTTGTACAGTTTTAACACGATTATATAAGTTTAGTAGGTATCTATCAATGTATTAATCTATGTAACGGAATCATTGAAAGTGATTATAACCCACTTGCAGTAGTTGCGTCTGAAATTTTGCACGTATATCAAGGACCGATGTCAATGCAATAATTAAAAAACTTTATTCAGGATTTTCAAGCGTGTTTT
Organism: Orgyia antiqua; assembly: GCA_916999025.1. NCBI lineage: Eukaryota > Metazoa > Arthropoda > Insecta > Lepidoptera > Erebidae > Orgyia > Orgyia antiqua. The sequence continues at coordinate 11,287,808 of OU779863.1, read as the reverse complement.
TTAGTTTTTGAACTAAATAGATTATTTAAATCGCACTTGGTTTCGTTAAACACCATTAACACTTAAGCTCGTCAAAATTTTTGTTACGCCTTCAACTCGATTTCGCAGATACGAATTAGTATTGATAGCTTTTACCTAGGCTTAAAACTATAATATAAATAAATGGGCTTTGTTCATTCGCTTTTATTTAAGGTGACCTTATATTATTACATAAGCCTATGTGTTATATTTATTTATTTATTTATAAACACTTTATGCACAAAAAGGTACAATGGCGGACTTAATGCCCTAGGCATTATCTACCAGCCAACCACATGGCAGTGCAGAGATAAAGGATTGTGGGTCAAAAATACAATAAAAAAGGGATCCTACTAATTTAAACAATTAATATTACGCAATTTTATCTAAGTAAATCTAATAATCATAATCTATTTAAACTTACACAAATAAGTTTTATTATATAAACATACATAAAATATCTACATAAGTACTTATACATAATATTTGTCACAGTGAGGAAATAAAACTAGCGGTTTGACTCTGCCAATAGCATAATATAGTGACGACGCAATTTGGCTTTAAAAGCAGCTTTGGTTTTAGCCATCCTAATTTCAAGAGGGAGGGCATTCCAAAAGAGGATAGATTGGACAAAGAAAGAAGAGTGCACAAGACTAGAAGTATGAGCCGGACAAGACAGAAGATGATTACGAGACGACCGCAAATTACGATCAAGCGTCGGTTGGATAAACTGAAAATGACACTTTAGGTACGCTGGAGAATCCGTGCCTTTCAAAATGGTGAACAAGGTGGTTAAAGCATGTAGACTGCGTCGTTGACGTATTGGCAGCCAATTCAGACGGGATCGAAAAGTTGACACGTGATCGTACTTGCGCAGATTAAAAACGAATCGAATGCAATTGTTGAGAAGACGGTCAAGTTTATTGAGCAGATCTGCATTCAGGTCGAGGTAACACACATCAGCATAATCGATGATGGGAAAAATTAAAGTTTGCACAAGCGCTGTCTTGGCTGCTACAGGCAAAAAATTCCTTAGCCGATAAAAGGCACGAAGCGTCCCCGTAACCTTTTGTGAGATCTTCGTAATTTGTGTTCGCCATTCCAGTGTAGAGTCCATATGTAACCCTAGGTTTTTGACGTCGGTATTGATGGGAATTACTGATCCATTGTAAGTAATAGAGGGTAATACTTCTGAGTTAAGTTTACGTATCATAAACGGGCTACCCAAAACAAGGGCTTGGCATTCGGTTATACCTGCAAAGATTAATTAAAATCTATCCAGGAGTTTTTGCGTGAAATATCAACCCTTATATTCTTACAAACGTTCACATTTTATGATACGAGTATCAATAGGAATTTGTTTTGTATATAAAAATTTTTCTTTTGTTGAATATTCTTATCTATATTTTATATCTTTTTTAACTGGCGATTCTTTGAACTTGTTTAGACCCCAGGGATGATGAATGTCGAAACCCTTTTATAATTGATAGATAAATCGTACTATTAAGAGATTTGAAAATAAGATAACATATACCGAATAGATAATTTTGTTATTTATTTCGTTATGAAAATAATAGTTTCATATAATGATAGATATGACAGATAACAATGATAAATAATTGTAATAGAAACGAATTGGAAAATTAATATCGCTATTATAATCTATGATCATTGTTTTTGTGTCGATTTGGATGGATTTAGTTAAGTTTTACTTATCTGGTGCTCAAGTCTACTATTTTGGAACAATTGTCATACCGGCACAATACCGGCACGATACCGTTGCAATTGAAGTCAAATATCCGTAGTCTGCTATATGCCGTCATAACGGTCGTTCAATGGTAATAGAATTGTCGATCTCTTTTATCTATGAATTGTGTTAGAATGGTATGTATGTGTTGCCGTTTTTAAAAAATGCGTTAGTTGAAGTGATTTTCGAAAAACTACTAATAAATTTAAACATTTAATCATGCTAGACTTCGTTTAGATATATTTGTATATATTATTTATTAGTATAAAAAGCAATGTGAAGTTTAGGAGATTAGTAAATTGCAATAAATTACAAAGAACAATTTCTAATATTTCTATCTATCTATTTTTTATTTATGGCAATCTGTCGACACAGGACAATTTAAAAATATTACTGTCAAATTCAAAATAGCAGACAACCGAAACATTTCAGTCATTGAATTGCAATTGTGAAGCAATTGTGTACGAGACTAGCAATTTATGTCACTTTGACAATTGTAAGTCAATGATGAAGTCGTTATGACGACACAATAAAAGTAGACTACCAAAAACTTTACTATTGCACCATAATGGTACAATAATGGTACAGTTGTGACACCGTTGAAATACCCGACTCAGGGCCCTGTACCTTTGGCTATGAAATCGTAATGACATTTTAGGGTCCCGTACCAAAAGGTACAACGAGGCCCTATTATCGTGACTTTCCTGTCCGTCCGTTCGTCTGTCACCAGGTTGTATCTCTAGAAAACCTGTGAAATTTCCTGCTCTCTAGCGAGAGATACTACTTGGTGACAGGCGGATGGACACGGACGGCCAAAGGGTGAACTCTCAGTATTATAATATTTTCTAACACTTGCGCGACTCATTTGTTTAAATTAAACTATTTTTTAGGGATTTCGACGCGTATATTTGTTTTAAATTTTGGCCCGACGTTCCGGAGAGTTTGCAGTCACTATGGTCACGGGTGAGACTGAGACGGGTGAGAGACCATGGTGACTGCAAAGTCTCCGAAACGTCGGGCCAAAATTTTAAACAAATATACGCGTCTAAATCTGTCTCAGTATTAGTTTCCCGTCCTTTTGGCGCAAAACCGTAAAAAGACTTAATAAAGTAAAATGTTAAGTGTAGGAATAATACTGCATAATAGCATAACATAGAATATTAACTAAACAATAATTGAATATAAAAAAAAAAAAGTTGAACCAACGTCATGTTCTTTTGAAATTTGAGGGTTTTCTTAGATTTCTCAGGAGATAACCATCAGATCCTGATCTGGTGCCAATGGGACCAAACGGGAACCACCAGCTTTCAAATAAAAAAAGAATCATCAAAATCGCTTCGCCAAGTTAAAAGTTATGAGGTAACAAACATAAAAAAAACATACAGTCGAATTGAGAACCTCCTCCTTTTCTTGAAGTCGGTTAAAAAATTAGTGGTTAATATAAAGTATTCTATAATTGTTTGTACTGCGTCTGTGTATTTACTATGTATTATAATATGTATGTATTTACAAAAAAAAGTAGTATATATAGTAGGTATATCCGTATTCAGGTACCCATAACACAAGCATATAAGCTTAGCTTGGGACCAGAGGACGTTGTGTGAAATGTCCATGTCCATGAATATAATAGTTAGTATAAAGTAATATAATAATTTTAATTTATTTTATAATGTACATATTTTTTATATTTAATTGTATATAGATTTCCTTTTTGCAAAGTAAATAAATCATTGAAAAAAAAAAAAAATGTAAAAAAAAAAAAAAAAAAGTATAAAGTAAGAATATAATAATATCGTAAGTTAAAAATAAATATGTAGTAATAATGTAGGTAAGTGTATAAATAAATGTATATAAACAAATATAAGCGATTTAAAAATATATTGTATTGATTGAACTTTATTTGCAGTATTTTTTACAGTGAGTTATGTGCGAGGAAGTAGTTGAATAAATAACTGACTATAAATTTTGAAATTGTTTACTTTTTATATTGGATATCGCCCACATTAGTCCGGCGTTCGACAGAATAACTAAAACATTTTATCACATACATATTTATAAATCATCCGATGTTGCAAGTATATTATACTATGTATGTATGTTTACAGAAACAATTCTACTTTTATAAATAACCGGTACATTTTATAAAGTTAACATCCTAACTATTGTATCTTATACTACGACATAATAAAAGCTTTATTTTATAACTAGCTGTTGCCCGCAAATTCGTACGCCTGGAAAAAAAAGAAAAAAAACTTTAAACTGTTAAGGTGTGTCCAAACATTGAGCGGCAATCGAGCGCGGAAGCCGCGCGCGGTCCGCTGCGCTACGATTGGACGATATGATTTTTTAGTTACGCTATCTTTGTTACGGAATTTAAATTTCGAATTTTGTGCATTTAGTCTCCACGCTCAAGGCCCGCGATAGAAACTATGCAATGCTATGCATATCACGTCCGAACTCGTACGCGTTTCGCAGTAATCTGTGCCGGCCGAGTGCCGGCACTAACTACAACGGGGCACGGAGCAAAGCAGACTCGTGTCTGCGTCGCTTGCAACCTGCGTCGCAACGTACGTAGCATACGGTACGCTCAAGCATTACAAAATCTGCGCCGCCCTGCCCTGCATGGACCTGCGTCGCCTGCGTCTCAGGATACGCTTAGCCTTAGTCAGCTTTGTCCTAACTACAGCGCGGCAGAAATGTGTCCAGGTGCTCAAGTCCACTATTTTGGAACAATTGTGATACCGGCACAATACCGGCACGATACCGTTGCAATTGAAGTCAAATATCCGTAGTCTGCTATATGCCGTCATAACGGTCTTTCAATGGTAATAGAATTGTCGATCTCTTTTATCTATGCATTGAATTTTCGGTCTCTTTTATCTATGGATTGTGTTAGAATGGTATGTATGTGTTGCCGTTTTTAAAAAATGCGTTAGTTGAAGTGATTTTCGAAAAACTACTAATAAATTTAAACATTTAATCATGCTAGACTTCGTTTAAATATATTTGTACATACTATTTATTAGTATAAAAAGCAATGCGAAGTTTAGGAGATTAGTAAATTGCAATAAATTACAAAGAACAATTTCTAATATTTCTATCTATCTATTTTTTATTTATGGCAATCTGTCGACACAGGACAATTTATAAATATTACTGTCAAATTCAAAATAGCAGACTACCGAAACATTTCAGTCATTGAATTGCAATTGTGAAGCAGTTGTGTACGAGACTAGCAATTTATGTCACTTTGACAATTGTAAGACAATGATGAAGTCGTTATGACGACACATTAATAGTAGACTACCAAAAACTTTACTATTGCACCATAATGGTACAATAATGGTACAGTTGTGACACCGTTGAAATACCCGACTCAGGGCCCTGCAAACGCCTCGTGTTGCTGCCGCGCTCTTGCCGCTTAATGTTTGGACACACCTTTAGCGATTCCGTCATTATTATTAAATATTCAGCCATTTATATCTTTCAGTATTATAACATTAAACATTTTACTTTTTAATTGCATAAAGTTGAGACCTAACCATTGTTTTGAGAACTTACAATCGCCAAGCATGTATAACCAGATGTATGAGTGTGAATGAAGCCAAAAAAGTATGTTTGGATCGTACCAGATGGCGCTCTATAGTCTCTGCCTACCTCCATGGGATAAAGGCGTGATGTTATGATGATAATGATTGAGGTCTAACTTATAAAATAAATATATAGGTAAATATCACTTACCTTTTATATGCAAATCTTCGTGGATCGAAGCCAACGATAAAACGGGGACAGGCCTGATAGGCAGTGACAGAAGCAGGAGTTTCATCCCAACATGACCAGCCATCAAATATTCGTGGACACCACTTACCTTCTTCTATAAAAGATACAAGAAAAGTTTTTACATCTTTTTTATCGCATACATGTTTTTATACTTTAAGCAACAGACAATCTACGCATTGCATATCCACCATATATTGAGAAAAACCTTCCATTGTTTGCTTTTAATGTTTCAGAGTGTGGTCCCAGGGTTTATAGTGAATGCATATGTTTATAACAAGGGTGGAGATTTACGTAGTTACTGGCAAACTTTATGAAACTAGACAGAATAATCGTGTTGGTTGTTCACGAAGTATTTCGAAATATCCATTTCAACGTATTAGAAGAAAAAAAAACTATAAATAAAACTCTACACCGCACTTAAAAATTGTTTCGTAGAAATCTCGTACCTATATAAGTTAGGATTAATGAAATTTGATTCGCTTAAAATATGCAAAGATCAAGATTTGATAGAGATTTTCATCGCTTTTGTCTAGACTAATTATTATATATTTAGTACCGATATCGTATATAAAACTGAAAGTAATATTGTTTCAAATTCATATTTGCGGTTATTTACGATAGCGAAGTTTATGTAAGAAAAGGAAATTTTGGCAAAGCTGTTTGTCATAGAAATTGTTATTTATTTTTCATATAAAATAAGGAAATGAATACATGCCAAGAGCATTTATATGTACTATCAAATCAGCTACATTCGATGGCTTTAAAAACCGTTAATTGGAAAGCAAACAGATAACGTTAGTGTCTAAATGCTCTCTATATGTTTATAGGTTTCTTTTTAATAAATATTTTTATTCCTTTCGATATTAACGAGAAGTATAGAACACTGGAATTTTAATAAATAATAATAATTATTATGGATATCGTAAAAATGCCTAAGAATGAGATCGTATAGACAGATCTACGATATTATAATATCGAAAGGTAAAACAATTGGTAATGGAATTCTGAATAAGCATTGGAAACAGTCAGAATGTATTGCTTTGTAATAAAAGAATATGTAAAGTTGCGTGCTGTGATGGACTGAAGGTAAAGTTACTTAGTAACAGACTTTAATATATTTCCATCTAATATTTAGTCAAAATTTCAAAGCAACTAGTTACCAAGCGATTGTATATCCATACTAGTTGCTGTCCGCGATTTCTTATGTGTGGAATTTAAAAATTGAATTAAAAATTATAAATATTTTTTCACTGATGCTGCGCTCCCATTAGTCGGGGCGTTATCTTATACAGCCCATAGCCTTCCTCGATAAATGTACTATCCAACACTGAAAGAATTTTTCGAATCAGACCTGTGGTTCTTTAAATTATCGCGTTCAAATTAAAAAAATAAATTCTTTAATTATTAGTACAGTCAAGCAACGTATTAAGATACTATTTCCTTTCGGGAATATCAGAAAAAGATAAGATTCCTACATAATAATTTGCTTAAGTTTATACTTACCATTATAATTGTCATTAAGGAAAGTGCTGTGTGAGATATTTTTTGTATAACATTGCATTAACAAGTTGGTAAACATTCGATATCTTGGATCATTTTTATAATCATGTACGCGACTGTGATTGGAAGTGGAGTTTTGCATTTCTTACATTTATTTTGTAAATGATTACTAATTGTTTACTATAGAATAGAAGATTTTCTAAATCTATGATAGTGGTAAAATATGTTTAGAATTGAACGGCGTAGTATCTGAAACAAAAGAAATCATATTACATATTTATTGATTATTGCGAGTAGACAATCAATAGATACGAGTACAATTTTAACTCTAATTAATCTGTACTGCGTGACGGACATACTACAAAGTTGTCGCCTTCCCATTAATGTCATGGGAATTGTTACACTTATTTAGGAGATACTGAGAGCAGGTTCATATTATATGGAAAATTCAAAAGAAATTTATCAACATATTATTTAATAGCAGTGTGACTTGCATGCATACAATAAAGCAATAAATAGGCCGTATGTTAGGTATTGTAGGTCTTACTTAACTTTGGTAATAACTTTTTATTGTGTAAAAGGCATTTTTAAGTGTTTCAACTATTTACAAACTTTTTCTGCAAAGATTGGGTACATAAGTCACGCGAAGATACATTAATTGTTAAAAGTAACCAAAAACCTAAACTACAAGAAAATAAAACATTTATTTGCAGTTTCGGAAATCGCCACGGTTCATCGGCGATATACAGTGGCGGATTAACCTTAAGGCCCGGTAGGGCCGGCCATAGGGCGGCCAGATTTAGGGGCAAAAAAGCTTCAAATTTTCTTGCGAAATAAAACTGAATTTTTGTCCTAAATTTCTAAATCTATTTAGATAAAAGTTGGCAATGAAGTAATTTCATTATGCAGTCTATATGGTGGATGCTGAGAAAGGGGCGGCTGAGGGCTTGGGGCCTAGGGCGGCCAAAACTGCAAATCCGCCACTGGCGATATATGTGTAATATAAAACTACTATTATTGTAATTAGTATACTTTTATAATGGTACTAGTTGTAGCGTTCTAAGAGAAAGGCGTATAATTATTTTTTGCAGTGAAAAAAGAAATGCGAATGAATTGGTAACAAGTAAGTTAAATGGCTCTTTTAATTTTAGTAGGTTTACCAATTTAGAACGTTCCTAGTATTTATCATAAAGTATTTTAGATTACGTTACTCACACGTTCATTTAATTAAAAACTAGAGTTTGTCGTGTAAATTATTAGTGCTTTCTTTCTACGAGCGTTAATAGTTTTTGGTCGATTTAATGAGCATCAATGTTTACGCTACAGACAAGGTCAGCGAATTGTTCGTATCGATTTAACTGTTTACTCGTCAAAATAGTATGGGTATAGGAAATAATATTTTATTTTATAATTTTTCATTAATATGATAGTAATATACAGTCTACGTGAAGTGATAATCTTTGTATGTACGTACATACGTCTTTTAAAAAAAAATTCTAGTAGTAAATAAAATAGTATAAAATATTACAGTTACAGTTTTAACTTACGAGACTAAAAAGATAATATTCTATATTATAATAATGCTTGAAGAATAAATTATTTTAATAAAGAATTATAATGAAAAATGTTACGAAGGGTGTATGTTTATTTTATGTAACAACAATAAAGATTTATTATTATTTGTTATCATAAAAAAATTTTAAACTAAATACGAAGCACTTAACACTAAAAAGGAACAATTAAAATGAAAAAAATTGAAAAGTAAAGAAAAGTAAATTACCTACATGAAGTACATTATCCATCGAAAAATTCCTCCGCATCGGTATCATGTAAAAACATATTATATATATTGTATATGTTTATACTATATAACATATAAACATACAATTCTGAATAATCATATCATATAAATATACAATTCTGAATGATCAACGGAAATAAAATATAGAATAGAGAAAAAAATAGTAGCGTGCTTGGATGAATCAGCCTCAAATCTCCAAGGATGTGTGTAAAGACCAATGAAACATGCTAATGAACCAAAGAACATGCTAAGTTAGAAGTCACAATTTGAAAAGACAAGTACAATGATGTGAAATAGAAAATGATTCTGTTGTTTGTACGATAACACAATGCAAACAGTCCAAGAAGCGAGAAGCATCTGTGAATTCAGAGACATGGGCTATGATTAGCAGCTTTCATTATTATTATGTCACGGCGAATTTCAATTTAATAGAAATGTTCGGCGAAAATTTAACGAACGCCCTCTAATCAATTTTATTAGGCACTCTACTTAGATGAAATTATATAACAAGATACGCCTGCCATTTGATTATTTCTCTCTTAGTAACAAATACTGACAGGGCTAATACTTATTATCACTAAAACATTTAAATAATTAGATATTCATTTAGTGATCAAGGTACTTAGTCTTTATTAGGTAACTTTTAATGTGTATTATATATATTTTAAGACCTTGAAGGTCTTCCCGCTCACATGATAAATTACGCAAGATATATTTTGTTAGTATTTATTTAAAATTTACGCTTACGTACATATCCCAAGTAATGAGATTCCTATCAAATTTTAGATAATATTTAAATTTTACATAAGGTTTTCCACCTAATATTTTATCTATATTATTTATTAGGATAGGATTAGACGAAAGGATCGACAAACAAAAGCATGTATTGGATGGAATAGAGATAAATAAATAAAATAAATAAATAAATATTCACGGACATTTCACACAACGTCCTCTGGTCCCAAGCTAAGCATATATGCTTGTGTTATGGGTACCAGAATACGGATATACTACATAAACTACTTTTCTTTTGTAAATACATACTTATAATACATAGAAAACACCCAGACGCAGTACAAACATTTGTATGACATTTATGGATATCACACAAATGATTGTCCCAAGCGGGAATAGATCCTTAATATTTAGATACGAAACCTAAAATGAAGCACAAAATTAAGTTGCCGAAGGCTGTTGCTTAGTCTATTTGTGACCACGGTTGATGCAATCCGATCAAAATGTCAGGTGAACATACAAGTCGGATACATTAGAATTGTTATTGCGAAGAAATTCATATATTTATTTTACAATGAGTCATAAAAAAAATTAAAGCATATTTTATCAGTACCTAATAAAACTGAATTACTTATATTTTCCTTTTGGGATCAACAGCGGTCATCTCTAAATAATTTGAGTTTGTAAACTAGAGGTAAAATGTACTTAAAACGAATAAAATGGGAGTTTGAATAAGTTCTCTCTAGGGAAACCAGATGTACTGAATGATTTAATAAGATTTTGATAAACGACTATGTATTCAACGAGAATAATTCGTTGGGCGAAACACATTTTAATATATTAATAATAATAAAAAATTGATAATGTTAGATTGAGCATCTGGAAGCGTTATCAGAGCACCAGCATTTTGACAAAGATTTGCAACTTGAACATTCAAGTAAAATTGAGTCGAATACAGAATACATTTAAATTGTAAATATAGATGAAAATATTACAATATGAAAGCAAGAAATTCATTTTTTGTCACATAATAAGTGGGATCAACGTAATATAAACAAACATTTTAACATAATAAGGGTCTCATTCCCTATAAGTAATGTTGCTGTCTCCATTAGTGTATCGCCATTTTGCTTTTTTTCAATTAAATAGAATCTTTGTCGTTACGGTCTTATCGTTAACGAATCATAAAATTGGGTACAAGTTGTTTTTAAACCGACTATCATAAAATATATTTAAAATATTAAATTATTATTATTTTAAAATATATTTAGTAGATTTTGAGTAAATAGGAAAAGTATCCCTAATTCTTCATTTTCTGTGCCTACTGGCTGTGTTAATATGTACGTGTCGGCGATGATATTGATGTAGGCCCTTAATCAAATTACATCTGTCAAATAATTTAACTGACAAATAACTTTGCTATTTGCCACTTGCTCCGACCTATAGTTTATTTGACGCTTTATTAGGCAGTTAGCGCTATTTAGGGATTGTGAAACGCAAGCTGTGTCGATATTCAATGGATAAGTTGCAAGTAGCTTATGTAACAATATTACATAGTTCTTTATTTTCTAAGTCTCGCCAAACTGTTATAACAGTTTGTCGGCCTAGATTACTAGATACTTAATAAATCAAATTATACTGATAAAAATGATCACAAACATGTAATAAAAGCATCGCATCATATTTAACTCACATTGAGAAATATTGTAGTGGAAAATTTGGTTATCATGTGCTGGTCCCGTGGTATGGTAGCTCAATTGGGAGAGCAACCGAAAATACCGAGGTCGTGGATTCAAGTCCTGATCATGGCAATCATTTTTTCTACTATAATTTGATTAAATAATTAATAGTGTTCTTGTATTTATTGACAGCCGCACCTCTTGGTAGAACTTCACGTACCTCTGGGGGTACGCGTACCACTAATTGGGAAACACAGATCTAGATCGTGCAAAATTGTCTAAAATAAAGACAAAGAGTGACTTGGACTGGAGGCACTAACATAAATATTATGACGTATTTTCTATGTGACTGTATCTTCATTATTGGATGCCAGCAGTCTTTCATACTTAATTGTTATTCTTCACGTACATCTAAGCGTATATTTACAGTCTGCGTTTGGGTGTTATTGTTGACTTACAAATAAAGAACAAAAAGTATGGTGAGTAGTACAAATATAGTGACACAGACTTGTGTTTACGTTTCTATCGATTCAAGGCTTATAAAAGTGTACTTATTGCAAATTAAACCGATATTCCATTACGAGTGATTTACTGACCAATAAACTGTAAATATTTTTATGACCATTTCACCTTTGGTGTTCAATCTTATCTTAACTGAATGATTGGTGGCGAATAAAATCACACACATTTCACATTAACCCCTATGTTCTTTTTGTTGCAATCGTCCATACACAGCTGACATATGTGATACTAATTACGAATTTGTTTAATGTATGTATGTTTGTCTAGCACTATATTAATAAAATATTAATCCAGATGGGCGTAATGGTTAGAGTAATGGACTGCAGCTTACGAGAGCTACCCATAAACCTCTAGTTTGTTCGACTCTCAGTCTCTCATACAAGACAGTTATTTGTGTGATATTTGTCACACAAATATTTGTACGTTAGTCATTGATGTATCTCTGACGTTAGCAAATAACCTTAGTTTTGTTACCGAGAATACTGCGTAAAATATTCGTGAATATTTGTAAAAAAACCTGGCTTCGTACATATACGGTAAAGTAAGTATAAGAAATATGTTGTCTCGTTACTTACCTGTCTGAGCCAATAAGCTAGACTACACGCCAGGATTGCAATAGACTGAAGTCAATTTCTGTAAGCTTTCAATACTATTTTTATATGTTTATTTAATTAGTTTATTTATTTATAACGTTTCACACATCATACGAAGCGCTTTGTTTACATTCTTAGATAGCAGTTGCTGTCTAACAGCATCCAAGATGTGAATTAAAAAGAGAAGCATGGCTAGCATAGTTATAATTTATGAGGAAAGATGTGGACTGCTGCGGCCGAAACAAACAAAAATTGCAACTTCCATCCTACTTTGAAACACAGTAAGAAAGTGTCTTGGCCAATAAATTGTCAGTGGTGCACGCACGAAAGCCTAAAGCTAGAGTGAATATTACATTCAACACTATTCTGTGAGCCTGCTAGTCATAATATTTCACATCTTGTTGAAGCTATACTTCTTTCAATGTGTTAGGGAAAAATCCGAAGGGTAAATTATTACGACGAGCGTGCACACAAATCCAAAAAAAAACGACACTACGAAGTTATTTATCGACATAGGAAAATACAAAAGTTAAAAAAGTAACTAAGTTATTAAACGAAAAAATATATAGAAATGGCTGCAAGTTAAACAAAGTGGATTTATCGAACAAAAAAACTCACGACATATTTGGTTATTTTGCAAATAAAATTAATTATAATTAGTTATGTACAGAATCATAGAGCACATATGTCTGAGTTTAAGACACTTGAACAAGGCACAAATAAAGAATTCTTTAAGTGGAACCCAGAAAACTCAGAAATATTCAGATAGTTTCATCAATACTGATTGACAATAGATATCGCACATTTAGGAAATAATAAGGGAAGTGTTGGTTACGATAAAAGGAAAGTGAAACACAATATCTCCAATGCGATGAGATTTCTTAGTAGCGCATTACACTGGAAATGTTTATCGAACATGATTGTGTATTAGATACGTTTTCCGCTTCTGAAAGAGGCATCCTTAGTACTTCTGGACAACAAAATATATAAAACTTTTAGTACCTACTGATATTTAATTCCACGGTCATATTAGATAAACTTTTCTGGCTGCCTTTTGGCTGTATTAAGATTTATAATAAATCATTTGATATAAACGACAGGACTTAGGACTTTACGTTGAAAAATGTTTAAATAAATCAACTTCAAGTTAATTCAACTAGAGCTAAGTTCAAAGTCTCGTGTAAATTGAAATATTTTAAACATTCCACTCGTTTTTACGGGATTTTCGTGACACCAAGACTGTTGGTTTACGTAATCCAAAAGCTATTAGTTATTAATCTAAGATTAAATAACTTCATACACATCACTTATTTACGATGATCTTATCAAAACATCGGCAGTGCTAAGGAGGCAACGTTTATGTACAAAACCACAGAATAAAATAAAAAAATTACAAAAGCACATACAGACAGACGCACAGCAAAGGGGTTGTTTTTGTACAAAACCCAAAAAAATATGCCTGGGAGCGTCTGTTCATCTGACTTTTCGCGTTAAACATAAAAACTATTAAATGGATTTATAATAAAGAAAAAATATAAAGAGTTTTATCATAGTGCTATAGACAAATGATTTGGTTGTGTACTTAGGGTACAAAGTTTCCATCGAGGCACTATTCTAATGAACCTGTACACTACAAATTATGATAATAGCTTGGTCTAATAAAATTATGTACCTACATAAATAGACAAAGTAGATACAATGTTGTGTTCTATATAATTATATGTACCGCATACGTTAACCCTATTATTATATGGAAGTTATTCATCTAGACAAACTAGGTCAAAGGTGGCAAAATTTGAGATAATATACTTACACATTCGCTTAAGCGACTGAATAACTTTTGTTTTTTGAAAAGGTAGTATTGAAAGCAGTCTTGTAGAGGTAACTGCTAAGCGACAGGCAGGCCGATTAACTTAGAAAATCCGTAGTTATAAGTATACGGGCACGAGGTTGCAGCTAGATGTTAGGTATTATGGTATATTATGTTTTGATAAAACTAAATCGGTTATCATTTAGATTGATACGATTGATCGATTTTCATCAATACTAATATTATAAAGAGGAGTGATTTGTTTGTTTGATTGTTGGAAATGAATAAGCTCAGAAACCACTAGACCGGTTTAAAATATTCATTCACTGTCCGTCAGTTAGCTACATTATAGCCGGTTTACATAGGCTATGTTCTAGCTTAAAAAATGATTAGGAAAATTGATTATCGTTACCTCGAAACAATCTAATTAAAGGTAGCAAAATGTTGAAAAATATGTGTCAAGGTGTAAACAAACTGCAACTTTAAACAATACATTGGTAAAGCTGATGTCAGATTTCTAGTTAATTAAATTATTCGGGTAATTATTACCTTACGTTAATAGTTACATTACCATGTAGTTAGTAATAATCCAACTTAAACTAAACGGATTGCGAAATTGAAGCGATGTCACCATGACGTCACAATGTCGGTTTATCTCCACGTGACTGGTTCATAACCCTCGAAGATTAAGCGTTGACTTTATGTTCTCCAACTAAGTATATCGTAAACAACGAATATGTCTAATATCAGACGTTTTACGGGGTTTGTGCTCTTGTACAAGTATGTGCATTCATAATGAAAAAGCCCGACAAGACAACATTGACAAATGATACAATATTTACATTTACGTATGATGTATTCGCTGTATCATGTTATTTATCACCCAGTGTTTGTTCTTGGCGCATTATAATGTATGACAATCACGGGTATGGGTATTTCTATAATAGAGAGTGTTCTCTGTAATTTAAATATACCTCATTACGGTGGCTGTTGTAAGCGTTGGGACATGATGTTGGTATATAGACGATTTTTTAGAAAAACAGGCATGTAGAAACAATATGTAACTTTTTGAATATTAATAATTTTTATTTCAATTAATTTTAATTTTCCATTAAAATCGGTTAGGTCATTAAGTAGTTACAATTGGAAAGATAAACATAAAAACGCGGCAGCCATCAAAGTCAATATTCGGAGTCTGATAAATATTTTCGTACTCGTCTTTAAAAGCCTTTTATGGCCTCTCGAGTGCTTTTAAAGAAATAAAATATTTTTAGCTCGCACATTTAAGGGCATAATAGATAAATATTTTAAAAATTCTGTATCTAATAAATAACACTTGAGCTATTAAAGATAATCTGATATTAGAACTTTATTTAAATTTAGTTATGTCATTGAGTACTTAAAAACCAACATTTATATAAAAGTATGTGTCAAGTACATTAAGTTCTCTGTGAAGTTAAGAAAGTTATGTGAATAAGTAATGTTTAAATAACATTTTAAGCTAAATAAGTAATTGAATTTATTATTTTAATAAAAAAAAACTATAAAGCAATGAAATATTTTAAAGAAATTACTAGATTACTGTTAAGAAAGTGCCATTCAACGCTCAATTTGTTTATTTTCCATAGGATTTACTCAACACTAACTGTTTAGCATGAACGTATAAACATCAGCTGGACTATTAGATAAAGAATTTATAAAAGGAATGAATTGAGTCATGTCAGAATTTAGTTAACAGCAATTCGGACATCATAAGGAGTATTAAAATTGTAAGATTATTTTGCAGTAAACAATATATGTAATTAAAAAAAAATGGTCAAGTGCGAGTCGGACTCGCGCACGCAGGGTTCCGTACCATTATCTATGCAACTTAAGGCAACGTTATTAGTATCGAGCAAGAAACGGTAAAAAAATCATGTTTGTTGTATGGGAGCCCCCCTTAAATATTTATTTTATTTTATTTTTAGTATTTGTTGTTATAGCGGCAATAGAAATACATCATCTGTGAAAATTTCAACTGTCTAGCTATCACCGTTCTTGAGATACAGCCTGGTGACAGACGGACGGACGGACGGACGGACGGACGGACAGCGAAGTCTCAGTAATAGGGTCCCGTTTTTACCCTTTGGGTACAGAACCCTAAAAAACAAGTGCGTCTAACTTAGGTCGTAAATAATCTATCTATGGATTACACGTTCCCTGTGCAGCCAAGATTATGGAGTCTACCACCTACGTGCAAATGCTTTATGTGGATATTATATTAGGGTAGCATATAAATGACTGTGACAAAACATTATTTTTAATTTTTTTGCCCCCCTTTATTAAAAAAAACAATATTTGTAAATGAGCCATCCGTGGGTCATGCACGTATGAGCTCTTTACTCCATGATTCATCCGTGGGTCATGCACTTATGAGCTCTTGTCGCCATGTCCCACATAAACGTCATACGCGTTTGACAGGAAAAAAAAATTGAATCTGTCTACTGCCAGTGTCTACTTTGTTTTTCAATATCAGTGTCAAATTTCTAATGTCAAGGTGACCCAAAAAAAATACAGAGAAAACTTGGCACTGGCTGCTTCAAAATGTTGGTAGAAGAAGGCCAAATACCAGTTGAAGCAGCCCGTAAGTCTAAAAAAACGGACATGGAGTGCTTGAAGTGCCGAAAAGCTTTTTGCCTCAATTGTTATAACCTTGTTCATTAAATAATACTAAGAATAAATAAATAATATATAATGCATTTTTATTTTATATTTACCCATAATACTTTCACTTTTGATGGTAGGATACTGGCAACCCTAAATGAAAAGTCCACCGGTTTTCTTGTCAATTTAAATTTTAGTTTATTGGCTACACGTGTATGCGGATAAAAGTGGATAAACTCATACGTGTACATTTTTACGAGCCTTTAAACTTGCAAGGGCTCTTGCCCCATATGTGTGTCATGCACGTACGATCAGAACTTCAATATGCACCACCGATGGGTCATACACAGGGAACGTGTACGTTATACGGTACATACCTAAGGTTTAACGTGCCATTTAAAAACCCTATTTAAATAATAAGAAAACAATAAGTAAATTATTAGATTATATAATATCTTCAAACACTTGCGCGACTCATTTGTTTAAATAACTTTATACGGATTTAGACGCATATATTTGTTTTAAATTTTGGCCAGACGTTTCTGAGACTTTGCAGTCACCATTGTCAGTCTTACCCGTGACCAAGGTGACTACAAAGTCTTCGAAACGTCGGGCCAAAATTTAAAACAAATATACGCGTCTAAATACATAAAAAGTAGTTTTATTTAAATTATTAGATTTCTTGCTTGTAGTTAATTACACGTAATTTTATAACATTCTTGCATGCAAATAAAAACTTTTTGTCTTAGTTTCAGTAATTTATCCTCATGTGTAACATGTTTAGAATTAATAAATTTACTCTAATACCGTAACAATAACCACACAGGAGTAAATTATCAATCATGAATAATTTAAGTCACATTTTCTGCAGGGGCTAAGGGTTTGTTTTATATTAATACTAGCTAACCCGGCAAACGTTGTTTTGCCATACCAAAAAAAAAAGGTTTGAAAAATAGATGTTGGCCGATTCTCAGACCTAGAGGATATGTACACAAAATTTCAGGAAAATCGGTCGAGCCGTTTCGGAGGAGTACGGTAACTAACACTGTGACACGTGAATTTTATATATAAGATTAAGCGAACACCCACTGCTTTAATAGCACCATGGGCAACCCTTTTATGACCTTGGTATACTGGCGGGTGACTATCAATTTTGCCCAGGCGTTGATCAAAAAGGAAATTGATTGCCTTTATCATTTTAAATGGACCACGGCCGTGAGAAA
The DNA here is from genome assembly GCA_916999025.1 of Orgyia antiqua. NCBI lineage: Eukaryota > Metazoa > Arthropoda > Insecta > Lepidoptera > Erebidae > Orgyia > Orgyia antiqua. Next base: position 11,269,757 of record OU779863.1, on the reverse strand, counting down.
TATTTTCCGGCGCTAATTTTAGTGCCTTCTTAAGTAGTTATTACTAGAAAGGAATTATTGTTATATTATTATCAATCGTTAGCCAATTAAAGTTCCACTGTTTGGCATAGGTGTCCACTTTGGGAGGGATAAGTGTCTACTGGGCCGCGCCGACCAAGCGTGTTGGCACAGGGTTTATTTTCGAGTTTTGCGTCTCTCACAGAGGATGTTATTTGTGTACAATATCCCTTAGTTGGCTTTTACAGCACCCCGGGAAAAGGAGTGGTGACAATTGTAGTCTTAATCCGGTACCATCGTATATTAGATATTATGTTTAATTTGTATTAAAATCCTGTCTCCGTATTTAATAGCATTTTTTTTCAATTTATATTATTTGACTTTGTTGCGTACCTATAGCTTTAGGAATTAAATAGTTATTTTGTTCGGTTATATAAATTAAACCAAATTAGAAGATTTGTAGTGTTAGTAATATAACTTAGTCACAGCAAATAAATTTATCTTTAAAATTAATTAAAGAATAAAAATTTACTCGACGAATTAAGAATACAAATGTCGCTACTCGCTACCCTAATTTTCCTCAGGTAATTTTTTTTCATTTTTTTTTTATGTTTTATTTATTTGTTTCAACTTCACAAAAGTTATTGCATATTAACAATTTAATGCACGGTAATGACTGCTATAGTTAAAAACTGTGTTGCAGTCACTATTACTATTGTAAGAGCGCAAAAAGATATAAAAAGCAGTTAACATAAACTGTGAAATACGGAAATCTCGCTACAAAATACTATGCGAACATGCTTTCTGAGTGTAGCATCGTAGACAAAAACCCTCCCGAAGCGGAGAAGGCCCGTGCCCAACAGTGGGAAATTAATAGGCTGGAAAAGAAGGAAAGACTCGTGTTATAACAAGTATAAAATACTTGTTGTAATATGCGTATTAGTTTATAAACTATATTAAAAACCAACCAACCAAAACCAAAATTAACTACTTATATAACTATTTAAGGAAGAATTTGGCAAGATGTATTTTGACGTGACGTTAAAATCTGTGGTTTTTACATTCTGAAATCTTTTAAACAAACAATATTTCTTCAAAATACTATATTAACATTTACATAAAACGTGATAATTTGGTTAAACATTGTTTTTCATGCTGTTTCGCAATGAAATGGGCGCGAGTAATTATCTTTATGGTGTTAAATTAAAATAAATTATAAACAATTGTACCTCCATGGTATAATAAAATACTACGCAATTAAAAAATGGTCAAGTTGGATTCGCACACGTAGGGTTCTTTACTGTTACTATTAGTTTTAAAATATTCGTCATACCAACACAATCATGTCGTCTAAGCGGATCATCAAGTTACACTGAAAATGTTTGTTGAATAGTAGCCCCCTTAAATATTCAATTGTATCCTGGTTTTTAGTATTTGTAGTTGTAGCATCCTGAAATGTATTTACATCATCTGTAAAAATTTCAACTATTTGGATATCACCATTTCGTCGATACGTCGACTTTTTGGTACGTAACCCTAATTAAAGGACTTCTTTCAGGAATTGAATACCAAGTAAATAATAATTATAAATAAAAATCTGAGATCCTCGTTATTCCACATTTTTCTATATTACGAACAGGATTTAGTAATAAGAGAGACTGATACCTAAACTTAGGCTATGGACCAATATTTCAGAATATATCTATTTTCATAGGTAGGTACTTATCTACCTTCACTTTTTAAGTAGACTATAAATTCCATGTAATTTTGAAAACAGTAGCTAAGAATTCTAAGGATAACTTGAATTTCAAAATAATAAGGTGAAGTATTCCGATGTATGTAGAAATACAAGTTGCGTTATTTCCTGTGATTTATTGACACCCGTCTCGAGGTTACATTAGACCCCGACCATTTTGATTCGTCTTTCAACTATCACTGTAATCGTATAGCACAAATCAATCACGATTTTCGGCCTAAAGTGAAATCGACGTACATGGAAAAGAATAAAAAAATCGGATAATTGTTAGATATTATTACCTATCATTATTCACACAGATATGCCAGATTGTGGGTACGCATTCAAACTTGAAGACTCGTTAATTTAGCTTCGTTAAATCGTATTTAATATAAATAGTACCGTTTCATATGACGTATAGCCTGTTTCAGAGAGCACACATAGATACATATTTCACATACACATAGATATTTATGTGGCTTCAAGCCGATTGTGCGATGAACTATTTGGTGAATCTTTGATCGTTCATATCTAAAATGTATAGTAAACTCGGTTACTTTTACTAACTATAAATTATTTTTGTCACATATGATAAAATTACCTAAAATAACCAAATTAGTGTGACTCATTTATGATGTATGTAAACACAGTTAGCTTTCATGTTACTACATATCGTTATATACAATAGGTTTATAAATTTAGGAACGATGATGATACAGTTAGTTAGACAAACAGATATGGTTTCAACCCTTTTATGTTTGCGTTAAGCAAAATTTAATAAAAAATAAAAATTGGTCAAGTGCGAGTCGGACTCGCGCACGATGGGTTCCGTACCATTATCTATGCAACATAAGGCAACGTTATTAGTATCGAGCAAGAAACCGCCTTGGGAGCTTGAGGCGCAAGTGTTGGCAGAAGTTTTTGAGCACCGTGTGGAAGCTAGATCTAGGGGCGAGCTACCATCTGCTGCCCAGGTGCGGAAGGAATCGCAAGCTGCGCTCCGGCGACAGTGGAGAACTGAACTAAGATCTCCCGTCGCCGGGGTCGAAATAGTAGAAGCAGTCAGGCCAAAGCTTGATGAATGGCTTGATAGGAGTCACGGTCAACTGACCTATCGGTTGACGCAGGTGCTTACCGGACACGGCTGTTCGGAAGTAATCACCTGCACAAGATCGCAAGAAGGGAGTCCTCGCCCTCTTGCAAATCGTGTGGTGCGCACGAGGACACAGCGCGCCACACCTTGGAGAGTTGCGCTGCCTGGCAGGCACAGCGTACGGCCCTCACCCAGGAGATAGGCGGCGACCTGTCGCTGAAAGCGGTAGTCAGCGCCATGCTTAACAGCGACAGGTGCTGGCAAGCGGTCGCTGACTTCAGTGAAGCAGTCATGCTCCTGAAGGAGGCTGCGGAGCGGGTGTGTGAGGCTGATGCCAACGCAGACCCGCTCCGCCGAGCAAGGCCAGGGAGGAGGCGACGCGAGTACGCTCGCCTCCCCCACCCGCCTTAATGTGCTGCGACACCGGGTGTTGTGCCGGCAGGCCAACGTCGGGGCGTCAGAGAGACTCCGGAACAGGGAACCTCTGGCGCTCCAGAAGGACGTGGAGAGCGCCGCAGTTAGGTTTAGTCGGTATTCCGTTCATCGGTGAGTCCGACACTACCCACTCCTACCACGACGGTGTTTTGGCCGAGGTGACAGGAGTGGGTGTGCGCAAAAGCATTCCCCTGCGAAAAAAAAAAGGGGGCTCCTCCACATCGGGTTTTTGGTATACTATGCCGTGCTTAGACGTGTTGCATTAGACAAAAGAAATATCAGATCTTAAGTAAGTACATGGATTCAAATGTTTTAGCTGATATCATCCTATTATAGTAAAACTAGCAATTGCAAATATTTATAAATATTTTTTTTACTTAAACATAAACCGCTCTTTTTCCGTTTGGTAGTTAAGAGCATAAGTGAATTACCACATACCTCGTGCCCTTTTATTACACAGATTGGGCGTTTAGATGACCCAGTATTTCAAGTGGCTATTTCACCCATTTAATCACCACAATATGTTTAATATGTTTATAAATAAAAAAGCTGCAGTGTTTATCGTCTGATCGGCTTACCCGTGTGTTATTTGGGATTAAATTGTATTATCGCACTCGTATGATGGAAGTGCCAATTAAAATGATTTAAATAATCAATGTGGGAGTACATGTCACCTCGATTAAAGGTTGTAAAAGATGCGCTTAAGTCATCGATGTAGTTACATATAAAGAACGAGAATAATACTTAGAAGATTCATATTAGAATATTCATCGTTTATCATACTTCAGTACACAAAAATACCTAGATATACACAAAGATATATGCAAGATAATGTAACAGACACAAAAACGTGGGCTGAACTTGCGCAGATATTATTGACAGTCTAGCTGCTGTAAATTCTAAATACATGGTTATTTTAACATGATTGTAAATATACATATGTTTTAACTAGCTGACCCGGCAAACGTTGTTTTGCCATACTAAAAAAAAAAGGTTTGAAAAATAGATGTTGGCCGATTCTCAGACCTACTGAATACGCATGTAAAATTTCATAAAAATCGATTAAGCCGTTTCGGAGGAGTACGGTAACTAACACTGTGACACGTGAATTTTATATATTAGAAGACAATACGTATATACTAGTATTTATATACAAAAAGTATTTACAAAAAGAAAAGTAGTATATGTAGTCTATCCGTATCAGGTTCCCATAATACAAGCATAGAAATATAGCTTACTTTGGGTGCAGAGGACGTTGTGTGAAATGTCCTGAATATTTATTATTATTTATTAGCTTGGGACCAGATGACGTTGTGTGAAATGTCCGTGAATATAAAAGAAAAAAAGAATTTTTGAATATAAATTTAACTAGTATAATTTAAATTGACTACTGTAAAAATATATACATCTTTACTAAGCTGAGGAGTTAGTTAGAGAAATGTTGCAAAAACGGGGAAAGTGTTCTAAATTCCACGAGTACGAAGTCGCGGGCAACAGATAGTATCTTAATAAAATAACTATTAGTATTGAAAAATCACGACATTAAGTTAAAAATATCCCAAAACATCTCTCTCTCCCATTGTATTTATTCTCTGTGATTACAATTATGTTAGTAGACAGGAAACAGTAACATTATCTTAAAAAATTCTTATGTTATTCGCAAAGCGAACCCTTGCATCAAATTGCTATCGGACAAATGAAGCTCATGACCGGCATAATAAAATTTAAAGATTAGGTAAGCGAAAATACGTGCGTATCTTGCAATTTACTAACAAAAGAAAACAAACATTTTCGGGATGGCAAAACGCACAGGCAATCACCACCCAAGATGAGACGATAGTGTATGTAAACGCACGATAATAGTTAGGTAAAAAGGAGGTAAAAAGATAAAAAATACAGCCGAATTGAGAACCTCCTCCTTGCTTTAAGTCGGTTAAAATTATCGAAAACGTTTACAAAATATAAAACAATCACCTTTAATTAACGGGATTTCTTACGGTTATAACCAATATACCGTGTAATTTTTAAAAACGGTTTAAGTGTATAATTTGTAAAGAATTTTATTAATTTGCTTCAAGTACGTAAATAATTGTTGAAAGTATCGATAAAGCTAAGATGGAAGCTCTTTATCAAAGTAGTACATACCAAATTTGTACGTATTTCCATTGCTTTATTTTCCTCAAAAGCTCTCCGACTTTCCGGTTTTTGTAAAGTTATAGTTAAAAATATGAAAAATGTCAAGAAATTTTTTATAGTTTACAAAATTTATAAAATTTAACTTTCTTTGGGAAAAAACATCGATATGAAAGTGCATTGTGTGTTACCCTTGTCTTTAGTTTAATCATAGTACTGAAATATATGTAATATATTAAGACACTATGACAACCATACAATCAATTTCTAGAATAACACATACACAAACGTGATTGAACTCAAAACCGATCAAAGAATTCACCTTTATCTATTGAATTATTACTTATCCATTGAGTAAACACAGATATAACTTGACGAATCAACGCCTCCGGTAGACTATGCAGTTTTATGTCCAATGTATTTTCTCAAGATGTCGTAAAGCATTTTATGATATCAGTTTATATTTTATAACTATAGAAGCTTATAGCGTATATTATTATCTTCCTACATTTTTCATATTAAATTATCAATAAAATATAAGTGTTAAATTAAATTGGAATGATATAGCATAAATGATAATAAATAAAACTTGGTGAACTTCGGGATCATTTCATAAAAATTAAAACACAATACACTGCTAATTACTTTCATGCCTACTCTTAAAACATGTGAGATAATATAGTTTAACATCCATAACACTCACTTATTTTGATATTCAAACAGTCCGAACGCCGGCTGATAACAACAAGTTGCACGATTTTATCACCAAGACTACTTGGGCGGGCGGCGGCTGCTCTCTAGGGCGGCTACGAGAGAACTGAGAGCAAGTACTTCACGACACTAAGATTACACTTACCACTATCAATCATTGTACTTTTTCTTTTGTTTTTTTTGTTTTAAATAAATACATCATATCTTTACAATCATTTATCCTACCAAATACAAAATACTTTAATTAACTAGTGTAGAAAGATCTTTATTTTCAGTTAAGCAGGATTAAGTGATTACATATTTTTAAAGCGTGCATGTGATATAAATATTAGTTATTGAAATATAAAAATAGTTGTGAGTAGCACAGTGTTTATAAAAAACTGATTTCTGCCAATTTCATGTCAATATTTCACCCATCCATTAAACGGTCAAGGTAAACGAAAGTTAAACATAAACACAATACTTATATTTTAGACATTTCAAATTTAATGTCTTCTATACAAATAGAGTCGTAGCGTGCTAATACGAATTAATAAAACTATTATTGATGCAGTAACTACAAAAAGCACTGATTTTCTAGTTTTAATAAATTATGATCATCATAATTCTCCTGACCTTATCCTTTTATTTGGGGCCGGCGCAACATGGCTGTTGTTGCTGTCCTTGGCTGATTTCTATGACCGGCCGTCTTCCTGAAGTTAACTCTCCTTGGGTATGTAAGTAAATGAATAAATATTCACGGACATTTCACACAACGTCCTCTGGTTCAATGTAGGTAGTATGTGGTTCTCTCGGACGGTTCTTAAGACGCCGGCGGGCAAGACATGCGAGGTGAAACCCTTCTTTTTTTTGTCCGTCAGTCACCCCACGGACTATAAATTAAGATAAGTACACGAATACAAATCAATCACTTCTAAATTGGTGATTTTATAACTCATCAAAATATTATAGGATTAAGTGAATGCTTTACGCAATTTCATCTCGTGCAACTACATCGTATACAACATTTAACTCGGACGGAAACTCTATACCATTTCGTAGATCTATAAAAACATATTGCATTAGGCCTTTAAATAGCTTTGAAGTTTCCTGTAGTTAATTGTATTTATCAAGTTTATTAAAATAAGATCAATTTGGTTGATATATGTGTCGAATTACTAGTTAAGTATATTTTTAAACATGTTTACTGTCTTACTTATCATTTTCTTGAATGAATAACCATAAAAATAGTATCATGAAGTTAGATGATCATCGTTTCCGTTTAAATAATTAACAAGTAAGGTTGGTTATATGTATTTCTAAATTCCACTTTGAAATATTCGGACCGAACTTTTTGCTTAGAAGTTGGAGGGAAATTATATATTCTTTAAGTAACAAAATTGTCATGGTCTGAATAAAACCGAGTAATTTCACTGTGCCAAGTTAAGGCAGATTGTTAGTTTACATAAGTATAATATAAAATTACCACAGCCTGAGTCATTTCACTGCCTCTTTGTGCTGAATATTCTCATTTTGATATCAGCGTGAAATGGAGTGTAATCTTTGTTAGCATTTTGCATGTTAATTTTACAGAATAACTGTTCAATAAATATGTCTAAGGTCTTGGCACTCTTCGCTTTTACCAATTGTAAACGTTTGAACGTCAAATTATGTTATATATGTTATTAAGTCTTTTGAACTAGTCTTTTGGTAAAATACTAATGTCTAGTTCAAAGGACTTACAGCCAACGTAAATCAATTAGTTAATTTTATTGCTGTTTACTTTTACAAAGTAAACACATTTATCTGCATGACTATTAGTGAAGCCAAATCTCTTTAATTGGCTATCAATTTCTTGATTCCTATACCTAGATGCTGATTTTAAGTTGTAAGGTGATCGTTTACGTTTATATATCAAATGAATATCCAAACCTGGTTGCTTCAGGTATTCTTTTTTGCTCTTGTGTAGAATATAGTTCAGTGTGTTTTTGAGTCTATTGGGAACAGAAAGACCAACATTGCAGACGCACTTTAGTGTAAGAATAAGGATAAAACTTTGGTATCTAAGTTTTACTTACTAAGCAAAGCTTATGACCATGTGATACCTACATGAACGTCATCAACAGTGAAATTTCTAGGTGCTCTTTCATCGATTTTTTTTTACTAAATAATCTGAAATTTAGAAGTTACACTTCTTTTGGCGGGCTCAAGGGATTAAATATTTATGATTAGCATTACAGAAACCGCCACTCTAAAGTTAGTTACAAACGTAGTATAACGCGAATGATTAACAAAGGAGTCGGGACATATAGTATTATTGTGTTAATAAACTGAAAGATATCTATTTAAAACTCGTCGTAAACTGACGGGCCTCGTGGCCTAGTGGTTCATATAACGGACTGCCGTTCACGAGGTCTCGGGTTCGATTCCCGGTCAGGACAAATATTTGTGCGATGTTTTTAATTGTCATACAAATGTTTGTACTGCGTCTGGGTGTTTCTATGTATTATAAGTATGTATTTACAAAAGAAAAGTAGTATATGTATTCTATCCGTATTCTGGTACCCATAACACAAGCATATAAAGCTTAGCTTGGGACCAGAGGACGTGGTGTGAAATGTCCATGAATATTAAAAAAAAAAAAAAAGATAAGGCAATTTGATTTCTTTTAGCTGTTGTTATTAGGTTACAAAACTACAACAGAAGCCTCGAGAATCAAACTGTTACTGACTGATTTATTATGCGATGTGTACTTGCCATTAGTTACGAGTTTCAATTGGGCTAGTAAAACAACATTCAATATGTGACGTAATGATTTATATTCAGAAGGTATGTTTATATCATGTACCAGTTGTCGGGATAGTTTAGTAGTGACGAGAGTATGTTTCATTGAGGCGTGAAAAAATAGATGCTGAATTGAAAAAAGAAAATATCCCACCAGTTCTTTTTAGCAAGATAATCTATTACTTAGATTACTCTTTTTATAACTTAAAAAAGTGCAGTGTTAGGGGGAAGAGTTACCTAAAAAGTCTACTAACTTTGTCATTGTTAGTTTAAAAAATAAAAATATTTTTCATAATTACAATTGTGTATTAGAATAAGTGTATTTGTGTAAGATTCGAATCTCTTATTAGGCACTCCGTTCTTTCTTTTCCTCCTGGTATAATAAAATAACACATCAAACAGCAAATAACTTTAAAACTTTATTAGTAGGGCGAAATAAAAACACACTTTACAACAAAATGAGCAAAAAAAAATCAATAGAGATTATAGAATCATGTTCCTGTTCTGAATTAAATCGTTTGTTTATTTAAAGTTCATGAAATTACATTTGAGTAAGTAACGAGTTAAGTGGACACGCTTGAAGCAAAGTTTAAAACAACCAATATAGCGTCAGCGAGCCTCCGCTTCCAACAAACAGAACAAAGAATTTAGCTTTATTGTATTAGTGCAGATTAGATTCCGAAGAAACTGTGATTTATTGTACAAATTTCGTGCAAAGAGAACCTCGAGCAGAAGCCACCTAAACATAATTATCTATATCTTTTATGTTTTCGGAGGCGCTTAACCTAAATAACATATGAGTATGGTATACTTTGCTTTAACTTCTCACAATATTTACTAACATTGTTTTAGCTAAGCTGAAGTTTTCACGAAGCCAATAAATCATAACCAATAACCTAAAAAGTACTTACTGCAAATAACTTATTGGACATGTATATTTTTATGTTATATACACATTTAACTTATTAACTGTTAAATTAGTAATGGTCCTCCTCTTCTCTGTCGTCTGGCTCTTGTCTGAGCGATCGTGGTCACGCTGACGCATCCTGTCATTGGTGGAAATGGACATGATTTTTTTGCACGACTTGCCGGCATTCCTACTTATTGCTGGACTGCCTGGTGAAATTCTAGTTCCTACTGCACATTGTATACTAATGGTCTACTCAAAAAAATTACACCAAAATGTCAACTACCTGTCTGTTTGTTCAGGATAAACTTAAAAATTACTGAACGGATTTTCACGATGCTTTTACTAATAGATAGGTTTACGAAGAAGGTATAAGTTTATTAAAGGATTTTATGGATATTTTTTTTTGGATTGGTAAGAGAAACGTTACGAACAAATGTTAAAAATATAAAAAATAAAATAAATTATTGTAAAAGAGGCAGTTTGTGAGATAAAAAAAAGAAAATAAGTTTTCATCGACTCTACCCACACATTAATGCCTAAAGGCTCCCTAAAGGTCACCACGTCCTTATAACATACTGATGTCATCTGTGAAAGTCATATTGTTGTTAACAATGAGCTATTTTAGTTGCGACATATTAATTAGACCTAAGACAAAAATATTTAGGAGATATTTCACCGTCATTCAATAGCTGTTACGATATAAAGTAAAAATAGATAATTGTTACTAAACGTCTAGACATTAATGTATGACATGATCAAATATCATAAGAACTACTTAACATGACGTTGTTTATAGAGTGGTTCTTAAATACCATCTATCACCCACGACTTTGTAGGCGTGGTGTATGAAATCACGTTCGAATCAAAAAGTACCTGAAGTGTTTTTTCTAGACTGGTGGTTACCAAATTTATCTTTATCTTCCTTAGCCTTAAGCCAGTAGCCTTAAGTTGCCTTATCTCTACTAGAACCTTTTTTTTTTTTTTTTTTATTTTTTTTTTCGCAGGGGAATGCATTTACGCACACCCACTCCTGTCAGTGCGGACCAGACGACTACGCTCTGGTAGGAGTGGGTAGTGTCGGACTCGCCGTGGACGTCACGGAATACCGACTAAACCTAACTGCGGCGCTCTACCCGTCTATTGGGAGCGCCGGAGGTTCTCCGTTCCGAACTCTCTCCGACGCTCAGACGTTAGCCCGGCAGGGCTACGGCCTGATCGATCGCCATCTAAGGCGGGGGGTGGAGGCGGGCATACTGACGCCGCCTCCTCCCTGGCCTTGCTCGGCGGAGCGGGTCCGCACTGGCGTTAGCCTCCCGTTCCCGCTCCGCAGCCTCCTTCAGGAGCATTATAGACTCACTGAAGTCGGCAACAGCCTGCCAGCACCTGTCGCCACGCAACATGGCGCTCACTGTTGCTCCCAGCGACAGGTCCCCGCCGATGACGGCGGCCAGATCGCTCCGCTGTGCCTGCCAGGCAGCGCAAAACTCCCTGGTGTGGCGCGCCGTGTCTTCGGCCGCGCCACACTCTTTGCAGGAGGGTGAGGTCTCCCTCCTGGCTATCTGATGCAGGTACTTACCGAAACAGCCGTGTCCGGTAAGCACCTGCGTCAGCCGGAACGTTAGCACCCCGTGCCTTCGTTCCAACCACTCCCGGATTCTTGGCCGGATGGCCTCCACGATTTCCACACCGGCGGCGGGAGTCCTCAGTTCGTCTCCCCACCGCCGGATGAGGGCACTCTGGGCCTCAGCCCGCAAATTGCCCACGGCCGGTTCCTCGCCCCGAGATCGCGCCACTGCGCGGTGACGGTAGACCTCTGCCAAGACGTCCGCCTCGAGTTCCCAAGGCGGGTCGCTCGCCAGGACCGTAGCAGCCGTCCATGAGACTGTACGATACCCCCTGATGGCCCTCACCGCGATAACTCTCTGAGATCTCCTCAGCAGAGCTTTGTTACGCGCGGTGAGAGCGTCAACCCAGACTGGGGCGCCGTACAGCGCCATGGACCTCACGATCCCGCTGTACAGCCTCCGGCAAGACGACCCTGGACCGCCAGTGTTGGGCAGAAGTCTACCCAGCGCTGCGGCTGTTTTCACCAGCTTCGGGGCGAGTTGGGCGAAGTGAGGCCCAAAGCACCATTTTCCGTCTAGGTGCAGGCCCAAGTGTTTCATGTGGGCCCGCACCGGCACATCCTGTCCAAGAATCCTCAATTTTGCCCCTCGGGGGGCACCGCGACGCGGGCCGTGAAATAGGAGGGCCTACGTTTTACTGACGGAGACCCTCAGGCCCAGCATCCCAATCCGCTCTATGACGAGCGCCGTTCCGACCTCGGCCAGACGGGCTGCTGCCTCAAAACTACTCCCCCTCGCCGTGACGAGGGTGTCATCCGCGTAGCAGGACACCCCCATCCCGGGGAGGAGTTCACCGCGCAACAACCAATCGTACCCGATGTTCCACAGCGTCGGACCCAGAACCGACCCCTGTGGAACACCGCGCTCCATGCGACGCCGGAACAGACGCCCGTCGGTGCCCTCCCACACGACATACCTTTCATCGAGATACGCCTCCAGCAGCCTCCGGAGGTACGGGGGCACTCCATGGAACCGGAGCGCCTCCCTCAACGTCTCGAACGGCAGGCTGCCGAAGGCGTTCTCGATGTCGAGCGAGACTGCCAGAACCACGTCTCCCTGGGAGACGGCGTCCGTCGAGAGGGCCTTTAGGGCGACCAGCGCGTCCGTGGTCGATCGGCCCCCTCTGAAGCCGTACTGTGACTCTGACAGTCCCGGTCCCACTTCCTCGAGGTGCTGAACGAGACGGCCCACGAGTACCCTCTCAGCCGTTTTGGCCGTTTCGTTCAGCAGAACCAGCGGTCTGTATGCGGAAGGAGAGTCCAGAGGTCGCCCTTCCTTCCGCAACAGACAAAGACGGCCGGTTTTCCACTCCTTCGGGAACTGCCCGGACCTCAAACACATATCGAGCAGTTCCCGATAGGACTCCCGCAGTGCCCTCATGGCGATGTACAAGACTCGGCCCGGTACGCCGTCCGGGCCGGGCGCCTTTTTGTTTGTCGACAGCCGGTCCAAGGCCCGGTCCAACTCTTCCTCGGTGACGGGGGGGACGGAGTCGTCCGGATCCCCCGCCGCCGCTCGGCGAGACATGACTGGGGGGACGTGCTCCGTCGACCGAGGGAGCAGGCCCTCCACGACCCCCAACAGGACATCCTCTCGAAGAGTCTCGATGACAGGGGCGCCGCGCGCGCGGAGTTTATTCCGCGCAGCAAGGAAGGGGCGCCCCCATGGATCCCTGTTGAGGCCCTCCAGCATCTCCTCTCGTGCCTCGGCCTTCGACCGACTGATGGCCCGCTGCAGGCTCCTCTTTGCCTCCCGGTAATCCACCCGCAGCTGACCCTCGACAAACCCGGCGCCGTGGCGACGCCGACCCCTCATCAGGGCCCGCCGCGCCCGCATGCACGCCGCCCGAAGCTCGGCTATTTCGGGCGACCACCAGTACACCTGCCGACGCGGCGGGGCCTTTCGAGCCCTCGGCATCGCAGCGTCGCACACCGCCCTGAGGGCACCGCTCAAACGGCCCGCGGCCGTATCTACGTCCTCCTCCTCCACCACGGTGCGGTTCTGCCTACCCGCGGATCCCCAGCGCTGGACTATAGCCGCCTCCAGGGCCATTTCCCGGTCGAGCCGACCGAGAGCCCACCGTGGGAAGCGGCTATTGCCCCGGAAACGTTCCGCGGGTGTCGACGGGGTGGCGACGCTGAAACGGATGTAGCGATGATCCGACAGCGTCTCCACCCCCGTCACGACTCTCCAGTCGTTCACTCGGCGCGCGACAGCAGGTGTCGCGAACGAGAGGTCCACAATGGAGCCACCCCGCTGCCGCACGCATGTCCACGTGTTACCCGTATTTAGGAGTGAAAGACCGGAGAGGAGCGACCAGATTTGGGTGGTCCTCCCCTTTACGTCCGTGGCGGGGTTGCCCCACGCCCTGGACTTCGCGTTGAAGTCGCCAAGGACAAAGGTAGGTCTCGGCGCCTGACGACTAACCGCAGCCCCAACGGTGTCTAGAAAAACCTCCAGCTCCGCCAGGCTGCGGTTGGGGGAAAAATAGACCCCCACAACGACGAAGTCCTTGAACCCCGCCACGACAAAACCACTCCCTCTCTCAACTACGGAAAGGGGAGGACCAGAACCTCCTCTCGACAGAACCGCTACCGTGTCGTCCCTATCGCCCGCCCAGTTGGGCTGGTCTGGGACGAAGTATGGCTCGCAGGCCACCGCGACATCTACGTTCCACTCCGCCATGGACTGTATTAACAGATCCTGAGCGCCGGCGGAGTGGTTGACGTTCGCCTGAAGGAATCCACAAGGCCGACTGGTCATGTTTCCATTGTGGATTCCTCCGCCGCCTTGTCGGCGTTCGTCCTAGGTGTGGCCTGCGAGCCCTGGCCAGCACCAGCTTTAACTTTGGGGGGTTTGCACGCCCGCGACCCCATCACATGCTCCGAGGGCCTCTTGGCCGCGGCGCACACGACACACCTAGGTGTCTTGTCGCACTGCACGGCCTTGTGGCCCTCGCAGCCACACCTGAAGCAGAGGTGCGAGCGATCCACCCCCACAGGACACATCGGGCCCGTATGCCCCAGGGCCAGGCATCTGAAACAGCGCAGAGGCTTCTCCTCCAGCAGAAACACCCTGGCCGAGCTCCAACCAACGAGCAGCCTACCGGACTCAACCAAGGTTCTGGCGGCATCGACCGGGCACTGGACTTTAAGCATGCCCATTCCCATCGGGCCCGGCCGAATGTCCGCGGGCTTGACCGCGGATCCAGGACATTTAGTTGCCCGGACCACTGCCGCCACTACCTTTTCAGGCGTGACGGAGTCGTCAAGCCCGATGAGCCGGATATCGGCGCTCTTGGTCGGCACCACGACGTTCGCCACCCCGTCGAGGGCGACGCGTATTCGCTCGGCCAGTCTGCTGGCCAGCTCAGGGGTCTGCGTGCTCGGCAGCTGCAGCACCCTCGAGCCGGTTGCTCCCTTCCTGACGCGGAGCCCCTCGCCAATACCAAATTCCGCCAGGTTAATGGCGGCTTCGGCCCGCGTCAGGACATCAGCGTAAGTGACGCCTCTGCGCTGCGCCTCCGGATCCAGGGAGACCACTACTGCCTCCGTCCTCGGCTCCCTCGGCGTTTTAGGCGCCGAAGACGGCTTCTTGGCTGGGGCGGCCTTGGCCACGGTGGGCTGACCGTCCTTCTTTTTATTGTTTTTCTTCCTGACCACCGTGGCCCAGGTTTCCCCTGTGCCGCTGGGTGCAGCCGTGGTCGTTGGGCCCGACGGCCCCTTTTCCGCCTGTTGAGCGGCCGGGCGGGACGTTCCAGCCTGCGGCTGCCTGGACTCCTTTTGTGCGGCCGCCCTTTTGCTGTCCGCAGCCAGCGGTGGGCGGACTCCCTTCTCTGGCAGGAGGCGATGCTCGATGCCTGCGAACAGAGCATCAACCTTGCCCCCCACCGACCGCATCAGGGAGGCTTCCAGCTTCTGGAAGAGCCCCTCTAGGGCGCTGCCGGGCTCAGCCTGAGTCGGCGTCGGAGTCGACGCCGCCTTCATCTGGGCTGCCCGCTCCTGAAACTGCTGTTTCAGCGCCCTGTTCTCTTTTTGGAGACTCTCCACGAGGCGTAGAAGCCTCTTATTATCGGCCCGGAGACGGGTAGAGGTCTCGCTCTCCGGCTGCTCCGTTAGATCCTCGACGATCCCCAGCAGGGCCTTGGCGTCCTCTTTCAGTTTCTTCACCAGGGTGCCCTTGAGGTGGCCCGATTTGGTGGCCACCTCAAGAATGCCCCCGGCGTGCAACCCCGCCCTGGATCTAATGGACTCCAAGTCCCTGCCGCTTATGTCGAGGATCTCCTCGGTGATTGCGCCGTCGGAGTCCTCACCAGTCTCCGAGAGGAGGGAGTCCTCCACACCCGTAGCGAACGACGACTGGCGGCTGAGCGACATCTCACGCTCACGCTCTTGAGACTCGCTCATCCGCCGTCTTAACTCTTCTCGGGCCTTGCTGAGGCCAGCACGGTGAGCCACCGGCGCGGCCCGCCCCCGCCTCGCAGTGGCGACCTTTGCGGTCGGCTCACGTTCGGCTTCGGAGTCGTCCGTAGCCGAACCCCTATCCTTCCTCTTTCTCCGGGTTGAGGGAACCTTATAGGGAACCTTAAAGTATCCCTCAGACCCCCCCTCGCCCTCCATTTCAGCCTTTCCTTTCACTTTCGTACTATCCACCTCTATCCTTTCTTTCCCCCAATAAAACACTTCAACCTATATCCAACTACCAACAGGTTAGGCAAGAACCTAACCAAACCTTTTTTTTTTTTTTTTTTTTTTTTTTTTTTTTTTTTTTTTTTTTTTTTTTTTTTTTCGCAGGGGAATGCATTTACGCACACTCACTCCTGTCAGTGCGGACCAGACGACTACGCTCTGGTAGGAGTGGGTAGTGTCGGACTCGCCGTGGACGTCACGGAATACCGACTAAACCTAACTGCGGCGCTCTACCCGTCTATTGGGAGCGCCGGAGGTTCTCCGTTCCGAACTCTCTCCGACGCTCAGACGTTAGCCCGGCAGGGCTACGGCCTGATCGATCGCCATCTAAGGCGGGGGGTGGAGGCGGGCATACTGACGCCGCCTCCTCCCTGGCCTTGCTCGGCGGAGCGGGTCCGCACTGGCGTTAGCCTCCCGTTCCCGCTCCGCAGCCTCCTTCAGGAGCATTATAGACTCACTGAAGTCGGCAACAGCCTGCCAGCACCTGTCGCCACGCAACATGGCGCTCACTGTTGCTCCCAGCGACAGGTCCCCGCCGATGACGGCGGCCAGATCGCTCCGCTGTGCCTGCCAGGCAGCGCAAAACTCCCTGGTGTGGCGCGCCGTGTCGTCGGCCGCGCCACACTCTTTGCAGGAGGGTGAGGTCTCCCTCCTGGCTATCTGATGCAGGTACTTACCGAAACAGCCGTGTCCGGTAAGCACCTGCGTCAGCCGGAACGTTAGCACCCCGTGCCTTCGTTCCAACCACTCCCGGATTCTTGGCCGGATGGCCTCCACGATTTCCACACCGGCGGCGGGAGTCCTCAGTTCGTCTCCCCACCGCCGGATGAGGGCACTCTGGGCCTCAGCCCGCAAATTGCCCACGGCCGGTTCCTCGCCCCGAGATCGCGCCACTGCGCGGTGACGGTAGACCTCTGCCAAGACGTCCGCCTCGAGTTCCCAAGGCGGGTCGCTCGCCAGGACCGTAGCAGCCGTCCATGAGACTGTACGATACCCCCTGATGGCCCTCACCGCGATAACTCTCTGAGATCTCCTCAGCAGAGCTTTGTTACGCGCGGTGAGAGCGTCAACCCAGACTGGGGCGCCGTACAGCGCCATGGACCTCACGATCCCGCTGTACAGCCTCCGGCAAGACGACCCTGGACCGCCAGTGTTGGGCAGAAGTCTACCCAGCGCTGCGGCTGTTTTCACCAGCTTCGGGGCGAGTTGGGCGAAGTGAGGCCCAAAGCACCATTTTCCGTCTAGGTGCAGGCCCAAGTGTTTCATGTGGGCCCGCACCGGCACATCCTGTCCAAGAATCCTTAATTTTGCCCCTCGGGGGGCACCGCGACGCGGGCCGTGAAATAGGAGGGCCTCCGTTTTACTGACGGAGACCCTCAGGCCCAGCATCCCAATCCGCTCTATGACGAGCGCCGCTCCGACCTCGGCCAGACGGGCTGCTGCCTCAAAACTACTCCCCCTCGCCGTGACGAGGGTGTCATCCGCGTAGCAGGACACCCCCATCCCGGGGAGGAGCTCACCGCGCAACAACCAATCGTACCCGATGTTCCACAGCGTCGGACCCAGAACCGACCCCTGTGGAACACCGCGCTCCATGCGACGCCGGAACAGACGCCCGTCGGTGCCCTCCCACACGACATACCTTTCATCGAGATACGCCTCCAGCAGCCTCCGGAGGTACGGGGGCACTCCATGGAACCGGAGCGCCTCCCTCAACGTCTCGAACGGCAGGCTGCCGAAGGCGTTCTCGATGTCGAGCGAGACTGCCAGAACCACGTCTCCCTGGGAGACGGCGTCCGTCGAGAGGGCCTTTAGGGCGACCAGCGCGTCCGTGGTCGATCGGCCCCCTCTGAAGCCGTACTGTGACTCTGACAGTCCCGGTCCCACTTCCTCGAGGTGCTGAACGAGACGGCCCACGAGTACCCTCTCAGCCGTTTTGGCCGTTTCGTTCAGCAGAACCAGCGGTCTGTATGCGGAAGGAGAGTCCAGAGGTCGCCCTTCCTTCCGCAACAGACAAAGACGGCCGGTTTTCCACTCCTTCGGGAACTGCCCGGACCTCAAACACATATCGAGCAGTTCCCGATAGGACTCCCGCAGTGCCCTCATGGCGATGTACAAGACTCGGCCCGGTACGCCGTCCGGGCCGGGCGCCTTTTTGTTTGTCGACAGCCGGTCCAAGGCCCGGTCCAACTCTTCCTCGGTGACGGGGGGGACGGAGTCGTCCGGATCCCCCGCCGCCGCTCGGCGAGACATGACTGGGGGGACGTGCTCCGTCGACCGAGGGAGCAGGCCCTCCACGACCCCCAACAGGACATCCTCTCGAAGAGTCTCGATGACAGGGGCGCCGCGCGCGCGGAGTTTATTCCGCGCAGCAAGGAAGAACCTAACCTAACCTAACCTAACCTTTTTTTTTTTTTTTTGTTTTGGCGGGAAAAAATGCCTAACCGCACACCCCGCGTCCGGGGAGACTGCGGGGTAGTGTGGGGCCCTCACCCACTAAAACAACCCGCCGTGCGACCTCACCCGCCCTCACAAGGCGGACCACGGGTACCGCGTACGTTTCTCCGTGGCCCGCAGGCGGCAGCCCCATCGGGCACCCTCGCACCCGTGCGACGCCCGGACGCACTTGGGCGTCGCACCGTCGCGGTAGGCTGTTCCGGCGGACGGTGGGCATTCCCCGACCCGACCGTCCGCAGCCTACGTTAGGGCGGCATCAAGCGCAAGTGAGCGCGCCCGCGCCGCCCTACGCGCCGACGGCGTATCGGGTCCAAGAGAAGTGAATCCTCCCGGGCCCTCTCCGCCGTCTCCTTCTGCGAGATGACGTCCTCACAGAAGGCGGCGACCGCGGTCCAGGCCCCGTCATCGCCGACCATCGCTCGCGCAACGGCCGGCAACGACAGGTCCTCTCCGATGACTGCAGCGAGCTCCCGGCGCTGCTCAACCCAGGCCGGGCACGACTCGAGCGTGTGCTGCGCCGAGTCCTCGCTGCAATCGCAGTGGTGGCAGCCTGGAGTCGTCTCCCTCCTTGCGACGTCGTGCAGATATTTGCCGAAGCAGCCGTGCCCCGACAACACCTGCACAAGCCGGAAGGTGAGGACTCCGTGCTGCCGCACCGCCCATTCCTCCAGTATCGGCTGAAGCGCCCCCACGGTCCGCAGGCCGGCCCGAGGCGTCTCCAGCCGAGCCCTCCACTGTGTGAAGGTGGTGCGGCGGGCTTCGTCCCGCCACGCGGTGATCGCGCTCGGCGGGGGATTTGTGCCACCCGCCCGCGCCGTCGACACCCGCCGATAAACGTCGGCGAGCACTTCCGCCTCCATATCCCACGGGGGGGTTCCGGCCAATGCGCACGCGGCCTCGACACCTACCGTGCGGTAGCCGCGTATGGCCCTGACCGCTACGACCCTCTGCGGACGCCACAGACGGTTCCTGTTGTGAGCGGTCAGGGACCCCGCCCACACGGGGGCGCCGTACAGCGCCATCGACCGGACCACCCCGGCGTAGAGTCGTCGGCACGTTAAACTCGGTCCGCCCAAATTCGGCATAAGACGACCGAGGGCGGACGCCGTGCCGACGAGCCTCGGCGCCAGTCGGCGGAAGTGCTCGTCGAAGCACCACCTTCCGTCGAGAACCAGGCCCAGATATTTCATGTGGGCCCGGATACCGACCACAGAACCATTAACCGTTATCGAGGCGCCGGCGGGTGGACCGCGTCGAGGCCCATGAAAGAGCAGGGCCTCAGACTTGTCCAGGGCCACCCTAAGCCCCAGCGCCTCGATTCTCCTGACCACCTCCGCGGTACCCGAGGTGGCCAGGGATGCCGCCTCCTCGAAGGTCCCGCCCCGAGCTGTGACAAGAGTGTCGTCGGCGTAGCAGATTACGCCCAGCCCGGGGGGAAGCCGGCCACGCAGGACCCAGTCGTACCCGATGTCCCACAGGAGCGGTCCAAGAACAGAACCCTGTGGGACGCCGCACGACATGGGCCTCCTGACGACGTCCCCCTCCCGGTTAACGAAGAGGACGCCGCGGCCGTCGAGGTAGTCTGCCACCAGCCGCCTTAAGTAGAGGGGCACTCCATGAAACCGGAGCGCCTCCGTGATGCAGCCGAATGGCAGACTGTTGAATGCGTTGGCGATATCGAGAGACACCGCCAACAGCACTCCCTTCGAGGCGACGGCCTCCGAAGCCGCGGCCTTCAGACGCAGGATGGCGTCGACCGTCGACCGTCCCGTCCGAAACCCGAACTGGGCGTCGGACAGGTCGGGGCCGACCCGCGTGAGGTGCTGGACGATGCGAGCGGCAACCACCCTCTCCAACAGCTTCCCCGCCTCGTCCAGCAGCACGATGGGCCTGTAGGCCGCGACTGATTCCGGAGGCCGTCCCGGCTTCGGCAGGAGCACGAGCTTCCCCTCCTTCCAGCAGTCAGGGAACCGTCCGGACACCAGGCTAGCGTCGAACAGTCCCCTGAGGCGAGGCTCCAAGTGGTCGAGGACCAGGGCCAGCACCCGATCGGGCACCCCGTCCGGCCCGGGGGCGGCGCCATTCCGCATTCTCGTCACCGCCACCCCCATTTCCGACTCTCTCACGGGCGGCACACTTTCCTCGTCGTTGGCCTCCCGGTAGTCGTCCGGCGGAGCCATTACCGGGGGCGTGTGCGCCACCCGTGTAGGGAAAAGTCCCTCGACCACCTCAGTGAGGAAGCTCGGCTGGAGGGTCTCAGTAAGGGGGGGGCCCTGAGTGCGGAGCTTGTTCAGCGCCGCACGATACGGACGCCCCCAGGGGTCGCGCTCTAGACCGTCCAGCATCTCCTGCCGCTTCGCGTCTTTGGCGCGACAGATGGCCAGCTTCAACGCGGCACGCGCGTGGTTGTACGCCGCGTACAGCTGGCCTTCCCGCTCTTCGTCGCGGTTTCTGCGACGTCGGCTGCGGGTGTAGGACCTCCGGGCACGAATACAGGCCGCGCGGAGGTCCGCCAGCTCCGGGGACCACCAGTATACCCCCTTCCGTTGGGGCGGACGCCGTACACGGGGCATGGCCGCATCGCAGATCTGCGCGAGCATGCCGCGAATGCGGCCAGCCTCGGCGCCCACGTCCTCCGCCGGGGGGGGAGACAGCCAAGACTGAACAATGGCCGCCTCCACTAGTAGGTCCCGATCGAGTTTACCCACAGCCCATCGCGGAAAAGCGGGAGCTCTGTCCGCCGCGCGACCCCCAATGGGTGCCCGGAGGGACCGGGAGACCTCCATCCGGATGTAGCGGTGGTCGGACAAGGTCTCAACCTCCTCCAGGACACACCATTCCCTTACCCGTGCGGCGACACCGGGGCTAGCGAACGAAAGGTCCACTATCGATCCACCCCAACGCCGCACGCACGTTTGTGCGGACCCCCTGTTTAACAGGACGAGGTCCGCTGCCGCCGCCCACTCTTCAACCGCCGCACCACGAGCGTCCGTGCGAGGGGACCCCCACGCCGTGGATTTGGCGTTAAAGTCCCCCAGCACGATCACGGGACCCGGTGCACGCCGTATCGAGGTCTCCAAATTGTGCAGGAAGACCTCGTAGGCCGCCAGACTGCGATTAGGGGAGAAGTACACGCCATACACCGTGACCCCTCCCCATTTGGCCGCCACGTATCCTACGCCCTTGTCTTTGACCGACAAGGGCGGGGAACACGGCGCCGTCGACCCGACGACCGCCACGGAGCCGTCCCGACTGCCCGCCCAATTCGGGCGATCCGGGATGGAGTAGGGCTCCGCGACTACGGCGACACCGACCGACCACTCCGCCGTGGACTGCAGGAAGAGGTCCTGTGCCCGGGCGGAGCGGCCGAGATTCCCTTGGAGGACGATGGTGTCACGGTCCATAATCAGACCGTGTCCATCGCCTCCCGCTGCTGCGGCGGTTGAGCCGCGCTAGGTGGGGCAGCCGGGATCGATTGGCTGCCATCCACCTCCCTCCTCGGACCTGACGCCGGAGGTCTGCACCCGTTGCGCCCCATGCAGTGCTTGGCCGGGCGATTGCCCGCCGCGCACGCGGGGCAGAACGGGGCAGCGGTGCAGGTTGCCGCCTGGTGCCCTGCCTGACCGCAGCGGAAGCAGAGCCCGCTGCAGTCGAAGCAGTTAGTGCACAGCGGCCTAGTGTGACCGACCGCCATGCACTTATAGCACCTGGCGGGCCGAGGCTCCAGCACGGTCACCCGCGCAGCGCTCCAGCCCACCAGGAGTCTACCTGCGGCAGCCAGAGACTTGGCCGCCGCGACAGGACACGATGCCCACGCGGCACCTACACCACCTGGGCCTGGACGAATGGTGCCCACCCGGACGGTGTCTACTGGAGACCCGGTTTTCGAGGCGATGGCCTCCCGGATCTCATCCGTCGTCACAGAGTCGTCCAGCCCGGAGATGCGCAATTCGGCGCATCTCACGGGCCTGGCGACCCGGACACCACTCTCCACTGGAAACAGGCCCAGCAACCTCTCGGCCATCGCATCGGCCATCCTCGCGCCTTCAGCACCGGGGAACTCCAAGATTCGGGCCCCCGTGCGGGCTTGACGGGTCCTCGCGGCGACGACTCCGATGTCGGAGACGTCGACATCCCGTCGGGCGCGTTTGAGGACGGCCTCATACGTCAGGCCCTTTTCTTTGCCCTCCGGCAGCACGGTGATAACCACCGCAGCTGCTTTGGGCACGCGGAGTTTGCGCGGCTTCTTTTTCTTCTGGGCCGGCGGCGGGTTAGGCTGCCCTCGGCTAGAGTTTGGCGCCGCCTCGCGTTCGACGGCGGCGCTGCGACCTACTCCCCGGGACCTTCTGCCCCCCACCACCTGCCATCCCTCTCTGGCGGGTGCGGCGGCAGCGGGGACTGAACCCCGAGCAGCCGGCGCCGCCGCACGCTGCGGTGGGGCAGTGCGAGTCAGAGGCGGAAACTCCTCTCGGGGCTGACCCCTCGAGGCTTGTCCCGCCTCCGCATTCTTCTTCTTCCTCCCCTTTTTCTTTTTCTTCTCCACTGCCGTGGAGGTCGGCGCTGCGGCCGCCGCTGCGGCGTACGTCGTTACGCGTCCCCCCTGGCACGGCAAAGGTGCAGGTGCAGATGCCGTGGCCGTGGGGGGCGCCGTCCTACTTTTGTCGGCCGCTAGCGGCGGCCGGACTCTCGGCTCTGGTGGCAACCTCGCCGCCAGAGCCTCGATCCGCGGACCGTGAACCGCACTAACGCGGTCAACGATCTCGCGGATCGTCGCGTCGGAGAGGCTGGCTGAGGGGGCGGCCGCAGGGAGCCCGAGCTCGACCCGCATTCCGGCCTGCCCCCTTTCCAATTCCGCCAACCGGGCCTCCAGGCGCTGGTTGGCCTCATCGAGCCGTCTGTTGGTAGCCTCGAGGCGCGCGTTTTGCTCCTCGAGGCGCTTGTTCTGCTCGATGAGGCGCTCGAGCGACAGCTCCATTTCGTGCGCTGCGTCCTTTAAGCAGCGCACGAAACTCCCCTTCAGGTTTTTGGAGCCCGCGGCCACCGTCTCGACGATGGCCACGCTGCTCCTTGCTCGCCTCTCCATTTCCGCCGACGTCGGCGGCCCGTCAAATGGCAGAGCGAGTTGCGCCGCCAGCACGCTCAGGCGCTCCTCCGCAGTTTGCTCCACCTCCTGCATCCTGCGGAGGGTGAGCTCCGAGCGCTCCGCGCTCGACAGGCTACCGGAGCGCGGTAGGCTTGCAGTGCGCGGAGGCCGAGACTGAGGCCGAGACTTGCCTCTCCCAGCCGCCGCCACGCCACTCGCCGGACCCACCGCTGGCACCTTAAAAGGCTGACGCTGAGATGCGTCCGCGTCGGAGTCCGTCGCGTCGCTTCTCTGCGCCAGCTTCCTCTTCGTTGATTCGAGGGAGGCATCCCTCGAATCGACGTCGCTCCCTTCTGCGGCAGACATCTCCGCAGCCGAACTGGCCGCCGAGGTGTCCGTCGCCGAAGTCCTCTTCCCCTTTTTCTTCATGAATCTGCCTTTCGCGCTACGCGGTGGCAGATTCAGCCCATCATCCTCCTTCTCTCTATCGCCTGAAGCGGCAGTTGCCCCCCTCGTATACACGGGGCAGACGGGGGCAAACGACGGTGAGCTACGTTGCTCTCCGTCGTTCGCCTCCGTGAGGGATTCCCCCGACGCGTTGCATCGGGGACCCTCCCGAGGACTCTTTGTCTTTAGACTGTCCGCCATGATTTAAGTTTAAAGTCCTTCGACTTTGCCGCCCTCGCGACTGAGCTCTCCTCAGCCATGCATCCCCTCGCCGAGCGGCCAAACTTGGGATTCGGGTAATTTTTTATAGGGGTTTTCTTCCCCGCGGTCCGAAGACCTCCGGTTCTGACTCCCGCCAGAATTACGGATCGGGCCGAAACGGTGGTCTCTACGAGAACCGTGCCCGCCGCCCGCTATGCGAGCAGCAGGCCCGTCGCCCCTCGGGCTGTACAGCCCACGTCACCGGGGACGGGGAGGCCACTGTGACCTCGCTGTCCCCACTCCTCCGTCGCCGCTACTCAGCATAAGGCCGAGACGCCGACGGAGCCTAACAACGGTGGCCAGGCCACTCGTGGTCTTCGCTGTACCCTCTACTAAATAGAGGGATACGCAGCCCACCGTCTGCGGCGCGGTCGACAGGACCGCCCGCCCAGGTGTCGGAATTCGGCCGTTGGCACGGGCCAACGTTGCCCAGGGTGCACCGTCCCCGCCAGCATCCGGACCAGCAGGGCACTCTTGGAGGTATCCCGACATTGCACCCCAACCTAACCTAACCTAACCTAACCTAACCTATCTCTACTACCACTCTTCGTGGAGCAGGTGGTCAGCTCGCTCTTCCCGGCGAGAGGAGAGTGGTCGCCGCCGAGGATGGCGGCGGCGCCACGAATCGAGGGACCGGCTGCGGGCGAGGAAGTGCCGCCCGTGTCCGAGGCCGAGTTAGGGGTTGCGGTCCTCAAACTCAAAGAGAGGAACCGCGCCCCGGGCCCGGACGGCGTCCCTGGGCGGGTCCTCGCCCGCGTGATGCCGGTCCTCGAAGGTGAGGTTTTGTCCCTCATGTCGGAGTGCTTGGCGTCCGGAAGAGTCCCGCGGCGGTGGAAGTCCGGGAAGCTCGTGCTTCTTCCAAAGCACGGGCGACCCCCCGACTGTCCGTCGGCCTACCGTCCGATCGTCCTTCTCGACGAGGCGTGCAAGACCTTTGAGAGGGTCGTGGCGGCACGCCTCGTCCGACATCTGGAGACGGTGGGCCCGGACCTAAGCGGAAACCAGTTCGGGTTCCGCCGCGCGCGGTCGACGATCGACGCCGTGTCCCGACTGAGGGACCAAATGGAGGAATCCGTCTCGCAGGGGGGGGGTGTTGTTGGCAGTGTCGCTCGACATCGCTAACGCTTTCAACACCCTCCCCTGGGCGACAATCTTGGAGGCCCTGAGGTACCACAAAGTTCCGTGGTACCTCAGGAGGGTCCTGGCGGACTACTTTACGGACCGGGCCATTTTCTACCCGGCCCGGGATCGTGTAGTCCGCCGGGACATGTCGTGCGGTGTTCCACAGGGGTCGGTGCTGGGCCCACTCCTGTGGAACATTGGATTTGACTGGGTCCTGCGCGGTACCAATCTTCGGGGAGTCGGCGTCATATGTTACGCCGACGATACCCTGGTTACCGCGCGGGGCCCCAACTTCAGAGATGCCGGTGTCCTCGCCACGGCGGGCACCGCGCAAGTGGTGAGCCGCATCAGGGCCCTCGGGCTAGAAGTGGCCCTCGAGAAGTCCGAGGCCCTATTCTTCCATGGGCCTCGGGCAAGGCCCCCCCGTGACTACAGCATTGTAGTGGGAGGGGCCTCCATCGCCGTCGGCTCCAGGTTGAAATACTTGGGGCTGACGCTGGACAGTCGGTGGAGGTTCGGCGAGCATTTCCGGGCGCTGGCGCCGAAGATGGTGGCGTGCGCCGGAATGCTCGCCCGGTTGCTCCCAAATTGCGGGGGGGCCGGTAGTGTCGGCCGCCGCCTCTACGACACGGTGGTGCGCTCGAAGGCGCTCTACGGAGCGCCCATCTGGGCGGCTGCGGCTCTCAGCGCCGAGAACTCCACGCTGCTGCGGCGCGCGCAGCGTGTGATGGCGCAGAGGGCCGCACGAGCGTACCACACCGTGTCGCTGGAGGCGGCATGTGTGATTTCCGGGAGCCTCCCCTGGGACCTCGAGGCTGGGGTCCTGGCGGGGGTTCACCGAAGGAGGGCCCTGATGCGGCAAGAAGGAGTCGAGCCCGCCCCCGACGAGGTCGCTCGCTGGAGAGGCGAATTCCGCGACGACCTCTTCGGGAGGTGGGCCATTAAACTGGATGAAAGTAGGGTGAGCGCACGGCTTCTCACGGCCGTGCGCCCAGTATTGCGTCAGTGGGTCGAGGCGCCGCACAGGGTGCCGACCTACCATTTGACCCAGCTCCTCACAGGTCACGGCTGCTTTGCCAAGTACCTGTGGGAGCTGGTGGGAGTAGAGTCGGCGCCCGACTGCAAGAGCTGTGCGTCCGGGGCCGTGGACACGGCCGAGCATACGCTGGCCGTGTGCACGGCCTGGTCCGCGCAGCGCGTCAGGCTCACTGACGCAATAGGCGTGAATTTGTCGCTGCCGGCCGTCATCGCCTCGATGGCCGGCAGCAGAGAGTGTTGGGCCGCCGTCGCCTCGTTTGCGTCCGAGGTGATGGCGGCCAAGAGAGAGGCCCTGCGGGAGCGCGAACGCGCGGGCCAAACATTGCCCCCCCGCAGGGCCGCGGGTAGGGGTCGTCGGCGCGCAATAGCCGGCGGCCCCGGCCCGCGAGGAGGCCACGCGCGACGGGTCAGGGGACCTGTCGCGCCCAATGTGGCGGACGACCCCTCGCCTAGTGTTCGGGCGAGGGGTGACCGTCCGACGGGGGGGCACGTTGCCCACCCCGTCGCAGTGAGCCCCCATCGCTAGGGGGCCCCCCGTGTCGGGTCGTGGTCATACCTGAGTGACTACCACGGCCCGGCAACGGGCGAGGAGGACACCGTAGGTTTAGTTGGTAGGCTGGGTCGAGAGAAATTTTACTCCCCGGGAGTCCAACACGACGTCCTTCGGCTGCCCCTGCAGTCGGGGGGTAAGTGCGTAAAAAGCATTCCTACGAAAAAAAAAAAAAAAAAACCTATCTCTACTAGAACCTAGTGGAGAGAGTGGCGACGAAGTGTTCCGGGAACAGGCCCGCCGCCACCGGGAGGCCAAGGAAAGGCTCACTCGCCTTTGCCTCGGCGTTGAAGAGAAGAAGAAGACGTCGCTGCGGCTGTCGGAGTCCGACAGCAGCAGCTGCATGTCGGTAGGAGATCGCTCGCGGTCTTGCTCCCCGAGTGCTCCCGGGCCCAGTGACGCGAGTTACTGGAGGAAGAAGAGACCACTGGAGGAGGCCTCTTCTCCTGAGAAGAAAAAGGGACGCGGGCGCCCGCCGACCGTCGGGGAGCGAACGGAGCTGCGGGCGAAGAGAGAGTTGGCGGCCGAGAAGAGGGTTGGCCCCAGACAACTCAGAGGAGTCGACGAGTTGCGCGGCGTGGTGGACGCCGCGCTCGACGTCATCTCGTCGGTGGCGCGGAAGGCCTCCCGCATGAAGTGCCAAGACGTGGCATCAGTGCGGGGGGCAATGTCTGACCTCGTCGACTCCTTTAAGGAGCTGGCGGAGCAGCGCGAGGAGGGCCAGGAGATAAAGCTCTTGCGCGCTGAGTTGGCGGAGCGTAGGCGGCAGGAGGAGCTGCTCCGCGCTGATCATGCGGAGCAGAACCGCCAAACGGAGGCGCTCCGCGCCGAACTGGCGGAGCTCCGGGTCCGGCTGGAGGTGCAGAGCCGGACTGCCGCCTCCACCTCCGCCAACGTCGGGATGACCCGCGAGGAGGTGGCGTTCTTCATTGATGCCAGGATGGCTGGCATCAGTGACCGCCTCCTCCCGGAGCAGCGCGTCCGCCCTTCCCTGGCGGCGGACGCTCGTCGAGCGCGGGTGAGCGCTGAAGCCGCTCCCGCACGCGCTCCGAGCGCCCGTCTCGACGCGGACTTCCCGGCCCTCCCAACACCAAGGCCGGTACAGTCGCTCCCCTCCGCCCCCGCTGCGACTCAAGCCGCGGGAAAGAAGAGGGGGGCGAAAAAGAGCATGGCGGCCCGGGAAGCGCAGGCCGCCAGAAACGCCGCTCCGCCAGCTCCAAGGCCCGCGTCCCAACCCGCGGTGACCACCACCGTCCAGCCGACGCTGCCTCCCCAAACCCAACAGGGGGAGGCATGGAACGTCGTGGCGCGCAAACCGAAGGCGCCACGACCGGCGAAGCCTGCTGCTGCGCCCGCTGCGTCGGCGCAGCAGCAGAAGAAAAAGAAGGGGCGGCGCGCCCGCAAGTTGCGCGCCCCGAAAACGGCTGCGGTGGTGGTCACACTGCCGCCGGACACCTCGCGGACCTACGCGGAGGTCATGGCCAAGGCCGAGAGCGCCATCCAGCTCTCCGCCTTGGGCATAAACGGAGTTAAATTCCGCACGGCCCGGACAGGGGGCCGTGTGATGGAGGTGTCCGGCGTGGATAGGAGCAAAAAAGCCGATGAGCTCGCGGACAAAATCCGCGAGGTCATCGGCGACGTCGCTCGTGTGGCCAGACCGGAGCAGTGCGCTGAAATGCGCATCTCCGGTCTGGGGGACGCGGCCACTAGTGAGGCAGTGGCCGCGGCCGTCGTGAATGCGGGGGGCTGCCGCCCCGACCTCGTCAAGGTGGGCAACATCGTCCGCCCACCTGGCCGCCCTGGGACCGTTTGGGTGAAGTGCCCTGTCCCGGCGGCCAAGACAATAACCGACAGTGGACGCCTCACTGTCGGTTGGTCGACGGCCCGGGCCGCGCTCCTTGACGCGCGGCCGCAGCGGTGCTACCGCTGCCTTGTCCCGGGGCATGTGGGGGTGCAGTGCACGTGCGAGACGGACCGCAGTGCGCTGTGCTTCCGATGCGGGCAGCCGGGCCATAAGGCGGCAGCCTGTACGGCGGCGGAGCCCTCCTGCGCGATCTGCGCGTCGGAGGGCGCCGACTCTGGTCACCGTCTGGGCCACAAAAAGTGTCCAGCGGTGGCCAAGAAGAAGCCCACACGAGCGGCGAAAAAGACGGGCGGGGGCAAACCTAACCCCCCCGCCGCGTCTTCGGCAGCACCTCAGCCTGGTGCTGCCCCGGAGGCCATGGACACCGCCGCCAATTAAATGGCCAATAGGGTGTCACTACTGCAGGCGAATGTTAATCACTGCGCAGCGGCCCAGGATCTTCTTCTCCAGACCGCTGCGCAGTGGCAAATAAACGTAGCCATAGTCGCCGAACCGTACCGCGTCCTAGCCCGTGATGACTGGGTGGGCGATCGCGACGGTTCGGTGGCTATCGTCGCCTGGCGACGCCGTGCTGCCCCCCGACCCTTCCAGAGGGTGCTGAGGGGCCACGGGTGCGTGCTCGCGTCGCTGGGCGACGTTGCAGTAGTCGGCGTGTACTTCTCGCCCAATAGGACTCTCGCCGAGTTCGAGCGTTTCCTCGTCGAGCTCGGCGACCTAATGGCGGAAGTGCACCCCACCCCTGTGGTGGTCGCCGGAGACTTTAACGCCAAATCCCGGTTGTGGGGATCTCCGGCGACCGACGCTAGGGGTGACACCCTCGAAGAATGGGCGGTGTCCCATGGCCTCGTTCTTTTAAATACGGGGACGGTCCTGACGTGCGTCCGGCACACGGGCGGGTCCATAGTGGACCTGTCGTTTGCGAGCCCCGCCCTCGCCCGCCGTACGAGGCGGTGGAGGGTGGAGGAGGGGGTGGAGACTTTGTCGGACCACCGTTACATACGGTTCGACCTGGTCCCATCCCCCGCGGACGCCCCAGCCGTCGAGTTCGACCGTCCCCTGCCGGGAGAGGGTCCTCGGTGGAGGCTGAACACCTTGGACCCAGAGCTGGCCACCGAGGCGGCCATAGTGGAGCGGTGGATGGCGGGTCCCAATGGGACCCGCGTCGCGAATGTGGAGAGCGGCCTGGACGTGGACGCGAGATGTGAGCGGCTCTCTGGAGCGCTCTCTCGCGTCTGCGACGCGGCGATGATCCGGGCGGGTCCGACCCCTCCGCGCAAGCAGGTGTACTGGTGGAGGCCCCATCTTCAGGGCCTCCGCGCCGAGTGCCAAATGGCTCGGCGCCGGTACGCCCGCAGTCGCAGGAGGGCCAACAGAGACCTCGCCCAAGAGGAGGTACTGCTCGCCGCGTACCGGGCCGCGAGAAACGCGTTCACCGCTGCCATCAAGGCCGCCAAAGCCGAGGCTTGGCAGGAGTGGCTCGAGGAGGTGGAGAGAGATCCGTGGGGGCGCCCGTATAAGACGGTGATGGAGAAACTCCGTCCAGCGGCGCCCCCCCTGACGAGAACCCTCGAGCCACTCTTCGTGGAGCAGGTGGTCAGCTCGCTCTTCCCGGCGAGAGGAGAGTGGTCGCCGCCGAGGATGGCGGCGGCGCCACGAATCGAGGGACCGGCTGCGGGCGAGGAAGTGCCGCCCGTGTCCGAGGCCGAGTTAGGGGTTGCGGTCCTCAAACTCAAAGAGAGGAACCGCGCCCCGGGCCCGGACGGCGTCCCTGGGCGGGTCCTCGCCCACGTGATGCCGGTCCTCGAAGGTGAGGTTTTGTCCCTCATGTCGGAGTGCTTGGCGTCCGGAAGAGTCCCGCGGCGGTGGAAGTCCGGGAAGCTCGGGCTTCTTCCAAAGCACGGGCGACCCCCCGACTGTCCGTCGGCCTACCGTCCGATCGTCCTTCTCGACGAGGCGTGCAAGACCTTTGAGAGGGTCGTGGCGGCACGCCTCGTCGTCCGACATCTGGAGACGGTGGGCCCGGATCTAAGCGGAAATCAGTTCGGGTTCCGCCGCGCGCGGTCGACGATTGACGCCGTGTCCCGACTGAGGGACCAAATGGAGAAAGCCGTCTCGCAGGGGGGGGTGTTGTTGGCAGTGTCGCTCGACATTGCTAACGCTTTCAACACCCTCCCCTGGGCGACAATTCTGGAGGCCCTGAGGTACCACAAAGTTCCGTGGTACCTCAGGAGGGTCCTGGCGGACTACTTTACGGACCGGGCCATTTTCTACCCGGCCCGGGATCGTGTAGTCCGCCGGGACATGTCGTGCGGTGTTCCACAGGGGTCGGTGCTGGGCCCACTCCTGTGGAACATTGGATTTGACTGGGTCCTGCGCGGTACCAATCTTCGGGGAGTCGGCGTCATATGCTACGCCGACGATACCCTGGTTACCGCGCGGGGCCCAAATTTCAGAGATGCCGGTGTCCTCGCCACGGCGGGCACCGCGCAGATTGTGAGCCGCATCAGGGCCCTCGGGCTAGAAGTGGCCCTCGAGAAGTCCGAGGCCCTATTCTTCCATGGGCCTCGGGCAAGGCCCCCCCGCGACTACAGCATTGTAGTGGGAGGGGCCTCCATCGCCGTCGGCTCCAAGTTGAAATACTTGGGGCTGACGCTGGACAGTCGGTGGAGGTTCGGCGAGCATTTCCGGGCGCTGGCGCCGAAGCTGGTGGCGTGTGCCGGAATGCTCGCCCGGTTGCTCCCGAATTGCGGGGGGGCCGGTAGTGTCGGCCGCCGCCTCTACGACACGGTGGTGCGCTCGAAGGCGCTCTACGGAGCGCCCATCTGGGCGGCTGCGGCTCTCAGCGCCGAGAACTCCACGCTGCTGCGTCGTGCGCACCGTGTGATGGCGCAGAGGGCCGCACGAGCGTACCACACCGTGTCGCTGGAGGCGGCATGTGTGATTTCCGGGAGCCTCCCCTGGGACCTCGAGGCTGGGGTCCTGGCGGGGGTTCACCGAAGGAGGGCCCTGATGCGGCAAGACGGAGTGGAGCCCGCCCCCGACGAGGTCGCTCGCTGGAGAGGCGAATTCCGCGACGACCTCTTCGGGAGGTGGGCCACAAAATTGGAACTGAGTAGGGTGAGCGCACGGCTTCTCACGGCCGTGCGCCCAGTATTGCGTCAGTGGGTCGAGGCGCCGCACAGGGTGCCGACCTACCATTTGACCCAGCTCCTCACAGGTCACGGCTGCTTTGCCAAGTACCTGTGGGAGCTGGTGGGAGTAGAGTCGGCGCCCGACTGTAAGAGCTGTGCGTCCGGAGCCGTGGACACGGCCGAGCATACGCTGGCCGTGTGCACGGCCTGGTCCGCTCAGCGCGTCAGGCTCACTGACGCAATAGGCGTGAATTTGTCGCTGCCGGCCGTCATCGCCTCGATGGCCGGCAGCAGAGAGTGTTGGGCCGCCGTCGCCTCGTTTGCGTCCGAGGTGATGGCGGCCAAGAGAGAGGCCCTGCGGGAGCGCGAACGCGCGGGCCTAACATTGCCTCCCCGCAGGGCCGCGGGTAGGGGTCGTCGGCGCGCAATAGCCGGCGGCCCCGGCCCACGAGGAGGCCACGCGCGACGGGTCAGGGGACCCGTCGCGCCCAATGTGGCGGACGACCCCTCGCCTCGTGTTCGGGCGAGGGGTGACCGTCCGACGGGGGGGCACGTTGCCCACCCCGTCGCAGTGAGCCCCCACCGCTAGGGGGCCCCCCGTGTCGGGTCGTGGTCATACCTGAGTGACTACCACGGCCCGGCAACGGGCGAGGAGGACACCGTAGGTTTAGTTGGTAGGCTGGGTCGAGAGAAATTTTACTCCCCGGGAGTCCAACACGACGTCCTTCGGCTGCCCCTGCAGTCGGGGGGTAAGTGCGTAAAAAGCATTCCTACGAAAAAAAAAAAAAAAAAAAATCTCTACTAGAACCTAACCTAACCTAGCCTAACCTAACCTAACCTATAATAAATCTAATGTTAGTAAAATGTTCGTAGAAATGGGTTTTTGAACAATATCACTGTCCACGATAAACGTGATTAAGCTTGTTAAGAAACCGCAACAGTAAGTTAGAAGTTAGATGATTCTTCTCATACACCTTCGACAACTGGGCGGTTTGAAAATCGTAATGAACTTACCTTGAACTTACCAATTTGTTTTTCAAAGGAATAGTATAGGTAGTACGAAATATTATCAGTCTATGATTATTATAGACACTCTTAGGACAGCGTTTCTTTGCTGTCTATTTTATTGTTTATGCCCATGTCAATATTTTATTAATATGCCAAAAGTGCCAAATGATTACATTTATTTTGTGATTATTGTAAAATCAGTATTCTGTGATAAAACCAATAACATTTTCTAAATCTAATAACGTGGACCAACAGTTTCTTGCTGAAAAGTTTTTATTTTATCTACTACATAATGTCGGCCTCTCTAGATTCTTCTTTAGATCCTATGGAAGAGATCCGTTTTAGAAAAAAGCACGGATCAGCCTGGATAGAAATACAAAAAGACACTCATTTCAGTTTTGATGAATTAGAACGTAACTATTATTATCCATTATTGTTTATTGCTTCTCTGGGTTAAGAACTCAAGTGACCACCTGATTTCCTCTCGAGGGTACTGTAAGTGCCAGCTCAGGGATAATGAAAGGATACACTCGTAATCAGGGAACATCCCCTGTGAGGAAAAATTGAGAACTCGCAACTAAACTTTGCAACATCACGTCTCTTCAGCGTGGCATAAGTCTGCTATTATGTATAGGCATATTGAGAATACAATAAAAACCTATTTTATGTGTAGGCAACAATACCACAGAGAACTCAAATAGTCGTCAAAGTTATAACTCCTTGGTGATCGTTAACTCCCCAAAAGTCAATTTACTGCAAATGGCTTTGTAATCTTTTTGTGTAATTATGCTGAGCTTTTATTATTCTTAATTGTATTGTGGTAAATTTTTGGGGAATTGGGGTTTAATCCTAACGCAAATTAAATGTCTAAGATAGTACCAAAATGTGATTGGTACATAGTTATAGTATTTTCTACTAATTTAGAAATGATACGAAATATTGAACCATCTCGCTCTCTCCGAAACAAAATACTGGCTAAGTCCTGGATAGCATATCGACATATGTTTCCGCCAAACCACCTTGTCTAAAGCTTTTTCATTTGGTTAAGGTCATTAGAACAATTAAAACTATAACTGTTCGGGAAAAAGCAATAGCAAACTATTTCAGTACCTAGCAGCTCACCATACGACGACGTAGAACATTTTGATCGAATAAGTTAAGACGATACCAAAATAGCTTCGTGCATTTTTCTACGTACGAAGTTTTCATTGTTTCTTTAGATTGAATGGCTAGAGCTCTAATTTTTAAGTATATGTTTTTTCAATATATGATCTAGGATCGCATAAACTCAGAAACACGATTGAAAAAAGTTTTCTCGATAGAAAATCTTAGCGAAACAACCTCTCTAATTTTTTATTTTTTTCATTTATCGGTCTATTATCGCGTATTAACTAATGAAATAACTTTAAAAACATAAGTAACTATTATATATAGAAACACGTAAATCAGAATTAAAATATATTTAGTAGATTTTGAGTAAATAGGAAAAGTATCCCTAATTCTTCATTTTCTGTGCCTACTGGCTGTGTTAATATGTACGTGTCGGCGATGATATACGATAATATTGATGTAGGCCCTTAATAGTCGACAACATAAGGGTGTAGGCGTCCCGAGCCTTAAGTATAACATGAAGTATCAGTTATTTCCAATATTGTTAGATATCCGCTTTATTAGATTTACACTTCCGGTCTACGGTTAGAAAAATACAATTATTTTAGTTACTATATTATTTTTCTTAGAAATCATAATTAATTACTGTTATTAGGCACGAATTTATAAATATCGTACTGAAGTTGTATGTAACTACTCGATTTTATAATTATCGTAACGCGGTTTTAGTTACCAGACTCTTCTGAAACGGCTCCACTGATGAAATTTTGTGTGCATAATAGATAGATCTGAGAATCTGTTAAAATCGGTTTTTTATTCCCCATTTACATACAACATACATTTTATAAAGGGGAAAGGTTGTAGTAATAAGTACAATACTGTCTTTATCATAAGGGCACACGGGGCCAGTGCCCAGGCTCCCTTCTTAGGCGGCCCCGAATGTCCGAAATGAAATTTTTTTCTCACACATTCAAATATTTTGGTTTTCACAAATCAGTGATCTTTTAATGGGACAGCAAGTTTTGAACCCCATTGTCAAAGAACGTAAATCAGAAAAGTACTATTCTATTAACGCTTCCATGCCAAATCCGTCCCACGTTTTTTACTTTTTAAAAGGGCCTCAAATTCTTGTGTGCCCAAGGGCCCCAGCTTAGTTTAAAACGGCCCTGAATAAGTACGCAAGTGAAACTGCGGGGCATACCAAGTATATTCATAAAATCGACGAATACTCGGTTTCGAAACTTTAGTATGATATCTATTTCTGTTCTCATTAAAAAGGTGTAGCTGTATAATATTCTTAACAGATTTACAAAGGTAAGGTTGGAGTGGGTCATTTCAAACGTTTTAATACCTTTATAACAAAATGTTTTGCCCGACTTCCTGCGAGGAACAATGAAGTTCTTTCCCATTTAATCAATTTTAATTAAAAATATTTCTAAGTAAATTGAAGTCAAGCCAAAGTAATTAAGACGGGCTCAATGTATCTAAATTTCGGTAACTTTCAGAGATAATGGTAATATTTTTCAAAATACAAAAGAGAGACGAAAAGCCTGCGGGTGCAGACCTGATATCAAGGTTTGTAATTATTACGTAATTATTAAGTAGGTATATTTTTCCGGAGTATTTAACATATATCTTATATATAAAATTCACGTGTCACAGTGTTAGTTACCGTACTCCTCCGAAACGGCTTGACCGATTTTTATGAAATTTTACATGCATATTCAGTGGGTCTGAGAATCGGCTAACATCTATTTTTCAAACCTTTTTTTTTTAGTATGGCAAAACAACGTTTGCCGGGTCAGCTAGTTTTACTATAATAATTGATAAGCATTTCCCAGATCGTTTAGTCAAGCATATTGTACCTAATACTGTAAATGTATGCATGTCTGAAGAAGTCAGGTATTTAGTTACATTTCCGCCCTAAAAAGTTCTATTGCTCCAACTTGTTAGATTCAACTTAAGATATTAATCTTAATCGCGTGTTTGTAAGAGATACGCGAGACAGATAAAAATAAAACAAACACTTCATACTAGTTTTTTTACGATACTGAGCGTTGGATTTATATAATTAAATAAATTTAATAAATAAATATTTATGGACATTTTACACAACGTCCTCTGGTCCCAAGCTAAGCTTATTTTAAGCTTGTGTTATGGGTACCTAAATACGGATATAATGCATAGGTATACAACTTTTCTTTTGTAAATACTTACTTATAATACATAGTAAACACCCAGACGCAGGACAAACATTTGTATGACAATTATAGATATGACACAAATGATTGTCCCGAGCGGGAATCGAACCCGCGACCTCGTGAACGGCAGTCCGTTATCTGAACCGCTAGACCACCAGAGGCCCGTCAATTACTCTACTACATTTCTTATAAGTAAGTAATTGTAATATAGGCATGTTTAGGCTTAGCATTTTTGTCGAAATGACAAAAGGGGTACTAAAATTTTGTATTTCCGCCAAATTTAAAACTGTTTTTTTTTAGAAAAGGCCAAACTAGGTTTGAACCCTTGCAACGATGATAGGAAAACCGAAAAATTTAACATTATACAACCAATACTCTTGGCCAACTAAAAGTTCCACACGTATATTGTAGACCATCTGTACTATAACAGACTCGTAATTTATAGTAATTTTAAATGTTATAATAATGTTGCGACCATGAGCGCTAAGAATATCTCGTTATGTTGATAATTTACTTCGATATATTGTTTTAGGTTAGTACATCCATACAAAAATAAATGTAAACAGTTTTTGTAAATGTTATAAATCTGCGTAAAAGGGTATCCGATGATAAGTATATTATGAAATATTTACATTATTTATAATTATTGCAATGCCGAAGAAGCTGTTAATTGACACGGTAGGTTTTATGCTATAATTTTTTCTCGAAGTTACATACGATTGAAAGATCGGAATGGATGATAGGTTATACTCCTATGTAACGTGATGTGGGCCCTCTTTTGACAGAGAAATGCTTAACGCGATGACTGGAAGTGCGCCAGCTGTGTAATGTTCTATTATTGCGTAAAATGAGCGAATTGATAGCGGCAAACATTGCTGTTAAGACGATACCAAAATAGCTTCGTGCATTTTTCTATGTACGAAGTTTTCATTGTTTCTTTAGATTGAATGGCTAGAGCTCTAATTTTTAAGTATATGTTTTTTCAATATATGATCTAGGATCGCATCAACTCAGAAACGCGATTGAAAAAAGTTTTCTCGATAGAAAATCTTGGCGAAACAACCTCTCAATTTTTTTATTTTTTTCATTTGTCGGTCTATTATCGCGTATTAACTAATGAAATAACTTTAAAAACATAAGTAACTATTATATATAGAAACACGTAAATCAGAATTAAAATATATTTAGTAGATTTTGAGTAAATAGGAAAAGTATCCCTAATTCTTCATTTTCTGTGCCTACTGGCTGTGTTAATATGTACGTGTCGGCGATGATATACGATAATATTGATGTAGGCCCTTAATTGGCTGTAAAAGTATGTGTACCAGTTGTACAATACTTAGGTACATCCGAAGATCTACTTCATTATATTGGGCACTCACTTCAATGTGGTCCTACCAATTTGATGATTGTGGAAAAATTCGGATTGGGCTGTCTTTAGCTCCATTTCTATAAGTTTTATTGGATTTCGAAAACCTGTACCACATAATTTATGGCTTGTAAGTGGATTAATTGATAATTGTGAGAATCGCAATGACAAGGTCAGATAAGGTTGGACGCAGGATTAATTATGGCAGGGTTAGGTCCTAGTGGAACATTATCCACGTCGCGTTGTGTGCTTAATAGAAGATTATGAAAGATGCTAAGAACGCCTTAAAAAAGTTATCAATTTTACTTACAGAAGTCACTTCAGAGATGTTCTTCATAATGGTTTAGGTATGACAGATGCATACATGATGGAGAGAGTTATGGTAGCCCTTGATCGCGGCACTTCGCCGTATGTGACTATGTCTACGTTCGCTAAAGCTATGTCTCTTTATTTGCGAGGAACTCTTGAACAACGTATCACTTACGCTTTTACGGTAAGTACAAATAAGTATTTAGGATATATTGCTCAGATAAAACTAGTCTCTTTGTTACTCGTATAAACTTTGTAAGTAGATATTAAATAGAATACAAAGATGATCATTTATCTTAGGATCATTTAGGATAGGTATATTTAATAATACCTACTAATATGTGTACCAGCACATTTTTGTTCTAATAATTATTGTTAATACTACATATTCACGCGTAAACGTTATACGTGTCTACAAACTGTGTGTGTTTGAGCTATGTATAGGTATTATTAAAGACAGGTATTTGTGGCTCACGATGTGTTTAAAGCAAAAGAGTCCTGGATAGAAAAAATACCTTAATTACTAACTTAAGTAAAAACAATTTTCATTCCTAAACGATTGATCTAAACGGGCTAAGCAAATGTTTCGGCTTATATGTACAATGTACATGTACCTACCAGAGGTGTATTTTGAAAATTGGCGCCCTGGGCCATTTTATTTTGACGCCCCGGGCCAATTCAATTTGCCGCCCTATAAATTAATAGAGAGAGAGCGGGAGCAAAATTTTTAAATTGAAGGCGGCCGCTGCCCTTCTCAGGCTGGCCGCCCCGGGCCATGGCCCCTATGGCCCTAAAGTAAATACGCCTCTGGTACCTACGACATACGACAAGTACACGCATTTATTAATTTTACAGTGTTACGATTTACTAGGCGAAGGTTATCTTAGGAGAGAGACCATGTATCAACTCATGAAGAAAAGTCTAGCAAAAGCTTCTAGAGATGACGATGTAGAAGAAGCTGTAAAGGTAATTTTAAGCAATGTTATTGTTAAGAGGATACCAAAATAGCTTTGTGCATTTTTCTATATTGAAAAAACTAATAGATCATATATTGAAAAAACATATACTTAAAAATTAGAGCTCTAGCCATTCAATCTAAAGAAACAATGAAAACTTCGTACATAGAAAAATGCACGAAGCTATTTTGGTATCCTCTTAAGTTCACATTATTCTTATTCGAGAAGTCGAACACAACCTCTCTTAACGCGCTACGTGCGCCCTCTACTGCCGCTACTTTTAACTCCCTTGTATTATTGCCAGTTCATAGAATTAGTGTCGCTCTCTTTTAGTTTTCAGTTAAACTAAAATACATAGGTGTAATGTTTGCAAACCAAAATGTAGTTAAACCTATTTTAATTCAGTTTATTGAAGTAAAAAGAGATGTCTCTTTATTAAAATACATTTTGAGATTTGTAAACAACATGTACTGGTTTGTGATGAACACGGAAAAGATCTTTTCCGTGGTGATGAAGGAATAAGAATACAAAAAGTGTCACCACCACTTTTCGTCACGTGGGAAGTGAGAACCAGCTAAAGGATATTGTTGTATAACATCCTCTGTGAGAGACGGAAATTTGAAAAATAAACCCTGTAGACATATTATTGGGTAGGTACTTTATTATAAATTGAAACCAATATGTCTGTACATACTAGCTACTAACTACTTGCCATATTAGTAGAGATCGTTCCGTGGTTTTAGATTATTTAATTTAATTTGTAGGTTATATTTTTGAGCCGAAATTTTATCCAATTTCAATAAATTATTGCGATAAAAGTATTTAATCGTGTATTTAATAGTAGATAATCATTGTATCAACAAGAAATTAATACATCGATTTTAAAAGCCTCCGCTGGCATTTAAGAGTGAAATAACTTCACGTTATATTATATATTTTTGATATTTGTTGCAATAATTTAAGTTCACATGTATGCATAAGTATAAATGCTAAAGAAAGCGTTCTGTTGTTTATAATTTATACAAAGTTTTACTATGCTACTCCACACTAGATGTCGCTAAAAGTTGATTATTTATTGTTCCTGAAAGGATGGAAGCTTTCAACGAAAGCACTACTTTTTGTTTAGATCTATAGGACATTAACATTTATGATAGTATTCTTTCTTATAAAAAAAAACTAACTTTGAACGTTGGTATACCAGCAATAATAGTTAAGTATTTATTAACTGTATCGGAGAAATGTACCTAAAAATAATTTAAAAATAACTAACGTTAAATTTCATCAAACAGTTTTTGTTCACAACATTTTTAGTGCGCAATAAATTTATTTATGTTCAAGTGATAAATTAATAGTAAACACAGCAGGTATCAGGTACCTTCAGGATAATTATAGAAAAGTTCCGGGCTCGTGAATTACCTCGCAGTGTTTTTCCTGTTCTATGAAATCGAAATTCCGATAAGTAGTTAGTTAGTTTCGCATATAAGACTAATAACTAGAATTGTAGAATTATAATTACCTTTGTTATGTTGGTAATTGATTTCGTCCCTTTCATCAGTACTTCTATAATAATCTTATTTTTATAAAAAGATTTAAAACTAAGACTACGCTCTGAAAGTATTAGAACGTAAAAAAAAATTCTTTCACTGTCAGGAAGTAACATTATCCCCGGTGAACATAGGCTGTATTTCCTTCGTGCGAAGCTGTGGCAGATTACTAGTCGCCATATTCAGTTCTGTGACCATACTAGTGGAAGAGCTATTATTTTTTTTTTAATTATTTTTTTATTTTTTTTTAATTTTTTTATTTTTATTTATTTATTTATTTAATTAACATTTGGTTACATTTCATCTAGATTATATTTTAATACACTTACATTTAAGCTAAATTCACAGTAAGATAATTACATTTAACTTATTACATTTT
The DNA here is from genome assembly GCA_916999025.1 of Orgyia antiqua. Classification (NCBI taxonomy): domain Eukaryota; kingdom Metazoa; phylum Arthropoda; class Insecta; order Lepidoptera; family Erebidae; genus Orgyia; species Orgyia antiqua. Next base: position 11,228,838 of record OU779863.1, on the reverse strand, counting down.
AAACATTCGACTATCTAGGAAAGTATGCACTGATCTCCCATATAGGCTACAAGATAGCCTGTGTTTATTATTTGCGTGTATATTATATATATATCAATGAAGTCTCGGTAACGTAATAATAATTTATGATCGTTCCTTTTGTCGACAATATTGTGTCTATTATTCAAAATATCCTTAACACCTCCATTAGATAATGTGGTATCTTTCCATATGGATAAGTAACTTCCCAAGTAACTTCCTTCTTGATAAACGTTTATGAAATCATTGTATTTTGTGTGCTATTTGATACGCTTATACCTCTCAATACAACTTCCTATAGCGGTTATTTCTTGATTATAAAGACACTTTTATCGTCATTATTTCTTAAGCTAAGGCCAAACCAACGCGTTCAATTCGCGTCCGCGGTGACGTGCACGGTGGCGATCAGTTGTTACGTACAAGTTGCATTCGAAGTTATACGCAACAACTGATCGCCACCGTGCACGCCACCGCGGACGCGAATTGAACGCGTTGGTTTGGCCTTACCTTTAGTTAGAGATACGGTCCCTCTGGTGGTCAAGTCTACTATTTTGGAACAATTGTCATACCGACACGACGCAACTGCAATACCATTGCAATTGAAGTCAAATGTCCGTAGTCTGGTAGATGAGTTCATAATGGTCGTTCAATGGTAATGGAATTGTTTGTCTCTTTTATCTATGCAATGAAGTTTTCGGTCTCTTTTATCTATGAATTGTGTTAGAATGGCATGTAGGTATTGCCGTTTTTAAAAAATGCGTTAGTCGAAGTGATTTTCGAAAAACTACTGATAAATTTAAACATTTAATCATGCTAGACTTCGTTTAGATATATTTGTACATACTATTTTAGTATAAAAAGCAATGTGAAGTTAAGGAGATTAGTAAATTGGAATACATTACAAAGAACAATTTCTAATATTTCTATCTATTTATTTTTTATTTATGGCAATCTGTCGACACAGGACAATTTCAAAATATTACTGTCAAATTCAAAATAGCAGACTACCGAAACATTTCAGTCATTGAATTGCAATTGTCAAGCAATTGTGTACGAGACTAGCAATTTATGTCACTTTCACAATTGTAAGTCAATGATGAAGTCGTAATGGCAACACTATGACAAGACATTAATAGTAGACTACCAAAAACTTTACAATTGCGCCATAATGGTACCATTGAGGTACAATTGTGACACCATTGAAAAACCCGACTCGGGGCCCTGCTCAAGTCCATTCCGATGAGATAAACGCTACCTACTTTTTATTTTTGAATAAAGATAATTTCTTACTTCTAAGAAATTATCTGTAAATACTTGCTTTATTCATCTGTTTTTAATGTCCTATGATCTCCTTCGTTTAAATTAATTTATTCCGTCGTTTGCGTACTTAATGAGTTGAACAAAATAACAAATATTTTGCATCATCTATCTTTCTTAACTTTTAGCTCTACCTATTATTTTTGTTATCCTCAAGCTAGCCATTTTGTTTTAAAATTCCTTTTGCTCATTAATGTCCTATGAAAGGGACTAATTTTGTAATTTGTTAACAATATGAATACGAATATGTAAGATACTTGATCCAATTACGTATATTACCTTCCGATCCTTTTTTAAACATCTTTTTCCGGCTCCAATTCATTTTAATAATGAGTTTCCGCATGATAATAAATTGTTGGGCAAAAGAAAAACAATTCATAATATTTTTAGTACAATAAATGTAAGCAATGACTAAGAGAACGGGCACAGGTTTACATCATAAATAAAATATAACAAGAAAAATAAAACAACATATTGATATACAACAAAAACATATTGATTGTTAAAAATCCTCGATTGTTGATTGTTAAAAAATTAATGGGGCCCGTGGTGCAGTAATTAGCATAGCAAGGCCTCGAATCAATTGCCGTGCAGTACAAACCATAACATTCTATGCATTAAACTGTATAACCTCGATTAAAATTTTTCCCTAAGGCTGTTCCAACACTCGCGGTTATGGATGACGTTGGCGCTAAGTAGACCTGTACCCTCACATTTCCGCGGGATGTGCTTGTGCAATCTCATTATCAAAGATTTTGGGTGGAACCTATAGAGAGCATTTATTTTATTACAAACAAAAATAAGTAACATATTTTATTTTGTAAAAAAAATATTTCAAACACGACACGCATACACACGATTAAATCCATCGATTTTAAAACTTAATTGAAAGACAAAATTAAAAGCCGTCTTTCCAACACTTATTTAATTCAGAATGTAAACAAAATAGTTATAGTTAGAGCAATAATATTTAATTACTATAAATTTCAATCTCTCCTTCCTCTTTAGCATAATTTAACTTGATGGCTCGTTGCCAGTTCCGGTTGGAATATTGCAATTGCAACTTCAAATACAATTAATTATTATGATAAACCTCAAGATACTTTACCACAAACTGCTGTAGTACTTACTATATCTAAGTCTGTAACTGTAGATAAATGTAGGTATTAAAGAACTTTTGTAGGGAAAGTTTTTAATAGGGATTAGGGACCAGGCATTCTTCGCGCGCAGTATCATTCAAGTATAATTATGGACTTTAATGAATATTATCAAAACTGAATTTCTTTGAGGTTTTTGAATTTTACATGTTTTTAGGGCTTCGTACCAAAAGATAAAACGGGACGTTATTACTGAGATTTCACTGTCTGTCTGTCACCAGGCTGTATCTCTGAAACAATGATGACAAGATAGCTTAAATATTTTACAGTTTATGTAAGTATATCAGTTGATGCTATAACAACAATAAGAATAAATATCATCAGTATCATTCTACTGCCTTTATCCCGTCATTTGCGATCAGAAATAAAATGACGAATAAATATGTTATAATTATGTGACTGTGGTAGTTATTAAGGGCCTACATCAATATTATCGTCGACATGTACCTATTATCACAGCTAGTAGGTATAGAAAATGAAGAATTAGGGATTTTTTTTTGCTTACTCAAAATCTACTAAATATATTTTAATTCCGGCTTACGTGTTTCTATATATAATAGTTACATATGTCTTTAAAGTTATTTCATTAGTTAATACGCGATAATAGACTGACAAATGAAAAAAATAAAAAATGAGAGAGGTTGTTTCGCTAAGATTTTCTATCGAGAAAACTTTTTTCAATCGCGTTTTTGAGTTTATGCGATCCTAGATTATATATTGAAAAAACATATACTTAAAAATTAGAGCTCTAGCCATTCAATCTAAAGAAAAAATGAAAACTTCGTACGTAGAAAAATGCACGAAGTTATTTTGGTATCCTCTTAACTCGGCTTATGAATTGACAATGATGTATTGTAATTTCATTAAAATTACTAATTTCTGATTTATTTATTTTCATTTCATTGATCATCCCAATCATCGACAATAAAATTATAGTATTGTTTTGTTAAATAAATTTATATCCAGTTAATATCACTTCATGTAGGTTTAATTAAACTTGGCTGGCATCTGTGTTTTCGGAATCCAATATCGATGTCACACGGCAGTCGATTGTCACTAATTGAAATATTTGCTTTTGAATTAGAAATATGTTAATCTCAGTTACGCAATATACACTGGTTAAGTTTTTTTAACATACTTTTATTAACTTCGTTCATATCCATCCATCAATCAATCCTTCTTTAATGTTTTTTTCAATATTTTATCTATCCTCGATTCTTGGTATCAAAGTCATATAATCTAAGCCGTTAGTTGTATATAAATAAGCTAATGACGTCAGTAGTCTCTTAAAAATTTGACACGATAAAATAATTGGTCAAGTGCGAGTCGGACTCGCGCACGAAGGGTTCCGTACCATTATCTATGCAACATAAGGCAACGTTATTAGTATCGAGCAAGAAACGGTAAAAAAATCATGTTTGTTGTATGGGAGCCCCCCTTAAATATTTATTTTATTTTATTTTTAGTATTTGTTGTTATAGCGGCAATAGAAATACATCATCTGTGAAAATTTCAACTGTCTAGCTATCACCGTTCTTGAGATACTGCGTACGGAACCCTAAAAATCATGTTTGTTGTATGGGAGCCCCCCTTAAATATTTATTTTATTCTATTTTTAGTATTTGTTGTTATAGCGGCAATAGAAATACATCATCTGTGAAAATTTCAACTGTCTAGCTATCACCGTTCTTGAGATACTGGGTACGGAACCCTAAAAATCATGTTTGTTGTATGGGAGCCCCCTTAAATATTTATTTTATTTTATTTTTAGTATTTGTTGTTATAGCGGCAATAGAAATACATCATCTGTGAAAATTTCAACTCTCTAGCTATCACCGTTCTTGAGATACAGCCTGGTGACAGACGGACGGACGGACGGACGGACGGACGGACGGACGGACAGCGAAGTCTCAGTAATAGGGTCCCGTTTTTACCCTTTGGGTACGGAACCCTAAAAAGGTTGTATTTCAGCGTATCTTACTGATACTGGAAGATAACAATCTATCCATAGATTTGTTGTAAAAATAGTAATTTAATCGATGTATCGAATTCTTTGAAAGTAATTTTCAACCATTTGCAATAGCTGAATTTGGTCGATGTACACGTGTTTAGGACCGATTTCAATGACTTCAAAAAATATTGAGGATTTTCAAGCGTGTTTTTTTAGTTTTTAAGCTAAGCAAATTGTGTTTATATACTTGGTATTCAATTAGGTACATTTTCGCAAATATAATTCCCTCAAAATATTAAATATGTACTTTGGTGTCTGTCTGTTAAAGACAAAAGAGAAGAGATATACCTAAAATTAAAGCTTTATTTGCTTTTTGTGAGTTAATGTATGAAAAGTAAAACTTTTGTAAGACAATGAACCACAGGTACCTACTTTACCATTCCTTTTTTGCATAATATAATATGTTAGAGGTTTATAACCACCGCTAAAGGACTCAAATACACATAATCATGTTTAAATATTTAAACGCTACTTCATAACAGTCCATAATGTGAAAGGGTATTAAATATTACGTGCATTGTTTGTATACTTTACGTTTATTATAAAGAATAGATAAGTTTTTTTCTGCGCTGTCCCTTTTTCTGCACCACCCTATGGTTGACTGGTAGAAAATGCCTTAGGCATTAAGGCTGCCTTTGCATAGTTTAAGCATAAAGTGTAAATAAATAAATAAGTGTTTAACTATCATCATCATAACTATACCGTCACGCCTTTTTCCCATGGGGAAAGGCTGAGTCTATAGAGCGCTATCTGCTACGATCCAAAAATTTTAAACTATCTCATATTTGAACAGCTACCATAGCTTATTATAAGCAAAAAAAAATGCTGGTTGCAATGGCGCTTATCTTTTTTTCTCGATAAGAAGTAGAGAGGAAAAAAGCTGAAAAACGATTCCTACAGGGTCGGCGATGCGCGAGTGTTACCTCTGGTGTTGCAGACGTTTATAGGCTACGGTAACCGCTTCCCATCAGGTGGGCCGTACGCTTGTTCGCCAACTTAGTAGTATAAAAAAAAAAAAAGAGAGAAGTAAGTGCAATTTTGACTTGCATAACAAGGGTACTTTACCGTTCTTATTATTGAATAACGAAATTATCTGATAACGGCCTGGTGACAGACGGACGGACGGACACACGGATAGTGAAGTCTCTGTAATAGGGTTCGGTTTTAACTTTTGGTACGGAATTATATGTATAAAGCAGTAACAGGTTCAATTAACAGATTGTATAACATGCCTTATATACAGTCTATCCGTGTGGTGAAGGACTAAGAATACAATTGTCGTCACCTCTTTTCCTTCTCAGGGTGCTGTAAAAGCCAGCTAAGGAATATCGTACACAGATAACATCTTCTGTGAGAGACGGAAAACTCGAAAATAAAACCTGTGCTAATACGCCTGGTCAGCGTGGCACAGTAGACCATAATCCCGCCCTAGGTGGAGGAGGCCTGTGCCCAACAGTGGGACGTAAATGGGCAGGAGAGATCGAGATATGCCTTATAATGCGTACACATTTACCTATCGATATTTTCATACGAGTATGTTCATATAGTTCGGTGGTTGACGAATACATAGTAATTTCTCTCGGGAAAAATGCATACAAATTCATTGAAATTAGATTACTTTTAAATTTATTTTCGGTTGATTTTGGGTGTACGTACAATAGAATAATATTAGAAATTTGGCTTTAAGTAAAACCAAACTATACTCCTTGAGTCTGCTTGCGTGTAGACCTAAGGGACCGCTCTAGTTAGGTGTTTAATTATTATCTAAGCCTAATTTGCGCGTAAGTTTTTGCTCTCTTGCAGTAATATTATAGTAAACATTAAGGGTGTTAAAGGTAAACCAAAACTTAATGTTTTATACCAAAACCACCTGTTGACCTGCATTAAGCTGTTTGTAAATTACATAATCTCCGTGACAGATTAAGAATACAAGTAAGTAGTACTATCCCGTTATATCCCTAGAGTGCTTTTCGAGCCAGTTAAGGGATAATTATTATAATTATGCAGATTATTATTCTGTGAGAGACGGAAAACTCCAAACTAAAACCTACGCCAACACGTCTGGTCAGCGCGACATAGTAGATCACAAACCCGCCTGTAGTAGAGGAACCTCGTGTCCAACAATGCGATGTTCATAGGCTCGGGAGATAATGAGACATTCGATAATGGAACCTCACGGACGCGATTTGTGTAAATTTATATTCTTTATCTTTATCTTCTTTACTTCTTATAAAACAAAGTTGTAATTTTTGTATGTATGTCCGTATGTGCGTTTATATCTTCAAAAATACGCAACAGATCTTGATGCGTTTTTTTTTAATAGATGGAATGGTTCAAGACGATGTCTTTTTTCGCATAATTTGTTGGGGTTTGCTGTATATTGGATGAGATATAAATTTGCCAAGAAATTCGGACGCTCGCTAGCTATGTATGAAAACGCTGCCTTATTTTATATGAGGTACAACAAACTTATGTATGGAGTAAATGTTTGATACTTATAGTTCTTCATAAAAGTTCTCGAGGGCATATGCCTATGTTTTAAGGGAAACCCGCTGTACTGTACCCATAATAATGTCAAAAACATTATCAAATTCAATAGGGTGTTTTCAAAACCTATTTATGTGTATATAGTAATATTTTTTATCAAATTAAATAGCTTATTTAGCTTACGCAATTAATATAGATTATAACTGCTCTTTACAGCATGCAATTTAAATGAAGATCTTAGGAGATATGACGAAAAAAGAATTACGGCTTACGGTCGGCTGAGCAACGCGAACGTTTCCTCGGTCTTCTATCCATACTCCAATGTTTGGATATGTAAGGATGTTTATTATGCTTTCACGTAAAGACTACTGCATGGATTTTCATGAAACTTTCCAATTGAAAAAGGAATAGAAAATCAACTTATTTTTTATCCTTTTTACCGCGGGTAACACCGCGGGGCACAGCTAGTAATATTATAAAGCTGAGGAGTTTTTTTGTTTGTTTGAACGCGTGAATCTAAGGAACCACTAGTACGATTTGAACAATTCTTGCAGTGTTCCATAGTACATTTATCGGGGAGGGTTATAGGCTAAATAACATTATGCGACCAATAGGAGCGAAGCAGTAGTGAAAAATGTTGCAAAAACCCGGAGAACATTTTCTAAAATTCACGCGTATGGAGTTGCGGGCAACAGCTAATTATGTAATATAGTACCTACAGGGGATTAGTTTACCGACAGTTAGGGGGCGTCCATTAATTACGTGAGGTGTTCTAGGGGGGGAGGGGGTCAAGCGAAATCTTTCCAAATCTCACTTAGGGGGTCTTAGCATATATCACGTAATTTTTTTTCTAGCAGAAAACGGTGTAAAATTATGTATCACATAATTTTACACCGTTTTCTGCTAATTAATTAATTACGGTAATATTGACAAATAAAATAATAGAGTAAGTTGTGTTTTTGTATTTTTTTTCTCAATAATCCAACATGTTTACAGCCAAAACATAAATTTTAAAAAATCTCGCGTGAGGTTAAGGGAGGGGGGAGGGGGTTGAGGAAAATCTTACGAAATCTTACCAAAGGGGGAGGGGTGTCGCAAAATTCTCAAAAATGCCTCACGTAATTAATGGACGCCCCCTTACCATTTCCGATTTAAAGCGAATACCTAAGGCTAATGAAGCACTGATATTGACATTTGAGAGAGTACTCAGTGAGCAAAATATTGATATCCTATAGTTTACACAGTTGTAAATGTCAAGTAACAAACGGAGATACCTATCAGTGTAACAAAAGCGTTATAATTCAGAAGTTATAATCGATTTTCCTACTTATAAATAGTAAACACTAAATGGTATATTTGTTATCCATCTGAGATGTTGTGTTCATCACCAGGTCGTAAAATTCTCAATATATTTTTATGTTTCGGTTTAATTCCGTAATCTGTATGTAATACTCAAAATAGTCCATATTCATAATTATCTTACACTTGATTGACTGTTCAATCAAATCATTATATAAAACATTAATGCAATGAGATATTTTTAGTCAACAAAATGTTAGTGTGAGATAGTTAATATTATAATTATGTGTGCATTTATATGGCTAATACTAATGTAACTAATTAAAAACAATTTGTTTAGTTCAAAAACTAATAGACATGATTAAAAATCCTAAGTATTTTGTAAATTATTGCATTGTTGTTGTCTTTAATATGTGTGCAAAATTTCAGACCCGTCCGGCTACTGCAAGTGTGTGAATATCATCACTTTCAAAGATTTCGTTACATACATTAATACATACATTATTTACACGTATTTTAATACTACTAAAAAGTGGTGTTAAAATACGTAAAAAGCCTTTAGATATTTTCTTCTATTTAGGATTAATGCTCTCATTAAAACATATTTTAACCAGGGATTTGTAGGAAGGAATTTATAGCAAAGTAACAAGCAACTACGTAGAAATTACTGTTCTGACCTTCATTCTTATCGCTATCTTTTCATTAAAGTAAAATGTAGCTTCTCAGATCCATATTTTATTTCTCATTATAATAGGCTCAAGATGTCAAAGAGATATTGAAATAGATAATGTGTACAAGTATCGTTGACGAGATCTCTTAAATAAAAAAACCTACATAGCTAATATAATTATAAACTACGTATTTAAAATAATAGCAATAGAGTTCTGCCTATATCATGGACACACGAACTTCTAACATGATTAAAATCCGTCGCATACATAGTTAATAAAACACTGCAAACGCGTTTGATATATTCAAATAAGTCAAAGGCATAAATGTCCATCCATCCATCCATCAACCTTTCTCAGTCCACTGCTGTACATAGGCCTCCCCCATAGAACGCCACAACGTGCGGTCTTGCGCTAACTGCATCCAGCGGCCCCCGGCGTATTTGACGATATCGTCGGTCCACCTTGTTGGGGGCCGCCCCACGCTGCGTCGTCCGGTTCGTGGTCGCCACTCGAGGACCTTCCGTCCCCAACGGTCATCAGATCGTCGAGCGATGTGGCCTGCCCATTGCCACTTCAGCGTGCTAACTCTTCGGGCTATGTCGTACACACCAGTCCTTCTACGGATCTCCGCATTCCGGATCTTATCACGTAGGGAAACACCGAGCATAGCCCTCTCCATAGCACGCTGCGCGACTCTTGAGTTTTGTTATGAGGCCGACATTCACGGACCACGTCTCAGTTCCGTAAGTCATCACTGGTAACACACACTGGTCATAGACCTTTCTTTTCAGGCACTGAGGCATAAATGTACTAACATTTAATTAGTGTTAATGTGTCTTTAAACCTTTTCATACAGTGGACATAAATAAACGAACTAAAGTTTAGAGGGTGTCACTTATTGTTAATATTCTAACGAGTTTATTCATGATATTAATTTTGTGTGAGTACCATTTAGAGAGCTAACAAGAAGTTGAAAATTAATGTATATTGCACAGTAGCAGTGAGCATTGCATTATACAACAGCTTATTGTTTAAATTAATGTATGGTCTAGTCAGGGGCGTAGCTACCGCCGCACAGTGGTCTGAAAATCGAGCTCCCCTTTCATAGAAAGTCAATGTGGGATATTCATAAAACCAAAACAAGGAACGTGTCAGGTATACATTACATATAGATATAATATATAACACTCTCGGAGACGATGCTTTCTGTTAGGAAAAAAATATTAGGATTTTCGGAGATTTCACGTTAGATACCTACATCTCTCTCTCTCTTCGGCCCGTCAACATCCCACTGTAGGGCATGGCCTCCTCCACTTTGGGAGAGATTATAATCTACTGTGCTGCGCTGACCAGGCGTGTTGGCACGGGGTTTATTTTCGAATTTTCTGTCTCTCACAGAGGAGGTTATCTGTGTGCAATATTCCTTATCTTGTTTTTTAGCACCCTGGAAAGGAAAAGGGGTGGTGAGACTTGAATTTTTATGTCGTCACCAGCAAGCATAGCTTTCTAAAAAAATGTAGATTCGGACCATTACTTTCAGAGATTTATCTTTACTTTTTATTAATAGTATATATAATTTTTTGTATATATTTTATAGGAACTGGTTGATATAATGTTGAAGCGTATGGATGCCGACTTGGATGGTGTAATAAACTTCAAAGACTTCCACGACACTATAGTGAAGACTCCTTCACTGCTAGAAAGTCTTGGCTATTGTCTTCCTGAAAGACCAGCCGTCTACTCATTTTTGGCAACCTGGTGTCCTAACTGGGGAAAAATGTGATTTCGATTTTACTGCCTCTTGGTATCAAAATATTTTTGAAAATAAAAAAATATTGAGATCAATAATTGTAAAGGTTATATTTTTATTGATAGTTATACCTAATTTTAACCTTATTCACTTGAAAATAATTTTAACAAAAGGTAAAAAAACATAGTAGGTATGTTGCTGAATATTAATAGTAAATAAGATTTTTCAAGATTTCTTTACTAGATAAGTCTGTACTTTACCGTGATACTATTATTTGAAATATTATAATCAAGAATCAACCTACAACTGAAACTAGCGTTTAAAATTGATTTTAAATATTATAATTACGCTCGGTAATAAGTTTTGAACTGTACAGTGCTGTTCTGTAGTCGACATTTTAATGGGATTGTACCACGCGATAATAATATGTACTTTTAAGTTAATACATCCACGTCATATTATTATGTTTTTGGCAGTTTAATTATAAAAGTATGCAATTTGCTTTTGATTCCATCCACTACCTACTGGTTAATGAATACTAAAATTAAACCACTAGTTCAACAAGTACCTACGTGGGTAACAATCTAATTGTTATTAATATCATAAAGTGTGGGTGTGTGTATATACATATACACACACCCACACTTTATGATAGAGTAACAAATAATTTATTAATTTTGCGATGGACTTGCTATGCTTTTACTTAATAAATTGAATTATAGTGGAAAAAGTGACAACCGCAAGCGGGGCTTAAACCCACGACCTTAGACGGATCGGTATTCCAAGGTCGTGGGTTCAAGTCCTGCTTGCGGTGATCACTTTTTCCACTATAATTCAATTTATTAAAAGTAACAAAAGTTACTCTTTAACACATATCCGATCCTACGAATTTGAATGTAATAACAATTACTTAAAATTGGTATATGGGCTACTTTTAATCGTGGAATAATGCAGTATTCCCGTGGTATACTGAAATAACTGAAGTGATCTTCCTAGATGGCGTTATTGTCTCTATGATGGGCTTCGTGGTCTAGTGGTTCATGTAACGGACTGCCGTTCACGAGGTCTCGGGTTCGATTCCCGCTCGGGACAATCATCTGTGTGATGTTTATAAATGTCATACGTAAATGTTTGTTCTGCGTCTGGGTGTTTCTATGTCTAATAAGTATGTATTTACAAAATAAAAGTAGTATAATATGTAGTATATCCGTATTCTGGTAGGTACCAATAACACAAGCCTATAAGCTTAGCTTGGGACCAGAGGACGTTGTGTGTAATGTCCAGGAATATTTTTTTTTTAAATTATAATATAAATAAATATTATTATGATTCCGTTACCGTATTTTAGGTACTTCTCTTCTTTTGGTTTTATTTTTCTCATACTAACAAACTTGACTTAGTTTTACTTAAACTTTTTAGTCGTGGGTAATAATACTAGCACAGGTAGTATACTAATAATTAAGTATATTAAAAAAAAATTCAACCGGCTTCATGTGCCTTTGAAATTTAAGGGTTTTCCTCGATTTCTCAGGATATAACCATCAGATCCTGACTTAGTGCCAATGGGACCACACGGGAACCATCAGCTTTTAAATAAAAAAGAACCATTAAAATCGCTTTGCCCAGTTAAAAGTTATGAGGTTACAAACACAAAAAGAAAAATATAACTTACAGACGAATTGAGAACCTCCTCTATTTTGAAGTCGTTTAATAAGTAAGCATCGTTAAAAATTGTATAAAAGATATTACCTACAATACATTTAAACATGTTAAACAATGTTGTACCTACTAAATACTTAGAAGTATAAATATTGTTTTAAAGGCACTTTTATTACTTAGACTGTACTACTTACAATGAATTAACGAAATAAAAATAATGTTAGACTTTTATAATGTTATTTAACTTTGATTGATTCGTAGTATAAACGGGATATTTTCTGTTTTATTTCGTTTAGAATAAAAATAAAGAGCTTATTCTTTAACATTGTTTATTTTAAGAGCTACGAATTTAGTAACGTCTAGTAATAAACAAAGTAATGCTTGTGCTTCGGGTAATATAACAGAAATAATATTTGGTTTTACTTTTATCAAAGCTTAGATAAATGACTGAAAGACCCACCGTTATTATGTGGAAATGTCATTTAAATGCGCGTGCATCAAGCAAGCCTTGATTTAAGCTGACACCTTGCCAGCTTGCATATTTGAAGAAAAACATTCACGTGGAGTGGTGGTAAAGGACTGATGTCATGGATTCAAATCCAGTTAGCTTACGTATTTATTTCATTTGTTTCATTGTTAAGTTGTTACAAATATAGCATATTAATTTCCCTGCACGGGCATAAAATTCAAAACCTCAGGCTGCCGACATCCGACAATGGTACAGGAATATAAAATATAATTCTTTGGTCACTTGTAAATTGTGACCAAAGAATTATGAACACTAAACTTGTTTCACGGCCACTTTAATGCCCAAGGCTTGACACATATTTATTTACTTGGTGTCGGTAGCGAGGTGTGAACATGGGTAAACTGAGCTGAGAGTTGAGTTATTGTATTATATCCTTCCTTATTACTAAGCTCTTTCTTGTCTGCAAATAGACGAACGCTGTTGTTTATAGATTAAGCGCTCATTGTCGTTAAACTACACTGAGCTAGTAATAACAGACTATAAACTTAGTTAAATATTATGTGACATGTGGCTTTAATATCTACTAGTAAATTATGAAATATTATTATTAAATATTCCAACACATGTTGGTAGATTTTATTACTCCCCTAAATAATTGCAGACGAGTACTAAAATATACCAACTTTTAAAATGTATAAAATTAGTCGGTGACTGATTTTATTAGTACGGGATCCGTAGTACATTTTTTTCACTTGATTACTATCAAGCTGATTTTCCGTACTATTACTGGAAGAAAGCAGTAAGTGATTTTTTTGAAATTTTTGTTTGAAATTTTTGACGCAAAATCACTTACGTCTTTTTTAGGGTTCCGTACCCAAAGGGTAAAAACGGGACCCTATTACTGAGACTTCGCTGTCCGTCTGTCCGTCCGTCCGTCCGTCTGTCACCAGGCTGTATCTCAGGAACGGTGATAGCTAGACAGTTGGAATTTTCACAGATGATGTATTTCTATTGCCGCTATAACAACAAATACTAAAAATAAAATAAAATAAATATTTAAGGGGGGCTCCCATACAACAAACATGATTTTTTACCGTTTCTTGCTCAATACTAATAACGTTGCCTTATGTTGCATAGATAATGGTAGAGAACCCTTCGTGCGCGAGTCCGACTCGCACTTGACCAATTTTTTTACGGGTAGTATGATATTTTATCCTTGCTATCTCTGTTAGCTACCACAATCGAGATTTTGGAATAGAAAATTATTGGGCGTCGTCATAATAAAGCTACTCACGGAAAATAAATATGAAATAATTTAATACATTAAATATTGTACTTAGTGCAGAAACTGTGTACAGAAATAAATTAGTAACGGTAAAATAAATTAAAAGTGTATCATTTGTTCATAAATATTGACGGTTTTATTCATAATGACTTATCGGAGGTTTAAAAGTTCGCTAAATTAGGTTCGCGAAAATTGTCAAAACTTGTTATTCATAAAATAAAAATATAAAATCTCCGTATAAAACTCCGATAAGTCATGAATAAGACCGTTAGTAGGTAAGGTCGTTTAATATAGTGCTTTTATGTTTATTTCTGTTATTAGGCGATATTTATAATTTAGATAAGTTTTCTTATTTCAATTCTGAATAATATTGCCTTCTCTCTCTCTCTCCATCCCATTAACGTCCCACTGATGGGCACGGGCTTCCTCCACTTTGGGAGGGATTATGGTCTACTGTGCCGCGCGTGTACGTGACCAGGCGAGTTGGCACAGGGTTTATATTCGAGTTTTCCATCTCTAACAGATGTTATCTGTGTGCAATATCCCTTAGCTGACTTTTACAGCACCCTTGACAGGAGATGGGGTGGTGACACTAGTATTCTTTATCCGTCACCACACGGAGTACCTATATATTGCCTTAGTACCTATATTTTAAAATAGTCTGAAAAGTAATAAATCTGATCAGATTATAATAAAGTAACTTTGCACAAAGAAAATAAGGGGTGCTTTTGTGAACAATAAAGTGGTTTACAGGTGCGTAAATTGCTAAAGTCGAACCATCAATAACTCATTTATAGAGTGGGGTGGAAGCCATTCGCCTGGCATGCCAATTTTATTTGTAAATTCATCGAAAATAATACTCGAGTTTTTATAGTGAAAATTGCATTTATAATATTTAATAAAGAGGTGTCTTGCCATTTTATTCTTATTTTGAAGATTTGAAACGACAAAGATTACAAATATTTACATCTATACCTACTAGTATCATAAAACTTAAAAGTTTGTTTGTTTGAACACGCTAATATAAGAAACCGCTGGCCTTTGATTAAAATGTGAAAAATTCTTTCTTTATCCAGCAGTACATCTATTGAGGAAGGTTATAGGCTATATAACATCACGTTGGAACAAATAGGAGTGAAGTATCAGTGAAAAATGTTGCCAAAACGGGGAATAATTTCTAAATTCCAAGTGTACGAAGTCGCGGGCAACAGCTAGTAGCTATTATATAATAGCTACTAGCTGTTGCCCGCGACTTCGTAGGGTTTCGTCAGGTTATGTTTTTCGCGGGTATCTATATAGATACCCGCGAAAAACATAACCTTATCTTGAAAATCAAGCGAAAAGGACTCATTGTTATATTTATACAAAACTAGCTGACCCGGCAAACGTTGTTTTGCCATACTAAAAAAAAAAGAAAATGTTCGAAAAATAGATGTTGGCCGATTCTCAGACCTACTGAATATGCATGTAAAATTTCATAAAGATCGGTCAAGCCGTTTCGGAGGAGTACGGTAATTAACACTGTGACACGTGAATCTAATATATAAAATTCACGTGTCACAGTGTTAGTTACCGTACTCCTCCGAAACGGCTAGACCGATTTTTCTGAAATTTTACATGCACATTCAGTAGGTCTGAGAATCGGCTAACATCTATTTTTCAAACCTTTTTTTTTAGTATGGCAAAACAACGTTTGCCGGGTCAGCTAGTTTTATATATAAGAAGATATTGTTTGAATAAAATAGTATGATGAACTACATAGTTGCGACTGAAACCGCAAGTTCTCTCTTATTTCCCACAATTGTTGTATATTGCCGGAAAAGTATAAGCAGAAACAATTCAGTTTCAATTTACATGTAGAGAAACTTTTAGTTGAATGTTAATAATATGTTACAAAGTAACATTTTGCTTGTCTTGTAGACAAAGTAACAATAGATATATGACTTAAGAGATGGATTATATAATTTACATTCAATCATCTAATAACTTATTGTAAATATTTTATTAATTATTATTTATTTCTCTCACATCACAATATGTTCCATTTTTAAATGTTATATATAAAATTCACGTGTCACAGTGTTAGTTGCCGTACTCCTCCGAAACGGCTAGACCGATTTTTGTGAAATTTTACATGCATATTCAGTAGGTCTGAGAATCAGCCAACGTCTGTTTTTCAAACCGTTTTTTTTAGTATGGCAAAACAACGTTTGCCGGGTCAGCTAGTATAATATATAATTAAGTATAAACTAAATAATTAAAAATATACATTGAAAAATATAAAATACATGTAAGCTCCAACAGGTGGCGGGCACTGGGGCCAAGATCCAGGATCCAAAGATCCAGGGAGAGGAACCTTCTCTCAATCCGAGCCGTATCTAAGACTACTGCTTTCTGTATTAGACCCTTGACCCAACGATGCAACGCGAGCCTCTCTAGATGACGGTCGAAGCTCTTGGCAATTAGGCCATTGACAGACGTAACGATTGGCACAATGATCGCCGTGTCCACCACACCCACATGTCGACAACCTCGTGAGCTAAATCAAGATGGTTAGCAATAAATATATCCGTGGTGATAGATTGATCCCAGTACAATGTGACATGACCATTGTCCAGAACTAGCTCAGGAATATACCTGTAGTATGGCAGTTTGGCCAGAAATGGCCAGGATGGCAGAAGGCCATACTCCAAAGCAAGTTGTTGATGAATTATCCTGGCTACTAGGTTATGCCTGTGCAAGTTTTGTCCGTTAGCAAGACACGAACAGCCGAAACAATATGCCTGAGGGATTCTTCTGGTTGGTGACAGGCCCTACAAATATCTAAGGTACCATCCCTCAGGATATAGGAAATATTTTTATTATTGTTCGATATCGTCCGTGTGCAATAGTGACTTTGGGCAGCATTTTTGTTAATGACCCGCTCATAATAATCGTGGCGTGACGTTAAAAATACGACAAAAATAAAAAAAAATTCGAGTCGTAATTATAAATAAAATAAATAAATAAATATTCAGGACATTTTACATTTCATTTAATTGCTGAGAACACAAGAAAAATTTTTTGTTAAACGTGATATTAAACGTACAGATATTTCTTTGATTTCTAAACATTTTTACGTATACCAGCCCATTTATGCCTTGGATTCTATTTGTATCCTCGGGAAAACATTTTATGATCGGATTTTTCCATGAGTCTGTGTAATTATTTTCCTTAAGCATAATTTTATTACTTTCTCGTGACAGAATTTTTATTGATTTTATCAGATAGTTGGTGTTACCTATATTTTTTACCTGTAGAAGCTGCTACATTGTTACGTATAATAAATTGTTTTGGTTTATTTAGAATTAAAAGTAACTATTATCTACATATTAACGATGGGTGATGAATTGGAGGTGTTTGAATTTTCGGAGAGCGACGATGATGAACAAAACACTAGTCGAATGCGAAATAAGTTAAATATAAAAAATAATATTAATATATTGTTAAAATAATTATTCATTGCAATAATATCGCCAAGTGTATTAAAGTTAGTTTCATGCGAATCATCACACACAAAATATTTTTTTAAAAATCTTAAACGTCCGTTCTAGCATAATGAAAAACTAAGCCTATGTTCCCGCTATATCAGCTGACAGTTCAAGTGACGGGTGTCGTTCCAAAACTAAATCCCAAAACATAGATGAATTATATAAAATAAAAAATCTAAATATAAAAATAGATAATAGTATTACCGTTCTTTTCTTTTATATAATGGTCTAAGTAACTTGTGTTTGGCAAATATATTATATTTTGTATTAAATTGAATACAAAAAAAATTGTAAAATATAACCATAACTAGCCGATAAACACAATAATTAAGTTTCCGAACGACTCTATCAAAAAGCTTTACACGGCCATAGACACTTAATCCATTAAAAAGTCGGCTAGTTTTATGTATGTCATAATACGAAATAAAAGTCAGGCCGTTTGCCACCGTCAACTAACTCAATATTTTGAAAGCTCATAATACGCCTGCAGTCCTACCCATGGGCATGGTGAATTAATGTATAATATTCGCTTGAAAGAATAACGTCCGTGTGGTGGCGGATTAATACCAGCGTCACCACCCCTTTTCCTTCTTAGGGGGTTGTAAAAGCTAACTTAAAGATATTGGACACAGATATCATCCTCTGTGTGAGGCGGAAAATTTTAGAATAACCCCTGTGCCAATACTATAATTCCTCCCAAAGTTGACGAGGCCCGTGCACAACTTTGAAATGTTAATGGGCTGGAGAGCGAGAGAGAGAAGCAATAAATTAATTTATGTTTTATCAATGTTGGAATTAAGCAAAGTTGTTATTATATTAGGGCAAGTAAAAAAAGTACAGTGTAGATGATGAAGTCACGTGTACAAGTATATAAAAACACGATTTCCTAAAAAATACGAATGTTAAATTGAGTCCGCGGTTACAAAAATTTATAATGTAATGTATAAAGAAAAACGAAAGTAATCATAAACTTTCGCAGATTCTATTGCGAAAATATACTTCTTAGGATTTCTTAGGACACCGTATAAAATAAAAAATGAGAACCTTGACCTTTGTACTTGATTTCCAAATTCCCAAACTCTCCGTATATACAAAGGGCCCGGTAGGGTCTTTGTAGTATAAACGACCTACTTTCACAAAGTTTAGGTTTAAAACAATTAATTGTCACATTTAGATGTTTTCTTATTATTAAGTAAATATATTTGTATAGGAAACCAAAAAAAAATTGTGCAGAAACTGAAAACTACATTGTAGATATTAGTCTGGTACCCAAACATTATTTTAATATATTATAATAATATATATCGGAAATGATCGTAGACATTACCTGTATTTACAGCCAGAACAGTCGTCTATCTAAACGCCTTGTAATACTGGAGAAACTAACTACGTTAGCTACAACATTCTATTATCTACGATGAGATCGATCCGTGGTTTACGACACGTATAACTGGTTTGGAAGGATACTTTTATGAATATTCAACGGGTCACCATTCGAACTGACCAACTAACTACAGTAAATAAACAAATTACTCACCATTGACGTAATTTGAGGACATACTTTACTATCTTGGAAGCTAAGTCAAAACTAAAAATCCTTAACTAACAGTATAGTATATCCGTCACAAAGCTGACCTATATATGCTGTGCCTACACGCCTAGTCAGCGCGGCACAGTAGACCATGTGGAGGACGCACGTGCCCAACAGTGGTACGTTAATGGGCTGGAGAGAGACCCAAACATTGAGGTTCGAATAGAACTCGAGGAAGTATGAAATGTTTGTGAACGTCAGTTAGTACCTACCTATTAATCTTTATTGCTCGATTGTTATTTTTCTTAGTTTTAATAATACTAAATTGAGTTAAATTGTTAAGTATTTATTCTGTATTTCATAATAGGACAAAATAATAAGTAGTGGTTTCTCTAATGGAGTTAAACTCCCACACGAAGAGTTAAACTCCCACACGAAGAGTTAGACTCCCACACGAAGAGTTCTGTACCCACACTATTGTTATCGTAAAATATGTGTTATATTCCCGACCCTAAATAACGGGATACCGGCAGGAGAACGATAAAGACGATAAGTATTTGTTGTTGTAGCATCAACTGGAACCTATATACGAGTATAAACTGTGAAGTTTTTAGCTCCTCAGTTATCACCATTCCAGAGACACAGTGGACTTGGACGGGCTTCGTGGTGGAGTGGTTCATGCAACGGACTGCCGATCACGAG
The DNA here is from genome assembly GCA_916999025.1 of Orgyia antiqua. Lineage (NCBI taxonomy): Eukaryota > Metazoa > Arthropoda > Insecta > Lepidoptera > Erebidae > Orgyia > Orgyia antiqua. Next base: position 11,208,952 of record OU779863.1, on the reverse strand, counting down.
GTCGTGGGTTCGATTCCCGCTTTGGATAATATTATATTTTATATTTATAAATGTCATACAAATGTTTGTACTGCGTCTGGATGTTTACTATATACATAGTAAACATCCATAGTAAATACATACTTATAATACTATAAGTATGTATTTACAAAAGAAAAGTAGTATAATATGTAGTATATACCTATCCGTATTCTGGTACCTATAACACAAGCATATAAGCTTAGCTTGGGACCAGAGCAAAAATAATATTATACTATGGAAACAGTGAAATGAAAAAAATAACTTTCCTCTGATTTTTCCTGGACGACGTGATATGCAACACGTAAATAAAAATAAATTAAGTTTCTGTTGATGTTGTTACTTTCTACTGTACAATGTCTACTTTTTCCAAAACTACTTTTTACGGATTTAGACACGTGGACGGATTTAGCGCGGAGACTTTGCAGTAACCATGGGTGAGACCCGTGACCATGGTGACTGCAAAGTCTCCGAATCGTCGAGCCAAGATTTACAACAAATATACGCGTCTAAATCCGTAAAAAGTAGTTTTATTTATGCAATTTAGTTTATTAAGTAAAAACATATCAAGTCAATCGCAAAAATTAATAATTTAATATTGAGTTAGCACTAGCTGGGTTTCAGATTCATCTCACCTGAATAAGAGGTGCATTTGCGTCATGACAACCTACAATGTTCACCGCAAATTAATTTGGATGGCGCTTTGTGAACAGGAAGCCGTATTATCTCAATGTCAAGACCGCAGACCTTGAACATTGGACGTCATTATATATTATGAAGAGATTTTGTCTGAAAATCAAGTTTATTAAATGACGTAATATTTTAGTTTCACAAATTAAAAAAGCAATTAAACTACCACCATCTCGACAGTGCGAAGACTTTTCAAATAAGATGCGAAAACTGTTAGCATAGTTATCTTAAAAATGTATTTTAGTTCGAAAACCAGTGACCTCGTGGCCCTGGAAAACTTGTTACAAAAGCTGACAACTACATTTATACTACTATACCTACCTACATTTATTAGAATAGGTTCTGGTTACAATTGCGAAAGAACCAAACCTAACGTGTTATATAGGTATACAGTAACAAAAAAACCTGTCAAGAGCGAGGTAAACTTTCACACTCAGGGTTCCGTACCTAGACAGAAAAATATACATAACTCCAAACCAACTCACCAACTTAATTTTGTAGTTGAAATATAGGGATTCGCTATACTTCATAAGTTGGTATTAGTATAAACACTTTTTTCTTGTGATATGATGACAAATTACAAGGTTTTGGATTTTACCCTGTATCACTATTTATGCTTGGTCTAAACCAAATATCAAGCCTCTAGGGCAACGGGTATGCAAGCAATCAAAACCTGTGGGTTTTGATTGCTTCGCGTAAGTCGAAAATACTCAAAAATGGCCGTAATACGGTTATATCTTCTGAATGCGTAGATATAAAATATTGATTGTATTTTTTGGAGCAAGGGACCGCATGGTATGAGTATGGTATTGTACCACATTTGGTATGAGTTTCAAGTTGATACCTTCAGCCGTTGGTGAGTAAAAACGGTTTGACGGACAGACAGACAGACAGACGGACACCGTAGTGAGACTATAAGGGTTTGTACAAAACCCTAAAAAAGAAAAAAACCTGAGTAAGTACCTAGTAATTTTATTAACTAATTAACCTTCGTCGTATTTTAACATTATTTTGCCTTATGTTAACGAAAATCACTTGACATTATGTCAAATTAAAATGAAAAATGCTGTAAAACTTCTGTGGCTGTAAATGTAACAACTAGTAAAATAAAAAATGTTGAAAATAACAATCTGGTCCAGTGAAATTACACAAGAACGAGTTTAACGATGCCCGGCGGGCGACTAAAACGGCAATTAACACCCTTCACGTTGAAAATACTGAGAAACTCTGCTATTTAAAGGAAAAGGCAGATTGGCTGAAGGACTAACTGGCTCACCTAGCTGAGAGTATAAAAGTTCAGTATCTGCAAGATTGCACAAGTATTCGTGACTAGAAATTAAAACAATTAGATGTAATTACATCTCTCACTCTCTCTCCAGTCCATTAACATCGCACTGTTGTGCACGGGCCTCCTCCACTTTGGGAATGATTATGGTCTACTGTGCCGCGCTGACTGGGTGTGTTGGCACAGGGTTTATCTTTGAGTAAACCGTCTCTCACAGAGGATGTTATCTGTTGTGATGGTTTCGATTCGACCCCATGCTTACTTATTTTTGAAATTTCCTTTATCTACTAATAATTACTTGGACATTGCGCGCCAGAAGGGCGCAAAGGTGCTCCTCCATCCGCACCTCTGCTGTCAAGTTCGACCAGTGGCTGGACACTTGCCCAACGCTTGGCTCCAAAGTGGCTAGCCATACTTAAGAGAGGCCTTTCAAAAAGGGCTGATGCTAATGTCCATTTTGTCCGACGAGTGGTTGTTTGGATGCTAAGTTACGCTCCAAGGCCGCACGAACCGGATGGTAAACGAAATGACAAATACAGTTAATTACTGCTGTTGCAGCGTACTACATTTAATACATATTATTCTCACCAAGGTGCGTACCTAATCGGTACATTGAGAGCACGAGACAAGAGTCCATAGGTCTTTAAAACTGCAGCCAAAGTTAGCGGCCTTAGATCGTAGTCGAGGATAGTCGACTATATTAGGTGTTTAATACAAGGAAACAGAGGGCTCTCCGAGCCCGACTGATATGAGGACTAACTAGCTGTTCACGTACCACTCAAACGGGCAGGCAACTCATCTCCTTAACGCCCAGTTTATCGAGTTGGCAGGATGTCGCCATTCGAGCCGATTCCCATGACCAGTGCCGATATGTTTTAATGGGCAACGAACCGAATCAATAATATAACTTAGCTCAAGCAAGTCGCGTAGTAGTACATAGCGGTCAAAGCCTCCTCAGATGCAAGCTCCGTGCACTTTAAAAGTACGACAAATTAAGTATGCACATGATCTTTGGCAAGCCCCAGCTCCTATGATTCAGAGGGTAATTGTTGACGATGGTAAATAATTTCATTATAATAAAATGCTGCTCCATTATGAGATACCTGAGACACGAAGAGACCTCTGCGTAGTTGAAAGGGATACAGCTAAGATAATCGGGCTATCCTATGCCTGAGCATTTAAACCATTTAGTAATGATGTCCATTGGTCATAACAAAACCTACGGGTGTCCGTTGTCGGTCGTGTCGTATGTCAGTTGATCAGTTCCATAATTCTATGAATAATAAATAAATAAATACTAACAATAAATAAAGCTACGCCCTACCTATAACTACTCCGTCTTTATTTGCCTGAGGGCTTAATTCAAACTAAGTATATGATATAAAAGTACTCACCGGATTGTAAGTTAATATTAACTATATTTCTTACTCTACACGCCTACGCCATCCCGCATCCCTCGCGCTGTCCTACTCTTCCATACGGTCTGTTCCATATTCCATTACAAAGCGAACGCTCGAATATCTCACTCAAACCCCAACTTGACCCCCAAGCGGCAAACCCGCTCCGCGGACAAAACCCAAGACTACCGGTCTGTCCCGCAACGCAAAGCGAACTCCCCGAATTTTCGCGTGCGCACACGCAGCCCTCTCCCGTCGAATCCCTACTGCATTCTAAGGCCACGCCTACTATTTCGGGTCTAGTAATATGATGTTTCCAGGATAAGACATGTATACAGAGAGATATCAATTATAAGTAGAGCCATATAAAATATAATATTTAATGTGCCACGGTGAAACCATTACACTGTGTACAATATCACTGGCTTTTACAGCACCCTGGGGAGGAGATGGGGGGTGACACTTGTGTTCTTAATCCGTTACCACGTGAAAGATCTGTCATCACATGTACTTACTTACATATTAGAAATTCGAATCTTAATGTGGTGACATAGGAAGGTATAACTTTGTGTGAAATTTTTCATCTTTTGTAGTTTAAGGTAAAAAAAGCTACAGATAAAATGAGAAAAATAAATGTTAAACAGTTAAATTAAAGGCATATTTCTATATTAAGAGGATACCAAAATAGCTTCGTGCATTTTTCTATGTACGAAGTTTTCATTGTTTCTTTAGATTGAATGGCTAGAGCTCTAATTTTTAAGTATATGTTTTTTCAATATATTATCTAGGATCGCATAAACTCAGAAACGCGATTTAAAAAAGTTTTCTCGATAGAAAATCTTGGCGAAACAACCTCTCAAATTTTTTATTTTTTTCATTTGTCGGTCTATTATCGCGTATTAACTAATGAAATAACTTTAAAAACATAAGTAACTATCATATATAGAAACACGTAAATCAGAATTAAAATATATTTAGTAGATTTTGAGTAAATAGGAAAAGTATCCCTAATTCTTCATTTTCTGTGCCTACTGGCTGTGTTAATATGTACGTGTCGGCGATGATATACGATAATATTGATGTAGGCCCTTAATAGCTTTTATCCAAATGAATGTATTTCAATGGCATAAGGCAATATTTTAAGCAATATATATTTGATCCTGTACGTCCTAAGTAAGTATACAAGCGTATTACGTATATTCCAGAAAATAATGAACCACATTAAAGACTTAATTAATGATCTAAGGTCTGGCAACAAAATTGCTACATTCGTCGAAAATAATTAGCTATAGTCAACATCATTTTTTATACTCAATTACAAAGGCGTAATTTATTTTGGCTGGGTTGTCTAGTAAAACGTCAGTGGCCGTATTACTATAATCTTTTTTATCTATTAATTTTATCTTTTATATCTATTAAAAATGATTTATTCAAAAACCGTTTTTCAAAAATCGCGAGATTTAGGTCCGTATTAAAGATATAAAATTCCTTTTTTTTATTCGCAGAGGTTGTTATCTGTGTAAAATATCTCATCGTTGGCTATTACAGTACTTTGCGGAGGCAAAATAGTGGTGATTCTTGTATTCGTCATTCGGACAATGCCATCTTTGTAGGTCGAAATATTGAAGCCTATCCGTCACTACTGCGAATATATTGAGTATGATGTGAATAATTAAATATTCTATGTGTCGCTCACAACGAATTCACGTAATCCGTTTATAACTGACATTGCATTAGTGAATTAACATTGATTGAAGTTGTTATTAATTTAGGAACTATTCTGTTGAAATTTAACAATCACCTATTGTGATTACCGAGGACAAATAGTTTGTCACATCGCTGATCTAACTGATATTATTTTTGAAGAAGGGCTTCTCCACTTGGGGACATGGACACAGATATTTTTTAATTATTATCTTCCATGAGGCGGAGCCTACAGGAAGGCCTAAGAAAAGATGGATAGACTGTGTGAGGATATAAAAGAAAGAGGAGTTAACACAGAAATGACGTCTAACAGAAGACTATGGAAGAAGAAGGCATGTTGCACCAACCTCAAATAATGGGATAAGAGCGGGAGAATGAATGTTATATTCTCTGTGAGGTGATTAAAACTATCAGCTCATATTATTACTTTTTAGTTGGTACTTGAAGCGTCTGAACATGAAACTTTTTGTTTGAAGTCTCAATAATTATCTACGTTTCCTCTCTTTTTAAAAAGCAGGTCTTTTGCTTTTATTTATTATTTACTTTTATATATTTATTTCATTTCTTACATAAATAATAACGTATTTTCTTAAAAGTAAGTTATGACTTGAAAATGAACCCAGGAACTCTAAAGGTAGAGCAAGTGTTTTTTTTTTAAATATTATTATTTAAACTGCTAAACATAAAAATAACAACCACCAATTTTATTGTACATATATGATGAGCACTCAATGATAAAATTCGTTTTTTAGTGATCTCCTGAATCATTAAAGGAACCTCTCTAGAAAGGAAGGTCTGCTGTTCGTTGATAAATCAGTCGGTCAGTTATTCAGGCATAGATTACTACATTATAACAATAAGAGATGACAAAACTTTGTTTTCTTACTTAACATAGTTTAGTGTTGTTGTTATCTGTGTGATACAGGTTAGGAATACAAATGTCACTACCCCATTTCCTCCCCAGGATGCTATATAAGACTATATAAGATAATTGACTATCTATATTACAAAACACCACTAACACTACACACATCACAGGGATATGCAGCGTTCACGCCTCCACACCGTGGATGCAGCGTATCCTTGAGATGTCGCAGACCAGACACATAACACACTGTCCATGCGACAACTACACATACACGCAACACCTACATGCCTTCTAACCCACTTCAAGTTCATTAATTTATGTTTCTCTCAACCAATGTAAAATTAATTTTGTCATCGGAGTGCTTCATAATTGGCGTATTTATAAGCCTAGATTAACTATTATGAAAATAACAGCTGTGGAGGTCCTAAATTAAATAAATAAATAAGCCAGCTAAGGGATATTTTACACAGATAACATTCACTGTGAGAGACAGAAATCTCGAAAATAAGCCTAATCAGCGCGTCACAGTAGACCGAAATCATTCCCAAAGTGGAGAAAGCACGTGCCAGTGGGATGTTAATAACTAGAGAGAGACATAATTTGGTGTTTGCAAAATTCTAACTGCAAACCACAATATATACTAATCCTGTTATCATATTATTTTAACATCTCTGGAGAATTTATCAAATTTCATGGTTTGCCAAACAACCTTAATACGCTCTTTGTTGTCGGACCATATTACATGCGAAAATATATACTTTTAGGATTCCGTACCCAAAGGAGTTCCTTTGTCTATCAGCAAGCTGTATCTCATGATACGTAATAAGCTGCCTGTTGAATATTTTCAAAGAATATCTATATCAATAACAACAATAACAAGAAATATATAGAATTATATACCTGCTCATTCTACAACCTTTTACGGTAAATCATTTACAGTTGAGGCAGCTCGCTTGTGGAATGCGCTGCCAGAATCAATAAGGGGTGCTCAAATTAAAGCATCGTTTAAGAAAAATCTTAAAGAACACTATCTGTCGCTATAATAAGTTTAGTATGTTATGTATTATAAATGTATGTATGTGTAGTATGTATGTTTATACACAAATAACATTCAGCTGTATTACCTATACCTATACATATATATATATATATACTAGCTGACCCGGCAAACGTTGTTTTGCCATACTAAAAAAAAAAGATTTGAAAAATAGATGTTGGCCGATTCTCAGACCTACTGAATATGCATGTAAAATTTCATAAAAATCGGTCAAGCCGTTTCGGAGGAGTACGGTAACTAACACTGTGACACGTGAATTTTATATATTAGATATATATTTTGTTTAGTTATCTAATATAAGTTTGTTTTTAAGTTTTAGGTACGCCACAATATACCCTCTCTTCTCCAAATAATCGACTCCAATTCACGGTTGTCTGTAAGAGATTGCAATATTTGTGATAAGACCGCCATTTTTAATTGGTACGGAACGCTCCATGTGCGAGTTTACCTCGCATTTGAATAGCTGTTATTTAATCAATGTCAAAAGTCACACTTATTTTTTTAGCTGTAAGTAAGAACCAACCTGACTTCTTGACAAAATATCTTGATTTTTCATAATCTTCTTGTGGATTATGTTTTGTATGTGTGACGCGTAAACAATAATATTTACATGGTTTTTACACATTCGTTTTAACATAATAGGGGGTGATTTTATCTTGTTATTTATACATACGTATTTATGTACATTACTAGCTGTTGGCCGCGATTTGGTACGCCTGGAATTTAGAAAATTTTCCCTGTTTTCTGCTACATTCAACATCGTCATCAGTCGCAGGCTTGATGTTATAATCAAAGTTTTTTCAAATGGGTTAAGTGTTTCTTGAGATTAGCGCGTTCAAACAAACAAACAAGCTCTTCAGCTTTATAATATTAGTATAGATATGATTTACCGTTTGGTATTCTGATCATAAAAGGACTGATAGTATCCTCTCGCGTGATAAATATAAAGTTACTCAATTGAAGATACATAATATTATATTACGTCAATACATATTTACAATATGAGTAGTATGATTGATGGTAGTATGTAAGTATTCTCAGATTTTAATCTTGCTGTTTTTGTTAATATAATCTAGCCTCGATTTTGATATCAAAAATTACATACCTACACCTTATCCATCAAGCACTCAAGGATTCCCTAAAAGATTTGGCACGCAAGGCAATCAACGCACATCGAAATGAGTATATGTGTGACAATATCGACATATTTGAGAACTCGGTGGCTGATGTTGCAACGATAACGACCAATGAAAATGCATGATTTCATACATCCGCAACCCGCACCTTACTCCAACGTTAGTGCATTTATTCATTAACTAAATCTTGTTATGCTGTAGGTAAAGTTATGTTTGCACACTTAGCAAACCTAGAGCCTTACTGGGCGCAACTTTGTGATAACATTATTTTGTATTGCGTCTGACAGGTTTTAATCCATTAAATGTTAAAGTATGACAATAGCAGTAAATTATGTAATCTAACCGCCAGATATCAAAATCAGGCTTAGTTTGGGACAATGAGACGCGGTGTAAAATGTCTCTTAACGATTTGTTCTGTATAAAAGACACAAGGATTGAACCTTTACCCTTTATACTTATGTATGTCAATCACAAGCCAGCCTCCTCAGTTATTTTAGATAAGATTTATAATTCACGCCCGTAAATATATTGAAAGTAAATTTCGCGCTTGTTTATTTTTTATTAAATCAATTTGAATTTTATGAGCTCTGTAGATCAAAATGATTTTTCAACGGAGTGTATATTGGATTATGATACGGTTAAGTTTTTTTTAACACCCTTGTTCGTAAAGCTGATGTAATTCCACCGGTTTTAAATATGTAAAGCGGGTCATAAAAAACGCGTGTGTTGCCAAAGCAAATAGTTAAGTTATAGTCCATACAAATTTCATAACAGTGTTAAGTTTTTTTTAACACCCTTGTTCGTAAAGCTGATGTAATTCCACCGGTTTTAAATATGTAAAGCGGGTCATAAAAAACGCGTGTGTTACCAAAGCAAATAGTTAAGTTATAGTCCATACAAATTTCATAACAGTATTATTTGCCATTTCAAATATGGAACTGATCGCCGCCGCACGATACGAGCAGCGCGCTGTTGCTATTAAAATTTCGAACTAATCGCCGCGCGGCGCCAGTCAGTAGGCAACGCTAGCGCGCTGATAAAATGGCGGGAAAGCAGCAGTGTGCATTCACAGATTGAGTTTATTTAATTTATTTTTTTTCTGTTTTCTCGCAAATGTGTTAAAAATCGTCGTACGATATACGTGCGTATTGGTTATAACATGCTCGGCTCAATTACGCCCTCGCCTTCGGCTCGGGCTGAAATTCCGCCTCACAATTATTATTGCGTCTACTATAAATAGTTAAGCGCTGTGCCCTTTATTCCCACTCAAAATCCATTCAATATAATAGAAATGATGCGAAAGTCGTACCAAAGTTTATTCTCTATAATATTCAATAAATGGAAACAGCACTTTAGCTAATGCTAAACGAAGGTTGAAGCGAGATGTTTACAGAAATTGATTTTCATGACCTTCGATAGATACTTTATGTTCATTATTATGTTTAAAAATGGACATGATATTTCTTGAGACATCTTAGACAATTTTTAAATTGTTTAATACAGAATTAAAACCCTTGTGAATATTAGACTACAGAAGATTCAAACATTATACAGAAAGTACGTCACAAAAGCTAACTAACCTTCATGAACCTTCTCTCTCTCTCTCCTCCACTTAGGGTGGGATTATGGTCTACTGTGTGGCACCGACCGGGCGTGTTGGCACAGGGTTCATTTTCGAGGTTTTGTTTAATCCGTCACTACACGGACAAATAAACCTTAGATTTTTGGATATATCTATCTAAAGCATAAATAAGATTTGCATTTAAACGACTTTTAAAATAATCTGTTACTACTAAGAAACAGAAACACCACACGCAAATTCCTTTTACATATAATTCCATTTTATTAAATGCCTTATATTTTAGTCGTGAAAATCTAGAACTGAGAGAAATTTTATTCGTTTATATCCATAAAATGTAAAGACATTAAATATGTTGGAAAGTTTACCAAAGAAACATTAACGCGCTCACAAACATTTATATTTAAAAGGATTTTTATGTTAAACGTGGTCTATTTAAGTAAAATCACAATAAATGATGTTTAAGAAACATGACAAGTGATAACTACATATAAATACAAAGTTTTATATAAACAATACTAATAAGAAGACCACAAGTGGCTTGCTACGACTACGCGACTGTAACAAGCGTCTCACGCCGCGCGGCGTAGCATGAATGATGTTTGTGTGAAGTCTTAAAAACTAGGACTTAAACTTTTTCTTAAACCAATAGAATTATACAGCGAAGAATTTCATAATCTCAATAAAGGATTTAGGTACTATTTTCTATAGATAACAATATTTCTGTAGGGTATCAACACCGAAACACTTACCCCCAAGCTTCTACGGCGTATCTCAGAATGTTGCAATTTTGACACTTGTAACGCATATTCTATTTAGCAATGAATGTTAAATTAAAACTACTTACTTAGTAGCCTTATTTAGCTCTCTCTCTCCAGCCCATTTACGTCCCACTGTTGGGCACAGGCCTCCTCCACTTTGGGAGGGATTATGGTATGCTGTGCCGCGCTGACCAGGTGTGTTGGCGCAGGGTTTATTTTCGAGTTTTCCATCTCTCACAGAGGATGTTATCTGTGTACAATATCCCTTAGCTGACTTTTACAGCACCCTTGGGAGGAGGTGGGGTGGTGAAACTTGTATTCTTAATCCGTCACCACACGGAGAATATCTTATTTGGCTAGATTGTAATATATAATGATAAAATCTGGTCTCCAAAGACCGGAGTAGGTAATTATGAACAAAAAAATCTTCCTTATAAACGTGGAAATCCCTCGGCAGCAAAATTGTAAAGCCGTGATGACGACAGTTTTTGTGCCTAATTCGATGAGATTTAATCCTATACCCACAATAACCTACGTTACAATAACAATCATTTGCAAATTACCGAAAATCCTATGTATGCCTAACTTTCATTAGGTACCCTAAAACATCGCTACCATAATTTGTTTTGTCTTAATAAATGTTGTTAATAATTATTAAAGCTATTTTGTAGCGATATGATAATCAAGCGAAGTGCAGCAATCGTTTAATATACGGTCACGTCAATATTAGTTACATTTACCATGTTAATATGTAAATTATTGATGCGAGCACCGCAGATAAATGAGTGAACATAAAGGGAATAAATTATGCAAATATCGATGTTTAAATACGTAGGACATTACGGTTAACGCCTTCGTAAAGCAAATCAAAAGCGAAATAATATTACAGTATGCATAAATTATATAAGTAAATGTTGGTTATATATTTTTTTTTATTTTTTTTACCTAACATTTTAGTTTGCAGTAGGTATTTTGGTAGCATTTCATTTATACAATATGTAATTCAACGTTAGGTTTGTTATTGTTCGTACAGCAATTAATAATTCACAGAATAGTTTTAAATAGAAATATTAAACGATATCATAACCGCCGCGGGGAGTCCTATGTCCAGCAATAGTCCGAGAAAGGCTGGTGGATGGGTGGATAGATCTACGTAGTCTTTTTATCAGTTAACAATGTCTCCGTAGACAGCGCACCGAGATTATATTTACCATACCAGGCCAGATTAGTATCCAATTCTGTATTTATAATGTTTTTAGAAGTAAATCTTTTATATCGATAGAAATCGAATCCAAAATTATGTGCAGATACATGCGAAAAGAATTTGCAAAGGAAAATATAAGCTCGTTATTAATTATTCTTAATTTGTCATCACACAATTGAATTTGTTATTCATAACTAAAAGCTAACTTAAATTTGCGCGCATTTCAACACAATTATATGGAAATTGTCGCTTCATTTTCAATCCATTCCGTTGAAGTGAAAATTAATTGAGTCTTAGCACAGGGCTTTCATAGGTATACAATTCCTGTAGCTTCAATTAAGTTACATGAATGCAGTTGGCGTTGTAAGATTCGATTTAGCAACTTAAATTAATGCAGATATATGAAATCTGGTGTTCACTACAGCTAAGCACTATCATAGTGAATATGCATAAATGATAGTTATTAGTGTTATTACTGTCAACATTGAATGCAAACTAACTGTCATAAGTGATTAAGAAAGTTGTATTCCAAGGAAGAACACTATGCACTGCTTGATTAAGCTTAACAAAGTTAATCAGTATTTTGAACACGATTCAAACTAAATAAATTTTAGTCTTAAAGTACTTCGTCCAGATAATAGGACTAAAAAATTCATTAAAGTAATGATTTATCGTTGGTCTTTTATCCTATGTGCAAGTGCCAAATTTAAACAGCACCTCAATAGTTATGTGAAATTGACAAAATTTAAATATATTCGTAAAATATAGTCTGTGTGTTGACGGTTTAAGAATACAAGTAGGTATAATTTATATGTATAAGAAATGCTTATATTAATTGAAATGGTTAGTAACAATTTACAATTAAAAACTAAAATTTAAAAACATAATATGTACAGTACCTTTAAAATAAATTAAATTAAAATTACATATATACTTTAAAACTAGGCATCAAAATACTCCTCCCCATCGCTGTCGACCGGAAGTGTGCCCAGAAGGCTGGCTGGCCACGTTGGATGGCAATGCTTATAAGTAATAATAAGTAACTTATAAGTATAGTTATTAGTTATTAGTTCATAGTTCTTATTTATAAGTATCTTTTAAATATTTGTAAGCCTCGCAACATGCAGAGCATAATTTTTATTATCAACACCATTAATCTTTCAACCATGGACTGCCGTTCACAAGATCGCGGGTTCGGTTCCCGCTTGGGACAATCATTTGTGTGATATTCATAAATGTCATACAAATGTTTGCACTATGTCTGGGTGTTTTCTATGTATTATAAGTATGTATTTACAAAAGAAAAGTAGTTTATGTATTATTTCCGTATTCTGGTACCCATAACACAATCATAATAAGCTTAGCTTGGGACCAGAGGACGTTGTGTGAAATGCCCATGAATATTTATTATTTATTTATTTTAATTATGTTTTAACAAATGAAATTAACTTATCACTTAAGCCTTTTCCTTCGTATGGTGCTGTAAAAATTAAGAAATTTTGATTATATTTTCTATTGCAAACCTAGATATTTATGAACCTTAAAATATTATGCATTTCCTTCTGCCACATAACATTTTCATAAAAATGAAATGTATTTTTAACAATTCAATCGTATCTAGCGCTACAACTTACGAGTTGGAGATATTTATGTTCAACTTTATAAAAGATTAAAGTATCTTCGACTTAAAATAAGTGTTTTATATAAGTGTGTAAAAAGGTTAATAATTGTATTTTTATTAAATGAAAGAGTATCTACGGCGTACATTATTTCTGTATTTTTGTACTTAAATCTGAAATAAATTGTTATAGTAATAGCTGTACCTATACAGTTGTTATGTAATATATTATAATTTAACAAGCTGTTGCCCGCGACTTCGTAGACGAGCAATTCGGAATTAAATTAAGTCTACATAATTATAACGAAGTGTAGATTGGATTAAACGCTTGGAATGCATTTATTGCATCTATGTGTAATAAAAAATGCTTGAATTTTCAACAATCCGTTTTTATTTTAATACATAAATAAACAAACATAAGGAAATTCATAAGGGAAAATCATAATAATAATTTTAATTAGTGTATTTATTGTGTGTTTCTTTTTTTTTATTTTTATACAGTATGAATGTCTTATTTTTATAATCTTTTTAAAAAATATATGTTAAATATGAAAATAAAGGAATGCGGAAATAATAATAATATCTTTGAATTTAGTATGTAATTTAAGTTTGTATTGTGTAAATAAGTTGAAATTGAAGCATTCTATTTCTTTTTTTAGTTTATTGTAAAATAGCACCTGCCCCAAATTGTCTCTGCACCGACGTTGGTTGACTGGTAGAAAATGCCATTGTCGGCATTAAGTGTGGCATTAAGTCCGCCATTGTATTATTAAAGTGCATGAAGTTTTAAAATAAATAAATAAATAAATAAAATCATGCTGCGCAAGAAGAAGAAGATAAATAAACCTACGTAAAATTTCTCTATTAATATATTTGTAAATACATTATATCTTGATGACATTAATTTGTCGTAAAATAGTCTATTTCAACTTAATTTGACGTTTGAAAATCCCTTTATCAACTCGAGTACCTGTCGACCATTATCCGTTCATAGGCAGATATCGAGCTCAATTTATCAAACTCTGGAATTATTACAGAAACTTATTGAAATATTTAAAAACAATTTACACTTCGTTTAGAAACAAGAGCAAATTAAACGATGTTTTAATTAATTTGTAAACGTTTTATATGTCAACAACAACGATAAATTATAATATTGGTAGGTTTTCCATATCATTCTCTAAGTTATTTAGATTTGTCGATTCTAGATTATTTTAATTAGTGACTATGATTATAAATATTATAATATAGTACGAATAACTTTAGTAAAACTAAATAGACGATTGGAATAGTTAAAATTTTTGGTGGTTATCCTTCGAAAAAGTATTTCTATAAAATTCGAAGTATACTTCTAAAATTGTTAACAGTTTTAACATATTGATTTCCCAATATAAAATTATGCAATCAAATTATCGCAATGTAACAATTTTTAATTAAAAATACATAATTTGCAGATAGTGCAAGAATTAGAAATTGTTTCTTCACAACAAAAGTTAAGATAGATAATTATGTATATACTTGTAATTTAATTATGATATCAATAAATATATGTTTATTTGATTGAGTATTTTTTTAATAAAAGTTTAACTGACTTCATGTGCCTTTGAAATTTGAGGGTTTTGAATGAGATCACCTGGTGCCAATGAGACCACGCGGGAACCAACAGCTTTCCAATAAAAAAAACATCATTAAAGTGCTTCGCCCAGTTAAAAGTTCTGAGGTAACAAACATGAAAAATTAATATACCTACAGATGAATTAAGAATCTCTTCCTTTTTTGAAGTAGGGTAAAAATGAAATATTATCGTGCTATACTTCAAGAAAAAATATTTATAACAAAGTACCTAACATAGGTAGTAGTAATTTCTTATTAGTGTAGGTACCAATAATAATGTATGTTGGGTGTGAAAGAAGAAGCACAAAAGTAGAATAAATGCTGCAGAGATGCGCTCCTTGAGAAGTATGTGTGATGTGACTTTGAAAGATAGATTAAGAAATGAAGTTATAAGAGAACATTGCGGTCTGAAAGAGGATGTAGTGACTAAGGTGGAGAAAAGTATGCTTAGGTGGTTTGGTCATGTGGAGAGGATGGATGAGAGGCGATTAACGAAAGGCATATACACGGCGGAGGTAAGTGGAAATGCTGGGAGAGGACGCCCTAGAAAAATATACTCCGATGTCATCGCCGGTATACTCCAAAAGGGGCAAGTGCGTAGCACTTACAACCGTCGGGCATGTATGACCAGATGTATGAGTGTGAATGAAGCCAAGGTTGTGTATGTTTGGATCGTAGCAGATGGCGCTCTATAGTCTCTGCCTACCCCCATGAGAAAAAGGCGTGATGTTATGATGACGATGATGTACCAATATCAAACACCGTTTTTGCATCATTCATTTTATTTTCTACCAATAAATCTGAGGTATAAACCAGAAAAATCTGTTCAAGCATAAACAAGATAATATGGTAGTGGAAGTGAGAATAATCAATCGAATAGATAATCTCTCATCCATGCAACTATAGTAAGCCACAGTGGAGCTTGGTAGAATTTACCTAGTTTATTTATAGAATGGTATAGAAATACGAGCCAATGTAAATGTAATTTAAATAAATACTATTTTACGTTAAATTACATTTTAATTACAAAATCCAACAGTGTGGATTTAATTTTATTTAAATATCAGTGAAAGCTATTCAATTTAACTAAAGTCAAAGAAAAGTAAAAGAAAACTGGAAACTAAACTCTAAACAGTTATTAGTCCAAAACACCTTCAGATATAGAGCCCGTGTCCAACAGTGAGACGTTTATGGAGATTTCAACTTCTACGTTGATCTCTTCTTTATAGTACATTACGATATTAGTGCGTTAAGATGGTTATAACATGCTCGGCTCAATTACGCCCTCGCCTTCGGCTCGGGCTGAAATTCCGCCTCGCATGTTATAACCATCTTAACGCACTAATATCGTAATGTACTATAAAGAAGAGATCAACGTAGAAGTTGAAATCTCCATAAACGTCTCACTGTTGGACACGGGCTCTATATCTGAAGGTGTTTTGGACTAATAACTGTTTAGAGTTTAGTTTCCAGTTTTCTTTTACTTTTCTTTGACTTTAGTTAAATTGAATAGCTTTCACTGATATTTAAATAAAATTAAATCCACACTGTTGGATTTTGTAATTAAAATGTAATTTAACGTAAAATAGTATTTATTTAAATTACATTTACATTGGCTCGTATTTCTATACCATTCTATAAATAAACTAGGTAAATTCTACCAAGCTCCACTGTGGCTTACTATAGTTGCATGGATGAGAGATTATCTATTCGATTGATTATTCTCACTTCCACTACCATATTATCTTGTTTATGCTTGAACAGATTTTTCTGGTTTATACCTCAGATTTATTGGTAGAAAATAAAATGAATGATGCAAAAACGGTGTTTGATATTGGTACATCATCGTCATCATAACATCACGCCTTTTTCTCATGGGGGTAGGCAGAGACTATAGAGCGCCATCTGCTACGATCCAAACATACACAACCTTGGCTTCATTCACACTCATACATCTGGTCATACATGCCCGACGGTTGTAAGTGCTACGCACTTGCCCCTTTTGGAGTATACCGGCGATGACATCGGAGTATATTTTTCTAGGGCGTCCTCTCCCAGCATTTCCACTTACCTCCGCCGTGTATATGCCTTTCGTTAATCGCCTCTCATCCATCCTCTCCACATGACCAAACCACCTAAGCATACTTTTCTCCACCTTAGTCACTACATCCTCTTTCAGACCGCAATGTTCTCTTATAACTTCATTTCTTAATCTATCTTTCAAAGTCACATCACACATACTTCTCAAGGAGCGCATCTCTGCAGCATTTATTCTACTTTTGTGCTTCTTCTTTCACACCCAACATACATTATTATTGGTACCTACACTAATAAGAAATTACTACTACCTATGTTAGGTACTTTGTTATAAATATTTTTTCTTGAAGTATAGCACGATAATATTTCATTTTTACCCTACTTCAAAAAAGGAAGAGATTCTTAATTCATCTGTAGGTATATTAATTTTTCATGTTTGTTACCTCAGAACTTTTAACTGGGCGAAGCACTTTAATGATGTTTTTTTTATTGGAAAGCTGTTGGTTCCCGCGTGGTCTCATTGGCACCAGGTGATCTCATTCAAAACCCTCAAATTTCAAAGGCACATGAAGTCAGTTAAACTTTTATTAAAAAAATACTCAATCAAATAAACATATATTTATTGATATCATAATTAAATTACAAGTATATACATAATTATCTATCTTAACTTTTGTTGTGAAGAAACAATTTCTAATTCTTGCACTATCTGCAAATTATGTATTTTTAATTAAAAATTGTTACATTGCGATAATTTGATTGCATAATTTTATATTGGGAAATCAATATGTTAAAACTGTTAACAATTTTAGAAGTATACTTCGAATTTTATAGAAATACTTTTTCGAAGGATAACCACCAAAAATTTTAACTATTCCAATCGTCTATTTAGTTTTACTAAAGTTATTCGTACTATATTATAATATTTATAATCATAGTCACTAATTAAAATAATCTAGAATCGACAAATCTAAATAACTTAGAGAATGATATGGAAAACCTACCAATATTATAATTTATCGTTGTTGTTGACATATAAAACGTTTACAAATTAATTAAAACATCGTTTAATTTGCTCTTGTTTCTAAACGAAGTGTAAATTGTTTTTAAATATTTCAATAAGTTTCTGTAATAATTCCAGAGTTTGATAAATTGAGCTCGATATCTGCCTATGAACGGATAATGGTCGACAGGTACTCGAGTTGATAAAGGGATTTTCAAACGTCAAATTAAGTTGAAATAGACTATTTTACGACAAATTAATGTCATCAAGATATAATGTATTTACAAATATATTAATAGAGAAATTTTACGTAGGTTTATTTATCTTCTTCTTCTTGCGCAGCATGATTTTATTTATTTATTTATTTATTTTAAAACTTCATGCACTTTAATAATACAATGGCGGACTTAATGCCACACTTAATGCCGACAATGGCATTTTCTACCAGTCAACCAACGTCGGTGCAGAGACAATTTGGGGCAGGTGCTATTTTACAATAAACTAAAAAAAGAAATAGAATGCTTCAATTTCAACTTATTTACACAATACAAACTTAAATTACATACTAAATTCAAAGATATTATTATTATTTCCGCATTCCTTTATTTTCATATTTAACATATATTTTTTAAAAAGATTATAAAAATAAGACATTCATACTGTATAAAAATAAAAAAAAAGAAACACACAATAAATACACTAATTAAAATTATTATTATGATTTTCCCTTATGAATTTCCTTATGTTTGTTTATTTATGTATTAAAATAAAAACGGATTGTTGAAAATTCAAGCATTTTTTATTACACATAGATGCAATAAATGCATTCCAAGCGTTTAATCCAATCTACACTTCGTTATAATTATGTAGACTTAATTTAATTCCGAATTGCTCGTCTACGAAGTCGCGGGCAACAGCTTGTTAAATTATAATATATTACATAACAACTGTATAGGTACAGCTATTACTATAACAATTTATTTCAGATTTAAGTACAAAAATACAGAAATAATGTACGCCGTAGATACTCTTTCATTTAATAAAAATACAATTATTAACCTTTTTACACACTTATATAAAACACTTATTTTAAGTCGAAGATACTTTAATCTTTTATAAAGTTGAACATAAATATCTCCAACTCGTAAGTTGTAGCGCTAGATACGATTGAATTGTTAAAAATACATTTCATTTTTATGAAAATGTTATGTGGCAGAAGGAAATGCATAATATTTTAAGGTTCATAAATATCTAGGTTTGCAATAGAAAATATAATCAAAATTTCTTAATTTTTACAGCACCATACGAAGGAAAAGGCTTAAGTGATAAGTTAATTTCATTTGTTAAAACATAATTAAAATAAATAAATAATAAATATTCATGGGCATTTCACACAACGTCCTCTGGTCCCAAGCTAAGCTTATTATGATTGTGTTATGGGTACCAGAATACGGAAATAATACATAAACTACTTTTCTTTTGTAAATACATACTTATAATACATAGAAAACACCCAGACATAGTGCAAACATTTGTATGACATTTATGAATATCACACAAATGATTGTCCCAAGCGGGAACCGAACCCGCGATCTTGTGAACGGCAGTCCATGGTTGAAAGATTAATGGTGTTGATAATAAAAATTATGCTCTGCATGTTGCGAGGCTTACAAATATTTAAAAGATACTTATAAATAAGAACTATGAACTAATAACTAATAACTATACTTATAAGTTACTTATTATTACTTATAAGCATTGCCATCCAACGTGGCCAGCCAGCCTTCTGGGCACACTTCCGGTCGACAGCGATGGGGAGGAGTATTTTGATGCCTAGTTTTAAAGTATATATGTAATTTTAATTTAATTTATTTTAAAGGTACTGTACATATTATGTTTTTAAATTTTAGTTTTTAATTGTAAATTGTTACTAACCATTTCAATTAATATAAGCATTTCTTATACATATAAATTATACCTACTTGTATTCTTAAACCGTCAACACACAGACTATATTTTACGAATATATTTAAATTTTGTCAATTTCACATAACTATTGAGGTGCTGTTTAAATTTGGCACTTGCACATAGGATAAAAGACCAACGATAAATCATTACTTTAATGAATTTTTTAGTCCTATTATCTGGACGAAGTACTTTAAGACTAAAATTTATTTAGTTTGAATCGTGTTCAAAATACTGATTAACTTTGTTAAGCTTAATCAAGCAGTGCATAGTGTTCTTCCTTGGAATACAACTTTCTTAATCACTTATGACAGTTAGTTTGCATTCAATGTTGACAGTAATAACACTAATAACTATCATTTATGCATATTCACTATGATAGTGCTTAGCTGTAGTGAACACCAGATTTCATATATCTGCATTAATTTAAGTTGCTAAATCGAATCTTACAACGCCAACTGCATTCATGTAACTTAATTGAAGCTACAGGAATTGTATACCTATGAAAGCCCTGTGCTAAGACTCAATTAATTTTCACTTCAACGGAATGGATTGAAAATGAAGCGACAATTTCCATATAATTGTGTTGAAATGCGCGCAAATTTAAGTTAGCTTTTAGTTATGAATAACAAATTCAATTGTGTGATGACAAATTAAGAATAATTAATAACGAGCTTATATTTTCCTTTGCAAATTCTTTTCGCATGTATCTGCACATAATTTTGGATTCGATTTCTATCGATATAAAAGATTTACTTCTAAAAACATTATAAATACAGAATTGGATACTAATCTGGCCTGGTATGGTAAATATAATCTCGGTGCGCTGTCTACGGAGACATTGTTAACTGATAAAAAGACTACGTAGATCTATCCACCCATCCACCAGCCTTTCTCGGACTATTGCTGGACATAGGACTCCCCGCGGCGGTTATGATATCGTTTAATATTTCTATTTAAAACTATTCTGTGAATTATTAATTGCTGTACGAACAATAACAAACCTAACGTTGAATTACATATTGTATAAATGAAATGCTACCAAAATACCTACTGCAAACTAAAATGTTAGGTAAAAAAAATAAAAAAAAATATATAACCAACATTTACTTATATAATTTATGCATACTGTAATATTATTTCGCTTTTGATTTGCTTTACGAAGGCGTTAACCGTAATGTCCTACGTATTTAAACATCGATATTTGCATAATTTATTCCCTTTATGTTCACTCATTTATCTGCGGTGCTCGCATCAATAATTTACATATTAACATGGTAAATGTAACTAATATTGACGTGACCGTATATTAAACGATTGCTGCACTTCGCTTGATTATCATATCGCTACAAAATAGCTTTAATAATTATTAACAACATTTATTAAGACAAAACAAATTATGGTAGCGATGTTTTAGGGTACCTAATGAAAGTTAGGCATACATAGGATTTTCGGTAATTTGCAAATGATTGTTATTGTAACGTAGGTTATTGTGGGTATAGGATTAAATCTCATCGAATTAGGCACAAAAACTGTCGTCATCACGGCTTTACAATTTTGCTGCCGAGGGATTTCCACGTTTATAAGGAAGATTTTTTTGTTCATAATTACCTACTCCGGTCTTTGGAGACCAGATTTTATCATTATATATTACAATCTAGCCAAATAAGATATTCTCCGTGTGGTGACGGATTAAGAATACAAGTTTCACCACCCCACCTCCTCCCAAGGGTGCTGTAAAAGTCAGCTAAGGGATATTGTACACAGATAACATCCTCTGTGAGAGATGGAAAACTCGAAAATAAACCCTGCGCCAACACACCTGGTCAGCGCGGCACAGCATACCATAATCCCTCCCAAAGTGGAGGAGGCCTGTGCCCAACAGTGGGACGTAAATGGGCTGGAGAGAGAGAGCTAAATAAGGCTACTAAGTAAGTAGTTTTAATTTAACATTCATTGCTAAATAGAATATGCGTTACAAGTGTCAAAATTGCAACATTCTGAGATACGCCGTAGAAGCTTGGGGGTAAGTGTTTCGGTGTTGATACCCTACAGAAATATTGTTATCTATAGAAAATAGTACCTAAATCCTTTATTGAGATTATGAAATTCTTCGCTGTATAATTCTATTGGTTTAAGAAAAAGTTTAAGTCCTAGTTTTTAAGACTTCACACAAACATCATTCATGCTACGCCGCGCGGCGTGAGACGCTTGTTACAGTCGCGTAGTCGTAGCAAGCCACTTGTGGTCTTCTTATTAGTATTGTTTATATAAAACTTTGTATTTATATGTAGTTATCACTTGTCATGTTTCTTAAACATCATTTATTGTGATTTTACTTAAATAGACCACGTTTAACATAAAAATCCTTTTAAATATAAATGTTTGTGAGCGCGTTAATGTTTCTTTGGTAAACTTTCCAACATATTTAATGTCTTTACATTTTATGGATATAAACGAATAAAATTTCTCTCAGTTCTAGATTTTCACGACTAAAATATAAGGCATTTAATAAAATGGAATTATATGTAAAAGGAATTTGCGTGTGGTGTTTCTGTTTCTTAGTAGTAACAGATTATTTTAAAAGTCGTTTAAATGCAAATCTTATTTATGCTTTAGATAGATATATCCAAAAATCTAAGGTTTATTTGTCCGTGTAGTGACGGATTAAACAAAACCTCGAAAATGAACCCTGTGCCAACACGCCCGGTCGGTGCCACACAGTAGACCATAATCCCACCCTAAGTGGAGGAGAGAGAGAGAGAAGGTTCATGAAGGTTAGTTAGCTTTTGTGACGTACTTTCTGTATAATGTTTGAATCTTCTGTAGTCTAATATTCACAAGGGTTTTAATTCTGTATTAAACAATTTAAAAATTGTCTAAGATGTCTCAAGAAATATCATGTCCATTTTTAAACATAATAATGAACATAAAGTATCTATCGAAGGTCATGAAAATCAATTTCTGTAAACATCTCGCTTCAACCTTCGTTTAGCATTAGCTAAAGTGCTGTTTCCATTTATTGAATATTATAGAGAATAAACTTTGGTACGACTTTCGCATCATTTCTATTATATTGAATGGATTTTGAGTGGGAATAAAGGGCACAGCGCTTAACTATTTATAGTAGACGCAATAATAATTGTTAGTTACTATAAAAATATTGGGAACTAGCTGTTGACCGGAACCCCGTCGCGTGTTATTTAGAAAAATTTTCCCGTATTTGCAACATTTTTAACTACTGCTTCGCTCCTACTGGTGGTGATGGTATATAGCCTAAAGCCTTCCTCAATAAATGCCCTATCTAATACTGAAAGATTTTTTCAAATCGGCGCAATGGTTCCTGAGATTAGCGCGTTCAAACAAACAAACAAACTCTTCCGTAATATTAGTATAGATTAAATAGCTTTGAAATACATTTTTTCACTTATTACATACTAGGTGCTGCCTAAAACTTAGTACGCGTATAATTTAGATAATTAAAATAATGAAAAAAAAAACCTTAATGACTTATGGGTGAATTTCAACAAATCATTTTTTTGTATCATTTAGGTGAGACTTTTTAATTCAATGCTTTTTAGGGTTCCGTACCCAAAGGGTAAAAACGGGACCCTATTACTGAGACTTCGCTGTCCGTCCGTCCGTCCGTCCGTCCGTCTGTCACCAGGCTGTATCTCAAGAACGGTGATAGCTAGACAGTTGAAATTTTCACAGATGATGTATTTCTATTGCCGCTATAACAACAAATACTAAAAATAAAATAAAATAAATATTTAAGGGGGGCTCCCATACAACAAACATGATTTTTTTACCGTTTCTTGCTCGATACTAATAACGTTGCCTTATGTTGCATAGATAATGGTACGGAACCCTTCGTGCGCGAGTCCGACTCGCACTTGACCAATTTTTAGGGTTACCCAAAGGGTAAAAACGGGACTCTATTACTGAGACTTCGCTGTCCGTCCGTCCGTCCGTCTGTCACCAGGCTGTATCTCAAGAACGGTGATAGCTAGACAGTTGAAATTTTCACAGATGATGTATTTCTATTGCCGCTATAACAACAAATACTAAAAATAAAATAAATATTTAAGGGGGGCTCCCATACAACAAACATGATTTTTTTACCGTTTCTTGCTCAATACTAATCACGTTGCCTTATGTTGCATAGATAATGGTACAGAACCCTTCGTGCGCGAGTCCGACTCGCACTTGACCAATTTTTACATATGTTTTGTAATAAAAATAAACTTTAACCTTATTTGTAAATTGTGTGTGAGTGGCCATCATGTAACATCAAAACTAACTGAAATATTTAGGTTTGAATTTTTGGGAGTCCACGGAAATGAAAATTTCACCACTGAAATGAGTAAACTGTGCACCGAGATGATACTAGCCCACTGAAATGATACCGAAAAGCACGTATCCAGCTGGGCAAATCCAACTTCGAGAAAGAGGTCAACTGTCGAATTCAACTCGGCTCGGGCAGTTTTTGGGAGGCTTAGTCACTTGCTTCTGTCCAATATACCCCAGTGCCTGAAAAGAATGGTCTTTGCCTAGTGTGTGTTACCAATCATGACTTATGGGACTGAGACATGATCTCTGAATGGCAGCCTCATAACGAAACTCAGAATTGCACGGCGTGCTATGGAGAGGGCTATGCTCGTTGTTTCTCTACATGATAAGATCCGGAACGTGAAAAGATCCGTAGAAAGACCGGTGTATGTGACATAGCCTGAATAGATAGCACGCTGAAGTGGCAATGGGTAAGCCACGTCGCTTGACGACCTGAAAACCGTTGGGGATGGAAGGTCTTTGAGTGGCGACCACGCACCGGACGACGCAGCGTGGGGAGGCCCCCAACAAGTTGAACTGACGATATCGTAAAATATGCCGGGTGCCATTGGATCCAGTTAGCGCTGGATCCACGCGTTGTTACGTTCTATGGAGAATGCTTATGTCTAGCAGTGGATGTAGAAAGGTTGATGGATGATTGGAATCCACATTGTGATAAATAAATTTTAAAAAAGTCCTAAATATTACACATCAAATGAATCCAAAATATCCTACCTACAAAATCTAGAATTATATCACCGAATTGAAATGATTTAATATTGGATTCAAAGATCTCTAAACACTTACGGATTTATCATTCCTATGTTACATATCATTTCAGTGTACTGTTATCGGTATAACAGTCCACCGAATCCTCTGAAATGATTACACCGAGATGATAAATTTAATCAATTTTATATTTAACTCCGATATCATAATTATTTTGAAAATGTCAATACTGCTGTAACAAAGCAAAACTTACGGCGAATCTATAACACAATTTTTAAATATATGAAATGAACCTAACACGAGATATAACGGCCACCGACATGAGAAGATTTTTGTCCCCACATCAATGGAATGATATATTTACCTTTTTCTTGGACTTCACGTTGAAGTTGTGGCGCGTGCATACACTCCGACGAATGGAAGCGGACTGATTGAAAGTGAGAAAAGACACGGGGCTGCGGGAACGCAATGTTGACAAAGATATGTTACTAAAACTCACCAGAATGATAAATTTTCTGAGGACAAAAGTTAAGCGCTTGTCAAATGTGTTATAAATGGGTTAAAAACAAAAATAGTTTTTTTTTTAGTTTGGTAAAAAACAAAAACAGTTTTTTTTTATAGGTTACATTATAATTTATTGATACAAAAGTCATTTTTATTCAAAATAATAAATGCAACTGCAGGGTAAGCTATTTTTTGCCATGGTAGAGTCTTCTCTACCTTACCTACTTTACTATAAAAAGTAGTCAGAATCATAAAACTAGCACATTGCACTACCGTTCTCACGTTTACCGCGTATTTTTTTTGCCTGTGCAATTCACCCTTAGACAAAAAAGCCGTTCTCTTGAACCACTCCATCTTTTTAATAAAACCGCATCCAAATTGCGAGTTTTGAGCGGGGATTTGAAGATAAAGAAGAGAAAAAACGACTTTGTTTTATAATATGTTAAGATTAGGCTATTTACTAAGGTTGACGTTAGGCAGGCAAAAACCCATTGCAACATAAAAAGAAATTATGTTGTGCCGGCCCCAAATAACGGGATTCTGGTAAGAGAATGATGATTTTTATTTTTTAAGTTTCGACTGAAAATTTACTTAAGGCTTCGTCAAACAGAACGCGTACTTAGGGCGCGTCAGAGCGCTAAACTGACGGCGCGCTATGACGCCGAGATGTGTTGTACTTAATAGTGGTAATATACTGTCAAACAGAGCGCCAGCGCTAGCAGTACGCACCGCTCTGTCGCGGCGTTAGGACGCTTTGACGTCAGGCGTTGTATTTTTTTACAAATTTTATTTTAGCGTCCGAGTGAATGTGTGTTAAAATACTGCATAATGTCCGAAAAATTGATAGAATTAGTTAGAAAATACACATGCTTATACAATACGAAGGATAATACCTTAGGATAAACCCTTTCTCTTTTTATTGATGTCATGCACCCATACTCTTTTTTTCTGTGGCCGTGATAGAGCATATAAAAGTAACAATTCTTCCACATCTGAATCACTCGACATCTTTACACTTTTAAATTTTCACACTCTGCTATCGATAGGCACTATGATTTGGCGAATGGTACTTTGCGTCAAGGAGCGTTGGGCTCATCTAGTCAATTTGTGTGACATAAAAAGAGCGCGACGTTAAAACACGACGCTATAACGCAGCGCTAAGTACGCGTTCTGTTTGACGAAGCCTTTATAACCAAATACTTTACTTGATGTTGATGAAAGAGGAAAACTCTTTCATCAACATCAAGTAAAGTTCCATGTTTGTTATGGCAAAACAAGTTTTTCGGGTCGGCTAGTTTTGTTTCAAAAACAAAAAGTAACGCACCTGTCAATCTATAATACCCGCTCAAGAACACGTCGTGATCTCAACCTTTTTACTTTTATGTTATACGTAAAGTAAAGTTTTGTTGGATAAAATATTCACAGAAATAATCATTTCAAAGTAAATTGCTTTAGCTTACTTAAATATTAGGTTGTGTCAACTTGTTTTGTTTAAATTCATAAAATACTAGCCTTTTATATTCACTTTGCTGCCCCGGCAAACGTTGTTTTGCCATACAAATGTCAGGGCCGTGGGGTAACCCTTACTTTAGAGGAATGAAAAATAGATGTTGTCCGATTCTCAGACCTAACGGAGCCATTTCGGAGGAGTATAATTAGAAAAACTGTGACAGGAGAATTAGTTTAGATTATTTTATTAACCTTTTTTACCGACTTCGAAACAGAAAGGAGGTTCTATGTTTGGCTGTACATTTGTTATAGCCTTAGCCGGTAAAATAATTGGTCAAGTGCGAGTCTGACTCGCGCACGAAGGGTTCCGTACCATTATCTATGCAACATAAGGCAACGTTATTAGTATCGAGCAAGAAACGGAAAAAAAATCATGTTTGTTGTATGGGAGCCCCCCTTAAATATTTATTTTATTTTATTTTTAGTATTTGTTGTTATAGCGGCAATGGAAATACATCATCTGTGAAAATTTCAACTGTCTAGCTATCACCGTTCTTGAGATACTGGGTAAGGAACCCTAAAAATCATGTTTGTTGTATGGGAGCCCCCCTTAAATATTTATTTTGTTTTATTTTTAGTATTTGTTGTTATAGCGGCAATAGAAATACATCATCTGTGAAAATTTCAACTCTCTAGCTATCACCGTTCTTGAGATACAGCCTGGTGACAGACGGACGGACGGACGGACGGACGGACGGACGGACGGACGGACGGACGGACGGACGGACGGACGGACGGACGGACGGACAGCGAAGTCTCAGTAATAGGGTCCCGTTTTTACCCTTTGGGTACGGAACCCTAAAAATCATTAAAAAAGTAACCAAACTTGTAAGGTATTTTGACAGTGTTGTAAAATGTGGTCTGGAACTAAATTAATTTTCAATATGTATTAGATATCCATTCATCAGCCTTTCTTTATCCACTATTAGACTTAGTTTAGGCGTAAGTATTAGTGGTCTTATTCATAATGACTTATCGGAGATTTAAAAGTTCGCTAAAATCGGTTCGCGAAAATTGTCAAAACTTGCTATTCATAATGATTCATAATAGTCTTTTTACGCTTAATCGTTTATTATCTCTCCTATAAAATCTCCGTTTAAACCTCCGATAATTCATTATGAATAAGACCATGTATTTAATCTTATATTATCGAGTTCTATAATAATATCAGTAAGGGCTCTGTTTGTCAAGAATTGTACTGTCTAACATAAATTTTAATATGCTATTCACCTGAGTCATGAAGCTTTTATTTTTCACACATTTTTACTAGGAAAAGTAATTTCATACTTGTCTCAATTCCAAGCTCAGTTTTTGATTTATCGCTGCTTATGGAGATAAGCTGGAAGCCATTCTTTATTAAATATAACATTCTGGCTGTATGACGTTAATAGGGATGTTGACTATGTTTTGGAATTGTATTTTATTTGTAGATAGCTCTTACTTGAACACCATAACACTATATTAAATAAAAAAAAATTCATTATAATAACTATTAAATTATTTAAAAAATTCCTGCAAAGCTCCAAGCAGTCAAGTGACGGCGACGACGTCAGAGGCCTCATAGTACGGGTGTCCATTTAGAAAAAAAGATAGATATTGTTATCGATTAATTTAGATTATATTCTTTCATTAAAAATAAATCTAACTACTTTTATAATCAGTATTCAATAATAATTGTTATGAAAATATTTGCACTGTCTTCAAAAAAAATATACATATACTTTCGAACATAGTATAACCGTATGATAGTACCTACCCATAACAAAAGCAAGGATGTATAGCTTAATTTGAAACCAAAGGACGTTGTGTAAATTATAATCCAATTTCTATTGATTCTATTTTACACAACATTAAATAATTATCATAAAATAGACAGAAGATTGATGAATTTTCCAAATTGGTCTAAGTGTGTTCAAGAAATCTGGGAACATACATAAAAACCAAAAGGTTATGGCGTTTCGAGAATTTCCAGCTTTTTGCTTAGTTGGATACAACTTAGTTGAAAATTTTACCGATATATCCACATATCGATACTTTTCCTCGATATGTTCATCGCCGATATTGATTTCAATTCCGGCATCCCTTGGCTATCTAGGCTATCTACGTCACCGCGCCCGATTGGTGTTTGCAGTCACGTGATAATGTGTGCAAAATAATTTA
Organism: Orgyia antiqua; assembly: GCA_916999025.1. NCBI lineage: Eukaryota > Metazoa > Arthropoda > Insecta > Lepidoptera > Erebidae > Orgyia > Orgyia antiqua. Next base: position 11,179,782 of record OU779863.1, on the reverse strand, counting down.
AATTCATTTTTATTTAATTTTAACAAAATATTACATTCTCAAAACGATATTTTAGGTATCAAAATACTGTCTTCAATCTATAAAACATAATTTTACATGAATTTGTTACATGAGTCAACATCCCTATTGTATGTACTTCGTTTAAGACGAGTATAGCAAAAAGTTCGTGTAGTCTCGAATTAAGAATACAACTGTCCCCACCCAATTTCTTTGCCAAGTAAGGGCCTAACTGAGGGATATAAATTCAAATAGATAAAATCATCTGTGAAAGACGAAAACCTCGAAACTAAATCATATGCCAACACGCATGGTCAGCGCGGCATAGTAGAGCAATTGGCCTCCCAAATCAGAAGGCTCGTGCCCAATAGTGGGAAATTAATGGGCTGAAAAGGAAAAGCAAAAAGGAATAAGTGATAAAACGAAACGTTTTTCCACGATTCGTCACTAACGTGCTTAAAGACTAAGAGTTAGCTTTGGGTTAATGAAAACCGATTATATTATGTTCTACAAGAGACGAAAATGTCAAAACCCGAAAAGTGAAAAGTTTATGGCTGAAGGATATTGTAAAAATAACCGCCTGCTAATTTTATGACGATAACAAACATCAAATTAATTTCAGGAATGGTTTATTTCCAGACATATTCTATTCATTTACTTTATTACTCGAAATGCGAGTGGGTTGTTTTAAATAATATTAAAATTATGATCGTGTAAATGTCATCATCATCATACCGTTACGCCTCCAGAGTAGGTAGAGTCTATGAGCGATAAAAAATCGTGTGTTTTTAAATAAAGCTTTGAAAAATATGCAGTCTAAAATTACTGAATAATAAACGATGATAGTAAATTTCATCGACTAAAAGAGCTGCTGCTCGTAAAGTGTCTTGAACAGATCGTGATTTGTCCTTGTGAAAATCGATTTCCGTTCTAAACTGGGTTTTCCGTTACCTACAGGCTGTATAAAATAGTTTTAGAAAAAATAAAATACTATTAAATGAAGATGTTTTAACGATGGCTTAAAAAATTCTTAGCTAGAAGGACGTCAGTAGACTCGGGTAGTTCTATTTTTGTTATTCGCTTGAGGGAAATAAACAGGTACAGGTTATTATTTTTTGCATTTGACATGCTATGCTTTTTACTTAATAAATCAAATTATGGTGGAAAAAGTGAAAATGCCGCAAGTGGGACTTGAACCCACGACCTTGGAATACGGTTCCGAAGCTCTTTCAACTGAGCTTATTGCGGTCTACTTGATTTATTAAGTAAAAAGCATAGCATGTCAAATGCAAAAATTAATAAATTAATAATGAACGTCGCGTCATTATTTCAACCATTCGTATTCTGGAAAGGATACTCAAGTGTTGGTCGAGATGGTGTAAACCAATCTTGATAGATGGCGGTGTACGTAAAAATATATAAACTCATGCGAGTTACAGATATGGTGGTTAATTTGAAAGTGTTGCAAGTAGACCGCAATAAGCTCTGTTGGAAGAGCTTCGGAACGGTATTCCGAGGTCGTGGGTTCAAGTCCCACTTGCGGCATTTTCATTTTTTCCACCATAATTTGGTTTATTAGGTACATATCATTTGATATTTAGTTAAGGACAATTAGAGTCAAATTAAGTGAATTCTGTCAACAGTTATTTAATTAAATCCTGAAGTCTGTAGTTTCCAGCCATAGATAGACCAGATGGTGGGTTGTCGTTTATAGTTAAGGACAAGTAATGAAGTAACTTTAGCCTGGCGACACCGTACTTCATAGAAAAATCTAGGGAATAATTAGATTTCATATGACGTATATCCTGTATCATAGACACACATAGATACATATTTCACGCACTTATAGATATGTATGCCGACTGAGTGATGTAGCCATGGACTGTACATCTGTTAAATCTGTGTTTACATCATTAATATTATTTTTATTGAAATATTAAGTAGCTGCTTAGGTCTTAAGGATTCAGGATAGGAACAACTTTAGAAGTTAGTGGTTTCGTCGTACGGGACTGTATAAGTACAGATTTTTATTTTAAGCTTAACTTTCTCAAACAAATCACTTTTTACGTTATACCGAATACCGTGCCGTTGCCCTTCCAACTGAGCTACCCTTGGACCAGCACAGCAACGGAACGGTATTCCGAGGTCGTGGGTTCAAGTCCCGCTCATGGTTATAATTTTTTCCACTATAATTTGATTAGTTAAATAAAAGCAAGTCAATTGCAAAAATCAATAAATTAATGTAAATTAATTATTTGTTAATTCAGATTCTAAATGTCAATCAATTCTTAAATGTTTATACCGGCCAAAAAAAGCGTTGGTGGATGAAGACAGCGACTCATAAGCATTTATAGTTTCTGTTGCTGTAATGTATTATTGTATAATGTAGGTACCTACCTACCTAATGTATTTTTTTTCACCATGAATAAAAAAAAATTATACGCGTAACTATATTTGCTTTACTTCTTCATTTTTCACAGATTTACAAGAAACCATTGAAACATTAGAATATAGATAAATGAATCATACGACCTAAATAATACAAGTTACAGAAACTTACCTATTCTAATATAAAAACAAACTGCCCTATATTTAGGGTTCTGTACCAACACGAAAACATGACAGTTATTAAGGCTTCGCTGGCCTGCCGTCCGTCCATCTGTCACCAGTAATTATATCTGGAACATTGATAGCTAGAGAGCAGGGGGCCAAGTCTGCTAATTCTGCTATTACAATGTTGTCATAATGGTTAGTCACTGACGCCATTATGGCGTCATTATGACAAAAAATTAATAGTAGCCTCCCAATTTTGATGAAATTTCGCCGTTATGACACCATTATGGCGTCATTAAGACAACAAACTCGATTTTTATCACAAATGATGCCACTATGGCGCCATAATGGTATCATTGAACTGTCATTGTGACAACATTGTATTACAGACTTGACCCCCTGATGTTGATGATGCTACAACAAAAAATTTGTTATCATCATTATTCTTATCTCATTATTTGGGGTTACGTTATTTCGTGTTTTTGTGGTTATTTAAAGTCAGTATAGCAAGTTATGATAATAAGGGTATAGAACCCTTTTCTCTCTCATACTTGATCGGTTTTTAATATATATTTTTAAGAGGTCAGGCAATTTTACTTAAATTGCGAACTTTTCGCCAAACTGTTTCCCTAGTCGGCTAGTCACATTACATGTCGGTGACAAAGCAATTGCCTTTGTTTGAGTTCGTGTGTGTGTGTGTGTGTGTAACAGTCGTGACTATAAAGAACCTCAAAATATCGCGATATTTTTAGATCAACTGTTTTGTTTGTTTTGTGTGACGTAGATACGATACGCACCTTTTACTAATTGAAAACATGCAAAGATTTCCTTTTATATGTGTATTGAAACATATATTTCCTTACAAAACATGAGGATAAGGACAAAAATATTATGTGAGGCCGAGGTTAATAATGCGTCTTCTCCAACTCGACCAACACCAAGAAGGTCGAAGGTCTGCTTTCCAATTCAATGTAACTAATTTTGTAAGTTTATATAGTCATTATTCTTCTGCCCTTATGCCGTTATTCGGGGTCAGCGCAACATGACTTCTAATTGTTCATTTTGAAATAGGATTTGACTGATTCGACTGTGTGACGTCTAGGATAGACGTCAGATCCCCTCGGTATGTGTACAGTTGTCATGCGACGTGGCTCCCTAGGTCGGATCTTACGACCCCCGCGGACAAGATATGTGGAGGTGAGATATTATTATAGTACTATTGCAAAAATAAACTAAATTATAGTGGAAAAAATGATAACCATGAGCGGGATTTGAACCCACGACCTCGGGATACCGTTCCGTTGCTCTCCCATCTGAGCTATCATGGTTCCCGCATATGTTTACCAAATCTTCCACTACAACCTTCTCAATGTGAGTTAAACATCGTGCGATGTTTTGTGTACAACGCCATCTATTGAGCGGTTTGCACCAACTATATATATTTAATTTAGTTTTATTTATTTTATATTATATTATATTTTTATTTATATTATATTTAATTTAGTTTATTTAGTAAAAGCATAGCAAGTCAATTACAAAAATTCATAAATTAAGTACTATTGCAAGTTTAAGTCAAATAACTTAATAATTACCATAGTAAAATACGCTTGGTTGGAATTGTAAATAAATTTCGTGATTATGTAAAGTTTGGATGTTATCAGAATTACGCGTAACATAAAATAATTATGATAATATCGGTAATTGCGCCGAGAATCAAAGTCGCTTTACTCTATAGGTATTTCTTACACAAAGAACATATTTACATAAGAGAATGTGGAGTAGGCTTGTCTACTTCAAAGATTAATTAGATCGTATTAAACATTCTATAGGTTGGTTGTATACCTATATTGTGTTGAATTACGTTTAAGGGTTTAAGTAACTTAATTCTTATATACTCGAGCGGTTATATTATCATAATTCGGTGTTATTTTTAGGGTTTCGTACAAACCCTTATAGGATCACTCCGGTTTCTGTCTGTCTGTCTGTCTGTCCGTCTGTCAAACTTTTTTTACTCAGCAACGGCTGAAGGTATCAACTTAAGACTCATACGATATGTAGATCTATGCGGTCCCTTGCTGCAAAAAATACATTCAACCTTTCACCTCTACGCATTTAAAAAATATAACCGAATTATGACCATTTTTAAGAATTTTTCGACTTATGCTAGGGAATCAAAATTCACAGGTTACTTCCCGTTGCCCTAGAGCCTTGAAATTTGGCATAGATCAAGTCTATATAGTGCTTATATAGGGAAATATCCAAAAAGATATAATTTGTCATCACATCACAAGTAAAAAAGTGTTGATACTAATATCAACTTATGAATGAGCTGAAATGTAGGCGATTATCCTATATTTCAACTACAAAATTAAGTAGGTCAGTTGTTTTGAGTTTAATTAAATGATTATTTGAATGCAGTTATTTATGTTTATATGTCTAGTAGGTACGAAACCCTAAGTGTGCGAGTTTACCTCGCTCTTGACGGGCTTTTTTTTTATTATAGGTCTTATCAGTGAGCGTCCTGGTCTAGTGGTTCGTGTAATGGACTGCCTGTGTCTCTAGCCCAATAACACCGCACTGTTGGGCACGAGTCTCCTCTATTTTGAGAAGGATTATGGTCTACTATACCTACCTATTATTGATAGAAAATTGACTTACTTTATTGATAGAAAAGTAAATCTTACCATTGATTATTATTATTTGTTGACTATTTTTTGTTAAAACTACAGATTATTTCAAAAATACCACATACCTAAATCGCCGTTACATAACGAATCTACCTTTGATTAAAATACTCTTAAATTCTTAAACTGGTTTAGGTACGTTTGTAAATCCAAGTACATATTTTATTTCTAAAAGAACAACAGATTCACCTGAAAGTAGCTTTCTTAAAATTCTAACATACTTCAAATTCTTTTATCCGTTTAGAAGTTACAAAGCAAATTTTTGGGTGACTTAAAGGGTTAAAAATTTATATAAAAATATATCTTACTTATTAAACGAGACCTTCTTTAAATTCCTTTAATAAATATTAGTATATTAGTGTAAATGTTGCTTTGTATTGGTTTTGTAGGGAAGCAATAATGATGAGAAATGTAACACTTAACTATTAAGGTAGCCTTCCAATGTTTGGGACGCGTGATGTTCGACCGCGCCGCACGGTCAAATTAATGTAAATTTCCACGTTGCCAAAAGAAGAAGACACACATTTATGTCAGTCACACTGCTCTCACAATGCCAAATCATGCAACCCAGGAAGACGCGGACCTGGTGCTGATTCTGCGGCCACTCTTGTATTTAGCCACGCCCACTAAAATTCAATTTCAAGCGACCGAATGTAAGAATCGGATGGTATTTTCAGTACAAGAGTTGAGCAGTCGCGCGACCCGGTGGCAGATCATCGGAAGGCCTCCTTTATAGTGCTTCTTACTAGTTCTTACCCGCTGCACAGTGTGAGGGCAACACATGTCATGATACTTTCTGTTCTCTAATTTGCGAGGCAGCTGTTATTAAATTACATAATGACTTATTTCTATACTCATAAAGTCATAAACCATCTTTGGTGAACACAGTATGTATTTGGAAAAATCTTAGTAACAATTTCATTGTTCCTTCCCAGGGTGCTGTAAAAGCCAGTTAAGGGATACTACATAGTTAACATCCCGTGTGAGGCCCGTATGATTAACAGGCCTGGTCAACGCAGCAGTAGATCATCAACCCTCTGAAAAAGGAGGAGGGCCGTGCCCAACAGTGGGACATTAATGGGCTGGTGAGAGAGAGAGAGAGAAATATATATTTACTCCCCGTTTGCACATACTTATCAAATACGAGTCTACGAGTGACCTGATGTAGAAACCAAGGAAATGTAATTGGATCGTAGCAGATGGCACTCTATAGTCTCTATCTACCCCCATGAGTAAAGGGCGTGACGGCATGATGATGACAAGAATGAAAATATTTTTAAAATACTAATTGTCTTAGAACTTGTGTACAGTTTTTAGATGGGTAGGTACCTACTCAATAATCATTTTATTGTAAATAGGTATAGGTATCGGCATGAATCTTGAGCGCTGGTCTTTACCTGCGCAGAAGTGAATTATTTGGTCTATTTGGAGGTAGGAGGTGAAGCACGGGAGCGGTTAAATCAAATCATCGTATGTGATTGGCCTGCTGCGCGTTGCGTCATATCTGCCACTCGTGATTCGTTCTCTGTGCTAGATGCACTTTCCTTACGACTACGAGTACACTTCAAGACAATTAAACTGATACTTACAATTACATATAAATTTTTGAAGGGAAGCTTTTAAAATTTAAATTTTTATATTTGTTTTTTTATTGACGGGCCTCGTGGCGTAGCAGCTATCTAGCCGACTTACGATCGCGAGGTCACGGGTTCGAATCCCGCACAAGACAATTATTAGTGTGATGAACACAGATATTTGTACTGCGTCTGGGTGTTTTCTATCTATTATAAGTAAAATTATTTTTAACAAAAAAAAAGTAGCATAATTATTATATCCGTAATCTGGTATCTATATCACAATTAGTATCATTACGCTTAGTTTGGAACCAGCGGACGTTGTGTGAACTGTCCGTAAATATTTATTTACTCTTAATTAGAAACAATTATTATCCCTAAAATGATATAAATAATAGACAATAACACAAGTAATACAGTATTTTAATTTAATTTAATTACCGCTTACCATCAAGTGGAATGTAGTCAATAATCAATATGTATTTTGTAAAAAAAATTGTATTAGCATTTCCTCGCTTTGTTGACGTCAGATATGATAACTTCTGCTATATAAGTACTCTTTAATATCGTATTGTAACCGCTATTAATTTCAAGTATTATTTGACTAAATGATTGTGTATGTTGTCAGAAACTTTATATTTATATATATCTACATTGTAATTATTTATTAATAAGATTGTAAAGGTGTGAGTATTATGCCGAACCTAGTGTATTTCCTTTGGTTATGTATAATTGTGTCTAAAATGCTTTGTGTACTGTGCCACGGAGCGACTTCGTCATGCTCACTCAGATGTCTCGAAGTTGGTAGCGTTGCACGTCGGGTCGCACGGTTCCCTACAAAATGGTCGAGCTGTGCGGGGCTGATGTGTGCGTTATACTCGTGAACGGGTGCCTTCTGCTGGGACTGGTCGACTTGCTCCAACAAGGCTATTTTATTATTAAGTTAGTTTTAGTTAGTCTTGATTGTAGGTACTAATCGGCATCATTCTCACACTCCTGATGCAACAATGTATAATATTTTTGGAAAAAAACAAAAGAAATGAAGAGTATAGAAAAAAAAATCCATGGAGTTTCTTGTCTGTTCTTCTCCATAGGATTCGCTTTTGGAACAGACACCTAGTTTCTGACGTTTTAAAAGAGCTTGTAAAACATGCCAACTGAAATAAAAACTTTTGACTTTGACAAATGAAAAATTCAGAATATAATTATATTAAAGCTTTTTGCAATGAAGTATACGATGCGTAAAGCGATCCCCACTCTATCACCGAGCGCTCAAGATTCGTGCTGGGACCTATACTTATTATTTGACATGAAACCGTCCGTAGACCATTTATATGCACTTGACACCAATAAGCAGATCAAAAGAAATAAAAGTTCTGAGATTATTTTGTAAAGAATGAAATATCCGTATTATTCCGTATACAATTACGTATACTTCACAATAACTTACACTAAAGGTAAGCGAGAGTGAATTCTTTTACAAAGATCTTGAAAAACGCTTCGCGCTGCACTGACTTCGGCTCGTGCCTACGTTTAAGAAGATTATTATTGTTATTTGACAAAGCAGCTTACATTCTTCGATGTTGCTTTATACTTCTACATGATCAGTTTAAATAGAGAGGTTTCATAAGATTAAATCATAATATTTACACTTACCTAGATAAATAATACCTAAGTAAATAAATCAGAATATGTATAACATAGGCTTTAAGCCAACGCTCTAATGTACATAATCTATATACTCAAAATACTCAATAACCGATTTTTATCTACATTATTCCATGAACATAGGTTATATTTTATTTTTAAGAAAGTATGGAGCTTATTATCTAAGTAAGAAAAATGTAACACAAGGTAACAAAATTTTGGAAAATGTTTTATAAGGTCTGAAGAAACAACAACTTTTATCAATGATGTTATTCGTGTGAAGCTGGGGGCTGATTTCTAGTTAAAAATGAAGCTAAAGCACAATAATGTTACAATATTAACTTTTGTTAATGTAGTTGTTGGAACTAGCTGAACAATTCGATTATCGACTAGCTGTCTGAAGACAAGCTAATTTACTTCTTAAAGGAACTGTTTTCTTTTCCAATAGAAAACAAGATGGAAATTATATCAATTATTACAACAACGTTGAGTTATGAACATAATCATAAAATGTGATGCACAAATAACAAGTTGAGTTACAAGAAAATAATACAAAAACGTATTTTTATCTTATTTTTTAACAAGTATATTTAATTATGTTATAGAAAACGTGTAATAGGTTAAATAATTTTCTAAATCTATCCAGTTATTTTGGAGTCTGTTCAACATCTATAGTATAGAAGTATAGATAAATAAAAAGTGGCTGATTGACTGACGTATAAACGTATAGCTGAAACCACTGAAGCTACAAGTAGGAAACTGAAACTTTGCATGCTGCTTAGTTTTACATGGTAGGTATTTAGGTAAGCACTAAGAAGGGGATCTCATAAATTTGAGGCTTAATTCCGAAGAGGCTAAAAGTTTGTATGGAAGCATTTTGTTCTTTAGATTTTATCCCTCGGGGAATCACGGTGAATAACATTAAAATGCTTATAACTAATTTTCTACAAATTTTCATAAGTACTGGTTCATCTATACCGACGAACACTGTGATACTCTCTCTCTCCAGCCCATTTACGTCCCATTGTTGGGCACGGGCCTCCTCCACTTTGGGAGGGATTATGGTCTACTGTGCCGCGCTGACCCGGCGTGTTGGCATAGGGTTTATTTTCGAGTTTTCGTCTTTTTCAGATCATGTTATCTGTGTGCAATATCCCTTAGCTGTCTTTTACAGCACCCTTGGGAGGAGATGGGGTGGTGACACTTGTATTCTTATTCCGTCACGACACGGAGAACTGTGATACTAATTAGGCTTTATTAATATTTAATTGATGTGTAAGTAACTAGCTGTTGCCCACACCGTTGTCTGCATTTAATTTAGAAACCAAACCCTAATAAAATGTTCAGAAAAGCCATCCACGCTAGCTATTAAAGGTTGTCTGGAAGAGATCGCAATATGCGATAAGACCGCCAATTGTACATGTTTTATTTTATTTTCGTTACTTATGTGACATGTAATATGTTTTGGTGTACCTACAATAAAGTGTATTCTATTCGATTCTATTAAAAAAAAACCGAATCAATATCCGTTGCGTAGTTTTGAAGATATAAGCTCATACATACAAAAATAACGACTTTGTTTTTTATTAAGTAAAGATAAAAATTCAATGATTTCATTTGTAGTATATTATTGGCCGTGAAACTTATCAACAAGAAAACTACGAAGGAAGAAACTTAACAAGTCAGCTTAAAAACTTAAAATAAATGTAGAACGTAATTCGCTTTGAAAATATTTGTGCAAATAATTTCTGTGCGATTTGCAATGCAACAATGAACGGAGTTATGTTTAAAATTTTTGTTCAAGGTTATACTGAATAATATAATGAAAGCAGTACCGCGAATTAGTGAAAATATCATTGTTTTACTGCAGTTTGTGTTTCAAATACCTCAGTGTTATTTTAAAATTAACAATAGCGTTAAATTTGCTTTCATAAATTTATTCCACAGTGAAAGTTTTCTTCATATAATAAAAGCATTTATATGATATTTTCTTTGTGTCAATATTGTTGAATATAAAAAAAAATTGGTCAAGTGCGAGTCGGACTCGCGCACGAAGGGTTCCGTACCATTATCTATGCAACATAAGGCAACGTTATTAGTATCGAGCAAGAAACGGTAAAAAAATCATGTTTGTTGTATGGGAGCCCCCCTTAAATATTTATTTTATTTTATTTTTAGTATTTGTTGTTATAGCGGCAATAGAAATACATCATCTGTGAAAATTTCAACTCTCTAGCTATCACCGTTCTTGAGATACAGCCTGGTGACAGACGGACGGACGGACGGACAGCGAAGTCTCAGTAATAGGGTCCCGTTTTTACCCTTTGGGTACGGAACCCTAAAAAGCAGTAAGCATATAAATATTGGTAATTAAATAAATAAATATTCATGGACATTTCACACAACGTCCTCTGGTCCCAAGCTAAGCTTATTATGCTTGTGTTATGGGTACCAGAATACGGATATACTACATAAACTACTTTTGTTTTTTGTAAATACATACTTATAATACATATAAACACCCAGACGTAGTACAAACATTTGTATGACATTAATTATGAATATCACACAAATGATTGTCCCAAGCGGGAATTGAACCCGCGACCTTGTGAACGGCAGTCCAGTCCATGAACCACTACGCCACGAAGCCCGTCGAAATTATGATAAATAAGTACATAAAAATTTAACCTTTTACTGTTTTAATTTAAAATTTTGCTAATGGTGTATTTCTATTGCCATAATAATAAAAAAATACAAAACAAAGGAATAAAATTATTATTTAAGGGAACTCCCACGAAATAAACAATCTTTGTATTGTCATAACTTCCTATAGCAAATAATATTATTGGTAATACAACTCGTCTATCACAGCCATAATTTAAGTCCTGGCCTGCAAGCTACACATGGTCTTAAATTTGCTCAAATAGACTTTAAAAGGGCTGGACAGCATCACTCCTTTCACTCATGTATAAATTCAAATTCAAATTCAAAAATTATTTATTATCTCAAAATTCTTACATTAAGGATATCCCTGGCCCCTACGCTAGTAAAAACTGTGTTGCAGGAGCCAAATAAAAAAGATTTGCTATCGTTTTGATTCAGCTAGCAGCCTCTTTATCGTAAATATTAATATTCAAACGTAAAAAAGACGTCTCCTCCAGATTTGTTCAAAATTTGAAAGACGATTATAATACGGTGTATGATTTCAAATGTTAAGTTTCAACTATATATTTTAAAGTACTTTTAGATTTTGTACTTGAACAAGTTAACAGTTTATGAACAAGACATTATTACGTACCTACTTTCGGAAAATGCCAAATCTTATATTTATAATATATTTATGAAAGTCGTTCTTTTGAACGAACTTTATTTTTTAGTAGAAGACAATAGGTAAGTAGCCAAGGGTTGGGATTTCATGCAAGAAATCAAAGAACTCGTATAGGGTTACTTTGACATCGATCCAAAGTCCAAGTCGAATATTTTTATTCAAAAAATCAAGATAAACATGCTCTTTTAAAAAGTCAGAAGCTAGGCATCTGTTCCAAAAGGGGTTCCAGGAAATAATAGTCCGTCTAAGATTGCTTGCTTGCGTGTTGAAGTTAACTTACAACTACTACAAGCTACTTATCAACACAGATCCTAACTACTGTGCAAATGGACTTATTTCAATTATATCTGCTGTTATAACTGAGAACTCAACTTTTAGTAACTTAGTACCTAGAAAGAAAATTATTAAACCATGGATCACAGCGGGTCTATTACGATATATCCGCAATCGTGATAAACTCCATAAAAAATTAAAACAGGACCCCAACAACATGGTTGCTAAAATTACTTATAACAGATACCGTAACTACTGTAATAACTTACTAAAAAATATCAAGCGGGAATACAACAAAAATGAACTTCGAAAAGCTAAGGGTAATTTGAAGGCCACGTGGAATGTCATAAAATCAATAAGCAACTCCGGTGGGGAAGCTAAAGCTGACTCCGTATGCCTTCTGAAGTTGACTGCTACCCCAGAAACTTCAACAAATTACATTAATGACTATTTTGCAAATGTTGGCAAAAACCTGGCTACTAAACTACAAAATTTATACCCTACAGCACATAACGATTACATTGCTACAGGGCAGGCCAATCTGCAAAGTGATTCAATAGTTTTGATGGATACTGACCACGAAGAAATAAACGCCATAATAAGCAATATGAGAACTAATTGCGCTGTGGATTAAATAAAGTATGTAACATATACCCTTTGCACAAATTAGATTGTAAAAAAGTTTTGACAATTTCTTGCTAAAAAAATCATATTCAGATACAGAAAGATTATTCCAAGTGGTTACCTAAACTCTTAGGCTCATAAACACACCGTCACTAAAATGGAAAACGAATACAATACCACACACACACACATACACAAACTCATACACTCATACGCATACACAGTGCATCTGTTTGACTGCAAATCAATAAATGTCACCAGTGTTTTTAAAGCTATGACTGTACTTGTTTTTGACTGAATTTTTAGAATGTTTATGCAAAACGTTATAATTTGCGGGAGGAAGACCTTGGTGTCTGTAACATAGTTTACACTAGCACAGACACTACTGTTAACTCCAAACTTTAACAATATCACAAACTTAATTGTATAAACTGACATCAACTTTGGATAATGTTGTAATTTACCTTTTTTTATGAAATAAATTTAATTGAATTGAATTGAACTTTGAATTCGCATTTAAGTAACATTTATATACCTAAGGCTCATATCGCTTTCGCAAGATAAGTAATAATAAATAATAATTAATATTCACGGACATTTCACACAACGTCCTCTGGTCCCAAGCTAAGCTATGCTTGTGTTATGGGTACCAGAATACGGATATAATACATAAACTACTTTTCTTTTGTAAATACATACTTATAATACATAGTAAACACCCAGACGCAGTACAAACATTTGTATGACATTTATGGATATCACACAAATTATGATTGTCCTGACCGGGAATCGAACCCGAGACCTCGCGATCGGCAGTCCATTACATAAACCACTCCACCACGAAGCCCGTCAAATTAATATTCAAGTCAGAATTAATATAAAATTACGCACTTATCTTCTTACTTACTTAACCTTTATGAACTCTATAGGAACTAGAGATCATGTCGTTTTAATTAAATGAAATTTGTGTGCAACAGATTACGGTCTAGTTTTCTTTATAAAGATTTTTAGTATCACAGTGTTTGTACGACCGAAACGGCTCAACCGTTTCTATAATATTCCGTCTGTGACCGTCTGTGTACGGAATATAAACTATTTTTATAATCCTAGATCAGTAAGTACGTAGGTAAGCTAAAGGGAATAGAAAGTAAAAATCTAAAAGCGTTTGATATACCTAAATCATATAACATTTTCTGCTCTACTTGTGGTTATTCTTTACTTTGTTATTTTCCTTGTTTACCAACCAACAACATTCTGAACTTGCTATTTCACTTTCATCTAACAAATAAATATGGAAGTTACTACGAGGAACAGAGTGTTAGATATTCTATTTTGAATTTCGGTTAATTTTTATTTGATATTTGAGTTTAAGTTGCAGAATCCATTTGAGAGATTCTTAGGAAATTTGGTACCTACAGCGCTTACATTTTGTCGTCGTTTAAATTGGATTTTCGAGTTTGTTTACCGAAATGTAGATAGGTACTTATTTAGCAAAGTTAGATTACTGTGGAGAGTAATATTTTAAGTGTGCCCAAAGATTAATATTTTCTACAACTAATATTGAGCTCTATAGGTACAGGTATACTAGAATTTTCGAAACAAGGATTTTTCATGTTTTTCGTGGGAGATCATATATTCAAAATTATCCAAGATATTACTATGTAATTAAGCTAACCGATTCCCATAACGGTTGCTTTACGATCTACTTTATAATAAAGATCTCATCACGTTTTGCTGTTGTGTTATAAAACTAACCATTGATGAAACACGTTTTATGAATTTTTGGTTATCTTAGCAACGTAATATCCTGGGAATACCAGGCATAGAATTTAAATTATTTTATTAAGTTTATCAGATTAAAATAATATGTAATACAAATATTATTAAACAAGTTCTGAATCTATTTATCCTTAACAGCCAGTATCTAAAATTTCCGAATTTATATTCTATCATCCATGACACAGACTCAATTTCAATTTGATGTCTATTCAATATATGAATTTTGTCTTAATCTGATTTATAAGAGACTGATGGATCGATATTGTGAGTTACTCCGCCAAACAGAAAGATAATATCAATACAAATATAAAGTAAAATATCAGTAACATAATGAATCAAATTATGGTGGAAAAAATTTACTGCTGCAAGCGGGACAATTTATTCCACCATGATTTGATTTGTTAAGTAAGGCATAGCATGTCAATTGCAAAATCAATAAATTACTTTAGTAACATAATGGTGAAATAATACATTATTATACTTCGAGAAGAATAGTATTTTTATTGCCCTAATATTATTACTAAAATGCTGTTACGAAATCGAATAGAAAAATAATATGAAAACTTTAATCACGCTTTTTCTTATATATTTGAAACCGACTTAGTAGCCAGTTTTGGAATTTACTAAGTAGATCATATTTTATCTAAAACATCTCAAATATCAACTTAAGATAATAAACTAATATTAACTTAAAGTAGAAATAAATAAATACTTAAATAGAAGATAATAAACTAATATTAACTTAAAGTAGATTTATATCCAGTCATATTATTATATACAGATATGTTATTGCTGTGAAAAATTGGCTCCTTGATTTTTGTTACGAAGATACAGAAAAGTTGATCAAATAGTATGTATTTACTTAACACGAATTTGCAGTTTTATTTTTATTTTTTTTTTATTTTTTTATTGGTTTGATTTTTTCTCTTCTAAAGCTGCTAAAGACTGGAATAATAAAGACAAAAATCAAGGTTTGTGCAAATCAACTTAGTGTGTTTTGGGGTGCTTATTAGTTTTAAATATTTTTTGGCCTAACGTGGTGAGTTGAGTTTTTAATTTCAAACTTTATAATTTAAACAACTTGCATATTAAATACCCACTTAACGTGCCCTTTTTTTCACATGTACTATAAATAGCAAAGACATGAAAATTAACGATAACCTGGTTTCGACTTAGACGACTTTTAATTGGAAATAGCTATGTAAAATTTAATGAACAATCCGCGTAATCATGGACATATAATATATTATTTTAAAGAAAATCAATGGGTATGTATCCTCTAAAATTTTATCGTTATCAGTTTTCTTTTCTTCTTCTTTTTCTTTTTACTTTTCCGGTTTCCATTTCATTGGTTTTATTTTTCTTTTTATAAAGGACAGGCAATGATTTGAAGTATGAAAATGACGTACCCGAGCTTATAAACATACACACACTGACATACACATACACACATACACACACATACGCACATACATACGCACATACATACGCACACACATACGCACACACACACACACAAACAAACAAGCTAATTTATAAGTTGTACCTGATCTTTTGATAACTACATTTACATACTTTAATTTATTTGTACACCTATTGTAATAAATGGTGTATGTATTACCTGTTTAAATTCTGTAGTATTCTGTAATTCTGAGTAACTTCGCTTACTCATTGTTTATTATAAAATGTTAATTAGTGAGAAGACTGGATCCTGTAATACAGTTTCACAGTAGTTGAAAGTTATTATCCCTTTATTTATTTAACATCCTATCTTTTACATTTTTAAAATGATTATAACACTACATACATACAAATATAACAATTAACATATAAAAGAACTAAGAACATAAACTAATTATTACAAACACAATATACAACACATACACACACAATAATCAATTTAAAAATATAAAAAATAGTACTCCACCGGCATCGGGTACAGGGACCAAGCTACCGGTGGTCAGGGTTCCAAAGAGAGGAACTTCCTCACGATTCGCGCCGTACCGAGAAGAACTGCCTTCTACATCACACCCTTGATCCAACCACCTAACGCGAACCTCTCAAGATGTTGGTCGAGGCTCTTGGCAATCAGACCATTCACCGTTATTACTATCGGCACAATGATTGAAGAGCCAACGTCCCACACGTCGACAACCTCGCGAGCTAACTCAAGATATTTGATCTGTTTATCTTTTTCAGCTTTCACGAGGTTCTCGTCATGAAGGATCACAGGAGTGACATCAACAATCACTGCGCGGCGTTCTGACCGATCTATTATCACGATATCGGGCCTGTTGGCTACAACAGTTCTATCTGTGATAATAGATCGGTCCCAGTACAATGTCGCATGACCATTTTCGAGAACCGGCTCAGGTTCATACCTGTACCATGGCACTTCCGAGTCAATGAGACTGTATCGAAGAGCAAGCTGCTGGTGGATTATCCTGGCTACTTGGTTATGTCTATGCAAGTACTCGCCGTTAGCAAGACGTGAACAGCCGGAAACAATATGCCTGAGGGATTCACCTGGGCAGTGTTCCACTGCAGCTCCATACAAGATTTCAGGAAAGTGCATATGGTACTATCGACCTTATACAGCTCTAACACTCTTAACAGCCACGTATGCGGTACAGAGTCAAAAGCCTTCTTATAATCTATCCATATTATTATTATTAATATTATATGTCTATTTGTATGTACATACGTCAAAAAACTTGTCAAGAGTGAGTTCTACTCGCACATTCAGGGTTCCGTACCTACTAGACCGAAAAATAAAAATAACTGCATTCAAATAAACAGTTAATTAAACTTAAACCAACTCAACAACTTTATTTTGTAGTTAGAGTATAGGGAATCACATTTCAGCTACTTCATAACTTTGTATTAGTATAAACACATTTTTCTTATGTTGTGATGACAAAATACAAATTTATGCATTTTCCCTATATCAGCATTATATAGGCTTGGTCTATGACAAATTTCAAGTCTCTAGGACAACAGGAAGTAACTTGTACCGTAACTGGTAAGTAACCGGTTTTGAATACCTAGCTTAAGTAAAAATTCTTAAAAATGGTCGTAATTCGGTTAGATCTTCAAAATGCGTGGATGTCAAAGGTCGATTACATTTTTAGCAGTAAGGGACATTAAAGTAATTTATTAATTTTTACATTTGACATGCTATGCTTTGGAGGACCATTTGCGGCATTTCACTTTTTCCACCATAATTTGATTTATTAAGTAAGGGACATATTATATGAGTTTCAAGTTAATACCTGCAGCCGTAGATGAGTAAAAAAAGTTTGACGGACCGACAGACAGACAGACGGACACCAAAGTGAGGCTATAAGGGTTTGTACAAAACCCTATTTATTAATTTTCGATAATTAATTTTCACTTTAAAACAAAACAAAAGCAATGTGCTACTTCGAGTTCTATAAATTGAAAAGGTTATTATTAAATTGAATTTCTAGAGGCGAGTTTAGTTGTGAATAGCGCCTTTGTCGAAGTCTACGAGTATACCTATATGTAGGTATAGTATATTATATCAGCATTGAATACAATAAAGATGTCTGTCTATTAACAATTGTTTCAATTGTACAAATGGAAACACTCGTTTCACTTAAATTTTATAAATTATTACCTAAACTAAGTTAAGAAATTCTACATCGACCTCTAATAGTACCAATGAATATTTATTATATTGTAAAAAAGCTTATTATATATAACTAACTAGCTGTTACACGCAATTTCGTACGAGTGGAATTAAAAAAATAAATAAAACTTAACAAATTATAGAAAAAAAACCATCCCCTAGAACTACTCTATGTATTAAAAAAAACCGCATCAAAATCCATTGCGTAGTTCTAAAGATGTATGCTCACATAGGGACATATCTTCAAAAATAACAACTTGGTGTTAATAAAAGAAAATAATAAGCAGAAAAGTACAAGCAATAAAGTAAGAAACAGGTCCAACAGAACTGAGATTCCACCATATTTCATGTTTCTGAAAGAAAAAAACTTAATAAAATGTTAGTTGATAATCCCATTTTTAGGGTTCCGTACCCAAAGGGTAAAAACGGGACCCTATTACTGAGACTTCGCTGTCCGTGCGTCCGTCCGTCTGTCACCAGGCTGTATCTCAAGAACGGTGATAGCTAGACAGTTGAAATTTTCACAGATGATGTATTTCTATTGCCGCTATAAGAACAAATACTAAAAATAAAATAAAGTAAATATTTAAGGGGGGCTCCCATACAACAAACATGATTTTTTTACCATTTCTTGCTCGATACTAATAACGTTGCCTTATGTTGCATAGATAATGGTACGGAACCCTTTGTGCGCGAGTCCAACTCGCACTTGACCAATTTTTAGGAACATACTACGCTAAATTGATTACGTCAATATTTCTTTTCCCAATCACAAAGCTGCTGTATTGATACAAGGTATATTTCAACGTAGTAGGTATTACTCCCTCAATTTGGAAGCAAATAAAAGACGCTTTTGCTGGTTATGTTATGCTGATACACCTCTTTTTAACCGACTTTGAAAGAAGGAGGAGTTAAAAATTTTGTAAAGGAATAAAAGCTGACCCAGCATACTTTCTAGAGTACATATAATCTTTTGTAAAAATCTGTTCCGTTAGCTATCTTATAAAAAATTATCTTCATCTAATTCACCAATTAGATGAAGGTAATTTACTGTTTAACTTGTGAACATAAAGAAATAACACCATCCTGAAATACTTACACGTCAAAGAATTAGGACGTTATTGTAGATTTCATATTGGCTAGATTGAGAATAATTGAAATACACTTAGAGACCCATTGCGCTGCAGTAGATTCACTTGAGATCAATTCATCGACTGATCAACTCCTTAATAGATCATTCAGTTGTAAAATTAGTCAATATCTCCCGTTTGTGTTTCGATGTATAGCGATGTGCACAATTTCTTAGCTTGTGTTCTCTTTTCACGTCAGATAATTTTGGCTTAAATATTTTAGTTCACCTATTTTTTGAAATCTTTATGTATGTAGCTATTCCTTTTTAATGAAGGTAAGCAAAGCAGTAACTGAGCTGACATTAAAGGATTATTAGTTTACATGACGTGATCAAAAAAACCTCAAGTTTTAAAATGTTAATTTCAACACTATTCCAGTATACATTTTATCAAGGAATATCTTCTAGTTTCCTAAATTTTACGTCTTCAAGAAAAATAAATCAAGTAAAATGCTTGCTTTTTCAAATCTTTTGAAAAAAGACAACTTATTTTTAGTAATGAGATTTCTCTCGGAATTTTTTCTGCGGAATGATATTGATAAGTCGTAGAGATCCTACTGAGTTATTTATTTAAACAGCTCATGTTCTCACTTCACGTCAGATATTTGCCGATGTTTTAATATGATCGCCCTCAATTCAACGTTCTGCTATTTATTGAATTCTTTTCCGCAATAACTTATACCTCTCTATGAAACTAAGGCATCCATTCATAATAATCCCAGAAGTCATGAGATATCTATTCATCATAGTTTTACCATTATATCTTGAATAGCTATTGCCCGCGACTTCGTACGCGTGGATTAAATATTAATACTAGCTGACCCGGCAAACGTTGTTTTGCCATACAAATGTCTTTTAGGTGTTTGAAAAATAAAATAGATAGTAGCCGATTCTCAGACCCACTGAATACGCATATAAAATTTGGTAAAAATCGGTAAAGCATGGTAAAGCAAGGTATTAGATGACTACAAACTATTACAATAATATCAAGTAAAATATGATACCAACAGTCGTAAAGTAAAGCAAAGCAGTAACAATTTCAAAGTGGTTATGGACGTACGTACAAAACTATTTTATTCAATGCTTTTTGAATTATGTAGGCACGATAAGTAGCTTTTGTAATATAAGCCTTTAAATAAATAATGCCATTTATGTCCACTAACTGTCTATGAAAAACTAAAATACATTGTCATTACCGTTGTCACAAGCATTTAAACCTAAAAGGATTTTGCTGTACTAGCTAAGTTCTAATCATAACAAAATCATAGACAATCCTATTTTGAATTTTAGATATTTCCAGGCAGTTATTAGAAAGAGCTTTAATTGGCCTAAGTGATTAGCAACATGTAAAGAACGGTATATGCAGAAATAATTGATGAATGGTATGGTCCCCAAAAGCCACTCACAACATCTCTAGAGTTATACAAAGCAGCCTTACTGAATACTCGCCGTATAGTTCATCGGCTTTTCTCCAGTTAGACTATTAGTGAATGTACACTTCCTTAAATACTTGTCAGTCTTGCTACAACTGATGGTAATTTCAGGAAATAAATAGTACTAAACTACTAAATACTGTGTGATGACGAATTAAGAATAAAGGTGTCACAACCCCTTTTCCTTTAATAATTACTATGAATATTAAATTATAGATAGATAGATAGATAGATTAACTCTTTATTGTACACATTTACAAGAAACAGAAAACAGAAATTAAGCTTAAAACTAGGTACAAATGGCGGCCTTATCACATAAAGTGATCTCTTCCAGGCAACCATGGGATGGAAAGAAAAGTTAGGGACTAAAATAAAGTGGGGCTGCAGTGTACAAGTAGATTAATGTAAGGGAAGAGAAAAAAAAAAAAAAAAAAATTATAATAATGTTATTATAATAATAAAATAAATAAGTAAATATTACTTAAAATATACTATACATAAACTACTAAAATACCGTTAATATCATATACATACATAAACAAGTACACATATGCATAACTAAAAATGGCATAATATTTATTTACTGTAACACAAACCAAAATTAAGGTTATTTAATATAATAATAGTTAAGAACTGATAGATAAGTAATGATCTTTCACAAGTTTTTTAAATGATTTTGAGCTTTTAGCTTGTTTTATAGATAATGGTAATTCATTCCATAATCGGACAGCTTGCACTGAGAAAGATTTGGACATAAAATTAGTAGAGTGTTTGGACATTTTTAATTTTAGATTTTCTGACGATCTTAAGTACCTAGTGTTAAATTCGTGTAGGAAATCAAAACGATCTTTGAGATAAAACGATAAAAAAATTATAATAACTAATAGGAATAATGTACACAGATAACATCCTCTTTGAGAGAAGAAAATCTTGAAAATAAACCCTTGCCAACACGCTTGGTCAGCGCGGCTAGCTGACCCGTTTCGTAAAACCTTTGAAACAAAATAATTGTGTATTGTATAATTCAATACCGCATGAATCGTACTACTTCAATGCAAATATTATCTTGATTTATAGTTGACTTGTAACGAATCACGTAGCGTTAATAACGCTAAATCAATATGGTTAGCTTCACTCAGCTACAGAAGCTACAATTAATAAGGTATTATATGTAGTTACAAATTTGGTCGCAAACATGATATTGTTATGGAATGGAGTTTGGGAAACAGAGTAATACCTACCAATACTGTTAGCTAACATGACATCTAGTCATTCCAAATTTTACGTGTACGAACTCGCGGGTGAAAGCTAGTTACTAAAAGTATCCCTCGCAACATATCCGACATTTTGATAAAACTAAATAAATAATTGTTGAAAACAAAGCCTAGATTCGGCTTAAGCGGCCATTCGAAATTCGTTAAGCTGTTAAGTAGTTACAAACTACCATAGGAATGGAAATTTTATTACGAAGCCATCCAAAAAGGAAACTTACTACGAGTATAACTACTAAATATATAACCCTCTCGTAGATCAGGCAAAAAGAGGCTATTAAATCATTTATACCCAATTTCACATCTAGATTTGCCGTGTAAATATTTCGAGAGTCAACATAGGTAGCCATTAAAAGCTTTCAGATGCTACAGGTTGCTATGAAATAATTTAAACACACCCTAAGTGTTATGTAAATAAAAAGTCTGTTCTATGCTACAGGGTGTTAATTTATTTGATATATTATTTTCAGAGCTTTTATTTTTATCCAACAAAACTTAATTTACAAAATGTTTGCGGACATTTTACATAACGACCCTGTGGTTTTATTGTGGTTTATTTACTTTTGTTTTGAAAATATGATTTAGATATTAAATAGAGCATTTTATGTAAATACTAATAAAGTAATAGGTAGGAAACAACCAGACGCAGTACAAAATTCTGAGTAGAAGTACAAATTACACGAGTCCGTTGGCGAAATCCAACCCGCAAGCTCTGAATGTCAGTCCGTCATGTTAACCACTGCACCACAAGGCCATTCATGATTCATAATGTATTCATATTATTCACTCTGTACGTTTTTATACACATACATGGTTAGATAGTTCTGATACACCTCAAAAGTTTGCGTCAGTTTTGACACAAACTTTCGTGCAAGTGCAACTTAGCGTGTTCTTGTTAGTACCTACTCCAAAAGGTAATTGCATATTTCATACAAAAACGAGCTAGATTTCTCTATATCTCTCTCCAGTCCACTAACGTCCCACTGTTGGGCACGGGCCTTCTCCACTATTGGAGGGATTATGATCTACTGTGCCGCGCTGACCAGGTGTGTTAGCACAGGGTTTAGTTTCGAGTTTTCCATCTCTCACAGTAGACGTTAACTGCTATATTGTCCCTTAGCTAGCACTTACCACCTACACCCTGGGAAAGAAATAGGATGGTGACATTTGTATTTTTAAATCCGTCACCACACGGACAATATATAAAGTTTATTTATAAGTTAGTATATTTATGTCCACCATTCGAAAGACCACTAAAGCCGCGTTATTGGCGGAGCAGAGATTAGAAGTAATTGTTTAGTATATAGCCCAGCATCTTTACGATTGTATCTCGTAGTTCTTAAGCTTACACTTTGAGTTCATTGTATGCATGAAGTTACTTACCGAGAATGTAATCGTATGGTAAGTGTGATTTATCCCAATTTAAAACAGTAATACAAGTTTATTTGGATTAGGACTAACTTCAACAGGTTTACACAAAACTAACAAGCAATCAATACTATAAAGCAGACTATATGTCGCATGCAACTTCCTACGCGAGTAATTTAGAAAATTTTCCTCGTTTTTGAAATGTTTTTCACTGATGCTTCACTCCTATTGTATTCTATTTACTTTCTCAATAAATAGACTATTCAACACAAAAAGCATTTTTTAATTCATGTCAGTACTAACGCCGCCGTATCGTGATTTAGTACGATGATAGTACTTTTAAATATATCTACTATATAAAAATAAGTCGGATTTTCCTTCCTGACGCTATAACTCCAGAACGCACGAACCGATTTCCACGGTTTTGCATTTGTTGGAAAGGTCTCGCGTTCCGTGAGGTTTATAGTAATTTTTTTTTTTACTTGTTTTTGATATGGCAAAACAACGTTTGCCGGGCCAGCTAGTCTACTATATAAAAATAAGTCGGGTTTTCCTTCTTGACGCTATAACTCCAGAACGCACGAACCGATTTCCACGGTTTTGCATTCGTTGGAAAGGTCTCGGGCTCCGTGAGGTTTATAGTTCATTTTTTAAAATTTTTTTTTTAACTTTTTTTTGGTATGGCAAAACAACGTTTGCCGGGCCAGCTAGTTTTACATAAAATTGCCTCTCGAAAAGATATTTCATAATCACTCAATCAAGTGTCGATATTAGAAATTCCACACGTCTTTCGATATTATTTTCGTCTGAAGAACGTACGCGGAGTTTGTGAGGGTCGAGACCTGTTAAACCGCTATAATTCGAAGTAGTTATAGTCATGGTACATATTATAAAAATCTCTTACAGGTTTCGTATATTTATCAAACTTGTTGCAAGTTCTTATAAGTAACAACAAATTACTAAACAACCAACCAATAAACAACACTTTATAAATTCATGCGTCACCTTATTTTTTTTAATGTTGATTTTTTTATTTTATCCTGGCTGGAAATTGCGAGAGTGATATAAACATAAATGATTACACACACATTATTCAAAGCAAGTTCACGTTACTGTGCGTCACTCATGAAGAATACAATTTATAAAAAAAAAGTGTGTGTGAGAAGCAGAAAGCATTTAATATGTCGCACTTCATGATATATTAAACATTAACTTCAGAATGTGTTATGGATGTCAGAATAAGGATATACTACTTGCATATATTATTATTTTGTAAATACATACTCGTACTTATAGTTGATACAAAATATCCTAATGTAATATTAATATTTGTAAAGTAATTTATTAATTTTGCAATTGACATGCTATGCTTTTTACTTAATAAATTGAATTATGGTGGAAAAAGTGATTACCGCAAGCGGGACTTGAACCTACGAACTCGGAATACCGTTCCGTAGCTCTTCCAACTGAGTTTATTGCGGTCGTGCTTTTCTTAGGCCACCACATTCGTCACTTGATTGAGTTTATATATTTTTACGTACAACGCCATCTATCAAGATTCCTTGGCAACAATCTCGACCAACCACCTAGTATTCTTTACAGAATACAAATGGGTTGAAAATAATGATGCGACGTTCATTACTAAAGTAATTTATTAATGTTGCAATTGCCATGCTATGCTTTTTATTTAATAAATTGAATTATGGTGGAAAAGTTGGAAGAGCTACGGAACGGTATTCCGAGGTCGTGGGTTCAAGTCCAAGTACCATATGTACCATAATTCAATTTATTAAATTAATATTTGTGTTATAAATATCAAATAAAACATTGTCCTGAGCAGGAATCAAACCCGCGACCTCGTGAACAACAATCAGTTACATTCACAACTAGACCACGAGGCCTGTCGTATAAAATAAAAGATAAACTTGAAATAAAGTACAAGGTCACAATGTCCTCGTGACCTACATTTATCCCAGTGTAGCTACGATGTAGGTTACTCAGTCGTATTTCAAACAATTCAATCAATGAAAACATTTTTAGTTGGATAAGTAAATCCTTTTGTCATACCATTTACAAATAGAATTTTAATGGAACTTAGAAAAGGAGCTATAGCGATCAGTCGTGTTTATTCCATTTATGAAAACTTCATTTCTAAGTTAAATGAGACGTAATTCATAATGTGTGTAAGACATACGTTCTGATTTTGGAAGTACAAAAAACTACAATTTGTGTTACAATGAGTCTATATGTCTATCGCTTGTATTCTATGAACGGTTAAAAACTTCGGAAATCTTTTATTTTTATTATCACTCTATTGACAGATAGATAGATAGATAGATAGATAACTCTTTATTTGCACAAACACCAATTTTACACAGAATTTGAAAAGAAAATACAGTCTTAAAAGCTATTGTACAAAGGGCGGCCTTATCACTAATGTGATTTCTTCCAGGCAACCGTATAATGGATAGAATCTAGAATAGACATTGCGGTGGTTGTTGGTGTCATATATATTAAAACTTAAATTGAATAAATGAATAAATACATACCTAAATCTAATCAATATACATACTTATACATAAGTACCTACACTAATAAGTAAAAACTACTATATAATATACATACACACTATAAAAATAATAAAATTTATTTAAACACTACTATAATGATAGATAATATTTCGATAGTTTTAACTTAAAATTAGAAAGAGATTGTGCTTGTCTAATTTGTAATGGTAGTTTGTTCCATAGTGATATAGCTTGCACAGTGAAGGATTTACCATAAAAATTTGTACTATGCTTCGGAACATTCAATCTCAGATTTTCAGATGTTCTCAGATTATTTGGGTGTGTGACATGTCGGAACACAAAACGAGTTTTCAGATATTGGGAACTAGATAGATTTCAGATATTGGGAACTAGATACTAAAAACTTGAACATATTGAATATAAAGTAAGTAAATGTAAGTAAATAGGAGGTCCCAGAAAAATGAACATGACGAATTTATGATGGTAATGGGCTAGGTAAGTATAGGCTAATTTATCCCAGGATAATTCCCTGGGAAAAACCTGCTGTAAGTTTCTTACTGCCCAGTCATTCAAAATTTCACGTGAACGAAGTCGGGGACATCAGCTAGTCAAACATAAAGATTCATAGAACAAAACATTCCCGTAGTTCCAGTAAAAGCTTTTGAGGAGTCTATTGCTTTTCTTGAACGAGTTCCTCGTAAATATCTTTTATCCCAGCTTACTTTGGCTCAGCTTCCAATTAGTGCATTTACCATTAGGTAAATTAGTTAGTTTTGGAACAAGGAATTTGTAAAATAATAACATGCAATTAATTCTTTGAAATAATTGTTTGAAAAAAACTCTTCGTTAGAATGTAATATATTAATAATATTAATATGTAATGTTATATTATGTTAGTATTGTAACCGGATATAATGTCTTATAGAACTATTGTCTTGACCGTCAGCCTTTAGGTACTCGAGACAATAGTTCTATGCTTACGCTTAGCCTATAAGCTTACATTGAATGTTTATGTCAAAGGCCTGATACCTTCAGTCAGGCCTTTGACATAAACATTCAATACTGCAGCACTTCTTAGAACGAATCGTATTGTACAGAGTTTACTACTTACTTATTTTACTTTTTATTTTTTTTTAGTTTTCCCAGAATGCTGGCTACTGGTGGTTTGATCCCTGTAATTGATACCGATACCGGGCTTCTATGTAATTTTATTAATATTTATTGTGTGATAGTATTTAGAAATATATTTTCAAATAAGAGCTTGGAGTAAATGACCAAGTATAAAATATTTCATTGTTTACTTGCTACGATATAATTAGATGTAAAAACTTATTTCTTACTTCCACTATATTTTTTTCAACTAGGCTTAAACATGTTTCAAAGAATTTAACTGGGGTTGACTTCAGGAGAGAATGGTGTCGATTCCAGTGCAAGTCCAACTAAACTAAACTTAACCATAAATAAACTATTTTTAGTTTGGTTTTAGTGATAAACCTATTCCGTTTCAAACAGAAATTAAACTTAAAATTTTAGTTGACAGCACTTATTTGATTTTGACATAATCATTAAAGCTGCCCACTAACAGACAAAAATGCCTTTTATAGTGAACGAATGAATGAATGAATAAAAAAATAACTAATATAAAATTCCTTTTCAAACGTTATTTGAGCAATATAGGTATTTATAAATATTTACAACTATTTCTGCATCATTGTTATGAACATTTATTAATAATTTAATTAGTTGGCGGCCTTATTTCAGTGTATTTCTCATCTTAGATATGAGCATAGTGAGCATCAAATCTTTTAGGTTATCTGTGGAGTGATTAGCACTACTTTTACTCTGTGGTATGCCTATATTACTTTCCTTGATTACTTTATACAAAAAACAAACAATTAAATTCGTTAATTATTTATTTTAATAGGTGTTTAGTGTAAATAATTACAGCAACTAAGGAAAAATATGCTTATAAGCAAATATTTACTTCTCATCTACCATAAACTGATGACGGAAACTCATAATTATCAAGATAACAATGACAAAAGCCAAAAAGTGTATTTATGGAAACATGAAAATCTGTATTTATAAAAATTTGTGATATCATGTGGTGTATAATTATGCAAGAGATATTAAATGAACCTAATAATTTATTTCTACTTTTATTTATAACTTATAAAAGTGTGTTGTTCAGTATGTAGTTGTATATGTTAAGTATTCTGATCTATAAGCTACACAACAGTAATTAATTCATCATAGTCTTTTCTTAAGGGCAACATATATCCATGAATTCTTACAAACATATTTAGATTAATAGAATGTTAAGAATTCCAATAAATTATATACTTTATTTCTAACTT
Organism: Orgyia antiqua; assembly: GCA_916999025.1. Taxonomy (NCBI): domain Eukaryota; kingdom Metazoa; phylum Arthropoda; class Insecta; order Lepidoptera; family Erebidae; genus Orgyia; species Orgyia antiqua. The sequence goes on along the minus strand of OU779863.1, from coordinate 11,151,585 downwards.
AGCTAAGCCTGCTAGTGGTTACTATAATATAGCCTATGTGTTATGTATTCTGATCTAGCTATAAGCTACAAAACAGTATTTATGTATCTATGAATTCTTACAAACAATCTATATGGATTATTAGAATGTTAAGAATTCCAATAAATTACATATATGCATAACACATTACTTTTTGATATAGTAAGAGGCTTAATACTTACTTATTATACAAATAAAAATGCAATATTTGTTTAAATACATGTTTTACAAAATAAATCTGAATGTTTTCCAAGTACATATAAATAAATGTTGGTCCACTGAACTCTCTGGCTTGGCTTGGCTGATTCTATTCATTTCTTCATTAGTTATTTTTAATAATAAATTTAGAAACCTACTGATAAAAAATATAGCTCACTGTTCTAGAGACAAACTGTTAGAAACCTTATTAAGTATCACAGATCAAGTAGCACCATTTGGTAGGTATAGTTTTAAGACTGGCTACAATTATTATTTCTACTATTAAATGATATTTACATAACTTTAGGCAGACACACACAAATACACATTTTTTATCACTAGTTTCAATGTTCCAAACTATGGTTCCAAAGATTTCTAGATTTTTCCTGTAGTTCACTTAATATAATTGGTAGCAACTGCATTTATAGGTACTGGACCACAATTTTCCATTAGGCCACCAACTGGATATTTATTTTCCCCTGCATGACCTGGAAAAAAGTTATATTTATCATTAGACGCCATTAACCTCAAAATCGTTCACTTTGTATTAAATTATATATGTTTATAATATTTTTACGATAACTTGTATACTTACATAATATATGATGTCTTAAAATTCTATGGCTAAGTAAAAGTACGTATTATATTAATTAAAGTAAATTACAAAACTATTTCGACAAAAATTAAGTAAACAAAGAAATACCTAAATAATTAGTTCTACGAATCTCCGCACTTGACTGTGATTCGTCTGTTTTTCGCGCTTTGTTTAACCTCAATTTTGGCGCCAATATTTAATTTATCAAGTATAATTTTAATTTAGAAATATTTTTTATTTGCTAACAAACATTTATTATTCAATATTTAATCAGAAAATCAATTTTTAATGTTCAAAAAGCCATGATAAAATTTAGTGAATTTAAGTCGGCACCTACTCATATCCCGACTAAATAAGTCGAGAACTCACTAAATTAAGTGAATTTTTGACATTTATGATGTACACCAGAATAGCATTATCACTAAATTGTATAGATTGACTAATTTTGGTCCTGTCAAACTTAATTTAAGTGAAGTTGTGACTTTCAGAATAAGAAAGTGAGATTTGACAGGAATAAATCAATTTTTAGTTAAGTTTAGTTACGTTCTTGGACACAGAATCGACACCAATATGTGACATTTGAAACATTGAAATATCAAAAATTAATTATGTATATATGACAATGTGGTAAGAATAAGTTGGTGCATCCTGCTTTCACGCTAAGAATGGAAACAGTGCTAGACCGACCTAGACGAGAAGTCTATGAACTATGATTTGCATAGATATAGCTACGCCGACCAAAGGTCGGGCTGACTGTCGGCCTAGCACTATTTCCAGCTCAAGCTAACTAGTATTGACGTACTAATCTTCTATGTATATAAAAACTAATTTTAGTTATTTTTTAGGTAGCATTCGGAAGTCCCCCAATCTGGTCCTGCTTCCTGCTCTGATTTATATTCTGATATTTTTTCGAATACATTTGAATTTTTAAGAAAATATTTAATATTATAACTGTGAATGTGACTATAACCTACCGACTATCTATTTGTTTGTCCCTCTACACGCCAAAATTTCAGCACAGATTCAAATAAATAAATAAAAAAAAAATAATAAGGACATTTCACACAGCGTCCTCTGGTCCCAAAGTAAGCTATATTTCTATGCTTGTATTATGGGAACCAGATACGGATAGACTACATATACTACTTTTCTTTAGTAAATACATAATTATAATACATAGAAAACACCCAGACGTAGTACAAACATTTGTATGACATTTATGAATAACACACAAATGATTGTCCCAAGCGGGAATCGAACCCGCGTCCTCGTGATCGGCAGTCCATTACATAAACCACTCCACCACGAAGCCCGTCAACGAATAACTTATTTATTATTTTTATTTTAATACCTATAAAATTTATCTATTATGTAATTGTGTGTATGTGTATATAAAAAGTATATGTGTATGTTTATTGTTTGTATAATATTTAGTAGTGTATATTAGGTATAAAGGTGCACCTACGGCTACCACTTACTCCTTAATAATATCCATGCTCAGGTTGCCTGGAAGAAATCGCTTTAAGCGATAAGGCCGCCCATTGTACTTGATTTTTTTTAGTATAAGTTAATTTTAAGATAATATGTATGGTGTACAATAAAGAATAAATAAATAAATAACAGAAAGTCTATAACCTAAGAGGGGCTAAACTATTTTTAACATGAAATATTAGCTCACAGTGATTTCAAATTCCAATGCATCAGAAGTCACAGACAGCTCGTAACAATAAAATTTTTAAGATCAGTTTTTGTTTTGATAATCATTTACGAGTGTAAATGAAGCCAAGGAAATATGTTTAGATCGTAGCAGATTGCGCTCTATAGTCTCTGCCTATCCCGATGGGAAAAAGGTGTGACGGTATGAAAAATATGATAATATTGAATTATCATTGTAATCAATTATGACATAAGAAAGTGACCAACATTTCTCATTAAAGACGGTTAGGGGGGTTTGAGTACGAGCCATAACGCACTAAATTAGTTTTGGTGGTATTATTAATATTATAATATTAAGCTGCTAATATCTGTAGATATATACCTATTTTATCAAAAACACGTAACAATATAATTATACATGTCTTCATTATTGTCCAAGCTCATTACGTCCCATTGTCGGTCAGTGCCTCCTTTATATTAAATAGACGTGTTTACCCTCACAGAGGACGTCGTCTACCAATGATATCCCTTAGCTTCCTTAACGAGGCGACGGATTAAGCTTACAACGGTCACTCCTTGTATTATTAACCCGTCACCATGCGAACGTTTAGTAATGTAAATGAAATTATTATAGATGTAGTTCTTATACTCTAAACGTTGTATTCCAACAACCTACACAAATTTTATACAAAGCTTTGTGTGAGTGAAGCGAAATTCAATTTTCATTACAAGGAATGTTTGCTTTACTTATTGGATTTTGGGAATGGATTAGAATTTTCATAAAATTCGAGAATATCGGTAAATATTTAGAAAAATATGCTACCTAAAAGCGTATAGCTATAATACAGTATAACCTTTAAATAATACTTCGTAGAAATAAGAACTGTTTCCTTTGTGAATATCGTATCATATATGTGCCTACGCGGTCATTTTTCTGTTCGTGACTTAATTACGTAGTTGAAGTAAAATTTCAGCGAAATTTCAGGAAAGTAGGACAACGCGGAAGATAGACAAAGAAACTAAAACTTCTCAGGGAAGCAGCTAGTGCTTAGTTACTGTGTACCTACATTGAGAAATAACAAACCGTTTTTGAAACAATAGCGTATTTTATTCAAACATATTAATCAGTTACATTCTTCTTGAGAAACAGCTGAAAATTTTGGTGTTTCTAAATTGTACTTGCGCACGTAGAGTTCAATAATCTATACTATTATTATAGAGCTGAAAAGTTTATTTTTTGACGCGCTAACCTCAGGGACCACTGATCCGATTTGATAAATTCTTTCAGTGTTTGATAGTACATTTATCAAGGAAGGCTATAGGCTATATAATATCGCGCTGTGACGAATAGCATAGCATCAGTGAAACATATTGCAAAAACTGGGAAAATGTTCTAAATTCCACGTGTACGGAGTCGCGGGCAACATCTAGTTTATTAATAAAGTTCTCGTCGTAGGTACATGACTCAATTGCTTCTTCATAATCGTTTATCTGTATAAATAGAGGATCGGATTTTAATTAGTGTCGGATTAATTTTGAGACTTATCAGAAGCCGTAACTTTATAATTGCGTGAATAGATAACAGAATAATGCTAGGTAGATAGATTTTACAACATTTTACTATAGAGTTATTAGCTTTGAGTTATTTTTAAATTAGTAGTATAGCCTACTAATTTTAAAATGTAATAGTAAGAATGTATGGATATAACGATATTATTTACTCTTTCACGCAATAACTACGGAGGGAACACTTACTACGTTGACAGGGAGCCGGTCTAATTCCTTGTCAAGATATGTTGAAGCGTAAGCAATCATTTAATAGTAAATATAATGTCAAATATGTCAAAAACTACGGAATCAATTTAAAAAAACTTAGCTTATCCACTGCAGTGGCAGAGTTGCGAAAACGCCTACCCATCACACGGCAGACACATTTTGCCGCGCATAGCAGCTGCGGTACGTTTGCTCGAAAAAGACTGATATCTCCTATTCCTTTTAAGAAAACTATATGAATGTGCATATCGCTAAAATGAAATCTTTACATCCTGTCTTTAGTAATACCAATTAAAAGCAATCATTAATATTAAATTTTGTATTCAATTAGTTAGTAAATGTATCCAATTGTCGAGCAAGTTGCTGACAACGTGTTTCCATAATACAATAATTAATTTCACACAACGTCTCCTAACTCGAGACCCCACGGGAGCTGTTTACCTTAAAATTTAACTTGCAACACAGTGTAGTGATTGCTCGCCTGAAATAAATTGAGTTATAATTTTGAACATCTTTACCTATAAAACCATTTTTTACGGATTTAGTAGATGCGTGTATTTGTTTTAAATTTTAGCCCGACGCGTGACGTATCCGAGACTTTGCAGTCACCATGGTCACAGGTGGTACTGACTGCTGGGACTTTTCTATTATACTTTGCAATGTAACTGAAAGATAATCTAATATATAAAATTCACGTGTCACAGTGTTAGTTACCGTACTCCTCCGAAACGGCTAGACCGATTCTTATGAAATTTTGTATGCACATTCAGTGTAGGTCTGAGAATCGGCTAACATCTATTTTTCAAACTTTTTTTTTAGTACCTATGGCAAAGCAACGTTTGCCGGGTCAGCTAGTCTTATATATAAAATTCACGTGTCACAGTGTTAGTTACCGTACTCCTCCGAAACGGCTTGAACGATTTTCATTAAATTTTATATGCGTATTCAGTAGGTCTGAGAATCGGCCAACATCTATTTTTCAAACTTTTTTTTTAGTATATGGCAAAACAACGTAAATATAACAATATTGGAAAGTTTTTAAGGAAATAAGCATTATTGACCAAAAACAGACGCGTGGTGACGGATTAAGAATACAAGTGTCACCACCCCATCTCCTCTCAAAGGTGCTGTAATAGTCAGCTAAGGGATATTGCACATAGATAACATCTTCTGTGAGAGACGGAAGACTCAAAATAAACCCTGTGCCAACACGCCTGGTCAGCGCGGCACAGTGGACCATAATCCCTCCAAATTGGAGGAGGCCCGTGCCCAATAGTGGGACGTAAATGGGCTGGAGAAGAAGAGGAGAAGAGACCGAAACAGTAATTTTCAGTAGTTTTTAGGGTTCCGTAACAAAAGGTAAAACGGAAACCAATTATTGAGACTTCTCGTCCGTCTGTCACCAGGCTATATTGCTGTAACTGTGATAGCTAGAGAGCTGAAAATTGCATAGTTTATGTATATTAGTTGATTGAACAACAATTACTCATTATTATCAATCTCCTGTCCTTATTGCTCTATTTGGGGTTGGGTATATGTTGAATAAGTACATTAAGATGATAACGATACGGAACTTTACGTGTGCGAGTCGAACTCGTACTTGACTGTTTGTATATTATACAGGTTAAACTACATTTAAGTACAATTGAGATAAAGTTTTTTACCTTAATCTTAATTCTTTCTTAACGATCCATGAACATTATTTCTAATATTAACTCTAATTCTTCGTCTGGTACTTATTTGGTCAATTTATTTCAATAAAATTACCTACCTCTTTAGATTTTTCCAATCAATCGCTAAAAGTACGAATATTTTATGTTGAACAATTTGTTCAGAAAATGTTCCGCATCTCTGACATAATAGAAATCGTTGCTACAGGTTGGAATTATTTATATTTTAAAAAGTTATTACCAAACCAATTCTTTTAACAAAGGTACAATTTGATGTTACAATTTAAGATACCTATTAACATACATGTTTTCAACTTTCACGACAAGTTACGAACTCTCTCTCTCTTTCACTCTTCAGCCCATTAACAGACCACTGTTGGGCGCAGGCGTCCTCCCCTTTGGAAGGGTTTCTGGTCTACTATGCCACTCTGTCCAGGCGTCATAAGCACACAATTTTTCTAAAAAATATATATACTTGATTAAATAATTTTTTATTTCATTTCAAAAGGTAGCAAAAATCGGAATATAATTTTAAAGTTACGACGGTATAAAAATTTTTCGAGTAAAAAATATCATGGTCTAAACTAACAGTAGTTTTCATCAATAAGGTGCGTTACCCGTGCTAAGCTAATGCGGCAGCTGAAGGAAGGAGGAGTGGTAAGCTACTAGTCGTAAACATTGTTTGAGTAACAATTAACACTATAGAAAATATCGACTTGTTTAATTTTTTATTTAGCTTTGTTTTTTTTTATTTGTATATTTTTCCCAGTCCCCAGCTCTCCACTTCGCGGTTTTATGGTTATCTTTAGAATGGCACTTACAGAATCATGTGGAAGGAAATGAGGTTGTGAAACTTTTATTTTGAAACCGTCACCACTGTTATTAGATTATATAATATCTAGAAATAAATATCCAGAAATAATAGATAATAAATAATAAATATTCATGGACATTTCACACAACGTCCTCTGGTCCCAAGCTAAGCTTATATTCTTGTGTTATGGGTACCAGAATACGGATACAATACATAAACTACTTTTCTTTTGTAAATACATACTTATAATACATAATAATAGATGATTAATGACTATTTATTACACGAAAATTACTTTTGAAACAACAAAAAATGACAATAAACAAGATCTGTAAAACGCTAAAATAGTTTATATACCTACAGTGAAGAAGTTTCTCCTAACAAAATAAATATAAAATCTAAAATCGCGAGAAAAAGAAAATAAAAGTTACGAAAACAATTTTTAAGTCATCAAAAGACCAGTCGAATTCTATACTACCTACTTATACGTAATTGTATCTATAGCTAAGATGATATGGAGTAAAAAAATTTCACTTGTTGAAAACAAAAATATTCTCAACCTTCATTTTAATGTTTTTATATTACTTTATTTGGGAGAGTTATTACTTTGTTAGTTGAGTTATTATATTAAATTGAGGTTTTTCAAACCTCAATTTAATATGGCGTTTGGCTACTTTGATCATGGAAAAGTTACGTTGGGTACTTTTTATATTTGTGGTTGTAAATAGTAAAATTAACTTCAATTTGACAAATCAAGTCCCGATTTATCATCGAATATACAAAAATACACACATTTCACTATTATTACAAGTAAATAAAAATCTCTGAGACCTAAGAGACAAAACCTAATTTTTGTGTTTGTAAATAGATTTTGTACACGTAAAACTTTACTTATACTCAATTCTTAAACAACTTAGCTGCATCTCTTAAATGGCCTTAAAATTATGTAACTAACTGCTGCTTACACGCAAAGCTACAATTGTATAGTTTAAACGAAAACCTTTTGATACGTGACTTAAAAATGGATCCTTAAATAAGAATTTCTAAGCTGATAAAAAATATATAATAATAATAAAAATAAAATATATATAAATAAAATATATATAATCTTTATATTCTATAAAGTACTTAATAAATAAATAATCAATGTCTAGTTCAAACTCATTTTTAACATTGTATTTAAATAAACTACATATAATAATATATTTTACATAGAGAACAGGTAAACTCGCATTGCTACGACTAGGAAAACGGAAAAGGTCAATAGAAATATCTGGAAGTGAAGTGAACTCAATCGAATAATTAATTGCGTTTTCAATATTCTATTTCACAATACTCTCAGTAAACATTTATGAAATCACCTTGCACCGAGTAACAAGCTCCCGGCAAAGCTGCCTGACCCTGAACGGAAATAAACTATCCAAGCATTGATCTACATATTAGTATTTACTTAGTTAAAAGGATTTTATACGTATGCAAATGTTATCATAAGAGGATTTTTATTTCAATAACCTTGTAAAAATGTACTGTGTCGATTTAACGAATTTTAATTTATTATTCTTTTACTAGCTAATGGCCGCGGATTCATTGTTTAAAGTCATTGTTTCAATAAATAGACTATGCCATTCTGATCTATGTACAAGCTATACAGCTGTAAATCCATCCTTTCAGTATCAGGATTTGCGTGAGAAAGCAAGGTAATCGCTTTTAGTTTAAATCCTATTGATGAATGAAACGCAACTGGAATAGTGTTATCGTAACTGACCAGGACGGGGTGAGATCTACGTCAATGTTTGATGGTCTAAGCTTTTTCAGGTCTGAATATACACATTATACTTACACGTATGTCATTGTTTTCTAATTTCGTTACATGGCAACATTTCCACGAACTCTCTGTGTACTAACATACAATGTGGCTTATTAAAAAAAAAATATCATGCGTAGAAGATAAAGCGACGTTATAATAAAGATTCATATTCCGAAGGCATGGAGATTTTTACAAAAAATTGGTCAAGTGCGAGTCGAACTCGCGCACGAAGGGTTCCGTACCATTATCTATGCAACATAAGGCAACGTTATTAGTATCGAGCAAGAAACGGTAAAAAAATCATGTTTGTTGTATGGGAGCCCCCCTTAAATATTTATTTTATTTTTAGTATTTGTTGTTATAGCGGCAATAGAAATACATCATCTGTGAAAATTTCAACTGTCTAGCTATCACCGTTCTTGAGATACAGCCTGGTGACAGACGGACGGACGGACGGACGGACGGACGGACGGACAGCGAAGTCTCAGTAATAGGGTCCCGATTTTACCCTTTGGGTACGGAACCCTAAAAAGGGCTAATAGTTGCATAGATAGATAAATCAGCACCATATTATATGCTGAGTTAACCCCAATTTACCAATTATAACCACAATTCACATTATAATTAGTTTGCTTGTTACTTATGTATACTTCGGTTTCCGTGTTACAACTGATATTTTTTCCTTCACTACTTCGCCTGTGATAGGATTAGAACCAATGTAAAAATTGGTCAAGTGCGAGTCGGACTCGCGCACGAAGGGTTCCGTACCATTATCTATGCAACTTAAGGCAACGTTATTAGTATCGAGCAAGAAACGGTAAAAAAATAATCATGTTTGTTGTATGGGAGCCCCCCTTAAATATTTATTTTATTTTATTTTTAGTATTTGTTGTTATAGCGGCAATAGAAATACATCATCTGTGAAAATTTCAACTCTCTAGCTATCACCGTTCTTGAGATACAGCCTGGTGACAGACGGACGGACGGACGGACGGACGGACAGCGAAGTCTCAGTAATAGGGTCCCGTTTTTACCCTTTGGGTACGGAACCCTAAAAAAGTCATTGTTTATACCTTCATCCATACTTATATTTATTTATTTTTTAACACAGCTTGAATTAACTTTGAATATTTCCAAAAAACTCCGACGAAAAGAAATTCTTAAATTTTTTTTTTAACAATAAATAATATTACTAACGATAATATATAAATAAAATTTCAATCAATGCCAATTTAAAGAAAAAATACTTGTTAATTTTCTGTCGCTGAAGTTGGTATGGATTGCACGCATAACTTTTGAGAGTGCTCGATTGTGCGATGCGATGCTGTAATTGGAACACTCAACGTTGAGCATTGTGCCGCATAATGCGCTATTGTGCTATGATTGGAAAACGGGGATAGAAGCTAGGTACTTCAAAGTACTCTGTGCTTTACTCTACTCTGATTCGTGTTTTGACGTTTTAGTCCGACAGAACATGGAGACTAAAAGAAATAAAAAAATCATGTTTGTTGTATGGGAGCCCCCCTTAAATATTTATTTTATTTTATTTTTAGTATTTGTTGTTATAGCGGCAATAGAAATACATCATCTGTGAAAATTTCAACTCTCTAGCTATCACCGTTCTTGAGATACAGCCTGGTGACAGACGGACGGACGGACGGACGGACGGACGGACGGACGGACGGACGGACGGACGGACGGACGGACGGACGGACAGCGAAGTCTCAGTAATAGGGTTCCGTTTTTACCCTTTGGGTACGAAACCCTAAAAATAACAGGAGTGCAACGGCAACTTTTATCTCAAGAAAGATTCTAGTACATTTTCTACGCTTTCAGGCTTCATACAATAAATTGTTTTATTTGGCGGGTTTCGTGGTGGAGTGGTTTATGTATTAAATATTGTTACGAACACACAAAACACAAAGGAGCTAGCGCCATCTAGCAGCAACTAGTAAAACCAATTAAAGAACCGAACAGAGTGAAACCCCTATTAGATACTAGATGGCGTTAGAGGAACTACCGGACATGCTCGAACCTTCTAGAAACATTCGTTCCGGGCGATCACGTTCGCGCACAGTCGGGAACATTCTGGAATAGTCTGGAACTCGTCTCGGCGCATATAAATAGCGGCAGGGGGCGAGCCCGGGCAGTTCATTTCGAGCTACGATCGAAGCGACTTCGAGAGCGAAAACAAGTGATCAAGAGTGATACCAGTGAAACCTACGACTTGGCTACGACCTAGGACATTGTTAGTGCTTAGTGTTTGGACCTAGTGCTTAGTGTTTGGACCTAGTGCTTAGTGTGTAACTAGTGCTAGTGAATAAAGTCTTCTAAAAGAGTCAGCAGGTCTTTCTCTCCAAATCCTTCGAACCCTAACACGTAACAACTGGTGTCGGAAGTGAGGTTTGGAGATGCCATTGACTCCGAGAGAGGACTTCGAGGGCGTCAGGACAAGGGCACAACGAGCTGCGGAGGCCACGCCCGCTGTGGACCAAGCCCCGCCCACTGGCCCCACCCACCAGGCCCCGCCCACCGACCACGCCCCTCTAGACCCGCCCACTGGCCACGCCCACCATGCCACGCCCACCGACAACGCCCATCGGGCTCCGCCCACCCAGGCCCAGGCTCCGCCTACTCAGACTCAAGCCACGCCCACTGGCTCCGCCCACCTTGCCACGCCCACCACACCGGCCACGCCCACTAGACAAGCTCCGCCCACTGGATCCGCCCACCTTGCCACGCCCACCACACAGGCCACGCCCACTAGACAAGCCACGCCCACGAGCGGCGCCGTAGCATCAGTGGCACTTCAATTAGGAAATTTAATTGAACTGATAGAGATGCAAAGGGCTGAAATTCGGTCAATGAAGGAGTTACAAGAACGCAAGTTCGAGTCACAAGAACGCAAGCTCGGCGCTTTGCAAGAATCACAAGAACGCAAGCTCGAGTCACAAGAACGCAAGCTCGGCGCTTTGCAAGAGTCACAAGAACGCAAGCTCGGCGCTTTGCAAGAATCACAAGAAAAAGTGCTTTGTGCTATAAGTGATGTTAGTAACACGGTGATTAAGCTTCGAAAAGATGTCGACGTAGTGGAAGAACGAGTTACCGGGTTAGGATTGGATGTCGAAAATGTGAAAACCGGCCTCATTGAACTACAGAAGAAAGTAGTGCGCCTTGAAACCACGGTAGTTGCGATCTCTAGTGGAACTATCGGAGTGGCACAAGGACCAAGAGTGAAAGTTCCGCCATACGACGGCACTACTTCCTGGAACGCTTATCGTCAGCAATTCCAGACGGTTGCTACTGCCAACGGATGGACGGAAGAACAATGCTTGACCGCTCTCACTGTTGCGCTCAGAGGGCAAGCTTTGTCGGTCCTGGAAGCACTGCCACATACAGGAAATGGGTTCCAAGACCTGATGGAGGCACTTGAATCCAGATACGGGGAGCGACACCTGGAGCACGTGTTCCGTGCCCAACTGCGTGACAGAGTCCAACGCTCAGGAGAAGGACTACAACAATGGGCGTTGGAAATTGAAAAACTCGTCAGAAAGGCACACCCAGGAGCCGACACCAAGATGGTAGACACGAATATTGTTCAAGCATTTGTCGACGGAATCAAAGACCTGGAGGTCAGAACTGCAGTGAGGCTTCGTCACCATACCTCGCTAAAAGAAGCATTGGCGCATGCTTTGGAGGTCGAGGCTGTTCGTTATGACATACGGCATACGCATAAGATCCGCGAGGTCTCTGAGGAAGTCAAGGAGGTTAAGGCCCCTACGAAGAAAAGTTCTGGAGCCATGTGCTACAAGTGCGGTGAGAGGGGCCATCTTCAGCTCAACTGCCCGCAGAAGGAAACCCAGATGGCCAGGATGAACAGACTCGAGGAACAAATAGAGGTGCTGAAGAAGCAGGGGGCTTTGTCTCTTGCCCGGGATCAGGGAAACGAATAAAAGCCAGGACTAAGGGGCGAGTACTGGCTGACGCGGAGGGAGCCCCGATAACTGTTATCTCCCAGGCATGCAGCGGGAATAGTCTTGCGATTCAGGGGACTATTAACGGAACGGATTGCAAAATGACTCTGGACACAGGAGCCTCTAGAACAATAGTGAACCCAACTCTGGTAAAAACCGCAACGGGACACAAGAGGAGAATTAACTGTCGGCTACTTACTGCCTCCGGTCAGCCAATACCCGTCCTGGGAGAAACGTCAGTTACGATGTATGTAGGGGGGTCCTCATACTCTCATAACGTAATCGTGGCTGAGATTGTGGATGATTGCATCTTGGGTTTGGATTTCATGAAGAAACACAACTGCAGAATTAATGTCGCTGACGGAGTTTTCAAGTGTGGTGAAGAAGAAATCTTCATTCTTGGAGGCGTCTGCGGGAAAGTCGCATGTGTACAGAAAGTCATCATACCTGGACGAGCGGAAGCTCAGGTACTGGTGGAACTGCCGCCAGCTGGAAAGAAAAAGTCAAACAGATGCGTGTTGATCGAAGACACACCTACCAAGACATCGTCACAAAAACTGATGACGGCGAGAACCCTTGTTAGTGGAAGCAGAAACGCTGTGGTCAGGGTTTTGAATCTTCATGATCGCGAGATCTGCCTGAACAAAGGTGATGTCATCGGAAAGTGCGAGGAAGTTGTCTGGATGAAAAAGTGTAGTTCGATGACAGGCGCAGACTCGGCAAACAGCAATAATTACGGTTTAGTGACTAAGCTACTCGATGACTGTAAGAGTAATCTGACTTATTCGCAGAGCATGAAAGCTAAGAAGTTTTTGCAGCGCTACGCGAATATCTTCTCCAGTCAAGAAGGGGACCTTGGAAGAACGTCAATGGTTCAGCACAGGATAGATACCGGAAGCGAGAGACCAATTCGTCAACGAGCAAGACGGATACCAATTGCAAAGGAAAAAGAAGTTGAAGGCCTTTTGGAGGACATGAGAAGGAATAAGATTATTGAACCGTCTACAAGTCCGTGGTGCTCACCTGTTGTATTAGTGAAGAAGAAAGATGGTAGCACGAGATTTTGTGTGGACTATAGGCGTCTCAATGATGTCACCAAGAAGGACAGTTACCCGTTACCTCGAATCGACGACACTTTAGATACCCTGAGTGGCATGAAATGGTTCTCGACCCTAGACCTGAAGTCTGGCTACTGGCAGGTAGAAATTCATCCAAAAGACAAGGAGAAGACAGCTTTCTCGACCGGTAAAGGTTTATGGCAATTTAACGTCATGCCCTTCGGATTGTGCAACGCACCTGCCACATTTGAGCGACTCATGGAGTGTGTACTGGCAGGCTTAGTTGGAGAGGCTTGCTTAGTCTACTTGGATGACGTCATCATTGTCGGCCGCGACTTCGAGGACCATTTGCGAAACTTGGAGCGAGTTTTCGCCAAAATAGAGGGAGCCAAGTTAAAGTTGAACCCGGAAAAGTGTCGTTTATTCAGGAGCAAGGTCAACTATCTCGGCCATATTATCTCCAGTGATGGAATCCAAACAGACCCGGAAAAACTGGAAGCAGTTCAAAAATGGCCTACCCCTAAGGACAAAACCGAAGTGCGGGCATTCCTCGGCCTATGCTCATACTACAGGCGTTTTGTTAAGGGATTCGCAGAGATGGCCAAGCCATTACATCGGCTGACAGAAGATAAACGACAATTTACTTGGGATGAGACTTGTGAAGATTCTTTTCAGAAACTGAAGAAACATCTGTGTGAAACACCAATCCTGGGGTATCCACAAACTGAAGGTCAGTTTATAGTTGACACGGATGCAAGCAACACGGCCATTGGAGGGGTGTTATCTCAAAAACAGGGTGAAAGAGAAGTTGTTATTGCATATTTCAGCAAATCTTTATCCAAGCCAGAGAGAAACTACTGTGTGACAAGACGAGAACTCTTGGCTGTTGTAAAGACGCTGCAACATTTCAACAAATATCTCATCGGCAGACAGTTTTTACTACGAACTGACCACGCAGCCTTGAAGTGGCTACTGCAATTCAAGAACCCAGAAGGTCAAGTAGCTCGATGGATTGAACAGCTCCAGGAGTATGACTTCAAGACGGAACACCGCAGCGGAAAGACACATGGGAATGCCGACGCACTCTCACGAAGGCCGTGTTCGGAGGACTGCAAACATTGTGTTAAGCAGGAATGCAATGAAGAAACATTAAAACTAACGAGAACAGATCCTTTGAGTCTCTGGGAGAATGATGCTATGAGGGAGGCTCAAGAAAAAGATGACGACCTTCGGCACATCATCACATGGAAGAAACGGGGTGACGTAAAACCAATATGGAGTGAGGTTGCACCCACTGGCGCTGTCACTAAGGCGTACTGGGCGCAATGGGACAGTCTGATACTCCAAAACGGAATACTCTACCGGAAATGGGAGAAGACTAACGGCAGAGAGTTCCATCTTCAGATAATTGTCCCAAGAACGAGAGTACCAGATGTTCTCCGTGAAATACATGATGGCGTATCAGGAGGTCATCTAGGTGTCAAGAGAACGTTAACAAAAGTGCGAGAACGATTCTACTGGTTGCATTGTCGAGATGATGTACAGGATTGGTGCCGCAAATGTACTACTTGCGCTGCTGTAAAAGGACCACAGACCAGGAGCCGTGGGAACCTGCGGTTGTATAACGTCGGTGCACCGTGGGAACGAATTGCAGTTGACGTAGCTGGGCCATTTCCTGTAACGGATTCGGGAAACAAGTATTTTATGGTCGTCATTGACTACTTCACCAAATGGCCCGAAGTGTTCGCCATACCAAACCAAGAAGCCACAACAGTCGCTTCTAAGTTAGTCGAAGAAGTTATATGTCGCTTTGGTGTGCCTCTGGAAATCCATTCTGATCAGGGCAGGAACTTCGAATCGCAGGTGTTCCAGGAAGTGTGCAGAATTTTGGGCATGCATAAGACGAGGACCACCGCGTACCATCCGCAGTCTGATGGAATGGTTGAGAGATTTAACCAGACCCTTGAGAGGCATTTGGCGAAATTGGTAGATGACAAACAAAAGGATTGGGACAAGTATATACCACTCTTCCTTCTGTCTTACCGAACCGCCGAGCATGAGAGCATAAAAGCTACCCCGGCGTATGTCAATTTCGGTAGAGAACTACGAATACCAGTAGACCTATTGACAGGAGGGTCACCGGAGGAACCAAAGACTGTACAAGACTATGTCTGCGATTTAAGGGAAAAGATGCGCTATATACACGCCTTGGTTCGGGAAAATGGGTTACAGTCAAGTGAGAACATGAAAACCAGATACGACCGGAAATCGAACACGAGCGGCTTCGAGGAAGGGTCACTGGTGTGGCTGCATAACCCAACTCGCCGGAAAGGGAAATCTCCAAAGTTGCAGAACCAGTGGGACGGTCCATACAAAGTGGTTACCCGACTGAATGATGTGACCTATAGGATTCAAAAGCAACCAAGAGGGACATTCAAAGTGGTACACATAGACCGTCTGGCGCGCTACCATGGTAGTAACAACGATGCTCGGGACGAGCATCTCTAAGAGGGGAGTAGTGTTACGAACACACAAAACACAAAGGAGCTAGCGCCATCTAGCAGCAACTAGTAAAACCAATTAAAGAACCGAACAGAGTGAAACCCCTATTAGATACTAGATGGCGTTAGAGGAACTACCGTACATGCTCGAACCTTCTAGAAACATTCGTTCCGGGCGATCACGTTCGCGCACAGTCGGGAACATTCTGGAATAGTCTGGAACTCGTCTCGGCGCATATAAATAGCGGCAGGGGGCGAGCCCGGGCAGTTCATTTCGAGCTACGATCGAAGCGACTTCGAGAGCGAAAACAAGTGATCAAGAGTGATACCAGTGAAACCAACGACTTGGCTACGACCTAGGACATTGTTAGTGCTTAGTGTTTGGACCTAGTGCTTAGTGTTTGGACCTAGTGCTTAGTGTGTAACTAGTGCTAGTGAATAAAGTCTTCTAAAAGAGTCAGCAGGTCTTTCTCTCCAAATCCTTCGAACCCTAACACGTAACAATATCAAAGTATCAACATATTTAAGAGGATACCAAAATAGCTTCGTGCATTTTTCTATGTACGAAGTTTTCATTGTTTCTTTAGATTGAATGGCTAGAGCTCTAATTTTTAAGTATATGTTTTTTCAATATATGATCTAGGATCGCATAAACTCAGAAACGCGATTAAAAAAAGTTTTCTCGATAGAAAATCTTGGCGAAACAACCTCTCTAATTTTTTATTTTTTTCATTTGTCGGTCTATTATCGCGTATTAACTAATGAAATAACTTTAAAAACATAGGTAACTATTATGTATAGAAACACGTAAATCAGAATAAAAATATATTTAGTAGATTTTGAGTAAATAGGAAAAGTATCCCTAATTCTTCATTTTCTGTGCCTACTGGCTGTGTTAATATGTACGTGTCGGCGATGACATACGATAATATTGATGTAGGCCCCTAAGAAAACATTTTACTTTATTTTATAAAAAGTCTACCTAAATATCGACAAGTATTTTGCTTTTGAACAAGGCATCTTTAATAAGAGTCTATAACTAGAATATTGTCCATTTAATGCTTGTTTGATTGTATTTTATGTTTTTTTTTAATTTTAATTATAACAAAATATATCTATAAATGGTGAAGAAAATCTACGGTATAGTTATAACAGAACATACAGACAAACCTACTAACATAGAAGAGAAATTGAATATTTTCTACTATACCGTAAAATATTAACAAGAACGCAACACCAACACTTTGTATTTACTTACGAAGTTTTCGTCTTTCACAGAACACTTTAAGCTCAAAGTAAATAAAGTTATTAAATAATATTATAGAGTAGAGCTACACTCCGTTTATATTAATAGAATATTAAACCACACCTCTCAAACTCTATAGCACTCTACAATATTATAAGTTTGGAGAGGCAACCTAAAGAGGGGACTCGGACGTTAAAACGTGGCCTTTTTGCTAAACAAATGTAGTACATACGCTGTTTTCTTTATGTCTATTAAATGCCTCTAGAGCTCTTTTAGCCGCGGTATTGTCGCTACTGTCATTTTCTTTCCCAAAACACTACTAAAAGAAGTATCCTAAAAGCCGCCTCTTGTGGCTGTATTCAGATGATTTTTTATCATAAATTTCCGTACCAAGGTTTGTAAATTCAAATAGAAGTAAAAATATACTCGCTATCTTTAATTTAGTGTCAACAAGCGCTGCATAAACACAAAGAGCTGCATAAAATTATAGTGATGGCGATAGATTTAATAAGTACCTATTTTATCAACCTAGTCCCCTCTTAAGATATCACACTACAGATTACCATAAAGTTTATAGTATCTTGTTTCCTAGTTGACATCAAAGACTTCCAGCGTTAATTTGACTATCACGTAATTCTTAATCAATGGTACGGATTCTACGAACCACTAAACTGAACTTAACTAAAAAAATAAAAATTGATAGTGTCAATAACACAATTTGGCAATGTTAAGTAAACTTTCTTATTTTATAAGCGGTGTAATATAGACTAACGATTTTAATTAATTTAAATATATACAACGAAATAGTAAATAATAGATAGGTTGACACCATCAACTTTCATTTTTAGGGTTTCGTACACATCCTTATAGTCTCACTTCGGTCTGTCTGTCTGTCCGTCCGCAAACTTTTTTTACCCAGCAACGGCTGAAAGCATCAATAAATGTAGGCGATTCCCTATATTTCAACTACAAAATTAAGTTGGTGAGTTGGTGTAAGTTTAATTAACTGATATTGAATGCAGATAATTTTTCAGTTTAGTAGGTACGGAACCCTGAGTGTGCGAGTTTACCTCGCTCTTCACAGGTTTTTAGTTATGTTTTGTTGTGCACGTAGAATTGGTACCAATGTTAATTAAATAAACACTAACTGCGCATAAATTAGAACGAAAACGTCTATAAAGTACTTCGAAATACTTTCAATAATTTCATACATTGCAAGAGAAATCATCATCATTATCCTGCCCTCATCCCGTTATTAGGAGCCGGCACTACATTACTTGGTCGGTTTTTACGACGCCCGCCCCCGGGTAAGACTTGGGGAGGTGATGTTTGTATTCTTTTGTCTGTTACCTCACGGGCAGATAGAGGGATAGTAGGTACCCTTTATCCCTTTATAATATATTAATAGTCTTATACATTAGAAAATGCGTTTAAATCGTGATGAATTTAAGAATGAAATAAGCTAGCCTATGTAGGTTTCTTGTCATCTGTAACAAATGTATTTTTTCTGTATGTACAATCCTTACTTATACATAAAAGTGAAAGTGAATTTGTTTGTTTGTTTGTGACGTTTTCACGCCAAATCTACAGAATGGACATGGTATACAGATAATTTATAGTCCTGGAATTAAATAGGGTATTATATTACTTCGCTAAAAACTCTGTACGAGATAATAAACGCAAATGTTTGTGAAATATGGTATAAAATAATAGTAGGTATCGCCATTTTGTTAACTACAGTTGTCAGAGCAACTGATAGAATCCGTCAACTTATAGGTTTCTTTTTTAATTTGGCCAAAAAGGTTTTAAACACAGACGGAATAGAAACTCCTTGTGTGGTACTTTTTTTTAGATGCTTTATTATTAATTAAAGAGTTTGGAATAGTTTAGTATTAATATTTAATACTACGTCGGTTTTATTTTTTATTTTTGCAGTATTGAATTCATATTTTCTCACAATTTTATTAAGGGCCTACATCAATATTATCGTCGACATGTACTAAATATATTTAAATTCTGATTTACGTGTTTCTATAATATATAATAGTTACTTATGTTTTTAAAGTTATTTCATTAGTTAATACGCGATAATAGACCGACAAATGAAAAAAATAAAAAATGAGAGAGGTTGTTTCGCTAAGATTTTCTATCGAGAAAACTTTTTTCAATCGCGTTTCTGAGTTTATGCTATCCTAGATTATATATTGAAAAAACATATACTTAAAAATTAGAGCTCTAGCCATTCAATCTAAAGAAACAATGAAAACTTCGTACGTAGAAAAATGCACGAAGAATTTAGATATCCTCTTAACCATTGAACTTAGTATTTGTTTTGATTTGTATTTCGATATCAATTGTAGTTGTTGTTTTGGTATCGTATTTAACTTTTATTTTAGATACATATTATTTTACATCGATTGTTGATTGATGCAAATTTTGCTGTGGATATACATTTTAGTATCTATTAATTTCAGTTCAGATTTTTTATTTATCAATTTGTTTAAAAACTTTTAGCACAATATTGTACATTAGGCAGACTTAATGCTAAAAACATTGTCTACCAGTCAACCTAGGATGATGCAGAGATATTTGAAGTAGGTGCACTTGCTTTACATTTTTACCTGATGTATGTATCCATTGTAGATATGATGATGAGAATAAACTAAATATGACAAATAAATTGCAAATAAACAAAATAATTTAAAAAACTCGTGAAAGATCATTACTTATCTATCAGTTCTTAACTATTATTATATTATTTAACCTTAATTTTGGTTTGTGTTACAGTAAATAAATATTATGCCATTTTTAGTTATGCATATGTGTACTTGTTTATGTATGTATATGATATTAACGGTATGTAAGTAGTTTATGTATAGTATATTTTAAGTAATATTTTTTTATATTATTTATTTATTATTTATTTTATTATTATAATAACATTATTATTATCATTATTATTTTTTTTTTCTCTTCCCTTACATTAATCTACTTGTACACTGCAGCCCCACTTTATTTTAGTCCCTAACTTTTCTTTCCATCCCATTGTCGCCTGGAAGAGATCACTTTGTAAATGTGTACAATAAAGAGTTAATCTATCTATCTATCTATGACAAATATAATACACATTAACATAAAATATTGGTATATACTATATCATACATAATAGCTAAATACTACATAAATAAATAACTTTAAATACAATAGATTACATATAAATAAAATACATATAAATAATATAACATTTAGTTTATGAAGAACCCATTAATTTTTTGAGCAGGTGTTCTTTGGTTTTTCGCTTAGAGATAGATCTGTTAGATTTCACTTTTTATTTTAGGTTTGATTTCTAATTCGATTCGGCCACTAATGCGTGCGAAGCGGGCAGAAGCTAGTTAAAATAAAAAAATAAAAAAAATTAAAAATATAATTTATTTCATAACCAAGTTAAACTCATCCTTATGTCATGTACAAACAAAAAATTTTAACTACGTTAATTGGGAATGCACTGTGGCGACTGTACTAGTGTGAAACTGTGTCACAGTCGCCAGTAATTTAAACATTAATATAAATTTAGAACGTAGTTATATCGACCTTGCTCTTTTTAAGCCATTTATTTTAGTATCCTGTTCCGTCATCCAAACGAAAACTAAAACGTATTGCCCAAAATACTATTTTTTTTTTAAAGAAAAGTAGTTTATGTCGTATTCTAGTACTCATAACATAAGCGTAAAAGCGTAACTTGGGACCAGAAGGTGTTGTGTGAAATGTCCATGAATATTAATTTATTTATTTAATAGTCAATTTGATTCTGATACGAATGGTAAGGGAGATGATATTTTTTATTAAAACTTTCTAAAGGGGATGAAGTAGAAGACAAAAGTTAGTATTAGATAATAAAGAAACAATGCCTAAAGCCCTTAGAAAAAAATTTCATTACTGTCTTTTAAATAGAAATTTATAAATCACGTTTCCAAATAGAAATATACGAGTAATTCTTACTTTTAGGGTTCTTAAGTAACATTAGGAGACTATATATAACATTACCGTATTCAAGATATTTTCGTCTTTTTGTTTTTTTCTTTCTTTCTTTCTTCTTTATTCCAGAGGGTTGACTTCGCTATGCATTTTCCAGCGTCAATGTGTCTGTTTTCTTCTCGTGGCTTTTCGTGTTATATAAATCTGTGCGATGACAGCTGAAAAATGTACATATTTGTATCGTCACATACTTTATTTAGGCATATATACGAGTACGATAAATAATATTTAACTAAGTAAGTCGTCATTTTAAAGAGTTATCGTCTTTTACGGTTGAGACAAAACTGAAACTTAAGTCTACATAAACAACCTCGGTCAGCTTGTCACGAATACCAAACAACCTTTCGCTTGATGAAACAAAAACTCTTGCTTGAAATCACTACTGAGCTCTATTTCTATTCAAAGTCAAAGTCAAATTTTTTTATTTCAAGTTGGCATGTTTTACAAGCTCTTTTAAAACGTCAGAAACTAGGTGTCTGATCCAAACGCGAATCCTATGGAGAAGAACAGACAAGAAACTCCATGGATTTTTTTTTCATTTCCTTAAATTTTTTTTTTCATTAATATTATACATAGTTGTATCAGGAGGTGTGAGAGTTTTGTTTTACATATAAAGATTTCATGTTTGAAAAACCAGGTTTTATAAAATAGGGAATTTCTCTACGTCCAGTTCCTCAACGTCCCACTGTTGGGCAGAGGTTGAAGAGCAGGATTTACATACAAAGATTTCATGTATAAAAATTCAAGTTCTAAAAAAAATAGTGAACTTCTCTCTGTCCAGGTCTTTAACATCCGGTTGAAGAGGCGCGCCGCCGCGCTGACTAGGCGTCTTAGCATGGGGTTTAGTTTCAACTTTTCCATGTCTCACACAGGACGTTATCGTCATAAATTATCCTTTAGTTGCTTACAGCACCCTAAGGAGGAAATGTGGTGGTGTCATTTGTATTCTGAATCCGTCACCAAATGGATATAAATGCGGTGAACGTGCAACTCTTCTGGCCTGAATAATAACTTATGAGCTACCTCATATTATTCTGCAAACATGAAATTGAACAAGGGTAAAGGTCAAGTAGCGTTTATGTAAAAAGAAATCAGAAAATCTATTGCCATATCATGCGAAAAAATTGTTTTTGTGACAAACTTATGCATATGCATTAAAAATGTAAGCGGTGGTAACTTTCGATTTATCAAATAGAGTTGCTAGTTATAACTAATATTCAATATTAATAGTTTAAACCAATATAAAAAAACATCTTGTGTGACAAGTGAGATATCACTTACCTACCGCAAAATTTTTGAACACTAGCGCAACTCATATAATAAATTTTTTTTTGATTATTTGGAAAGTCTTACCCGTGACCATTGTGCTTGAAATATCTCATAAACGACGGGTTAAAATTTAAAACAAATATACGCTTCCAAATCCGTAAAAACGTTTTTATTTGTATATCCTAACGTTCGTTTGAGAGTAATGCAAGTAATATCTTCTTTATTTTCTTTCATTACGGAACCGTAACATTGTTTATATCCGCTTCGGCCTGGCTACAGCACTGGACGGACTTTCTTAAGCCTAATTGTAATCTAACAGTAATAAAAATTCTTAGATTATCTAAAAGCCTTGCTAGAAGCAGAATCTTAATGGAACGATTTAATGTCGTATTTATTCGTATTTTATAAACAATGCTGAGTTTTAATTAACTATTCAAAATGTTTTGAGAAAGTTTTGTAATAGTTTTGTTGCTATCTAGTACAGGTCATATCCATGTCAGATTGGCAAAAATCTATATGAGTGACACCACCCTGGTTCCTACTAAGTCGCTGTAGGTAAATGTCGAATCATAAGCAAATCATATTTTTATAAGAGATGGAAAACTCGGAACTAAACGTTATTCCAAAACGCTTGGTCAGCGTGGTATAGTAGAACAAACATCCTCCCAAAGTAGGAGGTAACAGGAGAGGCATATCCCCAATGATGGGACAATAAAGGCCCAGGAGGACGAAATAAAATAATATTGTGTTCGCAGTTCATCAAGTAGGTACATCGTTTTCCCTTGAGTTTTGTCTTATTTCAAACCTTACAATCATTTCAAACGGGGTTCAAATCAAAATTATCAGTAGGTATCCCGAGAGTTAAATTTATTCAATTAAAATGTATTTCTACCGTCTATACCATTTTATGTACTGTTAATCATAGCCGAGCATTAAATATTGACCTTCTATTAAAATTTCAAGGTAATGAATTGCTTTATTGAACCGAAATAAGAGTTATCTTATTTATAAATGTTTTGTATTTACAGTATTTACTTAATAAAACCAATGATTCCAAATTCGGACTTCAAGGACTTTTTTTAAATAGGCTCAACGGCTTCTTACTTATTATAAAATAAAGTCGTTAATTATGTATGAATGCCACTATGTGAGCTTATATCTTCCAAATAAGGCGACAAATTTTGATGTGGTTTTTTTAATAGATATAGTATTTCAAGAGGATGGCTTTTTTGTATAATTTGTTAGGATTTGATTTTAAATACCAAGTGTTACGGGCAACATCTAGTATTTACTAAAACGTCGGAAATCCCCAGTGTTTAACACTTTAGACTCAGAGAAATTAAAAATTGCCTTACTATATATTATTACATTTTTAACTAGGATTAAAAACGAAGTACAGAAATTTTGTAGTAACACGTTTTAACTTATTTTATATTTATAAAATAATGTTGCTGTAGACAGAGGCGTACTTTGAAAATTAGCGCCAGTGCTAATTTATTTGACACCCTATCAAATTAATGGAGAAAGGGAAAAACTTTGATACCTGTCACCCGGGGCCATGGCTGCTATTACCCTAAAGTAAATACGCCTCTGACTGTGATTATTAATATTAGCGTTTTTTTTTTAAATGTTAAACCGACTTCACACGCTTTTAAAATTTGAGAGTTTTCCTCGATCTCTTAGGAAATAACCATCAGATCCTGACCTGGTCCCAATGAGACCACACGGGAACCACCTGCTTTGAAATTAAAATTGCTTCAACCAGTTAAAAGTTATGAGGTAACAATAATTTAAAAAAACATACATAGGAATTGAGAACTTCCTTCTTTTTTTGAAATCGGTTAAAAAGGCTTTTATTATCGTCTTTTTTTAGAAAAGACAGACACGTGGCTTTGAATAACATAAACTTTTCACAAATAAAGAAGATTCAAACCAAGTAAGTTTCTGATTCCAAACATATAAGTAAATTATATTCTAAGCAATGAAGCAAATTTTCGTCGAGTATGAAATGTAATTGCTGTGAATACGCTGATATTGAATTATCACAAGAGAATTTGCTTTATTTCTGGAATATTGAGACTTAACTTGTGTACAGTAAGAGACTATATACAATATTGCCAAAAAGAACCGCTGTTCAAAGTTATTTTCAAAGCAATCGATGAGCTTCTAAGGTTACGTGAATGTAATAAAACCTTATTTACGGAATGATCGGTATATTGGCAGTCTCGAAATATTTTTGCTTGTTATTTTATACGCATTTAAATGGATTTTTATCAGGGTTCAGTACCTAAGTACCAAAAGGTAGAGCGGGTATAACTGAGAATTCGCTGTCCATCCGTCCATCTGTCTAGCTGTATCTCCGGAATGATGATAGCCAGAGAGCTGAAAATTACACAGTTTATGTACATTAATTGATGCTCTAACAACAAATACTCATTATTATCTTTCTCCTGTCCTTATCCCGTTATTTGGGGTCATTAAGACGAATATATTATGATAATAATGGCACGGAACCTTACTTACTTAATTACTTCCAACTCATACTTATTCGGATTTTGTTATTTAATATAAGTATAAAATTTTATATTCTAGAAAGTTTAATTAATTTAATTATTGTTGTGGTGCCATGAAACGAAGGAGCTCGTGTCCAGTAGAGGGACTTTAATAGTAGGTTGAGAAAGAAGTCACTATTAAGAGAATATTGTGCATAACACTCTTCACACTAGTGCTACTAACACTACATGATCGTTATCTTGGACAGTACAACTTCAAAACATTAGTCGTAAGGTCTTCTCTTCCGCTGCAATTCTGCGCAGACTACGTAACTTCCTTCCCACTGCCACTAAAACTGCGCTAGCACAATCTATTCTTCTCCCGATTCTTGACTACGCTGACACCAGCTATCTTGATCTTAACGAGGACCAACTTGACAAGCTTGAGCGACTCCAGAACTTCTGTATCAGATTTATA
This sequence comes from Orgyia antiqua, assembly GCA_916999025.1. NCBI lineage: Eukaryota > Metazoa > Arthropoda > Insecta > Lepidoptera > Erebidae > Orgyia > Orgyia antiqua. The sequence continues at coordinate 11,126,001 of OU779863.1, read as the reverse complement.
TTTGGACTTCGTAAATATAATCATGTATCCGAGTTTCGAACTATGCTCAAGTGGTTGCCCATCCGACTTCGACGGAATACTCATATACTTAGTCTGCTTTATAATATTCTTTTCAATCCACACACTCCCAACTACCTCAAAAAACGGTTCACGTTTCTCCATGACACACATACGAGGGACCTCAGATCATCGGAAAACCTAACATTGACTGTAGTTACGCATTCGACTAGATTCTTTACTAAATCTTTTACACTAGAAGCGGCCCGACTATGGAATGCCTTACCTTTGACGATAAGAAACGCTTAAACCATATCACCATTCAAAAAACTTGTTAAGAGGATACCAAAATAGCTTCGTGCATTTTTCTACGTACGAAGTTTTCATTTTTTCTTTAGATTGAATGGCTAAAGCTCTAATTTTTAAGTATATTTTTTTCAATATATAATCTAGGATCGCATAAACTCAGAAACGCGATTGAAAAAAGTTTTCTCGAAAGAAAACCTCTCTTATTTTTTATTTTTTTCATTTGTCGGTCTTATATCGCGTATTAACTAATGAAATAACTTTCAAACATAAGTAACTATTATATATAGAAACACATAAACCGGAATTAAAATATATTTAGTAGATATTGATTAAACAAAAAAAAATATCCCTAATTCTTCATTTTCTATACCTACTAGCTGTGTTAATAGGTACATGTCGACGATAATATTGATGTAGGCCCTTAAGGAACAATACTTGTCCCTACCGATAAACTGATATACTTCCATATGAATATTCTATGTATGTATATAATATGAATGTATTGTGTATGTATGTATATGTTAAAATATGTATTTAAGTAAATATTTATGTAAATGTTATGTATGTATATGTATTTGTATGTTATATCTGCTACTATATGAATATCTATATGAATATACTATAGTATATTCACTTATTTTAGTACACCAAAAGTCGCCTAATCTGCCTCGGTCAAATCCATCTTATGATTGTCTGGGAAAGATCGCAGCTCGCGATAATACCGCCCTTTGTACCTATGACATGTATGTTATGTAAGCTTTGTAAATCATTATGGTGTGCAATAAATAATATTTTACTTTTACTTTACTTTACATGATGTAAATCGATACTTCGACGATTACAATTGAGGACATTTATTTCTAGAATCAACATGTATTGTGTTCTTCGTACTGATTTACAACAGTAGTGGATAAATTATCATATATACCTACTAATATTATAAAGCTAAAAAGTTTGTTTGTTTTAAGGCGCTAATCTCAGGAACCAATATGGTTCGATTTTAAGAATTCTTTCAGTGTTAGATTATACATTTATTCAGGAAGGTAATAGGCTATATAACATCACGCTACGACCAATAGGGGCGATACATCAGTGAAAAATGTTGCAAAAACAAAAGGTTTTCTAAATTCCAAGTGTACGAAGTCGCAGGCAACAGCTGGTCCCACATAATTTGGATAAGTGTTCAACGAAATTATTACTATAAATGATATTATTTCAACAATATTACTGTTTAGCTTTTTCAGGTAGATATTGTGGACATTGATGGAGCCAACATAAGCACATATAGCCATAAACACAGATTTACCAGATAGTGAGTACACGTTCAATCATAGCTTGGCTAAATCGTACTTCAGTATAGTTGGGCAAATCCTACTTCAAAAAAAAAGGGCAACTGACGAATCCAACTCCGGCTAGGCGGCGTTCGGGAAACTTAGGCATATCCTCACGGCCAATATTCCACAGTGCCTAAAGACAAAGGTCTATGACCAGTGTGTGTTACCAGCGATGACAATCGGAACAGAAACGTGGTCTTTGAATGTCAGCCTCGTATCTAAGCTCAAAATTGCACAGCGTGCTATGGAAAGGGTTATACTCGGTATTTCCCTACGGGATAAAAACCCGAAATACGGGGATCCGTATGAGAACGGGCGTATCCGACATAGCCCGAAGGATTAGCACGCTGAAGTGGCAATGGGGAGGCCACATCGTTCGTAGGACTGATGATCGTTGGGGAAGAAAAGTCCTAGAGTGGCGACCACGTATCGAACGACGCAGCGTTGGGCGGACCCTGACAAGGTGGAGTGACGATATCGTCAAGGTCGCGGGAGTCATTGGATGCAAGCGGCACAAGACCGCGCGTTGTGACGTTCTATGGGGGAGGCCTATGTCCAACAGTGGACGCTCTCCGTCCTGAGGAGGCTGATGGATGGCTAGATGGAAATCGTACTTCATAAATTAATAAGGTTTCTATGACGTAAACCTGTATCAGAAACACATCTAGATACATCTTTCACGCACACAAAGACATTTATGTGGGCTCCACGCCATGTGAGGGATGTCGCCATAGACACACTACATTATGAAAAGAAATATTTATTTTTTCTTTTACGCATTTATTGTGAAAAGATTAATATTGCACGGGGATGATAAATTAGAGTTCATAGTTGAGTAATCTGTAAGATTAAATTATACTCACAATCATTTGACTTGCCTAACTTACGTTTAAATTTATCTGGTACAAACTGTTATCGTATTAGTGCTTAGCAGCGTTATTACTTTAAAACCGGTTAAGTACGAATTGGACTTGCGCATGAAAAGTTCCGTAACGTTGTTATTATAATACATTCGTCATATTCTGGGGCTGGAGGAAGATGGTGGTAAGTATTTGTTGTTATAGCGTCAACTGATTTACATAAACTGTGAATTTTTCTATTCTGTATAGCTCTGGTATAGTTTAAGAACTGTACCAGAGCTATAGCTTGGTGACCGACGGAGAGACAGCGAAGTCTCAGCAATAAGGTCCAATTGTACCTCTTGGCACGGAATCCTAAAAATTATGTTAAACGGACTATAATATTAGTTTCAATGTCAAAACCAACGTTATTGCAATCTTTTTTGTTTTAATAAAATTTCCGCCAAGGTGAACATTCTTTGTCGTATTTAGCCGAGTATGATATTGCTTAGTGGTTCATAAACTAACTTTATATTAAATACCTCTTAGTGCTTCTTATTAGTACCTCTTTGGCCCGTGGCTTCGTTTTATATAATTTTTATATTCATTCCTGTAGCACTCGGAATGAATATGCTTAACCTTCTATTAGTAAAAATAAGTTTATGGATCGGACCAACAAAGACATTACACACTTTACCTTTTTACTATATTAGTATTCATGTCTTATATAAATAAAGTAAATATCAAAATGTTCCTAACCGAACACCCCACTGTCCGGGGAAACAGAGGGGTAGTGTGGGGCCCTCACTAACTAAAAGTCCCGCCGTGTTGTAACGTTGCACTCCTTCAAGAGAGAAAGAGGCAAGTCACAATTGTTAATTTGTAAGGTACTATTAGGACCCTAACAAGTAACAAAAAAATACAAGAATTAAGATAATATTTAGAGTTTATATTAAAAAAGGAAAACACACTTTAAATAAAAAAAAGGAAAGGTAAACGTAAATTAATCTATTTGGGGTTTAAAAAAAATCAATCTAGTTGGGATTCTGGTATGGCGGTTGAGCAATAATTCGTTAGGTCTTCAACTCAGTTCGTCAACCTCATCAATAGTGGCAACGGCAGCAGGCGGTATTAGTCAATGATAGCAGTAACGGCAAAGGCTCCCCAAGAGCAAGGTGGTGGCAGTCAGCTATATTATTGAGATTCAATCCACTCCGAAAGTAAGTCCAAGACCTTAAGTGTAGTTAGGCCTGGAGAGTTCAAGTATTGCAGAGTTTAAAGATTAAGTCACTGACCTTTCTAGAATGATTCACAATCCACTATTCACAGGAAATCTTAGAATCCGGACAGTCAACCGTGCTCTCTCAATTCCTCCAGCCGAATGCCTTTTAGTATCCACAGGAAAACTTAGAATCCGAACAGTCTACCGTTCTCTCTCAATTCCTCTCGCTGAATGAATTTCTTCTCGAGATCCATCAAAGTTTTCGAATTTCAATTTTTAAATTTAAATCTTTAATTCCATACCAGAATTCTACAATTCAAATTTTAAGAGAAGGACATAAAAAATATAAGGTTAACAAATGTCATTCAACCTCTATCGTTTTAAGAATAAATAAATTAATAAAAAAAAAGTAAAAGATTTGTGACATGACATTTGTCACTCACAATAATATAAACAAATTAAAAAAAGGCGGGAAGGCTCGAAAAAGGCGGGCGCGTTTTTTTTCCAATTGAGTTTTATTTAATTATTTAGATCAGTAGAGTACTTTTTTCTGTTTATATTATATGATTAACTTGTTCTTGTATATAGTAGTGTAGTGCAAATCAATTAGGTAAGTTTTTTTTACATATTTATATAAAACATGAACGAGCCTCCAGATCCGGGAGGAACAGTTCCATTGGTGGGAAGTTATGTTACGGTTTGTTCGGAATCGGGTATGGATACCGATACTTCTATAACTTCAATTAAAAGAGAAAAGGGACATAAACGAAGGGGATTAAATAAAATATGCAAGCATAAGAAAAGAAAGCATACATCCGGCTCTAGCGCATCTTGTGATTGCCTAGAAAAAACCCAGGATAGTGATGTTACAGACGGTATAGACAAACAGACTACAAATGTTATCCCTAATCCTACTACATTATCAAACCTTCCAAATCCACCACCAGCACCAGTTACTAGATTAATGTACAACTCTGCAGATTCGGCCCCATATATAGTACACATACAAAAACAAACCGATTCCGCTAATGATGGAGCTACATTACATCCCATTATTTTCGGAAAATTTTTAAAACATCATTCATTAGGTAATATTGTAAATGGAAGTCTTAAAAGAATAGGACGTAATAAACTCTCAATAGCCTTTAACAACTTTATAGATGCTAATGCATTTATTGATAATTCTGTATTAAAAGAAAACAACTACAAAGCCTTTATACCAACATATCAAGTTTCTAGAATGGGTGTAGTCAGAGGTGTCCCCATTGATTTGTCTCCAGATGACATCATAGAAAGTTGTAGTCTCCCGAACAGCTGTGGTAAGATTTTAAAAGCCAGAAGGATAAATATTAAACGTTTTATAAATGGAGAAGCTACATGGCAACCATCGCAAACAGTAGTTTTAACATTTGATGGGCAAACGTTACCAGAAAGGATTTTCATGTGCTACACTGCACTTACAGTACAAGTATATACATATCCTACCATCCAATGTTTCAATTGCTGTCGCTTTGGCCACACCAAGCTCCAGTGTCGGTCTAAACCGCGCTGTTATAAATGTGGAGGTGAACACTCAGGAGATAATTGTATTGTGGATGATGATCATCTTAGCTGTTGTTTATGTGGTGGCGCTCATTTTGCTACCAACAAAGCGTGCCCAGAATATAATAGGCAAAAACAAATTAAATGCTCCATGGCAGAAAAGTCAATCTCTTATGCAGAGGCATCTAAGCTTCACTTACCTCTGTCAAAATCTTATGCAGAAATGTTAGCTACTCCAAAAGACCAAAGTAAAAACGCTTCCAATAATCCCAGCATACAATTTAAACCAAATTATAGCTCATACAGAAAAACTACTTTCTTGAAACCGCGAGAACCACCTAAACTTGTAAAAGGCTACGACCAACAGGCTCATCGAAATATCATCCGACAACCTTCTCTCTCCCAACCAAATGGTAGTGCTTTCCCAACAGACATACATACAACTGACACACATACAATTTCTGACATAATTTTACTCTTAAACAATACAATTAAATCTAACATAATAGAACCGTCCAACGCTGCAAAACTCACTGAAGCGATTTCGATACTACACCAACATTATGGATCTAAAATCCGTAGTGCTCCAATGGAACTGCAGAAGTGCAGTCAATAAAAAATTTGACATAATTCATTTAATTAATAAACATAACCCTTTCATCTTTGCATTAGCAGAGACCTGGTTTCGACCAGGAATTAATTTTAAAATTGGTGGCTTCTTCTGCCTCAGGGATGATAGACCTGATGGTTATGGAGGAGCTGCCCTCTTAGTTAAGAACACTCTATCTTTTACACCACTTACACTTCCACACTATCCTAATTTCTCTGTTGTAGCCTGCATTATAAATAAAGTTTGTTTCTTATCTGTCTATATACCCAAACCTTCCTATGAAATTTTTCTTGATTTAGATAATTTGTTTTCTTCTCTTCCCAAACCCTTGTTCATTATGGGAGATTTCAACTCCCAACATAGATCATGGGGTAGCTCAATATCGAACTGCTATGGAGATGACCTACTTGATTTGATAGATGCTCACAATTTATGTGTCGTAAATGATGGCTCACCAACACGACGCACTAATCCATCAGATAATAATAGTGCAATAGATTTATCCATTACTTCTCCAAATTTAGCATCTAGTATATTTTGGCATGTCTTACCCTCTTCATATGGCAGTGACCATTTCCCAATTAAAATTAGTTTGTTATCATTTTCAGTAAAATTTAATCCTAAAATTCAATCATTTATGAGACATAAAATAATAAGTGAAAAGTGGGATGAATATAAAAGTTTTGTAGATCATAAGCTCTCTATATTGCCAACACAAGAATGTAGTGATGTATCAACCTGCTCAAATATACTAACTTCTGTTATGATTGAGGCTGCTAATTCAATTTTTCCAATCAAAAAAGGTGCGCCTAACAGGTTACCATCTCCACCATGGTGGGATAACGAATGTAAAGTGGCAGTTGCAGAAAGGAAAAAGGCAGAAATGAAATATAACTGTAACATGTCACAAGAAAATTTTAATTCACTGTTACAAATCATTTACAATACTAAAAAATTCCTGAAAACAAAAAAACTTAACAGCTGGAGGAACTTTTGCTCATCTATCTCTCCCAATACAAATGCAACTGTCATTTGGAATAATATCAGGCGCTATAGAGCTGGAATTACCGAATCTTCATTTGTAACTATGGAACCTTCCTTGAGCAGTAGCTTCTTGGATACCTTAGCCCCTGCAACAGTTCCTGTTGCAGATTTAATTTTGACTCCTTATATACACACACCACCCTCATGTCCGTACGGATTAGATGCTCCATTTAGTTTAGACGAATTAAAAGGAGTTCTATCCACTACTAAGGATACTGCGCCAGGCGTAGACGGCATACCGTATTCTTTTTTCTCACATCTAAGCGATAACACATTAAACTTTTACCTTTTCATTATCAACACTGTCATGATAACAGGTGACGTTCCATCCGAATGGCAATTACAGACTGTGTTGCCCTTTTTAAAACCGACTAAAAACCCAAATGAAGCATCATCCTATAGACCCATTTGCCTTTCCCCGGTAATTTCAAAAATTATAGAACACCTAGTTAAAAATAGAATTGTATGGTTTCTTGAAAATCAAAATATTTTTCCAAATTCTCAAAACGGTTTTAGAAAGGGCAGGAGTTCTATAGATAGTTTAAGTATCTTCTTGACAGATATTCGGTTAGCTTTTCCCAAAATGAGGCGGTGGTGGCCGCATTTTTGGACATTAAATCCGCATATGATAATGTTCTTATAGACATCTTATGTAAAAAATTAATTAATATTAGAATTCCATTAATACTAGTAAATTTTATCAAAAATATTCTTTCCGGTCGTAAAATTGTTTTAGGTGGTACAGATTTAACAAGACTTTCTTGGAAAGGTATACCTCAAGGCTCAGTTTTGAGTCCGATTCTCTATAACATCTATACACACGATCTAGAAACTTCTATTGGAGAATCGGTTTCCATTTTGCAATACGCAGATGATTTGTTACTTTACTCTAGAAACAGTTCCACCGCCCTGGCTTCAATGGATTTGACTCTATCGTTGAGTTCATTGAAGACATGGTTGGATGAACATGGACTGGAACTATCTGCAGCTAAAAGCACTGTAGTAGTGTACAGCCGTCAACGAAATCCACCACGTGCAAATATTTGTTATGATAATAGCATCATTCCAGAAAAGAGTCATGCTAAATTTTTGGGTGTCGTAATAGATTCTAAATTAACGGGACACGCCCACTGTGACTACGTTGTCGCTAGATGTGAAAAAAACTTGAATATGCTGAGATGTCTCTCTGGCGTGTGGTGGGGAGCACATCCCTCATCGCTAAAATTAATTTATAATGCAGTCATAAGAAGCGTATTAGATTATGGGGTGTTTTTATTAGAACCTTGCAATGTTATGGCAATACAAAGGCTAGACAAAATACAATACAAAGCCTTAAGAATTATTTTGGGAGCGATGAAAACTAGTCCGTGTAGTGCTTTGCAAGTGGAATGTGGAGATGCACCTCTCTACCTAAGACGGCAGTTATTATCAGATAGATTTTTTTTCCGCATTTGTCAGTTTACCAAACATCCACTTTTGTTAAAACTTCAGGCATTAGCAGATTACATAACTACATCTTTTTACTGGAAACATAAAATAATTCCATGTCTAATAAACAGCTACAATAAATTTAATAACCTTTCAGCTCCTGTTTTTTCTTCCGAACGATTAGCGATTTATAATTATAACTATCACAGTCTTATTTTAACACCTAATATTTATTTTGATATAAACATTAACCGCAATGAATTAAATATTAATAATTATTTTAATTTTTTTTGTTGATGACCGTTGGCACGGGTGGCATCAGATTTATACTGATGCATCAAAACATGGCCAGTCGAGCATAGTCGGAGTTGGTGTCTTCCATAAGCAGTTCGATATTGTTCAAAAAATCAAGTTCCCTGGTGAAACATCCGTTTTCACCGGAGAATGTTTCGGTCTTGTAAAGGCTTTGGAGTATATTTTATTGTTTAAATTACAAAGAACAGTTATATTTTCAGACTCCATGAGTGCATTGCGAGCCCTTTTGAAATTTCCATTTAAAGCAATACATCCACACCCTTTGATTTTTGAAGCTAGACATAAGTTATCTCTATGTGTTCAAGCCGGGCTTCATGTGAATTTCGTATGGATACCTAGTCATTGTGGTATATATGGGAATGAATATGCAGACAGAATTGCCAACCAAGCTGTAGAATGCGGTGATTTATTTCCTTTTTCAATTTTTTCTCGTGATTTGTTATCTTTACCCAGACATTATCTCAAGGCTACTTGGGATGATGTTTGGAAACAGAGCAGTAAAGGCCGACATTATAAAACCATTCAATCGTTTATAGATATGAAACCGTGGTTCTGTGATCGTGCTTTTCTTAAGTTAAGGCTTGACAAAAGAGCGATCACAGTTCTCATAAGAATGAGATTAGGACACACTTGTGTACCATCACATTTAGCTCGAATGAAAATTCGTACGGATCCATTCTGCAGCTGTGGTGAATTTGGAGATTTGAATCATACATTTTTCGGTTGTGTCCTTTATGATCATCTTCCTCTCATAAATAATCTCATAGCCTTACATGTTCCCCTTCCCACCAACATCAATATTCTTCTTTCCTCCCTAAATCCTTCCATTTATTTATGTTTAGTTTCGTTTATTGAAGATAATAATATCTTACTGTAAATATATGTATATTATATGTTTTTTTTTTCTTTGTTGCTCTCTTTATTATTATTTTAAGTATATTTTTATTTGTTTATTTAGATTAGATAGCACCTAATTTTAGTTAGTTTAGTATGTACTCCCCTGATTACATTCATTTTCCAAATTTTCCGGTCCTTTTTTAAATAATTTTATTCCTTCCCTAATTTTTGAACATGGCAAAAGTAAAACGATGCCAAAAAAAAAAAAAAAAAAAAAAAAAAAAAAATATAAACAAAATTTTACACATTTTTAAGACCAAAATAGTATAAAAGAAACACAAAGAAAGGTAATAAGATACATAAAACATACTTAAATTATACTACAGAATCTATATACAAAATTTCAAGAAAAAGTAGAAAATACAATAAGTATAACAAACATTACAGTGTACCTATTTCCGCCAGCTAGTGGGCGGACATCGGAACTGCGCAAGCTATCAGTTGCCCGCCCAGCGGCTGCTCTGTGAGCACCTTCTCACGGGCAACGTCCGGTTGCACTGGGATATGACCCCCTCGCGGTAAGTCCGGTCACGGGTAGACGGATATTGATTACCGTTCCGTCCACCCGCGGCTCTGACTAGGGCGGCCTGGTCCCAAGCTAAGCCTATGCTTGTGTTATGAGTACCAGAATACGGATATAAACTAAATTAATGATATAAACTACTTTTTTTTTGTAAATACGTACATAAAATACATAGAAACACTCAGACGTAGTACAAACATTTTATTGTCTTTTATAAATATCACATAAATGATGCGTGTTGCGTGTTGGCACAGAGTTTATTTTCCAGATTTCTGACTCGCGCAAAGGATGTTATCTATGTACAATATGTATCCCTTAGTTGGCCTGTACAGCAGCCTGGGAAGCAAAACCTGCCGTGACACTTATATTCTTAATCTGTCACAACACGGATATTATGGTTCCTAAATATCATTTATCCCAGGATCGGTTTAAATTATTTAGGTTTTTTATGATGCTGTTACACTAATTTCCTTGGTTTTATTTATGCCTGTGGCCTTGTTATTATTATAACCACGGACAATCCAATTTATACATCTTCTATCGCTATAAATTCATTACTAAAATTTTATATAAATTGACTATTCGTACGAGTATATAATATGTTACTGGATTCCTGAAAATAAATACATAGGCACAAAATTAGGGTAACTTTTGCTACCCTAACTTCCTCATATCAAATCTATAACCTTTTCTTACGTTTCAATTAAGCTTAGTACAAATTATTATGACTACTTTGGGATCTGATTTCCTCACATTCTGAAGAAATACGATCAGATAATCTCGATGTAATCATTTCGATTACATTTACTATTTTGTCCAACATAATTACGCTCTCCTAGTTTTATTAAAGAGTAGACGTTGACGTGATAGGTATAGGGTATACCACAGATCACCTCCAATAGATTCCGCTCGCCAGGTGATCAAACCGCACCGAACGTACACGCTATTTGCGCATGGCGAATGTTTAAGAATACGGCGTGTTTTTGCTTGAACGAATGTACTACATGTTTCAAACGAGAATAGGGTTGGCAATGACCTTTAGTAGTCAAAATTGATTTGAAAAGTACTGTCTTAAATTATTTTGAAATAATAGTCATAAAAAAGAAAAACTATTTCCTTTCAATAATTAATATTCCTTTCGTTGTTGGAAACTATGTTATTATGTTTACATTTAAAAGCCATTTTGTCGTTGTTTGTGTGCCTTGTCGAGTAAATGAGGCGTGCTTACTTTTTATTTTAAACCCTGTAAGTTATGTGGTTGTTTACTGTTAAATAAATTAAACTTGTGTGTTATGTCGTTGTTTTTGTTTGTTAGTGTTGTTATTTTAAATTTTCGGTATTTTTATTGTATTTTATTTATTTGTATCGCTAACTGCTCGAAAATTAGTAAACGATAAAGATAAAGTGATAAATAAATTGTATTCTAAAAATATCTCGTTTTGCTGACCCTACCAAAATTGTTCGATTTGACAACTATGACGTCAAAACATGGCTTGGGGTCAATCCTATTCTCATTTGGACCGCGTTGTAGATGCATTTTTCTATTCACCGCAACGCGCGCACTCCTCCAACGTTGCGCGTTTAGTAGTATCGTATTTTATACCTCCAGGTGATCGGTGTTATACAATACATTACTTTTATTTCTATTTGTATCTATACTTTCCACAAATATAATAAACAGGAAAGATCAAAATATTATTTGTTTGGTTGAAACGAATAAGTATTTTATATGTCTCTCCTCCGCTCATGGTGTACCATGTACCGGGCCATGGTGGTGCCTTAAGCCTTACCATAACCCGACAATGGTAACCCCTTTATCTGACGCCTGACTTAACGTGAGGATCATTGGGTCCGCCGTCACGTGGCCATCTACCATATTTGTCGCGATGACAATCGTCTGAAACGAATAAGTTCCTAAAATACGGGACTGATTAAAGTAATATTTCACCATCGAGAATAGGTATCCACTATCCTCGGTGCACATACCTACCTAATATATATTTTGTTATTTATCAATGAAGTTACCAGTGTGAAGCTGGAGCGTATTACGAGTTGGTTTCTAATTATTTGCCGCAACACAAACTAATATATAGCTAACGCCCAGCGCGCCGAACTCGTTCGCGTGCTGGGCGAGGATTTGTCGCTCTCGGCCATCGTTCCGTACATGGCCGAGAGCGAACGGTGTTAGGCCGCCGTCGCCACCTTTGCTTTTGTGAGGTGATGGCGGCAAAGAGGGAGGCCCTGCGGGAGCGCGAACGCTCTGGCGAAATAAAACTAATATATAGCTACTCGTATATAAGCTAACTTTAATGTTGATCTATAATAATGTGCCTTATCACGTAGACTTCATGAATAATTAAAAAGAAAGCGGATATTTTCGTATAAACTTTGACTGTTAAAATTTTATAACATAATTTTTCACAGAAATTCTTATTAACAACTTTTTATAGAATATTTTAATCAGAATCTAATCGAACTCTTTATTCAGGATAGCTTTCACTACGAAAATAGTAAAATTGTTTGTTTATTTTAACATAAATTTAGTCATTCAATTATACCTATGCTTTTGACGGTTTTGATCAAACCACTGGAAACATCCAAATAGTTTTTAAAATTAATTTGATTTGTCTGAAGGATTTTTTTCAATAACGTGGGCTCCATGGAGCTCTATCTATAATAATCTATACCTATATCTATACTAATATTATAAAGTTGAAGAGTTTGTTTATTTGTTTGTTTAAACGCGCTAATCTCAGGCACCACTGCCACTGGTCCGATTTGAAAATTCTTTCAGGCTTGAGTAGTCCATTTAGCGAGAAAGGCTATATAACATCATGCTGCGATTAATAGGATAGAAGCAGTAGTGAAAAATGTTACAAAAACGGGGAACATTTTCTAAATTCTACGCGTACGAAGTCGCGGGCAATAGCTAGTTAATATTATAAAGCTGAAGAGTTTGTATGTTTGAACGCGCTAATCTCAGGAACCACTGCACTGGTTCGATTTAAAAAATTATCTTTGAGTGCCGGATAGCACATTTATTGAGGAAGGCTATATAACATCACGCTATGACTAATAGGAGTGAAGCATTTGGGAAAATGTTTTAAAAACGAGAAAAATTTCCCTAATTCCACGCGTACGAAGTCGCGGGCAAGAGCTGGTACGTAATAAGAGGTTGCCGTCAAATATCTCGATATACCTATTCTCAAAGTTTGTATGTGTGTGTATGTGTATGCATGCAGTGGCGGATTTACCCTAAGGCACGGTAGGCCCAGGCCTAGGGCGGCCAGATTTAGGGACGATGATTTATAAAAAAGCTTCTTATTTACCAGAAAAGTTCAGTTGTATTCTTGCGAAATACAACTGAATTTTTCCTAAACTTCTAAACCCATTTAGATAAAAGTTGGCAATGAAGGAATTTCATTATGTAGTCTGTGTGGATGCTGAAAAAGAGGCGGCTAATGGCTTGGGGCCTAGGTCGGCCGAGACTGCAAATCTGCCACTGTATGCATGTGTACTATGTGTAAGTTTGTTATTAATTTCTTCAAGCTGAAACAGTTATTATGCTATTTAAATAAGCTAAAGTTATGACTATAAGATATCGCATCACAGGATGCCCACAACTCCAATTTCAGTAAATGAAGCAGACCAAATCTGATTATAGCCTGGGGGCTGACTGGAGATAGAAAATAAAAGAAAAAAAAAGCTGAAACGGTTTAAAATTTTATATTGGATTTGGTTTTAAATAAAATTGAATAATGAAAGGGATAACGATAACTATAATTAATGTCAATGTGAATATTTTATATAAGTAATAATATTATGTTTTTTTTTTAAGTGCGGTCACCTTTGTAACCTGAAAAGGACATTGTTAAAAATAGAGTATGTTTAAAATAAATGGTACACTTTTATATGAAATCTTCTTTAAATATAATCAATAAATAAGTTAGTATTCTGAAGTGAAAGTTACTCACTGATATAAATAAATCAACAAAACGAGATCGGCCTTAAGGGGCGGTAGTCAGTCAAAAGGCCATTTTTGAAAAGAAATTTAATATACTTCCACATATGCCATAGCTATCAATTTTTGATATGTGTTACTATATTTGAACTTAACTTCTACTTGAGTGAAAACACGATTGGCCAAAAATATCCTTGATACAATTTTTTTTAATATGCTGATTTTACCGCTTAATTCGATGGTTAGATAGAAAACTATAAGGAATACGAATATTAAAACCTACGTTATTAAATAGATAATCGATAAATCTCTCTTTTCACTTCGAAAAATTTTATTTCGATTTGTGTAGAATTTTTTATAAATTTATTTGAAAAAAACGCTAGTTTTTATGTCAGTTTTCTAACCCACGGCCGCATTTCTTTACGATTACTACGTCCGTGGCCAAGTGTGATCCACCCTTGTGCACTTGTTTTCGTACGCCAATATCGTCTTTTTTTTAAATATTAATTATAAGCCAGTAGTTTTACATAAGCACTCACTTGTTACCAATAAGAAATAAAACTCTATAGGAACAATAAAATGTACAAAAACTGGATTACGATTCTAACTAAAAGTCACTCGTAGGATCTCTGTACAATATCTCTGGATGCATCCCTAAAAACGCTCGACTCCTAATTTATAATGCTCTAGTTAAACCACATTTACTGTATCTTATTGAAATATGGGGCAGTGCTGCAAAAACCCATATAAATCAAATACAAACAATTCAAAATAAACTCATAAAGATCTTATACCATTATAACTATTTAACTTCAACAAATATTATCTATAAAGAAACAAAGCTGATGAACATTCAACAGATATACACATATAACACATGCATACTCATATACAAAATTATTCACAAACTCATTCACACTCATATCATTTTCACTACTAAGGGCAAAACACAAAAATATTCATCTCGTAGACCTAACGACCTGGTATTGACTACTATACGAACCAATTATGGCAAAAATGCGTTAACCTACGTGGGAGCACAGCTATATAACACTATTCCGAAGGACATCAGAGAGGCGAGTTCACTAAAATATTTAAAAAAAAATTGCAAAATTATATTCAAAACAATATCTTTTAACTTGGACCATACACCCATTATGCAGCGAACTCGCGTCCTTGTTGTCACTACTAACATTTTTATACTTAACTACCCACATCGGGTCATTGTTATTTTATTTAATAATTTATTGTTCTCAAATAAGTGACTTGTTTGTCTTCTTGAGAAATAAAGATCTTTAAACCGAACTCATCTTTTACAAATCATTAATTCCGTGGTGTAAAGGATTGACGGGACGTGCGTTAGTATGCGTGCGGCAGATCGCTCGCACACTAACGTACGCCGCGGGGAGCGCTCCAGAAGTTCCGCGACTTCAGGCGCGCTTCACCCCCTCAATTTCGTAAAAGTAGGTATACATAGCGCCTTAAATAAATATTTTATTCAGTGTGGGGATGTCGCTCGTCGTGTGCCAGACAAAACAGGTTAAAAACAGCAAGAAAAGGTTTTATTTCGATCACATTGAGATATTTGTGGATTTAACATGTTTGATCATTCTTTATTATTTATTACAACACATAATAATCTTTTTCGGATTGAACTGAAATTTTGTACTCATTTTAAGAGCCAATTACAGTGCAATATTTTCACACTCAACATGTTTTTTCCTTTAGCTTGTTCCTTCGACTACTAGGCCAGATGAGCCAGATTAAGAAACGTAATACTTGTATTCCTAGTCCATGATCTCTCCGATAAAAAAAAAATTCATACTATCTCTCTCCAACCCATTTACTTCCCACTATTGCGCACAGGCCTCTTCTACGTTGGGAGAGATTATGGTCCACGGAGCCGCGCTGACCGGGCGTGTTGGCACAGGGTTTATTTTCGAGTTTTCCGTCTCTCACAGAGGATGTTATTCCCTTAGCTGACTTTTACAGCACCCTTGGAAGGAGATGGGGTGGTGTCACTTTTATTCTTAATACCGTCACCACACGGAGAAAACTGATTAATAAAAATAATAAATTGGATTTCTTTCGTCTTTTATTGTAGGTATTATTTCATACTATCACGTGTAGCTAATTGATAACATAGATAATGTTGCCTGACAGAAGATTATTGTAAGAAATAGACATGTTGCGCCGACCCTAAATAATGGGATAAGGGCAGGAGGATGACGAATCACGTGCGGCTAATTGATTTGTTCTATAATTTGTTTTCTTCTCTTACATACCTTTAAACGGCCGTTTAACATTATTTTACCATTTTCTCTGAAACAATATAAAACTTGTTCAATATAAAACATCTACTGCATGCAATCAAAGACACCACCGCTTGACCACTCAAGTGCAATTATCATTTAATAAACATTCGCAATAGGCATCTGTTGTTAGTACGGTGCAAGTAATTTTGTGCAAGCGAAACTGTTATAATAATGGCGATGCAACCGTGACTGTCACTGCATATCGTCTTTGCTTATCACACCAGTATACCTCAAAAGGGATAGTCAGATGCGTAGCAACAATTAATCTATTTATATATATATATATATCTATTTTTACTACTGAGATTTGGATACCAACAATTTTCATATCTCTCGTAATACAATAACAGTTAAAATACTCATTACCACGGCTTGTTAATGTTATTGATATTCCATATTGATAACCCACAACTTCTAGGTACAAGCCTCTATTAGCCCATACCGTGAATGTCAAAGAACTAATAAAATATTATAACTATATTTGTAAATACATACATATTCACCATTTAAACATTTAGCTCTTACTGGAAATCGGAGTCATGATCCTTTGCACATCAGTTTACATCACTATACACAATAAACACTTGTCAGAGATAAATCAATACACTTTAGCGAACTCACAACTTTATGATAAACAAGACTGTAAACAGTTTTAAGCGTTAATTCATTTCACTAGAACAACAAGGCGGTCTCGAAAATGAACTAATCATCTACATTTTAATATATCGTCATTATATCTTAACTCGTTTACTGATAAAGAAAATTATGCAAGAGTACAAAGACTGACAATGTGACGCCATACGACATTGCTTTGTGTACCTTTATTATCCCCTGAAGGATAAATTGCCATACGATAACATCATTTGATACGTCTAGACGTTTATCTAAAATAAACAATGTTTAGTCTAGTCACATTTTTTATAATATATTACCCATATCATATTCCTAATGGATGATGGTTATAATTATTTTAGCTTGTTACGCTTAAATATCTTATATGACATATCTATTGTAATTGTGAATTTATTTTGAATTGTATAGGTATAATTTGTTAACTGAAAAAATCTACTAACAATAGTCTTAAGTTATACTAATCAAACATGAGTCCTGGTAACTTGAATAAAGAGATGTTTAGTATTATTTTCTTTATTTATACATTATCTTATTGTTTACATTTTTAAATGATTACTATATAAACACATACACGCAAAAAAAAATCTAAACTAAAAACAAACATTTAACACAACAAAATAATTACAAATAAATAAAATAAGATAAATAAATACACATCCACACCATAATCTTTTAAAAATACAAAAAACAGAGCTCCACTGCCCTCGGAAACAAGGTCCATGATACCGGTGGTTAGGGCTCCAGAGAGAGGAACCTCCTCACGATACGTGCCGTGTCAAGAAGAACTGCCTTCTGCATCAGACCCTTGATCCAGCTACCTAACGCGAGCCTTTCTAAGTGCTTGTCTAGGATCTTTGCTATAAGACCGTTGACTGATATAATTATCGGCACGACGATCGCCGAGCTCACATCGCACATATCGAGTATCTCGCGAGCTAACTCCAAGTATTTAACTTGTTTTTCCTTTTCAGCTTTCACGAGATTCTCGTCGTGGATGGATTGTAATGATTGGATGGGATGGTGACATCGTATTATTAAATTAATTCAATACACTCTTACAGAGCGGAATATGATATTAAGGAACATGAGATTCTGTAATCTTCTTATATATAAAATTCACGTGTCACAGTGTTAGTTACCCTACTCCTCCGAAACGGCTTGACCGATTTTTATGAAATTTTACATGCATATTCAGTAGGTCTGAGAATCGGCCAACATCATTCAACATTTTATTATGGCAAAACAACGTTTGCCGGGACAGCTAGTAGTTATATTATCGATTTTCAGGAGATAACCAACAAATCCTGACCTGGTGCTAATGGTACCACGCGGGAACCACCAGCTGTCAAATAAAAAAAGAATAATTAAAATCGCTTCACCCAGTTCAAATATTATTATGTACGTGTCGGCGATGATATACGATAATATTGATGTAGGCCCTTAAACAGTTCTACTCGCTTGTCATGAAGGCAGGTTTTCTCGCATTTTATATCGTTTATTATTTTTTTATTATCATTTCTTCCAAACACAAGAATATACTTAAAAAAGTGTAGTTTAATAAATGATTTGGTAGAAATCGGACATAAAATTGTAATAGCATTTGGGGCGGTGAAAGATTAATCAATTCATATAGGGATACTTTTCCTATTTACTCAAAATCTACTAAATATATTTTAATTCTGATCCACGTGTTTCTATACATAATAGTTACTTATGTTTTTAAAGTTATTTCATTAGTTAATACGCGATAATAGACCGACAAATGAAAAAAAAAAAAAATTTGAGAAGTTGTTTCGCCAAGATTTTCTATCGAGAAAACTTTTTTCAATCGCGTTTCTGTGTTCATGCGATCCTAGATCATATATTGAAAAAACATATACTTAAAAATTAGAGCTCTAGCCATTCAATCTAAAGAAACAATGAAAACTTCGTACATAGAAAAATGCACGAAGCTATTTTGGTATCCTCTTAATACGCATTTTCTTTGTACTTTACCTTGAAAAGTCAATATTTATTTTTGTTATCAAACTCTACCCTTTGAACACTTCTTACTACGAAAGATTTATTGTGTGGGCGGGCATAATAATATGTCAAACCGGAAGTGAGCCTTTGATAGGGAATATAGTGAGTTTAGTAGGCGTGTTAAACAACAATATAATTATATTCTATTTATGTACACAAAGGCGAAAATCTTGTAGTGTGTGTTCATTGTTTTTATTTACTCGGATTACTTTTCTATTTACTTCCTTAATCTTTCATTTAAATGTATTTTATACTAACGATGATTAACTGAAAAAACATGTAATTTGCAACTCAGCTCAGGGATATCACAGGTGAGAGACGGAAATTTAGAAACTGGCTGGTCAGCGTGACATACATCGCATCACATTTTCTTTTGTAATTTTTTGTTCATTTCTATTTGTATAATAATATTATGCTTAGTTGTAATATTATGTATCTTGTTGTGTCCCCATGGGAGAGAAATAAAAACTTTCTTTCTTTTCTTTACATAAAAGAACGAATACCCTCCTAACAAATGTCCTGCATAGAACATTTATTAATTAACTCGCTGTTGCCTGCGACTTTGTTCGCTTGAAATTTTGGATGACTGTGCAATAACTAATATAAAGCAGGTTTTCCCGAAGGAATTAGGTATTATCCCAGGATGAATTGTAGCCTATACATTAACTTAGATCTCTACCAACATATAACTATTCAATTCCATCCAGAACGTTGTCGTTGTTGTATAAACCCTTATTTATTTTGGGCACTTGAAAATGGTCACGAGTCCCTTACATTGAACGCTACCTTTAGATATTATATGATATTTTTCAACAACTGATAAAACAAGAGACTATTAAGTGGAACTTCGTTATATTTAAAATAAGTACACCCTGCTGATTGGAATTTGTTTTGGACAAAATTCGTACAATTCTGAAAATCTGTTGTTACAATATAGGGCATCTATTTCTGTTACCCACGTAGCTGGGGTTAATCTAAGAAAAAGACTTTACTAATACAAAAAAATTGGTCAAGTGCGAGTCGGACTCGCGCACGAAGGGTTCCGTACATCTATGCAACATAAGGCAACGTTATTAGTATCGAGCAAGAAACGGTAAAAAAATCATGTTTGTTGTATGGGAGCCCCCCTTAAATATTATTTTATTTTTAGTATTTGTTGTTAAAGCGGCAATAGAAATACATCATCTGTGAAAAGCGACACAGCGGAGCGGACAGCGAAGTCTCAGTAATAGGGTCCCGTTTTTACCCTTTGGGTACGGAACCCTAAAAAGAAAAAACACCCAATTTGTTTTCGTAAATGTTACATTAAATGACAGGTATTGTTGTTTATTCTATAAACAATATAATTAACAAGAGCTCCTTGAAATATATTCTTAAGAAGTCTTATCCTGTTTAAGTTTATTTGAAACGATCCGACGCTTTCATATTAATTACTTTCTTCAAGCCTTAATAAATCTAATATTAACTTAGGATTATTCAAAATTAAACTTAGATTTTGTGTTACTAAAGCTTTCGTTGTATTGATCAGATATCTTCTTCTCCAGCCCATTTACGTCCCACTGTTGGGCACGGGACTCCTCCACTTTGGGAGGGAATATGGTCTACTGTGCCGCGCTGATCAGGCGTGATGGCACAGGGTTTATTTTCGAGTTTTCTGTCTCTCACAGAGGATGTTATCTGTGTACAATATCCCTTAGCTGACTTTTACAGCACCCCTGGGAGGTGATGGGGTGGTGACACTTGTATTCTTAATCTGTCACCACACGGAAATTGATCAGTTATAGACAAACTAAATTAATTGAAATTTAGTAAATATAAAAATTATCGAGCATCTATTTTTTCTAAGTTTATAAAATTTTTTTAGTTGTGCTTATCCCATGTAACTACCTCAATGATAAAATGTGTCTAATAATGATAAAAAAGAAGTCAAAAGAACTAGAAGTTACTGCCTCGTGTTTTGTTCATTTTAAAATATTATATTGTTTTACTTCCTTTATTCCAAACATCTACTATTTCTATCACAGCTATGAAGCGAGATGCAATGATGCTGATTTAATTGTTCGATTTAATTAATGTCTATACGAGGACATCGACAAATGACAGCTATTAGCTTTGATCTTCAGCTCTCCCACTAGGGATTCAGATTACTACATCTAACTACCTAAGCACTAAAAGGGCAAATATCTACTCAAAGATTAATTTGAACGTTAGGATTATAACATCGTTCGTCAATATTCTATTCATAAAATAATTAAACCATGTAAGGTGTTAACGATATCGTTCAACGGGCTTAAGAAGCATTATTATTAGTTTCAGGCGCATTGTTAATCAATAAACTATTATTACTTATCCGTGATAGTATAAAATTAATATGCTTCGTGTGAGAGATACGGAAATTTCAAAAATGAATCCTACTTTTTACGCATTTAGACGCGCATATTTGTTTTAAATTTTGGCCCGACGTTTCGGAGACATTACAGTCACCATGGTCATGGTCCGTAAAAAGTGGTTTTGTTTAAACGGATGAGTCGCGCAAGTGTTAGAAAATATGAAATGAATCCTATATCAACATGATTTATCAGGGTGATATTTTTAAGGGAAGTGGAAGGCCAGAATGCTGGTGGCTGAAAAGAAAAAAATATTTTACGCAAATGAAAGTTTACCAGACGTATTTACCACTTCATGGGGTATTTAGTAGTATCCTTATGGTAACAGCAACAGCAAATAGGCTCCTCGCATAGTACTAGTAGTACGGTTATTGTACTTTACCATCTAAGGCTACATGGCCAACTTCCATCACACGAAGTCAAGAATCATTGGTCAAGAAGTATCAACTTGTATTATTATTATCTCTCTCTCTCCAGTAATCTAACGCCTCACTGTTGGGCACGGACCTCCTCCACTTTGGGAGGGGTTATGGTCTGCTATGCAGCGCTCACTAGGTGTGTTGGCGTAACATTGTATACAACGTCCCCTGGCTGGCTTTTACAGCACCCTGGGTAAGACAAGATGTGGCGACACTTGTATTTTTAACGTCACGACACGGACAATGAATGCAATATCAGAAAATAATTGCTTTTGTAAGTGGTTTTGTATAGTAGTTAGAAATAATTATATATTATAAAGCTTCGTGTAAATTATTTTTATTAGGTCACTAAACCCAATAAAAATAATTTACGAAGACTCTACCAACTTTTCAGGCTAAGTAATATTTTATATCTAAATACCTAAGTAAAATCCATAGACTTAGGATATAGATCTAGACGTAACGTTTTTTAGTTGTACACATTAAGAAAAATAAATGATTTAGTAGCCTTTATTACTCTTTCTTTTTAAGCGGGAGTAAAAGAAAAAGCAAGGCTACTATTTACTATTTTACTTTTAAACCATAAACAGGGCGGCCCTGCCTTGGAACAAATCTATGTTCCCGAGTTGTTACTCCCTATTTATAACCTTCTTGATAAAATCTATATAAAATGAGGTTAAGACTTTTATTAAATAGTACTTAATTATTTATTTATTTGTTTTTATTTCATTACCATAGTACCTACCTTAAACGTAACCTTCTACGTACGTAGACTACGAGTAATGAAACATATTGTATTAGCACAGCTTCATGTACAGCCACTGTACAGCACAGAAATATGTAAACTATAGGTCAACTTAGTCTTTAATATACGTCGATAACGTGTCGATGCACGTGTAATTAACTATAAACATAGTTATGTACTACTACTACATAAAACAATTCTGAACGGTAAACAAACCTTGCTCAAACCTTTGTTTCCTAAATTATGGTAGCTATCGGCTATTAACACCTTATGGTTACTTAATTTATCGGTTATTAAAGACTTTTCTTCATAACTTGTATTAAACTAGCTTTCCTTCTAGTTCTAGTGAATGATACTTCATAATTATTCCAGTAAACATGTTTATTCTCTGTGTTTGTTAATTTCCACAAATACAAAGTTCTAGACTACTTCTCTAGTATTATCCATCATTCATTTATTTATTCCGGATTAAGGACACAATTTCAATTATCGACTCAATCTATATGAAATCTATTCATAACTCTTATTATCTATATCTTAAACCAAATAAGACTGTGTCACCAAAAATCGCAAAAAGTTTCGATTTTTGGTGACACAGTAGACAGGGACAGTTTGGACAGTTTGGGGACAGGAGAAGTCCTGTCCCCAACCAAAATCCCGCCAAAATGTCTCTTCACATCGTAATGTTGCCAATATTTGAAAAAGGAAGTCGATATCTGATTACCAAATATTCAGATATCGATTTATTATATCGATTAAACGAACCCTAACACTTGTGTAATCCTCATAATCCTTACTTATATATAAAGGTGAAAGTGAGTTTGTTTGTTTGATTGTTTGTTTGTCCGTTTGTGACGCTTTCACGCAAAATCTACCGAATGAAATAGCACGAAAATTGGTATACAGATAATTTATAGTCCTGGAAGTAAAATAGGCAATATACTTTTTCGCTACAAACTCTGTACGAGATAATAAAAGCAAATATTTGTGAAATACGGTAATGAAATAATAGTTCAGCCATGTTGTTATTTTACAGTTGTCATAGCAACTCTTAGTAGCCGTCAACATATTTTTTTTTTTTTAATTTTGCCACGAAGGTTTTATTCCCAGGCTGACACATGCGATTTACGCGGTAGTTCCATTTTCTTTTTTTATTGAGATGCTTTCCCATTTAAAGAGGTTGGAATAGTTAAGTATTTAAGTATTTATATTCTATACCTACTACGTTGTTTTTTTTCAATATTGAATTTATAATTTTTTACACTTTTAATAACAATTAGTATTAAGAGGATACCAAGATAGCTTCGTGCATTTTTCTATGTACGAAGTTTTCATTGTTTCTTTAGATTGAATGGCTAGAGCTCTAATTTTTAAGTATATGTTTTTTCAATATATGATCTAGGATCGCATGAACTCAGAAACGCGATTGAAAAAAGTTTTCTCGATAGAAAATCTTGGCGAAACAACCTCTCTATTTTTTTATTTTTTTCATTTGTCGGTCTATTATCGCGTATTAACTAATGAAATAACTTTGAAAACATAGGTAACTATTATGTATAGAAACATGTGGATCAGAATTAAAATATATTTAGTAGATTTTGAGTAAATAGGAAAAGTATCCCTAATTCTTCATTTTCTCTGCCTACTGGCTGTGTTAATATGTACGTGTCGGCGATGATATTGATGTAGGCCCTTAATACACTGCGGTGTAATACCACGTGATTACGTAAATTATGAACATGAGAAAACTTACACTGCACAAAAGCTGGTATTTGTAAGGAGTATTCTCAATGCTTGAATATTAGATTGAAAACCTTTTAGTTCGTATAGATATCTCGTATATATCTTGATGTATATAAATAAATGTAATAATAATATGTTAAAAGGCGATAATACGGGCTTCGTGGTGGAGTGGTTCATAAAACGGACTGCCGATCAAGAGGTCGCGGGTTCGATTCCCGCTTTGGACAATCATTTGTGTGATATTTATAAATGTCATACAAATGTTTGTACTGCGTCTGGGTGTTTACTATGTATTACATGTATGTATTTACAAAAGAAAAGTAGTATATGTAGGTAGTATATCCGTATTCTGGTACCCATAACACAAACATAATAGCCTTAGCATGGGACCAGAGGACGTTGTGTGAAATTTCCATGAATATTTATTTCTTTATTTTATGCTATAGAGCTATTCAGAACTAATGAAACAGCCAAAATATGTTATGTAACGTAAATAAGTTATGATATTTGCTACAAGACTATAACAGAAATTCATACTTTAAAAGTGATATTTATATATTACTAGCTGACCTGGCAAACGTTGTTTTGCCATACTAAAAAAATAGATGTTGGCCGGTTCTCAGACCTACTGAATATGCTTGTAAAATTTTATAAAAATCGGTCAAGCCGTTTCGGAGGAGTGCGGTAACTAACACTGTGACACGGGAATTTTATATATAAGAAGATGTTAGTCTATATAGTGCATAATATATGATAGCAGCCACTGCTTATAACAATAAAACATTACACCTATTTTATGAATATGTGTACCACAGATAGAGTTAATGATGATGATGATGATGATGATCGTTATGATAAGATAGAGTTAATTCGTATATTTTGATCAAAAATGATACGCATCTAAATCCGCTAAAAGTTTTTACTATGATAAATGAGTCTCGCAATTGTCGAAGCAATTTCTACATCAACTGTTTTACTATCATATTATTATAAGCAAAAGCTATTACTAAAATCAAATATCACAGATTACGGAGAAATTAATATCTCATATTACAGAGTAATTGTTAACCCTGAAATGTGGTAATGATTTTCATCTACTTAATTCTATTTACTAGTGGAGCCTGTTGCTCCAATTTCTCAAGTTCAGCAGTCCGCAACTGTCCTTGAGAACGTCCACGTGTATAATATATCTCTGCAATACGAAACGCGGTGGGTAATTTCTCAGTATCGGTTGACATATTGTTGTCTCCAATCTGTATTCTAAAGGTTAGTGGTTAAACGCATAGCAGTGGTCACAGTTGTTATGAACATCTCTATAATACAGCATAAGATAACTAATTATATTATAATAGCTATTGCCCGCAGTTTTACCCTTGTTTACCCCCAATATACACTGTACGGGACCCAGGTATATAATGTGTAATAAAAAACCTTGATCGATATTAATTTGAGTATTCCATGAGTATCAGTATAAAAGTGAGTTAAAATCAGGTACATACAAATAAGTTTTGAAAATACGTGTATAAAATGTAGTCGCTAGGTGCATTTTGTATACTCCGTGTGGTGACGGATTAAGAATACAAGTGTCACCACCCCATCTCCTACGAAGGGTGCTGTAAAAGTAAGCTAAGGGATATTGCACACAGATAACATCCTCTGAGAAAGACGGAAAACTCGAAAATAAACCCTGTGCCAACAAACCTGCTCAGTGCGGCACAGCAGACCATAATCCCTCCAAAATGGAGGAGGCCAGTACCCATCAGTGGGACGTAAATGGGCTGGATAGAGAGAGAGAGGTGCATTTACTTGATTTCAATAATTGACGCATCGGCGACGCATAGCGTGCGAAGATTTAAATCTCGAACATGACACCGCGTTGTTGAAAGCCTTGCCTTTCAAGGAAAATACCATCTACCGTTTTAAGGGGTTAATTTTACTAAATGATCTTCTGACAATGCCAGTAGTAATTTTATATCCATGACATGAGTTGTTGTCTTCAGAGCTCAGATTAAACCTTAAGAAATCATACAAAAAAGCCATTCTCTTGAAGCATTCTAAACCGCATCAGAATACATTCAATTCATCATACATTCAATTCGTAATTTTGAAGATATAAGTGCCCATAGGGACATACATACAAAAATAACTACTAACATAAAAGAAAGTCGCTAGTCGCAGTCCTTATGGTGACGGTTTAAGAATACAAGTGTCACATCCCCTTTTCTTGCCCAGGGTGCTGTAATAGCCAGTCTAAGGGATATTGTAGGTACACAGATAATATCTTCTGTGAGAGACGGAAACCTCGAAAATCAACCATATGCCAACATGCCTGGACAGCGTGGCATAGCAGACCATAAGCCCTCCCAAAGTGAAGGAGGCTTGTGGTAACAGTGGGACGTTTATGGATTAAAGAGAATAAGAAGTCGATAAAAAGTATAAAGTTATGTATATGTTCTCAACGCCAATGTCTATGCTATTGATTCAGGTACGCATATAATTATTAATATCATTTAAAAAAATCCTAATTATTAGTTCTAAATATTCCCATTCTCAAAAACAAAACAAAAATTATGTAACCGCATTCACGTTTAAATGTTGGTAAGGCTATGTTCAAAAAGGCTATATAAAACCAATCACTGTATACTTTGAGCTTTTAAAGTTTTTTTATGGACTTTTGCACAACGCCTTCTGGTCTCAAGCTAAGCTTGTGCTATGCTTGTGTTATGGGTACCAGAATACGAATAGAATAGGTACTTATACTACTTTTTTTTGTAAATATGTACATAGAAAACACCCAGACGCAGTACAAAGATTTGTATGAAAATTATTTAAATATCACACAAATGATTGACCCGTGCAGGAATCGAATCAGCGACCTCGTGAACGTTCACAGTGACATTCAAATGTCAACAAATGTTTTCATTGAATACCCTATCAGTGTAATCCGCTATTTATTGTGACCACCATGTTGAAGTTAGAATGACGACACAAAATTAACTATTCCTTGTCATGCAAACTGAATGTGTAAATAAAATTTCATCTCAACAGATTAAATTTACTACAAAATTGCGTTGCAAGATTTCATTCGAATAAACATTACATTGCAAGTTAAATAAAATCTTGTAAGAATAAACATTAGCTATCTAGCTAAGATAATTTTATTTAAATTATTCGCCTTGCTCTCGACTGGAAATGAGAGTGTTTGTATCTGAAAGTTAATATTTGTACTATTTAAGAAACTTTCCTACCGCAGCAGAGCGTCTGAATTAGATGCGATTAGAAATACGATAGTGATAGAATATAAACATAGTTTGCATATCGAGCTTATGACCAATAATCAATCAATAAATAAAGAAGCTCAATGATCAGGTGATAAGATCCGGAATGCGGAGATCCGTAGAAGGACCGGGGTGTACGACATAGCTTGAAGAGTTAGCACGCTGAAATGGCACTGGGCAGGCCACGTCGCTCGGCGACCTGACGACCGTTGGGGACGGAAGGTCCTCGAGTGGCGACGCAGCGTGGGGCGGCCCCTAACAAGGTGGACTGACGATATCTTCAAATGCGCCGGGGGCCGCTGGATGCAGTCAGCGCAGGTGGCGTTCTATGGGGGAGGCCAATGTCCAGCAGTGGACGGATGGAATAATCAAGTGACTTTCCGTACCGGCTGATCACAATGTATTATTATTATATATTTGTCTTTTTTATCAAGAAAACTTTATTTTAGGCACGTTTTTTACAATTTTAAGTATGTCAGTAGTATTTGTTTGTGTATGAACTTAGTTTTTAAGTTATGTAGTTTGTTGTTTGTTCTTCTCCGTATGATTTCTTTTTTGGAATAAATGCCTAGATTCTGACTTTTAAAACTACAACCTATTACAAATAAAAAATATCCTCGGCCTATAAAATTCCCTTTGGAGCCCTGGTTTCGTCCATAATGGTAGACAGAGATTTGGACAATACGCTCTAAGTGATATAAGGTTCCATGTTGAGTTTTACGTCTCTCATAGACTAAAATCTATACTTCTATACTAATATTTTAAACCTGAAAAGTCTGTTTGTTTGTTAGTTTGAACGCGATAATATCAGGAACAACTGGTCTGATTTGAAAAATTCTTTCAGTGTTGGATAGTACATTAAATTTATTAAGGAAGGCTGCAACACGTTGTATAACATCACGCTGTGATTAATAAGAGCGAAGCACCAGTGAAGAATGGGAAGGGGATCCATAAAATGAAACAACAAGTATTACATTTTAATTATACTTTATTTGAATACTACATGAGCCAGGTATACATATTTCAAAATAGATATTATAGATGAAAATACAGTTGCATCTGTTTACACAAAAATACTTTTTCGCTTAATAATTATGCATACTTATGTATTTTATACATAAATGGGCATATCTATATTTAAAATAATATCATTTATAATATTTTGAGAATATATTAATATATATGACAGAATAAACACGTTAATATCACTATTATCAGATGAATTGATCTTGACTTATCCGTCATTCAAGATTTAACTATTTTAAATTCACTGATATATCGCCATCCCAGCAAATTAAAATTACCATCTTCTCGTGATTGTTACTTTTAATCACAAATCGTTTAAATTATCACTAAGCTTAATAGATAAGTAAATGGACAATTCATATCATATTGTTAACACATAGATGACATACAATATGTCAGGTGACAATGAGAACTCACGAACTATTAATAAAACAACATCTATTGTCTAAACAGCAAACATTTAGTTTTATCTATAACCTGAATATATTGTAACATTTATAGTTTTAGGTATTAGAAATAAAGACTATGGTTTAACACGCTAAACACTGATTTGAATCTACTGACATTGCATCTATGTAATATAATATTATCATGAAATCTCTCTAATAACATTCACATTAACATCAGATTAATAAATATCGATTACATTTGACATATCAATGATTTTTTTTTCAATTAATTATTATTTACGAGTATAATTTTGAAAACAGTCATCTTTGCATGCAGGAAACGGGTTATGTAGGTTAAAATATATATTTAGAATAGATAGATATTATTATCAAAGATACTGATACTATACCAGTACGATACTGGTACCAGTTTACTAAGTACGATAATAATATGAAAGATAATAGTGATTTTGTAATATATCCCCAACGTTAAGCATATTATAAAATCGAAATGGATAAGCTCTACCATAAATATATATTTATCTCTACCCATCTTATATTTAATAAACAATCTTTTCGTGTTGAGCGAAGATCTTATAAAAGTATTGTCGAATATTACCTTTGTTTTAGAAAGAGATAACAGTCAAAATTTAAGAAGTTAAAGATCACACAATAGCACAATATTTGATAAAACACTAAACATTAATGACATATATCTAAATATCTACTTAAAGAGATACATCGAAAACATCAAATATGAATGTTGATGTATGATCAGGGCGTCCTACAAATTATCACATGCTCTAACACTGAGCTAACACCACAACCGTTTCAAGTTAACAACGTTCATATTATCGGATCATAAATTTTGTGGAATTTTTAATTTTACACATTTCTTTTATCATCTTTGACTTAGCTTTATGCATTCAAATACTTTACCAACATTGAATAAGAGAGATTATTTGTTCACTTGCTTCTGAGATTAATAATCTTGCTTGATTAAAATTTGGTTGATATGGTTCAGAGGTTAAATGTTTCGTTCGAAAAGCGAGGTAACTTTGTTAAAAGGTTTATCCCCATGGGGTTGATATAATTAATTCTGACAGTCCAATACAATAATTGGGATATGAGTCAGCTTTGTTTAACACAAACTTAGAAAGTAACGAGTAAATAATTTTGGCTGACTTTGTATTACGCGCCTACATGACAGCCTAGTAGACTTAGGTAGGCAAGTAATAAAAAGTAGCTAGTACAAAATGTATCTACTCTTTTTTAATATAATTTTTGTTGTATATTTGTATAATGATCAAATTTTTATATCATATCTATAAATATATACTTATACAATTTTTGATTTATTATTAATATAATATATGATGTTTTTAACAATCGAATATTATAATAGTATTATCATGTTAAAATAAATTCAACTCTTATAGTAAATCTTTATAGCTTATAAATATCTAATTCTCACTTTTTCGTTTCGGACATCTTTAAAAAGTATCTAATTTGTAAAAAGTATTGCGTGGTTGCATTAATATTGAGGTTCTCGTTAATTTATTGAAAAAAGAAAGAAAGATTATTGTACGCTATGACGTACTGTGTAACGTTAATTTAAGTGGCTACGGATTAAGATTACTATCACTCCATTTATAGTTTAGGTAGCTGTAAGAGTCAGCTAAGGTATAATTTAACCAGAAAAAATCTTTTGTGAGACAAGAAAAACTTGAAACTTAATCCTCTGCCAATATATTCTGGACTACTGAGGGTTATTACCCGCCTCATATGAAGGAGGCCTGTACCTAATAGTTGGAAATTAAATTGGACAAAAATATGACTACTGAATCTTTTATTTATTCTATCTATTGTTTATTCTATTAATATTCATGCTTTACTGACTTTAATACTTTCAATTTTATTTAAGCGCAACCACGCAACGATGTATAAAATTATATGTAGGTATGTGTTGGGTGAAGATATACCTATATAGCTATATTTTTAGTATGTATGTATGTAATGGTTAATTTTGATATCTTTTTTACAATAAAAGTCTTAAGAAGTAACCATCAATACCTTATTTATGGTTCGTATTAAATATAATTTGGTTAATAAAATATATTTGGCACATAGCTGACTCACTTTTAATACTCGTAGATTCGTCCAATATTAATATAGGAGACAAATTTTAACGTTAAATATTAGAAGGAGTTATCTCTTTATTTTAAAATAGTTTCTATTATCATAACAATACCATATCACAGTACAATTATACAACACTCCGCTGTATACCATCAGTTTCCTATTATAACAATATTTTTATTCATTTTAAATATCTAGATTTTTATATAACTTGGACATCATTACAAACATTTCATTGAATAAAATGTGATATGTCCACATTAAATTGATTAAAGCTCACATAGATTTTCCCACAACGTAACTTCCTTGACATACAATACAAGAGATCGTCAATATAACTAAGTTAGTAAAATGAAGTCAGTCTCCACCGAAGAATTCGAATCAATATATTACAAAATTATATTCTTTCTCATTTTACTTTATCATATTTTTGAATAATAATTTGGATAATTTTCGAATGTTCCTTCCTAAATCAAAATATTCAGAAATAGTGAAATTAAAACCAATATTGTTATTAAATAATGTTCAATTGTTTTACTTTTTGTTAATTTAGGTAATCATGACCAACCACTTCCGATGTCTTAAGATAGTCAAATACCCAATCTAGATTTCTAATACATACTGTTTGTAATCAGTGTTAATATGCAATAACTTTGGAGCCTGCTAAATATGTAATAATGTATTTATGAAATCACAACATTTTAATACTTCACATCAAGAGTACAACAATAATTACCAATGATAGAGTATAATAAGAAGTTAGTTGTATAGTCAGCCGCCAGTTGAAGTTACGACTGAGAACAACTTGAAGTCATAAACAGAACGAAGTAACGTTTACAGAACACGCTACTGTCTACTATCACCCTATTAGGGCTGCGCAAGATTTTGTTCAAATATTTAACGCGTAAGTGTAATGTTGAGTGATGGACATTTTCTGACAGCCATAGCGGTGTTCTGCAAAGCGTTGTATCCAGCAGAAGTAGCGCCTTGCAAAGCGCTCCAACGTGCCGCTAGCTGAGGATGTTGAGTGCCGCTGGATGTTCCTGGAAGGTTTCTTGCTACTCCACTGCTTATCTGCTGCAGAAGACCTGATCCATGAGAGCCACTGAGGCCCGATGACTTGCGGCGTCCACGAACTGACTGCATTGAAGATGATAGCAGATGCGGTACGCTTGAAGATGATTGTGGCGCCGCGCCGCCCTAAATACGTACATAAATGAAAATGAGTGCGAATTACTATAGTGAGTGCGAATTACGATATTTCATAGATCGGTTTTAGTACCTAAACTAAGTAAAGTATGGTAATAGAGTGAAATGTAGACAATTGTAAAAATTATATAGTAAGTACGTACTGGTCCCATAATATACCGTCTTACAAATAGTTGCCCTGATTAAGAATACTGCCACCCACAAAAGCGTAGTGAAAGCTCGTTTAGTGGCACTACATAGCTTGTCAATTCTATTTTTTTCCTTGTTGGCTGAGGAAAGTCCTACTATTGCGCACGGGCCTCCTACTTTGTAACAAACTTCCCACACAACGTTTTGCAGATGGTGTGTATAATTTTTTTTTTCATATACCTTTAATTACATTGTAATGTTACAGTTATTACTCTGCCAGTATTCTACAGAACTGGAGAGAAATCACACAATCATGCTCCGTGCAAGCTTCATAGAAGAACAAATAGCAATAGTATGGGACAGCGTGCTGATTACCAGGGGCCCAAAGACAACGTGAACGTTTGACGTGAAAATCCGATTGCCTGATATAACTTGTAGCGAATTTTTTTCATTATAAAACTTACTTGAAGATATATGTAAATCAATTCATATTATGCTTTTTACTGTCACTTTTAGTCATAACTTTAGTAAAAGTTACAAATTATATTTGAATTTATAAAAGACAAGTTGAATAAATTTTGTTTGTACTATTCCCAATTATAACTATTTGGTCAGAATAACGTAAACCACGCTGTAGTATTGATTAACTATTAATAAATTGTGTTATTACAACGGTAACTCGCCTGGAGTAGGTAAAAAGATCAAATGTAGTTAGAGTGAAGTTAACGGTGATAAGACGTATGCAACTAACTATTAAACATTATCAACAACATATTCATCAAAGAAAACAACTACTCCCTTAGTGGAAAATGATTCGTCGAGGTTTCCATGCATTGCGTATTGTTACATAAATATGCCACAGACATGCATCATTTGATTTTTCTTTAGGTTTATTACGATATCTTGCAGTAGAAATGTAGCACAGCAATGAAATAAGTGGTATAAACGTCTTGTAAACGCCTTCCAGGGTGGTGCAAATGCAATGATGATTTGTGAATACGTTTTTATCACTCCCAGTTGGTGGGGGTTGCATAACGCCAACGCAGAAGAGCTCAAACAACATCAAATTTATAATCTATTCAAACTTGACATATAGTAGTGGGATAGGGGACCCACGGCGCCACAGGCATACGTGATACAATGAGTATCTCACTTACAACACAGTGTGAAGTCGATGGCACAGACAGGCTCGAGCCTGATCCTCCTGCGCGTCCCCTGTTCTGGTAACCCTGCCAAAATAACTACTATCACTACTGTCACTACAATTATATGTTTGGTTTTGCCTTTTTCATACTACTTCTATTTACACCTACAAGATATACTTATATTACTTTTATTGTAAAAATACAAGCAGTGTAATGAATTATAAATGTGACTCACAGTCGACGGTGACAGATTAATTGCGGAACTTCGGCGCTCCTGCGGGCCAAAGCTAGAGTGGCGACGTGGTGGAAGTCCTGAGGCACTACCTCCGGGAGTTCCACCCGGTGACGAAGTGCAAGATGAGTTAATATTGATCCTCGGTGTTAGCAAAGCGTTATCAGATAGACGGCGGTTAGTAAATATATTCGAAACGCGAAGGAAATTACCGTCGTTATTTGATGAATTATTCAACCCAAAGATCCACTGTCCAATGCCAGTACCTGTGAAAACAATATTTATGAGTGTTTTTACATGTGACGTATAAAACATATTAATGTATGGTAAATGTGACTACTCACTCTTGAAGCCGCCCACACTGCCGGTTGGTGTTGGTGCAGTAACTGAATTCTTACGTGCCATATCCTCAGCACTTGAAGTTTTACGTCTATCAACACGTAAGTTAGGAATACTGAAAGGAGGAGCATTCATGTTATCAGTGCTCATCTGATGACGAAGTTGACGTTGTCGCTCAGGACTGTTTTGACCACCTTCAAGTTTCAGCTTACGGCGTTGGATCTTGTCAATATTTTCCAGCATGTCGTACAGGATCTGCGAATAGTATATTTCTTAAACCCTGTGCTATAAATACGTACCTATAGGAGTAAATAGGAGTAAAATAGTAGAAATTTTACTAAATAAAAACGTCCTCTTAATTATTAATTTAATATTTTAATGGACCGAAAATAATACCTCAACCAATTGATTAAACTGCTCTACATTTAAAGCTGGATTGATAGTCTGTGGGACAAGAATAGGTATCAGCTTTGTGGCCATCAAAGTCGGAGTTAATCCCAATTTTCGCTCGAAAAGCATAGACTTGTATAGTTCTGAAAAAAATAAGCTTTGTTTAAAAATATATCAAAAATTTATTACACTGGTACAAATTATTTTTATCTGATATTTATTTCGCCCAAGTAGCCACTTTGATGAAAATATTCGCTAATGCCGCACAGCAGCTATGGAGATTCAACTTTAAAAATTGTATAAAATGAAGTGTATATACTTACTAACAATACGAGTAATGATATCAGGGTCACTGAGACGCATGACAAGCAAAGTCGGAATAACATCTTCAAATACGTGATTTCTGTCCAATCTCAACAGTACTTTTTCATAAAAAGACAAGGTCAAATTGGTGATTTTTACGTCACCTGGATATCTGTCAACCAGATACCTCGCCCGGGTTAAAGCAACAGTTTTAAGAGGCTTGTCTTCAATATGAGTGGCTACGTTTTGCATAGCTATTAGTGATGCTATCAACATGTCAAACTGTAAAATAATGTATACCTATTATAAAGTGCACAAATGAAGGAATACAACAATACACAATATATCCATCACCTTTTTGCTAAATTAAAACTTTACCTTGAGTTTCTTAGGATCAGTCTCCAGGATACTGTATAACATCGGCAACAGATCTCTAGTGATCTCTGACTTCAAGCATCTCTTTAGAAACACATGTAAGTTTTCCAAAACAATAACAGCAGCTTCAATACTCTTTGGATTATTCAACAGGTCCCTGGAAGTCTTAAATACTTCCCTTCATAGGGATGATATTGTTAATAAAAGACATAAAATCTATTAGATAAATGCGATTGAAGCGATTAATAAAATAATAGTTTGAAAATTAATTATTATTTACGCCAATAATGGTCAAAATAAAATCATTTTCTACACGAACTTCCAAAGAACGTATAAAATCTTGTCTGTGATATTACAGTAACGAGCAGCTACAGTATAACATTCACTTTTACCATTTCTTAGGGACACTGTCTAGGCAAAAATATCGAACTATACGTTAGCTTTATTACTAAGTATTTCTGTGAGAAATTCTTGATATTTATACGTATGTATTCTTAACAAATTGACTGATATAAAAGTAAGAAAAGAGAACTGTGCATATATGTAAACTTTTAATAATAATTTGTTAATCCTTCAGACTCAAACTGCTGAATGGTTTTTTTAAATTTTTGCAGTTAAAAGTGAATTGTCACCCTTGTGTATTTTTAAAATTCTAATCTTACAATTACTTTTACTATACAGTTATAAAGATTTCTTGTAAGACGTGAACTTTATATTAAGAGAATTAACAAAACTGGCATCAAGTTCTTATGTTTATACTCACTTTACAGCTGGTAGCACGCATAGAGAAAACTCGTCCTGTGATGCATCACTAGTAAGCCAAATGATCGGTATCATAACGTCCTCAAGCACTTCTGCACTCCTCACCTCAAGATACAGTCCGTGCCAAACATGTTGCCAACGAAGTTTCTAAAATACGCCCGTTACATGTTACACCACTGAATGCTATAATTTGATAAGTTAAGAGATTTACTTTGAGATTAATCTTTACTCTTAACGTACTACAGAAACTGTACCCCTAATTATTCATTTCAGTTACGTCTGCATGTTTTTTTTATTAAATAAGTAATTTTAAACGGTTTAAGATATTAACTTGAAACTTAATGATTTCTCAGACAAGTTTAAAAATATGTGGAGTCTTTAACTGAAGAACTTTCAACATATATTTAAATCTACGCATTGGCATTGTTCCAAATAAGAGACTTTGTTAAAACCTGTTAAAATATGGCAATAATGGTTTAAATTGGCATAAAAGTTTAAAATATCTGAGAACTATAATCAAAAAGCGTTTGCCTTAAATAAACAGGTATACAAACAAAAAAGAAGGCGCTTGAAATGTCTACGTATTTTTTATAGGTGTATTTCTTATACAACGTGTTTCAGAAAGGTGTAGTCATATTTGACCATCGTTACACATGGCCGGTGACTAGGCACTAGGCATGGATGAAATTACAAATACTAGTTATATTATGACTTTTATGTGTTCATAAAAGTTTAATTAATTTATTAAATTAATCGATCTTCTATAAATGCAACACTACTGTGAGGTCATCTTTTATCGTAAGGTTCCATCGCATTCAATAAACCGTAAAAACATCTCATAATTGATGCGTTTCTGATAGTTATTTAATAGTAGGCAATAAACAAAAAAACTTACCAACTGTATTTTTCTATGTGTAACTGTAATATTTATAATATTTAAAGCCTATCTAATGCAACTTTAAATTACGACTACACCTTTCTGCAACACGTTGTATAATATGATGATTTTAAAAACTATGTTAATAAATCTATTTTATTTACAATAGTTATTTTAATTATTTCAAAAGTAATATAATTAACTTATAGTAGTTTAAACCATATTGTTCTTAGATCTGACGAGATTTACGGCCGTTTTAATCATGATTTTTATAGAGCAAAAGTAGCTTATTGATATGCAAGTAAGGACAAAAGCTTTGATTAGTCTCACTTTGATAGCAAGAATCGAGGATAGACAAAATAATATTAATTTAAATATTATTTTGTCTATCCTTGATTCTTGCTTACTTGCATATCAATAAGCTACTTTTGCTCTATAACAATCATAGGTAAATGAAATATGTAAAATGATAAAGCAAGTCTAGTTGAGTTACTGGGCAACGCGTCTCTTGTTGTTAAACAACGTAAAACTAAAATATCTACAATCAATACAGGCTGTATTGAGCTAAAAATAGTCAAATTGTCACCTGTCGCTAGTCCCCTATCAATATGTTCATCAGATCAAATATCTGTCTGACGTTTTATTGGATTACCCCTTTGCAAAAAATGTTCCATGGATTGTAAATTTCTTTTTAATTAAGACTAGCTGTTGCTGGCAATTTTGTGCGAGTGGTACTTAAAACCATATCTTGACTAATTATACGAAAAGACATCCTCCAATCCCATCCAAAATTCGTTACGTAGTTTTAAAGATATAAGCTGACATAGAGACGTACATACAAAATTAATGACATTGTTTTATAATAAGTAAAGATAATGGCTAGTTTAGTGATGACTACATAATATGTAGTATTGTGAAAAATATCGAAATATCTGCCTATTCATACTGTAGTACTTATCCGTAATGTGGCATATAAGCTTACGGCTCGCCTGATGCGTTTACTGTAGCCTAGGAACATCTGCGTATATTTTAAATCTAATTTTACAAACAGTGCGTTAGCCACGGAAACCAATTATATATCGCGGCTAGCTATCTAAACCAGTGCATGATGCATGCATATGGTAAATGAGATAGTATGTTTGGAATTTTATAGCAGTTAAGTACTACGTTATGATAGTGAATTTGTTAAAAATTCTAGCAATTATCATACA
Organism: Orgyia antiqua; assembly: GCA_916999025.1. Lineage (NCBI taxonomy): Eukaryota > Metazoa > Arthropoda > Insecta > Lepidoptera > Erebidae > Orgyia > Orgyia antiqua. The sequence goes on along the minus strand of OU779863.1, from coordinate 11,087,912 downwards.
ATGAATTCAACTGGATCTTTTCACATTGTTCACGAAAAGTTTCAGAATAGAAGAATAGAATTCTAATTTTCGTGATTCTACACTAATTACTAGACTAAAATTGTAGCATACCTTCATTCAATTGGCTTGATAATCGTTATCGCCATTTGTACTACAAAAGCAAATCTATCGCCATGAGTAACTTCTACAGTAAAATTTTTCAAAAGCTAATATTTGTATTTTGTTTTTCTAACCTTGGTAATGTACAATCTTTTGCAAGTAAAATAATTTTAAAGCCGCCTGAGCATAAAATGCCGATGCCATTTTAATTTCTTCTGACTGAACTGAACTCGTGATCTATATTGCGCTGAAATCCCAGGAATTAAATCTGAAGAAGTCACTAGAACATCAATGGAATTTCTTTAAAGAAACGCCAAGTGCGTCTAAGCTTGATATTTTTATATGTAAACTACTTACATTTGGCAAAATGTTTGAATTGGACGTATTTAATACGCTTGAACAGTTTTTAATATATCGTAATAAAACGGTCGAAGTAATTTATAAACCTGTATATTACACAATAATCCTTTTCGTATATAACCGAACTCGTATACAGGATTTCTGTCATAGAGATTTTACAGTTAAGCAAATAATACAATTATTTTTCTTTCAGCTTAATAAATGTAACAGTTGGTTTCTAGGCTTCAGAGCAATCAGTCAGTAAAATAGAACATATTCAACCAACCATATAGAACATATTCAACAAACCAACCAATAAATAGAACATATTAACCCAACTATCAAAATGATAACGTTATTAGCTACTTATGATTATCTATTAATAGTGAAACGATTTTATTTACGCTTAATATTTACGTAATTGAGCTACGATTAAGTTTTGTGACACATATCTGGTATAAAGTTGAATTTTCTATGAATGAAGAAGCGTTAACATGGTTGTCGGGCCCTGCTGTGGTCTCCACACATATATAAAAAGGTATGTTCATTAACGGACTAGTGCATTTACAGAAAAGTTGTTTAAAAGTACCAGTGTCATTTTGAAATACAAATGGCTCCTGTGTTAGCTATCCTAAAGTTTCAATAAAATTTGATCTGATGTGCTTAAACATAAGAAAGTAATTAAACTAGATTTAAGTACGTACTCGTCAGAAATATATGGCATGTCATATTATATGATATTGCAACTCTACCGTTTTTACATGCTTTATATTAGCTTCACTTGTATGTTTGTTTGTATGTTTGTTTGTATGTTTGTATGTTTGTAACCGACTCCTTTGGACGCTATTTTGACCCACTTTAAACGGTCAGATTCTATTGAAAATTTGCACACCTGTCAAAGACCGATGACAATGCAATAATTCGATTAAATAAAGCGTGTTTTTTAGTTTTTTTAAATTTAATCTTAATTGGTACATTTTTACCACCCTGTAACTACATTTCAATATTAACCTGGTATATTCTTCTAATATATGAAATTCACGTGTCACAGTGTTAGTTACCGTACTCCTCCGAAACGGCTTGACCTATTCTTCTCAAATTTTATATGCATATTCAGTAGGTCTGAGAATCGGCCAACATCTATTTTTCAAACTTTTTTTTCTTTTTTTTTAGTATGGCAAAACAACGTTTGCCGGGTAAGCTAGTCTAATATATAAAATTCACGTGTCACAGTGTTAGTTACCGTACTCCTCCAAAACGGCTTGACCGATTCTTCTCAAATTTTACATACATATTCAGTAGGTCTGAGAATCGGCCAACATCTATTTTTCAAACTTTTTTTTTGTATGGCAAAACAACGTTTGCCGGGTCAGCTAGTATAATATATAAAGGTGAAATAATTCCCGTATTTTTGATCAGCGAATTGAATATTAATATTATCAAAGTCGTTATAAAAAGTGTCTCATTATATTTGCAAGGATCAACTTTCCGTTACTATTCATTATCTGCCTACATAATATTTTATTGTTATTTTCTCTACTTGAGTAAAACTTGACACTTACATTATTAAGTGTACAATCAAGAATAAGTGTGGAAACATAGAAGTCAATAATCTCCTTGTGAAGCCGTTTTAAATCTAACCTTATCTTAACAGATATTTTTATCTTCTTTGTATTTTATTTAAGTGTAAATCATTATTTAGTGCTCATATCCATCAGACTTTCTCGTCTAGCTTTTCGCTAAATATGAGCAACTCCCAAAGAACGTCACAACGCTCCGGGTTGTGCCGTTTGCTTTGATGTCGTCTCCGTAATCAATACTTACATGATAACAAAGGGTTGAAGCACAGCAAAAATTTAAAATATCTTAAATAAGTATATGCGGTTCCAATATAGAGTAAAATAATTCCACGAACTAAATTGTAACCGCTGTTTTAATTGTTATTTTTTTAATTATTGCTAACAAATCTATGGATGAGACAAAAAAAATTTACTAGTTTGACAACAACTGGGCCCTGAGTCGGGTATTTCAATGGTGTCACAATTGTACCATTATGGTACCATTATGGTGCAATTGTAAAGTTTTTGGTAGTCTACTATTAATGTCTTGTCATAACGACTTCATCATTGACTTACAATTGTCAAAATGACATAAATTGCTAGTCTAGTACACAATTGCGTCACAATTGCAATTCAATGACTGAAATGTTTCGGTAGTCTGCTATTTTGAATTTGACAGTAATATTTTGAAATTGTCCTGTGTCGACAGATTGCCATAAATAAAAAATAGATAGATAGAAATATTAGAAATTGTTCTTTGTAATTTATTGCAATTTACTAATCTCCTAAACTTCACATTGCTTTTTATACTAATAAATAGTATGTACAAATATATCTAAACGAAGTCTAGCATGATTAAATGTTTAAATTTATTGGTAGTTTTTCGAAAATCACTTTGACCAACGCATTTTTTAAAAAAGGGCAACACATACATACCATTCTAACACAATTCATAGATAAAAGAGACCGAAAATTCAATGCATAGATAAAAGAGACCGACAATTCTATTACCATTGAACGACCGTTATGAACGCATATAGCAGACTACGGACATTTGACTTCAATTGCAACGGTATCGTGCCGGTATCGTGCCGGTATGACAATTGTTCCAAAATAGTAGACTTGAGCACCTGTATGTTAAATGAGAATAGGATTGACACCGCGCCATATTGTGACGTCATAGTTGTCAATTCGATCAATGCAGTAATTGGATTGATCTAAAATTTTGCACATATATCAAGGACCGATGACAATGCAATAATGTAAAACAATAATCCCATTTCCTCGTTTAGAATTACTAGAATAGCATGTTGAAGTATCACTATGACCACACTTGTATATTTAATCATACATGTAATAGTTTACTAGTATATGAGCAGAGTCACCAAGATTATTGGGTTTTTACGTATGCCTATCACATATTCACATACACACACAATCACATATTTTCACATAAGAACGCTTAGTTTATAGAATCAGATAAAAATATCTTAATTGTTTACTACCATTGTGACAACATGTGACAACAGAAACTTATGTCTCTGACAACACAATATGTCAACTTTTTTGTAAGTAGGTAGCATATAATTATTAATTAACTAGAATAGTGAATCGGTACTACGAATCCGGCCCTTTCTTATTAACACGCCTATATTAGTCCGGTAGGTATCTATCATGTTGGATTGATCCAAAATTTTGCACACATATTAAGTATCGACGACAATGCAATTATTTAAAAAAAAATTTGAATTTTCAAACTTGTTTTTTAGTTTTATAACTAAGCAGATTATTAATAATAATATGACCTATAAATAATTCAAGACATTTTTTCTCTAAAAATAAGTGAAATTAGATAAAACCAAAAAATACATTATTATTACGCAATTAAGGATGCGTTATAATTATAATTATATATATTATATATATTATAATAATTATTATTACGCATGTTGACTGTACTTTTTCAATCAATTTTGACAGATAGAGGTCATTGCCAATCCTTTTCTCATTTGAAACGCATGTTATTCAAAGATTGATTTCAAAGATTGATTTATGTACAGAATAGCTAATTTTATATATTTAGATCAAACTGGTCGATATTTTGTTTTCGGAATAGAATCCTGAATAATTCCAAAAATTTTATATTATATTGTCTTATTATAATTAAAATTTTTATTTAATTACTTATGCAATTCCTTAGTTATTTTCTAAGTATCAGCCATGGTTACTATAAAGGTATAAATAGTAAAATATTGCGCGCTCAGCCTTAGTAGTGTGAATAGAAAAAGAAATCTTACCTTTGGAATAAAAGGAAGAACATCAATAAGTTGGAGGCGATAAAACTCTCCTTTTACAGGAACTGTCCTCATAATAATTGTATCCAGGGTCTGCATTGCTACAATAGCTGGTTCCAATGGACTCCTAATTAAACAATTCTATATTGATATCCAATTCAATTGTAAATGGCATGCAATAGATTATTTATAAAGCTTATCTTACTTGAAGTAGCTGATCAATGGCAGAAGTTGAGTAGTAGGGCGTGGATGAGGATCGCGTGTCACCAATCTTTGTACAGCTTCTTTTAAAGCATCTGGTATGCGAGGCAATAGGCGGTGCACTTGTTGCTCTAACTGTAAAAAATAATTGTTAGTACTGTATTCTCTATTACTAAAATACACAGCAATAGAAAGAGAAGTTTATTTCCTCCATTCATTTAAGCAAATTTTTTTTAAGCTATATTTTTGAATAAACCAAGAAACTAAAGTTACACATTATATTTAATACACATAAACATAAAATATATACGTAAGTTAACTATTTTACATAATAGTACCCTCAATCTGTATCTACTTACACTATAAGGTACTATCAGTAAAAATAATTATTTAATACATTTATCTGTCTGAAAATATTATTTATACACTTACGTATTCCATTTGCCTCATGTACAATATTGGATTGTTATTAGCTTGAATCAAAGAGTTGCCGTTATTGAATAACGTACACATGATTAGTCCGAGAGAAAACATGTCGGACAGAATGCTGCATTCTCCATTTATCTGCACCTCTGGAGCTATATAGGATATAAGCAATTTATTTGTTTCATGTTAACTTATGTTGTGAAAGTAAAAAATCCTAGAGAAAGATGAAAGTAAGTAAGGATTAGACTGTGTGAAAAAACTTCAAGAAAGTACGAGAAGTAAACACCGATATGACGTCTGACACAACAGTATAGTAGAAAAATACATGTTGCGCTTACCCCAAATAAAGGAATAAGGACAGAGGAATAATTCTGTTAACTGACATTATATTGTCCTTAGTCATACAATTGCTTCTTATAATTATGCTAAGATATTCACTTACCAAGGTAATCAAGATTTGGTTGACCTAAAAGCCCCACTTTGACGGACCAAGGTGGCACCGAAAATATTTCACTGGGATCCTTCCTGTTAGTTTGTTCTGTAGAAATAAATATGTATCACATTCTTGAATTGTAGGCACCTGTTGCGCTGCTTATAGGACCTACGTAATCCACAGATTAGCTTACAAAAACATCGCTTGAATAACTAACATATTTGTGCAACGCTATTATTCTTTTGTTTATATAATTTCGAGTAATTAACAAAATATTGTAGCTTTATTTAGATATTGATGTTTAATAATGCCGATTAATAATTAGCAAATGCATTCGACGCGGTTATATTTTTAGCTTAGTAAAAATACTCCTATAGCCGCTACTATTATACAAATAGCTGAAAAAACTCCAATTTATAACAGATCAGATAATTATGTGAATAATTGATCAAGCGACTATTATAATCATTCATCACAAAAAAGTATGACTACGAAATGGCATCAGAGTCACAGAGATGTGTACCATTATATAATCGTAGCACTTAGCGCGTAGCACAAATATTGTAGCATCATTAATTTCGTAGCGGTAAACGCGCTGTAGGCCTAATAACTTTAGCGGCTGTTGACGCATTGCATCGTAGCATTGATAGCATTTATAAACATTAAACTCACTTTACAGATAGGTACAATTGGTATTTCAGAGCAAAATTAGCTGTAATTTATTTTTTACTTTTCCTTCTTATTTTAACACTGCAATTTATTAAGGTAAACGTACCAGCTAATTCAAATCCAAACAGTTTCCATGTTCCTTTCTTGGTGACGATGATTGCTTGTGGGCACAGATTGCGATGTACTTGATTAAGCTGGTAGTGCAAGCACTGGAGAGCCTCAATGATCTTTGCAACAAGAAAATATTCTTTAGTATCTGAGTACACTGAGATATAAAACATTTAAAAACTATACTTTTTGTTTCACGCCTGATTCCTAACAATTTAAAATGCTCGTAAGTAGTATCTATTTATAGTATGTAAAATATGAAACCCGACTTAAGAAAGTGAGAAAATCGTGGGTTCTTTACCGAAATAAATAACGAATTTAACAGTAAGGTTAAAGGTCAAGCAGGCTCCATCCATTATGATTACTCGAGCTACAATATACAACGAAAATAAAAATATGAAGATATTTTTTAGTGATTAAATTATTTGATAAATTAAACATATTTAACAAACAAGATGTGTTAATTTAAAGACGGCACATATTATAAAAATCTTAATGCCAACTCGATGAATTCTTAAGGATTAGTTTGTATTTAATTGTAATGTTTCGATATATATATACGCTATGATCCTAGGATTTTAATTTATTATATTTGGATAGAACACGGCCTCGCTTCAAAAGACGCACTCTGACGAGGTTGGCGACAGTCAGCCGGAGCGGTGGCGCTTAATGCATAATTAGTTTCCGAATTCATATCAAGTTAATTTCTTTAGAAATTTTACAAGTGCAACGTACTGCAAGTAGTACTGAGTACTCATTTACAATGGTACATATATGTAGGTACTAGTATACTTAATTAGTACTGTTTCTCATACTGAAGTAGTACGTAAATAACTATTCTGCAACTGTAAGGATAACAATTATTATTTATTTAATCATTTTATTTACATAGTAGGTATAAAGGCGCGCTCAAAGTCAAAGGCATTCTCTACTCCAACGTCAACCTTTAACCAAAACATGTTTCTTTTAGCTATAATTACATATGCTATTCTCTTCATTGCTGTTCATACAGACTGACATAATAGTCTTTTTTTATTATATGGCGAATCATAAAAAAAATGGTTTTATATTTTATACACCATTGTTTTTAATATTTTTGAAGACCGCAGCCAAATTCGTTACTTTTATTGATGAATTCTTATTGAGACTTAGACAACAAGGTCACAACCTAACAATTCTTCATATTCTTTAGTGCACCCCAAACTATGTCATAGCCGTATAATAATTTTGAAATATACACAAATTTTACGTTTTCTATCACTTTAATTCATTAAAATAAAACCATTATTTGACTAAACAAGTTTCGCAAGTGTTATAAAAAAAAAAAGAAATAATATTTTTATTAATTCTAATTATTATAGCACAAAAAAGTTGTTAAAAACTAAAATTTAAAAACAAAATATGTACAGTACCATATTTAATTCTAATTAGGTATATTTTAAATCTGTATGCATGAAGAAAATGTTGTTTTATTAGGGTTCCGTACCCAAAGGGTAAAAACGGGACCCTATTACTGAGACTTCGCTGTCCGTCCGTCCGTCCGTCCGTCCGTCCGTCCGTCCGTCCGTCCGTCCGTCTGTCACCAGGCTGTATCTCAAGAACGGTGATAGCTAGAGAGTTGAAATTTTCACAAATGATGTATTTCTATTGCCGCTATAACAACAAATACTAAAAATAAAATAAAATAAATATTTAAGGGGGGCTCCCATACAACAAACATGATTTTTAGGGTTCCGTACCCAGTATCTCAAGAACGGTGATAGCTAGAGAGTTGAAATTTTCACAGATGATGTATTTCTATTGCCGCTATAACAACAAATACTAAAAATAAAATAAAATAAATATTTAAGGGGGGCTCCCATACAACAAACATGATTTTTTTATCGTTTCTTGCTCGGTACTAATAACGTTGCCTTATGTTGCATAGATAATGGTACGGAACCCTTCGTGCGCGAGTCCGACTCGCACTTGACCAATTATTTATTTACCGTTTAATATTGTTTAGCTATAAACATTTATTTGGTGAACAGAATTGTAATTTTTAGGGTTCCGTACCCAAAGGGTAAAAACGGGACCCTATTACTGAGACTACGCTGTCCGTCCGTCCGTCCGTCCGTCCGTCCGTCCGTCCGTCCGTCTGTCACCAGGCTGTATCTCAATAACGGTGATAGCTAGAGAGTTGAAATTTTCACAGATGATGTATTTCTATTGCCACTATAACAACAAATACTAAAAATAAAATAAAATAAATATTTAAGGGGGCTCCCATACAACAAACATGATTTTTTTACCGTTTCTTGCTCGATACTAATAACGTTGCCTTATGTTGCATAGATAATGGTACGGAACCCTTCGTGCGCGAGTCCGACTCGCACTTGACCATTTTTTTTATCTACGATAAAATCCTTAAAACGTCTTTTTATAGCTCATTCCAAATCGAATGAGCTATAAACTGCACTTACTTGAATGAAACCATATCGTAGTTCAAAGTCTAAGAAATGATATTCTTTCATATCTAGATGAGGATCAAGATTATTGACTGGGGGCGGTGCTTGGACCCCAGGCGGTGGCGATGGTCCACATGCTGGAGGATACGGCAGTATTGGTGGAGGCAGGCCAGCATCGCCATGTGCTTGCTGTGTAAAATAATAAAAATATAATACATGGATATGTTTAAGATCATAGATAATAAAAAATGCATGCATGCTAAAAATGCAGGATCAGTAACATCCTCGGAAGCAATGAACTTACATGCCAAGCCAAGATATTTTGAAGACTCCCAACGATGGATTCAGACGCAAAGGCTATGGTATAGGTGCCTTCTTCCACGGCATGTAATATCTGCAGCATCTTTGGATTGCGCAATTTCTCCAAGGACGAAATGCACCACTTGATTTTCTCTAACAAGGACTCTTTACGTTTTGGCCTGTAAAGCTTTTCAGCTACCCGCTTATCGAAGAAAAATACCGAGCACTCCTAGGGCAAATAGAAAAGAAAATCTTGAAACGCAACTTACTTTTTAAGTTTTATCGATTTAGTACATTTATACACCTATGCTACACATTCTTAACAACCATAAAAGACTTTAAATAAAACTTCGTTTTACGGATTTAGACGCGTGTATTTCTTTTAAATTTTAGTCCGACGTTAGAGAATATTAAACCATAAAAGAATTTAACTTTTATGTGTTATACAAGCGAAAATATTTATTTTAAAAAATTAACTATTTATGTACTATATTGCCACATATTTAATTAATCCACCGTGAAATATTAAATATGTGAGAAATTCAATTAAATTTAGCACTTTATTAGGTTAACACATTTTGATAATGGACAATGGACATAAAATGGACTTCCGTTATAAATAGCAACAAGTAAAAATAGGAATTTTTAAGGATAAATGATTATTGTCACAGAAGTCATGTTAAAAGTAAAACAAAAACATAAGAGTTTTATTGCAAAAAGCGTTGCAAAGGTAGTTATTACATTAAACATTGTTACACGAATCGATCATCATTATTAATTTATCGAGTAGAATAATCGAATATGAACATTACACGTGGCGTATAACGAACCAGAACTTTGCATTAATGACTTAATTAATTGCGGTCAGTTTGCATGCGGCTAAAGCCAATAACGTGGTCTATGTTCTGCCAGTGCAGTGCAGTGTAGCGAGAATCCTGGGTCTGTGGTTCTCCCGTGTGTTAAGGGCCTACATCAATATTATCGTCGACATGTACCTATTAACACAGCTAGTAGGTATAGAAAATGAAGAATTAGGAATATTTTTTTTGTTTACTCAAAATCTACTAAATATATTTGAATTCCGTTTTACGTGTTTCTATATATAATAGTTACTTATGTTTTTAAAGTTATTTCATTTGTTAATACGCGACAATAGACCGACAAATGAAAAAAAAAAAATTACAGAGGTTGTTTCGCTATGATTTTCTATCGAGAAAACTTTTTTCAATCGCGTTTCTGAGTTTATGCGATCCTAGATTATATATTGAAAAAACATATACTTAAAAATTAGAGCTCTAGCCATTCAATCTAAAGAAAAAATGAAAACTTCGTACATAGAAAAATGCACGAAGCTATTTTGGTATCCTCTTAATACGATAAACTACAACGCTGTTAATTTAACGAGACTGTCCACTGCGACTTTATTTTGTTATTTTCCTGCCTTTTTGTTATTATTGAGGTCTGTGTAACTTCTTTTTTAACGTCTTTCCAAATGTAACCTACATTACAATTCGAAGACTGTTTACTTTTTTTATTCTTCAATAACCTCTTATCGTCATTTTTCCTTCTTTTTCATTCATATCTAGTTTTATTCACACTCTATTCAGTCTTTAACAAGATTGTAACGATATTATAAAAATTAATTGACGTTATAGCGGTTATAGTATAATAAAATAAGCAAAGTGAATTTAATATCCGCAAAATGTAGACACAGCGTAATATTTCGTTTCAGATGGAATTTATTCAATAATAGTTAGTTATTTAATAACTGTAGGCTTCATTAATACCAATTTCATATTATTATTTCATTTGTTAAAATGTGGGTTAACTGTAAAATAAATTTTCAATACATACTCAGTACAGTAACCTCAGCAAAATAAGAAAAAATAATTGCCAAAGAATGTTAATAATAACTGCTGTTGTCAACGTAAATTTAACTTAATTTGGAGTTACTAATTCTTGACTATTTGGTCTGTTAGGGTAAAGACCCCAAGAGACATCGTCCGGTCACAAATCTTTTATTAGAAACAACAAAAACTGAAGATTAATTAAACTCAATAGGTTATATGTAAAATTTACTTTAATTCAGTTGACATCAAACAGTAAATATTAAGTGAAAGATAAATTTGAACAATTAAATTAAACAATCGTTTATCTTTTTTAAGTTGATTAAGTATTTAAATGAACTAAACATATAATAATGATCTCATTATTATCATTATAATATTAAATAGGTTACGTAGCTGTACTACCGGTGGTATTAGTTCTATTATTGTAATATATGGGTCAATGCTAATTTGTGGTTACGATTTGAATCGATTGGTATTATGGTCCGTTTGTGACTTACTAATGCAATCATATTAAAAAAATCTGACGCGTTAGGAAGCTATTACATAACGTGGCAATTTAAACCTTATGTGCTTATGAGCTTAAGCTTAGATTAGGACATCATCCTCATCGTACCGTCACTCGTTTTCCCGTGGTGGTGAGACTGCTACAATCCAAACACAGTTCCTTGGCTTCAATTACACTCCTACATCTGGTCATACATGCCTTTAATAACTGTATTTCTTTTGCTCAGTCCATTTACATCCTAACATTGGACATAAGTCTCCTGCACATCAGAAATGTCTACTATGTCATGTTGACCAAATGTCTTGACACAGGGTCGGTTTTTAAAATATCCTCCCTCGTACACGATATTCTCTGGAATTTTTCTCTTAGCTGGCACTCGCAACAGCCTGGGTAGGAAATGGGGTGGTGACATTTGATTTCTAAACCTACACAATGAAATACAAAATATGAAATCTACTCACCTTGCCATCCGTCAACCTGCTGGCATCGTGAACTTGCCACATCTGTCCTGGACCAGCGTTACAGGCCAGTCTCCCTACCTCGAAATATTTCGTGATAGGGTTGGGTTCTACGACAGGTGGGCTACTCAACACCCCATTCTTAAGCTTCGTTATTATCCCAGACATACCAGTTGAAATCGTCTTGCCGATAGAACTCGAGCTTTCCGAGTCGGAACCGGATGCACCTTTACAAAAATATTGATATTTATTTAAACGTACGCTTCAGCGAGTCAGCAAATGGTTTATTTTTGTCCCGTTCAAGTTCAATGAAGACCTACACCTACTTTAAGCCCTTACAATTGACCTAATTTATTTAGGGAGCTATAAATAAACTTAAGCTCAAATGAAACTACCATTACGCTTATTTTTGTGAATATATTATATTTGTTATACATATATTATATTATTATTATTTTTATTTATACGAGCATAATGGACGCAATTGTCCAAAACGTTAGGGTAATATGTAGGTATATATAGCATCCATACCTACTAAACAGTTTTGTTTTATAATTGCTGTACCATTAGAGAATATTAGAGTCGAGTTGTGTATTCATAAATTAAAACATGATATTTTTTATTGCATATATGAATTATTTGCATTACATGGTAAATATAATATATTTACCATGTAATGCATATTATGCTAATTAAATACACCTTTTTAATTTACGATGACGTCATACAGTTAACATTTGTACATTATGTATATTTGTGCAAATAAAGAGTATTCTGTTCTATTCTATTCAACAGCTACGCTTTGTCGTCCAAAAAATGTCGGCGTATTTGAATAAAAGTACCTACAAAATAGAGTTGCAATATTCAAATGAAAAAAGACTTTTAAAATTGGTTACGAAAAACTAAATTTTGTACCATGTTAAAAGTTGTGTTTAATCTAGAGAAGCTTTTAATATTTATAAGTTAAATGTAATTAAATTACAGCACACTTGCTAAAGCGAATAGATTTAATGGACTAAAGTCTAAACATGTTTTATTCATCGTTCTAAGCATGTTAAGGTGAAGTTCATTTACATTTATCGAACGTAAATAAGCTTGAGATGTATCTTAGCGTTGACTACCCCAGAACAAAGGGTTTCCCAGTAATTACTTTTTACTTAATTAATCATCATTGTGCCTCACGTAGCTATATTTTCAAAGGGTAGGCTGAGATGTATCTTACACATGGTTCTAAAAGTTGCGCCAACCACGATTCTTAAAATTTTCTCGTGATGAAGGGACAATACACTAGCCTTAATAGTTAAATTGGGGATGCCTCAGTGCACGAAGGGTATGTGTTACCAGAAATTACCAAAAGGCCAAAAAGTGCCCTTTAAATATTAATCTCACTACAAAAATTTAATCTCAATTTAAAATTTTTTCTAGAACGGAAATATGTGACATAGTCTCTAGAGTTAATAACATGCTAAATTAGCATTGTGCAGGTCACAACGGTCTAAAAACTGTAAATCTAACAACGGTCATAATTATATGCCTTTTCATTCACAAGAACCATGGTGACATTCTTTAGGAAATTTCTACTACGGAAGAACGACGATGAATAGATAAAAGATAAATGACTAAAAGAAAAGTTCTATCTGCGTATTTGCACAAGATATCCGCCCCTTTTAAATTTTACGCCTTTGGCTTATTTAATATCATACTGTTGATTTAAATGAATAGATAAATATCAGCAAAGACTTCATTCGATCAAAAACATCTTCGTCAAGGTCGACAACGAAATATTTCGTTTGCTTAACATGATGTAATGATATCGCTTTGCCAAATATTCCGCCCAGTTTAAATGAAAATCGAGATTAAATCTTATGTAAAACGGAACTTTCTTTATTAATTTTTCTTTAATTATTTCTATTTAGCGGCAGATTTATCTGTATACTCTTAATGTGTCGCTTATTATATTGATCGATGTGATAATAATGAAGTGATGATAGCCCGCGACTTCTCAGAAAACTTCAAAGCACTAGTAGTTCAATCATCTGTTTCGTTCACCTGGTCTAGCATTTCCATTTTATTCTTTGGACGCTATGTCCACTTTGTATGACCACTCACCAATTTGCAATACATATTCTACGTATTTAATTAATTTTATTCTAAAATCAAGGCACAAAGCACTCGTATTTTATTTTTACAATTTACAAAATCGACATAAACGTTCTTCCAATGAGATTTTACATAAGAGTCATCTATAAGCTATAGGAAAAGCCGAAAACATCTTCTGTGAGAGAACGAAATTTTAAGGTTAAGGTTTACTGCGGCTTAAGTCGAACAAAACCCTCCTCAATTATATAATAGTGGAACATTCATAGATTGAAAAGGAATATTCTCTTCACAAATGTTTGCGCGGCTATCCCAAATGTCGAGTGATTCGCATCAGTAATTTTTTATTAGCTATATTATTGACATAATTTAATATGAAATATATAAACTCATTCGTCGCTCATGAAGCAGACATTTCTCGTCTAGAAGATTGAATTTTGCTTCGTCTATATGCTTTACATCAGCTTTAAATAAAGCCCGTGAGCGAATCTAAAATACAATGTTAAATTTAAAAATACATTTTCTACCTATAAACATGAAATAAAACTACAACAAACAAATGTTGGTTCGCGCTAATCTCAGGAACTACTGGTTGGATTTATTTTTATTTGTGTTGTATACCTAGTTCATGTTTCGAGAAACGTTAGGGTTTAACATCACTCTACGATCAAAAGAAGCGAAGCACAAAAAAAATGCTATCCAAAGTGACTACACCGCGCGAATGATGTCGCGTGTATAGCAAAATCTCAAAATAAACAAACAACAGAGCAGAACTGATTTGCGATTAGATTTATTTTTTCGCATTTACCTTAATACTTGTCAAGTGGATATGATTAGGGTAAAATGTTACGGCAGTGTTAAGGAAATAATATCCAATATGTCAATATCTACTATACAAATGATATAAGTATGAGATTACATGTATCTTATTCGAGTGAGTTCAGCTAGGCTTCTTCAATCGTCGTCCCTCTTTAGATACTGTAAGCTAATATTGAAATTAGAGCTCTTTACTCTCTAACTTGACTATAGAGATATATTGAAATGCATATTTTATTTGGAATACTGTATCTTATTTAATTCGTTCTATAGATATATATAGAAAGATAAAATGGTAAAAGGTTATTTATTTACTTACTACACTTTATTGTACACCATAGGAATAAAATTTACAAGAAATTGTGATTTTAAATATAGTACCTACAATGGGCGGCCTTATCGCTAAAAGCAATTTCTGCCAGGCAACCTTTGGATGGAGATTTTGTGAAGAGAGAATAGCAATAGTTGTAGGTGTACTAATCTACACAAATATTATAAAGAGTAAAGATTTGTAAATACAAATCTTCTTACAAATCGTACTTTTTGAATTTATTCGTTACATACAAAAATAGAAAAATTTCTATTTTTGTATGTAACGAATAAATTCAAAAAGTACTGGACCGATTTTAATAATTCTTTTATCATTAGAAAGCTACATTATCACTGAGTAACATAGGCTATATTTACCCGTGCGAAGCCGGGACGGGCCGCTAGTTATCATATAAGTCAAATATTCAATATACATGCACATATAAATAATACATACAAATCAACACAATATATAAAACAATAGATATAATACATACATAAACGTACATAGACAATTCCAAACGGGAAGCGTTACAGCTGCATGCTTAGATAATGGTTTTTAACTTTGACTTTGAATGTGGCTAGACTTTTGGCGCGTCGAATGTCCTCTGGAAGTGCGTTCCACAAACCTAGGTATAGCTGTGACAGTGAACGATTGGCCATAGAAATTCATAGAATGCATTGGCATTTTTAATTTCAAACTAAATGATGACCTTAAATACCGGTTATAAGTATTGTGGACGTATGTAACGTATGTAAAACGGTTATGTACCCATACATTGAGGATTTTAAACCAAATTCTACTATTTTACGGGTTCTTGTCTCACTCTAGCCCTTTTACGGCCCACTGTTGGATACGGACTTAGCTGGCTCTTACAGAAATGGGACGGTGACACTTGTATTCTTAATCAATCAGAGACGGATAAGGAATCTTAATGGCAATAAAATACAAAACATAAAATTTAATATAAGTTCTAGGAATCTGTCTGTGATACCTTTACACCGAACGACTATTGGTGTTATTAAAAATAACTACTATGTATAATGTCAAAAATACCAATATGCCTTCTATAGTACCACTGTGATCAGTAAGACTAGGCATATATCGGTAGTCATATTCAACGAGATAAGTCAATTAAAGCTTTGTGCAGTGGCGTTTGCGTTATTCATAGCACAAATGGAACATTATATTAAGTGACATTGCAACAACTGTTCAAATTCCATTTGGCTTTCAACAATGTGAATGGCGATTGATTGCTTATAGATTTAATTAGAATTATAACAGTGGAATGCTTATTGTTTGTACTACAAGCGTGGATGGCTGGACAGTAACGGAATGGGTTTTCAAATTATAGTAGGTAATTAAAGGTGTATTTTGTCCGCTTGGAGACGGATTAAGAATTTCTTCAAGGGGGTGCTATAAAAGCTAAAACTAAGGATTATAGGCATGACGCAGATAACATCCTCTGTGATAGACGGAAACCTCAAAAAAAAAATAACTCTATGCAAAAACGCCTGGTCAGTGCGGTATAGCAGACAATCAGCCTTCTCGAAGTGGAGGAAGGCCGTGCCCAACAATGAGACGTTGATGGGCTGGAGAGAGAGAGAGAGAAAGCGGAAGAACTTTGCCTAATTTGAGTTTACAAAAATACTCAGGGCTAGTCAAAAAATCAAAAAGCCTCCCTACTGTTAATTTAATGCAAACTAAGTCACAAGGCACAAGGGTTAGTTTTTTATATGTTTTTACAGACATAAATATATTGGTTTGTATCAAAGTATATCTACAAGAATGTGACTCATATAAAAAGCTTTGCTTATGGATAATTTTCGGCAAAAATTCATCTAAGTTATAAAATACATTTTCTAACAACCACTTTGAAATTCAGTTTCGAAGTTTTTCCATCTAGATATTAGGTACATGTTTACAGGTAAAAGCTTGTTGCTAAAACAGGTAAGATCTATTGGATACATACCTTTATAGAAAACAGATCTTTTACTTTAATATTAAATTGCTTTTACATTTGTTGGGTACTATTTTTTTTAATTAACATTTTTGTATGTAGACCTGACTGGTGGCCGCTTACGTATTTAGTTTTAGGGAGAGTTGTAAACTCTTGATTCATAGTTTATGCAAGGCTGTGAATCTATAAAGTAATAGATTTGATATACATTGTGATTCTCTGAAATTAAAATTATATTTAACTAGCTGACCCGGCAAACCTTGTTTTGTCATACAAAAATTGTTTAAAAAATAGAATATGTTGGCCGATTCTCAGACCTACTGAATATGCATGTAAAATTTGAGAAGAATCGGTCAAGCCGTTTCCGAGGAGTACGGTAACTAACATTGTGACACGTGAATTTTATATATAAGATTAGATAATAATATTTAATTATATTTTTTACTTAAAAAAATTACTGACCTTTGACCTATCTTTTGGTACATAACTATAATAATTATAATTTTGTCGGTACTTGCGATTTTATATGTAGTACATTATGTTATTAATAATTTTAATCACCTATTTTTTGTTGTAATTTAATTATTTTCCAATGTTATTTTGACCAATGTGGCACCTGTGAGTCTTGAACTCACTTTGAGATTTTATTTTTGTGTACAAACGGTGTTTGCCTATAAGTAATTGTTGCATGTTCATTTCTTTTTTAAGTAATGGAGTTTTTACTTTATCTAATGTTAACAATTGTTTGTGAATAAAACTACTTTTTTAGGGTTCCGTATCCAAAGGGTAAAAACGGGACCCTATTACTGAGACTTCGCTGTCCGTCCGTCCGTCCGTCCGTCTGTCACCAGGCTGTATCTCAAGAACGGTGATAGCTAGACAGTTGAAATTTTCACAGATGATGTATTTCTATTGCCGCTATAACAAAAAATACTAAAAATAAAATAAAATAAATATTTAAGGGGGGCTCCCATACAACTAACATGAATTTTTTACCGTTTCTTGCTCGATACTAATAACGTTGCCTTATGTTGCATAGATAATGGTACGGAACCCTTCATGCGCGAATCCGACTCGCACTTGACCATTTTTTTTTCGGATTTAGACGCGTATATTTGTTTTAAATTATGGCCCGTCGTTTCGGAGACTTTGCAGTCACCATGGTCACGGGTGAGACTGACAGCTCAGACGGTATATACGCGTCTAAATCCGTAAAAAGTAGTTTTATTTAAACAAATGAGTCGCGCAAGTGTTAAAAAACAAATTGTTGGTGAACCTAAATTAATAAATAAATAAATTAATAAATATCCAAATTTTAAATGGGACATCATACCGATCGAATTTTGTGGAGAGAAATAATACGACGCCTTAATTAGGCCTTAGTTTCATTGCTTTCAGGTAAGCTACTTTTATTTGAGAGTAACTTTTTTCGTAAAGAAATCTTATTCATAATTAAGATTTATGGGTAAGGTTATTGATCGGGCTGAGTATAATAAACTTCCCTTTTGATATAATAAACAATAGCGTAAGTTACAGGCCCAATCGCTTCACGCCTTGTAAAGGTAAAATTGACAATTATTTACAGTTCAATGGTCTACCTTTTAAGAAACTTCTCGAAACCTTATTGGGAACGGACTGTTTGTTTTCCCATTAAACAATTCTTGAATAAACAATAAAAGCTTAACAATTGGTTATAGGAAATGTAGGCATTATTAGATAAGAAACAAATTAAATAATGAAATTTGTATACTAAATCAAATTACTTACAGCAGATACCAAACCCATGAATTTAATATACCGATCCGTTGCTCTAAATTATCTACTATAGAAATGAAATTATATTGACTAGAGAAATTCCTATTGTTTTGTGTCCGGTTGTCACAAGCATGTAATACAATACGCACTGTAGCGTCGACTGTTCTCCAATACAGAGGTAAGGCTACGGCAGTATTAACTGAATCCAAACAAGGTCCTTGAAAGTACGATAAGAAGGTTTCCTAAAAATCCCTTTTGGGCCTTTCATTTATGCAATAAAAAAGTGTATTCAGAGTCGAAGTCAATAATTTTAGTTACAAGCAAGGATTGGCATGTTCTAAAGTTCTTTTAAAAATTCGGAAATGAACAATATTAACTTATTAAATTTTTAAGGTATATTGTAAAAAATAGTTGATACCCATTATTGAAAAGGAATGCTAGCTTATTATTTAGCTGTAGGGGGTCCTATTAATTAAAGGTACACAGTTACGCCACTGTGTTATTCAAAGGGAAAAAATACTTCAAACTGACAACTACCTACTGATAGTTAAGACCAACGTGACTCATAACAAATCCCTATGTCAACCCATGTGTATTATAGTTACTCGTACTAAGCCAGTTAATCTCAATATGGGCTGAGGCATGTGACGCAATTAATTGAGGATAGAATGGAATACGGAACGCTTGCTATAACTTTATTACCTAATTTATTAAGAACAGCTGCATGAATTTTCTTTGCCTTCAACAATGAGACACGCAACAATATTTTGTAGATCAAACATCCTTCTGGAAAATAATAAAGATATTTTTTGAGCAAATTTTTTTTTCATTGTGTTTTTATGAATACGTTCGTAATATGCGAAAGAATAATCTGAAATCTTACTACCTACAATGTAATTTTAAGATAGTTACAAAATATCTAAACATAAACATAAAAATAACATTATTGAGCAAAACTGCTATATGAATATAGCAACTGATATATGAACATTAGAATCTGTACTAACGGTGAAAATTGTAGTCCACAGGTGCCAACGCCTTCCACTTTAGACATAATGTACTACAAAGTTTCGTATTGACTAATTCGACTCTAAGTATAATTTAAAATGTTAATATCTAGTAAAATATATAGCACGCAAGTTATAAATTAAATTTATGTGGATGTGTGTGTGTGTGTATGAATGCAAACATTAGCGTTGATGACTTTAAAGAACTTCTGTTTCATTGTAATTAAGATCTAATAACCATTTTGTTAAAGTTCTTTTAAGTTTACTAGCAGGCATGTTGTATAATAATATATTTAGAACACGATTATTTCTGTTGTACAATATTGGGGAAAGGTATTGTCGGCCAACTAGAGAGGTACGCTGACGAACAGAATCACAAAAACGATCGGATCTACGTTTGAGTTCAGTGTCAGGGTTATACGTCACCTCAATATGCATGCGCTGGATAGTTTGCAGGACAAATTACTACCGAACCGATAACACTTTACTGATAGAAAATACGTCTGTAGTGGGAAATCTGTAAGGATTACACAATATGACTTCAAGATTAACCTTTGAGCACGTTCAACAGACAAAAGATGTTTTAAAACTACTACCCCAGGAAACAATGCAATAATTAAGAATTGACTGGGCAAGAGCAAAAGATACCATTTTTAAAATGGATAAGTTTGAAAATGATCGCAATGATTTAAAGACATATGTCAATCTTCGCAAACGTTGGTCGAGAGCCTTTATTTGCGATGACTAGTTACGTGAGCTGTCCATTAAAACTCCCAAATACTTAGTGCAGTCAGACAAATGATCTATGAAGTCTCTGCCAGTATGAACCCTGATACTGAAATTAGGTGGGGGCTGAGATCTAGCATTGATATAGAAAGGTACTATTTTGGTTTTAGTTCCATTCAAGGTCAAAGAATTTTTGATCAGCCAGCTGGCTTGAAGCTCAGACACCACAGCCTGCAAATCAGTGTACTTTCGGGTTCTGTTTTCATTAACCATTTATTATTTCACCAACCAAAGTATTGGAATGCCGCATTGCAAGACGATCGGAAAGTGATCAGTGAGTGCAATGTCTAAGACAATGGTCTTATTTCTTAACCGTGTTTTCAAGAAAACTCATGTTTTCTTGAACAATACATCGAGAAGCTCTAGTTGGTATATCGTAGACCGGTAGAAAAGCATGCCAAGCCATCAGATTAAGGTATTGCTCAGAGAAGCGATCGTCGTTCGAGACAGCAATGTTGATGTTGACATCACCTATAACGGTCACAGTATTGAAAGCACATAATTTGCTTAGTATTAAATCGATATCATTGAAAAAGGATTCGTGGTTTTGGAAGGAAGGTGAGCGGTAGAAGCTAATAATGCAATTTCATTGCTTGGTTTAAGAATCAGACAGTTAGCATCAGAGAAATTCGAATCCTCGATAGTGTATTAAATGAAACTTTTAACGTCCACACCATCATTTTGATTACGACAGCTTTTTGCGTGGAGATCATATCCGTCAAGAGAAGGATAAGTGTGGGCCTTTTTCAGCCAACATGCACTAAGGATGAGTACATCAAATGAAATATTGGTCATTTTTAAGAGAATGAGGAAATCAGAAAAGTTTCTAATAATACTACGAATATTAATATGAATTACTTTAAGAATTCTATTCGTACCACCGCGGCACCGTCAAGATATTTTATACAATCTATTTTATTATATTCAATATTTATATAAATTCAAAATATAATTATTTTGTACTTTTTGTCACTAAATAAATACGAAGTCAAATGAATATCCGAAATGTGAATCGCAACTTGAACAAATTGTATAAACTAGCTATGATCAGAAGTTGCCTATATATCTGCTTTACGAACCGTTGAGATTACGGGTGAATTAATTTTCAATATATTACAGCATCGGTATACGGTAGTTCAAATATGGGTCACGTCTAGGGCTGCCATCACCTATATCCTTGACGCTAAGTACGGAAAAAATACGAGACATTTTAGCGAAATGCGATCCCCGAATGTCTCTAAAAATACAACAGCAAAAGTATTTTAAAAACCCTAGGTACTGGACGAGTCCCGGACATCCTTCAAAGTAGGACAAATCCGGGTTATCCCGGACAGCCAGCATCCCTAGTCATGCATGACACGAGTACTTACATTATAACACTCTCTACATATTCCGTACTTGTATTCTGTATTTGTTTCAATTACTCTAGATCTTCAAGCTTATTTCAAAAATTTTCTAAAAATTTAATGTTGATTTTGTAGTTTTGATTTTGTGACAGGAAAATAGACATATTTTTAGTGTCCAGGTAATGAGGTCGATGTTTTGGAATAATGTTTTTCGGCCAATCTTGTAAGTACAATTCATAATATTATATTTCTTTTAGAGAACAATTCAAGTCGTTACGAGGTTTTTACGATAGTCTCATGATTACTGTATAACATATGACGTAGCTTAATTTATTGGAGTTGATTAGATAACCATAAAAAAAATCTTATATTTATCCCTACTTAAAATTATGAATTTGTAAAAAAAATGAATAAAAACGTGTTTGGTGTTTGCTTCATTTCAATACTTTCTAACTCTTATTTGAGACAATGTTGAAAAACCTTTAGTCTATTTTTATTTTAAACCTAAAACTACATAAATACATAAAGTAATATATTAATTTTGCAATTGACATGCTATATTTTTTACTTAGTAAATGAAATTGTAGTGGTAAATTGTAGTTCAAGTCCCGCTTGCGGTGATCACTTTTTCCACTACAATTTCATTTATTACGTGAGTACTTAATATTATGTGTAATATTGTAACGCATATTAATATATTTTCAGTATTGTCTAATATTCGTCTTTCAGTAATTAACATTCCATTGTCGTAGATTACCAGTGATGTGCTAAGGAAAGCATTGACACGATTTAATTATGGCAATGATGTATTACTAACAATCAAATAGCTTAATATAATAGCTTAACATAAAATAATTGTACGTGGGGTATCTAGCACAAGTTAATTAAAGTACCTACATAATATCCGTCACTTACGAGTACATTTGACGACATGACAAATTGTCAACTACTACTTGTAAGTTCAGAACGTTAAATGAGATTCACTATTAGCTTTGAATATTGTGGTTGTTAACATATGTATGACTTGCAAAAGTTATATGTAGCGTAGTATGCCAGTATGTGTCTTGTATCTATCTATGGCCGGTGACGTAATGATAATACAAGTTTTGCTATCCCATTTCCTCCCCTGGTTACTGTAAAAGCTAATTAAGGGATGTTAGAAACAGATAACATCTTTTGCCAGAGACGGAAAACTCGAAATAAAACTCTACGCAAACAATCCCGGACAACAAACATAGCAGACCTAATACCCTCTCGAAGTAGAGGAGGTGCAAGCTCAGCAGTGGGACATTAATGGACTGATCAGGAGGAACACTAAAACTT
Source organism: Orgyia antiqua (assembly GCA_916999025.1). Lineage (NCBI taxonomy): Eukaryota > Metazoa > Arthropoda > Insecta > Lepidoptera > Erebidae > Orgyia > Orgyia antiqua. The sequence continues at coordinate 11,064,824 of OU779863.1, read as the reverse complement.
TTTGTAAAACTTTTAAATTATTGAAAATCATCGTTTTTAGGGTTCCGTACCCAAAGGGTAAAAACGGGACCCTATTACTGAGACTTCGCTGTCCGTCCGTCCGTCCGTCCGTCCGTCCGTCCGTCCGTCCGTCTGTCACCAGGCTGTATCTCAAGAACGGTGATAGCTAGAGAGTTGAAATTTTCACAGATGATGTATTTCTATTGCCGCTATAACAACAAATACTAAAAATAAAATAAAATAAATATTTAAGGGGGGCTCCCATACAACAAACATGATTTTTAGGGTTCCGTACGCAGTATCTCAAGAACGGTGATAGCTAGACAGTTGAAATTTTCACAGATGATGTATTTCTATTGCCGCTATAACAACAAATACTAAAAATAAAATAAAATAAATATTTAAGGGGGGCTCCCATACAACAAACATGATTTTTTTACCGTTTCTTGCTCGATACTAATAACGTTGCCTTATGTTGCATAGATAATGGTACGGAACCCTTCGTGCGCGAGTCCGACTCGCACTTGACCAATTATTTATAAATAAATCATGGTCGTTGAAAAATTTAAAAATTCTCGCCTTTCACAGTTTACTTTTAATATGAAATAACTTATGGCGTAATAGTATGACGTGTGATCTTTTTTCTAATTTTATTAATAATAAAAAATTGGTCAAGTGCGAGTGGGACTCGCGCACGAAGGGTTCCGTACCATTATCTATGCAACATAAGGCAACGTTATTAGTATCGAGCAAGAAACGGTAAAAAAATTGGTCAAGTGCGAGTCGGACTCGCGCACGAAGGGTTCCGTACCATTATCTATGTAACATAAGGCAACGTTATTAGTATCGAGCAAGAAACGGTAAAAAAATCATGTTTGTTGTATGGGAGCCCCCCTTAAATATTTATTTTATTTTATTTTCAGTATTTTTTGTTATAGCGGCAATAGAAATACATCATCTGTGAAAATTTCAACTGTCTAGCTATCACCGTTCTTGAGATACAGCCTGGTGACAGACGGACGGACGGACGGACGGACGGACGGACGGACGGACGGACGGACTTTGGGTACGGAACCTTAAAAAGAGGTTGTGGTTGGAATCAGCTTTAATGAAAATGAAGTCACAGGCGAAAATATCAAAGGAATAGTATAAAATAGCCGTTGCAATCCAACTTTTTTGAATAATATTTTTGTTATAATGATGGCTCCTTTAAACGTATTTTCGGATATTTATCTAAAGGCCTCATTATATTTTGTAGTAGAGCTTAAAAAGCCTGTGTAATGTGCTTTGAAGTTTTAATATTTAGTTAGTTTACAGAAAGATTTAAAATATTTGTACATTTCTTATTGAAAAATTTCAAATGATCTTGTTTATACAAAAATATTTATCGTTCAAAATTGTTAAAAGTCGAAAAAAATAATATAAATATGGTTCGTTTTTAGGGTTCCGTATTAAACTTTTCGTATTTAAGTACGGACGGTTTTATACTTGGATTATGCAGGTTAACACAAGCTCTCCCCGTCGCATGTAGTGACAAACTACTGTTCGGTTCGTAACCGAACGAAAGAGATAAAATATATGCATTGCATTGCACTCCAACTTTAGACACTGACTCACTTTAGTGAAAACTTTGTAGAACTTTTCGCCGTCTGCTGCACGAATGTATAGACGTTTTAAAATAACTGTATGCAGCATATCACGTTGTTTTAGTACTCAGGTTTTGTAGCTAACATGAACTTAAGGTAATTGGAGTATTTGTAAATTTTTGTAGCAACTTCTCACATAATATAATAAGCCAGAAATTTTTACTTCTAACACTTGCGCGACTCATTTGCATAAATAAAACTACTTTTTACGGATTTAGACGCGTATATTTGTTTTAATTTTAGCCCGACGTTTCGGAGACTTTGCAGTCACCATGGTCATGACCATGGACCATGGTGACTGTAAAGTCCGTAAAAAGTAATTTTATTTATCCAAAAAAAGCTGTATTACAGCTGTAAGCGTTTCTATCTAAAATAATACCTATAAATAGTTACATAACTCTACTCATAACTGATTTACTCAAATTTACTCAATATAATGAGTTAATAAAAACATCAACATTAATAAATAAATTTATTATACCTCGTTTAACCTCGTTTTATAAGGCAGTTTTTATATTTAATAAAACTTCTTCTGTAAATTTGAAATTAATTTATTTTTTAAAATATTTGAAGTTGACAATAATTTCTATAAATCTAACAATAAATTTTACATAGTACTAGCCTGTCCTTTGTATGATAATCCCTCATTTTTTTCATCCTTAATTTCTTTGTCTATCCCACTTCCAACTTCTGTTCCTATTCTACTAGCTTCTAACAATATCGATATTTATAAATCTCTTGTTTCTTTTATATCTATGAATAATATTAGAATTTAATATTAATATTTCTTAACCTTTCTACAAGTATTTCCTGTTTTTGCGTTCAAAATCCTTTAAAATAAAATAAAGGATTTATTTGATTCCCTAAATTTGTAATAAAAGTATAATAAAAAAAACCGTTGATGGCAATACTCAAACCGAGTTGCCTAATTTAAAAAAAAAAACAATAAATTTTTCATCCAATAAAATTTCATTATCCAGAATATCTCTCCGACATCGCCTTGCATCAAATGTTGTCAAACTCCCGGGCCAAATTCTGGCTTCTGTCTAAAAAACTTAGCCTACGTAGCTTAAAAATAAAATTATTTAAAAAAAAATTATTCGACTTGCTATTCTATAAAAACTATCTACTATATAAAAATAAGTCGGATTTTCCCTCCTGACGCTATAACTCCAGAACGCACGAACCGATTTCCACAGTTTTGCATTCGTTGGAAAGGTCTCGGGCTCCGTGAGGTTTATAGTTCATTTTTTTTTTAATTTTTTTTTTTTACTTTTTTTTGGTATGGCAAAACAACGTTTGCCGGGCCAGCTAGTTACAACATAAAATTCTTTCTAAATGATAAATTAAACTAATAATAATAATATGTATAAAGACTTTCGCTCGCCTATAATGGCAGAATATGTAGAAACCTAAAATGTTATTTAACACCACTATTTGTACCATATTTTTGCGAATAAATGATTGATTGGATTTGATTTGAAAAGCACCAATACACCAAATGTATCGGTATGCCCGTCTTCATATAATTCCATGATATCATCTTCCTAGTCCAATTCTTGGATCAGAACTCAATATTCGCTCTAAAGCCTTATATTGCTTGATTATTCACATCTTTATTGAATAAAAGAGAACTTTATCATCGACGTATAATTTGTGTTAATATAATTTGTTGCCCAAATCAAATAAAGTCCTTTATTTTTTGCCATTACTAAACGACAAAATTTTATGTCTCTAAAGTAACCATCACTGCGATCAATTAAATTATTCTTTACTATAAATAACAGTAAAACATTTTTAATTAAAAGTATAAAATTATTTTATATTTTAAATTATGTTGGTTTTATATTAAATACTGCGCTTTGTTATAATTAAGTATAAAAATGTTCTTTGTCTCAAGTTTTCTCTGCCGTGTTTCATCGCCAATTTAAATAATTATCTTCTCTCATAAAAAAATAAAGCGGAAAGCAGCAGTTCTATTAAATTTAGAAATACGTATTTACTGCAGAAATATTGTCAACATAAAATATTAATATAGCAGAAACAAGTAATAAAGTTAAATAAGTTTTTTTTTTTTTAAATTTCAAATTTACGTTAATTTTGTAATATATTCGATGGAAAAGTACTAATAATTTTTTCTTCGCCGGTTTATGATTCACGAAATTTCCGCGAAAAGATTTTTTATTTTCAAACTCCCAGAGATAACGTCACCAAAGTGTTAAGACGAATACAAAGATACCTTAATTGTTAAAATCCACCTCACCGTTTAAAATATACGCGGTGATAAAAAGCTGTGATGTAATTTACAAACAATCGATATTATATACCTGATCACAAGACGCTCAAAAATATAATACTAAAATAAAAAAAGATAAAAAATTAAGGAATTCTTTTTAGGGTTCCGTACCCAAAGGGTAAAAACGGGACCCTATTACTGAGACTTCGCTGTCCGTCCGTCCGTCCGTCCGTCCGTCTGTCACCAGGCTGTATCTCAAGAACGGTGATAGCTAGACAGTTGAAATTTTCACAGATGATGTATTTCTATTGCCGCTATAACAACAAATACTAAAAATAGAATAAAATAAATATTTAAGGGGGGCTCCCATACAACAAACATGATTTTTTACCGTTTCTTGCTCGATACTAATAACGTTGCCTTATGTTGCATAGATAATGGTACGGAACCCTTCGTGCGCGAGTCCGACTCGCACTTGACCAATTATTTATTTAAAAAACAGCATTTTATAAAATATTAAAACCTCATTTTATTAAGTGTTGATTTAATTCGCATAAGCCTACGATGTAAACGAGTTTTGTCGTAAAATCATCACCATGTTTTTGTTTTATCACAAATTAAATTAAATACCGACTATTCACACGTCGACCCACGTTCAAAATTAAATTTTGGCACATATTAAAATTCCACTAAAATAAACGCTATGTTTAGCAACTTACATAAAAGTTTTAATGTTATAATCCATTTTTTTAAACATAAACATGGTGCAAAAAATTTGCAAAATTCGAGAACAAGTAAACAAAATTATTAAAATTATTAAAATATACTCAATTGAACAAAACTTAAATTTCGACGCACTGTAGAGCTTTTTTGACACACTTACTGGTTACACCAAAATTTCCTAGCAAAATTTCCACGCGACTTGTATTTTTTTTATTTTAGTAGATATATTTAAATATAAAAACACCTTATTATATTGAAACAGCTACACCACAACATAATGCTATTTAACCATCACTATCAATTTAAAATAATTCCTAAAATCTTGTAAATTACCCGCATCGTAAACGAAAAAAACGCGGTGTATAAATGAAAAAAATAGTACATTACCTTGTTTGAAGGATCCAATATGATGGAGATTTCGGAAAATTATTCACGTCGACCGGAGACCCGTAGCTGACTGAATTGAAACAGTGTATGGATCCGGATTACAACCATTTTAACGAAAAGTAAAAGTGTGCGTATCTCTCGCTCGATATCGCCCTACCTGTTGCAGCGCCGCGCCTGCCTTAGACATTTAAGCCGCTACCAAACTTTTACGCGACCTCTGTTCACACTCAAACGGTGAGTAGCTTTCGAAATCTAATGTTAAAAAATACTTACCCGCTTCATTTTGCGAGTCATCCGTTCCGACATCGGAAATTTTTTTTAAAACTTTTGTCAGAGTTGAAAACAGTTTGAGGCCGTTCTTTAACTGTTGGGGCAAAAGTACATAGCACGTCGGACGTGCTAAGAGAGAGTGTTCAAAGCTCAGCTGAAAGCGTATGAACACCGAGCCGAACCGTGCCACAATGAGCAGTGAAACCGGCGATGCGACCAACCCTCCTCACCCCGTCACCCTACGCCTTTCTCCATATATCTGCTGCCACCTTCTTTACGCCTTCATCTAATCACACCCCAAATCACCTTTTAACAACTCAATACTCATTTAATACTCATTTTGACAAAATTTTGTGGTAGTTAGTAGATACTTCAAATCTTAGCTTGTTATGAGTAACGCTTTTTTTAGCGTTTACTTAATTTCCATCGATATGCTTGCACTTTTAAATATATTTTTTTGTCATAGTTCTAGTTGGTAGAAAATTGTGAGAATTTGTAAAAAAAAATATTGATCTGAAAAAATTTGCTTTTTTCATTGTGAATATCGTTTGTTTTCTATCTCACTTAACCTCAAATGTGGAGTTTGCTAATACAATCAAAGCAAACTTTTGAAAGGATACGAGTTGTCTACTCGTATTTTTGCAATTTTTTTTTATATTTTTTGGACAACGGTATTTCTTTTATTATTGTCGAGTAAAGTAATTTGAGAAATATTTAGCTCTTTAGTTATCAACATTCTAGAGATAGAGCGTCGTGACAGAGGGGCGGACGAAAGGATAGTGAAGCCTCAGTAATGGGATCCCGTTTGGTAAGAAAACTTCAAAAATAAGACAAATCGGTTAAAACATATTTTTGGGGTAAATATCTTCGCAATGAGTGGAATAGGTACACCAAAATAGAGAATTTAACAGGGATCACAAAAATATATATTAAAACAAATGTATAGGCAAGTTTTTTAGTATTCTGAACTATTATTAGTCACCTTGTTAGTGAGAATGCACCCCACTAAGAAGGAAATTATCGTCACAAAAGGAATGAGAAGCAACTCTATTTCGATTATCATACGTAGCAATGGTTATGACATCCGTAGAGAATATGACATATGCAATTCAATGTCAGTAGCAATTTACTGTGGATTAATTAACCCAAATGTCCTGATTGCGCTGCATGTCAAGGCTAATCCCATTTCCAATAAGTACTTGCAATTTTATTATAATGAATATTTTATAGAATATTTTTTCATAATGTCTCTTTGATTCAGAGCGGATTAAAAAAGATTACTGAAGTATATTGCTTCTTTTGACGCAATGAGGAAAAATGATAAAAGTATTTTTTTTTTATTGATAATTTTGAGAGGTGGAGTCATATTAGAAATATGATATGCATACTAGCTAATGCCCGCTACTCCGTACGCGTGGAACTTTAGATCCCCATAATTATATTTCTGTCACCGTTTAAATCTTCCCTGGACTTTCACGAATATTTCAAGACCAAAATCACAAAAATCGGCGCAACCATTCTCGAGTTTTAGCGAGACTAACAAACAGCAATTGACTTATATACACTGGCGAACTCATAAACTGCATCAAAGTAAAAAACGACTTTGAAATAAATATTATAACCAAGTATGCAAACTTTCTACACAGATTTAAATTGAAATGTCTAGATTGGTTCGTTAAGTTTAAAATAGCGTAGGGTCATATCCTTAAGTTTAAATTTGTGTACTGGAAAGGACCTTAAAACTTTTTTGAAGAAAAAACAGAAATTTAAAGAATCAATTTTAAAACTTTGCTATAAATAACACGCAAATCTGATACTACGAGTAAATTTACTTGTACCGGCTATATTCATTTGTTTTACTGCAGTTCTATTTTTAAATATTGCTTTTTTTTAAGATTAAGGGCCAGTCTCTCCATATTTATATAATTTAATCTAAAAAGTTTGCATCATTATTAAAAAAAGCATTTAAAAGTAATCCTGAAGTTTGATACAGTTTATGAGTCCGTCTGGCTATACTTATAACACTGTTATGGGAACGGTGATTTCGACTCAGGTATCAAGAATATTCGATGCTTTTGTTTTAATTATTTAATAGGCGATTATTGAACTAGGTATTTGTGAAAACTGTTTATCAAAAGCTCGAAATTTAACCCAGAAACCCCGAGTGAGGTATAAAATATTAAATATATACAACAGATCAAATATAATTGCACTTAGGGCCATGCCCAACAGTGGGACATTGTTGGAAAAAAAACAAAGAACTAATGACAAAAAAAATAACAGAGAACTATAAATACGTAAATAATTTTAAATAGTTAGTTATAAATAGTTAAAAAGTAACTCGCTCGTAAATGTTAGAAAGATTTTATTTTATAACTGATTACTAATAAATTGATCTAGTACTTAAACCTTCTATTTTATAGAAGGTTTAACTAGTGTTAAGGGTTAATGCTCAAAATAACAATCTTAAAACTCAAAACGGTAGTAATTATGTTGTAATCGTCACGCAAATAATTTTCCTGTTAAGGCCTCGTTGCGTAGTTAGAAGACACACATACATTTTACTTTTAATTAAAGAAATCCGTCTTTCTTATTCATAAGCCTATATAATGAACAAATGTAAACGGCTAAGTTCCCAGTGTTTTGTATTAATTTTTAATAGACTATAACAATAACACTGAGAAAACAAATAAGTACCAACTTAATAAATCAAATTATGGTGGAAAAAGTGAAAACCCGCAGATTTATTAGTAAAAAGCATAGCATGTCAAATGCAAAAATTTATAAATTACTGTACCTACTTACTTTTATATGAAAATAATCTTGCCTTTGTTGAAAGGCTTAAATCAGAACTATTCAGTTGATATTGTTGTACAAATTAAATAGGTCACGGCCATCGCGAATTGATTGCTTTTAATCTGTTAGTATACATATTAATGATACAACAATATTAATTGATAGCATCCTAGTGAAATGTTGTATTTCAGCGACATTGGCTTAAAATCATACATTGCGTTGCATTTTCGTTGCCTATATAGTGCATTATTTTGAACTAAACATAACAAAAATGAAACTACAATTTGAATTGTTTGCTGTAATATTGTACATACAGTATTCATCAATTGTTTTAATATCTGACACATTTTCATAATAAAAATGTTTAATTTACATTAGCGAATTCTGTTAGGGAGATTGTTTATTTTATCTTTTAGTTAAGTTTAGTTTAGTTTTGCAAGGATAATTAGCACCATTATCTGTATTCGTTACTACAATACATAAAAATCTGTAAAAATGTATATTATTTATTTAAAACTTCTGTACACAAAACAGGGTACAAAGGCGGCCTTAATGCCTAAGGCATTTTCTTCCAGTCAACCTAGGGTGGTGCAGATAAGGGATGTAGTAGGTGTACTCTACAAATACCATAGGTATATAATTACGTAAGGAAATATAATTTTATTGTAGGCAAAATATGGATAAGAATATAATAACATTACATATTAATACTTATACTACATAATATCATATACTCGTATACCAATAATACACTTACATATACATGCACAAATACAAAAGTCCAATGACTAAAACTACCGATGAGATAACTCAGCCTCATTTTTTAGGGTTCCGTACCCAAAGGGTAAAAACGGGACCCTATTACTGAGACTTCGCTGTCCGTCCGTCCGTCCGTCCGTCCGTCTGTCACCAGGCTGTATCTCAAGAACGGTGATAGCTACAGAGTTGAAATTTTCACAGATGATGTATTTCTATTGCCGCTATAACAACAAATACTAAAAATAAAATAAAATAAATATTTAAGGGGGGCTCCCATACAACAAACATGATTTTTTTACCGTTTCTTGCTCGATACTAATAACGTTGCCTTATGTTGCATAGATAATGGTACGGAACCCTTCGTGCGCGAGTCCGACTCGCACTTGACCAATTTTTAATAAAAGTTGTTTCACTTTCCCCTTGAATGTCCGTCGATTGTTTAGCATTCTGATCTCGGAAGGAAGCGCGTTCCACAAAATAGTGGATTGAACGGAAAAAGATGAGTGCACAAAACCAGATCTGTTAGGTGGAACCAGGAGCAAACAATTATTGAAAGATCGAAGAAATTTTTCATGGCTAGAATGAAGAAATTTAAAGCAAGAAGAAAAGTATAAAGGAGGAGAAGGACTCGTGAGAATAGAAAAGAGTGTAGTAAGAGCACGTAAGTTACGACGTTGTCGGATTGGAAGCCACTTGAGTAGGGAGCGGAAAGCAGATACGTGGTCATACTTGCGAACGGTTGTAAATGAATTAAATTCACTTTCTTTACGCTAATAATCACGTAGCAGGAAAAGCAATAATGCTACGAACTCCGCGCGTTAGAGCCTACGCGGTGAGTTAATAACACCTTGCCACTCTTGCTACGTTTATAATAAAGTAATCAAGAAAGCCCTTCACAGAATTTACAACTAGCCCCATGCTGATTTAATCCCACACTGCACTACGCGAAGTCTATGGCGGGTTTCGTATACACTGAATCACTGAACCTAGATTGGAGAGCGCAAGCAACTGCTGTTTGCCAAAAAATTAATGAAGTAAAGACAATCCTTGAGCAGAGTTTGGTGTTTCCAATCATCGACTATGGTGATTTATGCTATTTAGACCTGAATGCAGATATTCGCAATAAATACGACCGGCTTTCAATAACTGCATTCGATTCATCTTCAATCTTCGCAAGTATGATCATGTTTTACGTTTCTCTCTCTCTCTCTCTCTCTCTCTCCAGCCCGTTTACGTCCCACTGTTGGGCACGGGCCTCTTCCACTTTGGGAGGAATTATGGTCTACTGTGCAGCGCTGACCAGGCGTATTGGCCCCGGGTTTATATTCGAGTTTTCCGTCTCTCACAGAGGGTGTTATCTGAACGAGTGTACGCAATATCCCTTAGCTGACTTTTACAGCACCATTGGGAGGAGATGGGGTGGTGACACTTTTATTCTTAATCAGTCACCATACGGTCATGTTTTACCTATCGTTCCGATTTTAAATGGTTGCCTATTCGTCAACGTGGTATGTGTTCTCTTACCACCGTCTACTCTATCCTTACCATTCATTCTGATAACCGAGATGAACCGATAATCCAATTCTCCTATGCAGAAAACATACTACAGGCTCTGTAACATCTTTCCTTGTTCACTCGTTACACAGTTGCAATGCGCTCCCCTCTAGACATCAGGATATCAAAGAGTCGCTTCACGAATAATGTGAATATCTTCGTAAAGAAATCGCTGGTTCAATGCAACAAACGTTGTAGGTATATATTATGTATGACGTATATGTAAATATATAGATATGTAGATGTATTTATTACACGCTTTATATTAGCTTCACTTGTATGTTTGTTTGTATGTTTGTTTGTATGTATGTTTGTATGTTTGTAACCGACTCCTTTGGACGCTATTTTGACCCACTTTAAACGGTCAGATTCTATTCAAATTTTGCACACCTGTCAAAGACCGATGACAATGCAATAATTCGATTAAATAAAGCGTGTTTTTTAGTTTTTTTAAACTAGGTATTATATATATATATTATGTTTATGTTAGTCTGTATATATGTCTATATTGTGATTGTGAATGCCTACTTTGAAGGTTTCTGAATAGAATGCTTTTATATTTTTTATATTTTTTTGCTTTTTATATTACATATTTGTGCAAAAGTTTGTAAATAAATAATATTGATCGATATTGGTATAAAACGATATTATTATATTATTACTATCAGTCTACTAATCTAATATATCAATATAATAATATAATTTAATTTTATTACCTCTATTTATTATTCTTTGGCTTCGAAGTGTCAGAATCGGTTTTAAGTATTTTTTCACCTCTGGGGGAACGACATTATCTCCGGTGAATACTGGCTGTTTCTTTTTTGACATTAAAGTAACCCGTGGGGAGACGGGACGAACTACTAGTTAAATTAAATATTCCTTTCTTAACTGTTAACGTTATGTAATCCTACTTATATTATAAATGTGAAAGTCGGATGTTTGGATGTTTGTTACATTTTAATGAAACTTTACAATAATGTAGCTTATAAGTACATCAGAATAACATATAGGCTACTTTTTATCCCGAAAGAAAGCAATATTCTCGTGGGATGATAAAAAGCACAGATTTTTTATCCTTTTTACCGCGGGTAACACCGCGGGGCACAGCTAGTAATTTAATAAAGCTCTTATATTAATTACTTATTGTTCAATAGTTAGATCAAAAGATATATTTACAGCCTAAGTCGGGAAAATAGAAAATTGAATATTGATTTTCTAGTGGCAAAGGAAAAGAGCCTAATTAGCATGTCGTATCCCGAACGCCGGATTTCATTTCCTATGTAACTTCAAAGGAAATGAGTCAAATTGTCGCCGCTTGCTACTATATATGGCTTTAATGGACCTCGATTCAGAAATATATTTTTTGTAATCTAAAAGATATTGTTATATCTCATCTCTCCAGCCCATTTACGTCCCACTGTTGGGCACAGGCCTCCTCCACTTTAGAAGGAATTATGGTATACTGTGCCGGGCTGACCACGCGTATTGGCACAGGTTTTATCGAGTTTTCCGTCTCTCACAGAGAGTGTTATCTGTGTGCAATATCCCTTAGCTGACTTTTACAGCACCCTTGGGAGGAGATTGGGTGGTGACACTTGTATTCTTAATCCGTCACCACACGGAGAGTTTGTTATATTATTCCTCAATTATATAGGCATAAACAATTTAGAATTAGCTACGTGTCGTCAATTTAACGAATGATTTAATATAACTACGTGTTTAGAAATACAGTTTTGAACACAGATTTTAAAAATGATAATAACGTAAGTGGACGTCAAATATGTGAATATTCATGTTCAGTCAGCTCTTAGACCAAGTATCTCTTGACAAACGTTCAAGTGACAACTGACTTTAAACAGACAACTGAATTATTTCATGATTATTCCTACGTGCCAACTGAATAACCAGTTAGACCTATAATAGGAGGACAATGTAACTTAATAATCCACGCAATTTGTGTAAAAATATTCAGAAATCTTGTTCGCCGCATTTCCAATTCGCAATTCCCTGGCACTGACAGTCCGATTTTAGGGCATCTAGTGCATAGGTAATTAACTTATATACTTGATCTAGTACCTATCTGATACTTACATGGTTCTATGGCTTTTACTTCACGGGACTGCCTTCCGGATATTCGTAATACAATCGTCCATACTTTAAAGTTTTCTTAGACAATTTCAGTCAGATATTTATTTAACAAGTTTATACTGTACTGTTTATACTGTACCCACGGGGAAAAATGCTTAACGGTATAGTGATTGATTTACAATACTAGCTTCTGCCCGCGGCTCACACGCATTAGTGGCCGAATCGAATTTGAAAACAAACCTAAAATATAAACTGAAATTCATAGATACTAAAATTGATACTGAAGTCCAGAGCAAAATTTACATCAATCAACAACCGATACAAAATACTATGTATATCTACTTAAATTAAAGGTAAATACGATACCAAACTGACAACTACGATTGATATAAAAATACAAACCAGAAAAATACTGTTCTTGTTAAAATTGTAAGAAATTATTAATTCAACATTGCAAAAAGAAAAATATATATGTTGTACAGAATATAAATACTTAATTATTCCAACCGCTTTATAAGGAAAGCAAATCTTTGTACTGCGTCTGGGTGTTTCTATGTATTATAAGTATGCATTTACAAAAGAAAAGTAGTATATGTATTCTATCCGTATTCCCAGTACCATACCATACCATACCCACCACCGGTACCCATAACAAAAACATATAAGCTTAGTTTGGGACCAGAGGACGTTATGTGAAATGTCCATGAATATTTATTATTTTTTGAATATACGTTTTGTACAGCTCGACCAGGTCGGTTTCTTTTTTAAATGGCCAGGTACGGGATTATTATTATTATTATTTCAATAGAAATATAAATATGTAACTAACCTAAATGCCTTAAAAATATTTATGGTTCTGTATTCACTTTTGATTTTATATGTCTTTTGCGCCATCTATTGTCCAATAGTAACAATACTTTTAGCTAAATGGCTATTATATACTAGAGGTAGGTAATGCAGGAGTAGGTCATTAAACTACTCTAAGTTATTGAATTAAATTAATTAAATTCAACGAAAATCGTATGAAAATGATATATTAATTGCATAAACACTTATTTGGTAACTTAAACATCATTTGCCAATGATTAATTGGCATTAACACCATCTATGATGTCGGCCACGTTTATGTAAAAGGTGAGTAAAGTTGAAATCTAGGTTACGATTTGTTAAAATTAACGCTATCTATGAATAAATGCTCTTTTGTTAAAGACGGTATTGTTTGAATTTTTTACTATCCTCACAACTTTGTTAAGAAAATATAGGGATATTTAGGATGATTTCGATTTTAAGCCTAGATTTTTAGCACCCACTAAAATATCTTCTTTAATGCGTATAAAGAAACATATCAAATAATGACGTACACAAAATGAATTTAAATGAATAGGTACATTCTAATCGAATGTTCAATCGAGTAATATATCTATTTTTAATTTTGTAAACATAAAATTTTATTTTTACCATATTTACGTTTTTAGTAACTACCAAATTTCATGTATAAGTACCAAACTTGGGTATTGGATAACATAATAATATAAGTTCAGTAATATTCTCATACTATCGTTTAAATTTACATAATTATGTAAGATTGCTTGCTATATGTTATCTGTGTTCTTAACTACACTTGTATTCTTAATCCGTCACCACACGGAGAAATTTAACAGTAACAGAAGAAAAATAAAGGCAACACTAGTTCACATTTAAAAAATGATTTCTTTACTCTTATTTAATTGAAAAATCAATATGGCGAATGTAATTGGAACGGAAAACATTAAGACCAAAAGTTGTAACTACACTTTTTGTTAAAGTTGTAAGCCGTGCAGTATACGCGTGTTTTTCTGTCTGATTCTGTTTCTCTTTCTCTGTCTCTCATAACATGAATAAAATAATAATATATTTATTTTTTATGAATTGTTGAGTACCTATCTAATATACATAATAATTTATTATATAAAATTTTATTACAAATCCTTTACTAGTCGAAAGGAACTTCGTTCCATCCGGGTGTCCCTTGGGTGTCCCTTGACACCTCTCAAGTATTTTGTTTATTTCTTTTTATAAAGGACTATGAGGATTACACAAGTGTTATACTACGACCGTTCAGAGCACGAAGTATAGATACAAGGAGTCCGAACGGTATAGGCTTTTCCATAATATTTCGTGTACACAATAATAAACCCAGATCATAGTTCTATTTTCTGCCACTGGCTGCGCAAGTATTCAGGACGTACCGATGCTATTATAGAATATCAGAATATCTCTTGACCTTCTCTGTATTGTTGGGTTTAAAGCACTCGAAAAATTTCTAAAAATTTCCTAAAACTTATATTTAACTCCACGTTTCTCAGAATATTTTTTTCCACAGGTGTCAATAGTTCAAACGAGTACTTCTTGAAAAATGGCGCGCTCTACCGGCAAAAAATCTGTCCCTTAAATTGAGACCATTCGTTCAACATTACGTTCGGACTCCTTGTATCTATACTTCGTGGTTCAGAGAATGCGTTCCTGACACGTCGCGATTGAACTGACGACGTAACTTTGTAATGGCGTTGCAGTTACAATAAATTTTTTTGCTGGTGCTCAAGTCCACTATTTTGGAACAATTGTCATACCGGCACAATACCGGCACGATACCGTTGCAATTGAAGTCAAATATCCGTAGTCTGCTATATGCCGTCATAACGGTCTTTCAATGGTAATAGAATTGTCGATCTCTTTTATCTATGCATTGAATTTTCGGTCTCTTTTATCTATGGATTGTGTTAGAATGGTATGTATGTGTTGCCGTTTTAAAAAAATGCGTTAGTTGAAGTGATTTTCGAAAAACTACTAATAAATTTAAACATTTAATCATGCTAGACTTCGTTTGACTGACCGAATACCCGACTCAGGGCCCTGGGCCCTGAGTCGGGTATTTCAACGGTGTCACAACTGTACCATTATTGTACCATTATGGTGCAATAGTAAAGTTTTTGGTAGTCTACTATTAATGTGTCGTCATAACGACTTCATCATTGTCTTACAATTGTCAAAGTGACATAAATTGCTAGTCTCGTACACAACTGCTTCACAATTGCAATTCAATGACTGAAATGTTTCGGTAGTCTGCTATTTTGAATTTGACAGTAATATTTTTAAATTGTCCTGTGTCGACAGATTGCCATAAATAAAAAATAGATAGATAGAAATATTAGAAATTGTTCTTTGTAATTTATTGCAATTTACTAATCTCCTAAACTTCACATTGCTTTTTATACTAATAAATAGTATGTACAAATATATTTAAACGAAGTCTAGCATGATTAAATGTTTAAATTTATTAGTAGTTTTTCGAAAATCACTTCAACTAACGCATTTTTTAAAAACGGCAACACATACATACCATTCTAACACAATCCATAGATAAAAGAGACCGAAAATTCAATGCATAGATAAAAGAGATCGACAATTCTATTACCATTGAAAGACCGTTATGACGGCATATAGCAGACTACGGATATTTGACTTCAATTGCAACGGTATCGTGCCGGTATTGTGCCGGTATGACAATTGTTCCAAAATAGTGGACTTGAGCACCTGGTTGTTTACCGTTTTAACAATTGATGAGCATTAAAACAACATTATTATATCAATAATCAATGAATGTTATAATTTTGTGCCAAACTGAGTGTCAAATAACTTGGTAAACAATATTTTCCTAAATCTATACTGCGCTATTACAAGGTTATGTCAGCGCTTTATATTTGTAGTGCTGTGCTAGCAATAACAGGCAATAATAGTATCGTAATCTGTTCTTAAACAGTTATCTTTATAAAATAATACGTTTTGTTTTTCTTTTTAAGAATTTGAAAATAATGGACTATAAGATAACTTTTATTAAATATAAAAATAAAACTACGACCAAACCGAACGTGAGAAAGAGAGTACCTAGCATTTTTATATTTAGGTTGAAAATGGTAAAGCCCAAATGGCGTTACTAGCATTTTTATACTAAAAATGGTAACCCCAAATGGCGCGTACTTTTAGTGCATAATAATGCCTAAACGTGGACAAACATTGAAAAGTGGAGCCCGTGAGTTAATCATCAAGCTGCAAGATTACATTGAGCGGGAGCGGCAAAATGGCGGACCCCTGGTATCTGTCGAACAAGTACAAGAACGCGTCTCTCAGGCGCTTGGGGTTAGCAAACGAACGATAATAAATATTAATATAGAAAAGTTCGGCTCTATTGGCACGGAAGATAATATTTTACGTACTCCGAAGAAGAAACGTAGAACTAAACCCGTGACTGATATTGACACCTTTGACGCCGATGTAATCAGAAATCATATATATGGTTACTATTTCAGAAATAAATATCTCAACAGGAAGAAGCTTTTGGCATCGTTAAGAGAAGCTGGACTGTTTAGCGGGAGTAAAACTGCTTTAAACAAAATCTTAAAAGATATTGTTATTTCGTATAAAAAAACAGACAAAACAAAAAATTTATTAGAACGATACGGCATAAATTTAAAACGGATAAGTTTTTTGAGAGAAGCAAAAAAAATTGATAACTGTGATAATTTCGTGTTCATTGACGAGATATGGCTAAACGCCAATCACACGGTTTCCCGTTCTTGGACGGATGATACACAAGCGTCAACGTCGAAAGTACCAATGGGTAAGGGGGCCCGTCTGATAATATGCCACGCAGGTTCTGGTTCGGCTTTGTGGAGAACGCGTTACTGGCATTTCAATCAGAATCCACAAATGACTACCACGGGGAAATGAGTGCCACTACATTTAAATAGTGGTTCCAGAACGTGCTTTTGCCCAGCCTACCAGAGCCTTCTGTAATATTCATGGATAATGCCTCCTATCACTCGGTTCAAATATAGAAACTACCTACCCAAGCTAATAAAAAAGAAGAAATGGTGGCTTGGTTACAAGCAAAAGGCATTGACGCAAATATGCAGATGCTAAAAGCAGAGCTAATTAAATTAGTTAAAGAAAATAAAGTGGCAAATGTGCGATACGAAATCGATGAACTGGCTCTGGAGTACGGTTCTAAGAATTCCACCGTATCATTGCCAATATAACGCGATTGAGCTAATCTGGGCTCAAATAAAAGGTTACGCCGCCCGCCACAACACTTCCCAGCCATTCAGCACGAAAAAGATGATGACCCTATTAAAAGAAGCCTGCGGGGAAGTCACAAGAGATGACTGGGCAAAGGTTGTTGAGAAGACTAAAAACCTGATTGTGGAACATTTTGACCGAGATATCAGGATTGATTCTGTTATTGATAATAATATAATTATATATGTAGGCGAAGATGATGATGAAGACACCACCTCCTCAAGCGAATCGGAGTCTGATTAATATTCTGTACGCACATTCAATTCAATGTACTTTATTGAATAGAAATACAGATTGTAACTTTGTAACAAAGAATAAATAAAACAATTTTATTATATTAATATTACCCTTTTTTGGTTTCCACTTAAACCAATCTTAATGTGTTGCCACTTTTTGGTAAAGCATTCTCCCTTGTTTATAATTTGTGCACAATCTATCGTTGCCATCTATTCACTAACTTTAATGCAATTTTAATATTTAACCCTTGAATAGGTATGTATTAAATAACTTTCTCATAATATTTCTTTACTTCTTAAATCTATTTATAATTTGCAAAATTTTATTGTGAATAAACATATTGCAATTTTTATTTTCTCTTTAATTTTCGTATATATGATAAGTCCAAATATTTTTTCCCTACCATCGGTTCAGGTTAATATATGAATCAAATCCTAACATTATAGCTAAAACCACCATTTTGAATTACTATCTATTAAAAAAACTCTATGAAAATCCATTACGTAATTTTGAAGATATAAACTCACAGAGGACATACATAAGAAATAACAACTTTATTTTATAATAAATAATAAAAAAGAAATTTAAATTTTCCCCAAAAGTGAGAATTAGTAGGAAATGACTCGAGAGCTAGCAACACTGCGCGGAGGTGAAGGGAGGTGCGCGCGTTGAGGGACACACTGCGATGCATTCAAATATTGTCAAGCGCTCCTTCTGTATTATTCTGTGACTGCAACTCTTCTTTCAGTCAAAATAAAAAAAAAGTGGACGTGGTATAGAATCATGGAGACTAGAAGTAGAGTCCGCGCCACGACTCAAGTCCGACGGCAAAAACTGGAACTAACTTAGACAAGCGCGCCATATTGTCATTATTGTCATTTGAATTTTTATATTGTTTTGAGTGAAATAAATACATTAATGGAGCGCAAAGTGATGAAAAGTGCAGCTCGTGAGTTAGCTCTCAAAATAAAAGAGTTTTGTGAATTAGAACAGAAGAATAAACCCTTTTAATACCATTAAATAAAGTGCAGATGAGGGTCGCCGCCATGGCAGGTAATTTTTTAGGGTTACCACAATCATAAGTTTTTGTTTAATTAGTGGGTGAAATAATAATACATATTTTATTGTTAAAATGACTAAAAATTTTAATATTTAACTGTAACCGTTGTGACTTATCATAATCTCACTATAATTATAGAATAAAAAATTGGTCAAGTGCGAGTCGGACTCGCGCACGAAGGGTTCCGTACCATTATCTATGCAACATAAGGCAACGTTATTAGTATCGAGCAAGAAACGGTAAAAAAATCATGTTTGTTGTATGGGAGCCCCCCTTAAATATTTATTTTATTTTATTTTTAGTATTTGTTGTTATAGCGGCAATAGAAATACATCATCTGTGAAAATTTCAACTGTCTAGCTATCACCGTTCTTGAGATACTGGGTACGGGACCCTAAAAATCATGTTTGTTGTATGGGAGCCCCCCTTAAATATTTATTTTATTTTATTTTTAGTATTTGTTGTTATAGCGGCAATAGAAATACATCATCTGTGAAAATTTCAACTCTCTAGCTATCACCGTTCTTGAGATACAGCCTGGTGACAGACGGACGGACGGACGGACGGACGGACGGACGGACGGACGGACAGCGAAGTCTCAGTAATAGGGTCCCGTTTTTACCCTTTGGGTACGGAACCCTAAAAATGGTGTAAAAAATATTTTATGAAACGGATAATATTATTTTCGGATTCCATAGCACATTTTAAAAGTGATTTGAGAATAATTTTACCTTTTTCTTTCTTTCAGGTGTATCTGTGAAAACAGTTGCTCGAAATTGCCAAACAAGGCAAAGAAGCAGAAAGTACATCTAAGAAAATTGTTACACCGGGCTAAAATTGACAGCAACAAAAAAAAAATTTTGATGACTTTGATTTAACAACAAATATTTTAAATAATACAAAATAATGATTCACAAAAATTTTGTTTTATTCTATTAGAAATCTGAGAAATGATATAAAACATAGTGTCTGTATGGAGATGGAGATGGACTAAGATGTAGAATACACTCCAAGGTGACATTCATTGACTGTGATGATGATGTAAGTGTTATGATCCTTAAATTCCTATTCAAGTTCTTACAGGCATTTAATAATAAAATTAGTTACAAAATATTATGCATATTAAATGTGATTTATGTTAGTCATAACTTTGTAAATTTTTTTTATGTTACTGGCAACATTTAGTTGTGCAAATACAGCGCCGCGGCTAACGGACTTGAGTTGTGGCGCGGACTCTAAGGAGCACTATCTCAGTTTAAAAAGTGTCCGCTGAAAGGCAGCAAATTAAGGTGGTGCCATAGTAGAAAGTGGAAAGATTTTAAAAATAGCGCCACAAATTATTAGAAAGGAAAGAAAAACTTTCGCTTTGTTACAGCGCAGTTTTTTAAATTATGACAAACATGAGTATGAAATAAAATTATGCGGTGTTTTTAAGTACCCCAAATATTTGTAAATAGCAAATAGAAAATAGTATTAAAGAATTACCGCAACAGTAGCACACTTCACTCTGCTTATAACTGCTACATTCATATCATTTCCACTTGCTACACTAGCGCTATCGGCGAGTGTAATTTGCTGTTTACAAGTGGACACTTTTTGGACTGATATTCAAGATATTCATACAAGATATTCCTCCTTACTTCTAGTCTCCATGTATAGAATATAGATATTAGATACCTACTTGACTATTCCAACCTCTCTCATTCATTGGATTATTATACAAGGTGGATACGAGATATGGGCTTTCTTTTAAACTAGTTATACTAGGTAACAATTTTAAGCTCTGTACCAAAAATCAAATAAATACAAGCATTAGTTTACGGTATATTTTACGATGCAAGCTGCCATTCTTCACTATTCAAATCACTTGCACTTTTATTAGGAAAGTGACCAAAATAACAAAAAAGATGCACTTCAAGTGCATCTTTTTTGTTATTTTGGTCACTTTCCTCTAGAGATAGAAAGTTGCTATTGTACCTTAGATTATTTACACAGGGTGGTTAGAGTTAAAAGCTATTTATTTTTATGAAAAAAAACGAAATCTCATTTTTGGTGCTATCTATTTTTATACTGTATCGAATTAATACTATACACCTATAGTACACGTAGTCTAATTTAATGCCCCTATGTCGTATCCACTCCGTATATTACTAGCTGACCCGGCAAACGTTGTTTTGCCGTAAGAATGTTAGGGGTGGACCACGCTTAACATATAGGGGGATGTAAAATAGATGTTTTCCGATTCTCAGACCTAACGGATGTGTACACAAAATTTCACGAAAATCGAATAATCAAATTAGGCCACATAAAAATATATATATATAAACTCAATCCAGTGACGAATGTGGTGGCCTAATTTGATTACTGAAAAGCACGACCGCAATAAGCTCAGTTGGAAGAGCTACGGAACGGCATTCCGAGGTCGTGGGTTCAAGTCCCGCTTGCGGTAATCACTTTTTCCACCATAATTCAATTAATTAAGTAAAAGCATAGCATGTCAATTGGAAAATTAATAAATTACTTTACTTCATGGCCAAAGTAAAAAAAATATCTTAAAGCCAACGGATCCTAGGGGTTGCTATGGCAACTGTAAAATAAACAAAATGGTGGAGCTATTATTTTATACTACATTTCACAAAAGTTTTCATTTTTTTTGTCTCGTTCAGAGTTTTTAGCGAAATAATTTATTAATAGCCTATGTTATTTCCAAGACTATACTGGGACTGGACAGGAATAATTTTCGTGCAATTCCATTCAGTAGATTGTTCGTGAAAATGTCAAAGACCGTGAAACAAACAAACAAACTTACTTTTATTTTTATATATAAGTAAGGATTAGAGGTGCAATTGCATAAACGTGTTCTTTATTAATATCAATTACCGTTAACGTTATAAAATTATTTTTTTAATGATTCTTATTTATTTCATAACACGTTAATGATAAAAATTTTGTGGGTGATATTTCGATATTATAGTGCATCGATAACTTATCGATTACCAGGTTACATCTCTAGTTTTTCACACAACATTGTCTCTGATCGATGCGTGCTGTCACCATCAGGTAAATGCATTCTGATCCGAATAAAATTTCTTGCAAATTCTTAGATATAAAATTAGGTGTGAAAATTTCATAATGTGACATATTTCGACTAGAATAGTGGTGAATAAAGGACGTTATAACATCAGTTATTTGTTTTAGGCTCGTGAAAAGTTATCTGAATTGAAAGGGCGTTCATGTTTCGTCTACAAAATGATCGAGTTTATTATAAAAACTTTGGATTCCATCAACCACAGCTTTACAGTAGAGGATGGGGTAAGAATATTTTCAATTTACTTTCCAGAATATTTTATTTTCACATTTTAATCTTTACACTGACGTTTATCTACGATACGAAGGTGTTTTGATTAAATACGTAAATATCTGCATTAAAGTTGTTCTTTTTGTGTTGAATTGATTTTCAAATGCGATCAACTACGTAGAGTTATATATAGATACATAGTACATAAAGTACATAAATGTCTTTGTTGCGATCGCGGCGCAATCAATAATCGACTAGCATAGTTAATGGGCATGTGCAAAATGTATCTATATATTACTAATAATACTTACGTGTGTCATTACAGATGAGACCTTACATGTTATTGCTTTGCAGCTGAAGTTTCTAGAACTTAACATCTATATTCATTACCTACATAATATTATAGTCAAATTATGGCTATTTTTCTAATAGCAAAGGTCTTCATTTTATAGGAAAACTAATTTTTACTATTAAGGCTGTGCGTTTTATTTTTCTGATTTAAATATCTTCCAATTGGAAAAAAGTGCTATTTACACAATTAATTTGCCCACATACACAAAAAAAACTCTAATTAATAAAATAGAAACACTGTACTGTACTTATTAATAAAACATTGTTGTACTAATATATGTATTTGATTTATATTAACAATTCCACATGTGGCCTACATATATCCTAAAACTATAGACTAAATTTATTAATTGGCTATTTTTATACAAGTTTTATTAATTAAAATCATTAATATGTTAATACATATAAAGCACGCAATTTTGTAATAAGAAAGTGTATCAAAAATACAGTTAACCTTAATTTCTCAGTTATTATACTATCAATTTTAATTTCTCAGTTAAGTTTAGTTGTGTGTGTAAAATTGGTACTATTGTCTTGATTCTTTAGGAAGCACCACATGACTGTTGGTATAAAATATCTTTGGGCGACAAGTATAGTGACAAGAAAATCTATTAAAACTAAAGTAAAATTATCATTGTATTTTAACAGACTTCCACAAAACCTTAACATTAGATTGACAATTTTTCACAATCTATTATTAGTGAATACTTCTAGGAAAAATACCAAATATGTTTTATGTTAATAACATTACAAAAGACGGAAATCAGAAGACAGAAAAATATTATTATTTAAATTCCATTATTAGGGTTCCATACACAAACGAGACATTATTACTGAGACTGCTGTCTGTCACCAGGATGTTTCTCTAAAACGGTGATAGCTAGAGAGCAGAAAATTTCACACTTTATTTATATTTGATGCTATAACAACACATACTTATCATCTTGCCCTTATCTCTTCATTTGGGGATGAAAATGTGACAAATATATTATGATAATAACAATACAAAAAAAAAGCTTTTATTTTTGTGTATATTATTTTTGTAAAAGTTTTATTTTATGTATAATTATTTACTAAATATATGCTAAGCGAAAACTTAACATCTGGTGAAATGAAATTTATTTCAATATCTTTTACTAGAGTTAAACTGAAGAGGGTGAGAGTCAGTTCTATAAATATCTACCATGGCTTCTCTCAGATAACTTGATAGTTAAAAACTCCAAGGTGCTTTTGCTGTTTTTAGGGTTTTGTACAAACCCTTATAGTCTCACTTCGGTGTCCATCTGTCTGTCTGTCAAACTCTTCTTACTCGGCAACGGCTGAAGATATCACCTTAAAACACATACGATATGTAGATCTATGCGATCCCTTGCTGCAAAAAATATAATCAACCTTTTACATCTACGCATTTAGAAAATATAGCGCAATTACCACCATTTTTAAGAATTATCGACTTATGCTGGGGAATCAAAACCTACATGTTACTTCCCGTTGCCCTAGCTAGACCCTAGCTAGAGACTTAAAATTTGGCATAGACCAAGCCAATAGTGCAGATATAGGTAAAAATCCAATAATTTCTAATTTGTCATCACATTGTACGAAAAATGTGAAAAATACTAACACCAACTTATGAAATAGCTTATATGTAGGCGATTCCTTATATTTTAACTACAAAATTAAGTTGGTTTAAGTTTAATTAACTGATTATTTGAATGCAGTTATTTATATTTTTCGGCCTAGTAGGTACGGAACCCTAAGTGTGCGAGTTTATCTCGCTCTTGACAGGCATTTCAATTATTATCTTGGTTTATATTAACCAATGTACACAGGGGCGTGCGCTCCATAAAGGCAGAAAAGCAGTGCTTTACTTGCCATTCACAGATATTTTAATAAAACGTTCGTATGTTTTAGATGACTTTATTCATTTATTTACTATTAATTAAACAAAATATTATAACTTAAAAACGCCTAATAATTCATAAATAGCACCAATATGTGCTTGCAAATTGGTGCTTTTTGCCAGGCGTTTGGCGAAGGAATAATATTGGTCAGACGGACGGAAACTTGTAAGCCCGACCTGCCATGAATTCATATGTGTGTAGAAATTTTGGTGTCCGTGCACAGTTTACAAACGCACACAGGCTTGCATATTGAAGACGCTTCGTACCGTATCTCCTGCCGCATGCTTTGGCGATCGGATGTTTCCGCGAGTATTCGGCGTTCGTTCGTTGCCTATAATCCGAATTAAAATAATAGTCGGAAGTCTAATAAATCACGTATGCACACTATGCATTTTTATTTAGTAAGGTTTTATCTATTTGAATAGCAGAAATATTTTGGTTCGACGGAGGCCATTTCTTTTTCATGTGATTCATTTAACTGTTTAATATTGAGTTTCTACAATTTAATAATTATATGGATTTTCGTTTGTTGATTTTAAAATGTTATTTGATTGTGAAATGTGTGTTGATAGTGTGTGTTTGTTAAAAATTAAAAATAACAAGTTCTCACAATTGTCATTCAGTGAAAAGATTCAAATTGTGTCTAAAGGACAACTAAGCCAGCAAAAAGGTAGGTAATGTAACTCGAAAATTTCATGTTAAAAGTTATGAAACGTATGTACATACGTACATGTACGTATGTATGTACGTACGTAGTTATTGTTTAGTAATTCTATTTAAATTTGTTCTGTTGGCATGGTTTCCGACTTAGAGATCCGTCGCGTGGCTATGCTAAAAATCTATAAAAGAAAAAGTTTTTGTGATTGAGTACTGCGCCGCATACCCAGTGTCATATTCCTGTGCACGCCACTGAATGTACACTAACATTAGCAAAACCTACAATAAAATTATCATCATAAATCAATATAGCTAATATAGCTATCTATTAATAAGTACTGCATGGATACCCATTTAGTAGTTTTACAGATTTTGTGAATATACAATCCAACAATCACAAAGAAAACCCTATTTTTATTGATTATTTTTATAAGTCTTATGGTATGGATATAAAAGAAAGAGAAGTTAACACAGATATAATTTTTGACATAAGACTAGAAGAAAAATATGTTGTGACAAACCAAAATAATTAGATAAAGACAAGAGAATAATAATAATGGTCGCTTTTAACTAAAATCATTAATTGCTGTCAATAAAATGAATTTCATCTTAGATAAAGTTTGAAAATTATTAAGTATGTTTAATAAAATCTTCATCTCCTCTCAGCCCATCAATGTCATATTGTTGGACACATGCTCCACTTTGGGTGGATATTTGATCTAGAGCGGCATCCTTTGCAGAGGGCATGTTGAGATAGGGGTTCGTTTTAAGTTTTCTGTCCATCACATAAGATGTGATATGCTTAAATATCCCCAAGGTGGCTTGTACAGCAACATTGGGAAAAAAATGTGTGGTGACACTTGTATTTTCGTCACCACATGAATGTACATCTTTATGGTTATTATAATACGTCAAAACTCTGTATAATCAGTTTAAGATATTACCCAGAACATTGAAATTGTTTATTAGATTTTATACCCAATCTTACTTATGGCCGAATAATGGTTGCCATTTATAAAACACTAGCTGTTGCCTGCGACTCCGTACGCGTGGAATTTAGGAAAGTTTCATGAAAATCTATCCATACATCCAACATTAACCAAATATCCAAACATTAGAGTATGGATAGAAGACCGAGGAAACGTTCGCGTTGCTCAGCCAACTGTTTAATTATTTTATATTGTCGCGCGTAATTATTTTTTCGTCATATCCCCCAAGATATTCAATAAAATTGCATGCTGTAAAGAGCAGTTATAATCTATATTAATTGCGTAAGCTAACTAAGCTGTTTAATTTGATAAAAAATATTACTATATACACATAAATAGCACACCCTATTGAATTTAATAATTTTTTTGACATTATTATGGGTACAGCGGGTTTCCCTTAAAAGATAGACATATGCCCTCGCGGACTTTTTTGAAGAACTATAGGTAACAAACAATTCCTCCATACATTATTTTGTTGTACCTCACATAGATAAGGCAGCGTTTTCATTTATAGCTCGCGCGCATCCGAATTTCGCGGCAAATTTTATCATATCTCATCCAATATACAGAAAACCCCAATAAATTATACAAAAAAAGCCATCATCTTGAACCATTCTATCTATTATAAAAAACCGCATCAAAATCCGTTGCGTATTTTTGAAGATATAAGCTCACATAGGGACATACATACAAAAATTACGACTTTGTTTTATAAGAAGTAAAGATAAAGAAGTCGTTATTTTATATGTCCCTATACGACCTTATATCTTCAAAATTAAGAAATTTTGAACTGAAAAACTTGAATTTTGAAAAACTTTGAAGTGGTTTTTTCAAATAGATTGAGTGGGTTTATGTCTAATTTCCACGTGTCCGAAGGTTTTTTCTATAAAACTAGGTGCTGCTAGAAACAAATGTGGAATGTGCCATCTGCTCTTGTCACACAAAAGTCGCCTATTTTCATTTTCGGGCTCTAGTCTAACTATGTGTGAAATTGCTTTAAATTAGTTTAATAATTTTGTGTTAAAGATAAACAGAATTACATTTAAAATATGACAAAAGATTATTTTTTAATATTGTAATGCTATAGGTACAATTTCTTGCTATCTCTTCTAGGAATTTAATATTGTCGAGTTCACAAAATGGGCATGAGTAGGTACTCTGAAATATGATACATGTTTGTTGCAACATTTCATGAGCAAGTTAGAATTGCATATAAATATCATGACTTGCAAATTGATAATACTCAACACCCACGGTTTGATTAATACGTTCAGTGCGGCTAACGCTTATGCGCGTTTTTCTGATTTTCACCAAGTGCGGGCCGACGCGTATACGCGTCCATACAAAAAAAAAATCTGTAGGCAAGCGGGGTGCGCCGCACCTGTGCGTTCATAGCGTGTATTCTGGGTGTCTATTGTTTCGAAGCGGTCGTAAAATGTGGAATTGTAAAGGAGACTACACACTAGTCAGGTTTCTGCTACGAATCATGCAGGGGGGTTGGCGACGACAACAATAACCTAATTTAGTACAATAGATTATTGAAATAATTTTATTATGACTCGCTCTTTTAACTAAACTAATAGGTAGTTTTAGTCTATTTATCCATTTATAAATAGACTAAAACTACCTATTAGTTTAGTTAAAAGAGCGAGTCTATTACGAGGCGGGCGAAAAGTCGTAAATTAAAAAAAATTAAGAATAAAAGGGCTTTCGGGAGAAGGTACCTTTACTATTACTGTTTTATTAAGGTATAACTTACTATTTTAACAAAACCGAACGAAGATATATTATAGCGTAAACTTCACAAAATCTCTTACAAATAAACACTAGTGTGGAAGCACCTTTATCCATCCAACACATTTATATGACCCGTAATTGTTATATGACAGTCATAAAACTCGAAAGTTACCGAACGCACATAAGCGTCGGCCGCACTGCGGGAAGGTAAAAGACAACGCGCTATAGCGTCCAGCCGCACTACGCGAGTTTTCTATGAACGCATATAAGCGTTCTTAGCACTACGCGAAAAATTTTTTGAACGCACATACGCGTTCTCAGCACTGGGCGAATGACTCTTTTTTTAGCATTGGCTATAAATTCGCAAATTATTCAGCATTGAACGCGTTAAAACAGAAATGCCTTAATAGAAATTATTTGTCATAATTTTTTTCATAGTCATAAAACTAAATAGAAAACAATATTCATGGACATTTCACACAACGTCCTCTGGTCTCAAGCTAATATTATAAGCCTCTATTATGGTTACAGAATAGGGATAGACTATATAAACTACTTTTTTTTTCGTAAATACATACTTATAATACATAGTATGTACCTAAGCACCCAGACGCAGTACAAACATTTGTATTGTCCCGTGCGGGAACGAACCCGCGACCTCGTGAACCACGCCACTGCCATAAGACCACGAACATACTGACCCATTATAACGATAAAATACTTCAGAATTAAATACAGTCTTTGTATACTTGTAGTAATATAAACCTAAGTTTCTAGAAAATTCTTGTAGCATTAAATCATTCTGGACGTTTTATTCATACTTTCTTTATTATATTTTATTTGCGTTTGTGTTTTTGTTTTGCATTTGGTTGCATTCTCGTATACGTTGCTGAGACAGAGATAAACTGTTATCATTATCTTTGAAAAATAACAAAGACCCATATGTTTAGTTTTCGTCACCACCTAACGGTTGACTAGTAAAGAATAACCTTAGCATTAAGGGCCTACATCAATATTATCGTCGACGTGTACATATTAACACAGCTAGTAGGTATAGAAAATGAAGAATTAGGGATATTTTTTTTGTTTACTGAAAATCTACTAAATATATTTTAATTCTGATTTACGTATTTCTATATATAATAGTTACCTACTTATGTTTTTAAAGTTATTTCATTAGTTAATACGCGATAATAGACCGACAAATGAAAAAAATAAAAAATTTGAGAGGTTGTTTCGCTAAGATTTTCTATCGAGAAAACTTTTTTCAATCGCGTTTCTGAGTTTATGCGATCCTAGATCATATATTGAAAAAACATATACTTAAAAATTAGAGCTCTAGCCATTCAATCTAAAGAAACAATGAAAACTTCGTACGTAGAAAAATGCACGAAGCTATTTTGGTATCCTCTTAATGTCATTCGTTGTCACTGCAATTAATGAGATTTTTCTAAAAAACAAGTATCTGTGAGAAGCTATGTCAATCTGCCTTATATGTGATTCGCTCATACTTATGAAATTAAACTAATTATTTTACCACATACATAAATCGTGACGTGCATTCTATTAATTCAAATTACGACAAGCTCATTTAGTTTCCTATAGTACAATGAAGATTTTTGCTAACTTTAGACATTTGTCTCGCAGTGCATCTTGTTGTCCTTTAATTTCATAATTCCAGTATAATAATAAAATATATTCTTTCCAGACTACAGTGGAACAGCTCAAAGATCAAGTTACTGAGCGGATGGGAATTCAGAAACACTTACAAAGGCTAATTTTTTGCGGCAGAGTTCTACAAGATGAGAAAAAGCTATCCGAATATAGTATGTTGTTTATTTCAGATTAGTATGTTTGATTATTGAATATGACATGAGTAGTGATAGTTTATGAATATCACTTCTTCTCTTTGGAATTGTCAACTATGGGAAAATATTAAGAAAAAGTATGTGAAAATCGCGAAAATCTCTAAACCAAACCAATAACTTAACATGGTTGATATTGTAGACTACCTATATACTTTACTGTTATTGATGAGGCTTTAATTTTTTTTGAGGCTTTTTGTCAGAAATAAGAATTTATGGGATGAAAATAAGATGTATCAAATATTCAATCGTACTTATCTGATCTAAATGTTTTATTTACTAATTCCTAGATGTCCACGGCAAGGTGGTGCACCTTGTCCAACGTCCTCCACCCAGCCTGGAGAATCGTCAAAATGACAGGCCTTCACAACCGAATAACGGCAATCAAGAAATAACTATGCAAGAACGCTTGAGGCAAATAATGGTGAGATATGTTTCAACCCTTACTAATTTATAAATGCGAAAAGCGGAATAACAACAAAAAATTTTGACGAGCTTAAGTGCTAATGTGTGTAACCAAACCAAAGTGAGATTTAAAAACGTACGTACAATGCCATCTATCGAGTGGTATAGTTCACTTCTGTTCGAAGTCGCGGGCAACAGCGTACAGGTACATAAACTGATTAAATAATAATTTAATAATTGCAAAGTTTGTACAAAGTTTGGACACTTCAACCAGACTTTGTACAAAATATTGCCTCCCTATGTCCATTAGGAAGGCGATAGATTATATAAAAAAGTACTAGTATACTTAACAGCTCAATTTCTTTCTGGACAACCGAAATTTAAGACCTGAATCTCCAAAAATTCTTTCCATGTGTTTTTACAATTTAAGAATCTTCAGCTAAAACTTTTTTAGTCCCTGTATATTACCTTAATACGTCAGTCAGTTTCTTTAAATATTTTGGTTGTATCATAAATTTGTATTCATAAGTATGTTCTTGTTATAGGCAATGGGGGGAGGAACCAGTTTGCTAGAGCCACATCAAGCAGCCATGATGTCACCCACTGGTGGTCGACTTGACACAATAAGGCGAATGATTACAGAAATTAAAAAGTCGCTTGCCATCCTTCGCGCACATGTTAGGAATGAGGTATCTTAACTTTATTTAACAGCTATGTTCAAATAAAAAAGAAATGCCTTTTTACTATTTAGAGCAGAGAGCACTGTACTGCATTTGACAGTACAGTCCTACTAAAAAAAAACAAAACAAATGTATGCCTTAATATAATCCACTGATGGAAAGCTATTTTTGGGATTTATTAAATTATATAATATAAATAGTAGAATTGCAATTTCATTATTTTCATATTGTATATATTAGCTGTATGTAGGTATTGTGCAAATTGATAGTAATTTTCTTTGTAGTTTTTATTTATTTTATCAATGTGCTTACTGTAACAGAATAGGCTTGCAGCAGCAGCACGTGGTGAAGCTCCTGTTGAGAATATGGAAACTGAACCGACATCGAGTGCACAAGATGAAGAGGTAAGAATATTTACCTAAGCTAATCATCTAGCTCCTTATTCTCTTTAATAAACCATGCTTTTAACATACAAATAACAATCACATAACAAGATGAAAACAATACGGTTTCTTCACTTGTAAAATGTTCATAAATGAACGTAAACATAGTAGAAAAATGAACATCGAAACTTCTCCATTTTTTTTAAGTCGGTTAAAAATAGTAGAACAGTTTAAGGCTGTCATTTTGAAGTAAATTTCTTTAAAGCAGGAAGCACCAGCACCGGAGGAAGCGGCCGAGGAGACCCCTAATGCTAATGCTAGCGCTCGTCTCGGCAATGCTAGACGAAGGTTTCAATTTATTTTATACATAACATTAACACCTTTTAGTCGTAAAGAGTATACATGTGGTTACACATTAAGAATACTACTGTCACTAACCCACTTTAACATCTGGGTTCTGTAAGAGCCAGAAAAGGGCGCATAAGCAGTTAACATTAACTGTAAGAGACGGAAATGTCGAAACCAAACCCTATATCAATATGTCTGATCACTGCGGCATAGTACACCACAAACCCTTACAAAGTGGAGGAGGCCCATGTTCAACTGTGAGAAGTTAATAGGTAGGAAAGAAGTCGAGAGAGTTAATTTTTGTTCAATGATGAACGTCCAAAAACTTATTAAGCAAGGATTTCGATATTTTTGCTATCATTTTTTTATAATAATGTCTGATAGCAATATATTTACATAATAACTAGACGCCCAACAAATTAATTTTGCTGAAAATTTTGTGCATGCTTTAGGCCTTAATACAATGGGATGTACAATAAAATAGAGATCTGTCTTTACGTCCTCGATCAACTTATAAACTGTTATTTATGAGCCTGGTTTAAAAACATTTGCCTATCAGTTGACATATACGCATCCCACCATACCAAATTACGTGTCCCACCATATCATATTACGTGTCCCACCATATCATATTACGTGTCCCACCATATCATATTACGTGTCCCACCATATCATCAACTTATCCTACGATATTATATTACGTGTCCCACCATATCATATTACGAGTCCCAACATATCATATTACATGTCCCACCATATCATATTACGTGTCCCACCATATCATATTACGTGTCCCACCATATCATATTCCGAGTCCCACCATATCATATTACGAGTCCCACCATATCATATTACGTGTCCCACCATATCATATTACGTGTCCCACCATATCATATTACGTGTCCCACCATATCATATTACGTGTCCCACCATATCATCAACTTATCCTACGATATTATATTACGTGTCCCACCATATCATATTACGAGTCCCAACATATCATATTACATGTCCCACCATATCATATTACGTGTCCCACCATATCATATTACGAGTCCCAACATATCATATTACGTGTCCCACCATATCATATTACGTGTCCCACCATATCATATTACGTGTCCCACCATATCATCAACGTATCCTACGATATCATATTACGTGTCCCACCATATCAATTCCTCTATTTCCAAGGCCGAGGTTATTGCAAATACAATGGTTAACCACCATTGGATTTACAATAACCTCGGCCTAACCCGGCCTAGCCCCAAAACCCGGTTAAGATTAAGATTCTCTTATGTTTTGATCTACATAATAAGAATTACAGGTTTATTGGGTTACGTGAATTACGTGCTCACCACGCTCGGCCTCATAACCTCGGCTTGCTGCTTGAAGAGTTAGAGGCACTCCAAGAACAATTTGCACCACACAGAATGAATTACATCAGAACGCTACGAGATGCAAGTCCTGCGCAGGTAATTATAGTTTTCACTTATTTTCTTACAACAGTTAACAAATGAACCAGCATTTATATAAAAAAACGTCAGTTATAAAAAAATATACAATCTATTTATGTATACATTTTTAGGCTTCCGTACCAATCCCTATCACTGACACTTCACTGTCTGTCTGTCTGTCTGTTACCTGACTGTCTCAAGAACAAAGCTAGAGAGTTGATTGTTATAACAAACATATACTAAAAACCAGAAATCAATAAATAATAAATAAATAACTAAATTAATATTCATGGACATTTCACACAACGTCCTCTGGTCCCAAGCTAAGCTTATATGCTTGTGTTATGGATACCAGAATACGGATAGAATACATATACTACTTTTCTTTTGTAAATACATACTTATAATACATATTTAAAGGGCCTCATAAATGGCTATGATGAAATGTTGATCAAGTGTAAGGAACCCTTCGTGCTGGGAATCCGACTCGTACTAAAATATAATAAATTTCATATTATTTCGTTTTTCTTGCAGGCAGATCGACTCACTACAGAAGAGAGACATAACTCCCAGTTTTCAGCAGAAATTGTGTCGGATATAATACACAGCTTTGCCCACGCGTACCATGCAGTTAGCGATATCAGTTTTCGAGTTGCACATGGTAATCCTAGAATCGCTTCGGAATCTGTAATAATACGTCATCAGTTACCCGTGCAGGTATGTATTGAAACTAATGTTATTTTTATAAATAATAGTTTATTATAAGTGATTACATAATTTTAATTTTTATTAGGCTCATTTAAATGTGGTTCACACTAACCGTCGCCAGCCTCCGCAACAAACGACTGGTAATGTTCCAAGTGGAGAAACTCCAGCTACACAAAATACTACCACTACGCAACAGACAATTTCAGCTACAAATACCACCACGTCGGCTACGAACAACGCCCAAACAATGAGCGCTCCAACAGCACAAAGCAACCCAACAACACAGCCCGCACAAAATGCTGCCACTGCGCCAAGCGGTGCCAATAACCAAGAAAACCCAACAATAAATTCTCAACCTGGTAAGTTAATACCCAAATGGGTATGTTATTTACAAAGCATATTATAATATAGACCAGTGCAGAAGCCTTTAAAAATAATAAAAAGCGAAAAAAAATTATAGCAGGATGAAACCCATTAGAAAAGGAGGAGCATATTATAAAAATGAAAGGAAAAATAATTTACGGGCGATCTGAGGTCGGGAAGGGGATGGGGGACGGGCTAGAGGTAAAAAATGATTTTTCTCGATTTCCGGCAAAAATAAAAGTCTTATGGAAAAAAGTCTAATGGCAAAGTTATAGGCAATAAGAAGATCTAACTTTTGCATTTACACTTTTTTCACATAACCTCAAAAATTATGTGAAAAATACAAAAAACCAAATTTTTGGTTTTTATTTTATATCTTTTACAAAATTATTTTGTCATTTACGAAATTTTGTGAAAACTTGCCTTTTTATGTCCTAAATACGCAGTAATTTATTCGATTAGAAATATTTATTTTTTCACCTTATTTTGAATTAATATCGAAAAAGCACCCTAGTTTTCAATCGAAAATTAATCCGTCAAAATATCAGCGTTTTTCAAAAAATTGGTATGCTTTCTGTTCGTTGAAATCTCTACTTTCCGATGGTAAAAAAAATATGTATATGTTACTATAGAAAATCTTTTCAGAAAATGCACTAAAATATCATTCAATTTTAATCTTAAGGTTATGTTACGTTAAGCATACTATTTTTTTAAGAAAATATTATTCACAATTTTTATGTTTGAGTTGATTGATACAGATAAAAATAGAGATCAATCAAACAAATCAACCAAAAACTTGGTTTTTTGAATTTTTCACGTACATTTTCTGGTTATGTGAAAAAAGTGTAAATACAAAAGTTTTAAATCTTTATATTACCTACAACTTTGCCATTAGACTTTTTTCTATAGGACTTTTAGTTTTGCCGCAAAACGAGAAAAACCATTTTTTACCCTTAAAACTCCGCCCCCCCATCCCCTTCCCGACCTCAGATCGCCCGTAAATTATTTTACCTTTCATTTTTATAATATTCTCCTCCTTTTCTAATGGGTTTCATCCTACTATTATTTATTTCGTTTTAAAAATTATCGACACTGGTCTAATAAGCAAACTCCTGGGCCCGTAGTCCGGTAAATGAATGGTGTCACAATGGCATCACAATGACACATTATAACCTCAAAAAATTAACAATAGACTACCAAACTTGATAAAATTCGCAAAGTTATTAAGTGTTATTGCAAACAAATGCAATTCGGATTATATTTTTATGTACCTTCGTAGGACCCTAATATTTGGTTGGGAATTAATTCCTATAATTAATAGATACGAAAACCGAATAATATCCGCGTTATATTCAAAGACTATCTTTCTTTGTAAGAAATATAATCCTTTATTTTTCAAACAGTCCAATTGGACAAATCCAACTTCGAGAAAGAGATCAACAGACGAATCCAACTTAGCTGGACAGCGTTTGGTGAATCTTAGGCATTTCCTCAAGTTCAATATTCCGCAGTGCCTAAAGACCAGTGTGTGTTACCAGCGATGACATGCAAAACCGAAACTTAATCCATGAATGACGCCCTCGTATCTAAGCTAGGTTGCAAGGCGTGCTATGGAGAGGAATTTCCCTAAGGGATAAAATAGAGTTCCGTAGGAGAACTGGCGTATCCGACATAGCCCGAACGCTTAGCACGCTAAAGTGGCAATGGGTAGGCCACATCGCTCATAGGACTGATGGTCGTTGGGGAAGAAAAGTTCTAGACCGACCACGCACCGGACCGGGCGGCCCCCGCCCAGATGGAGCGACGATATCGTCAAGGTCACGGGGACCCATTGAATGCAAGCGGCACATGACCGCGCGTAGTAGCGGTTTTTGGGGGACGCCTATGTCCAACAGTAGACGGAGAGAAGCTGATGGGTGGATGGAATTGACAATTACATCATTTGCCTCTTATTTTTAAATTTGAAGTACTTTCCTTGATCTTAATTATGCATCTTGTTGAAGTTAGTTCCGCAAAATAATTGCGTTCTAGCCGAAACATGTACATGCTTTATATATGAAAGCTTGTTATATCATCGAATGTCGTTTCAGATTCGGAAAGAACAAAATTTGTTTCTTAAGTATTACCGATGTCTAATAAACATAAAATTTTATTTGTTGTAGAGTTTGAAAATTTTCTTAGAGGAATGAATCAATCTGGAGCTTTCGGTCGTGTTGAAGTCGTCGTGAGTTTGGAGGAGCTGCCTCAAGGTAGTTCTATGGGATTCGGCACACTATACACAGGACGTAATGAAAATGCAGATGGAACAGCCAACCCTTTGAACACTGGAGTGGCTACCGGTCCTGCACAGCGTCCAAACCCAGTTACTAACCCTGGGCCCAACATGAACGTAAATCCAGCTTTGGGTACGAACGCCACTATGGGTATGAACACCACTATGGGTATTAATCCAAACCGAGGCGTAACTATAAACCCAAGTCAAGTGACAGCGCCACGTTCAGCCGTGGTAATGGCACCGGTGATGAACATAGATCCAGGAGTCCTAAATATAGGTCCAACAATGACAATGGGCCCAACAATGACGATGGGACCAACAATGACAGTGGGACCAACAATGACAGTGGGTCCTACAATGACAGTGGGCCCGACTATGTCAGTAAGTCCCGCAATGGCTATGGGTCCAGCGATGACTATAGGCCCAGTAATGGCTATGGGTCCAGGCATAGGCGCCCCCATGACCATGACTCCTGTTATGACCATGCATCCTGCCGTTGGTGTTGGACCAGCCTTGGCCTTAGCTCCAGCAATGGGTATAAATACTGCAATGAATATAGGTCCAGCGATGGCGATGGCCCCAAATATAGCAATGGGCCAAGCTATGTCCATGCCCAATATGGGCCAAACTATGACAGCAGGTCGAGGTATGCGAATGAACCCAACTGCAACCATGAATTCAAATCATCCAGGCGTAGGCCTAGCTACAAGCAGGCCCTCTTCTATGAGTATGGGCCCAACTATAAACATGAATTTACCCTCATCTGTAGGTAGGGGCCCGGTGATGGGATCTGGTCAAACAGCAAACACAATCCCGGCTTCAGGTATGCTTCCTGGTATGGGCAGGATGCCAGGTACTGGCGCGGGCTCGGCTGCAGCAAGGCTACAAAGTGTAGGCAGGCCGCAAGGAACAGACGCAGTCGCGGGTAGGGTGTCAATGGGCACGACGCCTGTTAGCACTGCCCCAACGTTGGGCACGATTCCAACCACGGGTTCACCTATGGGTACAGCGCCAACTACGGGTACGACTCCAGCCATGGGCTCAACTCCAACGACTGGTGCAGCCATGGGCGCGGCCCCAACCATGGGCGCGATGCCAACCATGGGCGCGGTGCCAACCATGGGTGCGGTGCCAACCATGGGCGCGGTGCCAACCATGGGCGCGGTGCCAACCATGGGCGCGGTGCCAACCATGGGGGCGGTGCCAACCGTGGGCACGGCCACAAGCAACGTTCCAACTGGCGGTGTAGGCCCCATGAACTATGGACAGCAAATACCCAACTTCGATGACGCTGGTAAGCTTTCATAGCAACACTAAGTAGTATAGTAGTAGTTAACTATAGGAATCAGTTGGTACTGGTTTAAATGTTCTCTTTTTGGAAATGCTCATTCCTTAAGTTTAAATTTAATAAGGAATGATTAAGCTTTGTTTTTTTTTTTTAATTATGATCTGTTTATAACAAAAATATTGTGTACGTTATGAGAAAAAAAAAGGAACTTCATTCTTGATCCACTGTCGCAGCAAGTTCTAAATCTGTTCTAATATTATAACGAGAGAATTTTTTTGTTTAAAATGAATATGGGACTCCGAAACATGTGGACCTATTTATACCGATACTAGCTGGCCCGGCAAACGTTGTTTTGCCACAAAAAAAATTTAAAAAAAAGAACTATAAACCTCACGGAGCCCGAGACCTTTCCAACGAATGCAAAACCGTGGAAATCGGTTCATGCGTTCTGGAGTTATAGCGTCAGGAAGGAAAACCCGACTTATTTTTATATAGTAGATTATGCCTGGTAAATAAAGGCTGTGCGGGTAACGCGAAGTTGTAGGCGGATTTGTAGTAAGATATAAACTGCTATGCCATATATCATATTTTGAATTTAGTACCAAATACCTGACCTTGTTTTTGAACTTATTATTTTAAAGTCGTACACGATAGTTAATATTTATAAACTAGCCGAAAATAGAATAAATAAAACGACATTGATGCCAATTCTACTTGAATAACTGAACTAAACTAAAAAGTTGAAACAACTATGGTGTATTTTGATTAACTAGGTATTTCGTTGTACATATGTATATTTATTAAAATCGTTAGTCTATAATACACAGTTTTAAGAATAAGAAAGATCAGGTAAAATTGACAAATTGTGTTATTGACACTATCACTTTTCATGTTTTATTAAATTTTAGTTGTGCTCGTAGAATCGGTACCAATATTTTATAATGCTCATTCATTAGTCATATCGGAAAATACCACAGCAAGTGCAAACCATCTAGTCTAATCAAGTAAAAAGCTAAAGTAATTTATTAATTTTTGCATTTGACATGCTATGCTTTTTACTTAATAAATCAAATTATGGTGGAAAAAGTGAAATGCCGCAAGCGGGACTTGAACCCACGACCTCGGAATACCGTTCCGAAGCTCTTCCAACTGAGCTTATTGCGGTCTACTTGCAACATCTCAAATTGACCACCACACTTGTTACTGCTTAATAAACTAAAAACTTACTAAAAGCTGCTTAATAAAGCAATCATTGGTCAACTCCGATTTTCGCAGTCTTATAATTACAACAATAATAATTAACCTCTACAAATTATATAGACTTCATCCACCATTTTTACAACTTGGTCCTACCCTTGCCCTTTACTAGAAAAATCTAAACAATTTTAACAATAACTTACAGATATACCATTTCAAGGAATTGTTTGTAATTTTATATTGGTATTACCTTTTTCTGCCGCTTTGTATGCGTCAGTAGCCAATTCGAATTTAAATTAGAAGTATCGAATCTAAGTTACGATCAAAACTACAATCGATATAGAGACAACGTCGACACTAAAATTAAAACCGAAACTTATATCAGAGCTAAAATAAAAAGTTAAGGTGGTTTTCAGCAAGTACGTAAGTGAACTGCGAGGCACTGTTAGTTATATAGTTGATTATTTTCAGTGTTTGTTCCAATGCCGCCAACTTGGGGACCACCGAGTGCGGAGTTAATACAAAATGTTATACAATCAGTAATTCGTCAAAGCCTTCCGGAGGGGATGACAGTCCAATTCCCTGATAATGTGACAGTTCATGAATATCCTGGAGATACGGTGACAATTACACCGTTCCATCAGTACTTGCAAATCCAACAGCATATGCATAGGGTTCTTGTAGCACAAGCCCAACAAGGTCAAACCCCTGGTACTCCAGCACAACAGGCTCAAGGCCAACAGCAGGCTACTCAACAAGCCGGTCAAACCCAGCAGCAGAATACTAACAGACCACAGCCAAACAATCAAGCCCAATCTGGTGGCGGCGGCCAAAACCAACAGCAAGGTCAGCCAAATACTCAACATTAGTTAAACTTAGTAAATTAGTTGACTCTCGAAGACTGTAACTATATCTATAACTTCCTATTACTAAATCCTACTTTCGGAGAATATCTCTTACATACTTAATACAAACTTTATCCCTTTATTTATTGCATAGATATAGGTTAGTAAATGTCTGGAGAATTTAATATTTTTATCAGTGTTCGTCATCTTTGAACAAGTCTATGACAAACAGCAATTAAAAAGAAAAAAATACATTTGACAGATTTTTTCGAATTCATTATCTAAGCGAGTAAAAAGGGTTTAGCAATTTAATGAGTTTGTAATTTTTTAATACATATAGAGTTACTAAAATACTATATAAAATAAGTTTATATAGTTTATTATAGGGTTAAATAAAAATCAGTGTTAAGATGAATGAAGTCGTGAGCAAAAGACAAAGTATATACTAAATAATGCACGCAGATATTTACCTATAACGGTAGTACATGCAGATTACGTATAACGTGCATTCTAGACGTTTCGTATTACTTACACCTTCTGGTGTGATAGTGCTGCATTGGCTTTCTTATTCGAGAGAACCGTTCTGTGAGAATTTTTCATGTAATATACAACATAATAATACTCATCAACTTGACAGTGCTTTGGCGTCACTTTAACGTGGTACACGTGAACTTAGCATTATTGTAAGAAATTTTTGTTCAATATATTTTGTTGCATTAAATATTTTATTTCGTTTGTTGCAGAACCATTTAATCCAATGGCTTATACTCACACCATCTTCGATAATTTCTTGCCATGCGACAGCGCTCATGTTCGTCGCCGTATACACCGTCGCCGGTAAGTCATTTTATTCCTTTTACTAGTAGTTTTATATAGGTGCTCTATTATGACCTTGTGATAAAAAATTGGTCAAGTGCGAGTCGGACTCGCGCACGAAGGGTTCCGTACCATTATCTATGCGACATAAGGCAACGTTATTAGTATCGAGCAAGAAACGGTAAAAAAATCATGTTTGTTGTATGGGAGCCCCCCTTAAATATTTATTTTATTTTATTTTTAGTATTTGTTGTTATAGCGGCAATAGAAATACATCATCTGTGAAAATTTCAACTGTCTAGCTATCACCGTTCTTGAGATACAGCCTGGTGACAGACGGACGGACGGACGGACAGCGAAGTCTCATTAATAGGGTCCCGTTTTTACCCTTTGGGTACGGAACCCTAAAAACAGTTTGCTGTCTATTCCAAGACGTAGGTCTTGGAATAGACAAAATACACAAAATTTATGTATACACAAAATTTCATAACAATCAGTCAAGCCGTTTTGGAGAAGCCGCTTTTAGACACGGGCCTCCACCGCTTCGGAAGTGATTTATTTAAAAATGATGTCTGTATGGATAAATTATGTTCTATTCTTATTATTATATTTATTATACATTAATAGCATCTTCTTCCCATTGAGATTGAGAGAGCAGACTATAGAGCGCCATCTACTGCGATTTTAACATACATGACTTGTTTGTTTTCATACTGTGGAAGTCTATCACATATGGTCAGTGAATAGTGTTTTTTTGTTGTAGGGCCGAACAAGACAGGCAAATAATTGCACATGAACGTCTACGAATTGTAAGGGAAGCGTCCCAGAGCCTTGAATCGATAAGGGATCGTAATCTGAATCTGACTGAGGTATGTTTATATAGAAAATGTTGTAAATATCAACAATTCTGCCATTTCTATGTCCCACCTAACTACAAATATAAAGTTTGATTTCGCGTAATGTTGGTTAACTTACTATTGAGGTTTTACCTCTTTTAATTCTCCGTTTTTGTTTCTCTTTTTGCAATACCATAAAATATTACTGTAAAAGGATATTTCATTTTACTGTTAATTTATTATCCGAGTTCAAAAAAGGAGTAGGTTCTCAATTCGTTTTCATTTTTACCTCATAACTTTTAACTGGGCGAAGCGATTTTAATGTTTCTCTTTTTATTTGAAAGCTAGTACTTCCCATGTGGTCCTATTGGCACCAGGTGAGGATCTGGTTGTTATCTCCTAAGAAATCTAGGAAAACCCTCAAATTTCAAAGGCACACGCATCAAATTTCAAAGGCAAACGATCAAAGAGTAGACTACCGAGGTGGTCTCATGAATTCTGTTCAATTTTTATGAAATAATAATTTCTGTTGACAGGAGGATATCCGCACAATGGTACAAACACTAACAGCAACTCCATCACAAGGATCTTGGCTTAATGCATTTTTTGTATCTATTGTAAGTTAAATATTAAGATTTCAACGCACACTAATGTAAATTAACCTCCCATTAGTCATTTATTTTAGAAGGATTTTCAGCCTATATAATAGGTACTATTATTAGTTATATATAGTTATTCCATAGGATGTTTCGTAGTATCATCTGGTTTTCTATTTTTAAAAAGCTGGTAGCACTTGAATTCTTAATAATACCACTTGCAAAAAATATTACTTCTACTGAAATAATTTGCTAGTTCTGAATTCATCGAATCTTTAATTTTATTCTGATTTTTTGACAACGCCTATAGCTAATTCGAAAATTCTCTCAATGTCAATGTATTAATCTATGTAACGGAATATCAACGCGATTTTCATCCACTTGCGATAGTCAGATTGATTTGAAATTTTGCATACATCTCAAGGAGCTATGACAATGCAATTATTTAAAAAGATATTCAGAATTTTCAGGTGTATTTTTTAGTTTTTGAACTAAGAAAATTATTATTTGAATAGTTAGCCAGATCACCATGGGACAACTTACATGGAATACTTCCTAGGTTTTCCCATGGTGATCTGGCTAAGATCTAATACCCCTATTATCCTGAAGAAATTAAAGGTATTCTTTAAATTTTGTAGGTACACTTATATATATGTATTTTATTAATTGATTGCTTCTTTTTTACTTTACGACAATTTAACATGTTTAAACACTTGGCTATTGATCAGTTACACAGTAAAATCTAAATATTTCAGGTCCGCAATCTGTTTTTGCCGGAGCCATTAGTGATTTTCCCCGGTGAGTCGCCTCTTGTACCGAGTGAATTTCCAGCACTCCGCGCAATGATCCGTAGCTATCTACAGGATTTGATTCTACGCTCAGGCTCAAACGAAGAGCATCCTTACACGGGAGTTTCTGATTTCTTTGTCAGACAAAATGCTCACTTCATCAATAATATTGTAAGTACTAAATGA
This sequence comes from Orgyia antiqua, assembly GCA_916999025.1. Taxonomy (NCBI): domain Eukaryota; kingdom Metazoa; phylum Arthropoda; class Insecta; order Lepidoptera; family Erebidae; genus Orgyia; species Orgyia antiqua. The sequence goes on along the minus strand of OU779863.1, from coordinate 11,021,984 downwards.
CTACTTACAGACTGGTATAATAATAATTATGATGCTGATGGTAATTTTTTTTCTTTTTTCAGCCAAATATCACCCGAATCCGTGGTAACATCAATTTATATGCGTCTATTCGATCACTAGTGCGTTCACGTCTCCCTGACGTTATTGCGTGCGTTAATGCCGAGGAAAGCGACGGTTCTCATATTATTCAATTCTATTCAATATTTTCTAGACTTTTCACTGATTTTTGCGCACTGATAACTTTTTGCCTTGACGATGGTGAAGATGGACTTCGTGTTTTATTCCGTTACTATATGGTGAGTTAATTTCATGTATGTTGATTTTTTTTTGCACTCTGAGCTGGCGTGTTGGCATAGGGTTTAAGTTTCGAGTTTTCCATTTCTTACATTAGATGTTAACTGCTTATTATATCACTAACCCTAGTTAACCCTTTCTCTTGCTACCTTTTACAGCACCCTGGGCAAGAAATAGTGACCCTTGTGTTCTTAATACGTCACCACACGGAGTTTTTTTGATTCTATAGTCTTATTAACAGGTTGAGATGGTGCAGGAGTATGACGGACCAATACGTGATCTGTTATTGAAATTGGGTCAGGCTTGTTTGTTTGGAGTGACACCCAATATGAACTCATCTAATATTAGACAGTTTATTGTTCGACGACAAGAAAACCGCTCAGTAAGTATTTTGTAAGCAATCTTATAGTATTCTAAAATATGCATATTAACTTGAATAAAATGCAACACAACATCAATAGATAATATTAATAAAAATGTCATCAAAGGAAATTAAATGTTTTTATAGAATTATTATTTATTTATTTTGTCAAATTATTATTTGTAGAATTTTATTGCAAATTTCATGTTCTATAATGTATAATTAAACTACTACCACAGAGAATGGATGTCGAGGAAGATGAACCAGATCAAGTAGATTTATGGCCTATGCGTCATCCCTTGGGGCTACAACGACAATTTCCCTCTTCCTCCGACGAGGACTCCGAGAAAGCCCCCGATGGTGAAGACAAAAAGGAGTCCCAGGAGGTCTCCGAGAAGATCCCCGATGATGTTCCCGAGAAGACCCCTGCTGCGATTCCTGTTAAGTCTGAGGAAGTTACTGAAAAAGCTTCTGAAGACCCTGAGGCCATGTCTGTTGAGGTTGAAGAAAAAGTCGTCGAGAGAGTCGTTGAGGAGGTTTGCGAAACAGCTCCCGAGGTAAAGACTGAGGAAGTAGCCGTGAAGGTCGAAAAGAGTGAGGCTGTCGAAAATAATACTGAAAAAGAGACTAAACCTACCCCGGATGCTTCCGCTTCTAATTTGGCGTCTGCGCCTGCGACCGCAGTACATTCTGGTGCTACTCAAGGTGCTATTAGCCGCAGTAAATCGAGGTTCGTTGATATGCCCACATTTTGTACTGTTAACAATTGACAAGTGAGTTAGTTCTACATGATCAGTTGAATGCATTATAAATTAACTTACTTCTTAATTTTTGATACTTACTCAATGTCCGAAAAAAATAATTGACGGCTTTGGAAATTTGGAAGTTTATTACTTTTTAACTGTAAATAAATAAAACATTATTTATTGTCTGTTTTCTCCATCAGGATTACAAAGGAAACCAACGAGCCAGCTACTCCAGCACGCAATGGCAGAGGTATCAGAGATGAAAATATAAGATTAGTGAGTATATCAGTCCTCTAGTTCCAAACTAAGCTTATTTGGTTAATTTTCTTTTGTATACACATACTTCTTAGAGATAGACAATACGTGCAATACAAATAAACTTCTACATTCCAACCTATTAATGTCCCACTCCGGGATGTCCTCGGTATAGTGCCGGGTTAGCTTGGATCGTGGATCTTCGACCAAGCTGACAACAGGAGTTTGGGATCTCTTGTACAACTGTCTATAGAACTGCTCAAACTGCTCGACCTCACTCTTCAGTCTGGTTAGCTGACTCTGCCCAACAGACAGATCTTTTGCGAACACTTTGGAGCCTTGGTTCCGCTCTATCGCCTCTTTAATACGTTTGGTACTGTAGAGGCGAATATCGCTACGCACAGACTTCGAGATCTGTCTAATGAGCTGCCTCAGCCCGGACGTCAGCCTGTACGAGATCAGAATGGCTCTCAAGCAGCTTAAAAACAGTAAAGCACCCGGCATGAGGGAATCACTACGGAGTTCCTGAAGGCGGGCGGCAAGCCGGTCCTTGTGGCCCTTCAGAAGCTGTTCGATTCTGCGTGGTGGTGTTGTTTTTCAAGTAGGGTGATAAAACCCTCTTGAAAAGCCATCGACCTATCTCGCTTTTGAGCCACGTCTATAAGTTGTTTTCGAGAGTCATTACAAACGACTTCCAGCCGTCGAACTTTCGAAGCTTCCCGAAAAAGCCGGTTTCCGAAAAGGCTTTAGTACCATAGTCAACGTACATACTCTGCGCCAGATTATACAGAAGGCTGAGGAGTATAATCGGCCTATGTGTCTAGCGTATGTGGACTATGAGAAGGCCTTCGATTCAGTCGAGACTTGGGCGGTGCTGCAGTCCCTCCAGCGGTGCCAAATTGACTACCGGTACATCGAAGCGTTGAAGTGTTTGTATAGAAACGCCACCATGTCAGTCCGAATCCAGGATGGGAGCACAAGACCAATTCCACTGCAGAAGACAGGGGGATGTAATTTCCCCAAAACTGTTCACCGCTGCATTGGACGACGTCTTCAAGTTCCTCAATTGGTTCGGACTCGGCATCAACATCAACGGCGAATACATCACTTGCCTTCGATTTGCAGACGATATCGTGGTCATGGCAGAATCCCTGAAGGACCTTGACACAATGCTCAATGACCTCAGCAGTGTTTCCCAACGGGTTGGTTTGAGGATGAACATGGATAAAACCAAGGTCATGTTCAATGTCCATGTCACTCCAGCACCAGTATCTGTTGGGAATGCGATTCTCGAAGTTGTCGATCATTATGTCTACCTAGGACAAACAGTCCAGTTGGGCAAATCCAACTTCGAGAAAGAGGTCAACCGACGAATCCAACTCGGCTGGGCAGCGTTCGAGAAGCTTAGGCACATCTTCACGTCCAAAATACCTCATTGCCTGAAAAGAAAGGTCTTTGACCAGTGTGTGTCACCAGTGATGACTTATGGAACTGAGACGTGGTCTCTGAATGTCGGCTTCATAACAAAACTCGGAGTCGCGCAGCGTGCTATGGAGAGGGCTATGCTCGGTGTTTCCCTACGTGATAAGATCCGGAATGCGGAGATCCGTAGAAGGACTGGTGTGTACGACATAGCCCGAAGAGTTAGCACGGGATGGAAGGTTCTCGAGTGGCGACCACGAACCAGACGACGCAGCGTGGGGCGCAAGGTTGATGGATGGATGGATGGAATGTCCCACTGTTGGGCAAAGGCCTTCACCAATTGGGAGGACTATGCTGCAGCAACTTAACTTAATTTCGAGTGTTAGTTTCGAGTTTTTCACACACTCTTACAGCATACTGGGGGAAGGAATGGGGTGGTGACTTATTCTTAATCCGTCACCACGCGGACTAATATGATCAAAACAGCATTAATATTACAGAGTATAATGTATGGATTATAAAAAATCCATTTGTTATTAACATAGTTTCCATTGTCATTATTTAAATTTATGGTAATACTTGAATTTTAATACTTATTTAAATCTGAACCCAATGGCGGTAAAATATTTGTTTGAAAATCTTGTTTAAACTCAAATGAATACATGCTTTATATATAGCATATTTAAGAAATTTTCGTAATAGTGAGTTTTAAGCAAATTAAAGCTATTTACATGTTTTTATGATTCGGATGGAACCCGAGCTAATTGTCCAAGTAACGTGTTTTTTCACCATAATTTATTCTGTTTTTAATTCTCCGTTTGATTGACGTCATTTGACGTCATTACAATGTTACGTAATTTATTTAATACGAACTTATTGTTATTCGCCCGTTTTCTATTATGTTTGTAGTGTGTTTAAATTAAATAAATTCTAGTCATCTATAGTCCCTAACTATTTTCATAAAAGTAAAATACAGTAAAATTGTGCATACTTTGTATTATAAGTGTTTTTTTTTGTGAAGTACTTATCGTTTACTTTAATATTTATTTACTTTCAAATAAAACTACTGTTTACGTATTCTGACACGTTTATTCTAAGGAATATTTCGCTTGATGTTTCAAAGACATTAAAATTTTGTTTTCTTTGTATAGATGAATCGCGTAAGTTTTACAGTTTATTAAAAAAAATATTCTTGTTAAAAAAATAAATATTATCTGATAAATTTAATTATAGTGGAAAAAGTGATCACCGCAAGCGGGACTTGAACCCACGACCTCGGAATACCGTTCCGTTGAATACTCTCGGAATACTTTATACACTGGTGATCGGTGATCACTTTTTCCACTATAATTTAATTAATTAAGTATAAAGCATAGCAAGTCAATTGCAAAATTAATGCGTATTTCTGAAGATATAAGCTCACATAGGGACATACATACAAAAATTACGACTTTGTTTTATAAGAAGTAAAGATAAAGATAGTATGCATTATAATAACATGCATAAAAAATTTTATATATAACTAGCTGACCCGGCAAACGTTGTTTTGCCATACAAAAAAAAAGGTTTGAAAAATAGATGTTGGCCGATTCTCAGACCTACTGAATGTGCATGTAAAATTTCATAAAAATCCGTCAAGCCGTTTCGGAGGAGTACGGTAACTAACACTGTGACACGTGAATTTTATATATAAGATGTAATAATTTTTAATAATTTTATATATAACTGATTATATATAAAATTATTATATATATGACTGATTCTTATAAATTTTTTTATACATATTCAGTAGGTCTGAGAATCGGCTACTATCTATTTTCCATACCCTAAGTGATAAGGGTTGTCTACACCTGACATTTGTATGGTAAAACAACGTTTGCCGGGTCAGCTAGTATTATTCTAGATATTAAATAGGTGGTTCAAATACAGGTGCCGCCACTGATGGTAGTTCAAGATTGGGATGAGCAATGGGTGCCCGTCTTTACTCGTGATCAAGAGATTCAACGCCAACAACCGCAGGAGCCCTACAGTGACGCATATCTATCAGGCATGCCATCCCGTAAGCGTCGTTGTCTACGTCAAAACCGCCCTCCCACTACACTCGAGGGGTTTATTACTGGTAGGGAGTTTTGATTATTTCTTTTATTTTCCTTTTTAGATGCAGATTAGAAAACATCTAAGCGCCGGTTTCAAAAGTTCATCCTAGAACTTATTTAATTATTTATTTATTATTCAGGAAAAAATAAACAGTTGAAAACAGAAAACAAATTAGTTGAATCAAATGCAAAATTTTTATTATTTTTTATACATTATCGTTTTTCGGGCCATTTATACCGTTATTTGGGGTTATGTTTTCTATTCATAAACGACATATTCAATATTTTTATTTCTTCTGTTCATTTTCTTTGCAGTATGATCAATGAATGCTATTATGGCTGGATAATACATGCATATCTCCCACATATACAGCATAATACTACATTATAGTGACGTTTTAAAGCAAAACATAACGCATATTTTAGTTTTATAGTCCACAACTTAAGAACATATTAATTATGTATATACTTGATCATATAATAATATATCATAAGAGTAATATATTTTTACATTTATGGGCATTTCCATTACGTACTCTAGTCCCAAGCTAAGCTTATTTGCTTGTTTTATGGGTACCAGAACGTATATACAATTATTTTGTAACTACAAACTTATATTTCATAAAAACACCCAAGCGCAGTTCAGACAGACATTTGAGTGACAAATTCAAATATCACACAAATAGTACTGTGCGAAGTATGCGGGAATCAAACCCGCTACCTTGTGAAATATCGGTGTAATTAACTGTTTTTATTTCTTAACATTTTAGAAACAGTTTGTGAAGCTGTGGACCGTGAAAGAGCGACCTCTGTCGACAACAACACTATAAGGATTGCATTCCGTGATCATATGCGGAACATGACTCATACGAGGGCTTCGGATACCGAAGATTATGATCCTTTACAATTCGCTGCCACTGCTAAATTTCTCGATATGCATAGGTAATTTTGTTTACCACCACTATTTAATTAATTTATTTTCTTTTAAAGGAATCATTTTCTGCAAATGATTACTGAAGCTGTATGTATGTACGTAAAATTACAGAGACAAATAAAATCAATTACCTATGTGAATGAAATAGGATATGAGAAAAAAAATGAGTAAACACATTTTTCCAACTGTGGGTAGGGAAATTGAAAAAAGGGAGATCTTTTTATATTTTTTTCTTTTCCATACCGTTACTGGGCTATGGCACTGGCTTTGAGCCACATCATGACCCGGTAAAGTGGTGGCCCTGTTACTTAATTCAACATATAATTTTAGCACAAATTTCTTTAGTAGTTTCAGCCATATGAAAAAAAGAAAGAAAGTGGACTTTATTATTCCCAAAAAAGAGACACAACCATGTAACTTAAATAATAACTACGTTAAACTAGAACTAATGTGTCCTGTTTACAGAACACAAAAGGAACTTTGCTCAGCAATATTGTGGCATCCAATGAAATACATAGATTTTCAGCAAAGCCCTTAAGAGGATACCAAAATAGCTTCGTGCATTTTTCTACGTACGAAGTTTTCATTGTTTCTTTAGATTGAATGGCTAGAGCTCTAATTTTTAAGTATATGTTTTTTCAATATATGATCTAGGATCGCATAAACTCAGAAACGCGATTGAAAAAAGTTTTCTCGATAGAAAATCTTGGCGAAACAACCTCTCAAATTTTTTATTTTTTTCATTTGTCGGTCTATTATCGCGTATTAACTAATGAAATAACTTTAAAAACATAGGTAACTATTATGTATAGAAACACGTAAATCAGAATTAAAATATATTTAGTAGATTTTGAGTAAATAGGAAAAGTATCCCTAATTCTTCATTTTCTGTGCCTACTGGCTGTGTTAATATGTACGTTTCGGCGATGATATACGATAATATTGATGTAGGCCCTTAATATAATATCCATAATAATAATATGTTGATACATCAGTATGACAGCTTCCTCTCTAATATTATAATTATTGTACTAAAAAATTATTTACATTTATTTTCAGACCAAATAATTCCCAGGATGAAGACGCTAAGAAAGATGGAGAATAAATCTGGAAAGCCATTGTAACCTAGTTTGCATGTTTGCACGGGTAGTTTTATATAATTTCGTTTATAAGTTTAAGAAATTTATTTTGTATTCTGTGACAGATGTCAGAGTAACATGCCTAGTGCGGACGATATTGGTATGCAATTACTATATTTGTCGATAATATATTATTTGTAATAAAATTTCTATAATTATTTTGCGGCGCAGGAAATTAAAACTTGGTTATTATTTATATTAACGCATGTAATATAAATTTTATAGATATTGCACGTAAATCATTGTACTTATTTTTTTTTTTTTAATGCAAGATACCCTAAAATTTGAATTTTTTAGACACAGAAATGGCGGTCTTTTAATTGTGGCAGTATCAAAAAATTTTGAATGCATATACTAGTCACCATTACGCGTACTCACTGATGCGTAAATCAAGTTGATGATAGTAAATGTTTTCATAAGTATTTTAACAAAATATTAATATGAATTATTGTTTTAAACGAATTATTTTAGCCAACATTCTTATTTTAAATACAATTTTTAAAATGAATTATATTCTATTTTATTATGTACCTAGTAGATTCGATCGTGCTAATTTCTTTTGCTCAAAACCAAAAAAAATGCGTCCTCATTTTATTTATATTTGGCATGCCTAAAAATATTTGTTATAACACGCAAATTTTATTTTGTTTTTAGAAATAATATCATTTATATATTAAAAGTTTTAAATGATTTTTGCTGTTTTAGAAATAGTACAATATAATAAACTGAGTGTTTCTAGAATAGAATAAGATATCATATTATTTGAGGGCCTATTTATAGATTATTGTGTGGGTTCTATCTACTTACTTTTTTCATTTTATTTGGGTGATTTTGCATCATGTTTCAATAGTTAATTTTGTTTTAAAAATTACAATGTTTTACCTGCTGGATTAATATACTTATATCTCAAGACAATAAAGTAAAATAAAATAGAATACTTGAGCTCGGTTTTTAGAAAACTTTAATGACACTGTCGAGATACCCGTACATCTGGTCACATGTGCTCAACGGTCGTAAGTGCAGTGAAATTAGCTAGTATCTAAATAAATAACATCGAATCTGGGGGCCAAGTCTGCTATTGAATTTAGTCACAATGATAGTTCAATACCATCATTATAACCACAAAAAATTTACAGTAGACTTACCAAACTTGATAAAATTCGCCACTAAGCAATCGGTTGTTGCATTTGTTGATTGCGCAATGGCGAATTTTATCAAGTTTGGTAGTCTACTGTTAATTTTTTGTCACAAATGATACCATTGAATTGAACTCATTGAATAGCAGACTGGAGCCCCCTGTTTCCCTTACATGACGATAAGCTTTTTAGAAACCGAGTTATAGTGATGTTCTGTGAACATGTTTTTATATCAAAATAGTAGTTTATACCGAAGGAATTCCAAAATATATTCGACACTATATGTTACACCTACTGCAATATCGATATATGTATTCTAATATCTATATACATAATATATCAAATATCATTTTAATAAACAATCAATTCCAAATTTTTTCATAAACAATTTTAATTTGTGCAGACCGGTATGGGATATTTTATTTAATTAATAATTAATTACTGCATCTACATACATAGCTTAAGTGAATAGATTAAATCAATAAATGTCAAATTTTATTTACTATCAATAGAATAATAATGTTGGGTATCTCTCGATGTTAAATAATATACCGTGTATGTTGTGATGCCGATAAAGCTCTACCGTCATTCATTATTGGGACGCCATTTTGAGAACCTTATTTAGTGAACAATATAACGGAGCGGCTATTGATATATTTTTTTTCTAAATACTTAAATTATAAACTCTTTCGAGAAATAATTCTGGTTATTATCAACTAGTTTTTTTTAAATCAATTATTGAATCAATTAATCTATACATATAATAAATATGTAAAAAAATTTTTTTGTACATTGAATATATTTCCAAAAAGAATAGTCAGATGGTTAAAGGATAACCAACAGACCCCTTTTCCATTATTTTTGAAATATTTGTCTGTTTAGATGTTTGTCTGTGCATGCATCACGTAAAATGTAGGTACAACACTCATAAATATCAATGTTGTACGTAAAAATTGTACACAACTCAAGGTATTACTTAGTCTTTGTTTCATCGCAATCGGTCCACTCAATCAAAAGATATTTTAAAAATACGAAATTACTCAATTTGGTTACTTGCAACACCATCTAGCGGCTAAAAAAGATTAAAAAAATTGATTAGGTCGATACAAGAATATCGATCCACGCGGACGGAGTCGTGGACACAGCTAGTATTGAATAAAACTATAGTCCGCCATTTGTTGTAATGACGTCATTGGTGCATATGAGCGCCTTTGTTTGCCATTATATGTACGAACTAGCTATGATACTTCGTACGCATGGAATTCAGGAAATATTCCCGATTTTTACAAATTTTTTCACTGATGCTTCGTACCTATCTTATTATTTTTTAACACCCTTGCTCGTAAAGCTGATGTAATTCCACCGGTTTTAAATATGTAAAGCGGGTCATAAAAAACGCGTGTGTTACCAAAGCAAATAGTTAAGTTATAGTCCATACATTAGTCGCAGCGTGATGTTATAATAACATAGTCTTTAGTCTTTCAAATCGGACCAGTGGTTCCTGAGATTAGAGTGTTCAAACAAACAAACTCATCAGCTTTATAATATTAGTATAGACATCAGCTTCAATTGTTTAAATTCTTCTCTTCTTCTTCTCCAGCCCGTTTTACGACTCACTGTTGGGCACGGGCCTCCTCCAGTTTGGGAGGGATTATGGTCTGTTGTGCAGCGCTGACCAGGCGTGTTGGCACAGGGTTTATTTTCGAGTTTTCCGTCTCTCACAGATGTTATCTGTGTGCAATATCCCTTAGCTGACTTTTACAGCACACTTGGGAGGAGATGGGGTGGTAACACTTGTATTCTTAATCCGTCACCACATGGATTATTTAATGATTATGTTGTTTTAAAACGGTAAAAAAAAAAATTAAATTAAATTAAATTTTAAATTATTAATTTAAAATTACGTTTATGTTATTGCTAACTTACTATACATACCGTTGAGAAACTGACTGACAAATTGTGGCATACACGTTGTAAAGAATCACCGTCACTGTATGACGTTCACCTAAATGACGGCACCGCTACTGAAGGAAACCAGAGTTATAGGACTGTTGAGTTTTATCATATCACTTTTTATAACAATTTATTATCATCAAGATCTTTTTAATATAATTTCTTCCTCAATATTTTGGCATAAGTTTTTTATGTATTTTATCTTTTATAGGTACTGTCCTTTTGGTATAATTTTACGAAACATAATTACTATTGGCGTAATAGTATTTAGGCATAAAAATCTATATTAATATGTTAAAGGAAGGTAAAAGTTTTGCTTGGACTATTCCTTACACGTCTATATGTTTTGCATACACATAACACATTATTATACATAATTTTATTCCTATGAATTATGTTTTTTTGTTATTATTATACAACAAAAGTTATGCTTCCGTATATTATGTTCAATTATTTTAATAAATACAATACACAATTAAATAATTATTTCAATTTGATTGCATTTTTCATCGCATTTTACATTTTAGTGGTTATCCAATTGCATGTGAACTTATTAATTAGTACTCGATGTTAATTGTCCGTCATAATTACTCTGGTATAAGAAATAATCAACTTTTACCATTTTACATATGATAAGTGTACCAATAGATCGTGAAATTATATAAAATACATGTAGAATTTTTGGTAATAAATAACAATATGTATCAATAAATTAATGTTGTTTTATTTATCTCTTACTAGCAACTTCATACGCGTGAAATTTAAAAACGAAACCTTGACTTTCAAAAAGGCCGTCCTCATAAACCACTCTGTCTATTAATAAACACCGCATCAAAATCCGTTGAGCAGTTTTGAAGATATAAACTCGCATAGGGACACATACAAAAATAACGACTTTTTTGCAATAAGTAAAGACTAGCTGTGCCCTGTGTGTGCGCGCTATTTGTGTGGTGACATTATGAATGCAAATATCAGCCTTTCCCTTCCTACGGTGCTGTAAAAGGCAGCTAACGTGTATTGTACATTGATAACATGCTCTATGAGACACGGAAAACCTTGTGCGCCTGAGCTATTCCCGATCCAACAGTGGGTCAATAATGGGGAAGAAGATGGTAGTTTTAATTTCAAACTTGACAGCTTTCCAAAATATCATCCACAATTTATCATCATTTATTAGTTGCCTTTAAACACCCGTGACAAGAATTGGAGTAGTGATTCGAGCATTCGTAATCTTTTGGTCAATTTTGTCTTTCGCTTTCCTAAGTTTTTATTGTTTCTGCAAATAAGTGCATATCTGATTTTAATATGTTCAGTACCTACTACTGGTGGTACCTATCTAATAAATCTAATATATAAAATTCACGTGTCACAATGTTAGTTACCGTACTCCTCCGAAACGGCTTGACCGATTTTTATGAAATTTTACATACATATTCAGTAGGTCTGAGAATCGGCCAACATCTATTTATCAAATCTTTTTTTTTTGTATGGCAAAACAACGTTTGCCGGGACAGCTAGTCTAATATAAATTTGCTGACCTTGCATCTTGTCAGGGATGTATAAAATAAACCAGTTGGATTACTCACCATTTGTTCCTACTCACCCACGCTGTTTCTAAGTGACTCCTGCTTGCACACTACCGCTTTGTCATCGCAGAATAGGTATATATTTCTCGATTATGATTTATTACGCGCAATTATTTTAAATTCATACATAGCTTTTAGTCAAAATAGCCTGTTAATAGTTTTAGGTGCAGGAAGGTTTTAGAAACGCATTAAATAATGTCCAATATAGTAGCTACTGAAATCTGTATCTGTGTCTTCCATATTTAGTGCATTTTTTCTCAAACCATCCCTCAAGTCCCATATAAAAGGAAATTTAAACCTGGAGCTGAATCCTAGCTGCGCCCATTTCACATAAGTAGTCAAGGGGATTTTGAGGTTCAACAAAATGCCGAAAATTGTGACAAAAACAAGATTTTACACTGTTTTAGACCAATTGACCTAGTCCTTTTTAATTAAAACGCATAAATTAGTTCGGAACGTATTTATCAATGTATTAATCTATGTAACGGAATCATTGAAAGTAATTTTCACCCACTTACAGTAGTCGGATCGATCAGAAATTTTGCACACATATTAAGTACCGAAGACAATGCACTAATAAAAAAAAATTCAAGATTTTCAAGCGTTTTTTATAGTTTTTGAACTAAGTAGATTTATCCTAAACCCAGAAATGATACGTAGAATTGGAAAACCCTGTCTATAACTATACCCAGGCTACCCCTTGGCCATGACATGTGGTTAGACAAATCGGCCCGATGATGAAATATAACAATAGAGATACTTAGGACCCTTATGCTCACTTACCTATGTTTACCGCGCACTTTCAAAACTATGTGACCCAAACATATCGATAGACGCAAATAGCATGTGAACGGAAAATGTGTTAGGGAACCAGAGTAACTGAATAATTGCAATCAGAGGGGACGTTACCAATGGCCTCGAACTGTAAGTTGCGATGATAGTCAACTTCCGTTTGCCTAGACAATTTCTTATCAGGACAATAATATATAGCAAGGTAGCACCCGTAGCACTCCCCCCTAGAGGAACACAAACTGAAAAGTTGGATATCAATATGAAGATATCCCATCTTCATAAGACGATACGTACTTTGTTATAATTTTTAAAAGTCTTATAAACAACCTACCCGTTTAAACATTTTCGTAATTAGCTACGGTAATCATTGAAAACTCTACATAAATACAGGTAGAGTCATTCACTTAACAATTTATTTTAGAGTTACAACAAAAGTAGGTTTAATGGTTTCTAATTTATTTTTACGATTTTTGTTTAAGCGCGATTCTTATAGTATGTAATTATAGAGTCATTTACAATGTATTGTATAATATTGTTACTTTGTCCAGACATAATTTACTTTGCTGTAGCGTGTAATTGAAATAGTCATGTGACTTGGAGTCAAATCTTTATGTGAGAGCAATAAGACCATGTATTTCTTCAGTACATAAATACAGGTTATATTATTTTCTTTATTTGTTTGTGTATATATAGGTCGGGATAAATATTTTTGGGCAAACCATAGAGAGAATAGAATATTATACAATACTAGCTGCCCCGGCAAACGTACAATTCTGTTGCCAGTTGCCATACAATTCTGTGTAAAAATCAACAACAAAAAATTTCATCAAAATCGGTCCAGCCAATTGTGAATCTAAACCATCCTCAAACCCCCTTGTCCAGCTGTTTAGGAGGAGTTCAATTACAAACACACGTACAGAAGATTTATATATATCTTCTAATATATAAAATTCACGTGTCACAGTGTTAGTTACCGTACTCCTCCGAAACGGCTTGACCGATTCTTCTCAAATTTTGCATACATATTCAGTAGGTCTGAGAATCGGCCAACATCTATTTTTCAAACCTCTTTTTTTTAGTATGGCAAAACAACGTTTGCCGGGTCAGCTAGTAAAGATATATATATTTTACTTACTTACTTTCTACATAATAAAATAAATGTATAAGTTTGCAGATGTTTAATGCTGCTAATAAATCCAAATAACACAGGCTGTATATCATCACGCTGAAAGTCAAGGATATTGCAATATTTTTACCCAAAGAACACTCCGTGTGGTGACGAATTATAAATACAAGTTAAATTATAAACAGATATTATTATCTTCCTCTGTAGGAGAAGGAAAACTCGAAAATAAATCCTGTGCCAACACACCTAGTCAACGCGGCACAGTAGACCGTAATCGCTCCCAAAGTGAAGGAGGCCCGTGACCAACAGTGGGACGTGGGGAACAACTTGTTGTTATGTCGCGGGTAATAATTGATTATAAAATTTATGTAAGGTGCTGTTTAACATCGGTATAAAGACAATGTTTTGTCGTTGAAAACTTACTAGAGTATTTAAATTATTGCACAGATAAAGATAGAAGCAATGCAAACAACTGGCATTGACAAGGTCACTGACTACAATAAACTCGGAAAACATAGTCTGTTGTGATGTCCATACATGATTTGTCTTTTATGTTCTTTTCATTCTGGAAAAAACCTGACGTGTTGTACTGGTTAGAATAATAATTTCTAAGGAATAGAATAATTTCTAAATTCTTTTATCATGGCTGGCAATGTTAATACTTTTTTGTTTATCTCTCATTTTAATTATGGATGTTCATTTTATCAATTTGATGCGAATAGAGTATTTTAAATTGGAATGGCTGTAGTTAATTAGTTGAATAAAATGAATAATTTTTCTGAGTAAAATGGATGAAAAATGCCTGACAATGATACCAATACTATGTGCACAACTAAACTTAACTAAAAAATGATAATTGATAAGTAGTGCCAATAACACAATTCGGCAATGTTAACAGAACTTTCTTATTTTAAAACTGTGTATTATGAACTAACGATTTTAATTAATATAAATGTGTGTTCCGAAATAGAAAAAATTTAGAAACATAACAAAATCAACTTAAATTTTTTAGTTATGTTTAATTTAGTTGTTCACGTAGAATGGGTACCAGTGTCAATATAATACGACACGGCAACTGTAACTGAACTTTCTTAAAATAAAATATGTGTTTAAATAAAACTACTTTTTACGGATTAAGACGCGTGTATTGGTTTTAAATTTTTGGTCCTACGTTTCGGAGACTTTGCAGTCACCATAGTCACGGTAAAATTTAAAACAAATATGCGCGTCTAAATCCGTCAAATGTAGTTATATTTAAACAAATGAGTGGCGTAAGTGTTAGAAAATATTAAAATATGTGTATTATAATTACGGAATAAAGATTATAATATAGAAATAGCCAATTCATGGAAATACAATTTTTCAATTTTTAGTTTAGTTCTGCATGTAGAGTCTAAGTTCTGTCCATAACAGAAAAAGCAAAAGCGCGATAATTCATTTATGGAGATATACTTATAGGGAGTATAATTTTTTATTAATATGCAAAATTGGATACTCATATGAGATATTTAGTATCATAACATTGTAGTTGATATGTACATAGTTACAGTGTTTAACCTATTCTCTAATAAACGCACTCAATTGTTAAGTAAGTTACAGCACAAGTTAACTATGTAAACTATTAGAAATAGAAATATAGCACTTTTCAAATTTTTTTAATAATTACTGTTTTGCGGTCATCGTGTCATTTGATTCATTCTAAAGAATGATATTTGTATAGGTAAAAGTCTGGTATTCGAAGTAGGTTCTGAGCAACATCATATTAGCCACATAAATATTAGAAAAAGAAGTACACACGGTTATGAACACTCTACTGCCAAACCTAATGTAGGGAAGACCTTAATAGCGTTCAGGGAACCTGTTTGGTCTTTAGTTCTATGTACCAAATTCCATATTTAGTTAAGTGCATCCATGTTACAATAAAATTCACTGCTTATATATACATATAACAAGATACTATGTACCTAGTTATAATGGACGGCAAATGGCAACTCTGTTTCTGCAAGGACATCAGAGGATTAAGTGGATAGTAATTTACGACTATAACCTGTACAAGTACATGAATTGCATATGTTTATGTTGAATTGCCTGTACCTATGCACTTCCGTCATCGCATAAATAACAGTATCAACTTATAACTCCCAAGGTCCGTTAAATGATATGCAAAATGGAACATGATCGTCGAGAATATCTATAAAGTATCCAATCGAAATTACTTTTATTGTATCGTTTGTATTTAGTGTTTCTATAAATGTCTATAGGTTTAGAACAATTTAACTTTATGTCGTGTTATAGGTTTGTCATCTTATTAACAAAGCTTGCAGTCTAAAAACCACACCAAATAACGTTGCTGAAACATAACCATCGTAATGACTTATTAAGACGCAGTGTAGCCATTAGATGCCATAGGTATAGTGAGCATACTTTAAGCATATTGTAGGTATCTAATTATAAAGAAATATTACCATCGACATTGGTTAACGAATAGTCCTCCAGACGAATGAGATTTTTTGTAAATCAATGGAAAATTGGTCGTATGGACAACCATTTTCTCTATATTTGTAAAACAGTTAATCAAATTCTAGATGTCATTCCAATCTTTCCATTTGTCTAAACGATTCGTTATTGTAGCCTTAGAACTGTTAATAAATGTAGCGATCAGTGTTAATGTTATAGTACTACGTTAGTCACGTGTTTAATTATTGTAGCCTCGTCATGTTGTTAATTTAGTTCTATACAAGTACTAGATTAGATAATAGACATGTAATAAACCATTCTCGTCCCCTACAGACTGCCCATAATATATGACAGATTGCAATAGATTGCTATGTTCACAATACGACGCCACTCAGCTTCCTCGCATGTGACACGAATGACATTACTTGTATGGTTTCACTGTTCCAGTGCTATTAGCAAATTGTTTTACGCCCGATGCATAGTGCAATTTTATAAATTGTAATAGTATGGAAGGCAGTATATCTATATTCCATTTACGACATGACTACAGTGTTAGATACTTAGGAAAATTCCAATTTATTTCTGCTCATACGAATACATCCTTTAAAACTGTAAAGGCTTTGATAAAATTTATGCACTATAGCAAGCAAACCTTTTTGTGATTATTTCTGATTATTACAAAAACAACGACGTTGCTTTACAATAAATAAAGATTCGCCCTATATTTTGGGACTTTATGCCTGTATGTACAGTACCTACACATAATATCACAATCTTATGGACGTCAAAACCATCGCTTATCTATACTTATAATAAATCTGTAGAGAGGTCAATTATGTACATGAAATATATATTTTCAAAATAACTATCAGGGGGTGATTAGTGATCGATACTGATGCCAAAAATGCAATCAGTAAAATTTTTGTCTGTCTGTCTGTCTGTCCGTCTGTATGTTCCTTATAGAAACAAAAACTACTCAACGTATTTTAACGAAATTTGGTACCTACAATTATTCTTCATACTCCTGGGCAGGTTATAGTATACTTTTCATCACGCTACAATCAATAGGAGCAGAGTAGTGAAGGGAAATGTTGGGAAAACAGGAAAAGGTGCTCCATTTTTTAAGCTTCCTTAATGGTTAAAGTTACATAGAAATCATGTATGACGGAAATATTCTACATAAAATTATCTAAAAAATATCCCGAAACAGCACATATCTATATTTTATGGTTGACTCACAATAACACGTGAAACTCCTGATAGCTTAGCAGTTTGTTCATTCTGATTATATTTGTTTACTCTTACGTTTATAATACTCTCACTCAAGCAGTAGTTAAAAATGTTGCAAAAACGGGGAAAATTTCCTAAATTCTACGCGGACGGAGTCGAGGGCAACAGCTAATAAAGAACTAAAAACGCTTAAATAAACCTAGTTCAGTAAATAATTATAGAGATGAACAGTCGTAATTTTTTAATGACGTAACTCTTGCAGCTACTATCTCATGGTGTGTCATCGTGTTCTTGAAAATAAGTGGAAACATAATGTATAAAGTGGCTTTACCTATTTCAATTAGATTGATTATGTTATTCCTAGGCGCTCATGGAAATTTTTTATGTTTACAAATATTATTTTTCATGGAATATTTAATTTTATAAGTTCTCTACACATTTGATTTCTTCGAAATCCAAGTATGCGATCACATATTGATCGCGTACTTGGATTTCGATATGCACTTAAATAAATCTGGAATTTGATACATAGAACTAAAGGTCAGACAGGTTCCCTAAACACTATTGAAATTTTCGAATCGAAAAATTTTTGGTTTAAACTTCGACTTTTGGACAGCCTTTTAGACATTTAAAATGTTAAAAATTTTTTTTAGTATATCCATCCCTCTATACCCCGTTTATATTGTCCGTGTGGTGACCGATTAAGAATACAAGTGTCACCACCCCATCTCCTCCCAAGGGTGCTGTGAAAGTGAGCTAAGTGATATTGCACACAGATAATTACTCTGTGAGAGACGGAAAACTCGAAAATAAACCCTGTGCCAATACGCCTAGTCAACGCGGCACAGTAGACCATAATCCCTCCCAAAGTGAAGGAGGCCCATGCCCAATAGTGGGATGGGATGTAAATGGGCTGGAGAGAGATACCTCGTTTGAAAACGCTTATGATGATGAGGTATGTATGTGATATTTATTTCGTTAGTAAAATAATTTCGAGTAGTATAACTACTTTTTAGGGTTCCGTACCCAAAGGGTAAAAACGGGACCCTATTACTGAGACTTCGCTGTCCGTCCGTCCGTCCGTCTGTCACCAGGCTGTATCTCAAGAACGGTGATAGCTAGACAGTTGAAATTTTCACAGATGATGTATTTCTATTGCCGCTATAACAACAAATACTAAAAATAAAATAAAATAAATATTTAAGGGGGGCTCCCATACAACAAACATGATTTTTTTACCGTTTCTTGCTCGATACTAATAACGTTGCCTTATGTTGCATAGATAATGGTACGGAACCCTTCGTGCCCGAGTCCGACACGCACTTGACCAATTTTTTAAATTTCCGGTATTAACATAGAATGCTATATAATGCGCTTGAAGCCAAGGGGCGTTTATTTACCATAGTATTCATAATTATGGCGACGTAGGTACATTATTAACTTTCTATAACAGATTATCTTCGTGATAACTTATACATGATTTTATTATTACGTAATTGCAATGCTAAGTAATAAACATGTGATAAAAAAGGGCTTATTGTAACCTTGTGATAAGATATGTCGCTGTAAAATTAGGCCAGTATGTTATATTAATAATATATCGATATTATTATCGACTAACAATGGTGTTACACATAAATACTAACTAAAATAAATATTGATTTTTATCTCTAATTATTATGAGTCTTCTGAGTAAATTGGCATTAATTACTGGTTCATTTCAAATACCACGTTGAAGTACATCAGCTAAATGTATGACGTATTACTTAATGGCGTTGGTTTTTAAAGTTCCCTATCAAAACTCGAAATGAGAGCCTATTCCTATTCGAGACTTTGCTATCCGGATGTCCGTCCACCTGATTGTCAACAAGATGTATCTCTGGAACGGTGATAGCTAGACAGCTGAAAAAGATTTCATTTTATATAATTACTAGCTGACCCGGCAAACGTTGTTTTGCCATACTAAAAAAAAAGAAAAAAAAAGGTTTGAAAAATAGATGTTGGCCGATTCTCAGACCTACTGAATACGCATGTAAAATTTCATAAAAATCGGTAAAGCCGTTTCGGAGGAGTACGGTAACTAACACTGTGACACGTGAATTTTATATATGAGATATCAGTTGATGCCATAACTCATCATACTTATTCTCCTGTCTTATCCCTTATTTAGGCTATACGCAAATATCATGAATATATTACGATGATGTACAGAACCCAGAGCCGTATTTTAAAAATTAGCGCCCCGGGCCATTGGATTTGACGTCCCGGGCCAATGTAATTAGCCGCCCAATAATATTAATAGAGATAGAGCAAAATTTGAAACTTATAGGCTTTCGCCGCCTTTCTCAGGCTGGCTGCCCCGGGCCATGGCCCCTATGGCCCTAGGGTAAATACGCCTCTAACAGACCCCTTCGTGTGTGAGTTCAATCCGTAGTTGACCGGTTTTTTTATTATACGCATTTCCATTTTTGTGCATAGGTATTGAAATCTAATTAGTGCTTTTTATTTAAATTTTAAATACTTATTGAAGAAAATTGAGAATGTATTCATTTAGATTTGTCCTGATTTTGTTTTAATATCTCTATATAGTATTTTCTTTTATTATTAGTTACTAGCTGTTTAACTTTAGAAAACTTTTTATCCCTTTTTTTCGCAATAAAAGGTAGCCTATGTCCTTTCTCAGGGTCTAAAGATTGTCTGTGCCAAATTTCATCAAAATCGGTTGAGAGGTTTAAGCAGGAAAGCGTAACAGACAGACGGACAGAGTTACTTTCGCATTTATAATATTAAGTAGGGATTTGTGAGACACATTGATGAGTAATATAATTGATAGATTGCGTTCTATTTCATAGAATCATAGGGTCTTCATGTTTCAATGCTAAACAGAAAAAAACAAAGAATTTCAATGCCAAATATTGTTTACATATAAACATTATTAGGTATTATTAATTTAGATTCTACGTAGTAACCTCCGTTGTCTTTATCTTGGGGTTAAATCAGAAGGGAATTCCGGCTATAGAAAGATAAAATAAATTTACCTACCATATTTACTCTAGATTATTATATCGACTCTATTTAATAAATCTACGCTTTAAAGCTAACGAGTACCTAATTACATCCAGACAAAACTTTCAATTACATTTCCGTACTTTTTTGCCGGACTGAGAAGAAAGCAAATTCTTTGATGCGTCTCTTGTACGGAAATTCTTAATTTTCCCGTATCTGCCAAAGGATCGATGAAAATTTCAAAAATTTCATGTATTACCATAATTGTGAAGGCCACTTTTATCTTTTATTAATAAAATTCCATAGAAGGTACTGTTCCATCCATTGATCAGCTTTCCCCGTCCACTGTTGGACATGGGCCTCCCCCATAGAACGCCACAACGCGCGATCTTGTGCCGCTTGCAACCAATGGCTACCCGCGACCTTAACTATATTATCGCCGCCCTACGCTACGTCGTCCGCTCCACTGGACGGAAACTGTTATCGTTTATTAAATTGCACCTTTTTTTATGATACCAAATGCAATTTTATCGAGTCGACTTTAACCCCCAACATGTAACACGTCCTCAACAAATAGAATTTCGTATTACCAGTTCACACCTACCTAAACGTTATCAATGTGCTTTGGCTTAATTAGAAAATATCAAAATATTTCCATCAGTTATCATCATAATCTTTTCATAAAAACATTTGAAAATATAACAATAACCTTCGTACATTTGTATTTAGACTTTAATAAACTATAGTCTTTGATTGATGCAAATGGTGACTTGGGCGTGTTGAGCAATTCAAATTGTCGCCACCCCTTTAGCTGCCATTTACGCTGCAATTCCAGTAAGTGTCACAGTTAACGATCAATTTCTATTAAAGAGAGTGGAAAATTCTGTACTTGCTATGTACTAACTGCTTACTGGATGACATAGGCTAATATGTCGTCCCAAAAGTAGGCAGAACTGTCAGGGGTCAAGCCTTAGACAAACTAGCTTAGTAATATTCTTAACAGCTTGCTTTTAAAAAAAGTAAACATTAAAGTATCTAGTTCTTTTCAACCGCCCAATACTCAAGACAAACACTCTATTTACCTAAACAGTTTTCATAGATGCATTACAAATTTAAATATTACCACCCCATTTCTTCTAGTGTTACAAAAGTTTACTTAAGCAAAATACTAATCCGATGGGGACTTGGAAAAAAAATGTCCATTGTAGAGAGACTGGAATGTGGAATGAAAACGAATAGTGCAACCTCGTGAACTTCTGCTGGTCACACTACTGTACCATGATACCTGCAAAAAGCGATAACTTATTAAAAATAATTAGGCTAAGAATTGTTTGTAAAAAAATTTATTTGTGTCTGATATAAGTTCCAAACCCGATTAATGTATACGCAAGCTATTTGAATTAAGTTAAAGTAAATGTTTCAGTTCACTTATTTAAACTACAATACTTATTGGTTTCTATCTTCTTCTTCTAAAAATTTAGACATGGATCAAGGTTTTAGAAAGCCTTTTGATTCTATTAGGCGGTCTATTTTCAAATTGCCAGCTAAATGGAGTCACAAGTGCATCTGTGGCAAATCAATCGGAGAACCTTTTTATGGTGCTGCAGTTAAAGTTTTTTTAGCTTTACAAAATCATAGTGAATAAATAATACCTAAATGCCGGGTATAACAATGAATGTGTACTTAATTCCACAGAATTCCACTAATTTTAGCGGAGAAATAATAAAAGTCCGCATTAATATCCTCTATCACTACGGCAGTGGTGTATACCTGATATAAATGGTAAAACATTTTATCTTGTTATTATTATGTATCCAAGCGGATGTTTTATCAGCTGATTTTCATATGTTTTAGTAGATAGCTACAGATAACAAATTTCGAGTGTCATTCACCTACGACCATTTACACATCTTATAATCACTCGTTAAACTTTGAAACTGGCATGATAATAAACCTGTGTGGATATAAACATATTATAATATTGATACCTAACTGTAATCTGTGTAGGTACCTACTGCAAATCTATTCTCGAAAAATCGCCGCGGTTCGTTTAAGAACAAAATACTTTACGACTAGTTACCGATTTATTTATTTTTTAAATCAATTCAGCACTCTTTTAAATTAAATTACAAATCATATAATGTATTTATTATTAGATATTAGATTTAGAACAAAATACTTATATGGATGTGAATCCGTAAAACCTGGCACTAGTTAGTTATGTGTCTGCATTATCTATGTCATCGGTGTGGTGACGGTGATTAATACAAATGTCACCACTCCACTTAATGCTTAGGGTGTTAAAAAATCTAGCTAAGGAACATTATAAACATCGGTGTCAAATAAAACTACTTTTTACGGATCTAGACGGCGACTTTGCAGTCACCATGGTCACGGGTGAGACTCACCCGTGACCATGGTGACTGCAAAGTCTCCGAAACGTCAGGCCAAGATTTAAAACAAATATACGCGTCTAAATCCGTAAAAAGTAGTTTTATTTAAACAGATGAGTCGCGCAAGTGTTAGAAAATATAACATCGGTGTCAATTGTACTTAACTAAAAAATGAACACAATTATTTCTATATTTTGATTATTTGGGTATTTTGTTGTGCAGATGTATAATAATTAAAATCTTTAGTCCAGAATAAACAGTTTTTAAGAAAGATCAGTTAATATTGCCGAATTGTGCTATCCACAATGTCAAAATTATATTTTAGTTAAGTTTAATTTAGTTGTGCGCGTAACATTGGTACTAATTTCTGTTAGAGACGGAAAATACAAAACTATACCAAAACGCCTAGTCAACACGACCTCAGTAGACTCAATAGCCTCTCAAAGTGGAGCAGCCCAGTGTCCAAAGCTCAACTAGTTCTTACCAGCTGACGCCAATGGGCTGGGAAGAATAAGTTTTCTACATCGTAATTTTTTGATGTGATTGATAAAATGTAATGACTTTATCCCTTATGACACTCTTTAGGTATTTATCAATGATATAGTGACAATTCAGTGGACATGTAATTCGCACATGTCAGTGATCTCCATTAAGTACTTTTATCGTCTAGCTTTGTTTGTCTTTGTACTTAGTATTCCAAATGTAGATATGTTTTATTATATTTATCGTGACAAAGTTTGTTCGAATTCGTATTTTCCAGTACAAACCAGTTTAATATTTAAGGCGAACACTACAGTATGATAAAACAGGTAAAAATGTACTTAATGTTATCATTTTATAAAAAATAAACACTATTTTCCATATTTTCTTGGCGATGGTGTTAGCATTTCAGTACCTTCATCTTTACTTATCAGTGATTGTAAAACGCATAGATCTTATTAAAAAGAAATATCATTTTAATGATGACTGGATGCATTCGATAATTATCCGTGTCGTGACGGATTAAGAATACACGTGGCACCAACCCTTTTCCTACTGGGTATCGTAAAAGCCAGCTAAAGAATTTAGTACACAGATAACCAGATCCAGCTTTAGAATCTAGGCGACTATTTCTAGAAACAATGTTCTTGTATAACCTGTGCAATAACAGATTCGACTGCCCTGATTTAACAAATCAACTATGTTACATTGTTCCAAGGACTGTCATCAGACGTGAGGTGCGCGCCCGACCATTATTTGCTGTTTTTTCTTGTCACACTAATGCTGGTGTTCGTGCACCCTTACGTCGAATTGTTAATAATTATAACAAATTTTTGTTAGACTTGGATATTTTTATACTATCGCATGCTAAGTTTCGAAATTTACTCTTACAATACATAAAATAGATTGAGTAATTAAAAGAAAATGTTAGTTAAATATCTCTGTAAACGATGGTTAAATGTAGAATGCCCGACTTGTGATTTGGGTTTTGTTTATTGTTTATTATTTGCTTTTCTTGTGTAATATATATATATTTTGCTTAAAATGAGGATAACGCTGTGAGTTATGCAATGAAAAAAATTATTGTCAATCCCTTAGAATAAGATAATTTATTGTATAACTGTTTGTTTTTCCCAAATAAAATAAAATATAAAAATAACACTTTGAGAGATGGAAAACTTGATAATGTACCATGTGCCAACACGCCTGGTCAGCGCAGTATAGTAGACCATAATCCCCTAAAAAGTGGGATAGACCCGTGCTCATGTTGAGAAAGAGAGAGAGAGGTGTAATGATAGGTTTTTATGTCTAACTAAAGCTAACCTTCCCCTTTCTTTGGGTCTCGAAAGACATTTTATTACCAAGTCAACTAACAACAGTTATCTTTTCCATATACTTCACATATTTGCTCATTAGTAATGCAAAAACAATGTGTAGTGATTGTAGCTAAATCCCACGCGTACAAAATCGCAGCAACAGCTAGTTTTATTTAATTCTAATGAACTCACATTTCT
Source organism: Orgyia antiqua (assembly GCA_916999025.1). Classification (NCBI taxonomy): domain Eukaryota; kingdom Metazoa; phylum Arthropoda; class Insecta; order Lepidoptera; family Erebidae; genus Orgyia; species Orgyia antiqua. The sequence continues at coordinate 10,997,064 of OU779863.1, read as the reverse complement.
CTTTATTTGATGTCTGTATATTTGTCAGGTAAGCACAACTGCATCAGGTGTATGTTTACATCATTTTTCTTTGAGACACGTAATATGATATACCAAACTACTTATAATTTGAAATAAACTGTTTCAGTCCGTGGGAACTTAAATAAGACTCTACTGCAATAACATTTATATTTCTAGACACGTTAATACATAGGTACCTACAATACTATACTAAGATGTAAGTTTAGGAAGATCTACAAAGAAAGATCAGAAAATTATTTTGTATTCTTGCTATAAATGTATGTACATAGTTAGATTCCAAATTTTTCTGTCACAAAGTCATTAAATTGACCGACATAAAGATAGGAAACTAAAAGTTAACAAGTCGGTTCCTTTTACTTTTTAGTCTTTCCAGGCGTACAAAAAGTGACGAATGCTTTATGAGAATCCGACATTTTAAACGTAGAATTATGAATATACATGTTTAGACACACGAAATCATGGAAGTCGAAGTTTTACGTATCCCTCAGAGGAAGTTTTCTCCTTATATTACCCCTTAGCACGCTCTTGCAGCACTCTGGGAAGGCAATAGGGTGGTGACACTTGTATCCAGCGCTTGCTAACTTCATATGCACAGATTTGCTTGCTAAGAGTTAGATATCTGTTAGAAGTATTGAAGATATTGAAGTAAATCTTATTATACTAAACACACTTTTATACTGTAACGAAAACTGAACGTGTCATTGTTTTCCTAGTATTATCTCTAAAGATTAGAATAACCTTTCATCTTGTACTTTTCACAAGGTTTGCTTCACCTCCATACGTAGGTACAAAAACCGAATCCATTTAGCAAGACTAAACTCACGGGCTAAAAATCTGTATACGGAATACAATACCCTTAATTGTATTAAGATTTTAATTGTGTGACCTCATTTTATCGGTCCCGTAAAATTTGACTTATTCCAATAATTTATCACTTAGCCTTTGTCTCCAAAATGTATAAACATATAACATTAACAATCGCATGTGGCTTCGCTTCTTATTTTGAATTTGTAATTTAGCCATTTTATTTAAATAAATCGAATTAACCGCTTATAAATTCACACCATCAATAAAAATCTAACATAGGTATCTAACACAAAATTAGGTCAGAATTACATAACTATGATGTAATTCTGACCTATAAAATGTTTTAAAATAAGTTTTTGCTCTACTTTGTTCCATCCCCAATGCGTTATTCCTTATTTTATAGATGTTTCGCATTGAAATCGCTCAGCTTTAGCTTGAAGATTTGTTATAGCGTACAAGAATTCAGTCATAGCCTGTTAGCAGAGACAAATTATTAAATATACACTAGCAAACTAGTACTCAAAAGTAACGCCGCGCCCAACAGTTTTCTTCTTCCTCAGCCCATTGACATCCTGACAACTAGTTGCTATGGACCTCATCCACTACAGAATGGTGTTTTGTATATTTACGCCACGCTGATCAAGCTCAAGTTTAGGATTCAGTGTCAAGATTTCCGTCTCTCTCAGAGTATGTCATCTGCATAATATTATCTCTCAGGAAACAGGGAACGATTATTGGCATGATAAAGATTAATAGGCTGATATAAATTTAAATTCACACACGAGCCAAGGAACATACATATTTATATATAGTTAATATATTCATAGACAGGCACGTGCCGTCTCTGCGACACGCTGGCTCCGCCTGCTCACTTTGTCTGTTATTATAACTTTTTATATGACCTGAACGTTACTCATTAATCAGATCCGTCTTTGTATTTATAGGTAACTACATTAACGTAAACGTCTTTAAATATCTTTTAACATTGAATTTATAAAACAAGTACAAATAAGCGTTTAGTGTACCTAATTGCATTTTTCTTTATTTCTGTTCATTTTTAATCTCGTTTTAACCGATTACTATCAGTCCTTACAGACATGCAGACCTATATAAATAAAATAATATAACGTATTTCTATATCTCCGTCAGTTATTATTTGTCAACATCAACATCCAGCAATCCCTTTTTACTGATTACGCGTCAAAATCCGTAAAAGGTGGTTTTATTTAAACGAATGAGTCGCGCAAGTGTTAGAAAATATTATGTTTAACCAGCAATCAATTGAAATAGTATGAAACAAAAATAGAATAATGTAGTACAATACTCTTCAGCATTTAGTTTCGAAACCAATGCAACATATTCCAACACTTGTCGATCTTAACTCCTAATTTGGAAAAAAAATCCGATGGATAATACGGATTTTCCTTGAATTATACAAACTAAGTGCAAGGAGAATTAATATTTTTTATGTACTCTAGGCTCTAGGTCACTAACCTTGGACGCGTTATACAAAATGTTTTAAACCCTCGTCGTCAATTCGATAATGGTTCATACTTATTATGTAAATGACAAGTTTATTTTTGCATAATTGAAGAGACATACATTTTAATAAAATTGAAGGGAAATGTTATCTGCAACACAAAGGTATTGCCTGATCACTTTTTCTCTTAAATATATCTAAATAATAAATAAACTATCTCAATAATTTTTATTTAAGCTGACTGTAACTTTAATTATATTTCGTGATGTAGTGATTAGTGTTTTAACTCAATTTGCGTCACACAATTTATAAATTATTCCGGTATCTACTTAAAATTAAGGGTCATTAACATTGTAAACCTTTTATCGAGTAGTTGATAACAATCTGTTTATAAGAAAATCTGAATTTTATTGGTACAAAGCTGATCAATCTAAGCAACACGCATTGTAATCGTGGTAATCATCACATGTGAGCGTCGACATGTCTTTACCTCACGTTATATATTGTATGTATTATGTACAAATGTGTCATTGTGTAGATGTGTAATTATATAATTCATATTTGCTATGACATAAAAATGTTTGCATACTGATTGCCGGTGTTAGTATGTAGTTTATTGAAATGCCTATTCGACAGATGTTATAACATATTTTTATAACGTGATAAACGATAGTTATGTAGCATCTTGTGAAAATTCTTATAAAATATAAAAATGAAGGCTAAAGCCATGAAGTATAAGATGTTCTTTTTAGGGTTCCGTACCCAAAGGGTAAAAACGGGACCCTATTACTGAGACTTCGCTGTCCGTCCGTCCGTCCGTCCGTCCGTCCGTCCGTCCGTCCGTCTGTCACCAGGCTGTATCTCAAGAACGGTGATAGCTAGAGAGTTGAAATTTTCACAGATGATGTATTTCTATTGCCGCTATAACAACAAATACTAAAAATAAAATAAAATAAATATTTAAGGGGGGCTCCCATACAACAAACATGATTTTTAGGGTTCCGTACCCAGTATCTCAAGAACGGTGATAGCTAGAGAGTTGAAATTTTCACAGATGATGTATTTCTATTGCCGCTATAACAACAAATACTAAAAATAAAATAAAATAAATATTTAAGGGGGGCTCCCATACAACAAACATGATTTTTAGGGTTCCGTACCCAGTATCTCAAGAACGGTGATAGCTAGACAGTTGAAATTTTCACAGATGATGTATTTCTATTGCCGCTATAACAACAAATACTAAAAATAAAATAAAATAAATATTTAAGGGGGGCTCCCATACAACAAACATGATTTTTTTACCGTTTCTTGCTCGATACTAATAACGTTGCCTTATGTTGCATAGATAATGGTACAGAACCCTTCGTGCGCGAGTCCGACTCGCACTTGACCAATTATTTTAAATCGACGTGTATTGAAAATCATCATTTTTCTACAATCCACGCAGTATCCTCAGTCAATAAAGAGAGAAAGCAAGGAACAATTCTTATTTATAGCAAGATGCTAGTAGAGCACGTTTGTTTTGGTATCACGAAAAATAGTATCTTCGGTATTACATAACCCTTATTAGGGTTCCGTACCCAAAGGGTAAAAACGGGACCCTATTACTGAGACTTCGCTGTCCGTCCGTCCGTCCGTCCGTCTGTCACCAGGCTGTATCTCAAGAACGGTGATAGCTAGAGAGTTGAAATTTTCACAGATGATGTATTTCTATTGCCGCTATAACAACAAATACTAAAAATAAAATAAAATAAATATTTAAGGGGGGCTCCCATACAACAAACATGATTTTTTTACCGTTTCTTGCTCGAAACTAATAACGTTGCCTTATGTTGCATAGATAATGGTACGGAACCCTTCGTGCGCGAGACCGACTCGCACTTGACCAATTTTTCTACAATCCACGCAGTATCCTCAGTCAATAAAGAGAGAAAGCAAGGAACAATTCTTATTTATAGCAAGATGCTAGTAGAGCACGTTTGTATTACATAACCCTTATATTTGTATACGATATAACTGGAACTTTATTTAATATTAATAACGAAATTTGTATGCTAATCTTTGATAATACTAATAGATCTATTTTAATATCATTACAAGTGAATGCTTCGGACCACAAACAAGATACGGCCTGTATCTTGGTGACCCTGAATATACAGGTACTTTTTACGCTCATGTAGCCTAGACATGCCTTTTTCGTTTCCTCGCCAATCAGGTGTTTATACAAACAAATGTATAAAAATCTTATCAAACGTAGTCATAGAGGCATGGTTGTCAGAAGTTTCGGTCTATAGTTAGTACCTACTAATAAAGATTCATTTTAATACTCATAAGACATTAGTCAACAATTATAGACTTTACTTATCAGATGGCCTACTAAAATGTATACCTGCCTATTGTGCAATGCGATATGTGTGTAAATATTATAGTGTATATTAATTGCCTTGACGATTGAACGATTACCACTTAGTATCTGAAGACTTAATATAATGTTCTAAGATATTTCAGAGTGTGTTATTTATTGTTGTAATTATAATTGTATAGAATAAAGCAGTGTTGTGATATTATTTTCTTTTATTGAAGAATATCATCTCGCATTATTTCTTAACCTAGGATGTAGAAATAGTTTTGATAGGTTGCGTGCGTCAGGTTAGTGCATAGTAGAACGGATTTACAAGTACACTTGACTTTTTTAATTTTACTGTACTTTCACGATTACCATCAAAAATAAACGTTTTATCTTCAAATAATTATAAGGAAAATATTCTTTAAATTAAAAATGTTTACTAAATTAATATAATATCAATAATCATTAAAAACTATAATCCTCTTGGCGTCTTTTGATGATTTGTCTACAAAATTGCTTGGATGACTAAAATAATAAACGAACGTATCTACGAGTTTTTATAACATTAGATAATACGAACTTGCAATTTTAATATGCTGATAAAAAGGTTTCTATAACAAGCAGTACCTAAATATACTTTGAAATCATTCCGTCCGTTATCTATACCCAACCAGCATTTAGAAACTTCAAGAAGAACTGGCTAATTATTTTATCCGCCTGGTAGGTATTTTATTATTGAAAACATTATAAAAATCTACCACCTTTATAATGTTTTATCTTATTTCAATAACTTGTTTTTCTGAATAAATATAATAACTTACTTGTGGTAGATTATTTACAAAATACAAATAAAGCTAGATAAATAAGTAATTACAAAGATACGAGAGAGTGACACGAGAGAATACAGGAGATCGTTAACCGATTATTAAAATTCATGTGTAACTATGAATTAAAAAAACAAATGTCTTAACTCCATTTCTTCCCCAGAGTGCTGTAAGGGCCAGCTATAGGATTAAATAACCAAGTAACATCTGTGTGAAACAGAAAACTCGATACTAAACCCTGACCTAGTTGGCCAAATACCTTCTCAAAGTGAAAGAAGGGGATGTGTCCAACAATAGGAATTTCAAGTGTTAAAAGAAGAAGCATACCTAAGAGGTAGTGACAAATAAATAAATGGTCAAGTGCGAGTCGGACTCGCGCACGAAGGGTTCCGTACCATTATCTATGCAACATAAGGCACGTTATTAGTATCGAGCAAGAAACGGTAAAAAATCATGTTTGTTGTATGGGAGCCCCCCTTAAATATTTATTTTATTTTTAGTATTTGTTGTTATAGCGGCAATAGAAATACATCATCTGTGAAAATTTCAACTGTCTAGCTATCACCGTTCTTAAGATACAGCCTGGTGACAGACGGACGGACGGACGGACAGCGAAGTCTCAGTAATAGGGTCCCGTTTTTACCCTTTGGGTACGGAACCCTAAAAATCACAAATCATCACCTTATTTTCTTTTCAAGGCGAGTTCAAAAAAATCACTGATTGCATAAGATTATGTAATATGGTGTCAGTTTAGGATAGGTAAGTAAGCTGTCTGACAATTAACCAGGTGCTCAAGTCTACTATTTTGGAACAATTGTCATACCGGCACAATACCGGCACGATACCGTTGCAATTGAAGTCAAATATCCGTAGTCTGCTATATGCCGTCATACCGGTCGTTCAATGGTAATAGAATTGTCGATCTCTTTTATCTATGCATTGAATTTTCGGTCTCTTTTATCTATGAATTGTGTTAGAATGGTATGTATGTGTTGCCGTTCTTAAAAAATGCGTTAGTTGAAGTGATTTTCGAAAAACTACTAATAAATTTAAACATTTAATCATGCTAGACTTCGTTTAGATATATTTGTACATACTATTTATTAGTATAAAAAGCAATGTGAAGTTTAGGAGATTAGTAAATTGCAATAAATTACAAAGAACAATTTCTAATATTTCTATCTATCTATTTTTTATTTATGGCAATCTGTCGACACAGGACAATTTAAAAATATTACTGTCAAATTCAAAATAGCAGACTACCGAAACATTTCAGTCATTGAATTGCAATTGTGAAGCAGTTGTGTACGAGACTAGCAATTTATGTCACTTTGACAATTGTAAGACAATGATGAAGTCGTTATGACGACACAATAATAGTAGACTACCAAAAACTTTACTATTGCACCATAATGGTACAATAATGGTACAGTTGTGACACCGTTGAAATACCCGACTCAGAGCCCAGTTTACCTAGAACAAAAAGTATATTTTTAAAATTTTATAATGTCATGTCAATGTCTATAATATCTTCTTATATATAAAATTCACGTGTCACAGTGTTAGTTACCGTACTCCTCCGAAATGGCTTGACCGATTTTTATGAAATTTTACATGCGTATTCAGTAGGTCTGAGAATCGGCCAACATCTATTTTTCAACCTTTTTTTTTAGTATGGCAAAACAACGTTTGCCGGGACAGCTAGTAATAACAATAAAATTTATGATCGTTACGTAATTATGGTTACAAAAACACTCAAACGACTCCAAAAAGGATCTACTAAGTATATACAATAATACTCTACAAAGGATAATAAAACTCCAGCTATTAAGATGAATGTGCCCCGATTTGGTTGTAATATCAACCATAATAACGCCATCTATTATAAAATCTCTTTGTGAAATAACTAAACAAGAAATTCTAATGAGACCATGTTTTAAATTTTAGCCCGACATTCTATTCCACCCACGACCATGGTTTCCAATACGTCGGACTAAAGTCTATCGTTATAGACTTTAGTCCGACGTCCGTCTAAATCCGTAATAAATCTTTTTATTTCAAAAAAACTAAGGTTTTATTTATATAAACTTTCTGCCGTGGTTTTTTGTGGGACTATAGCATGGATCTCTTCAAAGAGGGCGTTAAAAGGTTCTTACAGGGTCTACAACGCGCGTGCAATATACCTTTGGTGTTGCAAACGTCCATAGGCTATGGTAATCGCATGCCATCAGGCGAGCCGTATGCTTGACTGTCACCCTTGTAGTACAAAAAAATTGTCGGGGAAGTGTTGGAGAATATTAAATAAAACCTATAAAAAAATCTTCTTGCATTGCTTTCTAACAGTATTTATCTTATTTAATAAACGAGAAAGTTACATAAATAAGTTAAAATCGTTCACGGTCAATCACGGAACCAAGACTGTTATGTAAAATGCGGTCAAGGTTACGAGGCCGTTGGCATTTAACTACGACCGCAGAAATAGTAAAGGAACATTTTCGTTCAAAACTGATGAAATAATATTATATATTTAAAGCAGTCAATCATTTTGATAATATCCGTGGTTACGTAGAGTACACTGGTTTTATTAATTTTTAACTGTATTTTGTAACTACGACGAGAATAAACTGTAAGACACACATTTACCAGATAGCGGGTACGAGTTCAACCTTACATGTAAATTTAGCTTAGCTAAATCGTACCTCATAGACTAATAACGTTTCATATGACGTATAACCTGTATCAGAGCCACACGTAGATTTTTATGTGACTTCAATCCGGGGCGTAAAATAGTAGCCATAGACACTATCTAGTACCTAAAGCTGTGCTGGAGGATTGTTGATTATGGTCGAGAACAGTTGTTGTGTTAAATATTTAACACAACAAGTTTGTTAATATAAAAGGCAAATAAATAAAAACCAAGTGATATTCAAGAAGATATTTTAACAAAATATTAATAATATGTAGTAATCAAGTTAAAAATTCTTCAAGCCATATTTTAATTGACATCTCAGCTGAACCTTAATAAACAAGAGTGTTATTTTTTTTTAAATAATCATTTAGCTAAAGAGTATAGAATAAAAAGAAAATATAGATTTGAAAAACCATTTTTCATTATGGAAGTGTTACTAAATATCACGCTTTATACAGGAAAGACACAATATGGGTAACGTAAGTATAAACATTATGAAGCCTAAACGTCGAGATGTGTAATAATATAGCTCTTGCGCTTTTGACTGGACTCTCCATACATTTTATAAACTTAATCTCTTTATTAATTTTATTGTGCTACGTACTTGCCCCTTTTGGAGTATCCCGGCGATGACATCGGAGTATATTTTTCTCGGGCGTCCTCTCCCAGCATTTCCACATACTTTCGCCGTGTATATGCCTTTCGTTAAGCGTCTCTCATCCATCCTCTCCACATGACCAAACCACCTAAGCATACTTTTCTCCACCTTAGTCACTACATCCTCTTTCAGACCGCAACGTTCTCTTATAACTTCATTTCTTAATCTCTCTTTCAAAGTCACACCACACATACTTCTCAAAGAGCGCATCTCTACAGCATTTATTCTACTTTTGTGCTTCTCCTGCCACACCCAACATTCGCTTCCATACATAAGCGTAGGTAACAACACGCCATTGTGGACCCACTTACAACCGTCGGGCATGTCTGACCAGATGTATGAGTGTGGATGAAGCCAAGGAAGTATGCTTCGATCGTAGCAGATGGCGCTCTATAGTCTCTGCCTACCCCCATGGGAAAAAGGCGTGATGTTATGATGATGATGATGATGATAATTTTATTGTATAGAATAAATCACTGAGTATATGTAGATAAAAGACACAGCCTCGCCCAATAAGGCGGCAGGATGCACACCAATGACACGACACACTACTAAATATGTTTTCATAAATAATCAAGTTAATAATCAAATACCTAAAGCAACTTAATGCTTATAAATAAGTTAGGAAAAAAACATATTAATATTACATATGAAAACGTTGACGTCAATAAATAAACTGTTACGATAACATCAATAAAATTGGTAGATCGGTGTACAAAACATTTATAAACAAATATTTGCGACCACAAGTAGCGATAAATATTTTATGTATCTACTGAATTCAAAATATTCCAAAGCTATACAAATTTATCGCAGATACGAGTCAGCCAGCCAGCAAATGATTGTTGCGGCAAACAAATATAAAACAACGTACTTTATCATAATCTGAGGAACTCCTCAAGTGACAAAAGTGGTTTGGTCAAATAGCCTATCGACTGGGATTGTTATTAACTAAAAGGTTAACTATTGGATTTAATGTTAAGATTTCATACATATCTACTTAGATCTGATGCCTCTTAGAAGTAGTAGAAGCTGATTGATTAATGTTTTGGGTAAATTACTAAAGCTATTTTTAACTGAGAGTTTGCAAGCAGTAAGTAAGAATTTTTGGTAATTCAAACCTTAAAAATGGAAGGTAGCAGTTTGTATAACCGCTATTCGTCACTTTGTATTATAACAAAATTTTGCAGTTTTGTTTATAACTAAAACACATATTTCCTGCCTGCTCTTCATATTTATACGTGCGAAAGTTAAAATTTTTGTAATTTCCGAGCATAGAGTTTTAAAAATCAGAGTTTTGCCAGGAGAAGTCACAACTAACAGGCTAGTATTAAATATACTATTAGACAGATGTATACATAATTATATTAACAATAGATATGTTTTATATAACTAAGCCCAGCATGTTTAGTTTATAGTTACATATTATTGACCGAGGTCAAGTGCGAGTAAGACTGGGTCAGCATGAAGGACTATGATATTCATTAATCTGACTTCAGTTTCTGAGACAACATACACTTTATCGATATTTTTATCAATTTAAGTGTATCTTGTCTTGTCATACTAAGTAGCTAATTATTGTTTTCTATAACAATTATTAATGTGCGATTTTTATCTTGGGTTTTGTAAATCGAATCATATTATATCGAATATCAAAAATAAGTTGCTTAAATGAGCAGTGATCTTTTATTTGTTATTTTTATAACCATGAACTGAACAAAATAAAAGTCACATGAAAGTCAAATAAATAATAAATTTAAAGCCAGCCTAGCAACACTTCGTTTTGTATACAGATTTCCCCTTGACTGACGTCGCAACGATTGCATCCGGCTGTACCCCAATTCTTGTGAGTATTATTACATCAACTATCTTAGATTAAGACTATCAATCCAGTTATCATACAGGTTAAGGTACAAAGTCATAAGGGTTAAGCAAAAGTTTACTCTGTTGAGCTGTTACTAGCCAAAGTAAGAGTGGACACCATGTTCAAGGATATACAAATACGAGCTAAAAATACAGAGCCAGTTAGGTGAAAAGGTTCGATAATAAAATGAAAATAATGAACAATATTTACTTAGATTTTAATACCATTAGTTATCCAGTAAATAGATAAATAAGAAGGTCCTTACGATAACGTCTTAAAAGAGTCTCTTAATATATAACATACACGCATTGTTTCGATAGTGGCAATTGTTTTAGTTTCTGAAGTCAGCTCTGTTTGTTCATGATTGTTAATACAATACAGAGATAAGAGACGGTCAATTTCTGTAAGGCCAATAATGTCATCATGTTAAAGGGAAAATAACACAGTTTACACAAGAAATCAACACTCGTTACTATAAACAGTGAAGATAAATAAAATTATCTTATTTATTAATTAATGTCTGACGTCAAAACACCAGTGTCGATTGATAACATTTGGACAGGCGTGATTGCTGACGTGTATTCTTTCTCTGAAACAGAAGATGATACAACTGTAAAAAAAATTTACATCGAATATTGTATATCTTAAGTATGGAGATAAATTCTATAAGCAGCATAAAGGTTAGCTATATTTTGACTGATTAATATAGTTGTAATGTAATATAGTTTCAACCTCTTCCCTTCTACTCTTGTTGTAGATACTCTTATTGTAGAGGGGAATCGTACAGAGTAGTGGTATTTACAATGCCATGTGGTGTCGGATTAAGAATACAAGTATAACCACCTCATTTCCGCTCACAGGGTGCTGTAACACTCAGCTAAGTGACAATACTTAAAAAATTTACTACTTCTGTGAGTGATGGAGACCTGGAAACTAAACCCTATTGTAACATATAGTAGACCAGATACCCTCCCGATGCGGAGAAGACCCGTACCCAACAGTAGGACATTAATGGTCTGGAGAAAGAAAAAATAAAAGAGTTCAGTGAATTATATAAAATCGTCTTATTAACACTATTAATAGCCGTTTAGTTAAGAGGATACCAAAATAGCTTCGTGCATTTTTCTACGTACGAAGTTTTCATTGTTTCTTTAGATTGAATGGCTAGAGCTCTAATTTTTAAGTATATGTTTTTTCAATATATGATCTAGGATCGCATAAACTCAGAAACGCGATTGCAAAAAGTTTTCTCGATAGAAAATCTTAGCGAAACAACCTCTCTCATTTTATATTTTTTTCATTTATCGGTTAATTATCGCGTATTAACTTATGAAATAACTTTAAAAACATAAGTAACTATTATATATAGAAACACGTAAATCAGAATTAAAATATATTTAGTAGATTTTGAGTAAATAGGAAAAGTATCCCTAATTCTCCATTTTCTGTGCCTACTGGCTGTGTTAATATGTACGTGTCGGCGATGATATACGATAATATTGATGTAGGCCCTTAAGTTTAGCATATTAGAATTTACACCACTCTTTTTGATACCTGTTGACATTGTGTGAAGTGTCCGCGAATATTTCTTAACTACTTGCGTCAACAGTAAGGAAAATGTCTTGAGGAAATCCAGAAGTTAAACTTTTTAACTTCAAGAATTAATTGAAGATTTTGTTAAGTATAATAATGTAGGCCTCCGTGTGGTGACGGATTAAGATTACAAGTGTCACCACCCCATCTCCACCCAAGAGTGCTGTAAAAGTCAGCTAAGGGATATTGCACACAGAAAACGTCTTCTGTGAGAGACGGAAAACTCGAAAAGAAACCCTGTGCCAACACGCCTGGTCAGCGCGGTACAGTCGACCATAATCCCTCCCAAACTGGAGGTGGCCCGTGCCCAACAGTGGGACGTAAATGGGTTGGAGAAGAAGAAAATAATGTAGGTTACTTCTAGAACTAAATTTTGAAATTGTTATAGCCGTGATTACCTGTGGTCAAGTGAAATAATTAATTGCCAGACGCTTGGAAACAACTGAAATGTGACCACATCGCAAATAGTGTTCAACAAAACCTATGAATCGTTACAAATACAGTCTCACACTACACTTGTATTGGCGTGAGATAATCAAAGCGGCCGATTTAGAACAGAACAAACTGAAATCCTTTTATTCCACGAACTTCTGTAGACTAATCGTAGTGTAGTACATACAAAAAGGATTAATTTTTTTTTTCGATAGCGACTAAATACTTGTGCGTGTGCGAAAGCCTAAATGTTTCTAATTGGGTTATAAAAATACCTCAGCTCTTAACTGATACTTAAGCCTATTGGAACTCTTTAATTACTATCACAAAATCCAAGTAAAATAAACAGGATTGAATTATAAAATTTTATTAGCATACAAATGAACATACAATATTTAAGAAGTTAAAGTGATGTAGTCATTAACAACACAGTTGATGATAAAAGCTCCCAGGCCAGAACTACGCGATCCCGCTCGTAGATAACGTATTTGAACTGCTACGAAAGCCCTAGCTTCGTTGCTACGTAGACTTATGAATATCCATAGTTCATTATGAGCACATGTGGATAGCATGAGTCACTCGTAGCAATTTCCAAGACATATATATAAGTTTTATTCCGCGTAGCCATACCTCAAGGCATGGACAAAGTTGTACAATGTAGCTTTCATAACTTTTTGAACTGATCGCTTTTATTATTGTTTTATAACTAGTAATTTGTCTCTTTTCATCATATTATTGTTAGGTGTTTATAATATGGTGAAGTCGATACTATATCCGTTAGAAAGCTGTTATCAATTTCTACCTCTTAGATATAGTCTATGAGATTTAATAGCAAAAAATATGTAGTAGGTATACTATTTACTTATTACCATGATAGCTTGAATCTATTAGCTTTTTAATTAAAAATCTAATTTCCATCAGAAATTAGATTCTTAATATCGTTCATTGTGTTTTCACATTATCGATAGAGCGTGTTTTATAATTATACATTAATATGGTTTAGGTGACAATTATTACAGTAATGTTCAAAATGTTATCTGTAATATCTACGATAGCAAAGTGAAAATTAAAAATAAAAATAAGTAAATAAATAAATTATTTATTGGGATCCATAAAAACTTTACAATACCTAGTAAAGATTAAATCATGTTGCTATCGACATGTGCAAAAGGCGTGTTTGCCGTTAACAGTGATTATAAAGCAAAATAACGACTATAGATGATGACGATATTATAATAATTATCTGACTATCGTAGCTAAGCCGATAGCAATATCGAATTTTGTGCAAGAGGTCGTAGGTTCGACTTTCACTTAGGAAATATATTTACATATTGCACTGCTTAGAAATTTGTAAACTAATTCATAAGTATTAGTTAAACATTGATTTTATCTAATTTATTAAATATTAGGCTGGTTTATTATATTTAGGTTTTACGAGATATTTATATCATCATTTTTTAAAAACGACTTGAATAAATTTTTCCGATTGCACGGAAACAGGTGTGAGTTAAATTGTACGTGTTACGTGACGTTGCTGGGATATGGCAAAAGATTTATGGAAGAAAATTTAAAGAAAATAGATCTCAAAAAATAGATCAACGGAAAAAAGTATGGCGGTACGAAGTAGGTCGGGTCAGCTAGACCACAATAAAAATAGAATTGTGAATATGTCATGCTCCATCGATACATTGCTTTGTTTGTTGTTTAGATAGGTAAACAGATATTGCCCACGCAAAATGCCAGAATTGAAAATTATGTACGGAGATCAAAAAACGATTTTGCCATATAATTTTCGGGTAGAACCCTTAATGCAGACACAGATAATATACTGGCAATGCAGATAGAGATTACGATAGCAATATAAACCTAATAAAACTTAATCAACTAAATTCTCACATGAGTCAGGCGAGCAATTAGTTTTATTTATCACAACTACATATATTATATCAAGTGTTGTGAACATCTCGATACCTGAAAAGGATTATTGAAGCAGTGATAAGATCCGTTGATACCTAGCTACAGTATCTATAAGCGTGTTACAATGGAAATAAACTTAAATATAACGTATGATTATTATCATTTCAGATAATTGTTATTGCACACTACATGAACTCTGAGTGAATTTATATTATTCGTTTGTTTACTGCATGTATTTTTAATTATTGCAATCAATATACGATGTAATTATTCACGGATATTTCACATAGGGTGATAACGATGACCTATCGGAAATGAATTTGTCAGAACGTGGCTTTTTCACTAAAATGAATGATAATTAAGCTACTCGTTTAAAATGAATGCCAGATATTCACGTCTAAAATAAAAAAGCATCTGGTTTACAAACGTAATTCAGAAAAGAATAACGAGTTAATACAATTGTACGAAGTTCTTATAGCTTCTTATTCAGCAAGAGCTCTTCGACCCGACACGCATAATGTGGAGAATTCTGTTTCTGGTATGATTGCACAATACATGTCCTAGCAAAAAAGAAAAAGGTCTAAAATTGATAAAAAAATACGGTGGATGAAGCCTATTTTGTAATTTGTTAATCTTGAGATATGTTAGGAAAATAAGGATAAAAAAACAATTACTTAAAGTAATAACAAGTATCATAACCTTGTCTAATAAATTATCTTACATTTTCCTTCCTTACATAACCTCGTAGAAGCTGGTACAATCTAGTTTTATGTATCATGTATTTGCAAATAACTTTATCAATGTTCTATTTGAGAACTAAAAATGAACTAAAACTATGCGAGATCACATTATCACGTAGACGTGACTAGGTACTTAATAGAATCTGTGATTTCATAAGTAAATTTGACTATCAGGCACAGTTTTTGAACTAGAGTCATTTGCAGTAAGCAGAGGTTTGGCAGACACAGCATATTAATAGTTTATAAAATTGTTTATATGGCTTTGGAGCATTGATGCCTGTTAAGTAAAGAGTAATACCAGTATTTCAGAAAGTTAATAACGATAAGGTTACGATTAGAGTTTCACAATATTTATTTTCAGTCCAAGCAAATTATTACTTTAATATTAACGCGTCTATGTTACATGTAATTACCACACACATATATTACAAACATAGTAGAGGCACTACAGAATATTAGTAATCCCATCAGCATTCCAAAGTGGTAAGGGGTAACCGCACTACTCACACGAAAACATTATAACGAGATGCAAAAGAAATGTTTCCGGTCCTTGTCGGGATTTTTACGGAAATTAGGGTGGATATCACGCAATTACAAACGGTGACTTACTACCATTTTATTTATACGCGACTAAGTTTTGTATATTATTGTGGCACATGTGGCTTTACCTAAGGGTAAAACCACATGGGTTAAACCTCCGATAAGTCATTATGAAAAACACCATTTATATTCTTAAAACCTAAATATAATAAACCAGCCTAATATTTAATAAATTAGATAAAATCAATGTTTAACTAATACTTATGAATTAGTTTACAAATTTCTAAGCAGTGCAATATGTAAATATATTTCCTAAGTGAAAGTCGAACCTACGACCTCTTGCACAAAATTCGATATTGCTATCGGCTTAGCTACGATAGTCAGATAATTATTATAATATCGTCATCATCTATAGTCGTTATTTTGCTTTATAATCACTGTTAACGGCAAACACGCCTTTTGCACATGTCGATAGCAACATGATTTAATCTTTACTAGGTATTGTAAAGTTTTTATGGATCCCAATAAATAATTTATTTATTTACTTATTTTTATTTTTAATTTTCACTTTGCTATCGTAGATATTACAGATAACATTTTGAACATTACTGTAATAATTGTCACCTAAACCATATTAATGTATAATTATAAAACACGCTCTATCGATAATGTGAAAACACAATGAACGATATTAAGAATCTAATTTCTGATGGAAATTAGATTTTTAATTAAAAAGCTAATAGATTCAAGCTATCATGGTAATAAGTAAATAGTATACCTACTACATATTTTTTGCTATTAAATCTCATAGACTATATCTAAGAGGTAGAAATTGATAACAGCTTTCTAACGGATATAGTATCGACTTCACCATATTATAAACACCTAACAATAATATGATGAAAAGAGACAAATTACTAGTTATAAAACAATAATAAAAGCGATCAGTTCAAAAAGTTATGAAAGCTACATTGTACAACTTTGTCCATGCCTTGAGGTATGGCTACGCGGAATAAAACTTATATATATGTCTTGGAAATTGCTACGAGTGACTCATGCTATCCACATGTGCTCATAATGAACTATGGATATTCATAAGTCTACGTAGCAACGAAGCTAGGGCTTTCGTAGCAGTTCAAATACGTTATCTACGAGCGGGATCGCGTAGTTCTGGCCTGGGAGCTTTTATCATCAACTGTGTTGTTAATGACTACATCACTTTAACTTCTTAAATATTGTATGTTCATTTGTATGCTAATAAAATTTTATAATTCAATCCTGTTTATTTTACTTGGATTTTGTGATAGTAATTAAAGAGTTCCAATAGGCTTAAGTATCAGTTAAGAGCTGAGGTATTTTTATAACCCAATTAGAAACATTTAGGCTTTCGCACACGCACAAGTATTTAGTCGCTATCGAAAAAAAAAATTAATCCTTTTTGTATGTACTACACTACGATTAGTCTACAGAAGTTCGTGGAATAAAAGGATTTCAGTTTGTTCTGTTCTAAATCGGCCGCTTTGATTATCTCACGCCAATACAAGTGTAGTGTGAGACTGTATTTGTAACGATTCATAGGTTTTGTTGAACACTATTTGCGATGTGGTCACATTTCAGTTGTTTCCAAGCGTCTGGCAATTAATTATTTCACTTGACCACAGGTAATCACGGCTATAACAATTTCAAAATTTAGTTCTAGAAGTAACCTACATTATTTTCTTCTTCTCCAACCCATTTACGTCCCACTGTTGGGCACGGGCCACCTCCAGTTTGGGAGGGATTATGGTCGACTGTACCGCGCTGACCAGGCGTGTTGGCACAGGGTTTCTTTTCGAGTTTTCCGTCTCTCACAGAAGACGTTTTCTGTGTGCAATATCCCTTAGCTGACTTTTACAGCACTCTTGGGTGGAGATGGGGTGGTGACACTTGTAATCTTAATCCGTCACCACACGGAGGCCTACATTATTATACTTAACAAAATCTTCAATTAATTCTTGAAGTTAAAAAGTTTAACTTCTGGATTTCCTCAAGACATTTTCCTTACTGTTGACGCAAGTAGTTAAGAAATATTCGCGGACACTTCACACAATGTCAACAGGTATCAAAAAGAGTGGTGTAAATTCTAATATGCTAAACTTAAGGGCCTACATCAATATTATCGTATATCATCGCCGACACGTACATATTAACACAGCCAGTAGGCACAGAAAATGGAGAATTAGGGATACTTTTCCTATTTACTCAAAATCTACTAAATATATTTTAATTCTGATTTACGTGTTTCTATATATAATAGTTACTTATGTTTTTAAAGTTATTTCATAAGTTAATACGCGATAATTAACCGATAAATGAAAAAAATATAAAATGAGAGAGGTTGTTTCGCTAAGATTTTCTATCGAGAAAACTTTTTGCAATCGCGTTTCTGAGTTTATGCGATCCTAGATCATATATTGAAAAAACATATACTTAAAAATTAGAGCTCTAGCCATTCAATCTAAAGAAACAATGAAAACTTCGTACGTAGAAAAATATATTACAAACATAGTAGAGGCACTACAGAATATTAGTAATCCCATCAGCATTCCAAAGTGGTAAGGGGTAACCGCACTACTCACACGAAAACATTATAACGAGATGCAAAAGAAATGTTTCCGGTCCTTGTCGGGATTTTTACGGAAATTAGGGTGGATATCACGCAATTACAAACGGTGACTTACTACCATTTTATTTATACGCGACTAAGTTTTGTATATTATTGTGGCACATGTGGCTTTACCTAAGGGTAAAACCACATGGGTTAAACCTCCGATAAGTCATTATGAAAAAGACCATTTATATTTAAGAATATAAATGGTGTTTTTCATAATGACTTATCGGAGGTTTAACCCATGTGGTTTTACCCTTAGGTAAAAAAGTAAAAGTTCGCTAAAATCGGTTCGCGAAAATTGTCAAAACTTGTTATTCGTTACGCTAAAACGTTTAGTATCTCTCCGAAAAAAAATCTCTGTTTAAACCTCTGATAAGTCATTATGAATAAGACCATAAGTCGCTACAATCGCCTCTAAACAAAAACACAATGTCGACAGTATCGAACTAAGTAAGTATTTTTATTTATAAAACTAGCTGTGCCCCGCGGTGTTACACGCGGTAAAACGAATAAAAATCTCTTCGTTTTTTATCATCCCACGGGGACATTGCATTCTCTCGGGATAAAAAGTAGTAGCCTCTAACTTATTCTGATGTATAAGCAACATTATTCGAAAGTTTCATTAAAATCCATTCAGTAGTTTTTGCGTAAAAGAGTAACAAACATTCAAACATCCTCACAAACTTATACATTTATACATTATTAGGATTAGGATGTATTTATGAAACTTTTTTTGTTTATTAGTAAAACATGATATTTCAATTACTTTACGCATGTATCGACTATAGTTTATGGCGGACGTCGTTATCATTCAACAATGCGTCATTTATAAAGGACCAAGTACAAGTCGATATGCATGCTACATTTTCAGGGACTATAATAATATTATACATGTGAAAGTTTTAATAGATGGTGGTAGACACCAGAAAGTTTAAACGCGATTTGATGAAATTTGGCACAGGAATAGAATAAAAGTGAAGAATAAAACAAAATGGCCGTCATTATGTAATTATTTAAATATTTAGTTAGTAAACGCCTATTTACATAACGCAAATTTTAAATCAATCTTATATTATCACTACTTGCGCTTATTGCTTGAAAATTTGTTTAATTTAAGAATTCCACATACAAGTTTTATTAACATTAGAGTAGTTGAGTTACGACGAAACCATGAAACACATACGTACCATCCATAGTATCATATGTTATACAGTTATTCAAATAAGATGTCAATAAAAATATGTCCACATTGTTCTAGAATATCCGTACTAATAAATATAAAATAGAAAAGAAAGGCTAACTGACTTCTTTGATTACAAGAAGCCATTGCAAGATAGAAAAACAATTTCAACTCGTTATCTATAAAGTGTATTTATTCAAGTTTCAATTAGAATTACTGGGCAGAAAAATGGTTCGATCGTCTTGAAAACGTTGTGTGTCATACAATTTGCACTATTAATGAAACCAACTTCTAATTGGACACTAAAATGATGTACAAAGAAATGTTTGAAACGTGACTTCTGTTAAGGAAAATTCGTTTACATTTCGTGTGGAAAATAACTAACTTGCGTTTGGAACATATGGAATAAGTATCACGCACGGTTGCCGTGTTTCAGCATCATGATACTACAAAGTGATCCATAATTTCATGTTATCAGTAACAACAAAGTTTGCGCGCTGTTGGAAAGCATAATAGGTACATAGATACCAAAATGCTAACAATAATAAATGACAAAATATTTAGGTACTTATGTACATCTCTTATTATCATTGTCATTACTCATTATAATGTCTAATATTAATAAAATTAAATATCAAAAACTCGTACTCATGGCATAGCAGTAGGAAAGTTACTTGTTGTCCATGAGGTTGTGGGTTTAACCCCATATATTAGTATTATTTACTTTGTACAAAGTATGTTCGTCGGGGTGATTTCTATAAAATATATCTATTTAAAAACAGAAAAAAGACATTGAAAATAACTACGCACTATGATATTTATTCAGTAGGTACCCATAGTACTAGCGTTAAATGCTTAATTGCGTTCTATATGAGGTTGTGTGAAATGTCCATGAATGTAAATTAATTTATTAACCAAACTGCGGGATGGGTACTTTTCAGTTATATTTTTTTTTTTTAACGGGGCTATACCTGCGATCAGTCTTTCAGACTATAATCAGGTGGGTTGAAAGATTGGTAGATGTTTGGCGAAGAGTAACCATTGTTACTACCCGCCTTAAAAACTTAACACGTCAGCTCTTTTGAGTCTTTTAAACGGATTAGGCTCCAAGATCATACTCAGTAGCGGGTTTGGGTGAGTAACTAGCGATTCCTATATTTGGCCGAGTATTCCTTTATTTCATCCAAGATGGTTGGCATTTCTAGGTACAGTAGGTAAAGTGTCCTCAGGATATTATTTTGAGCTCTTTGAAGTTATAAATATGTTTTAAATTTTGGAACTATGATGTTAACTAGATAAAATAATTAGGTATATATACAAATGTACTAAAACAACAATTGTATATTATGGAACGCCTTATCCATATTCACCAGAGAATTAATGCTATGAAGAAAACCAATTACCATTTATACAACGGCTATGGCTTCAACTAGCCTCCCAGTTAGATGGAAAAGGGACAGAAAACAGATGCAATGTGCAACCGTAAATAGGGTTATTTGAGTACCTACTCTGATGTGCTGCACTAGGTGCACTTTTAAAATAACTTAACATTAGTTTTTAAACTTTTTGACGTCAATAAAAGAGTCCTTCTTCGCTTTCTGTTTTTATCATGACGGTCCTCGTGGTCGAGTGGATCACGTAACGGACGGCCGTTCATGAGGTCATGGGTTCTATTGCCTCTTGGGACAATCATTTGTGTGATATTTATAATTGTCATACAAATGTTAGTACTGCGTCTGGGTGTCTTCTATGTATTATAAGTATGTATACAAAAGAGAAGTAGTTTAGGTATTCTGGTACCCATAACACAAGCATATAAACTTAGCTTGGGACCAGAGGACGTTGTGTGAAATGTCCATGAATATTTATTTCATTATTATATTTATCCACCTAAGGATGCTGAATAAAATGTTCCTACAGTGCATTCTCACTATGGGTTTTAAGCTCTTATGATATTAGATTTATCCGTGTGGTGACGGATTAAGAATACAAGTGTAACCATCCCTTTTCCTTTCTTCCTTAGCTGGCTTTTACAGCAGCTATTGTACACAGATCTGTGGAAAACGGAAAACTCGAATTAAACCCTATGCTAAGCTAACACGCCTGGTCAGTGCGGCATAGTAAACCACTATCCCTCCCAAAGTGAAGGCGGCCCAACAGTGGGACGTAAAAGGGTTGGAGAGGGAAAGAATATTAAATTCCTTAATAACACCCAAACGCTTAAACGTGTCACGACGGGAACGAGGCTCTAATAGCAGCTGGCACAAAGTCCTTACGGAGTACAAAGCCTATAAGATCTTTCCGTTGTTGTATACCTTTTTCACAAATTATACTATATAAATATGTTAATTATCATACCCGTATATAGCGAAACCGTTTAGCTTTATGAGACAAATACCTATTGATACATTCATTTGTTTTGCTGCAAAACATGTTGAAAAGAAATTGTTCTATCAAGGTTTTAAATTGAGCTATTTAATGTAAAGCACTGCCGTTCGTGAGGTCGCGGGTTCGAATACCGCACTGTATAATATTTGTGTGATGTTTAAATAAATATTTGTACTACTTCGGGATGCTTTCTGTATATTATAAAGTAAGTATGTATTAACAATTGTGTAGGTATCTATTGTAAGTGCAGATTACGCATTCCAAAATATTTGCATACAAACATGATGATAAATAAATTCTACTAATGCTAATTATAATATTATAAATGTGTAAGTTTATGAGGATGGATGTTTGGATGTTTGTTACCCTTAAGAGGATACCAAAATAGCATCGTGCATTTTTCTACGTACGAAGTTTTCATTTTTTCTTTAGATTGAATGGCTAGAGCTCAAATTTTTAAGTATATGTTTTTTCAATATATAATCTAGGATCGCATAAACTCAGAAACGAGATTGAAAAAAGTTTTCTCGATAGAAAATCTTAGCGAAACAACCTCTCTAATTTTTTATTTTTTTCATTTGTCGGTCTATTATCGCGTATTAACTAATGAAATAACTTTAAAAACATAGGTAACTATTATATATAGAAACACGTAAGCCGGAATTAAAATATATTAAGTAGATTTTGAGTAAACAAAAAAAATATCCCCAATTCTTCATTTTCTATGCCTACTAGCTGTGTTAATAGGTACATGTCGACAATAATATTGATGAAGGCCCTTATTGCAAAAACTACTGAATGAAACTTCACAATAATATAGCCTATGTACCAGATTGACTTATTATAGGCTACTTTCGATCCCGAAAGAATATAAGGTTCCCTACCGCGGGGCACAGCTAGTATTAAAAATGTTACAGTTTGTGAGAAAAACTACTGAATGGATTTTAATGAAACTTTACAATAATGTAGCATAAACACACAGAATAAAATATGTATTCTGTACTTATACATTAAGGGCCTACATCAATATTATCGTATATCATCACCGACACGTACATATTAACACAGCCAGTAGGCACAGAAAATGAAGAATTAGGGATACTTTTCCTATTTACTCAAAATCTACTAAATATATTTTAATTCTGATTTACGTGTTTCTATATATAATAGTTACTTATGTTTTTAAAGTTATTTCATTAGTTAATACGCGATAATAGACCGACAAATGAAAAAAATAAAAAATGAGAGAAACTTAAAACTATAAAGGTTTGTTGTACCAACTTCATTTATTTTTGACGCTTATTCAAAGAAGTCAATCTAATTATATTACATCATTATGTTGTCTTTTACTTATTTCAATAATAACTGACAATTCTAATAACACATTATCTAATAAACAGACTACCAATTTAACATATTATACAAGGTGTCAAAAAATTAACTTGTCATATTTTTAGGAGTTGTTTTGAATAATATATCATGAATAATCGCGGTGAAAAAGTTAAGAAAAACGTTACCGTTTTGAAGATTTGTAATGATTTACATTACGCGTAAATGTTATGCGCACTGTACCACAATACACTCGCTGTCGTCAGCTGCGAGCTGCGACAATGTAGGTAGGTAGGTACTTTATAGGGGTCGGTCGGCGCAAGCGACTGCCGACGAGTGAGACTGAACGGCATAGTACCTACATTATTTTGTAGGTAAGATACGCATAAAAATATTTGATGAAATCCTTTTATTTCGTGAAAAAATGAAATTGCTCAAAAAAAATTCATTTTATTTTTAGCGTGTTTATTTTTCGATACCAACTATCCTCACAAAATTTGACAAGTTGATTTATTTACACCTTATATATTATTATATGCTTAGACCAAAATACTACTCATTAGAAATTAGTGCTAAAAGTGAACAGTTTATTTAAGCTATATTAAAGCTAATGGTTTGTGATTAGTTAATTTTCTATATTATTATTAGGTGTTGTCTTCATACCCGTGGAATGAAAATATAAAAATTCTTAACAAAGTATGCAAAACTAAACATTCTTTTAAGCCACTCTATCTATTTTAAAAAACGCATCAAATTTCGTTTGGTAGATTCAAATATATAAGCTCACATAGGCATACATACAAAAATAACGACTTGTTTTATCTTCTTCTAATATAATAAAATTCTCGTGTCACAATGTTCGTTCCCATACTCCTCCGAAACGGATTGACCGATTCTTATGACATTTCATATGCATATTCATTAGGTCTGAGAAACGGCTACTGTCTATTTTTCATACCCCTAAGTGATAAGGGTTGTCCACCCCTGACATTTGTATGGCAAAATAACGTTTGCCGAGTCAGCTAGTATTATGTAAGAATAAAGATAACATGCGTCTTTCTTATTTAGGAAATCTAAGGGTTATATTATAATTATAGCAAATTATTAGAGGAAGACATTAATAGATAACTTAACAAAGATATTAATGTCTATTGTTTGTTATTTTTAGGGTTCCGTACCCAAAGGGTAAAAACGGGACCCGGGACCGGGGGAACGGGATTACTGAGACTTCGCTGTCCGTCCGTCCGTCCGTCCGTCCGTCTGTCACCAGGCTGTATCTCAAGAACGGTGATAGCTAGAGAGTTGAAATTGATGATGTATTTCTATTGCCGCTATAACAACAAATACTAAAAATAAAATAAAATAAATATTTAAGGGGGGCTCCCATACAAGAAACATGATTTTTTTACCGTTTCTTGCTCGATACTAATAACGTTGCCTTATGTTGCATAGATAATGGTACGGAACCCTTCGTGCGCAAGTCCGACTCGCACTTGACCATTTTTTTTTTAATTATTCACTGATACCTATTAGTTATCATACTCTTTCGAAATGCCTAGACCGATTTTTATAAAATATTCTGTACTTATATATTTATACCCCCGAGAATAGAGTACAAACAATCATACACCTAAATCATAAGGTCAACACTCTAGTAAATACTCAAGTGATACCCGCGATACACAGCCAGTAAAATAGACAGACGAATTGTCACACAAGATAATTACCAAGAGAAACTTATAATTACAATAGAATACCATTCATCGTTATCATCATAACATCACGCTTTTTTCTATGTGGTCGGCAGAGACGCAATTTGCTACGATCCAAATATACTTCCTTTACTTCATTTAGACCAATACATTTGATCATAAATGCCCGACATCAAGATTAATTGAAATACTAAACAGTGTATATTGAATTAATAGGTATAAAGATATATTAAACAGTAGGTATATAGAGATAACAAGTATTTGTATAGATAAAGGAATATAAATACATTATACTTATTAATTAGGTCACTGTACTACAAGTTATGCAACAAATACAATTACATACTCACGAGGTTTGATAGATATGTTAAAGGAACATACTCATAGTACGAATAGATTTCTAACTTGATTGAGATGGATGTTATATATTATATTATTGTAGACCTTATTATTTTTTCATTTAAATTCCGTCTACATTGGTACCAATTCTACGTACACAACTAAACTTAACTAAAAAATGAAAACAACTATGGCGTATATTGATTAATTGTCTATTCCGTTATGGACATTTTTATTAATTAAAATCGTTAGTATATAATATACAATACAATACAGTAAACTTTATTGCACACCAAATAAAATAAAAAAAAATGATACAAAAAGGTTTACAAAACAAATATTATGTACAAAGGGCGGTCCTATCGCTATCCGCGATCTATTCCAGACAACCGATATGGAGATAGTAAAATAATGTTTTGTAGTAGGTGGTTTTGGTGAGAAGAAAAAAATAAATAAATAAGAATATAAAGATTTTTTAGTAAATAAATTCTGTTAACATTGCCGAATTGTGTTATTGACACTAGCAATTTTCATTCTTTAGTTAAATTTACATAAGCATATAGTATCGATACCGATGTTATAGTAAAAAGGGTATAGTCAAAACTGTGATTTCACCATAGTTGCGGTACAGTTCAAAAGGGATCTCTATCATAGAAAGATAATAATGACACGTGGAGAAAACGGGTATGTTTTAGTTAATAAGTTTCTAATAAGAGCTCTTAGCTTTGGTATGAGTAAAAAGTATAATTTTAAAAATGTCCCGCCTTATCTAAAAGAAGTCCTATTTATCTATAAATAAGCTACAATAGAAAGTCAAAACGACTTATTATTATATTATCCCTATGTACAATTTGATGTTTATAATATTTTTTGATATTATCACAAAAAATTAAGAAACAATGACAAACATTTTATACATCAGACAAAGGTTCTAAAAAAACACGCCTGGTCAGCGAGGCATAGTTAGCAATAATGTCTCTCAAAATAACAATTATTTAAATAAAATCATAAACTCTACTACCTGTATGTCAATCGATTAATAAATAAAAAGAGAGTTAAGTGTGAATTTAATTTTCTTTCATGGATTTAATTAATATAGGTAGCCTTAAGGGCCTACATCAATATTATCGTATATCATCGCCGCCACGTACATATTAACACAGCCAGTAGGCACAGAAAATGAAGAATTAGGGATACTTTTCCTATTTACTCAAAATCTACTAAATATATTTTAATTCTGATTTACGTGTTTCTATATATAATAGTTACTTATGTTTTTAAAGTTATTTCATTAGTTAATACGCTATAATAGACCGACAAATGAAAAAAATAAAAAATTTGAGAGGTTGTTTCGCCAAGATTTTCTATCGAGAAAACTTTTTTCAATCGCGTTTCTGAGTTGATGCGATCCTAGATCACATATTGAAAAAACATATACTTAAAAATTAGAGCTCTAGCCATTCAATCTAAAGAAACAATGAAAACTTCGTACATAGAAAAATGCACGAAGCTATTTTGGTATCGTCTTAAGCTGATTTGCGGTTGTGTATCATCTTGAAGATCTCTATAATAATAATACGGAACAAAACTGGGTTTTAGCTAATTAGTTTCTGAAATCTTATCAAATAAATAAATAAAATTTCACCTAATCATTATCTGCTGAAAAGAAAAAGTTAATACAAAAATGACAAAAATAAAGTAACAAGCATCGGCCTGTAATAAACTAATCTCAAAATTGGTTGCAATAGACAGAGCCCAACAAAACGTTAGGTTCAATATTTCCGAAACTATAGGAGGATTTTGTATACGTTTAAATGTATATCGATGGGACTTTCCATAAACAGATCCAAAACGAAGATCATGGTGGTGGATAGATCTGGGAGGATGGAACTGACTGGAGCGTTGGCCCTAGAAATGGTGGACAACTTCATCTACCTGGGTTCCAATATTAGTAAGGATGGTTCATGTGAGAGGGAGGTGCGTAGAAGAATTGGCATGGCTAAGGGAATTATGACTCAGCTTACAAAAGTCTGGAAAGATCGCAACATCTCCGTGAAAACAAAAACCAAACTGGTACGTGCTCTCGTTTTCTCGATCTTTTCGTATGGTGCTATGACATGGACCCTAAAAGCCGCAGATCGTAAACGATTTGACGCCTTTGAGATGTGGTGCTGGAGAAGGATGCTTCGTGTACCCTGGACAGCGTTTCGCACCAATGTTTCCATTTTAAAAGAACTTGGGATCACATCGCGTCTGTCATTCGAGTGTCTGCGCAGGGTTCTCGAATACTTTGGCCACATAGCAAGGAAAGACGGTAGCAACCTAGAGAGGCTAATCGTTACTGGCAAAGTAGACGGGAAGAGGCCGCGTGGACGCCCGCGCCGCCCAATACGGTGGTCCGACCAGATACGTACAGCTCTCAACTCGACAGTTCACAACGCCTTACATGACGCTCGAGATAGGAACAGGTGGAGGAATATCGTAAGAGCAAGGGTATTGCTAAAGGGCGATTACGACCCTCATTCATGAGGAACACGACGCGAGAAGAAGAAATGTCTATCCGTATGTGGATTTTAATTTGTCAAACATGTTATAGATTTTAATACAAATATCCTAAATAAATAAATATTCACGGACATTTCACACAACGTCCTCTGGTCCCAAACTAAGCTTATATGCTTGTGTTATGGGTACCAGAATACGGATATGAATATACTATGTTATTGGATTCTTCTTGGTGAAACTATTGTTATGTGTGATAACGTGTTATTTTTTGCTGAGGGCAACCATAGGAGAAAATGT
Source organism: Orgyia antiqua (assembly GCA_916999025.1). Classification (NCBI taxonomy): domain Eukaryota; kingdom Metazoa; phylum Arthropoda; class Insecta; order Lepidoptera; family Erebidae; genus Orgyia; species Orgyia antiqua. The sequence goes on along the minus strand of OU779863.1, from coordinate 10,968,749 downwards.
ACAGGAGATAGGTATGAGTATTCTTGATCTGAACTAAAGAACCATAAAATGCACGAAGTATCTCTGTATGGCACAAAGAGATCTAATTAAAATCAGAGAATTAAAAATAAATTATTTTATCTGTATTAGATATTACGGAGGTCCTCGATTTAACTGTAATTTTACTGATCTACCGTACCACAATTACTACGCGTTTAAAGGCCTTTTGTGTTTTCCGTCAGCATATCTGATTGCTGATTCGCATAGAAGGAAATACTGTCATGAAAGTCTACGTAAATCTGTAGAAGAAACACGTAGGAGTCAACCGGGTTACCAATCAATAAACCAACCAATAAACTTTAGACAGTAGTCGAAAGGCCCGTTGTTACCAAGATTGTGTTTATTTGGTACTTGGATCTTACAATAACATGAACAAGAACAACATAAGATAGTTCGAACCTTGACTCTGACCAAAGTTGAAGTGAGAGACATGAGGATCAATCAATTTAGGTATTCATTCTAAATTAAAATGGAATAAGATTAACATTTTTATAAAATATCTTTAAATAATTGTATAAACTTGAATCACTGACCACTAGTTGAAAAATCCACTAATTACGCAAAAACTACCAGGACAGCAACAACAGCAACGTAGGCAATTATTATACCTAACTTTTTGTAGCAATCAGCATCATAAAAGTACCTTTTTAGGGTTCCGTACCCAAAGGGTAAAAACGGGACCCTATTACTGAGACTTCGCTGTCCGTCCGTCCGTCCGTCCGTCCGTCTGTCACCAGGCTGTATCTCAAGAACGGTGATAGCTAGACAGTTGAAATTTTCACAGATGATGTATTTCTATTGCCGCTATAACAACAAATACTAAAAATAAAATAAAATAAAGATTTAAGGGGGGCTCCCATACAACAAACATGATTTTTTTACCGGTTCTTGCTCGATACTAATAACGTTGCCTTATGTTGCATAGATAATGGTACGGAACCCTTCGTGCGCGAGTCCGACTCGCACTTGACCAATTTTTTAACATTATTGGCGTTCTCAAAATGTCCCGAATAAGTATGAAAAGAAAAGTGGAATCCGCTAAAACAACATTCTGGCGTCTACCCAATCTAGAATTCAGCTTAATAACTCGATCATCTCTATTTACACCTAATAGGTACTAAACTAATTGAAACTTGCTCATTGTCTCCTGGAACACAGGTTTAAACCTAGTCTGGGAGGCAAAGATACAAACGAATAATGTATCTAACAATTGTATAACAACGAAAATAAAATAAAAAAATCTTTTCCCAAAAATATTTTTATAGTGCCATTGTTTGTGACTTGAATTTTATTAAACTTGTATTACGAAATCAATGAGAAACAGGGTTGGGTGCTGACAAATTTAAGTTACCGTCTTGCATGTTGTTTTCTATATTTAAAATGTATTTAATGATAGTATTTTATAGGCAATTTAGTTAAAAATATAGACAGATAAATAAAGTTTTAGCAAGTGGAATATGACTCAACTGAAAGTAGCATAGAAATTTGAATACATGGTCGGTAAATATACTAACAATTAAGTGTACTTTTTAGGTTCGTATTTATTCAGTAGGCACCTTTGTCACCATTTGTCTCCTAAAAATGCAATGGTAACTATAGAGTATTCTGGACGTGCGGGAAGACCTAGTTAGATTTTAGTCCCCTACTGTAGTGGCGGATGGGATTAACTGTTTGGTGACGCTCCCTTCTGGCACAGGCCACAAGTGATTGAGATGGTGACAATTCATAATTCAATGAATGCGTACCAGTAAACAGTTGCTATAGCATTCTGATATTAATGTTCAGTGCATTAACAACTAGAGGACGTTAACTGGTTAGCAAGAACGTAGGCAGAAGTGTGCTCCCACCAAGGCGCAAGCGCGGGGAGATGCGCGCGCATATATTCACCAGCGCTTTGGCCGAGCACCAGTCAATCCTTAGATCGCTTACTGTATACGTGACAGTCTGAGAGCAGCGCGCACATTTACGCGTCCAGACGTCGTACACATCGGGGGATTAGCGTAGAGGTATTGTAAATATTTTTATCGCTGAAAACTTAAACAAATATTATTAAAAAAAAATGTATCCGAGTGCGTTCGGTGTGTAGTTTATTTATTGTGACGAGTGAAACGTTGTGCTCGTGCTGAGTGTGGAAACTCCCGACGACCTTAGCACGTGCCGACGGAGTGTACACTCTCCACCACCACCATCCGGCTTCAATGCGAATTGCATCAGCTACGACCAAAATATTCTATAGTTGACACCAAATGCGCTCGCGATCAACTTTGCTTTGCGAACTTTGTTATTAGCGAAATTCTAAAAAACAACAAAACTACGATCCAAAATTTATGTAACACAATTCCATTTACATCATGTAATAAGCCTTAATTGAAACTATATGCAGAAGAATATTTCATAATAATTATATTTGTGCTACTTGTACGGTCATAATCTCAGATACTTATATTTAGTAATAAAAGAGAAAACTTGATATCTAGAACTGGTAGGGCAAGATGTTACTCCCAACTTCGTTACGAAGTGATATTAAATATATTCAAAAATGTTACATAATTTTATTAACCAGTAATGTCACCAACAAAGTTTTTCAAAAGAGTTTTTAGCACCGTGTTAATTTTGAATACGTCATATTGAACAAACTGGTCCTGTAAGAAAAAAAAGATCGAAGAAGCATAGGCATTAGGCTCCATGAAATAAGTATTCCTAACAACTAGATAAGTATAAAAAGGTAACGAGTTTAATAAGTATTTCGTTGAAAGAAAATTATTAAAATGATTGGATTACAAATAAAAAACAACTTAAACAATTTTAAAATGAACTTTACCAATATAATACTTGAAAAGCACATTATTTTTTCCGTGTAACTTATTTAGGAAAAGTAGATAACTTTCACGTCACGGGTTAATACTGTTAATAGTATAATCACGATATCATTACCGAACTAGTTGACTCGGCAAACGTTGCCCTGCTTAAAATTCTTTATGTTTATACTTTTCGAACCGTCTTAATAACATCTCACATGCAGTATTTTAAGGTATTGACGTTGAAATATTGATTGTTACCGAAATTTTTAAACCATTATTGTTATAATGTAACTAATATGTTATCCAAAATTTTGACGAATTGTACATCAAAACCCTCGTGAATCCTCATCATCTTGATAAAACTACACGAAGATCCGTTCAATAATTTTTAAATAATTTAAAGTTTATTGCTAACATACAGACAAAACGACCAAGATAAACACACGCAACAAAAAACTATATTTTATAAATTTATAATATAGAATGATTATTTATTGCAGTTAATCGTCAACAAACTTCTTATATAAAACTAATCAACATATTAGGAAGACAACATCATTATATTCATAATATTTAAACTGCGTATTACGTAGGTATCTAGCAATATTTAATAAATTTATTTATAAGAAGATTAGTCACAATCGTACAACATTCAAAGTTAATATTCAATTCAAGAACGTTATAATTTTATTAATTATAATAACTAAGCAGTCCATTAATTCATTACTAATTATAAAAATATTATATGAAAGTGCATTTGCAGCAATGAAAACTACTTGTTTTATGAACATTTCCGAATATAGGCATACCGGAAATTTATTAACTTATTATAAATTTCGCAACTTTTCGTCAAGGAAATAGGTCACTTACATAAGTTACGGATTGGAATATTAGCCTACAAATATCAAAACAAAAAGTAATTATACATTCTCGAAGAAAACACAAAGTCAAACAGTGGGTTAAGGGCCTACATCAATATTATCGTATATCATCGCCGACACGTACATATTAACACAGCCAGTAGGCACAGAAAATGAAGAATAAGGGATACTTTTCCTATTTACTCAAAATCTACTAAATATATTTTAATTCTAATCCACGTGTTTCTATACATAATAGTTACCTATGTTTTTAAAGTTATTTCATTAGTTAATACGCGATAATAGACCGACAAATGAAAAAAATTAAAAATTAGAGAGGTTGTTTCGCCTAGATTTTCTATCGAGAAAACTTGTTTCAATCGCGTTTCTGAGTTTATGCGATCCTAGATCATATATTGAAAAAACATATACTTAAAAATTAGAGCTCTAGCCATTCAATCTAAAGAAACAATGAAAACTTCGTACATAGAAAAATGCACGAAGCTATTTTGGTATCCTCTTAATAAACCAAACTATATTTAGATTCTCTACAAAACCTTCAATCGATCGTATCTCTAATTATAAACAACGTCCAGATTTAATTCATAGCGTCATAATTTGCCTAAAACGTGAGCAGTTTCCTATGAATGAGAATTTCACACCAGTAGTTTTCTTAATGTAGTTTATTAATTAAATAAATATTCATAAGAACTGCACACAATGTCCTCCGGTCTCAAGCTAAACTCAATCGCTCGTGTTAATACTGAATGATACTTTTTTTTTGGAAATTATTGCAATACATAGAAACCACCCAAAAACAAATATATGTGTGGGAACTATAAATATAGCATAAACAATTATCATGTGCAGGAATCGAACCCACAACCTCACGAAGGGCAGTACAGTAACTATAAAAAGAAACATAAACATAATATGGATGGATAAACAATGCTCAAAATCCGTGACAGTCTAATAACTTTTATTACTGCGTCGTCTTTTTTCGGCATTACAATTCCACCTTATCAGATAAAATATAATAACGCAATGTGTTTGTTTATTCAATTAGCATCGAAATATCGTTTGGAAAAGCACCAAATAAAATTGAAATTAAAATATTCCTTACCTTTCTTATTTATAACATACTATCATTGTTTTTATGAGAGCTAATAAAATAATTCTATCGTAAAATTTAATTCATTCCATTGTATTGATTTCTGTGACAAATTACTAAGCTATTTTAAATTAGTCGTCGGACGGTAACTAATTGCTCTACTTAACTACTCCCTAAAGGTCGCTAACAAAACATCAGTTTTAGTGACATACATAACGGTTGTATATAACATATTTCTTTGTTATGAACACACTATCAATCGTGTTTTCATGACTAATGTATTTACATAGAACAATACAATGGCAATACATTAGGTACATTTATTGAATAGTTAATAATCAAAGTTCAAACTTAATTAAACTTTTCCCATTTTATCAAAAGAAGTTTCTATTGCCGAAGAAATCAAGCATATTGCTATAGATTCTTGGATAACTTGGGGTAGTGGGTCAATCGTAGATTAATTATGTAGGTATTATGGGTTAAGGTCAATCATTTTCTATATCAATCATCCTCTTTCTATAGAAGGCATGTACCCGATAATAGAATGGCAAAGAAATAATGGGGAGATCATGTGTGTTGCGGTAAATAATGATAAAGTGCTTGCGTAAACTATCTAAAAAATTAATAATCGATACACAGTGCCCAAAAATATATATAATTTTGACCTATATTTTAAAAAGAGAGTTTCATAACAAACAACATTTAGTAGTTAGCAGTAGTTTGACGTTGAAAACTTTTGATAATACCGCCTGGTTTATGACCAGAATGAGAAATCCGCTATAAAGTGGAGTCGTTTTGTTGCAGTCTTAGGTCATAGTAGTAGAAATTTCGCGTAACAAATAACTGATTAAACACAGTTATTGAATAATTAATATAAATAAATAATTATGATAAATATTCATGGACATTTCACACAACGTCCTCTGATCCCAAGCGAAGCTAATATGCATAAGTTATGGGTACCAGAATACGTATAGAATACGTATATTACTTTTCTTTTGTAAATACATACTTATAATACATAGAAACACCCAGACACAGTACAAACATTTGTATGACAATTATAAAAAAATGGTTATTATCACACAAATTGTTGTCCCGAGCAGAAATCGAACCTGCGACCTCGCGAACGGCAGTCCGTTTCATGAACCACTCGACCACGAGGCCCATCAAATGTTAGTAATTTATAAAACACTGGTAAAAATTTTACTTCAACAGTTAGTCAAGTAGAATAATTGCTAGTGCTTCATATTAACCCTATCAATATTAATGTTTAAGTTTAGTAAGTAGTAGAAGTAGTTTAGTAAAATTTAACTTAATTAAAACAGATATTGGTAGGGTTAAATATATATATATATTTCGGTAATATTAACTACTATTGTTTATTTAAACAACCTATCATAGAATCACAATTTTAATCAATATAAACCTGCGCATAATAACTAATATCTATGAAATAAAAATACATTAGTTTTAAGTTAGAACATGGAGGTACAAATAGATACTAAATGCTCTATATAATATACGAGTTAGATTATGTTTTTGTCGCAATAGAATTAATGCCATTGTTAACATACAAGAACATTAAACACGTTCAACACGTGGTGCAAAACCACAAAACGTGGTTAGTATTATGATCGGTTATTTGTTAAGTGGTACATAGAAACTAATTATTATGTATATCAGCTTAAGTATATCGATAACAAAGTATACATATTAACCACAGATATTAACAAATGGAGTGCTAATAGCTGTTTAATAAGACATCGACTATCCCTATATTAGTAAACAGATAAACGAGTATGACAAATAAATATTCTAGACACGAATAAGACACGATATTAGAATATCATGCGTCTTTAATATATTTACAACATGTGGTAATTATCACCTGTCAATAAATCATTGTATAGAATACGATTAAAATCTTATAAATAAAATTCTTATGTCGCATTATCAAACACCTTTGAAATATAAGACGGAATTTTACGAATTCTACAATTATTCAGTAGATTTAAGTATCAGCCGAAATATTCTTTTATACCCGTAGGCCGTAAAAGATTCTAGAAGATATGCAAGTGAACGAGACAGCAAGTATTATTATAATATTTAAAGTAATAAGTTTTAGTTATATATGACGGTATTGAATTAATATAATGCCATTAAATCATTAAATAAATTCGCAATAGTGACTACGCATTATTATTGCGTGTTAGATTATATTCATGTTAAGAGCCAGTCTAGTATTGCCACAACTTGATTATTAACTTAGGCAAATCGATGGCCTTCAATTAATCAATAAAAGCTTGACATCAATATAACAATCATATTTGTATCTTTAAGGTTTGTTTACAGGTATTACTAATATTATCTTACTAGCTGTTGCCCGCGACTCCGTACGCGTAGAATTTAGAAAATTTCCCCGTGCTTGCAACATTTTTCACTAATGCTTCGCTCCTATTAGTCACAGCGTGCTATTATATAGCCTATAGTCTTCCTCGATAAATTTACTGACCAACACTGAAATAATTTTTCAAATCGGACTAGCGGTTCCAGAGATTAGCGCGTTTAAACAAACAAACAAAGTCTTCAACTTTATATATTAGTATATAGATAGGTCACAGTGTACGTAAAAATGATTCTACTAGTAATTTTATCATTCAAATGCAATAGGGCTGTTACTCCCTTGACACAAATAAAAACATGATCATTGTCTAAACTATCACAAACTTAACAAAAGACCTTTGATATTAATTATCAAACCGTAATTTAAGCTTTAATGCGATAATAACATATTAATCTTAGCTGTACTATATTGTATATAAATGATTAGATTTATTAGTTACATGTAATAACCATTTATCATATCAATAATTAACTCTAGGTATTTGTTAAACTAACCTAGTTACTTAAATCCTGAAAGATATCCGATAAAATAATATTAAAAATTTCAAATGAATGTGTTACTATATTTTAAACATAAGCAACATAAATAAATTTGAAAAGTACAGTATAATTATATTCATAAATAAAGTTTTGCTATCGCATACGAGAATATGAATTAAAACTCTTCAAAAATTTTATAAAATCATTGAAACTATCAGTGCTACAGTTATAAATATATAACAATAAAATACATAACATTTTATAAAATTATCCTTTGCATTCTATGTTTTTAATTAACTTGCGAGTGACTTTATGCTCCCGAATATTATCCTACATTTGCACCTAACTTAATACTGTCCGTCTTTTTTCTATAGGTATAGGTTTTATTTATATTCTTTTTCAATCACATGCCATATTAAACTCAAATGCCTCAGAGGTTTCATAATTTTTTTATAAACTATATTTTGGGAAAGGAACTTTTACAAACATAACAGTTATTATGCAATTGAGCTTCAACCTATAGACAAGTCTTGAGAGTATGTATAGGTCAAGATCAGTTGAGATGCGACATTTCGTTTAGTTGATATTTCCAGTTTTATTGCAATCATAATTATTACGATGATGATGCAAAGCAACTAGGTCTGCGTCGTTACTTCGAAGTTAATAATAGACAATCGCAATTATTAACTAAATATGGAAGATTATCCAGTTTATTATATCCTAATCAGTTGTCTTTCTACTAAATCATAATAATATACACTTCTTATAGTCAGAATAATTGTCATTATTTAGTAACTAACCAATAAAAAAACAATTAACTTAGTTTGAGTTCTTTTACATGTAAACACATCTAAATATCGTTCAATTTAATTCTTTTATCCTAATATTTTATTGTAACACACTATTGAATACACTTTTACTGAGATATATGAACGTTTAAGACGTAAAATTGTAACGTGCTGTCCACGGCCTATTTTTTGTAGGCCTAGCAGTAATTTCCAATCATAATGAGCCTTTCCTGTATTACATTCTTAAGAAATTAGGAAGTAGTTTGTACAAGCACTAGGAACACAGCTTTTTGTTCTTGTAACTAACCTCTTTTTCTTATGTTTAAATAGGATATCTGCTTACACCCATTTTCAATAGTAAATCTACGATTACGAACAAATTGCAATCCCACCTTTTCTATAAAATATTATTCTATCTCCAGTCATAGTTTTAATAGAAAATTGTCAACAGCTTATTGAAATGCAAGTAAGAATAAAATTTTAGTTTTGTCTGTCTTTAGTAGCATCACGTCTATTGAGAATAGATAAAGCAAGTGAGTCTTTTCATAGGTGTTTCTTATAAAATCCTTAGGAAGAAGTACGAGTAGCATGTATATTTTTAACCCATTTCCACACGGAATAATCTATACCTGTTAGAATCCCGATCAACTAAAATCACAACAAATATTTCCTCACACGTTTTCACTGAATGTAAATTTATTAATAAACTGTGCGTATTTATTTGCTGTAAAATGCACAATCACGGTATTGAGAAACAAACACAAAGGTGCATGAACTGCCCAGTGTGGTGCTGGATACGTATCAATGACCGAAATATTCTTTATGAGCTCCCTCTTATCTCGGTTTAAAATAAACTCACATTTCTTTGTTTGCCACCAGCGTTTGGTTGGCTTTATGAATAATAGTGACTTCTGATTACAGTATTAATAAACAAGTAAAGAATAATAAAGTTATTTTGTTTATTTGCATTTAAATTTCTATCGAAGTTAATTTAGAGTTTTATGACCTATACATATTAAAATATAAATATAAATATTCATGGACATTTCACACAACGTCTTCTGGTCCCAAGCTAAGCTTATATGCTTGTGTTATGGGTACCAGAATACGGATATAATACATAAACTACTTTTCTTTTGTAAATACATACTTATAATACATAGTAAACACCCAGACGCAGTACAAACATTTGTATGACAATTAAAAACATCACACAAATGATTGTCCTGACCGGGAATCGAACCCGAGACCTCGTGAATGGCAGTCCGTTATATGAACCACTAGACCACGAGGCCCGTCAATATTATGGTATTATTTAATAAAAATATTATAATAAATAGTATATTTTCCTGATAGCTGCATTAGATGTTATTTTACTAATAGTACTGAAATTATAAATTAAATTAGCAAAAGATTAGAACAGATCGGAATATTCGTGTATTTCGCGTTACGTCACGTGTTTTGGACGCGATTCACATAAACTACTGAAACACGGATGTAGAGCATGTACCAGTCATCGTCCCCTTTTGATGGCAAGGCGAAGGTCTAAAGATATATTTATAACAACAACATGAAAATAATACATTTTACAAAATATTATTAACAATAGGATGATCTATTTAACAATACGGTTATCGGTAAACGTTCTTGTAAAATTTCCAAACAAAATACTACGTAAGTGTTTATCGCGGGTCATGGTATAAAGTCTTTGTTTTATATCAGCAACGTCACAAAGGAACGGTCAGTATGACAATGTTCCAGTAATGAATGATGAATCCACTAATGAGTCAATGGTCATGTCCTAATTCATCGACCATAGTATGCACTTACACCACAAGATAAACCTTTTATTTTTATTCTTTAAACAATAACATTCATTGGCATTGTTCATATATTTTAAACTCTTAATTCAAAAACCATTTCGGGGAATAGAGTTTCTGATCATATCATGATCCATTAGTTTTTTTCGGAAAATTTGCTATATTAACGATTATTTTTCCAAAAAAGCAATTGATCTCTATTTGCCCTTGAAATGAAGGACTTAAAATTTTAAGGCGTTCTGAGGGATATACTACTATGTGGTGGAGTTGAAATTGGTCTATTATATCAGCTTGGCAACTTTGAAAAGATCTATTGCAATCTGTCTTAAGTTTATCAGAAAAAGTCTACAGAGATTGCGTACAACGATGACGTCACAACATTTAAAATAATATCTTTAAGTTTTTTTTTAAATTCTATATAGTGAATATTTCAATAATATTGAAATTAGTTGCTTAAAATAGTCTATATTTTCTAAAATAAATATAAAAACAGCAGGTCAAAAATTATGAACAATCCCAATTGATTGTCGTAATGAAAATTGTGTCATTTTTATCGCGCGTATGATAGAAATACGTCATTAACCTACATAGATATATATCTATAAATAATTAGACAGTCAATACATAATGATAACCCTGTTGGACAGTGTTATATTGAGTGTTACGTGAACCCATGTAAATGTATCGATTTAAATACGTACATGGAAATTATTAATATAATTTTTAAGGATTTTCTAACTTGACCGTTGACATACTACTAGTTCAGTTATGTTTTAATTCATTATTTAGTTTCGAAGTTTAAAAACAACAAATCTTGTTCTATTTTAACTCTGGCGTAAAGAAATAGGAACAACATTTAAAATCGAATGTTAGAAAAATTGCTTTTCATAAAATCGGTAAATAGTGGGCGGATTTTTAGGCATTTGAAAAATATAAGTAACTTTTATAAAACTTTTTGGTTTCAGTTGCTTTATAATATTTTCAAATGTCGGGAGGGGTTTTAAACTCTAGTAACGCATAGGCAGATATATTCAACAAAATTACTACTATCTTCTAAGGTTTTCTGATAAAGATAAGCACATAATGTAAACAATTGTTGTTGACGCAAAATCTTTGTATTTATTTCGTAGGGTCTGTCCCGTATTTCTCCACTCAAACTAATGTTACTAATATAGATTTTATAATCATATACAACCGACAACAGCTACGACAATTTATTTCATGTGGTTAATTAGTATAATTATATTATTTTGCTCAAACAGGCTGTGCGGGCGAGCTTTTATGTCTTGATTGTCTGTAAATTATTCTTAAAAATATGAAAATTGTAGATTAGGCTTAAGAATAAACAGACCCTGATGACTAATAAACTAGAACAGGTGTAGATTTTTTTAAATATTCGCCATAATGTAAACCCCCCAGTAATTGATGCCACCTCTAGACGAATACGATGTCGAGCATAGTCGGGCCTCTTTTTAACTGACTTCAAAAAAGGAGAACTTTCTATGTTCAGATGCTTATATTTTTTTTAATGCTTATTTCACTGCTTCATATAATAACGTTTTGCAACCAATACTTTAAGGTTTTCTTGTAACGTGGGCGTTTTTTTGTATAAGTGAGTCAGCTGGACTTATTGTAAAAATGTAGTATATCGTGCCATCAGGCCGTACTACTTTTTACTGTAGGTACTGTAAAGCTTATTCTTTACAATTAATTTATAATAATAATTTAAAACACATTTAATTAACTTGTTATATTTTTTATAATAAAGAAAAACTATTTTACAATCATTTTTCAACATCCTCACCTCATGTCCTATTCACATCTCCATAAAATTCTTTTTTCTTATTTTCAAATTTTAAATTTTTTATTCTTTTTTTTTAAAAATAAATCTTAAGTGGCCTGTATCATTGAATAGGTTATATTCAATGATCACAACCTTTACATTCTCCCCCCCTTAGAGGATAAAAAAAAAAATTTTTTTTCCAAAAAAAAAAAAAATTTTTTTTTTTCTAAGTTACAAAATACTGGACACCCTACCTAAGGTTGGAAAGCATGATAACAAACTAGAATGAACCAGATTAGATCCAGCTAGGATCTAGCTTTTCGAAGCAATACATTTCGAAAAACTTGAAAAGCAAAAAACCAACCAAAAATTGCCTTTCTAATCTTAGTTATCCGAACCACACTAACTACGATGCCCTTATATCATATCACTCTTTTCATAAAATATTAAACTACTTCATCTTTAAAATTGATTTATCCAATAATAAACAAGAGTGATAAGGCATCCTTAAAACTATCACACCAAGACACAAAGCATATATCATCAACAATCAATCAGAAAAATGTTCATCACCAAACAATTAATGCTCTTATAAAAACTATCGAGCTTCAATTATGAGGTCAGCATCATATATCCGAAAGATATGCTAATTTAACAGCTTTCCAGCTTAATGAGAAAATTTACATAAGAAACCATTATAATTGATAGAATCCAGAGATTATCAAATTAAAATTTAAAGTATGCTCAGATAATACTCAACCTTCTTTTCAATTATTTAGGTATAATTTCTACTAAGTAATCCTGAATGCTCGGGAATGACCAATTTATTCCACATTTAGAATTCCTTCTCGTGAGATAAATTTACCAACCATTCTTCTACCACAAGTAACGTTTTAAATAATCAATCATTCTATTATCTAAGTAATTATAAACTATTCGCTAATCATTATTATCTAACTATTACCCAATAAATAAAATAAAAATATTATCAGCAACCTCTCACTATAATACAACCTCTTTCAATTTTCAACCTTTCACATTTCTTTCCTAATGAACAAATACTTTACTCTAGCACCTACTTTCCTAAATCCTATCGTATGAGTTCTATCTCTAAAATGCGTGATATCCCAAAACAGGATTCCATGACAAATAGCCTATGGCCTTACCATGTTGCATTCAAAGATATTACCCGTTGATACGACTCATCCAACTAACTCTACCAAGCCACCACCTTCGACATTACAACTCAATACAACCCATTATTATACCTATTAATCGCTCCACCTCAATACTATAATCATAATCTAGTACGAAATACTCACCATCCAATTACTATGTTAATATATTTATCTCACATTTTTAACTAAACATTCAAAATATAAATATGAAAAAATAATTAAATTTTTGATGTGGTTCCTTTTCATTGCATCTTACTTATGTACAAATTTGCTGACGTCATAATGAAGTCTCGCCGATCCCGAACAATATGAAACACACCAAAATAAAACAATATTAGTAAATTATAATTATCACCATATATATAACCTTAATCTAATTGAATCACTAAACCAATTTACATCATTATGCAAATAATTATTGCGAACATTCTTGGTAATTTACTTCTTGGAACTCTTCCCTTAGTCTATCAAATACCTCCTGCACGCTTTTGCACGTGTCTTTAATGCCCCGGAAGAAAAGTAAGGCGTTACCCCTTAAAAATGAGGGCAATAGTGATAATTTTTCTTCTTCAGACGAGCATCTCTTGAAAGTTATTAAAGCGTAAAACATTTCTTCGAATTCATCTAGGCACTCCTGTGCGCAACCACCGAAAGTTATCGTGGCTAGTTCCATCTTAGTTATAAATAATTTATAAAAATATAATAAAAAGATACGGCTACTTCTCTGATAATAAATATTTATCCTGTGTCGACCCTTTGCTCGTCAACACATCCCTGGGCGTAGGAGCTGGTTTACCAATCGGGCCGCTATACCCGGCGCGCCTCCACCATTTGTAAAGCTTATTCTTTACAATTAATTTATAATAATAATTTAAAACACATTTAATTAACTTGTTATATTTTTTATAATAAAGAAAAACTATTTTACAATCATTTTTCAACATCCTCACCTCATGTCCTATTCACATCTCCATAAAATTCTTTTTTCTTATTTTCAAATTTTAAATTTTTTATTCTTTTTTTTTAAAAATAAATCTTAAGTGGCCTGTATCATTGAATAGGTTATATTCAATGATCACAACCTTTACAGTACCTACACAGGTCAGATCCGGTTGAAGTACTCTTTTGCTTTAACTTTTTTCCGTTTGTTGATAAAATCTATAATTAATATTGTAGTGAAATTAAAAGTTTATTTAATTTTAATTTCTACTACGTGAATCGGAAATCTTTACGTTATTATAAAACAAGTCGTTTATTTATTTTGTTTATTGTGTGTCATAATATGTAAGGTTAAAACCCTTGCGGTTGGGTATAATAAAGGCTAGTCAATAATAGTGGTACAAAAAAACCTGTAAAATTATAGAACTTATAAATAAATTTCCGATTAAACCTATGGGTCAAGTATTCGAAGTTTTAACACCTTAAATAATGAGCCCCAATTTGATAGTTCAACATTAGATTCTGTACCAAAAAGTAAAGCTACTATTACTGTTTTAGACACAGTTGATGTTGATAGGTGACTATGGGTGACTATAATGATGTTTGTTTTGGTCTACAATAAGAACACGTAACAGTCGCTACACCCAACACGGTCAAGTTCGCACACGCGGTGATTGTCGTTCCGTGTATAACATAACATGGTCAACACGTTGACAATATGACAAATAAGTATGTTCTTATTTGCGCCTATAGACATGGAAAATATTAATAACAAGCTGTAGCCAGCGGCTTCGCACACCTGGAATTTCGAACCACTACTCAGAAATAATACATATATACCTATAGCTTTCTTTAACTATATAGCCTATAGCTTACTCAGAGACTGTAGCTGCATAGTAGAATATTTAGTATCGGACCTCTACTTGCGGGGATTACCCCCACATACATATTACCCCACATAAAAATACTACTGTACAATACTGTACGTAATAAATTATAAGGTATTGTTCCTAAAGAACAAGATTAGCTTTTACAGTATTCAGCCAGTTCTAAAAAAATCATTGCGGTGATTTTTAAAACTTCTTATTGTATCTTTGCCTCTTTGATATTCAAAATATTCGTTGACATTTTACATAACGGCCTTTATTTCTAAACTAAGCTTATTGCTTGTGTTATGAGTACCAGATTAGGGATATACAATTTTTTATTATTAAAATATTTAGGAAATAACTTTTAAAAATATATAAACTGAACTTCACAATATTTTACGTATATGGGTCGTAATAGATAATGAATGTGCGTGGATCGAACCCGCAATATAGTGCTTGGAAGTCGGTTACATCTTACATTTTCACCAATGGCATCAGCACGCCATGAGGCCTTACATTACTTAATATGATGTACTGCTGTTACGTAGTTGTATTTACCAATACGTAAAGCAAAGCCGTGTGGTGACGGATTGAGATTACAAGTGTCACCGCCCTATATTTTCCCCAAGATGCTGTAATAGCCAGTTAGGGGGTACTATACACATTTGATATCTACTGTGAGAGACCTAAGACTAGAAAATAAAGCCCATGCCAACCCGCCTGGTCCCACTAACCGTTCCAAAGTGGTGAAGGCCCGTTCCCAACAATGTGACGTTAATGGGCTGGGTTGGATGGGATGGAAAAACCAAAGCCATTGTGCAAGTGCAAGCCCATATCAATAACTAACCCAATGTTATCGAGAGAATGTTTTAGTGCATTTCATATGGATGTATTTGAGGCAACAAAGTACATGCGTCATTATGATTCATGTTAATGTTTTGTTTACAAACTTTCTTTTGTTGTTTGTGATAAATTTTCATATCTTTGTCTTGCTTAAAATCAATATATATAAATAACTAGCTGATGCCCGCTACTCCGTAAGCGTGGAATTTTAGATCCCTATATACTTCGTCACCGTTTAAACCTTCCCTGGACTTTCATGAATATTTCAAGACCAAAATCATCAAAATCGGCCCAGCCGTTTTCGAGTTTTAGCGAGACTAACGAACAGCAATTGATTTTTATATATAAGACTAGCTGATGCCCGCTACTCCGTACGCGTGGAATTTTAGGAACCGTTTAAACCTTCCCTGGACTTTCATGAATATTTCAAGACCAAAATCACTAAAATCGGCCTAGCCGTTCGCGAGTTTTAGCGAGACTAACGAACAGCAATTGATTTTTATATATAAGATAAAAGGGTATCAGACAGGGGGATGTAATTTCCCCAAAACTGTTCACCGCTGCATTGGAAGACGTTTTCAAGCTCCTCAATTGGGCCGGACTCGGCATCAACATCAACGGCGAATACATCACTCACCTTCGATTTGCAGACGATATCGTGGTCATGGCAGAATCCCTGGAGGACCTTGGCACAATGCTCAATGACCTCAGCAGTGTCTCCCAACGGGTAGGTTTGAGAATGAACATGGATAAAACCAAGGTCATGTTCAATGTCCATGTCACTCCAGCACCAGTATCTGTTGGGAATGCGATTCTCGAAGTTGTCGATCATTATGTCTACCTAGGACAAACAGTCCAGTTGGGCAAATCCAACTTCGAGAAAGAGGTCAACCGACGAATCCAACTCGGCTGGGCAGCGTTCGGGAAGCTTAGGCACATCTTCACGTCCAAAATATCTCAGTGCCTGAAAAGAAAGGTCTATGACCAGTGTGTGTTACCAGTGATGACTTACGGAACTGAGACATGGTCCCTGAATAATATAATATATTTCTTTTATAAAACATATGGACATTGGTCCTATGCCACCTGATGGTAAGCGGCAATGGAATCTTTGATGGTAAAGCGTACCATCAAAGATATATGTAATATTAAATACAAAACGCAGCTGTAAAAAGGTAGCGGCAACAAAAAATTGTGGATTTAATATTTTGATTGCACGCTTGTTAAAAGTGATAGGTTAGCAAGCTGTCTTCGCTATTATTATGAAAATACTTTTGTTATACAGTGTCAAGGCCAAGGCCCTATTATTGTATTGACAAACCTAAAAAGTAAAAAGAAATATCTGATCGCGCCAAATTATTCGGCAACAAACTATGTTCTATACAAAAATTATAAAATATCTAACATTTATAACGAAAGATAGGTAAACGTGTCATCGATTAAGTGTTATGAGCACTATGAATCTATATTAAATTATTTCTATAGGAAGTACGCATAAGTACTGCGAGACAAATTGCACATGGCACTAATTTTGGTACAAAGTTCGCAAAAATCGATATGTACATTGTACAGTTTATGACTGTTTCTAACGCTATTTGAATGACCAATTTTATTCTTTATCTCGATTAAGATTTATTTTGTTATACACACTTTCATTTTTGTGCGTTACGAAACAATGCTGAAAGGAATGTGTAGTGTAGCTGCATGTTACAATCAAAATTAGTGTAAAGCAGTCATGTTCCTGTGTTACATTTATTATACTTACTTGTAGGTACCTACCTAACTGTTTCTTGTACGAAGGCACAATTACAGCGTATGTTGAATTGGAGCACGTTGTTCTAATTCGAAATATAACACAAACATAGACTCATATTAAACAATTGGTATTTGTGGTAATTGAACACGCAAATATAAAGGAAACAATTGCCTTCAAAATACTGAAGGTATTTAGGAAACGGTTATAAACGGAAATGATCTTGAAAACTTAATTTGCCTCGTCCCGATTCATTTGTTTTAATAAACTAATATAATTAATGGATAACATAATATACATTATTCGTGTGGTGACGGATTAAGAATTTAAATGTCGCAACCCCTTTTCCTTCTCAAGGTGCTATAAAATCCAGTATATTTTACACAGATAACATTCTCTGTGAAAGTCGGAAAACTCGTAAAAAGAACCCTGTGCAACACGCCTGATCAGCGCGGCATTGTAGTCCATAAACCCTTCCAAAGTGGAGGAAGCCCGTGCCCAACAGTGGTACGTTAATGGGTAGAAGAGAAAGCGAGAGATACAATATAAAGTACTGATATCACACGACATACCTACTTAAATGTGAATGTTTCTGTCATGTTTGTCACTTGTTTAAGCTTAGACGGCTGAACGAGTTATGACGAAATTTGGCACACGGTGCAGCTAGTAATAGTAGTAATGAATAAGATCGATATCTAAATTTGAAATATTCTGAGGTGCTCGGTTTAGTTGTATATTCACCGTAACGTCTCCATCATCTATACCTCTATACTAATATTAAAAAGCTAAAGAGTTTGCTTGTTTGTTTGTTTGAACTCGCTAACCTCAGAAACCGCAGCGCCTGGTCCGACTCGAAACATTATTTCAGTGTTGGATAGTCCATTTATCGCGGCAAGCTATAGGCTGTATAAAATCACGTTGCGACCAAAAGGAGCGAGGCATCAGTGAAATATTTGCAAACATCTTATAAATTCCACGCGTACAAATTCGGGGGCATCAGCTAGTTAATTATTATTTCTCTTCATCCGGTTATGATGTACACACGTCAGTATTTTTTTATACATAGATACATTTTAGTATTAGTTATGTACCTAATTTAGTTTTTATTGAAAACCCACTTATCGATAGTTCTAAATTGCCTGTATTTTTTGTGTTTCAGATACAGGTTTTTGTTAGCCGCAAAGATGTCTGATAATTCACACGCCCAAATAGAAGGTCAGTATTTAACTAAAATTATTGGTTCTTATGTATTAATAAATTTAAAATAAAGGTATAAAAGTCTTTACCATTATTGTAATAATAATTATTATTAACTTTTAAACAGCTCAGATAAATGCTTCTTGTAATAAAATAATCATCACTGCAAATCTTTTCTAATTTCATTTTAAAATATATTTTATTTGAAGTTGAAATTAAACAAGGACATAGCAAAGTAAAAATTCACGTCAACCTTGTTTCTTTTCTTTAAATTTATCAATTATTTATTTTTATTACTTATTTCAATATTAGATAGACCTGTTTATTATTTTAAAATCAATTACATGTAAAACACTGATCTCTGAAATCAAGTAATTTATAATTTATCAAACTATAGAGCTTAGTTATTTTAACCTATTTTGTATAAATTTATTTTTTTTAAGCACTATATTACTGGCTGGTTATGTGGTTATTAAAAAATATTATTAACATATCAATTTCCTAAAAAAAGTTTATATACACTTACGTAATTTTTAAACTAATAGGTGTTGTGCAGACGATGGTTGGTCAAGATTAAACCAACTTCTATAAAATAATGCCGTCAAACGTATTATATCATTATTTATTATAACATAATTGTAACATTATTACAAGTGCAACGTTATTTTTTATATAGAAAGTATTTTTTTAATGTCATTGATCAGACGAATTGAATTCAACATTGCTGTCAACATATCAAAATGTCACATTTAATAAAATTGTAGTAAATTACGTATTTTAATTACAAAATTATGTTCTAAGTACTATTAATATCGTAATTTTAGGCTTATTAATTGACAGTTTGTTTTGTTTTTATAATTCAAAATTGGAATTAAATTTTAAAAACAGTATAAAACCATTTTTTATTTTATTTGTATCACGTATAATTATCGACCCACCAAGTACAAAATGCCAGACAGGCCGGATCTTATTGTAGTTCGTCGACCGGGTTCGAACTTCTGATCTATATTAAAATATATGGTTATCTATATAAATTATAATTAGCATAATATTTTCATTTTTTATTCACAGACAACCCGAAGATATTATCGGGCCCGGTTCTAGTAAACTCTCCAAATGCAGTACTATCAAAAACTCTACTGGGAAGGTACCATGACCTCCCGTTACCGGCGGATAAGATTCTGGCGACATACATATGGATCGATGGAACTGGCGAGCACTTGCGATGTAAAGATCGTACATTGAGCTTTATACCCAAGGTACCCAAAGGTACGTAACCTTACAATAAAATCTTTATACCTACTTAACTAATTACTTCTTTCAATATATTAACTTTGTTATAATAAATAAATAAATATTCACGGACATTTCACACAACGTCCTCTGGTCCCAAGCTAAGCTTATATGCTTGTGTTATGGATACCAGAATACGAATATACTAAATAAATTACTTTTTCTTTATAAATACATACGTATAATACATAGAAACACCCAGACGCAGTACAAACATTTGTATGACATTTATAAACATCACACAAATGATTGTCCCGAGCGGGAATCGAACCCGAGACCACGTGAACAGCAGTCCGTTATATGAACCACTAGACCACGAGGCCCGTATTTACCATAATGTAGGTACCATAAACGATATTTTTTTTATTATACCGTTTTACGAAAGTTACGCAGATGTAAGAGTTTTGACACATTTATAATTTAGATAACGCAGAGTTGAATGAAGCTAATAGCTGTTTGACAGTCGTAATAGATACATACAGGAATATTTCATATCAAAGTGTAAAAAAATGAGCTCTGTTGAAAAGATTTTACCATAGCAATACTATTTAAAAAAAAATTAAAAAAGGCACTTGACGGTTCTTCACTTTTATAGACAATAATAAAAAATGTCATGTTACATTAACATAATTTACATAACATTACACGCGGTTTCGTTAATTGAGGTAGTTTAACCAGACATTTGTTCCATTTACGTCAATAACGAAGTTGAAAAGTTGATCAGCCTCGGGACGAATTCAGATAATTGATTCTTATACATAACTACATGAAACAAACATGACACATCCATTGAGCTAACACCGGTTTTATTACATCCTCGTTAACGATGGTAATTAACACGGTTTTGGTAAATTGTTCAGCCTTCAGTGAGATGTGTTATTATGTAAACAAGGTGTTTTGTTTAATGCTGGTCATAAATACCTACTTATATGTACATCTGTCTGCGTATTTACATAATAGCCTATTAGTTCTAGTTATTATCATTACAACTAACAAGTCTAATTGATTATCTAGATAAACTTACACTCATATTGGAAGAAAGGAATAGGGATACATTTGAACGAATGCGAAGATATTTTAAAGAATGTTATGTAAAACGTTATATGCCACCATACTTCTGTCCGAAGGATTTGGAAAGAATATATGAAGTACGCTGCGATACAACATTATCAGTGAATACGGACAGTTTTAATGAAAACTTGAGAGGTTTCAAATAATGGATATAAGCAATCGTAGAAATGTTCAGTAGATTTCATTTATTTTAGCTCTTTTATTTATTAAGTAGTTAGATTTCGGACGTAATATATCAGACTATCGTTTGTCTTCATAATTATTTTAATGATAATTATTTTATTGAACCAATGGCTTAGTTATTTATTATAATTGCAGATCTGCCAATATGGAACTTCGACGGTAGCTCGACAGGACAGTCCACTGGAAGCAACTCCGATACATTTTTGTATCCTCGTGCCATTTATAAGGATCCTTTCAGACGTGGCAACCACATTCTCGTTATGTGTGATACATATATGTACAACATGGAACCAACAGGTAGGAACTTACATACCTTACTTTAGAACAAACTTTAGTTTTATGATAAACAAGAAACCACTACTAAACCCAGTCAAGAGCGCGGTAAATCGGAATTTTGCACTTGTTAGAGCGAAATTCACTGACTTTATAATTTTGAAGCCAAAAATATATTTTGGTTTTTTATTTTCGAGTATGCGCTGTTGGTACATTATGTTAAAAATAATGAATACTCAAATTACTGTTGTTACAATAGATAGATAACTCATTAAAATATGTAGATATTTATTAATATAAAAATTATGTTGTTTTTTATGAATTATGCTAATGTTTAATACAAAATTAGAATAATTAGAATCTCCTATAATATAAATGAAATCAGTTTTACATATACGAGACGATATAATGTTTTGTTGGGAATTTAACAATGCCCTAACTTTATTCGCTTACTATATAGGTATAAACAATCAGGGCATGATAGAATTAATTAAGTTAATCGCTGTCGGAACAAATGATTGAAATACCAAATGATTATGTAAGGTTTGCAGTAGCAATGTTTGTAAACTTGTTTTGGTAATATAGAATTTTCAAGTCCAAATATTTCGTAGCATTTAAAAATATAAAACCGAATCCTTGGAAAATATATGTAGATCCTACTAGTAATACATTAACAAAACTACTATTAAATAGAATGACAAAAATATGTAGCTATCAAGTTAATGTACTAATACAAAGTACAAACCTATCTTTCTAAGGAATACTGAGTCAAAATTTGAGTGTTTATACTAGTTGTATCTTTACGCAGAAAGCAACCATCGTCTGAAATGCCTTCAAGCATACGAGAAGTGCAAAGATGAAGAACCGTGGTTTGGCATTGAGCAGGAGTACATCTTATTGGACTCCGATCTGAGACCATTCGGCTGGCCCCCAGGCGGCTTCCCCCCACCACAAGGCCCTTACTACTGCGGTGTTGGAGCCAACAAAGTATTCGCCAGAGATCTTATCGAGGCTCACTACAGGTAATATTAAAAGAGTACCTACCTCTTTAGGTTTTATAATTTTGATCTGTAGTTCAATCACGTAATTTAGGACAAAATATATTGAGATAATGTGAATTAAAATTTCCTGACATTTTCAGGTGTTGCCTATATGCTGGAGTACCAATCGCTGGTACCAACGCTGAAGTCATGCCTTCTCAATGGGAGTTCCAAGTAGGACCCTCTGTTGGTGTGAGTGCCGCCGATGACCTGTGGGTCGCCCGTTACATTCTGCACAGACTTGCTGAGGAATACGGAGTCATTGTCACCTTCGATCCTAAGCCGGTACAAGATTGGAACGGCTCTGGTGCACACACTAACTTCTCTACAAAGAAAATGAGGGAGGAGAATGGTATTATGTAAGTATTCTTTCTTCCTGATATTGTAGACAGTTATATAGTACTAAATAGATTAAATAATATATGATTGTAAACATTTTTAAAAAATACTATTACAGTGAAATCGAGAAGGCCATTGACAAGCTTTCTAAAGTGCACATGAAACATATCAAGGTGTACGATCCTCGTGGAGGAAAGGACAATGAGAGGAGGTTGACAGGTCTACATGAAACAGCCAGTATTAATGACTTCAGTGCCGGTAAGTGTCGATGCTTCTCAGTACATTGACGTAGTAGGATTGGGCACGGGCCTCCTCCACTTTGGAAGGGTTTATGGTCCACTATGCCGCGTCGAGTAGACGTATTGGCATAGGATTTATTTTAGGTATTTTCTCGAACGGTTGATGATATCTGTTCACAATATTCAGCCGGCTCTTACAGTACCCTGGGAATGACATGGGGTGGTAACTCATGTATTCTTTATCCGTCACTACTTGGATGACTGATGCTTATTAATTAAGTAGTAGAGCCAACATTTCATACATTATTAGATAGCGCAAATAGCTGGTTTATATTTAAACGGTTGTGATGCCTTATATTGTAATGTTTCTAGGCCAAATACCATTTCATATTCTTTGGCAGCAAGATATTGGTCTTTTCATTACAGTAAATTGTATAAATAATTTGGCACCTATTGCATTTTCAAATTACATATATACTTGATAGGTCTTTAAAATAGCGATTTAATTAATATTAAAATGATTATAAAATTCGTCTTATATCATTCAATTGCCAACAAGCATTGCTTTATTCTATAAGATAGTTATATAGGTGATGTTTCACCCCACCTTTACTGTTAGTGCTCCACTTCTTTACTTTTTGCGTTTTATGTAGTAGTAGTACGTTATAATCAGATCTATAAGCTATACACTTGAAAAGTTCCATTAAAATCTATCCAGCTTTTACGTAAAACAGAAACATCCTTACATTTTTCATTGGTGTATATTATATTAAAAAGCTAGTAGGATTTGTTAAATAGATAAAAGAGTTTACTTTTGTACACACAGGTGTCGCTAGTCGTACAAGCAGTATCAGGATACCACGTCTTGTAGCAGAAGAAAAGAAGGGTTACTTGGAGGATCGTCGGCCTGCATCTAATTGCGACCCATACTCTGTTATTGACGCGTTGATGCGTACCTGCGTACTCAACGAATAACAGTGGCACTTACCACCAGCTCACACTCCACGTGTCAATTAACCATAACTAACAATCCGTCTACAAATTTGTGCCTAATAACTGCTAGCGACGATGTCTAGTCTACCACATCGTAACTGCACCGAAAGTGCTTTATTTACCCAAATCGTAGATAATCACATTACAACATTTCTATTAGAAATATAATTATGACATGTAATCAAAGTAAGAACAATTAAAATGTAACTCTAATATGACTATTGAGTACACAATGATAATAATGAAACTGACACGTGATAGTGATTATTAAAGGACCACTTATGATATTAACTAATATATTAAAAATGTAGTTATATTTGTACGAATATTATGTGATATATAAAAATGTTATTTTGATGTTAAATAGTTTAATTGTATACAAAAAAACCACATATCATTATTTTTAACATGTTCATTTAATGCCTAATTGGACATAGGATTAGTAAATATAATCTGAATGTGGAACAATTGGTTGATACTAAGTACTAACCAATATTATATGAATTAGATAGCGAATCACATGATAGTAACGTATTTGCGTTACACAAAATATCTGTACCTACCGAAATATTAAAGATAAATTCATAGGTATCTATTTATAGTTGTGTAAGAAATGTTTTCATGTTCTATGTAGTGTAAATCATGTAACGTTAGTCAGACGCGATTTTGAGCACTTTAAAGTTCGTTCGTAAACACCATAATATCAATCACTTCTGTAGAGCACAAAATTATTATATTCCTAATGATGACTGAAAAAAAAGAATTGTTATTATATATTTGAGACGTATACTATGTTTTGCATGCATTGAAAATTAGTAGGGATAAATTATAAACTAAGTAACCTTGTTATCAAATATAAGATATTATGAAAAATAAACGATATGTTATACTGTATTTTGTTTTTTATTACTCTCTCTCTCTCTCTCTATCCAGCCCATTTCCGTCTTACTGTTGGGCACGGGCCTCTTCCGGGCCGGGCCTAGTCACTTTGGAGGGATTATGGTGTACTGTGCCGCGCTGACCAGACGTGTTGGCACAGTTTATTTTCTAGTTTTCCGTCTCCCACAGAGGATGTTATCTGTGTGCAATATCCCTTAGCTGACTTAAAAGTCAGCTAAGGGATATTGCACATACATACATTACAGATAACATCCATCTCCTGCCAAGGGTGCTGTAAACAGCACCCTTGGCAGGAGATGGGGTGGTGACACTTGTATTCTTAATCCGTCCCCACACAGACATTTTTATTAATAAAACAAACTTGTTCTGCTTTTTGACTTAAAAATATAGACAAACTACGGTAGGTATCTATAAACTGTTCATGTGGTGACGGATTAAGATTACAAGCGTCCCCTTTTACTCGCCAGGGTGCAGTAAAAGTCGGCAGAGGGATATTTTATTGTACACAGAGTAGGTAAATTATAAACGAAACCTTGTGACTATTCAACGTGACACAACAGAGCATAATCCCTCCCAAAGTGGAGGTGACCCGTGCCCAACAGTAGGACGTTATTGGGATGGAGACTTATGCTTGCTACATTTTAAGGGTTGATATAAATACGTAAATAAAAATTTTCTTCTTAGAACCTATTTAAGTTAGTACGCTTTCTAAGACAAGTGGGTAATATTATAGCCGACTTCTTTACAAGTACCCATACTAATATGCGCGCGGCAGGTCGGAGGGCTTGTCGCGTCAACAGCGGCGGACGACCTCTCTCCACGTGTTCTGGGGAAAGGCGTCGGTCTGACGGGGGGGGCCTAGGGCCCGCCCCGTCACAGTGAGCCCCCACCGATAGGGGGCCACCACTGGTCGGGTCATGGTAATGCCTGAGTAACTACCATGGCCCGGCTAAGGGGCGAGGAGGAACACCGTGGTGTTTAGTGGGTAGTTCGGGTCCGTTTCCGACCCGGGAGTCCCACACAAAATGCGTAAATGCATTCCCCACGTAAAAAAAATAAAAAATCCCATACTAATATTACAATTGCATAAGAATTGATAAGAAGCCGTCTGACAAACGCACCATAATATTATATCCTAAGCCTTTATTAAATAAAGTGTTAGTTTATAACATAATTTAATAGTTTATTATTACTTAGTAGTTAGCTTATATTTTTGTCTATTTATTAGTAATATTTTTAACCTTACAGAATACTTCTGGGTAAATGGATACTGTAGTGCAGTGGCATTGAGATAAATAGGTATGAATTTGTGGTAATGGGGAACTAAGCGCTAAAATTAAACAAACATATTTTATGCCTTTATTTATTGATAACATAGTAATCTCTAAAAGGACAAACGGTTAAGTTTACATCTAGTAGAATTAATCTAAATAAACAACATAAAGAATAACAAAACTCAAGTGCTCCAAATAGTTACCGAATAGAATCAACACATGAATACAGTATATTGCAAAATTTAAATGCGTTCGAGTTTCATTGGCTCGCGTGAGATTACGGTGATAGATCTAACATTGCTAAGACAGCCAACTAAGGCGCTTTAGTAATTTCACCTTATTAGAAATGTTAAATAAAAATTGAACGCCAAATTAACATTTTCATAATTGTGATAGTATAAACACTGTAATTTAAGAGCAATATAAATAATTTATAACCTAATAAATAAATAAAACAACTTCTAGAAATAATTGTGATTTTTTCCAGTGATGAGAGTTGCAACCAATGCAAAGGCAATTATTATGACAATTTAACTAAACCATTACCGATATACGAGGGTCATTCAACAAGTACTTAGCCTCATCGCCCTATGGCATTGCTATTACAAAAAAAAATTACCATAGTACAGTGCAATGTTTTTTAAGGCTACTGTCAAAGTTTTAAACAATGAACTCTATTAGTTTTGTTTCAATAGCCTTTGAAACCGAACGTGTCGGTCAGTCAAACAAAAATGGAAAAAGAGCAGTATCGTTCGGTGATTAGATTTTTATTTCTGGAAGGGAAAACGCGCAGTTAAATTAAAAATCGCTTGGATACTGTGTACGGTGACTCTTCTCCTTCGATGACAACCGTCAGAATTGGTTTAACGAGTTTTCTCGTGGCTGCAAGTCAGTTTTTTATGAGCCACGCCCAGGTGCCCCGAAAACGGCTACTACCGAGGAAAATACAAAAAAAAATCCACGATCTCGTGTTGGCAGACCGCCGATTGAAGGTTCGCGAGATAGCTGACACTGTGGGCATTGCAGAAGGAACAGTGGATCATATTCTCCACGAAGAACTGGGCATGAGAAAGCTGTCAGCGCGATTGTTGCCGCGTTTGCTCACACTGGCCAACAAGCGTAACCGTGAGACCATATCGGCGACGTGTTTGGCGCTTTTTAATCGGAATCTGTCGGAGTTCTTGCCAAGTGTATTGAGTTAAAAGGAGACTATGTAGAAAAATAAATCGTCACTTTTCAAAAATTTTCGATTTTCTTTTGTAGGCTAAGTATTTATTGAACGACCCTCGTATATGTCCTGAAACGGTTAAAAAACAGTGCCAAGCACGTTTTTCAATATAAGACCTTATATAGACTATTGGATCGTCTTTCAAACATATATTTCGAATTGAGCAATGGTGTTATGAAGATATTAATGAAACACTATTGCAGGCATAAGCGTAGTCCGGGTTTGAATTAGATTCAGGTACATTTTCAATTCTTCCAAAGGAGTTTGAACTCCCAAACCTCCGCCTACGCCCAAGATCGTAGTTGCCTTTAATACGTTAACATAAACTGAATACGCATTTAAGTTTTGCGTCAACAAACTAAATACACCTATTACATACTAACAATTATATTTGGGGGGATTTACAATTATTACAAACACCAAACATCTATGAATAGATTATTAGATGTAACACCTGTAATTCTAGTAATGTAATATATTTCTAAATACATCAAAAACACCAATTTTAAATGATATTAAATATGTTGTAAGATATTTATTTAAAAAGTCTTACGTTACACGAACATCTATATGTTGAAAAGCTAGTTGTAAATGGACTACATAAAAATGATAAGACCTGCTATTGTTATTTCGTTCCAAATGCCATCAATACGCGAGCAAAATATTTTCACTTGGCTATGATTTGAATATTCGTATCCCTTGCTTATAATTCACACTTATCATACCTTAACGATTAACCATATATAAAACAATTTGTAAAACATCGAATCGATTAAAACGACAATCAATATAATATATATAATACTAAACACTTATTAAGACTAGCGCAACTGCGCATACGAATGTAACCATTAAAATCTCATAGTACAGCTACTTAGAATCACTATAAGATATTTAATGTTAGGAATTATTATTAAAAACATGTATTAAGATAAGATATGACACTATTTCTATTAAATAGACACCCACGTAATTAGACATTGAAACGATTAACACATACATATATTATAATGATTATAAATATATGTAGTGGTAAAAACAAGCGACTTATAATATAAACTATAAAAAAAAAAGTTATTATGCCAAAAATTGTGATGTGTTTTGTCCTTTTCCTATTAAAATCTATAAAAATAATTTATTAATAAAAATATATAATATAACAAAATTTGCAGTAGTGTTCGTGAAATGATTGTTGTATCATTCATGTGGGTATGTGTGTGTGTGTATTTACATGTATTCGTTCACTACTACATTTCACTGTTAGTTCTAATTCGTGAATGTTAATATATATAATCCACACATCTAAGATAATATTATGACTAGTTTTAACATCAACAATAAACTAATTCGGCGTTTTAGAGGAAATAATTGTGATAAATTTTTGTATTAAATTTTAAACTTTTGTTAAAACTTTTAGCAAATAATAAATTTGAAAATAGAACTGAAACGGTAGACGCTAACAATAATAATATTATTCTAACACATAAAGCAATCTTTAGAAATTAGTTTTAGTACTTAAAAACTGTGAAACGCCATTTTTGCCAAAATGAGAGTATGATATTTTCCAATTGGCAATTATATCCTTAGGTACTTATTTTTATTAAATAAACTGTCTTAACATAGGGCGGTAAAAAACCTCGAAAACGAAATCTCTTAATAAGTATTATGTTACGTAACACGTAAGTTATAATTATCAATAGTTCAGATCATATTTTTTTACACTATGGTGAGGACCAAGGTTAAGACCCGCCTGATGTTAAGCGTTGACCGTAGACCTATAGACGCCTGCAATACTAGGGATATCACTCGCATGTCGGTAACTCTGCAGAAACCTTTAATAATTCTTCAAAACTATAAGTAATAATATTCAACATGGTACTTGATCAATAATCGTTGTTCATCGTGTTATTTTTTTTTAATTATTAGGAATTGTCTATGAAGGTCTACTAACTATTTTAATGTCTCTGCTAAGAAACACGACTCAAAGTTTATGGCAAATATAGTATAGAAGGAAGAGGGAAAATGTCATTGAACTAAAAGTGGAATAAATATTGTAACAACCTTTAACTTTTTAAATCACATCATATTTTTTCATTGCGCTGTTTAGCTAAGCGACAAAGCGCTTAATAAAAAAAAATTACTGTCAAAATCGCTTTAATTAACCTTGTGAATTGTGATGTTTAGTTTCGCAAATGATTTGTATTATATAAACTAATTAAATTGATACATTTCTAAAAAAAAGTTATAAGAAAACCATTGCAATATTACTTCAAACAATCAAAATTAAAACTTTCCCTCCGAGTATCATAGATGTGGGATATTCTATATACTATATTACCACACCAATAACAATATTTTTCGAGTACATAGCCAGGATATCCTAGACAAAAAGTGCTTGCGAGATCAATAAATAATAAAAGTTAAACTTAGAACCACAAATGTATCGAAGACCATGAAAACTGAGTACTGATGTTACCTTCAAGTGCACCACAAACGGCATATTACGATATATGTATTAATATAGCGAGAAAGAGACAAATATATATTAAAATTGCTAGATGTATCTATAGTTATGACGTCACCGACACATGTATCTGTCTCTTTTACACGTCGCCGTCGCCTTTTTTCTATATACATCTGTCTCTTTCTAGCTATATTAAAATTATATTAATATGACGTTTGTGACGCCCTTTAGACGTAGTAGCAAACACTTGGCATCATAAAACAGCTATAAATTAGTACATATGCTATGCAAAAGTACACAAAATATATCTAAGTTCATCACACGTCAGTAAAGGTTCTATGTGATTGTATATTTCAATAAAAACTGAAATAAACATTACTTAAAAATATCGGCACGTACCATCCATATAATTTACTTATTGTACTAACACAGTGATTATCTTATTTTACGAAAAAAAAAATCTTATAAAGTCTTTAACAATCATAGCACGAAAGTAGCGACAGTATTGTAGCGGAACTAAATTCAGGAATCGAAGTAAATGTACAATATGATGTATTAAAACAGAGATTATAACGAGCGTTTATCATGACTTTACATGGTCGCTTTCCATAACGATAGGATGTTCTGATAGCCATGAACACTTTGTCAATAGTTGTTATGAGTATACAATTTAAATGGGTAAACGGCCGCTGAGACGAGCTGCATAATTAATAGAGTTGCACAGTACGGTGCGAGCTAGTTTCTTGATGACTGGATATGGCGATTGGTGAAGAAGCAGATGATTCAACAGCTTCAGACCACCTTCATTGTCGATTAAGTGGCAATATTTTTCAGCTGTAAATAAAACAATCAACTTAATAAACTAACTTTTTTCAACACTTGTGCGACTCATTTGTTTAAATAAAACTACTTTTTACGGATTTAGACGCGTGTAATTGTTTTAAATTTTGGCCTGAAGTTTCGGAGCCTTTGCAGTCACCAGTCACGGGTAAGACCCGTCACGAGAGTCTCAAATTTAAAACAAATACACCCGTCTAAATTCGTAAAAAGTAGATTTATTTAATAAACTTAATTAAATAAAAAGCATAACATGTCAATTAATAAATTAATGGCACACAATATTTAAATTCTTAATGTTGCTATTCCGTTTGTTTTATAAAAGTAGCCTAAATAACAATACCTTACTAATAGTGAAAGCCCAATCAAAATTCGGATATTACATCATAAAGACCAAAGATTTTTCAATCGTGAAATCCATTCAGGTTTATTTAACACACATTGATTTTTTAGGGTTCCGTACCCAAAGGGTAAAAACGGGACCCTATTACTGAGACTTCGCTGTCCGTCCGTCCGTCCGTCCGTCCGTCTGTCACCAGGCTGTATCTCAAGAACGGTGATAGCTAGAGAGTTGAAATTTTCACAGATGATGTATTTCTATTGCCGCTATAACAACAAATACTAAAAATAAAATAAAATAAATATTTAAGGGGGGCTCCCATACAACAAACATGAATTTTAGGGTTCCGTACCCAGTATCTCAAGAACGGTGATAGCTAGACAGTTGAAATTTTCACAGATGATGTATATCTATTGCCGCTATAACAACAAATACTAAAAATAAAATAAAATAAATATTTAAGGGGGGCTCCCATACAACAAACATGATTTTTTTACCGTTTCTTGCTCGATACTAATAACGTTGCCTTATGTTGCATAGATAATGGTACGGAACCCTTCGTGCGCGAGTCCGACTCGCACTTGACCAATTTTTTTTACTTGCTAAAACTTTTATGGACATAAACATCACACATGTCCTGTGCGTGTCCATTGAACCCGCAACCGCGCGTTCAGTAGTCCGTTACAGGAACCACTAATAAAAATAACGTTCGATTTTATTAAAAACTAGCTGTTGCCCTCGACTTCGTCCGCGTAGAATTTAGGAATTTTTATCCGTTTTTGCAACATTTTTAACTACTGCTTGAGTGAGAGTATTATAAACGTAAGAGTAAAAAAATATAATCAGAATGAACGAACTGCTAAGCTATCAGGAGTTACACGTGTTATTGTGAGTCAACCATAAAATATAGATATGTGCTGTTTCGGGATATTTTTAAGACAATTTTATGTAGAATATTTCCGTCATACATGATTTCTATGTAACTTTAACCATTAAGGCTGCTCACGCGACGGAAGTTTAAAAAATGGAGCACCTTTTCCCGTTTTCCCAACATTTCCCTTCACTACTCTGCTCCTATTGATTGTAGCGTGATGAAAAGTATGCTATAACCTGCCCAGGAGTATGAAGAATAATTGTACCAAGTTTCGTTAAAATCCGTCGAGTAGTTTTTATTTCTATAAAGAACATACAGACGGACAGACAGACAGACAGACAAAAATTTTACTGATTGCATTTTTGGCATCAGTATCGATCACTAATCACCCCCTGATAGTTATTTTGAAAATATATTTCATGTACAGAATTGACCTCTCTACAGATTTATTATAAGTATAGATGCACAGATAAATGATGCTATAAGTAAGTATATAGGTACTTACGATAGACGCTTGTTAAATTGGCAAGCGCCCACACAGCCCAGTGTTGGCATTGTGGAGTGTGCTGTGCGTTCAGCAAGTTGAGTATAGGTTCAAATGAACGATAGTTGATATTACGTGGAGCATTGATATCCCAACGATCGACAGCCTCGGCCACACGCTGAAGTACCACATGGCGAGGCGGATCGTCTACAGTCCAAGCTTCAGGACCATCCGATGCCAAATGTACCAGAACTCCAGCTGCGTTGTAGCTTACCTGTCGTAACCGGAATAGTTAATAACAAATTACAGTACAATAACATGTTAAGAATACCTCCACCAAATAGTTAGACAAATGGAATTGCTTTCCTGAAACAATGATACAGTAACGAGTTGATTATTTAATCGATTATGTCATATTATCTCCCTTTGTTTCCTTAAATATCACAAATACCTACTATGTTTTATACACAAACCAGTTATTTTTCTCATTTATCACAAACCAGTTACTTTCTGTAGTTCTAACTTGCTTGTAATATTAAGCTTTATAAGCAATAATATAGAATTTTACATCTTCACCGTCACGCTCGCATGAAAAGCCCTCACTGGAAGGCATTGAAAACCTCATTGACAGAGGCAAATTGCATTGCAATTGTCCCCGTTTTCCAATGGCAGAGCATAATGCGACTCAGTGCCGCACAATGCTGACGCTTAATTGGAACGTGAATTAGTTTTAAAATGCGCCAGCAGAGTGCGCTAAGTTCAGTGTTGAAAAAAAATTCTAAAATAAATATTGTATTCACATTATATGTGTGGAATATTAAAAAAAGTCATTGTTTATACCTTCATCCATACTTATATTTATTTATTTTTTAACACAGCTTGAATTAACTTTGAATATTTCCAGAAAACTCCGACGAAAAGAAAGCCTTAAATTTTTTTAACAATAAATACGATAATACCAACGATAATATATAAATAAAATTTCAATCAATGCGAATTTAAAGAAAAAATACTTGTTAATTTTCTGTCGCTGAAGTTGGTATGGATTGCACGCATCACTTTTGAGCGTGCTCGATTGTGCGATGCGATGCTGTAATTAGAACACTCAACGTTGAGCATTGTGCCGCATAATGCGCTGATTGGAAAACGGGGTGTATGAGGTCTATAAAACTAAATTTTGACGTTACTCTCAAAATGTGACGTGTCACGTTAATTTGAAGGAAAATAATTATTAGTAGTAAGTCGGTTATTACAAGATAGCATGCTAAGGAATGTCTAAGTACCAAAGAGGGCCACTAAAATAAATTATATAACAGACACGACGACAATGAAGTAAAGGAAGATTCCCTAATCAAACATTCAACAGGCTAATAGTAATTTTTGCAACATTAGAACTGATTATTTACTGCATCTTGATATAAGGCAATCTGCCGACACCTTTCCTGCTTTCTCAATTACTACCTACATTATAAAGAAACACACAACCGTAATATTTTTTTAATAGATCCTCATGACAACAGTTTGAATCGGCACGAATTAGAATTTTAAGAATATGTGTGCTAAAATAAAGAAGTGCGCAATTTTACAAGCAAGCTGCATTATTGAAAGAGCTCTACTAAAATTTAGCCTATGTACATTACTAACATTATGGTAAAAGAAATTTTGTACCAAGCATTTCAGAGTTCTCCACAATTTTACAAATGAATTGTGGGTGTTTCTATATGAAAAGTGATGAGTGAGCGCTAAATAGATAAATTTTAAATAATGGAATCAGCTAGTGAATTTAACTACACTATAAAAGAAGATCTGAACAGTGAGATCTTATTTAAAACTCTTGTTACTTTTATTTTGCTTAAGAAAGGAGCGGCCACCGCGTTTGGGTACATCTGATCGGCGCTGTTCTTGATTTTAGGATTTTAGAGGCCTAAGCATCGTAGCGTATTGCTACGATGCTTAGGCCTCTAAAATCCTAAAATCAGCGCAGTGCAACGACAAAATATTTCTTGTATCTTTCTTTTAAGAGGATACCAAAATAGCTTCGTGCATTTTTCTACGTACGAAGTTTTCATTTTTTCTTTAGATTGAATGGCTAGAGCTCTAATTTTTAAGTATATGTTTTTTCATTATATAATCTATGATCACATAAACTCAGAAACGCGATTGAAAAAAGTTTTCTCGATAGAAAATCTTAGCGAAACAACCTCTCTAATTTTTTTTTCATTTGTCGGTCTATTATCCCGTATTAACTAATGAAATAACTTTAAAAACATAGGTAACTATAACATAAGTAACTAATATATATAGAAACACGTAAACCGGAATTAAAATATATTTAGTAGATTTTGAGTAAACAAAAAAAATATCCCTAATTCTTCATTTTCTATACCTACTAGCTGTGTTAATAGGTACATGTCGACGATAATATTGATGTAGGCCCTTAAAGATGAGGAGTAGATTAAATTAGCTATAGCGTCTCATCTTTACCATCAAATATATACGAACAACGCCTGTGTATAGGTATTTTATTAAACGCGCTGCTTTACTAAATTAATCATATTTTATATAAAACATGTCTATAATCATAAACGATCAACTCGTTACCATATATTGAACAACTACATGTATGAACCCACTGTTGACCATCAGATAACGAAATCAGATTATTTGCATGCCCAATAGTAAACATATCATAGCATCAGTAACAGTGGAAACAAAATATAGTCCTCCAGAGAAAATACAGGTAGAACAAACTATAGGTTCTCTACAAAATAGCTCTTGGAATATTTTTATTTGGGCGAGAAAAAAGGCTTAGCCACACTAGCGAGAGCGTGACCTATGCCGGTGGTAGATTTTAGACGATTGTTATATCACTGTAGTCACGTCATCGTCTCCTATAATTTATAAAGATCAGTTTAAAATGAATACAATCTTTAATTTACATTTGCTATTCTTTTATTTACAAGATTTACAAAAACACAAACACGTATTTCATTAAAAAGGCCTCCGTATATATGTTGATTTGTATTATAAACGCAAGACACTCGATTTAATGTTATATCGTCCACTGTCGCGGACCGCACACCGGCCACGCCATAAAAATAGTTTACCACTCTTCAAAGCGTACACGCATGGCGCTAGCGTGGCCAATGGCAGAAACTAACAAATATGTCTAAACCACCCTATGTTTTTATAGTGCCATGGATTTGGACACTTATTAACTTATTTAGGTTATTAAACCTAAACAATTGCATCGATAACAAAATAGATTACTGAAAGTTGGCATTGCATTATGCTATAAAACTGGACGATACAGCTGTATTTTCACGCAAAACAATTAATGTTCATCAGAGCTTATATCGTACAAAGATTCTACGACAACAATATATTATTGCCGAGAACTATGTACATGATAGGTCTAGGTAAAATATAAACTGACTTCAATATGACTTCATAGTCGCTTGGTAAAATTGTAATAATTTTCTTTACAATATTTACCTCGAAACAGTCGCTCCAGGGATCATCGTCAAACACCTCATAAAACAAAGAAAAATGCTTGTTATGAGTACATTGATAACGTTTCATAACCACAATATAGATTTTAGTTATAATCAATACCGAACAACATGGGACTTTGGTGACAACATAGCTTTTTAATTTTTAATATAATTGCGCCGAGTTTACTAAAGTCCAGTCTACGCCTAATATCTTCGTACATGAGTATTGAAGCGAAACCTACTGGAATAAAGTTTGAAATAATACCGTCAAGCTACATTTTCCTTTCTCGGAGATTCCTTAACAAATTAATATGTAAAACATAGTAATTGCATGTAGTAAAACAAGTCTATTACACCAATATTTTTAGACATTAAATGTTCTAGCCCTGCCACCTTGGCATACAGCCAGTGACGGTATTTTCCAGATATGATCGCGTGTAATTAGTCATATTCTCTTCCAAGAGATTCCAATTTCGATAAAAAAATATACCGATGTATAACTTAGTTCAGGTGATATGAGAAGACTTTGGTAAACTTGACGTTATGGTGTATGTCAATAAGTTTATAGTCTTCTCCTAAAGTTCACCATTGCATAACTGCCCAGCATGAGGTAGTAAGCACAACATTAAGCTATAGTTTACATTTCACTGAACTATATTCTCAACTAGGGTTAACGACAGTGGCGGATTTACCCTAAGGCACGGTAGGCCCAGGCCTAGGGCGGCCAGATTTAGGGGCGGTGATTTACACAAAAAGCTTCTTATTTACAACAAAATGTAATTTTCTTGCAAAACAAAACTGAATTTTTCTCCTAAATTTCTAAATCTATTTAGATAAAAGTTGGCAATGAAGTAATTTCATTATGTAGTTTATTTGGTAGATGCTGAGGAAGGGGCGGCTAATGGCTTGGGGCCTAGGGCGGCCGAGACTGCAAATCCGCCACTGGTTAACGAAATATAATTTTGACAGGGGAGTGCAATTGGATATGGAACAACTGTATTTTGACCAAAGCATTGAGTGGGGTAGCACAGAGAAAGCTAGCAGGATAAACTTTAACAAAAGAATTCTTTGTTGTGGTCTTATTGGACTTGCCGGAATATGCATGACCAGGG
The DNA here is from genome assembly GCA_916999025.1 of Orgyia antiqua. Taxonomy (NCBI): domain Eukaryota; kingdom Metazoa; phylum Arthropoda; class Insecta; order Lepidoptera; family Erebidae; genus Orgyia; species Orgyia antiqua. The sequence continues at coordinate 10,931,444 of OU779863.1, read as the reverse complement.
TACCAAAGTTCAAAATAAATATATAGCAAAAAATACTGTTGAACAAAAAAATACACAGAAATTAAAAGTATAATATAAGCTTTTAGTTACTATTGCCTATTACAACATACAAAGGTAAGAGCAAAGAAAAATATTTTTTAAACAATAAATAGAATCCTCGAAGCGTAATAACTTAGGGCTATATTTTTTAAAAATCTGTGTTATTTCATTTACTCACAGGCAATTATATCTACAAATGTAATAGACACAATGTTGTAAAGAAATGTGATAGTTATTCCTGTCCTATAATATAGAACGATTAGACGAGACGTCCAGTATAGAAACCAGATTATGGATAAATGTATTCAAATTATCCTTACAATTCTAGATATTATTTTAGTCATAAAAAATAAACTACAGACCATTTCTGTAAATTTTCGTAGTTTTATAAAATCGTCATTTTTGTAGACATTTTTATAATTGAGATAAGAATAATTAATAAATTCTTTATTAAGAAAAGGCATGTACATAGGCGAGCTAAATTCATAAATGTTCTTCGAGCAAACCTTGTTGCGACAAAAATGTTTTGATTTATTTGATTTTTGATGACATAGGCATAGGAAGTTTTCTCTTGTTAGATTTCTCAAAATGATTTCGTTTCTAGCTTTTATTGTGTACAGTTGTGCCTGAAATACTGCTGCTTAAACTACTAATAAAAAAAAACAAACCATAAGTCTGAATAACGATTTGGTTATGAACTCAACTATGCTAAAATGAAAATCTTTGCTTTTCTATAAGAATTTCGTCGATATGAGCCTTCTTTGCGAGAACAAAACAAAATTATTGTAATTCAAATATAATAATATATCAATTATAAATATGACGCTTTTTTGTTATTTTAATTTAATAACTTAAAATGTATATTGTGTTACTTACTCAAAAATACTATTTTAAATTCCTGAAAACAACTCCCGTAAAATGATATCGTATCTAATTTTATTTATGTTATTGTGTCGACTCTGTAAGGTATCTTGATAAACGTAGGTAATATTATAGCTTTAGGCTTATAATGATAAATGTACTTAACGCGATGGTAAAAACTGATGAAAAACTTATTAGTTTTTGGCAAAATACCGTTAAACGTGTGAACGTAGGACTGTTAAAAAAACTAAACTAACTTTTTCTTACTGAGCATACTGTTTTAGCGTAAAAAAATATAAAATCTACAGTTTGTTGAATACAAACTCGATTTTACTCCACTTGTACTACTATGAATACATATTGCTACTTCCGTTTCATACTTTCATGAGATCGGTTAAAATTTCACCAAATACATATATTTTTTTAAAATTATGTAATTTTTCTTTATTTATGCTTTATTGTACACAAGAGAAGACAACAACAACAGAAATAAACTAAAAAAAATAAATGTACAAAGGCGAGCTTAACTCAAACCTGAGTTTTCTTACAGCAAACCCTTGAGTGATAGAGATATGAGATGATGGATAGATTTGGTGTACAACAGCGTCTAAAGTACTTTTACGTATATTGTAAAGTTAAAATGTTCCAGCACGCATTCGGCAGCTGTTGCAGCAGTGTTGTAAGCAGTTGTATAAATAAATAATGTATACAGTATAATATTTTATATTCGTGGATATTTGCTATGAATTTCAAACTGAATTGATATCGATGGTCAAGTTTCAATGATAAGATTCAAATACTTGGCAGTGAGAATAGATTCTTGTTTATCTATCTATACTACATATTAATATTAATTTGCTTGGTTCAAAAACTAAAAACACGCTTGAAAATACTAAATTTTTTTTTTAATTATGGCATTGTCATCGGTCCTTAATGTATGCAAAATTTGAGATCAATCCGACTACTGTAAGTGTGTTAAAATCACTTTCAAAGAATCCGTTACATAGATTAATACATTGATAGATACCTACCAAACTTATTTATGCGTGTTAAAAATAAAACGTTGTATTTGTGTACGTTTGTAAGAGATCATTTTAAAAACTACTGGACGAATTTCTATAATTATTGCACTAGTGGAATACTACAGTATACCTGGGTAACACAAAAAAGATTGCCCTTAAATAACTATACCCCGTGCGACGTCGGGAGGAGCCGCTAGTTTGAAATAAAATAATCAAGTTTGAATTCAATTACAATTGGTTCAAACAAGTAATCGATAATTTACTACTAAATTACAGCATTAACTCTTAAAGTATAAAAAAATATAATTATCACAATAATTCAGTAGTGTACGTGTCATAACAGAAATTTTATTATCGTTAACAGTGTACTCACGTTCTTATAAATAGTGATTCGCTGCCAATACATTTTTTCAATGTGTATGTTACACTCAAGTTATTTAGGTGGACTTGAAAAGTCTCTACCTTTTTACACGCTTTATATTAGCTTCACTTGTATGTTTGTTTGTATGTTTGTTTGTATGTTTGTTTGTATGTTTGTATCTTTGTAACCGACTCCTTTGGACGCTATTTTGACCCACTTTAAACGGTCAGATTCTATTCAAATTTTGCACACCTGTCAAAGACCGATGACAATGCAATAATTCGATTAAATAAAGCGTGTTTTTTAGTTTTTTTAAACTATTATTTTACTTCTCCATAAAAAGGCCGTAATAAATAAAAATATAAAAATTAAGTAAAACAGCTTTAAAATTGCTTAGACTTAATGTATGTACAAAAAAACGTGCAATTTTGGTTAAGCATTAGACAAACTAGCATGTGCATGATAGTAGTATGCAATGGTCGGGTGACAAATGTTTATTCAAAAAATTCCAAGTTCCACCACCACAAGATTTAGTTATGATGTTATATAAATTTAATTACCTCGATACCGTCGCTTTTAGAATCAAGCAACTCATTGAACACATTGATAAACAGCTTGTTCATAAGTTGCGGACGTAATTCAGCTACTTCAGCAACATTTCCTAACAAGCCCATCATGTTACGTAACAATTCTTCCTTGTCGGGGAATGTCTGCAACAACATCGTTTACAAACGATTAGCTGATGACTTGATGATGAACATAAACAGGGCCTTTATTTCTCAATCCACAACGATTTTAACATGCTAATAACTTCATTATTATTGACCTGCTCTTGTCCTTATATTTGGGGCGTAGCCTTGTTGTTCCATGCTTTTCTGTCAGACGACATTTCTGTATTAATTACACCTTTTTCTTTCATATCCTCTTTTACACAAATCATCCATAATTTCTTCAGTCTTCCTCTAACTATAATTTACTCTACATTCATTCTCAGACACTACTAAAAATGTTACTATCTTCCCGTCTCAATACATGATCATATAAAGAACGCTTGTTTTTAACTTTTTCTATCAGTGGAATCACTTTCAGACTTCATACTACACATTCCTTATTTTAACCATTCGCGTCACACCCAACTTGTTACCTCAAATTATGCACAAAAATGTAGTGTTTCTTAACATAACCACGGAATTTAACTGTAAGCGGCTTAAGTACGCATCCTAAAGCATATTTATTTGGACAATATTCACAACACACAATAACCAAGTAATATTATAAAAATTTACAAAAGATATCATTGTTGTCAAATACCACGGTGAGTACTGATGTGATTTATTTTACGTTATCTGCCTGATTCTTTAACTCCAATACAAAGGCGTGAATGATCTCATTCACATTTGTATAGAAGATATTACTCTAATCTTATAAAATACATGCCTAGTATTCGTCAGACCACAGTATATTATTTTGTTTATTGAATATTTCAATGTTTGTGTATTCTAAAATTATGCACATGGAACTACACGAGTACCACCAGCTTTCAAATAAAAAAGGAACCATTAAAATCGCTTCGACCAGTTAAGTGAAGAGGTAACAAACATACAGACGAATTGAGAACCTCCTCCTTTTTTTGAAGTAGGTTAAATACTACCATTGGGATTTATAGGAGGCGGACACTTTGGTACTTGACTCAACTAAATAGATCACATACCTACCTACGACTTATTTATATCTTCAAGAATATTACGAAGTTAGTATGACAAAAAAATGTTCATGGAAACATGTTTTGTAGACTCCAAGCAAAATAAATACAGAATACAAAATAGTTTTTTACATAATTCTTCGTTTCAATAACGTTCCTGATTCTATATTCGTTGACGTATTGGCTATAAATTCTAATACTGAGTTAATAATTCAATAGGACAGTTAAACTCTATTTGAAATGCACATATTTTCTTATTTTTGGAATAGCCTTTTTGTTATTCTGCATGGACGTAGTAAACCTAACTCAGAATGCCTAAATAGCTACAGTCAGAAAAATAATCCAGTGGGTCTTAACGAGTAATAATAGGTACAGTTGTCACCACCCCTTTTCTCTTCCAGAGCTGTAAGCTGATAAAATCCCGTGAGGTGGGAAACTAACTAAAACCTGAACTAAAAAGTTTAATAAGCATACCTGTAGACCAATTACCTACCCTCCCGAATTAGAAAAGGCCGATTTGAAATTCTGTTTTGCGAACAGAAAATCACAAAATTTTAAATCGGACCTATCTAAATGGCGAATAATAACTCGGTCAATTTTAAACTACTCAAAACAAAATAGGGCCCACCCCACGATCGTCTACAAATTTGTTTACAAATATTTTGTACGGTTATCTTAAGATGACTTAAGTACATAAACGTATAGTTGACATGTTTATGAGTCTGTACCAGCGTTTCTAACGATAACTTTAACAATATTCTCAAGTTGGTAGTCAAATAAAGTGTAGGGCTAAAAAAAGTGATTAAATGCATATTTTTGTCGCTCGAGTTCTCAGTCGTATTGTAAACGTTGCTATTGAAGCTTATTTGGTAAACCATTTCCTTTGATTACGGCGTTAGTTCTAATCAATATGCCTGGTCCTCGTCGTCATATGAACATGGAAACTGCAGCTAGAGCAGTTGCACTGCTTCAGGAAGGGCACTCTCAGAGATCTGTTGCAATAACCATCGGCGTGTCCCGACGAGCTATCCGAAATCTGTGGGAACGCTATCAAGAGACCGGAAGTATTGCTAGGAGATCTGGATCTGGGAGAGCGAGAGCCACAACGGCCCAGGAAGACAGATATATCAGATTAACTGCGCGTCGGGAGCGTACAATCACCGCCCGAGCCTTACAGAATCAATTACGGCAGTCTACTGGAAGACGAGTGAGCGATCAAACTATTCGCAATCGACTCCACGAAGATGGCCAACGTTCCAGGATGCGTGTTGTTCGGCTAAAACTGACGAGAGCTCATCGTGCAGCGCGCTTAAGGTTCGCACGTGAACATTTGGATTGGACAATGGATAACTGGAGATCCGTACTCTTTACAGACGAAAGTAAAGTCAAGTTTTACAGTGACGACAGACGAGTACGTGTGTGGAGAAGGGAAGGAGAACGTTTTTCAGAACCATGCATCCATGAAACTGACCGTTTTGGGGGTCCAAGTGTCATGGTTTGGGGCGGAATAAGCTTGCTAGGTAAAACAGAGCTGGTAATTCTGGATGGAGGTACCGTAACTGCCGCTAGTTACGTCGAGCGAGTAGTCCGACCTCATATTGTTCCATTTTCACAAAGAGTTGGCGCTAACTTTGTTTTAATGCAAGACAACGCTCGCGCTCACACAGCGCGTACCACACAGAATGCACTTTCTGAGGCCAATATTTCAGTTTTGCCTTGGCCAGCCATGAGCCCTGACCTCAACCCCATTGAACATTTATGGGATAAATTGAAAAGAAGCCTCAAAGAAAACTACAGCAGCGTGAATAGTCAACAAGAGCTAATAAACGCACTCAAATTGTGTTGGGAGCAAATACCGGAACAAAACATAGTGCATCTTATCGAAAGTGTTCCAAATAGACTCAGAGAGTGCATACGGAGCAGAGGAGGACCCACACGCTACTAAATTTAAGACTTTTGAACATATGGTCCCAGTGCAGTGATAAAATTTAAATTTAATGAATCCCATTATTTTACCAAAATATCGCCAAAAAGTGTTCTTTGTGCTTAAATTAAAAAAAAATTAACAAATTGTGTAATTTTTTAAGCTCATATAATCTGTGAATCCCTACTTCAATCATATCTAATTAGAAAAACTGAATAATTGTAAGTATTTTAAAATTAATACAATAAAACGTGGTGGGCCCTATTTTGTTTTGAGTAGTTTATATTATTGCATAATTTTGTATTTAAAAATGAATGATGATCCACTAGTCTCGGTAAAACTCAAAGTTGTATGGGCTATAGCCGATTATGGCTTTGCTAAATTGATCTCAGGGAGCCATTAAATGCAAGCGGCACAAGACCGGGCATTGTGGCGTTCTATGCGGAAGGTCTATGTCCAACAGTAGCCGGAGAAAGGCTGATAGATGGCTTGAATGTTGTTTTTCGGTAACGGATAAGGAAAGAAAGAATACACGATGAGAAAACATGGAAAATTGCATAGAAGATAATAAAAACAGTAATTTGATTTTTGCATTTAATCTGTAATAGTTAGTTACTCCGTGTGGTGACGTATTAAGAATACAAGTGTCACCACCCCATCTCCTCCCAAGGGTGCTGTAAAAGTCAGCTAAGGGATATTGCACACAGATAACATCTTCTGTGAGAGACGGAAAATTCGAAAAAAAAACCCTGTGCCAATACGCCTGGTCAGCGCGGCACCGTAGACCATAATCCCTCCCAAACTGGAGGAGGCCCGTGCCCAACAGTGGGACGTAAATGGGCTGGAGAAGAGTTAGTTACATACCTTTAAACAGGCAAGAAAATATTCCATGCCTCGTGCGGCCAAAAATCGTTGACAGTTTTGAGGGGTTTCATCGGTGACATTCCACATAGTAGACCATGCCACCTCCAGCACATCATCACATACGCGTCGTTCCAGACGATCTGATATTACGTTTAGCATTTTCTGAAACATTATTATTGGTACATTTCTTATTTTTTTTATTAACTTAAAAATATCAAACACTGAATGTAAACATTTGCAGTGTTAGATATCTTTTAACCTATTACTTTTTATACTTATTTGCAATATTGTATACTTGGGTACCGAATTTAAATAAGAAAAAGTATCATCATCATAACATCTCGCTTTTTCCCATTGGGGTAAGCAGAGACTTCTGAAAAGTATGAGACAGCATAACACGGACCGGAATGCTTATTCTCTATAGAGACAAAAATTACAAACATTGACAAAGCCCTTTTAACGGAATCTAACGAAGCTCATCTCATTTTCAAACGTTTCATACGTGCTCCAAGATGTATTGTGTTTTTGCCGCATATAAAAAAATCTATAAAAAACACGCAGTGTTTTAAGCGTATAACTCTTAATGCGCATGGTAAAATTATGTTCTAAGCAACTCTGCGTTTTACGCATGTAGGTAATAATCATATCGATCAAGAGAAAAGAAAACGTCTGATTCGGGCACACAATTTGTCGTTACTACCTAAATATACAAAGGTACTTAGGCTAGGGCATAATTAGTGCAAGTAGGTTCTGATAGTTACGTTTACGTTGATATTCAGAATTGGTTATTTTAATAAGCCAACCGTACATTTTTCTGTATACATTTCAAGGCAATTATACGACATCAAATGTGTTAATCGCACGTTCATATGTCGAAATGCCTAAGTTTTGTAATCACATATTTGTTAACGAGAACCAAGCATTACTCATATTAATGCGCCCATGAAATATAACACAACCTTTATTAAACAGATACCGTCACTAAATCCGAAATCTCACATCAGTGTTCGTTAAAGAACTTCTCCGAAGATGCGAAACCGATTAGAAAAAATCTGAAAAGGAACTCTTAAATCCGGCTGCATCCTCACTGCTCATTTTTATTTACGGTTGACCTTGTCAAGACGTCTCTTTTCAATCGTAGTTCTAGAATAGGTTTTGTTTTGCACCTATCATAATAAATTTAAATATTATTTAAATAAACATATCACGGTAAATAGTTTTCGAGACTAACTTATAATATCTACATATCCTGAACTAGGATTTTATTATACATTTTATTACAAAAATAAATGTCACACAGATTCAAAAAAGAAAGATATGTGCGTTGCGTTATATTACTGCGAAAAACCTCAAATCTTACAAAATTTAAACATATGATGTCATAAATGAAGTAACTCAACAACGATAAACAATATTACTGTCGTATTTATTGTAAATCCCGAATTTTGAAAATGTAACCTAATTAGATATAAATAGAGAGTACCGGGGGTACTAAGACGAATAACAAAAAATTGGTCAAGTGCGAGTCGGACTCGCGCACGAAGGGTTCCGTACCATGCAACATAAGGCAACGTTATTAGTATCGAGCAAGAAACGGTAAAAAAAATCATGTTTGTTGTATGGGAGCCCCCCTTAAATATTAATTTTATTTTATTTTTAGTATTTGTTGTTATAGCGGCAATAGAAATACATCATCTGTGAAAATTTCAACTGTCTAGCTATCACCGTTCTTGAGATACAGCCTGGTGACAGACGGACGGACGGACGGACGGACGGACAGCGAAGTCTCAGTAATAGGGTCCCGTTTTTACCCTTTTGGTACGGAACCCTAAAAATGATTTTTTTATGAAAACATGAGTTGCAGGCGGCAAAAACAAAACACTTTTGCAATTCGAAAACAAAATGTTAAATAATTTAATCGATGGAAAAGTTAAGAGCTTTATTAGAGAGCTGTTTCGAACGCATAGTCTGCATGTTGCTGTCTCATTTTTAATGCAGTTTATTTTTATAAACGCAATTTAAGTACCTACTCAATATTAGAAAAATATTAATTATATGGAAGAGAACACAACACCAAGATGTATTGCAATATTTTTCAAATTCACTTTTCAATTCCATATATGTAATTACATAGGATATCCGCCAAGTGTCAATAGTCATCATTCTCTTGTCCGCATCCTTTTATTTGAGGTCAGCACGATACGAGTCTATTTCTTCCATACTCATCTGTCAGACGTCATATCTGTGTTCACTCCTCTTTCTTTCATCCAAAGCTAATTATCGCTGAATACAATAAAGATATAAAAGCTATTATTACAAGTTTTGTAGACGCTTATAGTAAGATTTTAAAAGGCTTTTAGTGTTAGACTAAAAGCTTTTCAAACGCCACAGAGATGGAACATAGTTCCAATATAGTGCAAGTTATATAAAAAACGCATCGCCCAGTCAAATATTTAATATGACATATTTTTACTTATTGTAGCAGATAAATTTGGTTTTAAGATGTTTATGAAATGTTCACCAGGTATGAAATACTATATTTTTTCTAGTCTCAGGCCCTACCCACATCGAAGCAGGGCGAGCTGGCATGTAATTTTGATCATGTGTATATACACAACAACAAAAGTACTCTAAAAGCTTTTTAAGCCCCTTTTTCCGAAACCTGAAAGTAAACATGGTGACTGCTTATCCCAGTAAAAATTGTATCTGTAAGTTAAATACATATAAAAGCACAGCAGATAGCGCACAGATTCAAAATTACACGAAAACATTAGTACAGACGACGATATTTTTATAAATATGACAATACAATAGCATGAATACTTACGCCGATTGCACCGTGGTTGCCTAGGAATCTTTTTTGTTTACCATCTACTTGACAGGCCAGCGAGTTTAATAAGTAGATAGCGATACGCTGCACGAACCCCTCTTGATTCACGTCGGCCACCCCGTTTAAAAGAATCAGAACGACACGCTCATACTCAAACAACTGGAAACAAGACAAATTTACTTATATCTATTTAAACACACAACATTTTTAGTTGGAAGTCTTTCCTGTGTTAACATCTTACTACTAATACATTTGTAGGAAAGTATTATGGATGTACGGATGTTGATGGTTGTTCTTTCTCGCAATAATACTTTCAGTTTTTAGATCAGCCGGCGTATTATGAGCTTTTTAAAATTATTCAAGTTCCAGGCAGGCCGTAAACTGCATGGCTAAATTAGGTATTATGGCAGAAATAAAACTTTTAGTTGAAAATTTTTAGTTAGTACTTTAACTCTTAGTTGTACCTTCTCCTTAAACATATTAATGTATGACTGGTTTAGCGAACTGACTGACTAAGAATTTTGATCATAATAAACTGGCAAATTGCCAGACAGTTCAATTCACGGCGTAAACTGCCTGTAAATAAAAGCTCATAATACGGCCGCAGAATAACATTGTCACGCTAAAAGCCAAGGAAAGGGATAGGAATTACAAACGCGCGTAAAACTGCTGGCATAAGCTAGTACATTATAATGAATTCCAAAGCTTACACGTGTACAATATGTATTCACAGACACCATAATATTATACGATAGCTTATTTAGTTTGTTGACAAACTAAATAAGCTATCGTATGAAACTTGAGTTTCAAGTAATCTGCAAGTCAATGCAATTTTTTGGATGCGTCTTTTATTTTCATAATTATAGAAAACGTCTACTATTAAAGCTGTTTTTAGTCTACCAGGAACATTTTATTATTCCATGGATGTGGAAAGGACATTTCGTTCTACCTTCATTTATAAACAATGTAATATGTATAAGCAAGCATATAAGCTTAGCTTGGGACCAGAAGACGTTGTGTGAAATATATATATTTTTTATTGTATGATAAATCGACCTTAAAACGGTTTAGTTCTCATATGCTTGAGGCATCTACCAACAAATTATAGTACCCAGATAAACAAGCCATTCACATTATGTTCCCAAATAGACAACCCAGATAGATCGATTTATCGCTCCTGAAACGCCCTAGGCCCTAGATAAATAAATATCATGAAACTTATTCGAGACGTTTCTATGATTCAGATTATACATATACAAGACTACTACACTAATAGCAAGCTTCAAACTTCCTGAGTGCTATAACTCTAAGCAATATTCTGAAAATTAGAATTCAGGAAAAAAAAAGTTGCAGGGAAAAAGGCTAATATAGGATATAGTTAAGATTTGATAGATATAAAAAACTTACCACATCAACAGGTATTTTGAATTGGCACAAAGTGAGACATCCATTTCTCATCATGGTGTCATCTCCGAGATGTGCCTCCATACCGTCAAGAAGCGCAGAAATGATGCGACGTTTGAGTTTATTACCAATGTGGTCTTTTTCTTTACCCTTCACTATATAGAATAATGTTGCACTAGAAAAAAATATCACAAATGATTTATGACGTATTTGAATATTGTATTTACGTGTATAAGCAAAAAGAATGACAGTTGTCTGATCATCATAGATATGAACTAATCACCATACGTTATGAAGATGTCAAAACGTATTGTGCAACATCTTTTGACATAAACATGCCTTTCTGAATCTGGTATGAGTACCAGGTTGAGACCTGTCACTATATTATATTATCACCTATATTAAAACAATATTGGAACCAAAATTACCTGCCCGATATCTGGATATGTTTTTCAGATACGTGTTGATCCATTGCATCTAGCACAACATGAAGAGCTCTAGCCACATATGCATTATTCTCATATCTGAATAAATAATACAGATCGTTTAGGACTCTAGTTAATAAAGCAGGCCTCTCCATGTAAGCTACAGCTGCCGTTAAGATTTGTTCTTCATTAGCATCTCCTGATATCTGCAAGAGACAATCCACACTTAATAAGTAAAAAGTGTAATAGTTTTTAACCGACTTCAAAAAATGGAGGAGGTTCTCAATTCGTCTGTATGTCTTTATTTTTCATTTATTTTATGTTTGTTATAGGTCGCGGCATGTAAAAACAATGTTGGCGGTCAAGCTGCGCATGGCGGTCTATTTGGTGGTATCGGTCTATTTGGTGGTACGAGGTAGGGCGGAGGGGGGTGAGCCACGCGCCGCATGTTTGCCGGTGCGCTATTGGTGCGTCAGTTAGAAATACCATCGCGGACAAAAGTTTTAAATTACAATATGGTTTTACATTTATTAATTTTTACTTTTCAATTTTTTTTTTTCTTGAATTTCAATGTTACTTTAATTTTATTTCTCTTAAACATTCTTTAATACATAATTCAAACATGTTTTTAATTCATTTAATTGATATACAATCTAATATATTTTTCTATGTAATAAGAATAACTAATAAGAATAACAAATATGTAGGTACCAAGCTAAGACTCGCCAGCGAAAGCCTTCGAGGGAGAGTGTACCCATGCGCAAAAACGCCCTCACCACTTTCTTCAAGCGTTCTTTTTACGTGACGCGTACTAACTATACCTCATAACTTTTAACTGCAGTAAAGTGATTTTAATGATTTTTTTTTATTTGAATACTGGTGGTTTGGGAAAATAGAAGTATCTGTTGTCCATAACAATGTTCTATTAAAAACATCTAAATGTTTACAAGAAACAAACACTAAACTAGTAGTCATAATGTTCTTTCTCTGTCTGTCCAGATAGTAGGTTGTAATTTAGTTAGTTAATGTTGGTTTTAGTAGTTAATTTTACAAAAACATCTAAATACCATTTTACCAAGTTGTTTTCTTTTATAAAGCGGGTAGTTTTATAAAAGGCTGTAACCTAAATTTTATACAGATTATGTTGCAGAGTACAGCGAGTTGTTATAAAAAATTGAAGAAACTCTACAATATTATATAATATAACTACAACAACCAAATATTTTCTTTTTATTTAACTTGCCTATGTTAGAAAAACACAACTGTGGGTAGTTGTGTTTTCTAAGATGGGCAAGTAAATGGATTATGATCAAATTTTATAGCTGTATAAATTGTTATGTTAGAGTCACATGGAAGCTACCATCATGCTGAAAGACTAAGGGGAAGTAATCCAATATTTGAATGATTAGATACTTACAACTTTGGCAGGTATGTCATGCCTCTTACAAGCACCGTGATGAGTGCCATAGAGACCTAAGAACTCTAATGGTCTGTTCACACGACTGGCAAGACCAGGTATATCACAGCGGACTTGTATCTCTTGTCTATCTGATGTTTCTACTGGAACAGCAGCAGCACCCGTTCCAGCCAAATTTGTACCAGATATATCTAAAGACTCCAATTCTGGTAAGCTGCTGACCAGTCTAGCCAACACCTCATTCGGGTTGAAATACTTGCCGTGTCTTTCATTTGATTGTGATATATCTAAATGTACAAGATGGCGCAGACTCACAATCCAATCAATTATATCTTTAGACCAGTGCACACTGTGAAGGATCAAAACTCTTAAATTTTCCATTCCATGTAGTGCACATATAGATCCAGCAGATGTGCACTCAGATAAATCCAAATATGTTAGATTATGCAAGGGCTTGAGTAACAACAATGGAAATAATGCAAGTCCTCTCCTGTGAATAGTAAGTTTTCTTAACTTCGGTGCATGAATTATATACCCTCTCTGTCTGTAAAGTGCTTCATCTTGTGATAGCACATCGGTAACGGGGCCAAATTTAAGTGAAAGCAAATTTTGACTGTTTTTATTTATAGTCTCCAATGATGCCTGAGACAAATATTCACATTGCACTAACTCCACCTCATATGGTTTGTGTTCCATTAAACATCGCAAACCTTCATTTGTGATACGTGAATTTCGGAGTTTAACTGTATCTAAACGAGTGCGTAATTTATCACGAAATACGTTGGCAATGTTGTCATTGACACGATATTTTTTCTGATATGCTCGAAGAAATTTTTCACAAACCTCAACAGGTAGAATCACATCTTCACGGAGTCTGCGCCATCGACTGGTAGGGTCCAAATGAGTTATTATATTTAGATTAGACACTAAATACTCCATACATAGATCAAATAATGTATCTGGAAAGATGTCTTGCAACAAAAATACTTCCTGGCGGCTCGACATTATTAATTTTAATTACTGATGGTGGTTCAAGATGTTTATATTATAAATGGTGGCACCATCTCGACAATTCTTTCCAGCACATCCGTCAATCTTGGTAAATTTGGCTACGACGCATCACGAAAACAATTAAACCAACAGTCTTCAAACTAAATAAAACGCACGGTAAGTTTACGACACAAATTGACTAAGCAATATTTCACAGCCGAAAATCTGCACAACGCAACAAAAATTGATGAAAGTCAGACAGCCAATCAATGAATGTGTCCTCCACCATTTTGCCACAGATAATAAATTTTAGATGTTATTGATTCGTCATTTTTTTTTTTTTTTTTCCATTTATTCATGACCATAGAAACAAAGTCTTTCAGCCGGATACATTATTAAAAACACAAACTAATTAAATAAACTACAAAGTAATAACAATAACATTAAAATTTTAAAATAGAAATTTTAGAAATACATACTTATTTACCTATAACTAAACATTTTGTATTAAATTTTTTCTACAGTATCACGAATATACTTAAACAATGCATTATAATAATTCTTATTTGATAATATGTCCTTGACTTGGCAGGGTACACTTTGTTGTTGTTCACTGTCACTACTGTCAGTAATGTCACTTAATTCACTCACTAAAATCAACCGTTGCATATTAAAACTTGAGCATCTTAAAATAATATGATCTAAATCGGCATTTTCAGATTCACAATGACGGCAACAACTGTTGTTATAAATTTGGATCCTCTGTAAATGAGCTGGCGTTAAGCAGTGTCCTAGTCGCATGCGTGTGATTATAGTTATAAATCTTCTAGTGATATTTTTGAGGTTATAATACCAAGGTTTTACAGGTAATTCTTTCTGAATCTCTGCATACCATTTGCCTTTCTTTTCCAGGGTAATAGCCCAGTAATCTTTCCACAGCTGTTTGGTAAGCTTTTTGTACAGTGTGTAGTAATCAGTAAATGGTACATTTACTAACTCCGATTGGTCTTCATCATGATCTGATCGGGTTGCTGTATCAACTATTTCATTGCCACCAATACCACTATGTGAAGGTACCCATACAAATTCCACATTTATGTGGTTATCATGTAATTCTTTAAGACTATCCCTAATGTCATACACTATATAATTTAGCTTAAAATCTATATTTACATTTTTTAAAGCAGATAAAACACTCTTAGAATCAGTTACTATAAGAACATTATGTACATTATTTACAAAATTATTAACATATTGTAATGCACAGTAAATGGCATAACTTTCTGCAGTGAATATACTGCATGCAGTGTTTAAGTTTATGCATTTAGTGAAATGCATCTGTGGATCATAATATGCTGCTCTTACATATTCATTTGTTTTGGACCCATCTGTGTATATGGTGTAGTGCTCAGGTCTATTGCCTTTAAATTCTAAAAATTCAAATTTATTACACACTGCATCTAAATGGATATTTATACTAGTAATAAGACTGATATAAGAGGTTTTATATAAAGGCCAAATATTGTTTCTAAAAATGTTTTCTGAATTATCATTTACATATTTAAATATTACTGGGATTTCAGGCAAGGATCCTTCTACCAAAGACGAAGCCGAGATAATATCTGCGACAGAATTTGACAGAGAGACTACAGGGTGCATCATTATTCTCTTTGTTAGAGGGTTATCATTTGAGACAAGAACTTTCAATAAAAATCTCTCTGCCAACATTAACCTACGTAACACCAACGGAGGTATGCATGTTTCTATTTCTAATGAGTTAATTGGAGTTGATCGCATTGCTCCACATATTAGTCTTAATCCTATATTTTGTATGACATCCAGTTTCTTTAATAAGGTGCTTTTGGCATTCATATAAGCTAAACTACTGTAGTCAAAGTGGCTTCTTACTATACTTTTGTATAGCATACTCATTACTTTAGGATCAGATCCCCAATACGTTCCAGCCAGGTGTCTCATTATATTAATGCCTCTTAATGCTTTTTTGCTTATGTGCTTTATGTGTTCATCAAATTTTAATTTGTCATCAATAATGACCCCTAGAAATTTTTGGTGTTTAACTACAGGAATTACTGTATTGTTATAAATAATTTTTACATTATTGTGAGCGTTTAAATTTTTGCTCACAATCAAAACTGAACTCTTTTCTGGGCTTATTTCCAACTTTAATTTAGTATGGTAATAACTGTACAATTGATTTAAAGCATTATTAATATTTGTTGCTGCTGTTTCCACATTTTGATTTATACTATACAAAAGCAAGTCGTCTGCAAACTGTAAAATATTTACACCTGGTGTAATTACATATTTTAATATCTCTGAGACATACACATTATATAGCAATGGGGACAATGTTGCACCTTGCATTGTACCTTTATTAACAATGTTAGGCCCATGTAACTTATTATTATATTTAACATAAACTGTTCTATTGTTCAGGAAGCAATATAGCCACCTTAAGATGTGTCCTGGCATACCTATATCATGAGATACTTGAATTAGTTCCATTATATTTACATTGTCAAAAGCACCTTTTACATCTAAAAAGACACATATTGCATTAGAATGACTTAATTTAACTTGTCTTATATCTGATAATAAAGATATGAAGCTTTCAGAGCAACTTTTGCCTTTTCTGAAACCAAATTGTATAGGAGGCAGTAGACTATTGGATTCAATAAAATAATCTAATCTTAACTTTAGCATATTTTCAAAGAGTTTACCCAAACAAGATGACAGAGAGATAGGTCTGTATGATGATGCATTATTTATAGGTTTGTTAGGCTTTAATATTGGTATGACACACTGTGTTTTCCATGACTCGGGTACAATTAATCTTTCCCATAATTTATTATAAATGTTTAGTAAAATGGATTGTGCATTTAAATGTAGTTTTTTAATTAACATATATGGTATATTGTCTAATCCTGGTGTAGTGTCTTTCCTACTTTTTAAAGATATGTTCAATTCATCCATATTGAACTTATTTGTGAGAAAATCATTAGTAGTGTTTACTTTAGCATTTTCAAACAAGTATTCTAGTCTAGATGTATCTACTTCACTATTATCAGCTATATTATTTATAAAACTTGGTACCCACTCATCATTAAAATGTTTGTTTCGATTAGTGCCAATCTTTTTGAATTTTTTAATATACTCCCATATTCTAGAAACTGGTGTTAACCTATTAAAACTATTGCATAAATCTTGCCATGAAGTGTTTCTTTCTTCTTTCAATATTCGTTTTTTATTAGCATCTAACTTTTTATATTTAATCCAGTTTTCTATTGTAGGCTCAGAAAAATAATACTTTAATGCTACTTTTGATTCTATAACAGCATCACTACATTTCTGATTCCACCATGGTACTGGTTTTCTTATAGGTGTATTTGAGTTAATTTTTCGTTTTGGAATTGTTTTATCTCTTAAATCATTTAAAGTGTTTACAAAGTTATTGTATGCTATGATTGGTGGTTCATTGATATCTAAGTGTGTAAAATAAGTTTCTGAAAGACTATAATATTTGTTCCAATCTGCTTTATTGTAAATATATTTCTCTTGATCTACAGGTGGTGAGGTGTCATACATGGATGGCTGAACATTTATCTCAAGTAAAGTTGGAAGATGATAACTGCCCATGGGATCATCATGAACATACCAATGACATAAATGTGCGATTGAAGGACTGACAAGAGCAAGATCTATAGCTGATGCTTGCCTATTGGGATAAGGAACTGTTGTTGTGGCACCATCATTCATAATACATAAGTCAAACTCATCAATTATATTATACAAACATCTACCTCTACTGTTATCACTACGGCATCCAAAGGCTATGCTATGAGCATTAAAATCGCCCATTATTATACATGGTTTAGGTATATTATTGATAAGGTCTTTTAACTTAGTTGAATCAAATCTGTTACTGGGTGGGCTATATATACAAAGGATTGCTATTTGTCCTAATTCTGTCTCTATAGAAATGCATATATTTTGTATAGACTCTGAAAATCTTGTATCAATTAGTTTATACTTTATATGATGGTTTACCAAAATAGCTACACCATTATGAGAATTTTTTGAATTTTTATGTATGAAATTGTAATTAGGAAAATGTGGGATTATTGAGCTTGGTTTTAGCCAAGTCTCATTAAGAAGACAAATATCTACTTTCTTTTCATTTAGTAAATTTTGTAATAGGCTCTTTTTGCTCTGTAAGCTTTGTATATTATACTGTAAAATATTTAAATATTTATCCATTAAATTAAATTAGATAAAAATACATCTTTTATTTTCTTATGTGTGAGTGGCCCATCAGAGTCACTCTTGTTACCTAGTGTAACTAGTGATTTTACTATAGCATTGATAATTATATCATTGCTTGCAACTTCTCTTAAATTTAAAACATTATTTGACTTATCTTTAGTTTTGGGTAAAGGCTGTGACTGTGGTATTGGCAAGGGTGGATAATTTTTGTCATTTATACTGGATGGTCTTTTAACAATATTAGCGTATGGTTGTTGCATGGTAAATTTTGCTTTCTTGTCTTCAATTTTTTGTTTTTTGATAGGGCATTCCCTTGAAATAGCAAGGTGATTGCCGGAACAATTGATGCAAATGATCTCATCGACATCACACTCTTTATATGAATGGCGTCCAGCACATGATGAACAGTACTGTTCACCTCTGCAGTTCTTAGCGGAATGGTTGAATTTTAGACATTTATAGCATTGAAGAAGTGGAGGAATATAAGTGTGAATTTGATATCTAAATAGTTTCAAATACGCATACTGAGGTAGAGAGGTTGATGCAAAAGTAACGGCAACAGTGTTGAGAGGTACTAGTTTACCCTCAACCTTACGCATAAATCGTTTAATGGAGACTACTTCAGCGTCACAGACAATATTCTTATATAGTTCTTCATTTGATAATTCTTTAGGAACATACTTTATTACACCAATTTTTTCAGTTAAGTAAGAAGGAATAAATGCCTTCATTTTATTTTTCCACATAAAATCTTCCATTTTAAGGAAGTTATTAGCAGCCGAAGCTTTTCTAAATGTAATTCCTATTTTGTGAGCATTTATTCTATGCACCCCTAACACATCTTTGACTTGCTCTGCTATTAAATTTGTAAGAGTTATGGGATTTTTGTTACCTATTTTCTCTTGTTCTGTTGATTCAACATATACCGTGAATTCAGAGCTGCTGTTTTCTAAGAAAAGTCTCTTATAATTGGGTTTGGTAAAGATTTTATATTTATTAGAATCGTTACCTCCAGCATAATTTGCGTTGTAGAATTTTCTTTTCTTGGCCTCGCCTGGTTCTGGCGGCTCTTCGCCGCCAGCGCCACTGCAGACGCTCATCTTCTTCGTATCAATAAGTGATAGTTTAGTTGTATTTAATTATTAAATTAATAAAATGAAAAATTTGAAAAAAATTATTGCCGCCTCGTTTGACTTCCCGCCAAAAAGTCTTGATTCGTCAGTGTTTTTAGTGCTGCCAATCCTACAGATTGCCAGAATTAAAAATATTCGAAATTCTTTCCCTGTTTTCCAATCAGCGCACAATAGCGCATTATGCGGCACAATGCTCAACGTTGAGTGTTCCAATTACAGCATCGCATCGCACAATCGAGCACTCTCAAAAGTGATGCGTGCAATCCGGTATGGATTGCACGCATCACTTCAGCGACAGAAAATTAACAAGTATTTTTTCTTTAAATTGGCATTGATTGAAATTTTATTTATATATTATCGTTCGTATTATTATATAATGTTAAAATGCTGCTTATGTATTCGTCCGATTTCGGAGCAGCTCGTCTCGATTCGTGCGAGCTTCGTAGAGTCGTACAATATGGCTAGTTGCACGCACACAAACACCGTGTCGAAGACTGCCGAAAAGAAACGACGTTAGACAATGCACGGCCTTCAAGCCACACCTCCGTGCCCGTCGGAGTGGGGAGCGTGAGGTTTTTTTTCGTTACGGAATTTCTGGATTCGGTCCCCGCGCTCAAGGCCCTCGATACAAGCTATGCAATAGCTTAATAAATAAATATAAGTATGGATGAAGGTATTAACAATGACTTTTTTTATATTCCACACATATAATGTGAATAATTACAATGTTTATTTTAGAATTTTTTTTTCAACACTGAACTTGGCGCACTCTGCTGGCGCATTTTAAAACTAATTCACGTTCCAATATGAATTAAACAAAAAAGATCAGGGGAGTACATTATATTTTCATATTTAACTAAAATCACATAATTTTTTTTTTATATAAATTATTAAGTAATATCTACTATATAAAAATAAGTCGGGTTTTCCTTCCTGACGCTATAACTCCAGAACGCACTAACCGATATCCACGGTTTTGCATTCGTTGGAAAGGTCTCGGGCTCCGTAAGGTTTATAGTTCATTTTTTTTTAAATTTTTTTTTTAACTTTTTTTTGGTACGGCAAAACAACGTTTGCCGGGCCAGCTAGTCTACTATATAAAAATAAGTCGGGTTTTCCTTCCTGACGCTATAACTCCAGAACGCACGAACCGATTTCCACGGTTTTGCATTCGTTGGAAAGGTCTCGGGCTCCGTGAGGTATATAGTTAATTTTTTTTTATTTATTTTTTTTTACTTTTGTTTTGGTATGGCAAAACAACGTTTGCCGGGCCAGCTAGTTACTAATAAAAATATCTTACACGCTATTAATGAAATTAGAGTAGTTTAATAGATACATCTTATAATACAGTTTAATATTATTTTGTACAATAAAAATAATCCGTAATTACTGATGCTTACATATGTCCATTGTTTATGGTAATTAAGATAAAATATAAAATAGCGATTGTCAATCAAATGTCAATAAAATAAAAACTAACGCCTTATCATATCTTTTTATTTTAGTTTATGTTTTGGTTTTGGCGTGTGTAGTATTTTTTAGTTACGCTATCTTTGTTACGGAATTTCAATTTCGAATTTTGTGCATTGTCTCCACGCTCAAGTCCCGCGATAGAAGCTATGCAATATTAATATGGCCAAGGTTTATAACCAGAGCCAAAAAAAAAAAAAAAAAAGCTATGCAATAGCTTAAAAGTTACTGCTTTTGCAACATTTTTCACTACTACTTCGCTCTTATTGGTTGCAGCGTGAAGTTATATGGCTTATAGCCTTCCTCGATAGATGTACTATACAACACAGAAAAAAAAAATTCTAATCGGACCAGTGGTTTCTGAGATTAGCGCGTTCAAACAAAGAAACTCTTCAGCTTTATAATAATAATATAGATAGATTGAAGACAGTATTATTATTATTATTAGATACCTAAAATATCGTTTTGAGAATTTAATATCTTGTTAAAATTAATTAAAAATGAATTTAAATTGCATTATTTTGTACACATTATCACGTGACTGCGAACACCAATCAGGCGCGGTGACGTCGATAGCCTAGATAGATAGCCCAGATATATGTCGGAATTGAAATCAATATCGGCGGTGAATATATCGCGGAAAAGTATCGATATCTGGATAAATCGGTCAAATTTTCAACTAAATTGTAAAAAATTAAGAAATAAGCTGGAAGATCTCAAAACGCCGTAAGGTTTTGTTTTTTATGTATGTTCCCCGATTTCTTGAACACACTTAGACCAATTTGGAAAATTCATCAATTTTCTGTCTATTTTATAATAATTCATCAATAGAAATTGGATTATATTTTTCACAACGCCCTTTGGTCCCAAATTAAGTTATACTTCCTTGCTTTTGTTATGAGTAGTTAGGTACCAGAATACGGTTATATGATGTTCGAAAGTAATCTATGTATACTTTTTTTTGAAGATAGTGCAAATATTTTTAAGACAATTATTATTGATTATTGATTTTAAAATTATTATTTATAAGATTTTATTATTATTATTATTTTATGTGTGGAGGTTTAGTGAGAGGTAGTGAGATGAAGGTGCGTGTTGTAATATAACTCCACATGATAGTTCGTAAGACGTTTATTCTCGACGAAGACCAAACTATGACTAACTACTAACTTATTACTAATCTGACGTTCTACAAGAAAAGTAGCGATCCCGTCTTGTTTAAAGGACGCGCTATTTGAGGTTGTCAAACACATGTCCTTAACAGCAATAAATTAGTAATTAATATTGATAAAAGTGTGAGAACGAAATCTTAGACAAAAAACTAATGGTCTTATTCAGAATGACTTATCGGAGGTTTAAAAGTTCGCTAAAATCGGTTCGCAAAAATTGTCAAAACTTGTTATTCATAATAGTCTTTTTACGCTAAAACGTTTATTATCTCTCCGATAAAATCTTCGTTAAAACCTCCGATAAGTCATTATGAATAAGACCATTAATGTTTAAATTGGTCCTTAGGTGGCTATGCATAGGTTGCTTTCCAATTAATACAAAAAGTGACGCAGTGTAACGCAGTGCTCGATAAAGCGCTTTCCATCAACGACACTGTTGAACACAGCCGTACACTGTTCGACACTCGAAAAAGTGGTGTTTTGAGAGTAAACATATTTGGTTTGGCTATTTAAGGGCCTACATCAATATTATCTTCGACATGTACACATTAACACAGCTAGTAGGTATAGAAAATGAAGAATTAGGGATATTTTATTTGTTTACTGAAAATCTACTAAATATATTTTAATTCTGATTTACGTGTTTCTATATATAATAGTTACTTATGTTTTTAAAGTTATTTCATTAGTTAATACGCGATAATAGACCGACAAATGAAAAAAATAAAAAATTAGAGGGGTTGTTTCGCTAAAATTTTCTATCGAGAAAACTTTTTTCAATCACGTTTCTGGGTTTATGCGATCCTAGATCATATATTGAAAAAACATGTACTTAAAAATTAGAGCTCTAGCCATTCAATCTAAAGAAACAATGAAAACTTCGTACGTAGAAAATTGCACGAAGCTATTTTGGTATCCTCTTAATGCTTATATTTAATTTATTGAACATTACTTACTTTAAAATTATAGTTGGTTCAAATAATTATTATTAAACAAAAGTAGTATTATTACAAAACAATTATTTATTTGCCCACAAATTGTCAAAGTTCTTTAACTTATTGGAAGGTTATGTTTATAAATTATTGAGCCAATACTTTGTCAAGGAACTTGCATTTAGGTAAAAAAACGCCCATAATTTTGCGATATTGATGCACTCTAGTGTTATTTTGAGACAACTAGCTGTTTCATTTAAACTTTTACACAGTGTTTGGCAGTGTTTCACAATGTAACGCAGAGTCCCTCTGTATTAACTAAATGGAAAGCAACCATAAACTAGGGTAATAATGTTACAAATTTATTGCAGTTCTTAGGATAAAGATCAGTACTGGAGTGTGGCTACATATGAAAGAATAAAATCTAAATTAATCGATAAAAACATTCGAGCTTTTTCTAAGTAGACACTGCTACTATTAGGCCTCTGACGCCATCCCCGTTACTTTAGGTACAGCTTGGAGCGTTTTAGCGGAAATGTTTAAAATAATTTTATTTTTGCTGTTAATTACAGAAAAAATATATTTTAAAAAAAATATATTGTCAAGGTGTTCAAGTAAGAACTATCTACCAAATAAAAGCAATTCCCAAAAATAGTCAACAATTCAATATCCTTAATACCCTATAGTCATTCCTTCATTCCCTGCCTGCCATGTATGAAATCTAAACGTGTGAATTGAAATATTTCTTTTAATTTACATTTTTTTATTTAAAACGTTTATTTAGTCATTTCTAACTGCACAGTGTTGTTCAAGGATTTATGTAGTCCGTGGTATTAGGTAATTATATGTTATTTCAGATAGAGGACCTGCATATTTTTATCTCACGGCGTTTTATGCCACTTGTAGTTTTACCTACATATTAAAATTTGGCGTTTCGGGACATGTCTCAGCTACTCAGCTTTTAATAAATAAACATAGGTACTTACGAGGTATATTTTAAACATATCTTTTGATAACTTATTTCGCATTACTAAACAAATAAGCACTGGTTGTTTATCGATGTTAAAAACGGTAATCAGAAGCGAGTCAGGCTCGCACACTAAGAGTTTCTTTTCTAGTAGAAGTAAAGCAATGTTAAGTAGTGCAGGATTACTACCACATCCAGAATCCTAGCTAGGTAGTTATAAAATTTAAAAAATACCTACTTGATTTTTCTGGGATAGCGAGAGTACCTAAAGATTACCTAAGTTTACGTAGGTTTCAGACGTAACCCGAATCCGATTTCTGGAGGAGGATCCACTTTGGAAGAGGTTCTAAAATATTAATAATGAATACGACAATTTTTTTTTAATACTACTGACGTGGCGAACAAGCGTACGTCCCGCCTGGTGGAAAGCGGTTACCGTAGCCTATAGACGTCTGTAACACCAGGGGCATCACGCGCGTCGTCGACCCTGCAGAAATCTCTTCACACCTTTTTTGAAGAACTCCATGCTGTAGTCCAGTGGGAAAATCTCAGCAGGTAGTTCATTTCACAACTTTATTGTACGGGGGATAAAATTCCGAAGGAATCGTACGGTACGTGATGGCATTGGTTCTAGAGTGTGAGAATGAACTCTCCGCCGATGACAAGAGGTGCGATGATAAAAGGAGGCCGTTGGCACCATTTCGAACAGTTCGTCAGAGCACAGCCCATTATACAGGCGGTAAAACACACAAAGGGAGGCAAAACCTCTCCTAAGACTTAAGGGCTCGATACCGCCTGTAATCACGGGATCGTCGACAATCCTCACAGCGCGTCGTTGGATTGAGTCAAAAGGCCAAAAAGGAAAGACCAAAAAATATTGTTTAATAAGAGAACTTAGTCATGTTTTTGAACTTTTTGTTAAACCTCCAGAACCACTAAGCCACGGTTATTAAAGATATTCTTCTAATAGTCATATTTTATCTCAATCCCATACCTTTGGTATGAGATATTCATATTTTTTTTTTGCTTTTGATTTAAAGATTGATATGTGATAATTAGAATCGTAGATCTACATCTTATCTAATTAGTATGCCAATGTAGATTCTTATTTATTTTAAAGGCCTGAGTGGTATTACAAAAAATAATAAATGCAAATAGTTAGCACTTTATATTTTTTATTAGTATTTGTTACTCGACATTAAACTAAAGAAATATATAATCTAAATCTTATCAAATTACTACAGTTTACATAAGTTATTTAAGGTACAGTTACAAAAGAAACTTTTTTTATATTTTAGATGCCTAATATCGACAACATATATACATAATATTATCAGTTCCGTGTATTATAGTTTTAAGGGCTATTTAGTATACTGTACTCGCTTACGTTTAACTAAGTATATAAGATAGACTTAAGTAGTCCGAACTTACCTAAATTGTTAGAATGAAACTGAATGTAATGACGACATTTGGTATCAATTTACGTACACAACTAAACCTAACTTAACTAAAAAATTTAAATTAATAGTGCGAATAACATAATTCGGCAATGTTACCTGAACTTTCTTTTTATAAAAACTATATGATGTAGACTAACGATTTTTAATATATGTTTCACAACGAAATAAACAATTAATCAAAATACAACATAGTTTACAACATAGTTGCTTTCATTTTTGTTAAGTTAGGTTAAGTTTTTGACTCATTAGAATTGGTCTCAGTATTTCAAATTAACAAAAAAGGTTTATTCAAACATTAACATACAAAATTCATACAACTTAACATGTATCCCTTGTTTTACTTGACACTGAATATAGCTATAAGATATTTGATATTTATTACTCTTCATTATTACGTAACTATTTAGCATAATAAAATAATATATATATATATAACATGCGCACCTATGCATATTAAAGGAAAAAATATATATGGCTAACATCTCAGAACACTTCTTGGCCAACGATGAAAATTTATATTGTAAACCTACTAACTTCTTGGTAGTTTCAAATGTGTTAAGGTATATCACACTTAACTATTTCAATAACAACAATTAATTGTTAAAATTAGGTTAGTTATTTATTTAATAATTTTAACACGCAGGAACAATTAATTTTACAGGTATTTGTGTAGGGAGTCTACATTTTACATATTATTTCTTTGTTAAATACATCTTTGCCTGTATACCTGCGAGAGGAGATCGCAATTGAAGGATTGACCTTGTGTGTAGCTAGGCACCATAATTTTACAAAAAGGCAGTCAAGAGCCAGGTGTCTGTCGGTCTGTTAAACTTATTTTTCAGAGCGATTTGAGTGAGGTTAAGTTATCCAGTTATAACTTAAGGGTAGAGATAAAGGAATATCTCTAAAACTAGTATGTTATTAAATCACGCGAAAAATATGGTTTAAGGCAGAAAAATCGTGAAATTAAATTCTCCCGACTTTTTAAACTTTAGGTATATAAGTTAGTTACAGATACTTTTGTAAGCTCTATTAAAGGGGATCTGGAGTCTTGTGGCTCTACCATATTAGATTAATTGTTGCCACGAATTTAAAAAAAATTTAATTAATTTCAAAGTGTGTTATGATTAAACTAAACGATGATATGCAACCCCTGACCTACTGGAGGGATCAGGATACCTCGCTCTTGAGTCTTGACTGACTTATTGTAGAAATGTTAGAGCCTTTATATGTTAACACTTTAGTTAACTTTTAAGATCACTAATCAAACTTTAATGATATTATGCAGTACATAAGTTATGAGTATGAGTATTTAAAGTGTTAGTGTACCTAATCAATACCTAATTCATCTTTGAACTCTCATAAGACTTAGAATGTTTGACATACATTGCGTACGTATTGTTTAAATTGGTCATTGATTTTACAAAGACCTCTAAGGTGCGTAGTTACTTAAATTTATTTATCATTATTTCAATTCTTAACACTAAAGAAATCAGGAATAAATACAATATTCAGTTGCCAGAAATTATATAAATATTAACAATTTCTCAGTATTCTTTAAAATGTTAGTTCAATTATGCTCATCGGGCGACAGAAATAACCACAATTATAAAAAAATTACATGTTAAATGTTTTTACATAAATGCATGCACATAAGATATGTGAGCAATCTGTTTCTTCTATGTTAAATTGTAGTTGTAGTATATTTCTTGAAGTAAATAACTAAAACAAAAATAGCAGTGGAAAGTATAATTTAGTTTACTTTTTGCACGAATATCAAAAACAGTTCTGAATTACAAGCAAAATTCTAGTAATGTACATAAACTTAGCATAACAAAAATAGCATAGAAGATTTACTAATTTTAAGCTGAATGCACTACTAATTTTTTTTTGAAATTTTAACAATACAAATAATACTTACTACATTTTAAGTCAAATTACATGTTTATTCAATAGTTTCAGAAAATAATCGTTACAAATATACTGTCAATATATCTCACATAAAATCCTATTTACATCGCAGACCTAATAGAGTGAGAATGTCCCTATCTAAATCCAAATTTTCGTGCACCCTACCGATTTCGTACACACTTTGCGCTAGCCTAAATCGTTGACAGTTTCATACAGGATGGCGAAACAATTGTGTTTTGACGATGTCATCGGTGTGCGCATCGCCTCTGTCTAGAGTTCACTGCGGCGAAGTGTTCAAATCGCGAAGACGTAAATGATCAGCTAGTGGATGCGATTCACCCCGCTTTCGTTCATCAGGCCACTTCACTACAACGTTAGTGTTAGCTGGGGGCAATGTGATGGGCGGTTCGATGACTATAGGCAAATCACCCTCACGTTCCGGTGAAATGTGCCCGAATAGAGCCCCAACA
This sequence comes from Orgyia antiqua, assembly GCA_916999025.1. Taxonomy (NCBI): domain Eukaryota; kingdom Metazoa; phylum Arthropoda; class Insecta; order Lepidoptera; family Erebidae; genus Orgyia; species Orgyia antiqua. The sequence continues at coordinate 10,903,809 of OU779863.1, read as the reverse complement.
CGTCGATACATTAATTGTGGTATCTGTGGCTCAACTGTTTCAGGGCTTGAATTTTCAGGAACAATGTGAATACCGCTGCCCATGTGTGCGACCACGATGACTGGTGACTTTTCAGGAGAGGGCACAATATCGTTTAAAGCTCTCATAAGCACCGGGACGGTGGTCTGTGGTGCCACGCATGTCGAAGTTCCACTGACTCTTGCATTTTGGCTTTCTAGCACCGTAATCAACTCGTACAGATGGTCGTCACATAGCACAGGATTATCTGTAATTAAAAGTAATATTACGTAAATTTAATTTTTATATGGAAGCAACTGGCAGTGATACTGGCCTTATTTATAATTACAATAAATGTTTTTTCAGTTTTAAGGGGACATGGACATTCCTAACGTATAACGTTGGACGTATTATTGTATAAGCATGCAAAGTATCATAAATAAAACCTGTTGTATTTCAGTCATATAATTACAATCTAAATGTAATTAAAACGGAAATCGCAATAGCAAAACAGAGCTTAATAACATGTAAGACATGAATTCGCTTCTTTGGCATATTATAAACTAATAACTAATTATATAATTAATTTACACATAAAATTCTTAATGTAGAGGCACAATTAATAAAATTTAAACTTGAAAATACATTCTCTGCAGAAGCAATGATGTTAATCAAAAATATATACATACCTTGAAGATATATCTTCAATACGCTGGGTACTCCTTTAATGATGCATCGAGATTTTGAAACAAGATCATAGTTAACAGCCTTTATATGATTATAAGACAAATCAGCGATACAGAGTGAAGGCAATCCATGGAAATCTTTATCCAGTATAGTGATGTTGTTATGATGAGCGATCAGGTCCTCAAGAGATGGCAGAAAAGTCTGAAATTTAAAAAATATTAAGCCCATTAAATCTGCTATGAAATCAAATCGCGAGCGCCAATTTTGTGTCAAGTTTTGTATTTCGCAAAAGCATGCGTAGCGCATCATATAAGGATAAACAACTTTGGAGTTTAAATAACAAACCTTCGATGTTTCTTCCAAAGTGGTGATGTGATTATGTGAGACGTCAAGTAATTTTAAATCTTCTAGCCCAATTAGGTCGTCAGGAGATATTTGTTGTAGAAGGTTATTGCTTAAATTGAGTCGCAACAGACCATGCAGGCCCATTAAGGCTCCACCCAAACTTATTATACGATTGTGATCCAATCTTAACTCCAATACACGAGTTTCAACATCAACTAGATTCTGTAAAAATAACCTTATATGACAATTGTTTAACTTCACAGATATTTACAGCCGCAGGTCTTTATGTGTTTATAAGTTCGTAAAAACACTTAAACTGCTGTAAAAGGTTTACTAAAATAATAATAGTAATTTTATCCCAGCAAACTACCGGTGGACGGATATGACTATAGGCACGACGATTGTCGATGCCACTTTGGTGATTAGGGTGTATACGTGGCGTGTGTACCAGTTTAGTGTCTGTCTTCTCAACGGCTGGTGTTCTTAACACGGTGAAGTAAACAGGTAGGCAGGCAGTTGCCGTACGATCCAGGTTAAGTAAGCAAGCCAAGGGTTAGCAGAATAAAGCTCATAGCACTGATACAACAACGTATATTTAAGCATACACAATCACACAGTAATATACGGGCAGCCGGTATAGAATCGGATTGATTTAAAATATTAGATTATAAGTATCTGTAAATGTTGTGTAAATATTGTATGTGTATTTTGTATGAATGTATTGTGTATGTAATTTGTATTTTGTAAATAATTTGTATGTATGTATTGTGTTCCTTTAGGAACATAACGTAGGAGTAGCCCACATCACCATCCCGCATGACGAGAATCTCGTGAAAGCTGAGAAGGAAAAGCAAGTGGAATACTTGGACGTAGCTTACGAGATTGTCGATATATGGGGTGTGGATTCCGCGACCTTTGTGTCTTATAGCATTGTTTCTAAACCTAGAAAAGCTCGCATTGGGTAGCTGGATCAAGGATCTAAGGCAGAGGGCAGTTCTTTTTGACACGCCACGCATTGTCCAAAGGTTCCTGTCTCTGAAGCCCTAGACACCGATTACTTGGACCTTGTTCCCAGTGCCAGTAAAGCACTACTTTTATTTATATTTTTAAAAGATTATTGTGTAAATGTTTATTTATTTTTTAATTAGAAGGCAGTAAGTATGTATGTTTTATAATTACTTATTATTATTAGTTATTTTAATATACAAAAATAATATAAAAAAAAAAAAAAATTTATATACGTAAATGTGTTTCTAATAATCTTTTAAAAATTTATTAGATATGAATATAAATGAGTAAAAAGAAATAATAATTTTATTACAGGAAACTACAGCGAATCGCCTGGTTTGATAGATAGGCCAATTGGTATTTACTTTAAAATTAATATATTATGTCTGTTTTATCTAGTAGGTATAATAAAGAACATATTTTTATCTATTTGTTTATGAAGTGTCTATCGCAGTAAAATTTGCGTATAATATACGTAGATACGTAAAAAATATTAAATATGTACCTACAGTAGGCGCGCGAGTTCATGTCTATCGGGGCCTGAGGTGACGCGCGGGGGCAGCGCGCCTCTCCTTCACCCACCTCGCCGCATTCGTCCGCAGTCGATGACGAATGCGGCGAGGTGGGTGAAGGAGGGGCGCGCTGCTCCCGCGCGTCACCTCAGGCCCCGATAGACATGAACTCGCGCGCCTACTGTATTGTTCTTTGATGTAATTAAAATAAAATAATCAACTTACTTCCATATTGCCTGTAACAAGACTTATTCTGTTATGAGAAAGATCGATCACAGATAATCTTTTTAAACCTTTAATTTCTTGCAGGGAAAATTCGGTCATGAAATTATGAGTCAAATTTAAATATCTTAAAGATTTTAGACTCCGTAAGGAGCCATTTAGTGATTTCAGTTGGTTATATGCTATATCCAGTTCACTTAATTTCTCTGCTTCTGTAAAATCGTCTTCTGCTAACTGTAAATTAATAAGTATAAACAAACCTAAGTACCTATATCAAAAATATTTACGGAGATTTCACACAATTTTGATTGGTCTAAAAACTTGGTGTACCTAATGCTTGTAATAAGAGCGCCAGATTACGGATATAATGCTTATAGTACTTTCTTTTGTAAATATATCGATCCATTAGTCTTTTTCCAACATTGAACCGTTGCATTAAATATATACTTATTATAAATAGGCTAAACCCAGACACAATACAAATATGCCAGGATGAAATCCTGGCATATTTGTATAAGTTAGACCGAAATCGGAAACCTGGCATCTTACACGGAACGATGACTATCATACCAAGAGTGCGAGATCTATCAGTACCAATGAATCCAACCAATTGAAGTTACGAGTACAAATAAATCACCAATTTACTTACACTTTCAATTTCGTTGAATGAGAGACCTATTCTCATTAACCTCCGAGATTTCTTGAGAGCACCATCCAAAGATTTTATATTATTTCCGTAAAAGTACAATGATTCTAATGACGGCATTTGTTTTAAATCTTTAGGCATAGTCTCCAATTCATTGTGAGCAGCATGAATTAGTGTTATTCTTTTTGCTTTCTGCAATTAAACATAAAACATTTACTTATATATTGAAATAAAAATCAATGTTCAATTCAACCCAACGACGGTTTAGAAATTACTTACCACAGGTAATTCATTGTCTATAGATTTCAAATAATTTGCGTTTATGAAAATCCATTCTAAATCGTCTAGATCTCTTAAAGCTCCATTTAGGCTGTTGAGTTTATTAATTCCAAGATGAATATGTTTCAATGCTTTAGGTACTGCATCTCTCTCTATTTTAGATATTTGGTTGTCAGCCACTAGTAAATGTTCTAATTCTTGAATATCCTTTAAATTGTGAAATATTATTAATCGTACAATGTGCCTTCCTTGATAAGCAAAAGTTAATAATAAACATATTATAAATTAAACAACATTCCGGACAGTAATGATAAATTCAGTAAAATTAGTTCATAACACACAAGTACGAGTAGGACTCTTACACGAAGGGTTCTGTGCTATTCATTGTAATATATTTGTCACATTATCATGGTATCTTATGCACATTGTCATAAGCATATTATCATGAAGATACAAAACAAATGTTTGGTGTATAGGAGCCCATTTAAATAATTATTGTATTCTGTAAAAAATACCACTGTCTAACTTTCACCCTTCATAAGATATTGTCTAATGATAGACGGACGGACGAACAGCAGAGTCTTACTAATAGACTCCCATTTTACCCTTTATTACGGAACGCTAAAAATGTTTATAAAATAACTATTTGTACGTAGTTATTGTGTAACAGTAAGTCATAATGAATGGATGATACTCTCACATTTATTTTGGACTATCGCAAGCTATTTTTAACTGCATCGATAAAAATGTGAATGACTAGTACCTACATTTGTTGTGTTTATTGTTTTATTTTATGTTTCTATTGAAATAACAATGACTCTTACCCTGAAATCTTCTTCAGTCAATTTGGTAATTTTGTTTCTGCAAAGGTCGAGAGTTTTCACATGAGGTAAATGTTGCAAAACATGTTTCGGCATTTCTGTAAGCGAATTGTCTGCTAAACTAAAGTAGTCCACCAAATCCAATTTGGTAAAGACACTTTCTTTCAATTCACTGTAAATAAAAGAAAAAAACCTTTATTATTATGGGAAATTATTAAGTAATATTTTATTTAAAACATATTATCTAACACCTGCTATCCTTATTAAGTGATATTGTGTTATGTTATTACCTACATTACATGAGGTAGTTAAATCTAGTATTGAATGGTTTCTAAAAAATCCAATTGAAATAAAGTATAATCTTTCTAATATATAAAATTCACGTGTCACAGTGTTAGTTACCGTACTCCTCCAAAACGCCTTGACCGATTTTTATGAAATTTTACATGCATATTCAGTAGGTCTGAGAATCGGCCAACATCTATTTTTCAAAAATTTTTTTTTAGTATGGCAAAACAACGTTTGCCGGGTCATCTAGTAATAATATAATATCAAAGTTGTTAAGCGGAAAATGTGTATGTCAAACAAGCTATTTTTTATGCGTAAATATTCTTAGATAACATTCTTTGTGATCATTGATCATACTGATAATTTTTAATAAAATTTTAGTCAGCGAGTAGCAAAGTTATGTTACAACTAAAATGAATAATGATATACATATACACCCAATAAAAAAAGAACCTTCTCTACTATTGATAAAACCACAATTGTTTTTGTCGGCTTACATTTCTTTCATCATACAATCAATATGCTCGTGAGAGGCACTCAGTAATGAGCAAGGGCCAATTTTCAAAAATCTGCATTTTTCTCTGACGTCATAACTCGTCAAATGTTAATTTTTAATTTTATTCTATTTCTTAGAAGTTATATTAAGAAGGTTTTACCCCTATATTCAATTTACAGAAAATTTTAAGGTGATGTTTACAATTTTACAAGATTTTGATTCGAAAAAGATAATACATATAATTATTTCATCATTCATTTAATTCTGAGGAAAATACAAGTTGTAAATTGACCGATTGTTAGCTACAAACTCATAAATTTCTCGATTGTGTTGAGTGCAATCAACCGAGTTATAAAAATAATTGCAGCGACAAATATAACTTTTTATCATATGCAACGGACGCAAAACTCTGACTATATCAAATATTGTAAACAGGTATTGTTATGTTGTAATAAAACATTGACATGTGTTCCCTACTTACTGAGTTTTGACAAAATACCCATTATCCGATAATGGACCTGTCAACGAAATCCCCATAATGGAGTTTGATTTTGATACGGCTAGATCATATCCTTTGTGTGACCGGCTACCGTGTTGTTAATGTATCACCTTCGTCAAAGCTTCTTATCTATCTATTTAATATTTTTGTGTTAATGAAATGTTAAGGGCCTACATCAATATTATCGTCGACATGTACATATTAACACAGCTAGTAGGTATAGAAAATGAAGAATTAGGGATATTTTCTACTAAATATATTTTAATTCTGATTGACGTGTTTCTATATATAATAGTTACTTATGTTTTTAAAGTTATTTAATTAGTTAATACGCGATAATAGACCGAAAAATTAAAGATTAGAGAGGTTGTTTCGCTAAGATTTTCTATCGAGAAAATTTTTTTCAATCGCGTTTCTGAGTTTTTTGCGATCCTAGATTATATATTGAAAAAACATATACTTAAAAATTAGAGCTCTAGCCATTCAATCTAAAGAAACAATGAAAACTTCGTACGTAGAAAAATGCACTAAGCTATTTTGGTATCCTCTTAAAGAATATATCACGAATTAATCTACTATCTTATTGCTTAATGCACGACATTTTACTGGTCCAATCTGTCATATTGATACATCTGGACTAGCCTGTGTAAAAATAATGCAAACATTATTATGTTTGAGCAATTAGACGGTGTTAAATTTTAACCGGTACCTATGAATGTCGAAGAGTTTGCTCCCTGTAAAAATTAAGTTTGGTTGAAATTCAGTACTCGATCAACTGATGCGAAACAATGACTTTTATTTGTTTTGATGAAAGCTCCGAACATGTAAACATGTTCATAAAAATTTCAGCTAACTTAATAGTTGCTTATTAAACATTTTTTTTTAATGTTTGCCCACAGTAATGGCATGCCTCAAACAAAGTAGGAGGTAATACCGGCTGGGGTCGATAAGTATGTCTAAAATATGTACAAATAGAAAATTTATATTCTTCCCACAACAAGGAACTTCTGCAAAATGTAAAAAATACTTCCTGGGTGGGCAATAGTAAGATTTTAAGACGCAGTGTCTTGTTGCGTTCTTTCCACGATAAGGAAGTTCTGTGAAATGTAAGCAATACCTATTGGGTGGGCAATAATATGATTTTAAGATGCAGTGTCTTGCATACCGTAGTGCATGTGAGTGACGTAAGTTTAGTAAACACTAATGTGAAGAGGTCAACGCTCTGGGGTTATCAATACAGAGGCGGCGCCAAACGGACGCATGATCAGCCGTCGGCGCGGGCGACATGCGTCTGCGTCAGATCGACTACCTTTTCATATTTCACCCTCCAGTAAGGCAATCCTTCAGGTGCAGAACACAATTCCTAGGAAGAGATATCACATGCTTTTATTTTTCGTCGTCTGCTACAATCCCTTCAATTTAGGTCCAAATAAAAAGTGAAAACTACGAAACCAGGAAATGTAAGCAGAAAATGTAACGTATTGATATTATAGAGTTATCTATAAATTGTTACCAAAAATAAGGAGAGGAAATATTACTGCCACGGATGTGTTTGACTTCCCTAATTTTATTAGTCTAACTTTACCTTGCCATGACAATAATTCTTATACTAACAGCTTAGCTTACCTTACATAGTGATAGCTCGTAGCAGGTAAGCTCTTACCACCTATAACGCTACGCGGTATACACTACAATAAAGATTAAAAATAAAAAGATAATAATGTAAAAGATTTTTGGAAATTCAGCAACAGTATGGTGAATAAAAGGTCAATAATACGTATATTACGTATGATTCGCAGCTCTATTAAAATTATACCTATTTTCCACCTGTTTCATAGGCTTTTAATATCTATATATATGTATAACTATATATATAAAGAGATAGAGGATACCTTTTACCACAATGTAACCATGGTGGCTGAAAAGTCTCTGAAATGTCGGGCAAGATGAAAAATAAATATACGAATCAGAATTCGTAAAAATGTGAATATTAAAGCAAGCTTCTACTTATTAAGTACGTAACATAGGTACTAATTACTTTGAACAATTAAATGTACTTTATATAATGTACTTGCCGCATACAGTCTATTTATAAAACACAGGGTCAACATTATTGAGATTATAGGAATGAAAACCTATTTTGTATCCATCTTGTGCCTACAATTTCGCTACTTGTTGAGTCGAACGATACATAATTGATGTACTCGCTTAGGCCAAAGGGTAATTAAATTACAAAAGGAGACCAGCACATATAATTAAACGAAGCGCTAGGCTGGAGTCGAACAAAGACTACAGGATTTTATTATTTACATGCGTAATAATATCTGGTCGACCGAGCTTCATTTGGACTTTTGATCACTTGAACTACTATCACTTGAATACACGAAAACCTAGTCAAAAAAATTAACTAAATTCAAGTTTTGCGACATTTCACACAACTTTATCTAGGCCTAAATTTAGATATATTTCTATTCTTGTAATAAGGATGCCATGAATATGATATTAAGGTATATTATGATATTAATGAATAAATACATACAATTATTTTTTGGGAAATGATTCCTTTATGATGTAGAAAACAAACAGACACAATCTAAATATATCTGTTTAACAACTAGTAACAAGGCAATATTAGTTCTTTCAAAATTTTACGTGGTTTTTCCAGAGCGTTATGTATTTAAAATTCGTTTTATCTTTACGTTAATTGTGTGTTCTAAGTATTAAAAACATGATTTAGAAAAAAATATGATATACGTGGTTATTCCGTTTTGAGCAATATTTTTCCTCCTGCTGGCTGTTAAAGCAGGTGTATCTACTACTATTTTCGAAAATTACTCATTTCAGATAAATAATTAGTAAAGATCCGTCAATAGAAAGTATTACTTAACCTATCTATCAACAATGCAATTTTATTAGACAAAATTACGGACTTGTTTCTAAACTAATTATTTTCCAGACCATTAAATTAGTACTTATCAAAATATCATTTATTCCGCCTAATCCTTCAGATAGAGCAAAATAATGTAGGGTGAGAATATTTCTCCTCGATTATCATATATTATTACGAATATCATAGAAAGATAGTTTATCTGTCTGAAGAATACAAGTTTTACCACTCCATTTCCTCCCCAGGGTGCAGTAATAGCCAGCTCATGGATATTGTGCCCAGATAACATCCTCTGTGAGAGACGTAAAACTTAAAACTATAACCTATGACAACAAGCGTTCAGCGCTGCATAGTAGACCGTAACCCCTCCCAAAGTGGAAGTGCCCAACAGTGGGACGGTAATGGGCTGGAGAGAGGGGAGAGATGTCATAGAAAGTTAGAAGATTGAATATTTTGTGATCATTTCCCTATGCGTAACAAGAACCTTAAAGAATTTATAGGTCTATGTAGTATGTCGTAGGCAACAGATGAGATACAAAAGATAGTCGGTCAATATTATGTCAAGTAAACATTAAGAAATTAATAACCTTGAAACTGTACTAAATATCCTTTGATAAACGTGAAGGACTGATAGTGAAGATATTAATATTAGAATACTTTGTAACTTAAATTATAAGCTAACAAAGACCCTATGATTGAATGACATTGGTACAGTTATAAATGTGACTTAGATGATCCTTAAGATCTACTTATAACTTATATGATTAATTTTAATAAATTACAATCTATACTAATATTAAAGCTGAAGAGTTTGTTTGATCCACTGGTCCGATATGCAAAATTTAAAAAAAATTATTAAAAGTATTGGATAGCACATTTATTAAGGAATGCTATAAACTATATAACATCACGCTGTGACCAATAGGAGTGAAGTGTCAGTGAAAGATGTTGTAAAAACGGGGAAAATTTTCTTAATTCCACGCGTACGAAGTCGCGGGCAGCAGCTAGTAAATTATAATTTGAAACAGCAAACTTAAGGGCCTACATCAATATTATCGTCGACATGTACATATTAACACAGCTAGTAGGTATAGAAAATGAAGAATTAGGGATATTTTTTTTGTTTACTCAAAATCTACTAAGTAGAGAAAACTTCGTTCAATCGCGTTTCTGAGTTTATGCGATCCTAGATTATATATTGAAAAAAAATATACTTAAAAATTAGAGCTCTAGCCATTCAATCTAAAGAAACAATGAAAACTTCGTACGTAGAAAAATGCACGAAGCTATTTTGGTATCCTCTTAAGGCAAAATGTTCATTTTCAGATTACGTTTACTAAAACAAATACATTAGGAACGGAAAAATTCGTTTAACGATCTTTTTCAATAGCAATAAATATAATAATATGAAATTAAATCACATTTTATATCAACAAAAACATTGTGATTTGTATTTCTGACCTACTTGCGTAGATAATAATGAGTAATTGTGTTGTTTGGTAATATCGACGACGGCATATGGTAATAATTTTTCAGTGACAGTATGAAATACGATTAAAAATAACAGTATACATTGTAACTGCATTGCTATATTTCACACAAAACAATGTAACCAGGAAATATGGATCGAGTAGATATAATTATAACTAAATAAATAAATAAATATTTACAGACATTTTACCCGATGTCCTACAAACCCAAGTTAATTGGTATTCAAATACGTATATAATGCATAAAATATAGTTTTTAAATTTTACTTACTTTGGCACGTTAGGATCAAGTGATGACGGTACATTTTTACGCACACTGACTCTCTGAAATTACTTACAACCTTATAGTACGGGATTCGTAGTACATTTTTTAAAAAATATCGTACTATTACTGGAAGAAAGCAGAAAGTGATTTTTTTGAAATTTTTGACGCAAGTTCACTTACGTCTTTTTTTATGGGTAGTACGATATTTTATCCTTGCTATCTCTGTTAGCTACCACAATCGAGATTATGGAATAGAAAATTATTGGGCTTCTCGTCATAATAAAGCTACTCACGGAAAATCAGCTTGATAGTAATCAAGTGAAAAAAATGTACTACGGATCCCGTACTATTAGGATAATGATAAAAAAAATTGTAGTGAAAAAGGTTAGGTTAGGTTGTTTTTTCTTAGGTTACGCTGAGAATACATAAATATTACACTTTTTCTGCTAAATACATACTTAGTTACCTATACCTAATAGGTAGAAAATATCCAGATACGGAAGAAAGTGACAGAAGTTGTAGGATTTGAACTCGGAACCTCGCAAACTGCAGTCATTTGCACAACCACTACAGCACGAGGTCCATCATAGAAGTATATTTGATGCCAAGTTCATTTCATACTAGCTGTTGCCTGCGAGTTCATACGCGTGGAAAACTTTCCCTCAAATTAGGCTAATCAGCTATTATGTCTCTACCTAACTCTACTATTACACATTCTTAATCATGATTATATTTTCTTTTATGAATTACTTTTTAATTCTGTCTATAGTTATATTTTAAGACGACAGTAATAAAATCCTGCTTTTATGCTAACATATCCATAATAGCAAGATAATAAGGAGATTATTTATTTTTAAGATAAATAGAGCATCGGACTGTAAGTCGAAAATATATCTGTTCTACAATAGTACCTAACTGATTTAATTATCTTTGAAAAAACCATATTACAAAAATAACAAATTCATTGATTATTTAAATTCCAAAAGAAAAAGAAAGAGTGGCATCAGAATCATTTCTTAAATTTAAATCACGATAATCTTATACGTTTGAAAATTCGATTATAGTTTCTCGTAAGTCTAAATAGGACAATATTGTATCTATCTATATAATATAGTAAAAATTGGTCAAGTGCGAGTCGGACTCGCGCACGAAGGGTTCCGTACCATTATCTATGCAACATAAGGCAACGTTATTAGTATCGAGCAAGAAACGGTAAAAAAATCATATTTGTTGTATGGGAGCCCCCCTTAAATATTTATTTTATTTTATTTTTAGTATTTGTTGTTATAGCGGCAATAGAAATACATCATCTGTGAAAATTTCAACTCTCTAGCTATCACCGTTCTTGAGATACAGCCTGGTGACAGACGGACGGACGGACGGACGGACGGACAGCGAAGTCTCAGTAATAGAGTCCCGTTTTTACCCTTTGGGTACGGAACCCTAAAAACCTAAAATGTCGAAGCCTGTACGTTGAAGACATTAAAACAAATGCATAGGCGGTTTTTATTGGCGTGATAGAAGCCAAAACAACAGTTTATAGAGGTTTTGTATATCTGTCTCTCTGTATGTTTGTATGCGCGTCAAGTCAAAACTACTGCATGGAATTGAATACCGTTTACAGTGATATATTGGTAGAGGTTTAACGTAAAGTATAGGCTACAATTTATCCTGGGATAATATCTAGTTCCTTCTGAAGTTTTTTATTGCCTAGTCATTCAAAATTTCACGAGAATAATAATAATAGTTTTTTTTTTATAATAAAAATTAAAAATAGTTTATTGGTTCACAGTAACAATTACATATACATTTTACAGTTCACATATAAGTAATGTCAAAGGTGTTATGGTATGTAACATGATCGTGGACTTCTGACTCTCAAGCTAGGTAGTAACCTGTGTTATGGGAGTCAGCCTTCCCTTTTTTTTTGTCTCATTGACAAACAAACTTATTACAGTACAAGATACATAAAAAAAACTATTATTATTAGGGTTAGTATCTATACTATATTCACTTGTGTAGTGTGAGTGTATGGTTATTTGTATGTGTGTGTGTGTGTGTGTGTATATAGGGTATAAGTCACTTTCATCGGCACTATAGGTTTTCTGTATCTGTGTAGGTTAACTTCAAAAGCCAATTCATCACCGTTTTTTGCAATTATACTTATTCATTTTAACAATATTTAGGATTTTATTAATTACATTATAATATTTTGCGCTTAGGTAATAATAATAATAAAGTCGCGGGCATAGAATAGAAATGCAAGAAAATTGGTATAGAGATAATTTATAGTCTTGGAATTAAAATAGGCTATATACTCGTATATTATTTCGCTAAAAACTCTGTACAAGATAATTAACGCAAATATTTGTGAAATACGGTTTTTTTATTTCTATTCTCCTTGCCCTGCCGGGCCATGAATGCCGTGATGGTGCCTTTGGCTTTACCATGACCCGGCGAGGGGTGGCCCCGCTAATCGGGGCCCGACCCGATGGGGTAGCATTAGGTTAGACGGGGGGCCGTCATGTTTGGCGCGGCGGGTCGCTGGGTACCGCGATTTACGCGGTTGCTCGGAATAGAAACTCCTTGTGTGGTTCTTAGTTCCAATATATTTTTTTTATTGAAATGCTTTCCTATTTAAAAAGGTTGGAATAGCTAAGTATTTATATTCTATATTACGTCGAAATTTTTTTTGCAATATTGTTTTCGTAATTTCTACCAATTTTAATAACAATCGAACTTAGTATATATTTAGTTTTGTATTTTAATATATAACTTTGATTTTAGTAGATATACATAGTATTTTGTATCGATGTTGATTGGTGTAAATTTTGCTATGGATTTCAGTATCGATTTTAGTCTCTATTAATTTCAGTTCCCATTTCTGTTTTTAGTTTAGGTTTGATTTCAAATTCGATTCGGCCACTAATGTATGCGAAGCTGCGGCCAGTTAGTTAAGCAGCTAGTTAAACTATAAACGTAATAATAGTTATAGATATATTTTTGCGAATATTATAATTACGCATATAATTACAGTTTTAACTAGTATCAATATGTTGACAATATTCGCGATAAGTTCACAGCAACGATAACTAACTTTTCTGTGTTATAACTTATAACATTAATTACCTTTTACATTACAAATATAAATATATAATAATATGAGAAATGAAATATACCCTTTCAAAATAGATCTAGTTTAATTTATCTGGCTCGTCTACATAAAGCTTATTTTTTTATTGAAGGGTGTAATCTAATATAATCTATTAAAAATTAAATATATTAATTACTCTTTGTTGTTTATTCTCACTGTTGGGCACGGGCCTCCTTCACTTTGGGAGGGATTATGTTCGACTATGCTGCGCTGACCAGGCGTGTTGGCACAGGGTTTCATTTCCAGTTTTTCGTCTCTTAGATAAGTTGTTATAGCTTTATAGCTATGCAATATCCCTTAGCTGCCTTTTACCTTGCCCTGGGAAGGAAAAGGGGTTTGACACATTTAATTTTAATCCACTACCACACCGACAGATTCTTATCTACTGGTCAGAAATTTGCATAACTTTTATAATAATAAAATTGGTCAAGTGCGAGTCAGACTCGCGCACGAAGGGTTCCGTACCATTATCTATGCAACATACGTTATTAATAAATGAGCAAACAACACACACAATACTTAATTAATCACGTTTGTTGTATGAGAGCAAGAAACGGTAAAAAAATCATGTTTGTTGTATGGGAGCCCCCCTTAAATATTTATTTTATTTTATTTTTAGTATTTGTTGTTATAGCGGCAATAGAAATACATCATCTGTGAAAATTTCAACTCTCTAGCTATCACCGTTCTTGAGATACAGCCTGGTGACAGACGGACGGACGGACGGACGGACGGACAGCGAAGTCTCAGTAATAGGGTCCCGTTTTTACCCTTTGGGTACGGAACCCTAATTACGAAAATTTAATAATTGTGCATTATACATTCTAAGTTTTACATTATTTTATTCATTTAATACACTAGTAATCCGTCCCGGCTTTGCACGTGTAATTATTGACGAAAAAAACAATAGAGCCTATGTTCATCGGAAGTAGCATAGCTTCCCGACGATAAATCTGCTATATAAAAATAAGTCGGATTTTCCTTCCTGACGCTATAACTCCAGAACGCACTAACCGATTTCCACGGTTTTGCATTCGTTGGAAAGGTCTCGGGCTCCGTGAGGTTTATAGTTCTTTTTTTTGTTTCTTACTTTTTTTTGGTATGGCAAAACAACGTTTGCCGGGCCAGCTAGTAATTTTTAAATCCATCCAGTACTTTTACAGCTCTCATCTCATCGCATCTCTAACGAACAATCAAATTTTTAGTCTTTATTAGTAAAAATTAACCGTGTAATAAGCTAAATAAATTTCACATCACTTTGATTTAGACTTTATTTAATTTTGGGATAACTAATAATAGTTATGTTGACGAAAGTCTTTAACTAGATATACCTGTCCCGACAGTAAAGCACGTAGCTTATCAGGGTTGAAGAAAAGTAATGAAAATTACATGCTCCGAGACAAAATAATCGTTAGAAGATATATAGAGTTAATATTATATTACACATAGAAAATGAAAAGTTTTGCTGTATTTTTAATTCGTAACTTCAAATTTTAATGAGCCAAGGCTAAGATTGCGGCATTTATATTTTGCTCACTGCATTAGGATTATTTTTGATATAAGTGTATCATCTTCCCTTACAACCTAAAAGGGTTTTGTTACCATCACACTACTCCCATAACGTCATGCCCGACTTTCAGGCTCTAGCGTCAATAGCTTATGCATCGCATTAAAGGCAGTTAATCAGTCGATTACCTTCTTTCTATAAATAACAAATCGATATGACAATGAAGATAGAAAGGTGTAGGTAAGTTTTCACTTTCAGAGCGGATTTCATTGGCAATGTCTGTCGACGAACTTTATTTTTTTACTACAGTCGCCCGTGGGCGTAGCCAGGGGGCGTTAAGGAGTTCAACCCGCGAAATGTGAAGATTGTGTTACAAAAACAAGATTTGACACTATTTCACTTTAATTAAGTTCATTTTACGGTCGTTTTTTTTTTGTCACCTGCGGCACATAGCTACTCGAGAACGTCGAGAAAAACATCAGGAAAAATATTTATAGTTACTACGTACGCACAGTAACATTCCGTAGATATACTTTAAACTAAGTATATAACGACTCGATGTATGCACAGACATATAATCGAAATACAAGTGATTAAGATTAGCCGTAGGTACTAATTATAACAAGACTACATGTCTTATGTGTATAAATAAACGATACTAAATTGATAGCCTCTGCGTAAACAGAACACTAGGTTTGATATGCGATTATTCGAATCTGTATTGTGTAATTAATATAAATTTACTTAATCGAATAATCGAGACATTTAGCTATCGAGATACAGGTAACTCATTAAAGCTACAAAAATGGCGATTTTATGTGTAGGTATCACTGTTGTTGTGAATGGTTTCAACTGTTTATCTGCAATAGACACGGATAGGTCAATATGGATTAATAAAAATGGATAACATAAGTATTTTATTTCTTCACAGGCCTATGTCAACATCAAGATATATTTCTCATTTTTGTAGAAAATTCCATATATTTGTACGCTCGTTGTGTTATTATTTTTGCTTTATTTTTCGTAACTTTAAACCTACATTTAAATTAACCATGGCAAAAATTTTAATACTTATTTTGTATTAAAATGATTTTGAGCGAACTTTTATATATTAGTTGTACATATGTACCTACTACTATATCACTATATGATTTTTTTCTTTTCATTCCGCTATGTCCCGATTGGGATGGGCCTTTTTAGGGTGTTGAGTGTTCTACGACAAGTGTATTAGCACAGGGTTTTATTTCGAGCTTTCGTGTCTTACCTTATTATTATGTGCTTATATTTTGAACTAGTTGACTCTTATTGCAGTAGTTTTTGAAAATTCATCTTTCTTTTCTATGAATCAGTGACATGATGACTGTCCGTGTGATGACAAATTAGAACACAAGCGTCACCAACCCCTATTCGCTTATGTAGAGCGCTCTAGGATTCAGCTGGGGATAATATAAGCAAATGTAAGCAAATTGAATCCTTTCTGAGAGACGGAGAGCACAAAATTATATTCCCTATGCCAACAGACCTGATCAGTGCGGCATACTAGATCAAAGGAGAAGGCAAGTCGACAAGCTGAAGGCTAATATAGTAAGTAAAATATTGCACGTTTTTTAATTACCGATGACAGCAAAATAAACAAAAAATTCTAAAGATTGGGACTTTTAACATAAATGAAGCTTAAAATAAGCCAAACTTAGTCAAATTCCCTGTTTAACGACCTACGAAATTTGCTTTTTTAATTTGTCTGTTTTAGTTTTCCTTACGTACGTAGCTTTTCTATAAATAAGTATGTATAAAGTTTTGTTCTTTAAGCATCAACTTAGACGTCAAATTTTATTAAAATAATTTAGAATTGAGTAAACCTAACATAAATATTGATACCTAATTCATAACTACTTTATGACATTTTATGCAGTTAGTCATTACTGTCATTAGCAACAAAACTGTATACAGTATTTGAAATAATTTATATCGAAATACGTAAACAACAAGTTCAGTAATTTGTTAGTTCACCATTAATGAGTAAATACAGAGAATACGACGCGACCAATATGATATCATTCAATTTTACTGCTTTAGAAGCGACCTTAGATAACCCGAGCAAACTATCAAGCAACGTCTCCTAGATGCCATCCACACGCGATCATAAGTTTACGAACTAAATAATACATTTCTAAAAACTATACAATATATCAATTATCTAATAAAACCATAATTTTCTAATAGACTAACTAACTATAAAGCTTAAATAAAGATAGCAAAATACCGTAAAGTAGGTGTGCGTTGTGTATTGTATGATTGTAAAGATTTCCATGCGATGACACATACATAAAAGTACATGACGTATGCTGATCCTATAATTTCAAATCGATATTCTGTTAACTAAGAAGTAGGATGGATAGATTAATTTGAACCAGATTGTTGCCGCCAGTCTAGGATTTATTAAGTAAGAGCGTCAAGCCATATTTTTGGACATGTTTCAAATTACTAAATTATCTTGACGAAAGTGCAAGTTTTGAGTTCCCAGAGAATATGATGAGTTGATGACACATATCTGCACAGTATATAGGTACAATAAGGGAAAACTTTTAGTCCCAATAAATGCTAAGCATCTTGAATGGGAGCAAGGGTATTTAGACTAGGCGTGAAATTAAATAATTAGGATGACTCGTAAAATCTGTGAAGATCAATTGATTGGTCAATAAGAGTCGAGCTCATGGGTCACGGGCGTCTTAATTGTTGTACAGTAAGTAATAAACTACGAAAAATAAATGTTATGGTGTAACTCGTGAAGTGCCAGCAAAAGGTCAAATTAATAATAAAATATTTAATAGAAAGTTTAATAAGAAGTGCTTAATTCGGAAAATGCAATATTATATTTTAATATTCCATTTAATTAAGCTGTAGTATTCTTAAAGCCCAACACATCCGTGCTATTTTCCTTGGGAGCAATTAAGTTATGTCAAACGCTGTGTAGTCCAATGAAGAGCGTTGCCAGGGCTGACAAGAGTGCCGCCCACTGTCGATAATAGCCGATCTTCATCAGAGTGCGCTGCTCTTATCATAGACCTGTTGTTTTCTCATTTAACTTACACATTGTTTGTCATCATTATGATCACAATTATTATAATGATACTTGACACAACAAAGAGCTTACACACGAAATCAACGTTGCATAAGATTCACAATTGAACACGTTAGGTGAACTGCACATCAGACCAACTTAGGTTCCATGATCAACTTAGACTACTTCATAATCGACTTGCCTTAAATTGTCGAAGTTTAACTTGAGTCTTGTGATAGATAACCCGAGGCCTTTGATGCTATGTTCTGAGAAATCCGGCAGCTGCGAGTAGGATATATCCAAGCCAATTTTGGTTTCAGGAGTGAACTTGTTCTTCAAAGCTCTTGCAATTTCTTCATAAGCCTTGATACGCTGGCAAACGACGAGGATGGCACCAGTGCCTGCATCTTCTCGTCTACATGTACATGGTGAGATCTCTCTTCTCATGGCGCAATGCAAGCTGGCTCCAGCTCCGAGCTGGCCGGCCAGGGCGCACAGCAGCGCGGCGGCGAGCGCATGCTTGTGCGCAAACATCGTGTGTGCCGTTCGGGGCTGTACGCGCTACTGGCACAACGCACCATGGACGCTGGGAATTTGTGCGTCGCAGCCGCCTGACCCACCCCGCGCAAACGCATCAACGCATCTCATATCAAAATGTTTGCACTGCATCATGACGTACGTTTCCAAATGAAACACAGCAGCTTTTTCACTCAACGTTTCGAAGTACATACCTACCAGTTGCTTATCTAAGAACTGTTAGCAAATACGGCACCTCTAAAAAGATTTATGTAATAAATAAATAAATAACATGATTTGATTTGTTTATTGATATTACATAATTAATTGTATCCATTGTATTTATAATTCGGTCACCATATAATATTCCTCAGACAGGATCTAAGATGGCTACAATAATTACTTATATCTTATCAATAGGCCAAGTTTCGGCAGTTATAGATGAACCTACTTATCTCAGATATCTCAAACAATCGACCGCAATTACTTCGTTTTAGGGTTTCGTGCAAAAAAGAAACTCTTATCGGATCGGTCGTTTCGGCCATCTATCTGTAGATGAAACATTTTTTTCTAATTAACACGTCATGTCATCGGGTTGGCTTTTCCCCGCCCGCGACTTTGTCCGCTTAAGTAACCAATTTATATAGCTCTGGGAAAAATACATTACCTACTCACTAGTTTAGCGGATGAATTTCCCAAAGATTCAGTTACAAAATTTCAGGATTCTTGCCCGTGTAGTATTACTAGTGGCGTCAATCAAACTTTAGCATATTTAAGCTTTAAAATATTTGCAGAATTGTATAAAAGAAAGGGCATAGCCCACTTTGGGCCAACTGTAAACACCAATAGTCTCTGCCTACCCCCATGGGAAAAAGGCGTGATGTTATGATGATGATGATGATGATGTAAACACCAATTTAGCAAGAAAAGATTACTATATATTAATTATTATTATGTACATTAATATATATTATGTTATTTTTCTTTTTTTATTCTTAATTTTTAAGGGGTTTTGTCATGTGACATGCCAACCCCATCGTGCCCAATTTCGCCTGTCTACTTATTACTTACATACATATTACTTATATATATATCGTTTTATATTATGTTATTTAAACATATGAATTTTACGTTTATTTAAACACCCGCCACTGAAACAATTTATGTTTCGTATAAAAAAGTCCTCACATAAGTCGCGTAGCAAAATGTTGTTAGTGGTTAAAACTTTATCCTGAGTTTTCTGTCTTTAAAAAATATTTTTATGCACGCATAAAATATGCATTTCGTAATTAATAATGTGGTTAAAATCATTTTTAAAAGAAAAAAGTAGATCAAATGCATATCAAATGTAATGACAAACAGTCAACTTCACTTGTCGCAAGTACCCTCCATGTGCATACAGTGTTTTTATTATTTTCTGATTTATTACGACCTGGCTTTGTTATATGAACTTGATTATGATTTACACGTTTGACTTAACGCATATAATATATACCCGGAAGGTATATTTTGTTTATGTTATAATTAACAACAATTGTAATGGCCGATTTGCTATCCAACAATATTGTTCTAATTGCATAGACGGGACACGCACCGTAGGTTTTTGTGCCTACATTACGACAGTGCTCAGGTATATAGGTAAGATATGAACCCAATATAACACCTCCTACGACAATCCTGGATGATATTTTGATCATATATGAAAGTGATGAAATATAGTTACTGATACTATTTGATATAAAAACTGCTTATTTTTATGTTTATCCTATATGTAAAAATAAATAAAAGATGATGAAAACACATTTCTTATCATGTTTTACTTAACAAGCATAAAAATAAATTAATACTTGATTTTCCTTGCTGCCAGGCACATTATCAAACTTAAAACTGTTCTTTTTAGGGTTCCGTACCCAAAGGGTAAAAACGGGACCCTATTACTGAGACTTCGCTGTCCGTCCGTCCGTCCGTCCGTCCGTCCGTCCGTCTGTCACCAGGCTGTATCTCAAGAACGGTGATAGCTAGAGAGTTGAAATTTTCACAGATGATGTATTTCTATTGCCGCTATAACAACAAATACTAAAAATAAAATAAAATAAATATTTAAGGGGGGCTCCCATACAACAAACATGATTTTTAGGGTTCCGTACCCAGTATCTCAAGAACGGTGATAGCTAGACAGTTGAAATTTTCACAGATGATGTATTTCTATTGCCGCTATAACAACAAATACTAAAAATAAAATAAAATAAATATTTAAGGGGGGCTCCCATACAACAAACATGATTTTTTTACCGTTTCTTGCTCGATACTAATAACGTTGCCTTATATTGCATAGATAATGGTACGGAACCCTTCGTGCGCGAGTCCGACTCGCACTTGACCAATTATTTATTTTCTATTTATTTTAAAATAATGGCGGCATTTTAAATATGTTTTGCAGAAATATATTTAAGATTTCGAAATGCATAACAAATATTTCAATATTTGCTGTCCATGAGTGGCCCAAGACCTTAAGGAGCGTGGGCATTTCCCTTTACGACCATTTTGGCTTTAAAAATGTGTACTTTGGTAAAGCAAAGTGCCATTGCACTAGGTAGAGAGAATACCATTCTATAATAAGTGTCCTGCGAAGCAAATCAGTCACAGGAAACCGTCTGGCGGATTACTATTTAATGTCATTTATTTACTTCAGTAGATTTGCAGGTTTCAGTAGTTTTGCGAGCAGATAGACAGTTACGAAACGTATTGCTATAAACAGTAGGTACATACATATATCAAGCAAACAAACCGGCAGTAAGCAGGCGCATATTTTAAAATATTATGAATATATACACACCGGCACAATTAGCGGAACAGAAAAAAAAGTGAGACTATGAGATAATAACGCATATATTTGACGAAAATCTAATTAGACACAAAATAATAAATTGATTAACATCTTTTAACAACGACTTTGAAAAGTCTTCGTTATTTTTTATTGAAAAATAAAGAAATTTGAAATAAGTGAAATTTTTTGATGATTATGAACCATCACAAAAAATAAAAAAAAGTAAGCATTAAATGAATTAACAATAAAATTAAAAAAAAATTAATAACGAGTGTTTCCCCTTCTTGCTCTGATTACGGCACGAAGTATAGATACAAGGAGTCCGAACGGTATAGGCTTTTCCATAATATTTCGTGTACACAATAATCAACCCAGATCATAGTTCTATTTTCTGCCACTGGCTGCGCAAGTATTCAGGACGTACCGATGCTAGTATAGAATATCAGAATATCTCTTGACCTTCTCTGTATTGTTGGGTTTAAAGCACTCGAAAAATTTCCTAAAACTTATATTTATATCCACGTTTCTCAGAATATTTTTTTCCACAAGTGTCAATAGTTCAAACGAGTACTTCTTGAAAAATGGCGCACTCTACCGGCAAAAATCTGTCCCTTAAATTGAAACCATTCGTTCAACATTACGTTCGGACTCCTTGTATCTATACTTCGTGGATTACGGTTTCCATTCGTCTGGGCATGCTACAGATTATGTTATCGATGATTTCTTGAGGCAACCGCTCCCACTCCTCAAGTAATGCGTTTCCAAGTTCATTCAGATTGTTGGGGGGTGGCATTCTGGATTTAACCCTTCTTTTTAGCAAGTCCCAGACATGCTCTATTCGATTCATATCGGGGGAATTTGCTGGCCACTGCATCACCGGTATACCTATGTGGCTCAGATATGCCTGTACCGATTGTGCATAATAAACTTTTATTTCGGACAACCAAGATCCATATAACAATAATTATTAAATTTCAATTACAATTTGTGTTGCTATGAGCACGTTACTATGAGCACGAGCATTATCTTGCATTAGAATAAAGTCGTCACCAATAAATGGGGCAAATGGTACAACATGTTCTTCTAAAATGTCTCTGATGTATCGATCTGCTGTCATGGTCCCTCCTGTGACTATCACTAACTCCGTGCGTGCGTGTGTGTTCAAAATTAGACTGTATGTGGCGTTCTCCTTTGCGTCTCCATATTCGCTGTCTCCTATCGATCTGTTTTAAAAAAACTCTGCACTCATCAGTAAAGAGAACCTGCTGCCATTCGTTCAAATCCCAATGACTATGTCCTCGCGCATAGCTTAATCGGTTTACGCGGTGACGTCTCTCAAGTTTTGGGCCTTTGGCAGGTATATACCACCCTAAACCAACTTCTTCAAATCTCCTGCGAACTGTACGCTCACTTACTCGTACTCCTCGAACGTCTTCCAGTTCATTTCGAGCTTGTACAGCCGTTAATCGCGTATTCCTACGAACTCTTAAGTTGTAAAAAACTGTCATCTCGCCTCGATGTACATCATTTTCTACCTTGACCCCTCCTCCTCACAAGAGAATTAGACGATCTGTACCGCTGGATGCTGCGATGAATCGTTGATACTGGTCGACGAAGCCTTGAGGCAATCGATCTGTAGGTATGGCCATTTCTTCTCATTTCATCAGCCCAGTGAGCCCAGATTTCCAGTGATGTTAAGTCAGGCATAATAAAGAGCTTTTAATAAACAAAATTGCCTATACAATAACAAATTTATAAAAAACCATTAAGTGCAATTTTTCAAAAAAATTACAATTACGTAGTTATTACTCGAACAAGTTGACAAAACGTATTGTTCGGGAAAATAAAACAAATGAATGAAAAAAGTGTATGTCATCTAATTTTCTATTTTCAAATTTGGCAATAAATTAAAAAAATATCATAACTGGCAACTGGCCAGTTCCTCAAGTAAAAGATTTTAAAATCCTGCTTTTTTTGTGTTCCGCTAATTGTGCCGGTGTGTGTATATATAAGTATCGGAAAAATACAACAAAAGTTGTCCTCAAATTTCATTTAACTATGTTATGTTATTGTAGTAAAACTTCAAACTTCTATAGGTCACAAGAGATAAACTAAATTCAACGGGCGTCTGTACAAATTAAATAACTATCTAAGTAGATTACTAGTATAATGTTAATTTAGGTTTTAGTTTGAGACAATTATCTGTTTAAAAAGCATTTGTGCTACTTATGGTTTTCACTGTCTGGTAGTAGTTCTGATAGTGATTACCGTAGCTTGTGCTGTAGCTAATAGGCGGCTGTAACACCAAAGATATCAGTACGAGTATCACTAGCGCCTTGGATTTCTATTACACATATTAAGTACCTAGACATTGTAGAGCGTTGCACTAATTAATAAACAAATTGAGAAAAAAGAAACAAAATATCTCTCTCTCTCTCTCCAGCCTATTAACGTCCTATTATTTCTGGGCACAGGCCTTCCGCACTTTAGGAAGCACTGTGGTCTACTGTGCACTGACCAGGCGTGTTGACACAATGTTTATTATCTGTCTCTCACAGAGGATGTTGTGTACAATATTCCTTAGCTGACTTTTACCTGTACCTTTTACCTGACCCTGGGAAGGAAAAGGAGTGGTGACACATGCATTCTCAGTCCGTCTAACCATGGAACTAAGAATACGAATGGACGAAATAAGATAAATTAAATTAAATTAAAATGTAGGGCGGTAAAGTTGGTTTCATTGTTTGTATTTTGGCTAGAAGTACCATCATCATCACCATAATATCACGTGTTTTTCCCATGGGGGTAGGCAGAGACTATAGAGCGCCATCTGCTTTAATCCAAGCATACTTCCTGGGCTTCATCCACACTCATACATCTGGCCATACAAGCGCGACGGTTGTAGAGGATTTTGATGATGCAAAAATAATTATATTCATAGAAAATTTACTAGCAACAATTCAGTAATTACCAAACTGAAGCTTTACAAAATAATAAGGTACCAATCGATCTGACTGAGAACTTAGAATAAAATCATTATTTGGTATAATATTAATTTACCACTACAATAATGAACGTTTGATTAAATATTATGAGATTTGAACCGCATTTACGTTTGTAACAGGAAAATCGTGCCAATCGTAAGCGACTTAATTAAATAATTTCAGCAAAGCTTTAGGTAGCTGTTGTAATATTATAAAATAATTTGACCTTTTTATTAGAAGTTAAAGTAGACCGTGTGGTGACGGATTAAGAATACAAGTGTCACCACCCCATCTCCTCCCAAGGGTGCTGTAAAAGTCAGCTAAGAGATATTGCACACTGATTACATCGTCTGTGAGAGTCGGAAATCTCGAAAATAAACCCTGTGCCAACACGCCTGGTCAGCGCCGCACAGTAGACTATAATCCCTCCCAAAGTGGAGGAGGCCCGTGCCCAACAGTGGGACGTAAATGGGCTGGAGAAAAAGATTAGAAGTTATAATTACTCCCTTTCAAAGTTGCAATGCTGTATCTTAAAAGCCCTGATTAAATTGCTCGCGACGCATAAAAAGTATTGCAATGACCAAGTCAAGAGCAACTACGTACCATAACCTGTCATGTTTAATTTTGCAGCTTTTTACACCACAAACTTTTACAAGTTTTTATTAAAATTTCGCAAAGGTTCATTTATTCAAATAAAACCACTCTTGACGAATTCCACCCGTGGGCATTGTGGCTGAAAAGTCTCCGACACATCGGGCTTAAATTTAAAACAAATATACTTACGCATATAAATTCATAAAAAGTAAGTTTTTATTTGGTATCAGCTATCGCCATTTTTATCAGCATTCAACTTTTACAAACTTAATTGAACACAGTTCCCGGATACCGATAGAGCTGAAATTTTGCGTACTTGTGTATTGTGGTGACATAGAACTGTTCCGATGATGGAGCTAAACGGTGCCTATAGGAACGTAACGAAACAACGCATTCTCATAGAGTTGTATCTCGTTTGATTCGTCTTCTGTCTTTAAATTAATGACACAAGAGCTATGTAGAGTTTTTCTAACTTTAAATTGTTTTTGAATACATACTTATGGCGATCTAGGAGTTATTATTTAATATATTAAGTCTATGATGGAGATACATAGAAATGGTTAGAATTTTTAATCACGCGCTGTGGTCTTTGAATCTGAATGAGCGATTTATTCCTTCCAGTATTGCGAGGTGGTCTCTTAAATTAATAGAGAGCGCCTGACTTAAGTTCTCGTTTTTATACTTATTGCAATGATTGTTAGTGAGGCGCAAGCTATGTGATATTCTATTAGAATTAGTCTCACCTATTACATAGCTAAATAAGTCCCTCCTTGATTTCATACTTTAGTTTAATTTATAAATCTCCGGAACGGCTCCAATGACTTCCATGAAATGTATTTACTAACTTTAGCGCGTTACAATTATATCCAGCTTGGTCTAATCACTAGATTGCCTAATTTTATTAGTCTTTTATATCTGTTATGGTGTTTTTATTCCAATTGTGTTACTATGAGGATTTTAATAAATTTTTACGTCAACAATATAATAACAGCGATCAATTCTCGGTCGGCCCGATAATGTTTTATATTTATTATAATTTCTTTTATGCTCTTCGTACTTATTTTTTATCACAACGTAATAAATTATTTTATGTATCTGGCATAAGCATAATTGGAACAAAAGTATCATAATTAATTGACATTAACCAACTGGTCAGAGAAGATCGTGGTGCTATTTAAAGTAAAAGATCATAAACATTATTTCAGACTAGCATAGTCCTGCAAATATTTTCATTTTTAGTATTGACTTTTTCTATGTATTACAAGTAAATTTACAAAAAAGTTTATATGTAGTTCTTCCGTATTCACAAAAATATACACATATGACAAGCAAATTAGCTAATTTTGAGATTAAAGGACCTGATAATATGAAACGTCTTTATATAAAACTAGCCGTAGCCCGCAACTTCGTACGAATTTAGAAAATGCTATCCGTTTTCGCATTATTTTTCACCGATGCTTCGCTCCTATTGATCGCAGCGCGATGTTTTATAGCGTGATGTTATATAGCCTTCCTTGATATGTGTACTATCAATAATATAAGATTAGAGCGTTTAAACAAACAAACAAACGAACTCCTCAAATTTATAAACAATGTAACAGATTTTTTTCCGGTTTTTGTATGTGTTCCTAAATTCATCATTAAGTACAGTTTACGTAGAATATGTAATATAAAATTGATAATAATCTAAAATTTTACGTTCGGTTTTGAAGTTATGGCGAAATTAAAATATGTATTACGATTTCTGCTGCACGGGCCGTTGCGAAGTGAGCGTCACCAAGGCGGGGGTGCGCGTGCGGGTTCCGTTTTTAAAACTACACTTTACGAAAAAGTTCTTCTCAGAGCTAAACAACAGTTCGTTTCAGAGCTAATCAACAGTTCTTTTCAGAGCTAACCAACAGTTCTTTTCAGGGCTAACCAACAGTTCTTTCCAGGGCTAAGCAACAGTTCTTTTCAGGGCTAGAATATTACACGCTATTAACATTTTCTTAAACATTTGAAATGCCTAAGCCAGGTCTCAACTTTCTAAACATAGTTCTCAAGCACCGGCACGGGCTAATAGATAATAAAAAATAAGTATATTTCCGCAGCTTTTCTTTTTTAATTTCTGCTATTTTATAAAAGAAGGATTAGATTGCTGTCCATCAAGTTGGTCGCTACGATGTCACAGACTGATATAAGATAAACACACACTTATCACATCAGTTTATTTCCGTCGCTGGTTAAAAATACACAGATATGGAGCACATCTAATTAAAAATAAGTATGTAGTTACTGTTATTATTGCTGTTAGGGATCAGATATATATATAGCTTCACATGCAATGCTTTATTCCGAATTATCAATCCACGTACCTCTTTGATGTAACAATAAAAAGGTATGGGATAGGTAATATAACGTAAATTTTATTAACTTAGGTGTATAACTTTATATTAACACTAGCTGTTGCCCGCGACTTCATACGCGTGAAATTTAGAAAACAATCCATAAACAGAAGTTTACTCGTCTGCTCAATATATGGGCGTCGTACGTTTTTTAAATCGCGCTATCGTTTCGTTCCACACATTAATACTTAAGCTCGTCAAAATTATTATTGTGTTGTCATCCGAAATTCGCACTTATAAATTAGTAAGGATAAAGATAAGGATTAGCCTAAAGCAGCTGTACTAAAATAAAGAATACCTGAGTCATTATTTTTTTTATGAGATGAAAGTTGGTAAGATCTAAGTTATTTACGTATTAGATTTATATCTGGTACGCAACTCTCTCTATCTCTATCTTTCTCTCTATCATCAGCCTATCAGCGCCCCACTGTTGGGCACAGGACTCCTTCACTCTAAGAGAGAGCATGGTCTACTATACCAAGCTGATTAGGTTTATTTTCACGCACAGGGTTTATTTTGGAATTTTCCGTCTCTCACAGAGGATATTATGAGTTTCTAATATTCCATAGCTGGTTTTTACAGCACCCTGGAGAGGAAAAGGTCGGTGACACTTGTATTCTTAATACATCACCACACGGAAGATACTGGTGCTGCTCATAATACACATAACAAATTACCTATTACATAATAATATAATTAAATTGGAAGCAGGAGGCGATAAGTGAAATATTCGTGAATATTTGCAAACGGTTGACTTTTTGCAACATTTTTCTATTAGTCGCAGCGTGATTTATATAGCCCAAAGCCTTTCTCGATAAATCTACCACTTAACACTGAAAGAATATTTCAAATCGGACCAGTAGTTCCTGAGATTAGCGCGTTCAAACATACAAACTCTTCAGCTTTGTTACATAAAGTATCGATATTGTTGACAGTGATACCAACACTACGTGCACAACTAAACGTAACTTAACTAAAAAATGAAAGTTGGTAGCGTCAATATATCTTCTCTTCTCCAGCCCATTTACGTCCCACTGTTGGGCACGGGCCTCCTGCACTTTGGGAGGGATTATGGTCAATTGTGCCGCGCTGACCAGGCGTGTTGGAACAGGGTTTATTTTCAAATTTTCCGTCTCTCACAGATGATGTTATCTGTGTGCAACACTTGTATTCTTAATCCATCACCACACGGAGTGTGTCAATATATCTATTATTTGCTATTTCGTTGTACATATTTATAATAATTAAAATCGTTAGTCTGTAATACACAGTTTTTATAATAAGAAAATTTACTTAACATTGCCAAAATGTGTTATTGACACTCATTTTTAGGGTTCCGTACCCAAAGGGTAAAAACGGGACCCTATTACTGAGACTTCGCTGTCCGTCCGTCCGTCCGTCCGTCCGTCCGTCCGTCCGTCCGTCCGTCCGTCCGTCCGTCCGTCCGTCCGTCCGTCCGTCTGTCACCAGGCTGTATCTCAGGAACGGTGATAGCTAGAGAGTTGAAATTTTCACAGATGATGTATTTCTATTGCCGCTATAACAACAAATACTAAAAATAAAATAAAATAAATATTTAAGGGGGGCTCCCATACAACAAACGTGATTTTTAGGGTTCCTTACCCAGTATCTCAAGAACGGTGATAGCTAGACAGTTGAAATTTTCACAGATGATGTATTTCTATTGCCGCTATAACAACAAATACTAAAAATAAAATAAAATAAATATTTAAGGGGGGCTCCCATACAACAAACATGATTTTTTTACCGTTTCTTGCTCGATACTAATAACGTTGCCTTATGTTGCATAGATAATGGTACGGAACCCTTCGTGCGCGAGTCAGACTCGCACTTGACCAATTTTTTATTTTATTAAGTTAAGTTCAGTTGTGTACGTAGAATAGGTACCAGTATTTATATTGTCAAATAAGAATATAAGGATACCTAGACAAAACAAACAAAACATTTTCTTCAACATAAATGTTAGAATTATATTAAACTGTCTTTAGAATGATTGGCCTTGTTCATTATTATACAATTTAAAATAATACTTTGCTCTATATATGTAAAATATTTAAATATATTATGTATTTAGAGGTCTTTGTGTTGACCTTTTGGATTCTAAAATTTTGTCTGTATAGTGAGAATCTTTTACGAATATATATCTAAATGTACATATATATGTTGCAATGGTTAATTATATACAAATATAATATTTTATAGGCCGATGTTGTGAATATAAATATCTGTCGACTAATAACGCTATACGTCCCTAATATTTGACGGGCTTCGGGGTCTAGTGGCTCATGTAACGGGACGTTCACGAGTTCGCGGGTTCGATTAAGCTTAGCTTGGGACCAGAGGACTTTATGTGAAATGTCCATGAATATTTATTATTATTGGAAGTTCATTATTAATTTTCTTCTAGGTAGCTTTTTAATACAAAATCGTTGAATATTAATGTGGATGTCGAAGGAGAGAAAGACTATAAAAGTCCACTATGAGAGCTTGATTCAAAACCTGGTGCGCTGTTCCCAAATAACTTGGGATAGGAACAGGAAGAAGAAGATGGTTTTTCTAGGAAAAAGACAACGCTTGTATCTTAATATTTATTCCAGACAATGAAGACAAAAAGAAAATAAATTTAGCATACAGAAGAATTTGGTGCTACGGCGACTCAGTTTCAGTATATAATTATTTTACTGGATAAGGTAATGTCTCACTATTTCCGATAAATTGAGCCACTAACACGATTTTTTGGCAGATTAAAGAAACCTCTCCCGATACTAAATTGTATTTAGACCCACGATCATAATATTAAAGAAATAAAAACTTCTCTCTCTCTCTCCAGCCCATTTACGTCCCACTGTTGGGCACGGGCCTCCTCTACTTTGGGAGGGATTATGGTCTACTGTGCCGCGCTGACCAGGCGTATTTACACAGGGTTTATTTTCGAGCTTTCCGTCTCTCACATAGGGTGTTATCTGTGTGCAATATCCCTTAGCTGACTTTTACAGCACCCTTGGGAGGAGATGAGGTGGTGACACTTGTATTCTTAATCCGTCACCACACGGATAATAAAAACTTACGACCTTATAATTCTTTATATTATTATTAACTTTCACAATCTATTTCTTCATTTACTTTATATCGTAGTATATTTCGTTCAGTTGAATTGCTTGAGTTAATAAAAAAAAGTATATATAATTTCCTTAGTTCAAAAACTAAAAAACACGCTTGAAAATCCTGAATATATTTTTAAATAATTGCAGTGTCATCGGTCTTTGATATGTATCCAAAATTTCAAATCAATCGCACTATTGCAAGTGGGTGAAAATCGCGTTCAAAGATTCGGTTACATAGATTAATACATTGATACACACCGAAATTATAAAAGCGTGTTAAAAAGAAAATAAAATACATTTCCTAATGCGCCAATTAAATAAAATCATTTTTAACACCAACCATTGTACAGTTGCCTGACTACTGTAAACTTTTCTTGCTTTGTAATAACAAACTCTTTTAACTTTTTTTGTTTTGCATTAACTACCTACTTTCAATGGCTTCTTCTTTTTAAATCCTCGAACTTGGGTAACTTGCGTTTCTTGAATTGTATAGCGTTTCGATAGATAATTTTATTTCAACATAGAAATGTTGAAATTAAAATTAGCCGTATTTCTTTGTTTTTATACATAAGAAATAGATTTCAAATGTATATATATCCGTGTGGTGACGGATTAAGAATACAAGTGTCACCACCCCATCTCCACCCAAGATGTTGCATACAGGTAACATCCTCTGTGAGAGACGGAAAACTCGAAAATAAACCCTGTGCCAACAAAGCGGAGGCCCGTGCCCAACAGTGGGACGTAAATGGGCTGGAGAGAGATACATAAAAGTAGCCATTGCTAATGTCTTTATACCCATGGAACTTGGACTCGGTACTTGCCTTTTTCTCCCATTATAAAGTGACCTATATCTAGAAATAGGCTCTAGAGTACTTTAGTGTCTAGAACATCAGTGAGTTACGACAGTAATGTAACCATATGTGGCCTGTATCATTGAATAGGTTATATTCACACAGTACCTTACCATATTTATACAGTACCTACACAGATGTGTAGATACCTGAGATAAATATTCAATTGTATTGTAATTTGTTCAGTGATTTTGACGTAAAAAAGAGATAGATAAACAAAGTTACTTTCATATAACGATTGTCCTGCCACATTACCAGTCGTTATTCTTGTCAAAAAACTTAAGCTCTACTACTAGTCATTTCTTCGAATTTACTTTTCTCACATTTTTAAGAAGAAATTAGTAATTTTTACCAGATTCACCAACGTAATTATATATATTTGATGTATTTAATTAATATACTGACCATGAATAAACGGATTTGGGTAGGTAACCTTAACAAATTATGAGAAAACTAGTTTTTTAATAGAATCATATTTACTGCTACATCAAATGCTTCTTGCCACAGATATAACAGATATAGTGTCTGTGGCTACATAACTCAATTGGCTTGAACCCATTTACATATTTATGTGTGCGTGAAAATGTATCTATGTGTATCTATGATACAGGCTATGCATTGTTATTTTATTATCATTATTTTATGAAGTGCGATTTACCCAGGCTAAAGTTACTTGTCCTTAATTCTAAACGCCAACCCACCATTTGGTATATCTTTGCTTCTCGCTAATATTACCCTGGGGTTTCCACTAAGAGATCCCGATAACATTATATTGATTTATGCTTGTTTTAGTTTCTGTGTACTCTTTGTTATACTATAGAGTGCAAAGTTTTTTTTAAAGTTTATACTGGCCATTCACTTGCAGCGAAATTAAACCGTAAATAATTATAAATAATTTACTAGCTGTTGCCCGCGACTTTGTAAGAAAAGGTTTTTAAGCTATTGCATAGCTTCTATCGCGGGCCTTGAGCGTGGAGACCGAATCCACAAAATTCGAAATTTAAATTCCGTAGGTAACGGAAATAGCGTAAAAAACCTTACACATCGGCGCTACGCAGTAACGCCGTTTCGCTGTTCGCGCTGGTGACTCATGTCAGTTTTGGCGTTAGTTTTTATTTTATTGACATTTGATTGACCATCGCTATTTTATCATAATTACCATAAACAATGGACAGATGTAAGCATCATGATTAGGTGGTGTAAAATACTTTGTAATATGTTACTGTTATTTGATTGTCTTTTTTATGATTGCATAATCTTAATATAAGTGAAGGTTCTGTTTTGGTTTACGAATTATTGTTATGTTTACTTTTGAGCGCATAGCACTAGCGGGTTGCAACTGAAAATCAGCGTTGGGTGTCATGTGTTGCCATCTAACTATATGCTGAGTTGGCTGCCCTTTGGCACTTGTTGTTAAAATTTCTATATAGCTTAAATTCATATTTAAAATTGTATATAATTTACTTAGCATGCTGTAAATTATTAAATACTTATACTATTATGTTATAAACTTACACTGGTGTCAATAAAGTTCTTTCTTTCTTTCTTTCTTTCATCAGTAAATAAGGATTACTAATCTTATTTTAGTTTATGGTATTTAGATTCTTGCATAAATAAAATAAATAAATAATTATAATTGCATAAGTTTTTTTTTTTTACTTTTCTCCTCCTGCCCTGCCGAGCCATGATGGTGCCTTGAGCTTTACCATGACCCGGCGAGGGGTGGCCCTTTATTCGGGGCCCGACCCGACTGGGGGAGCACTAGGTCCCCCTGTCGCGTTGCCGTGACCGACAGCCACATTTTCCGCGGCGGGTCTCGGAATGCAGACCCGCCGCGCGCGACCACCTCGTCGGCAGGGGCCGCGGCGGGCTACTGCGCGCCGACGACCCCTGCCCGGGGCCCTGCGGGGGGACAAAGTGCCACCAGAGCGTTCGCGCTCCCGCAGGGCCTCCCTCTATAATTGCATAAGTTGATAAAAAATACTATCCAATAGCTTTACCGCGGCAGTCCCCGAGTGCTACACCGGACACACGTCTTTTTTTTGCAACATTTTTCACGGATCCTATTGGTCACAACGTGCTGTTATATAGTCTATAGCCTTCCTCGATAAATATACTATCAACACTGAAAGAATTTCTTAAATCGTTCCTGAGATTAGCGCGTTCAAACAAACAAACTTTTCAGCTTTATAATATTAAGTGTGGAATTTAGTATCTAAACTTTAAGAAATTTTGCAAAAAGGATATCTTAATGAGCTCCCCCTCGCCCCTAAAAAAAAGAAATAAAAATCTTATTAAACTACTCTATATATTAAAAGGAACTGTCTCAAAATCCGTTGCGTAGCTTAGAAGATATAAGCTCATATTATTATAGAGACATACATACAAAAACAACTACTTTATTTTTTAATAAATAGGTAAAGATAATGGGCTATTCCATAATTTTAGTTTTTCACTGTTACAAAAGATTATTTGATTTATTTATTTATTTTCTTTATTATGCGCGTGTGTTTTTAGTAATCTCTTATAAATGTAATAGCTATGAATATTTATGTAAGAGATAATTTCTGAAAGCAGGGGTTCTTTCTTGTCACGTAATCACGTGACAAGAAAGAACCCCTGCTTTCAAACAATCTTTTGAAACAGTGAAAAACTAAAATTATGGAATAGCCCATTATCTTTACTTATTAAAAAATAAAGTAGTTAGTAGTTAGTTAGTAATAAGATATTATGGCCAACATTAGCCAAGTAAAAATGTAAACTTATGGTTTCAAAACATTTAATTTATTCAATTCTTAAAAAAAAAACATTTTCTCAATAGAAAAAAATTGTAGCAGCTTTTTTATTATTAACATAAACTAGCTTTAGTGTTAATCATATTGTTATACTTATAAATTAAATAATTTAGCAATATTAAAAATGTAAATATTCTGGTATGCATGAAACTTTATTCGTTTAAGTCATTGACCTGCTATGCTAACCTGCTGATAATATTTTAAAAGCAGATAAATCCTTCAAGGACATATTCACATCAACATAGGCTATTTGGTTTTAAAGATATCATAGGATAAAATTTAACGAAAATCCCCTATCATAAAATTTTACTATTTTTAATACAATAAGCAAAACATTCTTAAAAGATAAACAGGCAAAGATCATAATTAGACAAGTCCTTTTAAAGTTTACAAAAATACGAATATGAAGCTAGTTGAATTGGCTCTATGTAGAGCTTAACTGTGCGGTCAAAATCAAGCTGAAAATGTTTGACCGTACATTTTCTCCGAGAATAAACTGTTACTGATTACCACATTTTGGCCCCGTTACGTTGGTAGCAGTGACAATCTGTAATTACTTACATAATTTTTACCCTTTATTTTGAGAACTGCTTTAAATAGGGTATGCGATAATCTCACAAATTTATGTTTTAAGCACAACTTGAATAAACTGATGCAGTCGAAAATGTAAGTACATTAAAATATTTGTAGAGACATTTAAGATTTCATTCTCAGTATGAAAGTGTTGGCTACCTAAGAGGGTTGAGGTACCTAAGGGATTTCTTTTCCATTTAGATCACAAGAATTATCTGGCGAATGACTGGTTAAATAGATGTAAGGCTACTGATTACGTGTTTTGTAAAACAAACGTGGTTAACATTTAAATCTGCTGAATATGTGAGATACGATATTATATTTTTTTAATAATTTGTCAAGGTCGCTCAGCGGTTACAGACAGGGTTATGCTCGGCATTTCTTTACGACGCTTTTAGATCCGGAATAGACAGATCTGTAAAACCGGCGTAACATCTTCTAGGTATACGTGTTTGTTATTAATTGTAAGTAGTGTCTAAAATCACTTTTGTGGGCCCTAGAATGGCGTAGAGTTAGCCTTAATCAAAACCTGACTTTGTACTGTAATGCAAAAAAACTTACTTAGTATTTAGATTCAAGGAGAATATTAAATGAAGGACCAAAGCTTTCATTCTCAATTTTCATTTAGTTACATTTGGAGGGAGGGGTTGAAACCCAAAACCTTCCCTCTGGCTACGCCCATTGCATATGAAGTAGAGACACCGCCTTCTATGGATGAGGTCATAGGTTCATTTTTCATTCATGAAAAATATTTATTTACAAAACAGGGATATCGATACCGTGAGTGGATATTTAGTAATAATATAAATTTAAAGTAATTTAGTGCTTCGTTTGGGACTAGACAAAGTCCTACCTATATAACTGACAAAGTGAACATCTTATATTTTGACAAAATACATTAACATGAAGTTAATGAGGTCAAAGACATATAGATAGTTCAATTTTAATTATAGGCATTGATATATTCGAACGAAGAATACGTTTTTATTAATATCCAACTTTATTAAAAGCGTTAAAAAGTTAATACTGATAAATTCTTGAAAACCGGTCCGCTAAACTATTTTATTTACGATCACAAAATGGTATGGTCCGCTTACGTCATACATTATATAGATTATAAAATGTCAATCTTAAATTAAACTAACAAAGCCTGATGCAAGTCAGGGTGTATATTTAATTCGCAAAACATACCTTGGTAACAATAATGTGATAACTAATAATCATTGGGTTCTTTTTTCTTTCATTTTGTCGGTTCTTTGGAAAGCAATAATTCACGCTTCTATTAGCTCGGTATTAATCTATGTAACGAAATCTTCGAATGTGATTTTCACAGTAGTCAGATAATATCTAAAATATGGCACACATACTTAATCGATAACAATGCGGGCGTATTTTTTAGTTTTTGAACTAAGTAAGCTATTTGTAAATATATACATAAATAAACTAGTCTCTATCGACTATGTTTAATAACAATAATAACTAAGTTTAAGATTTATGGAGATTCAATGCTAAGTATATCTGGCTACCGTATTATTAATATTGCGTTCATTGTGAGATCATAAAAATACACTATTGTACGCTACCCAATCATGTTTTACATCAAGCAACACGCAGAGTCCCTGAATTATCTCAGTTATCAAACTAACGACTTTCTCTCCCCAGCCCATTAACATCCTATTATTGGACACAGGTCTCATCCACTCTGAGAAGGATCCAGCTAAGGGATATCCTTAGACTTTAAAGCCACACGCCTGGTCAGCGCGACACAGTATATGGTCTAACGTGTCGCACTGACCAAGCGTGTTGGCACAGAGTTTATTCGCTCACAGAGGATGTTATCTGATAACAATATCCCTTAGCTCTTACAGCACTCCCAGGAGGATAAACGGTGATTACATTTGTATTGTTAACCTGTCATCACTTCTCTCAAATCTATTGTTTATTAATTGTCAAGATGAAGTCTGATATCTAAGAACTCTGTAGTTTTATATATAAATCTAAGTATTCGTTCAATTTTTTTATTGAACAAACGAAGCTAATGGTAGAAATCAACGTCTTGCTTAAACTATCGACCTAAGACATCAAGTAGATGTATAATAAATATAACGGCTTTTCAGGTATCTGATTAGAAAAGTCGACATATTACTAGGCCACTTAACCTGCTTTAGAACAATGTGATGTCAACATATTCACTGTTAATACTTCCTAGATATACTAGCCTTGGTTGTTTTATTAATATTATAATAGCCATCCGCCAGAATGTCTCCGACCTAATTTCAAAAAGAAAAGGATAAGGTGTCGCTATTGTCATGACTTAGCTATTGTTAAGTAATTGATGTAAATTTTATTCGCCCTTTTTTTAAGTTGTAATAGGAATTATGTTTGAATATAAATAGGAAGTATGTTTGGATCGTAGCAGACGGCGCTTTAAAGTCTCTACCTACTCCATGAAAAAAAGGTGTAATGTTATGTTGATTATGATGATCAAGCTAAAAACTAATACTATAACGTAACCTAGGTTTTTATTGCTTAAGGATTTAAGTAAAATTCTCAAAATTAGTTTATTTTTAAAGAAATAAACTGATTTTGAGAATTACTCATTTCTCAGATATCTTTTTTTTTGTTATTGTTAATTAAGTGACTACTCCAAGATGACGTAGAGATCCCAAGAGTTCTTAACTTAATCAGTATTTCATATTTCGTTAGTCACCACTCATAAATATGCCTGGCCATTCTCATATTTGTGCACAAACTTTTCAGGGAAACTTAAGTCTCATATATAAGAACTCTATATTTCTTTGAATATATACTCTCCCTCTCCCTACAGCATCGGTTTTGTGTTTCATTACCATTAACTTAAGTTTTCAAAATCAACGTTAATTGCTATTAAATATAAATATTTTTAAATTTTATGCGACTGCAAAATATTCATTCGACTGCGGAAATGTTTCATAAATATGTGCGTCTTTATTCAGTATTGAATAATAAAGCATAGAAGCAGAAAAAAAGTGTCTTTTGGAAAAGGCATACATAAGATAGAAAAATAACCTAACTCCCTTCTTGTTGGCTTATAAAAAAATACGAAATCTATAGGTACTAATATTAAGAAGCTGAAGAGTTTGTTTGTTTGAACGCGCTAATCTCAGGAACTAATTGATCTGATTAGAAAAATTCTTTCAGTGTTAAATAGTATATTTATTGAGGAAAGCAAAGGTTCTATAACATCACCCTGCAATCATTAAGAGCAAAGCAGTAGTGAAAAATGTTGCAAAAACGGGTAACTTTTTCTAAATGCCACGCGTACGGAGTCACGGGCAACAACTAGATATCTATAAAATTTCTTTATACGTAATTAAAATAATTAATAAGTCACAAAATTATCTTTAATTTCCAAAATGAAATGGGACATGTAATGAAAATCATCTAGGTGGTTTATCGTTTGGCATGAACCCGTTGACATAACCTTGTAGGTACAACATAGGCGGAGCTTGGACAGGCTCATCTCGCGCAGGTATTTAAGTGACGGGGCGGCATCCAAGACAACACTTGCCACACCACTTCTTGTGAGTAAAGGTGAAGTAAGGAACACTTGCCGTACAACATGGCGAGAACTTTGGTGAGCGAGAACTTTTTTTATTTCGTAACTTACATTTCTTTACACTCTTTGTTTTTATCTTCGTTTTTTTTTTCATAAAATGATAATTTATCTTTAATAATCAAATAAAGTTTAGTTTCACATTTCATAATTATTTTATATATCAGCTATTTTTTTGTTTAAATTTGTTCAATCAAAACCTAATTATGTGAACTTTAATTATTTTTAATGTGTCGCGACTATACTATTTGGTTTCACTGCCTAAAAAATTTGCCGCAAATCAGCGAAATTTTGATTTCCTCGAAAAGTGTTTTTAACTTTTTAAATAACTTTAACTAACACTTACACATAATAATTTAACTCACAAAGCATTAATTCTTAATCTCTTGGTGATTATTGTGTCTAAATTTATTTTTAAGTTTAATTATGTTATGGTTTGTTTTAATTGGTGATTTTTATTTATTTTTAAACTTTATCTTACTAATTTATAATTTTGAAACCAAGATGATGAAATAACAAAAATTTTGACGAGCTTAAGTGTTATGTGTGTAACGAAACTATAGCGTGCCATCAATATATACAACGCCATCTATCGAGTGGTATAGTAAACTTCTGTTTGTTAAGGTTTCAAATTTCACGCGTACGAAGTCTAGGGCAACAGCTAGTTCATTATAAAACAAAGTCATTATTTTTGTATGTATGTCCCTATGTGAGTTTATATTTTCAAAACCACGCAACGATTTTCGATGAAGGTTTTATAATAGAGTGATTTCAGAGGATGGCTTTTTGTTCCTCATTCGGCTCTCACTTTAATTTAAGAACCATCAGCATTAGGTGTGAGGCCACAATATCAGGCTAGCGAAACAGATTAGAAATATAATAATAATCTTTATTACAGAATAATCTTAACCTAGATTACAATAGTTACTTAATGTTAGCAGCTCCAAAACAGAGTATAAACAGAGTAATTTTGGCCATATAAAAATATATTTTCTGTATCTTTATAGATAATTATAATCATCTTCTTCATTTATAGTCCTTATTGAGAGAGGTTGTTTATTTTTATCATAATTATATTATACCGGTTATAACCGGTGCACTATTTTACAGTAATTCTGCTCTCTTTATCTATGAAAACTATGTTTTAAAAATTTCACATATTCATTTTCGTATATAAGTGATACGAAATTTTTGCTTCACATATTAATTTAAACACACGCTCACAATGATGACGACTCATGGAGTGATGATATTTGTATTATAATTCAGCTCACTCCTGGCCATAGGTTAATCTCAATTTGCGCTATAGTAGATTATTCCATCTTCCGCATCAAAACCAAAACTTGCTCTACCTTACGATTGTCAAACTGAATCTCTATTTATAATGAGTTTAAACGAATTTCATTAAAAGGTTAAAACGTTTGTATAAACTATTACATCTATTAAATTAACACGCAACTAATTTTCCTTTAATTATAATCGTGACTAAAATCTCTCTCTCTCCAGCCCATTTACGTCCCACTGTTGGGCACGGGCCTCCTCCACTTTTGAAGGGATTATGGTCTACTGTACCGCGCTGGCAAGGCCTGTTGGCACAAGGTTTATTTTCGAGTTTTCCGTCTCTCACAGAAGATGTTATCTGTGTGCAATATCCCTTAGCTGACTTTTACAGGACCCTTGGGATGGTGACACTTGTATTCTTAATCCGTTACCACACGGAAGTGTGACTAATATTGTGCTACGGAAATAGAGCATTTTCGCTACATTTAGTTGCTCGTAATAAAATGATGCCTTCAAATTTTTTTAGCAATAAATATTTTTTTATGCTAGCATTGATGGTAACAAAAATACCATCTTTATTTCCACGACCTTAATGTTATTGACACCTCTAAGGCTCTTATTAATGTGGATTCATAGGACCCTGAATATAGATAGACACATACTGTAGGTGTGACCAAAGTTACATCATTTTGACATTCGTTAATTAAATAGATAAACATAGCATCAGAACATTTTATGCATTCATTAATCGATATATTGTATCCGGTTATTTAGATGTTCACACAAATTGCAAAATATATAACCAGATAATCTAAGTAAAATATGAGAAAAGTCGGAGTATACTTTGTTTTAAAAAAAATCTAACTTTTTTTAAATTATACGTACCAGAATACTAAATCTTAAATACTTATAAAAATCAACTGCTGTTCGTTAGTCTCGCTAAAATTTGAGAAAGACTTTTGTAATTTTGGTCTTGAAATATTCCTGAAAGTCCAGGGAAGGCTTAGATAGCGACAAAAAATATTGGGGTCTAAAATTCCACGCGTACGGAGTAACGGGCATCAGCTAGTAACAATATACATACTCGTATGTATTAACATTCCTAGCAGTATTGACGCAATAGGACTTCTGTGCTTGGGAGGCTTTAAAAATCAATTCTTTAATTTATGTACATAATCATATTAATCATCTTATTTACTTAAACGTTGGTACTGTATTGGAGATTAGCGCAGATGAACTGATAAACGGAAAATGATTTAATTGCTGGCTTGGATCAAGGTTCAAAAATATCGTCAGAAATAATACTTTATTAATAAAATTATTTAAAAATAATAAATGATCATACAAACTTTTATTCCCTTTTCTAAATTAAATTTGATAAAAACTGTGGAAACGTTCTGCAATGTATCTGATGAAAAATTTAAAACACGCTTGTAGCAGAACGGCTCTGCTATAGCAATGCGCTGAACAATTACGGAATTTTAAACAAAATTTCAACTCAATTTTCATACAAGGAAGAAACTTCAAAAGTAGAGTACGATAGTTAATTGTACGTTAGCAAATAGTTTAGACTGGCATATAATAGATAGAAATATTTTTCTCTATTTCAATTATATTTTGTTAACTAAGAAAAGGTTAAGGCTTTCGCGCGTACATTTGTAAATTTCTTTAGAACTATTGTATTCCCCTATAATAGAATTCAGCAAATATTGACAAATGTCGATATATCCGTCACTAACGTAATTAATCACCAGTGTTTTCTATTTTTTAAAGAAATCTAAATGGGTGACTTTTTAAGTCAAATCGTATCGTGGTGGTAAAATGGGGATTACAAGAGTATTTATTTTCAATTATAATTTTTTTTGGACTACTTAGGCATGTACTTGTTTCTTTCAAATTAGTTTCCTACTACGTTCTTATCACAACTTGAAACATATCCTTCCCCACGGTTGTACGTTTATTGAACTTTGAGGCCTGCCTATTTCAGCATGCATGCATTTCATAGAATAAAAATCCCATCACGATGATATTTTCATCCCTATATTTAATTCTTAACAGTTGGGTTATTAAAATAATTAGTAAACTTGTATAACAGGCTACGGTATTGTCACATTTGGAAGTTAATCTATCTAGCTAATAGAATTGATTCTAACAATAAACACGAAGTAAAAATCAGGTTTCTTAGTTCTTAATAATAAAATAAGAGAATTATTAAAAATAAGGTAATAAATAACACTGAATGAAGGTAGAGGTAGAGATTATAATGTAATCTAATAATAATCTATATATAAATATATGCGAAAATGACACGATGATGACACGCGCATGAACTTACAAACTTGTAAGTTATAGATTTGTGTAGATAATAATATATTATGTACTATTATTATTTACAACACTACAACATTCACAAAGTGAAGTCATTAATATATTTAAATAGTACGAGTAGTAGATTATTAACTAACTTGTCACTTTGCCAAACGTTAACGTACCTATTATTATACGTATACTAGCTGACCCGGCAAACGTTGTTTTGCCATACAAAAAAAAACCAAAAAGGTTTGAAAAATAGATGTTGGCCGATTCTCAGACCTACTGAATATGTATGTAAAATTTGAGAAGAATCGGTCAAGCCGTTTCGGAGGAGTACGGTAACTAACACTGTGACACGTGAATTTTATATATTAGATAACGTACTTATTCATAATATTGTAAATACCATTTAAAAATCTTATGATTAAAACTTTTATGACTCTTTGTAATAAAATAATGAACTAAGCTGAGATTTCCAGTAAATTCGAATCCTTACAACTGCGGCGAGATCTTGCGTCACTAAGCGCTTTCTACAGACTCTACCACGGCGAGTATTGTGAGGAGTTGCTTTCCCTCATTCCCCCTTCACCCTTTCTAAATCGTACTACCCGTGCAGGTCTTAGATGCCATTGTTTTACTGTACGAACTCATTTATTTGTAACACCTCCAAGAAATGGAATACACTCCCTGCACATGTGTTTCCCTCTTCTTACGATATGGAGTCTTTCAAGCGAGGCGTAAAGAGGCATCTTGTCGGTGGGCAACGTAGGGCAGCTAGTGCTCTAACAATGTACCTAACTAGCGATGCTCGCATATGAATTGCACTTTCACTTAACATCAGGTGAAGTATAGTCATTTGCCAACCCTAGCTATAAAAAAACACCCTCTACATAGATGTGATATGACTAAACCCTATGGTTACACAGTGCTTTCTAGAGAGAATAATAATGTTAGACTATAGGACATAGGTGAATTTACAGTAGCCCGTCGTACCGTGGATATTCAAATAGTTTATGCGAATTCCCTGGCCAGATTTTCGCATAGTAAAATATACTCGTATAGTATACTTTTTAGCCAGATTTTACACATAAAATCACTCAATAAAAGACGTTTCGTAATCCGCTGGTTTCTTTCTTCGTGAAAAATAACGTCATATTGTAGTTGAAGAGTATATCTATGCTTCTAATACTTATTTTTAGGAAAATTCTTAGCAAATTTGTGTGATAGACGCTATCCCCCTTATTACAAAACACGGCTCAACGTTAAATCCAGTTTTAACAAAATTTATTTACGAGGAATTGGATAGTTAGACCCGCTCTGACACTGGTTTGGCGTCGGTTTAAGACTAAGGTCGTTGTTAGATCTAGGATTTGAGAAAAATCTGCTTGAAATGCGCAATTGAAGTGTTTAAAAAGCCAGGCTTAAACTTAGTCCACGTTTTGTAATAAGGCGGTAAGTTAATCTAAAGACAACTGTAAAAGAAGGTTGTGTTTGTTTGTGGTTGTTTTTTTTGGTTGGTCATATTTCCTCTAGTTATCATGTTTTGAAAAAAGAAGAGAAAACTTCGTTGTCCTAGAGGTAATATTCACGAATAAAATAGCGGACTATCCATATTTTTGTATGGAGCATGATTTGGTGTCGTGCCTTCTTAATTAGGCCTAAAAAGGTATTTTAAAAGGGCAACTTGTCTGATTACTAAAATAACCTTTTGTGAACCGGTCAAAATGAAAGGTCATATCTGAATGACTTGAATTGGCAAAAAATTAAGAAATTTATTTAGTACAATTTATTCATTTTATTCTGCCCTGGTGACCTGTAATACAGGGTTACTGTAAAAAAACAGCTCTTACTGGCTATGCAACCATAATATGTTGGTATTATGTTACGTAATTTAAGTAGTTTGAAATAAATATACGAAAACGACTCCAAAAAAAGTAGATTCAGAATTCAAGACCTGTTAGTTTTAGTTGAAAACTATTTTTTTTACTTCATGCCCTGGTCATCAAATTAAGATCTATTATCAGGATCCTGGAGAAATTGACTGGGTTTCCTATGATAAAAATAAGTATTGACTTATAACTCTTTTTCATATTTATATAAGTACAATAGTTATTAATTTTTAAACCACAAACGCGATATTTCAAACTTTATCTATAAATGTTACTTTCTACAATGT
Organism: Orgyia antiqua; assembly: GCA_916999025.1. Taxonomy (NCBI): domain Eukaryota; kingdom Metazoa; phylum Arthropoda; class Insecta; order Lepidoptera; family Erebidae; genus Orgyia; species Orgyia antiqua. The sequence continues at coordinate 10,859,628 of OU779863.1, read as the reverse complement.
TATCAAAACCCAATCAATAGCAATAAAAACAAATAAAAACATATTCCAATAATGGAGAGAATGATGTATAGTTGAGCGTAGTTAATTGAGGTGTATACACAAAAAGTCTAGTTGTGTAACATTATGACTTGCACCTAAAATGCGGCAGCGTGGTCATCTCACTGTAGTTCAAGTTCATCGCACTCACATCGATGACCCAAAGCAGGGCGAGGCGAGGTGCAAGCATTGCGTAAACCTATGCGACCGTACATCCAGCATGCTCCGTTACCAACAAATTGTACACAACCTGTGCATGTGGGCGAAGACGTGACCTTGCATTGTACTTTCTATTCAATATTTTGGTTTATCTATGATTTAGTACTAACACTTTAAAAGATATTCATCGGAATCCTAAACTTGTCAATATTGCAGTTCAGGAGTAGTACGTGTAGAATTTAGAAACTAAACCTAAACAAATTATACAAAAAATCCATCTCCTTAAACCACCCTATCTAATAATAAAATCCGTATCAAAATCAGTTACGTAGTTTTGAAGATATAAGCTCACATAAGGACATACAAATATAACGACTTTGTTATATAATAAATTTCAAGAGAGTATAGCTCTCTTTTAACACAATACAATAATAATAACTACATTTCTTTACCTGTACCCTAACTTTTGCCCGCGACTTCGCGTACCTGGAACCAAACCTTTATAAATTACAAATACCCTTGAACCTGAACCACTCTATTTATTTAAAAAACCGCATTAATTATCCGTTGGGCAGCTCACAGAGTGACATTAAAAAAAGCAACCTTGTTGTATTATAAGTACCTAAAGATACTTTAACCACGATAATTTAAGCGTTTAAAGTTTGTAAGACTGTATATACAGTCTTACAAACTTTTGTGTTTATATATATTATGTATTACTAGGATACAGTTTAAATACATACTTATGTTAGACATCGCTCAAATTATCGTGAAAAGTTTGTAAGACTGTGTAGATGGATGGATAAATGTATGAGGGTAGTGATATTCTGATCTATACATCTGCAAAGTTTTATTAGAATCCATCCAGTAATTCTTGAACGAAAGATCGTATCTAATGAAACTTTGCAGATTATAGATAGATAGATCAGAATAACACATAGGCTATATCGTCCCGCTTAAAGCCAAGGAGCGGGCAATAGCTATAAATCCATAGAGTGGGCATAAGTGTGGTTGCACTAGGTCAGAAAATAGAAAATACAGAATGAAAATCTCTCTGAAAATGTTGTCATACATTTTCAGTATCTTCTGTATTTGTTTCGTGTTTCTACGTACGTTCTTCTCTATTAAAATTTAAAGTTCGTCGAACTTCATAATTACAAATTCAAACTTAAAGCTAGATGTAGTAAAGATCCTATAAACTGTGCATTTAATTAAAATTAAATTTAAAATAGAAATACGTAGGCACTTCAAAAAAATTATTAAAGCCTAGTTTTTCTTTTGCAATGTACAATATTAGATTTTATAGGGCGTGTACTTTCGTATTCTCAAAAATACCTGTGTCTTGGTCTTCTTATACGAGTATGTTTATTTTTTTACATTTTTGTACGAAATCTATAGAATTATTTAACACAAACTTACATAAAAATGTCAGCCTTTTTATGTAAGTTTGGACGATTGATTGGTTATGAAGGAAACTATTTAATAATATGAATTTTTGGTTGTTTCAGATACTGTTTTTGGCGATAGGAATAGCAGCCGCCGATGTAAGCCTCGGCTACAACTACAAAGCACCCCAGAAGAAATATGTACCCAGTTTTCGATTTGGTAGCACCCCTATTCCATATAGCTCTACCGTATCAAGCCTAGGATCTGAAAACATTGTCTCAAGTACTATAAGTCCTTTAAGCCTTGGATCTAATTTTGGAGGCTTGGCATCTAGTAGTATCGGTTATGATTCTTTTGGAACATTAAAGTACAATTCTGGTGATTATGGATCTGGTAGTTCAGCTTTTGACAGCGTTAGAACTCAAAACCTTGGATCAACGAACTTTGGATCATCTTTTAGCAATTTTGGAAAGAGTTACTATCCTTCATTTGGATTGAACAGCGTTAACAGTGGTGTACAACCTACAGTTTACCAATACAATGGTAACAGTGTCCTTAATAACGGATACCAGACACAATACGCCCCTAGCGCGTACCAGACGGGAAAAAGTCAGGCTACTTATGAAATTCAGCAGCAACCTACCCAGGTATTCAAGCACTTTTACGTACATGCCGCTCCCGAAGAACCAGAAGAACCCCAACCTCGTACCCCCATTGTATTACCCCCAGCACAGAAACATTACAAAATTATTTTTGTAAAAACTCCCACTGAAAGTCGTCGCACTCAAACTGTTATCCCTGTCCAACCACAAAATGAAGAAAAGACTATCGTCTATGTCCTTGTGAAAAAACCAGAAGAAGAACAAGAACTCATCGTGCCTAAGGTCGAACAAAAACCTCCATCTAAGCCAGAAGTATACTTCATTAAATACAAGAATAAGGAAGACTCGCAAACTGTTATCGACAATATTGTCAAAGATTATAACAATCAGCAAATTACCATTGACAGTTCTGGTCTCAGTGACGAAGTTTATAATTCCGCCTCCGGTGTCGGAGATGGAACTTATAGCGCTGCTTCTGGTATTGCTGACGGATCTTACAGTTCTGCCTCCAGTTTGGGCTTAGGTCTTTCAGACGCGGTTTCCAGTACCACCCCTGGGTATTATAACAGTGGATCTAGTGCCGGTACGACAATTGCCGCCAGCAATAATGATAACTCATTCAACGCCGTTTCCGCATACGATAATCAGTATGATATTCCAACTCCAAGTGTAGCTTCAGTTGGCTCTAATTTTAATGGATATAGCGGTTTCAATCTAGGATCAGCTAACTCTGCAGTTGATTACAGTGAAGCTAACATTGCCAGCAGCGTGGCCTCACCAATTACTATCAGCACCACCGCCTCCAGCATTGGTTACGACGCTGCCAGCGCTATAACTAGTCAAGGTATCCCCCACGAAACCTACGGTATTCCCAAATTTCGAGTCAAATAAATAATAAACTCATATGATTGCGTTAGAATATAATTATATGGATTAAAATAAACATTTTGTGACTGTTGCCAATGTTTTATTTACATATTTTGGTATATTTACATATACCTACTTGTTTAACAATGAGGCCAATTCTGATGAATCAAAAACTTAGCCTAACTTAACTAAAATTAAAACAACTACCTATAGTGAACTTTGATTAATTAACAATGTCGTTATACTCGTTTATATTGCTTAATTAAAATCGTTAGACTATAACACACAGTTTTATTACTAAGAAAGTTCAGTTAAAATTGCCGAATTGTGTGACACAATCAGTTTTAATTTTTTAGTTTAGTCGTGCATATAGAATTGGTACCAATATCTACTAACACTTAGTTGTTTTCATTTAATAAAAGTTAGCTTAAGTTTTTTACGCATCAGAATTAGACATTTAAAAGATTTCAAGTACACATTTCATTTCAATTAAGTTTTTGTACATAGGTACAAGGAATCGAAATTGTACATAACTGTAGAAATATAAGGGTAGGTACATATTAGTTACTGCTATAATCAATACCACACATTACACACACACATATTAAGGATTATACAACTAATATGCTTTAAGATTAATTACAAAAACGTCTACTAAACAGAAACAATATGAAATACTATATTTTTTCAGACTTTCATTAAAATCTGTATGGTAGGTATTTGATCAGAGCATAAAATTTTATTGCATTTCACAAGCGATACTGTTGGTATTCTTACGCACAACAAATTCCAGTTGATTATTATTTAGTACCGGCACTAGCCTATTGCAATCAAAAACGGCATATCATTGGAATTTTAATAGCAAGCTCATCTACATAACTCCATATGTTTATCTTGATTTATAGCATTATGTACTTTCATTTGTGCGAACCAGAACATCGCAAACATGTAGTGGTTAATTTAGTTAATGTGTTATGGACTGATATTTCATTCGGGATGTGCATTGTTTATGAATGGAATGATTCTATTTCGGGCAGTGGCGCGTGATAGCTTAATATCGAGCGTTTCGAGACTTCGTTGATTGAGTGGCTATTCATGGATGCACTTTCCTTGAGCTCGCGTGGAATGCCGCGCAATATCAGGCGCCGGCGCCACATTAATTCCTGAACTCATTTATTTGGAACGTGCCTCTTCACAGGCCCAACATAATAACATCACTTTTATTCATTAGTCAGTGAGTTAATTGCATGAATTTGGGACGTCTCAGCTTGTATCCTTGTAGTTAATTTGTTTACATTATTAGGTACGTATGTCCAAATGTGAGTGAGTACGCACACACTTAAAAATACTTCTAGGTTGGACTTTATTATTAAAAAACAAAATAAATAAATAAATATTCACGGACATTTCACGCAACGTCCTCTGGTCCCAAGCTAAGCTTATATGCTTGTGTTATGGGTACCAGAATACGAATATAATACATAAACTACTTTTCTTTTGTAAATACATACATACATACATTACATAAAAACACCCAGACGCAAAATGGCATAATTTTGTTGCCCAAAGGGTTTTAATGACTCGACGGTCCATGGTCTCGTCACTTCTTTCTATCAGCCACCAAGGTGTAGGTACATAATAAACCGTAATAGTTCGTAAAAGTAAGTATTTATGAATATCATGTTTGTTTGTTACCTTTCACCCAAAAATGACATATACTATTTCAATTACATTTCTCAGATTTATAGATTTAACATCCGAAAAATTGTAAGGCTATGTAGATGTTTTTGTTAATAGACATGGAGCAGCACAGTAGGTAAATATAAACGCGAGGGACACCGCGACAATTTTATTAAGGGCTAGCCAGTTTTAAATAAAATTAAAATAAGTGTCGTTAGCGTAGTTACAAGAATCGAGAGAAATATTGACAAAGGTATCGTCATCATAATAACATCACGCCTTTTTCCATAAGGGTGAGCAGAGACTACTACTACTTGCATGCCAAAATTGGAAAATAAATTCTTTGCTTTAAATTGCCTATAAAAGCAATAATATAGTTTTGATGGTATTTTTATTATGAATTCGATAAACACCTACATATTGTATTACACAGTATTTCCAATTTTTATTAAACTTTCTTCTCAAGGTATAGCGATAACAACTGAAATACCTGATGATTCGAATACATTATTGCTTACTTCCAAAAATCTAGCCAACAACATTAGCATAAAAATTAAGACAACACTCAAAAAAGAAAATGGTACGTTAGAAAATGAGAGACTTGTTTAGTTATTTAGGTCAATTACAACTAGAAATTAATCATGGCACTAACAATACTATAATTATTACAGCAAGACCTTATAGTGCAACATTTTCAGTTAAACCCGACATTATATCTGTGGTGAATCCAAGGTACAATAAAAAAAGTAATGAATTACAAAGTAAAGCAATTAAACAAGATGTGGAAGAAGACCTACCAGACATGATTAAAAGTTTAAATCAACAAAAGAGAAGAGTCTATCAAAGCAAAGACCTAAAATCACGTTTTGCAACTTATTAATCCAGCAGGCCATTTCTAGAAGTAGAAAAAGCGTTTGCATTTTTTTACTAAACCAAAAAGATTACACAGTCGTAAGCATCGTAAGAAGAAAAATAAGAAAAAGCTTACAACTCTAGTCTTTAGTTCTAGTTCTAAGCAAACCATGGTAAATAGTCAACATGGATTCGTTACTGAACCTACTACAGTCTCTGCAATATCGTTTAAACCACGTCTTACTTCCCGGATAGTTACTACAAGAAGATTAACAGAGTTTTCAAAACAAAAGACTACGAAGCGTCTTTTGCCGTTTATTATACGAACGAGTGACTACAAAACTACAAATATAATGGATTGGTTTCAGGAAAAAACTACAAAAAGTCCGTAATCATATCCCAATTCTCATCCTGTGTACAAGTACTAGCACTGAAAGCACTCCCATGAAATCTTTATTTAAAGATCTGACTTAAAAGACAATATAAACAGTTAAATATTTACGGTCTTATTCATAATAACTTATCGGAGGTTCGCTAAAATCGGTTCGCGAAAATTGTCAAAACTTGTTATTCATAATGGTCTTTTTACGCTAAAACGTTTATTATCTCTCCGATAAAATCTCCGTATAAACCTCAGATAAGTCATTATGAATAAGACCGTTAGTTAGTATCACAAATACAAAGTTACTATCACAAAAAAATCGTTGTTTTATTCTCTTCATGCCCTTTTTACAACAAGCTTTCTAATATTTAAAACTAGCTGCTGCCCGCGACTCCGTACGCGTGGAATTTACAAAACTTTTCCCCGCTTTTGAAACATTTTTCACTTACGCTTCGCTCCTATTGGTCGCAGCGTGATGTTGTATAGCCTAAAGCGTTCCCCTATAAATGGACTACCCAACAATAATTTTTCATCGGACCAGTAGTTCCTGAGATTAGCGCGTTTAAACAAACAAACAAACTCTTCCGCTTTATAATATTAATATAGATACTCCAAAAACATAATGTTTCAGTGTTGAATGTGATAGAATCACAAGGTAAAAAAATACATCTGTTTGGATTACGTAGCTATAGAAACCTGATCTACTCGTCAAAATGAAAGGATAAAATATTTGCCTTAAAAATTTAGATTAAAAAAAAAAAAAAATATAAAATGCAATGCATTTTATCGGTCGTTAATATTATTATGTGTGTATAATTTTAGATCAATCGGACCACTGCAAGTGAAAGAAAATCACTTTCAAAGATTTCTTTACATAGATTAATACATTGATAGATACGCACCGTCAGTAGTGGATTTACACTAGGGGCAGTAGGGCATGCCCCTACCTATGCCCAGAGCGGCAAATTTTCTAGGGCGGCAAAATTTGGAAAGTGGGAAAATGTTTTCTATACAATATATAATTAACTAATTCTTTTAAATAAACATTTTATCTTTCAAGAAATATAATTTAAGTATAAGTATCAAATTAAAATTTTGTATATTATAATATAGGAAATTTAAGTAAAAACTATTCAAATAGTTTAATTTATTTATTTCCATAAAGGTTTGAAAAAATTAAAGTTCATATTTTTATTTTCTGGAATTGATAAATTTATGTATTTTTTTTTTTGAAGAATTAAAAATATTTTCAAATTATGTATGTCTTTTTGATAACAGAAACTTTTATTGATTAATGATTTTTTCTAAAATTGGATAATTATCCAATAACACTAATTAATTTTAATTTAAAAGAACAATTTTATATTTTTGAATCAAATAAACTGTCAACTACACTTATTTTTGTATGAGCGTTTGTGAGCGAGCTTTTTGATGTGATTTCTTTTATTAGAATTGTTCAAGAGGATGGCTCATTTACATAATTTTTTAAGGTTTGGTTTCCAACTTCTACGCGTATGAAGTTGTAGGCAACAACAAGTGGTTTTAATAAGAAAGTGGGGGGAACGGGGAAAGTCACTTTCTTCTATTTTGACTCTGTTCTAGGCACAACTTTGAAAGATAATATTAGTTGGGATTTCACGATAATAGTGAAGATAATAAAAATCAAGAGAGAATCCTGTGCGTTTAACAAAGATTTTTTTGATTGCCATTTAAATATGTTTTTCTATTAAAAATATTAACAATTTTTTAAAGTAATATTTGATTACCTACTCGTCATTTTCAGTAATTTCAACCTACTTCTCTACTCTTAGAAGAAATATGTTTTATATCGGGGCCAATATTATGAAGGCGATGTTTTATTCGTGCGTGGGCTTTGTTCGTGGGGCTGCTTTCTTTGATGGTTTTCCAATTACAGTACAAGAGCGCATTACGCGGCACAATGCTCAACGTTGAGTGTTCCAACTACAGCAACGCTTCGCACAATCGAGCACTCTCAAAAGTGATGCGTGCAATCGATACCAACTTCAGCAACAGAAAATTAACAAGTATTTTTTCTTTAAATTGGCATTAATAAAAAAAGTCATTGTTTGTACCAGTTTGTTCCTTCATCCATAATTATATTTTTTTTTAACACAGCTTGAATTAACTCTGATTATTTCCAGAAAACTCCGACGAAACGAAAGCCTAGGGATTGCACGCATCACTTTTGAGATTGCTCAATTGTGCGATTGTGCTGTAGTTGGAACACTCAACGTTGAGCATTGTGCCGCATAATGCGCTCTTGCGCTGTAATTGGAAAACGGGGTTCATTACCTCTTTTTTAGCTTTTTAATCTATGGAAATAGAGGATCTCTTTTTTTAGTAATCTGTGGAAATAGATAAAAAAAGTAAAAAAAATAAAATTACTCTATGCAAAAATGTCTGGTTTGTTTGCGGACGAAAAGAATAAACTTCGCGAAATCTTAGTACCCAAGAATCTAGCTAGGCCAGAAACTTATCTCGTTCAAGTTGTAAATAATCTTATCAGGATCTTACTTATTAATCATTGCTAAATAAGTCTGGGCTTTGTTGTTTGTTCGTGATGTCAAGCAAGTATCAGCTGTTTTGATGGTCACGTATTTCAGTTTGTTTCTGGAAAAAAATATAATAGCACTCGTGGTTTGAGATTCATAATCGTTTTACATAATGGCTTCTAACGCAGTCGGTGGTATCCATAACTTTAAAGTAGTTTTATTGGGCGAAGGATGCGTCGGTAAAACATCTCTATTATTGCGTTACATTGAAGATAAGTTCAATGACAAACACCTTACTACACTGCAGGTAATTTCATTAAATATTTTACATGATTGTGTAATAAATAATGTGCAATTTCTTATATAAAATGTATTGCAAAACGTACTTTTGTTTGCTAACTGTTTATCTTTATTTGGCTTGAATTTGAACCAGATCATTTAATGTTCCACTAACATGTTAAATTAGCATTGTGGACTATAGGCTGCTATGAAAAAGATGTACTACAATAGTTTTCAATAGTGTTCTATGTATATAACAACTTTTTACACTGTTATATTGCTAGGGAAAGTTAATTTTAAAAATATTAGTGACACAATGAGTTAATTTTTTATACCCAAATTTTCTGTACATACATTAAGGTATATTTTTTTATGTTATACAATCAACTTAATGTCAAAAAAGTTGTTTCTGCAGCCTCTTATTTATAGGCTGATCATAATAATTTTAGATGTTTTGCAGAAACTTTTATATGACAGTGAATATCTTACAAAAGAACACTCAATATGATAAATCTATAATGACATATTAAATGGAAAGATTTGATTATTTGCTTTGAATGCACCCTAAAACTACTGTAAATATTTAACAAAATTATACTATTGCAAAGCTACATTGTAATTGAAATAAGGTAGCATTAGCTGTGCGAAGCCAGTGCAAATTACTACTAAATTTCTAACCAAATAACCTCATAATTTTATTCACAGGCTACATTTTTAAACAAAAGGCTAAATATAAATGGTAAAAGAATCAATCTTTCTATCTGGGATACAGCCGGCCAAGAAAAGTTTCATGCATTAGGTCCGATATACTATCGGAATTCCAATGGAGCTATTCTTGTCTATGATATTACTGATGAAGACTCTTTTGGAAAGGTAAACATTGTCATTAATCGCATACTTTATTGCACAGATACTAATGTATAAATTTAGTATGTATAATGTATTTTTTACATTTTAGGTCAAGAATTGGGTGAAGGAGTTAAAAAAGATTTTAGGCTCCGATATTGTTCTGACAATTGCTGGTAATAAAGTAGATTTGGAACATGAAAGAACTGTACCCCTTGACGAAGCAGAAAGGTAAGCGAATTTCTCATCTCATGTGAATTTATTTTATTTTCACACATATTATATCTGCTAAAATAGACAGTTGTAAAATGGCTGTCCTTGTCTCAAAATAACTTCAATGTGTTGCAACACTGCAATTACCTTCTCGTTTAATTATTTTATTTTTCACAAAAATATAGAGAGAAATGATTGGCATTGAATCTTGTACTTGTAGGTTTTGTAATCACCAGTTTTCACATTACAACATTGCCCATCTTATTTCTCAACTACCCTCACAAATTTTATTTAAATTGGTTAATTAGTTTTGCCGTAAATATGCGACAGAAAGAGTTTTGCATTTATGATATTTGTAAGGATTATATAAGATGGATTACAGTGACTGTTACAGTGTTACCATGCAATCATTGTTGCCACTCAATATATTTACTGCTGTTGCCGGCGACTTCGTACGCGTAGAATTTACGCGCCATAACAATACGTAATCTATCTCACGTGGTGGTTCTAAATTTTTATATAATTTTTAGCTATGCAAACATGGTTGGTGCAAGACATTTCTATACTTCAGCTAAGCTTAACCAAGGTGTTGAAGAACTCTTTCTTGATTTAACAAAAGAGATGTTAGAAAGAAGTGAGCAGAACTCTCAAGCAGATGTATCTAGAACATCACAGGTTTTGGTGGTTGATGATGACGTGACCCCAGTCCAAACATCATGCTGTTCAGGCAATAGAAGTAACTAATTCGTTTCTTATCCAAATATTTGTAGATCACTACTAAATGTAGCTTATATTTTGCTAAATATGAAAAATTCTACTTATAAGAATAATTTTGTATGCATGTGCCATTGTATGAGCCCAATTGCATTAATGGCTGAAGGGTAGTAGGCGAAGTAGTTACGAATTACGAATTACAACAAAATGTTTCTTCTAAAGATCTTAATTCATATAAATTATGTTATAATTGGATGGGTAACGAATACATTGATTTTATCGAAAAAAACAGCGACTTACGCTAGGCATGTTTGGTTTACTAATTAGTAAACCTTTTGTATGCTTTTTTATAGTTGTGGTGTGGGCTAAGTCAGGGTAGAAAATTAAGTAATATTTCGAGACTATTGCAGATTTGTGGTAACTTCTTATTTTTATTTCAAAATAAGTTTATTATTTAAATTATATGTACACAATAATTGTCTTATAAATTTTTCCCGGCTCAATATAGGTTATGTTATTGCCCAATTTAGTTTACAAATCGAGATACGCATATGAGACGATAATAATACTAAAACCATATTCATTGGCAGTATATTATAGATCCTGTGTGCGAAATTAAATTGCTAATGGTGTGATGAAATATAAATATTTTTGGAATCAATTTAAATAGCAAACAGTTCAGTTTACTTCCGAATATATATAAAAATATGCCTATGTACACTTTCCACCTACGTCAATAGGAAAAAGACGTGATGTTATGTATGTACACAAAAAGTATTCAACGAGTATGTTTTAGCTAAGATTGCTATCATACGTCTTCAGATCAAATTTCTTCAATATTATACATATCTAATTTAACTGGAAATTTATCAAGACAGCTTACACCTATCGCGATAACATATGCTCACGTACTCGTAATTTGAGACGATGTGTCACTGTTTGCTATGATTCAAATATATGTGATGCACTAATTAAGTCCGTTATTTAGCTATGCAACACCTTATTTAGATAAACCAACTAATTCAAATACGAATATTACATACTTATTGTCTTTTATTAAAGGTCAAATCAAGGTTCAAATCATAAAATCTGAAAAATGTATCAGTCGCGAAACATTTATCATATGTTTGAAAAAAGTAGTTTATACCTATTATTTATTATTTATTTATTTATTTTATTCTTTATTGTACACCATACATATATCTTAAAATTAACTTATACTAAAAAAACAAGTACAATGGGCGGCCTTATCGCTTAAAGCGATTTCTTCCAGGCAACCTGAGCATGGACATTATGAAGAAGTAACTGGTAGTTGTAGGTGCACATTTATACCTAATATACCTAAACTACATAATATACTAACAATAAACATACACATATACTTTTTAAATACACATACACACAATTACATAAATAGATAAATTTACTAGGTGCTATAATAAAAATAATAAATATCTTATAAACAGTACAGTTACTTAATTAAAATCTTTACAGAAAAGTATGTAGAATTACGTAGATAACTCCAGATAATGTTCCTTTAGTAATAACTTAAACGATTTTAAATTCTTAGCCTGACGAATAGCTAAGGGCAAAGCATTCCACAATTGCGTAGCTGTGATCGTAAACGACTTGTGAAAGAACGATGTGGAATGCTGTGACATCTTCAGCCTCAGCCTATACGATGACCTAACACTTCTGTCTATGGTAGCATCTAAGTACTCGAAGCGTGACCTAAGATAGGGAGGGTATGAGGGATTAAATAGAATGTTATAAAGAAGATGGAGTATATGAGCATTCCGGCGATGGCGTATTGATAACCACTTGAGTTGTTTTCTGAATTGCGAGACGTGATCGTATTTACGTAAGCCAAATATGAATCTTATGCAGAAATTTTGGAGACGCTCAAGTTTATTTAGTTGGTTTTCGGTGAGATCTAGATAGCTGACGTCCGCATAATCAAGAACGGGCAAGAGAACAGAGCTAGCAAGTGCAATTTTGGTAACAGTAGGAAGAAAATTACGCAGTCTTTTGAGCGATGCTGCGGATGCGAACATTCTTCGACTAACCTCCTGAAGTTGTGGATCCCATGTCAAGTTGGTGTCAATGAGCAAGCCGAGATTCTTCACCTTATCACTAATAGGAATAGTAGTTCCTTCAAATTTAATTTGAGGCAGTATCAGGTTGTCTATTTTCCTGGTTAGGCGACTACTTCCTATAATGGCTACTTGCGTTTTTGTCGGATTCACTGTTAGGCCATGTGATTTACTCCATGCACCTATCCTAACTAGGTCCTCATTTAAAACACTCAATGTGTCTGGTAACCTACCCAATGATGTGTGTAAGTAAATTTGCAGGTCATCTGCATAAAGGTGGTAGGAAGAAGCAAGATTATTGGAAACAGAATTAATAAATATTGCGAAAAGTAGAGGAGATAGAACGCCACCCTGGGGCACTCCAGCAGTTGTATTACACCATAAAGAGCTGATGGTTTCAATTAAAATACGTTGCCGGCGTCCACACAGGTAATTACGAAACCAATCTGTCACCGTTGGAGATATGTTAAGAGAGCGAAGTAACCATAGCAATATATCAAAATCCACCGTGTTGAAGGCGTTACTAAAATCTAATAAAGCGAGGACAGTTAATTTACCAGACTCCATGCCGTATCTAATGTCGTCCGTAATATTGACGAGGGCTGTGGTTGTACTGTGCCCTGGACGGAAACCGGATTGGAAGGGATTAAGGAGATTATTGAGGCGGAGAAATGAAGCGATTTGGTTATAAACTAAGCGTTCAAGTATTTTGGAGAGGAATGGCAGAATGGATATGGGACGGTAATCAGAAAAGGATGAAGGAATGGCTTTCTTTGGTAGTGGCACTATTTGAGCTTCCTTCCACACATTTGGAAATACATAGTTAGTTAAGGAATAATTGAGGATATGACAAATAATAGGAATGATTTCATCAAGGATAGGAAGGATCATATTACGGCTGACGCAGTCCGAACCGATTGCATTAGAAGTGATAGACGTAATGCTATTCTTAACATCACAAGCAGTGACAAGATTAAAATTAAATGGGGCATAGCTGGGAGTGGGAAGCGATGAAAGATAATTAATTGTACGAGCCTTAGTTGTCCTATCAAAGCTGGACGAAGCACAGAAATGTTGATTTAGCAAATCGATATTTAATTTCTTAGAGTTTATCTCATTTCGAGATTTCCCAACTCCCAAAGTTCGAAGAAACTTCCATGTTTTTGTTGGATCTCCATTTTGAATAGAGTTGTGAATATATTGGCGTTGTGCATCCCTACACACCTTGTTACAATGATTTCGAATAAGAACATACCTATTAAAATTAGAAGCATTAGGTTTAACTTTGTATTTGAATTTTGCCGCTGCTTTTTGTGAGATTAGAAGTTTGATGTTATCTGTAAGCCAGGGTGCTGGTGAATGCTTTAATTTCACTATTACACTATTATTCGCATTTATGTTTTGTTATGATTAGAAAGATCTCGAAGAATCTGCTATAGATATAATTTTTAATTATGTTGAAATGTGACTACTGCTTTAATCACAGATTTATTTCGTTATGAAAGAGGCGTACTATGCTTTATGCAGTTTAATTCAGCAGTTAAGTAACTACTTCGAAAATACCAATTATTAGCTTCTTACTTCTGTCTTTATATTGTACAAATAATTATAAGTAAATATGATTTGCAATTTTTTGGGACCATGCACGTTAACACGTGGTAAAAATCTTGTAAAAAAGAATTATCGACAAAAGATAAGGATAATTCAGGTTGTTTAGTTATTCTGAATCGTCTGCTATATACAAACTTTTTCTATTGGACCCTGGACTATTATAATGATAAATATATCTAAAAGTTCCAGGGAATGAAATTGCCAATCCCGTTACAGACACAAACTGCAAAGATGTCCAATCCCACCTTGCATGATGTGATATAATATGTGTCAGATGATCTAAATTGAATGTTAATTTATTTGAGATATTAGAACTCCCATCGACCCCTGGGAATTCTGCACTGGTCAATGCAATCGGGGTGAAATTAAGGTCAACTTGTACAGTTCGTTGAATACGCCAGGCAGTGGTCGGGTGTGTAATCAATGGTCTATACCCATGTGATGGTCTACACGACCATGACAGTGCCTGTCCTGGTAGAGTACACAATTCCATAGGGATCTCAAAAACTCTATGAGATCGACCACATAAGGATGAAGCTTTTACCAGAAAGAATATTACCAAACTACTCTCACCCATATGGTGAACAATATCTCTGTTCCGTGTAAATAATCCCATTCTAGCTAGCATACTACGATTGTGGCATCAATGTCTTCTTCAGCCTTTGCATCCTGACACTGGTTTGGAGTGAATACTTCGGCTAAGTGTTTGGCAAAAGTGTTGGCTTTTGATTTTCCTGTTCTTGCCCAGCCATCATTTGTTCTTATGGGGTATCTAGAGTGCCTGCGGTCTATTGAATGTTTTAGTTACCTTCCAGAGGGAGTAGTTTGTTGAGGCAGCTGCCGTAAGGCCCTCCAGTTTGCTGCGCAATGTTGTATTTCTTGCACTTTTTAATAGATCCCTCAATTCTTTAATGGCTTTATTAAGAGCTCTTCTGTCGATTTTGTGTCTCGATTGGTGCCAGACACGTCTCAGTCTTATTTTTTCGAGAACTTTACGTTTATATGCACTTGTGATTGGTTCTCTCTGTTTGGAGTACTTTCCCAGCATGCCACCTGTATTAGATTTGTGAAGTACCCTACTGAATCCTCAATTTCTTCGGATGTTTTCAGAGAGATTTGTAGCTAGAGTTTTTTATTCAATTTGTCCCTAAAGCTCTCCCAGTCTGTGTGCCTATTATATAAAGTTTCGGGTTTCTCATAACTTATTACTGTCGTGCTAATGGTTAGAATAACTGGCGTATGATCCGAACTACTTTCGTTACATGATTCCGGTTTGACATAAAACTTTGACATTCCTTTTGTAATAAAGAAATCTATCAAGTCCGGTTTCTTATTTAAATCTGTAGGCCAGTACGTGGGTTCCCCAGTAGAGATGGCACTAAGCTCGTTCTTGTCAATACTAAGTTTGAGTTGCCTTCCTCTCGTGGTAACAAGCCTAGAACCCCAGTAGGAGTGTTTGGCGTTCCAGTCACAGCCTGCAACGAATCTACTTCCGAGAGATGAAAAGTAGTCGCTGAAGAGTCACAATCTATGGTGTGCCTCGGCGGACAATACACAGCTGAGACAGTAAGATATCCACAATCGTCTTCAATAGCAATAATAAATAATAAATAAAATTGCAGTGGGCTTCCGATATCAAAACAACGTCGAGTTTGTAAGTATTTATTAGGAGTTCCAGTTCTGATTTATTGGGTGCCAAGCCATTGATGTTCCACAAAGCCACTCTGAGACCTATCGCGAAGAGATTTTAGCGACAAGCGTGTTTATGAGACTCATTAGAGTACTCATCTGTTGTAGGATTAAGTCAAATTGCGCGGACTGCTTGAGTAGTAATTCTTCGATTTTGTTGTACGGAGTTGTATCTTTATTGTTCATCTTTACAATGTCTGAATATAAGTGTTGTGCTCGGTCTTTTATGGAGGAGGGCTGTGAGTTTTTGATGAAGTTCGTTTGGAGATTTCTAGGATAAGTGATTTGTTTCCTTGGTTCTCTTCGGGCTAGTATTTCCCTGTAAACCTCACAACCCTTGTAGTTGGCTGGGTGGGCTCCTTCACATAGTGCAGGCGTTTTTCTGTCTCTTTTTGGACAGTCAGATGTTTTGTGGTTTTGTGCACATTTAACGCAACGATACGGCCGCATGCAATAGTTCTTAGAGTGGCCATACTGTTGGCATTGAGGGGTAATCCTCTTCTTTTTGGGGTCCTCAATAGTGACTTGATTGGTGGTAGATTTTTGTAATTTGCTTCACTGCAGCATTATTGGAATCTGGTGCAATATTCACAAAAAATGTTGATGTGGGTATCTTGTCCGGTCCATATTTGACATTAATAATTTCACCAGCTGCCTTATTACCAGTCTTTTCGATTTCTTTAGTTATTTCGTCATGTGGAGTAGTGTGGTGAAGATTTTTAACGGCAACTGTTCCCAAGAGAGTAGATAATTGAATGACGTCTTCAATTCCGTAAAGGATAATTGGTGGAGGCTTAGCAGCTTTCTTTTCCTTTATAGCGCTAGTATTATCTTTGGGGTCAAGGGGTAGTTCACTGTATCGGTTAGTAGTTTCAATCGGTTCTGTGGATGGTGATGTTCCTGGTATCTTAGATGCATTTTTTTTTTGTAAATATTATATAAAAAACTATTTGAAACTTTTCATTTTGTGAATGGTATGCGCTATATATATATTTTATCTGTGACGCTAAGTATATTTAATTTGGCGACAGATACCTTTATCAATTGCTATTATGCAGGTGCTACCACGTTGACAAGAATAGTCAATAGTAAAGTTTTGTATGAAATTATAATGCAGACTTAATTAAGCTGCTCGTTATAGATATTCTAAAAAAATGTTAAAATTAAAGCCACTATTAACAACGACCTACTAAGCCGATTGTAGCAAGTGTAGCAACTAACAATTTTTAATTTTAAGCATGGCCGACTTACTGCCAGGATAGCATCATGGTCTCCAAGAGATATTAAATAAATAAATATTCATGGACATTTCACACAACGTCCTCTGGTCCCAAGCTAAGCTTATATGCTTGTGTTATGGGTACCAGAATACGGATATAATACATAAACTACTTTTCTTTTGTAAATACATACTTATAATACATAGTAAACACCAATATTAATAGGTGTCTACGCCTTACCACAAGCCATTCTCTCTCTCTCTCCAGCCCATTTACGTTCCATTGTTGGGCACGGGCCTCCTCCACTATAGGAGGCATTATGGTCTACTGTGCTGCGCTGACCAGGCGTATTGGCACAGGGTTTATTCTCGAGATTTCCGTCTCTCACAGAGGGTGTTATCTGTGTGCAATATCCCTTAGCTGACTTTTACAGCACCCTTGGAAGGAGATGGGGTGGTGACACTTGTATTCTTAATCCGTCACCACACGGAGAGATATTAATAGGTGTCTACGCCTTACCACAAGCCATTCAACTGCCAATCATTCCTTCAACAACCTTCTTGTACCTAATCGAGGATATTACACGAGTCGATTCAATATTTGATACTTTTGTGTAAAATAACGAACCTGGCTTTTTATTACTGAAGTAGAATGTGCCATGAGCATCATTTTGTTCTGCTGTTACGATCGGTTTGTTAGGGCAAGGTGGATTGCTCATTTATTCTAAATATTGTGGTGCAGTAGTATAATATTCCTCACGTTTTGAGGAATTGCTATCAAACGTATAAATTTAGTTTATCGAACAATGATATGTTTTAATGTTGTTTTGTGTGTTATAAAATAAGTAAGGATTAGTTAAGACGTTAGCATTAAATATTGAACTTTGTATAATGTTTATGTTACATTCATAAATTCTATATAGGTACAAATTTGAAATTATTAATATACTGATATTATGTATGCAGATTACATTTTTGTGTATATTATCTATGAAAAATATATCAAATAAAATCTATGAATACCAAAAGATTGTTTTATATTAAAACTAGCTGTTACACGTGACTTCGTACGCGTGGAATTTAGACATTTTTCCCCGTATTTGCAACATTTTTCAATGCTGCTTCGCTTCTATAAAATATTTTTCAAATTGGACCAGCGATTCCCGAGATTAGCTCGTTCAAACAAACAAACGCTTCATCATCCTCCTGCCCTTATCCCTGATGATTGATTTACATACTTGGGACAAAGGATAATGTTAGAAATAAAACAAAATGTTGAGATAACACTTCTAATAAACTACAACATAATAATGGGGATGTCTATAAATTAATTAAATTTGTATTCGTTACTAAATACATTACTGAAATTCTAAATGTATTAATGCTGCCCAAAAGACAACGTTTATAATAATATAAGAAACAAAGCAATAACATTTTTCATGTTAAATTATTAGTTGTGATGACAAACAGAATTATAATGAAAAGATGCATATCAATATGCTTTAATTAACTCCATGTTTCGTTAATTACATCATCATACAGTCACGCCTTTTCCCCGTGGGTGTAGACGGAAATCATAGAGCGGCACCTTTATCTTATATATGAAATTCACGTGTCACAGTGTTAGTTACCATACTCCTCCGAAACGGCTTGACCTATTTTTATGAAATTTTATATGCATATTCAGTAGGTCTGAGAATCGGCCAACATCTATATTTCATACCCCTAAGTGATAAAGGTTGTCCACCCTTGACATTTGTATGGCAAAACAACGTTTGCCGGGTCAGCTAGTTTACCTATAAAATTATTCAACAATTGATAGGTACCTATAACGATCTGTTTGATTATCTTGTCACACACTAGACCGTAAGTCTCAGATATACATTTTTAGGTAAACTGCAATACATAACTATGAAGTAAAGAAAAAAAAAATGCTTCTTTACACGAAACAGTAACTATTTTAGGGTGAATATTCGAGACTTGAGCTCTGTTTCCTAATTAAATTTGCTTTAATTTTTCAAGGGCTTTTGGTTTTAATTTACGAACCAGGCGAGCTAACCACGTAGCACGAGTAGCAAATGCTACAGACACAGAGCCATAGGAGCCCCACGATCAGAAACAATATTCTTTATCCTTCATCCTTGCTCAATCACTAAACATAAGTTAAAGCAAGCAAGAGGACCAGCTGTACAGAAGCAGTAGTAATTTTTGACACAGCTTTGTTTTTAAATTATTATCATAAAACAGAACTCTGCTTACACAAATCACCCCTAAAAGATTCCGCACACAAGGAGATCAACGCACACCGAACATATTCTCGCAAGGATTATGTATGAAAAATCACCATATGATTGTTCTCCGAGCAATGAAAAAATATATTTTCATAATCCGCAACCCAAATTTTATAGCAATGTTGGTGCGTTTATTCGTTAATAAAAATCTCGTAATGCGGTATCTAGTGGGGTGATCTGTATCGAATATTCACCCTATAACCCTAATTCTATCTGGCATAACTACACACACTGATCCAAATTTCAATAACATCTTATAATTCTATAACCCATGCAATAATTTGTTCACCCTTGCATTATTACTAATCTAAAATTAACAACAAACCCTCAATAAATGGAATATATAGTTGATATTTTTATTCAGAACCCAATTTTAATAGACACACATACATTTACAACAAAGATTCATTATAAGCCTTGCTTGGGACCAGAGGACGTTGTGTAAAATATCCGTGAATATTTATTTATTCATGTATTTGACGAAAAAGAATTAATAAATAATTCACGGACATTTCACACAACGTCCTCTGGTCCCAAGCTAAGCTTATATGCTTGTGTTATGGGTACCAGAATACGGATAGAATACATAAACTACTTTTCTTTTGTAAATACATACTTATAATACATAACACCCAGACGCAGTACAAACATTTGTATGACAATTAAAAACATCACACAAATATTTGTCCTGACCGGGAATCGAACCCGAGACCTCGCGAACAGCGGCAGTCCGTTATATGAACCACTAGACCACGAGGCCCGTCAAAAAAATTATGCTGAGTTGTACCCAACCTCGAGTTACTATCCAAATTAAAAAGAAAACCATAGGGATTTGCAGATTTATAGAAAATTTGTGACTTATAAATAGACACATGAATATTATTTACTATTTTGTTTCATTATTAAGAAGGCGTATTTTTGTGCGAATATTACTAAAGCATTATTTACTGCAATATTATATTAAGAAACAATTTTCATTTTAAAGTCATCATTATTCTATTTTGTTTACAGTGAAATATGGCAGCATGTCCTATTTTTTATATTTATTGTTCTTAACTAGTTTTTGCCCACTAAAATATGAGCCTATATTTTAAGTTATACTTTTAGCAATATATTGGTGAAAACAGTAGTAGGTATGTGTACAAAAATACAAATAGACAAATTTTTATTTCTTGTTGCTGTGTCGTTTGCTGTAAACTTCCCCGGGTAGGAGTTTCTTTCTCAATATCTTTAATATTATAGACACTATTATTACAATTTGTTTATATTTGAACTCTGACATATAGCATACATATATATTTGTATATAACTTGCATATGTTATTAGAATCATTATGATATAAAATGCATAAATATATTGTGTAATATGCATGAAATTTAATTTTTATTGGTTCATTTTTTGTTGGCGGACAGCTCACGTAAATCGCTAATAATTTTATTATCTAAATAGATAAATTTCCTAAACTTGTTTTTGTTTAAATTATATAAGAACTTGTTGTTTATTTGGCAGTACTTATTTGAACTAATGTTCAAATCAGATATATTCATTCTATTATTTATAGAATGTCACTTTTCTGTTTCTATTTCCTTTGCTGACTCCTTAGATTTTTTAGTTTTAATTTGTTTGGTATCATTTTTGTCCGTGATTTCAGTTATGCGGACACTTTGGGTGTGTTCATCTGGTTTATCCAAAGGCGGTAGATCTAAGAGATAAGGCATCATACTTCTTGTTTTCTCTTCAGCCGACAACCACTCCATCTGAAAAAATAATTAAAGTTATCAAACCTAAATCATTGCGCTAAAACCTAATCGAACGAGATAAACTCGATTGCGTTGTTTCATTTCATTCCACCAGCAGATCGGCTCCATAACATAACCATGTTGCATAATTTCAGTTAGAAATCATGTGTCAAATTTAGCTGCAATATTTAATTACCGACATAATCACATATCGCAAGCTTTTAATAACAAGGACTTAATTAAAAAATACATACAATTCGGCTTGTACAATGCAATCTGATTAGTCAGCAAAAATTATAAAATAAGTTTTATAATTACACATCAGGCCGCATTTTCTTGCTTATTTTTGAGTTAAGTCAGTATCGTGTTAGATATATTTATCTAAAATTTGTACAAAATAAAATAAATGTATGATTTAAGTTGAAATTACCTTCTGACGGTGATCAAGAACAGCATCATCACATATATCAATACACATTTGTTCAGTAAGTCTTCCTTCGTCCGAGGCATAAGCTGCCGCTTGCCAAGCTACGCCCAACTTGGATAACGCTCGACCTGACATGCCAGCAGTACGAGTGGCTAATGTAGTACATAATGCACCGTAATCAAATTGATCAACACTTAACCGTCTGAAATATCAATTTAATATTAGCCTTAGACTTCAACTACTAAGAGATCTGTTACAAATTTAATGCTAACATAATTTTACACATTCTCACACCCCTTATACAATTATGTATAATATTGTTAAAAAAAAAATGCAAGGAATTGAAAAAAAAAAAAATCCATGGAGTTTCTTGTCTGTTCTTCTCCATAGGATCCGCGTTTGGAACAGACACCTAGTTTCTGACGTTTCAAAAGAGCTTGTAAAACATGCCAACTTGAAATAAAATATTTTGACTTTGACTTTGACACATGACATAATTTTTCTATAAAAAATACAATCTAAGTGTATTAGCACCAGACGACGCAGCGTGGGGCGGCCCCAAACGAGATGGAATGATGATATCGTCCAATATGCTGGGGGGTCGCTGTATGCAGTTAGCGCAGGAACGCGCGTTGTGGCGTTCTAAGTGGGAAATGAAAAATCATTTAATCAAGTAGACATAATTTTTAGAAAAAATTATGTGCTTATGACATGTCCACATTTTTTTCCCCTACCACCGGTTCAGGACGCAATCTGCTGAGAAGAACCGGCGTAAGAAATTCAGCAGAGCTTTTAATTAAATCAATATTTTTTTTAATTAAACGTCAATTGTATTTACAATGCTAATAAAACGTTACAATAAAGAATATGTATTGCTCTAGAGCAACCTACTCCCAAGCTTTATCATCTTTGGACGGAGAAAGGTTGATGGATAAGCGTACTAGGCTGTTGTCAATATTTACCCCAAAAGCCGTATGGGATGGATGGATGAATGATATTATTTTTTTTACCATGTTTCCAATATTTATACACAAGTGTCCTTAGCTAAAATAATACACAAATACTATTTTAATTAAAAAATACATTTCTCTACCTTTTTCCTTCAGATGCGGGTTGTAGAACGAACTTATCGAAATACAGACGAATCAAACGTTCGCGCTCTTCCATTCCGGGCAGACCGAACTCAATCATTTTGTCAAGACGATCGTTAATTGCTGAATCAAATTGTTGAGGAGTGTTCGAAGCCAACACTAACATAATACGGTTGCTTTGATCAGATGTTCTATAAAGGAATGCGTTAAGAGCTGCTCTCAAATCTTCACTAATCCTTTCTGAGGAACGCTTACGCAAAAAGGCATCCGCTTCATCAATAAACAATAGTACACCTGAAAATTAATAGAAATATAATAATTGTACTAAACACCTTGAACACCCTACGCGTGGAATGCAGAAACTAAAACTTAGCAAATTATGCATAAAGACATTCCTCTTGAAGCTCCGTATCTAATAGTGTCCGACCGAAAGTTCGGTTTAGGTTTCGGCCGGGTTTCGGCGGCAGTTTCGGATTCGGCCAAAATCGGCCGAAACTTTTGAAACCGAAACTTGTGTCGCAGTTCACGCACACTCATGCTCGCCTATCTTCGTTTCCCGCGGCAACGCTTTGACGGCCCTGGTCGGGAATTATGAGAACATAATTTAAAAAAATAATAAATATGTTATTAATATTTTTTTAAATTATATTAAATAAATGATTCCAACAAACTTTATACAGGGTGGCCCAAAAGTCGTGGATCAAACGCAACTAGGGGTTAGATGGGGTCATCAGCTGCAAAAAGTTGTTCTACGGGAGGTCCTTAGGGTCAACCCCTGCAGAGTTATAATTTATTTTGTGTTTTTATGAGAAAATTTACTTTTTTTAACTAATGCTTAATACAATTCGAAAAATTCTGCATCCTGTATCTTTTTATAATTTTCACTAGATTGGTACTGATGAGTCCTTGCGTTAGACATGCTATTTATGGTTGTTTATTAGGTGTGTTGAATATTAATAATATTAATAATATTAAGTTTTACGATTATTTTTTTTCTCAAATCATAACTTTTTATTTACTTCGGACCCCACTGTGAAAAAAAAATACTCTACCGAAAAGTGACCCTGTATTACAAGTTTTGGCCCATTTAATAGGGATTCTGAAAAGGTATTACACATGGCTATGCGTGGCTTTCATATCTTTCAAGGACGATTATTCGTAGCAAGGCCAAAGTTAACCCAACCTAAAACTCGGTTAGGCTTATTTAAAAATAAACTGGAACTAATACAAATAATGACAAAGACTCTCTGCCTCTCTTTTACACTAACCATTTAATCCTTTGTCAATAAAAGGCCGGTTCGCCCGTCAGTTCAGGTAGCGATATCTTTTCTAGGAAACAAAAGGCCGGGTGGTGATGCGCGTGAGCATGTTTCTTTAGAATGTTTAGTGTTCTTTAGTGACTCGCTTCCTGCCTGTGAGTACGCACGTGTTCTTTTTCTCGGTTTTACGACGACTTGTGATCAGTTTCTTTCTTTTGACCTACGCTTTGTTTTTCGGACTTGTGATAGATTGCCAACCTGTGACCAGTGCTGTGTGAATCGGACTGGATTCGGAATCGGACGGATTGGCTACAAAAGTGGACAGATGGCTGCTGCGAGGAGAGAATACACCCAACGGGAGTATGCAGAAATGCATTACCTGTATGGCTTTTGCGACGGTAATGCCCGGGCTGCTGCCAGGGAATATCGTCAACGCTACCCTAACCGTGATCGTTTTCCGGACTTCAGGGTCTTTATGCGCGTACATAATTCGTACATGGAGGGAGTCTTACCCGGTCAGCATGCTCCGAGAACAGGCAGACCAGTGGTGCAATTTGAAAATGAAGATGAAGTGCTGAGAGAATTAAGATTGGATCCTAGTATAAGTCAACGCCAAATATCCCGTAATCTCGGGATTTCAAGATCGACGGTGCAACGTGTCATTAACAGAAATTAATATCACGCCTACCACGTGCAAAGGGTGCAAGCTTTGCTGCCCGGTGACTATGAACCTAGAGTGTGGTTTTGCAGAGAGATGCTAAGATACCACAGAGAGGATCCGCAGTTCTTCAACCAGGTTTTATGGACGGATGAGTCAACTTTTAGAAGAATGGGAGTATTCAATATCCACAATCTACATTTTTACTCCAGAGTGAACCCCCATATCATAAGAAATGATCGATTCCAGCATCTGTTTGGTATTAACATGTGGGCTGGTATAATTGGCCAGCAGTTGGTGCTGCATGAAATGCCAGCAAGGCTGAATGGTGCTCAGTATTTAAATTTTTTGCAAAATAATTTAAACCATATTCTTAACGAAGCTGAAGTTCCAGAAGAAAGAATAGCAGAAATGTGGCTGCAACATGATGGTGCCCCGCCTCACTACGCTCGAGCAGTTAAGAGATCATTTGAACGAGCGCTTCCCTAACCGGTGGATTGGTCGAGGCGGACATATTGCGTGGCCACCCCGGTCGCCCGATTTAAATCCATTAGATTTTTTTCTTTGGGGCTATTTTAAAGAAATAGTTTACCAAGGAGAGAACAATAGCGAACAAGAACTACGACAAAAGCTCCAATTTGCTAGGGTACAAGTTACTAACAACAGAGGTGCATTCCGTAGGTTACGTAGGAATTTTATTAGACGGTGCAGATTATGTATTATGGTCAGAGGCAGGAATTTTGAGCATTTATTGTAAAATGTTTTGCTTAATAAAACAATTATTTCACAATCGTTGTTTTGTTTTTTCGTCCTAGAAAGATATTAGAGACACTCATTGCCAAGTGTAATACCTTTTCAGAATCCCTATTAAATGCGCCAAAACTTGTAATACAGGGTCACTTTTCGGTAGAGTATTTTTTTTTCACAGTGGGGTCCGAAGGAAATAAAAAGTTATGATTTGAGAAAAAAAATAATTGTAAAACTTAATATTATCTTCAACACACCTAATAAACAACCATAAATAGCATGTCTAACGCAAGGACTCATCAGTACCAATCTAGTGAAAATTATAAAAAGATACAGGATGCAGATTTTTTCGAATTGTATTAAGAATTAGTTAAAAAAAGTCAATTTTCTCATAAAAACACAAAATAAATTATAACTCTGCAGGGGTTGACCTTAAGGACCTCCCGTAGAACAACTTTTTGCAGCTGATGACCCCATCTAACCCCTAGTTGCGTTTGATCCACGACTTTTGGGCCACCCTGTATACTGTGTCTCCATTTCATGCCCTGTTTCGGCCGATACTGAAGCCACGGCCGAACGACTTCGGTTTCGGCCGGAAAACCAGTTTCGGTCGGACACTATATCTAATGAAAAAACTGCATAAAAATTATGACACATAGAGATATAATGTATGTATAATTTATAAATATGCGCATATGTTCCGATCGACAGCATCCAATTAGATGATTCTTTTTTTCTTTGCTATTGTTAGACAAGGTTTGTATATTAGAAAAATAAAATAAAAATGTTTGATAGACAGATAGACGGATAGACAGATAGACGGACAGACAGGTAGACGCCGAAGTGATCCTACAAGGATTTATTTTTGTTTTTAATAAGAGGATAGTTTTTTTATCATAAATTGTTAAGTTTTTCTAAACTCCACGCGAACGTAGTTGTGCCAACACCTAGTCAAATAATAATCCTAAATGCACTTACCCTTTCGACTGGTATTTGCCCAATCAAATACTTTATGAATAGCTGCAACTGCATCTTTACCCATTGGTGCAACATCACCACCAGTTAAAATAGCATATTCCATACCAGAATGCTTTGCTAGTTTCTGGAAATAAAAAAAATACTTATTTTTTTATAATCATGATAATTCTATCACACCCTAAAAATACATAAGACAAAATGACAGAAAATGCTGAGTTCTGAGTTGTACACTTAATGGTAGCCTAGCTGCAGATGATATCAAGTTTGATAGAATACTTTGAATAACACCTACATCAAAACGATTACATAAATATAAAAAAAAATTGTTACATACCTTAGAAAATAAAGTTTTACCAGTTCCCGGTGGTCCGTACATGAGTAAATTTCTATAGAATCCTTTGTTAATTCGTGTGTTTTTAGTTGCGATAGCAATATCCCTGAGTCTTCGTTCCAAAGTTGGCGCAAGAACCACGCCCGCTAAAGCGTCGGATGGTTTTCTAAAACTCGCTACAGCTTTTGATACTGTGAGTATAGGATGTTTTACAGCTTCTAACAGCGAAAATCTTGATGTCTCATTTACAAGTGTTGGTTTACCTGATTGAGAGTTTAGATTTTTAAGAATTAGAAGTTCGCCATTGAATCGTAGATACGTATAAGTGCAAGCGAGACGTAAACATACTTTGGCGTCGATTTTATTTTAACTTTCATTTAGTGGGAAATACATGCTAAAAATAATTTGTAACTCTTTATCTTATTTTTTACTAGCTGTTGCCCGCGACTTCGTAGCTGTTGTTCGCGTGAAATTTAGAAATTAAACCTTAACAAACAGAAGCTTACTATGACAGTCGATAGATGGCGTAGTACCGTTTTCTAAATCGCGCTATAGTTTCGTTCGCCACATTAACACTTCAGCTCGTCAAAATTTCTATAGTGTCATCAACTCGTTTTTACATTTATACATTAGTTAGGATAGTTAGGATTAGGATGGATGTGATACTCACCTATACGAGCTTCAATAAATCTTGCTGCTACAGAAGTTGCACCCTTGGCAGTGTAAACACCAAGAGCGAGAAGCGACAAGCCACCAGCAGCTGCCAAAGTTTTGTCCCAGTCTGTCACGAGGGCATTTAGACCTGCCCCCATTACACTACCTGCTGTCCTGTTAATTTAACAAGGAAATACAATAAAGTTGTTTTAAATGCTATGCGTACGAAGTCGCAGTCTTTCGCTAGTAACAAATATGTAAAAACAATATTTGAACGATATTAATCTTCTTATTTATAAAACTCAATTATATAGTTAATTTCGCTAACAATCGCCAATGGCCTTGTCAATTTAGCTGACTTTTGTTTTGAAAGGTTTGTCCAGGGAAAGTTTAAACGTAGAAAAAAATACTGAAAACTTGCAAAGAAAATAAACAAAACTCTTTATTAACGGTCAGTGCCCAAGTAAAACTGCAAAGCACAGCTGGTATTTTATAACTTAGATTATTTGTTATTCTTGTTATAGAACTTTGCAAAATTTATTTTGCCACTAGCTGTTGCCCGCGACTCCGTCCGCGTGGAATGTGGAAATTTTTTTTTTCGCAATAGATGGTAGCCTTTCTCAGGATCTAAAAATTGTCTGTGCCAAATTTCATCAAAATCGGTTGAGAGGTTTAAGCGGGAAAGCGTAACAGACAGACAGAATTACTTTCGCATTTATTAGGGATTACTTACTTGATACTTTCTAATATCGTGGTCCTATTTTCCGCCGCTTTCAATCTTATTTGTTCCAACGTAATATCACGGTTTTCTCTATCGGCTTTTGCTTTCGCCCGAGCTTCTGCTTCAATAGACTTGAGTTTATTCTTCTCACGCAATTCCATCTCATGTTCTATAGTCGCACGACGCATGGCCTCTTGTTTTGCCACACTCTCTTCTTGTCTGTAATCGTAAAACAAATTAAAGCATTGAAAACAATTGGCATAGCGATGGACCATTGGTGGTGGCCTCACGAGTTTGCCGGTTTGATTACCGCTTAGAACAATATTATGTCATATAGTTATTTATACTAGCACTAGGTACCATTTATTGTATGTATGTATTTCCTATAGAGCCTTATTCTTGTACATAATACAAGTAATAAGTTTAGTTAGGGCCTAGAGGATATTGTGTGAAATATCTGTGAACATATAAAAAACATTTGACAAAGTGACATTTTTTTGTTTAAGAGTATTGACTAAGTACTAAATTAGTTAAGATTTCTGCAGCGCCAGTGACGAATGAGTCCACCTCTGGTATTGAATCTATAGGCCATAGTAACCACTTACCATTAGGTTAATATGTTGCTACCTTATAAGTATAAAAAAAAGGTTTTATAACTTATTTAATTAACTTGATAGTAATACATACTTTTTAAGTATTTCCTGCTGGGATGCCTGATTTTGTAGTAACTGCTCTTCATATCTCTTCTTAGCCAACTGATCCTGATATTGTGCACGCATTTGGTGTTGTTTTGTTTCTTCCTAAAATTATAATGCAGATTAGAAAACTGCGTGGAAATAAAAAAAAAATCTTATATTCTCAAACATTCATAAATAAATCCAGCCACCTATACCGATAGATACATCCAACCATTTCATACCAACTGAACACAGTGGACAGTTTAGTCCAAACCATATCCATCGTAACTGAATAGTCAGCCTAAATTTAAAACAAAATATATGCATCTAAATCGATATAAAGTAGTTATATTACAAGAAACTATACTATGGCCCTTTATCTCCACTGGGCACATGCCCAGGGCCTCCCAATTATTAGGGCCCCCTAATTTATCATATTTTGCTACCTATATGTAGCTAGCTGTTGCCCGGAATTTGTACGCATGGAATTTAAATAATAAAAAAAACCTTAACAAATTATGCAAAACAGCTTTCCTCATGAACCACTCTATCTATAAAAAAAACTGCATCAAAATCTGCTGGGTAGTTTGGACATTCACATACACACAAAAATAACGACTTTGTTTTATAATAAGTAAAGAGAGGTCATAGCAGGGCGTATATCCAAATATGCCCAGTGCCTCTACTGTACCCAGGGATAAGTGAAAGATGGCCCTGATATTAATATATACTATGTCTGACCTGCAATGTTTTCCTACGTTCTTCATAATCCACTTTCTTCTGTTCAACTTTGGCATGTTCTATGGAGGCTTCATACTCCTTAATTTTTGCCATTTGTTCACTCTGTTTTGTATTTTCTTGCAATTTACTAAGTTCAAGCGCTTCCTTTGCATGTCCTAAACAAATATGTAACATCAACTTCTTGTTTTTTATGCCATAATTAGCATAAGATAATTGACTTTACTAACTTTATAGTACACACTAGGGTCACATTCAGTAAGCACTGAAGTAAATGGCTACACTTGCCTCTGAATTCTTGATCTGAATACTTATTTACTTGGTTGTAATGTAATAAGACTTTTTTCTAAATTAGGTTCAGAAGTTATGGCGGAAAAGAGTCGCAGATATAATGACAGATATTCTTTCACATTTAATTTTATAATATTAAGTAAGGATTTACAACATATATACCAATCATACCAAAAAAATATTATTCTTTTGTCAGATAAAAATAAATTAGACTTAAAATTTTATTATTTTTAGATTAAGTTGTTAGTACTAAGCTCAGCATGATATTGACCATAAAATATAAATGTTTGTATCAGTATTATATACAGTTGTTTTATGGATCATATTAGTAAATCTATACTATTCTAAATAATTTTTTTACACTATACACTCTATGGCTATATAAATTTAAACATAGAATTACTCTGCCTTTAAGTTAACCTCAAATTAAAATTAAGTACTTAATGTAAAGTGTGGTTATAATTTTAATAAACATTTCATAATTATAGGAGAAGGGTGTAGCATAACAAATTTCTTATCAGAAGTTACACAGAATACAATATATGCTGCAGTTCTACTGTAACATTATGCAATAGCAGGCAATGTGATTGATAGCTACAGCAATAACTTAAGACTTACTTGATCTTTCTAGTTCACGTGCAGCCTGAGCAGCTCTTTCCAATGCACTAGAATCGAAGCGATAGGCTTCCATCGCTTTCTTTTCAGATTTTGAGAGGCTAACAGGAGCTGCAGCAGCACCACCGGAATCGGCTGGTAGGTCATCGGATGGCGGTTGAGGGGGCTTAGTACTGTAGCCAAATAACCACGACATCTCTTACTACCAAATTGGTACGCCTTTATTTATAAAATACAAAATAAATGTATAAAAATTACAATTCTTTTCAAAAAATAATAGGGTTATCTACGGCAAACACCGTCCCGGGATGGAAATGAATGACAGTTGTCGAACTATGTTGCCAACACAGTAAAATACGTAGGTGGTTGCCAGATGACCATACATAAATTCTACTATACTCAGCAAAAGGTTTTAACCAGGACAATACTTATCCGTTCCGGTAATAAATCATTAACTGAATTTAGTTAATTCTTTATTCTGCTACTGGTTAACTTTAAGTATAATATAAAACGAATTTTAATGGTAATTGATTCTTACTACATTCATTACATTCTTACTTAGAGTATTAAGCCAACAGGAGCATCTACACACGATGTTTTCTATGACAAATATACGGTCACGTTCACGGAAGCTGAGGTAACGCACACAAATTCTATAACGTAATTTCATTGGTCGCTACGCACCCCCCGCCCAAAATCACCTTACACTCACTAAGAGACAACAGTGTCTTTACACAATGAGTGATCATTGTTCTTGTACCTTTTTATTGGTAGTTGCCTTATAACGTTATGTCAGGCTTTTGTTTCGGGGAGGGCTTCGTAATCGACTGTTTTATTATTTGGGTGATTTTATGTCAAAAATGGACATTTGAAGAAAATATTGCCGAACTTCGTTTTTTTGGTACAATGTGCGGCATTTTGGAGTGGTTTTCTAGCTTGACCTCAACACACTTCCTCATATCCTTCTTCCTTTCCTTTTCCTTAAAATTTTTTACAAGTCGCAATCGTAAAGAAAGGCAATAAGAAGACGCAAAATTTAGATTATCTGAGAAGGTCACCAGATCTTAATTAAGGGGAGGGTTATTAGGTCGGTAGGTAGGTACCTTTTCATTGTGGTGCCGGAGTAGGCATAGCATAGGTACAAGTGTCACCACCCCATTTTCTCCCGAAGGTGGTGTAAGTGTCAGCTATGGGATATTGTTACCAGAACACATCCTTTGTTAGAGACGGTAACCTCGATATTAACCCATTTGCCAACACACCTTGTCAGCGCGGCACAGTATACCATAATTTCTTTCAGTGGCCCTTGGGTCGTGAATGGAATGGGCTGGAGAGGTACCTACATAATTTCTTAACCTTTTCGATTCAGGTACATCATAGTGACGTAATTTGAGAAGCTTTCACCAAATTTAAATATTAAGACTATACTTACTGGTTGGCTAGCTTTACCACGCAGGAATCACTAAGTCTAGCGGTGTATACAGGCTGTGTCTAAATACCTAGATATTTTTTTATTTTTTGAACACCTTAGTAGTAGTTGAAGGTACCTCTTCATGTCCGTACGCTAGGGATTTTCATTAACATTGTCGAAAATTTGTAGGAGGACTAGGAGGTATAGGTAATCTTTGAAATAATGAACACAAAAGTGGGCAATTACTTTTATTATTTTTATTAAACTTGTGAAATATAAACTAAAGATTTTTTTACTAAAGTATAATATATGTATAAGTAATTACATAAATCATAAATATAGAAATGGTAACATTATTATAGCCGAAACGGATTTTTTTATAATAAAATAATATTGAGTATGTATAAATCTTAACATCTATTTAATGTTATTAAATTAAATAGTACTACGTAGTTAACTATGAAACTAATTATTTAACCCGCAAAGTGAGAAGCAAATTATACTTTGATTTTCAATACTTGATAGGGAAAATGAAAATTATTTATAAATTAAATAGGTAAACTTATATACTAACACATTGGTACCAATTCTACACACACAACTTAACTAAACTTAACTAAAAAATGAAAATTGAAAGTGTCAATAACACATTTCGTCAAAGTTAACTGAACTAAGTTCAGTTAATCAAGTAAGCTTGATAAAATAATCTACTTAGTTTAAAAACTAAAAAACACGCTTAAATATCCTGAATATTTTTTAAATGATTGTTTTGTCATCAATACTCAATTATGCTAGTAAACAATTAAGATATTTTTACCTGATTTTATAAACAAAACGTTTTTATGTGAAATTATCTGATTGTATATGAAAGGCATACGTAGAAACACAATAATCTTGGTGAGTCTACTCATATACAATGAAACTATAACGTGTATAATTAAAAATACAAGTGTGGTCATAGTGATACTTCAACATGCTATTCTAGTAATTCTGAACAAGGAATTGGGATTATTCTTTTAAATTATTGCATTGTCATCGGTCCTTGTTAGGTGTGCAAAATTTCAGATCAATCCGTCTACTGCAAGTGGCTGAAAATCGCTTTCAAAGATTCCGTTAGACAGATTAATACATTGATTGTTACATGCCAAACTTATAAAAGCGTGTTAAAAAATTGTTTATTGTAGACTAAAGATTTTAATTAATATAAATGTGCACATTAAAATAGCCAATATTAATCTACATACACTAAAAGTTGTTTTCATTTTTTTGTTTAGTTGTGCACATAGAATCGGTACCTACTATTGAAAACATTGAGACATGTTACGTTGCAACTAAAATTAGTCCAATATTATTATATCCGTTATAAATATTATAATCAACATCGGTTATAAAAAAACCTGTCAAGAGCGAGGTAAACTCGCACACTTAAGGTTTCGTACCTACTAGACATACAGGGTTACAGGAAAAGTCGTGCTAGATCCGTTAAGGGCGTGGAGTACCCATCATTTCTGACTTATTTCACTATGAAACACCCTACCCTAAACTTAACCCTTTTCGAGATATTCAACATAAAATTTTTTTATTGAAAATTGCCGATTTTTAGGCTAATAATACTAATTTTGTATATTTTGTGTGTCTTATTATTATTATTATTGCATTTTTACATGTGTAATAAGATGCTTTAGGACGTCAATCATTAAAATAGTGCATAAGTTAATTGAATAGGCCGCAGTAGACAAGTGAAAGTTAAGAAATTTAAAAATATTAAGTTTATTTTTCGTTAAGGGATATCTAAAAAAAATGGTATGGCAGTTGTTCGGCAGATGTGTTTTCAAATATCTACGTTTCATTAGCTATCTAACGAGGTATAACAATGTAGGGTTTTATTTAAATTCATTGAAAAAGACTTAGTTTATAGGCGACGGTGCGTAAGACGGTGCGGTTAAGACGCACCGTGCGAGCGAGACAAATGACGATTTATGTAGGTATGAATGAAAGAAAAAATGTGTAGAGACCGGTTAGGGCACGTGACAGACCGGTTACAACGTGGGATATTGTTTTGGTTGTCAGTCTGCTTTTGTGCTTAGTACATAGTAGATGTGATATCGTTTTGCTCTTTTTCTCGACTTGGCTGTTATTCTGGACTATTTCTTCTGATTTGCGACTGTTAAACGGACTCTGATTTGTACTTGTGATATGGAAGTGTTGAAGATGACGTCCTACACACCTGAGGAACATGCTGATATGCTTATCTGTTATGGATACTGCGATTGTGTGTCTGCACAAGCTCGCAACGAATACATAACTCGCTACGCCGGTCGTCGAGTACAGTAACAAGCACAGTAGTCACAAATCAGAAGAAATAGTCCAGAATCACAGCCAAGTCGAGAAAAAGAGCAAAACGATATCACATCTACTATGTACTAAGCACAAAAGCAGACTGACAACCAAAACAATATCCCACGTTGTAACCGGTCTGTCACGTGCCCTAACCGGTCTCTACACATTTTTTCTTTCATTCACACCTACATAAATCGTCATTTGTCTCGCTCGCACGGTGCGTCGTAACCGCACCGTCTTACGCACCGTCGCCTATAAACTAAGTCTTTTTCAATGAATTTAAATAAAACCCTACATTGTTATACCTCGTTAGATAGCTGATGAAACGTAGATATTTTAAAACACATCTGCCGAACAACTGCCATACCATTTTTTTTAGATATCCCTTAAAGAAAAATAAACTTTTAATATTTTTTTAAATTTCTTAACTTTCACTTGTCTACTGCGGCCTATTCAATTAACTTATGCTCTATTTTAATTATTGACGTTCTGAATCATCTTATTACACATGTAAAAATGCAATAATAATAATAATAAGACACACAAAATATACAAAATTTGTATTATTAGCCTAAAAATCGGCAATTTTCAATAAAAAATTTTAAAGTTGAATATCTCGAAAAGGGTTAAGTTTAGGGTAGGGTGTTTCATAGTGAAATAAGTCAGAAATGATGGGTACTCCATGCTCTTAACGGATCTAGCACGACTTTTCCTGTAACCCTGTATAAACATAAGTAACTGCATGAAAATAATCATTTATTTAAACTCAAAACAACTCACCAACTTAATTTTGTAGTTGAAATATAGGGAATCGCCTACATTTCAGCTACTTCATAAGTTGGTATTAGTATAAACACTTTTTTACTTGTGATGTGATGATAAATTATAAGTTTTTGTATTTATCCCTATATCAGCACTATATAGACTTGATCTATGCCAAATTTCAAGGCTCTAGGGCAACGGGAAGTAACCTGTGAATTTTGATTCCCTAGCATAAGTCGAAAAATTCTTAATAAAAAAATTGGTCAAGTGCGAGTGGGACTCGCGCACGAAGGGTTCCGTACCATTATCTATGCAACATAAGGCAACGTTATTAGTATCGAGCAAAAAACGGTAAAAAAAATCAGTTTTTTGTATGGGAGCCCCCCTTAAATATTTATTTTATTTTATTTTTAGTATTTGTTGTTATAGCGGCAATAGAAATACATCATCTGTGAAAATTTCAACTGTCTAGCTATCACCGTTCTTGAGATACAGCCTGGTGACAGACGGACGGACGGACGGACGGACGGACGGACGGACGGACGGACGGACGGACAGCGAAGTCTCAGTAATAGGGTTTCCGTTTTTACCCTTTGGGTACGGAACCCTAAAAACGGTCGTAATTCGGTTATATCTTTTAAATGCGTAGAGGTGAAAGGTTGACTGTATTTTTTGCAGCAAGGGACCGCATAGATCTACATATCGTATGAGTTTCAAGTTGATACCTTCAGCCGTTGCTGAGTAAAAAAAGTTTGACAGACGGACATACAGACAGACAGACAAACACCGGAGTGATCCTATAAGGGTTTGTACGAAACCCTAAAAAAAAGATTAGTTATTTTTAAATAAACAAAAACAACTTGAAAATATATTAAAAAATAAACCCAGATTGATCATAACTTAGAAATACTCGTTTGATTTCTGTATCCCGTCACAAGGTACTAACTTGTAGATAATAGGACCACCTAGAAAGTATAATCAAACAAAATTTATTCTTTCTACGAAGTTACGAACATGTTTATACTGATTTAATTTATTTGATTTAAGTATAAACATGTTCGTAACATGAACATCACCTCACCTCCTTTTTTGAAGTCGGATAAAATTAAAACATATTAATAATAATAATAAATAAGTCGTCAAAACCAACATCTGCGTCGTAAACAAAACATACAATGTGTGGGTTTACTTGCTATGCATAAAAGTATGTCATGAAGTTGGGCAATTTAAGGCGTTGTCCTCGACGAATGACCTCGTACGTTTGGCCTATCTTTGCTCATGTATAAATGATGTTACTGTTACAAAAAGCGCAACAAACATGCAAAGAGGTTCGAAAAACAATTCTCATAATGCTTATGCAGCAAAAGATTTCTTAGAATCACATATTGCAAATACTTATGCATCGATGTCAACATGAGCTTGAATATCGGTTTTGTAATAAAGTTTAAAATCGCACGAGATATTGATGCTATGTGATAAAGACGGACATACGAAAAACCTGACCAGAAGTTGCCATGGCCCGAATATTTAACATAGCGTTTATCAGCGTGTCTTAAGACAACGAAGTAAACAAATGAATGAATAAACCAAGCAAAGCCTAACAGATGTATGAATTACAAAACATTGGTAGTAAGTCTTTCAAGGTAGTTTGTTATGACTTATGACCAATGGTACTTCCAACAACGATTAATCATAAAAGGGCTTCTAAATGCAGACGTTTGTGGTTAGCAAAATAACAAAATCTTTAAAACAATAGCTACAAATGACATCATTATTAATTCTAGTTAGATTTTGAGAAAAAATATTTCTATAGATTTCATATAAACTAAAATCTTCATAACTCGCATACGTTTTTAATACTTTACTAATTCTATGCTGATCAAATAAGTTTTGTGTCATATAAACACAGTAGGTACCTTTCGACATTAAGAGGATACCAAAATAGCTTCGTGCATTTTTCTACGTACGAAGTTTTCATTGTTTCTTTAGATTGAATGGCTAGAGCTCTAATTTTTAAGTATATGTTTTTTCAATATATGATCTAGGATCGCATAAACTCAGAAACACGATTGAAAAAAGTTTTCTCGATAGAAAATCTTAGCGAAACAACCTCTCTAATTTTTTATTTTTTTCATTTGTCGGTCTATTATCGCGTATTAACTAATGAAATAACTTTAAAAACATAAGTATCTATTATATATAGAAACACGTAAATCAGAATTAAAATATATTTAGTAGATTTTGAGTAAATAGGAAAAGTATCCCTAATTCTTTATTTTCTGTGCCTACTGGCTGTGTTAATATGTACGTGTCGGCGATGATATACGATAATATTGATGTAGGCCCTTAATAGAAAAATTGCGGTTTCAGCAAACGTTTCAAAATGTTGCTTCAATCTGCTAGACAAGCTTACATATGCATCTATATTGCTACAAGTTAATATGGAACAAAAATGCTTATGATAACTTTTTTGTATCGCATATAATCACGTTTTGTTACAATGTTAAAATTATCTATTTTCAATACCTTTAAGGTATTTGAATAACAAACGTATAAGTACGTATGTTATGTAGGAGCGAAACTTTTGTGACGAATAATACACGCATAATCATAGCTCTAACTTTCACCTAGTATATTAGAATGTTACATTTGAATACGACTTTCAAGATGTGACAAATAACTTGCTTTTCTAATACCTATTCATATTTTTAAATCTTCGTCAGCCCAATGATTCGAGTATTGTACAGTTTTTAATCATAGAAACTGTAATACCATATCTACACAAACGAACTGAAGGAAGACGTTATAATTACTTTTTAGCCGACTTCTAGAAAGGAGGAACTCTACGCTGCTCTGCATCCAAACCGTGTATTACTGAACTCTGTACATGTAGGCTTGGAATAGTGGATAGTGGTTTTATATTGTAACATGAAGCCAGCTGTACTTGAAGAATAAACACAATAATCCAACCGACCCAAAATAGATACTGACCTTAATGGTTAGAAAACCACAAATTGAAATATCATATATTATTATACTGATACCTAAGGCGTAATAAAAATATTTCTATGTACTACTTTACTAAAGGTCGTACTTAACTGACTACGCCAAGTGGTGTCTTAAGTGGGATCTATAATTTGAAATGATTTTTGATATTTGGCACTTAAGTAGAATGGCTTTTAAAGGATATATACCCCAAAGAACGGAACCCAAAATATTATACCTCCACGGTCCGTCCGGACATGAAACTAAAGAGATAACTCGGTCGATAGATAGGTGTTTCTTAAATCTATTGCATTTGCTATCACCATAATCACTCCGCGAATGTAAAAGGGACCTACAAAAACATTAAAAAAGACGTTTCGTAGTCCGCTGTTGTTTGTATAGAAAAAGACTCACTGTTTCACCGAGCGAATACACTCTTAATTGCCGATTTACAAAATCAATAAATTAAAAGTTTTAAAGGCTCTTTAGAAACATTTTTATTAATACAAAATTATGTAGCTGAAATGTAGGGCTTATACTATGTTTCAACAAAAACATCGAACTATCCATAGAATAAAATTACATAGGTACCTACAGTCCAATCCACTTCCATCACAATTTTTTTTTAATTTTCATTCGTGAGTGAAATCCATTAGTTAATATAGCCAAAAATGTAGAAAAATAGCACTGTCATTATATTCTATGGAAAGTTCTTATTTAATTATAGATCAATATGATACTTTCGTTAGATGGCTGGAACCCTATGCAAGTCTCCCTTGCAATAATTTAAGTTTCTGTTGCTGTAAATAAAAAAAATATTAATGGACATTATACAAAAATAGCTGCACTTGCTAAAAGTACTTAATAACTAAATTTACGTTAAAATGACAATTACAATACGGAAACATACATATAAAAAAAAATAAAGATGTTTCCGGTCTATCTATAAAAAAAAAAGAAATAAGTGTGTAAATTTAGCACAGATCATCAATTTTATATTAATAAATACATATTGAGATTTCAGGCTGCCATATTGGCGCAAATTCAAAAAATATTTTAACAAATAAGACAACTAGAGTGGAGTAGGTATATAATAAGACTATCCACAACCATATGGGCTATCACAATTTTACAACAGCTATTTTTTTTTCAATTTTGACGAAACATAAAATCTCTTTGTTGCAAGAAAAAAATACTGGCAGTATTTTGTAGCAATTATTTAATTATTTTAAATATGATTAATTACACCTAAAAAGGTAATAATATTGTTAATAATACATGAATAAACTGAAACAGCGACATAACTAGGGATGTTACGGATATGATATTTCGGATCAGAATACAGATATTTCTGATTATCCGTAAGTTTCGATTACGTATATTAGATTAAAGTTTAATGTTTTAGGAATACTCATAAGGCTCAGTCAGTCGAATAATGCACAAATCTGTGAGCGTGATAATTTTTCCGTAAAACGACTTAAACAAAATCTTGTCGAAACATGCCGTTTTTTTCGGATCCGCCCTTATAATAACCGAAGCTTTTAAATCGGATACGTAACCGTATTCGAATTAAAAGTTTCGGATAGTTTCGAATATCTTTTTATAATATCATATCCATTCATATATCAATAGAATATCCATAATATCCCTGTTACGTCGTAAATCTGTAGCATGACCACAGACTTACGTAACCATGACGGTAGTTTATGGCTATCAAACTCCATAGTTTCAAAAATGGGCACTTCACATTGAAACAAAGTCCCTGGCTATTAAATACTACTGAGATTCAATTTCAGTATCTAATATTCCAATTAAAGCATTTTTTAAAGATCCCAGTTTAAATGATTAAAGAAAAAAAAAATTCCACTTATTACAAATAATACATTTCTGAGTGATCACAACCGAAATAACATAGACTAAATCTTGCAGAGCAGAAATTAAACCTTATGCGGCATTAATAAAATCATTTTAATGATGTAAGGAACTCGGTTCAATGAGTGTAGTTTTAGTGTAGTTATAATTAATATGCTTAGTACCTAACTATATTATAAGGTTTTTGGAAGACACAATACAATAAATATATAGTTATAAATCCTAAAGCAGACCGACATTAATAGGGTTCCATTTTCAAAAAAATATAAAAAGGAAGCAATTATAAAAGCTTCTAATTATGTGCAATTAGTATATGCCAGATTAGACAACATTTATGTAAATATAAACTCCATGATCATAAAATATCTATCGCCTATATCGTCCAAGATAAGCTCCGCATTCTGGGCATTTATGATGGACATCCATGCAGCTATCTATGCAGCAAGGTATAAGACAACAGCCCAAACAACATCTGAAAGAAATAACTACTATTGAACGCATTGCTAAAATTTTGGAATAAAACTTCACAGAAATGTTTACATATTATTGAAAGTTACACAAGTTATTATAACTTACCCTAAAAGACATATGATCGCCCCAGATATATAAGCAATTAGGCCCGGTTTAGTTTGTGTTGCTGTGTCTATTTCACCTTGACAGCAAGGACATATCATATGAGTTGGGTGTGGTCCCACAGGCACAACTGTTGTCACTATTTGAGGTCCAGAAGCTAAAAAAAAAATTTGTTATATAAAAAAACTATTAATATCTTAGAAATCTGTAAATCAATACATTTCTTCTTATGAATTTATTTGAGACATGAAACATCTAAAAGCTTGAAGAATTTAGATGTTATTATGTATGATAATTCATTACCCCGTGTACTGATAGCAGTAGTACAATATTCCTATAAGAATTGATATACAGAGCAGTTTTAACTTTACACAATCTAAGGTTATGCTTTAAGGGCCTACATCAATATTATCGTATATCATCGCCGACACGTACGTATTAACACAGCCAGTAGGCACAGAAAATGAAGAATTAGGGATACTTTTCCTATTTACTCAAAATCTACTAAATATATTTTAATTCTGATTTACGTGTTTCTATATATAATAGTTACTTATGTTTTTAAAGTTATTTCATTAGTTAATACGCGAGTATAGACCGACAAACGAAAAAATAAAAAATTAGAGAGGTTGTTTCGCTAAGATTTTCTATCGAGAAAACTTTTTTCAATCGCGTTTCTGAGTTTATGCGATCCTAGATCATATATTGAAAAAACATATACTTAAAAATTAGAGCTCTAGTCATTCAATCTAAAGAAACAATGAAAACTTCGTACATAGAAAAATGCACGAAGCTATTTTGGTATCCCCTTAAGCTGTATGCTGTGGCTGTATGTTTTAAAGGTTGTGCTTCTAAAATGAAGCACACCTTTATAACCAAACATGAACCTATGACACTTCAGATTCCCTATCATAAGTAATTGGAATTTGGAACTAAATGACTGCATTAGTAAAATTTATTCACGTTGTATGTTATACATAAGTTAGAAATGACATTGTTAGATTTATGAAGTGTTTAGTCCTTTAATAGGTAAATTTTAAAAGACAAGGTCAGTTTAATTGTTACAGTAATTAATTTATTGATTTTTGCATTTGACATGCTATGCCTTTTACTTAGATGGTGTAAACCAATCTTGATAGATGGCGGTGTACGTGAAATAAAATATATAAATGGTGGCTAATTTGAAGGTGTTGCAAGTAAACCGCAATAAGCTCAGTTGGAAGAGCTTCGGAACGGTATTCCGGGGTCGTGGGTTCAAGTCCCACTTGCGGCACATTCACTTTTCCACCATAATTTGATTTGTTACAGTAATATTTGTTTGTTATTTCTGATAGAAAGTAGATGCATTATAAAAATAGGAATATTAAATAAATTTACATGTGACCTCACATCTTCTCACGCTTTCGAGAATTTAAATGAAGGTCGGTATATTTAGTAATTTTCTAAGGAATTATACATGTTTCGCCGAGCTAGTTACTCAGGTATTTCCCGTATTTCCAACTCTGTATATTTAATTAGTTACAAAGGTCAAAAATCTTACAAGGTGGATATTGCGGAGTATATGGACTCGAAGGGCCGACACCGCCAACAGCCTGTGAGTAGCTAGGAGGGGCAGCTGGTGGAGGCTGCGCCGAGTGGGAGTTACTCCAACCATATGGAGGAGGGTTCCTATTCTTTTCCATTGTGAGTTCTGAGAAATGCAATTAGATAATTTCTGTTAATTTAATAATCTTATGGAATACAACATTGTGATGCAATACAATCTTGAAGCTATTTTTAGGCATGACTGTACCAACCTATTTAGAGTAAATAACGCACAATTCAATGGCAGACACAATTATAACTTTGCACCAATATTTTATACGAATAAATTGAGTGTAATTGAGATGTGAAGCGTGTTGTTATTTTCTTATTTGACAATACTACACATATCGACCACCTCAATAAAAACAATACGAGCACATGAATTGAAAACTCAAAACAACTCAAACAAATTTCGAGGAATATAGATAACTAGAGATGGACGGTATAAATCGATGTATTTAAAACACTCGATGTATAGTAACGAAGCATCGAATTAATAGCGGTGTATTATTTAGTATTTACACTTCAGCATCGAATACACATCGATGCTTTTCATTTCATTCATGAACAACGAATTATGACAATAAATAAAGTCAAAAGCTAAGTGCCAGCTACTTAAGTAAATACTTAAAGAAAGAGTCTAATACGGATTTATTTCCTTCGTCTTTTAATTTTTTGTATTAAATATTATTTTAATATGTTACGAGGTAGGAAACAAACACAGATTACTATATATTAGGAAACAAAAGGACTACTGACGAAGTTTAAAACTTTGCACAGATAAAACTTTCGTAAAACTTCATAGATTCGCGTGAAATTACGGTTAAGGATAATTTATCATTATTGTTATGTAGGTTTTAGTGCTTTAATCAGATGTGTTTTCAAACCCTAATATAATACTTTTGACATGAATGTACTAAGAATTTGACCAAAGACGTTTTGTAAAAGAGCCGCCAGCTCTTAGAGCAATTATCCACAGGAGTTGTTACACGCACTGTTTGCTTTGACAAAAATACTGCCGCATCTGGGGGGTGTGGAGGTAACTTACACGAACACTATAATGATGCCGATTCCTCGCGCAAAACTAAACTTAAGTAAACTAAAATATTGAAATTGATAGCATCAAAGTTTAGTTAACTTTGCTGAGTTGTGATAATTCAGCAAAGTTAACTAAACTTTGTTATTATAAAACTGTGCATAACTGACGATTTTAATTAATATAAATATATACAACGAAATGCCGATTTATGAGCCAATGTAAATTTATTGGTTCCACGCAAAATCACCTTACGTACACTAGGCACGACAGGTTCCATGCACAGTGAGTAAGATCATCGTTGCCTGATAATGTCAACTCCTGTTGGATTAAGGCTCTAAGTGCTAACATCACGTTCCATTAATCATCATTCATTAGTTTAATTAATTTAAAAAATAAACCAAAACAACTATATCGCAGAATAATATAATAACTGACAGAGTTTCTAATGTGTCTGAAATCTCTATTGCGTATTACGATTCAAGTACTTTTCTAAACAAAACATAAAGGTAGGTAAGCTGTGTTGGTATGTGATTGTAATTTTTAATAAATATTTATCTTTGAATTTACTTAGTTTTCTTCAAAACAATATGTTATTGCGAAAATCATTGATGTGATATGAATGTTGATGGCTGGAAAAGGAAAGAAAGACCAAAAAGGAGTTGATTAGAGTATTATGGAGAGGCTGAAAGGGAAAAACGTGCTGCGCCGGCCCCAAGTAGCTTGAGATAAGGGCAGAAAGAAGAGAAGATTGATGTATCTAAGACGTTGTTGTTTTTCTCAAAACATCGAATAACATCGATGCAACTGATCAAGGCATTATTTCGGTAAAATCATCGATGTATATTACTAAATGTGCATCCCTATAGAGAATATACTATAGCCATAGACTAAGTTTTTAAGCTTAAGCTCACGCAATTGGCTATGGTCAGCAATATTAGTCTATGTTACAGAGTACTTCAAAAAGTATACCAACATACTACGGATTATTCGGTAATTGTGCCAATATACCACCTGTTCAGCGAAAACACTGAAATGTTATAATCTTTTACCTTATTTGAAAACAATAATGGAATATTTTCAACTTCTTGACTTCTATGGACACTCTTTCGTTTCTGATATTTACTTTTTACCGGGAATAATTTTGTGTTTTTTTTTACACACCTGCCTCTTTTAATTATATACCACCCTATAGTTGACTGGCAGAAAATGCCTTTGGGCATTAAGTCCGCCTTTGCATAAATGTATTTGTATGAAGTGTAAAATAAATAAATAAAAAATAAATATTTTCAAGGATCTCAAAAGTGCACCAATATGAAATTACTTTTGGAAC
The DNA here is from genome assembly GCA_916999025.1 of Orgyia antiqua. NCBI lineage: Eukaryota > Metazoa > Arthropoda > Insecta > Lepidoptera > Erebidae > Orgyia > Orgyia antiqua. Next base: position 10,815,374 of record OU779863.1, on the reverse strand, counting down.
AATAATATTTGTTTGCTACTGCAATCCGTTAATTTTAGGGGTTATTAATGTGTGTTTATATAACCAATCCTAAGCTGTCTTTATTGAAGAAGTCTTTATTGATATTAATATCTTGTTATTAATTGGTTATAGGTCGCGTCATGTAAAAAGAACGCTGGCAGTCAAGCTGCGCATAGGCGATTTATCGGTTTTCTATGTAATGCCTACTAAGAATAACAAATATGTAGGCACCAAGCCACGACTCGCCAGCGAAAGCCTAGTTCAAATATAAAATAATAGGCACATTACTTTGGTGCGAGAGTGTACCCATGCGCAAAGACGCGCCCCTACCACTTTCTTCCAGCGTTCTTTGTACGTGACGCGTACTATACCTTTCCTGTGTTTTCTTTATCAATATTTTTAGGGTTTTGTACCGAAAGGAACCCATAAATTGGTTGACAGACTTTTATGTCCATTCTACAGTCCATTTGTCACCAGGCTGTGTCCAAGAAAAGGTGATAGAGATGAAATTTTCATAGATGATGTATTTCTATTCAAGGTATAACAACAAATCTAAAACAGAATGCAATAAATATACAAGAATTTCTTCCACCTACCCAACCTTATAAGTGTTACTTTACCGAATGACGAATAATATATTATGATAATGATGGTACGGACCCCTTCGTGTATGTACAAGTAGGACACTTTTTTTTAAATTTAATTATTATATGGAATTATTTTCCTTGAGCTGGTAACATTAAAAAAAACTGACTGAAAGTGGTGTGTTAGTGTTTGCTTTGCAAATTTCATTTTTAATATTTTAATGGGTGCAGGGTGTGATTATTAAATTAATATACGTTAATGTATGTTAAATGGTTGAGAGAGTAATCTGCTCCGACGTATACTAGCCTTAACGTCTATTTCAATGACCTGTTTTGCGTAAGCGAAATGTCGTCACCACGCCCGAAGTCTCCTCGCACTCCTGTATTACCAAAAAAGGAAGATAAAGAAGAATCATTTTGGGATAAGATAGGAACTATCGGCCGTAAAAAGCGCATAAAAGAAGGTTCGTAGATATTATTAATTACTAACGCTGCAGAACCTACCTAATGTGTGGGTTGTAAAATTATCTTTGGTGTATTATTGCTCAAGGTTTTGGGCTTATTAAAACTAGGCCAATCACGGTATTACTTGTTCGTTCTAATTAACGATATTACTTGTTCTAGTGCAAGATGTACAAGCTGAAGGTAAACATGCCATAGACTCACCTGGTAGTCCCAACGCGCCTGAAATACCACCTGAAGAGTACAGCTTGCGTATGTATTTTATTTTAATTTGCTGCTGTTGCGTTACAACTAGTTTTATTTTTCTTATTAGACTAGTGCTTTGCCATTTAACTCTTTCAATAATATATGAAAGAATTACATTAGCAGAGTCTTTATGAGATTGATGAGTGATCTGAATAAATGAGTCATGCTAGTATTTTTGAATATTATACATCTAAATCTTCAACATTAAGGGGATAAGTAATTATTCATAAGATTTTTTGTGTTGTGTATAGAACAAATAAGAAATCTATTGGAAAATATTGTTTTGGTAATAAGTTCATAAAAGTGCTATGTTGTTATTTTCATTATGTATCATATCTCAAATAGTTTCGTTAGTAACATTTTCTCATTGATTATCAATACAATCTTGTAAACTGTGGTTTTTGGTAATTTCAAGTTTTAGTATCAATTTTGTTTAATATTAAGCAAAGGAAGTGTGTTCAAATTATTCATTATAGTCCCTGCCCACCCCTATGTGAATTGTCTGTCTGTATTTCTATAATTTAAGACCATACATTCCTTAGTAAATGATTTACCTTGGTATGACTCATTGAATAATTACAAGGTTATCCTGTTGACTCTTGAGTTTATTATTATGAACTTTATGAAAACTTACCGTTTAATGTAAATAATGCTGATGTCATATTAATGATGTATTATATTAATCAGAATCACTATAAGTACATAGTATATGAATAATATAAATATAGCATGAAGCTAAAGGCAATTTGTCTGTTTTCTTATGTTTATTTTGATATTTGACTATAGTTGTTGACTTGATATTTGCGTAGATCATGAGCTGAAGGTGTTATTACCTGAATATCTAAATTCTTCATAATTATTTTTGTAAATTAATGTTAGTTTTAATAAATTATCTTATATATAAAATTCACGTGTCACAGTGTTAGTTACCGTACTCCTCCGAAACGGCTTGACCGATTTTTATGAAATTTTACATGCATATTCAGTAGGTCTGAGAATCAGCCAACATCTATTTTTCAAACTTTTTTTTTACTATGGCAAAACAACGTTTGCCGGGTCAGCTAGTTATTCTCTAAAAATACTTGATCTGTCTAAAAATACATGTCATCAGCTTATAAAAAAATATTATATTTGTTACACTCCGACTCTTATCCAGTTACAGAGGGTTAATGAAAGATATCTGTGTTCATTTCTCTTTCTTTTAGTTCTATCCTCTTTCTCAGCCTATCTATATTTTTTAAAGATACTTATTAATTTAACATATTTTAGTTGATAATGAAGAGAGAGCCATCATAGAACCTAGTTCACTGGAAGATCCTAGACTTAAAGAGCTCGTACAGGTTCTGATTGAATGGATTAATGATGAGCTTGCAGTCCAAAGAATCATAGTAAAGGATATTAGTGAAGATCTGTATGATGGCCAAGTATTGCAGAAATTGCTGGAGATGCTCACTGAGAATAAACTTGATGTACCAGAGGTGACACAATCTGAAGAAGGACAAAGGCAAAAGTTAGCGGTAGTACTCAGAGCTGTCAATAGGGTAAGAACTTATTTAGTACATGATTTAACCTCATAGTTGAAGCTATTGTTTTTACTCTTTATTGTACACCAAGATTTGATACATATAAAAATTTACTTAGGTTGTTCAATAATATTATATTGATCTGAACCATCATACATTTATTTTTTTTGGAAAAGGGTTTTCTTCTATAGGGCATCATCCTCCTGGCCTTATCCCGTTATTTGGGGTCGGGGCAACATGTCTTTTTCTTCCACAGTTCTCTATTAGCCGTCATGTCTGTGTCAACTCCTCATTCTTTCATGTCCTCTTTCACACAGTCCATCCATCTTTTCTTAGGTCTTCCTCTAGACTTTTTTCCTTCCACATTTACACTCAGTTTACTTCTATAGGTATTGTTGTTATGTATTGTTATTATAAATTCACTTCCTGTTTCCATTGCAATTTTAGTAAATATGTCTAATATATTTTAGGTATTGTATGGAACTGCAAAACCTGTACCTAAATGGAGTGTTGATTCAATACACTCAAAGAATATTGTGTCCATATTGCACTTGCTGGTAGCGTTGGCTCGTCATTTCCGTGCTCCTGTCCGTTTACCTGAGAATGTTAGTGTTAATGTCGTGGTAGTGAAGAAGGACACGCCCAATCAACTGTCTCACAGGTAATTAAATAAGTAATTATATTAGTTAAGTAAGCTATTTTCAGTGGTAATATATCTAAGCGTTATAGTTTTAGTAACAACTAGCTGGCCCGGCAAACGTTGTTTTGCCATACCAAAAAAAATTAAAAAAAAAGGACTATAAACCTCACGGAGCCCGAAACCTTTCCAACGAATGCAAAACCGTGGAAATCGGCCCGTGCGTTCTGGAGTTATAGCGTCAGGAAGGAAAACCCGACTTATTTTTATATAGTAGATTACTACTTTCGAGTTTTATGACTGTCATATAACAATTACGGGTCATATAAAGGTGTTGGATGGATAAAGGTGCTTCCACACTAGTGTTTATTTGTAAGATTTTGTGAAGTTTACGCCATTATATATCTTCGTTCGGTTTTGTTAAAATAGTAAGTTATAACTTAATAAAACGGGCTTCGTGGTCTAGTGGTTCATATAACGGACTGCCGTTCACGAGGTCGCGGGTTCGATTCCCGCCTCGGACATTCATTTGTGTGATGTTTATAAATGTCATACAAATGTTTGTTCTGCGTCTGGGTGTTTACTATGTATTATAAGTATGTATTTACAAAAGAAAAGTAGTTTATGTATTCTATCCGTATTCTGGTACCCATAACACAAGCATAATAAGCTTAGCTTGGGACCAGAGGACGTGTGAAATGTCCATAAATATTTATTTATTTATTATTATTATTAAAACAGTAATAGTAAAGGTACCTTCTCCCGAAAGCCCTTTTATTATTAATTTTTTTTAATTTACGACTTCGCCCGCCTCGTAATAGACACCATTTATAAATAGACTACCGTCCCCCCCCCCTGCAAGATTCGTAGCAGAAACCTGACTAGTGTGTAGTCTCCTTTACAATTCCACATTTTACGACCGCTTCGAAACAATAGACACCCAGAATACACGCTATAAACGCACAGGTGCGGCGCACCCCGCTTGCCTACAGATTTTTTTGTATGGACGCGTATACGCGTCGGCCCGCACTTGGTGAAGATCAGAAAAACGCGCATAAGCGTTAGCCGCACTGAACGTATTAACGCGTTCAATGCTGAATAATTTGCGAATTTATAGCCAATGCTACTAAAAGAGTCATTCGCCCAGTGCTGAAAACGCGTATGTGCGTTCAAAAAATTTTTCGCGTAGTGCTAAGAACGCTTATATGCGTTCATAGAAAACTCGCGTAGTGCGGCTGGACGCTATAGCGCGTTGTCTTTTACCTTCCCGCAGTGCGGCCGACGCTTATGTGCGTTCGGTAACTTTCGAGTTTTATGACTGTCATATAACAATTACGGGTCATATAAAGGTGTTGGATGGATAAAGGTGCTTCCACACTAGTGTTTATTTGTAAGAGATTTTGTGAAGTTTACGCCATAATATATCTTCGTTCGGTTTTGTTAAAATAGTAAGTTATACCTTAATAAACCAGTAATAGTAAAGGTACCTTCTCCCAAAAGCCCTTATATTCTTAATTTTTTTTAATTTACGACTTCGCCCGCCTCGTAATAGACACCATTTATAAAGTACTATTACTTTATATTATATTATTTACATAGACTAAAACTACCTATTACTTTAGTTAAAAGAGCGAGTCATAATAAAATTATTTCAATAATCTATTGTACTAAATTAGGTTATTGTTGTCGTCGCTGAAGCGCCCCCCCCCCCTGCAAGATTTGTAGCAGAAACCTGACTAGTGTGTAGTCTCCTTTACAATTCCACATTTTACGACCGCTTCGAAACAATAGACACCCAGAATACACGCTATAAACGCACAGGTGCGGCGCACCCCGCTTGCCTACAGATTTTTTTTGTATGGACGCGTATACGCGTCGGCCCGCACTTGGTGAAGATCAGAAAAACGCGCATAAGCGTTAGCCGCACTGAACGTATTAATGGTAGGTAATATTTGTCATCACATTTGGATTATATTAGCATTTTACATTATCGTGGAGTGTAGTTATTTGCTCAACTCTAGCTTTAGTCATATAGTCAGAGCCGTATTTACCCTAGGGCAATTGGGGCCATGCATGGGGGCGGCCGCCTGCGAGGGGTAGCGTAAGCCTTCACGTTCAATATTTTGCTTTTCATTAATGTCTGGGTCGGTAATTTAATTGACTAATATTTAAAATACCCTTCTGAATATAAACAGTTTGTAATTTGTAAAAACAGTCTTTCTTGACCATTAGACAATATTTTTTTCACAAGATTCTATGGTGTTAATAATATGTTGTTGATTTAACTAAGCAGATGCCAGATTGTTTACATTATCTTGTTAGCCGTACATTAATAGTATGTCGTTTGTTTCAGAACATTTGTTGAATCTATCACAACTACTTATGATGATCTTGGTATGAAATGTGAAAGAGATGCTTTTGATGCATTGTTTGATCATGCTCCAGATAAACTCCAAGTTGTTAAGAAATCTCTTATTACATTTGTCAATAAACACTTAAGTAAAATTAATCTGGAGGTCACAGATTTGGACAAGCAGTTTCACGATGGTGTATATTTGTGTCTGTTGATGGGTTTGCTTGAAGGTTTCTTTGTACCTCTCTACGATTTCCACTTACTACCCAAGGATTTTGATCAAAAGGTCCATAACGTATCATTCGCTTTTGAGTTGATGCAAGATGTTGGATTAGCAAAACCAAAAGCAAGACCCGAAGGTAAGTAGCAACTGGATTAAAAAAATATTTTAAACAAAGAAATTTTAAATATTAATTTTATGTTAAAAATAACAGACAGTAATAGTAATATTAGAAACAGACAGTAATATTTTAATAGTATGGAACGAACTTATGTAACACACCACGTCACGCATATCTGTACCCATAATAAAAGTACTTTTAATAATAATAAGAAAAAAAAATACGAATTTTTAATTTTAAATACCGTTAATATTGTAACAATAATGTATTTTTTTTTGCAGATATTGTGAATCTCGACCTGAAGTCTACGCTTCGAGTGCTCTATAACTTATTTACAAACTACAAGAGTTTAGCATAAATTATAGAAAGAATAATATATACCATTATTTAAATAATTAACTAACAATGTTTGTGCCTCATTTTTTTAAATAACTAATTATTATGACATTTGATGTAGTACGACTGCTTTAATATAACTAAATAAATTAATGTTACTAACAACATACGACTTTTATTTTCTACAAACAAAAGATAAAAACCCTTAAAATATATGCAGCATAATATGACAAGAAAAAGCCAATACCTTTTTTACGATATAGTAACAGTTCCAGATTTAATTTGCAAGCAGCTAATCTTTATTTCATTAGGTATCTAGCTTTAGTTACTTGATATCTAAATAAAGAAAATAAGCAATACAAAAATTTGTCCCGATTTCTCCATCATCAGATCTTGAGGACTATGATATCATCTGGGAAGTAAAAAATAATTCAAACAAAAAAATTACAAATCTTAACTGAATATGTTATATAAACCGGGCAATATAAATCTATATTAATAATATAACACTGAAGAATTTGTTGGATCACGCTAATCTCAGTAACCACAGGCCCGATTTGAAAAATTCTTTCAGTGTTGGTTAGTAAATTTATCGAGGAAGGCTATATAAAATCACGCTGCGATCAAAAGGAGCGAAGCAGTAGTGAAAAATGTTGCAAACCGCAGAATATGTTCTAAATTCGCGGGCAAAATAATAAAATTCCATTGATGACCTTCTCTTTTGGAAATGGGTTGAACATAAGGTATACTTCGTACATGTGGTCATCTACACAAGCAGCAACCGGTGAGGCGAGTGTGCATAGGTAATTAACTAAAGTAGGCCAGGGTCAGAGTCAAACAGCGGTGTGTTAATAACAAGAATAACGTGTGTGGATTTGAAGTGGGATGAACTACTTACGCAGGTATACGGATATAATTAAATTCTCTTGTTGTCATTATTGTCTTGAAAATAAGCTCCGAAGTGATGAAGCCAAGGAAATAAATAGGTTTAGATCGTACCTAATAGGTATCTAGGTAGCACTGAAGTCTAAAAAATACTATTATTATATCCGTATTTTGTTATCCATAACACAAACAATCTTCGCTTGGAGCTGAAGGATACTGAAAATGTCCATCAATATTGTTATTACTCCCAAAAAGGCGTGAGGCGAACGGCCTGGTTAAAAACGCCACTTGTGGACTTTACTAAGAAAAAAAAAAATGTATTAAAAGTGTGAGAAAATCTAAATACAGGATTTATGGATGAAAACAATAAAAACAACGATGACAGAGTTATAAGTTTTATTTGTAGTAAAAAATGGAATACAAGATTATCAATTTATTTTCCAATATATATAACTATGAAAATAAATAGTCACGACTAAAATGTAAAAACATTTGGTTTACAGTGCATTAAGTACCCAACATCGAACTGCTTCAACTCTAACACTATAAACCAAAAGACTGTTTATTTAATTATGGATAAACACAGATTACCCCTAGTAGATTCTGCACATAAACATATGTGCTAACGAGCATATGTATGAAAACCGAAAGTTTGCCCAACTCTGTACTCGTCAATTCGGGCATCCCTCCAATGTTGGTGCGATTTGTTGTTATCAAAAAATCTCGTAATGCGTTAACTATTAGAGGTTATCTGTGTGAATAAACTGGCATGATTTATGTATCATAGATATTTACACATCTACTAGATTGCACTGGAAATGTATGGTGTAACATATTAGACTATTAACATAATTATTTCTCACCTTACGTCTAAAAAAACTCTAGTAGTGCAAAACATATGAAATATATTAAAACATTACAATCTCAACAGAAAAATTAATTGAGCCGTTAAATTACACCTTTTAACAAAATACATCTTTAAAAAGTGTTATTTTATTTGCAATATAAATGAATACTAAAAGAATAGGTATAATTATGTAGCTGCATTTATGATCACAAATTCAATAAGTTAACACATCATTGCCAGATATATTACTGATAATTATCATTTCAAACTTACTATTAAAAATTAATCACGTCATCTTAATTAAAAAAAAAACCATTTGCATTTTATTCAGTTATATTATAGCCTTCATTACTTTATTAATTTATAAAATATTTTAATATGGGTATATTGGTAATCAATTGATAACAAACATAATATAATTATTGACGCAGCTGCCTATGCGCAAATTAACAATAAATGAAAAATAAAATTACATATAAAATAAATCAATAATAATTCACAACGACAATTATTAAAAACTAAATATATTTTGGAACGTGTTGCGTTGCAGTATAGAATAAAAAAAAGTTAAAATCCTGTTTAAAACATTAATAATGAAATAAAATACATAAATATAAATGTTTTAAATTAAAAAACAATATAAACTTATGCAATATGACTATATATAACATACATACAAGATATTCATTTGAAATTGTATGTGCCTTGAATATTAAGATTAATTTAGGCACTGATTTACATATATTTAAAAAAAAAACTGTTAAGTTGCTATCCCCAATTGTGCTTTAATATTTTAATTAAGAACAAAATTTAACGTACCCATTTCTTAATTTTATTTGATACAGAGAGTTTTTAATTAATTCAGGTGTTATAGATGGGTCAGTATTTTATACCACAAACAATAAGATACCTAGAAGATTTTTTTCCACAAAGGTATTTGAAATATAAAAAAAAAACCAGACGATTTGTGAACCTCCTATTTTTGGAGTCGGATAAAAAGTGATTACTATAGTTATTTACTGTGTTTCAAATGTAAAGTAAAATATAGATTTAAGAATACTGCAACACTAAATTAAAATGAGTATTTTACAATAAATTATACAAATAAAATAATTCAACTTAAAATCTAATAAAATTACAAGCATTTAATTAAATAAGTACGCGTATTCATGTTATTCATACTAGATTATCTTCCCTGTCTCGTCAAAGTAGTAACACTCTTTAATTATTTTTTTATAAACATTATTAAATTTAACATAATATTTAAAGTAAATTCTCGAATATGATATCGCCTATCACATAGAAATGTAACACATTAAATATAATTATATAGCTCGTAGTAAGACTTAATTAAAATTATAAATTAGTATTAATAGAAGTTGGAATGTATTATTAGAAACGTTTTCGTATCATTTTAATATTACCAATAAATTCACTAGAATTTTTTTTACAAATAAAAAAAAATATTGTATATTTATTGTTTTTAATTTTAGATGTAGGTACATTACTTCATCAACATTATGCGTTCCACTGCTCGACATACCACATGGGAATGGATCGATGTCAGACAGAAATTTTGTGATACTGTTATAGAATTACTGATTCTATCTTTAAGAATAAATTTATAAGGTATTTGTAACATATTTTAAGCCTGCTATAAAACAATAAAAAAAATGTTAAGAAGTCATAAACCTATTATTCAAATGCGTGACAAGAATGGAGACGTGAGAACGAAACAATGAGATTCGTGAGATTGAATTTACCGACTTCACCGAGTGATAGTCCGTTATACGTGGTCTCAACAGTCCATTTTAGTGGCATGTGGCCTGCACTTTGTCACTATAGCATGCTATTTAAACTAGCTGATCACATTTATTGCTTTCGTTAGTTCGAGCACAACCCTATAAAACAACGCGACCTTTTAAATAAAACTACTTTTTACGGATTTAGACTCGTATATTTGTTTTAAATTTTAGCCCGACGTTTCGGAGACTTTGCAGTCACCATGGTCACGGGTGAAACTCAGTTGTAATGTGTCTACTACGATTACGATTACTAAAGGGTTTACCCACATTCGATTTTAATTTTACATTGACCTTAACGCGACCTTTAGCATAATGATGATCCCCTGAGATCAAAACCTAGATACCAATTAACTAAAGACATTATATGTGGCATGATTACATTTTTGTTTTATTAAATTCTAAAATACTATACTAAAATTATCTACCTGTATGTCTCAACTACAACAATACAAAATATTCTATATTTAATGTGCATCAATAAACGTAGTATGAGATTTACAATGACAATAGTTGCTTACATTATGTTAACACATCTACTATGCAATATCACCGACGTTACCTGTTGGTCTATGTAATTGGCATCATGAGACTGTTCTAGAAATATAGTATATAAAACAACTTTTCTATATAACAAATTTACTGTATAATAGAATTTCATTACATATTTAGTGTGTTCAGAGGCGTATTTACCCTAGGGCCATAGGGGCCATGGCCCAGGGCGGCCAGCCTGAGAAGGGCAGCGAAAGCCTTCAAGTTTAAAATTTTGCTCTATCTCGATTAATTTACAGGGCGGCTAATTGAAATTGATGGCCCGGGGCCCAAATTTTCAAAATACGCCTCTGAGTGTTCAATGACAGGTTTTAATTAAGCAGTCAATATAATACCATTTTTGTTTTCATTAGTTAATGTTGAATGCACTTACCCAGTAGCGATTAGACTTAAAACGCCAAGGCCTTGTTTAACAAAGTGTCAAACAACATGATTTTTTTTCTTTTATTGTGGAATTATTAAATTGACATAATATTAACGTTAGTAAAATCATTTTTATTGTATTTTTTATGTCAATGTAACATTACTAATGGAATTCCGTAACAATATTCTGTTATACAAAGAGGTCGTTGAAAATTTTTCATGTAATAATTCGATCTAAACAGTTACGTACCTATTGTCTAATAAAAGAGAACACTACGTCTGTAGGTATACGATAGAAAAAGCCACGTTACCCTCCCACCTTTTAAAGGAGTACAAGATACGCTTGTAGAACCTATAACCGAACATGAAGATATAGCTAAAAAGGCATTTATTAAAAAAAATCTTTACAACTTAAGAGTTGTCGCCTAAATCGATAGTAAATAGTAATAGCAACAATTGCTATAAGAAATAATCGCGTCAAATGAAATAGTGAGTTGTGAAAAAAAGTAAAGTGACGTATGTACGGTAAAAATTCGTCATACGTGGTTTAAATTTCATATAAAGCTAATTATCATGACCAACATAAAACAGAGCTTTGAAGCCTATAAAATATTTAAAATTCGTTAAAATTGGATATGTTCATTTTATAAAATATTTAATTTGTTATCACTAAGTAAGATTAAAAAAACAAGCTTGCATAAACATTAAAATAATTTCTTAACTTAATTATAAAATAATTCTAAAATACTTTTAAAAGAATATATGTATTACGATGTTTTAAATTATAATTAAAAGAGAATTATATTATTCTCTAACACTTGTGCGACTCATTTGTCTAAACAAAACCACTTTTTACGGATTTAGACGCGTGTATTTGTTTTAAATTTGTCCCGACGTTTCGGAGACTTTGCAGTTACCATAGTCACGGGTGAGACTGACAGTTAGTCTCACCCTAAATCCGTAAAAAATGGTTTTGTTTAGATAAAAGAGAATTGTTTAATAAATTCCCGCGAAAACTACAAGGAAAGAAAAGGAATTCAGTTAACAAGATGCAGAAGAAATTTATTTGTGAAACTAAAATGATATAATATCGTGTCGGAATAAGTACAGTAAAGGGTTCCGTAGACCGCAGCTATCAGAAAACCTGTCGCACTAGTACGGGTTTATGCAATACTAATTGTTTTCGCCATTGCAGAATTAAAAGAAGTTTTAATCAACGGTTTATTGCAAAAAGCTAGAAATTACTTAATGGTTTAGTAAATTATTTAAAGCGCTATAGGAGTCAATAAGAAATTCAAATAAAACTTTCGCGTTTATTTCGACTTTTAGCCACCAGTCCTGGTCGAGACTACGACATATTTATTTAACTACGGAACCCCGAAGAGCAAAAGTATAAAACTAAACAAAAAAAGGCAAGACTAAATTTATTTAGGTATCATTAGAATGTCATAGATAATAAAATGATTAAGAATTAATACATAGTAGTTGACTTAATAAATACAATAATTATAAAATAAAATTGCACATTGTTGAATTAATAATACCAAAGCAACATATACGTAAATATTGTCAAAATGCCTTTGGGTTTATGCTAAAAAAAAAAAATTAATAAAATGTTCAACAAAATGTAAAATCGCTGTATAATAATTGTTACGTCGGTTTTCGTGTTATGGTTGATAGGTCGAAAGAAGTAGAAGATTCACGGCGTAGGATTAGTTTAAGTTTCTCATCTTCCTCCAAATCGTCTTCGAATGATACAGCACGACTGAGTTCAGTGTGTCCCAGGGCGCGTGCCTTCCACGCCTCTAGCCTCATGACCTGTTCACATACCACAAAATATGAACATACTAAAACAATTCACATAGTTAATACTATATCCATAGACTACAAACTACTTAACATTAATAATACCTACTATATCAACCACAACATTTTCTACTATAAATACCGTCAACACAGAATTAACTTACCATTGAGACTGAAAGCAGTGAGTGATTGGTACAATATTTCGGACATGTGTCTTTAATCCATTCACTCAGGAGTTACAAAATCTATACCTAAGTAAACTTAACAAAATACAACCAATTATGGTATATATGTATTTTGTTATTATGCTGTGGACGCGTTTATTACTTAAAATCGCTATTCTGTAATGTTTAGTTGTCAGTATCGAATTGTTTATCGGGACTATCCAGGTTCATGTTTTAGTTAAGTATTGTTGTGGAAATAGAAAATCATAATTACATTTTGAGTTACAACTACCCGTCTAATATGAAGGAGGCCCAACATCTAAAAATGAAACTTAGTATCTTTAACTCTGTTATGTCTAAGACGATACAAGACTTTTAGTACCTTACGGAAAGAAACACCAAATAGAGCTATTATATTATTTAAAACTAAATGAATACGCTGTATTTTTAGGAGCTCACTTTAAACTCACTTTTATAATTTAGAACATTCCATGGAATGATTATAAATAAACTCCATATCGATATAATTTATTGCCAAAAAGTGCGTTCTGTATTTGCAACCACAGATAAAGAATGCATTTCCTTGCTTGCAACAATTTAAATTAAACTTATAGCTGTATTTCTTATAGGTTTTAGTATTTTCCACCACCATCCTATCAATGAGTACTGCCAAAATACATGCTTGACGGTATCTATCTACATATGAAAATACCAATCATCATAACACTTAATCTCTACAGAACACGCTTAACAAATGCATGCTTATAAAAACTGTACCACTAACTATGAAATACAGCAAGCTATATTTATTAATCGCAGCCCCAGTCTTGCACAGCTAACTTTATTCGTCAGTAAAGTTACCCGTGCGAGCTGGGGCGGACTACTTTTCCTTCCTAGGGAGTTGTAAGAGACAGCGAAGGGATACCACAAGCAGGTAAGTTCCTAGCTGTGTGAGATGGAAAATTCGAAACTAAATCCTATACCGACACGCCTAACCATCGCGACATAGTTAGTAGACTAAAAACCCTAATGAAGTGTAGGAGGCCAACATTGAGGCATGAATTGGTCAAGGAGGAAGAGGATGTCTTTTTTTTTTTACATTATTCATGTTGGCACTTGATCCCATGTCACCTGATGGTAAGCGACAATGGAATCTTATAGGATAATAATCTTATATCTTGTACAACTATGTTAAGTTATGTCAACACACAGATCAATTTTGTATTGTTATGTAAAGCCTTTACACCTTTAATTCTATTTTAAAATGATAAGTAGCGATGGTTTAATGATATTGAAATATGTATTTAATTTATTTATTTTATAAATAAGTTATTTACAGTTTAATGTTTTTCCTTCTATATTGATTTAATGTTTATTAATAGTTTTTTTTATCTAAATAAATAACCATTTTCCATAATAAAATAAATATTTTTGCTTGCGAGCTGATACTTTTCTTCGGATATATTTTGTGTTGTGTTTTATCTACTGACAAGATCTCAGATTTTCTTTCCAATAACATTAGTTATAGGAAACAAAAGGGACTCTTACGTATGTAAAAGTCCCTTTTTAGATGTAAATAAGTTAGAGTTTACGTTCTATAACTAATTAATTAATATTACTAAATGTGAAACTACACGTTAATATCTATGTGAAACATCGAAGCAAGCTTAAGCAGCAAAATACATAAATACACATCTCAACACTACAAAATAAGTCTTGTCATATATAATTATTAGTAATTACTACTAATTAAATATAAAATATACAACTTTTTTTCAACGATACTATCACGTTTTAGTATGATACCTTGCTTAATCCATTTCAATGTAATTTTCAAAAGACGTATTTCGATATCTTGCCAGGTTTGTATTAACAACAAAAACAATGTAAGACATCAGCAGTTGGCAATTTATAGTCACTGCCATGTCATAGAGATAAGGACTTCACGTATATGTATGTAAAAATTAGGTTTAGGTTTCGCAGTTTCAGCGTGCTCGTTTCAAAAATCTTAATTTTTCTTGGTGTAATAACCATCTTCGTGTTGCTATAATTAGTCTAAAAAAAGAATTAGCGAAATCTATTCTGCTGTTATCGAGATTTGCGTTTCATAACACATTCAGCTATTCATTTATGTTATAGATATATTATAGGTAAAATTTTCTTGACAGATAACATTTATAAAATTAATTTTTAACAAATCTAATTAAAAAGCATAGCAAGTCAACAACAATTATTAAAAAAAAACGTAGAATTAAAAATGAATGGAATAGTTACAATGGATTAAGCTCGTCAAGACACTAATGGACAAATGAGTATTTTGAACTTACTGGAGCCATTTCCAGGGCTCTGTGTCCGGAGTGGTGATCGGTGTGGGAAACTGTGCGGTGCCAAACAAAAATATAAGGCATTTTGAAAAATAATGCGCATTATAATTGCAAATTCAGTGAAAATGTTTACCTTCACGTCGATCGACGGCGGTATGCTTTGGTAGAAATAGCTTTAGGGTAGATATTAATATCGTGACACGATCGATATATTTATAATCAATATAGTCCATAATCTATAGTAGTTACAAACATTTTATTTAATAGATAGTTTTGTTTCGATATATTAGTCTACGATTATGGAATTATTATTGATTATTATAATAATATAATAAATTTTAATGTGAACGATATATACCATTTTTATATAAGGGATAGAAAGATGTAAGAAGGATAAAAGAAAACGATATGTTTATATGACCGTGTGTCACTTATTGGTCTTTTAAATTGCTACCCTTTTAAAAGATAAAAAATATATAACACTAATCACTATTGGTCTTATTCATAATGACTTATCGAAGGTTTAAAAGTTCGCGAAAATTGATGAATTCAAAAGGCTTTTTACGCTAAAACGTTTATTATATCTCCGATAAAATTTCCTTTTAAACCTCCAATAAATCTTTATGAATAAGGCCAGAAATCTACAACTTACATACAACTAGCAATTGCCTTGTTTTATTTTTAATATCTGGATAGACAACAATTACGTATATAAAAGTACCGACCTCGAATGAATTATTAGAAAATATACTTTAAACATATTTTCCAGGATTTCGTAATTAAAAATTAACTTAAAGCCTATGGCCACCTTGGAATTATAATTAACAAAAAAAAAGTTTATATCGATTTAAGGACTTTCGAGTGAGAAAACTCTTCTCTTTTGGAAGTCCATTAATAACGAGACAAGTGGGAGTTGATATAGTATTGATTTGATAAAACGACAACATTGCTCACGGTGTGGCATTCTAACTTGATTCTTCTTCACTTAAGAATAATATTAAATATATGTATTTATTTAAGTGTTTTATTCAGTATTTTCATAATGTCAGCCAAAAGACAAAGCCGTGTCACAATGATAGAAGCGTTAGTATAAGTGTTGCATTGCGAGTGATAATAGAACACCACGCGTAATAAACCCACTTATGTTAGTTTCAATGATTATGTAAGCAGACGTGTCAGTGGTAGTCAAAGGAAGTTTATATTTAAAACTTAGCTAGAAAACTTTAGACCCTAAAAATTTTTTCCAATTATTGTGCTGCTTAAAAGGTTCCTTATTTACTGCCATATTGTTTTATTTTTAATAATTTTACTGCTAAAACGAATTTTTAACGTTTACAATTTTCAAATCATACATTCTTAAGATTGAATGAGAAATATTAATTTACGTAATTGTGTGTAGTTATTTAGATTTACAGAGGATGTGAATTCTAATGGTCTTATTCATAAATCTCCGTTTAAACCTCCAATAAGTCATCGGAGGTTTAAACGGAGATTTTATCGGAGAGACAAGAAACGTTTTAGCGTAAAAAGACTAAACATACAACAACAAGTTAATAACAATAGCAAGTTTTGACAGTTTTCGCGAACTTTTAAACCTCCGATAAGTCATTATGAATAAGACCATAAGTCATTATAACGAAAAAAATATTTATATAGACATTATAGCACACTTGCAATTCTGGTGTTTCTGTAATAAGTAACCTTTCTATAAAATATTTAATATAAATCTATATAAATAAAAGTTATTTGATAATATTTTATGCTTTCAGTTTAGTTAGTTTTATTATGGTAGTATTTTTTTTTAAAGTCAATTTGGTATTTTTTCATTAATCTAATATTTAATTAAGTTTCAATAATTATTTTAATTAACTCAAATACTTAATAATTTTCATCTACATTTTATTGAAACTGATTATAACATATTTAGGAAATTATTTTTTAACTTACAGCAGCGTTAAAAACCTTGATATTAAACAATAATTGTTGAGTGAATGTGCTTATATGAATGTAATATATCACAGTGAATAATACAATTTAATATGTAAATGCTCACCTCAGCCTTGAGTTCGGCCACTTGTTCTTGAACCTCACGAACTCTATCTGAATCATCCATATTGTTACGAAGTTCACCCTCTGTGGCCATCACTTCATTCTAAAATAATATTATCAAGTGCGTCAAAACGGCATATTAACATAATATTATATTAATATAGCGAGAGAGAGACAGATATATATATAGAAAAAAGGCGAGGCGAGAAAGAGAGAGGTATCTGTCGGTGACGTCATAAGTATAGATACAATATATAAATGTCTCTTTTCGCCTCGAATTTTTTTCTATATTCATCTGTCTTTTTCTCGCTATATTAATATGCCGTTTGTGGTGCCCTTCATCATCACGCCTTTTTAACATGTGGGTAGGCAGACACTATAGAGTGTCATCTGCTACGATCGAAACACACTTTCTAATCTAATGTATAAGTGTATATGAAGCCATCATATACACTTATACATTAGATCATGCACGAAAGTTGTATTACGCTACACTTTTGAAGGACATCGCCAAAGACATTTTATGAGGATTGTTTGTAGTCCGTGATTCAGACAGATATTTCTAGAGTCGCCGACTCTGTTAACTCCTTTTTTAAAGAACCCCATGCTTTTGTACAAAGGAAAACCTCGGCAAGTTGTTCTTAATCTATATTAATACTAGCAAATCCCAGCGGTTTCACCCGCGTTTAGAACCAATATGCACCAAACCCTAACAGATTATACAAAAATACATCCTCTTGAACCACTCTATCTATTGAAAAAAAAAACGCATTTAAATCTTTGCGTAATTTTAAAGATATAATTCTTATGTGAGCATACAAAAATACACACATACAAAAATAACGAATTTGTTTTATAATAAGTAAAGATTATAAAAAGCTGCAGTTTGTTTGTTTGTTTAAACAGGCTTATCTCAGGAACTACTTGTCCATTCCATTATCATGGAAGGCTGTGTAACATTACTATGTACGTCCGAACATCTTGTAAGTCCGACACTTACAAGATGTCGCCCATTACTTCGTACATACATAGTAATACACAAGATAAGACTACATAAGATAAAAGACTGATTGTATCAAACACTAGATACATTAAATAAAAGACTGAAATGCTTACCTTTAATTTATATTCAGAGACTTCAGTTTCCAACTCAGCAATCCTTTGTGCATCCTCCATATTTCGGATGTTAGCTTGCATCGAGTCGTATTTAGCCTGATAATATATATAAATTATATTTTTTTAAATTTCTTCTTTCTCTATACTCTTCCGTCGTACCTCATCTTTGAATATAAATAAATAAATATTTATAGACATTTCACAAAGCGTCTTTTGGTCCCAAGTTAAGCTTATATCCTTGTGTTATGGGTACCAGAATATGGATAAAATACAATGTACTACTTTTCTTTTGAAAATACATACTTATAATACATAGAAAACATCCAGACGCAGAACAGATATTTGTGACAAATATAAAAATATCACACTAATCCCAAGCGGGAATCGAACCCGCGACCTCATGAGCCACTCAACCCAGAGGCGTATTTACCCTAGGGCCATAGGGGCCATGGCCGATGGCGGCCTGGGAAGGGCGGCAAAAGCCTTCAAGTTTCAAATTTTGCACTATCTCTATTAATTTATAGAGCGGCTAATTAAATTGGCCTGGGGCGACTAATCATATGGCCCAGGCGCTAATTTTCAAAATACGCCTCTGACTCAACCACAAGGCCTGTTATATACATCCATCTTCTTTGTAATGCGGTATGTATTGTATGTTATCTGTGTGGGTGTGGTTACCTTGCTTTCAAGATCTGTATATTTATGTTGGAACTCTCTCTGTCTCGTTTGTAGTACTCGTTCACGTTGTAGTGCTGCATCAAGGTTCTCACGCAGTTGACGCGCCTCCTCGTCCTGACGACGAAGCTGGTTGGTCGATACTTGCACTTGAGTCTCTAGTTCCATTACCTGATATAACAAACAAGTTTTTGTTTAAATTCTAATTCTACCGTCCCTCAGACATTCTTTGAGTAAGACCTATGTCCAGAAGTGGACATAGAAAGATTGATGGTAGACTTCTGCTGGCCCGTTAAGGATAATGAGATTAAATTTTTACGACGAGCGGCACACATTAAAATCTAAAAAAAAACATTTCGTATACCTCAATATTTTTTTTTATGTTTGCGTTGTCGTTAGTGCAAAATTTCAGATCTATCCAATTACTAGAACTGGGTGAAAATCACTTTCAAAGTTTCCGCACTTATCAAGGATCCATGACAAAGCAATAATTAAAATAAAAAACCAGGGCATCAATATTAACAAAAATAGAAAAACGCGAGGAGGAACGAACCTGCGAGGAGTTTTTATGTTACAAAAGAATAATACAATCTCTCACCAGCCGATTAAGATCTCATTGTTGGGAACGGGTTTCCTCCACTTTGGGAGGGATTATGGTCTACTGTGTTGCGCTAACCAGGGTTGTAGGCATTATTTTCGATTTTTCCGTCCTTCACAGAGCATGTATTCTGTGTAGAATTGCTGACTTTTACAGCCCCCTGGGAAGGTAAAGGGGTGGTGACTTATGCATTCTTGATCCGTCACCATACGCACAAATAATAATCAATAAATTAATTGACCGATTTACCTTCAATCTAAGTTCCTTTAGTTCAGTTAAGGCCTCAACTTCTTTCATTCTCGTAGTCATGAGTTCTTCTTCAAGTTTTTGCATATCCGCCGAGCGTCCCTCCCAGGCACGCAACA
Source organism: Orgyia antiqua (assembly GCA_916999025.1). Taxonomy (NCBI): domain Eukaryota; kingdom Metazoa; phylum Arthropoda; class Insecta; order Lepidoptera; family Erebidae; genus Orgyia; species Orgyia antiqua. Next base: position 10,795,346 of record OU779863.1, on the reverse strand, counting down.
GTTTCTTAGGTGTCGCCATTATATCAGAGACTACATTCGATTGTACTGGAGCCGCCGGCGCTTCTTGTCTATGTTCCTAACAAGATTACTATATTTAAGAGGGAACTTTGATTTGGTAAAATAGTATGTGTGTCAATATAAACATACTTTGCTGTTTTCTTTGTGGAAAATGCCTCTAATATTTGAGTGATATAAAAATCACATATTATTTTTTTTTATCAAATTTAGAAAGCCTGCTTTTTGAAGCTACTATTTAGATAATATGTCTTTCAGTTTGAGTAATAAAGAAAAATAAATACAAGCATCGTCCATATCTTTATTTAAATTTTAAATTATTTTTTTAAATAATTCATTTTGACTAAAAACAACGTAATAATACATTTCTATGTTGTCAGATTAATTGCAAATATATATTTATTTGCAAGAATTTTTTTTAACCAATTGAAAATATACGTGACGAAATTACAAGTACCACAATATTTACATTAGTCTTTTTAATAAATAATTAAACCAATTTGACTGAATTTATAAAGTAATAATCCTAAAATAATCAAATTATATTTACTTGTAGATGTCTCTGCCAAGCTTCTGATATCTCAGTGACACGTTGCCTTAGATCTTTCAAGGACAAGTTTGCCTCCGCTTCACGTAGTTTCACAGCAATTAATTCATCCTACATTTAAAATAATATTATTGTCAACCAAGTTAAGTTTGTTAAGCAAAAAGCTAAGATTGAAATGAAGCGACAGGAGACAGACAAAAGGTGTAGCCAGTTCCGTTTCGGGAAAGATTCTCATTGCCTAGAGGGTTTTGGTTTAAGACAAAGAAAGATAAAATTAAAAAATAATCATCAAATCTTGCCTTTTTAGTACAATTAGCGCTCTCTATATATAAGGATATAGGTTTAGGACGCCTATACCCATAGGTTTCGACATACCGGCTTCGTGGCGTAGTGGTTCATGTAATGGACTGCCGTTCACAAGGTCGCGGGTTCGATTCCCGCTTGGGACAATCATTTGTGTGATATCCATAAATGTCCTACAAATGTTTGTACTACGTCTGGGTGTTTACTATGTATTATAAGTATGTATTTACAAAAGAAAAGTAGTTTATGTATTATATCCGTATTCTGTTACCCATAACACGAGCATAATAAGCTTAGCTTGGGACCAGTCTTTTAAACTGCTAAGGATGCAAAGAGCTTGAAAGTGCCTGTGTTCCCAAACAATTACAATGTAGAAGTTATCCTGGCTAGATTGAATAAGTTCCTTACATATTTGTTTCCCTTTACAGCCCAAGACTATATTTCCAATTCCAATGTAGTTAAACTTTTAATAAAAAAATATAATTTTCGGCATTTCTAACCCCCACATGTACGTCTTGATCTAAAACTGGATTCTCTATAATAACATTCATGAAACAGTACCTGTAAATGTGCAACATTGTTGTCTACTCGCTGACGTCTAAGACTTTTGTTTTCATTTTCAAGTTCTGCTATACGGGCAGTTAGTTCCCTCTCAGCGGCTTCTCGTTCAGCTGCATCAAGTCTTGCTCTAACCAATTCCCTTTGTAAACAACGAGCCAACTCCTCGCCTTTAGCGCTCACACCTCCTTCCATACCTTCCAAGGAAGACTGCCTTGAGTTGTTCTGTTAACAAAGATACACACAAAAAACCTTCATAACTAACCTTATTAACATTTGTGTGATTCATTTACTCACTAAACTCGACGTTTCAGAGACTTTAGGCACGATGGTTTAGAGTGGGACTCCAAAACGTCGAGCTAGAATTAAAAAAACAAAATATACGCGTCTAATAAAAGTAATTACTACTTTACTTTCGGGGAGGTTGTTCAATTCCTTGTCTCATTTTAAGTTTGAGAAAAGGATTTCCCAAAAATAGTATCAAATCTTGTATTTTGGACTCATTTGGAATGGTTTGAATACTTAAAATCCCTGCCTGGAGTCAGATTATTTCAACAACAATTAAACTTAAAACAATATTAGTTAATTGATGATACGTGTTAGCTAGCTTAACATAATACGTAAGGACACATAGCTAAAAGCATTTATACCTAATAATATATGGGTTCATAATAATGACTATGACTATTCATACACACTCATATTCCTCTGCAATGAACTCTGAACTTTTTGACTCTTAAAAATCTCTGCCTACCCGCAAAGATAATGGTAAAAGTTCGGAAATACCCAATAAAATAACATTTTTAATAAAATGTTACTAAGTTTGTATGAAAAGCATAATTATGAATGCATCGGAGCTAATATTACAAAATAGAGATGAGCGATATTTATCGATAGCATTAAGACAAATAATAAAATATATAGTTTTTATTTTTTGTTTTAAGTACTATTATCAAATTGTAATGAAATTATAAAAGCACCAGTAGTCAATAAGATTTTATAATACATTCGACATTAAGCCGTCGATGTCAATATCGCTATTTCATAAATATAGCTCACGCCTATAACAAAGCAACATTTAAAATCGGAATACCTCAGCGATGGTCATTTCCAATGATCTTATTTCATCTTGAGCGACAGCTAGTCGCTGTTGAGCATCGACATTAGCTCGGCGAAGAGCTTGAACTTCCCTAGCAAGAGCAAATGTTTCCTCCTCCCCTTCAGCGAGGTCAACTTGACCTCTCACCAGTCTTTCTGCTAAACCAGAACTTTCTTTCTCCAGAAGTTCTACCCGTTGTTTCAACAGACGATTTTCCTGACGTAGGCACTACAATAAATACCATTTTTCCAAACATGCCTTTTTCACATAAACACCAAACACCATACTACCTGACCGATATTATTAAGGCATACTTTTTGTCACAGCCCTGCTGCCCTGAAGTACATTGATACAGACAAAAAACAATACACATAACCATCACATTGGCCACAGATACACAATAACTTTTAGACAGGACAATGCATTTTCGAACATAAAAGTGTACATCTCTAAAATTTCGTACATCCATGATGCATAAATTAAATTGCAATAATTAACAAAACTGGTATTGCAACATGACTATTATATGATGAAATAATACACACTAAGTATATTAGAACGTAATCGCAAACAAAAATCTTTGATATAGATACCATAAAATGATTTACTATCATTGTAGTACTTATAGATAACAATTGATATCACTTTTATAGTCTAAAAATGCCCAATTTTCGACACAATAACTTCAATAGACAACAAGGCGAGACAATGTACACACACAGATGGTCATGTAGTATATTCTAATGTTATATTTTCTTACCCTTAACACCGCTATATCACTTTGTTCCTTTGTTTTGATAACAGTATATTCTTTTTCAAGTTTTTTCATCTTCTTAGGGTTAACTTTAATTGAATAAGCAAGATTCATAAAGGCATCTTGATCAGCTTCTGCTTTAGCTGGCAATTCTTTTTGTATGTACTGAAGAAAAAAGTATTATTTAATTGACACTAGGATTTATAGTTACACTAGCAGATACCTGCGACATCGTAGTGAATTTTGGAGTCTAGTCCTTTTTTTGCTTTAAAAAGTACCCTATATCATTTCTCGGGATCTAGACAGATACTATAGATCCCAAAACGACAAATTATGTACCAAATTTAATTTAAATCAGTTGTTTTCTCCACTTTTACAAGCTTAAAACAAGCATTTTGTTGGGAAGCAAGAACATGTTTTAGTTGACTACGAATATTATTAATATTCTTCACCACAGTAGGATTTACATACCTTTAAAATACTTTCCATATCGAGTGAGAGCAAATCATTTTTGCCAACAGTCAGCAAAGCGAGTGCTACTTTAAATACTATTTCAATTCCTTCCGACAGAAATACATCCATTATTCGGCAAGCGAGCGGCAAAGAGAGAGTTGTAGTAAACAGTGTTAGGAACCAACTACTGGCGTACAAAGATGTATTGAAACTCTAAAAGAAAAAATATACGTAAAACATAAATGATAAAAAATTTCCCGTCTGCAAAAATATTGCCCAAAAATTATTCCTAATCTAACTTTAACATATTACTCTTAAGAGGATACCAAAATAGCTTCGTGCGTTTTTCTATGTACGAAGTTTTCATTGTTTCTTTAGATTGAATGGCTAGAGCTCTAATTTTTAAGTATATGTTTTTTCAATATATGATCTAGGATCGCATAAACTCAGAAACGCGATTGAAAAAAGTTTTCTCGATAGAAAATCTTAGCGAAACAACCTCTCAATTTTTTTATTTTTTTCATTTGTCGGTCTATTGTCGCGTATTAACTAATGAAATAACTTTAAAAACATAAGTAACTATTATATAAAGAAACACGTAAATCAGAATTAAAATATATTTAGTAGATTTTGAGTAAATAGGAAAAGTATCCCTAATTCTTCATTTTCTGTGCCTACTGGCTGTGTTAATATGTACGTGTCGGCGATGATATACGATAATATTGATGTAGGCCCTTAATAATACCATTAGAAATTTCTTTCATTTTATACCTTATTTGATAGGTTTGTGTAATTTTTTTTCCTAAATCTGCCGTTTTGACATTTTAAACCTATTTATCGGTAGATTAAGACGATTCAACCGATACCTTAATAGTCAAAATCTTTACAATACATACATCGATTTAGAAGTAGCGAAGTTATAAAAAATATTACATACAAGATACGCACGAAACACACAACCTTTCCTTGACAATTGAACAAAAATCTACAGTATGAAAATAGTAAAAAGAAAATTTTGTATTTTTTACCTGTGATTGGAAATGTACATGTAGATCGGGTAAGAGTTCTTGAACTAAATTCTCTAATTGAAACATACATAGGCCAAGTTCAGCCATACTTGGTTTAAACATATCACGCATACGATGTTGTTGCATTATTTTAACTAAAACAGCAAAGGCCTCTTCCTCAGGCATCTGTGTAAGACAAATGTTAACAGTTACATTACATAATTAAGGCGAGTGAAGCGATTTCAGTAATATCTTTATGCTAAAACTATCACGCATATTTTTATATGCTTTGGTAATTTAGCTTCATATCTAGATGTGTTATCTGTGAAAAACATATCCCCACTAAAAATAAATTAACGTATTCGCGAGATCTTGCAAAGCTCAGCTTTTTGCCAGTTTGTGTAACTACCCTTTTAAAGTAGAGCACATTCTCCATACAAAAATGTGGTTACAAGATTAATAAAAAATTTTATGCAATGCAAATCTCCCGTATGCCCAGTAAAGGGGAGGTATATGAATTAAGAAGATGCAAATATTGAATTTGTTACTAACCTGCATAAGCAAGAGACCAACAATAAAACCTGATCCTTGACAGTAACCCACTTCGCGGTCATGCAGTGAATAGGCCTTCATAACGTTAAATAGCGACTCTTGGCCAAGACCATCCTTTTCTTTAAAAAAGTCGTGTTCAGGATATGTACGCGCTATATCACGCCGTATCACCTTTTCGCATGCTGACTTCGCCTTAAATAAAAATATTTAATCAGAGATTTAGCAATACTATTTATTTGATGATGCCTTACAAACATAACATAAAATTTCTGATATATTATCCCAGTTATTGCCACGTCCCACATACGTAAGCAAGACAGAAAACTTTTGCAACCCTGTATCATCCCAACTCACCAGTACAGCAGTCAATTATCTTTCCGATACGAAGAAATTTAGTTTTAGAAATGGGCGATATTTTAAAATATATTACAACCGTGACAGATTCGCATCACCAATAGGCTGTTTTGACTTCGTTCTTGAGCAGCAATGACTTATTATGTTTTTAAATTTTTCACTATAAACATGTAATATAACTAAGCGTAACCTTTTATTAGCATAATTATTACCTTAATATAGGAAGCATAAAGTTTCTTTTCTGGAGAGGTATCAACACCAGCGAGTAGCTGCCAGACGATGCCCCTAAAGTGATGAGGGACTCCTTGTCGAACAAGGTCGCGTACATATTGATTTCGTCTCTTCCATTCTGTTTCCCAGTTACTGACTATTCTACCCCACATTCCCCATAGATCTTCTTCCCCATTACTACTTGTGCTAATCCGGGCTTCGGCTTCATAACTTGAACTGGTGGCTATAAATAAGAAAATAGGTCGGTAACTGCTTTGTATTGGCTGCGAAAAGATGATAGTTGCTGAGAAAAAAGAAACACGCGTGAGGAGCTTTTGTAAATTATCTTAATTTAGTTATTGTAAAATATGGATATGTGTGAGGATGAATTAGAGTATGAAGTTAAACAGGTAAGCCTTCGGCCAATTTACACGAAATTGTTTTTTGTTATTTTAATTGGTGGAAACTGTATGAAAATCCAATAAGTTTTTCGCCAATTTCAAGCAAACGTGGCGGTTGAGTTAATGAGGTTAAAAAAATGTTCAAAACTTACCAGACGCCAAGGATACTTGTGACGTGTCTGAACTTTTTCTACTATGGACAGTGTTAAGCGAGGGGCACTTGGCGTCCGCCTCGATTCGTCTGTTTGCTTCCTCCAGTTTGGCTAACAACGCCCGGTCGGGCGTCGGAATTGTGTCACTTTCTTCCAACCGGTAAACTGCATACATTGACAACAAACACATTTACATTATCCTAATAACTATGATTGTAACAAAATTTAAATAATTATTTCCAAAAAATACATATAATTAAATTCTCTATAATGAAGACTCTATGTTGATATAGCTTACGTTATGAAATATCTAAGTAGAGCCAAAATCAACACTAAACCTTTTAGTTTCGATAAAATTATAGAAGAGAATTCTTAATTGGAATTATTGAACAATATCTTGTTTATTTCCAGTATAATGTCTGTCACTTTAGGGGTAATAGACTTTCGTTGAAATATAACTACATAATGTTACTGTACCAAACTATATAAGTTGGTCGAAGGGTTTTATTTTATTTGACCTTGATAGCGAATATTTTCTGCTCAGAATGACGAACTTAATTTACTTAAATATATTTTTATTTTTTGATACTGATACATACTGAGACAATTATTTATTAAATTATCTGGAAACAAATATTTTCGCATGCAGACTAGACATTTTTTTTTTCTATCCATTTCTAGAGAACACTTTCTAAGACATCAAGTATTTAATAATTTGACTTACATGATAAATAAATACATATAAATTAACTATATAAACAGTAATTAAATTACTATTTTAGTACCAAAGGCAATATTTACTTAATATAATTACCCAATCGACACATAACGCTAATTTACAAAGATGTTACTCAAGAAATAGTTTGCAGAATGTTACATTAATAGAAGTAAGTACCTACCTTTTAATTATACAATAATTACATAGAAGTTACAAAAATTTTTAACCCAGTACTAAATAATTATTTAAGGCGCTATCTCGAAAACTGAATAAATAAAAATAAATAAATAAATATTCATGGACATTTCACACAACGTCCTCTGGTCCCAAGCTAAGCTTATATGCTTGTGTTATGGGTACCAGAATACGGATATAATACATAAACTACTTTTGTTTTGTACTTAGAATACTTAGAATACATAACACCCAGACGCAGTACAAACATTTGTATGACATTTATGGATATCACACAAATGATTGTCCTGACCGGGAATCGAACCCGAGACCTCGTGATCGGCAGTCCATTACATAAACCACTCCACCACAGAGCCCATCAGAATGAAACGATATCTAATATTAAAGTTACTAAATACTTTTGTCTAGCAATTTCTAAAACATAAAATTCTCGTGTGACAATGTTAGTTACCTTACTACTCCGAAACGGCTTGACCTTATAAAATTTTTATGCATGTTCAGTAAGTCTGAGAATCGGCTACTATCTATTTTTCATAGCCCTAAGTGATAAGGGTTTTTCACCCCTAACATTTATATGGCAAAACAGCGTTTGCCAGGTTAGCTAGTCTAATCTTATATATAAAAATCAATTGCTGTTCGTTAGTCTCGCTAAAACTCGAGAATGGCTGGGCCCATTTTGGTGATTTTGGTCTTGAAATATTCGTGAAGGTCCAGGGAAGGTTTAAAAGGTGACAAAATATATGGGGATCTAAAATTCCACGCGTACGGAGTAGCGGGCATCAGCTAGTCTAATATATAAAATTCACGTGTCACAGTGTTAGTTACCGTACTCCTCCAAAACGACTTGACCGATTCTTCTCAAATTTTACATACATATTCTGAGATAGATCATAGGTCTGAGAATCGGCCAACATCTATTTTTCAAACTTTTTTTTGTATGGCAACACAACGTTTGCCGGGTCAGCTAGTTATACTATAAATTATAGTCAGTATTTTATATTTTCTTTTCACCTACATTTAAATATTATCTACGTGTCATATTTGTTCCTTTTGACCTAAAATTTAATTTCGAGATAGCTCCTAATTACCACAGCAAATTTAACATGTGTCATAGAAAATAGATGTGTATCTAAAAATAAAATTAGTCTTATAAAATAGTTAAAACAAAGAATTTCACCTTCATAATTATTAATGTGAAGATATGTGCATACATATATCCAATATCAAAAAAATTTATTATACCGTTTCACCTTGAGTAATATTTTTATAATACTTGAAGTGCTTAATGTATTGTTATACGCCAGTATAAATTAAATTTACTAAACTATTGTATCATACTCTATTTCCGCCACCAATTTATTGTTAAAGTAGGTAGTAACCATTTATGAAACTCGCGATGTTTATATCAAAGACGGTAAGTAAAAGTTACAACCATTTTGTATTTTGATAGTTTTTAATATGGCTTGGATTTATATCAAAAGTATGATCTGTGTAATTCTTATATTATGCATTTGGAGGTGTGATTAAGGGTCAGTACATCTGCGGTACTTGCCTTTGGGGTATTTCAGCTAGTTAAAATCTACCAAAGTAAAATAATACCTACTCTATTTCAATGCTAAGTTGTATAAAACAACAGTGTTATTGTTAATAAATTACTCGAAGCAGCTGTAGCTAAGTTATTATTGTGCAATGGAAATTGCAATGGTATTATTGTGATAGCATGCAAGCTCATTATATTACAGTGCAGGTAGTGATGTTAGTTAGTGTTAAACCAACAAACCGTCCACAGATGACACAGGTGATTCTGTATTACTAGCAATCGGGGTTCCAGGCGTAGCGGCCGGCGCGGCAGGCGCTTCTTTCGCGTCGGCATCTACCTTCATGGTGACTCTTTGCCATATAGAGCCCTCCCCTCGCCCCTGCCTCACTGCGTACTCCTCTCTGCACCAGACACGCGCGGTCACGCCATCAGCTCCACATATAAGGACTTAGCTGTCCCGAATATACACACCGGTGTATTACGAAACAAGTTACACCTATCTAGGTGTTGTTTTGCCTAGTTTTATGTTTTTGTCGGAACGGAGAATAATCTAATTAACATATATTTTCTCTACTAATTTTGAAGCCTAAATTATTCTCTATTTAATAAAACAGTAACAATAAAAATAAATTCTATTCTCTATAGAAGGGATTACGAATTTATGGTTAAAACAAAATAAAAATAAAAGGAGCTTAGTAATTTAAATACTATAAGCAACCCTTTATGTTTGTACAAAAGCCAGGCTCAGCCCCCACACATGCACAAACCGATAATGAATGGATTATGATTACAAATGAGTTCAAATTTAAAACTTCGCGTACAACACACAATCACAAATATTTAATGATGGTATATAATTATGTTTCACGAGTTAAGGTAAATAATTACGATTAAATGACTATCGAAGTCATAATGCTTTAAAGTTTTGTTTTGATGAAACCGCACTGGTAGGTGAAAGTCAGCGGTATGATACGCACGCTCCGCGGTCATCCGCCCACTAAGCATGAAGGCCGTTCGTGCTCTTCACACATCATAATAGAATAGCACAGCGCGCTAGTAACGCGCAAATGGATTAGTGCACATCCTTACCTAGTTAATTAAAATCTATGCTAGCATAATAGTGTTTATTTTTAATTAACTTGGTTTATATTGGCAACATCCTATTTTATGTTAAAGGCTGACCGACCTTATGTACCTACAGTGCGGCATAATTCTTATTAAATGGAGTGAATCTTGATACTCTATGTAAAACAATGCAATGAATTTAATTATAACACATACAAATTATAAGTATTACCATAGTTAATTTACCTGCACAGATAAAATTCATGCTCCAACATTCATCATTTATTAGACATAGAATGAAGAGATAATAATATATTATATTAAATCGATTTCTTATCTAAAATCTCCCTAACCAGTAGAGCGCAAAAACTGGAACGTGTTAGAAAATTTTAAAGACACGAGACTTGATAAGCAAATAGGGTATTTTATCTACACCAGAATACAAACACGTCAGAAATTATAACTCTCTGCGTTAAACTGGTCAGACGAAATAATTTTGTCTACATTAAGCCATTTGTTGTCGACTGTTCTCTGATGTCCACTGGTAACTATTGCGTGGAATGATCTTTTTAAACTTATATTTAATTTCACTACGGTTTATATTTTTATGTGGTTAGCACCACAGTCATTCAAAATTTAAAGAAAAAAGTTAATTTGAAAGAAATTTAAATGGGTTCTATTGTGAATTAAATTATTTTAGTTATCTAGGCTTTCAGGTTTTGAAAATACGACTATTTCAAATAAACTTAACACTACGTTGCTTACTAAAAATAAACTTATAGATTATGATCAGAAACTCTATTCCCCGAAATGGTTTTAACTTAAAATGAACAATGCCAATTAACGTCTGCGATTACGAGTATCTTCTTTCTTAATATCTTGAACTTTGAACAACGGTTTAAATACAATCTCAAAGTAAAGGATACGTTTCCGTTTTTGATATAGATGAATCGTGTACCCAGTTCTAAACAGCTCTATTTTAACAATGACTGCACTACTGAAGTATATAGTTATAATAATTATTGTAACATTAAACGTATCAGTGACTCATTAATTACTGCTTTTCAAACCAGTCACGAATTAATGAACATAAAACTGGTAGATATGACGATCCTTAGTAATATAGCTAACCATAGTTCGTAAAATATCTACATTTACTAACGACTAGCTGTTGCCCTCGACTCCGTCCGCGTAGAATTTAGGAAATTTTTTGCAACATTTTTAACTACTGCTTGAGTGAGAGTATTATAAACGTAAGAGTAAACAAATATAATCAGAATGAACGAACTGCTAAGCTATCAGGAGTTACACGTGTTATTGTGAGTCAACCATAAAATATAGATTTGTGCTGTTTCGGTATATTTTTTAGACAATTTTATGTAGAATATTTCCGTCATACATGATTTCTATGTAACTTTAACCATTAAGGCTGCACACGCGACGGAAGTTAAAAAAATGGAGCACCTTTTCCCGTTTTCCCAACATTTCCCTTCACTACTCTGCTCCTATTGATTGTAACGTGATGAAAAGTATACTATAACCTGCCCAGGAGTATGAAGAATAATTGTACCAAGTTTCGTTAAAATCCGTTTTGTTTCTATAAGGAACATACAGACGGACAGACAGACAGACAAAAATTTTACTGATTGCATTTTTGGCATCAGTATCGATCACTAATCACCCCCTGATAGTTATTTTGAAAATATATTTCATGTACAGAATTGAACTCTCTACAGATTTATTATAAGTATAGATTAGCTAATGCAGCACAATTATTAAATGACTATGTTATTTATTGCGAAATGCCGCATGAATGACTATAACTATAACAGAAAGAAACAAGAAATACATCGGCTAGAATTAGCTACAATTCTATCTAATTCTCTAATTGAAGTATATCGCGGATCTTAAATTTAATGTTATCACCAATGCATGCATTTGGACGCAGATTGATCAATTTAAAAAAAAAAAACTATTTTAATATGCAGTCAGCCTTGTGTGTCCTTGGTACTTTTACTTGTATAATAATCAGCGCAATTGTGTAGTATTTTAACACGTTTTTACTTTATCTTGTATAGCTTTTTACAATATTCCACAATTTTAACCTAGGTAGATTCGCTTATTTGGATCCTATTCACGCAAAATGTTTATCGTCATACGATGAGTACATTACTACGAATAAGGAACTACTAAAACATACCAGTTTTCTGGTACATAAAAGACGTAGTGAAGGATTGACATCAGTTTCCGAACACTGTGTCTGCTATTGCTCTTTTATTACATCATAGGAAAAGCATTAACGGATTTGACACAGATTTAAACCGCGAAACAAACTAGGCTAGGGCAAATATTGTAGCAAATTCTATCGTAGGGCCCCTAGATTATTTTATCGACACTAGTATAGTTAGATGGGCTCAAAGATTTAACTTCTATAAATCAAAGGTAAAACTGAGGAGTGTAGTGTGTGTAGCATTTGCTATTCCAGCTTTATGGACTAACTAGTTGTAAGTAGTCCAGATTAACTAACTGTAGCTCGGGACTCCGTGTGCGTGGAATAAAAAAATAACTACCTTTTTGCATAATTTGTTCACAGCGTGATGTTATATAGCAATTCCTACTACATATTGTATATGTATACCTGTTTTATATAAAATCCCCAATACCTACTGTTCAGGATTGAACACGTAAAATGAAACCCAATGAACATTTATTTCACAGTGCATGTGTTTACATTAAGCCACCTCAGTCACTTGACGCCCAAAACATTAATCTTATAAAAAAGAAAAACACAAATGGAATGCAGACATCACATTTAACTGTCAATCAAACGAAAGTGATTTGATAAAATGATTTTATTGGTATTCTTCTTAGATATGAATACATAAAAAAACTGTGCAGAATTATAATTACATCGACTTGAATTACTTTACTCTTAATTAAGAAGTGTTAAGAATTTCTATAGCTGATTAATTCGAGGTGTACTGTTACTAGAACAACAAATTGCCTTGAACTGAACTTGTAAGATTTCGCTAAGACTAAGACACCTATTAGATAATTTGACTTATCCATTTATATGATCATTGTAATCTTGGTCTCAAATAGTCTCAATTAACCGTTTAATTAAACTGAGTTATAAGTTCATACCTACTAAGAAATCTTTACTTCTTATAAAACAAAGTCGTTATTTTTGTATGTATGTCCCTATGTGAGCTTATATCTTCAAAAATACGCAACGGATCTTGATGCGGTTTTTTTTAATAGATACAATGGTTCAAGAGGATGGCCTTTTTGCATAATTTCTTGAGGTTTGCTGTATATTCGATGAAATATGATTAAAATTGCCGAGTAATTCGGACGCTCGGGAGCTATAAATGAAAACGCTGCCTTATCTACGTGAGGTACAACAAAGTAATGTATGGCGGAATTATTTGTTACCTATAGTTCTTCAAAAAAGTCCGCGAGGGCATAATGTCTATCTTTTAAGGACAACCCGCTATACCCATAATAATGTCAAAAAATTCACTAATTCAATAGGGTGTTTTCAAAAGCTATTTATGTGTAAATAGTAATATTTTTTATCAAATAAAATAGCTTAGTTAGCTTACGCAATTAATAAAGATTATAACTGCTCTTTACAGCACGAAATTTAAATGAATATCTTAGGAGATATGACGAAAAAAGAATTACGCGCGACAAAATAAAATACTTAAACTGTTGGCTGAGCAACGTTAACGTTTCCTCGGTCTTCTATTCATACTCCAATGTTTGGATATATACGGATGTTTATTGTGCTTTCACGTAAAGACTACTGAATGGATTTTCATGAAACTTTCCAATGGGAAATGACATAGAAAACGAACTTATTTTTTATCCTTTTTACCGCGGGTAACACCGCGGGGCACAGCTAGTTAACTATAATTTCCATATTAAAAAGTAAATTCTAAACTTAAAACTAACAGAATATCTTTTCCTAAGAAAAATACATTTGGTAAAATAAATACAAGTTAGTGCAGACTACAAGCAGCGGAATGCTACGCTACAAAAACACTTCAGTGGATGTAATTAAATATATTTTAATAATAGAAACTTTGTAAATTACGATTTTCAAACTAAGTTAACTATTAATAAACTTTGTTCTTTCAAGTATCTATCATGTCAGGTATTAGGATAGTATACTTATACAAACATAATAAAAATGCAATCGTGAATTAGAAGAATAAATTATTTATAGGGCAATACTGTTCTGCATACACCATACATGCTTTATGGTAACGCTTTTTAGCATAATAAAAGAAAATATATTATTACATACCTTCAATGTTCTTAAATAAAAGTGGCACAGGCGTCTCGGTTGCTATTGCTTCGAACATGAACTGAAACAAAAATCAATATCGATAATTAATTACAGACTATTGAGGAACGAATTTGGGTTAGCATTTCCAATATTTTTAATCTTTACTTATAATAAAACAAAGTTGTAATTTCTTCTTCTTAAATCTTTAAAAGTTCGCAACGGATTTTAGTGCGTTTCTAATAGATAGACTGCTTCAAGAGGAGGGTTTATGTGTTATACACATAACCCCTTTGTTACAGTTTGGTTTCTATATTCCACCAGTATGTACCCACCAAGTTGCGGGAAACAGTACGATGTATTCATATATGTATACACTACACATATACGTATCTAAATGAATTGTTTTAATACAAATGTTTTCTTTTTGCGTTGGATAGTCCATTTACCAAGGAAGGCTATAGGCTATATTACATCACGCTGTGACCAATAGGAGCGAAGCATTAGTGAAAAATGTTGCAAAAATGGGGGTAATTTACTAAATTCCACGCGTACGGAGACGCGGCCAACAGCTAGTTATCTAAATAAAACCACTTTTTACGGACTCAGACGCGTGCATTTGTTCCAAATCCTAGTCCGACGTATCGAAGACTTTACAGTCACCATGGTCACGGGTGAGACTGAGCTGTAAAAAGTCCTCTACGATCAGTTATTACAGAGTTTGTAATTGTAATTCTTCATATTGTTATAATTTGTTACTGTTATATTGTATTTATAAAATTCAAATAATGTTATTAATTGTATGTAGTCTGAGCATAATGTAATATAATAGTTTATGGTAAAAGTCTATCTTTATGGTCAATGTAAAATTAAAATCGAATGTGGGTAAACCCTGTAATAACTGATCGTAGAAGACACTTTACAGCTCAGTCTCACCCGTGGCCATGGTGACTGCAGTCTCCGAAACGTCGGGCTAGGATTTGGAACAAATGCACTTGTCTGAGTTCGTAAAAACTGGTTTTATTTAAACAAATGAGTCGCGCAAGTGTTAGAAAATATTAAGCTAGTTATCTGATAGAATATTTCGTCGAAGCGTGGTGTTCAAATTCTTTAACAAACATATTGTTTACTACCTGACAGCATGAATCAGCGACATGATTCATTTCGTTACAAACACACCGACCACACGGTACTCTACTAAAACTCTACACATGTCTAACAGATATAATCAATTGTAACAGCGATATACATTAATGATTTTCACTAACAATAGCTTATTACGTTAACGGTTATTTTTATTTAAATACTAGATCACTACAAATATACCTAAAAATAGCTAAACTATTTATCTACTATCCCGAACAAAACTATCTTGACTTTGAAAGGTTTTTTTTTGTATTACAAAACTCGCAAATTAATTCTATTAATATGAAACACAACAAATGTACTTAAATTACAATATTTATACAAAGAAACAAAATTTTGTAAGCGCTCCGTCTGTCTGACATTCCAAACAAGTCTTTTTCTTGACCTCGTTATTTAAATGTAATATGAAAAGTCTAACACGCATATTTAACATAGTTCTGTTATTGTGCGGTTATAAAAAAAACTAAATTAAGCAAAGACTATAAAGTTAGAAGTAGTCGAAATTATTATGGAATAAGTATAATCCCATTTCTCTCTACAGTGCATGCGTTTACGTTCATATCACCACGATAAAGAAATTTAAAGACAGTTTCACCACGGAATATAGCAAAAATAAATGAAATTTTTGTTCTATTGAGTCCTTTGTACAATATAAGGTAAAATAATATAGCTATAACTTACATTGATTAAAGACTAAAATGTGCAACTTTAGTAAACTATATAGAATACTAGCTGACCCGGCAAACGTTGTTTTGTCATACTAAAAAAAAAAGCTTTGAAAAATAGATGTTGGCCGTTTCTCAGACCTACTGAATACGCATGTAAAATTTCATAAAAATCGGTCAAGCCGTTTCGGAGGAGTACGGTAACTAACACTGTGACACGAGAATTTTATATATAAGACTAGCTGACCAGGCAAACGTTGTTTTGACATACTAAAAAAAAAGTTTTGAAAAATAGATGTTGGCCGATTCTCAGACCTACTGAATATGCATGTAAAATTTCATAAAAATCTGTCAAGCCGTTTTGGAGGAGTACGGTAACTAACACCGTGACACGTAAATTTTATATATAAGAAGAAGATAGTAACAAACGGTGTATAAAATGTTACCGTCATGTGTAAGACAAAACCACATATTAGTAAAATTATAAATAAACAAAGTGATTACATCATAAATAGGGAAGCGTTGTATTCTATTTGTTTCTCCTTTATTCGTAACAAAAAACAAAATACCTCGTCAAGTGGGTAAGCAACCGTGAGTCATAAACATACCTGTGATACGTTTGAATATTTTAACTTTCGAACGACAAACTGCCGAGGGCATTCTATTAACTATGACCTTGGGTTAAGACAATTAACTATGATCGACTTGTCCACATATTACTGTAACTTTATGGTAACACTAATACCAGTTAAACACGTAACGATATAACGCAGTGATCAAAATGTGCAAAGCCCCTTAGTGATATAAAAAAAAACCAATTGGCGTAATTTCGATCGTGTAATTTGGTGCAGTTTTTATTGTTTAACGATAGGACTAATTTTTACGGAAATCTGCACGGATAACTCGAATGAGAAATCACAACGATATATCGTTGCGCGTGTAGCCAGCATAACTGTTGCCTGCGACATTTACGTCTGGAATTTGTATTTGCGCATTTAAGAATTATTTTATTTTGGCTTTGACTCTACAATACATGTGTACCAAATTTTATTAACATTTCCGTAGTTTGTCTGTAAGTGACAGACTGACGAAGTTACAACCATAACCAAGGTTCTAATCTATTGTTATCTATCTACTTCTAGTAGGATGTGATAATCTCGTAATGTTACCATCTTCTGGTTTACTTGACGAACGGCTTGTATTAGCAGTAAAGCAATTATTTTTTGTCTCTATACTTAACCGCACAGAGACGGTTCTTTCTCTGTCGACACGTATTGCTAAGGTTTTTTGCGCTATCGCAATCTGTCTTACCGTATCGCGCACGATTCAACACGATATACACCGTACGATATTCTTTGTGGCAATAATATCAAAACTCGTAAAAAAGTAGAGCGACGTATAATAACGTTGAGATCAATCTTTAATACAATACGCTCTACAATTAAATAATACATTCTATCATTGTCTGCCTACCTCCATGGGAAAAAGGCGCGATGTTATGATGATGATCATTGTAGTATATTGCTTATTACGTGTAACTAACATTAATTATATAAATCTAAATACAGTGAAGTCCCGGTAATCCGGACCCTGGCTTATCCGGCGCACCCTGTAATCCGACATGGTCTATTATTTATTACTGAATACTTTTTTGATAATATGTATTCGCTAATGCATGATTGATTAAGTTACAACTTGTACGCACTATCACTATTGTGCTCGACGCGTAGGTTATTGTTTTGATTCTGATTGCTTAGTTTGAATTTGACTAGATGCCGATGAGGATAGTGGTGCGTAGCGCCTAGCGTGTGTTCATTGTTTACTGTTCTCAGGCAGTACTCTATAATCCGACAAATTTGATAGTTCGACACTGCCCTGCAAAGTGTTTGTCGGACTACCGGAGTTCCACTGTATTATTAACTACCTAATGCTCGCGGTTTCACTCACTTTCCTAGTTATAGAGTCCCCGTACCCCCAAAACACACCAAACCTTACAAATTATACAAATAAGCCATCCCTTTGGATCACACTATCTATTTAAATAATTGCATATAAATCCGTTGCGTAGTTTTGCAGATTTAAGCTCACGTAAAGACATACATACAATAACAAAGACTTTCTTTTATAATAAGTATTGTTAGCGACAAAGGTGAAAATGCAAGTAAATATATTATAAAAAAATTATATTTGATATAGGGTTTAGTAATCTAATCTCAATGTTAGTTGGGACAAACTTTATTGACATAAATTTTTGAACTCATTAGGAATTAATAAATATTTAATAGCACTATTAACTTGCATTAGTTAATTACATACTATGTACTTGTCACTTATGAAATTTGTCACTGTTTTCATTATTAACCCAACTACGTTTATTTTCGACCATTACTTTGATATTATTTTTTATGAACTTAATAATTCAAACATTTGATACAACAAATTATATTTGTTCAAATCCAGTTCCACTACATTAGAATGAATGCATCAATAATATCAACATCTGGATTGTATCAAATGCATGCATTTCGCTATTGATCGACAAGTACTTAGCTCTAAGAAATTATATTTTGAGATGTACAATTAAACCTCTAGCAAAATAGCGTAGTGTTTATAAGCTGTTGCCCGCGACTTCATACGCGTGGTGGTAGGTACTGATGTTTCGTTCCAATAGGCAGAGGCGTATTTTGAAAGTTAGGGCCCCAGGCCATTTGCTTTAACGCCCCGCGCCAATTTAATTAGCCGCTATACAAATAGATAGAGATAGAGCAAAATTTTAAACTTGTAGGTTTTCGTCGTCCTGTTCAGGCTGGCCGCCCTGGGCCATGGCTCCTATGACCCTAGGGTAAATACGCTTCTGCCTATAGGTCGAAGCGTGATGTAATATAGCCTATAACCTTCCTCGATAACAAACTAGAGTCGGTTCCTGAGATTAGCGCATTCAAACAAACAAACTTTTCAGCTTTATAATATTAGTAGCTGAACCTGCAACTACGTACTCGGAGAATTTAGAAACAAAATGTTAACAAAATTTTTCACAAAAGTCATCCTCTTGAACCACTCTATCTTTAAAAAATTGGTCAAGTGCGAGTCGGACTCGCGCACGAAGGGTTCCGTACCATTATCTATGCAACATAAGGCAACGTTATTAGTATCGAGCAAGAAACGGTAAAAAAATCATGTTTGTTGTATGGGAGCCCCCCTTAAATATTTATTTTATTTTATTTTTAGTATTTGTTGTTATAGCGGCAATAGAAATATATCATCTGTGAAAATTTCAACTGTCTAGCTATCACCGTTCTTGAGATACAGCCTGATGACAGACGGACGGACGGACGGACAGCGAAGTCTCAGTAATAGGGTCCCGTTTTTACCCTTTGGGTACGGAACCCTAAAAAAACCAGATCACAATGCGGTGCGCACCTTAAAAGATAAAAGCTCACATAGGGACATACATACAAAAATATCGACTTAGTTTATAAGTAGTAAAGAGTTAAAGACTACAGAAGTACAATTATTTATCTTCGTATTACTTAAGAGGATACCAAAATAGCTTCGTGCATTTTTTTATGTACGAAGTTTTCATTGTTTCTTTAGATTGAATGGCTAGAGCTCTAATTTTTAAGTATATGTTTTTTCAATATATACACACCGGCACAATTAGCGGAACACAAAAAAAGCAGGATTTTAAAATCTTTTACTTGAGGAACTGGCCAGTTATGATATTTTTTAATTATTGTCAAATTTGAAAATAGAAAATTAGATGACATACACTTTTTTCATTCATTTGTTTTATTTTCCCGAACAATACGTTTTGTCAACTTGTTCGAGTAATAACTACGTAATTGAAATTTTTTTGAAAAATTGCACTTAATGGTTTTTTATAAATTTGTTATTCTATAGGCAATTTTGTTTATTAAAAGCTCTTTATTATGCCTGACTTAACATCACTGGAAATCTGGGCTCACTGGGCTGATGAAATGAGAAGAAATGGCCATACCTACAGATCGATTGCCTCAAGGCTTCGTCGACCAGTATCAACGATTCATCGCAGCATCCAGCGGTACAGATCGTCTAATTCTCTTGTGAGGAGGAGGGGTCAAGGTAGAAAAAGATGTACATCGAGGCGAGATGACAGTTTTTTACAACTTGGAGTTCGTAGGAATACGCGATTAACGGCTGTACAAGCTCGAAATGAACTGGAAGACGTTCGAGGAGTACGAGTAAGTGAGCGTACAGTTCGCAGGAGATTTGAAGAAGTTGGTTTAGGGTCGTATATACCTGCCAAAGGCCCAAAACTTGAGAGACGTCACCGCGTAAACCGATTAAACTATGCGCGAGGGGAGGAGGAGTCATTGGGATTTGAACGAATGGCAGCAGGTTCTCTTTACTGATGAGTGCAGAGTTCTTTTAAAACAGATCGATGGGAGACAGCGAATATGGAGACGCGAAGGAGAACGCCACATACAGTCTAATTTTGAACACACAGTGGCTTATGGTGGCGGCTCGATTATGGTTTGGGGAGGGATATGTTTGGGAGCTCGCACGGAGTTAGTGATAGTCACAGGAGGGACCATGACAGCAGATCGATACATCAGAGACATTTTAGAAGAACATGTTGTACCATTTGCCCCATTTATTGGTGACGACTTTATTCTAATGCAAGATAATGCTCGTGCTCGTAGTGCACAATCGGTACAGGCATATTTGAGCCACGTAGGTATACCGGTGATGCAGTGGCCAGCAAATTCCCCCGATATGAATCCGATAGAGCATGGCTGGGACTTGCTAAGAAGAAGGGTTAAATCCAGAATGCTACCCCCCAACAATCTGAATGAACTTGGAAACGCATTACTTGAGGAGTGGGAGCGGTTGCCTCAAGAAATCATCGATAACATAATCTGTATCATGCCCAGACGAATGGAAACCGTAATCAGAGCAAGAGGGGGAAACACTCGTTATTAATTTTTCTTTAATTTTATTGTTAATTCATTTAATGCTTACTTTTTTATATTTTTTTGTGAAATTTGAAATAAGTGAAATTTTTAGATGATTATCATCTAAAAATTTCACTTATTTTAAATTTCTTTATTTTTCAATAAAAAATAACGAAGACTTTTCAAAGTCGTTGTTAAAAGATGTTAATCAATTTGTTATTTTGTGTCTAATTACATTTTCGTCAAATAAAATAAAATATGCGTTATTATCTCATAGTCTCACTTTTTTTTCTGTTCCGCTAATTGTCCCGGTGTGTATATGATCTAGGATCGCATAAACTCAGAAACGCGATTGAAAAAAGTTTTCTCGATAGAAAATCTTGGCGAAACAACCTCTCTAATTTTTCATTTTTTCATTTGTGAGTCTATTAACGCGTATTAACTAATGAAATAACTTTAAAAACATAGGTAACTATTATGTATAGAAACACGTGGATCAGAATTAAAATATATTTAGTAGATTTTGAGTAAATAGGAAAAGTATCCCTAATTCTTCATTTTCTGTGCCTACTGGCTGTGTTAATATGTACGTGTCGGCGATGATATTGATGTAGGCCCTTAAGTTTAAACGAGACGAGTTCAAACAATCCTGACTCCATGACTGTTTAGTTATTTTACTGTAACTGATGGGATGGTAAACACTTTGAAAGATTTCTAAATAATAATATTGCAGTTGAAAATATTCACTAAACGAGTTTACGCAAATAAATACGCAATTAACGCGCTTCCATCGGAAGTAAACATTTTAAGGCATGTTATTAAAAGTTACTCAGAAAATTTTTTGAGTAAATGGATTTTTCGATGATTAGTAGTCATAGTAAAATTATTCCCTAAAGAGCACTAAACGAGCACAGCAGCAGACAATTTTATCTTATATCAATGAGAAAATCAATTCTACAGTTTATGCATGCTAAGTAACAACTGATAATTAGTATTTAACATACATAACCTGTAGTAGTTCAATATGAGAGATGGCACAGCATTATTAATTAAAATTGGTTTCATATATTAAAAAACATTTAACACAATGTTATCTGAACCCCAAGCTAAACTCATTGCTTATATTACGAGATTTCAGAGTACGAATATAATTAATATATTCAATTCTTTTTTAATACAATAAGATGCTGCACAAAAATAAAATCTGTGAGACAAATAAAAATATCAAACATGTATTAATATCAATATGTCCTGTGCGGGAATTGAACCCACAACTTTTTTGACAACGTAAGGTCTGTTAAATGAAATAAATAAATATTCATGGACATTTCACACAACATCCTCTGGTCCCAAGCTAAGCTTAATATGCTTTTGTTATGGGAACCAGAATACGGATATAATACATAAACTACTTTTCTTTTGTAAATACATACTTATAATGCATAGTAAACACCCAGACGCAGTACAAACATTTGTATGAGAATTGAAAACCTCACACAAATGATTGTCCTGACCGGGAATCGAACCCGAGACCTGTTAACACCATTATGTATGTAATTCATGTAACGTAACTTAAGTAAGTGCAATAGCAATGTTTCCTAGACACAGCAATAACATATTTTCAGAAATAATTTGCAAATGCTGAATGATTACTATTACATATATGATGGATTAAGAATATATTATGGTAGGGGAGCCCACGATGCTAAATGGGGATTTACTCGAGCGTCATAGAGACCTATTGAGTTGCAAAGCTTAGATGATAAGAAGAAAAAAATGTTATGTGATTTTTCACTTTTATCGGTGGGGAAAGCGGCTATAGATTTTTAAATATGTAAAAAAAAACTGTTGCATGGACATACTCGAGCGCGTCAGATATTGATAGCATCAATGCCCTACGTATTTTTAATAATGTACGTATGTTAATCTGATCGTTTGCATGATGCGGGTGGTTGTATTTAAGGGTTGAAAATGAAAAAAAAAAAAATTTTGTCGAGCGCGTCAGATTTTCTAAGGGAGTGTTAAGTGCACCAAAAAAAAGCTCTCATTCACTAATCTGACGATTTCGATGGGACGCAAACTCACGGGCAGTTTCATAATGTGCAAAAAAAATTCGCCATTTTGAAATACTCAAGCGCGTCAGATTAAGATATATATGGTTCATCTTTATGTTCTAAACGTACTGTCTCATAATCTGACGATTACCTAGAGGGATTCGCCTAATCTGACAAAAAAAAATTCGAAAAACGGTTCACCTTAAAGGCCATCCCTGCAACTTCCCGCTAATTCCATTCCTGGGCGCTTAAAATTGTACTTTGAACTATATTTTGAACTCAGCGGGTCATTCCCAGTCCTCCACACCCCGTCGTCCACAGTGTGGAGGTATGGGAATAGTGTGGACGAATGGGAATAAAAAGGGTGAGGAGGGAAAGGTGCCGTTTATTCCCAGTCCTCCACACTATAGTGCAGGAGCCGACACTAGAAAAAGTTAAATTTCAAAAAGATGAATTGGACTTCTAAATGTTTAATTAGGACTGTTTATGAGATATTAAGCCATCAAAATATATCGTAAAAAAAGTTGCAAAGTTATACTGTCGGCTTTTATATTGTTAGATTTACCAGCTGCTCTGGTGTCTAGCCAACGGGAGTCGCCGATAAGAGATAACAATAGATTTTAAGGACAATAGAGTCGTAAAATCTCATCTCCATTGAATCATAGCTAGACAAGAAGCACAATTAAAAAGCTCTTAGGAATATTTATGAGTATGTTGTAAAGATAAATCATACAAATTTTTAGACAAGTATAAAATATTATTTCTATTACAGCGTGATTTGAGAAAAATAAAATTGAAGCGACTATATTCAATACTAAAAGAAAGTTAGTAACTTCAACGTTTCCTTGTGTACCAAATACTTACACCTCAAAAGTAAATAGTTTGAAGAACGAAAACATTAACGAAAGTATTTACACTTTCAAATTATTGTCCATTATGTGATAAAACTATTCTGTGATACAAATTATCTTAGATCATAATATTTACTTTCTTTTTAATTGTTGTAAATTATAAATGATCACGCTGTAATAGAAATAATATTTTATACTTGTCTAAAAATTTGTATGATTTATCTTTACAACATACTCATAAATATTCCTAAGAGCTTTTTAATTGTGCTTCTTGTCTAGCTATGATTCAATGGAGATGAGATTTTACGACTCTATTGTCCTTAAAATCTATTGTTATATCTTATCGGCGACTCCGGTTGGCTAGACACAGAGCAGCTGGTAAATCTAACAATTTAAAAGCCGACAGTGTAACTTTGCAACTTTTTTTACGATATATTTTGATGGCTTAATATCTCATAAACAGTCCTAATTAAACATTTAGAAGTCCAACTCAAACAAACCCAAATGTAGGCATCACGCAGCTGCACTCATTTAACTTTATCGACGAATTTTTGTTATTTCGGCTTGCGGAAATTGTCAGATTATATATTTTTCATTATTCTTGAATTATTACCTTCAAAATAAAAAAAATTTAGCTACGCTCAAGAATGTCGAGATGACGTTTTTTTTTTACAACTTTGTTGCCCTCCCCTTTTTTTACGTCACTCTCAAATTGTCAGATTAGTGGAATATACACTTTTTAGGATGTAATTAACTCACCCTACCTTAATCTGACGCGCTCGAGAATTTCTGATGGTCAATTTTTTTTTACTAATCTGATCCTGTATCCTTCACGGGCGGCCTTATATATGGGTCTCATATTTTGTGGAGGTACTTAACCGGGTACAAGGTATCCTCCTGTATATTAATCTGACGCGCTTTAGTAAATCCCGAAATCCCCTCTTCGGCTCCCCTACTATTATCTGTCCTTCTTCCCGGAATCTAGCTCAGGAAATATATGAGAATATCCTCTATGAAAGTAGAAAAACTCGAGATTAAACACTATCACAACTTGCCTGGTCAATTAGCCTAGCATAGTAGGCTAAATACGCTCACGATAAGGCGGAGGCTCATGTTCAGTAGTGGGACAATAATTAAGAATGAATGATTAAGAATTCCATTAAAGTCCAGATCCAGTTCAAAGTTTTATTGAAGCTTATTGTCATGAAAATTACGTGCAGCAGACATATTATGTTACGTGATGTTTAAATGATAATGAATGAGGGTATCGTATATGTATCAAAATGAGTGCAATGTTTGCTGATAGATGACATGCATATTTTAATCTCACAGCTTAAATATAATTCTAAAACTTTTTTATTGTAACATTGTTGGTAATCTTCCTATGGGCTTAATATTTACAGACATTTTTGATTCGCCCAAAACAGCTTGGACAAAAAATGTTTGTCCAGGAAAGAAAATACTTTGGTAAGAGAATCATTGAATATAATTTCCACATTCTTCCAAATGTGGATTACTCAAGCAAAATTGTACTTACAAATTGCACTTATGAGGGTATAATTAGTTTTTAGTTAGATTAGATTTTGATTTTATCTGATCATCATGCTGTCAAGGCTTTTTGCTTTTTTTATTGGGGGTGTTATTTTTTTATTGAGCAATCCAAACTTTAGGTTAATTGCAACAGTTATCATAACACATACACACATAAACTCTTTTCAATCCAATTGATTGCTCACATTCAGTAATTAATAGAGATTATTATAAAATTTACATCATACAGACCTGTGTATGACGTAAATTTTAAGAAAAAAAAAAAGAACCACCTGGTTCTTTTATACATCAACTCATAGACAATACACATTCTAGGTTCATTCTAACACAAGTATTATAAAAGACGATATTCATAAATTCCTAGGAAAATAAATCATAAAACAATTATTGGCTAAATTCAAAGAGTAGTATTCAGACAATAACAAAAAAACAAATTTAGAAATAGACCAGCTAAACCTCTACTAGAAAGTAAAAAAAATAATTTTTTGTTTAAATTTAAAGTTAAATATTTATTTTTTTCTTCTAAACAAATGCTGTCTTGACAATAATGAACTAAAAAAAAAAATTGGTACAATTGATTGGAAATTTTATTAAATAACTAGCTGACCCGGCAAACATTGTTTTGCGATACAAAAAAAAAGGTTTGAAAAATAGATGTTGGTTGATTCTCAGATCTACGGAATATGCATGTAAAATTTCATAAAAATCGGTCAAGCCGTTTTGGAGGAGTACGGTAACTAACACTGTGACAGGTGAATTTTATATATAAGATATGGGGAGATTAATTGTTAATTATATAGCAGATTCTAGTTAAATATAAATTATTGGCTTGGTATAATATCATAGAGTTAAAAAGAATTTATTGTGATTACAAACATGCAATAAAAACTAACCCAATAAAATGATTTCACAATAAGTTTCGAATTCTTAATACCTACTGTTGCAATTTGTATACAAAAATCTGTTCGAATTTTAGGATAAGTTTATAATTTTGTCAAACATAAAAAAAATTGATTTACATAGTTTTGATTTGTATCATAGATTAATCTATACACCAAACACTAACAACTTTAAGTTAACAGCTTTTAAGTTTGAAATACTTTTTTATTCCGTGTTTTTCATTCATTTCCTATGATAACCCATTTATAGTGACAATCTGCTGCATAACTGTGGGTAACTCACTAATAAAGGTTAATGCACCAATTCATTTTGCCACTTTCGCAAGATTTTAAGCAGCGTCGGTACAATCGTATTGATTGCATTTGTCAAAGAAAAAAATGTGATAATAATAAAAATTACTTACACGTTTCGAATAAATTCCTTAGGAAAAATTTAAAAGCCTTATTTGTGTACAAGGAATTATTTTGATAGATAATTCATGAAAATAATCAACGGAACCGCCCAGCTGGCAAATTTTAAATCACAGATTAATATTTTTTTTGACAATGGAATCATCGGCTCGTACTGGATTGGATGCGTTCACAATGTTCACATTAGTGAACGCATCAAACCCAGTATTTTATACATATAAAAAATTACGATCGACGAAGAATAGAAATTTATCTAAATACTTTATTGTCTGCTGCCAAACTATCAAGTATAAAGTTATATTCAGCAATAATTTACATGGCTATGCTTGTTTACCTGGCTCATAGAATTGATACCTACTCTATGAAATAAACTTCATAGAATAGAGTGTTTTATGGGTTGTGTAGTCTAAAAGTCGAAGTAGATGGCGTAATTATCTAGTTTTATTTCACCAAATTATTGATTTCATTATTTTTTACCCGATAGCGAAAGGGTAAGGTTAGTTATATTTGCTGTGTATAATCTTATATATAAAATTCACGTGTCACAGTGTTAGTTACCGTACTCCTCTGAAACGGCTTGACCGATTTTTATGAAATTTTACATGCATATTTAGTAGGTCTGAGAATCGGCCAACATCTATTTTTAATTTTTTTTTTATTATGGCAAATCAACGTTTACCGGGTCAGCTAGTCATGTATAATTATTAGAAAGAAATGTATAATATTATTGTGATAGTATACTTTCACCTAAACGCGAATCTGCGCCATCTGTCTTTATTTTTTCTAACTATTGAAATAGAGACTGATTCTGTAGTCTACTAGATGTCGCTAGCTTGGGAAAATTTGTGTAGTTCCAATGGACCAAGTTCCACAACTTAAAAAACCTTTACTTACCTATTTTTTTTTATTTTTTTTGTACATATTATTATCAGACTGACCAGACATTTTCTGCCAGCGGTTAGTTTCATCAAAAGCTTCAAAGGTCTCAAAATATTTTTATAACTTAGCTTAAGTTACTTAGTTTTTATCACGCTTTTGTAGGTTTGGTATGTATCTATCATTCAATGTATTAATCTGTGTAAAATCAAAACTTCAGATCCACGAAGTATAGATACAAGGAGTCCGAACGGTATAGGCTTTTCCATAATATTTCGTGTACACAATAATAAACCCAGATCATAGTTCTATTTTCTGCCACTGGCTGCGCAAGTATTCAGGACGTACCGATGCTATTAAAGAATATCAGAATATCTCTTGACCTTCTCTGCATTGTTGGGTTTAAAGCACTCGAAAAATTTCTAAAAATTTCCTAAAACTTATATTTAACTCCACGTTTCTCAGAATATTTTTTTCCACAGGTGTCAAGTCAATAGTTCAAACGAGTACTTCTTGAAAAATGGCGCGCTCTACCGGCAAAAAATCTGTCCCTTAAGGGCCTACATCAATATTATCGTATATCATCGCCGACACGTACATATTAACACAGCCAGTAGGCACAGAAAATGAAGAATTAGGGATACTTTTCCTATTTACTCAAAATCTACTAAATATATTTTAATTCTGATTTACGTGTTTCTATATATAATAGTTACTTATGTTTTTAAAGTTATTTCATTAGTTAATACGCGATAATAGACCGACAAATGAAAAAAATACAAATTTTGAGAGGTTGTTTCGCCAAGATTTTCTATCGAGAAAATTTTTTTCAATCGTGTTTCTGAGTTGATGCGATCCTAGATCATATATTGAAAAAACATATACTTAAAAATTAGAGCTCTAGCCATTCAATCTAAAGAAACAATCAAAACTTCGTACATAGAAAAATGCACGAAGCTATTTTGGTATCGTCTTAAATTGAGACCATTCGTTCAACATTACGTTCGGACTCTTAAGATCAATCCGTCTGGCGTCTACTGTAAATTGCTGAAAATCGCTTTCAAAGATTCCGTATCTTTGAAAGCGATTTTCAGCAACTTACAGTAGACGGATTGATCTGAAGTTTTCTGAAATTTTGCACACCTAACAAGGACCGATGACAATGCAATAATTTAAAAGAATAATCCTAATTCCTTTATCAGAATTACTAGAATAGCACGTTGAAGGTTGAAGTATCACTATGACCACACTTGTATTTTTATATATACACGTAATAGTTTAATTGTATATGAGTAGACTCACCAAGATTATTGTGTTTCTACGTATGCCTTTCATATACAATCAGATAATAGACCGACAAATGAAAAAAATAAAAAATTTGAGAGGTTGTTTCGCCAAGATTTTCTATCGAGAAAACTTTTTTCAATCGCGTTTCTGAGTTCATGCGATACTAGATCATATATTGAAAAAACATATATGTACTTAAAAATTAGACCTCTAGCCATTCAATCTAAAGAAACAATGAAAACTTCGTACATGGAAAAATGCACGAAGCTATTTTGATATCCTCTTATAAGGCGCGGGCGCGGAGACGTGGCGATTTCGTGTTCACGTTGACCGCTAGGCGTATGCGCGATTAT
The DNA here is from genome assembly GCA_916999025.1 of Orgyia antiqua. Lineage (NCBI taxonomy): Eukaryota > Metazoa > Arthropoda > Insecta > Lepidoptera > Erebidae > Orgyia > Orgyia antiqua. The sequence continues at coordinate 10,766,105 of OU779863.1, read as the reverse complement.
GACGTGTTTTCAGAGATTGTAAATATGAACGACGATCTTATATTTTTAACCGAAAATTCATATCTAAAGTGATGACAAAAATTAGAATTGGTGTGCATGAAATTAATAAAGAAGAGAAGGGTATGGTGACTTTCATACTTTATATAGTGATTTGAGAGAAGATCCTTCAAGATTTTTTTGGATATACCAGAATGACTGTCAACTGCTTTGATTACATAATGGATTCAATAATAATATCATTATTTTTATTTATCTTATTTCGCATTCGACTAGTGTTTTGTTCCTCATCGTCACTCTCAAAAAATTCAAACACCTGCAATTCATCACCCATCGTTAATATGTAGCAAATAGTTACTTTTAATTCTAAATAAGCCCAAACAATTTATTATAAGTAACGATGTAGCAGCTTCTATTGAATGGATTCTATTGAACTTGTCACTTTTAGATAGCCAACCAAGTGTTACTGAAACTTACTGTGAACTTACCTGACGTCGCGAGTGAATCGCGTGCTCCGCCGCTAGTTCGACGTGAACACACACAAACGTCTCACGCGTTTGATATTGCCGCGAGCGATTCGCGCGCGGCAGCCGCTAGCTAGCCCGCTATAGACCGCACGTGCGTTTCGTATGTGAACACTTGGATATGTATGACGCCAAATGTTTGATCGCGACCGCGCCCGCCACCGCGCCCGCGAGTTACCTAACGTGTTTGAGCACTTAGGATAAAATATTTTAAGAAAATTATCTCATTTTAAAGTAATGACACATTGTGGTGACACATAGTTTACACGATTAAATGATAATATTTCATACTAGTAGCATTAACAGAAGTAATTTTTTTTACTTTTAACCACTTTATTTTAACTTATCCGCATCCACAGAACTATATCAAGATCTTGATATAGTTCTGTGTCCGCATCCGTCATTATATTGATTTTTATTGCCAAAAAATATTTATTTACGTAAACGTAAGGTGTATAATAAATATACACCTTAGAAATATGACGTTACATAGAAAATATCAGATAGACTGACAGGAAAATACTTATAACTAACTAATATATAGAGATAGTACAAAATTAATACATGTCCTGATGATTATAAATATATGTGATGTAGGTATTTTAGTCTGGAATGCCAGCAAACTGTTAGGACGCTTCAAACATTACCACCTGTTTTTCAATAATTCTTCTACGCCGAGAACTCTACAGCCAACAGAGTCAGAATAGACAGTCAGATTGTTTCAACCTGTCGATATAACTTTTGGGACTGTATCATAGACTATTTCTTTTTTATTACGTTAGCGTTATTTACATTGTACCGTAACTAATTTCCCAATGGATTACCAACCAAACTTTGACTTCGTAATAATATAAAATAGGTACAACAATATTTATAGCCTTTTCTTTAAAGTTGCAATTCGAATAACTTCAATACAGAAAAATGCGATGGTACCAATTCTAAGTACACAACTAAACTTAACTAAAAAATTAAAACAACTATGTTGTATTTTGATGATTTAACTATTTCGTTGTACACATTTTTATTAATTAACATAGGTATCAGTTTCCATTTTTTAGTTAAGTTTAGTTGCGCGTAAAATCGGTACCATTATTAATTCTTAACAACACGGGCTATCAAGATAAACAGACGAAGCGAAATAAAATGTTCTACAAACTACAAAATATGAGTTCAAACTTTTAGAGAATAAAATTGCATAATATTCGTCGACTTTTGACCGAGTTTATACACAGAAAACATTTCGCATAAAGCTAAAGCTGGGAAACTAATAAATCATAGATTTTATTTATCACTTTACTTTCTCCTTTTCACTTGCTATTCCGAATTTATCTTTTACATATTTTCTTTATTCAATATTCAAATGAAGGAATGAAGATAGATAATCTTTAATTATTGATGAGCTGTCCGGTGCATGAAATTGAATAAACTACAGCTAAGGGCTCTATAACGCAATTTCACGATACTGTAAATAAGGGCTGAATTCTAAATATGTATAACTAGAAAAAGTATGATTTATGAGGTAAACTAGCTGTGCTCCGCAGTTTCATATACGTACTTACTTACTGAAAAGGTTGACCCTAATAACCTAGAGATATAAAAAATATTAAATCCTATTCGCAGAGCTATTGAATACACATATTTAATTTCATAAGAATCGATCAAGACGTTTTGTAGCGGAGTAGTACACAAACACAATGGCATAAAAAATTTTATTGAGAAAGAAGACGTTATGTAGAGTCGGAGAGATAACTAGACAATTATAAGTTTCAAATTCAGTTAAAGGTTGTGTCAATTGATGATTATTCCTAGTCAAAGATTGAAGAAAGTGTATAGGGGTAATTTTATGGTGACCGTAGGAATTATTTGAACAGTAAAAAACGTAGATGCTTCCTGATGGCGGTTTAATGTAAAAGTGAACGAATGAGTGCGAGATACAATGACTCGTGAACTTAAATCTATATGCCTAACCTAATGACGACAACACATTAAATAATTGTCCTTACGTTGCTCCACAATTTTAGTAGGCGCGTAAACATCCCCCCGGGCGGTGAAAAGGTAATTTTCACCCAGAATCTGAAGCCACTGGTAAGGGACAAATCTTGCTGAATGAGCGCCGAATTACTCCGCTTGATGTCCGAATATCAGCTACGCGTGCCACTCCATCAGATCCAGGATACAGAGCTACGATCCTTCCCAATCTCCACTTCAGAGGAGGCAAATTCTCCTCCTTCACCACAACCAATGTATTGAGCTGTAAACTGCCCTTGCAAGAACGCCACTTGGTTCTGAGTTGCAACTCTGCAATATATTCTTTGGTCCATCTGGTCCAGAAATGTAGCCGAAGCTGTTGAATGCGCTGGAAGCGTGTGAGTTGACTCTTGCTACGATCAGTATAATCTGGTTGTGGTAAACCAATCAGAGGTCGTCCAATAATAAAATGACCTGGTGTCAATGGAGTATAGTCTGCAGGATCAGAAGACAACGGAGTTAACGGTCGGGAGTTTAATATCGCTTCAATCTGGGTCAACGTGGTGTTAAATTCCTCATAAGACAAATTACAATTACCCAGCACTCTTTGCAAATGGTATTTGGTAGATTTAACACCAGCTTCCCAGAGGCCTCCCATGTGAGGACTATAAGCCGGAATAAAATGGAATTTAATGCCATCGCTGGCCACGCGCTCACCTAAAGAACTGCAGTTTTGCTTAATAAATTTTGCTAAGTCATTTTTTGCACCGACAAACGAGGCACCATTATCAGAGTAAAGGTTAAGAGGCTTTCCTCTTCGCGAAATGAAACGATACAATGCCATTAAAAATCGATTGCTTGTCAAATCCCCAACTAACTCTAAATGTAGGGCTTTGGTACTAAAACAAACAAAAATCGCGATGTACACCTTTACCAGCCTACATCCTCGGCCTTGACGACTCGCACACATCATAGGCCCTGCGTAATCTACGCCTACATTTTCAAAGGGAAAACCAGCGGAAGAAACACGCTCACGCGGCAGGTTTCCCATTATTGGCTCAATAGTCTTGCCGGTCATTCGCCTACACCGTACGCATTTACGATAGCAAGCCCTAGCTAAATTTCTTCCGCCTATTGGTCAATAAGTCTCCCTAACAGACGCAAGAAGCATTTGTGGGCCAGCATGCATCAACTTACGATGCTCAAACTCAAATATTAATTTAGTTAAAACATGAGTGGACTGTAACAAAATAGGGTGTTTTTTATCATGATTGTATTCAGAGTTATCAATGCGGCCCCCTACACGCATTATACTATGAGAATCCAAATACACATTAAACTTAAGTAGAGAACTCTTTTTAGGTAACGTTTGTTTATTTAATAATATTAAGTATTCAGGAAATGAATCTCTCTGACACTGCCTAATTAATATGTTAAGTGCTTGTTCTAATTCACATTTATCTAAAAATAAAGAAGGTATAGGACGCCTTCTACAGCGGCTAATCCACCTAAGAACGTAAGCTACTGTACGAACTAATCTTAAATAACTAGAAAAACGACTCATATCAATAAAACTTGATTGTTCGCTACTGTTAATTACAGCTGCAAAGGAAATATCTGGCTTGGTTTCTGGTAACGACTCAACACCTTTCGGTTGAATGGGAAACTTAATGGGTTCTTGGCTAAGAAAGACTGGACCGTTCCACCATAGCTTCGATGCCTGCAGGGAACTAATATCCATACCACGGGATAGTAGGTCTGCAGGATTGAGCTCAGTTGGGATGTGTCGCCAAGTACAAGTGCTTGCCTTATCTAAAACTTCAGCTACGCGATTTCGCACAAAAGGCTGAAGCTTAGAAGGGTGCATCTGCAACCATCCCAACACGATGGTGGAATCAGTCCAGATGCAAACCTCATTCACAGCAACCCGTAATGATTTTACAATCTTCTCATAAAGACGGATGCCTACTACAGCGCCACACAACTCCAATCTGGGAATGGACAGTGATTTAATTGGGGCTACACGACTCTTAGCTGACAATAAACGAACCACTACCTCTCCATTATCATTAACAGTACGAACATAAGCACAGGCTCCGTAAGCCAGCTCTGACGCATCTGTAAAGATGTGTAACTGAAAAACTTTATAAGAGTCACAAATGACCATTCGAGGAATTCGAATATCATTAATTAAAGGTAAAGTTCTAACAATTTCATACCAACGCTTATGAATATCAGGACTTAAAGGTTCATCCCAAGATAATTTTTTCAACCATAACCGTTGTAATAATATTTTCATACGAACTACTCCTGGGGCAAGCAGACCAAGTGGATCAAATATTTGTGCGATGGCTGATAAGATATCACGCTTGGTATTACATTCAGGTAGTGTCAAGCCTATCGGAAAGCAGAGTTCATCTGAATCTGCACACCAACCAAGACCTAAAAGCTTGCTGGCTTCATGAGATCCGATATTTAAATCATATGGTGTTTTGGAACAATCTGACACCAATTGAGGCTCATTAGATTGCCATTTTCTTAACGGCATACCAGCTGACGGCAATGCCGCCGATACTTCATTACGAATATCCATAACCTCAACCAAATTATCTCCCCCAGTGAGCAGATCGTCAACATAAAAATCATGCTGAATTATTTCAGCCACTTTACTATTAGTACACTCAATACCTAACTGTTTTAAACACCTTGTTGCTAAATAGGGTGCACTAGCAGTGCCATATGTAACAGTGTTTAATTCAAAGACTTTAATAGGTTCATGAATGTTATCACGCCAGAGAATACGTTGAAGAAACCTATCAGACGGATGGACAACTATTTGCCTATACATCTTCTCGACGTCGGCTGCTAAAATGTATTTATACTGTCTGAAACGAAGTAGTATAGCTAGTAAGTCATCTTGAACTGTGGGACCTATTAATTGAATGTCATTAAATGAAACTCCTGACGTAGTAGGACAACTAGCATTATACACCACTCTTAACTTAGTTGTTGTACTTTGGTCGCGTTGGATACCATGATGTGGTATATAATAACCAACTTCACTTGAGTCAAGTTGATGACACTCAGACATATGGCCCAAAGACTCATACTCAGACATGAAGTCATGATACATTTTACATAATTGAGGATTACCTTTTAATCTACGCTCCATGGAAAGTAAACACTGCGTAGCCCTAGTAAATGATTCTCCTAAAACACTAGGGTGTTCCTTCAACGGAATCCGTACGCAGAATCGACCATCCTCTAGACGAGACATGTTTTTGAGAAAATGTTCTTCACACTCTTTCTCTGCTAATGAATAATGAGATGACGGTAGTGAGGGTATTTCCTCTAATTGCCAAAAACGCGTTAAATTGGTTTCATTGTCAATATCAGAACAGCAGCCGCTCGAACTATTGACAAAATGGCACCGTACATCACTTGAAAATAAGGAAATATGACTATTAATAATCGGACCTGAAATAATCCATCCTAACTTTGTTTCACAAAGCATAGGCTTTTTATTACCTAAATCTATTCGATGTGATCCCAACAAATCCCAGAAGAGATCAGCGCCCAGCAATATATCAACAGCAGCAGGCTTATAAAATGTGGGATCCGCTAAACAAATATCTGATGGTATTTTCAGATTACTAATATCAATCTCACGACTGGGTACATTATTAGTTATTGATGGTAAAACAAAACAATAAAAGTCGATGACGAATCTTTCATTTAAAGACTTCATACTTACACGACAAGTTTTACCTACGTGTGACGTCACGTTGTTAATGCCCAGAATTGATTTATCTATATAATGAGGAGTTAAATTTAATTTATTAAATAAACTCTCTGACATAACACAAGACGTGCTACCGCTGTCAAGAACTGCCCTAACAACATGTTCTTGATTATTACTATCATACAGTTTTACTAATGCGGTAGACAATAACACGTCGAATTGCTCCGAAGAAGCTATATTTGCCGACAAAGTTTGACTTTGGCTGACATTTGTCGACACAGACGATAACGGTAACGATGGTATATTTACGGATGTGTTTACGTTCTCATTCTGCAAGTTAGGTAAAGGTTTTAAATCACTCACATGCACTAAACTATTGTGCTTGCGCTTACAAATATGACAACCTGGCTTCTTACAATGATCAGCATAGTGACCAGATCTAAAACAATTAAAACAAACTTTAAAAGTAGGCAGCAGCTTATGTCGGACTTCATTACTAAGTGCAAGAAATTGTGAACAACAAGACAATAAATGATCACCCCTACATTTAGGACATATTTTACTTACTACTAGATAAACTAGATTTATTGTTATTATGTTGTATAGAAACCATAGACTTCATATTTGATTTTATGGGATTAGTATGGGAAAGTTCTAAAGTTTCCAATAAGTCAGCGCGACTACGTAAGAATGTCATAAACTCACTGAATTTATTTGAATTATCTTCATTTAAACGACCTTTGTACTCTTCCCACTCCCTATAAGTTCTATGATCTAACTTTTTAGTAATTAAATAAATTAATAATGTGTCCCACTGTCCGACTGGCTCACCTAAAGCCTCTAAGGCTTGCAAGTTTTTCTTTAATTGATCAATTAAACGCTTTAAATTATTAGAAGACTCCTTAGTAATATTTTCAATATTAAATAAAGTAGTGACGTGATTTTGAATTAATAACCTTTTGTTATCATAACGTTCACATAACGTTTTCCAAGCTACAGAATAATTGTTGGCCGAAAACTGTGTAGATTGTATTACCACAGCAGCAGATGACTCTAAACAGGCGCGCAAATAATGATACTTATTTATGTCGTCAATATCCTCGTTAGAATGTATAAGACTAGAAAAGGTGTCCCTAAACTCCAACCAATTCTCATACGAACCATTAAATTTTGGTAATTGAATAGTTGGCAATTTGACAAGCTTCCGATTACTCGCAATACTTTTACTATCACAAAAGGGCGACTCAGTATATGTACCTAACATATCTTGCGCACACGCTAACGCTTTATAATACTGTGTCTCAAATTCCGCACGAGCGGCAAGCTGTGGATTAACATCGTCAACTAAACACTCGATCTGTAACTGTACCTCGTCAAAACGCTCATACAACGCTTCGATCTTACCTATACGCAACTGCAATTCTTTAGCAGTCGCAGACAACAACGGCTGTTTCAATTCCATGCAATAATTAATAAAAGTTGTTAATTGGCCTTTAAAACTGCTTCTTTTCTTAGTTAAATCTTTAATTTGTTCTGTGGCCATTCTGGGAAGTTGATGAAATCCCCTGGAATTGATACAATGTTCACGTAAATAACAATGCAGAGTATAAATTAAATAACCTAATACAGCTTTGTTAAAATGCCTAGTCACAGCTATTACAATCATTACCTCTAACTCACTCAGTTAAAGATTTACGGAACGAATGAAACAGTAACGTAAAAAATATACCTACTATGAATGATTTTAACTGCAAGCGGTTAATGACTGCTGAGTAGGTATGCTTACAACCATCAATACTTATGTAAATTTTGTTACCTTTACATAGAAAAGAATGTTATAACTGTTATACTAATTACATGTATATAGTAGTAGTTACGCAATTTAATTCTTATACATCATAAATAACTACTATGCTATGTATAACCAATATTTGAAATGAGTGTCCAGATAATAGCACTTATACGGTTATTTTACACATATAAAACGAATAGGTATCTATGCACAATTTGAAATACAAATAATGTGAATGTATACAAAAATAGTCAAACGAATTAAAATAATGCAGCTGACCGCTAACTATACACTTTAATGTACAATTTTAACTCGAATGGCGTTAACACAAAATTCACAATGCAATAGATTCGAATTTAACATAAACAATATTATTACGTACCTTTTAAATACGTTGTTTTACCATTAATTATACCTGTATGAGTGCTGGGTTACAAAATTATTAACCAATCTAGACTTAACACCACGGAATCATCCACATTCCAATGCGACGCGTTCAAATTCCAACCGTTCTTCACTATTACGGTTATTAATCCCGTATATCCTTTAAATCCAGGTTTGATAACGCTAATCCATAATCCTCTGGTCATCAGGCTCGATGTGGACCATGTATAGGGGTAATTTTATGGTGACCGTAGGAATTATTTGAACAGTAAAAAACGTAGATGCTTCCTGATGGCGGTTTAATGTAAAAGTGAACGAATGAGTGCGAGATACAATGACTCGTGAACTTAAATCTATATGCCTAACCTAATGACGACAACACATTAAATAATTGTCCTTACGTTGCTCCACAATTTTAGTAGGCGCGTAAACAGAAAGCTTACATCATCATCATCATAACATCACGCCTTTTTCCCATGGGGGTTGGCGGAGACTATAGAGCGCCATCTGCTACGATCCATACCTACTTCCTTGGCTTCATCCACACTCATGCACATGTATGAGAAAGCTTACACATAAAAAAATAATATTTTATACCCAAGATAAAAACACTGCCACACGAGCGGTTTTTTAAAAGTTGTTTTTTTTTAGGAATGTGGTTGCTTAAAAACTCATAAGGTGTTTAGTAGAAAAAAAACCAGAAGAAAAGCAGTGGACCAGGATAGTGCATTATTATTAATATTTTTTATTTAAATGTTACTTATGACAGTTCACAAAGCCTGTGGCCTCAGGTGAAGTTATATTTTTCTATGCTTTATCGTTCTAGATCGCCTGTCTAATTCAAATTTATTCTTTTATCTATATCTCTAATATATAAAATTCACGTGTCACAGTGTTAGTTACCGTACTCCTCCGAAACGGCTTGACCGATTCTTCTCAAATTTTACATACATATTCAGTAGGTCTGAGAATCGGCTAACATCTATTTATCAAACCATTTTTTTTTTAGTATGGCAAAACAACGTTTGTCGGGTCAGCTAGTAAAAGAATAAATTTGAATTAGACAGGCGTAGTTAACCAATAATTATATTTTTTTTTATAAAAATCATATTCAGCATTATCTTGCAGCATATTCAGCTTATTCTCACAACAACAGAAATTTTTTAAATTTCTCATCTTACTTTGTTTGTGCACGTGAATTTTACGTGAAGCAAAACACCCTCGTTATACTCATGGTTGCAGTAAGAAGAATCGTGACTGTGTATGAATTAGACATTTGTATACATTATTATTACGCTGATTTTACATAATTTTATAATATCATAGTCACATTTCATGGTGACATGTCGTGAATACAAATTAATCTGTGGTCTTTGTTGGTTCATCGGTCCCTTGCGCTATTACGTCGATTCAAATGTAAATTAAAAATCGACCAGCAACATTTTATATTAACGCAGTCTATATCCATTTTATAGCAATTTCTCTAATTTGCGTTTCTACACTGTACAATAAATAAACAAAACTAGGCTTTTTAATCAAAGGTCATCACAATACTTAGTCTTATAGATTAAGAGGATACCAAAATAGCTTCGTGCATTTTTCTACGTACGAAGTTTTCATTGTTTCTTTAGATTGAATGGCTAATGCTCTAATTTTCAAGTATATGTTTTTTCAATATATGATCTAGGATCGTATAAACTCAGAAACGCGATTGAAAAAAAGTTTTCTCGATAGAAAATCTTAGCGAAACAACCTCTCAAATTTTTTATTTTTTTCATTTGTAGGTTTATTATTGCGTATTAACTAATGAAATAACTTTAAAAACATAAGTAACTATTATATATAGGAACACGTAAATCAGAATTAAAATATATTTAGTAGATTTTGAGTAAACAAAAAAAATATCCCTAATTCTTCATTTTCTGTGCCTACTGGCTGTGTTAATATGTACGTGTCGGCGATGATATACGATAATATTGATGTAGGCCCTTAACTGTATCGGTCTAAACATTATGTATCTGACTCGATGTCAAAAATGTGAAATAATTTTGATGGATTTTAAAATATCTCATGTAGAGCCTGAGCTTGAGAAAGGGCTTAGTTTTAGAAAAGGCTTTTGAAATAGTAAGTAAGTACTGACAGTTTTTATTCAAAGTAAATCGAATATTAATTTCGACATATCTGGGATAAAGCAGCCAAGCTCCATCGTCTGGCTACACCTTAGAGCAGGGGTAACCTTATGGAATCCAACATACTATTATTATTAAACCAATTCATATTTATTGTGTTTCCACGATCGACTAAACTGACAGTCGCGATCGACCATGGGGTCCAAGTCACTCCTGCTGGTCACCCCTGCTGTAAAATATTAAACCTTAATACTCTAAGGGCTACACCTCTCTCTCTCCCTCCAGCCCATTTACGTCCCACTGTTGGGCACGGGCCTCTGCGCCGCGCTGACCAGGCGTATCGGCACAGGGTTTATTGTCGAGTTTTCCGTCTCTCACAGAGGGTGTTATCTGTGTGCAATATCCCTTAGCTGCCTTTTACAGCACCCTTGGGAGGAGATGGGGTGGTGACACTTGTATTCTTAATCCGTCACCACACGGAGAGGCTACACCTACTTGTTTGAAAAATTAGGTAAATGGTTAACGTAATTAACATCAAACTGGATGTTATTTACTAATTTAACTTATAACCACATATACCATCTGAATGATGTGTAAGAAAACCTGCGATTTTTTCCGGTACTGTATTTACTGACAAAAATAAATAACATCAAATACTCGTTTACCCTTATCTGTTTGCCGATATCAAAAATAGGATAGAATGAATTTGTTTGAACGTGATGAAAAAAAAATACCATCGAGAGAAATTCTGTTCATAAAGACCGATTGGATTAAACTAGAATAGGGGTCTAATCGATTTTCATTTCCATATTCAACTATTTTTGCAAAAAGAAACGATAGATTTTTACTAAGAATGGCTCAGGTAGACGAAGACAGAAATCCATGCTTATGAAACAGATTTTCATATCTAGTTTTAATAAAGCTAATTGATTAGGTACATAAATTAAATATTTTCTTGTTTACTTATAATTTAAGCTTTGATATCTTTCTCATAACAATGATTCCATTACGGCAACGTGAAATTAAATTTTTAGTTACAGGGATATTTAAAAAGAGAATATAACCATTATTGTTAAATAAATAATTGTTCCCAGACTTTCCATACACTTTAAATTCCACATTCAATAAAATTGTCCTCATACCTGTGACTATGTATGATGAAGGTAACGAATACGTTTCACTGTTTATTTCCGTTTACTCCTACACGTAAGAACAAAGAATAAAACGGCTCTACCGCCACTATATAATGGTAACATACAGATTCGTCATTTTTAGAGTCTTTTTAACACGCTTTTATATGTTCGGTATGTGTCTATCAATGTATTATTCTATGTAACGGAATCTTTTAACGCGATTTTCACCAACTTGCCGTAGTCGGATTAATCTATGGGTCCAGTCTGCTATTCAATGTTGTCACAATGATAGTTCAATGACACCATTATGGCGCCATAATGTCATCATTTGTGACAAATAATTAACGGTAGACCACCAAACTTGATGAAATTCACCATTATGCAATCAGTTATTGCATTTGTTGAAGCATAATAGCGAATTTTACAATCATTGTTACAACATTGAATAGCAGACTTGGCCCCCTGAAATTTTGCACACATATCAAGGACCGATGACAATGCAATTATTTAAATAAACATATATTCAGGATTTTCAAGCGTGTTTTCTAGCTTTTGAACTAAGGAAATTATGAGTATGGGAATTAGGGTCCTGAAACTTGTAATCTACTATATAAAAATAAGTCGGGTTTTCCTTCCTGACGCTATAACTCCAGAACGCACGAACCGATTTCCACGGTTTTGCATTCGTTGGAAAGGTCTCGGGCTCCGTGAGGTATATAGTTAATTTTTTTTTATTTTTTTTTACTTTTTTTTGGTATGGCAAAACAACGTTTGCCGGGCCAGCTAGTACTTAATAATATCTTTAGTTAGTAAAAAAAGGTCATTATTTTTGTATATATGCCCCTATGTAAGCAACGGACTTACGCAACGGATTTTGATGTGGTCTTTTTTAATAGATAAAGTGGTTCAAGAGGATGGCTTTTTGAATAATTTGATTTGGTTTTTAAATTCCACGCGTACGAAGTTGCGGAAAATAGCAAGTTGTTCTTATAAAGTGTTTAAACAGTCGGTATGCAATCGGTTTTACATTGATACAAATATAGACAAAAACCATCTTAGTATACATATATTCTAAGTAAACTAAGTATACAATTATCACCACGTGTTTTTTTCTCACGGATATAGTATTAGGTCAGTAATTGCTAAGGTTGGAGCATCCGTCTTACGAAAGAAGTAAAATGGAAAAAGGTATCGAATACAGACAGAATTTATGTAACTATTTTTTACTAACAATTTTCTACTAATACTTCGATGAGCCTTTTTGATTTTTACACAAGATAGCGACAGACTTTATTTTATTTTTTTAAATATAGATACGGTCTGTTCCCGACGGAAAATTCGAAAATACACCCTGTGCCAACTCGCTTGGTCAGCGCGGCACAGTAGACCATAATCCCTCCCAAAGCGGAGGAGGCCCGTGCACAACAGTGGGACGTAAATGGGTTGGAGAGAGAAAGAAATATAGATATAGCGAAATAAACCCGGTGATTAAATATTAACATGTGTACGTTTAGCGAAAGTTTAAAAACTAAAATGGTTGTATAATCTAATGCTACAGGGCTCATGATTAGTTATGTTATAAAATTAAGAATAAACGCATTACCTACGCAACTCGTTCCCGCATTAAGACGGCACGATACCAAATTATGCTCCATACAAAAGTATGGGTATCGTAATTCCGTTTTTTCTTCGCGAAAGTTAAACCGATTTTAATAGTTTTTGCGTTATAGTATAGATAAAGAGTATATCTATGCTTCTATCACTTTCTTTTTTTCATAACATAATAACTAAAAGAAATATGACGATCCGAAAAACCCACTTTTTTCGGTTTTCTTTAGATAAGGTTGCAGCGTCTATCACACAAATTTGGTAAAGTTTTACCACAAAAGAAAGTGATAGAAGCATAGATATACTCTTTATCTATAATATCAAACACTATTAAAATCGGTTTAACTTTCGCGAAAAAAAAATGGAAGTACGAAACGTCTTTTTTCAAAGAATTTGTAGATAAAATCCGCTTCATCTATATTTGTCCCTTTCAGCGCGGCGCGCGGAAATAGGGATAGCAATACCCAAGGCAAATACCTAAATGAGGAGTACAGTACCCTCTTAACATAGTAACTAAGCAGAAATATTAAAAGAAATAATTAAATAATAAAACTTTCCATAGAATGTCACATGTAATGATGATAAAAAAATAACTTTTAAAAGAGAAGGTGTGTACAATATTGCAACGCAATATGCTGCGTCGGTGACATGGCAAGTATCGTTACTCTAGTGCGTAAGTAAATCACAATATGCTGTGAATACTGCAATATCAGGATCTGCTTTTTCTATACTTTTATTGCTTATAATAAACCTTCCAATCTGTTTTATACCCAGAACTTTATCTTAGATTCATCAAAATCTAATCAATGAGAATATTCTTATGCCAAGCTGTTTGCCTATGCAACTTTTCCGAACAGGTTTAGCGTGAGTAAATAGAGAGAGAGTAAAAATAATAATTTTAATTTGTTATTATTGATAGACAGATAAAAAATATGTTCTATTGATATAATCAGTCCACAAAATACTGGAAACCTCGCTAGCAGAATTCTTAAGGAACAGAAATAATTCTAAAAAATTACGTAGGTACTCTACTCCAATACACGCGTCGAAATCTGTAAAAAGTAGGTTTATTTAAACACATGAGTTGCGCAAGTGCTTGAGAATATTATAGGTAGGTACTCTATTCAATTTTCTAAAGCAGACAGGACGTACTCAGACACTAGCTGTATAAAGATGCCCACATGATTAAAACAAGTATTCGAAATGTAGATAAAAAAATGTGTCTGATACTGGTGCCTTCTCCAGTCGAAGGCTAAAATCCGAAGGCCAAGCCTAAAAGCTTGACATTTTTTATAAATCCAGTATATTCTAGATTAACTATTTATGCCGTCTGTATTCAGTCCAGCTGGCGTATTATGAGCTTTTTAAAAATCATGCAAGTTCCAAGCAGGCCTTACACTGCCTTACTAAATTATGTATTATGGTAAACATAAAACATTTAGTTGAAAAATTTCAGTTACTACTTAAACTTTTAGTTGTAAGGTACAACTAAAAGTTTAAGTAGTAACTGAAATTTTTCTCTATAAACATATTAATCTATGACTGTTTTAGCGAACTGGATGGCTGGGAGTTATGTTCATATTACGAATTTGCCGGGCAGTTCCATTCACGGCGTAAACGGCCTGGGAATAAGAGCTCATAATACGGCCGCTGTTGTATTCACATAACTTTTTAAGGGCCTACATCAATATTATCGTATATCATCGCCGACACGTACATATTAACACAGCCAGTAGGCACAGAAAATGAAGAATTAGGGATATTTTTTTTGTTTACTCAAAATCTACTAAATATATTTTAATTCTGATTTACGTGTTTCTATATACTCGTATAATAGTTACTTATGTTTTTAAAGTTATTTCATTAGTTAATACGCGATAATAGACCGACAAATGAAAAAATAAAAAATGAGAGAGGTTGTTTCGCTAAGATTTTCTATCGAGAAAACTTTTTTCAATCGCGTTTCTGAGTTTATGCGATCCTAGATCATATTATTATATTGAAAAAAACGTATAGGTACTTAAAAATTAGAGCTCTAGCCATTCAATCTAAAGAAACAATGAAAACTTCGTACGTAGAAAAATGCACGAAGCTATTTTGGTATCCTCTTAAGGCTTTTGTATAAAAAGAGAAATCTTTAGGTGGAGTGTTAATTAAGATAACATTGTAGATTTAAGTGGCTCCTGAGAGTAGGAGGCCTCAAAATAATGCTTTTGACTTGCTGAGATATTTCTCATATATCATGACATAGAATATATTCACAGTGTGGTGACGGATTAAGAATACGAGTGTCACCACCCCATCACAGGGTGCTGTAAAAGTCAGCTAACGGATATAGCACACAGATAACATCCTCTGTGAGGGACGGAAATCTCGTAAATAAACCCTGTGCCAACACGCCTTGTCCGCGCGGCAGAGCAGACACCTAAATCCTTCCAAAATGGAGGAGGCCAGTGCCCAACAGTGGAACGTAAGTGGGCTGGAGAGGAGGAGAAATAGAAATGGCAAACAAACAGAATATACGATGGACGGACTATATGACGATTTTTGTTTTAAACGAGCCCCAAAAATAGTAGGTAAAATATATAAATATAATATTATGATGTGTATCCGTAAAAGATCGTAAGATAAAGTATTTAAATAGTCTGGGCCAGCGTATTATACATAACACACTAATATAAAAACCACCTAAGTGCGAGTTGGACTCACACACTTAGAGATTTGTACGGTCATTATTGTAATCTAATTATAATCGTCATATCAACATAATCATCTCATTAAATAGCATCGAGGTACACAAAAAACGTTGTCTTGAAAAAACCAGAATACAGCAAATATTTAAGGAGGCACTCCTTAAATATTTGCTGTATTCTGGTTTTTAATATATTACATGCAATGGGTGAAAACTTTTTTCATTTCAATTTAACTCTCTAGCTATCACCGTTTCTGAGACAGTCGATGGTTTTATTTATGCAATCTATTGCAAGGTATTAGAATTTAGAAATATTCCTCCGTTTCTGCATATGTTTTTCATTGATTCTTCGCTTTTATTGGTCGCAGCGTGATGTTTAATAGCCGTTCTAGATTAGCGTGTTCATCATACCAATAAACAAACAAACACTTCAGCTGTATAATCTTCTAATATTTAAAATTCACGTGTCACAGTGTTAGTTACCGTACTCCTCCGAAACGGCTCGACCGATTTTCATGAAATTTTGTGTACATATCCGTTAGGTCTGAGGCATTTATCGAGGAAGGCTTTAGCTTTAATAACATCACGCTACGACCAGTAGAAGCGAAGTAGTAGTGAAAAATGTTGCAAAAACGGGGAAAATTTTCTAAATTCCACGTGGACGGAGTCGCGGGCAAAAGCTATTTATAATATTTTAGATGAATTAAAAATCTACATCAGCAAGACCCTAACTACATAGGAATACCAAAAAGTTGTTGTTGTAGATCACAGATAAGATAGTCCGATACTGTTAAAAACATTCTGGACCAGCTCTCTCGGTGTCAGAGAGCCTGTCTATAATTTTGGCCTCGATAATTGGCATCCTCAGACAAGAGAAATCGACCGTAAAGCTTAAGCTTTATGAAGATTTTCTCACGTGAAATAAAAAAAATACAACACTCAGTCTTTTGTGACCTGTAAGAGATACTAAGTAAATTTGTAAGAGATCTGTAATTATTTTTATCTTTAATTTTTTTAATATTGTGCGGAATCCTCAACCCAAGTTTATTAACCGCGTTTCTTTTAACAATTAAATTGATTTATAAAAAACTCATTAATATTCGTAACGTTTTGCATAAAATAAGCATATAGATTTTTATCTTAAAATCCTTATCGTAAACAAGTTATAGACTAAAATCAGCCAGCACGGCCCGACGTACATATTATTATATAACGTTAGTTTATTCCTGTTAATAGTTGTGGAGGCATTTACCAGGTGGATGTTAGTGTGGAAATAAATGACATTAACCAAGATTTTATGAAACTACCTGACTGAACTAACCTGAGCTAGGTACGTATTGTACTAATATTATATTGATAAAAACTAAAATTTACAATTGTGTAAAATAATGTACAATTGGGATTGTTCATAATTTTTCACCTGCTGTTTTTATATTTTTTTTTTATAAAATATAGACTATTTTAAGCAACTAATTTCAACATTATTGAAATATTCACTATATAGAATTTTTAAAAAATACTTAAAGATATTATTTTAAACGTTGTGACGTCATCGTTGTACGCAATCTGTGTATTGCTTTTTCTTAATAGAGTTAAGACAGATTGTAATACATGTTTTCAAAGTTGCCAAATTGATATAATAGACCAATTTCAACTCCACCACAGAGTAGTATATCCCTAAAAACGCCTTAATATTTTAAGTCCTTCATTTCAAGGGCAAATAGAGATCATTTGGTTTTTTGGAAAAATAATCGTTAATATAACAAATTTTCCGAAAAAATCTAATGGATCATGATCAGAAACTCTATTCCACGAAATGGTTTTCGAATTAAGAGTTTTAAAAAAATATGAACAATGCCATTATGTGTATTATGTATAACATTGAAATGGGGACGTTATAATTTTTTTTTTCAGAAATAACAACTCATAGATACATCTATGAGTTGTAATAATTATTACCAATAAATAAATGTACAAGTATATCTATAAAACAGTAACTAGTTCATAGTTAATTTATAAATGTTTGCATACATACATAACATACATAACATCACGCCTTTTTCCCACGGGAGTAGGCAGAGACTGTAGAGATATAGACTATATATACTATATATACTACTAGCTGACCCGGCAAACGTTGTTTTGCCATACTAAAAAAAAAGAAAAAAAGGTTTGAAAAATAGATGTTGGCCGATTCTCAGACCTACTGAATATGCTTGTAAAATTTCATAAAAATCGGTCAAGCCGTTTCGGAGGAGTACGGTAACTAACACTGTGACACGTGAATTTTATATATAAGAAGATATATACTATAGACTTTTGCAATTGACTTGCTATGCTTTTTACTTAATAAATCAAATTGTAGCTCATGGTAGCTCAGTTGGGAGAGCAATGTAAGGGTATTACGAGGTCGTGCGTGGGTTCAAGTCCCGCTTATGGTGATTATTTTTTCCACTATAATTTGATTTATTAATTAGTTCATAGGTTTTATTATATATTATAGGTTACTAGCTGACCAGGCAAACGTTGTTTTGCCATACTAAAAAAAAAAGTTTGAAAAATAGGTGTTGGCCGATTCTCAGACCTACTGAATATGTATGCAAAATTTGAGAAGAATCGGTCAAGCCGTTTCGGAGGAGTACGGTAACTAACACTGTGACACGTGAATTTTATATATTAGAGATATAGGTTATATATATTTTTATCGACGGGCTTCGTGGCGTAGTGGTTCATGTACTTGACTGCCGTTCACAAGGTCGCGGGTTCGATTCCCGGTTGGGACAATCATTTGTGTGATATCCATAAATGTCATACAAATGTTTGTACTACGTCTGGGTGTTTCTATGTATTATAAGTTTGTATTTACAAAAGAAAAGTAGTATATGTATTATATCCGTATTCTGGTACCCATAACACAAGCATAATAAGCTTAGCTTGGGACCAAAGGACGTTGTGTGAAATGTTCGTGAGATAAAAAATATTTTGTTGTTATTTACATTCATGTGTATCAAGCTCTTTGGAATTAAGAAAAAGCTTTGTTAAAAGTTAAATAGTGACGATAAGTAAATCAATAGTTAACGGCGGCTAAGGCAGGTGTTAAGTGAGATAGAAACTGGAGAAAAAAAGAAGTCTTAGATATTACTTACGTGTAACACTTGTCCAAAATATAGTACAGTATTACAAGAGATCTTATCAAAAACTTTATTGAAATGAAACAACTTTACAACTCCAATGCAAAACGATTTTGCTTTTTAGCTGACTCCAAAAAAGGAGGAGGTTCTCAATTCGTCTGTTTTTTTTTTAATTTTTTATGTTTGTTACTTCATTCACGTCCGTGTGATGACGGAATAAGAATACAAGTGTCACCACCCCATATCCTCCCAAGGGTACTGTAAATGTCAGCTAAGGGATATTGCACACAGATAACATCCTCTGTGAGAGACGGAAAACTCGTAAATAAACCCTGTGCCAACACGTCTGGTCAGTGTGGCACAGTAGACCAGAATCCCCCAAAAGTGGAGGAGGCCCGTGCCCAACAGTCGGACGTAAATGGGCTGGAGAGGAAGTTACTTCATAACTTTTAACTGGGCAAAGCAATCTTAGTGATTCTTTTTTATTTGAAAGCTGGTGGTTCCCGTGTGAGCCCATTGGTCAGGTCAGGATCTGATGGTTATCTCCTGAGAAATCGGGGAAAACCCTCAAATGTCAAAGGCACATGAAGACTATTAAGTATTTTTTTAAAAATTCCAATATTTGCATTTTATGTTTCTATGTAAGTACCTATACATTTTTTAATAAATTGTTGCAGAAGTGACACATTATTATGAAGCTGCCCTGTTTTAAGTTGAACAATGTCAATAGTTCTCATCCGCCTGTGCAACAGAGTCCTGTTATTTCACAACAATCCAACTACACAGTTAGCGAAACCACGGGTGGTTTGTCGGTTTTATTTACAATTCTCTGTATAGTGGATTTATTTGGAGTATTCCCGATTATAACTCTACCAAAGAGTGTCCTTTCATGTGGTAAGTGATCTTTTAATACTTTTCAATATTCATTTTATTTATTTATTATTTATTTATTCAACCAATATCAATACAATTACTGTAATTGGATACAAATACAATTGTATCCAATTACAGTTTTCTTACAGGAGATTCCAATTCAATATTGTAAGCTATAAATGAAGTATTAATAATAACAATAAATATTTTAAATACTAATGTTATATACAATGCACCTTTACGCGACTTCAGCGAATTTTAACATGCTTAAATTAGTTCGGTAGGTATCTATCAATGTATTAATCTATGTAACGGAATCTTTGACAGTGATTCTTACCCACTTACAGTAGTCGGATTGATCTGAAATTTTACACACATATTAAGGACATACTGTTTATTCGCTGTTGTGCACTATTTTTATCCTTAATCAGATATCTCTGTCACTCAAGGGTTTGCTGTCAGAAATCTCAGGTTCGAGTTAAGCTCGCCTTTGTACATCTATTATTATAATGTGTATTATTCTTAATTATGATTATATTATGATTCAGTGTACAATAAAGTATAAATAAATAAGGACCGATGACAATGCAATAATAATAAAAAAATTCAAGATTTTCAAGCGTGTTTTATAGTTTTTGAACTAAATAGATTTTTAGCTATGCAAAACTGATTCGCGTAATATATGTGGCACTGTTCATTTTTTTTAAATGTTCATGTAGTACCAACAATGGAATAACTAACGTATTACATATATTGTTTATGAATTTGTATTTTAGGTGTCCTCGGTGTGCCGTTGGTGCTCTCAGTATTTGGTCTCCAGCTTTATACGGCAGTTCTTCTTGGCCGGTGCTGGCTGTTAGCTCAGGATATCGCGCCATCAATACGTGAGAAAAATAGGTAACATTTAAGCATGCATTTTGGAATATCTAGGCGAATGTATTTAATTTAACTACTATTAAGATACTTCTAATTACTGACGACCTTACAAACCTTTCAAATATTATATTTGAAAGGTTTGTATCTAAATCTATACTAATACTAGCTGTCCCGGCAAATGTTGTTTTGCCATACTAAAAAAAAGGTTTGAAAAATAGATGTTGGCCGATTCTCAGACCTACTGAATACGCATGTAAAATTTCATAAAAATAGGTCAAGCCATTTCGGAGGAGTACGGTAACTAACACTGTGACACGTGAATTTTATATATAAGATCATAAAGCTGAAGAGTTTGTTTGTTTGTTTGAACGCACTAATCTCAGGAACCACTGGGCCGATTTGAAAAATTTTTTCAGTGTTAGATAGGGCATTTATCGAGGAAGGCTTTGGGCTATATAATATCACGCTACGATCAGTAGAAGCGAGCAGTAGTGAAAAATGTTGCAAATACGGGGAAAATTTTCTAAATTCGACGCGGTTGGAGTCGCGGGCAACAGCTAGTGTGATATAAATCTACATCTACATACAAACATAATGGCAGCGACACTAAAAAATAATCTCCAAACGTTTTCGATATAGCTTGATAAAATTTTTTTTGGTATTTGCCTAACATTGCGCTTTTGGAAGCACAAAATTGTGATATTGTTGTAAATAATTTTTTATTCATCTTTGAGATAAAACTAAAATCGCTAGTAGAGGCTGTAGCTTGCGTATGAATTTCTAAATTTAATGCCTTTCTAGTGGTCATGATGAATTTTCCATGTCATACCCCTAGACACCTGCCTTGTTTTATTTTGATGTTTGCATATTTATCCTTGTACAGTAGGTAGGTACTTGATGTACTATCAAAATGGCCTTATGAGTCCACATACCATTACCCTTGCATGCGATTGACAAATACGTTTCCAAATATGTATTAGATCACCTTACGCAGCTGTTGCGGAGCTAGCTTTTGGGCTCCCTGCAAAAGTGCTCGTCACCTGCCTTATTGATATAACAGTTTTTGGATCCGGAATACCTAATTACATTATAGGTAAGTTTCTTAAATGTTTAATATCAGTTATGTATTAAATAATAAGTACCAATCCATATACAGCTTTACAAGCATCATCAATTTCTACATTAATGAAATTATTTTAATTCGATAAAACACTCAATTTTATTATCCGATGATGGTATGATGGGGTGTGGGATAAGCATTACTGGATTGTTAATAGAAAGAAAGAAAGAAAAGAAAGAAAATAAGTTTTATTTTTAACATGAACTTATGACTAAAACAATGTGATTTTTATATGAGCGAAGACTATAATAATATAAAGAATAATAAATGTATAAATATATAAAGAAGTACATGCTAAAAATCGGACCCAGCTCAGCTAACGCTGGTATAAAACCAGCACTGATCTTCCGCTGACCCGTGTTAACTAGTGACATTAGACATCAGCATTACTTATAATTTTATGACAATAACAATAATAACGATAGGCATCATCGATATAATATTATCCTGATTGTGAATTTTGTTTTTATTTGACAGCGGCTCAGACACTGCAAATATTTTGGTGGAAAGTATCGTCAGGTACGGTGAGTGTGACGTACTGCGTGTGGATGATAGCTTTGGCATTTCTGCTGTGCCCTATACTATGGCTTGGATCACCCAAAGATATGAAGTAGGAAATACTGCTGTTAATTAATTTAATCAACTTATTTATGTCTGATATTTTACCATAAAATACTTTGTCAAAACGCGCATTAAAAATGTCCGCAAGTCAAATTGCATGTGCGTGTATCTAATAACTTTTTTGTGTAATTATGACTATTGTATAGCATCTTTACATTCTTACACAAAATAACCAAATGAGAGAATATTTTTTTAGGTGGGGTCTTGCGAAAACTCATTATGATACCTATTTAGTTATTTTGTTACGTTCAAATGTATTTAAAAGTTAAACGATATTGTTACGTTCTATTTCAGGCCTATATCTATATCATCTTTGTTGATTGTGATAACAATAGCTGTCACCACATGGATTTGTATTCTCGGAGATGACATATCATCACCACCCGTCGGCAATGTGCTTGCCTTGCAGCCTGGATTTGAAGACTATTTAGCTGCTTATGGAATACTGGCATTTCAGGTGATTGTAATCTATTTTTGTAGTGGATGACTTGCGCAGCTTCGTCTACATAAGACATTGTCTGAGGCAACAAGTTATTCTACCAATGAGCAAAGAGTTCTTCATTGCATTCTTTCCGGTATAGGGACACTCTTACATTTGTGAGCATAATTTATTTACAAAAATCTTTGTAGTGAGAATTTACGAATATTCAGTTTTAAAATCATCGCCTTTTCTTACTTTTTCAATGCTCGCTTAGTCAGTTTGCAACCCTTACTTTGTTAATATTTTAGTTTGATATCCACCCTGTGCTGTTAACCCTACAAGTAGACATGAAAGACAGTAGTAAGATAAACAGGGCAGTAATGGGAGGGTTCACCATTACTGTAACCATGTTTGCAGTCACCACTGTTCTGGCCGGTGCAAGATACGGTGAGGCACTTGAGAACAACATATTAAAGAGTAAGTCTATAAATTGATATAATATCATAACTCTAACATTTCTTAAAAAAGACTTAAAGACCTAAAGATTATAAGCATCATCGTACTGGCACGCATTTTTCCTATGAAGAAAAGCAGAAACTAGTGCCTTCCGCTACAATCCAAACACCCTTCCTTCTTGTCGTCTTTGTCGTCTTGTTGGCCTCAAAGGTCATGGCATAATGTTATCTTTTCCAGCGATACCATCATCAATACCGCTATTTTTGGTCGCGGTTCTAATCACATTGCAACTTTGCTTGTCCAGTGCAGTGAGCCACAGCGCACTATTTCAACATCTTGAAGACATACTGAAAATTCCTAGAGGTGTGTATTATTTTCAGAACATTTCGTGTGTATATTTGATGACGAGATATAATAGATTAAACAAACCTACTGATGGGCATCGCGTGTACTGAAGACGTACCTACGCCCATTCGGTGGGTATCAGTTATGGCATATTTTTAATCATCTCGGATTTATAATAATTGTTATTATTTTTATAAACAACTGCATCCTGAACTGGTAAAAGCTGTCCTGACGGATAAAAGCTGTGATTGATGGATCCTTGTTTGTCAGAATAAAAGATTAGAAGTCAATCAGTCGCTAACTTTATTATTACCTCTTTACAGATTTCAATTTCAAGCGCTGTTTAATTAGATCAAGTATACTAGCCTTAGGTACACTTCTCGCCGAGATGGTTCCAAGATTCGACCTAGTGATGGGACTGATAGGTTCCACAGTAACCGGACCTTTGATATTCATCTGTCCACCACTATTTTTCCTTAAATTATGTTACATAAAGGCTGAAATGTCAGCAAGTAAGAAAAATGACGTACTAATTCTAGATAGTCTAAATTACCAAAATGATAGTGATTTGTCAAATATCCCACTAATTTCGAATGACTCACAGTCTACATATAAAACTTTTAATTATGAATATTTGAAAGGTAAGGATAATTCTATTAAGAAGTATGACATTCTGCTGGCTTTGATTGTCCTGTCTCTGGGAGTGATTGCTACGCTAGTAGCCAGTTATACAAGTTGGGTAAATGCTATAACTTACTCTTGGTACAGTCCACCATGTTTGTTTAATGCTACTTTTGCATCAATGGATTTTATAAGCACAGCAGCTAATAGTCCTTAACATTTTTCAACACTAATTGCTATAAAATTAAGTTTAATATATTTATACTTAAATTAAAATCTAGTTGTTTACTTTACATAAAATAAGTATACCTCCGAAATTCTGCTTCTTTAGTGAGTTATCTAATATATAAAATTCACGTGTCACAGTGTTAGTTACCGTACTCCTCCGAAACGGCTTGACCGATTTTTATGAAATTTTACATGCATATTCAGTAGGTCTGAGAATCGGCCAACATCTATTTTTCAAACCCTATTTTAGTATTGCATAACAACGTTTGCCGGGTCAGCTAGTCTTATATATATAAAATTCACGTGTCACAGTGTTAGTTACCGTACTCCTCCGAAACGGCTTGACCGATCTTTATGAAATTTTACATGCATATTCAGTAGGTCTGAGAATCGGCCAACATCTACTTTTCAAACCTTTTTTTTTTTAGTATGGCAAAACAACGTTTGTCGGGTCAGCTAGTTATATATATATATCGGAAAAACATCAAAACACATTGGAAGCTAAGTTAAAACTAAAAATCCTTAAGGGCCTACATCAATATTATCGTATATCATCGCCGACACGTACATATTAACACAGCCAGTAGGCACACAAAATGAAGAATTAGGGATACTTTTCCTATTTACTCAAAATCTACTATATATATTTTAATTCTGATTTACGTGTTTTTATATATTATGATAGTTACTTATGTTTTTAAAGTTATTTCATTAGTTAATACGCGATAATAGACCGACAAATGAAAAAAATAAAAAATTTGAGAGGTTATTTCGCCAAGATTTTCTATCGAGAAATTTTTTTTCAATCGCGTTTCTGAGTTTATGCGATCCTAGATAATATATTGAAAAAACATATACTTAAAAATTAGAGCTCTAGCCATTCAATCTAAAGAAACAATGAAAACTTCGTACATAGAAAAATGCACGAAGCTATTTTGGTATCCTCTTAAGTAAACGATTTTAATCAAGACTCCTACGATATATATAAGCAGAGACTATAATAGCTATAGTTTTCTTATAAGCTTTTATTTACAAAGCAATGCTAAGATTTAAATGTTCAATATTTTCTTTATAAATATGTATATTACTTACATTAATAATATATTATTTAATATATTACTTACTTTATAAATATGTATATTATAAGGGCACCTCTGCGTCGTTTAGTAGATACGTATAATACTTACTTCTCGGAAATATATATTTTTGCAGAATCTCAGTGTAGGTTCAAAAAGTTAACAATTACAGCACTTAAAGATGTTTCTTGAATTGGTTCGATGTTTAAACTTCTATTACCTGTTTGTTACTAGTATATTTAGTTTATTCATTTATCTGTATTTATGTGTAGTGTATTGTGTTCATTTATCTGTTATTTATATTTGTGTAATTCGAATTGCTCCTCACTCGTTTCTTTACATGTCGTGGACAATTGTGTGGGTTATACTTTTCTCAAAGCTGTACAAATTGTCATAACCATAAGTTTAAAATTTAATGTATAACTGTTTATTGTTCTGCTGTAATGCTACTACTACAAGTCTGTCGACGACAAATCGAACGAAAACAATATAAAAAGGAACGGTCACTACTAGGCTCGTAATTAGCTGACTTGCTGACTTTGTCACCATTGGACTCAATAGGACTCACGGTTTTCTACACTACTTATTGTTCGCTATGCAATATTTCTGTTTGCAATATCAGTATCTTCCCGTTCGACATCCCGCACAATGAATCATCAATTATTTGTGTGATATTTATAATTGTCATAAAAGTGTTGGTACTGCCTCTGCGTGATTTCTGCGTGCTTATTATAAGTGTGTATTTACATAAGAAAAGTAGTTTATGTAGTCTATCGGCATTTTGTTACCCATAACACAAGCATATGAGCTTAGCTTGAGACCATTTGAAATGTCCATGAATATTTATTTATTTATCTCCATTTAATGAAATATATAACAGAAATAACACACGTTATTAAATTAAATACTAGGATAATACGGGAGGCATCACGAACGTTATGAACTGTATAAATATTATGAAGGCATATAAATTAACGTCTGGTGTTCATTGTTAGCATGAGTTTTACGCACCCTGGCGTCCATTTAAATGCAAATTGTAAATCGATCTTTTATATTTTATTATTTTTCAACCATATTTTTCTTGATCAGGTCTTTCATAAAGCTGCTATCTGCTTATTTATAGATATGTTGCGTTTTTGCTTAGTCAGAACATATCTACGTATATCGATAAAGTGATGTTTCCATCGAAAGAACAAAGTCTCATGAGTATTTCCCAATTTGTCAGTAAGAAAAATCTTATTTACGTTTGATCAAGTTGGACTTTGAACGCACCGAATTCCTCAGAATCAGAAATTCTTTCAATGGCCCAACAAACAGAATCAGAATTTCTTTCATCGAGTCAACAAACAAATTATTATATATACCAACTTTTGGCAAAAGCAAAAGTAGTAGGTATTTGATGTTTCACTTCGTTTGTTTCATGATACAATTCGTTTGCTTTCACAATTGTCATTTAGAGCTGTCAAAAAGCTAACAAAGAATAAGGCAGTATTAAGTAAACAAGAATGTATGATTTTTGTGCATTTAATTTTGATTAATTTTGATTTTAACAAAAAAAGAACATTTACATTTTGCAATAAACTACGTGATTGTAAATGTTTATTGACAATGCTAGCTACTGAATATGCATATAAAATTTCATGAAAATCGGTCAAGCCGTTTCGAAGGAGTATGGGAACGAACATTGTGACACGAGAATTTTATATTATACTAGCTGTTGCCAGCGACGCCGTCCGCGTAGAATTTACAAAATTTTCAAGTGCGACGGCGCGATGGCTTAATTCATGTATAAGTTTGGTGTTTCTATACCGATTTCTATGATTCTGTTTTTATTGAATAGGTAATAATGTTAACTTTTTTATATTAGGGATGAGTGAGAGTATTATAAACGTAAAAGTAAACAAATATAATCAGAATGCTCCGAACATCTAAGCTATCAGGAGTTACACGTGTTATTGTGAGTCAACCATAAAATATAGATATATGCTGTTGCGGGATATTTTTTAGACAATTTTATGTAGAATATTTTCATACATGATTTCTATGTAACTTTAATCATTAAGGCTGCACACGCGACGGAAGCTTAAAAAATGGAGTAACTTCTCCCGTTTTCCCAACATTTCCCTTCACTACTCTGCTCCTATTGATTGTAGCGTGATGAAAAGTATACCTACTATAACCTGCCCAGGTGCATGAAGAATAATTGTACCAAGTTTCGTTAAAATCCGTCGAGTAGTTTTTGTTTCTATAAGGAACATACAGACGGACAGACAGACAGACAGACAGACAGACAGACAGACAGACAGACAAAAATTTTACTGATTGCATTTTTGGCATCAGTATCGATCACTAATCACCCCCTGATAGTTATTTTGAAAATATATTTCATGTACAGAATTGACCTCTCTACAGATTTATTATAAGTATAGATAAGACTTAATTTTCAGTTATTTCTGCATATACATATACTTATTGCATAGTTATTGTATGTGATAAATAATTACCTATAGCTCAAGTTTGTAAATCCACGGACGAAAAGGACACGGTGTGTCGCTCTTTCATCTGAAAACAATGACTATAAGTACATAAATGAAAATTAGGTTCAGACCCTGAGAATAGATATATATTATATACAGATACTTAGAATGCAAAACAGGATATTATTTCAAATTCAAACCGCAGGCAATTCCGAGCAACGAAGTACAAAAATATTCGTATTTATTTAATAAAAAATTAAGATTTTAATAGAAATATTAAAATATTAAATTTAAGCTTTTATTTAATAAAATATTTACAATGTTTTTTTTTTTAAATTAAAATATTAGTTAAGAATACAATATTTTTGAACGTTGTGTTTCTTTGGCCATTTCTGGCTAACAAAAAGATTCATATTTTAAAATAACAGAGTTCAGAACTCAGTGGCTGTAAAAGTACAGTCGAATGAACGCGTTCTTATCACAACAAAAGCGAAGTGCTCAACAGAATTCTGATTTATATTCACCCCGCGACATAGCTCTACTTTTTGTCTAAATACCAGTGTTCACTAACCAACGCTATCAAATTAAATTGCCGCACTGCACTGCTTCAAAGACTAAGTAGCTTCTTTAATTATTATAAAACAAAGTTATTATTTTTGTATTTATGTCCTTAAGTAAGCTTATATCTTTAAACGTATGCAACGGATTTTAATAGATAGAGTGGTTTAAGATGATGATTTTTTGTATAATTGGTTAGGGTTTGGTTGTTAAATACAGATTTACAGATTTACGTACGGAGTTGCCACGCGTACGAAGTTACGGGCAAGAGCTAGTTTACTTTAATTTATGCTGCGTTAGTATAATAATACATAGGTATTAATTTTAAGTGCCTTTGATTTCGAATTGAAAAAATCTTTTTGTGTTACATAGTCCATTCATCAAGGAAGGCTTTTGGCTTTATAAAATCACGGAGATCTGCAACAGTTTTTTTAATTTTTTTTTATTGCCTGTGGTATGGCAGACGAGCCAACGGCCCACCACGGCAACCACGGCAACGGCTACATGGTAAGTGATATCCGTCGCTAATGGACTCAGCAACACCAAAGACAGCCAAGCCGCTGCCTACCTTACAGACCTCGCTTGAAGAGGGACATGTCATAGCGTTCGGGAAATACCGCAGAAGGTAGTTCGTTCCAGAGTTGACAGGTGTGTGAAAGAAACGACCGCTGGAAGAAGCTTATTTAAATAAGAGCAATGTGTCTAATGACAAGTGGTAGAATTCCAGTGAAAAATTTATAATACATTTATCAAACGTGAAGCAATACCTACACTTTATGACAGAGCAGTAGGTACTTACATCTTTATTGTCATAGGAATAGGATATATTGCTAAACTCGTAATCTATGCTCCTAATATAATTGATTTGATTGATCAGACTTGATAGGTACATATGGTTTGTATCAAGATTTCTGTATCTATAAAGATATTATAGATTAGAATTTCCCGTTGCTCACCCTTATGACATTTATGGGAGAAAATATCAATCGACACATATACCACCATATGGAACATGATCATAAAATGATGTCAATCATGTTATCAATCGAATACAAGGAGAGTGAATACAAACAATATGGTTTGATTGGCAATTTATTGCGGTTTGATATATGAGCATTTGTTTAACGTCTGATATTTGTGGCTGGAAATAAAAATTAAATTTTACTACTGAAATATTAACGATTAAGATTTTCAAATGGATTTATTTTTATATGAATTTTTCACTATCGTACTAATTATGATATCTACGCGGTTCTCTTTTTCTTCATCCCATTAACGTGCCATTGTTGGGCACGGCCTCTTCCACTTTGGTACAAGTTATTTTTTACTATGCCGTGCTGACTAGGCGTGTTGGCTGGTTTATTCACGAGTTTTCTGTCTCTAACAGAGGATGTTACCTATGTACAATATTACTTAGCTGACTTTTACAGCACCATGGGAAGGAAAAGGAGTCATGACAGTTGTATGTATTCATTCACCTTACGGGCAGTACACGCTTAGGAAGCATTTAGATAGCTATAGACAATATTATTTCTTAAAATAAAAAGAAACGTAAACCCAGGTTTGACTAGTCGATATATTAAGTCTTATTACAAGTCTATCATAAATTTTATTTTCCCAATAACACCTAGTAAAAGTAAGTAAAGTATTAACACAAGCAAAACACCGCGTGTTAAAAGTCACGTCGTAAGGAAATAAAGTTGATATTTGGTAATAGAAGAAAAGGAAGCAATAAGTTCCTATGGTCGTAAAAACGTCACCGGCAGGTACTTATAATATAGTTAACCTGCGTTTCAACCCAACCTTTTGAGCCATTACAAAGATTTCAGACAGTGTCGCGTCTACAATTTTTGTCTTTACTACAAGTATATTTAATACATAAATCATGTTCTAAAGCAATAATATTTTAAGTTAGTTACATAGTTTAAGTTTAGAGCTCCGTGTATCCAAATCATAAGCAAACACCCGCATTTGTGTAAACTCAAATGTTGAATACTAGATTGTTAGTTATTGATACCGATTCTACGCGAACAACTAAACTTAACTAAAGAATGAAAATTGATAGTATTAAAAACACAATTCTTTGGCTAGCTTTTTAAATTCCGTAGCTAGCTTTTACAGCACCCTAGGAAGGAATGGTGACACTTAAATTCTTAACTTCTTACCACACAGATATTGTAGTAAGTATGAACTCAACGAACTCTGCGAAGTGATAACAAAATGCTATGTCACTCTATGTAAGTCCTGTTTGGAACTTGTTACGTAACGTATCTCTAATTAGACAGTAAAGTTTACAAAGAGACATTTATTCCCCTTGTGACCTACTTGTTGAGGTTTTTATGTGATTTGAGGCAATACAACTGTATTAACTCAACATTTATTTGTTTAGTTGTTATATCGGGTATATATTACTACTTTTGTTTTAAGCACTATTTTTAACACGGTTTTATCAGCTTCGTTTGTATGTATCCTTAAATTAATACATGAAAATATCATGTAACGGTATCTTTGTAAATCATCACGGCCCACTTACAATAGCCAAACTGAAATTTTGCACATATACTCGTATTTTGATCGACGACAATGCAATAATTAAAATTCAGGGATTTTCAGAATTAACGACTATTATTAAA
Organism: Orgyia antiqua; assembly: GCA_916999025.1. NCBI lineage: Eukaryota > Metazoa > Arthropoda > Insecta > Lepidoptera > Erebidae > Orgyia > Orgyia antiqua. Next base: position 10,734,700 of record OU779863.1, on the reverse strand, counting down.
CCTGCATTTTAACACGCTTTTATAAGTTTGGTACGTATCAATGTATTAGTGATTAATAATATTAGTCTATAAAACGAAATCTTTAAAAGTGATTTTCAGCAACTTGCAGCAGCCGGATTGATCTTAAAATAATGCACACATATTAAGGACATAATAATATAAAGATTTTTAAGCGTGTGCGTTATATTTAAACTAAGTAATTTATTAGTTCAAATAAAACCACTTTTTACGGCTTTAGAGGCGTATATTTGTTTTAGATTTTAGCCTGACATTTCGGAGACTTTTCAGTTACCGTAGTCACAAGAGTAACTGAGTTGTAAAGTGTCCTCTACGATCAGTTGCTACGGAGTTTACCCACATTTTATATCTAATTTTTATTGGTGATTTTATTTTATTGGTGCATATATTATGTATTGGTGGTTTTACAGTGGTTTTATTTGAGTAAATGAGTCGCTCAAGTGATAGAAAAAAAGTTTATTAAAAAAGGTTATTATAGAAAGAGTAATGGAAGATTGATAAAACAAACGCTGATATGCTGTAAACATGTAAACAACAGGTTTACTATAAAAACAACTTCCCAAACAAAGAATAAAATCAACTTTCCCATAAAGCTTTATTACCGCTCTTATTAGTTTGAATTGTTCTATTTTTGCAGAATTCACCGTATTACATGGGTATTATACTATAATTAGGCAGTTATGTTCCCAAAATGACAGTTATTTCCTTCTCTACCAATTTGTTGGCCATTTGTGTGATTCGAGCTTGTGATTACAGAACTAATATAAAACTGGCGACACTATAAATACGAGTGTATTTTCTTTTACCGTGAAGTAATAAAAAGAGTATCCCACATTATTAAACAACAGAGTAATGCATACAAATTGGGAAATATTATAGCCTTTATGAGTATAAAATATTACTACTCTGTGGTGTGTTTTTATATGTGTTACTGAATAAGTTACCTATAGGCACCTGTTTAGTAATAAACACAGGTTTACCTGATAATTGTTACGCGTTAAATCTTGAGCTTGGCTATATCGCACTTAGAGGATAATTAATGTTTCATATGACGTCTACTCCTGTATCAGAGACACACATAGAGTGAGTGATGTAGCCATAGACACTAGACACACTACCTGGGAAATCTGTGGTAATAAATATATAACACTGCTACAAAAAATGTGCGCTACGTACGGAAGAAAGTTTGTCCGTATAAGAATCTAAAATTTTACACATTTGGCAATGACCACAACTAGGTACCTATATTATTATGACGTTTTTATTTTTGGATAAGAGGGGCCTGCCTAAAAACCATTTCGCAGTGGAGGAGACCCGTGCTCAACAGTGACACTATACTAGACTAGACGTGGACAAAAAGATGATTAATATTCTAAACTTTCTCAGTAGTGTATGAAGTGCCAGTTATCGGTATTTATTTATTTATTTATTACATCAACTGCTCATTGCACTTACAGTCTCCCAAGACGTGCAATGAACTATTATTTATTACATAATTATAAGAATATTAAATATTTAAAAACATTTTACAATGGTTAAAAAATGTATTGAGTGTGTCGAAAAAAATATCGACTTGCTGATGTTGGGTAATCAGAGTGTTGAGCATCGCCACGACACGATTAGTAGGAGCGTGCTCAGCCTCGCAGGTTCGGACCGCGGTCGACGCAAACAGGTATAATCCACTCCCTATAATAAAAGAGTGCTATCTTATTTACGAGTATATTTCATCGATGGTTCATTATGTGAAGTAAATATCATTACTTATTATGAAACAAAGTTGTTATTTTCGTATATGTGTCGTTATGTGAGCTTATATCTTCAAATCGTTTTTCAAAAGTTTTGTCTATGCCCTGAGAGAACTAAATAAAAATTGGTCAAGTGCGAGTTGGACTCGCGCACGAAGGGTTCCGTACCATTATCTATGCAACATAAGGCAACGTTATTAGTATCGAGCAAGAAACGGTAAAAAAATTATGTTTGTTGTATGGGAGCCTTAAATATTTATTTTATTTTATTTTTAGTATTTGTTGTTATAGCAGCAATAGACATACATCATCTGTGAAAATTTCAACTGTCTAGCTATCACCGTTCTTGAGATACAGCCTGGTGACAGACGGACGGACGGACAGCGAAGTCTCAGTAATAGGGTTCCGTTTTTACCCTTTGGGTACGGAACCCTAAAAAGACTACAAATTTGAGGTCGGCGCTTACTGCTTATCATGCATATGTACTCTTTTGGATGCGGTACGGTATAATGCTTTGGGGCAACAGCACAAATATAAACTTTCTTTTTGTGCTCCAAAAGAAATGTATTAGAATACTCGCAAATATAGGACGAATGGAAAGCTGTAAACCACACTTTATTAAGTTTAAGATACTTACGCTGACTTCATTGTATATTTTGGAGATATGCCTCTTTGTACATAAACGACAAAATCTCTTTCCTAAAATAAGCGATAATCATCGACAACCGCTAAATTTAAGAAATAAGAATAAACTGGCACTTCCTGTCTCAAACCCACTCAAAACTAACTATATTCCACAAAGGACCATATGTTATGGCAATAAAAATATATAACAAAATACCAAAGACGTTAAAAGAGGTTCTAATCTACGGTGTATTTAAAAAGCGTCTCATTGCCTATTTAAATCAGAAATGTTATTATACCTTGAAACAATTCTTTGATGATAAATAATAAAATCTATATTGTTAAGACGAATTAATCATAACTCGAACAGAGAGTAAAAACAGAAATCAGCCCAATTAGTTGTTTATTGTGTTTTGTGTATTTTTGTGTACTGGAAAATATTTAATTTGAATTTGAGATGACTCTGACTATAATGATTAAAAATTCACATATTTTACATGGACCTATATAACTGAATTGTGAGCTTTTAGAGTCTGTCAAGCGAGTCGAGTCCACAACCCTTTTACTGATTTCTTTTAATGGCAATACTATGATCTGTCAAACAGATTGTCACAAATTCTGTTGAAACCTCGTAATAATCCGGTTTTTGTTGAGTTTTTTAATGTTATAATGCCGAAACCTATTAAAAGTAGTGTCAGGAGCTTGTTGTTTACAATGATTAATAAATATAATCGTGTACAGAGTGAATCTGACGACGTGTTATCGCAAAAACGACGACTTTTGGATGAAATCGTTTCAACATCAGGTAGGTTGGCAACAACGTGTTGATACTTTTAGCACAATTGTCTAACTTTTTTTATTTTACTGTGATGTGATCACGATTTCCGTTTTGGTTTAGATCCAGACGTCGTGTTCATGACCTTGAAACTTACTGGGGCATCTTTAAGTGAAAACTACTATAAAGATTGTTGTCATTTTTTTCAGCCACCTTGGATGATGAATTAATAAAAAGCACAATTCATGATTTAGTTAAGCAAGTCATAGCCTTAGAAGACCTGACCGCTATTGAACTTATATGGAGTTTGGCTAAAAGAAAAATAGCCAGCAAAAATTTAGGGATTCCAGGTAATGAAATGGAGAACCTTATAAAAGAATGTTTTAATAGTGTCACAGCCAATGATTGGAAAAAATGCAGCGATCACACTATTAGTGTCGAAAACAAATATAAAGTAAGAGACAGGATATCCGAAACTGAGTTGGAACCTTTCATCATTTCTGTGCGTAATGATGATACTGACAGTGATTTCTCATATGAAGGCATTGAATTTCTTGATTCTGATTTTAGTTCTGATTGTGACAAATAAATACTTACATTGAAATCCTTTTTTTTTATTTATTTCAAATATGTTTTTTTTTTATTAAAAATTCAAGTATCAATAAGTTTTTAGCGTGTTATATCAGTGTTGACACCTGAAAGATTTTTGAATTTGCCGCCTTTTTCATGGGACTAGACTCGCTTGACAGACTATAAATCTTGTATGCACAAGCCTATGGGTTAAGTCGAATGTTATATTTAAAGTCTTATATATGTAGTTGATAGTTGTATAATTGTATATTGCATGCTTATATTAATCAAACAATTTTTGCTGTACCCTTACAGGGTTTCATTGTGTACCTTTTTGTTAACATGTAACACCTAATTGTAATACCACATGAATGGCAATAAAGAACTTGAACTTGAACTTGAACAAATCTATGTTACGGATTATGATGCGGTTACTTTTAATAGATAGGTAGTTGTTTCAAGAGGATGGCATTTTTATATAATTTATTAAGGTTTGGTTGCCAACCCACGTGTACGAAGTTGCGAGCAACAGTTTAGTCATAGAATATTATTTTAATATTCGCACGGAAATCGATTAAAGTTATTCGCTCATATAACGTCAGCGTACATAACAATTTTTATGTTTTGTTTAATCGAGCGTGTGAACGGTAATGCATGATACATACTCCATTTGAGTACCGCTGTTAAATTTACTGAAAGTCAAGCTAAAATTGATTATATTTTGTTATTCAAAATAACTACTATATGGATGAAGTAATTTATTAATTTTTGCATTTGACATGCTATGCTTTTACTTATTAAATCAAATTATGGTGGCAAAAGCGAAATGCCGCAAGTCCCACTTGCGGCGTTTCGCTTTTGCCACCATAATTTGATTTATTACTATATGGATGGATAAAATCTAAAGTAAATTTTAAAGGTTTGAATTTCATAGAAACGGCTTGACCGCATATCGTGAAATACGTATTTATGTTAATTAAATGTCTGAGATTAGATTGTAATGTATTTACTATGGCTTTTATTAGGGTTTCCGGAACTGGATACTTTAATAAATAACACAAATAAATATTCATGGACATTTCACACAACGTCCCCTGGCCCCAACCTAAGCTTATATGCTTGTGTTATGGGTACCAGAATACGGATATACTACATAAACTGCTTTTCTTTTGTAAATACCTACTTATAATACATAGTAAGCTCCCAGATGCAGTATAAACATTTGTATGACAGTTATAAATCTCACACAAATTATTGTACCGAGCGGGAATCGAACAAGAGACCTCGTAAACGGCAGTTCGTTACATAAACTCAGTGGCGTGCGCTCTATACAAGCAGATAAGCACTGCTTTACTTGCCATTCACAGATATTTTAATAAAACGTTCGTATGTTTTAGATGACTTTATTCATTTATTTACTATTAATTAAACAAAATATTATAACTTAAAAACGCCTACCTAATAATTCATAAATAGCACCAATATGTGCTTGCAAATTGTTTTTTGCCAGGCGTTTGGCGAAGGAATAATATTAGCGTAGCAAGCAAGCTCCACGCCGCCCGCCTGCCATGAGTTCATATGTGTGTAGAAATTTTGGTGTCCGTGCACAGTTCGCAAACGCACACAGGCTTGCATATTGAAGACGCCTTGAACCGGAACTCCTGCCGTATGCTTTCGCGATCGGATATTTTCGCGAGTATTCGGCGTTCGTTCGTTACCTATTATAATCCGAATAAATATAATAGTCGGAAGTCTAATAAATCACGTATGCATTTTTGTTTAGTAAGGTTTTATTTATTTAAATAGCAGAAATATTTTGGTTCGACGGAGGCCATTTTATTTTTTCGTGTGATTCATTGAACTGTTTAATATTGAGTTTCTTTAATTTAATAATTGTATGGATTTTCGTTTGTTGATTTTAAAATGTTATTTGATTGTGAAATGTGTGTTGATAGTGTGTGTTTGTTAAAAATTAAAAATAACAAGTTCAACAACTAAGCCAGCAAAAAGGTAGGTAATGGTGCCTATTCTATGTGCAGAACTAAACTTAACCATTCACACGTTCAAGGATACTTTGATATTAAAAAAAAAAGGGCAATTTACGTCCAAGGTTACTTTTATATCCATAGCGACATATTTTATAAAACCGACATCTATGAACAAATTGCGTTATTTTTTGCGTCTATAAGTTGTGTAATAGATAGAAAAAGGGCAATTTACGTCCAAGGTTACTTTTATATCCATAGCGACATATTTTATAAAACCGACATCTATGGACAAATTGCGTTATTTTTTGCGTCTATAAGTTGTGTAATAGATAGCTGATGAATTACTTCACAATCCATAATCACTAGATGGCAGTTTTTATCTTCAGTCCACTTTACGCTTTGTGTTTAGTAAACAAGTGGTTTTGAAGTTCCAGCGGATTGTCGTAAGTAGTTTAGTTTTATTTATGAGTTCATAGATTATTAATATTATTATACATCAAGATAAACTAGGTGATTTGTGCTTTATAATTAAGTATACATATAGCATACATATCACAGTTTTAAGAGTAAAATCGAGTTATATTTTGAATTGTTATGTTTTCTCCTCTGTCCTCTTCTGTACTCATTTTTAATACTTTAAAATAAATTTTCAGATCTTAAAAAATAGATAGATTTCATCTGTAGTCTTCTAGTAATTTTTCGTAGTATTTGTCTTCACTCTAGGTATTATAGATAAGAAGCTATAAAGGTTTTTTGTTACAACATGCGAGCGCGGTACCCATCGAATCAGCGCCACGCGTAGCTGGACGGACAACGGTATAATAGGTATTTAGGTCGGGACGTGGGAATGGTTATCTTAACTAAAAAATGAAAACAGCTATTGATGTATCTTAAATGTTTCGCTATTTTTTTGCACACATTTATATGTTAAAATGTATGAAATGTTAAAAGTTATGAAACGTATGTACATACGTACATGTACGTATGTATGTACGTACGTAGTTATTGTTTAGTAATTCTAGTACAGTGTGGACTGATTCGGGATATTCAGATTTAAATTTGTTCTGTTGGCATGGTTTCCGACTTAGAGATCCGTCGCGTGGCTATGCTAAAAATCAATAAAAGAAAAAGTTTTTGTGACTGCCTACCCTACGTTAAATACCAGTGCACGCCGCTGCATAAACTCGACCACGAGGCCTGTCATTTTCGTGTTAATCTTATTTTAAATCCTTCTGTCACCAACAGCACGTGAAACTTTTGGAACAGACTTGAATATGATTGTATGTTTTTAAAGGTACTTTTCTTCGAGCGATAAAACCTTCTTTCTGTATATAACATAGTATCTTTCTAGTACTTAGAAGTAATAGAAAGGTACTTACTAAGTTTAAAATAAACTTGACATCAAACAACAGCTTTTAATTAAGCAACTAAGACTCTTTTTAGAAGTTAATCTATAAACTTAAAGTGTTCGTTGTTTCCTTGGGACAATTACCAACGAACTTTACTCAAGAGGATACTAACTCTTGCTTATTCCGAAAGGGACAGTGTTGACAAGTAGCAATATTAAAATGAGTAAATATTTACGGACTTTAATATGGTCGTTCACAGGTCCTCAACTAAGCGGTCATAGGTACGGATATAATACATTTATTTTCCATTGTAATAGACATTAAACATCCGGATGCAGTAATAATATTTGTGTGCCAAAAGCAAATATCAAACACATAAGTGTACTGTGCGGAAATAGAAACCGCGGCCAGGTGGACGGCAATACTTTAATCTAGTCGCTGCATTTCGGGGACCGACCGTCAGATTAATATTGGCTTTAATTTGTTAAAAATTCAGCTTTCAATTGTACTGTTATTATGGCTGCTAAGCACAAGCAAGAAATATGTTAAAAATTCTTTTTAACATTGACATTAATAATAGCAATAATAGTGTTCTCTGACACTTGAGCAACTCATTCTTTCAAATAAAACCCGACGTTTCGGATACGTTGCAGAGACTATGGTGACTGCAAAGTCTTCGAAACATCGGGCTAAAATTTAAATCGAATATACGTGTCTAAATCCGTAAAAAGTGGTTTCATTTGAACGTAAGTAATCCTAAAGTATTGGAGTCAACACAATTTCGTATGCTTAGTTCATCAGCATATGTAAATGGAATAGTAAAATATAGCTGACCATGTAACCGTTAAGTGATTAGAGGGCTTACATATTAAAGTCTCATTTAGAATGTATCAGAAGACCATAATGTATGTGACATCCGGAAACTGGCCCTTAAAAAGTTCGATTAGAAACATGTCCTTATATTATGAGCAGTATAACGGGTTATGTATGTCCTTTATATGTTCTGACGGATTAAGAATACAAGTGTCACCACCCCATTTTCTACCCAGGTTGCTGTAAAAGCCAGCTAAAGCGTAATACACACAGAGTATTCCCTTTGAGAGTCCGAAAACTCAAAAATTAACCCTGTGCCAACACGCTAGTTCAGCGCGGCAAAGTGGACCAGCACCCTCTCAAAGTGGAGGAGGCCCGTGCCTACCAGTGGGACGTTATTGGGCTGTAGGGTGAGAGACAACGGGTTAAAACGTTATTAGAACACAGCCATGGTGCGTAGCGCTTATGTGCATATGATTTCTGTTGTCATATTATCATTCAGCTATTGCATATTGCATATTGATGTATAAGTCGACTTGGAAGTATTCATTGCTATGCAGACGACAGCACAGTGCACGCTGGCTATCATGGGCATGCTGCTGATGGGCAGTTGCAAATTGCACAGAAACGTGAGAACCTTGTAATTGAACTCAATCAGGTTTTAGACCTTATATCTCAATGGGGTACGGACAATCTGGTTGAGTTCAATGCCAAGAAAACTCAGCTGTGTGCATTTTCATCAAAAAAGTCGCCATTTTCCTCTCTGCCGTGTCTTCAGGGCATTCCTCTGACACTGCAGGATAGTATCCTCATGTTGGGTATGGAGATTCGCAGTGATCTTAATCGGAAAAACCACATCGAGTCCCTAATAAAAACAGCTTCTCGAAAACTCGGAATCCTGAACAAGGTGTGACGGTTTTTCACACCTCAACAACTTTGCCTACTTTATAAAACACAGGTACGCTCCTGTGTTGAATACTGCTCGCACCTATGGGATGGTTCCGCACAGTACTTGCTCGATGCGTTGGATAGATTACAGCGACGCGCCATTCGTACTATCGGCGACGCTAAGGTCTCTAATAGCCTTGAACCTCTACAGATGCGTCGTGATATTGCGTCTCTTAGCTTCTCCCTTTCTTAATCGTACCACGCGCGCTGGCTTAAGATGCCATCAATTTACTGTGGCCACCATTTCTTGTCGGACAAAACTGGCCCGATTTGACACATATATTACAGACTTTACTTCTTTGTAAATACGATTTCATTATGTAGTAGTGTGGTGTTTTCATGTTTTCCGTGGTAATGTTACAAGAAAAATTTATACCTTCTCTCTCCAGCCCATTTACGTCCCACTGTTGGGCACGGGCCTCTTCCACTTTGGAGGTATTATGGTCTACTGTACCGCGCTGACCAGGCGTGTTGGCACAGGGTTTATTTTCGATTTTTCCGTCTCTTACAGAAGATGTTATCTGTGTGCAATATCCCTTAGCTGACTTTTACAGCACCCTTGGGAGGAGTTGGGGTGGTGACACTTGTATTCTTAATCCGTCACCACACGGAGTAAATCGTATGAAAAGAGATCCGTCACCACCGTGACGGATCTCTTTTCATACGATTTTATTAGCCCGCTACGTATCTATCAATGTAAGAATCTATATAAGAGAATTTGTATTGTGATTTTCACCCACTTGCAGCAGTGAGATTAGTCTGAAATTTTGCACACATATTTAGGAGAATGCAAAAATGTAAAAAAATATTCAGGATGTTCAAGCATGTTTTTTAGTTTTTGAACTAAGCAATGGGTATTGTTCATATTTTTTTTAAACTCTTAATTCGAAAACCATTTCGGGGAATAGAGTTTCTGATCATGATCCATTCGTTTTTTTCGGAAAATTTGCTATATTAACGATTATTTTTCCAAAAAGCAAATGATCTCTATTTGCCCTTGAAATGAAGGACTTAAAATATTAAGACGTTTTTAGGGATATACTACCCTGAAGTGGAGTTGAAATTGGTCTATTATATCAACTTGTCAACTTTGAAAAGATAAAGTGCAATCTGTATTAAGCCTATCAAGAAAAGTCTATACACAGATTGCGTAAAACGATGACGTCACAACATTTAAAGTAATATCTTCAAGAATTTTTTAAAAATTCTGTATAGTGAATATTTCAATAATATTGAAATTAGTTGCTTAAAATAGTCTATATTTTCTGAAAAGAATATAAAAACAGTAGGTCAAAAATAATGAACAATCCCCATTATTACATAACTATCAGAGGATAATTTTACTTTCAAAACATGTTATGTAACAAAGAATCTGTGTTGCTTTGTTCATAAGTATGATAATATTCATTTCCCCACAGCGAACTTACTAAAGTTTTTCTAATATCTGATACTGCGTTTATACATATAACTACGAAACTACTTGGAGGTCGGATAATTAAATATAATCGTTGGTCCAAATTGTTAGATTATATTAAAAAAAGTATGTTTTCATAAAATAATAGCTCAGTCATTCAGTGATAGAGTTAGGTATTAAAATTAAAGTTGGTACGAGTACAATCAAACTTAACATAACTAAAAATGAAAATTTATAATAATGTTAACAGAACTTTCTTAGTAAAATAATGTCGATTAAAACTGTATATAAACGAAACAGACAATTACCTAATCAAAATACACCCTAGTTGTTTTCATTTTAGTTAAGTTAGGTTAAGTTTCTAAAACATCAGAATTTGCCTCACAGTCATTCTTTCTCAAATTATTATAAAAAAACTGTACAGAAATCAATAGCAATATAGAAAAATTGGCGTTGGGCACACGCCTCCTGGAATGCGGAAGGTATTCGGTTTACTATCTCATGATGACCAGGAATTTGTTTCGAGTTTTATATCGCTCACAGAGGATGATATCTATTTATTCCACAGAGGATGATATCTATTTATTCCTCCAGCTTTCTCTTACAGCACCCCGGGGAAGAAATAATATGGTGACACTGGTATTCTTATTCACCACACGGAGATCGTATAAATTAAAATATGCTAATTGACATAATGCCCTTATTTTTTCAGTTGTGATTTATTTTCTATTAAGATTCACCAAACGCGCGAGATGTCACCAAGGGCTTTGATAAATGACGTTCTACTTTGGCAATTTTCCAACATTACATTACACTTATTTACTGTCTACTTGATTTGCATTTAATCTGCATATATAAATCTGACCAAAAGCTTCCAATTCTATTTTGCAAGTAACTAGAAAACACTCATGTATTTATCCGCGTTTATAGGTAGTGCCCAGCTTCTAGCTAGGATATATAAAGCCTGTCATGACGGATTAATAATACCAATTATTAAAGTGTTACTACCCCCTTTCAAAAATAAAGGCTATGCCAACACGCCTGGTCATATTTAAATCATAATCCCTGTCGAAGTGGAGTAGGCCTGTGCCCAACTGTTGGACGTTAATGGTTTGGAGAGATATAAAGCCTGTGTTATATATGATGTATAAGCCAATTTTTTTTATTTCAAGTCGGCATGTTTTACAAGCTCTTTTGAAACGTCAGAAACTGGTGTTAAAATCAATTTAGCAGTATTTGCATGACAGAGTAGCAAACAAACTTTCGCGTTTAGAATTTTAACGCGGCTAAAAGAACCTTATATCATAAAACTAGTCTGAAACCTTCCCAACTGTTTTAAGAAATTCAACATTGAAATTTACATAACTGCTGCTTGGGGAATTGTATGCAGAATCCTGTTTTAAGAATTTAGCTAGATTGTATCCTAATATTTTACAGTATGTTCATACGTACATTTTTCATGTCAGGAATGAAAAAAAGAAGTAGTAGTATAGTTAAGAGTGCCAAAATGTGATGGATGATGTTTTTTGCTGTTTACGGCGGCTATAGCCCGACCGATGACAAAACGTCACATTTTAATGTAAAATGTTCGCAGTATCTGTGGCCTACAATTTAGTGTTATGAAAATGCGTTTGTTTACCTTTTGGCACACGGCTCGTTGAATAGGGTATTAGATAATAGGGGCGCATGAGTTATGAGATGTTTACGGGTCATCGAATGCGATTGAACCTTACGATAAAAGATGACCTTATAGTAGTGGTGTGTTACAAGTTCGATTAATTTAATAAATTTAATTAAATTGTATGAAAACATAAAAATCACAATATAACTAGTATTTGTAATTTCATCCATGCCTAGTGCCTAGTCACCGGCCATGTGTAACGGTGGTCAAATATGACTACACCTTTCTGAAACACGTTGTATATGGATTATTATTATTATGGATATCAGTTTCTCTGTTATTTCTATTTTATTGATAAGTTCACAGGTAAATTAACTATTTTTTCATAATATTTTCTAGCACTTGCGCGACTCATTTGTTTAAATAAAACTACTTATACTACTATATACGCGTCTAAATCCGTAAAAAGTAGTTTTATTTATTTTTTCATAATATTATTTAATCAAAGTCAATTTCTACTATTAGGCTTAAACTAAATTTTGAATACAGTTCTAACAGTTTGACATTATGTAGTACGCCACCTGTATATCTAAGCTTTATAACTAAACTAGCTGCTTTTGATTTCCAACACGTCATCAAGGAGTAAATTTAATATATTAATTCTTTATTCCGTCACACACCATTGAAACTGTGAATGAAAGTAGATATGACTAGCACATGTTATTTTTCCACATGTAGCACAAACAAAAACATCTATCTTTATTTAGCCTCAGAGAAATCTTAGGTGAGAATCATAAATGTGTTCAACGTACACGTGATATGACAAGAAAAAAGTAATCACTTGAAGTAATATTAAACATATACGTCCGCGGCAGACGCCCTCTTATCAAATACCGAATTCTCTTTTAGCTTTGGAAATATGATATTAATAATTATGTTATGTAAGAAACTCACGAGTTTGGTATATTTATTTTACCACCACATTGTCTATAATAATATCGTTAATAAAGACAGTTCGAACAGTCTTCATCTCTTTTAATAAAATGTTTCGTTTTATTACTATAGTTGAACAGTTCTACTAACCATATTGGGATCTATCATTATTATGCTTGCTATAGATAGACATAACGATGTATCGTAGTATCGATTAATCTGTGTGGTAATGCCACATGCCTCTAATAATCTGCAGCAATTCGATTCGAGATCGATTAATTGATTGATCCTTGCAGAAATGTAAAACAAAAAACACGTTGTTTTAAAAAAAAATTTCTTACTCTACGTGTATTATCCAGGGAGGAAAGAGGGGAATAAGTCTGTATAAAAAATCTGCCCTTGTATTTCCTCTTAAAACATGCAAACTAGTACTTTAAATTTACGTGGAAATAGGAACTATAATCCTGTTGTTATATATTTATGTCGGAAATAGGATCCTATAATTATTGATTATCCAATTGATTGATTGATGAATGCATGGATTATCCAATTTATTTTACCAGCACCGCCATGAAGCTTGTCAATCATTAGGAGAAAAATAAATTCATGGAGCGAAATAGGAATGGAGTGGCGAAATAGGAATGGAAATGGCTGGGCACGATAGGATTTAATGAAAAATTTATAATTTAATTTCCGTGAGGTTAACAAACGTCTTCATGACATCAAAGTAGGCGGTAATCACTTTTCTACTTATCTCGATTGCTTCTCCATGAATTTGAACGATGCTAATTAGCACTTGACTACCGAATAACATACTTCAGCGAAATACATACCGGTAATAAATATGGAGGCAAAGCATTTATTTATAAATACTTAAGTGTGCAAAAAAGTCAGTTTGGATCGTAGCAGATGGCACTCTATAATCTCTACCTACCTTCTTTTGCAAATCTTGCCAAGGCATGGGAATGAGGCGTGATGGTATGATGATGATGATGCGTAAAATTGTTTCGTATATATTTTACAATAAAAATAAATCAGGTGTTCACCCCACTCCCATCAATATAAACAACCGCACCCGAAATGTTGAAAATAGTACCTTAAACTCTTTTATTGACAATAATGGCAGTACATATTTATTATATATCTATATGTACAGTACCCGCCTACGCAAGGAAAATCCACCCGAAATCAAATACTTCTCATATGGAAAATACGTACGCAAATAATGTGGAAGAGTTCCCAAAAACAGTATTGTTATATAGGACCTTTAATATTCATAACAATTCATTTTAAGCCACGTATTTATTATTTATCTGCACGCAACATCATCGCCGATTGTAAACCGATTTTAAAAATTCATTTTTTTACAGCACCGACGCCGCGACGGTGGCGGGAAGTCCTTTGCCAATTTGAATAATAAAATGACAACTCTAAGGGTGGAAAATGAAAAATTGGAGTTTTATTGCAATCTCTTTTGTATCTTTATATTGTTATGGTTTGGTGGTAAAGATAACCTTTTTCTTCAGTAAAATTTTTAATTAGCTATATGGAATTATATACACATAATATTATTAAAACGAAAACGATAATATCGTGTTCTGCAGATAGTTATGGAAAAACTCTGACATTTAAGGACAGATAATAATTATTTGCTAAAATATTGCTGGCATATTATTTTGCTTGATGAATGCAACATCCAAGCTCTCTGTGCTCGTTGCTGGGCATAAGCCTTCCTAGATAATCTATTCTATACCAATATTATAAAGCTGAAGAGTTTTATTGTCTGAACGCGCGAATCTCAGGAACCGCTGGACCGATGTAAAAAAATCTTTAAGTGTTAGATAGTAAATTTATGGACGAAAGCTATGGGCTATGCAACATAACGCTGCGATTAATAGGGGCGGAACAGCAATGAAAAATGTTGCAAAATCAGGGAAAATTTTCTAAATTCCACGCATAGCGTAAGTCGCGGGTTGTGTAAAACCTATTTTACGTGTAGATTGATTTAGGTTTATATACTTCAGTTTGAATTAATAAAATACTTTTATAAATGTTTTCAATGCCGTATATTCCCCTGACGCCTACAAACTTTTATTTCATACTGACCTCGTAAAAGTTCAGCTGGTTCTATTTTGTACGCGTTTATTCCTTGTGGAAGGATAGAGCCGGCACGTAACACATGGTCTTATTAGCTAATTTTCCAAATCAATATAATTCTGTTTGTTAAGAGCTTGTTGGTGATCTATATTCACTACGTTTTTTTTGTGGATTATGACAAGCGACCTGAAAAAAAGTATCAAAATGATATTTTGTGCAGATACCTTAACTTACTTGATACTATGATGATGATAATAGATACTAACTTAAATTATTTTTGCCGTTATTTTTCTACGCACAGTGTGTACGAGTATATGTCCCCCTCGCGGTTTTTTTAAGCGATAGATTCATGAGGATGGTTTTCTTGTATAATTTGTTTGGTTTTTTACAAAATTGCGGGCAACAGCTTGATGTAATATTAATAACGCCAATAACATTTGTACAGAGTACCTTTTGTAATGTACCTAATTAAAACGTATAAATAGACACACAGTATCAAAGACAAACCTTTAATAATAAACGCAATTATTTAATAATTACTCACAATATAATCTTAAGTAGATGAAGGGTGCAATCATAAATTAAATTACGTAGGTGAACAATAAAGGGTTGTCAAGAATTTGAAAACGAGTTTGGGTTTACTAGTACGCATATAAAGGACTAGCTGTTGCCCGCGACTCCGTACGCGTTGAATTTAGAATTTTTTTTCCCGTTTTTGCAACATTTTTCACTATTGCTTCGCTCCAATTGGTCACAGCGTGATGTTATATAGCCTATAATCTTCCGCTATAAATGGACTAACCAACAAAAAAGAATTTTTCAAATCGGAATATTCGTTCCTGAGGTTAGCGCGTTTAAACAAACAAACAAAGTCTTCCGCTTTATAATATAACTAGCTGTTGCCCGCGACTTCGAACGCGTGAAGTTTAGAAATCAAACTTTAACAAACAGAAGTTTACTACTACCGCTTAATAGATGGCGTTGTACAGTTTTTTTAAATCGCACTATGGTTTGGTTACACACATTAACACATAAGCTCGTCAAAATTATAAGTTTTCATTTAGATTTTCGCATTTATAATTTAATTACATACATACATTAGTAAGCATATTATTAGTATAAAGGATTATAAATCTTTAAGGAGACTCTATGTACGCGAGTTTGTGTAGTTATGTAGTTGGTGTGAAGTATAGACTGTAAAGAGGATGTTTTGGTACTAGAGCGGAAAATTATATTGTTTGTGGATCCGTACATCCGCGACGTTAAAGTTTTGATACATAGTAACATTAGTAACCGCGTTAATTAGTTAAGACGGAAATTTTCTGTCTAAAATTTCCACATAGTTATTACTTTAATAAAGTATTTTTTTTATTATTAAACTTAAGTCTGGAAGTAAAACATGAAAAAAGTCAACTTCAACAAAAGCTGAATTGCTTTTTTACTGTCGTCAGTTGTTCGTCGTCGTTGTTAGACTCACAATATTGTAAGTATTGTTCTAAGGAGCCAACAAAATTTACCGTTGTTTTCTCTCACCCTCGCTGGCATTATCTGAGATATGTTTAGTTATGTAATATCGACCCCTACTAGAACCGGACACCATCTGCAGGCCCAACATATTCCATTTCCAGTTTATTGATACCGCACAATGACGATAACAGATATTGATTATGGATGACCTGGGACGTGTTCATTCAACATGTCAAATCAACCATGAAACTAGTTGTCTATTGTGATCGTAAAACTAATCATTGTGGATCATGGTAACATGCTGTATGCGTTTTATCAATAAGTTCCATAGTTTTTACTTGTCGTGCCCTCCTTCACATACATTTATAGAATTTGTGGTAAAAATATTAACATACATGTAGTTGCGTAAGCCACAAAACAATATTATTTTTGGATTTTAAGTTGGTATTCAGTAAGCGTAAGCCTATACAAGCACCAAATTTGCTTTTGGTTTTGGTCTGTATGTCGGTAACACATTTTGGTCCTCAAACAGAAACAAGGAGGTTGTAGTTACATAGCTGAAATTGATACTAAATATTTATGACCGTATTCCCTTGGTTGGTGTGAAAATAAAATCAAACTTGTATGTCAATATGTCAATGTAATTATAAAACAGGGTTAAAATACGTAAATTATTGCCTTAATCGCAAGGGAATCAAAACCTACAAAGTACTATACATCATGCATTGTGGCAGGCAGCAACATTGTATAGAACCAAAAATAGGAAGTGGGTAATAAATATTGTAACTTGTGATCATATCTATGACAAGGCTACTTTTATTCTGGATGTAATAAAATATCCTCTGAAGCTGGGTTCCAGAGCATGCTGGCGAAAAAGGGCTAAGGGCATATCATATTGTCTCAAACTAATTTGTAGCAAGTCGTAATATTTATGGTTACAAATTATTTGACGGGCTTCGTGGTCTAGTGGTTCATATAACGGACTGCCGTTCACGAGGTCGCGGGTTCGATTCCCGCCTCGGACATTCATTTGTGTGATGTTTATAAATGTCATACAAATGTTTGTTCTGCGGCTGGGTGTTTACTATGTGTAATAAGTATGTATTTACAAAATAAAAGTAGTTTATGTATTATATCCGTATTCTAGTACCCATAACACAAGCATAATAAGCTTAGCTTGGGATCAGAGGATGTTGTGTGAAATGTCCATAAATATTTATTATTTATTTATTTAATAGTTGCTACGATATATAGTTAGCAACAGTAAAGTTATTCTACAAACTTAATCTTGTCATTTTAGATTATTTTAGGTGCTTCTTTTTAAACTTAATTTTAGCTCTAAAGCTCGTTGCCAATTCTTCTATTATTTTTCCTTTATCACGTTTCACTTTTTATTACAATTATCTGTGGAAACTCAAATTGAAAAACACTAAAAGTTATTCTGCCATCATATTTCCGGTAAACTATTTTGTATGGAAGTTATACCAGATGAGAGGAAATTATAACGAATGGTTCCACCGCCTGTGAACAGACTTAGATTTGAATAATTAATAAACCTTATTTCGAGAGTGGTTCAGTGTAATGCTGTTTCAATATAATTTTGCCTGTAAGGGTAAGAATAATTTAAAATCGAAAAAGAGATATTTATTTTATCGAATTTCTGTTTCATTAATTTGGATTTGATTTAGTAAATGTTTTCTCGTACTCATATTGAGATAATTATACATTACTAGCTGACACGGCAAACGTTGTATTGCCATACTAAAAAAAAAAAAGTTTGAAAAATAGATGTTAGCCGATTCTCAGACCTACTGAATATGTATGCAAAATTTGAGAAGAATCGGTCAAGCCGTTTCGCAGGAGTACGGTAACTAACACTGTGACACGTGAATTTTATATATTAGATAGACTGAATAACTAGGAAATTGATTAAGAAAACGTTTTTTATATAAACAAAATAAAAGACGACTATAGACGAATTTTCATATAAATGAAGATCGGTTGAAACGTACATTAGGTACATCTTTATATATATAAATCTTCTGTACGTGTGTTTGTAATTGAACTCCTCCTAAACGGCTGGACCGATTTTAATGAAATTTGTTGTGTGTATTCAAGGGGGTTTGAGGATGGTTTAGATTCATAATTGGCTGGACCGATTTTGATGAAATTTTTTGTTGTTGATTTTTACACAGAATTGTATGGCAAAACAACGTTTGCCGGGACAGCTAGTGTGTATATAATAAGATTGAAATTATGTATCTTTATATATATAAATCTTCTGTACGTGTGTTTGTAATTGAACTCCTCCTAAACGGCTGGACCGATTTTAATGAAATTTGTTGTGTGTATTCAAGGGGGTTTGAGGATGGTTTAGATTCATAATTGGCTTGAACGATTTTAATGAAATTTTTTGTTGTTGATTTTTACACAGAATTGTATGGCAAAACAACGTTTGCCGGGACAGCTAGTGTGTATATAATAAGATTGAAATTATGCTGTGACCCATCACGTCACGTAGGAGCTGCGGTAGTGGCTTAATCGGCTTCAATGTGACAAGCTTAGGATAATGATGACTAATTAACAAGTCTTTAGTGGCTTCCTTAAACAAAATTTGATACGACTAAGACTTGATAAACAAAGTATTTGTCCGTGTGGTCACGGATAAAAATACAACTGTCACTACCTCACTTCTTCCCAAGGGTCTATGCCAGGGTGCTGTAAGAGCCAGTAAAAGAATATTCCAAGTAGTTAACATCAACTGTGAGAGATGGAAAACTCGAGATTAAATCCTATGCCAGCACGTCTGATTACTGTGGCGCAGTAAACCTAAAGCCCTACCAAAGTAGAAAGTTGACGGGCTGGCAAGGGATTATAGTAGTACCCACGAGATATTTTTTAATTTTCGAATAAGGGAATATCGAGCAGTGCACAGAGAATTTCAATTTTCCTTGCAATTTTGAGTATAAGCCTTATACTCAGCCCTTGCCAGCCCGATAACGTCCTACTTCTACCCATAGAACTCCGCAACCTATGAACCTGCGTCGCATACAGAGCGGCTATCTGGTTGATAAACTTTATTTACAAAAGATTTTATATGCTTACTGAATATAATCTGCATTGTTTTGGCCTAATATTATTCATGCTAAATCAAGTCATTTTTTTGACTTAAAAATGTTTAATGTCTTTCTGCATACCGTATGTACCTAATGTATATGCGAGATTTTTAAATTTTATGTAAGTATGCGTGAAGTTATTCAATGTTAGGTGTTGTTAAGGATTTTAAATGGTTGCTCTGATATTTTCTAGTACTATTTTCATAACTATGTAGAGACAAGCATGAGGTGTATTTATTATTGTCCATTATGGTCAAATACGAATACTAAGAAAATATCTTCGTTTGAATAAACTGGGTTTTGTTCGAATGGATTCGAGGGTGCCAGAACTATGAAGGCAGCGAGTGTCGAGAGGGCGGGGTGAGGCATTCAAGTTGCCACCCCATCCACAAGTCTGCTGTATAGCTCTCAGTCACGATCGCGATAGACGCGTGCTTGCACGTATTGTAGAAGCTCTGTAGTCACAACGAATAGAGCTTGTCATGAGTGCGGACAAAGTTTATTCAGATCTTCAATACCAGTGCAAATTAAAGAAAAACTATTGTCGGAGACGCAAGACTGAGTGGTACTTTTCAAGGTAAATAAAATTTTAAAATAATATCTATTTGAGTAAAATTTTGTTAAATAACATATTTTCGTCGAAAAAAAATTGTCTTGCGATTTTAGGATTAATTGCTGGGCGTTTATGATAAACGATTCCTCTTATCGTTTTGTTTTTAAAACTTTTACTTTTCTACTTTTTAAAATTAAATTAAGTATGTTTAACGCATTGTTATCTCAGTTGTTAATTAGTTTAGTGCGCCGTGGACCAAAATTCAATTGTAATTTTAAATTGTGATTTGATGAGTTAATTGTTTCGTTAATTAGGTAAAATTTAATTTCGTAAAGATAGACGATAAAATATGGGTTGGGTAACCGTTTTACCTTTCTTCTCCTAGTGGGAAAGATATCATTTTGCATTCAGTACGATCTATTCCTATTTTAATGGATTGAAGCTATACATGTCAACACTTCATTTCCTCTAATGTGAAGAGTCATATAAAAGATAATTTTAGCTCTTGGATGAAAAACTTGAAATAGGTTTTACATAGTAAACACCTGGTCAACGTGGAACAAAATATTTTTGCTGGAGACACTATTATGGGCTGAAATGACGAAGATATCGTGACAATGTGGTTCCCTATGCCAATAACTAACAATCAGACAGAATAATCGAAGTGAATAAGAAGTATTTAAGTTACAAGCAGAAGGCGCTCTATAGTCTCTGCCTACCCCCATGGGAAAAAAAGGTGTGATGTTATGATGATCATTTTTTTAGATGAAACTTAGCTGTATCGCATATTTTGATGATTTGTGGTTTTCACTATAGGATTCACAAGATTAATAGAAATATATTCCAATAAATAAATACAAACAACTGAAATGTTTTATTGAAAAGACTTTGTTGGAACTAACAAAATGTAAAACAGCTTTCTTCCTGCCACCCAAGAGTTTCAAAATATCTACTGTTTTAAGTCTGGTTGGTTGGAGCGTTACTAAGATACCTACAAGTACTTATGTTGATAAGTTGGAAACTTTGTCGGAAAACTCCTCTCATTTTCACGATATACGCGTATAGAAGCAGATATCGCGGCTTTCTTTAATGTAGAAGGATATAAACAGATACTCTCTGTAATATTTCTACTTTATACTAAGGTTTTATCGTCAATTTACAGGTTTATATAATTTAGATATTAGGTATATTGTTCAAATTGCCTCTGTGGCAATATAATGGTTATTACAAAAAAATTTCAACAATACGACCTCTACGACTTCCTTATAAAACTACATGATGAAGATGAGCGAGTTTCACAAAGAAATTAATAACATTATTGGTCTCAGGTCGGGAAAACCATACAAAGAAACCATTAGTCATATTATCCAAAAAATACTATAAACATTTATTTTATTGATGTTTATGTTATGTATAAATACTGTCAGTCTATTAGGTTAGGTTGTGGTTTAGTTTAAACTAGCTGTTGCCTGCAACTTCCTACGCGTGGAATTTATACGGTAAACCTTGGCAAATCATAATATGATTTGCCAAGGTTTAAGGCAAAAGCAAGGCAAAAGGATGGCTTTTTAATATTATGTATAAAAAAAAGCCATCCTTTTGAACCACTTATTCTTTTTAAAAACATCACATCAAAAACCGTTGTGTAGTTTTGAAGATATAAGCTCACATAAAGACATAGGCACATACAAAAATAACGACTTTGATTTATAATAAGTAAAGATGTTTAGAACAGAATTACGATATGATAAATTTAGGTTGTGTTTACGTAAGATTACTTAATATGATATAGCATTTATACAAATTACACAATTTTTTTAATTTAACGCTGGGTGGAATTTCACAGAGTTTTTGAAAATTCCCATCTAAAGTAATTTGTTAATTTTACAATTGACTTGCTATGCTTTTACTTAATAAATCAAATTGTGGTGGAAAAATTCCCGCTTGCGGTGATCACTTTTTCCACCACAATTAGATTTATTAAATTCCCATCTAATTTTAACCATTTGATAGATAGTGTTTTAGATTAGCTTCATTGCTCTATCAAGTTTTAACTATGAATCGTTTCAATAAATTCAATTAAGGATTTAGAACTGAGGACACTAAGAAAATCTTAACACAGGCTCTCCCTACAACAAGTCTAATAGATCGAGATAAAATAGTATACGAACTGCTTTGTCCAGCATTTTATTGTAATTTACAATTTACAATTAACCTTTCAACCTTCTTGTAAGAAACAAACCTACATTTAATATCAAGACATCTGAAGGTATTGTGAAAAAGTAATAATGTCCATTTTTGTCCTTTGTTGTTCTAACCTCTACTGTCGGCGGCGAGACGGAGCGTAATATTTAAAAATTTTGCTTTGTTACCACGATAATTTACGCATATTTAAGCATAATTTGTATATGTATAATGTAGGCCTGCTGGGAATAACTTAGGTGCTTTTCACTTTAAATAATCTATATTATGAATGTTAAGGAACTAAAGAATAAGTTTTGTAAAAAAGTATATTAACAGTAAATTAAAATGTGTGTTATACTTGAATATCTCTAAAAGCAATTCTTAAATTCATGAAATTTCTGCTCTACCATTCTGGGAATGTACAAGCAAGATGATAAACTTTTGTGCATCTAGGTACTCTTTGCTTAAGTAATACACGTATTCTAGTTTGTACATTGCAAGCTTTCTGTGTCAGCATTCTAGAACACTGTGCATTTGTTGTATTAAGTTAAAGTTATAATTTTCCTATATACGCTATAAATGAAATAAACATAATAAAAAATTACGCGTCGAAAATACACTCACCGAAATTTCAATGTTTTAGAAAATTTCTTTATTAATTTATTAATTTTTGTATTTGACATGCTATGCTTTTTACTTAATAAATCAAATTATGGTGGAAAATTTTTCACTTTTTCCATGAATGAATGAATGAACGTCGCGTCATTATTTCAACCATTCGTATTCTGGAAAGAATACTCAAGTGTTGGTCGAGATGGTGTAAACCAATCTTAATAGATGGCGGTGTACGTAAAAATATATAAACTCATGCGAGTAACAGATATGGTGGTTAATTTGAAAGTGTTGCAAGTAGACCGCAATAAGCTCAGTTGGAAGAGCTTCGGAACGGTATTCCGAGGTCGTGGGTTCAAGTCCCACTTGCGGCATTTTTCACTTTTTGCACCATAATTTGATTTATTAAGTAAAATTTCTTTACTCAGAAAAAATGGGGTTAAAAGCTTCCTTACATTAAATTATTTATGTAGAAATCATTCATTTGATTAACTTTTCAATTATTTTAATAAACTAGTTGTGTTTTAAAACCAATCCGGTTGAATTAAGTTTAACTATTTAATCGACTTCTATTTATAAAAATCTATACTAATACTAGCTGACCCGGCAACCGTTGTTTTGCCATACTAAAAAAAAGGTTTGAAAAATAGATGTTGGCCGATTCTCAGACCTACTGAATACGCCTGTAAAATTTCATAAAAATCGCTCAAGCCGTTTCGGAGGAGTACGGTGACACGAGAATTTTATATATAAGATTATAAAGCTGAAGAGTTTGTTTGTTTGTTTGTTTGTTTAAACGCGCTAATCTCAGGATCCTATGGCCGATTTAAAAAATTCTTTCAGTGTTGGACAGGGCATTTAGGCTATATAACATAACGCTACGACCAGTAGAAGCGAAGCAGTAGTGAAAAATGTTGCAAAAACAGGGAACATTTTCTAAATTCCACGCGGACGGTGTCGCGGGCAACAGCTAGTCAAATGTAAGAATCAAGCACCAAAAAGATTTGGCCGCTATTGAAAATTCTATTGGCAAAATTAATGAACCAAAGGTGAATGGTGGCATTCAAGTTAATAAATAGAGAGTTAGTCCTTAAATCGTTTCTATTCAATGTCTCGTCAAACGATGGCAATCCGATTCTTTTATTCGTTCCGCATTTTATATTTCAATATGTATATATACTTTGTTGGACAGCGCCAATTTTATATAAATCTTTGTTGCATAAAAAGGAAGGCTTTTGTATTATTTAATTTAAAGTTGTATAAAAATTGTTGTTAGCTAAAGTTTTTTGAAGAAATTAGTTTCAAAGCGCGCAAAGACAAATAAACATTTTCTTAGTGTTCTAGTTAAGGGTTGTGTACAGCTAAGGGATATTGCACACAGATAACACCCTATGTGAGAGACGGAAAACCCTAAAATAAACCGTGTGCCAATAAATACGCCTGGTCAGCTCGGCACAGTAGACCATAATCCCTCCCAAAGTGGAGGAGGCCCGTGCCCAACAGTGGGACGTAAATGGTCTGGAGAGAGAGGGAGTTACGGGTTAGATCTATTACTTGTTACGGGATTACGTTTACCGTAAATAACTAATTTTATTAATATTTTCTATATTTTATATATTCTCGATTCACGCTAATCTAAACTTTTGTCCTCACTTGCATATCAAAATGTTCAAGATGACAGTAAATCTCAATTACGAATTTGACAGGAGATAGAAATGTCTTACTGATAATCAAGGATAGCAATCTATCTATAATCGTAAATACGTATAAGATTTTGCTTTAACATAATCGGAAATAGAAAGGTCAGCGATTAAACTTAGTAATTGAACATTTAGAATTATTTTGGCTCTGTAATTAAATAAATAAATAAATAAATATTCACGGACATTTCACACAGCGTCCTCTGGTCCCAAGCTAAGCTTATATGCTTGTGTTATGGGTGCCAGAATACGGATAGAATACATATACTACTTTTTTTTTGTAAATACATACTTATAATACATAGAAACACCCAGACGCAGAACAAATATTAGTATGACATTTATAAACATCACACAAATGATTGTCCGAGGCGGGAATCGAACCCGCGACCTCATGATCGTCAGTCCGTTATACGAACCACTAGACCACGAAGCCCGTCTATTAATTAGTTAATTAATTGTTTTAAAATTTGATGAAACGGGACTCTATAAAACTTTTCTAAGATAATGACAATTTTCAGTCGAAACTATTCTGTTAGAAACAGTTAAGCTTCGTAACGTACTAAGTGGTAGGTATTTGATACAATTTGCAGCTTCTAGACAGCAACTTTGTAATATTAAGCTTTATGTCCTAGAGCGCATTTACATCGCAATGCTACTTTATGAGAAAAGCAGTGTCGTAGGAAGATACCAATATTCTCCTCTATTAACATATTATTATAGAATTGCACCTACTAACGACTTTAAACTTTACTTATACAGATATCACTAGGTATAGATGTCGGCAAATTATCTACTATATAAAAATAAGTCGGATTTTCCTTCCTGACGCTATAACTCCAGAGCGCACGAACCGATTTCCACGGTTTTGCATTCGTTGGAAAGGTGTCGGGCTCCGTGAGGTTTATAGTTCTTTTTTATTAAATTTTTTTTTTTACTTTTTTTTGGTATGGCAAAACAACGTTTGCCGGGCCAGCTAGTATTAAATAAATAAATGGGCATTACACACTGAGACTTCAAGTTCCATTAAGAGTTACTAATACGCCAGTGTTATTAAATGCCAATCTGTCGCTGGAAAGGATTATAAAAATAGAAACTACCTCATTATGCGTGACTTTTGAGTAGCACTGTCTTTTGTATGAACTTAACATTTTACTCAAATATTGTTTTGGTGCCTTGAATGTAATTTTGCAATCTAGTCACAGATAGAAGCAATAGAATAGAAATGTGTCTTTAAAACTATATTCATGTTTAGTTATTTCAATCAACCATTCATTCGCTCCATTTACTACGTACAGTAGATGGAGAAATGAAATGCATATTGCACTGTAGACTGCTTATTCCCAATGCTAATGATTGAAGCGAGAAATAAACAGATGATTTTTATTTACGCCCTCTGCAATTCATCTCAACTTCAGATTGTGGTATTGAATTGTTTCTGCAATTTGTGGCCAAGAATAACTTTTTTAATATCAAATCCGTATTTATCATAAACTGTAAAAAGTGGGATTTGAACCAGCTGCTAAATTACTCACAGATGTCTTGAACATAGACGTTAATAATTTACAAGTATTTAATTAAATACTTTTGTCAGTGGCCTTGTTACTTGGAATAATTTTAACAAAATAAAACATAGTCAGTTAAAACAATATTTTTTAAAGCCGAGATATTATTTAAATTGGTGGTTTCAGAGCGTTCGTGTTTACGGCCGCTACTTATTTTGCGCTTGATGTATATGTCTTTGTCCTATTCCACACTTTATGGTATTTAATGTCAAATTTCATCCAATTTAGTATAGACATTTTACTTGAAACAGCGATAAATATATACTATACTATTAGTAATGTGTCCATAATGGGTAGAAAAGTTTCAAGCTTAGTTTGGACCAGCGGACCAGGAGACTAGGATCCAGAAGTCTGTAAATACATACTTAATTTTATGAACTACTGTACATTTGACTTTTATTGTAGCTGACGTTACGGACGGGCTTCGTGGTGGAGTGGTTCATGTAACAAACTGCCGATCAAGAGGTCGCAGGTTCGATTCCCGTTTGGGCAATCATTTGTGTGATATTTATAAATGTCATACAAATGTTTGTACTGCGTCTGGGTGATTACTATATATTATATGTATGTATTTACAAAAGAAAAGTAGTAGATGTAGTATATCCGTATTATGGTACCCATAACACAAGCATATAAGCATAGCTTGGGACCAGAGGACGTTATGTAAAAAAGAAAAAGACGTTATTCAAGTAATGATTAGGAGTAAGGACTTAGTAACGTTAGTAACGTAGGGTTCTTACGTTGAAGAAAAACGTTTACAAGGCCCCGGAGTATATTAAAATTAGGCAAGTAAAGGCTAAAAGAAGATAATAATTCTTTACCTTCCTGGTGTAGCCCTTTTATTGACGGCGTATTTATGATAAGAGCAGCTTTTAGGGAGGTTATGCTCGTTTGTATAAAACTTTGGGAGTTCCTAAATTCATACTTAACTCGTTATGTTGATCATAATATGAAAATTTTATATACGAAGTTTTACAAACATTGTGTTATATAAAGAATTTTTAACTCTTAGGATCGATCTCAAGTAGAAATTTTAATACTGAGCAAATTAATTTTAAACTTTGTTTTGAATTCAAATGCACTAAATAATGCATAGTCATTTAATGGATTTCAGGAAGTTTAATTTGTTGAACATGTACTTAATAAATTATTAAATCATCGAGTTTAATTTTGTTTGAGTTTAAAATTCGATAAGTTTTAACACTATTGTAATATTTTCTTTATGAACTGAAATTCATTTAAATAAATATTGATGGACATATCACAACACCCTGACGTAGTACAAACATTTGTTTGACATTTATAAATATCACACAAATGATTACGGGAATAGAACCCGCATTTATTTATAACGCATAGAAAACAAAAAAAAACATAACAACTATGTTTTCTGTGTAAATTGTTTTGGTCAGGCAGAGCTAATCAATTCAAAAGTTTTTAATACATTTCATCCATATCAATTAAATAAATTTGTAAGTAATATCAAATAATATTAGAATATTGTCTACTTTGTAACGGTTACGCAAAATCAATTAAAAATTATTATGAACTCTCAAAGTCAAACATCTTCGAGTTTTCCCTGATCAGTGTGGTTACAGAGCTGCCGAAAAGTTGGTAAATTGTTCATGTAATTAGAGTCACTGACAGACCATTCACGCTACTCAAAATTTTAATTTTTTATTGTATTTACGTTCATGTAATTATGTAATTGTGAACAACATGAATGCAATAAATATATGAATATTATAATGGTTCGAAGCTGACTAACATTATTTTTATTACTTGGAAGCTGTCTAATATTCCTGTAATGTATTAGACCTTTATGTCATTTCATGTCGCTTTTTATAAAAACCTTTTAAAGTACTGCTCTAAACTGAAGTCAGGAAAAAGTAAACAAAATATCTATTCTAGCCGAATTCAAAAAAGGAGAAGGTTCTCAATTTGTCTGTATGTTTTTTTATTTTTGATACGTCATAACTTTAAACTGGACGAAGCCATTTTCATTATTATATTTTTATTTGAAAGCTGATGCTTCCCGTGTGGTCCCAGGCACCAGGTCAGGATCTGATAGTTATCTTTTAAGAAATCCAGGAAAATCCTCAAATTTCAAAGGCACGCACATTGTTTTCACATATTATGTATGTAAATAATCAAAGAGTAGACTATCGAGGTAGTCACATAAAGTTTTTTTATTTAATTAATACCCAATTATTGTTTACTACTCCGTGTGGCGACGGATTAAGAATACAAGTGTCACCACCCCATCTCCTCCCAAAGGTGCTGTAAAAGTCAGCTAAGGGATATTGCACATAGATAAAATCCTCTGTGAGAGACGGAAAACTCAAAAATAAACCCTGTGCCAACACGCCTAGTCATCGTGGCACAGTGGACCATAATCCCTCCAAAGTGGAGGAGGCCCGTGCCCAACAGTGGGACGTAAATGGGCTGGAAAAGGAAGGATATTGTTTAGTGCAAGGTCCGCTAGGAAATTAATGTATTTATCAAAACTAACTAATAACTACTAAGATAACTAAAACTAATACGTTATTCCGGCAATCATTAACAACTTTTATTATGTTCCTGAAGGGCGTAAGAAGTCTTCTAGGAGATTACGTTTTAATAAGGTTGAAAAGTTTCGTTGCTCCGCTAGCTGGATTAATTTTAACTTTAACAATTAAACCCTGTGATGGTAGATTAAAATTAAATATCCTGCTGTCAAATCTTAATGTCAATAACTTTTTCAATAACAATGTTTATAGCTTTATATTTAGTACAAGATATGATAAAATAATTTATCTGATTTTGTTACTTCAAACAAAGACTCAATGTAATACAAATAATATTAATATTATTGCATAAATAGGTAGCCTAGCGAAGTCTAGTGCCAATTATATTGAAACACCTTTCCAATAAGAACAGCCCAGGCAACCACTCTGACCGTAGCGTGGGTCTTAAGGGCGGCTTAAAGTTCAAGATTTGCATTTTGTATTTTATTACAATGCATTTTCTATTCTTACTGGCCATTCTAAATGTTATGAAAGTAAATAAATTTTTTATAAAGAAAGAAATTTCTTTGTATAAATTTAATATTGAAATTGCTTCTTATACAAAAAATTTCAATATTAAAGTTCTTTATACACGATTGCTAACTCAGAATTATACCAACTACGCAATGGAAATATAAATCGCTCTGTATTCAGTTTTTTAATGTTAGTAGCATAAAAATATGTTTTATTTGCGAAGATTTTGTACCTATTCGTTTACGTACAACGAATTCGATCACACACGCAAAAAGGATAAAGCTGTATTGAAAATTATGTATGTGTGTTTTCACTGTTTCCATTAGGGTAATACTTTACAATATCTTTTTGTAGTACCTTCGCAAGACAACAACAAAAATTTTCTTAACAACAGACTATACATATATAAGATATTCATGTATAATAGGTACATATTTATTTATATATATTCTTTTTATGCCATTATTTATTTATACAATCAATTTCTCACAATTTCACACTCTGAATCACACTACCACACTGATTTCTCACCACCTAATCCATACTGGAAGAAATCGCCGAGTGCGATAAGACCGCTACTTGTACATCTTAACTAGTGTTCCTGTTTGTCTGCCTTATGTAATCCTTGTGTGTACAATAAAGAGTGAAATAAATAAATAAATAAATATACAAATATTATAAAGTTGAAGAGTTTGTTCGTTTGTTTGTTTGAACGCGCAAATCTTAAAAACTACTAGTTTGAATAGAATTTTTTTTTGTATTGGTCCTTTTATCAAGAAAGGCCCTAGAACATATAAAATCACGCTGCGACCAATAGGATCGAAGCTTTAGTGAAAAATGTTGCAAGAACGGGGTATTTTTTCTAAATTCTAAGCGTACGAAATCGCGGGCAACGCCTAGTATTTCAATTCATAATTCTATTATTTGTCGTAGAGTTCGGGCAACTTACTTTTGTACGAAGTGGGCTATACTCCGTGAATAGAACTTTGTATCTTATAGGTACCTATAGACTTTTAATGTTAGATACAGTTCGGGAGTGTAACTGAATCAATCGGCATCACTGGATTTAGGAAAATATGGAGTTATGACACTTCCCTCACCACACTGTCCAATCGTCTCATTTCTATAGTTTTTACTAATATTTAATTGTAGATATATATACCTATGTTCCTCCGTGTGGTGACGGATGAAGAATACAAGTGTCACCACCCCATCTCTTCCCAAGGGTGCTGTAAAAGTCAGCTAAAGGATATTGCACACAGATAAAATCCTCTGTGAGAGACGGAAAACTCTAAAATAAACCCTGTGCCAACACGCCTGATCAGCGCGGCATAGTAGACCATAATCCCTCCCAAAGTGGAGGAGGCCCGTGCCCAACAGTGGGACGTAAATGGGCTGGAGAGAGGTTTTCTAAAGGCCGATTTACTCAATGATAATTACTAAGAGGCTGACCTGACTTTCACGACTTGTTTTGACTATAACAGTACGTGAAACTTTATCTTTGCTACAAAGTTACTTAAAGCACACATGTGCTGTCTTATGATATTTTCAAAAACATTCATATTATAATATAGTTTAAAATATTTTTCTTCGTATTTCAACTACAACGTAAGTATTATTCTTACCAATATTGTAAATGCGAAAGTATCTCTATTTGTTTCTTAGACCCTCTTTCACGCCAAACTTATGAATGAATTTAAATAAAATTTGGTACACATGGTCTGTACACAGATATTCTAAAGCTCAACAAAGCACATAGCCTACTTTTTAACGCGAGGAAACGTGATTTTAAAATCCACGCGTACGAAGTCGCGGACATCAGTATATAAGCTATTTATATTTTTTTCCGAATAACAATTTCAAAGTAAAAGTATTGATTGAGTACGTATTGAATTTATAGCAACGTATCAAAAAATCCGTCCTTGGCACCCCTGTCGTTTTACAACCCTCTACCATGAACCCCTCGTTTTTAGTGCAACCCTATATATAGGGTGCGCTTAGCATCAATTGCCTCGCAGTGGGGCGACGTTCAACCTTAAACTATACACCAAGGATTTTGACAAGTTGAAACTGTGTTAGTTATGTTTTTGATGTTTTAAATTAAAAAAAAAATAGATATACAGTTGGAAAATATTGTACAATGTACTTACTTTAGATTGAACCAAGATATTTTAGATTCAATAAGATAAACAGTTAAACATTTTCAAATGTAGTAAGAAGCGAAACAAAAAGTGGTTAAATCTTTGCCAAGTTTTTGTAGACTACTTATTGTATTATGCAAATTACAATTAAAATATAATAAGCATAAATAAACTAAATTATAGTGGAAAAAATGATAACCATGAGCGGGACTTGAACCCACGACCTCGGAATACCGTTCCGTTGCTCTCCCATCTGAGCTATCATGGTTCCCGCATATGTTTACCAAATCTTCCACTACAACCTTCTCAATGTGAGTTAAACATCGTGCGATGTTTTGTGTACAACGCCATCTATTGAGCGGTTTGCACCAACTCGATCAATCGATCACTTAGTGTTCTTTACAGAACACAATTGGACCGAAATAATGACTGTACATGTATTTCTACATTAATTTATGAATTTTTGCAATTGACTTGCTATGCTTTTACTAAATAAACTAAATTATAGTGGAAAAAATGATAACCATGAGCGGGACTTGAACCCACGACCTCGGAATACCGTTCCGTTGCTCTCCCATCTGAGCTATCATGGTTCCCGCATATGTTTACCAAATCTTCCACTACAACCTTCTCAATGTGAGTTAAACATCGTGCGATGTTTTGTGTACAACGCCTCATGGTTATCATTTTTTCCACTATAATTTAGTTTATTTAGTAAAAGCATAGCAAGTCAATTGCAAAAATTCATAAATTAATGTATAATAAGCATAGTTTAAAAACTAAAAAAGCACGATTGAAAATCTTGAATATTATTATATATTATTGCATTGTCACTGGTCTTTAATATGTGTGCAAGATCAACTCGACTATTACAAGTGGGTAATATTTTGATAGATACGTACCGATACAAAAATACCTGAGTTAATTAACTTAAAAGTAACGGGTTACAAGTAGATACAAAGGACTCCAATTTTCCCAAGAATGCTGTACATATCATTTCGTTAAATGAAGAATAAACACGTAAAAAATAATATTGGTATCAAAATCTAACTGTGATATGATTTTTATGGTTTCTGTTACATTTTACACATTAATCTAAATATTTCTGTTTCATCTAACGCTGTTCACGATTTATCCAGACAATCTACATGAAAATACAAACAACAATTAACAGTGTTTAAGTGTTGTTGATTGACATAATTTGCATAAATAATGATTAGAATAATATATCAAAAATGTGCATGTAGCATAAAATTTAAGGTCTAAGGATATTTTAAAACAATTAAGTAAGTTTTGTTAGTTATTATGACAACAAACCGTATGCAGTGATAGATAAGTAGGTCTCTATGTAACAGGAAAATCGAAAGACGCTAAGGTATGCAGTCGGCGCTACAAAGTATCCATTGTATAAAGTAATGCGTAATGAAGTTTGGTCACGTAGTAATCCTTTGAGTCCTGAGGACTATTAAACTTACAGCCAGAGCGTCTTTGGGTGGTCTTAAGGAATACTACATGGTATGGGTTCTCACATTACAGGATTTAGGCTAATAAAATTAAAGTATAATTTCATACGAGATAAACATTTCTTTTTATTAATCTAATCTATAATATCCCTAAGGTATTATTACTAAGTGATTTTACTTTTCATATACAATATTACATAACTGCTCAGAAAATTTAAAATTTTCTTCGGTGTTTTCGTATTTAAGGCAATTATTTATTGTAGCCAGCCATGAAAAGTATAGGTATTTGGTCTATCTTTTAAACGTTGTTTATTTTATCCGGGTTTTTAAATTACGGAAGACCAAATAAAAGATGGATAGACTGCGTGAGAAACGATATGAAAGAAAAGGAATTGATGAGAGTATGACGGCTCATAGGAGAAGTTCGAAGGAAAATACGTGCTGCCCCGACCCCAAGTAGCTTAGGATGAAGGCAGGAACAAGATTTATTTTATCCAGATAGCATTTCCTGTGTCGGGTTTTTAGATTTATTAATCTTGAATACCGAACTAAATCTCATAAAACTTTACAATCAACTTAATGGCACAATCCTAGTTCTACACGAAGAACTAATTTTGCGCACACAATTCAAACTTTATAACGTGAAGGAAGTTTCAAAATGCAATGATCACTCTTTATATAAATTGCATTATTTTTATAATTTCTGTATATAAATATACTTGTTTTATCTTGAGACATAATTAAAATAACTTATATACGAGTATATACTCTGTGTGTAATCTTCTTCCTTCTACGTCCTTTTGTTGAGGGTCGCGACCACAAATACATCTTCATGTGGGTCTGTCTGTTATAGAGTGGATAGCTCGTTGTGTAATGCCGCCCAACATTCTATTGATAGCAGCACTCTGTCTTACAGTTGTCCGACCTCTAGCGTATTTTCCATTCATATGGCTTAGTACTACTTAGCAGTAGATAGTATTCTTGCAGACTGAGTTACAGGTTGTATGAACATAATTTACAGCTCTTTTTTAAAGTAATAATTGTTGAATCCCTATTTTTTATATTGTTTAATCAATAAAATTACTTTACATATAATTATGATAGGTGCAGTTATCAACAGTAAAAGCTCCTCATTCGGTATTCCTGATTCCATTTTTGCGATTTGGGTTGAAAATCGAATGGTTTGTTGTTGCGAAATGAATTATTAAAAAAAACCTGAGTGGTCATTAAAAGCTATTAATAAAAATAATAATTTTCATTTTTATTTTAGATCTTACCGTTGAATCCCACAAAATAATCATTTCAAAATCGTAGTTTCTGTGTAATCGAAATATTTAGGGATCCTAATACTAGCGAAGAAACTTTTAATTAATTAATTCAATCATATAATGTTCTATAAGCAGTAAATTGTACATAATTTTGTACATCTGCAGAGGAATTCGGAATTCCCGTGGATAATGTAGATTTGATTCAATCTAACTAATCACTTCAACAACCATGCATAATACATTTAAGCCCATTGGGATAGTTTCAGCAGATCATGTCGTTAGAGACGTGTTAGAATCATGCATAATATATTATATAATTATAATATATTTAGAAGTTGATGAATATATTCGATAAAGGTAAAACTAAACAGAATTAGGCAAGGTATTTTGGTTTATTTTGACAGAGTGTATTTATTGTTTTTAGTTCTAACTTCGGGAATTTAAAGTTTACTTTTATCAATAACTTTTTCTATTTCGTTATTATTGTGCTTAGATTTTGATCTAGAAACTACAATGTGCGATTATGAGATGTCTGCATCCAGCGGCCCCGAGTGACCTTAACAATAATATCAGTTTTCTGTGCCTTATATTGTTTAAACACAAACATACTTTATTACCTTCCAATATAACCTAATAGCCTCTCTCTAGCTCTCTCTTACTCGATAAAAAAGTAGCTCTACAATCATAGGCAGTTCGTTGGGTTTATAAATCATAAAAAATTATCTACATTTTCTTGTTAATTGGTGACGTGATTTCACCAAACCTGGGCAAAAAAAGTACTTAAATATGAAACGGTATGCCTCGCAGGTTTTATTTTCAAGTAGGTACAAAGTTAAATAAGCGGAAAGGAGCGCTTTAATTATAAAATGGATGAACGTAGCTTGCGCGAGTCTATGGTAAGAACAAATACTAACCCCTAATTAAAGTTTATTGTTTAACCAATACTTGTCTCAAGTAGATATACTCTTGTGTTTCACCATTAATTTCATTTCTGTTTGTCTTTCACTCAACTTAGATTTACGAACAATATCACTGGTATTATAATTATTTTGTTATTATGTGTATTTAGTCATGCCAACTTTTACAGCTGTATATTATGTGTATCAGTTTCTAGTAGTCGTGTCGGTAGAGAATATTTGTCATTAATATTCCATTTTTGTTATTATTTCCAATCAAAACGTTCTCTTATTAATTCAGGATAGTGGCACAGTGTTCGTAGGTGCTGAGAAGAATTCTTGTTCCTCAACATATTATTATGATTAGCCATTTAAGTGCAATGTAGAGTTGCCGTGTAGTTGAAGTATAAAGTTGACATGTTATATGTTTTCACATCTTATTAGTTTTCCAAGTAAATATAGCATGGCTGACTTGTTGAAATATTTACTAGTATTAAACTTCGTTTCGTTGAAATCTCTCACCATGTCAGTACTGTAATAAGTTGCCTACAAACCAGACAGAGTATGATGATGTGGTTGTAAAGCAATCTAAGGTGTTTATTCAGTAACACACCCATCCTAAACTTTGATCCTCAACATTGAAACAGCAAGCGAAAGTGATTTTCTGAACTATAGCAGGGTTATTACAGAACTTTACTTGATAAATTGTAGTCATAGCTTGTGCCAGTATCTCATGTGGTTGTCGATGAGCTGACATTAGGACCGCGTGAGATATGAAACAATTCTTTTACCTCTTTTCGTTCCATATGGGAAATATAATCAGTATTATTATACATAATAGGGAAAACTTCTAATTTATAATTTGTGAAAACGAGTTGATGACCCAATAAAAATTTTGACGAGCTTAAGTGTTAATGTGTGTATCGAAACTATAGCGCGATTTATAAAACTGTACAACGCCATCTATCGAGCAGAGGACTAAACATCTGATTATTGGGGTTTTATTTCTAAATTTCACGCGTATGAAGTCGCTGGTAATATATAATCTTCCTTAAGCTTTGCTAAGTTTTAGTA
Source organism: Orgyia antiqua (assembly GCA_916999025.1). NCBI lineage: Eukaryota > Metazoa > Arthropoda > Insecta > Lepidoptera > Erebidae > Orgyia > Orgyia antiqua. The sequence continues at coordinate 10,698,746 of OU779863.1, read as the reverse complement.
GTTTATATAAACTTTGCAATTTAATACTAATTGATAAACTTGTGCACAGAATACTTAAATTGTATGCTATTCTTGCAGTCTCTTACTTACCTATATTAAATTTGTTTACTACTAAAAGTTAGTTATGCAAACACTAAGAATAATTTTTAACCAGTAGTTCCAAAGTGATGTACAACTTGCACTTCAAGTGCTTTTTAAGTTTAAAATAACAATTTTGACGCCATACTTCCGAAAATTATTTAATCTTTGGAAAACTGAAACATTTAATAAGTACTGTTAGTTGTTGATAACTTTTGTAATTGATTTATTTGATTAAATAATAAAGCAGTAGTTAGAGAGAATCGATCAATGGATTACAGCAAGTATAGTTATATTGATAGGTCTTCAGTTTTAAATCGTGTGTGGTTTAGCAGTTAAATAATAATAAGATTACAACACATCGAGAGTCAAGGCGAGGCATTGGCAGTCAGCCTAGATATTGCGAAGGCGTTCGATCGGGTTTGGCACCGGAGTCTTCTCTCGAAGCTGCCATCATACGGACTCCCCGAGGGATTATGCAGTTGGGTGGCCAGCTTTCTGTTGAACAGAAGCATTAAAGCCGTAGTCGACGGTAGTTGCTCCGAACTTTTCAACATAAATGCTGGCGTGCCGCAAGGCTCCGTGCTGTCCCCAACTCTGTTTCTGCTGCATATCAATGATATGCTGTCAATTGACGGTGTACATTGCTATGCAGATGACAGTACCGGGGACACATTCTACACTGGCCGTGCTAATATCCCTCGTTCTGATGTCGAGGAAAGTCGGAACAAACTTGTGTCTGAAATCGAGACTATTTTAGCCAGGATATCCGATTGGGGACGACTTAATCTAGTCCAATTTAACCCCACTAAGACTCAAGTTTGCGCGTTCACCACTAAAAAAGCTCCATTCGCTGTAGCTCCACAGTTCGTGAACACAGCCCTGGCCATCTCTGATCGCATCGGGATCCTAGGAGTTGACATCTCCAGTGACGTCCAATTTCGTTGTCATCTAGAGGACAAGGCCAAGCTGGCATCGAAAAAGCTAGGTGTGCTCAACAAGGCAAGGCGGTACTTCACTTCGGGGCAAATACTTGCCCTGTACAAGGCGCTGGTTCGGCCCCATATGGAGTACTGCTGCCATCTGTGGGTGGGTGCACCGCAATATCTTGGGCCTTTTGACTCAATCCAACGACGCGCTGTGTGGATTGTCGACGATCCCGTGATTACAGGCGGTATCGAGCCCTTAAGTCTTAGGAGAGATTTTGCCTCCCTGTGTGTGTTCTACCGCCTGTATAATGGGCTGTGTTCTGACGAACTGTCCGAAATGGTGCCAACGGCCTCCTTTTATCATCGCACCTCTCGTCATCGGCAGAGAATTCATTCTCACACTCTAGAACCAATGCCATCACGTCCCGTACGATTTCTTCGGAATTTTATCCCCCGTACAATAAAGTTGTGGAATGAACTAACTGCCGAGATTTTCCCACTAGACTACAGCATGAAGTTCTTCAAAAAAGGTGTGAAGAGATTTCTGCAGGGTCGGCGACGCGCGAGTGATGCCCCTGGTGTTACAGACGTCTATAGGCTACGGTAACCGCTTTCCACCAGGCGGGCCGTACGCTTGTTCGCCACCTCAGTAGTATAAAAAAAAAAACATCCAAATGCACTGAATATAATTAAGATATCAAATTATGTTAATTCTATATATAAAAGCATATTTATATAAAACGTTTTTATACAGATTTGTGTTTTTACCTTAGAAAATTAAAAAAGATATTTTATTTTATTAACTATTAGCTTGATTTCACAAATACTGGACAAAAAAGTATTTAAATAAGATGAAAAATCTACGTACGTTTATTATTCTTCATGTTATCCTAATTAACTTCATGGTGTTGGTTTCATTTATGACATTGAACGCATACATAGCTAAAATTTACATTCATGAGTTATTTCTGCAGCAAATCCATAAAAAACATATAACTCTCTTGTATTTACTTTACTGTTAATCCCTACTATAACATAAGGAGTTATATTCCATAGCCACAAGTTAACCGCAATGTATGCGAGCAACTCGATCCCTAGACGTAGCTGTGCTATATCTGTAACACTTAGTACCTTGACAACATCTACCCGGCGCCAGGAACACTTGCAACTAATTCAAACATTTAAAGATAAAACAATTACTAACCAACCAATCATCATAATTTTATTTTTACGGTTCTATACTAATAAGTAAAACTGGATGTGATTGCTGACTCTTCACTGTATTGACGTGAAAAGTGTGGGACAGAATTATTTTCACATAATATAATATTCGTAAGGATATATTGTAATTTTTAAACCTAATTTAGATCTCTCTCTCCCCAGCCCGCTAAAGACCAATTTTTAGGCACCGGCCTCTCCACTTTGGGAGGGATTATGGTCTACTATGCCGCGGTGACCAGGGTTTATTTTGAAGCTTTCTGTCTCTTTGTCTAATATTCCTTAGTTTTCTTCTATAGCACCCTGGGTAGGAAATGGTTATACTTGTATTCTTAATCCGTCACCATACGGATATTCAGGTATATTCATATATTCATTCATAATTCAGATTATATACAGTTTCACTGAAGAAATATAGGTATACGGAAACTTATCGTTATTCAAGAAAGGAGTTCGCTGCCCTTATAAAACAGTTAAGGTTGTATATCATTCAAAACACGTATATTCATATATTACTAGCAGGCCTACTGACTGTGTTTGAATCAAAGCAGATGGCATTCTGTAGTTTCTGTCTAGGCGATTTCGAGGCGTGATGTTATAATGATGATGTATCCTATTCTTATATCCTTTCTACTTAATTAGCAAATTCAACAGTCAGACTAGACTCTAATGGATTGTGAAAATTTAATTAAAAATTTCAACTTGAATAACTTGGCAAAGATTTCGTGAAGTAAAATGTATTGAAAATAGTGAAACATTGATATAAGACCGTCACTAATTAAATGAAACGTCTTTGCTAATTATTTAAGGCATCAAGAGAAATAACGTTTCTCAGTAATAATGAAATCGTTAGCGTGGTTCACAATTTAATTGGTAGAACTGTGTACTCAAGTCTTCAAGGTTGTGTATATACATTGAATATGTACACTCGTGCGAATACACCCACTTCGCGATATCGTCAACACGACATTATCATTATCAACGGGTTATTGCTACGAAGGTGTTTCATTGAAATAGAATATCTATTTGCGTAGTGACAAATAGATAGTCGTGTACGTTCTAACCAATTCAAATATTTCTGTAATTTGAAAGCCACAAAATATCTAAAACACTCATGTATAGACACAGTAAAGCGCTTTCTGTCAGCCACATTGTTATAAACTTAAAAAGCAGATTTAAACAATGGAAATATATAGATTTAAAGGAATTGTAGAGTTGTAGAAAGGGAACATATCAACAACGTGGTCAGTGAAAAGGTCTCTAGCGGGTGCGTAATCTTTTCTACATGTACCAAATCCTACCCTATTAGCCTTAACAGTATTCTTATTAGGGGAGCTTTACTTGCCGGTCGCATTTGTACTCGCTCGCCGTCCCATTCCACTGTCGAACAACACGTAGACCAAATTCATTCCAACTGAGATTGTCTTGTAAATATACCTTTTGTTATTGAACACTGTGCTTAAACATAACTTGTAATTTGTAGTGCATCATTATGTAGCCTTAACTTTATATTTCTTTTTTAATATTTCCTTCGATAATCATAGTAAAATAAAAACATGGACATGAAAAATAATGCAAGAATTTTTGGATCTGATTTTATACAAAAAGGATTTATAAATAAAAAATGTATATGTATAAACATTTATTATAAATAGATAATGTAGTTTTAGTTATAATATATTGCACTTAACAGATTTATTTATATTATGCTGATAGCATAATAGTAAACGGAAGATGAGCTTATTTGTTAGAATAATCAATAGAAGAAAGTTAGGAACAAAAGGGATGTTCTAGTAACACATATGTTAGTTATTATAGGACCGGTCGTATAACGTGGTCTTATATTCGTAGAAGAGATCAAACGGTCGTACTAACTGATTCGTTGACCGAATCATGGGCTGTAATAATATAATTAGAAGGTTCTTCGTATATAAGCTAAGATTACTTATCTTACCTCGGATAATCCTCTAATAGAGTAAATGTTAGGACGTACATATATCGTGCAAGGATAATGATGACATCAAATTACGTCCCACTGTTGAGTGCAAGTCACTTCAGGGAAGGCTTTTGTCTACAATGGTGCGCTATGGTTTTAGTACTTTTAGTTTCGAATCTACTGTCTCTCACTGACGGCTTAGCTGGCTGTTACAGTCCCCTAGGGAGGAACTCGAATGGTGGCACTTGCATTCCTAATCCATCACCACATGGACCAGTCTGCAAACGGAAAAATTATGATAGTGTAAGCTCTGATTTAGGTATCAACTTTAAGATACCATTTCTGGTATCTAACTCGATTTTGAGGTAGAATGGCATCCGCACGCCGCACATTACTCACATTAGCCGCTAACAGCGTATCACGTCATTGTGACACATGTAAAGCAATTATTCATAGATGCTAACATAAGGCACGCGTCGCAGCTCGCGACCGATATTCTGTCTAATAATATATAAGTTATAGGAAAAGACTTATGAGGAGTGTAGAGATTTAGAAATATGCGTCACTTTATGTCACTTCTCATCTATTTTCTACCGCCAAAATAGGGTATTTTTCTACTCCAAATAACAAATACAAAAAAAACTATTTCTTTTGCACTCAATTGTAGTTTTTTGTAATGTTTCTAAACATTAATTAATTAAAAAACTCAGCGAATGTATTGAGGTAGAAAATTCGATTAACGTAAGTGGTAGAGCCACCGTAGATGGCTGCTTTGATTATAAACGTCAAAGCAGTTTTTACACCATTTTTATGATGCGCAATAGATTATTTTAATTAAGAATTTAAGTTGCGGATAAAATTATAAATGTATGATGTATGTACGCAAACATTTATTATACGCATATACGGTAACCTCAATAAAATGAGCTAACAATTATGTAAAGTACTTTGTTTAACACAAAAACGTTTTTAATACTCATAACTCTTTACGACAAAAGAAATATATTACCTACTGAAACTCACACGTGTATGTCACCCTTTATATATATATAATATGATCCCACTTGAATGGGTGCGAAAGGAATCCTATTATATTACGCTCGTTCAATCTACCATTCCATTGAGTTATTGTTCACTGGTCCCTAGTAATGGGCATAAAAATAATTCGAAATCATTTTTCTATAAAATAATAAACAAGAATCATATAATAAATTCGTTATTATTGCTCTGATTTTGAATATGTGAAACAAAATTGCTTTTATACCTATCAAACATATAGATAAATATCCCCATTATGACGACGTAATTTGCGATGTCATTGTTAAACCCTCCGGGCAGCTGTGTTGTACAGATTATTTCTTTACTCGCCATTCAAATTTAACTGGATATTCTAGTTAGGGTGCGTTCATAAAACATATAGTGACTGTGGCCATAATCACTTGATTAGCATAACAAAAATATTGAAGACGCAGTTAAAGTTTATGCGGCCTCGTTTTGAAAGCTTAAATTATGTACTGGTCAGTCGTTATGTACCTTGATTTTATGACTAATGCAAACGCTCTTATGACTTACCTAACTTATTAATCTAATCCTAACTTATTAAAAATAATATTTATTTTGAGTGTGATATTCCGGACAAGTATATAAATATAATAATTTCTCAAAATTGCGCGACCCATTTGTTTAAATAAAACTACTTTTTACGGATATAGACGCGTATATTTGTTTAAAATTTTCGCCTGACGTTTCGGAGACTTTGCAGTCACCATGGTCACGGGTAAGACTGAGCTGTAATGTAACGTCAGGCCAGAATTTATAACAAATATACGCGTATACGTATAATCCGTAATAAGTAGTTTTATTTAAAGTATATAAATAGTACACAATCTGAGAATATATGATAAGGACGAAATAGTACGTTTACAATCCAACCCATACCTATAGGGACTGCTTAGGAATCAATTTGTACCGCATCGTCGTCATGTAAAATAAAACGATATAAAAGGAAGCTTCTATAAATGTGTTGCCAAGATAAATAATCCCGATAAAATCCCTCGATTTGACCCTCGAAGAAGATTCTTTATTTAAGAGCCTATCTTGAACCGCACGCAAAAATGACTATTTTGGTTCTTTGTTATTTGTGAAATTGAATTTGTTGAAATGATGATGGATACCTACGTAATGAAAAATCTCTTTGAAACTTATCACGAATTTATTTATACTACAATATTTCTGATATTATTTATCAAATCCAATTGGGATTATATAATATATATACAAAAAGATTAATGAAACAATCTGATACCTATTAGTTTTTTTTGCACATGTTCCCAGAAAATCTAGAAGTATCATTCTTAAGTTTTCTGAAAATGAAACACAAAGAAATATTGTTTAAATTCATGACAAAATAAAACCAAACGAAAGCGTTGTTAATAGTTTTTAGTGAAGCTAGAGAATGAGTCTTAAAATACCGAACCCGTTACCGGATAATTATTTGAATTTAAAACGACTATATGCTTTTAAACAGTTTGCCCTTAAAACTGTTAATGGGGCGCATTGTTTAACCACTATTTCGTGACCTTGCACATTAGTTTTGTAACTTATAAAAGACTTTTAATGGCGTGTATGAGCTATTTATATATCGGGATTCATTATTTTTATATCAGGAGTCTAATTCAGAATGATCGTATATAAGGACACGCCTTTTGTAGGGATTCCTTTCAAGTGGACAATAAAACACCGTATACTTGGCTACCGTGCTCACAGCCGATTTAAAATGTTGCGTATTTTTTTTATATATTCGAATTTATAAATGTATTTCATATATTCAAAATAAAATGAAACAGCATTTCTGAGTAAACAGCAATGTTTCTAATAACTTTCAAATTTTATTTCATTCAGTATTCGATTTCCGCTACAGTCGTGAAACTCACGATATAGAGGAAACTGCAATCCTCAATGACCCACTTATTGCGTGTAAAACACGAATATTCTATACGAGTAGGTACTGATACAATTTGATCAACCAGCTCACGTCATTCACAAAATAAAACGAAATACGATTTGTTCATTGTTTGTCAATAAAATAAATCTACGTATATAATTACGCATCCTGTTGCCGTTAACCATAAAAAGGACGACAATGATAGTAGCTTGAGCAGGGATTGTCGACTTTATGGACGGTGGATACTGAGTCCGTACGTGACAGTACCACAGTAGGGGACTTTACGTGACATTTTTCCTCACGAACGAAATGCGTGATAATATATTTAGTTCATGTGGTATTGATTTTCGCAACAAATAGAGTAATCATAAAATACGATTACCACCGAATATGATTATCACCATGTACAATAAAATTCAGGATCCCATGTACAATTTTGAAACCTATCTATTACGCATATCAAATATATGCCAGATTTATCAATGCTGATAAAACATAGCATTTTAAAAAAACGCGCCTTTCTAACGTCAATTTCGTGCCCAAGTGGGGATTACTGGATTTACTCGATTGCGTCAGATTAGCATAAGCGAATGTACTTGTACCTTGCATCCTGTTGAGTACCTCCATCATAATAAGCTCTTTATATAAGCGGGCCTAGGGGAACCAATCAGATTGGAAAAATTTAGAACATCAGATGTACTCAAGTGCGTAAGCCTCGTTATGAAAGCTTGCTTATGATTGTTATCATCATCATCATCATACCATCACACCTTTTTCCTGTGAGGGTAAGACAGGGAGTACAGAGCGCCATCTGCTCCTTACTTCTTTGGCTTCATGATGAAGCTTACGTCTTGTAATTGTATATTTAGAAAATCTCATGACTTATGCAAAGCGTAACAAAATATTCAAAATATTATATTTACGTGTCAGGTTCATATATTAAAGGTAATGTCTAAAAAGATCCTTGTCTATTTTTACGACATGTGATAATTCTCACTACACAATACAAAACGTTTTGTTCATGGGAACTTCTTCAAAATCTAAACTTTCAAACAAAAATCTATAGTAAAATACAAAGTACTCCTTTAACTAATTAAAAGCGTAACATTAAAATAATTTCAGAAAATCATTAATTGGAGTAAAATTGTGGCGTAGGCTTGGGTAGAGAATACTTAATGAATTTCCTTTTCGAAAAAGTTTGAAGCACTCATCTTCTTGGAATCTTCTAGAATCGTTGCTACCTATTCAAGTATTATTAAACTATTTATATTATATCAATCATGGTAGTCTCTTTAGTAATTTAAAGATAAAATATAATAAATATATGTATTTGGATATTAATTAAAGCTGAAAGTGTAGAGTATGAGCGTAGAGTATGTACGTAAAAATATTGTTACATGTAACTACAATATAACTTGTAAGGACTTAAATCTCTACCTTATTAGTGACTATTCAGAAAGGTTTAGAATCTAAGACTTTAAACACCTATCAACTTTAAATTCAATATTTATTTCTGCTTTATTTGATCTAATAACAAATTTCTTTGAAAAATCTACAGAGACGGGTTAAGTATAGAATTACATTTTCATTAGAGTTCAATCGATGCTAATCCTAAAATCCAGTTAAATAATAAGAAGCCACTGATCAATTCTAATCCAAATGACATAATAATGCTTTCGCACGTTGCAAATACGTGAGAGATTCCACCCTAACTGAATCGTGTCATCACAGAAGACTATAATTTAGCAACATGTTAAGCTTGTGTCATTATGGTATTGTGTACATTTCTACTAATATTAAAATGCAAAAGTAATTCTGGCTGTCTGTTTTTCTTTGATACCAAAATTACTGAACTAATTGCAATTAAAAGTGATATACACATCGCCTGATAAAAGACATAAGAAGCAGGCAACAGCTAGTAGTTATTTAATTGCTGTTTTTCGCAATAAACTCTGGAATTAACGGTTTTCAAACAGTATAAAATCATATATTATATTTTCAGTGTCTACAAGTTTAGAAATTGTTTTTTTTTTTTTTCAATTAGACGTTTATTTTTTATATCAATCAAGTAAATAACTCAGGTAATTACGTTTACTTAGTGAATACAATACCTAATACTGAGTTGAAATAAGACAAAGAAAGTAGACGTTATATAGAATTAATAGTTATTTATAATAGCATTTCTACCACAAAATCAGTCGAGCAAGCATGCACGAACTTAGATGTAACCGTAAATTTGTATCAAAAATTGTCAGGATTAACAAAACAAAATTTTTCAAAATAGTAACTTTTGGAATGATTCATAATCGTGTCTTCAGTTATTTGGATATATTGTGAAATTATTGTTACATTTTACTTATACTCTTATTATAGATTTCTAAGAGTAACATTATTCCAAGAGTGCGAGAGTGCTCGACAGTTCTTCGCAATTCAAGTAGAGGTCCAAATAAATTACGGTACCATACACAGAGACAAGAACAATCCTTCACTAATAGACTCTAGACATTCATAGTATTCCACTTAACTGTGACTTGGAATTAATAAGTTTATTTGGTAAATGTACATCATTAAACCTCAGAAGCTTTTAAAAGATTTCCTTATTTCTGCTACTGATTTTTGTAGGTTTAACCTGCCACACTCAATTGTGTAGTAACAGGGGCTATGCCAGGTGCTCTTTTAAGTGCCTGTTCCATATTCAAGAGACGTCTACGTTCCGGCGTGGCGGTATCCTGCCCTTAAAATAATGTTGATAATAATATTAAGTTTAATATATATTAACTTGTAATAGTGACTACTACGTACTAAAGTTATTATGAATTATATTGCAAATATTTAAATAAAAGTAATAAAAATTATACTTAGCAATGCTCTAAATGTTCATATTAGTTTCTTTTTCAATCCTACGTATTGAATGCGTTATAGTTGGCACCAAATTGGATGGGTTGTATGGAATTATATTAGCTCATCTAGATGGTAAAGTTGAAAACAATTTTATGCAAGTTACTAGAAAATTAGTTTAAATAGCCATGATTGGCAAACAGTTTCTGAGAGTATTCTGCTGTCAGCATTTTTATGACACCACGGCATTGCAGTGATCACTGCTGCAGCAGTGTCTAGCAAATTAAAAAGTAGATTGCATCTAAAAGTAAATGGATTCGTGTAGTATCAGCAATTCTGCAATAAGTTCGTTCATAAAATATTCTATAGTTTTATTTTGAAAGAATCTATTTAATGCAATTTTATTATACAAGGTCGAACTCCAGCATATTTTGATATTTTGCAATTTCTCGTACAAGAAAATGAGCCCAACTAAGATGGGCAATTATGTTGGTATGCAATAAAGTGGGTGGAAGTCTGTAAGAAAACTTCATTCTATTTTGACACAAAGAATTAGTATTTTAACAAATGGAAATCAGTATTTAAGTATAAAAGGATGTGATCTAGATTATTGCTAGCAACTTTTTTCTAAACTATGATATTTATTACTATTTCATTTGTATCATTTGTGTTTTTCAATAATATTTACTCTACATAATATACTCCGACGTCACCGCCGTTATACTCCAAAAGCGACAAGTGCGTAGCACTTACAACCGCCGGGAATGTATGACCAGAATGATGTATGAGTGTGGATAAAGCCAAGGAAGTATGTTTGGATCTTAGCAGATGGTACTCTATAGTCTCTGCCTACCCCCATGGGTAAAAGGCGTGATGTTATGATGATGATAATGATTTACCTCTGGATTTAAAAAGTAGTTAAAAGAGATTAAAAAGATTATGTATTAAAAGAGATTTAAGGCAGTGTCTTAAAACATCAAACTGGGGCCCATAAGTATAGAGTAATGTCCCCATATATCAACTTTAATGTGTAATTTATGCGGATTTTATCACGTTATATTATTATATATATCGCTTAATAGTATGTTGACTTGTCTTTACTTTTCTAATATCTTGTGGGTGTTTTTAAAGGTTTTTGATTTAAACTTTCGGTTTTATAAGTTTTTAGTACGAACTTAACTTACGGACAAAAGATATTACCATATGGACCCCCAGATACTAAACAAAGAGAAAACGTGGCAGACAAAGAAAACATTGGTCTGATGACATGAGAAAGACTGCAGGTCCATTATGGCACAGAACAACACAATTTAGAGAAGAATGGAAAAAGCTGGAGGAGGCCTTCGTGTCTCAAGGACACGCCGACAATATATAAAAGGAAAAAGACAACACGTATTTTATATCTATACTCTAATTGTAAATAATGTTGGCAATAAAAGCTTAATAATAAAAAGTACGAACTTATGGAATTAGACAAAAAATTTAATTAATAAATTCGGTACCTACAAGGTGACTAAAAATCTGATTGTAAGTTTTGTTTGTAAGTGGTTGTGGTAAGATACTTTGACTTCAACACCTAAAACTAATTTAGACATCCGTTTATTCACAATTACATCTACTGTTTCCTAAACGTACTAATTTTTTACAAAGAGGTATAAAAAATATTCATTGAAATTTCACACAACATCCTCTGGGGCCAAGCTAATCTATGCTTGTTTTACGGGTGCCAGAATACGTACATAAACTACTTTTCTTCTGCAAATACAAATATACTTATAATACGTAGTAAACACCTAGACGCCGTATGAATACATGATACGTTCTTCCTAAATAACTGATATACTAGTATTGTGTACTAGCGAAAATTCGTAGGTAATAATTGCTTAACACAACATTATTCAAGCAGTACGTGATTTTTCAAATAAACTGTACAAGTTTACTTTGTTTAAGGTAGACATGAGCTTAAACATGTTCCTTCAATGTAGATACGTAAAATTTCACGTGGTTGTTATGTAAAACGAAGGAGAGTATTTCTCTTTCGAAATACGTGAAATGGATTACGTTATTTGGTGCGTCAAAAAGCTTTTTGTTATCTCCGTGTTATTTTTCAGGGGTTTGGATTCTACGGACAAAACGAGCCACATATTTCACAAGTCTCTAATCTCGTACCTAGTTTGCAGGATTTAAACACATTGAATTTGACTTGCAAATTTTACCAGATTTATGTATAAGTAGGTACACATTAACTCAATGGTTTATATATAATACATATTTTATTATATATATATAACTATTATTTTCAGCATTGAAATATTGTTAACGTTACTTATATTTCAATAGAAGTATTATACAAATCTCAAGTAATTTACGAATGGACTTTACAAACTAGGCAGTGGAAATCTTTTCTGTTTGTATTATCACTCAGTTGACTCTAACAGCACTCTGGGGGAATATGGGAATGAGGTAAATTGCTTTCTCAATATATTGTAGACTATAGGATAGCCGTCCATGAAAACAGTGCTCAGAAACTAATTTATCCAGATCTATCCACACTACTTCCACAATAGTGTTATTCTACTAGTAATAACCACAGAAATACTTTGCTTGTTACAGAAATTCAAGATGCCAGCTGGTGCTTCTGATTTGGTCCACCAGTGCAATTCTAATGGTGTCTGGAGGTGCTGCTGTGACCTGTCCGGAAGCATGTTCTTGTGGAAGTACCAATGATCCTGAGGATGGCGTTTCTTTGCACGTGGCTTGCACCTTAGGCAACATGCATAGTATACCAGTTGACTTCATCGACAGAAACGCACATGTTATTAATATATCTGCTCCACCGAATCGTCCAAACTCGTTAACTATAGGGCCTATTTTTACGCAACCTATACCATTTGCAAATCTTCGTGAACTGCACATCGTTAACTCTAATATTCCTTCCATTGGACAGTATTCATTTTGGGGCCTACAAAATTTGAGATTAATTAATTTAACTTACAATAACCTCACTAGTGTAGGAGCAGATAATTTTCGTGGACTAATAAATTTAACAGAGCTCTATCTTGACCACAATAATATAGAGCAAATGCCCAGTGAAACATTTCGACATTTAACATCCTTGAAAACACTAAATCTTGCAAATAATCACATCTCGACGTTGGTGCCGAGATTATTTAGGATGTTAGCCAAATTATTATATTTGGATTTAAGTGATAATCCACTCACCGAATTAAACCCAGAGGTATTCAAAGATATTCAACATTTAATTGTGTTTAAATGTAGAAGATGTTTGTTAAGAAGAGTAAATACACAAATTTATCATTTAGTACCTAATTTGGATGAACTGGATCTAGGAGAAAATCAGTTCAAATATTTAACATCTGATGAGTTTATAAGTTTGAAAAAATTGAGGAAGTTAAAGCTTGATGGAAATCAGTTATCAGTGATAGTCGATAATATGTTCGGACGGAATCGAGAGCTTCGTGTTTTGTCCCTGGCTCGTAATCGTCTTGCTCTATTGGCGCCAGTGGCACTCGCCAATTTAACTTCTCTTATACATCTAGATATAGGTCACAATAAAATTGATAGATTTCATTTACAAACTTTTGCACCACTAGTTGATTCCTTGAGAACTATAAATTTTAGTGGCAACAATTTACGTCTTCATGAGATTGCGATTGTCCTACAGATTTTACCTGAAATACAAGGCGTGGGACTTGCAAATCTATCACTTACGGAGATACCCTCAAACTTTTTTATCTACAATGAGCATCTCGTAGCACTTGACATATCTTGGAATAAAATTTCTAACTTTCCGTACAAACTTCTAACAAAAACTAAGTTTTTGCAAAGATTAGATATATCGCACAATAACATACAAACGTTGAGCGAGCAAGATTTGCAAAGGCTCGAAGCTATAGCACAGGTGAATTTAAATAAGAATACTTGGCGTTGTGATCAGTGCTCAGCTGGAACCATGCTTGTTTATATGACGACGACAGTTCTCAATGATACCATACGTCATTTAAAATGTCACTCGCCAATGAGGCTAAGAGGTACAGCTTTTTCAGAAGTATCTTTTAATCACTTAGATCCCTGTCCGACCACTCATGAAGCGCAGATGAGTGTGATTGCTGGACTGATGTTGCTATGTGTGGCTGTTCTAGCGGCTGTAGCAGCTGCATTATGTTGCACGCGCCGGCGTGCCGCTCATTATTATACCAATGAAGAAAAACGTAGAGAGCATGAGCATGAACATCCAGATGAGCTTATTGGGCATACAGAGCTTGGGAGTGTCGCCACAATTCATGCACCTTACCACCTGGTATCGAAAGGTAGCTAACATACAACTGAATCGCCGCAAGTGCCGGCGCAATACCATGTTTTGTCAGGCATCGGTCTTAACTACCCACCATCTATGGCATCCGTCTCAACCCCTGCATGCGATAATGGTGCAACCAATTATTTATCACACCCTTTGAAGCCTCCGGCGATGTTCGATACAATGGACATATGATACGAATATGATGAAGATCTAGTGTAAATCCAAAGACTTAATACTATTTATACTTACAAAATTATATTTTACAGTTGAGAATTATTAGTTAGGATTCAAAAATATTTTTCTACATTTAGAAATTTTATATATTAGCTTCTAACATTTGGTAATTTCTGTATAAATTAAGTCTATTTGTAAGTACCAGTTAAAAACGTAAATTTTATTAGAATAGTTTTACTCTAGTAGAATTAAGTATGCTTTAGTTGTAGTACTTAGGGTAGAGAACTCACTACTTATACTTATATTTCTGTAGCGCATTAAAATACCATAACATAACAACCTACATAATACTCGTATTTTCATAGGAATAAAAATGTAATATTACAACTTATTTAGACTTAATTAATGCGTTTGAAGTATAAATAAGTGTGTGTTTTCGTGTTGAAAAAAAAAACAAGGTTTCTATTTTTTTAGTTTTAACGAACTGTATTACAGCAAAATTTAATTGTTTGTCATGATTTTACTTATATAAGAATGACCTATGTAACAATAAAAAAAACAGTCAACACATTTTTCTTTGATTAGATAGGAAGATAGCGATTAGGCCAAGGAATATCAACATCCAATTTTTTTTTATTTTTATAATTAATTTTCTTATACTAAATTATAATATATAATTAATTAATTATAATATATAATATATAATTAATAATATATAATTAGTCTTTATTACTAATCGTGTTCAATACTCATAATCATCATGTATCCTTAACCTCCATATCATATATATATAGGTATTATAGCTGTATTATGTTATTGTGTACTTATGTGCCACAAAGAGTCAACCCCTAACAATTTATATAAAACAGCCATCCTCTTAAACCACTCTATCTACTAAAAAAAGGGCAAAAACCGTTGCGTAGTTTTAAAGATAGTCACATGTCAATGTCGCCATAGGACATACATACGAAAATAACGACTTAGTGTTACATTAAGTAAAGATAAGCAGTATTTTAAAAACTAAAAGTTGTCTATATTAGTTGATGTTTACTCACCATTAGTATTAAATTAGAATTAGTAACATTATAAGTTTGAATATTTTGCAATACGTTTCCTCCTGCCTAGATATTTCTTTTCCATCAATTAAATGTTTAGATGAATTTCTACAGAGGAGCTTTATTATCAGTAATAATCCTAATATCACAATTCATCTTAATCATTAAATTTTATAGCACATATAATAATAAGCTTCATAAACATTAAATTTCAAGGAATTCCTTTAGCAGGTTTTACGTTGACGTTCTTTATTACTTTAAAATTATTTTATTTCCATAATTTTAACCTCTTAGTACCAGTTGGACATGAGAGTATATCAAATCCTTAATTTATACAAGGCTAGCTGGTTCAAGCATTATAAATAAATAAATAAATAAATATTCATGGACATTTCACACAACGTCCTCTGGTCCCAAGCTAAGCTTATATGCTTGTGTTATGGGTACCAGAATACGGATATAATACATAAACTACTTTTCTTTTGTAAATACATACTTATAATACATAGTAAACACCCAGACGCAGTACAAACATTTGTATGACATTTATGGATATCACACAAATGATTGTCCTGACCGGGAATCGAACCCGAGACCTCGCGATCGGCAGTCCATTACATAAACCACTCCACCACGAAGCCCGTCTATTATACAATGCAATTAATTTCGCAATTTTTTTATTCCGATAACCTCAAATCCCACACGTCGCCTGGGCAATAAGATAAATATAATATACTAGCTGTTGCCCGCGACTTCGTACGCGTGAAATTTAGAAATTAATCCTTAACAAAAAGAAGTTTACTATGACAGTCGATAGATGGCGTTGTCCCGTTTTTATAAATCGCGCTGTAGTTTCGTTCGACACATTAACACTTAAGCTCGTCAAAATTTCTGTAGTGTCATCAACTCGTTTTCACATTTATAATTTAGTTAGGATTAGGATACAACGTCCTCAAATTTTATTGATCCAAATTCCAAATACAATAGTTTATGATAGGTATCGTACGTAATTAGACATAAATCTTATTCAGTACTTGCAGCTTACATTGTAAAATTATCCCTTGTTTCCATGTATCTATCATTTCATGTATTTCTTTTTCTGTCATTGTAAGTTGCAAATAAAACCTTTTCTTCCTTTCTTTTCTTTACTTTTGAACTATATATATTCTGTATTATAACAGCAAAAAAAAATGTTAACTAATCTGATCTAAGTTTTAAACCAAATATCTCCGCTTTACAAGATCCATTGTAGCTTTACATCAAAATACAAACACGTCTTCGTCTCACAACAGTGCGATTCTAATTATTCGATACTATACCAATGTACCTACAATACTATAAACTCCATTAACTGAACATTTCCCGTGCCGTTTCTTTTGTGAACTAAACATGCAATATAGCAATTAACGCAAACTCCATAGCGATTCATGATTCTGATCAAATACATAAATTTCCTATTGAACAATATTTTTAGTTACATATAGCTATATACAGTAATACTATAACTATATATTAACAAATATATTCATGATATAGACGCGTAAATTGCCAACAGTATATAAAACTGTATGTATTTACTTAACAGAAATAAAATACCAACACAATGTGAAGAACCTTATTAATGTGTTACGGTTAGCAAGTTTGTACAAAAAAAAACAAAATCATAATGACATTATGTAAATGTTGTATATTTATAATACTTTATACTAAGAAAATTCGTGTATCCCTGATAAAAGCAATATATTGTAGTTAAAAATATCAATAAAATGGATGTTAAATTTAAGATTTTAAGTTTTTCACGGCTGCCGTATTGTTATGGCAGCTAATGTAAGGCAAAACACCAATTAAAGTAATTCTGTACATAACATGTAACCAAAGAAATATATTATTAATATTAAACAGAGCTTAGAGATTATGTGTAACAAAATAATATCTACCAATTACCAATAATAATAATCGTAGTTTTAACGTTTTATCAAATAAGCAAATATTTTTAATATATTATCCGTTGTATTGATAGCCATTGTATAATATAATACCTTTGTGTCATATGGATTCCAGGATTTTGTTACGCGATTACTTCCGTTGAAAGAATACTTACAAAATAAAAAAATAAAGGCGGGATTGTCCGATTTTGTCCATCATGTTACGTGAAAAATCCGCGTGTAGCTAGAAACGTGTTTATCACATGAGGAAAATATAATATGTTGCTGTGAAATTTTATATCAATATAGGTTTACCTTTTGTGATAGACGGATTGGCACATAAAAATGAACGGGAAGTGGATATCACTTAGAGATTGATTCTATGTCTAGTTTGTAACATAAGAAAATAAAAAAGCTACGAGTTATACCGTATCACCTTTTTCCGTGTTATATAAAAATGATTCAACAGAATTTTACATAATAACTTAAGACTACATCGTTGTTTTGTAACATTATTATTTCTTGGTATTATTATTTGAGAAGAATCTAAGAGGTAGGAGCGTGTAGTGAAAATTGTTCTTTTCGTAGTCGCTTGTTTGTTTTTTTACTGTTTATACAGACGAGTCCTGGATTGTAGTAGCTACAGTATGCCCACCATCTTGATGTTAGTCATAAAAAATTCGTGATAGCTACGATAGCCGTATTAACCATACTTTTGGTGTAAAACTAGAGTCTAACTCTGCTAATACTCCACCTAATAAACACAATCTAAAAAAAAATTTTCATTTTTCAATTTAACATTAAGAAAATCATTTAAACACCAATATATATATATATATATATATATTTATATAAGGATAAGGATATACGTCATCTATAGTAAGGCACATTGCATAAGCAGATAATATAATACACATATAGTATACATAAGCATTTGAACCTATCCATTGTATATACTCGTAAGAAATTTCATAGCATTAAACATAACATATTAGCGTTTTTAATAAGTTTTCATTTCGCTATCTCTATTTCAATTGATATGAGTGATAATTGATTTTTATTTCACGTGTGAAAATTCTAATAGGTACATACGATTTAAAGCCTACCGACAGTAACACCCATAGAGCGACAGTACATGATTTATATAACAATAAAAAATATTGCAGTAAATTTGATGACTCATATTTTCAGTTATATGGTTATTCCAATTTCCAATTTGAAATACAAATATCGAACATCTTTCGTGTCTTTAAGTAATACCAAAGAGTTTAAAAATCGCTATAAAAGCTGTTATTGCCATATTTGAAATTTTATTACAATACATAAATTTTGCCAATATTTGCTGTTTTATGTACCAAATTTAATTGATAGTAAACTACTAAGTAATTTATGTTATACTAGTTGTATATTTGTTTTAAATTTTGGCCCGACGTTTCGGAGACTTTGCAGTCACCACCACAGCAAGACACCGTTAGCACATTTTGCAGACAACAAGACTTAAAATCCCCTTAACTTCACTTTAGACCGACAACATAAAGTTAATAACAAATAATTTTCTTTGACTCCCCTTGAGTTTTCTTGCCAGATCTTTCTCAAGTGGGACGCGTTCCGATCTGGTGGTAGTATATTAGATAAAATAATAAAAACTAAATAATTAAAATAAATACTAATTTTCTATAAATTCAAATAAAATAACAATTTCTTTTTAATATAAACTAATTTAAATCTTAAACCAATAATTCTTTTTTAAAAATTCTTGTTATTATGTAAATAATATTGTATTTAAGTATATAAACTTAGTTTTGCTTGCTATATTGTATACTACCTCTATAATAATTAAAACTTTAGTCTATGATAAAATTATGTATGTTTCACCTTATATAATTTAAAAATTTTCTTTATATTGTTAGAATTTGTTAATGTATTTTAGAAACTAAAATAATGTTATTGATTTTATGTAGGCTGAGCACAATGTAATATGATATAGTTTATAGTAAAAGTCTATCTTTATGGTCAATGTAAAATTAAAATCGAATGTGGGTAAACCCTGTAATAACTGATCGTAGAAGACACATTACAGCTCAGTCTCACCCGTGACCATGGAGACTGCAAAGTCTCCGAAACGTCGGGCCAAAATTTAAAACAAATATACGCGTCTAAATCCGTAAAAAGTAGTTTTATTTAAATTAGGGATATTTTTTTTGTTTACTCAAAATCTACTAAATATATTTTAATTCTGATTTACGTGTTCCTATATATAATAGTTACTTATGCTTTTAAAGTTATTTCATTAGTTAATACGCAATAATAAACCTACAAATGAAAAAAATAAAAAAATGGAGAGGGAGAGGACTAGACTTTAACAAATTACACAAAAAAGCCTTCATCTCTTAAAAAACAACAACCATTGTAAAGTTTTGAAGATATAAGCCCACTTAAGGACATACATACAAATCAACGACTTGGTTTTATAACAAGTAGAGATAAAGATCTCAGAAAGACCCAAAATTTATCCCGATTTAGGAATACTATTTCCAAAAATTGTTATAATATATCAAAAAATATATAATTCCTGTAACTTAGACTTATATTATTTGCTATTATATATATTTCTCCGTGTGGTGATCACACAGATAACATCCTCTGTGCGAAACGAAAAACTCGAAAAAAACCCTGTGCCAACATGCCTGGTCAGCGCGACACAGTAGACCATAATCCCTCCCAAAGTGGAGGAGGCTCGTGCCCAACAGTGGGACGTAAAAAATTCTGTAACAATAATTGACACTTCTTTTTGAGAAAATATAATTTTATGATGTTACTTATACAAATATGTAATAACAATATTATGTAAACCCGTCATGAAAGTATAATTTCAAGAATATTTTTCTTATAAATTGAATTTGGATTTACTAAGAAAAACAATTTTTATTAAGAGGATACCAAAATAGCTTCGTGCATTTTTCTATGTACGAAGTTTTCATTGTTTCGTTTCGTAGTTTGATATTTAAGATTTTAGATCGATAATTTTATTTTGTAATAAGCTTAAGTCTACATTATTATTATACTTAAAAAGGCGTCGTATTTAGTCTGTAAAAGTGTTTTCTATTTTAAGTTTACTCATACATACTTTAACCTGTAAGTATTTTTGTTGTCAAATTTTATTGTTGAATAAAGAATTAAAAAAAAAATTAACTAAGAAAAACAAGTCTAATTCTTTATTCAATAACAGGAGAGTAGAGCTTTGAAGGTTATACAGCTGAAGTGTGTTATGTCTGGTGTCTGCTACAACGCCTACAAGTGATCGAAAATATATCGAATATTAGATTTACATATGTATATTTATTACAATCATAAAATTAAGAACGCACGTAGGATCTTGTAATTCTCTATTTATACTTCGCGTTTTTCTACTTTTGAAACTAACTTCAGAGTGAAGCGCCTTTCCACAGTTGTGATTTTAAAGTATGAATTTTGTAGTGACATTGTACGCATAAAAATAGTAAAAAAGAACATTATTATTAGTTATACCTAGTAACACCATCTAAGTAAGTTAAAATGTTAATAAAACTAAGTTGATGTTGTAGGTTAAATAACCATTTATATTATGTTCTCGCCGGTTAATGGTTAGTTTCAGGATCAAGGTAGAGGCGAGGTGTAACACCAAAAAAAAGTATAATTTACATACAGATTTATTTCTAAGCCTATATATAAATGACATTAAAAATAGTTGATGGTAACATTTTTACATAACTACTGCAAAAATATAACGATTATGATTTAAAAAAATGTACCTAATAAAGAATCTATATTTTTATATTGCAAGAAAAGAAAAATCCAAAATAAGAATATTTTTCTTTTAGTAAATGATGCTCCTAATAGCTTCTGGACTAAGTCAGTAATAATAGACTAATGTATAAAACTACGAGTATCTATAGAACCGTAAAATACTATTATTTAATGTTGTACCATATTAGAAAGCATTAAACTGTGGTTATATTAATCAATAATCGATGTTAAAATATAATATTTTAGTTTCTTAAAGCAGCCATATTCTTATGGCAGCTTCTGTAAGACAAAACACCAATTAAAATAGTAATTTGTATATAAAATATAACCAAAATGAAGAGTAATATTAAACAGAGAATAGGTTATGTAATCATGTACATAAATTACTTGATCAAATAACAGATTTATAAGTAACTTAAAATTAAGTGGCTCTTACTTTTATAGAAGAATATAAATTGCACATAGATTTTACAGTAACAAATTGTATTAAATTCTTATTTTTGAAGAAAGAAAGAACGACATTACATATTTATATGTAACCTTTTATGTAAGTACAGTACATAATAAAAAGTAACATTCATCATAAAGATTCTAAGAATTGTCATGGATACATCGTATTCTGTGAATTAAAAAGCTCATTATAATTTACATATTAATTTTTATTCTGAGCGTGTCTAGAAAATAATTAAACATAAAAAAAATTAAAATTTAAGACATATTATTGCTATCACATAACAGTAAAAAAGAAAACAAACCGAAGATTTTAAAAAAAGAACAAGTTTACTATTAAGACATTACAATAACTGTTCCTAATTTTTAAATTATGAATTTTAACACATTACATTGCGTGACCATTAGCTGTTTATTTCTTATTTATAATAATTTTTCTTTTACTCCTGTTGTTTCTATTTAAGCCTACCAGAAGTAGTATTGTAAAGATCTATCACTCATATTTTTATCATAAAATTCATCAGCACAAAAATACTTGTAAATAAACATGAACATGGCAGCTGATAGAGTTGATTATCAACGGAATAGTTGTAAACAACAATAAATGCTTTACATTGCAATATTTTTAGTGAGCTTAGGCAGAGACTAAAAAGTGCTAACTGCTTCGATCGATACACCCATCCTTGGCTTTATATTTTACTAGCTTCTGCACGCGGCTTCGCACGCATTAGTTGCCGAATCGAATTGAAAATCAAACTTAATTATAAACTGAAATGAGAACTGCAATTAATAGAGACTAAAATCGATACTGAAATCCGTAGCAAAATTTACATCAATCAACAATCGATACAAAATACTATGAATATCTACTAATATCAAAGTTAAATACGATACCAAAATTACTACTACGATTGATATCAAAATACAAACCAAAATAAAAGTTCAATTGTTATTAAAATTGTAAGAAAAACAAATTGATGTAGTATAGAATAATAAATACTTAGGTAACTGTTCCAACCTCTTTAAATAGGAAAGCATTTCTATAAAAAAAAGAGGAACTAAGTACCACACAAGGAGTTTCTATTCCGAACAACCACGTAAATCGCATGTGTCAGTCTGGAAATAAAAATACCTATAAGTCGACGGATTCTAAGACTTGCTATGACAACTGTAAAAAAATCAAGACATCGGGTACAATTATTTTATTACCGCATTTCACAAATATTTGCGTTTATTATCTCGTACAGAGTTTTTAGCGAAATAATATATAGCCTATTTTACTTCCAGGACTATAAATTATATGTATACCAATTTTCATGCAATTCCATTTGGTAGATTTTGCGTGAAAACATCACAAACAAACAACCAAACAAACTCACTTTCACTTTTATATATAAGTAAGGTTTTGTGATTTGGTGCTTCTCGTAACTTCGTACGTGTGATATATAAAATGTACACTTAACCGTCACAAATAATACAAAACGTCCATCCTATTGAACCACTCTCTGATTTAAAAGAAATCGCATCTAAATTCGTTGCGTAATTTTAAAGATATAGGCTCACATAGGGACATAAATACAAAAATGAGGACTTTGTTTTATAAGAGGAAATAATATTGCCTTTTAATTCAACGTGGCTACGTCACCTTTCTTTTGGAATTTTATTTCTTTATTTTAATGATTAACTTTTGATAAAGATCTAAGATTAGTAGGTATATTTAATTTAGATTAAGTAAATAAATAATTTGCTGTGTATCAATAAGAAATTTAATATATCTTTGCGAAGTATAGCAACCATGTCCTATTTAAGAATACTTTGGCTATGATGTTAGGCATAAAAGCGCATTCCACTGTAAATGATCTTTGTTGGTCGCTACTTTTGTATTCATTCGTCGAGTTTTCCATTCTATACAGGACTGTACGATTGAATGCTATAGTTTTTTCAGCCGAATTACAATACAGAGTAATAATGACGGTAGGTATTATTTGATATTCGTGATTAAGAGCCGATATAACTATATTGAATTTTAGATTTTAAATTTTTTTTCATGTTCATTAGAACATGTAAGAAATATTTTTTTTCATTTTAAAAAGATTTCCGCTGATATTTTTGACTAACATTCATTAGGTTAACAGAATCATACACTTTTTCCGATGGAAGCGCTTTAAGCTAATTTTTATGATAGACTTTCATTGTATTTTAGTATTAGGTGGTTTATGTGATATAATAACATATCCACGTTATATAAGAAACATTGTATCAAATACATTCTTAATTCATATTAAATTTAAACGTTTAGATACTAGCTACCCCTTGTAACATTTGATCCGAATGCTTGGAAATTTAAATTCTACATGTATCACAAGAATCTGAATGTTGTAATGCATAAAATATGTATGTAAATTATATGTATGTATTAATTCGTCTAATTGTTGTCATTAGCGCTGTTAACTTTATCTTTGACCGATTCCAATTTCATTGCAAGTTATAAAGTGATAAATCATCTATGTAATATTTGTACGATTATAATATATATATTAGTATGTATTATTGACGTCATACTGTTTTGATTTCCCAGTAGAATACGTTGCTGTTGCCTTTAACGCTAACCTTACAAAGAGATACGGCGAGAACCTATTGTTAGGGTTGGCAAAATGTACTACCAAACGTATATTTATTCGCTGATTGTTTTAGTTCTAAAAGAAAAGAGGATTTTGTAATAAAATTCTTTATTATACTCTTAGACGATAATATTATGTTTTATAATGTTACACATAGATTCATGTTTGTTTAGTGACAACATAATATGCGTATTAAAATTATTAAGCATGTGCATATTTGAAACTATCTTTAATACGATTGTAATCAGTTTGTGAGAGACCTTACTTAAATAATTAAACTTACACTTAATTAACAGTTTATTAACTATTTACTAAAATGATCTAATTAATTAGTAATGGTTACATTATATTTCTAACATATTAAGTCATATTGCACTCACATAATTTAACGTAACGATTTTAAGTATATCATTGTAAAATACGACTTAATTGTATAAAAATGGAGGTAATTTGTAAGGGTTGACAGTTAATCAAGGTAATAAGCTTGCCATATTGAGAAGTGCTTTATCATTCATTTAATGAATGAACAAGCATACGTATTGACCTTAGTAGACTTTATCGTCTTTATCCTGGCGAGAGGAACTCAATATTTTTATCTTCGTATTCGACTTACGTAACGACTTTCTAGAGCAGTAATTATAAACTTAATATGACTGTTTTATATATTTATGTTTTTAATGTGGTTTTTGTTTTGTTTCATTATGCAAAGGCGTAATATATACGCCCTTAAGACGTAAGAAATATTGAATTAAAAATATATCAATGTTTCTTAGTCTCAGCAGTGAGTATGTTTCTGTGTAATGAGTAATTATAATAATAAATAACAAATAAATATTTTGGACATTTCACACAACGTCCTCTGGTCCCAAAGTAAGCTATATTTCTATGCTTGTGTTATGGGTACCAGATACGGATATACTACATATACTACTTTTCTTTTGTAAATACATACATATAATACATAGAAATCACCCAGACACAGAACAAAAATTTGTATGACAAGTATAAACATTACACAAATAAATGTCCTGACCGGGAATCGAACCCGAAGCCTCGTGATCGGCAGTCCGTTATATAAACCACTAGACCACGAGGACCGTCAAATTTAGGATATGCCTGCTACCTATTAGTCGTACAATAATTCTGAATTTCCAGTCTGCGTCATTATAGATAAAATGATACTCTCCCTTAATTCATTTGAACAGCTCGTTAAACAATTATTAGTCGTATTTACATTAGAATTAATATAAATATTTATCATCTGCGCAAAGTTATTATAGCAGCGATGGCTGTTCGATTGGTTGCTTATCAAAACAAGCATTAATTAGTATGTTTGATTGAGATTATCGATTGTCTCTCTCTCTCTCCAGCCCATTTAGAGGTTACTGTACTCCTAATTTAGGTATTTGCCTTAGGTATTCCTATCCCTATTCCCGAGCACCGCGCTGAAAGGGACAAATATAGCTGAAGCAGATTTACCTACAAATTGTTTGAAAATAAGCCGTTTCGTAGTCCCCTTCTTTATTCGCGAAAGATAAACCGATTTTGATTGTTTTAGCTTGTATAACTTTTTTTTTTGGTTAAACGTTACCAAATGTGTGTGATAAACGATGCAACTTTACGTAAAGAAAACCGAACAAAACGGGATTTTTGGATGGTCATATTTCTTTTAGTTATTATGTATTGCAAAAAAGAAAGTGACAGAAGCATAGATATATTCTTCATCTATGATATAGCGTAGAAACAATTAAAATCGGTTTAGTTTTCGCGAAGAAAAAAGAGAAGTACGATACCTATATTTTTGTATAGAGCATAATTTGGTATCGTGCCCTCTTAACATCCCACAGTATCATAGGCAAAGGCATACCGTAGGCATAGGCCTCCTCCACTTGGCAGGGATTACAGTCTACTGTGCCGCTCTAAACTGGTGTGTTGGCATAGGGTTTACATTCGAATTTTCTGTCTCTTACAGAGGATGTTATTTGTGAACAATATCTCTTAGCTGGCTTTTACAGCACCTTGGGGAGGTGACACTCGTATTCTTAATCCATCACTACACAGAGAGAATGATTGATTATTTTATTCAAAATCCAGTTATTTTTCTAAAGAAATACGTAGACTTTGCTAATTTCAGATGATCTTAGAATTTGTTCTAACTTAATTGATAAAATAAATGGTATAGTCGTATAATAATATCATTATTTATTGCCCTACTTTCCCCTGTATTTGTGGTCGGTTCTGCGCTATTTGCCTGGTCCTTCCATGCTCTTTTAAGGCGTATTTAAAAATTGTATTTTTGACTTGAAGTTTTGATCATTTAATTTGTTCATCAATATGTTTGTTAATACATCACTTCATTACTTAAACTATGTAACTTATTTTTAAGAAAATGTATTAAAATTATTTTGTATTGGAATATAAAATTATAATTATATCTACTACATCAATTTGTCAGTATTTAGATTGGTATATAATACACGATGTTATCTTAATGTAATAAGTGTCTATTAAAGAAGATAATTGTATTTTAATAGTTTCATTATCCCGTATTTCCTTAATTTGTAATCCAATGCAAAATTTATGAACAGGACATGACAAAACATGCCACATAAAAAATCATCGTGAGAACCTAACAATCTGTAACCAGAGAATTATTAAATATATTCTGTAATCATACTCATAGCGGTAGACTAGTGATCATAATGCCTTATGATTGCATTATTTCTATCCTTAATCAGATATCTCTGTCACTCAAGGGTTTGCTGTCAGAAATCTCAGGTTTGAGTTAAGCTCGCCTTTGTACATCTATTATTATAATGTGTATTATTAAATAAAACTACTTTTTACGGATTTAGACGCGTATATTTGTTTTAAATTTTGGCCCGACGTTTCGGAGACTTTGCAGTCACCATGGTCACGGGTGAGACCGGTGTTATTTAAACAGATGAGTCGCGCAAGTGTTAGAAAATATTATGTGTATTATTCTTAATGTATTATATTATTCTTAATATATTATATTATGATTCAGTGTACAATAAAGTATAAATAAATAAATAAATAAAACATAAGAGATTTAGAGAAACACTGACATGTTAGCTACGTCAAAACAAAACAATTTACTACAACAAATATTTACTGAATACCCTTGCCACCAGTCCATTTCTTACCCAAGGCGCTGTATGAAGTGGCTAACGTCAACTATCAATTTCAACGCGTCTGGTCAGTGCAGTATATTTGATCACATAACCACACAAAGTAGAGGATAGCCGTGATGTCTTCGTGGGATGTTAATAGGATTGGAAAGAAGGAAGAAGAAAACTGCACCAGAATGTGAGACGAATAGTAAAACTATTCCTAAAATAATCTATACTAATATATAAAGCTGAAGAGTTTGTTTGTTTGTTTGAACGCGCTAATCTCCCGAGGGCCGATTTGAAAAATTCTTTCAGTGTTAGATAGGGCATTCGTCGAGGACGGCTTTAGGCTATATAACATCACGCTACGACCAATAGAAGCGAAGCAGTAGTGAAAAATGTTGCAAGAACGAGGAAAGTTTTCTAAATTCCAGTCGCGGGCAACAGCTAGTAATAATATATAGTGATGGACTTTTCAAATCTATTTTTTAGGTATTTAAATACAATTATAGGCCGTCAGCCGGTAGAGACACAATAGTCAAAGGGGTAAGTTGATTCAAGGGTCACAGTAAAGTAGGACAAATTTATTTCCTAGGTGTAGGTATGTCTACTATCGCAGGCCGACCGACGATCGCGACACAATAGTCAAATATGCGACACAATAGTCAAATATGCGACACAATAGTCAATTTATGGGTTAAAGTAAAAGTAGGAATTATTGAATAATTTTCTAAATAAATATATTGTGTTTATTTTACTTTAATGAAAATAATTTCAATTTAAACCGTCACAGGTTGAAATTAAGTAATACATGGGGTACGATAAAACGATTTGTGATGCGATGAAGCGAATAACTTGGAGCTCGTGACAGTACTATTACAGTTAACGAGGCCGTAACGACAACAATAATAGCACACTTCAGGTGCTCTGAAATTTATCCTATAGGCTCTACTATATCCTATAGGATCACACCTCGGTAATGAAAGCTATCACGAAAATATTTAGTATTACTTAAATTTTATACCCAAAAAATTATACAAAACAATGTTAGTATCTTTTCAGTAAACGCCATAATGCTTTATTCAGGTCGTTAGTATAAAAAAAAACAGTCAAGTACGATTTGGACTCACTCACACACTCGAAAAATGAAGATGACTATTTTTTGCTGTAGTATCAACTAATATACACAAACCTGTATTCACCGTTCCTAAGATACTACCTGGTGGCAGACGCATGGACGGATGGACGGACGTACGGACAGTGAAGTGTCAGTAATAGGGTCTCGTTTATTTTTGATATGGAACCTTAATGAGACTGTTATAGTACCTAAGTAATCTTTCAACCACATGAAACAGATCTTGAAAAGATGTTTGTTTCTTTTTCCTTTTCCTGCAGAAAATATTGGAGTATAGGTATGAAGAAGCACAAAACTAAGGCCCATAGCACACGGCGTATTTTAAGCGAGCAGACGACGCGCGTTTCAGGAACGCGCTTCTTCGGCGCCGTAAACGCTGATTATTGCGTTTGCATTGATAATAGAAACGCGCGCATGAAGCGCGTATACGCGCATTTGAAGCGATACAAACGCGCGTACAAAGGAGCGGGGTACGGGCAGAGGGGGGCTGGGATGCTCACGCCACCACTGCGCCCGCGCCTGTGAGTCTCTGATCAAAACGCAAAAACTACGAGTGACTACAGCGCGTCTGTACAGCTGTACCTGTGCGTATACGCGCAGTAGAGGCGCGTTTTACAATCGCCCCGTGTGCTTAGGTTACAAGGTTGCGATCAAATCTCGTTTAAACCACGTATACGCGCGTCGTCTGCGCGTTTAAAATACGCCGTGTGCTATGGGCCTAAGTAAGTATTTTCCTGTCTCGTTTACAAAAGGGGAACATTAAGTTGGCATTCACACTGTCTCGTTTGTCTTCATATGCATGTGTCATGTTTGTGAGTAGGTGCGAGATTTTAGTGTTAGGTTTTACAAACACTTATACATATTTGTTAGGTAAAAGTATAAAATTACGCTGCGACGAATAGAAGAGAAGCCTCAGTAAAACCACATGTTTTACTGAGGCTTCTCCACAGTGTGAGTGCCACACTAAAAAACAAAGAAAACAAATTCGTACATGAGAGTGTTAAAATTCTATTGTCCAGATATGCCTACCAATTTCTTCATGACGATGTTTTATCTAGAGCAATCTAACTCTAACAAAGTAATATGTTTGTTGGTAGATAGATTGATAGAACGTGGACAGACTGTATTTATCCACAGCAGGAGGTCAAATTGATTTTACTTCACGTAACATAAGCTTTATGTTGAACAACCCTCCTGAAGTTTGACTAACAATGGTGAGCCTATTTGCGCATGAATACTCCTATTTAAAAAAGTCTGTAATATTATTTTACTAAAAATTTATTGATGCGAATGCCCATCGACCTGTTTTGTGATGACCGCATTGACCAAATCTTCGGTTCACCTGGTGGAGGATTTTCTCACGGGTCCTTTACAACCTTGCATAGCTTTCATAAAAATAGTCTATTAAAATGAGAAGGTTACTTAAGGTAGTTGAATATCTATAAGAACTTACTGTATTTATTCCTTCACAAAATTCGTAGTTAAATAATTTGCTTGATTCGAAAACTAAAATACAGGCTTATAAAATCCTAAATATGTTTTTTTAATTACGGCATTGTAATTGGTCTTTATTACTTCTGCAAAATTTTAGATCAATCCGACTGTTGTTAGGGGGTGAATATCAAAGATTACGTTACGTATTATATAATATATTGATAAATAAGTAGATACCGAAGTAATAATAGAAGCGTGTTAATAAAAAAGCCCTTGTCTTACTGCTAGTTTAAAAATCAGAAACAAAATGTGCTCATGGCTTTTTTTTAGTTCAAATGAGGTAATTTAGGTAAGTGTTTTTCGAGGTACTAATTAACGTTCCAACAGGGTTAGTACGTATAATGTGGCGCTTAAAATTCAATGGTTCGTTTACAGAATAATTAAATTCTCAGCTATTGCTTTATTATATTCGACATTGCGTGATGGCTATAAAACTGGTGAAATTTTGTATATTAATAACATAGGTCTAATAATACTAGATATTGATTAAGATAATATATTATCCTGACCGACGATATCGTCAAATACGCCGGGGGCCGCTGGATGCAGTTAGCGCAGGACCGCGCGTTGTGGCGTTCTATGGGGGAGGCCTATGTCCAGCAGTGGACTGAGAAAGGTTGATGGATGGATGGATGGATTATCCTGTGGCTATAGGTATAAGGTTAGGTATAACGTATAAGGTTCTGTAGCGATTATAAATGTTTAATAAATATTTTATAAAAACAACAACATAATTAAGTATGTTATTATTAAATGGACATATCTGTAACTCTTGAATATGATATACCAAAAATTAAGTAATTTTTTTTATCATATTCAAGAGTTACAGATATGTCAATTTGTGGTTTGAATTTAACTAATTAATAAAAAGCCACATGTTTACCGAGGTTTAAAAATCGCTTTATGATAAAGAAATATCTCTAAGGAAAGAGACACTTCTATGTGGCTAGTTGCTCTATGCGCAGCTTTTCTGCCCGTCTGATAGAGCTCTATGAACTAACTGCAACTGCCGCTGGTTGGTTTCTTTCACAGAAGCCATAAGAAATGATGTTGCTTATCATTTTGCTCCTGAAACATATAACAATACTTTGTATTTTAATAATGCACTATAAAGATATATGTATGGTTGTAAGTTGCAATATAAATAAATATAAATAAATATTCATGGACATTTCACACAACGTCTTCTGGTTCCAAGCTAAGGTTATATGCTTGTGTTATGGGTACCAGAATACAGATATACTACTTTTCTTTTGTAAATACGTTTTTATAATATATAGAAACACCCAGACGCAGAACAGACATTTGTTTGACATTTATAGACATCACACAAATGATTGTTTCGAGCGGGAATCGAACCCGCGATCTCGTGAACGGCATTCCGTTACATAAACCACTCGGCCACGAGGTCCGTCAAATGTTTTTAAACTTTTGCTTGTACGTCATATTTCTGCTTGAGCGGTTCTTCTTAGCGATGTAATAATACCCAGACCCAGTTACTGCTTGTTGTTATAAGCAGAATTTGAGAAAACAAGGATTTGAGTTCTGTGTATATATCTAGGTACAATAAATAGTATGATGCTAAAAGCGAGAAGCTGGCAGCGCCTAAAGCAATGTTTATAAAGTGGGAGCTGCGACAGTAGACAGCGTTGGATAAGGAACATCGTACAGGCGTTAGAGTAGATACTGTAATATGTGTCATGACTTCATGATAATTATAATAGAAAAATAAAATGTTTAAACGCACTGAAAATCGCAAATATTGTAGATTTTCGACGCTTTTCAGTGCAGGGAATTTAGCCTTTATAGCATATGCTTGTAATAATCTTGTTTTCTTCATAATATAAAAGTTATCGAACGCCCTCTTTACACGAATATAAAAATGCCACCGATTTTCTGACCTTATCCTAATATTAACGGAAATAATTTATGAAGGATTTTGGCAACAAACAACTTTATATTTAAAGATTGGATATTATATTTCTATTGGCATTATTATAGCTTAAGTACACTTAGATTTATTATAAATGCATTTAGTTGAGCCATTGTGGGGATATGGCGCCGTATTCACTTAACAAGTTCTCGCTACGTGATAATTCAATTTATCAAGATCTCCTTTAACACTTGGTTAAATTGTGGAGTGAACTTACAACGTGCGCTACGTTCATCTCGTTGTTTTCTTGTTTCATTAGTTTCATACACATGAATTACTCTATCAACAAAGACGTTTATTTTGATACTAACTGTTGCCCGCAACTTCATACGTGTGGAATTTAGAAAACTTTCCCCGCGTATGTAACAATTTTTACTGGTGCTTCGCTCGATTGGTTGCAGCGTGATCGATATATCGATCACGCTGCAACCAATCGAGCATAGTACATTTTTGAGATTGGCTATAGCCAATCTCAAAAATGTACTACCCAATACTAAAATAATTTTTCAAATCACACTAGTGGTTCTTGAGATTAGCGCGTTCAAACAAACAAACCAGCGAATAAACTCTTCAGCTTCATAATGTTAGTTTCAGTACCTTTACCTTAGTTTTACCTTTTGGTACGGAACCCTAAAATAAATAAAAAACCCTATGTTTATATTATACTAGCTGCTATAGCTATAGTTAGCTTTTTCGCGATAATAGCTAGCCTATATCCTTTCTCAGGGTCTAAAGATTGTCTGTGCCAAATTTCATCAAAATCGGTTGAGAAGTTTAAGCGGGAAAGCGTAACAGAAATACAGTTACCTTCGTATTTATAATATTAGTAGGGATAATACATTGGTAATTTTAATTTTAACAAAATGGATACCTAATTGTTCACTAACATCCATTTTGTTGGATAATGTTTTTACTAGTTATGTACTACAAAAATAATATAAACGGCGCGGCGTTTCCATTTATTCCATTTCATTTTGTTGATAATCCTTGCATTTATATGAAAGAGCTTTTAAAATGGTTTATTGTTTGAATGCATATTTCTTTCTTGTTTGTGATCGGATTTGTATAATTATATTGATTAGTTTTGTTTATGTAGCTGTGTCAGTTATTTCTCTCATTTATTATTGTAAAAGTACTCGATAAAAATTATTGTAGAAAGAGATTTTATTAAAAACAAGACGTTACTAATAAACAATTTATTAGAAGATAATATCATCATCATCATAACATCACGCCTTTTTCCCATGGGGGTAGGCAGAGACTATAGAGCGCCATCTGCCACGATCGAAGCACACTTCCTTGGCTTCATCCACACTCATACATCTGGTCATACATGCCCGACGGTTGTAAGTGCTACGCACTTGCCCCTTTTGGAGTATCTATAGAAGATAATACTAACTCATTTATATTATTACTAGCTATTTCGTGCGGCTTCACACGCGTGTAGTTTAGAAAACATACCTCGACAAAATGTAGAAATAAACCTTTCTCGCAAATTACTCTATCGTTGGAGAAGAAAGATTTTATTTTAGAGTGGTGACCCCGACAAAGTGGAGCGACTATGTCGTTAAGTACCCGGGGGCTATTGGAAGTAAGCGGCGTAGTACCGCGCGTTGTGGCGTTCTATGGGCCTATATCCAACAGTGGACGGAGAAAGGCTGATGGATGGATGGATGAAGACCAAGTCACTTAGTATAGCTATAGTAATAAATAATTTGATCAGAACGGGTCATTTGATACGTGAAAGTACATTTTTTTAATAAAAACTGGTCAAGTGCGAGTCGGACTCGCGCACGAAGGGTTCCGTACCATTATCTATGCAACATAAGGCAACGTTATTAGTATCGAGCAAGAAACGGTAAAAAATCATGGACGGACGGACGGACGGACAGCGAAGTCTCAGTAATAGGGTCCCGTTTTTACCCTTTGGGTACGGAACCCTGAAAAGGTAATCAGATTGTATCCGTTTATCTTACAACATTCTCTCCTAAACAAACATTTGGTAGGTATAGAAGTAAAACTGCCTTTTTGTCTAACTTTTATGATTTATCTGATTAATTACACTTTTTTGTTAATCTCTAGGGATATTATACAAATCATAACAAAAAATAAGGCACGTTTCTTTGAGTTAATTCGTAATAATGTTAATTTATTACGGCTACATTAATTTTGAACAATCTTGCTTTTTGGAAGCTTTTTTATTCCTAAATTATACTAGCAAAATAATTGTGTGGCTCTGATTTGGTAAATTAGTCTAACACGTGACGGAGTGGCAACGGTTACGTAATACTATAATGTCATCATACCATTTCCTTCCCAAGCAGCTGTAAGAGCCAGCTAATGGGTGATATAATATTGAAATTTATTTATAAACCTTAGTATAAATTCAATTCTACGTAAGTAAGAGAGTCTCCATAAATGTGATATGTACCTACTTTGATTACTTCTATCTTAATATAAGACTCGCAGTTGCACACAATTCAGAATTCAGTTCACTTTAATAGATAATATAAATAAAAATCATAAATATATATGGACATTTCACACAATATTCCCTAGTCCCAATCTAAGCTTATATACTTGTGTTATGGGTACCAGAATACAGATATACTACCTAAACTACTTTTAATAACAAATAAGTACCTAATTTACTTTGCGCGCCACATTTAGTTATTCCGTAAGTGTAGTATTAACATTCTCCGTGTTGTGACGGATTTAGAATACAAGTGTCACCACCCCATCTCCTCCCAAGGGTGCTGTAAAAGTCAGCTAAGGGCTATTGCACACAGATAACATCCTCTGTGAGAGACGGAAAACTCGAAAATAAACCCTGTGCCAACACGCCAGGTCAGCGTGGCACAGTAGACCGTGAACCTTCCAAAGTGGAGGAGGCCCGTGTCCAACAGTGGGATGTTGTTGGGCTGGAGAGAGAGAGAGCGAGAGAGTATAAATTCAATTTCTAAAAAGGTTCAGGCAGTACCTTCTAAATTTCTAAAGATAGTCGTTTTCATCGTTTTTACAACTTGTGCGATTTGATCGCATATTTTATTCATGTAATCGGGTCTTTATCTTATTTAATAATATAACAGCGGTCTTTTTCTGATGGATGACTAGTCAATACTTTTTAAATTATGTTGGGACCTATAGAAAAAAATCAATTATATTATAGACTAGTTGTTACCCGTAACTTTGTATGCGTGGAACTTACAAAACAAACCTTAAATTTTACATTAAAACTTTCCTCTTTAAGGTTTAAGGCCACGCACTATGGTTCGTCTAGAACAAGCTAGCTGGACAAAATTATTTTATTTGATTGTTATGTATAAATGACCTTAATAAGCATAGATATAAGGTTCTTGGTAGTATTTAAGACAGTTTATAATTTAAAAAAATAATTACAATTATGGGGCAAAAGCACATAATATATTTATTCTTAACCACTTCTATAAAACGATTTATCAGTCAACGAAGCATAAAATACTTAAAAACTAAATCTATCTATCACTCATTATACCGTGGCCACGGTTCAAGCTTAGAAAGCATACACAGAAATAACGACTTTGTTTTTAATAGGTGAACAATACATATTTACCTATTGATATTGTAATGATATTTCTAAATTTAAAGAGAAGCTTAATTTAATTGTTAAAGAAGTTGGTCAACATTCTCTTTCGCGGTGAAATAATTAAAACTTAAGAATCTCAGCAAGTATTTTCTTTAATGTCATGCTGCAATTCCTCGTATTTTTGTTTGTTGTCCAGCCTTCAGTGTGATTAATACTGACAATATCTGTGTAATTTAGAGCAGGGTATAATGTTCTCTTGCTTTCCGATAATCAAAAATTTCAAACACCAATGAATATTTAGTAGTATATCTCGAAGACTGCAGCTATTTGTAAAAAAAAAAAATATTTTCAAGCGTACATAGATATGTAAGTGGCTTTATGCCGATTGAGTGATGTAGCCATAGACAATACATCTGGTAAATCTGTGCTTAGCTTCTTTGTAACCCTTAAACCCTAAGCAACAAAACTAAAAACCTAACAAAATTAAATAATAAATATTGACGCAATGTGTCTTTTTTATAAATAACTTTTGTGATTAATTGTACATTTTGTTAATTCAATAATCTCTTTGTTGTATTATAAATTATATGAACAAATAGCTATAATTGTAAAAATTTCGTAATTCATTGTTGAAGTTATTTCTGGTTGTTGATAAATTTAAGCAAGCCTGCTGTTATTGCGGCAATAAATAAAAATAACAATCAAACTCTGTTACTATTACTCAACAAACTCAATAACCAGTATTTTTTCCAAAGTATTTATTTTAGAAAGAAAATATTGGAATTGTGGCCAACATTTTTATTATTAATGCTTACAATTTTAATAATATTGGTACTGATTCTACGTGCACAACTTAGGTTAGGTTATGTTTTCTGCACATCAGATGGGCCTTTTGTTTGTGTTTTGTACCTAAATGGATTTGTTATGTAGGTTTGTCATGTACTTTTGTCAGTACTTTTTATTTACAAAGCCTAAATGCGTGTGCTCGTGTGCTGTCGGATTTTAGTAAAAGTCACCACATACACTGAAGAGACACTTATAGAAATTCTTCTTATCTTTTGCAGATTCCATCGAAATGAGACCACTTTTTAGAAGTCGGTTACACAAATAAATAATAAATGAATAAATGAATAAATTATTTATAATTATTTTTATTTTATATTATTTTTTATATTTTTAAATCTATTTCTATTTTATAATTTTATATTTAAAAATGTAATTTATAACAGGAGTAAATGAATAAATAATAATTAATTAATAAATAACACTGATTGGCGAATCCTGTACTTATCATAAGCAACAGTAAGACAGAAAGCTTCATTGCAGCTCTATTTTAGAGGTACAATGATTTAATTTGTTTAGTAGGTAATGTTTCTTTTATGAAATATGTAACACAAACGTATTAAGGTTTCAGTTCACGTACATATTAGATGTAAGAAAAAGTGTTGAACAAACCACATAAACATGCTACCACATTGCTTGAGTTTTCCGTTCCCTCACTGCAATGAATTATAGCATAATTTGTTCTGCTTGGTTTCCACTCAATAAGGATACAACACAAGGTGAGAATCGTGAATTGTTTTATATGTAGCTCTGAATTTCTACTGCTGAAACTATATTATATAATTTTCCTCTTTATAATAATATTCTTATTCTTTACTGTCTTCTTCTTCTTCTTCTTTCTGCTCTTATCCCAAGCTAAATGGGGTCGGCGCAGCACGTTTTTTCCTTCCAGCCTATTTTATCAGCCGTCATATTCTCATCAACATTCTTTTCTTTCATATCGTCTCTAACACAGCCCAGTCCATCCATCTTTTCTTTTCTTATTGTCTTTACTGTACACATAAAATGTATTTACTGAGTCAGAAATTAATTAAATATAATGTACACAGGTGAGTTGAATTCACTATTGAATTTGATGCTATAAATAAAGTTTTATTTTGTATATAAATGAATCAATTTAGGCTTTAATTGGATACATTGTTAGTGACCACGTTAATTGCAATGAATATCAATATATGACAGAATCATGACAATAGTTAATGAGATCGGACGTGCCCGACATTGATTTAATACTATTAATTAAAGGATAGTAAGTAGCTAACGAGCTCTGTTATCTTTGTAAGCGCTTTTGCCTTTAATACATATTAGACGTTGAGTGTAATTACTATTTGTTTAACGATGTCGCCAACGTTAATTGCCATAAAAGCAGAATTAACGAATTCTCGTGCGGTAATTAAAACATGAATCTGATTCAAAGAAGCGTAATGTTAGGATTTATTTCATATTGTAGTTAAATAAATAATAATTAAGCTTCCAATTACTTTATTGTTAGCATTGCTATTTATTCGTGTGATGACGGATTACGAATATTAGAGTCATCATTCCGTTTCTACCCCAAGGCCAGAAAGAAGAGCAGGCTAACGAATTTTATCAAAAAATTCTATTTTAGCAGTTTACATCTACAGAGAACTCGAAAGATAACTTTAAGCCAATACGCCTGGACAGCGCGCTATAGTAGACCAAATACCCTCTGGAACTGGAGGAGACTCGTGCCCAACAGTGGGATATTAATGAGCAGGGAAGAAGAAGTTTCAACCTTCAGTAGTTATCATATTTCACTAGTCACCGAAGTACTAATTACATTGTACTTGAATAATATGCAGTATAATTGACTGATTCTTATGTTTTCAGAAAATCTTCACAACTGTTGGAGTTTTTAGTAGAAATGATTTATTCATGCGTCATTTATCATCCCTAAACTTTGGATTGAAGATTTGACATTTCAGACAGGCCTCATTTAATCTTCTTAAGTGTCTTATACACGTCTTACTGAACTTAAAGTCAATTCAGTACCTAGTCAATGTAATCTCTCAATAAAAATTATAAATTCAATTCGTTGAGAACAGTTAAAAGAGTTATTTTTTAATCTTAATCATATTGTAGGAAATGTTTCTAAATTACTAACTAAGAACATCCACCGACTGTTATCTCTGGTAATAAAAGACTTTCCTGTATTTTAATACAATAGTACTGTAAGTGTTGCTTTAATAGAAGTTGATGACTGATGTAGAGCCTTAGAACATGTAAAACATTACTTTTACAAGCTTTAAAATCAATCGAACGAGGCTAGTCGAGAAAATTAAAATGATGTACAAGTAACTATCTAATCGCCCCATAAAACTAAATTGCCGAATTTTGGTAAATTTAGTATCTATACTAATATTATAAAGAGGAAAGATTTGTACCTTTGTATGTAACGAATAAGCTTAAAAACTAATGTGCCGATTTTAAAATTCTTTCACCATTGGAAAGTTACATTCACCCTTAGTAACATAGGCTATAAAAATAATCTTATTTCAACCCGTGCGAAGCCGAGACGGGCCACTAGTCTACTATATAAGAATAGTTCTAAAGGTTCCGATTAAAATCAATCTAATACTGAATATAGAAAAGGGTTTTCTGGCTTGAAAAAGATAAGAGATGTTCCGATTGTAATACTATGAACGTATTACTCAGGTCACAAAGGTTAAGAAATCTTTGCTTTGTTTGAGAAATTATTTAATCTAAATACATTGACTTTGAAGTACGATTTCGAGTCTAAAATTCTCTCATCTTCTGATAACTCACTGTAGCCTGAAGGCCCCCTATCATTGAAACTGCTGATACGACTGTAGCTACACCCCTGATAACTAGAAGGTAATTTTAACGTTACTCGAAATAATAATATTATATTACAAAATTTGGTTATTTAGAGACCGAACAACAATTAACTAATCATTATAAATTTACAATCTTATTAAAAGTTTCAAAGAGATTTTATGTTTGAAATTTCATCCTTGTAATTTTTCTCAAATTACTGAGCCAGAAGTTTAACTTTGTTTTTTACCACTTTTGAGTTTCGCTGTTAAGTTGAGAAAAAGAAACTAGACAGTGGCCTATCAAACTCAGATAATCAGTGAAACGTTTTAGCTTAATTTCATCATTTAGTCATTTATTAATAAGCAATTTATTCCTGTTTTTTGTTAAAACATGACCTTGATAAATGTATAAATTGTCATTTTTTTTTTATTGATATTCCGCGTATGTACTTGCGTGTCGAAAACCCTAAAAAAATCCTTCAATTTTTTTTTTGTCTTAACATCATTAACATTTTGCCTTTGATGTATTTAGTTTGAAGGATTATGTTCAACTTTAGACTTAAGTATTACCGGTTTATTTATTAAAATCGATCACAATACTTTTGAAAGTGGGACAGACACGGATCGTTCCCCGGCGGTGACAAAAAGTCTTGTTACGGTTTTTTCCGTTAGAAAATTTAACAATTTAACAGATGGTCAACTTATAATTGCACACTAGACATGTTTACATACCCCAATAATTTTAGAAAAACTGTTGTAAGTTAAATTCTTGTAATACTTAGGTATTTTCAACTTATGCCTATATTCTTGAAAAGCTCCAGCAATGGTAATTTTTTATTTTTTAAATATCGAGTTAAGTTAACTTATACGTAGTTTTAAATTGCAAACATATTTGCTACAGCTTTGATTTTCCATAACTCAATATTTTTTGATCATATTAAAGGTTTCCTATCTCAAATAGCTTCATTTCACATCAGTAAAGCTAAATATGGTATTATATAGAATTCCTAAACGCAATTTATTTTGACATAGATTGACAAGGGTGAAATATTCAGAGAGGGAAGACTGAAATTCAGACAGGATATTTTGTCAACCTGTAATAAAATAGTAAGTAAATAGAGAGTGCCGCCTCTACTAGCTATTAAAAAGCACATCTATGAAAAAAGTGCGCGCTGCAGAGATAACAATGTTGGAGTTAATGTAGTAACCATAATGTTAATACAAGGCATAAACACAATCTTCTAATGCATATAACCCGTCTCCACAAAATATGTAACTCTTTCATGGGTCATTGTATACGATTTTATAATAAACTCCCTATTGATGTAAGAGAATTTAATAATTCTAAATTTAAAAAATTCATTAAAACTAAATTATGCAAAAAGGCGTATTATAAAATTTCTAGAGCAATACATATTCTATATTGTAAAGTTTTATTAGCATTGTAAGTATAATTGACATTTAATTAAAAAAATATTGATTTGATTAAAAGCTCTGCTGAGTTTCTTACGCCGGTTCTTCTCAGCAGATTGCATCCTGAACCGGTGGTAGGGGAAAAAAATGTGGACATGTCATAAGCACATAATTTTTCTGAAAAATTATGTCTACTTGATTAAATGATTTTTCATTTCATTTCATTTCATTTCATAACTAAAATGGATAGAGTAAAAACCGAGTATATTAGGATAAGTTGGAAGTTTGAAAGCCACAGTACTTGGACAAAATTTAAAAGGAAATCGTTGCTTCTAGTATTATACATAGATGAAGAGTGTGAAGACTGAAGAAACGAAGGAGGAATGGACGAAAACATCTTGTTACAGAGACTTAAACAAAAAAAAAAGATGGATTACGGCAACTGTGATATTATTATTTGTCCGTATGGTGACGGATTAAAAATACAAGTGTCACCACCCCTTTTCCTTTCCAGAGCGCTGTTAAAGCCAGCTATGTAATATTGTACATAGATAATATCTTATGTGAGAGAGGGGAAACTCGAAACCAAGATCTTTTCCAACATTAGCGTGGCACAGTAGACCATAATCCATCCCTCCCTAAGTGGAGGAGGCCGGTGCACAACAGAGTGGGACGATTAAATAACATTGAGTAGCAACAATTAAAAATTAAAACACTTTCAAATGAATGTACACGCTTCTATTTAAACGTAAAGTTACTCAACGTTTTTACATATCTTTAATCTAAACTTTTGTTCTAATTAACATTGGAAATACCGTTATATTCTAAGGGATAGTTCAGTGAATTTAGGAATGTTAAATATCAGGCAAAATCCTAAAGCCATCCATCATCATTACTGTCAGATAAGCGAAACCTCTTTTAATGAGTTGCCACTACGTAAATGTATGGAACAACTTTGCATCAGGTCATAACATATTTAGTAGTGATTCTCCTAAAATTCGCTTGATAAGTGGATAGTTTTATATATGTACTAGCTGTGCCTCGCGGTATTACCCGCGGTAAAAAGGATCAAAAATCGGTTGCTTTTTTTACTATCTCACGGGATATCCCAGTCTATTATTATAGGCCCTCTATGATATTCTGATTTAAACTACATTATTGTAAAGTTTCATTAAAATTCATTCAGTAGTTTTTGCGTGAAAGAGTAACAAACATCCAAACATCCATTCTCACAAACTTTCATATTTATAATAATATTAGGAAGGATTGTTAAGAGGATACCAAAATAGCTTCGTGCATTTTTCTACGTACGAAGTTTTCATTGTTTCTTTAGATTGAATGGCTAGAGCTCTAATTTTTAAGTATATGTTTTTTCAATATATGATCTAGGATCGCATAAACTCAGAAACGCGATTGAAAAAAGTTTTCTCGATAGAAAATCTTAGCGAAACAACCTCTCTAATTTTTTATTTTTTTCATTTGTCGGTCTATTATCGCGTATTAACTAATGAAATAACTTTAAAAACATAGGTAACTATTATGTATAGAAACACGTAAATCAGAATTAAAATATATTTAGTAGATTTTGAGTAAATAGGAAAAGTATCCCTAATTCTTCATTTTCTGTGCCTACTGGCTGTGTTAATATGTACGTGTCAGCGATGATATACGATAATATTGATGTAGGCCCTTAACAGATCTAAAGGGCATATATTAGACCCTTTATTCTCCTTTACATACGTTACGCTTTTCTTCTATACGTATAATAAAACTGTAGAAAAAAAGTTTTGTACATTAAATATATTTAAAAAAAAAAATTGTCAGATGGTTAAAGGATAACTAAAAGAAACCAGTTCTAGCATTTCTACATAATACGAAATTACTCAATTTAGTTACGTGCAACACTATCTAGCGGCTAAAAAAGAATCAAAAAATTGATTTGATCGATAGAAAATAAATCGATCCACGCGGACGGAGTCGTGGGCACAGCTAGTATTTAATAAGTATTTCATCCTCTATCCGTCAGCCTTTCTCCGCCCACTGCTGGACATAGGCCTCCCCCGTAGAACGCCATAATGAGTAGTCCTGCGTCATTTACATCCAGCGGTTCCCTACACATTTGAGGATGTCGTCAGTCCATCTTATTGGGGGCCGCACCTCGGTGCGTCGTTAGGTATTTGGTCGCCACTGAAGTACCTTCATAATTAATAAATTAGGTACTGCAACTAAAGGGTACAACTAATTAAATCAAGTCTAATGTAGTTTAAGTAGGTACGTCTGAACTTGTTAATACAAACGTACAGAATTATATAATTCAATTTGAACTACATATTATTAGAATATTATTATAAATATTGGATTGATTTATAAAGTTATTTGTGAGTGTTTACCTCGTCTAGCCAAAGTAAAGTCGATAACTATATAATTATGGACAGTCTTTCACCTATTTTTAAAATCAATTAGGTAAATAGACCTTCCGGAAATTAGTCTTTATTGTATATCTGATTTTCATATGACACTACTTTTTTAGGTTTCTTACCAAAAGGGAAAACGGGACTTCGCGTCTGTTCGTCC
Source organism: Orgyia antiqua (assembly GCA_916999025.1). Taxonomy (NCBI): domain Eukaryota; kingdom Metazoa; phylum Arthropoda; class Insecta; order Lepidoptera; family Erebidae; genus Orgyia; species Orgyia antiqua. The sequence goes on along the minus strand of OU779863.1, from coordinate 10,655,582 downwards.
GACTGTCAGTAGGCTGTATCTCTGGAACGGTGATAACTAGAGTGCTAAAAATTTCACAGTTTGCGTATATCAATTGATACTAAAACAATAAATACTCATCATCATCACCAGTTTGACGGGCTTCGTAGTCTAGTGGTTCATATAACAGACTGTTGTTCACAAGGTCGCGGGCTCGATTCCCGCCTCAGACAATCATTTGTGTGATGTTTATAAATGTCATACAAATGTTTGTTCTGCGTTTGCGTGTTTCTGTGTATTATAAGTATGTATTTACAAAAAATTGGTCAAGTGCGAGTCGGACTCGCGCACGAAGGGTTCCGTACCATTATCTATGCAACATAAGGCAACGTTATTAGTATCGAGCAAGAAACGGTAAAAAAATCATGTTTGTTGTATGGGAGCCCCCCTTAAATATTTATTTTATTTTGTTTTTAGTATTTGTTGTTATAGCGGCATTACAAATATGTATATCATCTGTGAAAATTTAAACTGTCTAGCTATCACCGTTCTTGAGATACAGCCTGGTGACAGACGGACGGACGGACGGACGGACAGCGAAGTCTCAGTAATAGGGTCCCGTTTTTACCCTTTGGGTACGGAACCCTAAAATAGCAGTATATCTATACTAATATCATAAAGCGGACGAGTTTGTTTGTTTGTTTAAACGCGAAAATCTTAGGAACCACTAGGCAGATTTAAAAAATTCTTTCAGTGTTAGATAGGGCATTTATCGAGAAAGGCTTTAGGCTATATAAAATCACGCTACGAACGGTAGAAGCGAAGCAGTAGTTAAAAATGTTGCAAAAACGTGGAAAATTTTCTAAATTCCACGCAACGGGGTCGCGGGCAAAAGCTAGTGTACTATATCCGTATTCTGGTACCCATACGAGCTTATTTCAGGTTTCGTTATTTGGGGTTGTTTTGGTGGCGGTATGACGAATAGATTGTGATAATAACGATGCGGAACCCTCTATTGAGAGGCCAATTCGTACTTGACCGGTTTTTAGATATTTATTATTTACAATTATCAGCTGTTACCTCTGATTATTATGCTTGCCTAAAGAATAATGAAAGCTTTTTATTAGCGAAAAAGAAATTATCGGATCATTAATTTTAAACATTAACCCCTACATATATATAACAAACGTTACCCATTTATTAATATTTGGTAAAGAAATGTTGTCATGTGTTAAATAAAACTGCTTTTTGTAGCTAAAGTTCGTGATAAATATTACATAATAATTTAAAATTCATTGCAACAAGACTATTTCAGAAAGTACACAACTCGTTTAGCTACCGTAGAAGTTGCGACGTGACTCGTTGAGTTTAATGTGACATGACAGAAATGATGTGAACAGTAAAGATTACGGCTATCTTGACGTATTATAAATATTTAAGGGTATTGGAAAAGCATAAGATCAAAATAAAGTTCAATGAAACGTTAAATTAAGATTAAAGAGTTTTACTAACATAAAAGTCAGAAAAAGCAAAATTTTGTGTATCAAAATGTTTATAGGATCTAGGTATACGTGTCATAGGGTGTCGTTAGATGCAAGCGGCACGAGAGCGACCGTTTGGAATTTTTAGGATAGGTGAGGCTACCAGTAAATAGAGATAAGCATAACTCATTATCATCATCATCATAACATCACGCCTTTTCCCCTCTTTCCATGGGGGTAGGCAGAAAATATAGAGCGCCATCTGCTACGGTCCAAACATACTTCGGTTATAAGCATAACTATTTACATAATTAGATAAATGCCATAATCGTATCGTATCTTCAACGGAAATAAAAATGCATCTCTGATAAGTATGTATCACTTCTGTAGACTGGTAATTCATTTATTTTGCTGTGTTCTTTATGGTTAGAGCAAGTCTTTTATAAAAAAAAAACTGTTCAAGCTATAATCACAATACTAGGTGTTGCACTCGAATCCGTACGCGTGGAATTTAGAAAATTTTCCCTGTTTTTGAAACATATTTAACTACTGCTTCACTCCTATTGGTCGCGGCGTGGTGCTTCCTCGATAAATGTACTATCCAACACTGAAAGAAATTTTAAATAGGATTCAGTGGTTTCTGAGGTTAGTGCGTTCAAACGAAAAAACAAACAAATTCTTCAGCTTTATTATCTTCTTATATACTTATAACATTCACGTGTCACAGTGCTAGTTACCGTACTCCTCTGAAAAGGCATGACCGATTTTTATGAAATGAAATGAAATGAAATGAAAAATCATTTAATCACGTAGACACAATTTTTCAGAAAAATTATGTGCTTATGACATGTCAAATTTTTTTTCCCTACCACCGGTTCAGGACGCAATCTGCTGAGAAAAACCGGCGTAAGAAACTCAGCAGAGGTTTTAATCAAATTGAATATGAAATTTTACATGCATATTCGGTAGGTCTGAGAATCGGACAACATCTATTTTTCAAATCCCTTCCCTCCCCACTGACATTTTGTATGGCAAAACAACGCTAGTATTAGTATAGATATTCGTTATATTCACACGACTCCAAATAACAAGATAAGGGTAGTAGAGTGACGATTAAATATGTCGCTATAGCCTTAAATGATAAACATAAACTGTGAAATTTTCTGCTCTCCAGCTATCACCTCAGCCTAGATAGCAGAGTTTCATTATTAGGGTCCCATTATGCTTTAACTCTATAAATAGCTAGCAGCTCAACTAGTAATTACTAGCAACTAATGAAAGTGATTACTACTCATTATTAATGCATCAAGTTGACCTCAATCTAGATGAGCCTATCTATCGAAGAATGTTTTGATTACGTACTAAGTACCGTGCCTATAATCATTGTCGTTAGTCACCCGTTATGATAATCACCTTGTTAAGAGCTCCGTCGAGAAGGCTTCATTGACGCACAAATTGTTTTATCACGAACCGTAATATTAATAACAGCGTAAATTTTCAATGTTTATAATTTAAATTACGAAATAAATTTTACAAGGGAATTTCCCAATTAATTTACGCAATAAAATATGGTGAAATGAATTCATTAAATAAATATTTTACCTGTTGTAATTAACATAATGCATTTAATGCTTACTACACACGTAACGTGTCCGTGTGGTGACGGATTAAGAATACAAGTGCCACCACCCCAGGGTCCTTTTAGGTGCTGTAAAAACCAGCTAAGGGGTATTATGCAGATAACATCCTCTGTGAGAGACGGAGAACTCGAAAATAAACCCTATACCAACACGCCTGGTCAGCGCGGCATAGTAGACCATAATCCCTCCCAAAGTGGAGGAGGCACATGTCCAACAGTGAGACGTTAATGGGCTGGAGAGAGAGACACGTTATATCGAAGCGGTTAATATAATTTTATATCCTAATTCTATAGTTTAAACTAATTGTCTAATCGTTGCAGATTATATCTATCGTTCACTAGCTGTTGCCCGCGACTCCATTCGCGTGGAATTTGGATTTTTTTTTCGCAATAAAAGGTAGCCTATGTCCTTTCTCGGGGTCTAAAGATTGTATGTGCCAAATTTCATCAAAATGGGTTGAGAGGTTTAAGCGGGAAAGTGTAACAGACAGACAGACAGAGTTACTTTCGCATTTATAATATTAGTAGGGATTATACGATATGTCATTAGGTGCGTATTAATGTAATATTCGTATCGTTTCTTCAAATTCAAAAAGTCTAAATAACATATTTACTTTGTCACATACATTAACATAATATAAATTTGTTTCTTATATTTTAACTTATTAAGCTCGAGTTGTAAATGAAATACCATACGAATAACATGAAATTGAAATTGTTGCAACAAATATTTAGCAGCAATGTAATAAAAGCGTACATTTTTATGTTCCGTTCTTTGCTTCTTTGTTGATGATGTTTCATTAAATTTGCACTGCATTGTTTTGCTAATGTATTTACTAGCTATCCGGCTTTTGATATTGAATATAGTTAGAGTATCTTTTATATTTTCATTCAGCTATGCTGAACTATAATGATGTTAAGTTGTGAATTTGTGTGTCTTTACAAAAAAAAAGTATATATGTAGTATTTCCGTATCTGGTACCCATAACACAAGCATAGAAATGTAGCTTACTTTGGGACCAGAGGTGTTGTTGGAAATTTCCATAAAAATAGTAGTCTAGCAATACCCTGAAATTTCGCTTCCTTACTTACTTGTACTAGCTGACCCGGTGAGATTCGTCACCCGCTTTGTCTTTACGGGAAATATTTTTTTTTAAATTGCTTCTATACCTCTTTTTGACAATAATACAACAGAAAATAAATTAACCACATTTAAGTTTATGACCTATGAAATTAAAGCGTTATAAATGGATAACACGATTTGAGTGATCTGTATGCCTTATTTGCATTCTATCTAAACGGAAATACAGTGAGAGCATACTTGATTGATATATCGAATTATTCGCATTGACAGGTCATTCAGCTACTATCGGATTTCCGTGTATGTCAGCTTGCAAATTAATAGGTTTGGCGTCACATTACCTATACTTGTGGTGACAGTATCCTATACTACCAACATTTTATCACGATCGTTTGGATAAAGAAAACGATACCTACGCTACAAAAGAAGCAGTAAATTAAATTGATTGACTGAATGGATTAAGAAAACATGTGTCACTACGTCTTTTCCTTGCCAGGGTGTTGCTAAGGAATATTGCACACAGATAACATCATCTGTTAGAGATAGAAAATTCGAAATCAAACCCGGTGCCAATACGCCTAGGTCAGTGCGGCACAGTAGACCATAATCCCTCCCAACGTGGAGACGTTATTGGGCTGAAGAGAGAGAGAGAGAGTATTGGCTAGGTAATTTTTATGTAACTTTTTTTTTATTTTACCTAAAAACTTACATAGACAAAAAAGCTTTATTTATTTCTCCAACTGCAGTGTCGTGTTCTGCATGTTATTTCCAGTGCGTGGCTGGTAACCGCATTGTAGAAAATATTAGTTGGGCTTACACAAACATTATTGATTTTGCCACCGCATTGTTACAGTACAAGGTGAGGTTATAAATCGCTTTAGGAACATTGATATATGTTAGTAAGTAGTTCGTGTGGTGACATATTTCCGTGTAGCCCTGGATTAAGAATTCAAATATGACCATGGCCGCTATGGGAATAAGTTATCAGAAAATCAGAAACGTAGAAAATATCAGTATATTCCATGAGAGACTTAATTCAGAAATTAAACTTTATATTACAACGCTTCGTCAACGTGTTATAGAGAATTCAATATATTATAAGATATTTTTCGCTGAGAGAAAGAATAATTTTCTTCTTATTTGTAAGCTTTATGAACTCTACCACTAGATTTAATTCAACCTAAATCGTGTTAATTCTGCTTTAAGAAAAGAAAGTTCGTATGAATCGTTAAACGTAAAGAATATAGAAAACATGTACATGAACATCCATACAACATCGTCGATAGGATGCAATAAACAACATAAAGCCATGATAGGACGATGTCTTTAAGAGTACATTGAAAATATTGAAGCTTTAAACTTAAAATCTCGGCAGCATTTTACGATAAGATAATGTCAAGACAAGCGTTTGTAGTTCCAAGCATTCCGAATTCCTTCTTAGTAGCGGAGATAATCTAGCTCATTGATACACGATAAATAGCTTCATTATTTAATTATTTACAAAGTGATATATGGTTTGGAATTAAAACGCAAAGAGCTTTTAATGTTTCACTAGCATTATAGCGTTCGCGTGATCCGTACATATTTTGTTTTGATTGGATCAATGTATCATGATGCTATCAGCGTGCACAAATGGCTATTTGCCAATAATAATTGCTCACACCGCTATGATTACGTATATTTAGACAGTTAATGTTCACATAAAGCAATCATTGTGGAAACTTATTATATTGCCTTTTTAATGCCAAGATTATGTGCCAAAATGTTTTAACACACTTTCATTATCTTTGTTTTCAATCTCTATTCATCTTTATATATGTATAACAGAAACTTTAGACGTGATTTTCGTAGTTCTCCAATGGTGGGATTTATCTGCAATTTTGCACACTTGTAACGGATCGATAACAATGCAGAGATTAAAATTAAGTTGTTTATAACTCACAAACAAAATTAAATGAGTGATAAAATTGAGGGGGTTGTAGTACCCAAAGTTTGAATTAATATTGTCTATGTGTGACCATAATTCCTCCTAAAGTGGAGGAAGCTCGTGCCCAACAGTGATTTGTTAATAGACTGGAGAGAGATAGACAATACCCAAATCCTTGGCCTGACGTATGGTAAGCTGCTACAATACGGGTACACCATTTGCCACCACTTTAACCTATGAGAAATTGTATATGATTATGTAATACTCAACAAAATATGTAGAAAGAACAATATTTATATTGTTATTCTAACCCTCCACTATTTCCAGTTGTTATGAAACAAAACAATATATCGTCGGCACAACCAAAAGGAAACTATGAATATAAGTTTACCTTATTTCAATATCGGATGATCTGTAAGTTTGCAAAAGGTCAAGTAACCAGTTGAAGGCTTACAGTGTGTTATTACTAAGTTGCCTAAATAAATGCCTCATTAAAGATAATGAAGTGTATATAATAAATTATAATGTAGGAGAATATACTATACCTATAATAATATTTATGGTTTTATCCACTTTCCTGTTTACTTGCCAGATACCGAATAGGGACAGTGACCGAATAGGGAGCTAAAATCGTAACCCATAATGTAATCCAAAATAAAGTAGGCTTTTTTTAAAAGAATTTCAATAAAATCAAAATCAAAAGTAATTTATTCGCGTTGGCATATTCTTTTTTTGCCGAAAAAAAAATAAGCTCCTATGATATGTCCAAAAATTTTTTTCCCTACTACCAGTACAGGACTTTCAATCCGCTGAGAAGAACCGGCGTAAGAAACTCAGCAGTTATCGTTATCTTTTGTCATATAAATCTTATTTTTTAAATAATCATTACAATAGTTCTTACAATTTATATATTTTACAATTATAATAATATGTGTTGCTTTGGAACAATTTACTCCCAAGCTTTATTGTCATTAACATAGTCTGAAATTTTATAATAGGTGCGCCTTTTTACATAGTTTAGATTTTACAAATTTTTTAAACTAGATTTTTTTTTATTTCGCTTTTCTTTTTAAAGTGCTGAATATTATTATGAATGTACAATAAATTTTCTTATATATATTGTGAAGCGACTGTCAAGATATTTATGTCCTTGAATTTCTCCCTTAGGGAATCCCGAGGGCCTAGGTTATATATAGCTCTAACAGCGCGTTTCTGGAGCACAAATATCCGATTAACGTCCGCATAGCTTCCCCAAAGAAGAATTCCATAACACATTACACTATGAAAATAACTAAAGTAAACTATTCTAGCCGTATCTACATCTGTAAGTCGTCTAATTGTTTTTACCGCATATGCCGCAGAGCTAAGTTTTCCGGACATTTTTTCAATATGTGGGCCCCACTGTAATTTCGAATCAATAGTGATTCCTAGAAATACAGTTGATTGTACTGGTTCCAGTCTCGCTCCACTCAAATGTACATTGGTCTCTACTAGAGCAACATTTGGCATAGAAAATTTAATTACTTTCGTTTTCTTAGAATTTAATAACAAGTTATTAACATTAAACCAGTGTACAAGCTTTGAGAGTGCGTTGTTTACTTCGTCATAATCACTCTTATAGCTCTAAGTACCTATAGTAAGTACACCACAGCATCCCTTCCAATCTTATAAATACGTTCTAAGGTTTTCTATGAGATTTCGCAGTATGCAACATCTAGCCCGTAATTTGGTGTTCGTTATCTACATGGAATATATATAAAAGTCTCGTGTCACATTGTTCGTTCCCAGATTCCTCCGAAACGGCTTGACCGATTTGTATGAAATTTGATATGCATAGGGCGAGATAGTCGCAAAGCGACCAAGCCTTTTAAATAAATTGATATGCATATTCAGTAGGTCTGAGAAACAGCTACTATCTATTTTTCATACCCCTAAGTGATAAGAGTTGCCCACCCGTAACATTTATATGGCAAAACAACGTTTGCCGGGTCAGCTTGTAGAATATAAAAACTAAAGCGTTATAAAATAATATATACAAAATACTATCAATATAAAAACATTAGTATAATATTTTTTACATACACAGCTACTCTATATTCATAATAGGTATAATTCAGTGCACTTTGTATAGCTTTAGTGCTACTTACAGAGTTTACGCTCTCACGATTCAGTACTTACCTACATACATAAATCGTTGCAAATATACGACTGATTTAAAACAGTGAGAAACTTTTACTGGCTATTTGGCGAAAAGTATGAGTTTTATGTGAGTATAGAAAAATGTTTTTGTGAAAATTTCCATTACCGGGGCGGTATGCTTTAGTATTTAAAGCATACCGAACCAGAAACTCGCAACAAAATGTTTTAATATTTTGAGTTGGTGTGAGGGTCTAGCTTTAGTTAAATTCATTTATTCAATTGGTGGATATGAGCCTTGTATATCAAATTGTAAACTATTTTGGGTATCATGTGAGATAATGACATTGTTAGGAGTGTTCTGAGAATATTTTTTTTATAAAATTTGACATTTCTATAGTACTTGATCATAAAGTAGGACATTGGTACCCAATTTAAGATCTAACTTGTGTTAGAATGAATGTAGAGGGAATCAAAGGTGGAGGACGGAAGAAGACATGGATGGGTTGTGTAAAAGAGGATATGAAAGAAAGAGGAGTAAATACAGACCACCATAATGTTAATACAAGGAATAAACACAATCTTGTAATGCTACATGCATCCATCTCCACAAAATATGTACTCTTTTATGGGTCTGTATACGATATAATAATAAAATCCCTATTGATGTAAGAGAATTAAATAATTCTAAATTAAAAAAATTCATTTAAACTAAATTATGTAAAAAGGCGTACTATAAAATTTCTGATTATATTAAAGCTTGGGAGTAGGTTGCTCTGGAGCAATACATATTCTATATTGTAACGATTTATTAGCATTGTAAATATTATTGACATTAAATTTTATAAAATATTGATTTCATTAAAAGCTCTGCTGAGTTTCTTACGTCGGTTCTTATCAGCAAATTGCGTCCTGGACCGGTGGTAGGAAAAAAAAATGTCATGAGCACATAATTTTTCTAAAAAATTATGTCTGCTTGATTAAATGATTTTTCATTTCATTTTTAATTTCATTTCAATGATGTCTGACAGGAGAGCAATGAAGAAAAAGACATATTGCACCAACATAAAATCAAGAGATAAGGGCAGGGCAATGATGGGATTTATGTTGTGTGTCTGGCTTCTCGTTTTTTAGTTCAGAAAAAGACTGTTCATGTACAGAATAGAAGGTATTGCAAGATCTTGTTAAACGCACTGTCATATTGTGTTAAGAAACAAGACAAGATATTTTATTAAACTATTGTTATTATAATAACAAAATGGGATTTTGTCTGTAATTATGTGTTCTATGCAAAAGCTCAACTTTTACGGAGCATATAAATATAAAATATAACAATTTAATGATATTAAATTCGTAAGTAGCTACATATTTATTACCTAATTATTAATATAACACTTTAGTGTAAATATGGCAATAAATTACATATTTTTGTTACCTTAGCAGTACCCAAAGGCTACCTCTTTGTAAAAGCAAACCCCTGAAATTGAAATCCTCTAAAAATGTCATAACTAGAGCCCCAAACGATTAAGTGGCGACCTTTACGCTCGACTCTTTGACTGTAATATGAATATTTAATTATTAAGGACTGTAATATATTTTAATGATATTGCTACTCATATTATCTATAGCTAAAGAAGAAGCTGACTAACGGACTGACTTATCAAAACACAGCTGAAACTACTGGAGTGAAGAAACAGAAAAATTTGCATGTCAGGAACTGAAACTAATTACAAAAATTGATAAAAACACGAAAATTGATGTAAAATAATTGGTCAAGTGCGAGTCGGACTCGCGCACGAAGGGTTCCGTACCATTATCTATGCAACATAAGGCAACGTTATTAGTATCGAGCAAGAAACGGTAAAAAAATCATGTTTGTTGTATGGGAGCCCCCCTTAAATATTTATTTTATTTTATTTTTAGTATTTGTTGTTATAGCGGCAATAGAAATACATCATCTGTGAAAATTTCAACTGTCTAGCTATCACCGTTCTTGAGATACTGCGTACGGAACCCTAAAAATCATGTTTGTTGTATGGGAGCCCCCCTTAAATATTTATTTTATTTTATTTTTAGTATTTGTTGTTATAGCGGCAATAGAAATACATCATCTGTGAAAATTTCAACTGTCTAGCTATCACCGTTCTTGAGATACTGGGTACGGAACCATAAAAATCATGTTTGTTGTATGGGAGCCCCCCTTAAATATTTATTTTATTTTATTTTTAGTATTTGTTGTTATAGCGGCAATAGAAATACATCATCTGTGAAAATTTCAACTCTCTAGCTATCACCGTTCTTGAGATACAGCCTGGTGACAGACGGACGGACGGACGGACGGACGGACGGACGGACAGCGAAGTCTCAGTAATAGGGTCCCGTTTTTACCCTTTGGGTACGGAACCCTAAAAAAGGATCTATACAATGTCTTTTTACGATTCACGCATACTTATTTAACTCGTGGTATTTAGATACAAATAAATACTATATTCATGGACATTTCACACAACATTCTCTGGTCCCAAGCTAAGCTTATGCGCTCGTGTTATCGGTACCAGAATACAGATAGATTACATAAACTACTTTTCTTTTGTAAATACATACTTATAATATATAGAAAACACCCAGATTATCTTATTTAAGATTTATCTATACCTTTCGATTTTACAAGTATAAAGGTAAAATCATGATAGATAATCTTCTTATAGAACTATGATTCCTTACAGATTAAGTAAGCGGATTAAGCTTCTTAAATCTTCTATCCAAATAATATTAACTAATATTTTTATACATCTACAGCATAACAAAACTGTGTTGTTTTTTTAGGTTACATACATTATTTATCAGAAGGTTCTTGACATCTGAGAAGCAATAAATAAAAACAAATACTTTTTCCTTTTTAGACTGATCATGATTGTATTTTTATTTGTGATTATTAACGGATTTAGGAAAAGGTTTTTGTATTAGACTTTACTTATTGCAAGACAAAGTCTTTATTTTGCAGGTATAGTATATATGTCCCTATGTGAGCTTAGATCTTCAAAACTACGCAACGGATTTTGATGTGTTTTTTTATTTCATTGACGGTCCAAATGTAGGGGTTATTTTGAAAAATTTGTGAGTGTTTGCTCTCCATTCTATGCGCACGCAGTTGCGGGCAAAGTAAGTACCTAACTACAATGTTTTCATTCATCAATTCAGTAAAATAATTTAGTTAAAGATATAACACAAAACAATAAAATAAACCAACTTACAAAATTTTGCAGATTGGTTTGAGTAATCTAATCCATTTGTTATTTTTAAATGTGAAAAAGGTATTTTAAGATTCGTTTTTCATATTTCTTAGTAATGAAAATTTCTAACAATGTTAATTAAAATGACGATTTCCTTATTTTCCAGCAAGATATAGTCAAATAAACGGCTCGAATTTCAAACAAAATTTTGTAAAGTATTAATATTACTCTTCGAAAGACTTGCGACTTGAAAGTCGTAAAAGCATATTTCTCCAGAGGTGAAAATAATAAAAGAAAACATGGCTCAGACAAATAACTGAAATCAACATAAACACTTGAACGTACATCTCTGTCACTTTCTACTGCGCATTAACGTCCCACTGTTGGGCACGGACCTCCTCCACTTAGGAAAGGATTCTGATCTACTATGCCGCGTTGATATGACAGGCATGGTGGTATGGCGTTTTTTTTGTACATTTTCCATATCTCACAGAGGATTCTATATGTGTACAATATCCCTTAGCTGGCTTTTACAGCATCCTGGGGAAGAAATGGTGTGTTGACACTTGTGTTCTCAATTCGTCACCACACGGAAACATTGAACGTGCATAATTAGTATCGAATTGAATTTTAGTAGGTGAATATATCTATATCTGGTTCTATTACGCGTACCTATTTTAGATAGATTCTCCGTGTGGTGACGGATTAAGAATGCAGGTGTCACCACCCCATCTCCTCCCAAGGGTGCTGTAAAAGCCAGCTAAGGGATATTGCACGTTGGGGCCGCGGGTGGTCGGATCGGGAACGTTAGTCTGACTGCCCGCAATAGAGGCTTAGAGCCCACCGCGTAGAGGTGACGTCCCGGTGTACTCGGACGTCGCCCGTGAGAGGATGCTCTCGGAGCAGCCGCTGGGTCGGCAACTGATGGCGGAATCACCGCAGTACCAGTGCCCATTCCCCAGCTGAGTTAGGCACATGGCGGGGGTTTTAGTGGGTGAGGGCCCCACACTACCCTTCAGTTATCCCCGAACAGTAGGGTGTGCGGTTAGTCCCCCGCTTCAAACAAAAAAAAACAGGGATATTGCACACAGATAACATCCTCTGTGAGTGACAGAAAACTCGAAAATCAACCCTGTGCTAATCCAGGTGTCTATCGCTATAACCCCTCCCAAAGTGTAGGAGGCCCGTGTCCAACAGTGGGACGTAAATGGGCTGGAAAGAGAGAGAGAAAGAGATGTGGTTTATTTATTCTACTGGTGTCAATAAAGATTTCTTTCTTAATTTCTTTCTTTCATCCTTTAAATACTTTTATTTTATAAATGCACTTACAATCGTCGGGCATGTATGAGGGTGGAGGTGTGTTGGGATCATAGCAGATGCCTGCTACTGCCTATCCCTATGGGAAAAAGGTGTGATGTTATGATGATGACAATGATAATTTTATAAATAAATATAAAAATACCTATATAAGTTAAGGATGGTTTACATTATGAAGCAGGTGTCTCTGGAATGACCGCAAATATTATGTAACTTTGTACCTCAGTTAACTTCATAACATCAAAGATGCAGTGGTTGCAGTTTGAAGCTAAAATGTTAGATGTATTTCAATTAATGTATTTCATGTGTAAGTACGAGTATAATTAGATCACAGGTTTGTTAATGTTTTGACTTTGTATTTCGTTAGTTTTATGCATAGATTTTACGACGTTTATTTCATTAATTTATTATAGACTAAGTAAATACGTACCGCATTTTCTTTATTCATATAGTCCAAGATCCCAGAGCAATCAGACATAACTTATTTTCACACGGATGAAACCTGAAGTTTTCAGTAGCGTTCAGGAGGTTTTGAGGGCGGTAAATCGATCCTCATACTTCTGGCTGAATAATTTTTGTCTTAGGGGATGTTTGGTCACTCTAATTTGTCTGACTGATTGAAAATAACTTTTAAATAAATACTTCAATAACATATTAAAAATTCAGACATGTAAAAATTAAAGTTCATATTTTATTTTTTGGGTAGCTTAAAAGCGTCTCACAAAAGCTCTGGTCCATCAAAAGAGTCTGACACTTATGATATTACTTTAAAATAATATTCTACATGATGTCATGTAGAATATTATTAATATAAAAATCAGCCATGTGAAATTAAGTTAAATAATTCTTAATTTTAGTTACCTTTCTCACCTGGTACCTGCCCAGGTGTCACAGGTGTCGGCAAGTTCCACAAAGCACGTAGCTATTCAAGACACACGAGACGCTACTGAAAACTTCAGGTTTCATCCGTGTGAAAATAAGTTATGTCTGTTTGCTCTGGGATCTTACTCTAATACTTTTGTTAATTGTAAGACTAAAGTTAGGCTTATTAAATTACATGTTATTTTAGAATAATGGTAATAAAGACAAGACCCTGTCCCTGGGATGACGGACAAAACGAGTGGCACCTCCCCATGTCTTGCGTGGGTCGTAAAAACCAATCGTGGAAACTACGTCACATGACACCTGCGCACTTACCCAAAGCGGGTTGACGTTAAGCTGGTGCGGTCGTGACATCAGCCAAATTTCATAGTCAAACTAGCTGACCCGGAAAACGTTGTTTGCCATACAAAAGTCAGGGGGGGGCCCTCTTGACTTTTGTATGGCAAAAAAAAATTGATGAAAAATGGTTCAAAAATAGATGTTGTCCGATTCTCAGACCTGGTTACACGGCACGGTACACCAAATTTCACGAAATTCGGTTGAGCTGTTTCGGAGGAGTACGGTAACTAACATTGTGACATGGAAATTTTATATATTAGAAGAAGAGAAGAAGAAGATAAACAAATAGTCATGACGCAGGAAAATAATGATGATAATAAAGATTATAATTTAATGAAAATTCGTACATGCAGATATAAAAAATCTATTGACATAATAATATGAAGAAGCTCCTTCCTCAAACATATTATAATCAATATTATTATCTATATTAATATTATTTAGTTTATTTTATTTTTATTTATTTAAGTTAGTTTATTTTATTCCAAGTCATAAACAATGTACTTATGGAATTTTGCTGTTTAAAACAAAAAGGTTTTTGTTTATAAATAGACTTTAGTTGATATTCCTTTAATCAAATTTTCGAAGTCTAATTTCCTGAGACATGAGACGTTTTCGCTTTATTGGAGTCGTTTATCTGTAAACCACTTAATGCAGCCAACACCCTCGCTATCCAACTATTTCACTTTGCACTTACAGTAAAAGTTTTGACTCTAAGACAGTTTGTTTAACTTAATAGATTGCTGCTAAGAATTTAAAACAACAGTTTACGTATCTATTTCAATACATAAGTAGTTATTAAAGTACTAAAATTATTATGTTCAATTTACTTTTAGGTTTACATATTCTAATAAAATTATACAATGGTACCAATTCAACGTGCACAACTAAACTTAACTCAAAAATGAAAACAGCTATGGTGTATTTTGGTTAATTGGCTATTTCGTTGTGCACATTTTTATTAGTTAAAATCGTTAGTCTATAATATTCAGATTTTCTAATAAAAAAGTTCTGTTAACATTGCAAAATTATTAATTTTTATTTTTTAGTTAAGTTATGCCCGTAGAATCGGTACCGATAAGAATTGTGTTGATATTTAGGCCGTGTAAGTTGATAAGACTCTTCTGTCAGTCCGTCTCAAGACAGTCTTAGATATAGAGATATATTCCCATTTCTCCAGTGCAGATATTCTAACAAGAGTTTTGATAAACAATCTGTGTACATGCCATATAAGATTAGAGAATAATGTGATATTATTTATCAAATTAGTTGAGATTAACCGCGTTTGCATTATTCGCCGTAAGTACATTCCAAGAATTTGATGACGATTATCAATTTCACCTCGAGTTGCTGTTCAAATTTAACATCAAATATCAGCAATTCTACGTCGAATGTAACGGAATAAACGCTAGGTTACAAATATTTAATTATCATCACGGCGAAATAGATTAATTCCTTGTATTGCAGAAGTCTTAGATTAAAATCTTGGCCCATGGTGTATGTATATTTAAGTAATGTATGTGGTTGGAAAGAATATTTTCCAAGTAGCTAATCAAATGTGCCGTCAATACCTATATGATATACCTACAATCTCTTTTAATTAATTTTTTTCTTTTTAATTACCTATATGTATTCCGGTACCGAATCAACATTTATATTTTCATGATTAAATAATAAAAATTAGGTCATCGTCCGCCCAAAACTACTTTATGGTAAATTACTTTATGGAAAAGTAGTTTATGTATTATATCCGTATTCTGGTACCCATAACACAAGCATAATAAGCTTAGCTTGGGACCAGAGGACGTTGTGTGAAATGTCCGTGAATATTTATTTATTTATTTATGGTAACTAAGCTCATTTGGTCAATTTGCTTTTAATTGCACTTTTAAAATAGTTATGTCCTCCAACCCTAAATAAACGAAAAGCCAAACGTAAATCTTTAGCAGGTTTTTATAATTTTGTAAATTAAATAAACTTAACCACTTTTACGGATTCATACGACCACTGCAAACCTGGGTATTACTTTATTTCTTAGATATGCGTGTACAAACTCACTCACGCGAACAATTATCTAATAACCATACTAGAGTTCAGCATGGTGTTATGCTCGCCAGAATCATAAAACAGTGCAACGGTAATCAAATAATGAGTAACCGTAAATTAGCGAATTGTTAACCTTGTTCATTTTTGAAGACATGTTTATTTTACTCTATGTTGTAATATACAAGGCGGTGGTTCCCAATTTCACGCGTACGTCATCGCAGGCAATAGCTAGTACGATATTTCTGGTCGGTAGAAATAATCGGTATTAACCGAGATGAAAAAATTACGATTGGCCAACACTATTGCCAAAAATGTGGCAGCATTAGTTTCAAGTTTGAGATAGCAACTGTCAAATCAAATTTGTAATTCTGGGATGGATAATAATTCGTAGTTACATAAGTTCTGTATTATGTCAATAATGTTAACTGTAGTGATTTTTGTCGTATAATTTTAATTGGAGTGTATATTCTTTTTTTAATTTATTGTAGAAAAACGAACAAATGCAAGAGATCAAGTGAAAGAAACAGATAGCCAAATGTAAAATTGCTTAAAATTACGATACTGGTTATAAAATAATACTGTTTGGAAAAACTGTTTTAACACTGTTTGGATCGTAGCAGATGGCGCTCTATAGTCTCTGCCTACCCCCATGGGAAAAAGACGTATTGTTATGATGATGATGATGGTAATAAATTAATGTTGTCACCGATTACTCGGACAAACATAACTTTTTTTTTGTTATGATTTGATTAATACATTCAGGGAGAAACAAAAAGTGTGATTAGTCAGGTAAATTACAAAAGTTTTAGATCTCTACTAATTTTTAATTTAGCAAAGTATAGAAAAATTTGACTTTTAAAGTATACATCTTTTATTTTCTGTCTAACACTAGGAATAATGGATCCCTTGTGTATTCTTTACTGGCGATTAAATTTTACCAAAGAAAGAAATGATCGATGACATTGATTTTTATGTTGAAATGAACACGTTGGTACCTATTATATGTATTGTGTGATAAAAACCAAAAATTCATACAATTCTTTCTAAAATCAAACCTATCCATTGAAATTTCGGTATCCATCCATTCATCCATCAACCTCTCTCCGTCCACTGTTGGACATAGGCCTCCCCCATAGAACGCCACATCGCGCGGTCCTGTGCCGCCTGCATCCAATGTCTCTCCGCGACCTTGACGAAATCGTCGCTCCACTTTGTCGGGGGCCGCCCAACGCTGCGTCGTCCGGTACGTGGTCGCCACTCTAGGACTTTTCTTCCCCATCGATCATCAGTCCTACGAGCAATGTTGCCGGTGTCGGTATATCTGCAGTAAATGTTTAAATTTAGACATTAATAAGTACTTATTAGTACTAACCAAGATCTAAATCAACCCATCCTTCCATAAAGAAAGCCACAACGCGCGGCCCTGCTCTAACTGCATCAGTCCACTATGCTGTGGGCAGCCCCACGCTGTGTCTAGATCTAAATCAAATTAAAGCAGAAAAACGAAACTGTACAGACAAGTTAAAGATTGATAAATTTTCGACTTGAGTGGTTAAACAACCCAAATTATACATTAAAACATAATATTATTTCTATTACAAATTGTAGACGCTATACTCATAAGCTCAAACAATTTATCAAAATCTCGCTGTCCTCGGATGCTTACGACTAGATACACCTAGCAACGAAACCTTTTTCTTGTACCTACTGTTAACAAATTTCAGTACACACAGGACACACACACACACACACACGCACACATTTATGTTGTCTATGTGGCCAACTTATACCTACATTATGTTCATTTTTATAAATCAGTGGAAATATTTAAACAAAGGAAACTTTAAAATTAATCCGAATATATTTTAAGCAACAAGAGCATCTGCTGTCCCGCAGAGAGATGCTGGCCCTCTGGTTCTAAGCGCTCACATGTGCTTAAGGCATCTTCTAGAATTGAAATGTTCAAGAAATTGCATTCAATTTTGCTCTAATCGGCTTTCAAGTGCAGTATTATTAGAATAACGTTACTTTGTGTTTTAAATAAGCAGTTTCCTTTGTATAATAAGTTAGTATTAAAGGTCGTTCAGTCAAGGTAATCACATTATGTACAGAGCGATGATTTAGGGTCCCGGGAAGTTGTTAGACACATAAGTGACAGCAACAAGCGCGTTGTTAGGTATGTTATGTTTACAGTTAATCTTTCTGATATAATAAACGTTAAAGTTTCTAAGAATGTATGGATGACTGGATGTGAGATTTTTTTTCCGTCTCCTGCTCTGCCAGGCCATGATGCCTTTCCGCACATAAATTACTGAATGGATTTGATCAAAACTTCACTATTATATAGCTTTTAGACCAAAATAAAATATGGGTTATATCATCAAATCATCATGCTAAAAGCTTAGGAACGAGGCAGTAACAAAGTATGAATAAACGCGAATGCAACCGAGGAAGTTCGATAGTTATCTATACATCTCTGAGTGGCTTCGAGTGCCTTCGATTGCCTGAGTGGCTTCGATCAGATATACAGGGTGCTTCAAAAAAATGTATACACACTTTGAACTTCCATAGAAAATTTATTTACCGTTCTACAAAGTTAAATTTCAGGAAAATAGAAAGCTGAAAGTCCAATGTAAATGAAACATAAATAACAAATGTTAATACTGTTCAAATTGGTGACCTGCAGCATCAATACAATTCTGAGTACGAGTCACCACTGATTCTGTACATCGTATCAAAACGTCCAATGAGATTTCTCTACACACTGCTTGAATCTCATTCCAAAGAATGTCTAGGTTACGTGGTTTACGTTTATACACCTCATCTTTTACTGTGCCCCACAAGAAAAGGCCAGTGGATAGGACGCAGGGGGCCAATCGAGTTTCCAGCACGCTCTCCAGACCTTACACCGCTGGATTTCTTCTTGTGGGGCACAGTAAAAGATGAAGACAGAGTTTTACTAGACAAAACATCACATCTCTCTTCGTCCAACATAAAATTTGTGAGTAAATTCTCCGCGTTAAGAACTTAAGAGGCTAATTCTTTAACCATGAAAGCATTCTTGGTGTAGCTTTATACGTATATTTTTATATCGTTAGCATTCGTTTTCTATACAAAACGAAAGCTACACGTAAATATAAGAGGAAAAAGAAAAAAACAATGACAATACTTAAAAAGGTTTCCGTAGAGAGGTTTTCTTGAAATTATAACAATGAGAGCGCTATGTCGGATCTGAGGATTTTGTACGTGCCCAAACTTTGTATAGCTATCCATTTTATTATTTATTTCCTTGTACAAGTTTTTGACTGAGTTCTGCTATATTATGTACATACGTCATAGATAACGTTAAAAATTTTTTTGGCGCATAGTTTTTTTTACAAATAAATTTTTTAAAGACGAAGTGAAATTTTATATTTCAATGTAGTCATAAATAAGATATTACTGAAACATTTGTACACAAGCATAATAAGCTTAGCTTGGGACCAGAGGACGATGTGTGAAATGTCCATAAATATAAGAAATATTTTTAATGTAATCGTTTTCACAATATACAATATTCTTTTTAAATAAGAGCAAAGAAAACGTTATATAATTTACAGAACGTAGTTAAATTCAAAAGCAGTTGCTCATTTGCGTCTTTTGTGAGTATATCCCTTTTGAATGTTTCCTTCATGCATATCCGTAACTGCAGTCATAGAACATGACTTTGTAACTAAAGTCACTAACAGTGCTTACAATTTTCATATCTTCATATCACTGTGAGCTTTATGTCGACTGAATCAAGACAAGTGGCAACTACCACGAGGATTTCCGCTTTTGTGTATACAAATAACTATAGCGCAGACCTTTCATAGTGGGAACCAATGGTAAAAGTGAGATCATGGCATTCTTTTACTCACGAGTTTTCAGGAAGCTTTATTTTTGTGTGATAACTCTACCTATACATTTTACCGATAGCATTTTCAGATATTATCATTATTATTAGACGACTTCAAAAACAAAAGGAGGTTCTCAATTCATCTGTATGTATATTTAGTTTTTTTTATGTTTGTTACCTTATAACTTTTAATTGGGCGAAGCGATTTTAATGATTTTTTTTTATTTGAAAGCCATTGGTTCCCGTGTGGTCCCATTGCCAACAGGTCAGGATGATTATCTCCTGAGAAATCGAGGAAAACCCTCAAACTTCATAGACACATGAAGTCGGTTGAACTTTTTTTTTAAATGCCTACTCAATTATGTCATTACCTATACAACTTTTAATAACTATAAGTTAATTACATATAAACATAATAGCTTATCGAAAGTAAGTCTAAAAATAAATTGAAGTAGTAGGGTGCAAGATGACGTTTTGGTGGAAGGGGGTGGCGGATATTACAGGGGAAGTCCCGAAGGCATCGATCATCGTTACTGTCAGACGAGTGAAACGCCTTTTAACAAGGTAGCTAGCCACGACTTGTTGGCTGTTTGTATCGTATGCCTTATAAATATCTTCAAATTCTCATATATGGTAATGGAATAACAATACCTAAGGTGTCATGCTTATATGACGAGATTTTGTATTGTTAGCGAAAACGAACCAAAAAGAAAAAATTGGGAAACTAACAAAATTAAACAACTTAATCATAACAACATAAAGCTATATCTATTTATTATATTCTATGTAAAAACAAAAAAAAGAAAAGAATAAAAAATCGATGTCTGTACTTTGATGCTATTGAAAAAAAAATGTCTTTATAGACGTAATAGAAGCCAAAACAATGGATGGTAGAATTTTTGTCTGTCTGTATGTTTGTACGTGCAACACGCCAAACTACTGTATGAAATTAAATACTATTTTTGTGACATGTTGGTGGAGGTGTAATTTAAAGTGTAGGCTAAGATTTATTTATCCTGGGATAATATCTAATTTCTTTGGAAAAACCTGCTATAAGTTTGCTTTGTTATTGCCCAGTCATTCAGAATTTCATGCGAGCGAAGTCATGGGCTACAACTAGTCTTAAATAAGTTTGTTACAATATACATACACTACAAGTGATATACTCAAAATTGTTGAACCCGAAATCCTTTTAACCTTAGGTATTAACTTAATGAGTGTGTACTAAAGTCTAAGATAATAAAAGAACTGAAGCATGTCTCATTATGAAGATGTTTATTTATACCTGCATCTTAAACAGACTTAACTTGCTAAAGTACCACTTTAGTTAACTTTAGGTAGTATTTATTATGAATAGCTGTCGCCCGCCCTGTCTAGACTGTTGTTATGACGTCAATATGAACATGAATATTCCTACTACAATATATTATTCGTTGATATATAAAACTGCCTCGCGAATAAATAAAAAGCTCGCGTATAACAAAACTGAAAATACAAGCTTACCTATTTAACCAATGGCTTAATGGATGTAGGGTGCGTGAGGTCGTACATAGGTATTTATTTTGGATATATTATATAGGTAATATCTCAGCAATAGCATTCATCCGTCCATCAGCCTTTCCCAGTCCTCTGCTGGACACAATCCTTCCCCATAGGTCGCCACATAATTTCCGTAAGAATATTGATATACGTACGCCGTGTTCATCAGTAACCAAACCGTTTATTTTTATAGACATTATTATCTTGTAAGTGTTGTAAACATAAATGCTTCGTGTAAAAATTTTCTTCGACTGAAAATAGCACATGAAAAATGCATTTACTTAAATGGTTTTTATTCTGAACTGATGCCGTAGAACGTCAACGCCACTATCAGTGTTGTTGTGTTGTATTTAAACTGCAATTATTTTCACATCTTGCCATTTCTCCCTTATACCTATTTGTTAGTCGAGCCGAAAGTGGCGCAATATCGCCGTAATCTCCAACCACTGGAGGGTTCTTTGTATTGTATAGATACACAATAGCTAGCTTTCATAAATAGTAGCATGGTAATCGATGTTTACGCAGCGCAAACCATTACTTTTCTTATTGTGAGGCTTTAATAAGAATACAGCAATAAAATAAATCAGTCATTGCGACGCGATCCTCTAACTGCTGTAAACATAACAACTATATTATTATATTATATTCATGATAAAATCTACGTTTAGTGTCCAATTAGTTTATTATTTACGATTACATCGTACAATAACAAAATAGATAGTTTTTGTATTGATTCTACACATGTCTTATTGATAAAAAGGTTTACTATTTGTGTAAAATTTAAATTGAACAAACATAATGTATTATTTATTTCCTATTGGTTCGGAAGCTAAAATGGCATGATTGCTTTCTCTCTCTCTCTCTCTCTTTGCAGCCTATTAACGTCCCAGTGTTGGCGGCACGGGCCTCCTCCACTTTGACAGGGATTACGGTATACTGTGCTGCGCTAACAACCACCGTCTGTTAGCACAGGATTTAATTTGGAGTTTCCGTCTCTCACAGTATATCTTGAGATATCCTTTAGCTAGCTCTTACAACACCCTGGGGAAGAACCTTTTCTAATGGTGACACTTGTATTCTGAATCCGTCACCACACGGACAACGGACTATTTCTCTTACTGCTTTTCTAATCGGTTTTAACCCCTTAATATACTGAATTAATTACTTAATCATCGAAATCATCAAAGAGTCACTGTATCTGTACATTGTTGGAATCAATGTGTCTCGAAAGTGTAAGAAAATATTATATAACAAAGCCAGTATTTTGGATGACGTAATTGTTTGCTAGACATTAATAAACGCTATTTACGGATAAGCCCTGAAATATAACGCCCTTTGGCTGGAATGCCTAAAATTGATAACCAACTTGTACCCAAAACTAAACTAAAATAGCGCCTAGCACATTAATTTTATGAAACTGGCATTAGATTAAAGTTTTGTTAAAATTTCATTCAATTCACCTTGCTATTTTCTATTTTCTAATTATTCATACACATGCCTTAATGATTAACAATGCCGGTCCGGTCATGACCTAACTTTCCTTTCTACTCGAATTACATTTTGTTACCTACATTTTGTTTTAGTTCGAGTTCTGTACATTATTTTAACAACTATAATGACGTTAGTAAAATGTGATTAGGGATATTTTAGAAGTACAAAATTAAAAATAATATTATTAAAAACATGTTGAGCCATTACTTTATTACATCAGCAGCTCTCAAAAGTTAGCTTTACTATTAATCTAAAGAATTTAAAGTAGTTAAAGCCTTTAATTAGAGACACATTTGATTTTCTTAAAACAGGACTTTTGGGTTTCCTAAAAATATATATTTTCCCTACCTGTCTTTTTTTATTCAACATTTCCTTCAATGGTAAATATACGGATTCTTAAGTAGCTGTTAAGCCCCTCTTTTAGTTTAAAAAAATGGAACAAAGGCTCTCCGGAAGTGCTGACAGAAGTAAAAACGTGAAGAATGGCTTTTTCCTATCTCAAAGAATGACAACTTGCATGTGTTTATACGTACGCATGTGCACAATATATAATTATGTACAAACTTATATGTATACAGAGGTGTCAGTAGAGTTAACAGAGTCACGAATTTAACTATTTAATTCATTCTCAAATATATCTAAATACTATAGAAAAATTCGATTTTCAAATGTCTGTCGTCTCGATTACCTACTTCGGTCTTTAACATCAATGGATTTAAAACATCCTCTTTTAAAATACAGTATGGCTTCTATGAATATCTTCAATTTTCATATATTGGCTCTATAAGTCTAAATCACTTTTAATATTTAATGTCTTTACTGTTTATGATCCATAGCTTTAATGGGTGTTACCTAAACAAAGTATCTATTAAATAAAATATCATCAAAACGCACTTTTCTTTCAATGTTTTAAAGAACAGTAAATACGTAACACGGAAATAAATCTCATGTATTAAAAAGGTTTTCAGAATATATTTTAAAGTACCACAAAGCCTGTTTTCTTATGTTTAGTTGCGTGTACAATTCTCATTATAAAGAAAATAAAATATTTTCTTTACTTTCACCTGCAATCATTTTCGCGTAAAAATTACATTTAAGCGAAAATAGTAAAATGTATTTAACATAAGAAAGTTTTATGCGAAATATAAATGTTATCAACTTTAAATGGTTTGTTTTTTAATGTTAATTATTTATTTTTATTACAAAAATCTTATATTATGTTACATTTTTTTATTCTTTATTTTCTCTTTTCTTTTTCCACATTTTGTATATATTGTTGTAAATATAATATTAGATTATTTTTTAAGCTAATTGAAAATCATTAAATATTTTATGAAAACAGAAAATATTTGATTGTTTCTTTATTTGAAACGAATAGTCTCTAAACTAATGCACAGAATTGAAAAATCTTTACTATTTGACTGCCTTGCGAAGCCTGTAAATTCTCGTTTTATACAAATTGTTAGAAATTAGTATTGACAGTTTTTATTGACCGCACAAATTTAGCGGGGTCAGTTAGTCGACAATATAACCAATTTAACCGCAACGAGGCTAAACATTGTCTGTTGTTGAAAAGTTGCAGTTTGTATATTTGTATACACGGTCTAAACTACCGAGAGATTGAAGCTAAAAGGTTTTTTTTACCTATGGCCCCTAGGTAGGGCAGAGGGCGTCCACTGTGATTCGCCATCGCGATCGGTCTTTAGCTGCACTTTTTATCTTGCTCCAAGTCTCTCCGATTTTCTTCGCCTCTTCTGCAATTGTGCGCCGCCATGTTCGCTTGTGGTGGCCACACCTACGCTTTCCTTGCGGATTCCGAAGATAAAAGTTTAGGTAGTAAATAAATGTGAATAATTTTGTGAATAAATAATATTAAAAATTAAAAATATTTCAATCACCTTCAATGTGGATGAAACCGCGGGCATTAGCTAGTAAAAAGAAAAGAGGGAATAAAATTATTTTCTCTTCCACAAAGAAGTATAACGTTCTTCAATAAATAAGTGTTGTCTTGACACATTAAGAGAGTCAGCTAAGAACCACGTAAGCTATTCAGCAGCTGTAGTGTATTGCACCTAGACGCCTAAAACCCTGCAATCTGTATATCCGAAATCAAATATATTGAAACTTCATAAACAAAGCATTATATCTAAAACTACCCCTTTTTGTTCCACTTGAGTGATTTATCTCTCTAGTTATTATCCTTTTTGTTATACTCGGTAGAGCATCAATCATGTCCACAACATTAAATGCTTGCTATAACTTGTTAGAAACATATTACAATTATAAACTATTTTATTACTATCATCAATATATTTTAAAGATATTACATTATTATTTATTATATGTTACTAAGGGTGAATGTAGCTTTCCAATGAATTTATTCGTTACATACAAAATCCCAAATCTTTCCTCTTTATAATATTAGTATAGAAGTATAGATAAGCTGTTGCCTGCGACTCCGTATGCGTGGAATTCAAAAAACTTTTCCTGTTTTTGCAGCATTTTTTATTTATGCTTCGTTCCTATTGGTCGTAGTGTGATCTTATGCAGCTTATAGCCTTCCTCGATAAATTTACCATACAACTCGGAAAGAATTTTTTTAAATCGGATTATGGTACCTGAGATACAAACAAACACTTCAGCTTTATACCTACAGATATGCTTTCAGCTTGGTTCGACTCTGTTGTCAGTTTTACATAAAAACCCTGTCAGTGGTTAAGTTAAAAACTAAATGATATTATAATTTTGAAATAGGTATTTATAGAAACTTCAGTTAATAAATAAGTATATATAGTTAGTTAAAATAGGAAATTAAATTGTTTAAGGTTGGAGTGTTATATTCGTGTTCAACTCTTTCGTGTGGAACCAGATAACAAACATAGAAATATAGCTTAAGAACAGAGGACGTTTTGTGGAATGTCCTGAAATAGTTATAAGTGGGCATTGAATAAATGAATCTCTAATGGTCGTTTAATTATAGAGAAAATAAAAATTTCGGACTAACTATCGATAAAAGATTTTATAAAAATAGGCGAATGTCTTTTTATGTCCGCTTTTTATAATATAGAGAACTTATCTAAACTAAGTAAATATTATAATGAATTTATATCAAGAAGCGTGTATGAAATCATGACTTATGTGGAAGTTTTTGACTGCTCCTGATCTTTAGTACCTAAATACATTCATTTATGATGTGAAAACTTGTTAATATAGGTGAAAACAACACGTAAACCGCTTAAACTAACTAATCCCTAACAAAACTTTGCAAAGTTGTTCATAATCGTATACTAAGTAAATCCTACTAATATTATAAAGGCGAAAGTTTGTATGTATGGATGTTTGTTACTCTTTCACGTAAAAACTACTGAATGGATTTGAATGAAACTTTACCACAATATAGCTTATACATCAGAATAACACATAGGCTACAAATTGGCTGGACCGATTTTGATGAAATTTTATTTTATACAGAATTGTATGGCAAAACAACGTTTGCCGGGGCAGCTAGTATATTATAGATGTAGGTATAACAACCTATTCCATGATTCATAATAATACCTAAATACCTAAAATAATCCCTTCTAATCTCTGAGCTAACTAACGTCTCTCCGCTGGACATTATCGTCTTCCTCAGAAATAAGTAATTTTTATAGGCTAGGCTTTAGCATACTTATTGACTTCCACCAAAAAACTTATATAGTTGTAAAACAGATATTTGCACTGCGTCTAAATGTTCTCTATCTATGATAAATATAATTATTATATTTACAAAAAAATAGTACATGGAATTTATCCGTCTTCTAGTGCTCTTAACAAAAGCAATAAGCTGGATTGAGACCAAAACCCAAGTTTAGACTTACGACCATGCAAATGTTGTGGTGACGATAATACGTTTTAATACACGGATATAATATCTCAAAAAAGATTTTTCTCAATTGATAGAAAAATATAAAAATTTAATTCAAATTTTTTGTTAAAGTGACACGAATCACAGATAATATAATAAAGACACGTATACAAAATCTCGTGGTAGTGTTGCGTCAATTATGTCATAATCATAATGATAAAGTCAAGATATCGGCTTCTCAAATGCGATTTGTTTAGGAATACATTTGGTCGAATCTTCTGGAAAAGCATTATGTTCTTACTACTGCTATATTATTTTCTACGAAATAAAAGACTTTATATTGACACAGCTTTGTATGTAGTTATGGGTAGTTCACTAGTTGCATAGATCTATGTCATAGCGATACTAAAGTCGCCTTAATTCGTGTTGTAGTTCAAAGCTTTTGAGCTTGGGGATTAATTCTTTCGAGATTAAAATTTCAATCAACAACGTGCCGAGCATTCGTTTTTAGAGCCTACTGTTTACGTTTGTTTAATTTACGTGTTAGTCTCAACTTAGTTCCATGAGAAAGCTTGATTTAAAAACAATTAAAAATTTACATGGATTTTTATAATATATACCAACGTCCTTTGCTCTCAATCTCAGCTTATTGCTTTTGTTAAGGGCACTAGAAGACGGATAAATTGCATATACTATTTTTTTGTAAATATAATAATTATATTTATTATTTATCATAGATAGAGAACATTTAGATGCAGTGCAAATATCTGTTTTACAGATCTTATTATCACACCAATAATTGTTCTATACGGCAATCAAATCTATGACCTAGCAGATAGCTGTCTGCTACACTCACCATTGCACTGCGAAGTCCCTCATATGATATATTAACTTAAAACATTTTTATATAAAAAATTTCACCTTTAAATTGAACTTAAATTAATGCCATAATAATATTCCGACAAGCACACTTCATTGCGGAAGTGTCTGACTTTAGAAGTTCCGCCGTTTGAATGTAATTGGCTTGACATTACGTGCTCATTTATGTTTTATTTTAATAGGATGGACAAAATTACTTTCTTAAAATTATATAGTTTTTACTACATACTGTAATATAATTTCCTTAGTTCAAAAACTGAAAAACGTGCTTAAAAATTCCGGATGTTATTTTACATAATTGCATTGTCAAAATTCAAATTTGAGTTCAAATAGATTAGTTTAACGAAAAACCATCGTCGAATCTATGAAGATTCTAGGAGGAGAATCTAAGGACTTACTATTTCTATGGTCGAATCAACTGAACAAATGTCACGAAGATAAAATAAAACATTTAAATGTTTAAAATCAGTGTAGTCGATGAAATATTCTTGTTTTATTTATATAAAACAAACTAAAACAAGTGAACTAGACTAGTGATGCATAAAATTTGACTAACTTACATCTAGTTTCCGTCTATTCTAACGAGTTTTCAACATTTTTGTTTCAAACTCTATTTGTGTTTCTTGTTTGGAACTTATTTTGCATACTGGAAACTATTGCAAAGATTTTATATTAAATTTATTTTAACTTTAACACATCACAATACATCATCTTTACTTATTATAAAACAATAAGTTAAGATAATGTGACGAGTTAAAGTTATAATAAATGTAAAAACATAGTCGTTATTTTATATATAAATATGACCTTAAATCTTTGAAACTCCACATCGTGTATTGATGCGGGATTGTTTAGTAGATAAAGTGGTTCAAAGAGTACCTATGTGTTTTTGTATAAATTGTTGAGGTTTGGTTCTTACATTCAACGCGTAGGAAGTTGTGGGCAACTGCTAGTAGTATGGTGACAGTTTAAGAATATCAGTATCACCACTGAATTTTCTCTCAAGACTGGTGTAAAATCTAGCTATAAACTAACTAAAAAAGGCAAAGCAAATCTGAAATTAAACGCTATGTCACCACACTTGGTCAGCCCAGCGTAGTAAACCATAAACCTTCCTGAAGTGGAGAAAACTCGTGCTCAACAACCCCTAGAGAGAGAAGAAAGGCAAGATTTTAGGACAAAAATAAAATAAGTTTATTTTTCAATCCGGTATAGATACAGTTTTCTTCATCCCTACTTAATATTATAAATGCGAAAGTAACTCTGTCTGTCTGTTACGCTTTCCCGCTTAAACCTCTCAACCGATTTTGATGAAATTTCTCACAGACAATCTTTAGATCCTGAAAAAGGACATAGGATACCTTTTATAGCTAAAAAGAAAATTACTTAATTCCACGTGGACGGAGTCGCGGGCAACAGCTAGTAAGTATATAAAAAAAAATAGAAGATTTCTAAATATATAATATCTAAGTATTACGTTGCGTTGTATGTAATTTAAAGTGAGTAGGTAATAGGTATGTATAGTAAACCACTCAGTAGAATATTTTCCTTCAGGGCTATACCACCATTATTTATTTTGTCACCGCATTGTTGGAGTAGAATGCGACGTTATAACTCGCTTATCGTGAACGTTGATATATGATACAAGTAGACTAACATACTACTCTCAATACGATCTCTAGGGATTACAACCTACAGACAGAGTCATCTAATCTAATCTAATACCTATATAAAATTCTCGTGTCACAATGTTCGTTCCTTTACTCCTCCGAAACGGCTTGACCGATTCTTATGAAATTTTATATGCATATTCAGTAGGTCTAAGAATAGGCTACTATCTATTTTTCATACCTTTAAGTGATAAAGGTTTTCCACCCCTGACATATGTATGGCAAAACAACGTTTGTCCCGGCAAACGTTGTTTTTACGTTCACCTAGTAATTTATAAGTCTAATATACCTTAACATTGTCTTAACACTAAACAAAATATTACAATAAGTACCTATGAACTATTATATATAAAAACCGGTCAAGTACGAGTTGGATTTGTACACGAAGGGTTCCGTACCGTTATTGTCATCATATAAACGACGTAACCCTCAAATTATTTTGGATTAGGGCAGGAAAATGATGATGTTGATAATTTTTTGTTGTAACATCAACTGTAAAAATTTCAGCTTTCAAGCTATCACTGTTCCAGGCATACAACCTGTGAAGTCAAAAAAAAAAAACAATATAAAATAAAAATATAATTTCCAAAAAGAACATAGTCTAGCACTATGTTCTTTTTCGCAATTATATTGAGCTCTAGCAATAAAAAGATGTCTAAATATTTTCCGTCGTTATAAGGTTGAAAAATACGCTGATATACATACAAAGAACTGAATAACACTGTTTGTATATTAAAATATTCAAACGTTTCTACATAATCTGTGCAACGACTTCAAATATTCAATTTCAGAAACATTAAGTCCAACATTTGTTTCGTCTAACTTTGGAATTTGAAATATTAAGCGATTCAAAAACGTTATGTTTCACATTAAAGCCAAGAAGTAAAGATAAAAGCAAATAAAATTATCCAACAAATCGTTTATCAATCGAATTAAAAATTCGTATACATTACCGGAATTATTTTAAACAAAGCTTACTTGCCTGGCACTTGACACAGTCCAGCACTGGTATTCAGTAAGAAAAAGTGAAGGGAGTTTTTGGTGAATCTTTATCACGTGACAGCGCTCCTCTATTTTTATTGGAGAAGCGCTGTCACGTGATCAAGATTCACCGGAAATTCACTTCACTTTTTCTTACTGAATACCACTGCAGTATTTTCAGATAGAATTTCAATTTCCAGTAATATTCCGAAATATATTCGTCGTTTTAAGATACATTTGTTCACAGTATAGCCAGCCATATTTGCTAAGGTATTGATAATTTAAACATAACATATCACACGATCTATCAAAAATGTTATTATATAGCCGAACATACAACCTCTTCCTTTTTTTGAAAGTTAGTTAAAAATCTTCAGACGGTGTATGCAAAAATTATTTAAGCTTTTAGTTAAATAACGGATCTCGTGGCTTAGTGGTAGTGTAAGGATAGTCCATGTACGAATGTCGAATGACATTGATTTGATCTCCACACAGAACTCGTAACCGTGGGGTTAAGATAAAGACTAACGGTCTTATTCATAATGACTTATCGGAGGTTCAAACGGAGATTTTATCGAAAAATCGTTTTAGCGTAAAAAGACCATTATGAATGACAATTTTCGCGAACTTTTAAACCACCGATAAGTCATTATGAATAAGACCGTTAGTCTTTATCTTAACCCCACGATTACGAGTTCCATTAAAGTGCTGCGTCTGGATGTTTCTGCACACAACTATATACGAATACAGAATGTATAAAAATATAGGTAGTTAAAGAAGATTCTTTGAGGTATACAAACACAGTTCTAATATTTAAAGAAGATTCTTTGAGGTATACAAACACAGGTTTTAATTAAACGTTGCATCAAATGTTTCTCTGGTGATTTGTCTAGGAAACTAGTATTTAGTTTTATATGAGAGTAGAGAGTTGTTTCCTAAAAGCAAAGCTTGTCAGTAACACACTAGCGACTCACTATTCTGATGTATATTTTAGCGTTGGTCTAGTTTTCATGTAGTTCTTTTCTTTTTTTAAATCCTTGCTAAAACTTTTACTACCAGTAACAATATTTAGTTTTACTTAAAACTGTAAAATAAAATCAATTGTATAGTTTTGAAGAAATAAGCTCATACAGGAATATACACACACAAAACACGACTTTATTTTATAATAAGTAAAGATATGTAACGGCACTGTAGACATAATCAGATTAGGTTTCTGAAATAAATAAGTATATATTGTGTACAAAAATGGAAACGTTCTGAACCATTCGATAACGAATATAATGTTTTTGTTTTTGATACCGAAAACCATATTATTTCGACCTTTGTTATTAATCAGTACACACAGGAAGAAATCATCCTTACTTATATATAAAAGTGAAAGTGATTTTTTTGTTTGTTTGTGACGTTTTCACGCAAAATCTGCTGAATGGAATTGCACGAAAATTGTATAGAGATAATTTATAGTCCTGGAAGTAAAATAGGCTAAATATTATTTCTCTAAAAAGTCTGTACGAGATAATAAACGCATTTTTTTTATTGAAATGTTTGAATGCTGTCGTATTTAAAGAAGTTGGAATAGTAAAGTATTTATTTTCTATACTATGTCGATATTTTTATTTTTTAATGCAATGTTGAATTAATAATTTCTTACAATTGTAATAACAATTGAACTTAGTATTTTTGTTGGTTTGTGTAGTCAGTTTGGTATCGTATTTAACTTTAATATTAGTAGATAGTATTCTGTATCGATTGTTGATTAATGTAAATTTTGCTATGGATTTTGCTATGGATTTCAGTATTGATTTAAAATTCGATTCAGCCATTAATGCATGCGAAGCCGCGGGCAGAAGCTAGTACAATATAAATATTTGTAATCGTTGGACAAATAAACAGTAACAATTTCTGTGTGAAGAAATTAATAAACATTATTGAATACAAAACCACAGTAAGGGGATCTGTAACAATTATGAAAATAGCCAATCGGAATAATTGATTGCACTATAATTTATTAAAATTTATTAAATTAAATCTCTATTGATGGTATTGTCCTGTGAGCTTTACTCTTGAGTACGCACCCAGAGCTCAATACGGTTTTTTAAATATATAAAGTGATGCAAAGAGATTTATGTATAGTTTTATTGTTTTCTAATTTCATGTGTGCGTACTTATGAGAAACAGCTAGTATAAACATAATAACAAAAATCTAGAAAGTTAATGTCTGTACTTGAAGATATTGAAAAGAAATATTGGATATGCGTATATTGCGTCTTTCGTAATAGAAGCCTAAACAATGGGTAATAAAATTTTTGTATCAGTCTGTCTGTGTGTTTGTATGTTTGTACGCGCATCACGTCAAAACTTCTACATGGAAATAAATACCGTTCAGTGATATATTGGTAGGGATCTAACTTAAGGTATAGACTACAATTCACTCCGCAATGAAATCTATTCCTATCCGGAAAACCTGTTTTAATTTTTTATTGCCCGGTCATCCAAAACTTTACGTAATTTATATAAATTGAAAATGTATTGTCGATCTATAACATTTATATTTTACTCATTAATAGCATGTTCCCGTAACGAGTGTATGTCATAAGAACAAACATAAAATTATTTATGAGATCAATGTGCGTCCCAACAGACGAGGAAGACATCTTAACATTATTACTTTGTACAGTACCTACCTGTCGAGCCAGAATGATATAAAGAAAATACTCGACAACGATGTTATAAGTATTCCTTTTCAATTTTCTATGTCACCTGGTCGTACACTGCTAAGATTGCTTAGAAAAAATACAGAACTGATTTATAGAATTTTATACACTCTTTGCATAGATAGATTTTCTAAATCTTAAGTTACGTAGTAACTAAAAATGATGAACTGGTATTTTAAAATTATGGACTCGTAATTAGGTACCATAACAAAAGATAAAATGGGAACTTGTTACTGAGATTTCGCTGTGTATTTGTCCGTCACCAGGCTGTACTTCAGAAACGGTGATAGCAAGAGAGTTAAAATGTTCACCAATAATGAACAATTAATTAATTATGGTCCGTATTGTGGCGGATTAAGAATACAAGTGTTCCTTTTCCTCCCGAGGATACTGTAAGGGCTAAGCTAAGGATATTGTTTTCATACAACTCTATTCCTCTGTGAGGGACGGAAAACTCCAAATCAAATCAAATCAAATTCATTTATTTGTGTTCATAGGTCTACATGATGGTATAAATTACAATTTAAGTTCTGACTATGTCCTGCCACAATATGGCGTACAAATAATAAAATACTTACATAAAATACTAATCCTAATAATGTTCTAAAATCTAATTCAATCAATTATACAATGTCAAATTTAAAAAAAATTTATGTTATAAAATGTCAATCGATTATATCAGTCAAAAATTGTTCAATTGAATTGAACAATTTATCCATATATTATTATACTCTTTGATAATAACATTTATCTATTAAAAAATTCTTAAGCTCGATTTTAAATTTACTTATATTTTCTACTAGTCTTATTGATTTGGGTAATTTATTGTAAACTTTTGGACCCATGGCAACTATGCTTCTCTGAAGTAACGTGGTATTCCAAAATAAACCCTGCGCCACCACGCCTGGTCAGCGCGGCACAGTTGACCATAATCCCGGACATAGTGGTAGGTGGAGGAAGCCCGTGCCCAACAGTGGGACATTAATAGGGTTGGAGAAAGAATGAAATTATTTATTGATGCTATAACAACAAATACGAAAAACCAGAATACAAGATATATTACAAGTCCCACCCGTACTTGGCCCATTTCTATTATGTAGTTTTGGTGCATTATCGCAAAAGATGGATATGTAAGTAAGGAAGAAAAACGGTTTATACAATAGCACGTTATGAGCATCTTTTATTTTTTAGTCCAAATTCGTATCATCTGAGCTATTAATAACTTGTGCTATACACAGCTAACAAATTGTGGTAACTTGTTAAAAGGGATTTCACTTATCTGGCGGTAATGATGATAGATGGTTTCAGGATTTCCCCTGTGATATCCGACACCCTAAACTCACCAGTATAGGCACCTATAAAATCTACAAACTTTATTTAAATCGAAATAATATTTAAGTCCTAAATTAGGAGAGTAAGTAGTTTACTGAGACAAAGCTTCGAAATGACGGACTGATTAACTTTTCTGGGTAACACAAAGATGTTGGTTTGAAGAACAGCAATGTTCTCAGGATTCGTAAAAGCGTTAGACATTGTTCTGGCTAGTTTTTTTTAATAATACTATTTAATTTAGCCGTCAAAGATGGTAAAGTGTTTTTCTATATTAAAAAGCAACGTCTGTATCAATAAGCGTTTAAGCTTGCACATGTATCGAAAATTCAATTGATATATTCACATCTAAAGCGCTTTTAAAATAATGTAGTTGCATTTAAATAATACATTTGAAGATAAAATTTTATGCTTGCAATTCAAAAGTGTAAAAGTAGTTTAAAAATAATTTTAGATTATCTATAGTTGCAAAACGACGTAGAGCCACATTTCCCAGTTTCAAAATGCCTGAGTCGAATTTTGAGGGAGATAGTTGCATTTTTGCTTTGCTAGATTTATTAGTCTACCACTAAATGCAGTCATTAAAGCATTGAAACCATTTATTTATTTTAAGGGATCCTTATAAAATGGTAAAAAGAGGACTTTTATTAATATTGTTACAATAACTCTCGGTTTATTTGTGTAGGAACACATAAAGATATTAAACTGTATATTTATGTAATTGCAGTTAAATTGAATAGTCTTGCAAATTTTAACTAGGATGCTATTATGCCTAAGATAAATAAAATTTTAGTCATTGTTAAAATACACCTTAATTACTTTAATTATTTTTTGAATTTTATACATAAATTAAAAATTAAGTTAGTTTGAAAAATTTAGGTATAAATACATAAAACAAATATTGTTTAGGCATGGGTCGGTTTCAGTTTGAAAATAAAGATTTTATTAAAGCTTTGCCGTTGTATAACTTACATAGCAGAATAACACATATGCTTTAAACGAGGCTGCAAACGTGGATAATACCGCCGGCATTACCTAGTATTTATATAGATGCGATAATTAAAATGCCATTGAAATTCGGTATACAAAACACCCGTGATTGAATAGGTGAAATAATTAATTAATACGTTTATTATACCTTTATTAAGATGCAGAATACTACACATTTAAATTAAAAATTCCATTGGCTGTTAAGCTTTAAATGTCGCTTCAATATTAACCTTTTTCAATTTGCGCTTCATTATCAAGCAATACCTATTTTATAACATAAAATTTAGGTATTTTAATGAATACGGGCATGACGGTGAATAATAAAATTACTTATACAATATTAGCTGCTGACCGTAAGTTCGTACGCGTGATATATAAACCTAGTAATATTATAAATGTGAAAGTTTATGAGTATGGATGTTTGGATGTTTGTTACTCTTTCACGAAAAAACTGCTATATGGATTTTAATGAAACTTTACAATAATGTAGCTTAGACATCAGAATAACATGTAGGCTTCTTTTTATCCCAAAAGCTAGTTATTCATATGAACATATCTCTTGAACCATTCTAACTATTGAAAAATCGCATTAAAATGCGTTAGGTACGTAATTTTAACATTTAAGCTCACATTGGGACATAAAGAATAATAATTTAAAAAAAGAAAAATTTTAAGCACACGTTTATTGAGATCTAGCGCTCTATAACCTACTTTATGTTTTTTTCCTCACAATCTTTACCAACTTAAAGGTTTTTTTCCATAATTTATCGACATTTTATGCATGTCGTGTCTCATTTGGCATTAATTTTTTTAAATTATTAATATTGGGGGAGATGTATGTATTTTAATCATTACTTTATTATGTCGAGATTGATTATTAACAAAATTTTATGTAGCTTAAGGGTCTATATTGGTTATTAAATTTTAAAAATAATACCAACGTATATTATTAAAAAAAATCTATTTTATATTAAGATTGCGTGTACTTACCCGTAATAATGGTATGAACTAAATTAATATTATATTCTAAGTATATCCTTCAAAATAATCTAAAAAACATTCACTAATAGAAAGCTAGGGACAGTTTTCGTAAGTGAGTTATTAGAAAATTAGAGAAAAGACGAATGCATAAGCTATTCTTCTAATTCTTAATCTAAAAAAAAATATACACAGTCATAAAATAGTATCTGCCCAAAATCATTTATGCACCACTGGTGGTTGGCTGGTAGAGATTGGTATTATAACATTGAATTTTTCAAGCGAGGCGTGAAGAGGCACCTTGCGGGCCAGCTCCAGAGACCCGCCGCAGCAAACGCGTCAGGGGGGCCCAATGTTCCCCTCATCGGGTAGGGCACCGATTAACGGGGCCACCCCTTGCCGGGTCATGGTAAAGCTCAAGGCACTATCATGGCCCGGTAGGGCAAAGCGGAGGAGAAAAATAAAACCTTGCGGGCCGGCAAGGTGGGGGCGGCTAGTGCTAGACTAGCTAGTACTACTCGTCCTTACATTTGGATTGCACTACACTTAACATCATGTGGAGTGTAGTCATTTGCCTAACCTAAAAAAAAGACTGCCGTTGTACATAATTGCATAAAGTATTAAAAAAAGCTAGTTTACGATATAATTAGAAACAAGGAATTAATTTATTTCATGGATTAAGTCTTAATTTTCCTGTAATCAAATTTTGCATGCCGTAAAGTTTTAGGTCAATGTTAAAGATTTAGTTGAAGCGATTTATCGTTTATCATTCTCAAACTTCGGATTCAAGATTTGACATACTTGACAGGCTTCATTTAATCTTCCTTAAAGTTTAATATGCTCTATTGAACTTAAGGTTAATTTAACAGTGCACTTAAATATTTATTTTATTTTTAAATGTATTAAAGTGTCCAGAAGCATATACGCGAAATGAAAAATGATTTCCATGAACTTTGGGAAACAATAGACCACATAATAGACACATAATAGACATAATAGACCAAGGAAACGTTCTCTAGTTACGAATTTAGTATAAAACTTGTGCTTATAGATACCAGATTAGAAATAGGTACTTGTTTTACTTTGGAAATACTTAATTTTAAAAAACATAACCTAATGCTCATCGCAAGCCAACGTCCGTATTGTAACAAAGAGATTATAATACCGATTTGACGTCCACAACTAAACTTAACTAAAAATGAAAATTGATATAACACAATTCGGCAATGTTAACAGAAGTTTTTCATTAGAAAATCTGTATAATATAGTACGAAATAGCCAATTAATCAAAATAAGCCATGGCTGTTTTGATTTTTAGTTAAGTTTAGTTGTGCATGAATAATTGGTACCAATATCCGTGATATCATATAAAAAAGTTTGCAACCGATGTGAATTGTTTGATAAAAGTAAAAAGAAACTAGTTTTTCCTAAAACGTATTTGGGTTGGATATATACTCCATGCAAACCAAGTTGGGAGGGTCAAATAGTTTAATGATATGATAGTTAAAACAAAAATTGAAAAATTGTAAATTTAATTATATTATTGTATTGAAAACATAAGTATCCTCACCCCGTTCTCTTCCTAGGGTACGTTAGTGCGGTATAGTAGACCATAATCCCACCCATAGTGGAGGAGGCCCGTGCCCAATAGTGGAACGTAAAAAATACGTTAATTTCAAATCCCAAGGTGATACGAACAAATAGTCATGTTGTGCCGATCCCAAGTAACGGGATAAGGGTATGAGAGTAAAATTTGTAATGTGGTAGTAATGAAAAATGAAGGTACTGTATTCAGTAATAATTTATAGATGACTTAATCCACAACGTTTTGCCATCAATACAAACCGGTACGTGAGTAAA
Source organism: Orgyia antiqua (assembly GCA_916999025.1). Lineage (NCBI taxonomy): Eukaryota > Metazoa > Arthropoda > Insecta > Lepidoptera > Erebidae > Orgyia > Orgyia antiqua. The sequence goes on along the minus strand of OU779863.1, from coordinate 10,617,385 downwards.
CCTCTTCTTGAGGTTGCCTTTCAAATTGTTGGCTATTATGACGATCGTTTATCATGAGTAAGCGATTTATTTTGATCTACGATCGAGCGCTGAAATTCATAGCTATTTTAGATAACACACCGTCACAAATGACGTCTATATGCTTCGAGCAGCATTTAATGGCATAAATGAAAATAAAATTATTTATTAGAACACATTAAATATAATAGTGTTGATTATCTTATATATAAAAATCAATTGCTGTTCGTTAGCCTCGCTAAAACTCGAGAACGGCTGGGCAGATTTTGCTGATTTTGGTCTTGAAATATTTGTCAAAGTCCAGGAGAGGTTTAAACAGTGACAAAATATATGGGCATGTAAAATTCCACGCGTACGGAGTAACGGGCATCAGCTAGTTCTAAATAAATTAATTAAAACAGAAGAATTACGCTTAAAATAGTAATGTTAACCATAGTGAATATTTTTTTCATGTTTTCTGTATTTTGGTAGTTGTGTATTCTATTTACTACCGTGACGAATAAAATAGGAAAGACGAATAAGCGCAGAAATTTTAATCAAAATAGTTATAAAAAGTCCGTGGGGTGACGGATAAAAAGAATACAAGTGTCAAGTGTCCCCATGTCTTGCCCGTTGGGGTCGTAAGAATCGACCGAGGGAACCACGTCGTATGACACCTGCGGTCGTAAAAATCAGCCACATTTCTATACGACATGAAAAAGTAGTCATGTTGTGCAAACCCCGCGTAACGAGATAATAGCATGAGAATGATGATTTTAATTACAACAGCATGTAAATGAATAAAGAGTAAAAATAGCACCCAAAATTATTTAATTATCCTAATCACATTTTCCGTATGAAATATCTATAAACCTAAAATGCCAAGTGTGAAAGCTAAATACATTTATCCAATTACGTCTGTGGTCGCAAGAAAAAATTAAAGGGACCTCACGCTCGTATTAAACTAAATTTATAACATAACAGCAGTATGGTTATACCGTAAGTTAATTAAGCTATTCAAATGGGTTTCTTTATTCTAGGCCCTAATATTCCCAATCGTATTCGGGTCGGCATCCGGGTGTAATTTTATTTGGAAGAGTAGGTATCTATTTTGAATACAAATTTGCCAAAAGGAATAGCTGTGTTCCAATATAACACCAATTGTAACAACTACAGCACTTCGACAAATAAACTAAGCCTAGCTAATGCATCTTCGCATATGTTCAATGTAATATTCATGTCATATCCGTCTTGTGGCAATATCCGCAATAAAAATCCGCACTTCGCGTCATCTGGGCCCAACTATTTAGTTTACTAAATAGTTGGGCCCAGATGGAAAATGGAAATTGGAAAATTTTAACGCGATGGATCGCGCCTATGTAATTGTAATGCGTCATAATCTTAGCCCATACAATTTCTTCTTAGAAAAAGTATTTGATCGCGTTGTGTTGCGTAGCATCGCGGCACCTAAGTGTAGTGAATACGACTCGGCCCTTATATATGGGTTCTTGATAAAATTAAACAAATCGATCATCAATATATTTATGGATTTATATAAAAGTGGTTCTGATCAAATATTAGACAAAATTAGTTACATAAAAGCGTCTAAAGCACCTGATACTTAAATATATGTAAGCATTACACCAAACATATTATTATGATGTATTAGTATTACGGTAAGCCGTAGAGGGTAAACAATTTCCTAAGCACTTAAAGAGACCTCTTGAGGCAGAACCAATCTAATAATAATATATTCATAACCTCTTACTCTTATAACCGTTTGAACAAAAGATATCTTTTTGAACAGAGGAAGACCCTTTTAACTGTTGATGTCATTTGGATTATATTAAATACATTTAGGTATGATTAATACTTATGTTACCTGAAGATTTGGTCCTTCGAATAAAGAAATCTTCGTTCGAAGGACCAAAAAAATATAATTGTATTTTTTCCAATATAGTATTACATCTATTTAAAACTTGGTGTTAGCAAGTAGGTGTAAGTAAGCTTACAGCTTAAAATATTGTTTTTATTAATAACTTAAATTTATGACTTCGTTTACTCAAAACCAGACGTATTTTGCAACTAATTGTTAATTTTACTTCACCCATAGAACATAGACAGCAAACCTTTAGCACATCATATCCAGTAAACCTATCTATACAAAATTTCCAAAGCATATTATACTATGTATTTTAATTGGCATTGTTCATAATTTTTGACCTGCTGTTTTTATAATTTTTTTAGAAAATATAGACTATTTTAAGCAACTAATTTCAATATTATTGAAATATTCACTATACAACGTGTTTCAGAAAGGTGTAGTCATATTTGATCATCGTTACACATGGCCGGTGACTAGGCACTAGGCATGGATGAAATTACAAATACTAGTTATATTATGACTTTTATGTGTTCATAAAAGTTTAATTAATTTATTAAATTAATCGATCTTGTTTAAATACAATACTACTATGAGCTCATATTTTATCGTAAAGTTCAATCGCATTCAATAAACCGTAAAAATGTAATAAATGATGCGCTCCTGATAGTTATTTAATAATAGGCTATAAACAACAAAAAACTTACCAAGTGTATTTTTCTATATGTAACTGTAAAATTTATAATATTTAAGACCTATCCAATGCAACCTTACCAGAACGCCTTAATATTTTAAGTCCTTCATTTCAAGGGCAAATAGAGATCATTTGCTTGTTTGGAAAAATAATCGTTAATATAGCAAATTTTCCGAAAAAAACTAATGGATCATGATCAGAAACTCTATTCCCCAAAATGGTTTTTGAATTAAGAGTTTTAAAAAAATATGAACAAAGCCCATTAATAGGTACATATTTCAAACATAATTAGGTATTAAAGTGGTAAACTTTTTAAAAGATTGTACTGGAACGGTATACACGCTTACAACCAATGTAAGCATGTACCAACAATACCAAATCGGATAAAAACAAAAATGTCTGTAATTTTATTACTGAAACCCCGATTCTAATAGGGATGTCAAGACTGTTTGTTTACTTAAATTATAAAGATCATTAATTGTGAGCTTGGCTACTCCGGTGACTTGACGAGATTACGGCTTTTAACAAATTTAAGTAAAGGACCAGTAATTTTAAGTAAAATGTAACAAATTTATTTCAATTAGAAGTATTCTTTTTCGTTTCGCAGACATAGGAAAAATTTCAGAGGATTTGTTGTCCGTCTGGTGACGGATTAAGAATAGCGCGTTTTCTCTCCAGAGAACTATGGCTTTTTTCACCAGGTAAGCGTGGTATAAGTATAACTAACCGTAGACCAATATATTCTCTTAATTATTTATAACTATCTGTTGCCTGCAACTTCGTATGAATGCATTTTTAATATAATTATGTTTATTATGTTTTTATTTATTGTGTTATATCTTTGTTTTTAATTAATACTACAACAATTTCACTACTAGAATACTTCTGAATATGTAAATACACTCTTGAATGTAAGCAAGATTTTTTCATTCTATAAAATTACTGACAAGGCCAGTGCTCGTAAACCGGAGTCATTTTTACGCAAGATTTAGGTCTAAGTGTCGAATACAAGATCACTCTAGCGTAAAAGAAATAGAAAAAGCTTTGCTCTTCTTACGTATTTGTATAAAATATTTTCATGTTATGGTGTTGAAAATAGACATAATGATTTTAAATTATTTTGTTCAAAGACAAATTTACTGGACGTTATAACTTATAAATAATTTTAAAACAAACAAACAAACAGCAATTTACAAAAGACTAACTAAGATTTTTAAAGAAACAATCTACGATTTATGGTATATTGTATGTAATCCTCGTTTATCAGTAGGTAAGATGTTTCTATCTGCTTTCATTTTTTTAAAGAGGCAGCTGTCATCAGAAGCTTATTGTTATGACAAAAGTTTAGTCTGATTATGCCTGCAAGAATCGAGGATGGATACAAGATTGAAAACAGCTGTTAACCTTTTGTTAATTAGTGCTACTGAAAATAATCTATCTGTAGAATAGCCACATAACGAAGGTTATACTCCGACTTGAACTCTAATTAGTGCTAGTTATTACCTAGGTTGTAATTGCCTTTCACTAGGAACACGTTAAAAATACACTCGCAAGTGAAACTACATGCTTCAATATTGTAGTATTTCTTACAGCTAGTAAAAGATTTTCGCAGCTTTATATTCAAGCTTACTGCCACGATTTATGTCTGTAGGTAAGTTTGATTTGTGAGTCTATAGTACAAAATAAAAATACTAAATATTATACGTCGTTTCAGAATCTATACTAATATTATAAAGAGGAAAAATTTGTATCTATGTATGTGATGAATAAACTTAAAAACTACTGTGCCGATTCAAAACATCTTTCACCATTGGAAAGCTACATTCACCCTTAGTGACATAGGCTATAAAAATAATCTTATCTCCAACGAAGCCGGGACAGGCAGCTAGTAAAATATAATTTTAAATTGTTACTTTACCTTAAGATACATCAATATTGATTAAACTATTTAGAGTACAGGAGATAAAAATTCAAGGGTAAAAACCCACGTACAAACGAGCGAAAAACATTACCCTCCTGGGTCCAAGGAAGTGAACCTTTAGTAGTCGTTTATTTTAGTTCGGTCCAGTCTACCTAACGTAACAAGATCTAAAGTTATTTGCTTGTCAATATGTCTAAGAAAATATTCTACGACGACATTAAATATATGGTTTGTTAAAATGTGTTTACATATGGGATGGCGGTCGAGTGATCGGGATAGATGGGATCAAACAGTTTGAGTAGGTAGGTACACTTTTTTGTCAATGTTGTTTATACAACCACCAAAATAGCATACTATTAGAACGTTCTTTCAAATCTTCATTTCACTTGAGTCGACTGCTAATATGTATATCTAACGAATGGCCATATAAAATTTCATCTATTCTCGATTTTTGCTTTCAAAACAACACTAATCTAAACTTTTATCCTTACTTGCATGTCAATAAGCTACTACTATTGCTCTTTCACGCCAAATCCGAAAAAAAAGAAAGCTTACTTTTTAATAAAGGAGATGGCTTCAAATTCCACGCACCCTTAATTACTGGCAACAGCTACTATAATCTATAAATACTAGCTGGCCCGGCGAACGTTGTTTTGCCATACAAATATCAGGGGTAAACAAATAATTTGCAATAAAATAATATTGCGACTATAAATTGAAATGTAAGCTATCCTATCTTTCAAGTTGGGTCGAAATGCACACGGTGTGCCAATTTAATTTAAAATCGGTTAAGTAGCTTAGGAATCCATCGCGGACAAACATCGTGACAGGAGATTTATATATGACGGAGCGACAATTAAAATAAATAAATATGAACGTATAATTCGTTAACGCAAAGAATTGTAGACAAGTCCTAACACGTGATTTCCCCACCTTGTGTTTTACGTTGCCCCACCTCGCAGTCAGTATAAAAACGAGACAGCCACAGAGCTAATAATCAGTATCGTTTGAGACGTTAGACAGGGCGAATCGCTGCCCGACTAGTTGCTCACTCACAGTAGTGATAAAGAGTTTATACCGGTCATAATCGCGAGTGTATAATTATAAAGTGTGTATTTGTGAGAAAGTGTAAAGTGACGATTGAGAGGTGATGTTTTGTGTGAACATCATTATCTTGGTGGTAGAGGCGCAGGTTATAGGGGATTTGGTTGGAGATCTGCTGTGGAGCCCTTTTATGTGTGAAAGAGTTAGTTAGAGACAGTTTCTACAATTTGTAGACTGATTATAAACCATAGCAGTTCCATTCTCTATTATGTTACTCCGACATATCAACTCCCCTTGAGTTTTCTTGCCAGATCTTTCTCAATTGGGACGCGTTCCGATCTGGTGGTAGTATATTAGATAAAATAATAAAAACTAAATAATTAAAATAAATACTAATTTTCTATAAATTCAAATAAAATTAATAATTTTTCTTTTTAATATAAACTAATTTAAATCTTAAACCAATAATTCTTTTTTAAAAATTCTTGTTATTATGTAAATAATATTGTATTTAAGTATATAAACTTAGTTTTTGCTTGCTATATTGTATACTACCTCTATAATAATTAAAACATTAGTCTATGATAAAATTATGTATGTTTTATCTTATATAATTTAAAATTTTCTTTATATTGTTACAATTTGTTAATGTATTTTAGAAACTAAAATAATGTTATTGATTTTATGTAGTCTGAGCACAATGTAATATGATATAGTTTATAGTAAAAGTCTATCTTTATGGTCAATGTAAAATTAAAATCGAATGTGGGTAAACCCTGTAATAACTGATCGTAGAAGTCACATTACAGCTCAGTCTCACCCGTGACCATGGTGACTGCAAAGTCTCCGAAACGTCGGGCCAAAATTTAAAACAAATATACGCGTCTAAATCCGTAAAAAGTAGTTTTATTTCAAATAATTCTGTGAAATGTGTACGAAATTTTACTTCGATTGACAAAAGTTTTCGGTCGCTTTTCAGCTAATTTTATTAGCTTTTGTAGACGTCTTTAAGAGAAGAAGAGAAAGAGAATAAGAGAGAGAGAGAGACTTCTCTTAAGAGAAGTTTAAGATTAAGGATAGGCATGTACAACAAAAGTAATTAAAAGTAAAGTAAAAGTAAAATACTCTTAAATTAAAATTAAATTTCATCAATAAAAATTAATCTACACGAAGTTATCATGATGAACAACTACCGGAAATATATTCTGAAGGATGGCACTGTTGACATTTGTCGTGCTTGTCACCAGCCAGGGGAGTCCCTCAGACATATTGCTTCCGGATGTTCGCGTCTAGCTAACGGCGAGTACTTGCACAGGCATAACCTTGTGGCCAGGATTATCCATCAGCAGCTTGCTCTGCGATACGGCCTTGTGGATTCCGTGGCGCCGTACTACAGGTATGTACCTGAGCCGGTTCTAGCAAGTGGTCGTATCACTTTGTATTGGGATCGATCTATTATCACGGACAGGACTATTGTTGCTAATAGATCTGATATCGTGGTGGTAGATCGATCAGCGCGCCGCGCAATGATAATCGATGTCACCATCCCTCATGACGAGAACCTCGTGAAAGCAGAGCAAGATAAACAAATGAAATATCTGGACTTAGCTCACGAGATTGTCGACATGTGGGATGTAGACTCGGCGATCATTGTACCGTTAGTCATATCAGTCAATGGACTAATAGCCAAGAACCTCGACCAACATCTAGAGAGGCTCGCGTTAGCCGGTTGGGTCAAGGGTCTGATGCAGAAGGCAGTCGTCCTCGACACGGCTCGCATAGTGAGGAGGATCCTGTCTTTGGATCCCTGACCGCCGGCAGCTTGGTCCCTGTACCCGATGCCGGTGGTGCACTATTTTTTATATATTTTTTTTAAAAAGGTTATAACGTGTGCATGTTTTTATTAAGTGTGTATATTGTATTTATAGTGTGTTTATTGTGTTTTTTTAATTTAAATGAGTGTTGTTTTAATAATCATTTTTAAAAAAATATGTAAATAATAAGAGAATAAATGAATGAGAATAATAAATCTACACTAATTACCTACACATAAACCTACATATACATTTACATAAATAATAAATACATATTATATAATATGTTGCTAATTCTATTAAATCAGCTTAATCATATTAGACCAAGCAGCGAGAGTTTATGTAAAATAACTAAAAGCGTGTCTTTTAAAAATGTTAATTGGAGTTTGTAATTTTCTAAAAAAATGCGTTAAATTTTGAGGTCAAATAAGCTCATTTTCAATTTTAATGTTAAATAATTCACAATAATATTACGGCATCCGGTATATAACTGTGAAGGCTAACGTCGTCAAGAAACCGCAGCTGTCAAGAATAGCGCTGACAACGATATGGAGAGACATTACCCTCAAATATTTCGAACCCCCTGTATAATTTTCCAATATCGTTATTGATACAGAGGTCAAATAGCATTCACTGTGTAGAAAATTGGTATTCTGCTGAATTTACTTACACCAAAAAGTTAACCCCTAATTATTCTGAATGAAATGAAATTCTTACTAATCTACAAAACACGGAAACTAAACGAGAAGTCGTTGGATACAAGCGGCACAAGATCGCGCGTTGTGGCTGTTCTATGGGGGAGGCTTATGTCCGGACACAGTGGACGGAGACTGATGGATGGATGAAAGTATTAACCGATTTAAATAAAATTTCTCTTTCTCTCCCTCCCCAGCCCATTAATGTCCCACTGTTGGCCACGCCACCAGTAGGGATTATGGCCAAAACTAAGGATTAAATTAAGGCACTTTGTTAAAATTCTACAAACTTTTTAAACCGTAAGTTGCCTAGAGGCATTATATTTTAAAACTTTAACATGACAACATAAACCTCATAACATACATAAACAATAGGACAATTTTTTTAAGAAAAGGTAAACATAATTCAGATTTCTTTGTTTTTATAGTATGTAGAACTAACTGTTGCCAGCGACTTCATAAGCATAGACTTTTTAATTTGCTCATTGAAACAGTAGAGATCGAGACTATAGGCTCTAGATTATATTATGTGTACAAAATTTCATCCGTGTGGTGACGGCTTAAGAATACAATTGTTACCATCCATCCTTTTTCCTTCCCAAGTAGGTGTAAAACCCAGCTAGTACCTACGTAGAGAAAATCTAAGACGTAAAACTTGAAAATAACCGCGGCAGTGTAGACAATAATCCCCTACAAAATGGAGGAGGCCCGTGTTCAACAGTGGGACGTTATTGGGATTTACAGAGAGATCGCAAGGAAATATCTACACTTAGTTACGTAGCTCATAATAAAAAATAGATCTTCAATAAATGCAGCGTACAGCGTACATGTATATCACCTGTTTATAAATCTGTGGGTATTTTCGATCATCAATCATCGTTACTGTCAGAGACACCAAACGCTTTTCAGTGAGATAGCCAACTAAGAGTAATCAGATATTCACAGCCGACAGTGCACAAAATGTATAGAGTATTAGATACAATAACAGGTCAATGCATAAATCAAAAAGTACCCTTGTAGATGAGCCCCCTGATGCAGCGCTTAGTTTAAGCGACTGTAATACATTTATTTAATTATTTACACTTTATGCTTAAGACGGCACGATACCAAATTATGCTCCATACAAAAGTATGGGTATCGTACTTCCGTTTTTGCTTCGCGTAAGTTAAACCGATTTTAATAGTTTTTGCGTTGTATTATAGATAAAGAGTATATCTATGCTTCCATCACGTTTTTTTTTCAAACATCATAACTAAAAGAAATATGACGATCCGAAAATCCCACTTTTTTCGGTTATCTTTAGATAAAGTTGCAGCATCTATCATACAAATTTGGTAAAGTTTTACCACAAAAGAAAGTAATAGAAGCATAGATATACTCTTTATCTATAATATAACGCAAAAACTATTAAAATCGGTTTAACTTTCGTGAAAAAAAAACGGAAGTACGAAACGTCTTTTTTCAAAGAATTTGTAGGTAAAATCCGCTTCATCTACATATATTTGTCCCTTTCAGCGCGGCGCTCGGAAATAGGGATAGCAATACCTAAGGCAAATACCTAAATCGGGAGTACAGTACCCTCTTAAACTGTGCAAAGGCGGCCTTAATGCCTAAGGCATTTTCTAGCAGTCAACCATAGGGTGGTGCAGAAAAAGGGAAGGCAGAAGTGTAACAAATAAAGCTAGATTATCAAAGATTATAGTTGTTAAAGACTTATTGACATAGATAAATCCTATAAAGAGTACATTACATACACATACATAGAGATACACATAAATCAGTACAATTAAACAGATACATGGGTACATACATACACAGATATATACGTATATGTATATTACACATACCATAAATACATATAATACAGGTACTTAAATACAGATAGATAGTAGTATAGTAGCTTAGTATATAGTAGTATAGTAGTACATTCATTCATTCCCACACAACACAGTTATTTTTGTGGCATAAATTTTTTTTTAATGATAACTCCGGTCGTTTGAGGCCACATCCAACAAAATATATAATATATCTAGCCAACCAAGGCTAATAAGTAATTTTAATCTTACTTAAATTACGAAATAGAATAATAACTAAGAATGTGTCCATCAACACTTTTCTTATTGTCTCTATTTAAGGCGAAGGCACTTTGTTTCTGTGTTCCTTAAAACTAGCACTCACTGCACTGTTAACACTATCACTATTAAATAACTAGTTCCAACGGTTTTGTTCTTTTAAGTCTTCTCACTAGATCGGTATTGTCAAGAAGCTGGATAGGCTCGACGTTAACGTGTTGATGAAGCCTCCGTTCATGGGCTTCGGCAAATTTTTAATAGTACACATTTAAGTCTCTGTGAAGATCAGCATTTCGGACGTATACCATGGTGCGTTCACAACGCCCCTAAGCACTTTATTTTGGAACATTTGTATAATTTGCACATTCCTTTTTTTGGTACAACCCCACAGCTGGATACCATAAGTCCACACTGGCATTAGGACCTGTTTGTATAAGAGCAATTTATTATGTACTGACAACGAAGATTGCTTATCAAGTAGCTAGTAAGGGCGATATAGTCGCAAAGCGACCAAGCCTTTTAAATAAAATTTAAAAAAAAAAAAGTAGCTAGTACATATTCTTGTAGCGAAGCTCCAACTCTTCGCGTTTCTTTTTGACATGGGCCTTGCAGCTAAGCTTTGTGTCTAATGTCATGCCTAGGTATTTGGCTGTGTTTTGGTGACGTATTACCTGGTTGGTTAGATACAAATTTCAATTTGTCACCCAGATTTTCGTGTTGCGTTTTTTTTTTTTTATAAATAATAAATAAATATTCATAGACATTTCACACAACGTCCTCTGGTCCCAAGCTAAGCTTATATGCTTGTGTTATGGGTACCAGACTACGGATATAATACATAAACTACTTTTCTTTTGTAAATACATACTTATAATACATAGTAAACACCCAGACGCAGTACAAACATTTGTATGACAATTAAAAACATCACACAAATGATTGTCCTGACCGGGAATCGAACCCGAGACCTCATGATCGGTAGTCCGTTATATGAACCACTACACGAGGCCCGTCAATCGTCGTTTGTGTGTTTTCTATGTATTTATAAATCGGTATTTAATAAAACGAATGAGCAACAAAATCCCCTCCACATTACACACAACGTCCTCTAGTCCCAAGCTAAGCTGTTTGTGTTACGGGTACTAAATACAGATATACTACATAAACTAATTTTCGTTTGTAAATACATACTTATAATACATAGAAAAAACCTAGACGCAGTACAAACATTTATATGCCATTTATAAATATCACACAAATGATTGTCCTGTGCGGGTATCGAACCCGCGTCCTTATGAAAGGTAGTCCGTTACATGAACCACTAAAACCCGAGGCCTGTCAATAAGCTTCCATTTCAGAGAGATTTTACCATAAAATAAAAGTTAATTAAATAGATTACAGTTGAATTTGACCAATGGATGTCCATTAATAAATAAAGATATAAAAGCTATCTTCATTTCATACATATGTCCCTATAATACCTGTCATGTCACTACTCCGCAAGTCACGCCGCGTCATCAACGGTGGCTAAATGTGTTGTTGACTTTCCAAAATTGCTTGGTCATAATGAGGTTGCGAATTTATCACCTAAATGTACTTCACTTATTAGATATTTTTGGGATATCTTACTAAATGTAGCTTTTTTACAATAAAAACTATACAAAGGAATATGAAAAATCTCCTTTAAAGAATCATCTAGATTTAGAGTTGCGTATCGAAATAAACAAAATTAGAGAAACCAAAAAAAGTATTGAATAAATCGCTCTCTCTAACGAATGACATTTTTCAGGCGAGTTTTTATTACCTACGACTCATTTTTAGGTGCTATAATAATAAAAAGTAATAACGCTGTCTTCTTCTTTACTTCTTAAAAAAAGAAAGCTGTTATTTCAGTATATGTGTTCTGTGTGATTATATTTTGAAAACTACGCAACGGATTTTGATGCGGTTTTCTTAATAGATAGAGTGATTCAAAAGGATGTCTTTTTATTTAATTTTTTAAGGTATAGTTTCTAAATTACAAAATTTCACGCGTACGAGATTGCGGGCAGCAGCTACAGCAGTTTTTTATTTTGAAATATAATAATACAACAACAGTAAAAAATATTAAATGAATAGGTACGTACTGTAACTAATTGATGTGCAAACAAAGTGTTATCTATCTATCTAGTAGGTAAGTACCAAAATTCTTCGAGAACATCCTTTGTTATTGCACGGTTGGTAAATACTTATTCATAAAATCAAAATTTATCAAAAGAAAATAAAACCGCTGATTCACGCACACAACAAGGATTCATTAAAGAATCCTTTATCCATTTAAATAAATACCAACGTTAACCCAGCTATTATATAATCCCATGAGACCTAACATTACATTGTCGTTTGTCGTACATATGTTCGCCAAGTAATTCTATAGCCTGTTTACATAAAGGTATGGTAGGTATAATACCCATATCATTATTATAAATGCGAAAGCAAATGTTTCTATTTGTCTATTTTTTATTTAGAGCCAAAACTACGAAATCAATTTAAAAGAATATTCCAGAGCATGAGGAAGAACAAAGGTAAATAGTTTTGTATGCGAAATAGGATGATTCCAATTTCCACGCGGAAGACGTCGCGAGTAACAACAGGTATACCTATGTATCGAACTAGTGTAAATTGTATAAGAGGTGATACGACTATCAACTATGCCTTGAAACACTAAATTAGACTTCCGAAGTGAATAGTTTTCGAAATGTATTTATTTAAGCAATTGCGGATTGATGTTTTTAAAATATACTTCGTAGATAGAATGAAAACTAGTCCACCTTTATTTTAAATTGAGGATTTCTGAAATAACAGCATCATTCTACATGGATCAATTAGCATAACATGGTCAGCAAATATTTGGATTAGTCGTTTCGCAATAACAGCATATACGGTATCAAGTTTCAACGAGCATTGTTAACGAATAACGAAACACGCAAAGCTAAAACTAAAAAAAAAACAATAATAACAAACTACATACCAGTTATAAATTGTATTTATTGCATGTGAAATTGTATGGATTATAATTAACTAAATTATTAATGGAAAAATATATGAATGTATTACTTTTAATCCTCTATAAAATCGAGCTATTCGACGAATTTATGATTCAATATGGATTTGCAGCTTTTAATAAATATAAATGGAATTGGAAATATAATAATGGAATGCATTTCATCAATTCTGAATATGATTTTTACTTCATAATCCGTTATGGAACTGATATTTATTATACTTGTGTTATTCGTACACGTTTTATATTATTTAACTAGCTGTCTTAGTGAAATTCATACCGTCATATTTCCTTTTTAGTGAAATAATATTTTCTTTTAATTACATATACAACCCTTTTTTCGGCAACAAACACCAAAGAAGATTTATCGGCTTTGGAACATTCAGGTTGTAATAATGCGCAAACATATTTTTTTTATGCCACTAAGCCATGACAAATACGCATACGGTTCGCCTGATAGTTACCGAAGAATAAGGACATTTGCAACACCAGGAGTATCGCCCACACTCCACCGATCCTGTAGTACCCTCTTTACGCTCTTTTGAAAGAGCCCCATGCTGTAGTTCTGTGAGTAAAACCACGGCAGGAAGTTCATTCCACAACCTGATCTGTTATCATAAAGCTTAGCTGAAACGTACACAAATTTTAGAGGATTAATTTTTGTTTATATAGATTAAGATAAACAAACAATCTAAAGGCTAAATATAAGGTACTATTAACAGTTAATCTGTAATTTATTACTAATATATTAGTTACGTAATCCCACCTCAGGTAAACACTGCTTAAGGACTCTATGTCATATGATTTACGTATAAAAACAAGGTTAATGTCAACGGCAATCCCACACCGTACGTTAGATAATACGCCAACATAAGAGACAAATGTTCTCATCGTGGACTTGACATCGGAGCTGTAAAAATAAATTACGACAAACACAACAAGATGTCCCAAAATACTGTAGAAAAGTTTCTTATCAAGCGTGTGTTGCTATGGGTTTATAGGTGTGAAAAACAAATGAAAACATCATCATTATTATCATACCATCATGCGTAGGTACTTCTTCATTTTTCCCATGGGGGTAGGCAGAGACTAAAGACCACTCCTACCATGACGGTGTTTTGACCGAGGTGACAGGAGTGGGTGTGCGTAAAATCATTCCCATGCGAAATAAAAAACTAAAATGCAGAGTCTATAGAGCGCCATCTGGTACGATCCAAACACACTTCCAATTTATTAAATTATGTTAGTACCTATATAAAGGTAAATAAAACTCCGTATGGTGGCGGATTAAGATTACAAGTGGTGACACTTGCAGAGGCGTATTTACCCTAGGGCTATAGGGGCTATGATCCGGGGCGGCCCGCCTGAAAAGGGCGGCGAAAGGCTTCAAGTAAAAAATTTTACTCTATCTCTGTTAATTTATAGCGCGGCTAATTAAATTGGCCCGGGGCGTCAAATCAAATGGCACGGGGCACTAGTTTTCAAAATACGCCTCTGGACACTTGTAATCTTAATCCGCCACCATACGGAGTTTTTATTTACATTTTCCTTGTCAGGGTGCTGCAAAAGCCAGCTAAAGAAAGAAAACTCGAAAACCCTGCCAACACGCCTGACGAGCGCAACCCCGTAGACCATAATCCCTGTCAAAGTCGAGGTTGCCCGTGCCCAGCAGTGGGCGGTTAGTGGGATGGAGAGAGGGAATTATAAAATACGAAATTTAATGTAACAAATGGCAGTCAATTAAAAATAATTTTATCTATTTTCCATTATTTTCAACACGTTACAAAGACCTTCGTATATTTGTTAAGCACCAGCAGTAACAGATAGAAAGAAAGTTACATGAATTGTCATTAAAAATTTAATTCACAGTAATGTCACGTCAGATACTCTACTCTTTTTTTATAACAGTATTGTATTCATAACACAAATCTATATGGGAATAGAACCCATGACCTTTTGCACAGAAGTCGGTTATGTCACTGAACAAGTTCGCGTGTTTCTTCGTGTGAACATAACGATACGCTATATAATCATAAAAGACGAAATGCCCGAAATTGGCATTCGTGTGTGACGACTATTTGAAAGTTAACGAAGCGAAAGGCTTGTTTAAAAATAAATATTTCCAATACTCCATTTCCTATTGTTAACATCAAAGGATCTAACGTGGTTGTTTAAATGTATCTATGTATTTTCTACGAACAATTTTTCAAATTTTACCTTATACTAGCTGTTGTCAGCAACGTCTTATGCGTGAAATTTAGACAATTTACCCCTTTTGCCACATTTTTCACTGATGCTTTGCTCCTAAAGGTTACAATGTTTTATAGCATCTCGATGTTTTAACATGATTTTATTAGCTTCGTGTGTATGTACTTATCAATCTATGTACGTAACGGAATCTTTGAAAGTAATTTTCACCCATTTGCAAGCCTTCCTCGATAAATGTACTATCCAACACTAAAAGAATTTTTATAATCGAACTAGTGTTCAAACAAACAAACAAATCCTTCAGCTTCCTAATATTAGTAGGTACATTATAAAGCAACAATTTATCGATCGAAACAACATCGTTATTATACGACAGATGATGAAATTTTAGTACAAAAATTTTCTAACCGTTTTTGAGAATGTTGGTATGAATAGTAAAAGAAAAATGTTCGATATTTTTATGAACTCTCGTAAACATCATACCTACCAGAGGCTTTATCCCTCTGTGTAGGTTACCTTGTAACATTATTATAAATTGTAGTCTAAAATAACTATTTATAACTTTTATCTACCGCAAATCCTCTAAAGCTAAAAATTAAAAAATTCGTTTATTTCGTATGAGTATTGGGCACCAAATCTATTCCGTCAGAAACATAACCAACTTAAAACTAAATGATGAAATCTGTTGAGTTACTCTGTCCGAATTGTGTAATTGAAACTATCAATAACAATGTTTTAAGTAGTTGTGCAAGTTAAAATGGTCAAAATTTACTTGGTTAACTTTATCTCAAAAGCTCAAAGATTAAAACGAATAATTTGTTTCTTAATATAATTTAAAACGGGTCCTCGTTCTAGTGGGATTTGTAAAGACTGTTTATTTGCAATGCTATAATTATGACAGTCGTAAAATTTGGAGGTTGGCGACGGCGATAATTTTGTGGGATTACAGCTTTTATCAAATTTAAAGCAAAGAACGAAACCTTGTAAAAGCGTAATAAACGTTTATTTTAAAAGCAACTACGTTTACTGTTTGCGAATAAAAATGTTTAATGAGTTAAGCGTACTTATTTTTATATATTTCAACAATAATAATTTTAATCTTGAAACAAATTTTCTTACATTAGTACGAATTCTATGTGCACACCTAACCTTAACTAAAAAAAAATGAAAAGAACTATGTTGTATTTCGATTAATTGCCTATTTCGCTGTACGCATTTTTATTAATGAAAATCGTTAGTCTATAATATTTATATAAATATTCAAATAAAAAAAATTCTGTTAAGAGGATACCAAAATAGATTCGTGTATTTTTCTACGTACGAAGTTTTCATTTTTTCTTTAGATTGAATGGCTAGAGCTCAAATTTTTAAGTATATGTTTTTTCAATATATAATCTAGGATCGCATAAACTTAGAAACGCGATTGAAAAAGTTTTATCGATAGAAAATCTTAGCGAAACAACCTCTCTCCTTTTTTATTTTTTTCATTTGTCGGTCTATTATCGCGTATTAACTATTGAAATAACTTTGAAAACATAAGTAACTATTATATATAGAAACACGTAAGCCGGAATTAAAATATATTTAGTAGATTTTGAGTAAACAAAAAAAATATCCCTAATTCTTCATTTTCTATACCTACTAGCTGTGTTAATAGGTACATGTCGACGATAATATTGATGTAGGCCCTTAACATTGCCGAATTGTGTTATTGACACTATCAATTTTCATTTTTACTTATCTTTGTTTACTTATGCACGTACAATTGTTACCGTAGTTTTTATTTGAACCCATAACCTTATTGGTAGCATGGGCGTGCGCTCTATATAAGCAGAAAGGCACTGCTTTACTTGCCATTCACAGATATTTTAATAAAACGTTCGTATGTTTTAGATGACTTTATTCATTTATTTACTATTAATTAAACAAAATATTATAACTTAAAAACGCCTAATAATTCATAAATAGCACCAATATGTGCTTGCAAATTGCTTTTTGCCAGGCGTTTGGCGAAGGAATAATATTAGCGTAGCTAGCAAGCTCGACGCCGCCCGCCTGCCATGAGTTCATATGTGTGTAGAAATTTTGGTGTCCGTGCACAGTTCGCAAACGCACACAGGCTTACATATCCAAGACAATTTACACTGAAAATCCTGCGGCCTGCTTTGGCGATCGGATGTTATCGCGAGTATTCGGCAATGTTCGTTCGTTACTTATAATCCGAATAAATATAATAGTCGGAAGTCTAATAAATCACGTATGCATTTTTGTTTAGTAAGGTTTTATTTATTTAAATAGCAGAAATATTTTGGTTCGACGGAGGCCATTTTATTTTTTCGTGTGATTCATTGAACTGTTTAATAATGAGTTTCTATAATTTAATAATTGTATGGATTTTCGTTTGTTGATTTTAAAATGTTATTTGATTGTGAAATGTGTGTTGATAGTGTGTGTTTGTTAAAAATTAAAAATAACAAGTTCTCACAAATGTCTTTCAGTAAAAAGATTCTGTGTACCCGAGTTACGACAACTAAGCCAGCTAAAAGGTATTGTACCTCGAAAATTTCATGTTAAAAGTTATGAAACGTATGTACATACGTACATGTACGTATGTATGTACGTACGTAGTTATTGTTTAGTAATTCTAGTACAGTGTGGACTGATTCGTGATATTCAGATTTAAATTTGTTCTGTTGGCATGGTTTCCGACTTAGAGATCCGTCGCGTGGCTATGCTAAAAATCTATAAAAGAAAAAGTTTTTGTGACTGCCTACCCTAAGTTAAATATCAGTGCACGCCGCTGATTGGTAGATTTATTTCAAAATAACGAAGTCATATATATCATCATCATCATAATATCACGCCTTTTTCTCATGGCGGTAGGCAGAGACTATGGAGCGCCATCTGCTACGATCGAAACATGGCTTCATCCACACTCATACATCTGGTCATACATGCTCGACGGTTGTAAGTGCTACGCACTTGCCTCTTTTGGAGTATACCGGCGATGACATCGCAGTATATTTTTCTCGGGCGTCCTTTCCCAGCATTTCCACTTACCTCCGCCGTGTATATGCCTTTCGTTAAGCGTCTCTCAACCATCTTCTCCACATGACCAAGTCATATACTTCGTCGTTTTTGCGGTGTGTCGACAAGAAGAACCAAAATTTAATTTTGTTTCATCATTACCTGGATATTCCGAGCTTTAAATATTCAAGAAATAACCTTTAAAATATTTTTGATGTAATTTGCTTCATTATAATGTAATGAAGACCTTGTACTTGTTATATACTCGTAGATAGGTTTCAATAAGCGGTGCGTTATTAAAATGAGTGGTTTTATCTGATAAGGAAATAAATTGATTTCTCTCCGACCTTACGAGTCTACAAGAATAAACTGATTTAAAATTTTATTGCAGGCGGCAACGTTAAGAGGATACCAAAATAGCTTCGTGCATTTTTCTACGTACGAAGTTTTCATTGTTTCTTTAGATTGAATGGCTACAGCTCTAATTTTTAAGTATATGTTTTTTCAATATATGATCTAGGATCGCATAAACTCAGAAACACGATTGAAAAAAGTTTTCTCGATAGAAAATCTTAGCGAAACAACCTCTCTAATTTTTTATTTTTTTCATTTGTCGGTCTATTATCGCGTATTAACTAATGAAATAACTTTAAAAACATAAGTAACTATTATATATAGAAACACGTAAATCAGAATTAAAATATATTTAGTAGATTTTGTAAATAGGAAAAGTATCCCTAATTCTTCATATTCTGCGCCTACTGGCTGTGTTAATATGTACGTGTCGGCGATGATATACGATAATATTGATGTAGGCCCTTAAGCGCGTTAGTGGTTTTCTCAGAATCATATTGGCTTTAAAATTGATTTCAAGATGAATTATCGAAACTATACATAATAATAATGGAACGATCGATGATAAGTAATGGAAAATTTGTTAATTAATCTGTAATAACTTATATGTACATTTATGATTGCTTTGTTATCAGTTGATATTGTATTTAGAACAGAAAATTATAACGTGTATTATCATCTTTATCTCTTTATCTCTTTATCTCTTTATCTCTTTATCTCTTTATCTCTTTATCTCTTTATCTCTTTATCTCTTTATCTCTTTATCTCTTTATCTCTTTATCTCTTTATCTCTTTATCTCTTTATCTCTTTATCTCTTTATCTCTTTATCTCTTTATCTCTTTATCTCTTTATCTCTTTATCTCTTTATCTCTTTATCTCTTTATCTCTTTATCTCTTTATCTCTTTATCTCTTTATCCCTTTATCCCTTTATCCCTTTATCTCTTTATCTCTTTATCTCTTTATCTCTTTATCTCTTTATCTCTTTATCTCTTTATCTCTTTATCTCTTTATCTCTTTATCTCTTTATCTCTTTACTTCTTATAAAACAAAGTCGTTATTTTTGTATGTATGTCCCTATGTGAGTTTATATCTTCAAAAATACGCAACCGATCTTGATGTGGTTTCTTTTAATAGATAGAATAGTTCGAGAGGATGGCTTTTTTTGCATAATTTGTTGGGGTTTGCCGTATATTGGATGAGATATGATTAATTTTGCCGAGAAATTCGGACGCACGCGGGCTATAAATGAAAACGCTGCCTTATCTATGTGAGGTACAGCAAACTAATGTATGGAGGAATTATTTTTTACCTATAGTTCTTTAAAAAAGTCCGCGAGGGTATATGTGTATCTTTTAAGGGAAACCTGCTATACCCATAATAATGTCAAAAAATACTCAAATTCAATAGTGTGTTTTCAAAAGCTATTTATGTGCATATAGTAATACTTTTATCAAATTAAATAGCTTAGTTAGCTTACGCAATTAATATAGATCATAACCGCTCGTTACAGCATGCAATTTAAATGAATATCGTAGGAGATATGACGACAAAAGTATTACGCGCGACAAAATAAAATACTTAAACTGTTGACTGAGCAACGCGAATGTTTCCTCGGTCTTCTATCCATTATGTTTATTGTGCTTTCACGTAAAGACTACTGGATGGATTTTCATGAAACTTTTCAATGGAAAATGGAATAGAAAACGAACTTATTTTTTATCCTTTTTACCGCGGGTAACACCGCGGGGCACAGCTAGTTATGAATAAATGAGTATTTAAAGATAACACAATAGTACGTACCTAGTTATGCAAAATGTGGCAGGCAAAATGTAGATGGTAGTTATGGGCCTGCATCAATATAATCGTCGACATGTACCTACCTATTAACACAGCTAGTAGGCATAGAAAATAAGAATTAGGGATTTTTTTTTTGTTTACTCAAAATCTACTAAATATATTTTAATTCCGGTTTACGTGTTTCTATATATAATAGTAACTCGTTTTTACTACTCGTACTTAGTTTTGAAAGTTATTTCATTAGTTAATACGCTATAATAGAAAAAATTAGAGAGGTTGTTTCGCTAAGATTTTCTATCGAGAAAACTTTTTTCAATCGCGTTTCTGAGTTTATGCGATCCTAGATTATATATTGAAAAAACATATACTTAAAAATTAGAGCTCTAGTCATTCAACATAAGAAAAAATGAAAACTTCGTACGTAGAAAAATGCACGAAGCTATTTTGGTATCATCTTATGTAAATGGTTTGATATTTCTATGGTAAGTCTATACATAAATACCGTAAAATGGGGTGAATGGGGACAGTTTTCAACTTTGTGTGACTTTTTCTTATGAATTTTGCATGCAGCTTTTAATTTATAGTACTAAAAAAGTTTAGTCACGACTTGTATATTATAAAATTGTATGCGAAAATCATTGTTGGTCAGCACATTTTATGTAAATGCACAAAATATATGCTATCCCTATTTATACACGTATAGGGGTTAATAGGGACGGCATTGAGAACAATAGAGAAATTTGGTCAGGGTTGTCACAACTCTTATTAATATTATTCAACGAAATTTACAAGTAACTACAACATAAGTATATACACAATACATAAGTATACATACAAAAAATAATTTCAATCATTCAGGTAAAATAAAAATATTTTAGTTTTAAATGGTTTACTTATTAGAAAACAATGTTACAACAAATATATATGTCTAAAAACAACTAAACAATATAATCTTTTTAGGTAACTACTTAAAATCAATTTAACACTATATGAAATTCTTCACGTACTATGGTGTTCGAGGGTGTTATTTATTAATTTCTGATCATATTTTTTATTTTTTTTCTCACAGCTGGGTTTATATGTTCGTGGCCTTGTACCTGCAAAAAGCAAAAGTCCCTAAGTAAATGATTAATAACCTTAACCAAACCTTAAACCGATTTAATAAAGAAATAATATTAATATTATGTAGCGAAACAAATGTTTACTAGCGAAATTGGTGAGTGACAACCCTGTCCCTATGACTGCTTTAGTGTCCCTTTTCATACAGCTACGTGCCTAGTTATTTTAGCCTTGTCCCGATTCACCCCACAGCCATCCCGATGGTATCCTGTAGGCGTCTCTATTACCCTCTTTTTTTGAGAAATTTACCGGCACTTATTAATTTTCAATTTAAACAAAAAATAAGCTATAAAATTTTAGTAACTTACTTGATTTGGATGGAAAACAAACTAACTTCTGCCACTCAACACGATTTGTTCAATAAAATTCTTTTTTAACCGCTTTATTTACAAAGTTTCTGAGGCACAAAATCTCGAGCTTTCCGACGGCGTACTTCAGATGTATTTTTTTTGGATTTCTGACAATCTTCACGTCAAACAAGTGTTACCATTATAATAATTCACCTTTCTACTACAAAAATGAAAAAAATCTGATGGTTAATGGTATATCTCGTAGTAGTTTTTCTGCTTTACTTTTGATCATCGTTTTTATCCCTATTCACCCATGAATCCCTATTGACCCCGTTTTACGGTATATTTTTTTATCTGTAAAGGAAAGTATTTGGATAAATTTCCTACTTGACACACACTTATAGGTATTCTTATTCGAAATATAAAAACTAACACTAAGATTATGTTTGTAGACCTTATAACAACTCGATAACTAACATTTGTTCCAATGTAAATATGAAAAGAAGCTTTACCTAATACTATATAAATACGCCTATATGTGTCAGTAATTGGCTTTAAAAACAAGGATATTTCTGTTGAAATATTTATAAGAGGTTGCGAATATTAGATTATTAAATTGACTTTGTCTCCGAAGGTATCTTTAAGTGCTTAGGATATCCGCAGAGAATAAAAAGTTTTACCTTCGGATCTCCACGATATATATTATGCCAAATTCTTAGCATGTAGCAAATTGTAACATGTCCGTGTGTGGTTTTCCTTCTCTCTCCAGTCCAGCCACACTGTTTAGCACGGGCCTCCTCAACCTCGGGAGGGATTATTGTCTACTGTGCCGCGCTGTCCAGGCGTGTTTGCACATGGTTAATTTGCAAGTTTTCCGTATCACATAGGGGATGTTATCGGTGCACAATATCCTTTAGCTAAAGAAAAGAAGTAGGTAGGTACACTTATATTCTTAATCCGCCATTACACGGACATGTGTGTGTTTACTTTTTCTTTAATGTGTAGTTGTGTCCATTTCTTTTCGCATGCAATTTATGTAGTTGATTAAATTTTCTTCTTTAATAAATTAGTTCTCAAATGCTTTGTGCTACAGCAAAATTTTTTATATTTAAATATATTATTAATTAATATTTTTAAAGTTTTACAGTTCAGTGCACTGTAGAATTAAACTTGAGTTCAGCAGAGCGTGTATGAGACACACAGAGAGATTAAATGAGGCCTGTCAGGAATGTCAAATCCTGAATCCGAAGGTTGGGGAATGATAAACGATTCATGAATAAATCACAGAAACTTTAACTTTACTATTGACATAAAAGTTTACTGAATAAAAAGTTCAGCTAAAAGAAAGACTTACTCATTTCACGAAATAAATTGTATCGTGTTTTATGCTCTGTGGTGAAATGTAATTACAATCGTAACTTAACTTTACATTACGCTTTAGAGTTTTACTTTTTGGTTACAGATAAAGAAACCAAGAAGCTATACCTATGTCATCCTCAAAAAAATGGTACTCAACAGCAAGGTCTGACAAAACCTTTAATTTATCACACAGTTTGTTCAATGAGATTGCCAGAATTTTGTCGCAGAAGCACAAATGGTTTTCTAATTAGATCGAATACAGAGACTAAGTATTTACTTGGTTAAAATATATATCCGCCTATTTTTAAAGTTTTAATCGTAATTTCTAACGGTAGCCACTTAAATGGGTTTACAATTTTAATATCTTTCCAGCTTTAAGCAATATGAGTTTGAGTATGTAGGTATGAAATATATAACAAATGAAATTTCAATAAAACTACTTGTTACGGATTTAGGCGCGTGTATATGTATTAAATTTTAGCCCGACGTTTCGAAGAATTCGCAGTCACCATGGTCACGGGTGAGACTAAGCTGTAAAGTGCAAAATTTAAAACAACTACATGCGTCTAAATGCGTAAAAAATAGTTTTATTTAAACAAACGAGTCAGAGTGTTAGAGAATGAAATGACATCTTATTTAACGGCTATCGTTTTGTATCAAGAAAAATGGACTCAGTAACTGCAGAATGTACACAGTTGTAGTACAGAATTATTTGATCCTGCAAATGGCAGGTAGCTCTGCTTTAAGCTATAAACTATATTCTTCTAAAAGGATTTCACTGTTTGAAGCAATAGATGTGTATTGTACTGGAAACAAAACATGGCCATTTCACAAATCCATCTCTTTGATGAGTGGTCATTTACGCTACAGTTTGTTTTGAGCATTTGAGCGCTTTGTGAGACATGTTAAGCCTTGGTTTCATAATTTATTTAACATAGGTATAAATTATAGTTGCAGTCTCCCAAGAGCTATAATAGTTTTTGTGCTGATGGACTGATCGGAGTCTTAGGTGTTTCTAGTGGATCATATTCAATCCCGAGTTAGAACACCACTTGACATTATAATCCCAATAGTTCCACCAGTCAAAAGTTCGGTAGGTACCAAGGAGTCACTCATGAATCGTCGAAAGCATCGTCCTAATTTGTAAGTCAGCTGTAGAAAGAAGTATGCTGACCATTACATCCTAACGTTTGTACCAACTGTTGCCAAACCCGTCAGTAAAATCATATTAGGTTTGTGAAATTTATATAATTAACATTATTAATTTATTAACATCTAAATCAAACGCTAGGTACTACTGGTAATAGAAATTTTGATCACTTTCCGCTAGTTAACATATTACGGCTTAGTACCTACTTATTACCTATTACTGCGCTTTTTTTGCAGTAGGTTATTCTAAACAACGGCTCTAAAGTTATGAACTATCCCAATCAGATATTTGGGGAAAAACTTTAGGTTGCTACAGAGGCTGTCGATTAGTCGTTGTTTGTCAAGAGCAAAAATGCTTGCTTAATCATAGCTTTGATGAGAGTTTATTTCAGCAATTACAAGTCAGTCGTATTTAGTCATCGAAAAAATTATTTTTGTAGAAAACTAGTGCTCAAAGGAACTAAAAATATAGCAAACTGAATATGCTTGCAAAGTGAAGTACTGCTACAATTTAATATGACCCACATTTAAGTAGGTACTTTATACGCCGTAAATATATTTTAACACTTAACGGTTAACAAATGAATAATTTCTAATAAAATGTTTTATTGTAAATGGGAGTATTTTGTTTCATACACGTTTTTATTATTCATTTCCAATTTGTAAAAGAACTGGAATACGTCAGAAAATATTACGTGCGTAATATTTTGGCGCTGTTTAAACTCGACTACATTTTCAGATAATTCACAACATTCTGTAGTACACGTAGATTGAAATAATTAGGTACATGTACAAAAAAAAACATTAAAACATACGAGTTCAAAAAGAAGACGAGCGACCTAAACATAAACCTATAACATAACTTATACATAATTACGAATTTTTGCTATGCCCATGTAGGTAAGTTTTTTAGATGTTTTTTTTTTTATTTCATATTCACGAAACACAGAAAACACAGAAAAAAATACAAATTACACGCGTACATAAATTGATAGAAGATATGCGCTATACAATATACATACGCCTTGTGACTGGGGCACAATTTAGAGTACTATGTTAATTAAATATGTGTATACGATATACTCAAGATTTACATAAACCTTTTCGTGAAAGTGTCACTACAACACTATTTGCCTTAATATGAATTTATAGCCATTATGTTCTAGATTGCCCAATTTTCTTTAAATGTTAACGTATACATAATTAACATAAATTCGTAGCGCAAAAGCTGTATCAATAATGTAAGGTGATTTCATATTTAAGCCAGCCATATTTAAAATATTAAGAAAAACAGATAGAGAATACACAAGAAGAAAAGACTCAATTATATAAACACTAGCTGTAGCCCGCAACTTCGTACGCTTGGAGCTTAGAAACCAAATCAAAACTATACAAAAAAGCCATCTTCTTGAACCACACAATCTATTTAAAGAAACGCATAAAAATCGTAGTTTTGAAAATATAATATTTATAGGTACATACATACAAAAATAACGACTTTGTTTTATAATTAGTAAAGATAATTATTTCATATGTATAAAGTTAATTATGAAAAGTAATTTTCTAGCTGAAGAACGTTCGTAATCTGGGATCCCAGTAGGTAATACATATACTTAGTATCAAACAAAATCAAACTCAACTTTGCTTCGGTAGTAAATCCAAATGGAAAGACAATTAGTGTAAAGGCGTTCGTACTAACTAATAGTTAACAAACTAGAATCTCACAGACCAAACAGCCCGCATGTTCGTTTAATCTAGGAGTTCTACTTGCATAAGCCAGTTAATTAGAGGAATCAAGAAAATCGCGGTCAAGTTCCTCGAATGTACGTAAATCAAAGACCAATTCTAAAATAATTTATTTCGAGCATCTTTAATTAAAAACAACTCCAAAGTATGAAGTATTTCAATTAATATGATCCCGAAAGTTTTCGTATTACATAGAGAATAAAGCCATAAAAATGAAAGTTTACAAATAAGGGAGCTTCTATTATTGTGTTTCTATTTCTCTCAGATCTTCCATCATTGTGGAGACTAAACATTTTCGGTGAGAAATTCGCATTGTTGTGTCGTCGAAGTGGTTGCAATCAATTTGTAATGGCCTATTCATTGTTGGTGACCCATTATATACATAGTAAAAGGAAATAACTGAAGTACAAAGCGGCGAAATAAACTGATAAAAGCACCCTACATGGAGCCCCACATGTGCTTACCGGGAAGGTAGGTGAAAATGGCAGATGTATAACTGAAGTTTGAGCTGCCTATTTTGTCATTAGACGCGACAGGAGCACTGGCTGCTCATAACGGCTGGTTTGGCAGTCGGCCAGTCACGTCTCAAAGCACTGATATAATATGGCTACGTCTTGTTGTTATGACGCATTTAGTTTGCCGTTGTGTAAGCTCAACCTTTGTAAAAAATATAATGCAAAACAAGAAATACTGAGCAAATACATTTTCATTTGTCTTTAAACGAAGAACAATATAATAAATACAAAAATTTTAAGTAAATAGCGGATCACTTTCTTTGTTGTCAGTTACATTTGCTAATACCTATTTGTATAAAAGTTTGCTTATCAAGTATTCCAGAGTACATATCCATTTGAAACAAATATTAGAACCCACGAAGTTTTAAATAATAAACGAGATTTCAACTATATTTGAATAATCCTTTATATATCTTTCATATTATTTTATGGAAAGCTTTCAGTTATTTTACTGAGCCATGTTTTTCTATTTATGCCATTTTCAGTCGAAGGATATTAGTATGCCAGTTTGAATTGAGTCGAAAAGTTTCTTGAAGTATAATTTTATACAGACTCACTAGCTATTGCTCGCGACTTCGTACATGTGGAATTTAGAAAATTTTATTAAATTGTATGTTGTGGTTGCCTGAAAGAAATCGCTTTATGCGATAAGGTCGCCTATTGTACTTGATTTTTTTAGTATAAGTTAATTTTAAGATATTAATTATGTATGGTGTACAATAAAGAATAAATAAATAAATAAATTATAATTTTAATATTTTTACTGATAGTTTGCTGCTATTGGATCACAGCCTGATGTTATAGGTAACCTTAAACCTTCCTTGATTAATGTACTATCCAACACTAAAAGAATTATACGAATCGTCTTGTCCAATCCTTGTGTTAGAGCGTTCAAAGAATCTCCTCAGCTTTAAAATATTGGTAAGTATAGATAAGAACTCAAGACGTATTGAGTTTGTTGTCCGAAAATTATTCAAGGTATATTTTGAAAATTCATTTCTAACTTTAGAGAAGATGTTTTCTAAACATAATAATTAGTATTTATTTAATCATCACTGTCCATATTTGTTTATATCGCTTGTAACAATAGTATTTCAGTTCATAGGTATTAAAATAAAACATAGATAACCAACCTCTATAACAATATCTCTCTGTCTCTTTCTTCAGCCCTTTAATCTCTTACAGTTGGACTCGGGCCTCCTACACTTTGTAAGGAATTATGTTGTACTGTGCCGCGCTGACCATGAGTGCCGTCTCTCACAGTGGATGTTACCTGTATACAATATTCTTTAGCAGGAAATGAAAAGCTTTAGTGTCACTTGTGTTCTTAATCTGTCACCACACGGATAACACCTATAAACTGAAATACTATTCTTACAAAATTCCTAAATGTTGTACTTTAACCTAACCTCAGGCTGTACACACAAGCTTAGAATAACATTCCGTTTTATGGCCAACCTCTACTTCAAATTGTTTATAAAAATAAAACAAAATAATATAATATGTATAATGACAAGAAAGTTTACAAAGTTGTCAGGTATCGTTACTAAAAAAAATATTATCTTCGACGTCTTGTAGTGTTATTACACAATGTTTGTTTACGTGTAAGTGGGGCCAGAGGCACTTCAATATTTCGTCCGTATATTTATTTTTGTAGTCTCGTGTAAGCAAAACTATGAAAACATTTTTCCATTTACCCAAAACATATTAACATAACATGACCATACTGATATCGGTTTGACGATTTTAAATTTCTATACGTACCTACATTATTATGGCCTAAGTATTAAAAAAGAACCCGACTAATTGACCTTTAATAGCTTAGATGGAATTGCGATAAAGAATCTTTTTCAAATTTTTTTCAATTTTTTTTTCTGTTTCCTCGCAAATGTGTTAAAAAACGTCGTACGATATACGTGCGTATTGGTTATAACATGCTCAGCTCAATTACGCCCTCGCCTTCGGCTCGGGCTGAAATTCCGCCTCGCATGTTATAACATACATGTACATTACGATATTAGTGCGATAAGATGGTTATAACATGCGAGGCGGAATTTCAGCCCGAGCCGAAGGCGAGGGCGTAATTGATTAAATAAACTCAATCTGTGAATGCACACTGTTGCTTTCCCGCCATTTTAACAGCGCGCTAGCGCTGCCTACTGACTGGCGCCGCGCGGCGATTAGTTCGAAATTTGAATAGCAACAGCACGCTGCTCGAGTCGTGCGGCGGCGATCAGTTCCATATTTGAAATGGCAAATAATACTGTTATGAAATTTATATGGACTATAACTTAACTATTTGCTTTGGTAACACACGCGTTTTTTATGACCCGCTTTACATATCTATTTAAAACCGGTGGAATTACATCAGCTTTACGAGCAAGGGTGCCAAAAACATCTTTACAAAAAAAATTGTCAAATGGTTAAAGGACAAACAAAAGAACCAAGTTCCAGCATTTTTAAAAATTTTGTGTTTGTCTGTTTAGATGTTTGTCTCTGCACGCATCACGTAATATCTACAACACTTATAAATAATATATTAATAAATAATTGTACACAGCTCAAGGTATTACTTAGTATTTGTTTCATCGCAATCGGTCCACACAATCAAGAGATATTTACATGATACGAAATTTCTCAATTTTGTTACTTGCAACGCCATCTAGCGACTAAAAAATAAAATAAAAAAAATTATGTGGGTCGATTGAAAAAAAATCGATCTACGCGGACGGAGTCGTGGGCACAGCTAGTACATAATAATATTAATAATACATGTGCACACAGAACGATGGCGTAGTACAAAAGTTTAGTCATATAGCAAGTTAAAGCTTTATTCATTTACGTAGTCATCCCTTTGTTAGAGTAAGTCTGTCTGTACCACAAGTAAATACGACTTACAAACGTGGTTATATTACTAAACTTAGATTACTGATGTTGACTATTTATGTCAACAAAAACTATATGGCCGCATTAGAATTTAAATTTACTGTTAGAAAATGATTCCACATCATTCCAACAGGCCTTAACTATTAAAAAGTAGAAAAACGTAGAAAATATTACCTGGTATGAAGAACAAGCTAAATTAAATAATCATCAATCTCCTGCCCTTATCCCGTTATTAGAGGTCAGCGCAACGTTACTACGTTCATGTTGCAATGGCATTTCACTATTGTACAACCAGCCGCCTGCCTCATTTCAACCCTTCGTAGGTATGTATTCAGGTGTAGCCCGACGTGGTTCTGAATCGGTTCTTACGACCGGCGCGAGAACAGCATGGGGAGGTGACACTTGTATTCTTTTTTCTTTTGTCAGTCACCCCAAAAAAAATGTACAGGAATATGTATTTTTACATATAATGTAAAGACCAAGATTAGATGAAGATGTATGAAGAAGGCGTTAACTAACCCTACACAACTCGTAACGTACTTACCTAGTTGAAACTTTACGCTACGATGCGCTAAGTTTCAAGGAAGCTTTAGGTGATAAATTGTCGTGAGAGTAAGTAAGAGAGTCTCCTTATATGTATGATATGTACTTTGATCACTTCTATCTTAATATATAAGACTCGCAGTTGCAGACAATTCAGAATTCAGTTCACTTTAATAAATAATATAAATAAAAAGCATAAATATATATGGACATTTCAGACAATGTTCCCTAGTCCCAATCTAAGCTTATAAACTTGTGTTATGGGTACCAGAATACAGATATACTACCTAAGCTACTTTTAATAATAATTATGTACCTAGTTTACTTCGCGCGCCACATTTAGTTATTCCGTAAGTGTAGTCTTAACATTCTCCGCGTTGTAACGGATTAAGGGCCTACATCAATATTATCGTATATCATCGCTGACACGTACATATTAACACAGCCAGTAGGCACAGAAAATGAAGAATTAGGGATACTTTTCCTATTTACTCAAAATCTACTAAATATATTTTAATTCTGATTTACGTGTTTCTATATATAATGCTTACTTATGTTTTTAAAGTTATTTCATTAGTTAATACGCGATAATAGACCGACAAATGAAAAAAATAAAAAATTTGAGAGGTTTTTTCGCCAAGATTTTCTATCGAGAAAACTTTTTTCAATCGCGTTTCTGAGTTTATGCGATCCTAGATCATATATTGAAAAAACATATACTTAAAAATTAGAGCTCTAGCCATTCAATCTAAAGAAACAATGAAACCTTCGCAGATAGAAAAATGCACGAAGCTATTTTGGTATCCTCTTAAGAATACAAGTGTCACCATCCCATCTCCTCCCAAGGGTGCTGTAAAAGTCAGCTAAGGGATATTGTACACAGATAACAGCCTCTGTGAGAGACGGAAAGCTCGAAAATAAACCCTGTGCCAATACGCCTGATCAGCGCGTCACAGTAGACCATAATCCCTCCCAAAGTGGAGGAGACCCGTGCCCAAAAGTGGGATGTAAATGGGCTGGAGAGAGTATTAATATATAAACGCAAACGTAAACCAAACGATACAACAATATACAACAAAATGCATATCGTAATAAATTACGTACTGCAAGGCTATTCTTCACAAAAGCAGTACCTAAGGATGGGAACGAAGAGTTGAAAGTGTTAAAGCTCCTTGCTTTATATTGATTGTTCTTTCGAAGAGATATAAATATATATTTTTCCATGATCTAATAAACAAAAGGTACACTTCCAATGAAGTAGAAGCAAAACTTAATTGATTTATCCATATAGTTCTACATTAAATTTTAGCTGTTTTAGCCAAACTTTTTATTTCAAAGATTTCTAATGTTGTAACTATCAAAGAGGCCAACTTCCATTAATTATACAGGTTCCCTGCTTCCATTTATGTGCGGATCCCCAATACACTAACTAGAGAGAGGATATCCTCTAACACCAAAATATGTGGAATATGTAAGTCACGTGCAAAACTTGCTAAACTAAATAAATTTACCAATAAATTGGGGTAAACTCACAACTCGTCATACCGAAGTTCTGTGATCACGACGTATTCACGATGGCTATTTCAACATGATTTGATGAATGGTGCTAATAACACATTAACGCTACAATTAAATTGAGAATGCCATGATAATAAATTTTACATCTCTTAACAACCTGTTGAATTAAAATTTATGCTCACAATATATTTTTAAGGGTTAGAAGTTTAACAATAAAATTAAGTAATGTAGTAAATAGTGTTCACTAAAATTTGAAAACCTATCAGTATTGTGTACATATTTTGTGATTTTTCACAAAAAAATTTCACAAAAAAACCGAAATAAAATTTTTATGTTTACTGTTTGTGTCCTGAAAAGTATGCAAAATGATATGTTTATTATATATAGCAATAGGAAGCTTAAATGATAAAACCACGAATTTCTTGAAGCTTTTTATTTTGAGAATGACATTTTGCAGTAATTTAATTTGAATGAGGTTTGCTTTTAGAGTAGGATAACCTTTAGAGGGCAAAACATAACAAAAGCATTTACTTGCTCTTTATTCTAAATCAAATTACATGCCAGTGAATGACTGAATTGTATAAACGAAAGTGTGCAATCCGAAGAGAGTTTTCTCGCAGCCACAGCGTTATATTTTTCAAAATTATTTAAATGTGGCTGTAGGTAAATTTAAGGAGTATGAGCATTTTAAAGTTCCACCAAGACAACGATTATCATAACCGTTAAGGGTATTAAACACTTATTAAAAAGTTCCATAATTGAAATTCTTTAATTAATTTTATACTATACTCATGAGTTTTTAATTTTACCTTTAATGACAGTAAAGGAAGACTATAATTTATTTTTAGGGCTGTAATATCTGTTTCTGTGGTGACGGACCAAAAATACTAAACACTACTCATTTTTCTTTCCCGGGTACTGCAAAAGCCAGCTAAGGTATATTGTACATAGATCACATTTTCTGTGAGAGACGAAAAGCTTCGAAATAAACTCTGTGGAAACATACCAGCGCAGCACAGTAGACGATAATCTTTCCCAAAGGGGGGCAAGGCCTGTGCCCAACAGTGGGATGTTAGTTGGCTGAAGAGAGACAGAGGGCTGTAATATAACCTAGTTTAAAAGGTTAATTTAGAGTTATAGTACCAGAAAACAATCGCTTTTAGTGATACTTAGGTAATTCAATTTCTTTTAATTATCTTACGGCAAAGTAGACACAGAATATTCCTGGCCACTTTAATATGCATGCTTATGAAAATAGTCTCTATTAGCAAGATAAGTGCTACCAGAAACTAAGGTAATACGTTTATAAACGTGCATCATATTACTTTAACGTCAAATAAACGTGCTTGGTAACTTACTAATTAACCTTTAGATACAATTCGAGAAGCATGATTTAGAGTTTATATTCTAATCCATTGTGATGTTTGTGACCTATCTAAATATGCAGTGTTAGTATTAGATGGCATAGATTTATAGACTCTAGTAGATTAGTTTGGGCTCAATACGTCAGTGTTCTATTATAAGTTTATAACCGAACTTTGTGACCTTTCACTAAATACTGTTTATTACTGGACTATCTAATATTAACATTGCCTCTACGTAAAGACTTATTTGGAGATCTGACGTCCGGGGATTATTTTCTAATCAAATGTGATGTTCATTATTTGTGACCTTTCACACGTGCATTTTCGTTAAGTCGGTTATAGACTTTCGATATTTTGACATTCATTAATACTGCTAATAAATATATTGTTATAAAGTTTGTGGTTTATATTCTACCTACTAACGTTGATGTTAATTATGAATGTATTTAAACATTACCTAACATTCTGCTAACAAATTTCGACGAATACATGATTTATAGCCGCTTTGTAGCTTAATCTAGTATTATTTTCTAGTTCTTTTTTAGGGTTCCGTACCCAAAGGGTAAAAACGGGACCCTATTACTGAGACTTCGCTGTCCGTCCGTCCGTCCGTCCGTCCGTCTGTCACCAGGCTGTATCTCAAGAACGGTGATAGCTAGACAGTTGAAATTTTCACAGATGATGTATTTCTATTGCCGCTATAACAACAAATACTAAAAATAAAATAAAATAAATATTTAAGGGGGGCTCCCATACAACAAACATGATTTTTTTACCGTTTCTTGCTCGATACTAATAACGTTGCCTTATGTTGCATAGATAATGGTACGGAACCCTTCGTGCGCGAGTCCGACTCGCACTTGACCAATTTTTTTCCGTCTTACTTTTTAGTTGGGAATGAAAGAGGTCGTTTGTAGTTTTATTTATAGGATACAAAATGCGACCATATTACTGACGATTCTTTGTTGTGACTAATATTTTATTAAATCTTATTAATGTTTTTTGCAAAAAAGAAAAGTATCTATATACATTTACTAAACGGCTAAGTAGGTAGAGAACATTGAAGTAAGATATATCTTTAAAAGGAATTAATGATTAAAGTAAAACAAAATATCAAAAGATGTGAAAAAATAGGTACATAATAACTTTATTGTTTATGAATATCATGCCTATCATTACCCGTTATCTGAAACGTTTTATACAGTCACTTGATGCATAAATAATACATTCGTATGTCCTGCAATTGAAGTACATTAGCACATTGTAGTACATTTACAGTGAATTTTCCATGAAAGGGAACTAATTTGCCTACTGTAGAGCTCTAACCGGGTGTATTGGATTAGAGACCTATCTCGATTCACCTCTTATGGATAAAGCGTACATGTGGTGTTCTAACATTATTGTACATTATTCTAAACCTAGTTTATGAAATTTCTAGAACAAATGCAACTCTTTTAGGGAATATAGTTTGTCAAATATTGACCACGTACCCCATATAAGCACGACATGGTTTTTAGAAAAAGTCGACAAACTCTTACTAGATAAGACGACGACTTGATCCAGAGTTGAGAGGAATTGTTAGATGCGAATGTCGTAGCACCATTAGGCCTGGCTGTAGTCGAGTTTCGATCAGAGACTCAGAGGCGCGGTCGCAGTGGTGGCGTGAGCATCCCAGCCCCCTCTGCCCGTACCCCGCTCCTTTGTACGCGCGTTTGTATTGCTTCAAATGCGCGTATACGCGCTTCATGCGCGCTTTTCTATTATCAATGCAAACGCAACAATCAGCGTTTACGGCGCCGAAGAAGCGCGTTCCTGAAACGCGCGTCGTCTGCTCGCTTAAAATACGCCGTGTGCTATGGGCCTTAGAATTTGCGGTCGGGCTTTTAAGATACATTGGACGACCGAAAAGGGCTAAATATGTATAAAACTAGCTACTTTAATATTTACTAGAGATTCTAACTTTTGTCTAAATTTATTTCGATGTTATAGTTGTATGCTAAGGACGTGTCTGTTGTTTATACAGCACTATTAATTATGGTGTAATAACTAATAAGTTGCTAACGAGCTCTGTTATCTTTGTAAACGCTTTGCCTCTAATACATATTAGACGGCGAGTGTAATTAAGATTTGTTTAACGATGTCGCTAACGTTAATTGCTATAAAGGCAGATTTAACTAACTATTCATACGGTAATTGCAAATATGTTGCTTTAAAGATGAATGTTAGCCTAAGTAAGTAAGTAAGTAGGGGTGACAGTTATTTCTTTGTATTAATATTGTTAGTCGTTTATAGTCATTACTATGAGCTTACTACTTATTATAAAACAAAGTTATTTTTGTATGTAGGTCCCTATGTGAGTTTATTTCTTCAAAACTACGCAACGAATTTTGATGCGGTTTTTTTTCAATGATAGAATGGTTTAATAGGATAGCTTTTTTGTATAATTTGTTAAGGTTTGGTTTCGAAATTTCACGCGTACGAAGTTGCAGACAATAGCTGGTAATTAATAAAAGATATAATAATAGACTTGAGTTTTGTAACGTATATTTTCCTTTACCAGAGTAAACTCTACTGACTGTCGTACAGCCAGACATTATAATCTTATACTCTTTGAGAACGGAACCCCAAAAAGACCCTGAACCGTTATATGGAATAATTTCCCAAGTTGTTGGACTCATAATTGATTTATCAGACAAATATCGGTTCCTATGTTATAATCAAACTGTAATTATTTCCACAACTTGCCATTTCTTTCGTATTCTTGTTCGTTAATCGAGCGAGTAAGTGAAGCTGTAATGTTACTAGGAAGATATTTGTTTAGTAATGGATAGAGAATAGTTTATTTATACTTATACATATCTTCGAAATTTTTCCACACTAGGTATATGGCCAAATTTCAACGTAGGTACCTATGGCTTAAATTATTTAGTTTAAATAAGAAAAAACACTAGAAAAAACGCTCGTTAGTTGTAACCAAAAATGTGTATATTCTTTTCATTACTTACTGCATTGTTGTGAGTCTTATATAAGCATGCAAAATTTCAAATTCCTCTATATTAGGTACATAAATATCTTGCTTAATTTATCTGATAAGCTTTAAAAAGTGTGTTAAAAAGTGACTTTAACCACTTAAAAAAATGTTGCAAATAATATAAATCCAAACGTATGACAAAATTTCTCAAATTTTTTGGTACCTAAGTGTCTCTATGTGCCGCATTCCGCACACCTCTTGTTCACTGAAGCATATTTTCTGCTGATCTAACACTAGCGATGTGTGAATGTTGTTTGGTTAACAACTGAGCCAGATGTCTATAACTCGATTACCAAAGCACAAATATTCACATCAACAGAGCGATTGTTTGTACTGTAAAATCACAGAGCGCAGGAATTTAGATGAACAATGTTGCCAATTCTACTTAAACGACCAAGCCTAATCTTTACTAATATTATAAAGATGAAGATTTTGTTTATTTGTTTGTTTGAACACTTTAATTTCTGAAACAACAGGTCTGATTTTAAAAATTCTTTCAATATCACTGTCGGATAATACATTCATCAAGGAAGGCTATATAACATTACGCTGCGAATAATAAGAGCAAAGCTTCAATAAAAAAATGTTACAAAATGGGTAAAATTTTCTAAATTCCTCACGTACGTGGTCACGGCAAACTAAATTATAAATATAATAATGGTAAAGATAGAAATAAAACTATATATTCTAAAAATGATAAAGCATTATTTCAAGCACCAGTTTTACTAACTTATATAAACACTGTTATAAATTAAAATTGTGTCCCAATTCAAACAATTTTTCATACTTTTTAGACTTCAATTCCCAATACTTTTAAAGCAGAACTACGTTCCAAACAACTTCAGAGCTTTAATGACTTGTAAATGAGATCTTAACGAAGAATAACTTGATTTTCAGAGGTTCACTCATTAATATTTCAAGACAAAAACTTTATAAATTTGAGCCTTATTTTCTGTGTTATAACAAACATTTTAATGCAAATTCTATTTCCTCAATATCATAACAACTTTTGTAGATGTTACAACACTTTTAGCACTTGTATATTAATATTGTTACAATTTGTTAATGTATTTTAGAAACAAAAATAATGTTATTGTTTTTATGTAGTCTGAGCACAATGTAATATGATATAGTTTATAGTAAAAGTCTATCTTTATGGTCAATGTAAAATTAAAATCGAATGTGGGTAAACCCTGTAATAACTGATCGTAGAAGACACATTACAGCTCAGTGTCACCCGTGACCATGGTGACTGCAAAGTCTCCGAAACGTCGGGCCAAAATTTAAAACAAATATACGCGTCTAAA
Source organism: Orgyia antiqua (assembly GCA_916999025.1). Classification (NCBI taxonomy): domain Eukaryota; kingdom Metazoa; phylum Arthropoda; class Insecta; order Lepidoptera; family Erebidae; genus Orgyia; species Orgyia antiqua. The sequence goes on along the minus strand of OU779863.1, from coordinate 10,580,008 downwards.
TCCATAAAAAGTAGTTTTATTTAAACAGATGAGTCGCGCAAGTGTTAGAAAATATTAAAATCTTTTAGTCTTATATTTTTTGTTAGTTATTTTAATGATTTAACTAATTTAAACATGAGAAATAATTTATCAATTCACATAATATATAGGTATATAGGTCTCTATTCCGCATTCAAAAGTATGCGCCTTGAAAGAAAACATCGGTATGTCGGTTAGTTCCAACTTAAATAATATTACACCTACTTCTAGTTCCATCTATAGTCCAATATTGCATATCTATTTATGAAATATCTATAGCATTATCACTAGAGTGAAAGTTTAAGACTTACGCTGTTGCTTAAAAAAGGTTTTTACATTATTATTATACTAGCTGTTGCCCGCGACTTCGTACTCGTGAAATTTAGGAATCAAACCTTTAACAGAACAAACAGAACTTTACTATACCGCTCGATAGATGGCGTTCTACAGTTTTATAAACGCGTTATAGTTTCGTTACACACATTAACACTTAAGCTCGTCAAAATTTCCATTGTGTCATCAACTCGTTTACACATTTATAAATTCATATATCTAATAACAACCACCAAAAAATCTATTTAAAACATTTTTATTTTAACATCGTGACCACGGCTGACACTGACACAATCTTAACAAAAAGCTTTAGATAAGGTGAATTGAATACACTATTGAGGGGAAAAAGCCCTAACTTGACTATAAAAGATCGAATGAACAAAATAGGGCTATACGATCGGCGTATATGAAAAAATCACAACGTCATTGCGACAAGGCAATTTTGGAGAGTCAACAAAGCGTTTAGCCGTTGTCGATGACGCAGCATGACTCGAGTTGACATGACATGACGAGGTGATGTGGACAGGGACAGATGAAAATTTTGTTTATCTAGGCGTTCTATTATATCGTATATTTCATACTAGTTTTAGCTGCCGACTTCATACGCGAGGATTAGAACCAATAGCTTATCTTGCGTTGAATTTAAAAGTGCGAGTCAGACTCACGCACGAAGGGTTCCGTACCATTATCTATGCAACATAAGGCAACGTTATTAGTATCGAGCAAGAAACGTTAAAAAAATCATGTTTGTTGTATGGGAGCCCCCCTTAAATATTTATTTTATTTTATTTTTAGTAATTGTATGTTATAGCGGCAATAGAAATACATCATCTGTGAAAATTTCAACTGTCTAGCTATCACCGTTCTTGAGATACAGCCTGGTGACAGACGGACGGACGGACGGACAGCAAAGTCTCAGTAATAGGGTCCCGTTTTTACCCTTTGGGTACGGAACCCTAAAAACTATTAAAATGTGCAATGTAATAATGTACACTTGTGATTTAAAAGTTATGATTTTATTTTTAACCGATTTCCAAAAAAAAGGTTCTCTATTTACCCGAATCTTGTACTCGTAAATTCCTGCAGAGATATTTTTTTTTTTTTTTTTCTTTTTGATGACTCCGGTCTTTGGAGACCACATTCATCAAACTATTACAATCTAGCCAATCAAGGCTAATAGGTAATTTTAGTCTAACTTAAATTACTAAATAGAATAATATATAAGATTGTGTCCATCAACACTTTTCTTATTGTCTCTATTTAAGGCGAAGGCACTTTGTTTTTGTGTTCCTAAAAGTTAGCACTCACTGCACTAATTAACACTATCACTATTAAAGAACTAGTTCGAACGGTTTTGTTCTTTTAAGTCTGCAGAGATATGAAAATTTCTTTTACTCTTTGAAAGGGTTCCATCAATTTTAGAGTCTTTAAGATAGTATAGGATGACGAGAACCATAAAAAATTCGGGAGTTTAAAGGCATTTGGCACATATTAGCAGTCCACTCTTTTTATATCGAAAAAGTACTGTTTGGTAGAGTAAAGTCGGAAAAGTTGGTAAAGTCTTTGGTAGAAAAATAATACATTTAATTTACTTAATGTAATCAAGGCTGATTCTAACGAACGATTATTTTTATATTATACATTGACGACAGCAGATTTGTGATCAGCCTTGGCTAGGTATCATTGAATAGCAATTGGTGCCTGACAGTAACGATGATCGATGTCTTTGAAACTAAGCCTTAATAATATCTTACAACCGCCCTCTTATAAATATAACCGGCATATATGTATTAGAGTACTTATAGAGCGGAAATATAAAATGTACCTAGAGTAAATTACGAAATAAAGTAGGTATAGGTTTTATTAAGCTTTCCATAACGGAAAATATTTAAAAATCTGCGCTCAAATTAATGTCACTGTCCACTTGATGTATCTTATGTCGGTGGATATTATAATTAAGTACAATTAAGTACAGATAATGGTACCAATTCTAAGTGTTCAATAAAACTTAACTAAAAAATGAAAACCTCTATTGGTATATTTTGATTGATTGGCTAGTTTGTTGTGCACATTTATACTAATTAAAGTCTTAAGTACAAGATTTTATTCAAAGAAAGTTTAGTTAACATTGCCAAATTGTGTTATCGACACTAAATAAAAGCATTTTTCAATTAAGTTCAGTTTAGTTGTGTACGTGGAATCGGTACCAATGTCAGAACTATGTCCTTACTTATGCTACGCAAAAGTTCTACGAGATATTGTCGTTTGCTACGTCTGCAACGTTACTGTGAGATTTGAGCACTAAGTATAACAAAGTGAATAAGAAAACAATTTACTGCAGCATTGTTTTTTCTCTTTATATCGTAACTATACCGTAACCATTTCATCTGCAATAAAAACAAACAACAGGATTTATTGAAAAGTTTTGTAAAAAATATTTCTCACGTCTTGTCGATCATAAAAAGTTCAGTTTATATCATTCACAGATGTATAAAGAATTTATAAGGAATTTATTTATTTATTTATTTAAAACTTTATATACAAACAAATTGTATAAAGGCGGTCTTAATGCCGTAGGCATTCTCTACCAGTCAACCTTGGGTGGTCAGGAATATGCAATTTAAAAAAAGTAAACAATTCTCTACCAAAATTACATAAATTACTAATCGATATGACCAGTCTTATGAGAAGGGACCCTATACACCGACAGCTTAAATAAGTTCTAGTAAACCGTAATACCTAGGTAGGTTTTATTTAATTATCTGATGAAATAGTCTTAAAAATTATTATATTTTTTTTTAAACAATTTTAATAATCATAAATTGCTTGCGCTATTAAAACAAATACAATGGTGCAAAATAAAAAAAAGTAGAGCTGACATATGAACTAACAAACATACGTAGATAAGTATTGTTCTATAGTCGATGCAAAAATTATCAGCCCGGTTCTTCCCCAGGGCGCTGAGCCCACAATGATGATGAAAGTAAGTAGAATATATTCTCCATGAGAGGTAAAATCCATTGCGCTGTTCTAGAAAAAACTAAACGAGCTTTAATATTTTTAAATAATTTAACAAAATGCTTATGTACCAAACCAACGTGTTCGCGTTTTCGCACAAACGGAATAAATATTTATACACACGGTACACACTCTCTAATGAACATTAATGAAAATGTTATTCAGCGTATTTTAATATTTACCACAAATACCAATGAAGGTTTACATCAAATGAACCAAATTAAATTGAGAAATTTCATTATATCAGCAAAGGCTCTCATAAAACGTTCTATCCCGATAAAATGGAGTAGTTATTTAAACTATTATATGTTCACAGTTAAATAATTAATTACTATACAACATAAATCAAATGTATTTTGTAGGAATAGTAGGAAATCAGAACTTAACTTATTAGTACATCTTACTTTGTTCCATATAGGGTGAATTCTTGAATATGAATTCTTGATTATGAATACGGCAGAATGTTAAATCTTTTCAAGATGAGCTTTAAAAGACATCCGATAACATGGTCTTAAATCTTGAGAATTGAAACTGAGTTAAGGGCCTACATCAATATTATCGTATATCATCGCCGACACGTACATATTAACACAGCCAGTAGGCACAGAAAATGAAGAATTAGAATATTTTTTTTGTTTACTCAAAGTCTACTAAATATATTTTAATTCTGATTTACGTGTTCCTATATATAATAGTTACTTATGTTTTTAAAGTTATTTCATTAGTTAATACGCAATAATAATCCTACAAATGAAAAAAATAAAAATTTGAGAGATTGTTTCGCTAAGATTTTCTATCGAGTAAACTTTTTTAATCGCGTTTCTGAGTTTATACGATCCTAGATCATATATTGAAAAAACATATACTTGAAAATTAGAGCATTAGCCGTTCAATCTAAAGAAACAATGAAAACTTCGTACGTAGAAAAATGCACGAAGCTATTTTGGTATCCTCTTAAGATAACGTGACTTAAGGTAACGCAATGTTTAGTTAATACACACATGTAGTCGTATAAATTTTAACTACCATGCTATGGGTACCAGAATACGGATATACTACATAACCTACTTTTTTTTATTAAAAAAAGTTAATACTTATACTTTTTACTTTTTCTACAATGATACTAATGTGACTGAATTGCCTGCAATTTAATTAGACATTTCTTCAAAGTTCCATAAAAATATCTGTAGAAAGTAAGTTATGTAGCAGGTAAACATTTTTTTTTTTTTGCATAGTATGTATAGTACTTAAGTATACTTTCAGGAAGAAATCAAAAATCTTTTTAAGTTCAAATTCAATTTACTTTTTGATTACGTAATATTTAGAGTGCCTCTAAAAGCTTATTACTGAAATGTAAATAGCATTAATGGCGGAATATTTACATTTTATTCCGTACTTGTCAATCACCACGCTACTTCTCAGACGGCGTAGGCAGACAGAAAAAGAAAGGGAAAATTTTGCTACTAGATAGCTTGACCTTTTTCGTCGCTACAATCTACAATTAAAAATGTTTATTGTTATTAAAATATATGACAATTAGCTGCTGCCCGCAACTTCGAAAGCGTGGAGTTTAGAAACCAATCCTTAATATCTAATATATAAAATTCACGTGTCACAGTGTTAGTTACCGTACTCCTCCGAAACGGCTTGACCGATTCTTCTCAAATTTTACATACATATTCAGTAGGTCTGAGAATCGGCCAACATCTATTTTGCAAACTTTTTTTTTGTGTGGCAAAACAACGTTTGCCGGGTCGGCTAGTATTATATAAAAAACCATCCACTTTAGTCACTCTATCGTCTAAAAAAACCGCATCAAGCTCCGTTGCGTAATTTTGAAGATTTATGCTTACATAGGTATTTTAGTCTAGAATGCCAGCAAACTGTTAGGACGCTTCAAACATTACCACCTGTTTTTCAAATTATTCTTCTACGCCGAGAACACTACAGCCAACAGAGTCAGAATAGACAGTCAGATTATTTCAACCTGTCGATATAACTTTTGGGACTGTATCATAGACTATTTCTACCCTACCCTATGGACATACATACAAAAATAACGACTTTTTTGTAATAGGTAAAGATATTTCATATCTTTTTACCAAAGATACACTTCTTCTCCTGATTCACATTAGCTATTGGTAAAAACCGTATGATAATCTGGCAAATACATTGAAGACCGTATTTGTTGTGAATTAAAATACACACTTAATTATAATACATACCACTATATTATACAAAATGCACACAAGCTTTTAGTGTTCGGACTATGGCGTCATTATTCTACAATACAGGAAACATTGCAAGAGGAACTAGCTCGGTGCATAATTAAATTGTACTTAGCTACTATCCTACATTTAGAATGTGTATGTATTCTAACAATACACTTAAATATAATTTTCCGTCACTGGGTGTTATAATTATTTAGCGCGTGATAGAGTTTGAAAAACATAACATCTAAATTTAAAAAATTCTAACAGGATTCATTTATAAGAATATGAGCTGTAATTTGTTGTCACTAGATCGCGCTATACGGAATGGATTATAATTAAACTTTACAGAAATGTAGATTACGCAATAAAAAATAGGTACCTAAGGTTTGTACGATGGAGTTTTATTAACACTATTTTGCAGCGTATTTCGGTTTTTTTCCTGTGCCACATGAATGCAATGAATAATAATGATTATGATTATAAGCCTCTGCACATAATTGACGTAGAGCCGTACGTTATTATGTTCGGTGGGAATCCTATGTCCAGCAGTGGATAGAGAAATAAACATATTGTTAGGAGACGTTTTGTAAAAATTGCCACAAATATACATAAATTTTCAATAACAGGATACCGTTAGTACCCTAACAAAAACTTATAACTTAGAATATTGAGCCAACTTAGCAAACTTTTAGATTATCCGATATTGAAATAAAATAAACTTATTTTCATTGTTTCTTTTTGGCCTTGCTGACGATATATTGTTTTGTTATGTAAAAACTTTAGTCATTTCGATAAAATATTGTAAAGTTTTGGAATAAATATTGTTTCCTTCTTCATGCTGTGTTCATTTCATCATACATGTATGATATAACATATGAGACAACAAACATAATATGAAAAAACATCATAAATATGTTATTATTTAGTAGTTACTAAATCATAATAAATATTGTATCTAAGGCTTCGTCAGCATTCTTCTAAAAGGAGGTGATACACTAGCAGCAGACTCCTGCAGGCAGCGTGACTCACAATCAGAATACAAGTTGTAAATTATTTTATTAGATTGAGCAACCTTTTGTAAATTTGTTTTTGTAGATAGTATTTTTTGTTTAAATGTAACGTTAATAATCTGGTACAAGCCATTTAAATAAATAAATCAATACTAGCAAATTCCCTCTTCTTTCCTTACCCATGTACCTACCTATTATTTCGAGTAAATAAAGAGTAATATGAAATGCTTCGCGCAGCTAAAATTATTATAAGTATATAGTAAAAAAAGAAAACAGCTTGAGCTCTAAATAAATCTGTGATAAAATCGCCCTTCAAAAAATTTGTCAGGTCAATTGAAACTCGTATACACACATATGTCCCTAGAGCTATGAAATGGAAATGGAATAAATAAAAAACATGTCAGAGAAACAACTGAAATCTTTTCAATCATTTTTGCGTTTGAACAGAAGATTGAATATGGTATGAAATACGTCTGTAAGAAGAAATATTCATGTGAATTCATATTGATATGTGATGTACGTATATTTTTTTAAATTTAAATCACCTTTGTTTTTAGTTACTATGACTTATTCTACGCTAGTAGTAACAATAGTTATCTAGTGCTCGATTTTACCTTAATCATTTAGTTCGCCCAGAGGTTAAAACTCGACTGCAAGTTGGTAAATTTTTAAAATATTACATTTTTTTTAATGTGATGTTATTAGTTTGGTTATTATTAGGTACTATTTTTTTTAATAGAAGGTGAAGTTATTGACACTAGCAATTAAAATTTTTTAGTTTAGTTAAATTGTGCACGTAGAATTAGTACCAACGTAAGTACTTCTTTTAAAAGTTAACACGAACGAATGTAATTTAATATGTTTCCTCAGTATACTTTGTGCCTTTTAAGATCTATCTCGCTTCTGCGAAGGCCTTAGGTCAACTTTGCTTATCAAGATATAATTTAATCTGAGATTGGATCAGATCGATTTATCAGTAAAAAAGACTAGATACTAAATTTAAAAGAACTTGACAAATAAACATTTGATGTCTTTTCTTTATTTTGCTAAGGCTATTTTTTATTATTATGTATGACAATTAAGTTGTAATAAAGATTACTATTATTTTGTTCTTTCATTGTCATGGGAAAAGTAAGAATTAATTTATTAGATAAGGAGTAGAATGTTTTCTTTTATCTACTCCAATTGTTAGATATTATATATTTTGTGTGTGATTGTGCAAGTCTTGTCAGTGTGTTGTGCTCCAGATAACAAAATTTGTGCTTTCTTATTATTAAATATATATGAAAATATTCCATTATAGACGAAAAATATCTATTGGATAAGAAAAACGTGTCAGTAACTTAGTGAATTCATAACATCTGACTTGAGCGAAAAGTAATCCAATTATTGTTAAGAAAACTTTTGCGATAGGCCAGTGCAAATATTATTTTTCATATGTCACGAGCTGTTGCGAATAGTTGAATGCTTATACGTCAATAAACAAAATTAAATAAGACTGCGATAAGCCTTAGAGTAAAAACGTGAATGTTGATTGAGAACGTGATTTCAGGAACAAACGGACGAACGACCGCAATCGTATGGAATGTCACTAAGACGAACGTTGCTGGCTTTCATGAAAATTCCATTTAAAGATCTATATAGTTTGCGCATTTACATATCAATATTACTAGATTTTTATTAAATTTGATATAGGCAGTTTCATTAAAGATTTAGGCGCTTTCATTTGATGCGCTCTGCATGCGAACCTTACCGCGAATAAAGATGTAAAAATATTTTTGTCGATTAAATTTTTCCAAGTCATGCTCATAAACGTATGAAAAACTAGGAAATATTTACAGCAACTTCTACTAAATAAAAAAGCTTTCATTTAGTAATAGTTGTATTTTATATGGCACACTTTACGAGACATTTCTAAAAATCCCAAAAGTGGTACGTTTATAATCGCTTCCCCTTAACAACCTTACTCCTTAACAACCCTTAACAAGTTTTAGTTAAAGAAACTTTAGAACTCCTTTATAGGCTGTATTTATATTTATTTTGAAATTTGATTAAATTAATTACTGAAATAAAACGATTGTGATAGAAAAGCAGGGTGTTTTTTATCCTTAGGGTTTTTGTTCAGTAATTAAATAGTTATTAAATGTCTGATTCAATGCAAATACAATGTAACTAAATAATATTTAATTAATAATGTAATATGATCTATTGATCAAAATACATATTATGTATTTGGATCTATTTAAACCAAAAGAAGGTGGGCGTTTTTGTATAGAACTTGGTCTAAATATCCACCACCAAGGAGAACCACAATCAATAGCCCAAAAAAATCTGAATAACTTTTGCTAAAGCAAAATAAGCTGTTAGTAAAAATACGAACAGTTCAAAAATACTTATTTGATGTTTTAGTAGATATACAAATAAATAAGTAATTTGAATTTGTAACATGGATATTTCTTAAATCCTTAGCGAATTCGGGCCGCGGAAGCCTGAGCTTAGAGGAGTAACTCATTTAAATATAAAGTAAATAACTTTACAAAGTAAATTACTTAATATTTAAACCACTCACTATTGCTGGTGGACCAAAATATTAAATATACTTTAACCTAGGTAATATTTATATTTTTGTCAGACACAAATATACTAAATAGGTATTCTTTCATTGTCGTGTAGCTACACTATCCCCAGTGAACATAGACTGTAGATATTTTAGAAACCGGGACCTACCTATCACTTAATATAGAAATTCGGATTCCCAATCCATAAATGTGTGCTAGTAAACTGAGTTCAGGTTCCCTCCATTTTCGGTCATTGTATTACGCTCACAAAGTGCGTTTTTTGATTTTGGTGAACTTTTTTAAGATAGCAAAAAAATTACAAAAGCAATTGTTAGGTAGTATAAAACTATATATACTCTCCGTGTGGTGACGGATTAAGAATACAAGTGTCACCACCCCATCTTCTCCTAAGGGTGCTGTAAAAGTCAGCTAAGGGATATTGCACACAGATAACATCTTCTGTGAGAGACGAAAAACTCGAAACTAAACCCTGTGCCAACACGTCTGGTCAGCGTGGCACAGTAGACCATGATCCCTCCCAAAGTGGAGGAGACCCGTGGCCAACAGTGAGACGTTAATGAGCTGAAAAGAAAGAAAGAGTTTCTTTTAAATTAAACATGAATAAATACATACTGAACAAAATTTCCATTAAATTAGCTAGATGTCCATCCTACGTATAAAAGCCAAGAGAAATAATTAAAACTCTGTTACTTCAATTAATCTCCTCATTTACTTTTGTAAAAAAAAGTCAATAAAATACATTTAGGAGCTATTTACATTGAGAGAGCAAACATTATCGTTAAAATAAATTACTTCAAAGAGACGATATATAGCTCCAATTAATCGTTGTTCCATATATTAAACTGGTCTGAAAATTAATGGCTGTAGGTATTACATTTCACCATAGGGCAGTCGAGATAAAATTCTATTTCAGAATTCAATAAAGAACCATATTTGGTTAAGCTATTTAAATAAAGTCAATCCACAAAACGAGTACATAAGATTTTTTATTTAAAATCGCATGAATTATAAGAGCAATATTCTCATACACAACAATCCGTTTGAATACCAATTCCGATATTGCTAAAATGTTTACTGACAAAAACCGTTCCACTAATTGGTGACAAATTTCTTTTTATTCATATCCCAATTTTATAATATTTGATTCGTATTTTTTGTGTCACCTTTTTATTTTGGTATTTCAGTATCGATATCTAAAACTAATTTATGTAAAAGCTCAAAGCCAAAGTGATATTTATACAAAGCCAAGAGCCTAATTACTTAGCAATTTCGTAATTCGAATAAACAAATATGTACCTACTGACTTATGAATTCGATGAATATTTTGCACCCTTATTATCTAGACACATAAATAAAATACGTTGTGAAGATTAATTTAATCATAAAGCCACAGAAGTGTCTATTTTTACTATACATTTCTTATTCTCAGCATACATTGCATCATCGCGCTATTAAGAGGCTACCAAAATAGCTTCGTGCATTTTTCTATGTACGAAGTTTTCATTGTCTCTTTAGATTGAATGCCTAGAGCTCTAATTTTTAAGTATATGTTTTTTCAATATACGATCTAGGATCGCATGAACTCAGAAACGCGATTTAAAGTTTTCTCGATAGAAAATCTTGACGAAACAACCTCTCAAATTTTTTATTTTTTTCATTTGTCGGTCTATTATCGCGTATTAACTAATGAAATAACTTTAAAAACACGGGTAACTATATGTATAGAAACACGTGGATCAGAATTAAAATATATTTAGTAGATTTTGAGTAAATAGGAAAAGTATCCCTAATTCTTCATTTTCTGTGCCTACTGGCTGTGTTAATATGTACGTGTCGGCGATGATATTGATGTAGGCCCTTAAACCACTCAATTCGTACACGTCCCACTACTTGTCAAAAGCCTCCTCAGTAACAGTATGAAATAGTGTGGTGACAATTTGTGTTCTAAATACGTCACTGTATGGATAGACAGGACCATTCAAATGCATTCTGGGAAATAAACAAATTCAATAAATAAAACAGATATTTTTGTTGCAATATTTATTTAAATACATTCGGCAATTAAATGCAATCGAACCGAACTTTTCGAGCTTTGATTAAGCAAGTGCATATTATGCTACCAATCCGACATACGATACGATCGAATGACTAGGTGTGTAATATAATACCATTCAGTAGAATTTCCTTTCCTGATTAGTATTTTGATTGTTTGATCCAAACCTAGATAATAATGAATAACATAAACCTACAGTGAAATACAACCGTCTATATCTTTATTATATGGAAGCTGTGGTAAAATGTGTAAATAAAATAAATTACTCTGAAAATGTAATAGTAATAAAATGTAAGGAGGCCATTATGGATGCTAGGTACAAGAGAGCGACGCTAACTCTACGCATGAATAACGTAAAAAGGTAGGTAAACAAATCCATTAATTATTATAAGACAAGCTTGTACCGAAAATACAAATGTTATCTATCACACAGAAAATTGAATCTTGACGTTTTGCCTAAATATTTATTGGGTAATTAGACAATTAAACAATACCTGCATACATTTTGCGGAACAATATTTATTTTGTAAATGCTAAAAGCCGTTTATAAAATCAAAATATTCGTAAGCAAGTTTTCTTATAACTATTCCACTATTTGGCAAGATGCTATTGATGTTACTCAAATAAACATGCATTAGCAAATGCAGGGGTATGCAATTTTTAGGTAAGTAAGTAATAAGGATATTAAATAATTTCAAAGTAAAGCTATAGCAAAAAAAATTATCTAAATTCTAACGATACAAGTGGTTATCTCTAATATTACTAATAATTTCAGGTTCCCAGCGGTCACCGTTTGAAAGTAACTTATCTTTGTTGTAAGAAAGTTCCTCCCTAGACTCAGTACTATATTCAAAATTTGGACCTTCTACAATTGCATCTACTGGACAAGCCTCCTGACAATAACCACAAAAAATACATTTAGATAAATCGATATCATAACGAGTAGCTCGGCGTGATCCGTCGGAACGTTCTTCTGCATCGATAGTGATGGCTTGCGCCGGACAGAAAGCTTCACATAATTTACATGCGATACAACGCTCTTCGCCCGAAGGGTATCTCCGCAGTGCATGTTCTCCTCTGAACCTCGGAGATAAGGGACCTTTTTCGAAAGGATAATTTATTGTGGCTGGCTCTTTGAAAATATGTCCCAATGTTACAGCCAATCCTGCAATTCGTAAAGCATTAATTAAGTTGAACTAGTTAATTATGGAATAATTACGTATAATCAGTACAGTGTAGAATAGACGTTAATTTCAAGTCTATACAGGTTTTCGATTAACGCTGCCCTTTATTCTAACGCAAGTTTAAATTAGACTTTGTGGCTCAATTAGTAGTGGCATTACTTTTTATTTGAGAGCAATGAATCCCATGAAGGTTTCTTTCTCGCCTTTCTTCGTGCACAAAATTAGGATTAAATTAAGTATGAAAATTTGATTAATATTATGTTACATTGTGTGAAGAAGTCTAACCAAACACATTTTTTCCGTTCTATATAGAACCCAACATCAAGCTTACCTAAGTTATCGCAAGGGAACCCGCTCTATAACGATAAAACCAAGATAAAAGTAAATCTAATGAAAACCGCTTGATTTTCTTAATCGAATTAGTAGGCACTTGAAAAATCAAATAGATCAAATAGAAATCAACCTCTTATTATTTCGGTCCAGAATAAGATCTGTGATGCTCGTTCAACAAAGTCAGTTCCCTCTGTTTTGGGTGGTTTATCATTGATATAGACCCAATTCACAGAATACTTGGTTCTTGGACAGCAATAATAGGGAGGATATTGTTCAGAAGGTAGTGGATCTGGAGGGCATGTTGGACAGGGATCAAGGGGCGGTGGTTGAACCACTCCAGGACAAGGTGGACACGGGTGAAGAGGACCACGCTCAGATGAATGCTCACAAGCTCGGACAAAGTCCTTTATCACATTATACCTTCTGAAAAATATAGACATAGCAACATTTCGATTCAACGTATTAAACATTTTAATCAGATTATTACAGAAAATAATAACAGTATACTAAATGACAGCGAATGACAGTAAAACCAGTGACATAATATTTGACATTTGTTGCTGGAGTAAAAAAACATAAAACTGAAAACTCTTTTTATTCCTCATGTTTTGCTACGTACATAATAAAAATAATTGACCATTATTATATTCTATTCTTTTGAACTAAGTAAGTTTGGTTTACTATTAAACATTATATGAGGATAGCAATTTGTATAATTTGTTAAGTCGATAATATTGAGTAATGTAATATCTATTTATCAATTGATTTATTTAAGAGGATACCAAAATAGCTTCGTGCATTTTTCTATGTACGAAGTTTTCATTGTTTCTTTAGATTGAATGGCTAGAGCTCTAATTTTTAAGTATATGTTTTTTCAATATATAATCTAGGATCGCATAAACTCAGAAACGCGATTGAAAAAAGTTTTCTCGATAGAAAATCTTAGCGAAAATACCCCTCTCATTTCTTATTTTTTTCATTTGTCGGTCTATTATCGCGTATTAACTAATGAAATAACTTTAAAAACATAAATAACTATTATATATAGAAACACGTAAATCAGAATTAAAATATATTTAGTAGATTTTGAGTAAATAGGAAAAGTATCCCTAATTCTTCATTTTCTGTGCCTACTGGCTGTGTTAATATGTACGTGTCGGCGATGATATACGATAATATTGATGTAGGCCCTTAATGATTGTTGTATAAATTTCATTTTTATCTTCTTCTTAAATATAAAATTCCCGTGTCACAGTGTTAGTTACCGTACTCCTCCGAAACGGCTAGACCGATTTTTATGAAATTTTACATGCATATTCAGTAGGTCTGAGAATCGGCCAACATCTATTTTTCAAACCTTTTTTTTTAGTATGGCAAAACAACGTTTGCCGGGTCAGCTAGTTATTAGCTTTGATTATGGAGTATAGGATCTGAAAAATGGTCACGTGACTTGAAGCCAGTTTAAATTCAAAAATGGCGTCGATATAGTGCTGTGCTCAATATTCCCATCGATATCGATAGAAGGTTTGCCTAAACTACTGGGGCTAGGACCGTGAAAATTAGCAAACCCTGTTAAAAAAAAGTTTGTCTGAAAAACTGTCATTTTTTAAGATAAGGCTATGAAAATTGGTAATTAACAAATTAAAGTAAAACGAAAGAAAGATCTGAAAAGAGTTAATAAATAAATAAAAAAAAATTGTGATTTATGTATTTTCATATTTTGAAGATGAAGGAAGCTGGAAGAGAATTTTATTTAGTGCATAAAAATCCAAATTTACATATTAAATAAATAAGTGATACTATTCACCAATAACAAACGTAAAATATTAGTTAAATTCATAAAAGTAGTGTTTATGTTAAAACCATTATAACAGATTGTTTGATTTTCAACACGTTTAGGTTACATTGTAAACCTCTAGCCTTCCATTCCTAGTTTGAACACATAATAAATTACCTACGTAAAACATATTTCTAAATCAAATAATATAACTAACATGATCTATGACAATCCCTCAACATTTTTACCACGCTGTAATTTACAGCCCTTTACACAACACTTGGTCATGATGAGTGTTTTAATTAGTGTCTAATACGCTCAAGGAAATGCATTAATTCATATATTAAACACTAGAATAACATTAAAAACAAACCAAACAAAGCTGCACCGACAAGAGACCTACTTACGAAAAAAAATTCCCAAAATGGCTGACAGGCTTCAAGGCCTTCAAGGCCTAATGACATTTGAAAAAAATACAGTATACTAATGACGCTATTATACTTCTCTTAAAACATATGCAAACTAGTAGCGTGTTAGAATGAGATAATCATAGTTTCGAGACAAACAGTTTAGAGACAAAATGTTTTCAATGTACTTTTATAAGGACGAATCCCATACACTTCCTAATCAAAGGTTTTTTCTTTCTTTTTCTTTTAATGGCCCATATGTGACTATCTTAGGACAAGTCACTTTCCGCCAGTGTTTTGTATTAACTTCAGACAAGAACATGCTAGTATCATGATCTATGGAGAGATAACAATATTTGGCCGAAACAAGTGAAAAAGTTAAATAATAAACTGACAACTGATTATTCTTAGAAAAATTAATAGATAAAAATAAAAACATACAATAACAATTAAATAATGTTAAATACATATTAGATATAATTGACATTGGATTTATTACTATGAATACAGACTATGAATTGATAACTGATGACATTGAGCTTGATTAATTATGATTTTTTGTGTTGAAATCTCCTTTATGTATCTAAGGATTGTAATTTGCATGCCAAATGGCTAAATATGGTGAAACAAAAATTCTAAATGTACTTCTTTTTTATACCTGTATTTGTGAATAAATGAATTATGAATTACATATCAAATATATTGAGGTGACAAATCTATTTCTGACCTTATCATTGAACTCAGCCGACAGTTATCTCTAAGATCTATCGGTTAATTGAATGTAGGTATAAGCCGTAAATGTCTTAAGTTTATGTCTCAGAGATTAATAGTTAGGAAGATATTATTAAGGTTGTAACCCATTTGATTAATCTTCTAGTATTGATCGTGTTTGTCAAATTGAATGCAAAGGCTTGTCTTGTTAAATCGTTATTTAGTTCAACTCAAAATACCATATAGCTTTTCTATAGCATAAAGGAGATGCCGTAAAGAAGTTGAAATCCCTAAGAGCGTGTTTAGACTTCATCAGCAAGTGAATCCATATTCAATCTAATACCTTCTACATTATATGCCGTCTTAAGTACCTAGCATATACTAGCAGCTACTTTAAAAATTCTATAGGAAATAAGATCATATCATGTTAAATAGGAACTTGTGGAATAATCAGTGTTTAGAGCCTTGACAAAGAAGTCTGAATGTTTGCCGTCAATTTTTGTGTTTCAAGAAATAAATGGTTCAGTTTACCAGATAAATTAAAACCAGTATATAATGTATTAGACTGAATAATGAATAATCTTATATACAAAATTCACGTGTCAGAGTGTTAGTTACCGTACTCCTCCGAAACGGCTTGACCGATTTTTATGAAATTTTACATGTATATTCAGTAGGTCTGAGAATCGGCCAACATCTATTTTTCAAACCTTTTTTCTTTTTTAGTATGGCAAAACAACGTTTACCGGGACAGCTAGTATTCATAAAAATCACTTTTTACGGATTTAGACGCGTGTATTTGCAGTCACCATAGTCACTGGTGAGAATCACCTGGTGACTGCAAAGTGTCCGAAACATCGGGCTAAAATTTAAACGTGTCTAAATCCGTAAAAAGTGGTTTTATTTGAACAAATGAGTCACGCTAGTGTTAGAAAATATTATAATATTCTTATGATAAAATACCGAATTCCGAAACTTTTATGTTAAAGTTTTAGTTCGGAGTGATTTACACAGGAATCGTTTATCATTCCCAAACTTAGAATTGAAGATTTGATATTCTTGAAAGCTCTCATTTAATCTTCCTGCCTAAGTGTCTAATGCACGCTTTACTGAACTCAGAGTTAATTCAACAGTGCAGTGAACTGTATTGACCTTTAAATCTATTGTTATAGTTCGTGCCTTAAATTTTCGACAAAGAATTTACTCATAAAATATTTCAAAAGCAATTAACGCGCTTTAATTGGCTGGTTCGCATCAGCGTACCTAGGATTTAGTTTCGGGATGGATTACGTACATCCCAATAAAATTTGATTATAAAATAGTGGTGACTGTACTAGGACTGTCTGTCTCCATAAATCATCCAATCATTTGTGTGATATTCATAAATGTCACACAAATGTTTGTACTACGTCTGGGTGTTTTCTATGTATTTATAATAAGTATGTATTTACAAAAAAAAGTAGTTTATGTATTATATCCGTATTCTGGTACCCATAACACAAGCATAATAAGCTTAGCTTGGGACCAGAGGACGTTGTGTGAAATGTCCATGAATATTTATTTATTTATAAAATCTCAAATTAAGAACAATATCAAGGACCAAAAATAATGCTCAACTTAAAAGAACTCGTTATCCTAGGTAGGATTTTAGGACTAGCCTGTTCTATAGTTAATTTTCCACTGATACTTATTCTTTTTAGGTATAAATTAAGTAAATATTTTTTCCTGTATCTATTTGGTGTTTCCTTTATGATCAAGATTATTTTTTATGTTTCTTATCTCTATGAAAATACCTTAGTTTATGATATAGTATTTTTACCTTAGATTTATGTTGTAACAATTTATTTCAATAATTAACTTATGTTCTACTATAAAATTCATTTAGAAAATACTTTTTCCTAATTAATTATATTACAATGTAATCATTGTAATATAACTAATTAGAAAGACAAGTTATTATAACAAAACTATTCAACTTCTCAATTATTCTAGATTGTAATATAGAGCTCAATTAAATTAATACTAAGTGGCTGTGATTATGAACTAGATATTTTCTTCGTAGATATTTCATTTTATAAGCCTGGAATGTCTCGTAAAAAGTAATTAGATAAATTGATAAAATATTTATTTTATAGCTAATTTATCTGACATTTACAGTCTTTTCAGATACCTACCACAGTTTTATGTAATTGGTAGGCTGATTGCTGCCTGCGATTTCAAACCTATATCTTTGGGAAGACTTTTAGCGACACAGTATGTAGGTAGTAAACAACGTAGCAGACAAAGATCTTTAAGGGCCCTCGATCCAATGCTTCTATACTGTAAAATTAAGAATCAAAATAATTTTAAGGCAGTTTTGGCAGAACGCGTAATAGCAAGCCCTTATTTTTGGCCCAATATTCATCAACTTTGCAATAGGCTTAATTTGGCACTGCAGACAAAACAAAACTAAAGTTAAGCTAATACATTTACCTAAATTATAGAAATAAAACGCAAAGATGTGCATAAAATTTCAATAACAATTTTGAGATAACTGTATCCGTAATGTTCATCCATCAATATGAGCGCGAGTGAACCTCTTTTTGAGGTTTCCTTTCAATTTGTTGGGTATCATGACAATCGTTTATCAAAGAGAAGCGAGTTATTTTGATCCACAATCTAATGCTAATATTACTTAACCATTGTATGTTAACTGATATTATATATTAGTTGTGAAATTTTGAAACGAAACCAAATCATACAAAAATGCCAACCACTTGAACCCCTCTATCTATTAAGAAAAATCGAAATTAGTTTCGAAAATATAAGCTCACATAGGGACATACGTACATAAATAACGACTTTGTTTTATAATAAGTATGCCTATATCGTATATCTATGCCTGTATCGTCAGTATGTAGGTGTCGAATTTATTAACAAATACATAAGAAAAATAAAACATTTTATAGTTTACGGAATACTATAAAATCCATGTAGGAGGTCTTCTCACAAATCACCTTCACCCATCCGCTGCATACCTCATTAATCTTTTAGTAATAAATGCAATACTTCGTAAAAATCGATTGTAATCTGAATACTCGATGAAAATAATATCTCTGATATCCTAATTATATCAGCTAGTCGTAGAATTTGATGTCCAATTTGATGTCAGCTAATACAGTCATCCCAAAATGTTAACGATAAAGTGGGAAAAGTCCCATTAACCTTCTCACTTGTATCATTTTCACAACATAATTATATTAAGTTAATTAACCTCATCAAATGGATTTCTTTAGCCTTGTCCTTAATATTTTAAATCATAATTGAGTTGATTTCCTGAATTATTTTTAATGAACAGAGTGTTACGTCTGATTAGATATAGTAATTATTATTAAATACCATATTAAAAATTACAATCAACTTAATTATTTTTGTAAAATATGAAATTGTATCACATAAGCTTTGTCTTCTTTTATTGTATCTAATAGCAGTAGGTAAGTGAATAATTTGAAAATTCAAATAGATAATTTTTTTATAATTTACAAACATAAATCACAAATTGTTGCTTAAATTTTAAAAATATGTAAATCGTTTAAATGATTCCGATATAATTTTTTTTCATATTCGGCCGTTTATTGTAAGAAATGTGTATCTTTAATTGATGCATAAAATAAATAAATATTATCCGGAAAAAACGAATGGAGAGACGGCCCCCTACCAGGTGGAGTAACAGTTATTTTACTAGGGCGTCCCTAGTAAAATAACTGGAAGTCGTTGGATGCAAACAGCTCAAGACTGAACGTTTAGGAGTTCTTTGTATGTCCTATGTCCAGCTATGGATGGAATATTCATTTATCAAATAATTACAGTAAACTAGCTGAGCTGATAAACGTTGTTTTGTATATGTCAGGGGTGGACCCTTATCACTTAGGGGTATGAAAAATAGAAAGCAGCCTTTATTAAGCAAACCGGTCAAGCCGTTTTGGAGGAGTGTGGTAACTTAAGGGCCTACATCAATATTATCGTATATCATCGCCGACACGTACATATTAACACAGCCAGTAGGCACAGAAAATGAAGAATTAGGGATACTTTTCCTATTTACTCAAAATCTACTAAATATATTTTAATTCTGATTTACGTGTTTCTATATATAATAGTTACTTATGTTTTTAAAGTTATTTCATTAGTTAATACGCGATAATAGACCGACAAATGAAAAAAATAAAAAATTTAAGAGGTTGTTTCGCTAAGATTTTCTATCGAGAAAACTTTTTTCAATCGCGTTTCTGAGTTTATGCGATCCTAGATCATATATTGAAAAAACATATACTTAAAAATTAGAGCTCTAGCCATTCAATCTAAAGAAACAATGAAAACTTCGTACGTAGAAAAATGCACTAAGCTATTGTAAAGCTTGTTCTTTACATTAATTTATAATAATAATTTAAAACACATTTAATTAACTTGTTATATTTTTTATAATAAAGAAAAACTATTTTACAATCATTTTTCCAACATCCTCACTTCATGTCCCAATTTTATCTCTTTTTCATTCTATTCTTTTTATTTTCAAATTTTAAATTTTTTATTCCTTTTTTAAAAACAAATCTTAAGTGGCCTGTATCATTGTATAGGTTATATTCAATGATCACAACCTTTACATTCTCCCCCCCTTAGACGATAAAAAAAAATTTTTTTTTTCCAAAAAAAAAAATTTTTTTTTTCTAAGTTACAAAATACTGGACACCCTACCTAAGGTTGGAAAGCATGATAACAAACTAGAATGAACCAGATTAGATCCAGCTAGGACCTAGCTTTTCGAAGCAATACATTTCGAAAAACTTGAAAAGCAAAAAACCAACCAAAAATTGCCTTTCTAATCTTAGTTATCCGAACCACACTAACTACGATGCCCTTATATCATATCACTCTTTTCATAAAATATTAAACTACTTCATCTTTAAAATTGATTTATCCAATAATAAACAAGAGTGATAAGGCATCCTTAAAACTATCACACCAAGACACAAAGCATATATCATCAACAATCAATCAGAAAAAATGTTCATCACCAAACAATTAATGCTCTTATAAAAACTATCGAGCTTCAATTATGAGGTCAGCATCATAGATCCGAAAGATATGCTAATTTAACAGCTTTCCAGCTTAATGAGAAAATTTACATAAGAAACCATTATAATTGATAGAATCCAGAGATTATCAAATTAAAATTTAAAGTATGCTCAGATAATACTCAACCGTCTTTTCAATTATTTAGGTATAATTTCTACTAAGTAATCCTGAATGCTCGGGAATGACCAATTTATTCCACATTTAGAATTCCTTCTCGTGAGATAAATTTACCAACCATTCTTCTACCACAAGTAACGTTTTAAATAATCAATCATTCTATTATCTAAGTAATTATAAACTATTCGCTAATCATTATTATCTAACTATTACCCAATAAATAAAATAAAAATATTATCAGCAACCTCTCACTATAATACAACTTCTTTCAATTTTCAACCTTTCACATTTCTCTCCTAATGAACAAATACTTTACTCTAGCACCTACTTTCCTAAATCCTATCTTATGAGTTCTATCTCTAAAATGCGTGATATCCCAAAACAGGATTCCATGACAAATAGCCTATGGCCTTACCATGTTGCATTCAAAGATATTACCCGTTGATACGACTCATCCAACTAACTCTACCAAGCCACTCCCTTCGACATTATAACTCAATACAACCCATTATTATACCTATTAATCGTTCCACCTTAATACTATAATCATAATCTAGTACGAAATACTCACTATCCAATTACTATGTTAATATATTTATCTCACATTTTTAACTAAACATTCAAAATATAAATATGAAAAAATAATTAAATTTTGGATGTGGTTCCTTTTCATTGCATCTTTCTTATGTACAAATTTGCTGACGTCATTATGAAGTCTCGCCGATCCCGAACAATATGAAACACACCAAAATAAAACAATATTAGTAAATTAT
This sequence comes from Orgyia antiqua, assembly GCA_916999025.1. Classification (NCBI taxonomy): domain Eukaryota; kingdom Metazoa; phylum Arthropoda; class Insecta; order Lepidoptera; family Erebidae; genus Orgyia; species Orgyia antiqua. Next base: position 10,558,367 of record OU779863.1, on the reverse strand, counting down.
AATTATCACTATATATATAACCTTAATCTAATCGAATCACTAAACCAATTTACATCATTATGCAAATAATTATTGCGAACATTCTTGGTAATTTACTTCTTGGAACTCTTCCCTTAGTCTATCAAATACCTCCTGCACGCTTTTGCACGTGTCTTTAATGCCCCGGAAGAAAAGTAAGGCGTTACCCCTTAAAAATAAGGGCAACAGTGATAATTTTTCTTCTTCAGACGAGCATCTCTTGAAAGTTATTAAAGCGTAAAACATTTCTTCGAATTCATCTAGGCACTCCTGTGCGCAACCACCGAACGTTATCGTGGCTAGTTCCATCTTAGTTATAAATAATTTATAAAAATTTAATAAAAAGATACGGCTACTTCTCTGATAATTAATATTTATCCTGTGTCGACCCTTTGCTCGTCAACACATCCCTGGGCGTAGGAGCTGGTTTACCAATCGGGCCGCTATACCCGGCGCGCCTCCACCATTTGTAAAGCTTGTTCTTTACATTAATTTATAATAATAATTTAAAACACATTTAATTAACTTGTTATATTTTTTATAATAAAGAAAAACTATTTTACAATCATTTTTCCAACATCCTCACTTCATGTCCCAATTTTATCTCTTTTTCATTCTATTCTTTTTATTTTCAAATTTTAAATTTTTTATTCCTTTTTAAAAACAAATCTTAAGTGGCCTGTATCATTGTATAGGTTATATTCAATGATCACAACCTTTACACTATTTTGGTATCCTCTTAAACACTATTGACACGACAAAATATTATTAGATGAAGGATTAAATATGATCATAATAGCATAATAAATTGAGTACTACAGTCATGAAAAGTCGTCCCACATCAGAGATTTTATTTCTATTGTGTGCTATAAAATTCAGACGAATCAATTTGTTCCTACGTGAAAACTGAATTTGAAAACCGCATTCCCAATACACTCGAGTGGAGTGCAGCCGTACTTGTAACAAACGGTACAAGAATAACAAACAACAGTGGCGGTTTCGTTCATTATCTGAGTTTTAACTTATTGAGACAGATTTATTTAATCGGAGAAAATCCTAATAATATTATATGAAAGTTTGTGAGTATGGATGTTTGGATGTTTGTTACTCTTTCACGCAAAAACTACTAAATGGATTTTAATAAAACTTTACAATAATGTAGCTTAAGCATCAGAATAACACTTAGGCTACAATTTGTAAAGATATTGTGTGCATTGTTCAAATAGGAGTGAAACATAAGTGAAAAATGTTGCAAAAACGGGGAAAATTATCTTAATTTCACGCGAACGTACGAAGTCACCAGGGCAACAGCTAGTGCCCGTGCCCACTAGTTCGTACGCTTAACGCGTATACTTGTCGCTCTCGGTCGTGGTCTCGTCTATGGCCGAGAGCGAACAGTGTTGGGCCGCCGTCGCCTTCTTCTCTCGGGAGGTGATGGTGGCAAAGAGGGAGGCCCTGCGGGAGCGTGAACGCTCTGGTGGCACTTTGCCCCCCCCGCAGGGCCCTGGGCAGGGGTCGTCGCCGCGCAGTAGCCGGCCGCGGACTCTCCCGACGAGATGGTCGCGCGCGGCGGGTCGGTATCCCGAGACCCACCGCGGCAAATGTGGCTGTCGGTCACGGCAACACGACAGGGGGACCTAATGCTCCCCCAGTCGGGTCAGGCCCCGTTTAACGGGGCCATCCCCCGCCGGGTCATGGTAAAGCTCAAGGCACCATCGTGGCCCGGCAGCGCAGAAGGATATTTAAAAAAAAACGCATAACGCGTATACAACTGTTGCAGAAAGGTGTAGTCATATTTTAAGGTTGCATTGGATAGACCCTAAATATTACAATTACACATAGAAAAATACAGTTGGTAAGTTTTTTGTTGTTTATAGGCTACTATTGAAACACTAGCAGAAGCGCATCAATTAAATCAATTGTTAATATCAATTGTTTACAGTTTATTGAATGCCATTGAACCTTACGATAAAATATGACCTTATAGTAGTGTTGTAATTAAACAAGATCGGTTAATTTAATAAATTAATTAAATGTGTATGAACACATAAAAGTCATAATGTAACTAGTATTTGTAATTATATCCATGCCTAGTGCCTAGTCACCGGCCATGTGTAACGATGGTCAAATATGACTACACCTTTCTGCAACACGTTGTATATCTAATATATAAAATTCACGTGTCACAGTGTTAGTTACCGTACTCCTCCGAAACGGCTTGACCGATCTTTATGAAATTTTGCATGCATATTCAGTAGGTCTGAGAATCGGTCAACATCTATTTTTCAATTTTTTTTTTTAGTATGGCAAAACAACGTTTGCTGGGTCAGCTAGTAATAATATATAATATAATAATGGGTTTTGTAATCTCTTTTTTCCGTCCTCTGCTGGACACAGGATTTACGGTTTTCAGTTAATCAATCGTTTTGGCCTGCCATCTAATATATAAAATTCACGTGTCACAGTGTTAGTTATCGTACTCCTTCGAAACGGTTTGACCGATTTTGATGAAATTTTACATCTATATTCCGTAGGTCTGAGAATCGAACAATATCTATTTATCAAACAAGTTGACATTTGTATACCAACACAACGTTTGCCGGGTCAGCTAGTAACTAAATAATTCCAGGATTTCCAGGTCCTAAATTTACGAGCATATATTCTTGTTCAAGTATTTACAAGAACTTACGTAAGTAGGTATAACTTCGAAGTACGTAAAGATGGCAGCTTGTGTTAAAGTTATTAGTAATATATTTACCTACGTTCCACTGGCTTTACTAATGGGTAAATGAAAAGCACACTCCCGACATGTTTTATTAATAAGTTTAGTTTGCATCAGCATCGCTCCGAACCGATATAAGAATTTTGTAATTCCTTTCAAGTAAAGTGACACAAATGACTGCGATATATACCTAACGCTCCAGAATAAATGACCTTTGACATGTAATTTGATTATAAATCATGTATATTATTGAAAACTTAGTAACGAAACTTATGCACAAGCTCATTTAATAAATTTTGTAATATTAGTATGTAATTTACTGACCAAGAAAATGCTTAGCCTGTGAAAAGAAAGCTTGTAAAGCTTTTAAGAACCGAAATGATCAAATATTACACAAGTTCTTCGACTTGTTCCAAAAGAAGTCTTCATCTATATCAGTAATTTTCACTTTTAATAACTAAAAAATGTCCTGACATCTTTATTTAAAATGGTGTTGTGAAATTGGTATTTCACGTAATTGCAATGTAACACATTTGTTGGTATTTAATATCTCTGTGTCGACATCTGCCTTGTTTTTATTACGCATTGCGATTTCAATCAGTATAGTTTTTTGTTGACATACTTTATTTTTGTACATCGCTTGTAGCTATCTATGAATATAAAACCAAAAACAGAATATTGGAGCCTAAAATATGAAATTGCCGCATCGTACTGACTACTTTATTTTGTAACATGAAATAGACTGCATTATCAAAACCTTTGTCATAGAAGAACTTTTTGATTTGATTCATCACACTCTTTTACTTCCTAGTCTGAATATTTTTTGTCATTTCATGGGGTGCTGTTTCTTTGCAATTTGTCTTACCAAAGATGGCTTTTACCTTGCGATTTTTGAAGTTATGTACAATAACTCTTATACTCTCCAGCCCATTACCGTCCAAATGTTGGGCACAGGCCTCCTTCACTTTGGAAACGGTTGTGGTCTACTGTGCCCCGCTGACTAGGTTTCTTGGCACAGGGTTTGTTTTCGAGTTTTCTGTCTCTCACAGACGATGTTAACCGTGTAGATACAATATTTCTTAGCTGGCTTTTACAGCACCATGAGAATATGGGAAGGAAAAGGGGTGGTGACACCTGTAGGTACTCTTAATTCGTCATCACACAAACAACTGAATATTGAGATTTGTAACTGGATGCAACAGGTTAAAAGTGAATGGGTATTACTATTACATCAATTTGTTTAACAGACACAACAATTGGTTAACTTTAGAAATAATAAAGATTTAAGTTGGATTGATGTAAGGATGGATTACCTACACAAGGATAATCATATTAGGTATGATTTCAGGGAGAAAAGTATAGATTCCGTTGACATCCATCAGAAGTAAAATGAATTTGTGTCATAATAACCCTGACCATTTATCACTTTTATCTAGATTTGACGCCAAACCGCGTCATTTGCTGAATGAAAAATATTATAACATTTGGAATACGGCTTATGGTGTCTTTTATAAATTCGTGTTAAATAGTAATAATATTTAAGGGCCTACATCAATATTATCGTATATCATCGCCGACACGTACATATTTACACAGCCAGTAGGCACAGTAAATGAAGAATTAGGGATACTTTTCCTATTTACTCAAAATCTACTAAATATATTTTAATTCTGATTTACGTGTTTCTATATATAATAGTTACTTATGTTTTTAAAGTTATTTCATTAGTTAATACGCGATAATAGACCGACAAATGAAAAAAATAAAAATTTTGAGTGGTTGTTTCGCCAAGATTTTCTATCGAGAAAACTTTTTTCAATCGTGTTTCTGAGTTGATGCGATCCTAGATCATATTTTGAAAAAACATATACTTAAAAATTAGAGCTCTAGTCATTCAATCTAAAGAAACAATGAAAACTTCTTACATAGAAAAATGCACGAAGCTATTTTGGTATCGTCTTAAAGGCTTAATTTTAATCCACATTGAAAAACAATCTTTCTGTATTGTGAAAAGATAGGATTTACTGTTGCAACGTGCGACTGACGAATTCGAACCAAAACTCAATAAAATAAACACAGTAAAATGTGATAATTAACGTAATGATTTTTAAATTTTTAGCAATTAAGATAACAAAGTCAATATTTTAAATAAAGGTATAAGTAGCTCTCCATGTGGTGACGGATTAAGAATTCAAGTGTCACCACCCCATCTCCTCCCAAGGGTGCTTCAAAACTTGATAATAAACCCTGTGCCGATACGCCTGGTCAGCGCGGCACAGTAGACCATAATCCCTCCCAAAGTGGAGGAGACCCGTGCCCAACAGTGAGACGTAAATGGGCTGAGAAGAGAGAGAGGTAAGTAGCTAATTATTTCCATTTATTTGGTCTCATAGGTAATCTGTCGATGTGGTGACGGATTAAGAATACAAGTGTCAGCAGCCCCGGCCCTCTACTCGTCTATCATGGAGCGCCAGAGGTCTTGTTGACTTATTTGCCTTTACATAGAATAGGTCGTTGACCGTGCGTTGTGGCGTTCTATGGAGAAGACCTATGTACAACAGTAGACGGATATGCAATTATATTCAAGACATTTCACACAACGTCCTCTGGTCCCAAAGTAAGCTATATTTCTATGCTTGTATTATGGGTACCAGATAGGTACGGATAGACTACATATACTACTTTTATTAACCCGCGACCTCGTGATCGGCAGTCCATTACATAAACCACTCCACCACGAAGCCCGTCATAATTCAAAGTCAATTATTATAACTTACTGTACAAATTTATTTAATTAATCAAATATCAATGTAATACGAATTGTAACAATGTGGACACAAATAAGTCTGTCACTCAGTACGTAGATGCCAGCGCCTCTACCACCTTTACAAAACCGCCTCGTAAATTTTGGGTAAAGGTATCTGTCCGCGGGTACCTTAATAATTAAGGAACATTTTCAAGATATTTTTGAAAACAGCGGAAGGCACGCCGGGATGCGTCAGGAACCTACATAGCGTAACGGAAACAGGAGGTAAAACCGTCAGAAACCGGGGGGAAGTTGCGAGCACATCCGTTGTGAGATTTTATAGAGCATTCAGTATTTATTTTACTTTAATGTTGTTCTCTTGATTTACATAATTGAATAAGGAACTTCCGCTCACTAATGTGTTACTAAGAAACTAAGATCGCACTAAATATAGAGATAGCAACCGTTGCACAGTATTGATACCTATGTTATTCAAAGCAGGTTTAGTTTTTAGGGTTCCGTACCCAAAGGGTAAAAACGGGACCCTATTACTGAGACTTCGCTGTCCGTCCGTCCGTCTGTCACCAGGCTGTATCTCAAGAACGGTGATAGCTAGAGAGTTGAAATTTTCACAGATGATGTATTTCTATTGCCACTATAACAACAAATACTAAAAATAAAATAAAATAAATATTTAAGGGGGGCTCCCATACAACAAACATGATTTTTTTACCGTTTCTTGCTCGATACTAATAACGTTGCCTTATGTTGCATAGATAATGGTACGGAACCCTTCGTGCGCGAGTCCGACTCGCACTTGACCAATTTTTTTTTTTGTGAAATTGATGTTCAATTTCACACAAATTCTATTTGTTGGTTCGCAATCTTAGTAAGTACCTATGATTGTTTCATTGATTATTTTTCAAAGTTCTAGCATAAAACGTGAAGTCCAGAATGGTTATTGGGTGAATGAAGAAGACGCCGATCCCAAGTGATTGGAACAAGAACACAATCAATTTACTGATGATACGCATGGAATTTGGTTCGTTTTTAACTTTTTAAGCATTAAGCACGGATATCTTTTCTTGGTATCTAGACTGTGTACGAAATTTCATTTAAATCAGTAAAAGTTTTTTTTTAGAACTTGCGCGACTCATTATTTTATTAAAACCATTTTTTACGGATTTAGACGCGTGACTGCAAAGACGATCATGACTGCAAAGACGATCATGACTGCAAAGATGATCATGACTGCAAAGACGATCATGACTGCAGTCTCCGAAACATCGGGCTAAAATTTAAATCAAATATACGCGTCTAAATCCGTAAAAAGTGGTTATATTTAGTGTAATAGTTTTTAGAATATTGCGTAATTATGTCTAATGCTGTATATTGCTTACCATGAACGATACCTATACATTCACCACCATTCACAGGTAACATATTATTATCTGTTACCTTACCTCATGAGAACTGCTCGTTTGTCGAAACCAGTGTTCAGTTTTTAAAATACCTTTGACCTGCTTAAAATAAGAAGTCCCTTCTAGTAATTTGCAACTCTTGGATGTTTTGACTCTCACACGCTTAAGAGTGACGACAAAACTTTATTATCAATTACTTGTTGGCCCGGCGAACTTTATACAACCATAATAAATTTTTTGTAACTAGAAACCTGCGTATTTTTTATTTGATGGTACATTCTGTCCTACAAGAGCCAGCTAAGGGTACATAGATAAGATCGTTTGTAAGACGGAAAACTGGAAAATAAGCCCTGTGCCAACACGCCTGGTCAGCGCGGCACAGTAGACCAATATCCCCCTCAAAGTGGAGGAGGCTCGTGCCCAACAGTGGGACATTTATGGGCTGGAGAAGAAGATAAATTAAACACACATAAAAGAGACATAGTTCCTTTATTTCCATGTACTTAATACAACTTAATCTGAAGTATCACATGAATTTCTAAAATAATTAAAAAGAACATTAGGGAGGCTTAACTATAGGAAAGATAAATATTAAGCTACCTAAATCGTAACGGTGTATTAAACTACCACTTACCGTTTTATATTGAAACACAACATTCATATTATGAGATTATTTTAATAAATGCCACATTCTAGTAGTTACAGTTGGGTAATTCGGGTATGAACTAGTTTTTTAATATTTGAATGAAATTGAAGCGTATTAAATAGATTCTGATATACTTTAGACTTCATCCAATAAGTTTATTGATTCTGCAAATCCGACTAGTTTTTCAACAGATTTTACACGAATGCCACCTTAACATGCAGTTTCATGGACCAAATATTTTCAATCAGGCAATGACAATCTGCTAATTTAAGTTTTAAACAAGTTCATTGGTAGATATTCTACCTTTAACATTTTACACTTTAAGCTAAGGCCAAACCAACGCGTTCAATTCGCGTCCGCGGTGGCGATCAGTTGTTGCGTACAAGTTGCGTATGACTTGTACGCAATCAGTTGTTGCGTACAAGTTGCGTACGAACTTGTACGCAACAACTGATCGCCACCGTGCACGCCACCGCGGACGCAAATTGAACGCGTTGGTTTGGCCTTACCTTAAGTATTTTTAATGCTGTTGAGTACTAACATTTTTAGCATATTTATTTCACTGTAAGTCAATCACTAGGTTCAGATTACATAATTTCATGTATTGCTTTTTGTAATTGGATTACTTTTGATTTTTTTTGTAAATTATAAGGTATAAGAGGGTAAATTGATAAAAATTGTGATGTTGAAGTTTTTGAACTACCCCGACAAAGTTAAAAAGTAAGTAACAGTAAAGAAAGACTAGTTCACTAATGACAGTAATGACCTACGAGCTAAATTGTTTGCTCGTGGTTGTGAATTTTAATTGTCAAGATAAGTTATATCTACAATAAAATTAAATATTACATCCACTATTTTACGGAAAAAAAAAATTAAGTTACATATTAGACATATTTAGGTAAAAGCTAGGTATGTATACACCCCGAACTGTAAATATGAGGGTAGATTGAAAGGAATTCTAATTTGAATGGCTACTATTTTATCTAAATATGATATGCAATGTTCTACAATTCATAATCGGCACACGAAACACCAAAATCGGAACGTTATTACACCAATAGTTGAATATTAAAAGTACAACAAACCTACACATTAATTATTTATGATGCGTCAACATCGACAATTTATCGAAAAATACGACATCCATAGATTACGTCACGTTCATAATTTATTAAAAATAACATTTCGAATTCCTACATTGTCATCCCGTTCTTGCTTATACTATAATACTTGTGAGATCCCTTCCCTCTAGTGTTAAGTAGCCACTGTCCAAATATATCTACAAATATTTAAAAAATCCGGTACAATCATGAAAACACGCGTAATGTTTGTAAATGTTGCGTTATGCCAAATTACCTATCTAAGGAAACACAAGCCTTTTATAAATATATAAAGACGTGTGTATGTTTGTTACTCTGTAACAATGAAATGGGCCACTACTATCGGTAAATAGTAAAATTTCCTACCATTATCAAAACGAATTAAACCTTATCAATAATACTAGTGTTGTTATTTTTTGGGAATTTTATTTAGAGTTTAAATTTTAAATTTAGTTTGTGAAGCACCAAGAGATATCTCCTACCCTTTTCACACAATGTCATATTTCACTAACCTCTTCACATTGGCGACGTAATTTATGGACGACCTTAACACTAAAACTTCACATATTTATTAACATAATGAGATCTTATATTTTATGCCAAGAGAACAGTGCAGCGTTTATGTAAAAAAAAAAATTATAATGCAACAAAATATATAAATTCAAAGTTTTCATATGTTCTAATAGACCGTGACATGCTGCACTGTAAGGCTATACACTAAATGCTTTTATGATAATAATAAAAAGCTCGAACAACAATCATATTCTACATAATACTTAACTTTTAAGTCCGTTGTATCTAATATATAGCCACAAGTCCAACTAACATAATATTATATTCGGTTAATGCAATATAAAAAAATACTCAAACTGACTTATAAATAAATAAATGTATATACAATTTGGTATATGACATGATTGAATGTTCAGTCTTACAAAATTAATAAAGAATGTTTTTTAGCAGAGATACGACTCACATAAAACTTTTTATTTTTCTTTGTTATTTACATAAACACTTGTGGCTAAAATAATGTAATAAAATGCAATCACCGTATCCATAAATAAACTAAATCAACATTAATATTATGTTCCCGACATTTAAAAAAAAAAAACAATTCCAAAAAGTACTAACATTTACTTATAAATTACCACATCATATCTAGGAATTAATTTATGAATAAGGGGTTAGAATATTTACAAATATGTTAGACACATTTTACGTTAATATGCAAGAATTTATAATGTCAATAACAGATACAAATGTCATACATTTCAATTATTAACCTTTGGAACGAAAATACATCAATGAAGTATCATAAAACACGAACATACATCTATATATACAGACATAATAATATTTAATTGTAATTGTGAATAATTATTACACTAAGAAACACCGAACTACAAAATATTTTCGACGTTTTCTATTGATATATTACGATAACCATAGTTGTTTTAGTTTACAGTAAAAATTAAAAATTAGTTTTAGTTTTAATTTTTACTGACTGACTACTCTTACATTCACTTTACACAGTAGAATGAACAATACATTCAAAATACGATAATAATATTTTGAATAAATTATCATATTAAAAATTTGAAAATTTTATTTCTTATTATTCCATAATTTATCATAATTTTTAAAATTCAATTTTCGAAAATATTTACAGGACCATCATCATTAATTACAATAAAACTTTTTAAAATTTTAATTTTCGGAAATATTTACATTATGTACTTTTTTAATTTTATTTAATTCCATTTTTTTTAATAACGTCACATTCAGTAAACAAATTTGTTTTTGGTTTTTTTTTTCTTTTTTAAAATACGAGTACAAAGGATCGGTTAGGGTTGGATAGCCCAAGAGCTCCAGGCACACATCACAGTTATTAAATCTAGTAGTGAAACATAGAAATAAAACATTCATTAAAACGGTATGGAATTACTCTAAGTACTTATTCCGATACACATATTTTATTATTTACACTGTGAAGAGACTCGATGTCGTAGGAGAACAGTTTTTATTATTTATTAAAATTTTAACATATTTGGGAAGAAGTTTCAACATATTTCTCGAAATATTACAACCCTTTGCTAATGACTGAAGTATGAACACAGCCGAATCTACAAGAAAGGATTTCTCGGTATTCAACTGTCAAAAATAGTGAAAAGGGAAAATTGGGGATTTTGAATGATAATCTGTAATATTTATTACAATTATTATTAAACAAGCACTAAACTTCCTCAAAAATTGAGATATTGTAATTTATTTAAAAATGAGCAGACCTTGAGCGCTCAGAGACATGCTAAATAAACATACAAAAATAACTGTCATATAACTTAGGAAAAATCTACAAACTAATCATTGTCTTGCTGCAAAACTTGTGATGTTGTATACAAATGAATAAATAAATTGTCTGTTTGTGATGTCGAAATTTCAACATTAAAATACAATTTTTTTTTTAAATACATTCATACCAAAAAAAACCAAATACTAGGTTTTCTGGTATTTGTAACCAAAACCCAAAATTATATACAGATTGGCTGCACCGTATTTTACCTAAAATTCACTCGTAGATAGATATTGTTACGGGAAATAGCCTAAAATACTTTAAATTAAAATAAATAATGTGGATTGTGTGAAAAAATTTAAAAAGTCTTCGATGAAACTATTGATGTTGTATACAAATAAATAAATAAAATTCAATTGTCTGTTTGTGATGATGAATTTACAATATTAAAATACTAAATACTACGTCTAAATGTTCACATTCATACCAAAAACCAAATAAGGTTTTCTGGTATGTGTAACGAAAAACGCAAATAATATACAGATTAGCTGGACCGTCTTTTACCTAAAATTCACTCGTAGATAGATATTGTTACGGGAAATAGCCTAAATATTTAAATTTAAATAAATAATGTGTATGGTGTGAAAAAATTAAAAAACCTTTGATAAAACTAGTTATGTTGTATACAAATAAAAAAAAAATTGAATTGTCTGTTTGTGATGTCGAATTTACAATATTAAAACACTAAATACATCCAAATGTTCACATTAACAAAAAAAAAACTTTGAATTTCAATTCCATGGATGGATGGAATTGATATTCAATAGATTTCTATGAAAAACAAAATTTTATTTAGGTGTTTCTTTCATTCATTAACAAAATAAAAAGTAAATAAATAGTTAATATATCCGTATCTGGTACTCATACAAGCATAGAAATATAGCTTACTTTGGGACCAAGGAAATTGTGTAAAATTTTCAGGAAATTTTATATATTTAGACAAAATGTATGGTAAAATTTTCTAAAATACTCTAATACAAGTTTTACTGGCATTACATAAAAAGAAACAACTTGAAACCACCACGAAAGAACTTTATTAACTCACTGTCTGATTGATCTGGGCCCGACTCCGGTAAATGAATTGTGTCACAATGGTAGCTCAATGACACATTATAACCTCAAAAAATTAACAATAGACTACCGAACTTGATAAAATTCGCCACTAAGCAATCAGTTGTTGCATTTGTTTGCAATAACACTTAATAACTGATTGCTTAGTGGCGAATTTTATCAAGTTCGGTTATCTATTGTTAATTTTTTGAGGTTATAATGTGTCATTGAGCTACCATTGTGACACAATTCATTTACCAGACTCGGGCCCTGAAAGTTTGCACACATGTTATCGACTATGACAATGCATTAATATAAAAAAATATTCAGAATTTTCAAGCGTGTCTTTTAGTTTTTGAACTAAACAAATTATTTTAAAGTCAGATAGTACTCTGTTGAATCATTTAATCTATTCAGGTTAAAATTAAAAGTATTTTATTTCACCATAGCAATGAACACTAGATACAGGATTTAAGTAGGTGATATTATAGTCACTCATTCGCTACATAATAGCTGTTATAAATCTATAAGAATAAATAACAGAAAACAATTAAAATCTGCCTACAATTGACAGAGAAATAAAGTACCAAATATATACAAAAAAAAACTAATTGATAATCCCGTTCATGTGATGTCTATTATCGGTTCAGCTAATTTTTAATTTATCTTTTGAATGCTAAAGAAAATACTTTAAAATTAAAATCATTGCCATACCGTCAGGCCATTATTCCATGGTGGTTATGCCGAGACTATTGAGCGCCATCTGTGGTGATCTAAACACACTTCAATGGCTTGATTTACACTGATACATCTATCTAATGCCGATTTACAAGTTCCAGTAATAAATATGAATAAAATAATTTAAAAAGTTAATAAAATATAAATGTTGGCGTCGGTAATGTAACTGAATTTCATGCTCAAGGATGTGGGTTCGATAAAAATAGTGGACAAATTATTTTGCAGTTAAACACAGTTCATACAGCGTTTGGGTATTTTCTATTTATTCTATGTATGTATTTACAGAAAGGTACGTATGATATTCGCAATTTAATACTCATAGAAAAAACTTTATGCTGAATTTAGGACTTTAGTACTTTGTTAGAATTACTACCTAATTGTTGGATTATGTTCTTTTTTTTTAATTTTTATCTCATTTAATATATCTGCAATAAACTAATGCCACAACATCAATTAATATTTTGTTTAAATATTATCCTATCAATTACCAGAAATACTCGTAGCCTATTTTTATCTAGCTACTAGCTGTAACCCGCGGGTACGTACGCATGGCATTTAGGAAAATTACTCCGTCTTCGCAACATGTTTTACTGATGCTTCGCTCGTATTGGTCGTAGCGTGATGTTATATAGACTAAAGCCTTCCTCGATAAATGGAATACCGATAAAGACTTTTTCAATTCGAACCAATAATTCCTGAGATTAGCTCGTTCAAACAAACAAACAAACTCGTTAGCTTTATAATATCAGTATATATAGTACAGCAATATAAGATTGAATTCGTAAAAGAAAGTTTTATCCTAAACTCATAGACATAATTATAATGCGAATATTCTACTTGTAAAATGACGACTAAAAATTAAAAAAATAATTTAAGTAAATATAATTAAATTTTATAACAGTTAAAACTCTTGTTAAAAGCAATTTAATTCAAATCAGACTATTTATAAAACGTTCTGAAAAATCCTGGAAGTAAAAAATTTAATAAACCTGTCATATAATAAAAATTCGGCGTTTCAAAACTTTTAAATAACTCAGTAATAACTCAATATTAAAAATATTTACAAACATCAAGACGAACATACAATATTTACAAATAAAACATTTTATTGACTGAGATAATTCTTTTACGAAATCAGTCGAAAATGACGACCATCGAATTATAAAATAAATTAATATTACGTTTTAAAATGAGGTCGTATTTGCCCCACATTACTCTATAACTACATACTGTTCATTACACTGTTCTAAATGAATAACACCAATAGAATAAAGTCAATAGACACACAATACGGTGGTTCTAAGTATATTCACTCACAACACACCTTAGTGGAGAGTCTTCGATCGTTTAGATCTTTTCAAAGCTTTCGACGTCCTAACCCAAGGAAGCATGAAATCCCTGTAATTAAATAATAATTAGTTTAGTTTTGTTTCTAAAAAGCTAGAAATGTAAATAACAATAGAACCTCCTGTCATTGTATTATTTCTGCCTGCCACTTACGGGACTGGCGTGATTATAAGTCAATCAATAAGTAAGTCAGTAATCACATAATTAAAAGACTAACCAGTTAAGTAAGCAGATAATTAAATAGATGCGTAAGTAAGTAAGAAATTAACTAAACAGAGAAGTAAGAAGGAAAATAGATAGGTAAGCAGGAAGGTAAGTAAGCAAGTATGTAAAGTAAGCAGGTATGTAAATAAGCAAGTACAAACTACGAGGGGGCCAAGTCTGCTAATTCTGCTATTACAATCATATTACAATGTTGTTATAATGGTCAGTCACTGACGCCATTATGGCGCTATAATAGCGTCATTATGATAAAAATTATATAACATAAAGATTAATAGTAGACTACCAAATTTGATAAAATTTCGCCATTATGACACCATTATGGCGTCATTATGACACCAAACTTGATTTTTTGTCACAAATGATGCCACTATGGCGCCATAATGGTGACATTGAACTGTCATTGTGACAACATTGTATTAGCAGACTTGACCTCCTGAAAGCAGGTAAGTAGGTACAAGTGCATATACAGATAATTCAATAGTTATGTAAGTAGGGAAGTAATTAAAACAATACTAACGATGGTGGCAGTTCGGGCAGATCCTCCCCGAAAGCTAATACGGGTAGAGTATCGGTAATCTCAATGACTCGCGCATCACGTTGTGGTTGTGGCCAGATCGTGTACACAGATGGCACTTGATAACCGGACGATGTGAGCCCACTGCACCATGAATCTCTCTGTCGTTGTCGAAGACGCTCTACATGCCTTTGTTCTCTAACTCGCCTCATATGCCACCTGTAAATATTATAAAATATCTGGTTCACAACCAAAACTGACTGACGTCGGAAAGCACAGCCGAAACTAAGTAAGTTAAGATCCTGAAAATTGGCTTGCAGCCGATTTACACAACAAATAATAAAGTATTTTTGGGAATAAAATATTAAATAAAATATACAAATTTCAAAAATAAAATGTATAGTATACCTCAATTGCCGTCTCTCCTCAGCTTCCAATTTCTGATGACGTTTTTCAAAAACCTTATCGTCTAAGTTTTCTGTACCTTCAAGACTATAGCAACTAGTGTACGGCTTTTCGCGCCACCTTGGAACCTGTAAATGAGACATTCGTCATTTGCTAAATCTGTTAAGTCACAAACGTAGAAATATAGCTTTATTCGAGACCAAAGTATGTCGAATAAAATATTTGTGAATATTTATTCATAAACGTAAACAGTGTATGTAGTGTCATGCTCTATTATGTGTGATTTATATAGTTAATGATGTAATCATTATTTTACAGATTGTAACATTGTATTGTTGTAATCTTCTTCTAATATATAAAATTCACGTGTCACAGTGTTAGTTACCGTACTCCTCCGAAACGACTTGACCGATTTTTATGAAATTTTACATGCATATTCAGTAGGTCTGAGAATCGGCCAACATCTATTTTACAAACCTTTTTTTTTTATTATTGCAAAACAACGTTTGCCGGGTCAGCTAGTAATAATATACTTTTGAGACTTAGTGGAAGGTGAATGTTAATCGTAAGATTAACATTCACCTTTTAAAAGTCAAAAAATTTTGTTTTTAAGTTACCTAAAAAAGGAAAAAATTCTTTGTCTTTTGTATTTTTACATTAACATCAAAAAGTGTAATATAACACTAAACCGTTTATATGTTACAATTAGATTTCAGAAACTTATAGCTAGTAAGTGTATTCATAATTTATCATTCCAATCGATATTCACTAATTTTTGTAATTTATCCTTACTAATCACTAGAACTATTTACACAAAGATCCAGTTAGATCAAGCGAAATAGAGTTGTTTTTGAGAAATTGACAGCTCGAGTCAGAAACGTATAAGCATACCAGAAAACTCATAGAACCAATCTACAAAAGTATTGCTCAAACGAAAAAATACGACGCAAATATCGAATTCAATTGACTTCACAAAAATGTTTGAATAAATCAAGTAGCAAGGGAGCAAGGACCCTGACCACGAACAATCTAGCGACCTATATCTATATACACCTAAATGACGATCTTGACGAACTAAAAAGCAAGTCAATACCTAAGTGTGGAAAATTCCACATTTACTTTTTTGCCCGTACAATCACAACGCTATTTGATTTACACCTAAACGTTTAGTTAATTTTTATTTCTGTTAGTTTTAAACAAATATTCTTTTTTAATATTACAGCTAACTAATACGCAATATTATGTCAGTATTTCGTCTGTATGTAACACAGAAGAATAGAACCCATAAGCAATTTGATCACACTCTCGTGCTAATAATGAAATGGAAATGACTCCAAAGTATTTGCAATAAATGTGCTTGTTGATCGATGGCGCCAGCTTACGAAGTTGAAGACCACCTACATGCCACTGTAGTAGCATGTAGGTGGTAGTCTACTCTTCCAAAAAACGGCGGATTGAGACAGTTGTCCGTTCAAACGAGAAATGTCGAAAATTGTACCAGGACCGCTCTGTCCTCTGTCTCTGAAGTATAACACAAATTCCTCTCCATATCGGTGTTAAACAGGCTAGAGATCTGACTCTGAAACTGTTTTGGAAGACATCTTCAAACCTAATCTAAAAAGACTGATCTGGACTTGGCGTAAACTAAACGGCAGACACATGACTCGCATCTTAGATAAGCAGATGATAGTTATGCTTCACAGTCCTCATCAGTTTCCCACCAATTGCGTCAAAACAATATATCTCAAAGGATATGTGAAAAATTACAATTAAGTAAAATGAAATACCTACATAAATTTATGATTTAATTTTACCATATTTAGGGCCTATTTCTTCCAAATCGAAAACCAAATGAAAGGAGAAGATATTAGTCGTAGCCTTATGTTTTCTCTTCCCATCTTATCTCCGTTTTGGTCAAAAACAGCCCACCATCTAAACACATCAGGTGTCGCTAATGAGCACAACCATCAAAGAAATTAGGATATTCCTCTTTAAATAATAAAAGCCCCACTAGTGAGCACGGGCCTGCTCGACTTCGCGTATGTGCTTTAATAATACGCTACTTACTTACACTTACTATGACCAAACGTCTTGGCATAGGTTTCTGTTTCGAGTTTTCTATATCTCACTGACGACGTCATCTACTATAATATCCAGCAGATGGCTTTTACAACACCTAAATGAAAATGGAGTGAGTGAGTATTTACGTATATTATTATCATATTTTATCGTGCTGATGCAGGGTTTAGTTTGTATATATTATAATACAGGCAGTCCTCGTACTTACGGCACGTTAGGTTCTCGAAATACGAGACGTAAATCAAAAACGACGTATTTTCTTATATGTCAAAGATGTAAAAAAAAAAACTAATGTATTACATCTTA
Organism: Orgyia antiqua; assembly: GCA_916999025.1. Classification (NCBI taxonomy): domain Eukaryota; kingdom Metazoa; phylum Arthropoda; class Insecta; order Lepidoptera; family Erebidae; genus Orgyia; species Orgyia antiqua. The sequence continues at coordinate 10,540,700 of OU779863.1, read as the reverse complement.
ATTGTCCGTTGTCCATGAACTAACTGAACAAAACTTACTGTGCCTGTATCTCCTTACCGTAGCTGACTTCTGATATTCCTTCACGACCATACCAAGTGCATACATTGATATTAAAATCTTTTTGATGAGTACTGTCATACTTTAAATTATTTGCATATTGTGTGAATATAACGCCAGTTTAATATACTTTATTATGTCGTCGATATTTAATTCGCAGATGCACGTGTGAATTTTTTTATGATGTAATGAACCTAATCAAAATTTTAATGTATTTTATGCACTATTTTATCAGCGTAAAGCCGCAAGCTGCATAGCATAAAAATTAGTAATCTTTTATACTACAATAATGGAGTGGAACGGCTGATGAATGAATGTGATCCTACGCAATTTTCCGAATCATCCGTTAATCAAATTCTTATAATAATAATATGTAGTGTGAGTTGTCTTATTGAATTCACAAGGTGGGATTGCTTAGTGGTAGTTAATAATAACCCAATCGTTTATGTTTTGGCATCAAGATTCTCTGAGCCTTCAACCAATTGGCATTGTTCATAATTTTTGACAAGGTGTATTTATATTTTTTTTTGAAAATATAGACCATTCTAAGAAACTAATTTCAATATTATCGAAATATTCAAAAAATTGATTTTTTTAAAAATACTTTAAGAAAATATTTTCTACAAATGTTGTGACGTCATCGTATGCAGACTGTGTATTGCCTTTGCCTAATAAACTTATGATACAACATATTAACCTATACCTTGTCAAGTTGATTTATTAGTCTATGCGGAAGTCAGTCACGTAAACTTTTAATTTGTTTTATTTTTATCTAGTGTTTCTTGTCTATTTTTTTAGTATCCTTAACATAATAAATCTCCTTATTTTTAATTACTTTTACTTTGTACTTTGTTATAAATTGTTTCTTACTTGTGTTATTGTTTATTTGTTTTTATTTTTGTTTGACAGCGCTGACGTAAGTCGTAACCACAGACTAGTTGTAACTGTATCTTTTAAAATTGTCATTACAACTCTAATAAAGAGTAGCATATCTCTAAGTACGCTTAAAAATTGTAAGTCCTTCATTTCGAGGGCAAACAAAGGTCATTTGCTTTTTTTTGAAAATAATCTTAAGTATAGCAAATTTACTAAAATAAACCTATAGATTATGATTAGAAACCCTATTCCCCGAAATGGTTTTCGAATTACGAGTTAAAAAAAATGAACAATGCCAATTAAACTAGCCGCTTTTACTAGAGAGAGAATTACTTGATAAAGTTAGCATAAATCATACAATTACATAAGAAACATGTTTATTTACAAATATTTTAGATAACAACAGTTCAATTTATACAGATTTCACTTGACCATTTGCCCGTCATTGAATATATCACAGACAGAGAAAATGATAATGAAGTAAATAAAATTTTTAATGCAAATATCCTATGTCATTGTGTGTCAAAGTCAAAGTCAAAGTCAAAATATTTTATTTCAAGTTGGCATGTTTTACAAGCTCTTTTGAAACGTCAGAAACTAGGTGTCTGTTCCAAACGCGGATCCTATGGAGAAGAACAGACAAGAAACTCCATGGATTTTTTTTTTCATTTCCTTAAATTTTTTTTTTTAACAATATTATACATAATTGTATCAGGGGTGTGAGAATGATGCCGATCAGTACTATCACGACTAACTAAAATTAACTTTTTTAAAACTAAAACTAACTTAATAATAAAATAGCCTTGTTGGAGCAAATCGACCTGTCCCAGCAGAAGGCACCCGTTCACGAGTATAACGCACACATCAGCCCCGCACAGCTCGACCATTTTGTAGGGAACCGTGCGAGCCGACGTGCAACGCTGCCAGTTAAGTAAACATTTTATAATAAACGCATGTAGATTATGTAATTAATGTTTTTCAATGAATAATGTACTTTGTATATACAGTATAATTATTCATTGGGTCTCAGGTTTTTGGCAAAATATTAGTTTGAAATTTTCATAAATTTACAATTTTTTTCTAATGTAGTTCATAGAACATGTCTTTACAAGACGGTAGGAGCACGAATCCACATAGGCATAGAAATTTCATAATTTTAAGGAGATTTATTTTATGTTTTACCTACAGATCTACCTAATACCTATTATTTCAAAGAGAGGACATAGAATAGCTCTAGTACTAAAAACTGTTCAGAAGACTCATTATACTGAATTATTTTTGACCTAGATAGAACAACCTGCTAATTTAATAGAAAGGGCATCACGGTACTCTCAACAAGATTATTAATATCCAAATAGAATAAAAGCGCTCGTTTATCTTGTGCTCACTTTAGATACATCTAAGTCCGGATTGTTAGACGGATGAGGAAAGTATGAGAACTACTATACCTCAACAGTGGAGGCAGCACTATATCCCGGCTGATCAATATCTTCCATTTTCACCTCCGGGTCAAGACCGAAGTACCACGAAAGATCGGGGTCACCCATCAATGTGTGATAGGGTTTAGTCGACATCATTCCCGGCACAGGAGACTTTTTACCACGGCACGCAGCTAAAATGTGAATTATTCTTAGTGTAACGATATATATCGTTAATTAATGGGTGGCAACTATATACCTAATTATATAGCACGCACAGGCTCCAATTATATTTTGCATTAAATACTGGTTATATGATTCTTGGATTAATACAAACATACACACAAACCACAAGCAATCTAATATTATTATATTTTTAAAGCTACTAAACTACACCCGCGCAAACACTTTGATTAGATACTTTTTATGCATCAATCAGTAATTCACTGCAAATCTAGGTAAAATATTCTATTTACACTACAAATTTTGAATAAATTCTACTAATAATATTATTTGTACATTACAGTCTTTATATTGTATCTCCTTCAATCAGGATTCTATTAGATTCCCGATTTTGGTAGACTTACATGAGGACATTGGTCCGACATGCAGAGGTCATTTGGAGAATTTAATGTTATAAGTACGTTATAAACTTGCGGTATGAGCAGTAAGCATTATTATAGTCTAATTTTGTTGCAAACTTTTAAATAGGTAGAAAATTTTACTTATCTGAAAGAAAAAATCTATTTTGTGCCGATTGCGATTTAAACCAAAATAGACGTCCTATTGTGGTTTAAATCGCAATCGGCAAAATTGATTCGTCCTTTAAATGTATGAGAATAATACTGGGTACGATCTAGAATTATCGAATTCACAGCGAGGCTTAGATTGACGTAGGTATACTGATAGGTATGTAAGCGATTAAATAGATGTGTCATTTGATTACGTCCTACATTAACACCTAGATGAACCCTTAAAAATAACTATCGGTTAGTTCGATCTCAGTCAACATACCATATGTACAAAACTTAGCCACATTGGAAATCCAAGTATACAAACTATAAAAGTTCGAAGAATCATCAAAAATCCTGCATTTACAATAGATAATCGTCATCACTTCAACAAAAATAAGATTTCTCCAAATATCCAAAATCGCAAACACAGCTCAAATGTTAGGCAAAGGCATTATAACACCATGCAGAAGCTCATAAGCAGCTCTTTCTATAAGAACTTATTAAAAATGTTAAAAAAGCAATCGTAATAATACGCTAGTGAAATTATTGAGAAAATATTAAATGTTTATTTGAAATCACGTTGTTAACGCGTTGAAGACTTTCCATCCACTTATTGACACTAACTACATTTTCACGAAATTATTGGCAACACATCCGTCCTATTCAATCCTAATACCCAATAACATTCATTACTCAATGCACATGTATAATACATAGAGTAATAATGCTCAAATTAGACAAAAGGTTAAATGTGTAATAAATTATCATAAAACTGCATTAAAATTCCAAAACACTTTATTAATTGTACCTTTTCCTTTAACTGGCTTTGCCTTGGGTGTTTTATTATTCTTGCCTCCTTTAGCAAGCCCAGTAGCGGAGAGCGCCCGCTTTCTACCACGTTTGCTTGAAGAGCCACGCTTCTCGCCAGTTTGTTCCTAAAACAACAGAACAGTATTGATTTCCCATAAATAATACTACATTTTATTCACATATCATATAATACTTACGGGTATGAGATCATTTGCCATCATACTAACGGTTCGAGCTCCTCGTTTCTTTATTGAATCATTAGGAGGACAGACTTCATCCTGCATTTGATTGCATAATTCTAAGGTCTTCATATCCATATTTTCTAATGCATCAGCTGCTTTCTTAGCTTCCTCAGATGTTTCATTTTCAAGAAGCTGTTGAAACTCATCGGGATTGAATCGTGGCAATGTCTGAGAACTGTCAGAATCACCGTATCCAAAATCGCTTACAGCCATGGTGTTTAACCTCCAATCAATATCTGTCTCCGGTTTAACCAATTCTAGGCCTGTATTTGGTACAATAGAAGTGTTTAAAGACAATGGTCTTTCATCAGGGATTTCTTTTTTGATATCGGCTTGCGTAATCGTACATGGCAGATTGTACCTGTTTTCCAACTTAATTTGCTTTGGTAATGTGTTACTAGTATCCGTTGCCGGTTTGTCATATATACGCCGTGTATTATAGGAGCTACCACTAGCAAAATTTTTATTGCCACATACCCTCATTCTGCCATGGTTAGTTTTCTGCAGCATCAGCTTAGGAATAGGCGACTGTTCCCTCATATCAGCTTCTCCTAACTGGTAGGGATCTTCACCAGTAGGTGTGGTATCTATTAGTTTAAGTCTGTCTGACAACGACCCAGTAAACTGCGAAGTTTTTTTTAAGACGTTAGATTTAGACTTCCCATAGGTGTTTATCATTTTAGATTTTTTATTTACGCTGAATGAGTCTTCAAAACAGGTATCATCATCAAACATTAAGTTTACTGGAAAACAAATAGAAAATTGTTAAAATGAAAGCTTTGGTTTTTAAATAAATTTTATTTATTATACAGACACTCACGTCCTGTTGGTGGTGGTTCTACTTTCACAGGAGGCGGAGCTTTGGGCATACGACTTAAACTGCCTAAGCCAGATGACGTTCGCCTGCGGCTCCTTTGAAACTTTTGTATGACTGGATTTCCACTACAACGCCAAATTAAAAAATTAAAACAAGACAAAATATTTATTATATTATAATTATTATAACACCAGATGTTTATTATACCTGTTTGAAGTAATGGTGTACAAAGGTTCCGGTCGAGGTTCCTTCTTGATCTCCTTTTTCACAAACGAACGTTTATTTTCAATCATGTTTGGATTGTCACCAGGTACGTTGGAGTCCAATATAGAAGATACCCCCAAGTTACTTAGGTAGTCTGAAACGCCTGAAATTATACCATACATTAAAATACCCATCAAATCAGTAACATTACAAATTATTGTAAGAACATAAAAAATATAAAGCAGTATTTATTTCTAAATTTTTTGAACCTAGCCTTATGGGACTTCAAAAAAATGGAAGTAGTTATTAAGCTATGTATTTTTTTTAACTTTCAAGAAAGACTAGGAATTATTTTATTAAGGGTTGTGTGTGCAATTAACGTGCAACCAGTAATAACCACAGACACAACATTCCGTAACAACACTTCCCCTTTTTATTACAAGATACGAATACTGCCTTGCCCTTATGGGTCATATAGTTATAATGTAAGCTAAGATAAGTTTCTTAGATAAATAGACTATAACAGTAACATTACAAATCCAAGTGATAGTTACAAAGTATAGCATATTAAAATAATAAAATAACTGTTTGGCTTTACAGTATCTGTTATAAGAAATAATGAATGCATTAATCACTCTGTATTACGTACTCATCTGAATAATTGAACTCTTTATGCCTTATGTATAACAAAGTGTCATTATTCTTCGTTGCACATATCTTAATATATATAAATCTCGTGTCACAATGTTTGTCCTCAATGGACTCCTAAACCACTTAACCGATTATAATAAAATTCGCACACCATGTGCAGTTCGATCCAACTTGAGAGATAGGATAGTTTAAATCTCAAATTATAGTCGCAATTTTAATTTATTGCAAATTATTTGTCTACCCTTATAATAATAATAATAATAATAATTCTTTATTGATTTAAGATACACATACCACATTTTATGGACACCCTAGCACCCGCGCTAGTCAAAACTGTGTTGCAGGTGCTAGTTCATCCCCTCATTATTTGACAGTATCAATTAAGAAACAAAAAAGTAAAAGAAATAGAATTTGTAAATAAAACAAAAATTCAAAACAGAACAGAACAGAAGTAGTAATAGCTATTCACTCGAATGGTCAAGTGAGCAGCTATCACTACAAATTATACAAAAAAAAAAAAAAGGCACTCCCCTGAACTCAACACCCTTGTCATTTGTATGGCAAAACAACGTTTGCCGAGTCAGCTAGTCTATACTATAAATAAAGAGGTAAAGTATGTAATATGTATGTAGGGGGTAAAGTCTAAAAGTAGTGGTCTGACCAAAAATATCACTGATAGGAAGCTAGTCTCCTAGATTGCTATAGAACATATATCATGTCTATAAATAGTGATTAAAAGCTACAGATGCACGTCACAGGCAACAGTTAATATGACATATTATATTCTGCTCGAAATTAGTCCAAAAATTATTCTCTTACATATTTTCGTATTATTTGTCTGTTATATTATAGAAAATGAGATTCCAGGCAAACAATAAAAAAAAACAAAATTATTTACAGTATAGAAATTTCTTACTTGCATCTGGTGCTCTGTTTAAATCAAACGGGTCCGATGTATATGTAGATTTTGTGCCATCGGTAAATGCATATGGATTTGATCTATTGTCTGGTAATAATAATTCAGTATAACTGTTAAATGTAACCTGTAAAAAACCATTTATTATAAATATAAAACCAATAATACAAAAAGCAATTAAAAAACGCTGCTACAAAAGCCTCAATTGTATTTTTTTTACAATTCAACTACCAAAATCTATTAAATATCTTAAAAAAATACAAAATAAGCCTTATTATTATTTTATTTGAGAGTATTACCTGGGAAGAAGTGCCCGGTTCAGTTTTGATAACCGGTGTCGTTATAATTGGTGGAACATGTACTATAGGTGCTGAAACAGCAACTGATTGCTTATGTATGGGTGGTCCTTTTCTATCCATAAGAGTCACTCTAGATTTGAGCTGTAATATTAACAATTACATGTACTAACAATTACATGAACGAGTATTATGTATTAAAATCGAAAATATAGATTTTGCAAACATATTTACTTCACAATTGTACAGAGTTAAAGTCATATGGCCTTATTCATAACGACTTATCGGAGGTTTAAACGAAGATTTTTTCGGAGAGATAAACGTTTTATCGTAAAAAGACTATTATGAATAACAAGTTTTGACAATTTCGCGAACCCATTTTAGCGAACTTTTAAACCTCCGATAAGTCATTACGAATAAGACCGTAAATGTACATCTCTATACTCTTAAATAACTAGTTCATTAAGCTATCAAATCATCATATAAAGATCATATAAAGAACGACATTGTTGCCAATTCTGTTTGCAAAACTAAACTTAACCTAACTTGAACATAAATATTGATGGTGCCAATAACCTATTTTGGTAATGCAATCAAATAACTGTATTAAAAAAATTACATATAACAACTATTTTTAATTGATCTAAATGTATAAAACTCAATGGTCATTAAACCAAAATACACAATAGTTGGTTTCATTTTAGTTAAATTTTGTTTAGTTCTTGATGTAACAGAATCGGTAACTATACATCCCTTGTCTTTTAATACTATGTCTCAGACATTCAAATTCAAATTCAAATATTTATTGCATACTAAGTGTCCATTTCCAGTCTTAATTGCATTTCTAAGCAACAGCATGTTACATTAAATAAAAAATGCAAATACATGAACTAAAGCAATTTAACTGATTGTAATAAAATATGTAACATAAAATACATGCATGATATTAGTATTTAAATTGTTACAGAGTTAGCTAATTGCTTCGTTTATTATTAATCCTAACAAAAATTCTATGATTAACTATAAACTAAGAATATTTAATGTGTTAAAGTTAATAAACTATATTTATGAAGCCAAATTTAATCAGAACTAGCAAAGAGCTGTATTGTACTACAATGTATCACTATCAACTGTGAAAGAAAATTATTGTACTCTAAAACAACAGCCAATAGCCAATATTAAACATCTGTCAGCCTTTATTTATTATTTACTAGTTTTTTGCCGCGTCTTCATACACGTGAAATTTAGAAATTAAACCTTAACAGAAGTTTAACATATCACTCGATAGATGGCGTTGTACAGTTCTTTTAAATTGCACTATGGTTTGGTTACACACATTAACACTTAAGCTCGTCACGATTATTAGTTTTTAATTCCGATTTTCGCATTTATAAATAAATCTTATATATAAAATTCACGTGTCACAGTGTTAGTTACCGTACTCCTCCGAAACGGCTTGACCGATTGTCTTGAAATTTTACATGCATATTCAGTAGGTCTGAGAATCGGCCAACATCTATTTTTCAAACCTTTTTTTTAGTACCTATGGCAAAACAACGTTTGCCGGGACAGCTAGTAAGGATATATTATTATATTCTTTACTAGCTGACCTAGCAAACATTGTTATGCCATACAAATGTCAGGGGGAGTCAACCCTTATCACTTAGGGGGTTTGAAAAATAGATAGTAGCAGATTCTCAGACCTACTGAACATGCATATAAAATTTCATAAGAATCGGTCAAACTGTTTCGAAGGAGTATGGGAACGAATTTTATATTTTTATTTACGAGAATTTTATTTTGATTTTAAGGCTAAAAAAATATAATGGGCGGCCTTATCGCTAAGAGCGATCGCTATCAGGCAACCTTTGAATAGAGAGTTTATAGGAAATAGTGGTAGCTTTAGGTGCACTAAGAGGTAAAAGATAAAAAGGTAATTTATTTGCCTTTGTGTATTAGGCATAGGTTTATTAGATGCCTGCCTGCATTATGTACAAGTATTTATAACTTCAAAATTGAACTAGCAATAGCATAACCGAACAATTTAAAAATTTAATTGAATAATTAGTAAAGCAGTTTAGCGTGTAATATGTTTATGGGGAGTAATCTCTACTAGACTAATTTATAATAATTTTATAAGGCTGTTGAGTTCCTTTGTTTGTTTGAACAACCTAATCTCAGGAACAACTGGAATTGAAAAAGTTTCGTGTTGAATAGTCTATTTGTCGAGGAAAGCTAGGAAGCTAGGTCTTATTAATAAAGACGGAGGTTTAAAAGTTCGCTAAAATCGGTTCGCGAAAATTGTCAAAACCTGTTATTCATAATAGTCTTTTTACGCTAAAACGTTTATTATCTCTCCGATAAAATATCCATTTAAACCTCCGATAAGTCATTATAAATAAATCCATTAGGCTATAACACGCTACGACCAATAGTAGCCAAGCATTAGCGAAGTTTTGTAAAAACGGGGAAAATTTTCTTAATTACACGCGTAGGAAGTCGCGGGAAACAGCTAGTGTTAAATATTTTGATTGCATTTGCTATACATGAGCATAAAAATGCATAAACGTGTTTTTCACTGCCTCAAAACATCTGATGCACTTTGAATTTAGCATACATGTAGATAACTGATGACAAGACAATAATTTATTGAGTTATTATTGTGATGAGCTTCATAAACTAGGGCAATTTTATACTTAGTTTTATAGCTAACCAGTTTAGTTATATTTCTTTTTATTTGTAGGATTCCGTAACCTGAAGGGTAAAATAAGACTCTATTACTAAGATTCTACTGTTATCTTCTTAATAGTACGACTTTTTAAATACACACAGATAATGATATAAACAAATAATGGTAGGGCAACTTTTGTGCCGCTACATGCACTTGGCCGTAAAAATAAACACCGACATTTGAACTATGAAGTCCTAGGTCGTATCTGCTCGATATTTTTAAATAAGCTATCATGACATGACAGCTTAGAGCAAAATTTTACATCCTATACTAAATCTACAGCATTTCATTTAATTTCATTACTGATGCTCAAAAAAAAACGTACAGACGAATTGAGTTCAATTCGTCTGTATGTTTTTTTACCGATTTAAAGAAAGAGGAGGAACTCCTCCTCTTTCTTTAAATCGGTTAAATGATACACCAAAAAAGCAACATATTTTTATGCAAACCCACGTAGATCAATTTACCGTCCCCAAAACCCTATGCATACCAAATTTTACGAAAATCGCTAAAGCCATTTCCGAGACTAACTACATAATACCAAAATGACTTTTTTAAAGGTACAAGATTAGAAGATAGAAAGAACGGAGTGACTAGTTACCGGTACTCCAACACTTTACATGCAAAACAAGCCAAATAGTGATACCACAGAGTGATACATAGTAGTTAAATAAGCTATGATGAGAAACTAATACCAGTACAAATAGTTACTTTTTATTATGACTGATAAACTATTTGAGGTTGTACCCTCAAATAGTTTATCAGAATGATCATTTATTCTGAACATTATTATTGCATTCATACAAAATTTACAATGTAACATATTTGTTTGATTATATTACAAAATGGTATGGCATGGTATTTAAAAAATGGTATGGCAGTTGTTCGGCAGATGTGTTTTAAAATATCTACGTTTCATCAGCTATCTAACGAGGTATAACAATGTAGGGTTTTATTTAAATCCATTGAAAAAAACTTAGTTCATAGGCGACGGGGCGTAAGACGGTGCGGTTAAGACGCACCGTGCGAGCGAGACAAATGACGATTTATGTGGGTGTGAATGAAAGAAAAAATGTGAAGAGACCGGTTAGGGCTGGGAATACAACGTGGGATATTGTTTTGGTTGTCAGTCTGCTTTTGTGCTTAGTACACAGTAGATGTGATATCGTTTTGCTCTTTTTCTCGACTTGGCTGTGATTCTGGACTATTTCTTCTGATTTGTGACTACTGTGCTTGTTAAACGGACTCTGATTTGTACTTGTGATATGAAAGTATTGAAGATGACGTCCTACACACCGAGGAATATGCTGATATGCTTATCTGTTATGGATACTGCGATTGTGTGTCTGCACAAGCTCGCAACGAATACATAACTCGCTACCCCGGTCGTCGAGTACAGTTACAAGCACAGTAGCAAGCACAGTAGTCACAAATCAGAAGAAATAGTCCAGAATCACAGCCAAGTCGAGAAAAAGAGCAAAACGATATCACATCTACTATGTACTAAGCACAAAAGCAGATTGACAACAAAAACAATATCCCACGTTGTATTCCCAGCCCTAACCGGTCTCTTCACATTTTTTCTTTCATTCACACCCACATAAATCGTCATTTGTCTCGCTCGCACGGTGCGTCTTAACCGCACCGTCTTACGCCCCGTCGCCTATGAACTAAGTTTTTTTCAATGGATTTAAATAAAACCCTACATTGTTATACCTCGTTAGATAGCTGATGAAACGTAGATATTTTAAAACACATCTGCCGAACAACTGCCATACCATTTTTTTTAGATATCCCTTAAAGAAAAATAAACTTTTAATATTTTTTAAATTTCTTAACTTTCACTTGTCTACTGCGGCCTATTCAATTAACTTATGCACTATTTTAATTATTGACGTTCTAAATCATCTTATTACACATGTAAAAATGCAATAATAATAGTAATAAGACACACAAAAATACAAAATTTGTATTTTTAGCCTAAAAATCGGCAATTTTCAATAAAAAAATTAAAAGTTGGATATCTCGAAAAGGGTTAAGTTTAGGGTAGGGTGTTTCATAGTGAAATAAGTCAGAAATGATGGGTACTCCACGCCCTTAACGGATCTAGCACGACTTTTCCTTTAACCCTGTATATAAAAAATATTTTACATGCATGATTAGAAATGTTGCTTTTATCCAAAATAGTAACTAATGTTTATAGCTAATGTTTTTCAAGTAGTGACTGATATGGTACCTTTGCCAGGTCACAGTAAGTCACAAGACACTATATCTAGGCCCCCTAAAGGCGGAACACCGTAAAAAAGACTGTCATGTAGTACTAATGACAATTAGCTTGCACTTAGCCAGGATTTAATTTCAGGGACAGAACCTCATACTCAATTCAATACATAATAATTAATTTTTGGTGCAACAATGCACAAAATTTTTGGGCTATACTGTGAAATCTGGATATTTTGGTACAATTCTCAACATTTTAGAGAGAGGTTTGAACAAACGATACCCCCTGGCTATAGGCTGGCTACCTTGGTTATTAGTATATCACAAATCACTACTTGAAAAATTTCCTAAACACAAAACATAGCTCAAAAGTAAAACACTATCTAATAAGCATAACACTTAGTAAACTAAACTAGCTTAAATAATTAAATCACGGTTGCAAATGCATAGCTTGGCTTAGCTAATCTATTCTTACCTTGTGTTTATTATAAATAATAAAGTCCCTGCTAGTTCAAATATAGAGGAAGAAGCTTTATCTTTATCTTTACTTCTTATAAAACAAAGTCGTAATTTTTGTATGTATGTCCCTATGTGAGCTTATATCTTCAAAAATACGCAACGGATTTTGATGCGGTTTTTTGTAATAGATAGAATGATTCAAGAGGATGGCTTTTTTCGTATAATTTATTGGGGTTTGCTGTATATTGGATGAGATATGATTAAATTTGTCGAGAAATTCGGATGCGCGCGAGCTATAAATGAAAACGCTGCCTTATCTATGTGAGGTACAACAAAATAATGTATGAAGGAATTGTTTGTTACCTATAGTTCTTCAAAAAAGTCCGCGAGGGCATATGTCTATCTTTTAACGGAAACCCGCTGTACCCATAATAATGTCAAAAAAATTATTAAATTCAATAGGGTGTTTTCAAAAGCTATTTATGTGTATATAGTAATATTTTTTATCAAATTAAACAACTTAGTTAGCTTACGCAATTAATATAGATTATAACTGCTCTTTACAGCATGCAATTTAAATGAATATCTTGGGAGATATGACGAAAAAAGAATTACGCGCGACAATATAAAATAATTAAACGGTTGGCCGAGCAACGCGAACGTTCCCTCGGTCTTCTATCCATACTCTAATGTTTGGATATTTGGTTAATGTTGGATGTATGGATAGATTTTCATGAAACTTTCCTAAATTCCACGCGTACGGAGTCGCGGGCAACAGCTAGTTGTTTATATATGGCACAGTAGATTAATAAACCATCCACTACAAAATAACATTGCAAATGAATGAAGACAATCGCTTGCCTGTTTTGAAAGATAATTATTTAGAATTGAGCTATTTGACCATAAGTAACTGTGAAAAGGATTTTTAACTACTTAGAAGTGTTTCTAGTTGTGTTGGTAATTGCATTAAGAATACTTTTATTTATCTACTGTGATATATGTATATATATAATTATATATATAATCATAATCCATATTAAAGGATATAATCTGTGCAGAATCTAGCAGTACCAAACACTTTTATTGTTGCTTTTTATGTAATTTTTAACCCAAATATATAGATTAATGTTTAGTGTAAATTTTAGCTTCAATATTATTGAAATTTAACATTAATGTTTAGGAAACTGAATAGGATTATTTAATGCATCATTTAAAATATACTCCTATACTTTAGTATGGTAACAACGCACAGCTGTTTCTAAAGCTTCATGAAGTATTTTATGAAAAATACTTTTAAGTATTAATGTAATATTGTTTATGTATTCTATCCGTATTCTGGTACCCATAACACAAGCGCATAATAAGCTTAGCTTGGGACCAGAAGACGTTGTGTGAAGTGTCCATATAAAAAATAAAAAATAAATAAAAATTAATACTTCATCAACCTTATATTGTAACAATAATTTAAGTTAGACTAATGTTAAAACAATCTAGTCCTACAACTGCCCATGAAAGAGATATTTATACAATGAGGGATGTTACTATGCCAACATAAGGTACTATAAACCTCTTTGTTATAAGATTTATGTTGAAAGCAATATGTTGTATAGCAGTATGAAATACAATATTTAGATCCACATCTATACCTATGGTACAGATCGTTAAACTGGGAGCCTACTGCTGGACCCTGGTTTCAGGGATATCCCTTATCCAGGGCCTTGCTGGTCGTTGCATTGAGATTGAGATATGGACACATTCTGTCCAACAAATTCTTACACATGATAGGAAAGAGGACTTCTCCACTTTGTGACATTTGTCACAAGGTGGATGACGTTGTACATTTTGTTGACAGAGTGTGTCCAGGTCGACAAGCAATGCTCTCTGTTTGGCAGTGACGTGAATGTGCTGCTAGCCAATCCTCTGTCTGAAGGAGCAACTAAACTTTTTAAGAGTATTAAACTAGCCCTTCAAACGAGGGACAGTCAGCAGCACTGACTTACTTTGAAAGTCCCATGAGGCTGGCAACTAGGGTGACTCGAAGCCTCAAAAAAATAAAAAAGAATAAAAAAAATGAAAAAAAAATAAACTTATCAAGGAAGGGCTAGGAAGGCTATACAACAACACGCTACAACTGATAGGAGCAATGAAGCAATGAAAAAGTTGGTAAAACTAAAAAAAAATTCTAAATTCATCACGTACAAAGTCACAGGTAACAATTAGTTACTAATAATTCAAAAAAGGTAAAGAAACTACTTTTAAGATTTACACCAAAGGGACTAATTTTGATAATACTTTCTAACGTGAATAGAATAACAACAAATAAACATAAATAGAGAACTTCATATATTTCTGAAGTTTGTTAAAATTATCATATGTTAGTGTTTATTACCCATACATAGATATATTTATAAGTCAACTGCATAATTATCAAATGTTATCACTGTTACATATGTTTAATATATAAAAAACAGAGGACACAAACACAGGACATACCTTTTTATTCCTTGCTTTCATAGCACACTTATTAAACAATGACATTAATTTACAAGCACTGATTATTAAACTTTCTTATTGTAACAAATATGGTAGAGTTAAAGGTGGGTATCCACAGGTGTTTTACTTATCTGTGGCTAAACTATACAATGTGGAGTGCCAGTATTTTATAATTGCAACAACATTTATAACTAAATTTGTTAGAAGAGTAAATGAAAAAACAATCAAGAAGATGTTACCACTACACACAAAGAAATGTTTTGAGAAAATAAATACAGTTTACTTATCGCTATATGTGACATCCCTCAAGATAAATATCTGTCTATTTCAAAAAGCAGCTTACTACCTATGCTTATAAATAAATACTATTTTTTATGCCCAGCACTTTAATATCAAACTTTGTAATATGCCTTCATAGTTACTTACAGAGTCATTTTCTTGTTTCAAAGCTTGATACAGTTTTTCTCTTTTAGTTATAACATCATTTTGTTGTTGAATTAAGTCCAAATGATACACCAACAGATCTTTCAATTTCTTATTTTGGTTTTCTGCAGCTATAAGTTTTTCTGAGAGTCTATTGATTTCTGTACTAGTGCTGACTACTACTAAGTCTTTCTGATCAGTGACCACACAATGTGTAGAGATCTCCACGTCCTTATCCACGGACAAAGTTTGTCGGCGACCAGAGCTTTCCGAGTGACATGCGTATATATGGTCAAATGGGAAACTCAATGACAACGAGTCCTTTGTATCCAGAGCATCTAATGTAGATAGATTCGCTGAGAGATTCACCAAATTCGATTCATTTACACTACTGCGACTGTTCATTTTTATTGCAAACCAATCGTAGGTCACCTACGACGAGCCTGCCGGCTGTCAAACACTGAGTAACCGACACTACACTTTTGTTCGTTTCATTACAACGGGCCTGGTAATCTGTTACACCATATAAAATTAACACAATTAGAGCAATGTCCAGGGTTTTTAACAGTAGCTTTTACATTGTCAAAACCGCGACAAATCTACTTTATTCTAGCATTGACATTTCTTTCACGCACATGCCAATGCAAAATGCTAAACGACGCATAATAGTTTTTCGTAGATTGGTAAATGTTCAATTTATGATATTCTATTAAATATGTTTGATAAATAAACATTTGTAAATATAAATAAATAATTTCACAAAATCACAAATTTACAAGAAATCATTGAAGGAATATTGAATACAGTTGAAAAAACTTATTGAATTGTCGAATTGCATCGCGGCGTCGGCCATAGACAACTTTTTTGACAGCTCGACTGGCCCATGAAGGTATAGATAAAAATGGAGTTCAGACTCTGAATACCTACTTGAAGCAAAAATGATGTATGGCTATCTCGCTCACTGTGGTCAAACCCTTTCTTTCTAAGTAGGGTAACCTTTATTGTATTTCTTCCAGGACAAAACTTCAAGTAGTTGTGTTCCATATAGTGTCAACAAAATGTTCACTTCTAAGACCTAGCCCGTATAGATTTTATACGTCGAGATACTTTATGTAGTGTGCGTAAAAAAAAAACTCAAAAAACAAACTGTTTGTTATCGCGTGAAAGTTTGGATAATTCTAGTTTTTTAACAGTAACTGGAGGTTCGGTTGTTAAATTTATTATTCTTTTTACATTTTTAAACACGTAAAATTTCCTAGTTCGTATGTACGATGTACCTATAGAATATTGGTGGGAAATAGATAATTACTAGAACAAAGGTGTAGTTCCTACGGCAATACGAAATTAATGAATGATTGTGAGATCTGCTTGAGATAAAATAATAATAATTTACCTTTATTTCAGACCTAAATACATGTTACAAAGATACAGAAAAATGATTCCAACGAATTGAGAACCTCCTTTTTTGAAGCCGATTAAAAATAACAAGGTGTTAGTAATTTCTTAGTAAACAAAACAAGTTACACAATAAAATCTATTTGGCATACCTAAGTGGAAACATAACTTTTTGTGTAGGTAGCGTAAAAACGAAAAAGGGTTATTGTACTCATATTTTTAAACATGTACTGTTATTATGGGACCAACCATGAAATCGCAAAAGATATATGTTTCATTAATTTTGCAGATTAATTAAACATTATAAATACATACTGGACAATAGTTTTTCCTAGATTTCTGGGTTAGCCAATGTATTTCTATTTATTAATGTCAGTTAAAGGGCAAATTCGGTCAATAATACTTCTGAAAAAAAAAATACGTTACGTTGATTAAAATTAGTTTGTCGGAAAATCTGTAGTTAATAGTCATTTTAACTGACAATATGAATGTGGTTAAAAGTGGCTGACGGAAGAACGGAGAATCAGTCAAAATCAATTTTTACGTATATTTCTGTCTACAGCGTTTAAAGGAACCTATCATGAATGGCATGACGGGAGCTAAAAACCTAACCCACCCTTGTCGGGTTGCCCTTGGCTCCCTGTGCCTTGTGTTCCACTACTTGGCGCTAGGCAAGTCAGTTAAAATTACATTTAAACAGCTATATTGGGTAAATTTAGTTTTGAATAATTTCAGTCAAAAGTACTACTGTCGAGAGCTTACAGTCTATTGAGTGGTTATAAGTTTTGACTGTGACATAGATCATAGGGGGCTATAATAGGAACGATAATAAAGTTACAAAAAAAGGGCAAAAAAGAAACAACAGCACTTTCCAAATTAAAATCATTTAATAACTTTTCTTTTATACATGACTAAATATTATTGTTTTGTGTAATTTCTGTCTCTTACCACGTAAATCACTAAGTATATTTTCTGTATGACTCTTTAAGTGTTAAAAAAATTGGTCAAGTGCGAGTGGGACTCGCGCACGAAGGGTTCCGTACCATTATATATGCAACATAAGGCAACGTTATTAGTATAGAGCAAGAAACGGTAAAAAAAATCAGTTTTTTGTATGGGAGCCCCCCTTAAATATTTATTTTATTTTATATTTAGTATTTGTTGTTATAGCGGCAATAGAAATACATCATCTGTGAAAATTTCAACTCTCTAGCTATCACCGTTCTTGAGATACAGCCTGGTGACAGACGGACGGACGGACGGACGGACGGACGGACAGCGAAGTCTCAGTAATAGGGTTTCCGTTTTTACCCTTTGGGTACGGAACCCTGAAAATGAATTTGCAATTTTCTTAATTAATACGCTTCCATGCAAATCATTGCAATAAATTGAGTCCGTGATGGGATGCTTAAACATTTCTTGCAACAGAGGAGTAAAATGTTGTGATACAACATTAATTAATTTGTTTTCTATATTGTTTTCTCTGAGTTGGCCCATCAGGAAGGATTACTTTCATAAATGCCAGAGCTAGGATTTGGTACACCCAGAGTAGCTACTTGCCCCATAGACTCTTCCTGTAATGAACTGTCTATCTGAAAATTATAATATATTTTACAAAATATAGCCTTTTGCCATATATTCGAACTACTACATTTCTGAAACATAATAATAATGTAAGGCTCTCATTAGGCAGTCGGATCGGGGGGGGGCTGGTTCAGAAAGCAGCAATTATCTCTGGAGCCTTGAGCGCCGGTAGTTTGGAAAATGTTCCTGATACTGGTGGGGTATTTTTTTTCATACTAGTTTTTATATTCCTTATAAATTCAAATATTTAACATTGTATAACATGTGAGACAATTAAAGGAGTTTGTAAATAGATACTTGAAATTTTACCTTGCAAGGTGATACTGCTTCTTGATTTGTAATTATAGTAGGAACTGCTGTTTGTTTTAAAAAATCCTTGCACTTTCATAAAATTTCATTTTCAATGGTACAATGGATAACCATAATTTCCTCTGGGTACTATTTTTAGGAAATCTAAAAAAATAATAATGCAGGTAAGTATATTAATGTTGTAAATAATGTGAAATAAAAATTAAATGACTAAGCAAACATGTGTAATTTAGTTCAGGTCCCACAGAAAGTCCTAGATATGTCCTCAGTATGGTCACACTATTTCAAAATTACTTCTTGTAAACAAGAAAGATAAAATTGCACTAAGTCCATGAAATTCAATGTAAGACTATTAGATCTTTACATCGTTATCAGTATAGTTAGTTAGAAGTATGCTGAAAACATTGTTTAATCATTTTATGAAGTATTTAATTGAAAATACAAAGAAATATGTTTGCAGTTATTCAATGCCAGAAATCACGATCTAAACACTTACGCGTGAAATTGTATATCACCTCCTGGACACCACGTACTACCGCAACCACGCACTACACAAGTTTGCACCATTTCTTTAATTATAAAAATAATTAGAGTCGAAAATTTGAAACGAAGCTGTGAACCGTAAAGTAAACAACCGACATATTGGCACAATTTTGTCGACAACTTGACATATGGTGACCAATGTTGCCAAATTACGAAATCCTTAGGAAATGGGGAAAATAATTCACTGATTCGTCAACCATGAAAAGCATCCGTGATCTACTATTTTATTATTTTTAATTTCATTCATCGTATTTCAACTAGTTATTTATAGTTACGATTAAACACTATCAAATGACAGTGTTTAACTTGTGATTTGATATGTGTGGTGACTCTTTTTAAGAATTTACTAGGAGATTTTAATAAGGAGATAGCAGTACTAAGGCCACACTAAAAAGAGAGGTCAGACCACAGAGAGTGAGATAGAGATACGTAGGTATTTGCCTCAAACCGATGTTCCAAGTATGGCCTCCTTTTTTTTATCTATACCTTCATGGACTGGCCTGACTTTTTATTATTAGTCTATGTAATAAACGTAAAATCACGAAGTATAGATACAAGGAGTCCAAACGGTATAGGCTTTCCATAATATTTCGTGTACACAATAATAAACCCAGATCATAGTTCTATTTTCTGCCACTGGCTGCGCAAGTATTCAGGACATACCGATGCTATTATAGAATATCAGAATATCTCTTGACCTTCTCTGTATTGTTGGGTTTAAAGCATTCGAAAAATTTCTAAAAATTTCCTAAAACTTATATTTAACTCCACGTTTCTCAGAATATTTTTTTCCACAGGTGTCAATAGTTCAAACGAGTACTTCTTGAAAAATGGCGCGCTCTACCGGCAAAAAATCTGGGCCCTGAGTCGGGTATTTCAACGGTGTCACAACTGTACCATTATTGTACCATTATGGTGCAATAGTAAAGTTTTTGGTAGTCTACTATTAATGTGTCGTCATAACGACTTCATCATTGTCTTACAATTGTCAAAGTGACATAAATTGCTAGTCTCGTACACAACTGCTTTACAATTGCAATTCAATGACTGAAATGTTTCGGTAGTCTGCTATTTTGAATTTGACAGTAATATTTTTAAATTGTCCTGTGTCGACAGATTGCCATAAATAAAAAATAGATAGATAGAAATATTAGAAATTGTTCTTTGTAATTTATTGCAATTTACTAATCTCCTAAACTTCACATTGCTTTTTATACTAATAAATAGTATGTACAAATATATCTAAACGAAGTCTAGCATGATTAAATGTTTAAATTTATTAGTAGTTTTTCGAAAATCACTTCAACTAACGCATTTTTTAAAAACGGCAACACATACATACCATTCTAACACAATCCATAGATAAAAGAGACCGAAAATTCAATGCATAGATAAAAGAGATCGACAATTCTATTACCATTGAAAGACCGTTATGACGGCATATAGCAGACTACGGATATTTGACTTCAATTGCAACGGTATCGTGCCGGTATTGTGCCGGTATGACAATTGTTCCAAAATAGTGGACTTGAGCACCAGTCCCTTAAATTGAGACCATTCGTTCAACATTACGTTCGGACTCCTTGTATCTATACTTCGTGCGTAAAATAACGAACGCAGTTTGCGTAAACTGAATAAAATCTTTTTCGTCAATCGTCTAGCGTCTAGCTAGATTTATTCCACTTAAAAATATTTTAATATATTCATATGAATTTTTATCCTCTGTACTTTTAGCTAACCTTTGAATTCTTTGTGTTAATCCCCGTTTGCCAATGGCAGAGCATAATGCGACTCAGTGCCGCACAATGCCGCACAATGCTGACGCTTAATTGGAACGTGAATTAGTTTTAAAATGCGCCAGCAGAGTGCGCTAAGATCAGTGTTGAAAAAAAAATCTAAAATAAACATTGTATTTACATTTTATGTGTGGAATATAAAAAAGTCATTGTTTATACCTTCATCCATACTTATATTGATTTATTTTTTAACACAGCTTGAATTAACTTTGAATATTTCCAGAAAACTCCGACGAAAAGAAAGACTTAAATTTTTTTTTAACAATAAATAATATTACATACTAACGATAATATATAAATAAAATTTCAATCAATGCCAATTTAAAGAAAAAATACTTGTTAATTTTCTGTCGCTGAAGTTGGTATGGATTGCATGCATCACTTTTGAGAGTGCTCGATTGTGCCATGCGATGCTGTAATTGAAACACTCAACGTTGAGCATTGTGCCGCATAATGCGCTATTGTGCGCTGATTGGAAAACGGGGTATATCTATAGCATCTGGTTTATCTATGTTGCCACAGATATTTCCTGACATTTACCTACGTTCTTTTGGAGAAACATCAGAAGGTTGATTATATTTTATAATATTTAAAAATAACTTTCTACGTCTACTGAGCAGCAGTCAAAGAACATTAAATTCTGCGATCCAGATTTGCTCAGTACCTAGTTATCTGATAGCGGGCGTAGTCAGGATTTTATTTGCTAACAAATACACTGTTAGTAATTTTAAATCTAACGGAGATAGTTACTTAAAGAGGTACCTATTTTTAGTAGTTTTAAGTTTGGACCCACAGCTACCTACCTACCAATTATTAATAACACGAAGTATAGATACAAGGAGTCCGAACGGTATAGGCTTTTCCATAATATTTCGTGTACACAATAATAAACCCAGATCATAGTTCTATTTTCTGCCACTGGCTGCGCTAGTATTCAGGACGTACCGATGCTATTATAGAATATCAGAATATGTCTTGACCTTCTCTGTATTGTTGGGTTTAAAGCACTCGAAAAATTTCTAAAAATTTCCTGAAACTTATATTTAATTGCACGTTTCTCAGAATATTTTTTTCCACAGGTGTCAATAGTTCAAACGAGTACTTCTTGAAAAATGGCGCGCTCTACCGGCAAAAAATCTGTCCCTTAAATTGAGACCATTCGTTCAACATTACGTTCGGACTCCTTATATCTATACTTCGTGATTAATAAGGACAAATGAAATTGAAAAGTGGGTTTTTTTAATGGTAGAAAGAGTGTGCAGTTTTTAATGGTAGAAAGAGTGTGTGTGAGAAAGAATGGTAGCTAGAAGTTACGTACCTACAAGAACAGGTGTATTTTAGGTGTCTGATTGTTTGACCAAAAGTCATTTGACAAAACTACACTTGACAAAAAACGTTTGGCAAAATAGTGAATTCGCCTATTGATCATTTTACTACTGATCATTTTACAAATGCTTCATTTTGCCAAATGATCGACACCTTAATTGACATTTTATAAATCATTACTTTACAAAACTAACATTTGGCAACTGAGTTAGGTATCAGATAAATCTACTATCGGTCTAAAAATTTGGTAGGTATTCTTGTTAAATTGACCACATTTTGCACATTTTTTTGCAAAGCTACTGCTCTGGTGTTTCATAAAAGAAAACATTATAAGTATTAATCGATATATTTTATTAAATATAGCTAGATTGAATGAAAAAAAGAAGATATTTTACATTATTTGCAAAATAATTACTTATTTTCCCATTCGTCTTTGGAGATAAATATCTCTTTTATTAGATTGGGTTAGGTTCGAAGTGACGTGACAGAAGTGACTTCAGGGCATTTCAGCCTTTAATTATGATACATGATGATAATGATAGGTACATTTGAAATAACTTAATTTACGAAACATATCATTTGGTGAAATGACAAAAAGGTCAATTGATATTTGAATACTTGACACATTTGTCAAGTGTAGTGTTTGTTAATGGATCATTTGCTAAGTAAGTTTTTGTAAAATGATACTATTATCAAGTGTATTGTGTGCCAAATGATCATTTGGTGAAATGTTGTTTGTCAAATGATCATTTGTCAAAAATTTTTGGTCAATCATTAGGGAACCGTATTTTAATATTTGGCAGAGTTACTACACTGAGTTGACAATCGGTAGGCCACAACGCTAAATAACGTTATGTATTGAGTAATGAATGGAAGTCTTTGAGTGGCGACTTTTGTGTATCGAACCTATTGGAAAACCACACAAGCTGTTTTCTTTGACAAAAATACTGCCAGATCGATGCGATGGGGTGCTGATATAAGGCACACAAGTCCTTACGTAGAGAAAGTAGTTAGGTACCCAATTCCATTAGTCACGTAAGCACTGCTTAAAATCAGTTTTGTTACTGTAAAATTTTAATCAGCCTATTGTATTTACGAACGTAGTTATTAATAAGTGTAAGTCTTTACTTTTAATAAAGTCGCTATTTTTGTATGTATGTTTTTGCCCCTACATGAGTTGAAATCCTTAAAACTACGCAACGGACTTTGATGCGTTTTTTTATAATAGGTATAGTGGTTCAAGAGAATAGTTTTGTTGTACAATTTGTTAAGGTTTGTTTGTCCTGAATTCCACCTATACGAAGTCACAAACAATAGTTAGTAGATTATTATACAAGTGTTTGTCAATCGCTTACGAAAACTGGCAGCTGGTAGGTACGATTAGTAATTAAAAGAAGCTGTTATCTGGTTTCGGGCTTCGTATTCTTTTATACCTGTAAACTATTTAATTTCAGCATACGAGTACAAATAGCGGAGGTTATTGACGCCCGAATAAATAAATATATTTCGAAAGACTTAAATTTTTTTTAAAGAAAACACTCAGACGAGACTCTGTAAAAATATAACACATAGTTGTAGATGTACAAACCATTGTAATTTGTAGGGTAGGGATTGTCACCACGTTACTAAACCAAATCGAAATTAACGCCGTGAAATTAAGTCAATAGCTCGCGTACTAATATTTATTTTCGGATGTAAACGCCTGAATGTCAAGTGGCCTTGTTATCAAAATAATCCTTATCTATACATAGGTATAATAAAAATAATAAATCTGTAAAAAAATATTTTTTGTACCTTAAATATACTCGTACTTTAGTATGTATTGAAATTTTTGTGAGTTTGTTTCATCTTCGAAAATACATATATGTTACCGCTAATAATATTAAATATATTTTAAAAAGATATAGTCAGATGGTTAAAGGATAACCACCAGAAACCATCACCAGCATTTTTGAAATTTTTGTCTGTTTGTCTGTTTAGATGTTTGTCTGTGTACACATCACATAAAATGTACGACACTTAAAATTAAAATGTTTTATGTGAAAATTGTACACAACTCAAGGTATTACTACTACTATATACGCATATAAATTCTTAACTAGTGGTTTTATTTCAATAATGAGCCTAAATATTGATTTAAAATGCTGCTCAAAATCACTATTCCAGGTGGACGAAGTCGCAGGCACAGCTAGTAATAAATAAAAATACCTACAACAAAAGTATCAACTACTATACGCACTATACCCAATTTAAGCTATTTATCATTTCGTAGCTGTTATATAATACATAAATAACCTCCGTCAAACCAAAAGGTTATTATCAAACGCACACGAGTCCAAATATGAGATTTTTTTTCTTTTTTTTTTGGAACT
Source organism: Orgyia antiqua (assembly GCA_916999025.1). Taxonomy (NCBI): domain Eukaryota; kingdom Metazoa; phylum Arthropoda; class Insecta; order Lepidoptera; family Erebidae; genus Orgyia; species Orgyia antiqua. The sequence continues at coordinate 10,516,028 of OU779863.1, read as the reverse complement.
TTTACCCTTTGGGTATGACAGTCCCATCGTACCCTAATCTTTGTTTACAGAATATATATAAAAAAAAATCACAACATGAAAATACCATGATAGCCCCTACACTCTCAGGTTCACTGAGAATGGCCTGATACAGTCCCATATAAATATAAGAGATGCATGGAAATCAAACAGTGCACAGAACTTTGAGTGCAGTGTTAGTGTAACCGACTGGCTATTATGAGGTTTCAGGTTCTAACCCCACACAGAACAATAAATCATTTCTGCGATTTGCAAATAGCTATTTAAATTTTAAGGAAGAATAATGTCAAATATTAATATTTTTTCAATATAATATGGTACATGTTTAGCGAGTTCGTACAGGGTTCGTATATATCGCATGTTACGCTATGTAACATATTGGCTGGCTGCCAATCAGTTCAATAAAACGTAACTTCACGGTGAATCTACCATGAAAATAAACGTCTATGAATAAATTCTTACAGTTTATACGTATTTCAGTCTGCGTTTGGACTTCAAGACGTAATAGGATTTTTCGTACAAATAGTTTAAATTTAAATATTTCTGTTAGTTTGTAAAACTGGCTCATCAATTTTGGATATCGTACCATACACCTACTGGTACGTCGTGAAATTATTGGTTATTCTTTGTTATCTGTTGTGGTATACAACTATTTTGTTTATAGGAGCGAAACACACCTCCAGTGGTGATGAAACACCACCAATACCTGAAGAGGAGCTTGAACAACAAAAAATAGAACATGAACGTCAAATACAAAAGGTAGGTTCAGATACAGCACTTGTTAAATAGATGATGAGTGTTTTTGTTTTGATTGCATTCAGATAATATAATCATTCTTTATCATGACCCATTTATGATTAATGCAAACTTTTCCGTGTTTAACAACGTGAAACTATTAGTAGATATTATGTTATATTACCTACAGATTGTCAGTCAATAAATTGTAAGTAAACCGATACACCTAAATAATGTTAGATACGAACTTAGTTTCTTGTAGTTCAGTGAAAAGTAATAAAATCACGGCATCTTAATGTTTACTAAAATTAAAATGAATGGGTTTCATGAATTTAATAGACACTCATTAGCAAGTCAAGTTTGGCAGTTATACGAGCCTCGTCCTTACGAGAGGTCACTCACGATACAACAATGAAAAGTTTGGATTTTTTATCAAATGAATTATTTTTACAAGGAAAAAGAATGTCAAGCGAGAGAGGCTGAAGAAGTCAGAAAGCTTGATATAGAACTTCTCCATCAACGGGCAATAGAAGCTGAGGAGGAACAGCAAAGGGAGGTAAGAGTTACATTATTTGAGGAAATTAACTTTATACTTATTTTCCCTTTGTATATCACCCGCAGTTCTATACTCGTTAATATTTACTGCTCTGTTAGCCTTACCGTTTACCTTAGCCCTTAACGTTAAAAGATTGAAAAAAGGAACGTTGAAGGAAGGGGTTGGTTTATTTTGGACATATTTTCTTATTTAAATAAATAAATAATTAAGTCATCACCTAATTAAATATGGAAATATGTTCTAATTTTAGCCAACCAGTTCTTGATGCATCATCAAGTTAAGGTTTTACGATAGCCTTTAAAACATAATAAAACAGTGACAAATTGTCTGTTAGGACATATTCACACCTCATTGTCGATAGGTAACAAATAGTTTTGTGATATAGATCGCTGAAGCCGTACACGCTGTGGAAGAGATGCGAGGTATGAACACCTCATGGTCACATCATAGATTATGTGATCTCCAACGCCAGGCAGCTCGATTGAGACATAGCCGACCGTCTATTCCAGATACAACGAAACAACAAAAGGTAAAATGACAACATTTAATAATACCAAGTCTCAGACAGTTTATTTATAACCTTTAATAAATAAATAAATAAATATTCATGGACATTTCACACAACGTCCTCTGGTCCCAAGCTAAGCTTTATATGCTTGTGTTATGGGTAATAGAATTAGCTGTTCTTGAAGAATTGTCTGTTAGGAGGTATTAACACCTTATCGTCGAAATTCCAAGTCCAAGATATACGTAGGCAGGTATTTTTTCCTATGCATACATAACTAGAAAGGAAGATTGATGGATCAATGCACAGCCGAAACTATTAAACGCTAGAAAATAAATCGTTTATTGAACAGTTTGGTACATTTTTATCAAATGTCTCAGGGAGAACAACCCACATATTCCCTATAGGCAGCGCCTGTTTCACTTGTATTTGCTGTTCAATGTTTTACTATCACGCCTTTTATTATCGTCGTTGCAATCATTTGGAGCGTAGCTTCGCAGCATTACGTAATATTATGTTTAGTAACAACCAGTCACATAAGTTAAAGGTTCTTTTACCTAAGTTTTTAAGTTTCAGTTAATAAATATCATGTTCTTCAAAGTCCAAATTTTGGCTTCGAGTATTCTAAATTGAATTCCTCTTTAATAAAAACGTTGAACATGAAAACCTTATAAACACATTAAATACCTGTACAATAATGTCTGTAGGAACTATAAAATAATCAGCTTAATAAAATGATCCGGCTAATCTGCTCTCAATCTTTTAAGCTTTGGCTAAAATACATACACGTATCAGTATTAACTTAGTACAAAAAATTAACTTATTCCTAGAACAAATAAATGTGATAAATTACCTAAAAGTAGGTTTTGGCAATTTCGTCCATATTTATGAGTTTTTTCCCGACGTTTCAGTCACCATGAAATAAATAAATATGCATGGACATTTCACACAACATCCTCTGGTCCCAAGCTAAGCTTATACGCTTGTGTTATGGGTACCAAAATACGAATATACTACATAAACTACTTTTCTGATGTAAATACATACTTATGATTCATAGAAAACAACCACATTGGTCTTATCTAAAGCAATTTCATGGTAAAATAAAATCTGTATAAGAAAGAACTACAAGGGACATCCTACAATTTAATCCTACACGTGACCATTGTGAGTGGCAAGTGTCTGTAACGTCGGAGAGATATAAACTCAAAGTTAACTCGACAAAAGCCGTAAAAGTCGGTTTATTTGAAAGATTGAGTCACGCCAGTTTTAGAGAGTAGAATAGATTTATTCAAATTTAATATGTACGTACGACTAAAATAGGTTCGAAAAGAACGATTGAATGACTTAATTATAATATAGAATCAAGTATATTGGCTAATGACTATATCATGACACAGTTGGTGTGCTAGGCAGTAATTACTGTCTAAATGCCAATATCTTGTGCCAATTGTCCATATATGTTATGTACACGACTTAGACGGGCCTTGCGATATAGTCAGAAGTTACACTAGCGGTCGCGTGTAGGTTCGATTCTCAAGACTTATTTGTAACTTATTAGGATAATATTTGAATAGTGTCGGAGAGCTTTCTGATCGAAATATGTACTTACAAATCTTGACAAAAAATGTGTTCTAAATATTCGTAGCACAAGCTAATGCTTAATTTGGGACTAAATGATGTTATTTGTATTGCTGAACAATCTAATAACTTATTGGAAACTTGTTGGAAAATATTGGAATATGATGATGTATTCGTATACTATAACGATATGGGTCAAATACTTAGCTAGATCTTGATTTAATCCTAGATTATTTCCTTTCAAAAATGTTGTATTATTATTTTACTTACCCTGTGCTTGATAGATTTGTGAGCCCAGCAGTGGGACTCACTAAGTCACAGATGATGTTTACTTGTTAGCTTGACCGTTTCAATCACTTAAAACACAGATTTAATGTCTTATTAAATGCGTTTTCAATTTAAAATGCAGCAATGATACCGATCGGATGGTAGTTTACTATCTAGGGTAGCGGAACGTATATAATATTTAACTAAACGTCCCATATGTCATATTTTATTGATATTCTAGACCTGCGCGAATATATTGACCTATAAAATTGCACCGGGATTGGCATCCACATGAACTATGCAATGAATGCAACAAGCTGTTTGTCACCTTACCGCACCGGACGTGCGTGGCGTTACCGTTACGAATGGTGACCTATTACCTTTTCAAAGTATTTCATATCCTGAAATCGAATATCTTTGTGATTTATCTTGATTTTTAATCACAATTATGATATGTCAATTTCGCAACAGATATTGAGATGCTCTTCATTGGCACGACTTGTTCGGGCGCTCTATCGATTGATTGCAACGATGACCTCTGCCAATTAACATTTATTTGAACTGCGTTACATCCCTAGCGTGTACTTTTATAACAGAAGTTCAAGTGAAAACAATGAAAAATGATTCACAATTTACTGCAGACGATGATGAAGAAAGCGTGCAGTACTCAACTTACTAAGCCTCATTCTTCTCAAAGTATCACCGACAGAGATGCGATTTACATCAACCTCACCCGCTTCGCACCTTGCCATGGTGAGTATCTGTAACTGCGTCTAAACTTGTAGAAGAAACATGGGCGTAGCCAAAGTGGAGGTCGTTGGTGCGAACCCTCACACAAAATTCCGAAAGTATTACAAAATAAAATCAATTTTCCACATCTTCCTTCAAATTTATTAACCAATTAAAAATTTAGGACCTCTTTGGCCCAAGCCCAAGCAATGATACGAAGATTTAGAAAATCCTCCCGAAACTAAAACCTGACTACACCCATGGAAAGAAATACTCAGCGTAAAATCTTAGGACAAAATAGAATTGTTATGTTAAAGTTCTTCAACAAAATCCACACAATCTTAAATTCCACTTCAGTGGATGGTCAAAATTATAAATAAATAAATAAATATTTATGGATATGTCAGACAACGTCCTCTGGTCCCAAGCTAAGCTTTATGCTTGTGTTATGGGTACTTGAATACGAATAGAATACACCCAGACGCAGAACAAACATTTTTATGACAATTATAAACATCACACAAATGAATGTCCGAGGCGGGAATCGAACCCGCGACCTCGTGAACGGCACTCCGTTATATGAACCACTAGACCACGAAGCCTGCCAAATTCATGTAAGATAATATAATTATAATCATCACTGGGATATGATCCTATTTCAATCCTTTGACTTCTATTCATATCTTCAGTCAATTTTTATCCCACAGGTCTCGTGGCGTAACCGTCTTGACGCAGATTTTACTACGAGAGGTTCGATTCCGACACAGTAAAGTTTAGTTTCAAATATTTCGTCATTGCTATTTACTGTGTGAATCTAGTTGGTCTCCCTCGATCTCCCAGTCTCTCAATAGCTCTTAAGACTGTTTTGACTTGAACTACCTACCTAAAATCGTCTTCGCATCACGTGTCCCAGAATTATTAGTCTTTTGTTCGCAATTGTTGCAATCATATTATTTTAATTAAATTAGCATGTCCCTTTTATTCTGGCCATTAAATACTCTCCTTTGCAAATTTACTCCACAATTTAAATATTTTTAATCTGTTTGTATCCGTCCACATCACTCCAGAAATATGCAACAACTTTTTTAATCATGGTTTTTTGTGTACGTTGACATTTTCGAATTTAAGTAAATTTGTTTCATATGAAAAGACAGGATACGTAAATGTTCAGTTAAATTCAAATATATTTAGCATAAAATTAATACCTAAAACTTTACATATAATAAAACCTCTAGAGATTCTAGATTCAGTTTCTTTGTTGTTAGTGATTTCATTAAAAACTATCTATCTGAATGTATTTGGTACAAGGATGGCTAACAATATAGTTGCAAATGCAGATAAATCACTCGAGGGTGACGGATGCTGTGACCCGCAAGATTTTACCTTCAAAGAAAATTCCCGACTGTGGACAGCATCTGCTAATGACATTGGTCCACATTCGTCCAAAGATGTCGTTGTTCACACCTCTTCGTGTGTTGGGTATGACTATCTAACTAACGGTTCTGTAAATGTGTTGTTTGTAAAAATATAATTCAGCATGAGAATCAACTTATTTAAAATAAGGTAGGTACTAAGTACTGTTAGATATCTTCTTGCTGATATGGTACTAAGTATTTCTAATAAACATAGATTCAAAATTTAGGTATTAATAATTAAAATCAGAAGTTACCTTTTAGTTCAATAATATTTATCTTATTATCAGTTTCGTGTTACTAATTCGTCATAATCAAATCATACACAAGTGCAATGCAAGTACAAAATGCAGTACTTTTGGGTATTGCAAACTTAACTATGTCCTTCAAAATATAGGACATGAACAGTGTTATATAACACTGTAAATCGAGCAAATATTCTTATGACTTTTTGTTTGGAGAATGGCAATATGTCGCTAGACGCTATTTGCATTTATTTTATTGTATTTTCATAAAATCCTATGAATTTCTGTAAAAATAGATAAGCTAAATTTGTCAAGGGTTAGATAAGAGTGTATGTAAAAAAAGGTTGTAGATAATTATTATGGGTCAAGGAGCGCATGCGTGACCAAGTACCGCCAGGCGCACCCACCCTGCGCAGACGGGTGGTTTTAGTTTTCGCCCCCACACCCGCAATACAGTCGACAAACTTTGCAGTGTATTTCTTGACGTATCTACGCAATACCTCAAATGTTGAGGACGTAATAACATCCAGGCCCCATCCTGGTGAGTTCACGGATACGGTTCTGTTACTCGCGATCGCTAAATAATGTTTAACGTACATATTACCTCCTTGATTTAAAACGTGATTAAATTCTCCGCTTAGATGTTATAATAATGTGGATCACTCATTATCGTGTTCCTTTAGCTGACTAGATGTTAGTGTTAGGGCATGCATGCTTCTCTGTGTTTACCTTACTATCCTTAAGTGTGTAATTGAACTGTACCTGCAATATCCTATCCCAGTGGGGTGAATTCGTGGGTCGGTGTGTGTTACGTATAAGATGTTTGTAGGAGATAGGATGCAGTTGTAGCATATCAGCGCAATGAGGAGACACGAGATGCACAGCAAGGGATCTGAGATCGGTGTTGGCAAGGAGGGCTCGCAGATGTCGCGTAGCGAGTCCACCATCAGCCGATGTACTCCGCATACACCTCTTGGCCCCCCAGACAGCGTGAGCGTCGACTCCAACCCCATGCCCACCATATATCGGTAATCGTATGTTCGACAGAAACTAAAATCAGGAAGAAAACATAACAAGGCAAACAAACAAACGATTATATTTGACAAATGAAACGATTTTTTCTCTAATATATTCCTGTTATATACAGTATGCAGTATAAGATAATGTAAAGTTACACCACTGTTATGTTTTCTCTCTGACGGAAAAGTCAGAGCGCACTACGCCGCATCGCGCACCGCGATCGTCGCATGCGAGTAGGTATCACAAATGCTTTTATCTTGGATGGATGTATAGTTTCTTTAAAAAAATAGATTTGAGAAAAACAGAAACTGTCGTTCCTAAGATAATAGTGAATATAGTTTACGATCGCTTGGCTTCCCTCATGCTGTCTACAAGAAAGTGTTGGCCGGCCTGCGACTTTGAGGTAATACATATATCAAGTTTATTGTGTAGTAATGTGTCTTCACATCCATGCCTTACACCGACTTCCTCGCTTTCAATATACTTCCAGCTTCTTTATAGTTTACTTTCTTTGTAGCCGCAAGAATATTTTGAGTGATTGTTAGGTTTAGGAGATATTTTCTTGTTAATAAATTAATTATTAATTTCGACATCACGTAGGTGTAGGATTTTGTGCATGTTCACATCTTCCAATAGGTTCAGTTCGAATAACTCAAATACCATATGCGTTTTATTCATTATCATTCTAAATGATAGTTTAAAGTACTATCGTAAGTTCTTAGTTATTAGCAAACGCGTATCATTTTCAACATCAAACGCAATTCATACCAAATGCATTATAGCCACCATGTCTTGTGTATCATTATTAGTGTAGTAGTTTGAAGTAGAGACATAAATAATTATGTATATTTTTCCATTATAGACTGCTACTAGATATGAGATTATAGGTACTATAGATAATAGTCTAAAGTCTAGCTGTAAGCAAACACATAATACCACCTTTAATATAAAAAAAAAAACACGTTAAAATATAAATCTTTAAATAATGTCAACACCGCCAAAAATAATGACGGCCATCTATGAAATTAAAGAAAAACAAAATAATAGGAATAGTGGTGAGCGATATATTATGAAATTAAGCGCTTTTAAACTTTTTTATAGCATTGAAGTTTTTATTTTTAAACAATGCCACGTATTAAAATACTAAATTTGCGCGCTAAAAGTTTGTAGTTTCGATGTGAATATTGTAAAGAATACATTCAATAGAGACGAGTGATTTTACTGTGCTAATATATAGGTTTTATTTAATCAAAACGGTTAAACGGAGGTATACAAAGTCTAGGCTGTGCTGAAATAATAACGTGAAAATATTTATATTTGTCTAGATGTCGGGCTCCTATTGCTTCTCTTGATTGCATGGACGACTTCAGTGCTAATTCACAACAGATGCTGGATCAAGGTACGGTTAAGTTTCCATTAAATTAAGTTAATGAATTTAAAAAAATTGGTCAAGTGCGAGTCGGACTCGCGCACGAAGGGTTCCGTACCATTATCTATGCAACATAAGGCAACGTTATTAGTATCGAGCAAGAAACGGTAAAAAAATCATGTTTGTTGTATGGGAGCCCCCCTTAAATATTTATTTTATTTTATTTTTAGTATTTGTTGTTATAGCGGCAATAGAAATACATCATCTGTGAAAATTTCAACTCTCTAGCTATCGCCGTTCTTGAGATACAGCCTGGTGACAGACGGACGGACGGACGGACGGACGGACAGCGAAGTCTCAGTAATAGGGTCCCGTTTTTACCCTTTGGGTACGGAACCCTAAAAATACTCCATTAACAACCGTATAACACGCTTACTTTAACTTCATGAAAATGTAAATAAATAAAATAAATATGTACTTAACTCTGAAATAAATACGTAATAACTGTCTTTACAGGGTATTAATTACAAGATATTTGCTTAGAGATTATATTCATATTTTCATAAATAATGTAAAATAATTTTAAACAGACACTTATTAACGTGGATACTTATACATTATTTTTATAAAAACTTTTGCATTTAAACAGCGGGAGAAGCAAATATATCACGGCACATGTCAACTTATATGGGAAATCACTCCGCCATGCCTTCAATGGTAACTCCTGGTCTGCGTTACAAGAATCTTGGAAAATCGGGACTACGAGTCCCTAATATCGGTCTTGGTATATGGAACATGCTGAATGAAGACTGTGCTGAAGATGTTATTATGACAGCTTTGGAAAATGGAATCAATCTATTCGATTTATCAGAAGCTCATTGTGGTAAGTAACGTTTTGTTATTATGTGTATTAATAAAAACTAAGATTTAATCCAAAACTTATATTACAGCTAAAGGTGAGGCGGAACTCGGCAAGATACTAAAGAAAAGAAATGTAAGGAGGACGAGTATAATACTTACAACAAAAATATATTGGAGTACCAAGTAAGAAGCTGATTGAACATCTTTGATATCTATCTTTAACTATCGTCACCCCTATACCTAAAATAATATCTGTTAATTGCACGATACTGATAATATATTGAAATACATCAACACTTACATTTAAATATTATTAATCAAAAGTTACATACGCAATTTAGTTTTTTTTATACAGTAGCAACACTTCGTAACAATTTTGTGGACAAGTAGCTTTCTAGTTATCACTGACTGTTTGTAAGTTTAATTAATTACAATATTTTAATTAATATTACACTAACTAGTGTATCGGCACATTGTCATTTATATTAGATACCTACTTCTTGTTATAGTACTGATATGTTATAAAATTTTTACGATCAAGGACTAAAAGTAACTTACACGACGTTATATTGTGTGATAACAGCTTTGTTTTGCTCTTACGGTGAACTTGCTGAATAAAATAGCACTGATGCTTTATAAACACATTATGCTTGTTGCTGGCTATATGCTAACATATTTTGAACTCTCTATTTACTAGGTTTGCTCATACTAATAACAGGTCAGATGAAAGAGGCCTTTCTCGTAAACATATTGTTGAAAGTGTGAAGGCATCTCTGAGCAGGCTTCAAGTTGAATATATTGATGTAGTACTCCTACATAAAGTTGATCCAGTCTGTCCAATGGAAGGTGTGTATTAGAGTTATTTAATATAAAGTTTTTAAAACATTTTTGGCTGTTCTTAATATTAAAACTTTTTTCTGTCTTGCTTTTGTGACAGTTACAATGCTATCAATAAATAAATATTTAAATAAATATATATTCATGGACATTTCACACAACGTCCTCTGGCCCCAAGCTAAGCTTATAAGCTTAATAATATCTATCTACATAGATGCTAAGTATTAAATGTTACGTTTTCTTACAGAATTGGTGCGTGCTATGAACTTTGTCATAAATCAAGGTTGGGTTATGTACTGGGGCACGGCACGTTGGACACCATCGGAAGTATGTAGTTTTTGAATATATGATTCATTCATTCTTACCATGACAGCTAACATTAATTATTTTTAATCAATTTTATATTTGAACTTATTAGATTATGGACGCTTACACAAATTGCCGTCAATTTAACTGCATCACACCGATAGTAGAACAGACTGAATACCATATGTTCTGTCGAGAAAAGCCTGAGCTGTACATGCCTGAACTTTATCATAAAATTGGCGTTGGTAAGATATTTTATTAGTATTTAGTGTTATAGTAGCACTAACTCCTGATGAAGCTTTTTGAGCTATATTTATTGTATTTAGCATGGAACTTACTAGTTTATAAGATTGAATCAAAAAATTATTATTTGTCAATAGGTATGATGGTATGGTCAGCAATAACAACAGGTAAAGGCTTAGGACGTGAAGAAATTACGGGACTTTTTGCTAAGTCTCGTTTCAACAGAAAATATAGTACCTTCAGTTGGTGCGAAGAAGATCTAGCCGTGCCAGAAGTAGGTATTTTGTTAGTGTAGGTATTTAATGATGAACAATATATGTGACTGTATGTCTTGTGTAGATACCGAGTTCTGGCAGCAAGGAACACGTCGCGGGCGAGGAGCCTCGTACATACGGTGACAAACTTCGGGATTTATCTAATGTAGCAAATTCTTTGAGTATGTATTTTGATTTTCGAATTTCTTCTTCTTTCGAAATTATTTCTTATTATTACGCAAATACAATAATTGGTATTTGACAGATTGCTCAATGAGCCAACTCGCCGTAGCTTGGTGCCTGAAGAATGAATCTGTTAACTGTCTCTTGCTTGGAGCTACGAGCATCGAACAATTCAAAGAGAACATTCATGCTTTACAGGTAAATAATTTAATATTTTTAACATATTACACACGCACACATATTGTCTGTATTTTGTTTTGTAACCTTGTAACTAAGTAACAACTGTAACTAAACAGATTGTCCCGCAACTCACGCCATCGGTTATGGTGGAGATTGAAAAGCTGCTAGCTAACAAACCTCAGCGACCTCCAATGGTGTCTACTTTGGTTAAACGAAACCAGCAGAACAATAACACAGTGCGGATTGATATGACGTATGTATACCTATATTTTTAAATAATTAAGTATGTTTAGTAACACATATTATTATGTATAATCCCAAAAATCTTTATATAAAACAGTGGAGCTACTACGTCGGGTGCGGGATCGCCAAAACCAGAAGGTGAAGGAGAGGGCGACGCATCGACCCCCGGCAAGGAGTCAGGGAGAGCCTTTTGTGAGATTCAGTGACCGTGGTGGCGCGGAAGCACTGACTCTGCTTCCAAATCTAGTAAATCAAAGGTATAATTAAAAAAAAGAACAAATTGTTTTTAAATTAAGTTTATAGCTTTAAATTTCAAGGTTTTTATCCCAATATTTTTTTTCAGGAATCGCTTAAGGAAACCAAACCGAAATTCTTCTTAAACAACGCTGGAGAAGTCATTAAGCGTACAGGTATGGCCATTTACATTAAAATTATTTATTTATTCGTCAATTATGTAAATTGTTTATAAAGAACAGCTTAAAATTTTATGTTTTTGTTTAACACTTTTGTAACAGCTGAACGTACGTTATTGTACCACACCCTGTAATATTCAAATGATAATGTGAATTAGGGCGTAACAAGCAAACTTTTCCTGTTTGTGTATTCAAATAACTTCATGTTTATTTATGTATTTTTTAACTCCCGTTTGACCGTACTTCAGCAGAAAAGTACACTGAATTAACTTCACTTAAATTTCTAACATATTTTTGGAAGAAATAGAATATAAACTAAGTTTTTAGGGTTCTGTATATTAAAATTTTAAGCTCGTACGTTTCAAAAATGCCTAAGTAATTAATGTAACTACTAAATATTTATTTAAATACATTTTTTTATAATCAGAACAAGATGGAGTGTCTACTGACGTCGTAATATCCGTATCAACGATAAAAGGTAAACAGCCAGCTAGCGGTGGTAGTAAAGTTAAAAAATCAAAGTCAGACACTGCTCGTCCGCGCTCCTCGTCTTTACAAAGATCGTCTTCTGGACAATTATCAATCGCTAGAGACCGTAGACGATCTAGACTGGACTTATCATCACCAGCTGATATTTAAATAATTACAGATTAGTATTTATCTATCTGTAAGCTCGATAATATTATCTGCAAGCATTAAACAAGAATAAGTGTCTAAGATGTGTATCAATAACTGATTTTGGCCAAAGGAAGCAGTAAAATATGCGAGATTGGTTGATAGTAAAGAGATCTATATACCTAATATTGATATATTTAGTGTATACTTTGCGTTTACTCAAAATATCTGATAGTTTAAAGATACGAAGTATACTAAAAGGCTAATATCTACTCCCGACACATGACTAAATAAGCTGTACTTTCGAGACGATATTTATTAAAAAATACTATATAAATAAGTGTGTGATATAAATGGCAATGTACTTAAAGTTATCAGAGAATAGACTGTGATGGTTAGAGATTTAACAAAAGTATTGCATTGGAGAGCCGGATTAAATCCTGCAAAACAAGATGTGTACCTATTTGATGTAGTACAAAATCCTATACTATAACCATGATACTGGACATTTTAGGAATAATGTTACAATCGTAGAGTATTATATAAAATATAATAATGTAATGTTCGTATGCCAAGTAGTGAAATTATCGTAAAGTATGTTAAATTAGAAGAAACGTCAGGCTTGACTAATAAATCTCAAACGATACTTAGCCAATTTATTATAATGGATAAATTAACTAGTAAAATCTATGTGAATCGTCATAATATAAAACTTTGTACAACACAGAAGCTTGAAATCATCGTCTCCCAATTATTAGATAGTAAATATATGATGCTAGATAATACTAATTACTATCGAGTTCAAATCTCAACATTTCTAAGAAAGAATATCTTGTAAATACGTAGCAATGACAAAGATTAAATGATTCCTTTGAATAGGTGAAGAAGTCGAGTCTAATGTCATTTTAAATTATAAATCATCTTTAGCTTTTGCTATTGTCATAAGAATCAATTAATTTATTAGCCTCTAGCATGCTATTTAGCTATAATAAGCAGACCTACATATTTGAACACACAAATTCCATAAAAAGTAAATCAACAATCAATTTTTTTTACCATTTAAAAGCTTAGATAATATAACAAAATTAAGTAATTTAAAGTTATTTTAAGAAATCTTAGACATGGTTGAATGCATCAAATTGTAAAAAATAATCCAGTTATCTTCAGAACTTAAATCGGGATTCGATATTTATAAACTTCTGTTTTGAGATCCTATTTTATTTTATTGTCGCGAATTCCACTTTATGTAGTAAAATGACCGCGCTTTCTATTTTATTTTTTAAATGTTAATTAATTAATTATATTTTTTTAAACATACGTAAATCGATCGATCGATCGATCTTTGATCTTAGAATGCAATACCCACACATAACTCCCTACCTAAATATAGAGACAACATTTATGATGACACTTTACAAGTCTATAGGTATGTATCTTATATTTAGAGATTTCTAACTAATGTAGCCTAAAAGCTTAAGATAACTGGACCTTAGTACATTACATTACACTCAAATAGGCTTAAAGTTCAAACGTTTGTAGTAACTGATGTATGCAGATACTGATTTCGACATAATAATCAATGTCCATTGTAATCCTTTTAACAACAAATGAAACTATTTGAAATTGAATAGACCGTAGTTGAGTGGGTTAGTTATTATCATTTATTTTCGGTTACATCATGCTGTACACTGATTATATTACATCAAATTATAACTTTTATTTGGTAAACATAAATTTTCATATATAGAGCCAACACTTCTTTTGAAATTTTAACAATAGTTGTATCTCAATTTCGAATCAAAATTATTTAAACTATTTCTACTATTATATATTAGAATTATCCCTATATTAGATTAATAAAAATAATCCCTGTTTATGAAAATGATAATTATATTTATCGCACCACTGCACTTATAAGCTTGTTATAAGCTACTAAAAATTATGTCATTTTTACTCCAAAAATCGAGTAAAAATTAAACTTGCATGTCATATCAAAATGTATAATTTAAATAATTCGCTACCTTTATCCATACTGAAATCACTCACTTCATTTAATTTTTCTATAGTTTATATTATTATTTTCTTGGCATAAGGCCAGGTTACCTAAATATAATACCATGATACAATCTATGGAGCCGGAAAACCGAGCGTTTGCATATTTAACGTATATTTTACGAGGAGCACGGTAAGCACTATTTTATATTATAAGTAAAGCCATGTAAATTAACAACTTAAAAGTTCTTTTATTCAACTCATCAATATCCTACTTATTAAATAGGCATAAACCTTATACGATATGTATATTATGTATAATAAATATGTGTGTATATCATAAGTACAATAAATATGTGTGTGTTAGTGTTTTTCGAAAAGACAACTTCACAAAATGTGTTTAGATTCCATACCTCCAATGTTCTAAATTAAGAGGATACCAAAATAGCTTCGTGCATTTTTCTATGTACGAAGTTTTCATTGTTTCTTTAGATTGATTGGTTAGAGCTCTAATTTTTAAGTATATGTTTTTTCAATATATGATCTAGGATCGCATAAACTCAGAAACACGATTGAAAAAAGTTTTCTCGATAGAAAATCTTAGCGAAACAACCTCTCAAATTTTTTATTTTTTTCATTTGTCGGTCCATTATCGCGTATTAACTAATGAAATAACTTTAAAAACATAAGTAACTATTATATATAGAAACACGTAAATCAGAATTAAAATATATTTAGTAGATTTTGAGTAAATAGGAAAAGTATCCCTAATTCTTCATTTTCTGTGCCTACTGGCTGTGTTAATATGTACGTGTCGGCGATGATATACGATAATATTGATGTAGGCCCTTAAATTTAGTGTACAAATTTCATGAGATACAGCAGAGATACCTCGAATGATTGTATATAGCTACATGTGATGTTTAGCAGTAACCGTCTATAAAAATTCAAATAAAGTAAAACCGTAATGTTTAAGTAGGTACATTAATATTAAATAACCGAAAGTCCATACTTTATATTGCCATGTGATAATGCAAAACTATACAATTTTAGCTTTATGATGTTAAGTTTTCAGAGTCTTGTTTGTACCTGTTAATTTTACCAAATATTTTAACACAATATCGAATGTAGTCGTTAAACTATACAAAAGCTTCAGTTATGGTTTCTCTGAAATATGCACGAATAAATTAAAAGCAATAGCAAATAAAACTCGCTATTTGATTCTAAATAATAATAAATAGGTTGTTGTCGAAAGTTAATAAAAATATATATAGGATATATAAATACATACATAATCATAATATATCATTCTAATCATTCGTTAATATAATAATTATATTCTATGTCGTTATGTCGTATATAATATAGTATTAATAGATAGATAACTTTTAATTGACGGGCTTCGTGGTCTAGTAGTTTTATATAACGGACTGCCGTTCACGAGGTTGCGGGTTCGATTCCCGCACGGGATAATTATTTGTGTGATGTTTATAAATGTCATACAAATGTTTGTACTGCGTCTGGGTGTTTCTATGTATTATAAGTATGTATTTACAAAAGAAAAGTAGTATATGTATTCTATCCGTATTCTGGTACCCATAACACAAGCATATAAGCTTAGCTTGGGACCAGAGGACGTTGTGTGAAATGTCCATGAATATTTATTTATTTCATTATGTCACCAATAGAACAGCAGTTGAATATTCAAATCGATGTACACTGAACTCACTTGTAACAACTTCGCGAAATAATTTGAAACCATTGTGTAACTCATGTAGTCTACTTTTCATAGTACATCAAAAGTATAATGTAGTAAGTAAAAAAAATCATTATTGTGATTTTGTAATGTATTAATGTACAAGTATGTCGAGTATTATTATAGAGTACTAATGTGCTACTAAATGTATCCTGTATTTACATACCAACTTAGATGACTTTTTTTGATTCAAAACATACACAAATAAATAAAAAGTAAGTTACCAGATGCGAAGTATAAAAGGAATCAAATCGAAGCATAAAAGGAACTACATTTTCAGTAAGTAGTTATAAAGTTACGAGTATAATTACTCCATTTTTACTCGAACTATAACCAAACTGTGTATGTTACTCGTTAAAGTTCGCGACAAAATAGTTCAAATATGATATATTTAGCCAATCATAGGTCGGCTTTTAAATGACCAATGGTTAATGGGATTTAATTTGTTATGAATATAATATACGCAAAGTGTGAATCTCCGTTCATATATCAACTCGTAATTGCTCTACAACTTGATTCCATTTTACCTTCACATCGGCAAAGGCATCGGTAACTTATTCTATAGGTTCTTGATCAGTGTAACTACATTATGTCCTTATATTTCAACCGCCTTTACGCATTCACCACATTGATACAGCCTGAATTGTATTAATTTTATTATTTAAGCCAGATATGTTTGTCAACACTATGTAATTAAATTTCAAATAAACGTTAAATCAATATAGTTTCATGTTTTATTTACAATTTATATCTCGATTGTAGGAAATGTCCGACCACTCTGATTACTATGACATAAACTACTAACATAAACATGCTATTATGCGCAGTTTTCCATAAACAAGGTTTCATACCTTGTTTAAAATAATAAGATAAAGTCAGAAAGAATAAATTTACGAATTGGCTTATTGAAATATAAGATGTCCATAGCGGATTCTTTGATAAAGAAGATTTAAGTCGCAAGTTTCCATCCTAACTTCTGAATGTAGTTATAAATGGCCAAGTAAAACTAACCAATTTTTATAAGGACTTTTTACCGCGGTGTTACCCGCGGTAAAAAAGAAAAAAAATCTGTTTGTTTCTTATTATTCCACGGGAACATTGCATTTTTTCTTATTTCGTTATTCTGATGCATAAGCTAGATTATTGTAAAGTTTCATTAAAATCCAGTCAGTAGTTTTTAGGTGAAAGTGTAACAAACATCCATACTCACAAATTTTCACATTTATATTATTAGTAGGACATTGACTACGTGTTGATACATTCAATTCTATCGAAATCAATCATAGGTCTACGTTCACCTTATGCAAAATATTATAAGACTTTTGTCAGAAAAATCACATAACTCTGTTAGGACAACAGATTTGTGAACAAATTTCAAGTCAATGCTCCGTATTAAATTGATTGCCACAGACAGAATCAAATTATACTCACTTATTCCTTAGCGTTCGGTATGTTCATTCGTGTGATGACGCATTAAGAATACAAGTATCATCACCCCATTTCCTTCCCAGGGTGTTGGAAGAGCCAGCTAGGCGACAACGTAAGTAGAAAACAGCTACTGTGAGAAAAGAACAATTTAAACCTAGTGGTTTACACAGGTTACGGGTAGATCAGAAGTGAAAGAGACCCATGGCCAACAGTGGGACGTTAATGAAAGGCATTCCATTTTTATGCAGACAAGGACAAAACAAAGAAATTATTTTATAGCCCTGGAAAAGAGTATTTACTATAAAAGTTTTTAGTTTTATAACTTGCCAGTAGTTTTCAGGTATTACTTCCCGAAAGGACACAGTTTTGCCCTTATATCTATTATTACCAGTTACCAGTTAGAATTCTCGACCTCAATTTAATAGAACACATCATACTTGTTCTGAAGTGACGAGTTTAATCAATGCTATCCGGTATCAATGAAGCAATATAGTAGACTTGGATTTTAAACAATGTACCTACATGATGTTAACTGAATTCAAAATCCGGCAGCTAAGACATTAAATAAGCCCTATTATCTTATTTCTTGAAAAGTTTTAACACACTCAATTGCGATGTTACTTCAATCCAATTATTATAGGATAATTAAGGCCTTTACTCATTATAAATTTATTAAAGGAATAAAATAATATTTTTATAGCCGCGTACAAAAACCTACCTGCTCTTATAAATGGAAACAGATTAATATAAAGGAAGCAATTCAAAAATTATCCTTTCATTTAATAAAATACAGAATTCCCTGACGCGTCAGTCTGTCCCACGTATTTTAGTATCGTGATAGTTATAAGTTGATTGTAACAATGTGTTATTGAAAACTGTGTGGGTCAGATATGAGTCGTGACAACTACATAACATACGATTACACCGGTAACTACTCAATTAGCAATCCTCATCCCTCCAACTGGGCCGGTACAAGATCCTTTCAAGGATAAATATAGCAACAGCTCCATGTTCCTCTCGGTAAATTCGTATTGTATACGAGATGAAGTTTATGTGTCATAGTGATCGGACGCGCTCTCTTACTCCGTGCACATTACGAATACCAAAACATGACGGTGATATACTTCGATTGGCAAGACTATCTCGTCTTTGGATCAATGTTACTTATGTCTGCACTTATAGGGGTATATTTCGCTTTTTTTGCAAGCAAGAAACAAAACACAACCGCTGAATACCTTATGGGTGGAAAAACCATGGGCATGTTTCCAATATCAATGTCGCTGATAGCCAGGTAGATACATTACTTCAGCATGTTTAATTATATTTTAATTCTTAGAAACATAGCGACTATAATCACAGCTATGATTATGTTCTATAACTTCTAACCTACAGCCACGATTAAGCTCTTGTTCTCCACTATAACATGAGGGTATTTAAATAACTGTTATTAACTATTCACGGAAGAGTTTTCCGCCTCATAAAATTGAGATTTTACTTATCTGCCTCTATAATTATATGATTAATTTAAAAAGTACTGGACACGAAAGAAATGTTATAAATGGATACATATAGATGATTCTTCATTTATTTCTTATTCAATTTTGCAGTTATATTTCGGGTATATCGTTACTGGGTCTACCTGCTGAAATGTACACTTATGGAACACAACTGTGGGCGGTAATGTTTTCTGAGTGGGCAGTATCACTTACTATAGCCATAGTTTACCTGCCTGTATTCTATAATTTACAAATAACATCTACTTATGAGGTAAATACTTGATTACTAAACTATAAAAAAACGAAGCTTATTATTTTTGTAGCACTATTTTAAGGGCTTTTTATTTTGAGACTTATTTTTAATTTTTGTACCTTACTATTTCAGTATTTACGACTAAGATTCAATCAGAACGTTCGCCTATTGGGTTCTATAATATTTATTATCAAAATGATGTTGTATATACCCATAGTTATATACGTACCAGCGTTAGCTTTTAGCCAAGGTATGCACTAGAAATTTCACACAATTTATCTTGAGTTTGATATCCTAAAAACCATCTACTTTTATTTTTTTCAGTGACGGGTATAAACTTACATTTGATTACACCAATAGTATGCCTCGTTTGTATATTTTACACCACTCTTGTAAGTATGTTACTGTGTCATTTTAATCTTTTACTGACCTTATTTTATCCCCCACTTCAATAAATAAATTGCTGTAGTCTAGAGACGTCTGGAATCAAGGTTAACTAAATCCGGTGTAGTTACTACGAATACAAAGGTATTGTTTTATTGTCTCAAATGTTTAAATTTTATTAAAAAGTTTCTACCAATTTACCTAAAAAAATATACTATCTATATCTTTGCCAGAGCGCCTGCTTAACGTCATTGCCTACTGATTAAAAACTGGTTGTATTTAAACAAAATACTATCTTTATTCGATTTAGCCCCTGTACGTTTTTATTTTTGATACTTACAAATAGTTATTTGGTAAATATGAAGTTGACAGATTTTGTTTCCATTCTAGATAATTAATTATAATTCTCGTCGGAGTAATTTTCTAGTATTACTTAGCGAAATCTTTTTACACTATATTAATAAAAAATCGACTATCAACTACACAGTCTTTTTTGCTTTGTCCCTATGTTCTGAAAACATTTATCGACTTTTTTTTTCGTCTTATTAGGGAGGCCTAAAAGCTGTAGTATGGACAGACACATTACAAACGGTTCTTATGTACTTTGGCGTAATTTTCGTACTTGCTTATGGTACATGGCGACTTGGTGGTGTAGCAAATGTGTTTGCTATTAATAAACAAGGAGATCGACTTGAACTATTCAAGTAAGTGTTGCTTAAATATGTATCTAGTAAAACGTACAGCAGTTAACTTTTATATAAATAAAAGTTAACTGTTGTACGTTTTACTAGAATAGATATCTAAAATATAATCTTACTTCCTATTATGTTATGATTTAGTTTGTAAGTATATGTAGTAGTGACACTATCGTATTAAGATGTACCCAGTATAGAGATAGCTGTTAAGATTTTAAAGAATAATGGTCTTATTTTTAATGACTTATCGGAAGTTTAAACAATAAAATAATGTCACTTTATCGGAGAGATAAAAAAACATTATATCGTAAAAAGACTATTATGAATAACATTTTTTGACAATTTTAGCGAACCTCCGATAAGTCATTATGAATAAGACCATTAATAAATAAATACATTTCCTGTTGTAGCAAATTTTATAACGCCAATACTATCTCTTTGGCTATCTAGAATAATATCAATGCATAAGAAATCATCAAACTCAAAAAGTAGCATAATTTACTTAAAATAGATGCTGTCACATTACACAATATCGTTTAAGATCTTTAATATTTATGCAACACATTTCAATATTTGTTTTACTTATTAGTATTACTACGTTTCGGTAACTGAGTATAAATTTTACGGGAAAAAGTATGACAAGAGAAATTTATTAAGATTCTTTAAACCTACTTAACTACCTCTAACATTTTTTAAATCCCTGTTTAATTATTATAATACAGTATGGACTTAGATCCTACAATCCGCCATACATTCTGGTCCACTGTGTTTGGAAACTATTTCGCTTGGCTGGCTGCGTGCTCAGTCAATCAGGCTATGGTTCAAAGGTGCTTGGCTTTGTCAACTTTAAAACGTGCTCGAATGTAAGTTTAAAAATAATATTGTGTCATTAATTTAAGGTATTTTTAAAATTAGACAGTTATTTATTTATTAAATAAAAAATAATATGTCCAAACGTTTTAAAAATTAAAATAGGTAAATAATCTAATATATAAAATTCACGTGTCACAGTGTTAGTTACCGTACTCCTCTGAAACGGCTTGACCGATTCTTCTTAAATTTTACATACATATTCAGTAGGTCTGAGAATCGGCCAACATCTATTTTTTAAACCTTTTTGGTTTTTTTTTAGTATGGCAAAACAACGTTTGCCGGGTCAGCTAGTATGTAGATAAAAGATATAAAAGAAAACAAATAATAATAATTTTAAAAAATGTTTTCATTGGCGTAATAGTAATGTAGGTTTTTTTTTCAACGAGATATGCAGTACAATTGTTAGCAAAATAAATGAAAATCTGATTCTATCTGGTGTACCTTCCTAATGGGTTCACAATATAGAACAACCATTTAAATATTTCTATGAACACCTAAATAATATTTTAGAACGATCTTCATAATGGCAGTTGGCATTATCCTCATCGTATCACTATGTTGTTACACTGGGTTAGTGATATACGCGACCTTCGCTAACTGTGATCCTCTTACAACTGGAGCAATTAAGAAGAGTGATCAATTGCTACCGTACTTTGTTATGACAATAACCGGTTCAATACCCGCTCTACCTGGAATATTTATGAGTGGTGTCTTCAGTGCCGCATTGAGGTAATTATACATAATACAACAGTCTTCTTTTTAAGTCAGTTTAAATAGATATTCTAGGTGTAGACCACGCATTATGTTTATGGTTTACATAATCGTAATCTGAATGCCTATACATTCAGATTTGGACGTTGTTTGAGTAGATAACCCATCTTTCAGCTCTATGTCTACCGGCTTGAACTCGATTTGTGGAGTTATTTTCGAAGACCTTATCCGACCAGCATACAACAAACCAATATCTGAGAGAACTGCAAGTTTTATTATGAAGATTATCGTCGTAATAATAGGTAAGTATGAATAGATAACACCTGTGTGAAATATACCTACCAGGTGTACTTGTTTCCTTAATTTTACTATTTTTACTGGTGTTAATCATAATATAACTACACGTGCAAATTATGATAAAGACGAAATTAGTATAAAACTTAACTTTCAGATTCTAATAAATAGGTACGTCATTTACTTAGCGTTGTTTGAGACACTAAGTTTCTGAATTTTAACGTATTCAATGGTATCGATTCTACGTGCCCAACTAAACTTAACTATAAAATGAAAATTGATAATGTCGATACACAATCCGGCAATATTAACAGAACATTTTTATTATAAAATTTGTATATTATAGACTAGCGATTTTAATTAATGAAAATGTGCACAACATAATACAGTCTGTCTAGTATAAGTTGGCGCGTGGCAAAAAAGAGAACTAATTTTGACAGTTCACAATTGCTTGTGTTTGATACAAGGTAAGAGTTGCTAGTTAAAAGTTTTATACATTACCCCAAACTTGGGGTAAAATGTACATGATTCTTCTGATTCAGATTCTAATGATTCAGATGAATCTGAAGAATTTTTTACAGGCATATCTCCGCTTATAGATCACAATTATCATAAACAATAAATTTTTGTTTTATTCAAATGCTCACCCAGAAAAACCCTATTAATCTATAATATTTTATAGAGGAAATTATTTACGGGTACGAAGTCGCGGGCAACAGCTAGTGTAATATATGTTAATATTATATACATATAATATTATACACATATAATATTATACATATATAATATATGTCAATAAATAATTTGTTAGGCAGATATAGGGAATATAAAATAAAGGTGGCAACACCCATAGCGTAGGAGGCGCCCACGCTCAAACGCCAACTTATACTGGACAGACTGTAGTCAATTAATTAAAATACGCCGCATTTGTTTTCATTTTTTAGTAAAGTTTGTTGTGGACGTAGAAGTGATCCCAAATTTCATCATTGCCCTCCCCTTAGGTACCCCTTTATTAGGGTACGCCGCAACATGCCTTCTTCTTCCATTCTCTTCTGTCAGACATCATTACTGTATTTACTCCTCTTTCTTTCATATCTTTTTATTGTATTCTGTACGAGATAATAAACGCAAATGTTTGTGAAATACGGTATATTTTATATACTCCGCACGCCGAATGATGATCCCTATGACAGTTCGTTAGCGCTTAACATTGTACTGACGTCCTATCACATCAAATCCTTTAGAGGTCCATTAAAAAGTCGAAAAAATCATAATTGTGTACAATTGTAAATTATAAAAATGAATTTTAAGAAATTATTACGTAATGTTCGGAAATAATAGAAAAAAACTCAATGCAAATGTACATGGTACGTGCTGCAAAAGTTACGTCGTCAAGCTGTTATCGACTAAGAAGGGACACATCGATAAACAAAATATCGATAATTTGTTGGAAAAATAAAACATGTGTACAACATGTAAACAATGCTTTGAGTTTGTATTTTATTTATATCAATCTGAATCTGATACAGGGTCAATCGGATCTTCAAAAATAAAAAATTCAAAAAGATTAAAATTCAATTCAAAAAGAATATTAAATTCTTTAAATTATGCAATTTGAATAAAAATTAAAGTATAGTAAAATAAAATATAATAAGGCTGTTACTTTTTTATCTAGTGTTTTATGTCCATCAATGCGCGTAGTCTTTTTTTCAAAATAAATAAATATTGCTTACTAGCTGATGCCCGCTACTCCGTACGCGTGAAATTTTAGATCTCCATAATGTTTTGTCACCGTTTAAACCTTCCCTGGACTTTCACGAATATTTCAAGATCAAACACACCAAAATCTGCCCAGCCTTTCTCGAGTTTTAGCGAGACTAACGAACAGCAATTGATTTTTATATATAAGACTAGCTGATGCCCGCTACTCCGTACGCGTGCAATTTTAGATCTCTATATATTTGGACCGTTTAAACCTTCCCTGGACTTTTACGAATATTTTAAGACCAAAATCACCAAAATCGGCCCAGCCGTTCTCGAGTTTTAGCGAGACTAACGAACAGCAATTGATTTTTATATATAAGACTAGCTGATGCCCGCTACTCCGTACGCGTGGAATTTTAGATCTCTATATATTTGGACCGTTTAAACCTTCCCTGGACTTTTACGAATATTTTAAGACCAAAATCACCAAAATCGGCCCAGCCGTTCTCGAGTTTTAGCGAGACTAACGAACAGCAATTGATTTTTATATATAAGATTATGTTGAATGACCTGGCTGAATGACATGACATTTGCCTAAAAAACAGTATTTTATCGAAATTGTTTCGCATAACTAATACAACTGTCAGTTGAAACTTCATAGGGATCATCATTCGGCGTAGTAACTTTAATAGATAATAGCCAAAAACTACAAAAAAAAAAAAAAAAAAATTGATAATAGTTCGGACATTTTGTAATTTTTACAGTTGTCATAGCAACTCATAGAGTCCGTCGACATATAGGTATTTTTTTTATTGGCCAAGAAGCTTTCAATCCTAGACTGACATGCAATCTACGTGGTAGCTCAGAATAAAAACTCTTTGTGTGGTACTAAACTTTCAACTTTTTTTTTAAATTGAGATTTATTTCTAATTAAATTGATTTTATTTGATTAAATTGATTTTATTTGATAAACGTAGTGGTTCGGGAGCCAGGTACATTTTTGGTCAATGATTTCTTCTCGAGTGAAACATTGTAAAATGCATAAGGGACTTATACCACAGATTACTTAATAGTTACTACGTACTTATACTATGAATACTCGCGACCGTCAGCTGCGACTCCGTGGGTGGGGTGGGCAGTGGCAGCCTCCCAAACATGGAGAAAAAATTGGTTGTCTGTAAAGTCGGTTTACTGACGAGAGTTGAATGTGACAACGTTTCTTTGTACTTAAGAGGGCTCGATACCAAATTATGCTCCATACAAAAATATGGGTATCGTACTCCTCATTTTTATTTGCGAAAGTTAAACCGATTTTGATTGTTTTTACGCTATATTATAGATGAAGAGAATATCTATGCTTCTATCATCTACTTTCTTTTTTGGTAAACCTTACCAAATATGTGTGATAGTCGCTGTAACTTTACGTAAAGAAAACCGAAAACAACGGGATTTTCGGATGGTCATATTTCTTTTAGTTATTATGTTATGAAAAAAAGAAAGTGATACAAGCATAGCTGATATACTCTTTATCTATAATATAGCGTAAAAACAAATAAAACCGGTTTAACTTTCGCAAAGAAAAATGAGGAGAACGATACCCACATTTTTGTATGGAGCATAATTCGGTATCGAGCCCTCTTAAGTACTACTAAGCGAGTATGACAGTTCTTGTTCATAGGCTAATAGATAAATTGTTTTAAAATAAATAATTCCTCATTAGTCATAGTAGGTTTTTTTTCTCCATGTTTGGGAGGCTGCCACTGCCCAACCCACCCACGGAGTCGCAGCTGACGGTCGCGAGTGTTATAGTATTAGTCCCTCATGCCCATTATCTACTAATTTCAGTTTAGAATACACTTTTTATTTTAGGTTTGATTTCAAACTCGATTCGGCCACTAATGCGTGAGAAGCCGCGGGCAGTAGCCAGTTTATTTAATAAAATTGCTAAGGTACTTACTTTAATTCAAATTTTATTTCTGCCATAGCCCATAGTAAAATTAGAAAGTATAATTTGCAATTATTAGCACGCATCGGTTTTATTATTATATATATATACTAGCTGACCCGGCAAACGTTGTTTTGCCATACTAAAAAAAAAGTTTGAAAAATAGATGTTGGCCGATTCTCAGACCTACTGAATATGTATGCAAAATTTGAGAAGAATCGGTCAAGCCGTTTCGGAGGAGTACGGTAACTAACACTGTGACACGTGAATTTTATATATTAGACTAGCTGTCCCGGCAAACGTTGTTTTGCCATACTAAAAAAAACCACAATGGGTTGAAAAATAGATGTTGGCCGATTCTCAGACCTACTGAATATGTATGTAAAATTTGAGAAGAATCGGTCAAGCCGTTTCGGAGGAGTACGGTAACTAACACTGTGACACGTGAATTTTATATATTAGAAGATATATAGTATTAGTCCCTCATGCCCATTATCTACTAATTTCAGTTTAGAATACAGTTTTTATTTTAGGTTTGATTTCAAACTCGATTCGGCCACTAATGCGTGAGAAGCCGCGGGCAGTAGCCAGGGTTGGGCAGTATTTCAATTACATGTAATTGAAATACGTAATTGAAATACAATTATGTATTTTGTAATTGTATTTCAATTACAGCCTCAAAATGTAATTTGTAATTTGTATTTCAATTACCAGACGTAGAAGTAATTTGTAATTAGTATTTCAATTACTTGAGGCTTCAAAATACATTTTTAAAATACATTTACAACCGTCACTTTATGTAGCCAAAGTAGCTATTGGAGCTGCATCACTGTACTCGTTAAATAAACTGTATGTCAAAATTGGTTATCAAAACGCAAATTGTCAATGAAGTAACGGCGGCCCATAAAATTTTACTTTACCAACATTAGTTTGAAGTCGGTGCCGAAAATGGTCGTTTGCCACAAATACGATAATGTCATAGGATCTTATATTTTTAAGCTGTTTGGGGTTACTACAGTAAATTGATTTACAGATATGAAGTTAATTGTAAAATCAATACCTATATTACTATAAGTAAAAAAAATATTTTGGAACCATTGTAGCTTTTGATGAAAGTACTGACTGGTGGAAGGTAATGCTGCTAATGGCTGGTAATATTTACGCTGGTTCTCCGTGTGTTGACCGATTAAGAATACAAATGTCACCACCCCGGGAACACCGAAATATTCCGAAAAACTTTATTCCGAATTTTGAAATTCGATTTTAATATAATACCGAAAAATTGTAATGTCTATTATTAAAAATCACGATATATTTAATAAATTAAATTGTGGTGGAAAAAGTGATTACTGCAAGCGGGACTTGAACCCACGACCTCGGGATACCGTTCCGTAGCTCTGCCAACAGAGCTTATTGCGGTCGTGGATTCAAGTCCCGCTTGCAGTAATCACTTTTTCCACTACAATTTAATTTATTAAGTAAAAGCATAGCAAGTCAATTGCAAAATTAATAAATTACATCACGAAATTTTTAATATTTTTTGAATATTTTTCCGATTTATTACTTTTCCGATTTTCATTTGTCCCAAGAGTCAAATGCTCGAAGAGTTCTCGTTCCGTAAAACGATATTCCGAATTTCGATACTTCGAACAGACTAAAGGTCAATATGGCCGACGACCTCTGCCCGGGGCCCTGCGAGGTAGCAAGGCTTCGCCAGCGTGTTCACGTTCCCGCAGTACTCCCCCTTTGCCGCTATCACCTCCCTGGCGAAGGAGGCGACGGCAGCCCAACATTGTTCATTGAGGGTGACGAATCCTTGCCCAGAACGCCGACAAGGTCAACACGCTGGGTGTCCCAGGCCGTGCACACGTTGAGAGTGTGCTCCGCCGTGTCCACGGCCCACCCCCACAAATGCGGCACTCAGGAACCAACCAGCCCCCACGGGTACTTGGCGAAATAGCCATGACCCGTGAGGAGCTGGGTGAGGTGGTACGTCAGATCCTCCGTCGATGCCTCGCCTCGACCCACTTCCGAGGTCTAGGCAGACCGCCTTGGACGCATGCTCGCGGCAGATGGGGGTGCTGATGCTTGTATTCTTAATACGTCACCACGGACAATAGTTTCAGAGATAGCCCCTACATAAATATAAATATTACAAAATTTATCCTCTTTCATATCATAGCCTTTAACAATAAAAAACCGAACTCAAACAGTGCCATATGATTTTTGAAAGTTGCCATCTAATTCCCTGGACTGCCATCATGAAAACCTAATTTCCCTATCACAGAACCACCTCTGAAACATTTTCTTTCCAACAAAAAAGAAGCATAAAAATCGATAAACGACAAAGTTATTCGTGAACAAACATTAAAAAAAATCCTGTTTTTTAAAGTTGGGTAAAAATATTAGTATAAATGTATTTTGTAATTTGTATTTTGTATTTCAATTACAAACAGCCAAGATACTGTATTTTGTAATTTGTATTTCAATTACTCCACTCAAAAGTAATTAGTATTTTGTATTTCAATTACTTGCAAACGCAGTATTTTGTAATTTGTATTTCAATTACAACAAAGCATGTATTTTGCCCAGCCCTGGCAGTAGCTAGTTTATTTAATAAAATTGCTAATGTACTTACTTTAATTCAAATTTTATTTCTGCCATAGCCCATAGTAAAATTAGAAAGTATAATTTGCAATTATTAGCACGCATCGGTTTTCCCACTAAGCTATCTTCGTAGATACGAGTATATCGTGATATTATGTTTTACTTTACTTATATAACGTACCTACTTAGATTTCCTATTCCTGACACTCTGTCGGAAAATTTTGTTAGAGGTTGATAATACTATGCTGTAAGTATAATTGTATATTCTACTTTGCGTGTGCAATGTGCATATTTACAATTAGGTATTTTAATCGTTTATATTAGTAATTATGTATTAACTAGCTGTTGCCAGCAACTTTGCGAAATTTTGAAAATTTCCGCTTTTTTTTGCAACATTTTTCACGCTTCTGTTGGTCGCAGCTCGATGCTACATAGCCTATAATCTTCCTCGATAAATGTACTATCCAACATTGAAAGAATTTTTCAAAGCCAGTAGTCTTGAGATTAGCGCGTTCAAACAAACAAACTCTTCAGCTTTATAATATTATTAGTATAGATTTATTCAACAATTTTACACAATACTGGAACAATAAAATTTGTTAGAACAGTAAGTTTATTATATTAGAAATCTCTACATGTAGACCCCAGAGAAAGGATTGTGAGAAAATAGTATCCCCGCGTACTATACGTTTCAAATGAGAATAGGATTGGCTATCAATCAAAGTGATATGAAAAGTACTGACAGCAACGAAACTTTATTTGCGAATCAATAAATTATTATTTATGTTTTGTCTTATCTCAGTTATTCTAAGTCCAAAAATATCTAAAATTTTTGAGGGATAATATGAATAAAAACATAACATTAATAAAAAAGAAAACTAATTTATTTCAATATTTCGTCGTTGGAGAAGATAATATTATGTTCAACTACCAACCGCCATTTTGTCATTGTTATTGTGCCTTGTCGAGTTTTGAAGCTTGCCTAAGTTTTATTTTTTATGCTGTTAGCTATTTGCTTCTTCCCCGTCAAATAAATTATTTTTTTTGTTATTCGTCGCAGTTTTTGTTTGTTAGTGTTTTTATTTTGTATTTGTCTCGATTTGCTATTGTTTGTAATTGCATTTATCTCGCTAATTGCTCGAAAATGAGTAAAAGATAACGGTAAGGTGATTAGTAAATTATATTAAAAAAATATCTTGTTTTGCTGACCCTACTAAAATTGTTTGAATTGACAGCTATTATGTCACAACATGACGCGGGGTTAATCCTATTCTCATTTGAAATTTTGAACGGCATAGTATATAGGATGACAGATTAAGCATTGAATAAAAATTTTATTGTGCAAACATAATTTATTTTTATAAAAAGCAAAACTCAGAGGCTTTCTTGCTTTTTATAGCTATTAGCCGAGCTAACACAGACGTGTAGAAATTTGTTGGACTTTCATAAAATATAGGTCTCATGTGGTTATTAGATAGTGTGTGTATCTTTCTTAGGCTGTCTCTCTCACTATAAGCTTTTCTTTTTTTAACACGCTTTTATAAGTTTAGTATGTAACTATTACTGTATTTTCTGTGTAACGGAATCTTTGAAAGCGATTTTCAGCCACTTGCAGTAGACGGATTGATCTGAAATTTTGCACACCTAACAAGGACCGATGACAATGCAATAATTTAAAAGAATAATCCCAATTCCTTGATCAGAATTACTAGAATAGCATGTTGAAGTATCACTATGACCACACTTGTATTTTTAATTATACACGTAATAGTTTAATTGTATATGAGTAGACTCACCTATATTATTGTGTTTCTACGTATGCCTTTCATATACAATCACATAATTTCACATGAAAACGCTTTGTTTATAGAATCAGGTAAAATTATAATAATTGTTTACTTGTGTTTACTACGATTTTGACAACATGTGACAACAGAAACTTATGTCTCTGACAATATAAACTGTCAACGGTTTGTAAGTATGTAGCATAGAATTGAGTATTGATGACAAAGACAATGCAATCATTTAAAAAATATTCAGAATATTTAAGCGTGTTTGTTAGTTTTTAAACTAAGTAGATTATTTATTATATTATCTGTGCTATAAGAGAATACTGGCTTGATAATCCTAGATATAGTGTACTTTGTTTTCTTACAGGGGCTATATGTGTAGCACTGGTGTTCTTAGTTGAACACATGGGTGCTCTGATACAAGCTGGGAAGAGCCTTTCAGGCATCACTGCTGGCAGCTTGTTGGGACTATTCTCTATGGGCTTATTCTTACCCTGGATTAATGCCACTGTAAATAATACCTACACTACATTTATATAGGGATAAGTTAATTTTATATAGAGACTAGCTGTTGCCGGCCACTTCGTACGCGTTTACTTTAAAAACAAATTGCACAGAAAAGGCTTTCTTATTGACCCATTGCAAAAACGGCATTGCATTTCGATGCCAAGTTTTGAAAATGTAAACTAATATAATATTAGTGTAAATTTTCAAACGTTTTAACGTTTATGTTTTCTAATAAGTAAACTTTATATAGCTACTAGCTTCAGCCCGCGGCTTCGCACGCATTAGTGGCTAAATCGAATTTAAAATAAAACCGAAAATAAAATCTGAAATCTGAACTGAAATTAATAGATACTAAAATCAATACTGAAAACCATACCAAAACTTACATCAAATAACCATTGATACAAAATACTATGTGTATCTACTAAAATCAAAGTTAAATACGAAACCAAAAATGACAACTACGATTGATATCAAAATACAAACGAAAACAAATAGTAAGGTCAATCGTTATTAAAATTGTAAGAAAATATTAATTCAATTTGGGATTAAAAACTTCTTGGCCAAATGAAAAAAAAACCTATAAGTCGACGGATTCTATGAATTACTAAGACAACTGCAAAAGAAACAAAATGGCGAACAATTATTTTACACCATATTTCACAAACATTTGCATTAATTATCTCGTGCAGAGTTTTTAGCGTAATAATATATAGCCTATTTTAATTCCAGGACTATAAATTATCTCTATACCAATTTTCGTGCAGTTCTATTAGGTAGATTTGGCGTGAAAACGGCACAAACAAACAAATTAACAAAAAACTAGCTTTCACTTTTATATATAAGTACCTAAGGATAAGTAAACTTCATAATATGTCAAGTCCTGGTCAGCGCAACATAGTAAACTATAATCCCTCCCAAATTGGAGTGGAGGCTATATCCAACAGTGAGACATTAATAGGTTGGAAATAGAGAAATAAACTTATATTTTCTTTTTACGATAGTTTTTTTATATTACATTTATAACTTTTTCAATATTATCCGTACACTCGAAGTACTTACTTTGCTACTTGACAAGTATAACTCTACGTTCATATTGAGAAATTTAATTTTATTATTGTATCCCGAGATCTCATTTTTTTCTTATTAGAAGATTTATTTCGTATAGGTAATTAAGTACGTGCTTCAAGTAAAAATAGCTTTTAAAAACGATGAAAAATAAGATTGTGCTCAGGAAATCTTGTTATTGGAAAGTACTTCCATCCATCCATCCATCAACCTTTCTCAGTCCACTGCTGGACATAGGCCTCCCCCATAGAACGCCACAACGTGCGGTCTTGCGCTAACTGCATCCAGCGGCCCCCGGCGTATTTGACGATATCGTCGGTCCACCTTGTTGGGGGCCGCCCCACGCTGCGTCGTCCGGTTCGTGGTCGCCACTCGAGGACCTTCCGTTCCCAACGGTCATCAGATCGTCGAGCGATGTGGCCTGCCCATTGCCACTTCAGCGTGCTAACTCTTCGGGCTATGTCGTACACACCAGTCCTTCTACGGATCTCCGCATTCCGGATCTTATCACGTAGGGAAACACCGAGCATAGCCCTCTCCATAGCACGCTGCGCGACTCTGAGTTTTGTTATGAGGCCGACATTCAGGGACCACGTCTCAGTTCCGTAAGTCATCACTGGTAACACACATTGGTCATAGACCTTTCTTTTCAGGCACTGTAAAGTACTTAACTAGAAGATTTCAATTCCCTAGTGACTGCGGCAAATGTAGTAACCATGTAATTATAGTTTTAGACATTTTTTCTATTACTTTATAATAGAAACTTCTCTCTAAGGGAATTAAATATCATATTTGGTATTAATTTCATTTCAGGTATCAATATCTTTTGGCGTTACTAGGTGGAAATACTATGATAGAGACTAAAGGTTTCTTTTTAATACGTAACTGTAAAAACAAATGTCATTTACTTTATTTCCACTACTTACTCTAGATTTAAAACGTATTTTAAGTTCAATGGTACCGATTCTAAGTGCACAATTAACTTAACTAAAAAATGACTATAGAATTTTGGCAATGTTAACTTTTTTATTTATTATACGATTGAGTAACGATTTTAATTAATAAAATGAATGAAATAGCCATAGTTGTTTTTATTTTTTGATAAGTTAGTTTAGTTGTGTACGGAGAATCGGTACCATTGTTAGTATAGTCTAGTAACTCCGCTTGCAGAAACTTTATTTCTACATATGTATAAAGAAATACCATATTTTGCATTTTCGTGAATGTTGCGAAGCGCAAGAAATTTATTTACTATTTTATTCTTTGTACAATAATGTATAACAACCGTAGCTTGGGACTGCAGGAGTTTGTGCCATGAAAATGTATTAATTTATTTCGCTGACCTTCGGTATTTTATACAGGGTGCTTTAACCGGTGGAATAATATCGACTGCGCTTGTCGGGTGGATATCTCTTGGTACCCAAGCAGCAATGATACGTGGAGAAATAATATTAACACCTAAACCTGTGTCTATATCAGAATGTTCGAGCAATATTACTCTTCCCACGTCTACGACACAACACGCCGTGGAATTTAATAGGTTAGTAGCTCTACAATGTCATGATAAAATGACATTTCTAACGACATTTGTAGAGATTATTATACCTATAATTTATTGTGTTAGAATTATTGACAAGATGTTTAGAAATATTCGACAAACAACATCGACACATGTTTCCTCAAATATGTGCCTGTATGCCTCAAAACACAACTTAAATTGCTAAATAAATATTTATTTATTTTCTCTAATTTGATTCCTTTTTTATTAGTTTTCTATATCACTTATCTTACTTATATTTACTATTGCTTCAAATCACTGTAACTATGTATAAACTAATTTAAAAGGTTTTAAAACATAATGTAACATAAAACTACTGGGTTATTAACAGGTCCGGGACGTTTTTCCTGTACAGACTGAGCTATTTGTATTACACGCTACTAGGGATGACCGTGTGCATGATTGTCGGCTCCATCGTCTCATATTTCACGCAACCCAATGATCCAGCTATGGTAAGATTTGTTTTTATCAAACTTTATGATATAAGATTTGATTAACGACAACTATGAATCTTTTTTGACAGTGTTATGTGTTAGACTTTCTTTACTAGAGTCCATGTGGTGACGGATTAAGAATATAAGTGTCGCTATCCCATTCCCTCTCCAGGGTGCTGTAAAAGTCTGCTTTAATGTATACAGTTAACATCCTCCGTGAGAGAAGGAAAACTCAATAACAAACCCAACGTCAACCCACACCCTACCCATACCCCGTCAGCGCGGCATAATAGAACATAATCCCTCCCAAAGTGGAGGAGGCCCGTGCCTACAGTGGGACGTTAAAGGACTGTAGAGAGAGAGCGACAATAGAGTATTATTTTCTATTTTAATGCCAAGTTTCTTTCTATGTACACATTTTATTTCGCCAACTTTATAAACGGCCACTGAGTAACTAATAATCAAAAAATTCCAATATATTTATATTTATTTTGTAATTAGGTACATCGAGACTTATTGACACCGATGATCCATCGATGGCTTCCAGAACAACACCCTCACTGCCGTCGACCTCGCTTAACACAACATGATATAGAGTTACACGCGAGAGAACTTGAACAGTTAAGGGCACATACTTCTTATAACGTAAGTGAGTAAAATGCTCCGTGGTTATAACTAGAATTACTAGTAAGCACCGTAGTCCGTGAGGTGACGGACAAAGTGAATACTGGTGTCACCTGACGTCAGGCGACAGGCAGTCGGCTGGTCATAAAAATCAACCAAATCCCTATTGCAACATGGACCATTAGTAGTGATGTTGTGCCGACACCGAATAACGGAATAAGACCAGGTGAACGATGACTTTCGTAGTACTAACCACTGCTACTTTTAGTAAAATATATAGACAGTGCGTGACGTGCCTTCTTCATATTGCTATATGTATTACTAGCGGCCCGTACCGGCTTCGCACGGGTAAATATAGCCTATGTTACTCAGTGATAATGTAGCTTTCTAATGAAAAAAGAATTATTATAATCGGTCCAGTACTTTTTGAGTTTATTCGTTACATACAAAAATACAGAAATACAAATCTTTCCTCTTTATAATATTAGTGTAGATGTAGATAGATACCATAACCAAATAGAGTAGGAGGTAATTAAAACTTTAACCTATTGTAGCCAATATCGATGAAAATCCTTATTTAAATAAAAGTGAAAGTGAGTTTGTTTGTTTGTTTATGACGTTTTCACGCAAAATTTACCGAATGGTATTGCACGAATATTGATATAGAGATAATTTATAGTCCTGGAATTAAAATAGGCTATATTACTATTTCGCTAAAAACTCTGTACGAGATAATAAACACAAATCTTTGTGAAATATGGTATAAATTAATAGTTCCGCCATTTTGCTTTTTTACAGTTGTCATAGCAACCAATAGAATACGTCGACCTGTAGGTTTTTTTTTAATTTGGCCACGAATTTTTTAAACCCAGAATAGAAACTCCTTATGTGGTACTTACTTATCTCCAACATTTTTTTCAATTGAGATTATCTTCCATTTAAAGAGGTTAGAATAGTTAAGTATTTATATTCTATACTGTGGATGTTTTTTAGTTTTTGCAGTATTGAATTAATATTCTTCTAATATATAAAATTCACGTGTCACAGTGCTAGTTACCGTGCTCCTCCGAAACGGCTAGACCGATTCTTATGAAATTTTGTATGCACATTCAGCAGGTCTGAGAATCGGCTAACATCTATTTTTCAAACTTTTTTTTTAGTATTGCAAAACAACGTTTGCCGGGACAGCTAGTTTTCTTATAATTTTAATAATAATTGAACTCAGTATTTGTTTTGGTTTGAAATCAAGCGTGGTTGTCATTTTGGTATCGTGTTTAACTTTGATTTTAGTAGATACGTATACACAGTATTTTGTAGCGATTGATGTAAATTTTGCTATAGATTTCAATATCGATTTTAGTATCTATGAATTTCAGTTCAGATTGAAGTTTTTATTTTAGGTTTGATTTCAAATTCGATTCGGCCACTAATGCGTGCGAAGCCGCGGGCAACAATTCATAAAAAAGCTTAGTCCTATCGATAAATCGCTGTCTATAGCTTTTTATTTTGGAGAACTATCATATGCAAAATCACCAGACCTGTCTCCTCTGACCAGTGCAATCAAAATGGTTCTCGTTTGTACCCTAACATTTAAGTTATTAAAATTTTTTCCAGAAATTAGCTCATAATCAAGAGAAACCAATAAAAAATGACAACTGTGCTTAAGCTGCAACATCAGTTTTGTTACTATTACATTAGCATTTAAGTGTATTATAACTTAATCAAATATTTAATAAATTGATTCGCTAACTTTGCTACGTTTTATTACTAAAATGCATTAATACACACATTTGTACATTTTGTAAGTTGTTCGAGCGTGGTCACCCTAACGCAGAAGTAACCACACTGGCGAGCGTCTAGTATATAAGCCCGCGATCGACGCGCCCTCTCTCTCTTTCTTCAACATCTCTCCTGCACCTAACAACTGTATCTTTACTGCTATATTTCATTTCTCCTATACCTACAACTGTATAATTTACTACCTACTGAAGAATAAAATATTTGTAACAAAAATAATTAAAATTGGTCTTGAAGACTTCAATAGTCTTCCTGATCCCAGTATACTAAATCAACAACCAAAAGTTGAGTCAAAGAAGCCAACACACACAACAAGCAAATTGGCTCAACATAAGTACTTACCTTTTTGTTTGTGTTTGATAC
Organism: Orgyia antiqua; assembly: GCA_916999025.1. NCBI lineage: Eukaryota > Metazoa > Arthropoda > Insecta > Lepidoptera > Erebidae > Orgyia > Orgyia antiqua. Next base: position 10,479,177 of record OU779863.1, on the reverse strand, counting down.
CGCAAAAATACCACAACTATAGTAGGAAGAAAACTACGGTCTGTGAGTAATACAACATCTCCAACGATAGTTTAAAAAAATGATCAAAGAAGAACATTCAGAAACAGTAGAAAAATAAAAAAGTAGAATGAGGACATAATGAAACCTGTTTTAATTTCTACGGATCTCAACATCTTATGTACCTACTTGTCCACAGTAAAAATACTTTGAATTTGATGAATAAAACCACTTTTTACTGATTTAGAGGCATATGTGTATTTGTTATAAATTTCGAAATATCTACGTGTTGTTTTGGTTTTATCCGAATATGTCGCACAAGTTTTAGAGAATATTAAGTAATGAAGTTCAGGTTATAACAAATAAAATATTTAATAACTATTGATATATTTAATTACTCTTAAGACAGTTACAATAGGTCGTATTTACATCAACTTATTCGTACGGAGGACACTACAATAGTTTTAGTACATTTTCACACAACGCTCTAAATAATATTTCTGGATAATTATAAAATCAATAATGTTCTAGTTACCATAACAAACATGCAGGTTTTAACAACGCGTGTTCACTATGAAAATAAAGACAATTGTTGTTTTAGAAACAAATGTTTACTTAAGAAATTACAAAAATATATAAAACAACCTTTTATCTACCTAAAGTTGCGTAACGTTAATTATAAAATTTATTTTTGCTTTGTATAATATGGAAGTGAAATAAACAATAATTTCTTATTTCTTACTAAGTGAATCTTTCTAAGTGAATCTGACTCACGTACCTTAATTTAATTTTGTGTACATTGATGGCAGAGATTCTTTTAGCTCATTAAAATCCAATATATAATGCTATCTGACAACTTTTGATTAGATAGCACAAACTACTGCGCAAGAATTAAAACAACTTTAAAGATTAGACGGATATTAGTCGTACTTGTAGAATCTGAAATTAGCCCAATTTTACAAACAAAATCATTTTCGCTTTATAATTTTAATTCAGATTTTTGTTTTCTCATATATCTTTACAAATATTATGAATGCAAAAGTAGGTAACTGTCTGGCACAATATGATGCTAAGTCTATGAGTGAATTTAAATAAAATTTGGTACGCTAGTTGAGGGCCTGAGAAAGAACTTAAGCTTTATGAGAAAAATATGTAGTGATCCTTAACTCGACGCGTACAAAGCCGGCAAAAGCTAGTGGGCATCTAAATTACAAAGAGATATACCTGATTCTCTAAACAGTACAAATATGGCAGACGTAATGTAGGTATAATAATCATATACACCAGGTACCAAGTCTACGTCGATAATAGAAAAAAAATATTATCTACTGTAAACTGCCATAACCTATAACAAATTTTGAATATGACAATGGATGAATATTTATAAAGTACACACATAAGTTTCAGTACCTTTTATGAATCAAAATTATGAAACAGTCTACAACGAGGTACATCGATATTCATTTATACACATCTTATTCATTTTGTCCAAAACACTAGTTAAGTCTAGGATTTTAATTCACTTCTTTTGCACGTGCGTACATTAACTGGGAAGAATACGTTAAGTTCAATAAGTGTGGCTAGGACCAGGAACATGGCGTACATAGCCAAACAGGCACGCCCTACTGCCGCGTCCAACTTGAACTTATTAAACCAGAATGTTAAATACAGGAGCAACAGCGTTGACAACAGCGATATTGCAGAATACTCCAGTCCCATTGAATTAATTTTCACCTGTAAACAACGTTTTTTATCAAATTGATGCTATCGTTGGGCGATCATTACTACAGTCGCTTAGCAAAACATTATTTTACCGTCGCAATTTCGCAAAGCTAATGAGTTATTATGAGCACCGTATAAAAAAATTGCAGTGGCTTTCTACAAGCTATTTAAATTAAAATTTATATAAAATCTAACCCAGTAATGACCCGGCTCCGCTGGAGTGAGTGATGCCTTTATGAGCCAAGGAAGACCAAGACATAATAGAATGTCAAATGTGTTAGATCCAATAGAATTACTGATGCCCATAGATCCATGACCTGTTAGGAAATACAAGACAAATAATAATGAACAACATAACGCAATAAAAAAACAAAGTATCAAGATAAATAAATATTGATGATAAGATAATATAGTGTTATTATTCTATTATATTATCTATATTACCTTGTTTAGCAACAATTACACTAGATACTGCTTCTGGAACAGACGTGCCAGCTGCCAAAAATGTTATTCCCATCACTGAATCAGGTATCATCAATGTATCGCCTAGAAAATATTATAATCTTCATTTATGATGTCAATTTAAAACATGTTATTAAAAAATTGTATTAATATTACCTATTATAGTAATCATCCAGGCTACGATGTACGATAAGGAGCCAATCCAAACGATACACATTATAAAAGTCAGGGGAAACCAATTCTTGAAACGTGTTTTCTCGCAGTCAGGGATAGTGAATAAAAATACCAAATGTATCGGCCAGGTCACTATCCATGCAGTCTATAAAAATTATAATGAGACGTTAGAGTTACACGAATAAAAACTAGTGAAAATATGTACATATAGAAACAAAACTACCTTTGTAAAGCAACTCCTCCCTGATGGCCATCGCCAAAGCGAGTGTTCGTATTCGGGTAACGCTGTATTTTTTTCTTCCGCGTTGCTACTTTGTACGTTTTCATCGGCAGTTACAATTTCCAATTCATTATTCTTAGCCTCGAATTCTATACAAATATTATTTACTTTTTCGCCGTCTGCGAATTGCATCTTCACAGCATTGGACGTGTCAATCTCACAATTCTTTTCGTTTTTATCTGGGTAAAGAGATAACGTACTTTTTATATTCCCATTGTGTTGATGATGATGTTCCAGAGATAAATCATTTTTGTTTATTGGTGAAACTTGTTTAGCGTCTTTAAGCTCTGGAAATGTAAACAATAATATATGGCATGCAATGTATTATACATGAAATGACGTATGGTTAAGCAAGTATGTGTGATAAAAAATGAGGGGCAGGAAACAGTAAACTAAATTATTATAATATTCCCGTCATGAATCCCCTCTGAGTCACACTGACGCTTCATAACATTATTATTGAAAACAAAACAAAGACCAGCACTTACTGGTCTAGTTACTATATACAGTTTAGTATGTGTGTATATTCTGGTGGTACATATTATTATATTTATCCCGGCCTACAGAACAGCGACGCATGGACCATATACGAGTATAACTTGACCGCGCCTATTTATTGTAGATTATCTACATGACACTTGGAACTGTTTCAAATTTTTAGTTCATTAACTTCCATTATTTCCAAAATTAATCACCACATACAAAATAAAAGAAAACAGGGAAACAACAACCTAAATTGAAATGCGAGCTTTAGAGCTGACTCGACAGACATAGAGAGATAAATGCACACGTAAATTTTCTTTTTTTGCCCATGTCGTTTGAAACATACACACCATTTTCAGTTCCAATAGCACAGTCTTGCTTTTCTTCTTTCTTCTTAAGAAACTCGCCTAGACATTTCCAACTTCCTACGAACAAAAGCATTATTTTAGCACATTTGCAATTTCAAGTAAGATGGCCGTTCATTTCATATTTACCTTTTGCAAAATTTTGAATAGATTTGTCATAATACATGATGCATATGTATACTCCGTATAACATGACGAGAAAGAACGCTTCATACCATTGCACATATTCGTCGTGCATTATGCAGATTAGTATAGATACTGTAATTCCATAAGCTAAACAGTCTCTAGTCAGTGGCCACCAGTCCAGTGGTACAACCTGGAAATAAAATGAGCTATGGACTAAACAAATTATGTCCTTCGCATTTTAGATTTGATGTAATAGATTCTCAAATAGTAAATGTGTAAAAAAGTAGCTCTGTATTGCTAAAAGATTGTTAATTTAGAGATTCTGTAATGATACTAATCCAAATGGTTATAACAAAACAAAAGACGACTCCGTAATAATATAGAGTTGAGATTGATTTAAGTTTTAATTTTTTTTACTTTGGTGAGGAAAGTATGATGAAAAGATATGAATCAACTTTATAAATACCATTCCTGCCCCAATACCGCAGCAAGCCGCAACTGCTAGGATGTTGAAAACTGCCGATCCAACGATAGTACCAACACCGATATCTCCTTCCGTGATAAAAGTACCAATGACATTTACGAATAATTCTGGTGCTGAAGTCGCTGCCGCCATAAATGTAGCACCCGCCACATCATTTGACATATTCAAGGCTGTCACAAAAATAATAAATGCTTTAGAAATTGTATCATAAAAATAAAACTTTGGGGTTTTCTTTCAAATCACTAAATTTAAAAAAGATCATCAGTCTACTAAAGAAACTCATAAGCGAACATCATAATAATATTATCAGTCTTCTGGACGACACCACACTCTGTTTATCTACTCACTTTCTCTAAAATATAACAAAACTCTTACTGCCGCACTAGTAACCATTAAATGTTAATGGTTACTTAAGTAGCTCTTTAATATTGATTTAAAAAAGTTTTAACTTAACTTTTACTTTTTAAATCAATACTAAAGAGCTCCCTAAGTAACCATTAACATTTAATGGTTACTTAAGGAGCTCTTTAGTATTGATTTAAAAAAGTTTTAACTTAACTTTTACTTTTTTAAATCAATACTAAAGAGCTCCCTAAGTAACCATTAAATGTCTCTGAGTGCGGCAGTTAGTCCCTTAGTTACGTGAATGTCAATTTATAATAGAAATGCTTACCGTGGCATATTTTCTCAACAGCTGGCACAAAATATTTTTCACAGACGACAGCTAAGGCTATGAATAGGTAAATAGAAATAAGTGCATGTATAACAATAGCACCATGTTGCCGCTGCAGCTCTGTGAATATTCCTGCAGGGAAGTCATCGATGGCCGGTGGTGTGCAGTTACGCGAGTAAGTATCTGAAAGTAATATATTTAATTGTTATTCACCATTTGAATACCGTCACGTGAAAGTAACGCTTGTATCGACGCGCTAAGTTACGCTATATACTTAATAATTAATAGATGACAGGGTTATACCATATAAGATATAAGCCTAATAATTCATTAAAATAAACATAACTTGCGACATAATTCTAAAACTGTTTAATTAATAACACGACACACATCACATGAAAAATAAATAGATAGGTAACGTAGGTAATCACTGGATGGAGAGTAGTTGTACATATTACTGCTCTCCATTTAGCGATTTCAACACTTATAACCTATGTAATAACGGAAAAATAATTAATAGTTATTTTAGCATTCTAGATCGCGCCGTGGATATTGTAAGAGTCAGGGAAAATCAAAGCAGAAAAAATCTTGAAAACGCGTGGAAACGATAAAAGTTTGATCCTTTTAGCCCTGGCCTGAGCGTGCCTTTGCTTATTATGAGCAATTTCGTCAACATTAAAGAATCACAGAATCTCTGCAATGACGAGACCAGTCTTTGCAATCTCCATTTAATTATTTACAAAAATCTTCACTGTGTCTGTCTGTTATCGATAAATTTTAGTATTTTCCTGCGGTTTTAAAAAATAAACACACTGATTCATGAGATTTCATTACCCTTGAGACATAAAGGCCATGGCCCGGGACAGCAGCCTGGGGGCAGCGGTTTATTTTTTTTTCTTCCGTATTTTAGCCTTGCAGGATCATGATGGTGCCTTGAGCTTTACAATGATCCGGCGAGGGATGCTAACAGGGGTCCTACCCGGTGGGGGGAAAATTGGGTCCCCCCGTCGCGTGGCCGCGTGCCACATTTCCCGACACGATCACCTCTTCGAGAGGGGCCGCCGGCTCTTGCCCATCGACGACCTCCGCCCGGGGCCCTACGGGGTGGTAATGTTTCGCCAGCGAGTTCACGCTCCCGCAGGGCCTCCCTCTTTGCCGCCGTCACCTCCCTAGCGAAAGAGGCGACGACGGCCCAACACTGTTCGCTCTCGGCCATGGACGAAACGATGACCGTGAGCGACAAGTCCTGACCGTCCCAGGCCCAGGCCGTGCATACGGCGAAGGTGTGTTCCGCCGTATCCACGGCCCCACTTCCACAATTGCGGCAAACGGGATCCAACTCGATACCAACCACCTCCCACAGGCACTCGGCAAACAACGAGGTACTTTGCTTTGGACATGAGCCCTAATTTTTAAAATACGGTACAGAAATTGGTAAACCAATAGCCAATGGTGCCGATTCTACGTCCACAACTAAACTTAACTTAACTAAAAAATTAAAACGACTATTGCTGTATCTTAATTATTTGGCTATTGTGTTGTGCACCATTATGTTATTTATAATCGTTAGTCTGTAATAAACAGTTTTTATAACACGAAAATTCAGATAACATTACCGAATTGTGTTATTGACACTATCAATTTTCATCTTTTAGTTAAGTTTAGTTGTGCACGTAGAATTAATTGGTAACAACATGAAATTAAGAATGTATCTAATGTCTGTATACCTAATCAATATATTGTAATCGATGTTACTCCCTAAGATTGGTGTATATTAGATTGGTTTACGCGATATATTATGATGTTGTCAATATATGCTTATTTATACACAAATGTATTGCCTATAATGCTTATAATTTCCTTAACGATAGCATCAAATTGGATAATTGATTTTTACAAAAAGATTTTCATAAAAAATTAAACCCTAAATTATGTTTTCACCATAACAACTAACTATAACGAAATCACCGGTGGGCACGAACTGGTCTCTATTAGTTCCCCTAAATCAGGTGATGTAATATTTGCCAGCTCTATATTAAGTAGATAATTCCACCTAGTAGGCTTTTGGCACCTTTCATTAGGTCCAATCGGCAAGAACGAGGCAAGTTAGTTCAGTCAAAAACCCAAATACTGATCGTGTATAGAAATCGGTAAGCTTTCATGATTTCTTTCATCTGGTTATCAAAAAGTGAAGACCGATCCTAGGCCGGCTCTCTAACTAATATATATTCGAACAATCTAAAAAATAAAATTTTTTATGGGCACAACTTTGTCAGTTACCGTAAAGATTTCTCCAAGTTTAGGGCTTGGTACAAAAGAATAAACTTCTATATTCACTTTTGCGTCCTTCTGTTTGTCCATCGGGTCGGGTATATCTGTTATACTTCTTCTAGTCTAATAACACTTGAGTAGTTAATACTTAAAACGTTATTGTACAGTTATTTTAACCAACTTTAAAAAAGGAGTATGTTCTCAATTCGTCTGTAGGTATGTTTCTTTTTTTGGAAAAAGATCAGCTGTTTAGGAACTATTACTACATACTAGCAAATAAGATTGCAAGTGAGGTGTTTGATTCTACTTGTGTTTGTTTATCACCTTTTTAGTGGACTTTAAAATCAATAATTCGACTCAATTTTATTAAAATTATAATATGTAACTAGCCAATGCCCGCGGTACACCCGCATTTATAGTGATTGAGCTCCCCTTTCTCCAATGTGTACCAAACCTTAATAAATTATACAAAAGAAACCATGCTCATAAACCACTCTATCTATTAAAAAAACCCATATGGGATACACATACAAAAATAACGACTTTGTTTTATAATAAGTAAAGATTGCATAGATTTAAAAGTAAATTCCTAAATGTCTGTCATTAATACAATAATAGTTCAGATTATAATCTGAACTATTACTGTATTTTGATATAAAAGACTTTGTAAACATAACCACAACCAAGTTTGTACTCCGACTAGATTATGAACATGCTAATTTATATAATAAAACTGTAAACAACATTATGCGTGGAACTGTTCAAAGTACCAGAGCAATGGCATACTTGATTAACAAACGCACATCCTGCGCAACTCTAAAAACGGCTTCTTCAAATACAAAGTCAACAAGCCAATCGTGGGCAAATTGTCTCAAATTACTGCTGCACTAACATGTTTAACTGAATTAAATGATTTTAGAAAATAAGTGTCATTTGGTCGCTTTGTTGCCGTGCCGAGACCTTATTAGAGTACCTACGTGGCAATTTGTGCATGCTGTGTTTCATTAGTTTAGACACTCGCACAACACCAAATACACTAAGAAGGAAATTGACAGATCAAAGATGACAGGAAGTCCGCATTAGCGAGAAATAAGTCGTCTTTCGATCCATTGCTCTTACCTATTGTTGGCTTACAGGGGAAGCAGAGGAATTAATGGATTTATGAATTATACTGTGCTTATTTCGTAACTATGCTGTCAAAAAGTGATATATATCTGTATATTGTACCATGTTTGTATCTCACGTGCCTATGATTTACATCGAATTTAATTTACTTGCTGCTATATTTACTCATGAATTAGGCTATTTTCATTACTTAAAATACATTACACTTCTTTTTTTGGCAATTATGGGAGTAAGATACAACGTGGAGATATCCGGAGCTCAACCTTGTTCGCTGACAGCCCTGAGTGGACGATAGCCAATTGACAATTTGCGCGAGGTCTGACCGGATGAGGCGCCGAGTCGGAGCTCATGCCTCCCCTTCTAATTTTAAGAACGACTGCCTAACTGTGGTTAATGGCTATAATGTCGAATTTACCTGATCACAACAGCGCACAAATTCTACTTGCACTGTTTTCGACGGGCAATTTATAGGACAATTGCCTATTTAGGTAGAAAAATACATTCAAAGATTAATTTCAATTTTGCGGTAAAAGAAAATTTATTCTAAACCATCATATATCATTAATATACATGTACATATCTTGATTAATTCGCAATATGGACTACATAGGAATGTAAAGATAGAAATTAGGACAATAAAACCTAATTATGTAAAGCCAAAACTTATGAAGATGGTATATGACCATAGCATTGACGGGATAGTTTTAAGTATATTGACAAGAGTACCTATTAGTTATTTTTTTTTCAAACTAATCGTTTGTTGTTAGTATTACGGTAGGTCAGTCGTCATCTGATTATGTCACTACACTGTCCGTAAATATAACTAAACCACGTATACTGATGTTGTTGGAATACAATCAAAACTAATTCGTTTACAGAAAGGCCAATGGCCATCGCATAAGGATCGCGCCACGTCCGTGTAACAACAATTTTGGTAATAGATCATTACATGTTTAACTAAATTATAAAGACGTCAGAGTAACAAGCCAGTCTGTAAATTGTAATCAATGAGTTGTGAAACGTACAGTAAAGCATCGTTTGCTTTGCCGCCAATCTACCGCCCCTACGGCTGTTAAAGAAAATAGACTGGTGAATTGCCAAAGATTCAATTTAATTTCATTACCGTCCGTACCTGATGATGAGGTCTCCATGACCTCAAACCGTCTTCCATACTTACATACAGTTCGGTGAACTACCGACACCAAACACGAGGCTGAATTATCACAAACGTGTTCACTTCATTCACTTACAACACTTCTTGACTTGTCGCCATCATGATCCCTCCATTGGTTTCACAACGCAATATTGAGTAACCTAGCCTGGAATTAAATACACTTCCGACCTCCTTCTGCTTAATCTTGCTGTGATGGTAATAGCTTTGCACCGAAATGATATACTTGCAGAGAAAATCTTCAAAATGCTAGAACTCTATCCAAACTTCCAAAACTGATCATTGAATAAAAAGTATGACATGGGCTCGTACCTCGATCGGAGGTATTCATATTGATGCTATGTTGTGGAGCGCGACGCAGGCTACCGAGGACGAAGCCACTGGCGTCCGAATGCCACCGCGCACACTCAAACAGACATAATGGACCCGCCGGAGAGCTCGTCAAAAGAAGAATACGGGGGCCAATTATTTATTTCCATACAATACACGTACGTCGGCCGACGCTCAGACGCAGTGCGGGAGTGACTCCCGATGCGACCTCGTGGTCCTGCGCTGTACTTTTCATCAATCATTCATAAAACTAATAAGAAAATTATTATACCAAATGGCGCTTTTTATGTTTAAGGTCTATATTACATTAAAAATAAATTAAATCTACAAAATCAAAACATTCATAGAAGTTTAATTAAAGTCAATTAAACAACGGCTCCTTATACCTACTTGTTAATTGACACTCATACCTTCAAAAGGCGACTCACACATTAGTATGTGTAATAGAGCTTAAAACGCTCTGATTTTAATAATCCGTGGGGTCAGAAGTTAATTTACAAGTACCTGGGTACTTAGCGCAGCGAGTGGCGGTGCCTTATAGCCGGCACGCTACTTTTACAATTGGATTTAATTAAAAGATTTGAACACTTACGTCGTAGTAAACTACCGTGGATATAATTCACTTGATTAAGAACATATAGTAAAAGATGTAATAATGTCTATCCAGTAATACCTTCAGTTATTGGGCACAGGCCTTCTTCATTTCTGATGGACTTAGTTTTGAGGATTCCTAACTTCATCTGATAAAAAAAAAATCTGCTGTTTTTGCAGGTGCTTAGAAATGAATTGGGTCAATCAATCCATCACTACATGAACAACATGTAAGTATGCTAAGTAAATCGATTTGATATAAAAAATAACCTACGAATATTAACGAAAAATCACTAAAATATTGATATCGAAGTCAAGAATCGGAGATGCATACGACTCTTGAAAAGCAAATAAATGTCAGTGATCTGAGTACAGCTTGCACTTAGAACGTACGCGCAAAAAGAACAACAATTGAACTCGCGGCAGTGACCGTTACCACATTATAAACAATAGACCGATACCTTTATACATAATATATTATATTAGCTGTGTACCCGCGACTTTCAAACGCCTAGAATTTCGAATCACTGTACATTCTTGGACAATTCATACAACGTCCACTGGTCCCAAATTAAGCTATATTTTTATGCTTGTGTTATGTGTTCCAGAATATGGATATACTACATAAACTAATTTTCTCTTCTAAGTACTCACTTATAAGAGAATGCCTGCCGTATGGAGTGTGCAACCTCGTGTTCGGCAGGTCGCTACATGAACCACTAGACTCCAAGGCCAGTATCTACTAAACCTTTATTTAATTACGTTGTTTAAAATGAGAGGGAAGTTTTCCGTGGGTACATAATAGGTACCTACAGGAGGGAGCCAGATTGACAGTCTGTGTTAGCAATTATGAAAGCAAAATAAGATGTATAGGACAAAGATTTTCAGACAAATTAATACAGCCAGAACTTGAGTTACACGTGGTGTAACTAACAGGACTATCATTTATATAGATACTAGTTGTGCCCCGCGGTGTCACCCGCGGTAAAAGGGATAAAAAATAAGTTCATTTTCTATACCATTGGAAAGTTTCATGAAAATCCATCCAGTAGTCTTTACGTAAAAGCAAAATAAACATCCTTACATATCCAACCATTGGAGTATGGATAGAAGGCCGAGGAAACTCACATAGGGACATACATACAAAAATTACGACTCTGTTTTATAAGAAGTATAGTTATAGATACACACAGGATAGTAGGATACATATTTTAGTTGATATCTCTACATTAAAATGCACCTATTCTAATTTAAGTTTAATCGAATCTCTAAGTAATTATTAAGGATTAAATCAAGTTCAAAATAACTTTATAATTTGTTTGTATATTTTTAATATACCTAATAATAATATGTAGTAAGGATAACTAGTATCTAGGATTATTTGTCCAAATTTAATAACTTGAGCAGCTATAAGAATAAGAGACCTTCATAGTGCTTATAACCAAATCATGCCTACATTTTATAAAATTCAATAGCCACGGGAAGTGCAAAAAAATTAAGTTAATTCCTATTGAAATATGTTTATAGCAAAATATAGGTCTCGACTGGTTAAGGCACAATGAAGACTGATGTTCCGTAGGCTCTTAGATAAAATATATTAAATGCCCTGCATTTCCGGAGTGTTATCGCGTGTAATCTTCAATATTAAACTCATGTCACTTTTGATAAGCTTTAGATAGCTTAAGCAGTCTGTAAGCCAATACTATCTTGCCATAGATCATGGGGGTTATTGATTACAATGGGGGTAAAATAGACTGGGTTATTATACGGGTTTAGGCATATAATGAATACATTGCATCATAGCTGGGAAGCTGTGATAATAATTTGATAACATTCTCTATGATGGGTTGCATATGTTATGTCTGATTTTCATTTAACAAGCATTAGCAATGAACGACGAATAAGATTACCGCTGCACTTCTTCCCATAGTGCTGCAAAATCATCTGTGAGAGACGGAAAACTTGAACCTAAAACTCTATGCCAACTCACTCAGACTTAGGTAGACAAAAGCCCTCCCGAAGTGAAGAAGGGCCCGTGCCCACCAGCAGGGGGGCACGGGCCCTGATCTCTCTTCTTCTCTCTGATGAAGAAGTAGCATTCACCATAGGTGCCGCACATTGTACAAGCGATATTAGGGGTTATAAAAATGTTAACCTTATTACTCCTCTTTCTTGTTAGCCGGGCTCCAATGAAAAGTACAAGGTGCTCATAAGCAGAGGGGTATTTATCGTAGTGTCATAGGGCCATGATCCTGGACAGCAGGCTGCGAGAGGCTGCGCACGCTTTTGCGTTTTCTCCATTGAGAGACGCTTGGGATTGGGTACAGACAACTTATTACCTATTTTTCTAACTAAGAATATTCTATCTATAGTACATATCACTGTAGAGAGGAGTGCAGGTTCTGTACCAGATATCACTAATCAGATGCTTATATTAGATACATTTTAAAGGTTATTAAATGTTTATAAGCACAAGACATTTCTTAAGGAATTCTTCCTTTTTTATTTATAAACCATAATATCTGTCCTTTTAATTCCTCATAACAGTCCCCTATGCAAAATATTGACAACTTAAAGATGAATAGTACACTGTTTACTAATATAATTATGACAATAATCGAAAATCGGGCGTGAGAAAATAATGTTATGAATACATGGAGTATTGATTACTAGATCGGACCACCGAATCACCGATCATTTTCTGTTATAAAAATTGTCCGTGTGGTGACGGATTAAGAATACAAGTGTCACCACCCCATCTCCTCTCAAGGGTGCTGTAAAAGTCAGCTAAGGGATATTGCACACAGATAACATCTTCTGTGAGAGACGGAAACCTCGAAAATAATCCCTGTGCCAACGAGCCTGGTCAGTGCGGCACAGTAGACCATAATCCCTCCCAAAGTGGAGGAGGCCCGTGCCCAACAGTGGGACGTAAATGGGCTGGAGAAGAAGAAGAGAAGTTATAAAAAATTGTAAATTAACCTATATTTTACACTTGCAGTAAATATAAGAAGTTTCATTTTGGTGCTTTGCAAATTAATTTATACTGTGACGTAGGTAATTAGTTTTTATGTTTTATTAAAATATGGTAACACATTTTATATTTATTTTTGTTATTGAAATTCAATAAATATATTCGATAATATTTTCTAACACTTGCGTGACTCATTTGTTCAAATAAAACTACTTTTTACGGATTTAGACGCGTATATTTGTTTTAAATTTTCACTACAGCTCAGTCTCACTCGTGACCATGGTGACTGCAAAGTCTCCGAAACGTCGGGCTAAAATTTAAAACAAATAAACGCGTCTAAATCCGTAAAAAGTAGTTAAATATATTCGATCTTAGTGAGTTACATCTTTTAAATCCTTGTATTGTAATGTTGACAAAACGTAATTGATCAAGTCGTATTTATTTAGTTAGGTTGCGTTCTATCACTTTATCTACGTTATTTGTTATTGATAGCGCATGTTACACTATTTGTATGTAGTTTAAATAGAGCAAACAGCGGAAAGTTTACCGTCTGAAGTGATGCCGTAATCTAAGGATTAATAATCTAATGGAATATTTTTTATTATACAGGCAGAAGCTATTATTGCAACCTTCAAATAGATTAATTACCCATTATCATATAATTACACAATATCTAGGACATGTACTAATTGATAAGTAGGATCTCAACAACATTTGTTTTTAAATAAAAGATAAAATAATCTAATACTTACGTATTTATTACCTGATAATTATGTGAATCTGGTTCTCTTAAATTATGAAAATAAAAGTTATTTAAAATGTAAATGGCCTTATTCATAATGACTTATCGGAGGTTTAAAAGTTCGCTAAAATCGGTTCGCGAAAACTGTCAAAACTTGTTATTCTTATTAGTCTTTTTACGATAAAACGTTTATTATCTCTCCGATAAAATCTCCGTTTAAACATCCGATAAGTCATTATGAATAAGGCCATTAGTATTTAAAAACCAAACCAAGTCTTTAATTTTATTGATTATATAGTACTGACTTTACAATCAATAAAATCGACTGCTGCGATATTTCATTATTACAGCATTTACAATCCGTGGTCAACTCAAAGTATAAAACTAAGCTCTAAGATAGGCAGGGAATAAGATAGACAATAGGCCAAATTATTACATGGCTTCAATCATTCTTGACGTACAAGTTATTTGGATGTTATGTGTGGCCCATGATTTGTAGCCTGAGCCACATCATAACCCGACAAGTGGTGGCTCAATTATTTAGAGCTCCGCTTAGTGGGGAGAGCATTTGACACAAACTTCGAGTGAGCATGGCCTCTCCCTAGAATAGGATAAATTAATGGGATAGACAAAATTTTGCATCCACTAACATTTATAAATCAATATAAAAACCTTATTTACTCGCAGTTAATATTATTTGCAACCCCCTGTATTGCATTCAGGTTTAAGTTAAGATATTAGAGAAAGTTACAGATAGTAAAAAGGTAGATAATGGTACCGATTCTATGAGCACAACTAAACTAAACTTAACTAAATAATGAAAATTGATAGTGCCAATAGCACCATTCGGAAATGTTAACTGAACTTTCTCATTATAAAAACTGTGCATTGTAGACTAACGACTTTAATTAATACTAGCGGCCCGTCCCAGATTCACACGAGTATATTTAATACAATCAATTTAAATTTTTTAGTTAAGTAAAGTTTAGTTGTGCACGTAGAATTGGCACTATTTATACAGATAAATAAATATTGAAAAAAATCCGTACACTATAAAACCATATATTATATATCTCGCTGCGTCTGTCTGTTTGGTTCAATTAATTTATGCTTCATTATAACAGTTTTTTACCTAAATAATAATAATCTTTCAAGATCTAATTACAAGCAAATCTTATTGAAAACATACCAATAAATTTATCATTACTGTTAAGATTAATACCTCAATAAGGCTTAGATATAGGAATTGCAAAGAAAATACAGTACTTTGTTAACATACTTCTTCTAAGATAGTTTTCGTTATACTAGCGCACCTAGCCTACATATGTATTTTTACATAATAATATCAAACTCAACATTAATATCCATTTATCTTCTAAGTATCTATAGCTTAATAGTTTTGTTGCTATCTCATTAAGTCTATTTAAAGGCACGTAAAAAATAAAATAATACATGTTAGATTAACTTATTCAGCCTGTCGCACACGCAATTAATAACATAAATTATAGCAAGGCATATTACCTGACGCGCAATAACACACAATATTTATGAACATTTCACACAACGGCCTCTGGTCTGAAGCTAAGCTTATATGCTTGTATTATGGGCTGGTACACATATATTTTAATTTAATATTAGTACTATTTCACATGATATAAACTATTTTATATTATTACTAGCTGTCGCCAACGACTTCATAGCCGTACAACTGGAATCTCAATTTATAGCGAATTTTTTTCGAGTAACTTAAAAAATTTCGGCATTTTCACACTTACTTTGTGCCCTCATTTTCACCCCGTAGGAAGTAAAATTTCAAAAATCCTATTGCCCCCTATGTTATGAAAGGAAGCCCTGTGCAAAATATTCACATTTATAACCCAGTGTCGGTCCTGCGTTAATATGCTAGTAGCATAGTGGTAGCTTTTTTATATGTACTCGAATATAGAAAGGTAGTATAAACAGAAATTAACACTTTTTCAAAAATCAATAACAATTCACCATTAAAAACGCAGAAATTTGTCAATTCAAAAAAGTATACATGATGTAATTTATTAATTTTGCAATTGACATGCTATGCTTTTACTTAATAAATCAAATTATGGTGGAAAAAGTGACTGTCGCAACTGCCGCGACTGTACGTAAAAATATATAAACCCGATCGAGTGACAAATGTGGTGGTTAATTTGAATGTTGCAGGCACGACCTCAATAAGCTCAGTTGGAAGAGCTTCGGAACGGTATACCGAGGTCGTGGGTTCAAGTCCCGCTTGCGGCAGTCACTTTTTCCAACATAATTTGAAATATTAAATATACATGATTTAATAATAAATTTTATATTATAGCTACGTGTGTGACTACCTTTAACCGAATCAGGATCAATATTTTATTGACATTATTATCGATAGTAGCGATAACAATGTGTACTATAATTGTAATAATGTAAATATGCCTACTGATAAATTATTTATTTTCATTAAGACATGTAATATACCTGTTCATAACAGTAACATAGTGGCTACTGGTGCAAATACACGTCGCTGTTTTATAAATCTGCCCCCTAGATCATCTGTGAAATAATAATGCTATTGAGCTGTGTCTACAGCAAAATATTTGAATTCTTTATTTGATATTCGTACTAATAAAAATTAACTTAAAATATTAAATCAATTTGTAAATATATTTAAAAAATAAAATAGTATTTTCATAAATGGCAAACATGTTAGTAAGGACTAGTCCGTTCAAGTGTTATAAATATGCAACAATTATACGAGTGATATTGTTTTTCGGAATACCCTCATTTTATTTCATTACTGGTAGCGTCACTTTTAAACATCATGATACGAAAACTGAGATGATCGGTAAGTTGTGTACCCTTCTGATACAAAACCGATATGTCGTTGATTAAATTTATAATCTCTAAAACACATGTATATTCAGGTATGAATACAGCTTTTACATTACGGAAATTGCAAGGCGTTTCAGAAAATTCTCAAAATTGCACGCATGCAGCAATTTCAGATTTTCCTCCAGATGGGTTGACACGCTACCAAAGACAACATGTAAGTAATTTTTATCTTTTTTGATTTTCTATGTATCGTTTATGTATGCGATTTTTTGTCTACTACATTTATTGTTGTTTAGTTAAAATATTTTTTACTGAACTGTGATAGTATCTAACTGTTTGCTAGGCTATAATTTGGCTGCTTGCTACTTTCTTTTTGAGTAAAAATATTCTGTTAATAATACGATAATAAAAAAATATTATTTATATACCTTGAGCTTCAAATTTTAATAGTTTGAAAAATCTTCTTTGGAACTCACTTTTAATGTCGAAATTAAGAAAGTATTACCAAGAGGGTAGTGAGGGAAGTGAACCTAGGGAGTAAAATAATTACATATTTAACTACTCTCAATATAATTATTTAGGTATTGGAAATAGTCGTAGTAGCTGAAAACGTCATGCAGCTGAAGGAGGCCGCAGAGCGAGAACGCGAAGCAGATGCTAATGCGAACCCGCTCCGAAGAGCAAGGCCAGGAAGGAGGCTACGACAATATGTTCGCCTACTTCCCCCGCAGTAAGCGGTAGCAACACTCGACTAGTTGTGCCGCCAGGCCACCGTTAGAGCGTCAGAGAGAGTCCGGAACGGGGAGCCTCTGGCGCTCCAAGAATGACGAGTTGAGCACCGCAGTTAGGTTTAGTCGGTATTCCGGCGTCCGTTTTTCACCTGGACGTCGGCGAGTCCGACACTACCCACTCCTATCACGGCGGTGATGATCGCGATGACAGGAGTGGGTGTGCGTAAATGCATTCCACTGCGAAAAAAAAAAAAAAAAAAAAAAAAAAAAAAAAAAAAAAAAAAAAAAAAAAAAAAAAAAAAAAAAAGGTATTGGAAATAGTAGATCTTGTGTTTATGAAATATTTCTTCTAATAACCACCATAACAACTTTTATATAAATTGGCTTGGAAGTAAGTATATGCTTAGCAGACCTCATGTCCAGACTTCACCTGCGCAAAGTGCTCTAACGGTAGTGATAATTATACAACACGTAATTCAAAGAAGTTTAAGTTTTTGTGCGTTAAACAGCTAATGGGGCTCGGGCATTACTGTTACTTGCCATAGCACCTGCGAGGACGATTCTGTTTTAGAATACTAATTAATAATCTTATAAAATAGCTATACTATAATAGTTCTGCTGGCATAGTTTCTATTTCTGGATGTGATAAGAGCTCAACAATATAATCGGTAAAAAATGCATTGTTAGGTAAGAACGTTTATATATATTATTATATTATATTATAGTTATATATTTATATATTATATTATATTATATTATTGGTCGGTAAGTAAGATTGCGGATAAAAATCTTATATAGCCAGACCGTAAATAATCTTTAAAATTATTATTTAAGCTTCCATAACTCTATCTATATCTATACTAATCTATACTTAATTACTTTAAAGCGGAAGAGTTTGTTTGTTTTGTTAGATAGGGCATTTATCGGGAAAGGCTTTAGGCTAAATAACATCACGCTACGACCAGTAGAAGCGAAGCAGTAGTAGCGAAAACGGGCAGAATTTTCTAAATTCCACGCGACAGGGTCTATTAGCTAGACGGGGTATATATAATCTATACATTTACAGGGTGTGGCGTAAATGGTGGTCCAACGCTAAGGTGGTTAAAGTTCAAGTATTCACCTATCATATAAAAAAAAATTAACCATTTTTAGCCATTGGTTTCGGAAAATTGATATTTTTTATTTTTTTGTAAAAAATCGATAAATGTTTTATAACTTCGACAAATGACATTATTTTTTGAGTGTGTTTTTTGTGTTGTACGGGCGAGAACTAGCACTAGCACATGCATTTTCGTTTGTTCATGTAAACCCCAAAAATAAACCAATAAAAAAAAACTGAAAATTAATTTCTCGTTTTTAACAAATCATGCATTTAAGATGTGAGTAGTGTAAAAAAAATGTACTACACGGCCAGTGCCCAAAAAAAAAAATGGTTAATTTTTTTTTTATATGATAGGTGAAATACTTGAACTATAACCACCTTAGCGTTGGACCACCATTTACGCCACAGTCTGTACATAAAAATGAAACCCGTTTTCCGTTGTCACGACATAGCATGAAAACGGCTTGACCGATTTGGCTGAAATTTTTTGTGTGTATTCAAGGGGGATTGAGGATGGTTTATATTCACAATTGGCTGGACCGATTTTGATGAAATTTTTGTTGTTGATGTTAGAACATTTTACACAGAACGTGGGACAGAACAACGTCTGTCGGGTCCGCTAGTATATTATATAATAATTATAAAGCGGAAGATTTTGTTTGTTTGAACGCGCCAATCTCAGTAACCACTGGGCCGATTTGAAAAACTATTTCCGTGTTAGATAGGGCATTTATCGAGAAAGGCTTTAGGCTAA
Source organism: Orgyia antiqua (assembly GCA_916999025.1). Lineage (NCBI taxonomy): Eukaryota > Metazoa > Arthropoda > Insecta > Lepidoptera > Erebidae > Orgyia > Orgyia antiqua. Next base: position 10,459,776 of record OU779863.1, on the reverse strand, counting down.
ATAACGTCACGCTATGAAAAATGTTGCAATAACGGGGAAATTTTCTAAATTCCACGCGGACGGAGTCCCGGGCAACAGCTAGTTGCTCTAATAAAGACAGACATCAAACCAGTTTTATACACATACCAATATACTTAAACTCGTTTTTATTCCAGGGATTCATAGCGATACATTGTATAGTAGCAGTATATTGTTTCATACTGCTAGGTGTTGTTTGCAAGAAGTACTTCGTGCCTGCTATCGACATCATGTGCGAACGTGAGTTTCTGACAATTTAATCTATCCATCAGCTCACCTATCTTTGAATACAGGCCTAACCCAAAGAACGCCCCAACGCGCAGTCACACGTCGGATGCAAATGGCATGTCCGTTTGCATCCGACGACAGCACACGACCCTAATTAAATCACCACTTCACCTAGTAGGCTAGTCATACTACGCCTAGTTGTTCAGTTAGTGGCTACAGCGAGAATCTCTGTTCCGTGTGATGTGGCCCTCACATTGCTAGTTTAGCGTGCTAATCCTACGGATTGTATCCATGTTACTATACTAATTTAGCGCTTTAGAATGAGGCGAATTCTATGCATTATTGTGATAAATGCCGGCTTGTCTGCTCGCTACTTGCTCATGCCATATATCAAATAATTTAAAAACTCGTCTTAGCGACTTGTTTTAACATTTATATATTACTTACATGTATATTATGTAATACTAGCTGTTGTCCACAACGTCGTACACGTGCAGAAACCAAATCGAATTATACAAAAAACCATCCTCTTGAATCACTCTTGAAAACCACATCAAAATCCGTTGCGTAGTTTTAAAGATATAAGCTCACATATGGACATACATACAAAAATAGCGACTTTGTTTTATAATAAGTAAAGAAATCCATTCTGATTGATAGGTAACTAGAGTAGCATGTTCTATTTGGGTTAACAATCAAATAGAACGTAGCGCTGATAGTAGCATAGGCTTATTTTAAGAATATTAATATTTGTTCCACGGTAATTGTGTTATATCAACCGTATCAACATGTCCTAATAAAACTAGAGCATTAGTGCGTTATACTCAATAGTTTTATACTATGAAGCATGCTACAATTCCTTATAATTTTATAGGCATGAACATGAGTATGGATATAGCTGGCGCTACTGTGATGGCCGCGGCTAGTTCAAGTCCAGAACTATTTATCAACTGCGTTGGTACATTTGTAACTGAAGGAGATCTGGGTGTTGGCGCTGTCGTCGGCTCAGCAGTATTTAATGTACTAGCTGTCCCAGCTTGTTGTGCTCTTGTGGCTGGCAAAGTAAGAATCTGATATTTAATTAGCTCATTTCTATGTAGGGTATTATTATGATCGTGCAGTCTATTCTTAGATATAGAACTAAATGTAAAAGGGTCACAACTACATCAATTCCACTATGATTGTTTTAAAATATGGAAATTAATTTGAATAAGTACTACTCCGCTACTCCGTACGCGTGGAATTTTAGATCCCCATATATTTTTTCACCGTTTACACCTTCCCTGGACCGTTCTCGAGTAGCAAGACTAACGAACAGCAATTGATTTTATATATAAGATTTTTTAAACAAGGAAATTTTTTAAAATGAATCTATGTGAACATCAAGATAATTAATGGATTACTCTCTATTACTTACTTTTTTTTCTCTTACTTAACCGTTAGGTATTACTTTATATGTTTTCAGGTTGATTTGGACTGGTGGTCAGTATCACGAGATTGCGTGATGTATGCTGTAGCGGTAGTGGCATTGATACTCACGCTACTAGATGATGTGATTTACTGGCAAGAAGCACTAATGCTTGTCCTCATGTACATTCTCTACATATTAGGTAAATTAATGCATCTTACTCACTATTAGTATTTTAAATGTTATTTTAATATTTGAAATGCATATTGAATCTACGAAAGAAAATTGAATCTAGAATCTATTGAATCTAAGAAAATCTATAATACTTAATAAATCAAATTATGGTGGAAAAAGTGACTGCCGCAAGCGGGACGGCAGTCACTTTTTAGTCATAGCATGTCAATTGCAAAATTAATAAATTACTTTAGTAAATCTATAATACATTATTCGTCTTTAGCCATGGTCTTCAACCGTCACCTGGGGTCGTTCTTTAAAAGTGGGTGTTGCACATTCAAGAAAACAAAAGCTTATACAGAAATTACTCCGCTGCTCAAAAACGGTAAGTAGTATTTATAAAATCAACGAATGTTATTTCTTATGAAAGTGTACAGATAATGATAAATAATAACTGTTTTATTACACACACAGATAAATTAAATTCTTTGGAAGCATCTCGCTATAATGGTCACTCCGTCCAAGAAACTGACGTGGAGAAGGCAAATCAGATGAAAAGCCACGGTTCTATCGATTCAGGTACCTATACCATATTATATTTTTAAATTAAATATTTATCTATAATTATTAAGAATAACAAATGTTAACAATATGCCAATAACAATCATATTAACTAGCAGTAGATTTTCGTTTAATTTGATCCATAATACAATTTTTTTAAACTTTTGTTATAGACCATATTTCAATTCTGAATTAAGGGACCATATTTTGTAAAATTACGTGAAACATCATCAGCATCTAATGTTAATCTATATAAATTGTAGCCCCATCCTTGCATTTAGTATCTAATCCTTGAGCTTGTATTTTTATTGGAATATGAACAGTTGTAATTTGGCTAATCTTAACTACTTTTATGGATTTAGACGCGTGTATTTGTTTTAAAATTTTGCGCGACGTTTCGGAGACTTTGCAGTCACCATGGTCACGGGTGAGACTGGGCTGTAATGTGTCTTCTGCGATCAGTTATTACAGTGTTTCATTTGATTTTAATTTCACATTGACCATAAAGAAGAGCGTCATAAATCCGTAAAAAGTAGTTTTGTTTAAACATATGAGTCACGCAAGTGTTAGAAAATATTGGCTAATCAAATTAAAATCGATTAAACCTTTCAAAATTATAGAAAAATTTTATTAACTATCTAGCGATGCTGCTGTACAACCATTACATTCGTTATTATACTAGGACGACATCAAAGCAGAACTAAAAACCTTATTAGGAATAGACCATCTAATATATAAAATTCACGTGTCACAGTGTTAGTTACCGTACTCCTCCGAAACGGCTTGACCGATTCTTCTCAAATTTTGCATACATATTCAGTAGGTCTGAGAATCGGCCAACATCTATTTTTCAAATTTTTTTTATTTTAGTATGGATAAACAACGTTTGCCAGGACAGCTAGTATTAATATAATAATAACAGTAAAACAATTTTATTTATAATCTTTGATATAAACGCCTAGAATGTTCGTTACGTTACGGAACTTACTTTCAACTTAGTTTATCGCCTGCTCGCCTGTCTAAATGTACTACATCATAATTATGTTTTTATAACACGTCATTGGAACAAATCAAATAAGTCTGGTTCATAATTATTGATTGATTAATAGCCTAAGCTATATAGAAGATATATATCTACAGCCAATGGATATAGGTTGTTCAAGTATATTTAGTGCAAAAGATATGAAACAAATGATTAGTGACAGTTTATCAAATTTCCGCATTCGTAATTTATAAACTACAAACATGAGCTTTTATACCTACATAATGTACATATCTGTCTCTCTCTCTCTCCAGCCATCAACGTCCCACTGTTGGGCATGGGCCGCCTCCACTTTGGGCGGAATTATAGTCTATTGTGCGGCGCTGACCAGGCGAGTTGGCACAGGATATACATATTTAAAGGAAAAATTTAATTAAATTATTGTATAAATTTTCATATTTGTTACAGATTTTGATACAAGTACAAATTGCGTGTGGTCCTTGCCAAATGAAAATTCCTCTATTTCAAAGAAATTACAATGGGGACTAACGTGGCCTATCAATTTCCTTCTATGGGCAACTATACCAAACTGTAGGAGATGGCCAAGCCTGTACCCAATCACCTTTATAATGTGTGTTACTTGGATTGGAGGAGTTTCATACCTTGTTGCTTGGATGATAACTGTATTAGGTAATATTGTCCTATATTTATAACTAACTGTCACCCTCGACTTGGTACACGTAGAATTTAGAAACTTTTTCCCGTTTTTGCAACCGTTTTCATTGATGCTTTGCTCCTATTGCTCGCAGCGTACTTTATTGACTTCCTCTATAAATGTGCTATCTAACACTAAAAGAATTTTTCAAATCGGGCCAATGGTTCCTGCGATTATTGTGTTCAAACTCACAAACTCTTTGGCTTTTTAATATTTCTATTGATTAGAGTCAAAATACATGACAAAAACTTTACCGAAATATCTAAGTAAAGGCGACGAGGATATAAGTAATAAGTTAGTAAGTGAACAAAAATCGTAAAAGTTAACCAAATATCAAACCTTTGAACTGCCAACAGTAAAGCTTATAGGATTATCCTTTTATTCCATAACGCCTGTCCCCGAAATAATCAGTTTCGATAATAAATATTTCCTTTAATCTTTAAGTAGAATGTTTGCTTAGGTTTGTGTAGAGTGTAGACATTGATATCTACTGAGTTGCTTATATAGAGTCTGTCTTCTAATATCTATTGAACATTGCTTGCAAATTCCATATACCTTATATGTCTGAAAGACATCGCTTTTAGCCATAAGACCGCCCAATGTTTGATGTCTAGTTTTAAGTTTAATGTTTGTAAATCCTTGTGATGTACAATAAAGCATATTCATTCATTTATTCATACCTTTTACTATTTTGTTCTGTATTCTATAGGTGACACTTTGAACGTGCCCGATAGTATTACAGGCCTAACTATCCTTGCTGCTGGCACCAGTTTACCAGAAGCTGTGTCTAGTGTATTAGTCACTGTACAAGGTAATACCACTTACCACTTGCTATAGATATAATTTCAACTTTGGAAAATAAATATATTGGGCTTCAGGGGAATCAGTAGGCTTGACTATATGAATTAACAACATGGTACAAGTTGCGCAACCGCTATTTAAGCAATGAAAAATGTGAGATCCATATTGGGTTCGATTCATATCCCTGACAATTACTCATGTCAGATGAACTTAGAGATGTTCGTTTCATATCCCAGTATTTTTTTTTAATTAATGCGAATAATTGTGAATGCTATTACGTATTTAATTAAAAATACTGCTAAAAATTAATTGTACTTTATATCTCCATAGGTCACGGTACGATGGGTATCAGCAATTCTATTGGATCAAACACTTTCGACATATTACTATGTTTGGGACTTCCATGGCTGATCAAATCACTGGCTTATCCAACAGTTCCAGGAAATCATTGGGTGAGTTTTTCAACTAAATCATTAGACTTTTATGGTTTTTAATAAATTGGTGAATGTTAACCGTAAATATATAATAAGTGCTGGTAATGTTTGCCTAATATATCTCTTAAATTAGCTGATTAACTGGACTATGTCATCCAAATACAAATTCATTTCTTTTGTAACCATATACATTTGACTACAGAATAAGAGATTAAGATTCGAACCTGGATCAAGTTATTTTTATAGTTTTTTTTTTATATTTCAGGTAACGATAAATTCAAGTGGGCTTTCATATAGTGCGATATCGCTGTTGTCTACTCTCCTCGCTCTATACGTATGTCTTTTACTGAACAAGTTCCAGCTGGACTGGAAAATCGGAGTCACATGCAGTCTAATATATCTAGGGTACTTAGTACTGGCGACATTAATCGAGTTGAATATATTTTTCGTTGTAAACTTACCAACATGTCTACATTAAAAATACTTCGCTATAAAATTCTCCAACATTTGCGCGAAAATAAAACCACTTTTTATGGATTGTTAACAAATGATAACACTGCACATTTTACCTACTGCTTAATCTTACTCGTCATTATGGTGCCTGAAGTCTTCTAAACGTCAGGCTAGATTGCATGTCTTAGTCCGTAAAAAATGTATTTATTTGTACTTCGCTACATTTCAATCAATAATTAAAATATTTATCGTGAATGCTCAGTTTTGCAGTGGGTTTAGTTAAGGTGACATTCGGACCCTCGCGACGCGCATCCAGTAATTTTAAGTCAATCTTCACGTTGCCAAAAGTGAGCTGTGCCAACTCCGAGAACACGTTTAGCCACGCGGATTTTACGTACAACGCAGTGAGGGCCGCAGTCGCACGTTGCACTGGTGCGTGCATTCAGGAATCGAACGGTATTATCTGTACAAAATCAGAGCTAATCGCGCTTTGCGTGTTACGTGGATCCGAATGGCACCTCAACTAAACCAAGTGTTTGCACTTGGTTTAGTTGAGGTTTGAGCATTCTCACGATACACACTTTCAGATATATTTTAATGCGCATTGTATTCAATGGGATTTCATTTATTTTTATCAATTTATTGTAAATTAATTTACATATTGTATGTACCTAGTAATAACGCTTATTTATATCATCATTTAACTTATCGTGTATTTTATCAGAGGACTCTGTCTCTATACAAAATATTCTATGTTTTATGCCAACTAAATTAGATTTTAGTGCAATATTTTCTACTTATAATATGTACTTCATACGAAGTAATTTTTTTGTTAAAATTTGAAACTTTTTCTAATTTATGTACACTAAAATTAAATCGTAAAGTTGAACATGTTAATGTTCTATAAAATATCTGTTGGTATTTTTTGTATCTATTTATATACATAGGCCTAAGGTTGTGTAGAGATAATATTGAACAATTAACATGATCATTGATCATATTTTGTCCTTCAGAAAAAAGGCTGATTCAGTGTTATCGTTATATTTTATTTTTGCTACAACATTCATTGTGGATTGTCATTTTTATATGGTTTTTACCGACACTCTATGAAGAAAGATTTTGGTGGTAGGTGTTAAGATTTTATGCATAGGCAGGGACTACTTTTTCACTAGAGACCTAAATATTATGTTAGGTTTAATGAACTCATAATATCTACAACCCTTCGCCTAATAAAGGCTATTAGTGATAGGTGAATAAGTTTAAGTTACGTGTATGTGTTAGTAAAATAATACACAAATTATCATGAAATGGTATATTTTATATTTTTCTACATTTTTTACTTAGAAAACGATTTATTTAAATATAAGTTAGTGGAAAAATGTCTTTACGCATTGTGTAAAGTAGGTAGGTACTATAGCTATATTTATGTAATATTAAATTTCTACATTTATTTGCATAATGGCACCAATTCCGTTGTATCAAGAATTAAACTTGACGAAAAGTAAACCAATTATAGTGTATTTTCCTTTAATAACTATTTGGTACACATTATTCAAAACGTTATAATAAATTACTCATTTTTATAAAGAATGTTTAGTTGACTTTTCTGAATAGTTTTATAGATACCAAGTAGATGTATAAGTTAAGTTTAGTCTACTTGTGCAAGCAGAATTGGCACTATTGTTTACAATTGTATCTTCAGAATCATTTAAATACAATCTCATAATAATTATTATTGAATATTGTTTTTTAATCAGTGACACATTATTATATGCAATTCCAAAGCGCAAATAATGTATGTCTTAATTACTCAATAAACCTGTGGATTGTTTTAATAATTAGTAATATTATTTGAATCAAATAATTTACAATCGAATAATTGTAAGCAAAATAATTTATAAATAATAATAAATATCTTATACTTGACCATTTTTTTCTTACGAACCTATATTATTCAAGAAAGGCTCCTCATAGGATTACAATTTAACATACAAATGCCATCAAACCTTAAGTCAAGTAGGTACCTAAGTAGTCTTATTTCACGGCTAAAATATTAAAATTTTATTGATTCACCACCTACGTCACGGTTCAAATTGTCATAAAAGGTGTACCTAAGATAAATTTATACATATTTTGGTTTAACTAAGGCTAATTTGAACCTTAGATAGGTACATGATTAAAATGATTTTATTAAAAAAATATAAAGGATAAAAATTTCATTTTAAAGCCATTTATAGGTAATATGTACTCTTTATTTCTGTGTGTAAATTCGTAAATGATATTTAAGGGCCTACATCAATATTATCGTATATCATCGCCGACACGTACATATTAACACAGCCAGTAGGCACAGAAAATGAAGAATTAGGGATACTTTTCCTATTTACTCAAAATCTACTAAATATATTTTAATTCTGATTTACGTGTTTCTATACATAATAGTCACCTATGTTTTTAAAGTTATTTCATTAGTTAATACGCGATAATAGAGCGACAAATGAAAAAAATAAAAAATGAGAGAGGTTGTTTCGCTAAGATTTTCTATCGAGAAAACTTTTTTCAATCGCGTTTCTGAGTTTATGCGATCCTAGATCATATATTGAAAAAACATATACTTACAAATTAGAGCTCTAGCCATTCAACCTAAAGAAACAATGAAAACTTCGTACATAGAAAAATGCACGAAGCTATTTTGGTATCCTCTTAATCAACCATCTCATAAAACTTCTCACGGTAAATCTTATATAATACAATAGGATTGATGACATAAGGTACATTAAAAAACAATATTTCTTTAGCACCCAAGACATTCAACTTTTCCATTTCAACGAGTAACCGTATAAAAAATAGACAATACATAATCGAAATTTATAATTATAGTGCTCACACGCGAATAATGGCAGGCGGCACTGCGCCCCACCGGCACGCATGTCGCCTACAACGATATTACACAAGATAATATACTTCAGGTAACTAATGTGTTTATATGTCTAATAGACATGTACTTATTATGTACATGACTACAACTAATACTGGGAAACACGCCTTCCGTATTACACTAATTAGTATTAACTACAATGTGCATTCCATTTGTAACAAACCCAAAAATTTTAATAAAAAAACATCACTAGGAAATGCTTTATTTTAATATCACTGCGTGAAGAAATTTGAAACAATTACTTAATTAAATGTATCTATCTATCTACCTAATACACGCCTAGGTATAAAATAATCTAGAAGCCTTTCCCAAAGAGTTTTTGCTGGAAGCTGTGGTGTCGGAATTGGTGGTACTGCTGTCACACAAATTTTTACAGGCTTCCGATGCATAACGAAAGGATAGGGATGTTTAATTAATGGAGACACAGTTGTTCCAACAAGACTTACAGTTGGTTTTGCGAAATTGATAGGTTGGCTTTTTATTACCTGTCTTTGACTCGCACCACCGACCAATATGACGGGTATTGAACTAGGTTTCGTTGATGTGATATAAGGTGCTGATGTTATATAAGGTGGCGTAGAACCTACAAAAGGTCGAGCAGATAGCGAGCTAGGGGTTGATGATGGGGAAGCTTCAATTATCTCTTGAAAGATGGAATCATCATAATCTCTATTTTCTTCAGCAATAGGCCTTACCAAAACTACTTGCCTTAGACTATTTATATCATGTACTAATTTGGCATGCTCCTTCACTAGGTAGTCACCTCTAGGTATTAAGTTGTCTATTATATTAATAGTGTTCATGCGCCGAGGTATCGGTTGCATATTAAATACAGGCTGTGCAGAAGAACGTTTGGTGATCATTTTTCTAACCAGAGGAGTCTTGGATCTCCAACCTAAGAAACGTTATAATTGTATTAAAATGTATGATAAATTTGAGGCGAATTTATTATTATTGCTATCGGCTTACCTTCATTAAACATTCTAGCAAGTCGCTCGTGGCTATAATCGATGCAGTTCACCTGCAAAAAACATTAAACAATGTAATGAGTGCAATGCATCATAGTTTCACACAAATAATTAGCATGACGTGTAATGTTACAATACAGAATACTAGGTACCTACCAGTCGTACTCTGCAGATTCTTCTTCTTCTAATCCAGGCTATTTACGTTCCACTGTTGGGCACGGGCCTCCTCTACTTTGGGAGGGATTATGGTCTACTGTGCCACGCTGACCAGGCGTGTTTGCACAGGGTTTATTTTCGAGTTTTCCGTCTCTCACAGAAGATGTTATCTGTGTGCAATATCCCTTAGCTGACTTTTACAGCACCCTTGGGAGGAAATGGGGTGAAAAAACTAAATCTTACTGAGATACAGGTCAGTGTCTACATCTTGTCACGGATTGTTATCGCAAAATAGCATTCGTATTTTAGCCATATTTAAATACGTCTTAAAATATTTTGACTGTAGTTTAGATAAAAATTCAAAAACGTATATACCTATTGATTATTACCCATTTGCTACATTCGGATATATCACTAATTTTATTCAGAAATTTACACCTAATCCATCCATTACTGAAACCAATATGTATTGGCGATAACCGGATAAAATGCATTCGTAGTGGCCAGTGGAGGCTTGTACTTGGCGGTTGTAGGATGCTTAGTTATCACTGTGTATGATAATAAACATATAACTATACACATACTCTCCGTGTGGTGACGGATTAAGAATACAAGTGTCACCACCCCATTTCTTCATAAGGGTGCTGTAAAAGTGAGATAACATCTTCTGTGAGAGACGGAAAACTCGAAAAGAAACCCTGTGCCAACACGCCTGGTCGGCGCGGCACAGTAGACCATAATCCCTCCCAAACTGGTGGAGGCCCGTGCCCAACCGTGGGACGTAAATGAGCTGGAGAAGATGATAATAAATAACCATTACTGTAGAGACTTCAAGTGTAACCATTCCATTATCTCTCCTAAGGTGTAAAATACGATGTTAGCTGATGTCAGCTAAGGTATATGCATATAAAATCTGTGAACGGTGGAAAACTCGAGACTAAACCCCATGCCAACATGCATGTTCTGCGAAATAAAGTAAATAATTACCCTGTAATAAGTGAAGGAGGACTGTGCCCCGTAATGGAACGTTTATGGACATCTTCATATTTACGCTACGGATTAATCATTACGTTAATTGGATCGAAATTTAGAAAAAATATTAGCGTCTTTAATCCTAAAAAGTAGAATTGAAATAGCATTCGACTATCGACTAATTACAAGCAACTCCAGGTAAAATTTTATTAATCGATTGTTTACCTTTTAAGATCTTTAATATAATAAAACAAAACTTATCCATGCCAAGTATAAAAGTAGAATTATATATAAATTAGCTAAAGCAACCGCGAAATTAGTGTTAAACTAAAAAAATACATTACCCCTGATGTTGAGACTGCAATAAGCGGGTCATGCATTATATGCATGCTCCTTGTATATGTAATAAATAACATATGGAACACCACCTGCCACCACATGGTCGAACTGTAAACTGGCATAAGTCATTCACTTGTATTCAGCCCCTCTACTTACTATGCTGGGAATAATGCCACAATGAATACGATTTTCTTTTGATATATAGGCAGTACAATAACACGATTACTTACGTGAAACACCAGGAAAAGTATCACAAAGCAGTAGTGCCGAGTATAAAAACTAAATTTTTTAAGTTCTCTTTAAAATGTAAGCGTGGGTGTACTTAATACAGGAAACTTCAGGAAAGGGCTGTACCTCTTAATAAAATTGGGTGTGACTTAGGTACATGGCCACCGAAATTTGCGGAAGTCTGAAGTTATACTTGATATACTTTAACACTTATTGGTAGGACTCACAAAAGTAGTTAATAGGGTGAATTACCAAAAAGCATTTCTAAACATGACCCATATTAAGCATAATAATTATGTTGGTATCTATAAATTAAACTTTTCACTATCGTTTCCGACATTCCAATTATGTAAGGTCGTAACTTTATTTTTGTTTCCACTTACACCATTCCGTTTTATATCAAAACAGTAATCAGGATGCAAGCTATCTCGTCATTGAAGTCCGTCGAAAATGTGTCAGCGGTAAACTTGTAGGTACCTATTCTTAAATTCAAGGTTACACAATGTACAGAAGGAAGCCGTCCCTAATTCAATTTGGGAATAATAGGCAGGCTAAAAATGGCCCTAGAACTCACCAAAAACATGTGCCTACTTTAGTATTTATTAAAGAACCTTTAGGAACAATCCCTAAGCTGAGGTAACCTAAATATATACTTTCGAGTCACTTATTCGAGTACTTATGGCAAAATCCCTGATCACATCGGTCTATCTGTTCAGGATAAAAAGTTACTGGAAGGATTGTTATAAGGTTTTCACTAAAAGTGTACACAGGAACGTTCTTTTTGATTTATGTCAATGATATGTGTAGTCTGGATTTGGCGAATGGCAAACTTTTGGCTTACGCGGATGATGCGGCTCTTATTTTTACAGATAAAACATGGGACGAATTATATAAAAATGACCAAAAAGAGTTTGATAAGATAACAAAGTGGTTAAGAAAAAACTCACTGTCGCTTAATGTTGAAAAAACTAAGGTAATCAAATTTAATATTATAACAAATAAGGAGTCATCTGCTGATTTCTCAATTGTTGCTCATAGGAGTGCAAATGCGTGTTGTCAGTACTGCAATTGTCCTTGCATAACTAGGTCGACTACCAACAAATATCTGGGAGTCATTATTGATGACAAGATGAGTTTTATACCGCATATACCTAGATTTGTTGACGGGAAGAATTCGTAAACTTATATTTATTTTTAAAAATCTTAGACACGTTGCAGATTTTCATATCATAAAGATGGTATACTATGCCATGTGCCAATCGATACTGGGCTACTGTATACTGTCTTGGGGAGGTTGCTGTATGCTCAGTCTAAAAAGAGCACAACGAGCCGTATTAAAGGTATCCACATTTAAACCATATCGCTATCCCACAAAAGAATTATACAATGACTGCAAAGTCCTTACTGTGCGTCAACTTTTCGTTTTACAGGTCATACTAAAACAACATTCATCAATTTGTAAAACAGACCACAATGCATTCTCCTCGCGTTATCCATCACGCACATTTATGCTTCCAATTAAACACACATAGGACATCCTTTAGTCAAAGGTTCTATTATTTTTTGGGACGATTTATGTATAGTAATGTTGACCGAATACTGAACATAAAAAACTTAAATAAATACGATTGTAAGTGGATTGTGACAGAATGGCTTTTGAAACTTTACTATGAAGATACAGAAAAACTACTTCATCCTATTACATGACACAAACACGAGACTTAGACTTACATACTGACCGCAACCACAAAACATAATTAAATAAGACACAAGAAATAAGTTTACTAACATACTAACCACCTTACTAACATCAAAATAAATAATAATTGTCAATACCTACGCTAATAATGATTCTGACTAATTACATATCTCTAAGTCAATGTATGCGACACTGGTAGTTTGCTGGTGCCTAAAGCACAGGTTTTGCCTACGAGTATATTAGGTGCCGGCAGAACCAAATTTTAAGTGTTAACTGTATGAATATTTTATATCATGTAATAATAATTAATAATAATACATATTTAAAAAAATTTATTAAAGAACCTTTAGGAACAATCCCTAAGCTGAGGTAACCTAAATATATATTTTCAAGTTACTTATTCGAGTACTTATGGCAAAGTCACTCATCACATCGGTCTATCTGTTCAGGATAAAAAGTTACTGGAAGGATTGTTATAAGGTTTTCACTAAAAGTGTACACACGAACTGTGTACTGTGGTTTAGTGGAAGAATATCTTCGGCTTGTTTTTATTGGTTAACAAGGTAATGCGCGCGGTTTCACCCGCTTTTGTAGTTACTGCCTCACTCCTTGACTTTTAGTGCGTTAATAATTATAACGCCTGTGTTATTCCAAGCTGTACTTACAATAAAAACTATTCAGTAAGTTTTTGTATAAAACAATATCCCTGCATCCATACTTTTTTAGAAACTTTCTCATTTATAATAATACATAGTAGGATATCCCAAAAATTAATAGCTATAGAATCTTTTAGCAAAACGCTGCCTTATCCGTTTAAGATATAACAAACAAAGTAATTTATGGATGAACTGTTTCTCTTTTAAGACCTTTAAAAAAATACTTTAATTCCAAGTCAGCCGCTATTGAAGCTAGGCCGTCATTTTGTCTAATAAAAAATGATGTAAGCATTAAAAGCACATAACCTGTGTCGCATTCGGTACCATATGCCCAAGCGTCTGTGCAGCGCAAGGTCTGACTGAGCCCACCATCTAGCTGGTAGAACAATTCTTCATTAGTTGGTTAAAGGAACACGATCAGTATTATCATAATCAAACAATATTAAAATTAAAACACCCTTAATAGTAAGGTATCTTTATTACGAGTACTGAAACGATACCTACGTGTTATTCACAAGATAACAATAAAATTATAAAAAACCTTTGAAATGTGTCCTTTAAGTATATATTAAGATTTTTTAATCCTTATTTAGTTTTGCTAATCGCAATCACACAGATTAGAAACACACGTTTCCATTGAGAACAAAATAGCATAAAACCATTAAATTTTTTTACTTTTACGAACAATTTAACTAAAAAAAAAGACTAATTACTATACTTAAAATTTAAATAATAAATATTTACCACGCACCTCCAATATTATTACTACACTGAAAGAACTCTTAATTCAGTAGGAATGTGCCATCCTAGTGAAAATTATGTAGTTTCCCCCCACGGTCTGTGATACATAGTGCAAATATATATAAAACTAGACGCATGTAAAATCTTCTAAACTTGTAACAGTTATTGCTATTTAATTGGCTTGTTAAAATAACATCACTTTGTTTAAAATTATATAATCACTAATAAAATGACTCAATATTTGCTATTAAAACCTATTGTGATGCAGTTACAATATATTATGATCAATTTATCACATAAAACATTATAAATAGTAAGACTTTAAATTAAAAATAGATAAATATTGTAATTTGTATTACTATATTCTCAGTTCTCAATGTAGTGTTGGGTTTAAACAAAATATACAAACATTACTACAGCAAAGTGTGATGCATAACCTTATTTAAAAAAAAAAATTAAAACAATAATATACTTCGAGACGTTTAAAATAATTAAATAAACTGAAATTACGTAACGTCACTAAGATCGGTATAAAATGTACAAAGTTTATTGTGTGTAGTGAACAACTACTTTACAACTTATGGAACGACATTTATTAATTACACACACATTTTAACAACTTGTCTGTGTGCAAGATTATTATATACCACGGGTTTAGTTAATATAATACACATTTATATAATTTTTTTATCTAATAAGACCATACATCTATAAAAGTTGTAATTACGTTTACTTTTTATATATAAATAGGCAAGTGAATAGCTTATCGATGTTTGTAAAATGGTCCTGGTTTAAAAAAAAAAATAGTACCTGCGCCATTACATTGTATTACGAATAAAATAGTATTAAAAGTCATACAAGCAATATCAAACTATATTTGGTAACCTATGCCAATGATATTATACATAAAGATATGTTACATGCAATAACGATCTGTTATTGTTATTCACTGAAGCATAATAAGTACTTATAAATGTGTGCGTATACTACGCGATACACGAATTACACAGATTTACCTTAATAAATTGCCAATAAACATATTGGTCAATTTCCAAGCGTTACTGGCATATCAACCCCCTTATTATCCGACATCTAAAAACAAGGAGGTTCTGGTGGTAGCTATGTATAATATCATTGAACCATACAGAAAAAAATATTATGAACTATGTGATGCTTTATTCGTTTATGTAAACAGTTGTTTAGACAAACTTTAATAAAAAAAAAAAACAAAATCAGGCCTAAAAACGCAAAGTTCCTTTGATTTATATAATGATAATCATGGTGCAACAGTTTTATAATTATCAAAACATAAATTTAGCTTGAATTTGCACATGGGTCTATTTTAACCGGTTATCAATCTGCGAAATCTATTACAGGACAATACACACGGATACTATATGTTGTATATTATACTACAGACAATTGAGATTAATAATTGGTTAACATGACCATCAAACTCAAACTTAGTAAAAGGAACAACAATAATTAAGTCATGCTCCTTCCAATGAAATTTAATTATCGGCAATGTTGACCGATAAACTTCACGTTGCACAATGAAAGCACAGACAAAATAAAAACGACAAACTTATTCACTAGTTTAATAAATATCTTAGACATTTAGCCGTCTCGATAGTTATACCGATATTAAAAAAAAACTGATTGTTGGCAGGTAAGACACCGAGAAACACTCAAGTGGCTCTTTAACTACTTTACCCATTATCCTATATCTATGGTCACTTCATGTATAACTTTTAACTATTAATATTATATAGATATACTCTGTATATGAAACTAGAATAAAACGAAAACTTATTGCATACTAAAACAGTAGGGTTGCCCCCAGCAGAGATAATTCATCGATTAAACTCAGATTCCCAGATCTGAGCTATGAGTGCTCATACTATTGAAGGAATTTATGATACACTTGTCATCGCCCCGTTTTCCTCATATAACTCTAAAAAAATTGCCTAAAAGAGAAGTTGAAGATGATGATGAACGATGAACGATGATGGTACCAATTCTACATGCACAACTAAATTTTACTAAAAAATAAAAGCAACTATAGGTGTATTCTTTTTATTTCGCTATTTTCTTGTACATATTTATATTTATTAAACTTAATAAATTAAATTATGGTGGAAAAAGTGATTACCGCAAGCGGGACTTGAACCCACGACCTAGGAATACCGTTCCGTAGCCTCTGCCAACTGAGTTTATAGCGGTCGTGCCTTCAGTAATCAAATTAGGCCACCATAATCGTCACTCGATTGAGTTTATATCGTATTTCTACGTGCAACGCCATCTATCGAATCACTTTTTCCACCATAATTTAATTTAATTTATTAAGTAAAAGCATAGCATGTCAATTTCAAAATTAATAAATTACTTTATTAATTAAACTTTTTAGTCTATAATAAACAGTTTTTATGACAAAAAAGTTTACCGAATTGTGTTATCGACACCATAAAAATTTATTTTTTAGTTTAATTTAGTTCGTGTAGAATCGGTACCAATATCTAGTGCACGAAACGGAAAAACTTTTATTACGAAGGAGGCCTGTATACAATATGATGTAACTATGGACTGAAAAGAATATATTAGTATGAAATAAAATATCACTTTCTCTTTATTGGTAACAAATCTTTCGATTGTTGATGCAATATGCTAACACTTCTGCAACATATTATTTAGTAGAAGTGTTTTATTTTAATATAAAATTCCTGTTCCAGTTATAATAGTAATAAAATCCAATGCAGCAATAACACAACGTCACACGATATCTAATTTAACATATTAATCTAATTGGTTGTAATATTAATCAATTCTCTTCTTGGAACATACGACATATTATTTATCTTAATTAACAAAACGATATCTGAACTCTAAGATCTATTCAAGGATGTCTAACATTTACATGAGTAGTATACACTCCAATAGAACAGCATACATTCCATCTTATGTATAAAAATTATTTATATATCAGGAAATAACGAATGACTATCAATTACACATAATCCAACATAGAATCGCGAGTATATATCACTGGCTTTTCATAGCCCAGGCAGTGTATAATATTCTATCAGGACTATAGTTTCTATACACCTAGGTTAGAGTAACAACGTGCATAATGAATAAAATCTGTATTCTTTTATTATACCATAATTTGTGTAAACATGTATGTAACTTAGATCAATAAAATCACTTTTTAGGGTTCCGTACCCAAAGGGTAAAAACGGGACCCTATTACTGAGACTTCGCTGTCCGTCCGTCCGTCCGTCTGTCACCAGGCTTTATCTCAAGAACGGTGATAGCTAGAGAGTTGAAATTTTCACAGATGATGTATTTCTATTGCCGCTATAACAACAAATACTAAAAATAAAATAAAATAAATATTTAAGGGGGGCTCCCATACAACGAACATGATTTTTTTACCGTTTCTTGCTCGATACTAATAACGTTGCCTTATGTTGCATAGATAATGGTACGGAACCCTTCGTGCGCGAGTCCGACTCGCACTTGACCAATTTTTATTAATCAATCAATCAATCAAACAATATTTTATTTTTGTAAATATAGGATATAAGATGTTACAATTTGTGTTACATTCGCCCGCTACATTTGACCACTTCGGTGGTGTACAAAAAAAAGAGAAAAACAATTTAACAATCTAAAGTTTTATTTGTAGAGAGTTGATAAAAGTTTCATGAAATCTGTTACTCTGTCATTTTTATAATTGTTATAAAATATTTTTGAAATAAAATAATTTTTTATACATATACTAGCTGACCCGGCAAACGTTGTTTTACCATACTAAAAAAAAAGTTTGTAAAATAGATGTTGGCCGATTCTCAGACCTACTGAATATGCATGTAAAATTCCAAAAAAATCGGTCAAGCCATTCCGGAGGAGTACGGTAACTAACACTGTGACACGTGAATTTTATATATAAGATTATTTTTAGTGCCATTAAAAATTGGTAACTATTACTCCTAGATCAACCGTCAAACAATTAATATTTTATTAATTCTAACGTATATCTGAAATGAAATCAACAGTAGAATTATTTATATATTTATCATCTCTCCATGGGTAAAACTTTAGTGGGAAAACAGGAATGTATGCCGCAATTAGAGCGCTTTGCAAACCTCACAGAGGTATGACAAAATTTTGATGTGTCTTATTACTTCCATTGAAGATAAACGGCAAGCTTGCAGCCAATAAGGTGGCGTTCAATCACGCACATCATATATTCTGTAACAAACAGTAACACTTTTTAAAGTTATATTGCAAATAATTTGTTGTTTTAGTTGAATAAGCTTTTGACGAAGATTTTTTAATGTATAATATAAATAAATGATAAAACCAGGACATACGCTCAGCCGCTAAGCTTTACTCTCTAAGCTCTCATCTTTGCAACCAACCTTCATTGAACGACATCAACTGGCAATTTTTTTTTTATTTTTTTTTTATTTCAATTACAACACAAACATAATATTATATAAACAGGTAGCCATAAAAACTTTAACAAGTTTGTCTCGGCTACCCTTTAACAACTAATTAACGTTATAACGACTAACTAGCGTATAATTCCTTATCTTATAGTTATTTAACTTGATGTTTTCTACTTCCCCTGGCTCTTTAGATCTGTATTTTATAGCCGTTTGCAAGAAATAAGATACAGACACGCCCTCAAACCACTATCGATTACTTTACATTGTTACAGTTGTGTGAACCTGGATTCTGATATTATTATGTACTAGCTGTTGCCCGCGAATTCGTACGCGTGATATTTAGAAATCCAACCTTAACAAACAGAAGTTTACTATATCACTCGATAGATGGCGTTGTATAGTTTTTTTAAATCGCGCTATAGTTTCGTTCCACACATTAACACTTAAGCTCCTCAACATTTTTATTGTGTTATCAGCTCGTTTTCACATTTAATAGTTAGGACGTAACTGTCCGCAAGTTTTTTTAATACTAGCTGTTGCCCGCGATTCCCTACGCGTAGAAATAAGAAAATGTTCTCCGTTTTTGCAATATTTATAACTGATGCTTCGCTCCTATTGGTCGCAGCGTGATGTTATATAGCCTTCCTCATTAAATGTACTATCCAACACTGAAAGGATTTTTCCAATCGGACCAGTCTAAGATTAGCGCATTCAAACAACAAACTGTTCATTTATAATATTAGCTTAGATAAGCTATTCAACTTTAATATTTCATTATGTAGTTTTTTTGTGAAAGAGCATTAGACATCTTTATATCCATCTATCCATCAAGACATCTATATATTCCTACAATTCACATTTATATTATTAGTACGGTTAAGACAATGCAAGTATGAGCAGTCATTATGGCATGTTAGATTATTACACTGAATAGTTCGCAGTAAAGCTTACTACTTATATTATAGTACGGGATCCGTAGTACATTTTTTTCACTTGATTACTATCAAGCTGATTTTCCGTGAGTAGCTTTATTATGACGAGACGCCCAATAATTTTCTATTCCAAAATCTCGATTGTGGTAGCTAACAGAGATAGCAAGGATAAAATATCGTACTACCCGTAAAAGAAGACGTAAGTGAACTTGCGTCAAAAATTTCAAAAATTTTTATATTCTCAGCCCACTAATATCTCACTGTTGGACATGTGCCTCCTTCACTTTAGGAAGGTATTTGGTCCACTCGTGCCACACTGACAAGACGTGGCACAGAGTATAATTTCGAGTTTTCCACCTCTTACAGAGGATGTTTTCTGTTTCTTCTCCAGCCCATTTACGTCCCACTGTTGGGCACGGGCCTCCTCCACTTTGGGAGGGATTATGGCTTATTGTCGAGTTTTCCGTCTCTCACAGAAGATGTTATCTGTGTGCAATATCCCTTAGCTGACTTTTACAGCACCCTTGGGAGGAGATGGGGTGGTGACACTTGTTTTCTTAATCCGTCACCACACGGATTTTCTGTTTACTCGTCCCTTATAACTGGCTTTTTCAACACCATGGCGAAGAAATGGGGCAGACACTTGTATTCTTAATACGACACCATACAGATCACATTTCCAGAACTATTGTTTGATAAGCTTCATAGTAAAAACATTTCAAAACAATAGTCTTACGAGCGCACAGCTGTGGTTTACGTTAATATCCATATTATTAAATATTGCTGATGTCCACATCAGCAATATTTATGTAGTAAAAGTAGTTTATGTAGTATTTCCGTATTCTGGTACCCATAACACAAGCATATAAGCTTAGCTTGCGACCAGAGGACGTTGTGTGAAATGTCCGTGAATATTTAGTTGTTTCATAAGCACTTAATTTACAGTTAGACTTTTTACAAGAGTTAAACGTCGCAATGAGCAGATTCTTCAGTAAATCATTAAGCACAATTAACTTTAAATACTTTATTTAATGTCCAGCATGATAAAATTTGTTCTAGAAACCATCGTTCTCCAGCCCTTTGCCTTCCGTTATTTGAAGAAGGCGCAACATGTCTGCAAGTTGCAGTGGGTTTGGCTAATTTTTACAACCAACGTCTGACGTCAATCCTAATCGGGTATATGCGCAGGTGTCCTGCGACATGATTCGGTCGGTTCTTACGACACCCACGGGAAATATATGGAAACATGACACTTGTATTCTTATTATCCATCATCCCACAGGTGAATATTAATAGAATTTGACTAGTTTATTAAAAGGGCTTATAATATACAAAGCAACAATATTAAAGAGTCATATAACACTCCTCCACTTTGGGAGTGATTTGGTCTATTGTGCCGCGCTGACCAGGTCAACATGCCTGGTCAGCACAGGGTTTATTTTCGAGTTTTCCGTCTCTCACAGAGAATGCTATCTGTGTGCAATATCCCTTAGCTGACTTTTACTGCACCCTTGGGAGGAGATGGGGTGGTGACACTTGTATTCTTATTCCGTCACCACACGGAGAAACTGTCTGCTACTTAACCTAATCTACAAAATACTAAAAACTAGTTCTTGCAAAGAAAAGTTAGTTTAGGCGGATGAAGTCGCTGACTTCATCCGCCTAAACTAACTTTTCTTAGAGGTAAAAAAGATTACACTCAACATGCATATTACGAACTTTACCTCTTTATTAATAGTGTATTTTTGTTTGTAATACTTCTACGCAAGGCTACTGAACGGATTTAAATTACATGTAGCATTAAGATCAAAAATGCTCTGGAATACAAAATTGTATCCATTTTACGCAAAGCCAAATATATTGTTAGTTTAAGTAGAAGAGCCACACATTAGTACACTCTTTTCTATATGCTATGATGCAACTACCCCTAAACGGATACAACGAAGTTTTACAGTTTTTTTATTTATTACACACTTATGTGGGTCTAATGTTACAACTATTTCGAATCTCACAGGAGATTCGGCCCAACTATTGAAGTACCTAAACTCTTACAACACTCTTTGCAAGAAGTAATGTGGTAACATGTGAATTGTAAAATTTTCAGCTCTCTCAATATGTAGTAATAAAACATTTTATCGTCCATATTTTCATATATCATCATATTTAGTATCGCTCAGTATGAATTAGAAATAAGGAAATTATAATATTCAGATAGCAAAAGCCTTAAGCACAGCAATTTTAAAAGAGACATGGTAACCGGCAGGAAACCAAAACAGAAATTTGGGGAAGACAAAAACATATACGCAATTTTTTTCTTAAATCAAATAAATAATTTGATCATATGAGAAATCATTAATATCTAAATATTTTACGAGAGAAAAACTTAAGCAATATTAACTTAAATAACATGTTTAAAAGCACGCCTATTCAAATTACGCTCAGCCTAAAACTACTGGTCTTAGGATGGAACTGTACTTGAAAAAATATTTTCGGGATATAAAAGTGTTTCTTTAATCCTTACGGTACTTATATAAAAATATCGAAAATTTCTAAACACTGAAATCGAAAAAACAACTTTTTACAAACTGGCTGAAATCTATGTAATCAAAATGATTGTAAATAAAATTGGTAAGACCTGTATTGTATAACACACAATAAATATAGTAGTATTATTAAATAGTTATTATATCAAAAAACATTAAAAGATAGCTTATTGAAAACCAGAAAACTGCAGCACATTTATAAAACAACAGATAGCATATTAAAATATATACAAATGTCATTAGCGAATTAAGCAAAAATTACCTTATTCATCTTTTGAGGCAGACGATTTAGCTGGTTGTGGTATTATAGTAATCTCATCATTAATTTTCAATGGTTTAAGGAGTGAATCATTATTGTGTTTAGGTGGTGCCTTGCCTTTGTCCATGACACGTTTAGCAACCACACTGTGAGCTGAATAAACGTGATTTTCAAATTGTTTGTACATGCCAAATGTTGCAGTACACACAGTACATTTATATGAAAGGTGAGCAGGTTTCAATGTCAAATTGTGATCCCTCGCGACATGATTCAATAATTTCCATTGATATACCTGTAAACAATAAAAATATGCATTTAAAAACTTATAGTAGCACTTTTGATTTTACTTATTATAATATTCTCTAACACTTGCACGACTCATTATTTGTTTAAATAAAACCTCTTTTTACGGATACGCGTCAAAATCTGTAAATAGCCGTTTTATTTTGCTTATTATTTAAGAAAGTCGGAATCTTGGTGTTCATATAACAACGAAATTCTAATCACCGATTTTAATTAGAATAACTGTTTAGCACTCCACTCTGAAAATAATCCTAAATTATAGCAATAGTAATCATATAAACTGCATTAAGAGGATACCAAAATAGCTTCGTGCATTTTTCTACGTACGAAGTTTTCATTGTTTCTTTAGATTGAATGGCTAGAGCTCTAATTTTTAAGTATATGTTTTTTCAATATATGATCTAGGATCGCATAAACTCAGAAACGCGATTGAAAAAAGTTTTCTCGATAGAAAATCTTAGCGAAACAACCTCTCTCATTTTTTATTTTTATCATTTGTCGGTCTATTAACGCGTATTAAGGGCCTACATCAATATTATCGTATATCATCGCCGCCACGTACATATTAACACAGCCAGTAGGCACAGAAAATGAAGAATTAGGGATACTTTTCCTATTTACTCAAAATCTACTAAATATATTTTAATTCTGATTTACGTGTTTCTATATATAATAGTTACTTATGTTTTTAAAGTTATTTCATTAGTTAATACGCGATAATAGACCGACAATAGAAAAAAATAAAAAATTTGAGAGGTTGTTTCGCCAAGATTTTCTATCGAGAAAACTTTTTTCAATCGCGTTTCTGAGTTGATGCGATCCTAGATCATATATTGAAAAAACATATACTTAAAAATTAGAGCTCTAGCCATTCAATCTAAAGAAACAATGAAAACTTCGTACATAGAAAAATGCACGAAGCTATTTTGGTATCCTCTTAACTAATGAAATAACTTTAAAAACATAAGTAACTATTATATATAGAAACACGTAAATCAGAATTAAAATATATTTAGTAGATTTTGAGTAAACAAAAAAATATCCCTAATTCTTCATTTTCTATACCTACTAGCTGTGTTAATATGTACATGTCGACGATAATATTGATGTAGGCCCTTAATATTGAAGTGCAACTTATGCCTCAGTAATAATCTTGCTATACATATTCTGCGTAGGGGCGTGATCATTTTAACAATTTATTATATTGTATGAATAATAAGGATAACTGTATTACATTATGGTCACAATGACTCATACAATTTAAGTGTAAATATAAAGTATGTATATTGAACACAACACTCACACCAGACAAGATGCAGGTTAACAAATTACTCATCTGTCTTGCATTTTATAGATAGTGAATATCTTATATATAAAATTCACGTGTCACAGTGTTAGTTACCGTACTCCTCCGAAACGGCTTGACCGATTTTTATGAAATTTTACATGCGTATTCAGTAGGTCTGAGAATCGGCCAACATCTATTTTTCAAACTTTTTTTTTCAGTATGGCATAACAACGTTTGCCGGGACAGCTAGTATTAATATAGATATTGACTTTGTATGTCTTATAAAATATGACCTGTCACCTAATGCAGAATTACAATAAAATTTTATTTGAGTGCACCAAGAGAATTATAGCAAGACGATATTTTAGTTATGATGATATAAAAATTTCTCGTTTTTGTTCTACAACAAACATTTTGACACAGCTTTAAAGACTTCTTGGACATTTCTAAAACACAAGTTACTCAGAAAACATAGATTGCCAACAGGACTTATCTAAATTAAATTCAAAATAGAGGTACTTACTCTTCCGCAAACAGGGCATCTGCCAGCATCTTTGCCTTTATTTGCAGCTTCTTGCATTGAGCTTGTTACAAGACCATGTGATCCCAAGAGATGTCTTTCTAATCCTTGGTCAGTGAAAAACCTGGAATTATTAAACAAAATTTATTTCATTACATGCCAAATATTTCTCAATGCTCAGTCCATACTCATTTTTATTCATATCAGCTAAACTTTTAATTTCGCGCACGCACAAATTGGGGCTAAAATGAGGCGGTCGTACTACGCCTTAAATGAAGCGGGCATACTGAGCCTAAAATGACGGTCGCACAGAGGCTAAAATGAGGCGGTCGTACTGAAGCTCATTTTAGCTTAGGCTTAGGCGGGCGTACTGGGACTATAATGAGGCTGTGGTACTGAGGCTATAATGAGGCTGGGGTACTGGGGCTATAATGAGGCAGTGGTACTGGGGCTATAATGAGGCTGTGGTACTGGGGCTATAATGAGGCTGTGGTACTGAGCCTTAAATGAGGCGGGTGTACTGAGGCCAAAATGAGGCAGGCATACTAAGGCCAAAATGAGGCGGGCATACTAAGGCCATATGAGGCGGGTATACTGAGGCTAAACTGAGGCGGGCGTATGAGTTGGACATACTTTATATAAAAAAGACGAGATGCCCATACCATGATGTGCATGCCCTCCATTTTAAGGAACTAATAAATATTTGGGAAGCTTTGTATAATGTTATACATATTATTTTTTAAAGCTACACGCCTTATTTTATTAATAACCACTTACCTAAATTGACATTTTTGACAATTAAGTGGTGGCCTGTTGTAGATCATCTTGGGGTGAATTTTCACTTTATGTATCCATTGCATGTGGTTTCGCAATTGCTCAAGATCTTTGATATATCCATCACAGATTTCACAGATGACAAATGTGTTTTTAGAATTATGTGGCGGCTGCGGCAACACTGGCTGCGGTTGCCGTGGCAAAGGTGTAATAGAGATTGATGGTTGGTGACCTGATTTCTTATTATTCTAAAACAAAACATATTTATTGATATAAGAAGTAGGTCAACAATATATAATACAATGGTAAATACATGTATTTGTCATTTAATTTTATAAGTGTGTGTGTATTATGAACATTCCCAGCAGGTGGAACTATATCCTTTAATTTTTTTATTGAATCCTTTTCAACTGCTGAATGCAAGTCTAAAATTAATATTTCAAATGGTGTCGTTGGGTTTTCACAATCAATGAGTGCCACTTGTGATATTAATTATATTTACTTACTGGTGCTGGATAATTCGATGACATTGACATGGGGGAATTATGTCGAATCATGACGCCGCCGCGGATAATCGGAGCTCCATGGACTTGCGTGTTACGCGGGGCTACTCCAATCGGCGTCCGACCACGAGGTCTGAAGTTTGAACCTACACTCGGCATCAAACCCGGCATATTTACTGTTGGTGGTCGTCCTAAGTTATTACCCATCTGCCCTCTGTTGAACGAACCCATCATACTGTTACGTGATCTTGGCATCTAGAACCAGAATATTAATGTTTTATAGAAAAACCAAATTTGAACTGCCAATTACACAAAGCAGATTATTGAAAGGGACCAAATAATCACCTTTGGTATTTTAGCAGGCGATTCCCATTCGAGAGGAGGTGCTAGATTCAATTCTGGCTTGAATTTCTTAGCGCAAGGTATTAAGTGGCGCGCTAATTTGCCTTTGCCATTATCCTCAAATGGACAGTTAGCACATTGGTGATATGCAGGTGCTCTTTCCAACTTCCCTCTTATATTATGCTCAGCTTCCATGTGGAACAAAATATCATGAGGACTTCTAATTTCAAATGTACAGAAATTACATTTATACACATTATTTTTCATATGTGGAGTCTCTAAGTGATGAGACATGACCAACTTAGATTCTGTCTTAAAAGTACAAAATTCACATTTAAACTGAGGAAATGAATAAGGAGCGTTGTTTTCTTTACTAAACTCTATATTTTTCATAAGAGATGCAATAGAAGTTTCAGTATTTTTAGTATTGTGTCCTTGTTTCTTTTCTCTATACAATTTGCGATTTTGTTGTTTTAATAAATCACTTTGTACATATTCTTGCACTAAATTTAAACCAATATTAATAAAGAATTTTCCAAGTGAACAGTCAAAATAATTATCAGACTTGATTGAGCTCATTTTTTCTGCTGTTAGTCCAGCAACATCTTTAATTTCATCAATTGCATCTATTTTATCCTTAATTATAATAGTCTTATTTTCTTCATCACTCAGAATTTCATCTTCAGAATCAGAAGAGCTTTCCCCATCCCAAGAAACATCATCATCTTCTGCACCACGCTTCCGTTTCCCTAAAAAGAAATAACATTTACACATCATTAATTTTATTGTACAAGTTGCTTGCATTCCAAAATAAATAAATTAATTTTGTACTAAATAAACAATTCTCTGGATATTGAATTAAGCTGTAATAATATGAGTATTAAATTACCTTTCTTTTTCTTTTTAGTATCCTCTGCTTCTTCAGTAGCAGCTGATTCCACTTTATTACTTTCAGCTTCTGTTGCAGCAGTTCCATTTCCAGAAGATTCATCACCCATTTCTGCTGAAGCATCATCTGTTTCAGATTTTTCTGCTTCCTTTTTTTCTTTATCTTTTTGCTCCTTTTCTTTGTTTTCTTTGGCTTTCTGTTCATCAAGTTCTTTGCCCAATGTATCTACAAATTCTCTAAATGGCTTCACAGAAGGCTTTTCATATACATAAGGCACTATAAAAGAAGGTGCTTCTACAACAAACATATCATCTGTTAGCGAAGGTAGTATAGGTGGCTGTGAACTAGTTGAATTCTGATTGCTGGGTGTCTGTGCTTTGGCACTGACAGGGGTTACTGTAGTTCCACGGGCGACAATACTCTGATATAAACTATGGGCATCAAAACTTGAGTTTGTAGAAAAAGCAGAATGTTTCTGAGGTACTGTAGACTTCTCATTTCCAAGTGAATTTGTATCAATTATAACAACGGTTGGCTCTTTTTTCTGATTATTTTGACCAGATCTCATTTGTTTGGCAGCCATCTCTACTAATGCCTTTGTATCATTTATAACAATAGGTAAATTTTTTCTATGAAAAGTTGCATCTACAGCTATTTCTTCAATATCAGATTCATTATCACCATTTTCATCAGTATATCTCTTTCGCTTTATTGCCCTACTACTGCGACGCAGTTGTACTTTATTATCACTACTTACAGTATTAACTTTTTGATTATCAGCAACAACACAGTCATCATTATCACTTATAATTTCCTGAACTTCTGGGCTGGAGTCATGAGAATGTCCATTCTGACTGACAGAACTTTGATTTTCTAACATTAAATCACCATTTTTGTTTGTAGGTTCGTGGCCTCCTGATTCATTTATATCTTGATCAGAATCAGATTTTATACTAACAGTGTCTGCTGCACGAGGTTCAGTGTCCGACCCATCATCTTCATCTGAGGAATCTTCTTCAGAATCAACCTCATTTTCAGAATTCTAGAAAAAAAATTCAATTCTGAGTGTGGTACATGAAAACAATAGGAAATATGTATTTAATTTAGAAAATTAAATTGAGAAAATGTTAGAAAATATAATGTATGTATTACACTTATAAAAACAGTGGCATTATATTTAAATTTTATAATAAGCCATGAGACAATAACTATTTCTACCCTCAGCTTTAATGAAACAGATTGTTGAAAAATGAAAATGGTTTGCCTTCTGTTGAGCACCAAAAACCACACAATAATTAAATAAAAATTGTGAACCGTAGTTATTAAGAAAATAAATGACTATCATAATAATATTCATGTTGAAAATAAGAATATGATATTCATTCCCACATCGAGATATATTGCAACCATAATCTGTCCTTGTACAAAAAAGTGTTTGATAAAATGCTTACCTCATCATTAGGATTTTGTCTAAAGTTAAGACTCTTGCAAGATTCCTTTTCAGATTCTCCATCTTTACTTTTGTCATCCATACTATGCATTGTTTGATCATCTAATGTCTCAAACTTGGGATGAGAATCAGTAGTGGACTGACTATAGTCAGATCCATTACTGTTACCATGGTGATGTTCTGTGATGTTATCATTTTCAGATACAACTGCTGATTCCTGTGCATTTTCACATTGTATATCATTATCACCATTTATATTATCTAATGGCTCTAAACCAGCATTATCTATTTCATCTTGACTATTTTCACTGTCTAAGTGATTTCCGTCCTCAACATTATTGCTATTCTCACATGAATTACTTGCATATTCACTATCCTCAGGTGAATCTTGCATATGATTTTGTACACTGTCTGCAGGGTCACTTATGTCCATAGGAGTTTCCATAATGCCATTTACTTCGCCATTCATTATGATTCAAATCTACATTCCATATGAAAAACACCTGTCAAAGCAAAACAATGTTCAGAGGTTATGTTTCTGTTTAGATTAAGGGATGGTATAGGGCTTTAATATCTGAGACAAGACTGTAAGAAGAAAGGTCAGTAACTATAAACAGTATACAAGACTGGTCATAGTACCACTCATCATCATGAACGTGAGATACCAAGTAGGTAAGCGTCACATTTTTTGTAGTAAGTGTTGCCCCTCCACCCCGCTCTTCTCCCCCCTGGCAAGGCACTAGCAATCAAAATGGCGGTTCCATGGTATAGGTGTCTAAACTACGTGTACATTATGTACCTATTACCAATGCAAAGGTCACAGGGACTCCCAAAAAGGCAACCAAACATTCGCGAGTAACACTCGACTTTGTTATTGTACACAAAACAATGTTCCAATCAAGTTGTTGACGGATACAACTAATTACTTTCGCCGATATAAAATAATAATATAAATTGGGATTCGAAGCCACATTCTCATTTACGCATTACACGAGAAATCTGAAAATTATTCTCGTTAGATACCATTAACTTTTTTCGGTAAACAATTGATGCCGGCTGGTATAAGACCATGAAAAAGATAACAATAACATGCATATTTGGTAAATATTAGAAATCTTAATAATAATTAATTAAATACCTAATTCCAGTTTGCAATTTGCCGTCACTGAACTTTAGTGGTACCTACCACTCGGACACGACTTGGTTACTTTTCAATGGAACCCTGAACAATTGTTTATTTTGGTCTTAACAACACTCCATGCATAAACTTAACTTAAAATTGAAATAACTTCTACTTTTAAAAACACGAACAATGAAGACCACTGAAAAATTTTAAGCATTTAGCACATTAAAAATTGTGCGAAAGTGCATGATCTCTCGCCACCGTTCAAATTCAATATGGCGACGTAGATGAAGAGTCAGTCACGTGACTTTGCCAGTGGCGTACTCTGGCGTTCTGGCATCTATAAAAATATTGTAAAAAAAATGTTTGAAAAGATTGAAAAGGCACAAAAATAATTTGATTTCCTCTGCTTGTGGATGAATGACTATTTTATTCTATTTGGAAAACACAATTTCTTTTAAGTTTTGAGGTTCCTCAGGTTCATTCTTATTTTAAATTACTCGCTTTTGATGAGAAAATAAAAAAAACGGTTACGTACGAGTTGGTCTCCGTATCGTTATTATTATAGAACAGGCATGTTAAAGCGTACATATTGCTTGGTGATGAGAAGTATCTAGCTAGATTCAATAAACACTACAATGCCGTTATGAAGTACATTAATAGAGGACCGCTTATGTTAGCTGTTAATAGGTAAAACTTTATCATAGTTTTTCAAGCTATATATTACAAATTTGTTAATTTTATTTCATTTGGTTGGTAATTTTTATGTGTAAGTGTACCGGGTGACGGATTAAGAATACAAATATCACCATTCTATTTCATTCCTAGGATGCTGTAAGAGCGAACTATAGTTAGTTTTTATGTTAGCGTGTTTTCCATCTCTCATAGAGGACGTTATATAATAATAATAACCACTACAAAGCCACTGTCGCGTGAGTAAAGGGCTCACGGTTGCTGTTATAGGTTTAAGGGATGATTTTAAGAAAAATCTCAAAAAATTTCACATTTTATTCCACTTTTCACAATAATCGATTTAAGAACACAACGAGAATTACTAATAGAAATACTATTTATTTATTTTTAACACTGAATCTAAAGTTTAAGTTTTTAAAGAGTTAAGTATAGGGGGGTACGCTTCCAGGAGAGTCCACCAGGCCTCCGAGTAAGAGGAGACACTTATCTGAATCTGCGACACAGGAACAGAGAGTCAGCGTGCGGGCAACGCTTACACGCGTTAATTTTTAGTCACGCTATTCCTAGATTGCTTATGAGAAGAAATTATAAAAGCAGCGTCAGTGGCATAATTACTCTAAGGCCATAGAGCCATGGCTCGGTCCATCCTGCAATGAACAGTGCTAGACTTCACTTTTAATTTCCTCTTTCCTTAGTAATTTATGGGACAGCAAATAAACGGGTCCAGGCACAAATGTTTAAAGTTTGCTAATGAGTAGTATAACACACTACATACCTGTTTACCCTATGTTATATTTTATAGCTGTGAACACGAAGTAAAGATACAAGGAGTCCGAACGGTATAGGCTTTTCCATAATATTTCATGTACACAATAATCAACCCAGATAATAGTTCTATTTTCTGCCACTGGCGGCGCAAGTATTCAGGACGTACCGATGCTAGTATAGAATATCAGAATATCTCTTGACTTTCTCTGTATTGTTGGGTTTAAAGCACTCGAAAAATTTCCTAAAACTTATATTTATATCCACGTTTCTCAGAATATTTTTTTCCACAAGTGTCAATAGTTCAAACGAGTACTTCTTGAAAAATGGCGCACTCCACCGGCAAAAATCTGTCCCTTAAATTGAGACCATTCGTTCAACATTACGTTCGGACTCCTTGTATCTATGCTTCGTGGCTGTGAAGATAAGTTACGTTGTCTACATCCTGAATCTGGGTCTGCAACGATGGCAGCGCCACAACGGATCTTCCAATTATTGTCAATGTTCTTTTCTTGTTCTAAGTTGCAGGTGGCTGCAGGGCCGTGAATGCTCGACATAGTGAATATGGTGATAGAGCTGCCAAGTAAGCAAAGTAGTCTGTAATAGAGTAGAGAGAGATAAATGCTGTCTACGGATAAATGTCTATATGATGTGTATGTTATTGATAAGTAGACATACCATGACGATATGAGTTTATTTTTCATTTTATAATTTATAATCCTTAATATTTACTATTTTCTTTTCTTTTTATAATATTTGAGCTTTATTAATGGTGTTGTTGAAATTTTTCTTTACTTTATTTAGATTTAGTTAAGAGTACTAGTCATTTGAAAATATTGTGATTATGGTGATAATGGCATATCGAGTTTTATTAGTTGTTATTTTAGCAATAATATCGGTAAGAACTGAAGAAGATGCAAATTCACGGATGTCTAGATCGGAGCGCTTGAGCTTGAGGTAAGTATGATAATTACATGCTATTTCGATGAGGTTTTTTTTTATAATGCACACTTCCCTATGTCAGAAGCTTTACTCTTTTTTAAGCTGATAATGTATATGCTGTTGCTCTTTTCAATGGCTTTTTCAATTTTATTTACTTTATATTGTAACACACATTGAATAAGACAACTTTCTGCAGAATATAATAGTTTTATGGGTTTGAACCTTTCACAAAATACACTGGCTAGCACAAGCTGAGGAAAGCCATTATTTTTAATATTCCATTTTATTTTACACAAGTTAACAAGTTAACTATGTAAAATACCTTGGTTGTCGGAATCTCCCAAAATTTCAACCGATCTACACGTTGGTAGACAAACACCACAACCCCTTTAGTTTGTGACACTATCACTAAGGATACTGGCAGAGTCGCGACTTAAACACTACGATAAGTCGCTTCTAAAGAAGCCATCAAACAAGAACAAGAACAAGAACAACTATGTAAAATATTAATAATGACACTGGAGTTCTAAGCTTAAGGTGTTGTTCTTGATTTTATGTTCCTCTGTTCTGTGTGGAACACAATACTCCTATGGTGCCTTCTTGTATTGTTTATACAATAAAAGTCTTCTAGCTGTAATTTTACAACTATTGCATGAGCATTAAGTATAATCTGAGACCAGAACACAGTATTCTAATGTCCTTTGAAAACAATATCTACAATAATAGTGATTTCTTTGATTGTAATTATATATATATATATATAAATTGCATGCTATAATATTAGCTAAACATGTATGTGCTTTAAATTTGTAACACCTTATTGTATACTATGTTTATGGCAATAAAAAATTAGGAAATGAAATGAAAACAATAATTATTATAAACCTTTTTATATAAATGGGCATTGTTCATATTTTTTTAAAACTCTTAATTCGAAAACCATTTCGGGGAATAGAGTTCCTGATCATGATCCATTAATTTTTTTCGGAAAATTTGCTATATTAACGATTATTTTTCCAAAAAAGCAAATGATCTCTATTTGCCCTTGAAATGAAGGACTTAACATATTAAGACGTTTTTAGGGATATACTACTCTGAAGTGGAGTTGAAATTGGTCTATTATATCAACTTGTCAACGTTGAAAAGATAAAGTGCAATCTGTATTAAGTCTATCAAGAAAAGTCTATACACAGATTGCGTAAAACGATGACGTCATAACATTTTAAGTAATATCTTCAAGAATTTTTTGAAAATTCTGTATATTGCATATTTCAATAACATTGAAATTAGTTGCTTAAAATAGTCTATATTTTCTGAAAAGAATATAAAATCAGTAGGTCAAACATAATGAACAATCCCCATTATTTGGGCTAAAAAGTAAGAAATTAGACAAAGTTACAGAGACATTACAACCCACATCTAGAGCTACTCGTACTAAAGTTAGGAACATGAAAATTTACATGCTGCTTCATTTTAAGAAATTAAACTACTAACAGGGTTAATGAATTAGGCAAAAAGCATTCT
This sequence comes from Orgyia antiqua, assembly GCA_916999025.1. NCBI lineage: Eukaryota > Metazoa > Arthropoda > Insecta > Lepidoptera > Erebidae > Orgyia > Orgyia antiqua. The sequence goes on along the minus strand of OU779863.1, from coordinate 10,426,004 downwards.
TTAGAAAAAAAAATTACTATTAAAATTAGCTCTAAATTCATTTACTTGAAGGTACTAAGTAAATTACACCACACTAACTAGTAAAAATAAGTATAAAACACTAGCGTTATATTTCAGAGAGGAAGCTCGTAAGATGTTCTACCATGCTTATAATGCATATATGGAAAATGCATATCCAGCTGATGAGCTCATGCCCCTTAGTTGTAAAGGGCGTTGGAAAGGAGTTACACCAAGTCGTGGTGATATGGATGATGCTTTGGGCAAGTAAGTATTTATATATTATGAACATAGGTCGGAATTAGGTAGAGTTATTTATGTACTTGCATCGAAATGTTGATATTAATGTGGACCTTCCCGGGATTTCTAATGGACAATCCCGTGTGCTCAACAATATTACGAATAAATAATAATAAAAACCTCAGAAATAGACAAATAAAATAAATATAATTAACATAAATTTTTTTATTAGTTTACATTAATTACAAATTTTTGATAGTCGCGCGTATTGGAATTTTGCGACTTCGGACACCCGATGTCATTGATGTAAGGTTGCCAACGTCGCGCGTTCAGTAGTTTAAATTGTGTAAAAGTAAATAACTTTTTGATAGTATTAGGCGACACTTGGCGGAAATCTTTTATCGCACATCCTTCATCGCACAAAAGAATATGGAAAGATAAAGAGATGGAAACTGCCTCCAGTATGCAATATTCCGCAACATAATTGGGACGAACAAACTTTCGACACGTGTTTCGCCTCTGAACGAGGCATCCCCCGGATGGTTTGATAGCGACTGTCGTATCAGTCGCTGACAAATTTTTATTTAAAAAATCACGGGATTTTTTTCTGCTCTTTAAAATTAGTCTCGGGATTTGAGGAATATCCACTTTATTCTCTCGCTGTATGAAATCAGTGTAAGTACATGAATTACTCTACCTAATTCCGACCTCTGAATTTATGAATATTTGATGTATATGTTTCACTTTTATTAGATCAGCGGGCGTATTATGAGCTTTTTAAAAATTATGCAAGTTCCAGGCAGGCTGTACACTGCCTGACTAAATTATGTATTATGGTAAACATAAAACATTTAGTTGAAAAATTTTAGTTAGTACTTAAACTTTTAGTTGTACCTTCTCTATAAACATATTAATCTATGACTGTTTTAGCGAACTGGATGGCTGGGAGTTATGTTCATATTACGAATTTGCTGGGCAGTTCCATTCACGGCGTAAACGGCCTGGGAATAAGAGCTCATAATACGGCCACAGGACTTGCTTAATATTTTTTTTCCTTTAGCTAACTAGTGAATAGGTATTGGTGGATTTTTTAAATAGATGCAATTCGGACATAATTAAATGATTATATTTATGTCCCAATCAAATTACTTTTTACTCCTCAAGTAAAATACGCATGTACTCATGTCCAGGTAGTAGCAAACAAAGAGTGAGTACTCTTAATCTAACTAGTGTCAGATCACAGTTGGACAGCTCACAATTGAATTACAAACGAGCCTTGTGGTTGAGTGGTTCGTGTAACGGACTGCCGATCAAAGAGGTCGCGGGTTCGATTCCCGCTCGGGACAATCATTTGTGTGATTTTTCTAATTGTCATACAAATGTTTGTACTGCATTTGGGTGTTTCTATGTATCATAAGTATGTATTTACAAAAGAAAAGTAATATATGTATTCTATCCGTATTCTGGTATCCATAACACAAGCATATAAGCTTAGCTTGGGACCAGAGGACTTTGTGTGAAATGTCCAAAAATATTAAAAAAAAAAACATTTCAAAATAATTGTTTCATATAAATTACCTACTGTAATATTGTTAATATGTGCAATAAAGAGTGTTCTATTCTAATGTATTCTGTCTACAATGTACGGTCCATGGTATCTCTAGTGACCTAGTGTACCGTTTTCTTAGTTTTATTAGTTATTTATTTTTGATTGATGTGTGCACATACAAACAGACAGATAGACAGACAAAAAATTTACTGATTGCATTTTTGGCATCAGTATTGATCACCAATCATCCTCCAATATTAATTTTGAATATATTTTCAATGTACAGAATTGACCTCTCTATAGATTTATTATAAGTATAGATCTAATGGAGTGTTCTTGCACGATTATGATTCTCTCAATGTGCTTTCGCTGCAGTTGGATTTTATGTTTACTTATATAAGCCATTGTTTTCAGCTTTTCCTTGACGTTAGTAGACAGTTTGGATACATTGGCCATTATGGGAGATTTCTCGGAATTCAGCAATGCCATAAAACTTGTTATAAAGGATGTGACATTTAATCATGATATTGTAGTGTCTGTATTCGAGACTAATATAAGAATGCTTGGGTAAGTCTGATTTTTGCAAATAATAACATGTGTTTCTATGTATAATAAGTATGTATTTACATGAGAAAAGTAGTATATGTAGTATATCTGTATTCTGGTACCCATAACACAAGCCTATAAGCTTAGCTTGGGACCAGAGGATGTTATGTGTAATGTCCATGATTTTTTTTTATACTACAAGGGTGACAAACAGGCTTACGGCTCGCCTGATGGTAAGCGATTACCGTAGCCTATGGACGTTTGCAACACCAGAGGTGTCACTCGCGCGTTGCCGACCCTGTAGGAACAGTTTAACGCCTTTTTTGAAGAGCCCCATGCTATAGTCCTGTGGGAAAAATAAAATATTTATATTATTTATATTTATTACGTACTAGCTAATGCCCGCGTCTGTTATATTACAGCCTATGTCTTATTCTAATTTATAAGCTATAGAGCTGTAAAGTTTCATTGAAATCCATTCAGTAGTTTTTGTGTAAAAGAGTAACAAACATCTGTCTTCTTTCTGTACATTCTAGCATGCCACTTATTTAAGTTGTGAGCTATAAGCTACTTGACTAAGCAACTTAAGTAAGTTATTTATTAATACATTTTTTATGACATTTGTTAATGTTATACTGAAAGAGATGTCAACTACTTTTGGTCATTAGGACTGTTTAACTATACGACATAGATACTTAGCAATATTAAGTTAGGGTATGTTTTATACGCAGAGGTCTTCTATCCGCCCACGTACTTGCAACCACTCTGAAGAATGAAGTGCCAGCTCTACAATGGTATAATGGAGAACTATTAGCTATGGCAGAAGACTTAGGCAAGAGACTTCTACCATCTTTCAATACATCAACTGGAATACCTCATGGCAAAGTAATATTTTGTTAATATAATTAATAATTATTATCTTGTTTTGTTATCGCTATTAACCTTAGACTTATTGGTGTCCTTGGATAACAGTGATTTATATGGTAAAGATTTTTCAATTGTTTACATTTTTGTATTGATTGTTTTGGGCAGAATACAACTAGATTATTTGAGGCCCATAAAATCAAAGGTAGCTAAACAACATGTGGTCCTAAAATGAGTTACACAATCAACGCGTCTACTTATCCATCTCATTCTTCACAATTATAGGACACTGGATGTTGCCCGCGACTCCGTCCGCGTGGAATTTGGAAACTTTTTTTTTCGCAATAAAAGGTAGCCTATGTCCTTTCTCAGGGTCTAAAGCTTGTCTGTGCAAAATTTCATCAAAATCGGTTGAGAGGTTTAAGCGGGAAAGCGTAACAGACAGACAGACAAGAGTTACTTTCGCATTTATAATATGAGTAGGGATTGTATTTACTACTTAATTTTATGCCTTCTTTAATATTTTGATAGTCTTAGATTTAGCTGTTTGATTCTATACGCCTCATTTGTATTGATATTTTTAGTTTTGCGACTTGAATTTAAAATATCTTGTTATAGTTCACACTAAGGATAATACATTAAAATAAAACCATGTTTCTTTTTATTTAGGTTAATTTGCGTCACGGTATTCGTGGTATGTCGGAGTCACGAGAAACCTGTACCGCATGCGCTGGTACTATGATACTTGAGATGGCTGCGTTATCGCGACTTACTGGTAGGACTATATATGAACAGAAGGCACACAAAGCTATGGATAGACTTTGGAAGATCCGACATAGGTAATTAACTAATGCTTATTATACATTGTTCTAGTTTCTAGTATTGAATAACTATCGTTGTCCGTGTGGCGACGGATTAAGAATACTAGTGTCACCACCCATTTTTCTTCCCAGGGTGCTGTAAAAGCTAAGATACAGTACCTATATACAGTTAACATCCTCTGTAAGAGACGGAAAACTCGACAATAAACCCGGTGCTGACTCAAATAAATTCTGACTGAAATAGGTACTGCCAATATAATTATTTTTAATAGCTTTCTTCAATGAAAGTATTTCATGAATAATGATAACTGTCGCTATTTGTTTAGTAATATGATTAGTTTTACCGATAACGTTTTTTGCTTTCCTCAAGGTTAAGTTAAGCCATTGTATAAAAGTAATAGAATAATTTACGTAATTTATTTTTTGCACCGAAAGTGAAATTAAGAACGTTATTGTGATTTAACTTCAAAACCGAGTTTATTTTATTATTTTTACGACTGTGAGTGTTGAAAAGTCTAAAACGACAATACGAAACTCACAACTAATAGATAACGAGTACGACAAATTAAATTCCGTTCTGAATAAAATGCATGATATAGTCAATTAAATAAACTTTGGAATATAAAAAAATTGGTCAAGTGCGAGTCGGACTCGCGCACGAAGGGTTCCGTACCATTATCTATGAAACATAAGGCAACGTTATTAGTATCGAGCAAGAAACGGTAAAAAAATCATGTTTGTTGTATGGGAGCCCCCCTTAAATATTTATTTTATTTTATTTTTAGTATTTGTTGTTATAGCGGCAATAGAAATACATCATCTGTGAAAATTTCAACTGTCTAGCTATCACCGTTCTTGAGATACAACCTGGTGACAGACGGACGGACGGACAGCGAAGTCTCAGTAATAGGGTCCCGTTTTTACCCTTTGGGTACGGAACCCTAAAAAAAGAGTTGTGTGAAAAAAAGCTTACTGTAAAATATCGGATTATATTTTGTAATTATTAATTTCATATTTTCTAACACTTGCGCGACTCATTTGTTTAGATAAAACTACTTTTTACGGATTTAGACGCGTATATTTATCTAAAATTTTGGCCCGACGTTTCGGAAACATTTTATCTTATTTTTTTCTTTTTAATAATTGCAGTCACCATGGTCACGGGTGAGACTCGAGTCTCATCCGTGATCATGTTGAGTAGTTTTATTTCTATGAAGAAGAATGACAGTTGTTTCAGTCTCTCATTTTATATATTATTGTAGGACATCAGATTTAATGGGCACAGTAATAAACATACATTCTGGCGACTGGGTACGCAAGGATTCTGGCGTTGGAGCCGGCATTGATTCATATTATGAATATTGTCTTAAAGCGTACATATTGCTTGGTGATGAGAAGTATCTAGCTAGATTCAATAAACACTACAATGCCGTTATGAAGTACATTAATAGAGGGCCGCTTATGTTAGCTGTTCATATGCATAGGTAAGATTTTATTATAGTTTTTCAAGTTAAATATAATAAAGGTCATCATTCATTCATTCAAATTGGGCTAATTTTTATTTGGCCGGCCACTAAAAATAAGTGTTTGATTTTGATAGAACACAATATTGTAAGCATTTTTTATTATTACACCAAAGTTCTAAATCGATTCCTTGAGATTTTATTTAAGGTTAAATATTTAGCCTGAAAGCGATATATACATAATATACTCGTAAGCACATGCCGAGACTATTCGTTCTTGAAGTAAGTAGAAAAAATCCCCCCCACTAACTTCACTTAGATGTGCGGAGGGTATTTTGTCCTCCGAGTTCTATGGTGAAAGTTCGATGTGGGCCACGCGCTAAGTGCGAGCGAGATAGGGTGCGTCCCTTAGAACTGACTTGACTTAGAACTTTGGTCTAGTAATGAAAAATGTTTATTTCGTTAAACTCTATGAGAATATTAAGTTTATTTGCGTTGGTCGGCACTTTCAAAATTAGCCCAAAAATGTATGGGGAGTGAATTTTATTTTATTTGGTTGGTAATTTTTGTGTGGAAGTGTACCGGGTGACGGAACTTAATAATACAAATATCACCATTCTATTTCATTCCTAGGATGCTGTAAGAGCGAAATATGGATATTTTAGGCAGATATTTCTTTTGTGTGACGCATAACATAAAACAAACACATTGTAGACGCGCCTTGTGGTCCAGAGGTTTATGAACTGGACTGTCTTTTCCGTGGTCGCTTGTTCGAGTCCCGCTATTTGTTCTGTGTCTGGGTGTTTTCTATGTATTACTAGTATGTGTTTAAAAAAAAGTAGTCTTCAGGTATCTATAATATAAACAAAATGCTTAATTTGTGACCAGAGGGCGTTGTTTGTAATGTCTAGGAGTATTTATTTGTTTTATTTATTACAGGCCTCATTTACAATCACGTAATTTCATGGACGCGTTGTTAGCGTTCTGGCCTGGTCTCCAAGTACTATTAGGTGATGTACGACCTGCTGTTGAAACGCATGAAATGCTTTATCAAGTGATGCAAAGACATACTTTTATTCCTGAGGCGTTCACATCGGATTTCCAAGTACGTATTTGTAAGAGCTGTTGCCCGCGACTTCGTACGCGTGAAATTTTGAAATTATACATTAACAAACAGAAGTTTAGCATATCACTCCATAGATGGTGTTGTACAGTTCTTTTAAATAATAGTATCAAACAATATACATACATATTTCACGCACACATAGATATTTTTGTGGCTTCATGCATGAGTGATGTAGCCATAGACACACTGCCGTCTGGTAAATGTGTGTGTGTACTGATTACAATAAAGAAAAAATTAAAGCGAAATTAAAGTTGCGAGTGATAAGAATAAAACACCAATTTGTACAGTTTATATAACAAAAACCTATAGTATGCTAACAAGTCTATTAAAATTGCACTAACTGTATTGAAACGCGCATTTGAAAACACGTGACCGATACACTGAAATATGTAGACACGATTACGTTATAACATGCCCTTTTCTCTTTTTATTTTAGATTTTTGATTTAGTACCCAAAGCGCATTAAACGAGATAATAAATATTTTAATATATTATGCGAGTTTCAATGTTATAATTTTATTATGAACAGTCAAATGTAAATTAAATTTAAACTTTTTTTTAACCTGTACAGGATAATTATTTATGTGATAAATACAGATATTTTACTAGTTTTTAGGGTTTCATAAAAACCCTTACCTATAGTCTCACTACGGTGTCCTTCTGTCTGTCTGTCTGTACATCTAACTTTTTTTACTCAGCAACGGCTGAAGGTATTAACTTGAAACTCATACGATATGTATATCTATGGAGTCCCTTGCTGCAAAAAATACAATCAACCTTTTACATCTACGCATTTAGAAGATAGCCGAATGACGACCATTTTTATGAATTTTTGACTTATTCTAGGGAATCAATTTTTATTAATTCTATGTATATGTTTACAAAAATGTTGTATGTATATTATATATCCACGTTCTGGTTTTCATAACACAGGCAATATGTTTAGTTTAGGACCAGAGGACGTCATTTAAAATCTTCATAAATATTTAGAAGCAGTCAGAATAGTAGTGTTTTTTTGTGTAGGTACATTGGGGACAACATCCTCTAAGACCAGAATTTCTAGAATCCACATATTTCTTACACCGCGCGACTGAAGACGACCATTATTTGCAAGTAGGAAAGACAGTACTAAAAGCATTACAACAATATACACGTGTACCATGCGGTTATGCCGCGGTTAATGACGTCAGAACTCGGATACATGAAGATAGAATGGACTCGTTCGTTCTAGCAGAGACGTTCAAATATCTTTACATGCTTTTTGGTGAAGACAAAGATTTACCTGTGAAGTTAGAAGATTATGTGTTGACTACAGAAGCACATTTCCTACCCCTTTCGTTGGCCACTGATGGTAAAAATACTACATATTTCACTTTAAGAATTGATGATGATGATGAAGATAAATATAGAAAGTAAGTAATAGTTTGTTCATTTTGTTACTCAGTGCTTTTGAAATTCATCGTGTTTTTCTTAGAATAGGTACATTACTTGTTCCAAAGTAAATGAACTACTATGCCGTTCAAATGATAATAGGATTGACCCCGCGTCATGTTGGAACGTCATAGTTGTCAATTTGAACAATTTTGATAGGTTCAGCAAAACAAGACATTTTTATAATATAATTTATCTATCACTTTGTCGTTATCGTTAAATAATTTTCGAGCGATTAGCGAGACAAATACAACAAATAACGAAAAGTTCGAAATAACAACACTAACAAACAAAAACACTGAGAAATAACAACAAATTTATTTTTTTAACGGGTAATAACCACCTAACTTACAGAATTTAAAATAAAATGCCTTATAATTCTTATACTCAACAAGGCACACCAACAACACCAAAATGGCGGTTGGCAATTCAACTTAATATCATAGTATCCAACAATGAAATTATTGAAAGAAAATAGTATTTGTTTTTAATAATATTATAACTATTATTACTAAATAATTTAAGACGTTTTTCGCTTCAAATGACTGAGTTTAGGTAAAAGAAAAAAAAACATTATTGACACAAAAATAAAGTTACGTTGCTGACAGTACTATTCTAATCACTTTTGACAACTAAAGGTCATTGCCAATCCTATTCTCAGTTGAAACGTGTAGTATATCAATTTTTTGTGCGAAAAGTGTTTTTATTACAAAATTTAATTAACCAACTATTTAATAACTATAAGCTGTTACCGGGTAGAATATTCCGGCATTTTGAAGAGGGTAAACATTACGTTATTTTTTTTTTTATTTCGTAAAATTTTTGTTTTATTCTTAAGGTAATAAAAATGTTTTAATAAAATAATTTATTAAATGTTTGAACGATTTTCATATAATAACTGAATGCTTTATAAAAAAAATTCTTAAAAATATTGTAGTGGAGATACGTTAAAGTTATAAAAATTGTATTCTATGTTCAATGAAGTTAAATTCGAAATAATGTTATATTGTTTCTGGTTGGCACCAAAGCAACCATAATTCCACAAATGATAGTTTGGAATTGAGAACAAGCAGAGGTCAGAGAAAGTATGCCTACTTAATACTGACGAGTTGTGTTTGTGAAATTGTATAATGGTAGAAAGACTATGAAAGCATTGAACAAAACTTATAATATTAATTTAGCCACAGATTAACCAGGATGGGTACGCGTTTCATCTTGAAGACACGTACTTTTAGCTTGGCTAATTCGTACTTAAAACCTACCAACGTTTCATAAGACGTACATATAGCCTGTATCAGAGACACACAGATACATATTTCACACACACATAAGTATGTGGCTTCAAGGCGGGTGCGTGATGTACGCACTGTGAAAAAAAATGTTTTTTAGGTTTTCAATTAAGTTATTGCTGTATAATGTTACAGGACATGTCCGAATACTGCATCATTAGTAGCAGAAAAGGTAAGACGTCCGATGCGTCAATTGGTCGGTACAAGCGCGGCCCGTCCTCCCGCTAGACTGCGCCCGTTGAATGATCCACGTCAAATACACGCCCTCTCTGATATGGGCATATCTGTGTTAACTCTACCCGATGGAAAAGTACAACTATTGTATACTACATCTACGGTAAATAACATTTTTATTTTTAACATTTTGTACCCTAAAACTTCGTTTGCCTAAAATTAAAGTCAATGAATCCTTTTGAAAGACTACCCCTTGTATGAAAGGCTTTTGACTTCTTTCAAATCAAATTAGTTTTAGTTTATCTCATAACAGTAGCTTTCTACTAGTAAAATTTTGGTCAAAATCGACCCACCCGATTCGGTGATTATAAACAAATAACAGTTGCTACTTCGCATTGTCAACACTGTTATTTCATATTAAGGTCAATTGTAGAACATACAACAAAGGTAAAAAATAGGTACATTATAAACACATTTTACTTTTGTTTTCTAGGCAAAATCAGCGAAAGACGCCGCCGAGGGTTTAACTTTCATGCGTGAAATGTCGAAATGGAATTCTCTAAGTGATATGGAAAATGGCGTCGTACCAGCTGGTGCTAAAGTCAACGATAAACTGTTCCCTGCTGGACCAGGTCACTTTGGCAAAGAGATTACATCTCATGAGGTATACACGAATACCGTGGCTTTCGCTAAACCATCAGATGCCTGCTCGCCCATTGAAAACAAAAATGACGTGAAAAATAGATTCGCCATAGCGAAACGTGGACAATGTACATTTGCTCAAAAAGTGCGAAACATGCAAGATGCTGGAATTAGTCTAGCTATCATCATCGACAACGTGCCAGATTCGACACAAGAAAATACAGCTTTATTCGCCATGTCCGGTGACGGAAAGGATGATATCCATATACCAGCTGTATTCTTATTTTCACAAGAGGGTAGTTATTTGATTGAATCTATATTGGATAAGCCTGATTTATTAGTAACTGTCGGAGAACTCAAATTTCTGAAGCGACAATATGAAAATAATTGCTTCGATGGTAAATGTGAAACTGTTTTAGAAACTCAAGATGCTCCCGTTGATAAAGAATCATTCGATCATCTTAAGAAAGTACTTGGCCAATTAGTAGCACAGTTCCAATTATCAATGTCGAATGATGATAATACACCACAAACATGTAGCGATGGTGTTGATAACATTAGTATTTTAAAGGATAAATATGTGACTGAAGAAATTAAAGTAGAAGATACTCCTAGTGTTTGTACAGATAAAATAGAGCCAGAAGTTCTTGAGAATAGTTCTGATCCCGAAGATTCAGTTAAGACTAGTTTAAACTCTATCGTACGCGATGGTTTCTGACCGTTAGATACTGGTTATAAATTTTCGAGTTGGAGCAGGGATCATATTATAAATGTTTTCTGACCCTGTCATTGTGGGAAGATGTGTGAGTTAATAAGTGGGACACTTCAATGTGGAATCATATACTGTACTTGTGGTTAAATCTTACCATAACATACAGTAAGTACTGAATAATGTAAAGACAAACTGCCACTGAAACAGTTCCTGTACAATGTGAATATGTATTAGAAAAATTGTCTTATAAGTAAATTACATTTTGTACATTATCCTTGTAAATATATACATGATATATAAGATAATAATTTGTGTACATATTATTATTGTACTTAGGATATTTATAACCCATAGTTGTCATGAGAAATTTTTGTGCCTTTACATTAAATAATCTGCTACAAACCTTATGTTTATTTTTATATTTTTAATTATGTTGGTTATAGTTATTTTTTTGTATTTGATATACACTTAGAGTATTAAACCAAAAGGAGCAGTACACATAGGCGGGGTGCTGATATAAATCACATACACACTAGCACTTGGCGTAATTTAAATGGTCGCTGCACACGCCCCTTCAGAATTGCCTCACGCATACTAAGATACGACATTGTCCGTATATGAGTATAAGCATGTTCTAGTACTTTTTTCAGCGGGAGTCGCCTTATAATGTCTACTCCTGTTAAATTAATGCTCTAAGGAAATCCTTAGAGGTAAATACCTGTGTATGTTTGTATATTGTTCTAATTTTACTATTCGCAAAAGCTCATGGTTGTTGACACTATATATCATATATCGTGCAAATGAGACGCCACATAATGACGTCACAAAGCAAATGACGCGCATCAATATCTGTGACGTCACATTGAGTTTTATTTGTAGTTGTGATATCCAAGTATGATTGCGTCTATTCATCATATTTTCTTCGTCCACTGTCAAACGATAACGTGCGACTTTGCGCCACTTGCATTCATCTGGTCTTGATAACATCATCACTTCACTTTTCACCGTCGGCTGCAACACTGCGAATAGTATTGCTGGCTTCACTATCCATTTTTATTATCATAGGTTTAATATTACTTTTTTTTTACTTTAAAACCATAATAGGAATTATGTCCATAAGTTTTTTTTGTTACTAAGCTAACATTATTTTTATTAGTATATTAACCATGTAGTTGTAATGGAAGAATTATATACAAAAATTAAGTGATTAGTTATGGTTTAAAATGTTATATCAGTTTCTTTCTTACTACATATTTAAGATTCAGAATTGTTTTTCTTCATGTCTGGACATGAAACGGGAAAAATGTAGTACATATTATTAGACATAGTAAAAACTTTAAATGCGTTTGAGTTGAGAAAAACTAATCAGGCCCGTTTTCACTATTGAGTTGAGAAATACTATTGTTATTGACACTTTTGTAACATAATCAAGCCCGTTTTCACTACTGGACCACTGGGAATATGCCCAGGGCCTCCTAGCCCCAACTTCAATATAATTTTCTACTTGCGGGGCGTATATCCTAATGTGCCCAAGGCCTCTAATAGGTAAAAGAGCCCCGAACATAATACATTGTGTACCAGAGGCGTATTTACCCTAGGCCCTAGGGCCATAGGAACAATGGCCATAGACCGCGAAGAGGCAAGTGAGGGGTGACGCACGCCTTGGCTTTTAATTCCTTCTTCATTAATCTATGGAGCGGCAAATCAGCCCGGGACGCTCATTTTCAAAATACGCCATTATACCCTGTGATTTCATCGTGTTGAAGTAAGCGAAGTGCCTGAAAGACTTACCTGTTGTATAAAACGTTTAATTCTTTCTCTCCAGCCCGTCTCACTGTTGGGCACAGGCCTCCTCTATTTTGGGAGGGATTATGGGCTACTATGGCTGACCAGGTGTGTTGGCATATGGTTTATGTTTGAGGTTTTCCGTCTCTCACAGAGGATGTTATTTGTGTAATAAACGCTGGCTTTTACAGCAACCTGAGATAATCAGAGATCAATAGGGTGATGACACCTATACAATTTAATTACCACATGGACAATTTTTTTTCATAGAACCTAAAATCTATTAATTTCCTTATATGCCGGTTTCTTTTCGTTTAAAAATACGTACAAAGTTCGAAATTGGTATATTTTTGTTGTATAAGAATTATAAAGTTTGTTTATATTATATTTTAGGCTAAAAATAAAACCTAAATATTCCATAAGGTGGCCTATAAGCTCAATATATGGAGCAACACTAAATGTTAAGTAAATATATATTATTATGAATTTCGGAATCTGTATTGTTCTGACAAAACGTACGAATACTTTTGTTAAAGCAATTTTTACTGTGTTACGATTTTATAACTTTAAATAATTTATACATAGTATTCGAGAATGTAAATAAATAACTATGTTTTCAATTATGTTTCATTTTACCCTTTACCATCTAGCTTATAAAAACCTAAATTAAACTTAGGTTTATATATTTTTTGGTATTTTGGAGTTTTATTCTCTTTCTAGCTTATTAACTTCCACTGTTGGGCACGGATCTCCTTCACTTTGGGTGGATTATGGTCCACAATTTCCAAGCGTGTTGGCATAGGGTTTATTTTCGAGATTTCCGTCTCTCACAGAGGAAATTATCTGTGTACATTATCCCTTAGCTGGCTTATACAGCACCTTGAGGAGGACATGAGGTGTTAACACTAGTATTCATATTCCGTCACCACACGGACAAAAGCTACCAGAAACAAATTTTTTTACAGGAGTAGGAAAATTTATAGTGTGCCTAATATTTTGTAGGTATTCTGTGCGGTCGTTATCCGTTATTCTTTCACAGCTTGATATTACGTTGATTACGTGAATAAATTTTTATTGAAATCAATTTATTGGTTCAATTGCTGACATACAAGACAGTTAACGATAAATCAGTACCTAATAAATAAATAAATATTCACAGACATTTCACACAACGTCCTCTGGTCCCAAGCTAAGCTTATTATGCTTGTGTTATGGGTACCAGAATACGGATAGAATACATAAACTACTTTTCTTTTGTAAATACATACAATACTTACATAATAAAAGAGGATTTGTTAGTAAAATAGCAGGTATCTGTTTTTATGTATTTTATTACATAAATAATAGGTTTCGAATTCAGCCCATAATAGAAATCGCATCTTGCGATAAGGCCGCTTATTGTACCATATTTATTTGATGTATTTTAAATTGTTGTACGAACTTTTTTATAAATAAATAAATAGAAATCTATAAATTATGTAAAAGTATTAATTTGCTTTCATAAAAAGGGGATTTTGCTATGTTACATATAGGCTGGTTTTAGAGCCGATTTAAGTCTGCGAGGTTGAGTGGGACTGTAGTCTGGTGCAGGAACGGGAGGGCCTTGATTCTGGTTCCATTGGTTTTGACGCCAAGGTGATTCCACAGCAGGTGATGGCGGTGGTCTTGATGGCACTGGTCGTTTTATATCCTCTAAATACGAGAATGGTCGGGAACTGGGCGTGGAATGATCCTGGGAGTGGTGCCATGAATTCGACCGGTCGAAAGAGTTACTGCAAAGACGAAATTATTTTAGGAAGTCAATTTACAGTTTTAGCTTATCTCGTGTCGTATGTATGCGTGAAAGGGGTTTGAAGATATGACTTTATGATTCCGATAATTGGTGAATGCTCAACGCCTATTGTGAGATAAAAAGCAAGCCTCAACAAGGAGACTTTTTCTTTTCCAGCCCATTATCATCGGAGCTCTGAGCTCTGAACAAAGACCATCATAATTATAAGGCAGTCTGACCATTGAGTTAGGTAAAAGTTGTTTTAAATAGATACTTACTTGTTTGAAGGGTATTCAGGTCGTCTAGGTGTTGCTCGCATTGGACTTCTGGGAGGCGTGTCATCCTCAACGAAAGAACTGTTTAGATACGGCCTGTAATAACATTGAGAGATTGTTATATTTACGTATCCCAACTTTTTTTCAGACCTTTAAAATAATATATTGCAACGCCTATAAATGTGTTGCAGGTATACCTAATGACTGTCTCAAGAGATTAACGGCGGTTTTCAATAATCAGTCTAAGATTACAGATCCTCACCCCACGTTTCAATAGGAAGTGTTTATCCATCAGACGCTTATTGAAAAGAAGAACTTACTTTGAGTTCAAAAATATAGATTTATCTGTCTTTAGTTGCGTCATTGAGAATAGATAAAATATTGAAAGCGGGGTTAGAGCATTAATCCAATAGGACGTGACATTATAAGGCTACCTACGCTGAAAAAGGTACGAGAGCAATGATCATACTCATTGTGTACGGACGCTGTCGTCTGTCGCCTGACTTTAGCGACGCGGGCGCAGCGACCAATGAAAGTACGTTATAGAGTTTGTGGGTGTGTGTGTTACCTCAACACCCCACCGACGTGACAGTATATTTATCTTAGAAAATATCGCGTGTAGCTGCTCTTGTTAGTAATACTCTAAGAAAGCGGATGTTAGTATTTGCGCAATTTATATCTTACCCTCTAGGAGATGGTGAGTTGTTATTGTACATTTCAGGTCTTGGCCAAATCTCATCTGCAGTTTTGGGACGTTGACTGAAAACAAATTAATTATAGTTACAGTCGCGACAAAAAAAAGAGATTGTAATACAATAAGACAAGGGAACCGGATATCATAGTCAAAGCCAAGATTTTTTGTTTCAATTATTCGTTTTATTTGTGGCCCCAAAAATACAATAAGTACTTTTTCGAAATAATGTTTTTTTTTGGTATTTTAGTATTAGTTACGCCCGCACTGGATATAAGTACGGAATAATAATCAGACGCTCTTCTGTGTAACATAACGACAAAAACACCAATAATCTTCAATTACTGAATTCAAGATAAGTGTGGACATTTTTTCCGGGTGAGTGGTGATATCTAGTTATTTCGGGACTTGCTTATTTTTATGACAATAATGGTCGGCAAAAGAGAAAATATATTTCGGACTTAATTAAATTATATTTTCTGTAATTACTTACTCAAATGCTGTCAATGCTCCTACTTTATGTATAGAATGCTGAAAAATAAACACATTACGCATTAGTTACGTGACATAATTATGATTGAATGATAATGACAAACATTCTTAGCTGTTACTCTTAAATCGAAAATCTCTCTCTCTCCAGCTCTTTGACATACCACTGTTGGGCACGGGCGTCCTCCACTCTGGAAAGGATTATGGTCTACTGTGCCGCACTGACCAGGCATGTTGGCACAGGGATTATTTTCAAGTGTTCCGTCTCTCATAGAAGATGTTAGTCCTTATCTGGCTCTTATAGTGCCCTGGGAAAGAAAAGGGGTGGTGACACTTGTATTCTTAATCTGTCACCACACAGATGCGATATCTACGAAAATGACAATGAAATAGGATTTTAACCACTGATGTAAATAGGAGTAGGTTGTAGAGTTATGTAGAGTCATCAGTTATGATGTCATTCAATGAATAGTTTATGACTTTTTCTTTCGACTTGACCGTGGTTGGAAATAGTGGTATATACCTATTAATATATGACAACTTAGAACTCTATATTGTTGGTTTCTATTTTCCATCTGATTCAGGTTTCTGGTACATACAAGTCAAAACAATAAAAAATAAATACCAACCTCTGCACTTTTTGTATATTTCTCGTAGTCTTGATAATAAATTACGAGTAATATAAGAAGCACGCCGTTAATAAGATGTGCGAAGTAACCTTTCAATGCTATAGCCATGAGCCAAAACGCTCCTTGTCTGATCACTTCGGTAAGATAATTAGAAGGAGAACCAGCTGTTAAAATTCTCTGAAAATCGGTAGAGAAAAATTAGCACTCTGTTAACTTCCTTAATCCTTTCCTTAAATAAGGATTTGTGTAATTAAGAAAGCCTATTTATCTACCTAATTCTTTTGGCGTTCAATTAATGTAAGATTTATATTTACATACTGTGTTTACATAACATACTTAGTCAACAAATGTTTAAGTGTCATATACATAAGACAGCGACGATTAAGTACATAAAAGATAGGTTGCAAAATAGAGGCAGTGATTATTTATATTGCAACAAATGTATCAACATTAGATATAGTAGCTCCATAAATTTAAGCAAATCATTGAAAGTAAAGATTTGCGCCGCCATTCGCAGGCAGTCGCTCTGGCCTATGGCTCTATGACTCTAGGATAAATACGCCTCTGACTGGAAATATTGTTGCCGGAAGTTGAAAAATATATCTGTTTGTAACGATTACGTTCAGCTTAGCTATTTGCTTTTCATTAATCAATGTCTTTGTAACAATCCATTGCTGATATGGATTAAGTATTAAGTAGATAACAGTAATACATACCAAGAAAAATTGATAGTAATAAAGATATAAGCCGTCATTACCAATGTTTTAAAGAATATTAAGCTTACAAGCACCAATACACAAAATCTTTATAAAATTGATATACATATATTTTTACTAAGCGATTGACATGATTAGAATAACTTTTTTATCATCAATTTAATTATTTATAACCTTATCGTTTAAGTTCGGAATAGTCACACATTCTTGAGAAATGACAAGAAATAAATATATGCATAATATAAAGCATGCTCTTGGTATGTTTGTCCGTTTAAGTTACATTCTTGTAACGTTAGCTGATAAAATTTGTTTTTTTTTAGATTTTTACTAATCAGTGGCGAATTTCGATTTTTTTTTAGACCGATTAGGCATTAGCGAATCGGAAATAATTTAGTTGTGATTATGACATGTTACCATTGGCGTAGCTTGCATTTTAAAGAGATTGATTTTAGAAAATCTTTTTTTACACTCTTTCAAAATCTTTTTAGCCTGGGGAACCCGTATCGTAATAATATTTAAAAAGAGAGTATAGGTCCATGGATCTTAGAAAAAGTGAGAATTAACACAACAAAATTACACAAAGGTCAAAAGTGCCACGAAATTCTTCGAAAAGATAGTAACAGTTGCTTTCGCTGAAAGACTAAGCTTCACTAGCTCGCCCGCCCTGTCATATTAAGTTTACTTATAGTAGAGTAGAGTTATTACGTTTTATAGCTGTATAGAGCAACAGTTGCCGTAATTTGCCCCGTTTACCAACCTTAAAGATACCCATGGATTTCTAAATCAAAATGTGCATAAAATAAATAGAAATACTTACTAATATTGATGTTAAATATGTATAATCTACGCCGAAATGCGAAGCTGTTGTTAGATCAACAGTTAAGGATGCGACGCAGCCACAGACGTATATAATTATCACTGATTTCAGATATCTTGATTGAGTGCCGTCTTGTACAACTATAATGATAAAATTATAACATTTAAATTAATGTTAGAGGATTTTAGATATACTAAGTATTAATTACATATCAGATATAGAAATTATGCTTAAACGTAACAACTGTATTGAAGCAGTTAGGTATCATTAATTTAAATGCCATTATTTAATTTGGCAGACAAAAGAAATCAACTTCTATAGACCGTTAAAATCAATAATCTTTTCTAGAAGTCAAAACATAAGAGCATTGTTGCGAGCTTTATTATTGTCATTAATTTTAAATCACATATTATATTCTATGTATTGCCATTGCATTACAAATTTGTGATTATCTGTTACACAAATATGGCTAAACATATATTCTAAGTAGAATAGAAAACAGAAAAATATATTTACTTGCTATAAGAGTTCCGCCTAATATAAGACAGACAATCGAGATAGCCATCGTAATACACATCAGTAGAAAAACCGTAGATTCATTCGTTAGATTGTTCACTTCAAGCTTTTCATCGGTGCATTTACTACCTGGAATATGTATTATAATAGAATATATATCTAAGGCTACGTTGATAAAAGCTATGATATCATAAAGTAATTGACCCTGATCGAAATGATAAATCAATAAACAGTAATGAATATATAAATACTGCGCAGGTGAGGGATTGATATAGAATAACGCTTATTTTAAGTATGTCTATACAAATATTATAAAGCTAAAGAGTTTGTTTGTGTGTTTGAACGCTCTAATCTCAGGAACTACTGGTTCGATTAGAAAAAATATATTTGTGTTTGATAGTTCAATTATTGAAAAAGGCTATTAGGCTAGATATAACATCACGCCCCGACCAATAGGAGCGAAGAATTAGTGAATAACGGCGAAAATTTTCTAAATTCTACGCATACGAAGTGGCAGGCAGCAGCAAGTTATATTATTAGGTACCTATGTGAAATTTTGTAAAGTCCTTTGGATGCTTTTCTGAACATTTTCATTAAACCACGCTTAACGTAAAAAACGGATTATGAAGAAATTTTACTGCTGCATAACTTAGCTATAAATAAAACACAAAGGCTATGTTAACACACTAAAAGCCAAGGACAGGGAGAGTAACCATAAAGCGTGGAACTGCAGAATTTTAACAAGAACGAAGTCTGAATATATTACTTAGAATATAAACTCTGAAAATAGTAGTCCAAAAATATTCTGCGCCGGTCGCTGTTCCTGATACACCAGTGTCGCATTTTGTTCGATACACGAAGTATATTATGCCCAGGACAATATAAATCAAAGAAAACCCCTGAAAAGGAAAAAGTTTATTATAAAAAATACTCTGAAATCCTTTACTTTATAAACAAAGTAACAAGTTATAGTGACATAAGTAAGTCTAAGATTCATCTTAGCAAATTCCATGTTTTATAAAAAACCTAATCATTTAACAAATTTGTAATTAATTATAAATATATCTCGAGGCAAATTAATTAAAGTAGAAACTGAGCAAGACATGCATTTATGTTAAGATACAAGTTATAAGTAAGCAAAAAATAAAGCCTAATCATAGGACAAACAGTAACAGTAAGTAATAGTAGGGTAGGGTGGTGTAAGTTTGCGCGTGCGATAAGATTGCGCATACGTCATATCTGAGTAGTGGAAGGAACTTCGTCACCAACTTCAGTTGTGTTTTGTGTGCTATCATGACAAACACAAGCTCACGAAATTATTTTCTAATTGTATTTATATCACAAGAGATATGAAACTACAAAGTTTTTAGACACGTTTTATCTTATTTTTTCATGGAATGAAAGTAGTACTGTACAAAATGTCTAGTACTATTAGTAATTTACCCACATTTTCTCGTGGTAGATTTATTGAATTTTTGAATTTAAACTAAGTAGATGGGATATTATTTAGGAGATAGGAATGACATCGTAATTTTTCAAGAAGCTTTGGGGTGTGTAAGATTGCGCACTAATATCGCGTGTAAGATTGCGCGCGCAATCTTACACATCTCTTTTTTTTCAGTTGATTGCATAAGGTAGTTTTAAAATATTTATCTTAATTTTATATTTTATAGGCATTTTTATGTATGCACTATGTAATTAGTTAATGGTTTGAAGCAAAATACTTATTTTAGAATGTCCAGGAGAGAAAGAAATAAGTCGCTAGGTTGATTCTGATGAAGCTAAAAGGGATCTCCGTCTCTGGGGATGGCGACTATGATTTAATTTTTTACAACTACATCGTGCTACAAGGTTAGGCAGATATGATATAGCTGTGTCGAGGGTAGGAAAAAAGATATTTGCTGTTGGTTTTAGAGCATGAGGAGAAATATATAAGAAGCCAATTGTAGAAGATTGGATAGCGTGCAACACATGTACGGAGTGGTACTTAGAATGAAAACGGTTCAGACTATAACGAAGCCAGGCCCTTTTATATGTGATTTGTGCAAATAATTTTGTTGCGCAATTTTATCGGTCTTCATGCGCAATGTTAATTGCGCATTTCCCGATCTGCGATTTTTGTTTATTTCCTAAAAAAATAGCATATTTTTTGTTAAAATTATTACAGTAATCTGTAGCCAGAATGTCAAAGTATGATTTATAAATCTTAAACAAGACGGATATTTATTATTTTATGAAGCGTTGATTTAAAACTGCGCGGCTTTACACCACTCTACCCTACATCTGTAGCAAAAATACGAAAGTTTGCTGAGGGATTAGGTGCTCATGAACTCGGCAAAGCTCGCGATCTATGATGATGAGTTGATGACGTAAAAGCAGGAACAATAAAAATTATCGCTATGAATCACAATTTGTATGACCAAGTTAGTAAAAAATATTCATAACTGAATCATTTCCGAATACAAAATTGAAACAATTCGCACAGCATAAACGTTACACATAAATGATAGTTAGGTAAAGATAAATGAAAACGTATGTCTGGATATAAAAGAAGGGTCTTCAGTTTCATTAATGTGTAAAATCATATAGACATCATCGACATATTGCTACGAAGTAGTAAAACAATAGAGACGAAACAGTTATGGTAATACCGACATACTAAATATAAAGGTAATTAAAATATGAGTACTTACTATAGTTATAGCACCAGACAAGAGAGCAATCAATAGCAGATGTGGTGGTAGCTTTTTAATATTTGTAGCCGGTCTATCCATATTCTTATCTTTTTGATTTTCCTTTGAGTTTAGTTTATAATTGAACACGCGTCATGTCGTTTCAGTGTTCGTGTATAAAGAAACTAAACAAGATATCAAAGTGTTAATCGCGTCATGATAATTGTTATCGATAATAAAACCCACTATCTACATGGAAGGTGCTTTACTAATTTCAGCAATCACTTCGGACACAACGGATGTGCACTGTAGACCACAGCTATGCGGCTGTCGCAATATTTTCCGAGTTAAACCTGCTTTACAGTACAAACAATTGGACGCGAATATGCAAAACATAAACACCACCATCTCATGACAATGAGTAGACAGGTCACAATTGAAGACAACATAAAAATAGCATTATAGTGAGTGCGTTTGTTCTAGGTAATAAAATACGTATTTATGAATTCTAGTATTTACAAACTAACTTACAAAGATTAAACGCTTTTTTTTAATGTTGCAAACTAAAATGGGCAATTCAAATCGCCCTAACTACTTTCGAACAGCAATCTAAAGAAAAGGCATTGCTATTTCCTAATGTAACATAACAAATACGAATGTGAGTTTGTTTGTTACGCTTTATAATATGAACGCCGATACCTGATTAGCATGAAGTATTGTTCACGACATACTGCATGAACGAAAATGTAAGCTATTATACAAAAAAGGCCATAAACATAATTTAATTAACAAAATAATTTAAACAATGTTTCATGACACATTTTATTATAATTATACAAAATTCAGTGTACATTTATGTTTTTTTATCGCTTAACTCTTTTCAAAGACGAATTGAGAAGAGAAAGTTTCCTTAATCGTAAAAAGTTAACAAAGTTTTGTAGTACAATAATAATCTGAACTTTTCATTAAAAGATTCAGCTATTACTTAATTTAAATTACATATGTGTTAATAAAATACAATAAAGAAAGTATTTAATAAAAAGAAATATCCTATAATATTTACGACATAGTAAAACTTTGAATAGTTTGCTGAGTTTTTCACTTTATATATCTATTAGATATAGACTATATTCTTAAAACACAGATATTCTAGATCAACTCATATCCCATACAAAATACTTGCATTTATATAATAATAAATAAATATTAATGGACATTTCACACGACGTCCACAAGCTAAGCTTATAATATAATGCTTGTTATGGGTACCAGAATACGGATAGAATACATATACTACTTTTCTTTCGTAAATACATACTTCTTATACATAGAAAACACCATTTAAAATCTATAACATAAACATAAAAACAACAAAAGAGGGATCTTGAGTAATTCATCTTCTTCATATTGACATACGAAATTATATATAACATAACATTCTTAGTCTTACTCTACATTAAATTATACGAATGATTTGTATATTCTATAAAATATTTATGACGTCATAAATTAATATCATGAAATAAGTTATTTATCGCTTAACATTAATAAAAGAAAAAAAAAGTAACATGAAAAAAATACGTAGTAAACTTTGCCATAAAATAAGAAATATGAGTGTTTACTATTACGAGATTGTTTAACGTTATCCAAGTTTTTTTTCTTTTATGAAACAATTGGTTCCCTCGTAAATTGTTTATAAATTGGGAATAAAAAAAATCACGAAAACAATTCTCGTAATCGTAAACTATCGTTAATCACTTAAATTAGGTACCTACATAGTTTGCTTCTGTAAATAACAAGAAGCACACAAAATTTAATTTTTGATTAAAGATAATGCACACGATGATTTGAGCTTGATTTAAATAAATTAATATAATACATCTGACTGATTCAGCAGCGCTGAAAAGAAAAGTGTGTGTTCATATATTAAATTAGCAACTTCAACTTTAACATCACAATCCAAACAACATCAAAACAACAGCCTACGTAACTAAAGAAGGTTGATTTTGTTGTATTAAAAGTAATAGTTTTAAATATAAAGCCTTTTTTTAATTAATCATTGACACTTTTCAAAGAGGATGGAGAGATCTAACAATACTCGTCTAAAAGGAAAGTTGCCATCGTTTTCAAATTAGTTTCTATAAGATAATGAACAAACACATGTTTACATCCAAATAACTTGTACCACATGTAAGTATCTAATATATTGGTATCACGTATCACTTATGGTATTTCAATTATCTATTAATTATTATCACAGTAGCAGTAATGTGTGACGTTTCTAGCATCCAATTTATTCGGTTTGTGCCAAGTGTCATGTCCTTATGAGATATCAAATGACCTAAATGACGCAGTAACTAATCGAGCTTTGTAATATTGGGCGTTGAAATTATAATTACAAATTATTATTTTCCTAAAATTATGAGGTTGATGTAATGCATAACGAATATTTAGTCTAAAAGCGAGTTTTTACAATGTACAAGCGAGTCTTGTACATTGTAAAAACAAAAAAGTTGAGTTTTAACCTCCCGACGAACGGTAAGATAACCAAGTAGTGTGTGTGTAAGTTACTGTAAGTATGGGCGTACGTGTGTGGGTATGTATGTTTTTATTAAAATCTATTTGTGGCACCAGAGCTCGTATACGGGATAAACGATATGGATGAGATTTTTATTACAACCTAAAGCATTTTTATAACGGCGCTTCGTCTAAATCAGCTTAGACGTTTACAAGATATGAAGAGAAAACAGATAAATTATGCAATATTATATTTGTAGTGTATCCAATGCATAAAATAAAACTGTAATGGTCTAATTTATAATGACTTATCAGGTTTAAACAATAACATTTTAGCGTAATAAGACTATTATGAATAACAATTTTTGACAATTTTAGCGAACTTTTAAACCTCCAATAAGTCATTATAAATAAAACCAAAGATATAAACATCTTTTAATTCCATTACCTAAATCATATCATTAACAATAACATATAGTACAGGGACGATAATTTTTTAAACAAAAGAAAATAGGATGACACCCTTTAGAAAAGGAGGGCACACAATGGATAATTATTTTATTATTCATATCGATATCCTTACGATTTCTATTGTAGCTAATAAGGTCTTCTTTCATAGACTTGTATTTAAACAATCACTTCATTGCCGTAACTGTTATGGAAACAGTTTAATTTTGATAACTAAATATTAGTGAACTGTATGTTTATAAATCTCTCAGATTAATTAGTACTAGAGCATGAATACAAGACATGGGTCATATGTTATCAGATAAACATTGTTGCTATTTGCAAGTTGAACGTGCAGCAAATAATGTAGAGTTTTTATAATTAAAACTAACTGAACATTGCCATGCTTCACGGTGGCATAAAGATGCATGGGTGAGAACTGAGCTATTCAGTTTTCATCCTCACTCCCACCTCATAAATAGCTAAACAGATTGTAATGAAATGCCTAAGTTCCATCGATAGAAAACCTGCACTTAGATAAAGATTGTATTACGTACCTACTATTTAGAAACGTACATAAACGGGCTTAACATTTTCATAAATTACTAGCTGATGCCCGCGACTCCGTACGCGTGGAATTTTAGATCCCCATATATTTTGTCACCGTTTAAACCTTCCCTGGACTTACACGTATATTTCAAGACCAAAATCACCAAATCGCCCCAGTCGTTCTCGAGTTTTAGCGAGACTAACGAACAGCAATTGATTTTTATATATAAGAAGAAGATATATTTTGTCACCGTTTAAACCTTTCCTGAACTTACACGTATATTTCAAGACCAAAATCACCAAAATCGGCCCAGTCGTTATCGAGTTTTAGCGAGACTAACGAACAGCAATTGATTTTTATACATAAGAAAGAAGAATAAGACTAGCTGGCTCGGCAAACGTTGTTTTGCCATAAGTGAATGTTAAGGATGATCAATCCTTATCACTTAGAGGTTTGAAAAATATATAGTAGCCGATTCTCAGACTTACTGAATATTCATATAAAATTTCATAAGAATCGGTCAAACCGTTTCGGAGGAGTATGGGAACGAACCTTGTGACAGGAGAATTTTATATATTAGAAGATTATATTACTAGTTGTAACCCACAGTTTCACATGCGTACCTATTGGAAATCCTTACTCCTTTAAAAATAGACATTGACCGATTCCAAATACGAACGTGCACACAAAAATTCCACAAAAACCGGTCCAGCCGTTTCGGACGAGCTTGGCAACTAACGCCGTAAAACAAGTATTTTTTAATATATGTAAAACATATCATTTATTAACACTTACGTGTGTAATGAATAGACTACGCTGATGATGATGAAATTAAGGCTACTTGTATGTGTAATACTCACAGCGCGTGGACTGCGATCTAGCTTGATCTTTCTTTTGAGTTAATGAACTTAAACTGGAAGCGGCTCTATGGACAGCTGAAATAATACAAATAACTTAATAATTTAGCTAAATGTGAAGTGGTTGGGACTTTGTGTGGTTTGTAACAATTTTGTAAGATTTTTAGAACATTTAAACTGATAAGACGTTTCTTTTTATATTGGAGCGAGATCCCAGAGTAACATCCCGATTTTCGAACAAAAATAATAACAGACTGAAATACGGATTCTTTGTTCTTATACCGTAAATTCTTTATTTGATCCCATCTCTTTTTTTTAAGCTATCGCAATTGTTTATCTACTAAGTATGACATTTCCGTTCTTATTCATCACGTATGCAATGAGCTGTCACTTATATTTTAGGAGCTTTATCTGTGCTTTTCGCGTTTCCTTTATGTTTAGATTTTCACATTGTACGAGGAGTTACATACATACACATAAGTGGATGCATATTTTACTTATCTGTAATATATAAAGGAAGATAATGATGGACGGTTTGGAACGCACAGCTAAAACTACTGACGATCTTCCTTCCTTACTTTTGACACAGTTAAGGTAAATAAGGTATTTGTAAAAGTTATTGTTTAAACAAAAACAAAAATGTGATAAAGTTTTTCACAAAAACTAGTATTTTAAAACTGGTACTAAACTTGAAAACGTATGTATAGATTACTTACATGCTTTTCTAACGGACTGGAGGGCGGTGTAATCTGGTAACGGAACGGGTGGGAGGTCCTCATCCGGAGGGAGTTGGTCCCGCATGCGGTTCGCGGACGCTGGTATATACGCCCAGGGAAGCTGCCCCTGGAGCTCGGCCGTAGTTCCACGCCGTCTGATCACAATTCATAACTATGTTAATTGCATGACAATTTTGGAATAGTTGCTTTAATTAATCTCCAATACATGGATTAAATAGCAATATTAATTAAGCAGTAAATCCAGACACCATTATGAAATGATTAGATATGACAACTTATGT
Source organism: Orgyia antiqua (assembly GCA_916999025.1). NCBI lineage: Eukaryota > Metazoa > Arthropoda > Insecta > Lepidoptera > Erebidae > Orgyia > Orgyia antiqua. The sequence goes on along the minus strand of OU779863.1, from coordinate 10,399,400 downwards.
GATTTGTGACTGTGACCGTGACCATAGAAAATTCAATGCATGAAATGAACATAACTGCATGATAGTAGATGGATTCCGCATGTAGATTAACATGCACAAATATCATAATGTCTTGGAAGGTGCCCAGTTCAGAGCAAATGAATTGGATAATGTGAATCTTGAGAAGATAAAGGTTCTTACCAAAGAAGTCTCGGACCGAGACAGAAGCTTCATTCGGACTGAAACCATAATGATCAATATTTATTCAAAAGTACCTAACCTTGTCCAAGAATTTCTTTTGTTAGATTCATAACAGCATTGATAGTCTTACTAACCCATGAACATCAGGTTGCGTGGAAGTAGTAGCAAGCTGTGGCATGGACTGCCAAGCGCGAGGAGGGCTACTTCGTCCAGAAGTATCAATCACAGATTGGTCTAGCCGTCTTTGCTGTTCTACAATTATGTTCTCCAATCGCTGTGGCAGAGAAAGCAGACTCTCTGGGAAATTTACCGTCCTTTTCTTGTTTAGGTCCTCGTGTTGAAGACGTGGAGATCTAGAATATAAACTATCACTATAATACCATACTTCGAGGTACAGGTTTAAATTTAAAACCAAACCGTTGAAGTTAATCATAATACTTACACATCAGGTGAAAGTTCAACTGATTCTGTATTAGACTGACGACGATGCATTTCAGGCGAAGATGTCTTTTTAAACAAAAAGCTTTTCATTCGTCGAAATGATTTGCTGAGACCGGCACGTGGAATTATTGTGGTTGGTCGTGTTTCACTTGGAATACTGGCTGCTTCTTCATCTCTGTGACTGTAATCTTGAGTTGTGATGACAGGAGGTAATGGTGGAGTGGGTGTTGGTGATGATTGTACACCAGTTGATACTTGAACAGGCGCTGGTATTTGACGGTCATTTTGATCTACTACTGGGGCTTCTACTTGCTGAAAAAAGAGGATTAGTTATTTATGAAAAGGTAATTGTAGTATACATTGTATTTCTAGAATTTTCCAGCTTAATAAACTTACTGTAGATTTAGTTTCATCCTCCGGTTTAATATTAAGACTGACGATAACTAAAACAAGGAGGAATATGTTGATAACAAACAAGACGACGAATCGTGAGTAAATGAGCACCATGAGCCATGCGGTCCAAGAGGTGTCCAGTTGGGTACTTCCTATACCGCTAACCACCGCACCGATGAAATCACATATATCACTTAATGTCTGAAAAAACAGACAGATAAATGCCAAATTGTAAATGCAAATTACAAACATAATTTTTATAAAATATTCAAGTAATACGGCTATTAAGATTAGTACTATTATGCAAGTCAAACAGAACTTTAAAATTATAAATTACTTAGTCTAAAAAGGGGAGTATTAACGTTGTCGTCTGATCAGGATGTCGTTTTTCCTGTGCGTTGTTCAGCCTAAGTTTAAGTTACCAGTTAATTTGGGACTAGACGATACGACTTGGATTATCTTTTATTGTAAGTACATTACATTTCGATAACAGAGGGGACAAAGTCCAAACGAAGTTACTTGGCTTCTTTCTTACTTACTTCGCACGTAATTAAAATGAATACATTTTTACCCTTGTATGGAAAGAATCGTTGGCATAAGTGACTGTAGCCACGAGGTCCAGTCCAGACACAGTTACAGTGACGATTATCCACGGCCAACGCATGCCTTTTGACTGTTTGTTTCTTGCTCCACCCACTGCAATTATTATTATAGTTAGAACACAAACTACGCAAAATATAAAATATTCGTTTATATAAAGTTTACGCAAACCAAACATTCTGAAACATCTTAAAAAATAAATTGTTGGTAGGTATAGCTAAAAACGGCTTGATATACGGTTGTCTTTCACAATCAGAATCAGAAAAAATAGAGTTTGAGTATGAAACCAGCATCAGCGAAGATTAATAAAATCCTATGTACTCATCCCATACTCATATATATATATTCTAATATAAATATTCTAATATTACTCATATATATATATTACTAGCTGACCCGGCAAACGTTGTTTTGCCATACTAAAAAAAAAAAGTTTGAAAAATAGATGTTAGCCGATTCTCAGACCTACTGAATATGTATGCAAAATTTGAGAAGAATCGGTCAAGCCGTTTCGGAGGAGTACGGTAACTAACACTGTGACACGTGAATTTTATATATTAGATTATTCATGGACATTTCACACAACGTCCTCTGGTCCCAAGCTAAGTTTATACGCTTGTGTTATGGGTACCAGAATACGGATATACTACATAAACTACTTTTTTTTCGTAAATACATACTTATAATACATAGAAAACACCCAGACACAGTACAAACAATTGTATGACATTAATGGATATCTCACAAATGATTGTCCCAAGCGGGAATCGAACCCGCGACCTCGTATGAGATGAGTATAAGAGTATGGGATGAGTACATAGGCTTTTATTAATATACCTCCGAATACATATCTCATACCTCCGTAACGGCTGGACCGATTCCTATCAATTTTTTTATGCATAATCAGTAAGTCTAAGAATCGGCTACTATCTATTTTTCATACCCCTAAGTGATAAGGATTTTCCACCCCTAACATTTGCATGGCGAAACAACGTTTGCCGGGTCAGCTAGTATCTTATAAAAAATGCCGTTGGCTCGTTGCTCAGCGTTGTTGTCTTATATTAAACAAAAACGACGTTACTGTTAAAAGTAGCGCCGATGTGTAAGGTTTTTTACGCTATTTCCGTTACCTACGGAATTTAAATTTCGAATTTTGTGGATTCGGTCTCCACGCTCAAGGCCCGCGATAGAAGCTATGCAATAGCTTAATAAACATAACATACATAAATAAGTCTAAGAACAAACAGCTGCGTTATAAACTTACTAATCATCACGACACTAGTTATAATCCAAAACGCACTAAGACCGAGGCCAATACAGTTTATAATGAAAGTTCTAAAAGCAGGCAACGGCAGATTAGTTATTAAAACAAATGCTTGATTTGCGATGCCGTCTATTGATTGTCCGATATTGATACGTCCACCGCAGCTATCTGGATCTGTGAAAGGATAACTTACATAGCATTAATCCTTTCATGACATCAAAATAAATAATTCGACTAATTTACTGATAATATTAATACACAAAATATTAACCATAAGTGGATCAGATAGGATTTTATGACCAGAGCTCGGTATTAGCCAGTGATTTTTAATTTTATTTTGAGCTTAGCTAATCACATAGGTATGTATGAAAATATTAGCATTCAAGGTTTAAGTAATTCTACTTAATATTTTCAATATTTATTCAAAATAATGAATATTTAGTAGTAGTAAATACTTACTATGGAAATAAAGAATATTCATGTAGAGAAGAACAGGTAGTCCTCTTAGAAAATCTATTACACAGAAGTACTGTGCAATTGCCCAAGCTGTTAAAATCATTTGTCCTCCTGCTTGTAGCTGAAAATTATCATAGCAACTTACTTTACTGAAAAACACAGAATGGCCAGTAACGTATAAGGTAATCTGTATTAAGAAATAATAAGATCTTATATATCTACCATAAAATTAAATTTATTGATTGGAATTTTTATTTTTATATTACATTCACGCACAACACACCATTACGCACTCGCCAGGAAGCTAGGTATCATTTTGGTTTGGCGTGGCATTTTACTACAATTGATAACTGTTTTAAAGATATTAACTAAGTAAATCTCATTACGTAAATTTTCAAAATTATAAAAAAAAGCAGCTAACAGTAGTCCTCTTTCATACCCATAGAATACTTAACATTGTTCGTAAAGTTAAAAAAGGTTTGATAAAAGGTTTAAAACGATTATTCTTTGAATATATAAATTAATATCGTTATCAATATCCGTATCTTGAACGAGTAAATACCATTCTAATAAATTTGTATGTATGTATGCTATTTTTCATAGTTTCTTGTGTATCCTCTTTATAGAGCTTTTGGAGAAAAAATTTAAAGGCCTATTAATATAATATACAGAGCGAAAAAATGGAAATGTTAGGATTTTCGAACGTACCGAGTACGTCTAGCTAATGTGACAATGAAAACATAACATGCAGGTGTTACAATCCATGTCCCAGGTTTACACTTTAGAAAAAAGCCAAAAATGTGTGCAGCAGTATGTGTGTGTTTTTTACATCAAAACCTAATATTAGGCCCGTATAATTAAAAGTCAATCATAGTAATCTCTTTGTAGATTCCAAATACGATATTTAAGTGATTATTTTAAAGAAAATCCCCCTTGTATACCTATTAACATTATATAAACGATATTTAACTCGTTACCGTAATTTAATAATGTTTAGAGATAAAAACAAACATTAAACATTAATTTGTGACGCTATATATATTTCATTGATATCTTCTATTTCGTAACTGTCAATATTTTCACACACATACAAATGACACAAAATATGCCGTGTTATATTATGACGAGAGCATGTTCCTGATAAGATATAGTTAATATCTATAGAATTTTTTTTTATGTTGATACATTGATATTAGTGAGTACCTATTAGTGGAATGTATTTTACTTCTCATCATCGAACAAATATTTCATCGATAATATAGTAACATATTTGTTTTTTATTGTAAGTAGTAAAATGCACAAACAACTGACATTCCGAATAGCCTTGGCATGTTCAGTTAAGAGAGAATATAAAAAGTTGGAGGCAAAATATGTTCCTATTCTAATTGAAAACAACTGTAGATAATTGTCCATCTACCTGATATAATTAGAGTTGATTAGCTTTTTACCTACCTACACGATAGTGCTCAAGACATAAAATCTAAAGAAAAAAAAAATTTTCTTCGCCTACTACTTCAGGCATCTGCGGTAGAAATTAACAGACCATGTGCTAAAAAGCTAATTACAGCAGTCATAACTTAAAGTGCCAAAGAAAACCAAATTTTAAGTAAATACATATTAAAATACTATGAAAGCTAAAGAACACCATGTAGACCCTTTTTAAGCACGATCCGTGGCCGCAAGGATAAGTCACGAAGGACATCTAACAGCTCAGTTTAACCGCGTCTCTGGTGGCTGTGAAGCTTCCAATACGTCTGGGGAAAGGAACTCAAAAAGCCAAAAATAACATTCGATATATGTAGTTAATTTGTGTTATTTGTTGAAATGGCGTTAGTGCCAGAGAATGTCCCATAGAACACTAAAAACTTGAGACTGCTAACTGAGTAACTGAGCATAACAATCATTGAAAAACATCATCGCTCTCCCCCTGAATTACTTTAGTAAGAACCATATAGAAATCTGTTGTTGTTTTGCCATAACATGTGGCGACGGTGCTTTGTTTTAATTATATGTAAGCTTGTAAGGTGCTATGGGTTAATGCATTTTTACACCACGGTGTTGTACTTTAACTACTATCCTGTATCGAACAGCATAAAAAACTGCTGATTTATGTTTTTTAAGCCGATTCTATTTAAAATGAACGGATTTATTAATGATAGAAAACGTAAGACCCATTGGTACAGTAAAAATATTTATCTAACTATCGTTTTTTCTAATATTGGGGCTCTACACTACTTTTGAGGAACATGTTGGGATTAGGACAAGACGAACATAATGATAGTAAGCGAATAACGGACTTATCTTAAGATACTTAAATATAATGTTATGATACAATATCTTTTAGCAACGGTCATATCGTATAACAAAGTTACTTGTCCACACTTTCTGTACAATTTTATCAGTGACAAACTCAACTGATATAACTTATAATCTTAACTATCGTGGCAAGACGAACTAATGATTATGGGATTCCGCAACGTCCTATTTCTCTTGTGGTAAATGTTACGTTTATGTGAATATTATTTTACGGCAACGTTAATAACATTAAATTAATATTACGTTTACCTAATAAATATTACCTTACCTTAATAATCCACGACGCAAGGTGGTTACCTTATTTGTTTTTTACAATCTCGATTAAGAAATTCGTTGCAAGGGTGAAAAAAGATATCAGAATAGAGCATTGTAATTAACCTAACATGAAAGTTTACGAGTTTGTTTGTATGGATGTTTGTTACTATTGCACGCAAAATTGTTAAATGTATTTTAAGAATAAAGTCTATAATATATTAAAGCAAGTATATAAGTTCTTAAAATAATAAGTTATATTTTAGTTTATGTTAAGTTATATTTTATTTAGTTATAATATAAGTTATAAAAAAGTTATAACTATTATAACACGCTGAAATCCTATGAAGAGGGCAGATAGTACCTATAAACGCGGGTGTTATATGTACGAAGGTAAGTTATTAATTAAGTTAGAGTTACCTTGGGCGTCTTAATTTATTTTAGAATTTTTCTTACATTTCAAAATTAATTCTTGGTACTCCTTTGTTTTGCAATACAAATTATTGTTATATTTATATATAAGTGAAAAGATAAAATATGTACTAGTTACCACATTGTACAAGAGTATTAAAAATAGATAAATAGCTTTAAAATAAGTTTTGTATCAGCGCTAGTGACTCTATATTTGGAAAATCAAATAAAATAAAAATTTATAATTAGTCAACTAAGCAATTAGTACATATTTCAAATTAACTATAAAACATCCAGTTATCTAATTAGAGTATCCTGAGCATAATAAATATTGTAACGTAATAAGTTAAAATGAAAAGAAAAATGTAGAGCAAAAAAGATATTTTACATTCACATTCGCAAATAACTTTGAAAATAAATAACGCTAGCTGATTAAACATGGATTATTCGGTAATTACTTAGGTTTATAAAATATTTAAGAGGCACTTACTAGAGTTATGACGCCAGCGGTAACCATAATTTTATTTAGTGTCATGGTGTCAAAAGGTGCTTCTAATGGTAACTAATTGAATATGGCTGTAGCAGGTTGGCACCGACTAACGGCGCTTTTTCTCTATATCTTATGCCTCGCTGCAGTCCAGCATCATACTGATAGCTAACTCAAATTCAATTTCTTTCACAGATAACATCTATTTATCTGAGATAGTTCCTCAATATTACCTAAAAGTACGTCATCTTATCTTGCGACGAGTTATGTGTACTACTGTTACTATAATTCCTGTGTAACAAATGTTATGCATAGCTTTTCTCGAATTAAGAAGAGCCTGTGTTTATATACAGTATACCATTAGTTTACTTTGCACGATAATTCCGAAAATCTTCTATGAAGTAAGGAATTTAAATATTGGGCGTATTCGCTAACTCTTTTGTTGTTATTTAACCTACAAAGTGAAATTGTACATGTTCAGTTACTTATGAAATTGTTAACAGCTGCAAGGCATCTCTAACACATATATATTAAAATAATTAGCACTTAATTTAACAGACAGTTACTAATTTCTAGATGTCTTTATAAGACAAGACTCAAGACATACATGATGTCGCATTGATTGTAATAACGCAGGGACACTATGGCTTTGACGGTAATGATTATTATTATATGTGTATATATTATGTAAACCTTAGTATTTATTTATATTATTTAATAGTTGCTATTTATAGCACCTTAGCAGTATCAATTAATACATTTCAGATATTGATGTTATGTCAAGCTTTATGGCAATCAGTTGCGGTTTCTTCTGAGGCAGTCAACGGTTCAAATCTCATGGGGAACTCAACAGATGCCGATAAAGACATGTACGTACAATTTCCTCAATGAAATAAAATAAATGTTTGTCATCATAATTTCATATGCAATTATTTTTATATGGCTTTGCTCGACATTTCCCTACGGGATAAAATCCGAAATACGGAGATCCGTATGACACCGCGCGTATCTGACATAGCCCGAAGAGTTAGCAGGACTGATGATCGTCGGGGAGAACCGTTCTAGAGTAGCGTGGCGCGAACGATGCAGCGGCCCCCGATAAGGTAGAGCGACGATGTCACTACTTCGACTGCACTCAAAGAATCTTTATAACAATTGGTCCTAAGGCGTTTAGAATTGAAATATTCCCACGATTCTTACTATATCAGCTCTAAGTATTACAGTTCATGCTTATTTTCCAAAATAATAGGTTTAGTAGGCACTTGTGTTCTCAGGTCTAGTTTTCAATCTATAGGGAATACATAAAATATAATAAGAGGCTTCTCCCTCTCTTTTTCTCTTCACCCCATTATTGTCAAATTAATGGCACGGGCCTCCTTCACTTTGGAAGGGTTTATGCTCTACTATGCGGACTATGCCGCGCTGAACAGGCGTGTTGGCACAGGGTTTAGTTTTCGAGCTTTCTGTTTTTTTGTGTACAGTATCCCTTAGCTGGCTTTTACAGCACCCTAAGAAGGAAACGCGTTGGTGACACATGTTGTATTCTTATTCTATCACGAGATGGATAAATAAGAGGCTTGTATATAAAATATTGATGATCGCATCGCATATATCGCAGGTACGTTATCCATGCTATGGTGTATCAAATAGGTATAGTTACAAATAGAACAGATCAAGACATTGCCAATGCTACGTGAGTATTGAAATTTTCTAGTTTCTTTTTTCATTGGTGATTCGCTCCTATACTGCAACGTGATGTTATATAGCCTATAGACTTCCTTGATATATGTACAAACCAACACTGAAAGAAATTTTCAAATCGGACCAGTGGTTCCTGAGATTAGCTCGTTCAAACAAACAAATAACTTCAGTTTTGTATTATATATAGATTTTTAAACTAGGTTTAGAGGATATTGTATATATTTGAAGTTAAATAATTATTCGTCGTTCAAATGAGTAGGTATGGTTTTATCTGCTGAAAGCAAACACCAAAAAATTTTTGTCAGTAAAAATAGATCGAGCGGGTTTAAGCTTTTAAAATAAAATTTTGTATAAGTCCGTAAAAATGAAATAGGCTGCAAAGATTTTGCTAAAAACTGCTTAGAAATAAATAAATATTATAATCAGTAATAATAATAAATCAATCTTATTTTAGAGGAAGTCAAGAGGCTTTGACATTCTACCACAACAACGGCTCTCAAGTAGATTTAAGTAAGATTCCCTCGCCCTTGCTTACCAATGTGACAGCGCAGAACCTCGTGGGAGTGGCACCAATTATCAGTTCTCAGAATAATTCTAAGATAGAGATTGAATGGAACTCTTTAAATCACCTCACACGTATGCCAAGTGAACAGAATTCAGAGAAAGGTTTAGTATTTTTTAGTATACCTATAAAATAAATACAGCCCATATTCGCTAGTGCGAGGCACTCTAAATTTCGAGACATAAACTTTTTTTAAAGTATTTAAAATATTGCACAATTTTAACATTTAATTTTAATAACTAATCGTTATATATTTACACTAAGACAGACGGATACCGTTAAATTTAATTTAAAAGCTAAAATAATAATTAGTACGGGTCCTTGTGCAGGTTTGCCGTCACTGCGAGCTTCAGTGAAAAATATTGGAGATGTAAGCTCCGAACAAAACATCCATAATGATAAAGATATGTTTTTGAATAATTTATACAAAAGATTATTCAAACGAGAGACTCCTGACAGCGTCCCAGTAGCAGTAAGAAATGGATCCGCAATAATACCTCCAGCGGCTGGCATTGAATCTATAGCAATACCACCTTTGCTCATGCTTAACAATAATATGTCAAAAATACCTGTACCTATACCAAATACTTCTGTTATACATTACGCAAAAATAAACACACTCATTACTAAACCGTAAGAAAATCTTTAATCTACAAATATATTTATGGTATTATTTGATATTTATAGACAAAATAAAATAATTTAACGTGTTTCAACTAAAGGTAAGATATTAGAGCAAAGTAATTAAATAATTACATCGTTATTATAACTTATATTTTTTAAAACATATTTGACTTTTTATTGATAGCACGATGAATTAACACGCCTCTATAAGATAACGACTATTGTCTGACTGACTCTGACTCTTCATAGCAGAGTTAAACTTTAGATACTATTATAAAAAGGAATGAAGCGTGTCGTTTTTACAAATTCCTCCATCAAAATCTAAAAATGCTAAAAAGTTAGACGTAAATCTCAAAAACTAGGACGGTTTCTTTATTTTCAAATATACCGCTATGGTGAATAAAAATTCACTGTAGCAGAAAGTAAGTAGAACACCCTTTACCTTTTGTTAACTTTTTTACTTACGAGTACTTAGAAACTTAGTACGCACGCGCTAAACACACGCATGCGTTTTACAATTCATGTAATGATTTGTCACACCTCAAAAACACTGGCGGACGTACTAACTAAAATATAAAAGTTATTTAAAATAACACTATGTCAATCACATTGCTACTAGATTTACATTTACAATACAGACAAATACATATCTAAGTGATTTAAGATGAGCTCTCCGAAATTAAACGAAAGATGTCCCAGTAGCCTAAGTAATGGAAAAAAACTGCTCAGCAACGACTCCAAGGAGGACTCAATTGATAATTCCGTGAGTATTGCTCTACTATACCACACTAACGAAGCAAGTTAGTATAGGGCTTCATTCAGATTTTTTTTTGCAGAAGACATTTTTGTGTGAATATCTAGAAAGTGTTAAATAGTGTGTAAAATAAAAGAAAAGTACCATAAATACTAAATGTATTATGCTGTTCAAGAAACTGTAAACTAAGAACTTAACATTAGTGACTATAAATTTATTTAAAGTATTCAAGTAAGTTATTAATAGTTAATTTCCCTTTATACAGATTAGAGAATCGGTAAAATCAGAAAGACCCGGCGGGAAGAATGAAGAAGATTGGCGACGACGTACTATCATTGTTGAGAAGAAAAATGGCAGTTACGGATTCACACTTCAGAGCTACGGCATACACTATAAAAAGGTTAATATAAAGACACAATTATAACTATCTTTAACGATAAATCCCTGTAACACATAATTATATGATAAGTAAAATTTTATAACCTACTAACTGACCCGGCAAACGTTGTTTTGCCATACTAAAAGAAAAGGTTTGAAAAATAGATGTTGGCCGATTCTCAGACCTACTGAATATGCATGTAAAATTTCATAAAAATCGATCAAGCCGTTTCGGAGGAGTACGGTAACTAACACTGTGACACGTGAATTTTATATTTAAGATGTAATATATCGAATGTTATAAATAAAACAAGCGACTGCTGGCGACTTTCCCTGCGTTATAATTTTTATTCAAAATATCACTTATAACTTTTGATTTTACAGGAACAAGAGATCGAAGTAATCACTTACGTCGACCACGTAGAAGCCGAAGGTCCTGCAGCACTGGCTGGTATGCGTGAGGGTGATGTCATCTTATCTATCAATGGTAGCGATGTAGAACGCGCTGATCATTCAGCTATAGTAGATGCCATCAATCACTGCGATTCTAGGATGCGTATGGTAGTCATATTTGAAGATTGTGTTCGAAAAGTAGAGCTTCATCTAAAATACATTAATTTACAACGAGCCTTACAAGCAAAAATGAGAGATCTTGAACAACTTACCGTGCGTGAGAGACAACTATTTGATTCGAACTGGAAGACGCACAGTTTACCTTCACAGAAGAAGAAGACGTCTCCATCGGATGTAATTTCTGACAACGAAGAAAATAACGTCGGTGATAATATAAATAATATATATTGCCGTCCAACACTATCAAGTGAGAATGTAACAGCAGCCAAACCTCCCCCAGCCAATGTCTTCATGTACCAGTATTTAGATCCACGTTATGGGGCGTGTCTCATACAACCAAACTTGCGTACAGGTAGTTTTGTTATTACTGTTGGCTCACCAAGGAACAGAAGAGACTGTCACCATTATGTTGTGAAAACACCTGGTAATGAATGTCATCGAGCTTCCGATAATTTTAAATCGAGTAGTGTTAAACACAATAAAGTTCACAGAAATAGTCATAATCACGGTTGTACTCCGTGTATGCCGGCATACAATAATCAAGATGCTAATAGTTTAGAGGCTTACGATCTGGCTAGTCCCTGCTGTGATCCACATTGCGTTCCTAATACAAGAAAAAAAATGAGAAGGAAGAGAGAATGCTCAAAAGAGCATAAAAAGAAAGAAAAATGTCAGCAAGTTGATAAAGCAACTCAAAAACCTGATAATGGAACCCATATACGAACTAAGAAGCCATGTCAATCAGGACACTGCTCCAGTCGCTACCGGTATCTAGCAACCGAGTCTACTCAAACGAGCCAATGTAGTCTTCAATCGTATGCTACAAGTAATGCAACTGTGCAATGTGATAATTCAGCTTCCAGTTATAGTACATCTTTGAGTAGTGATACATTATTTTGGGATAACGATAGATCTGAAGCTAAATCATCCCCAAAAATACAGTATCAGAGTAGTCATCAGCATGTGAAACCTAAATCCTGGGATAACTTAACTACAAAAGCAATTGGAGGTTATGGTTTTGGATATGGGTATTTGGATACCACTACGAAACAATCTAGTAGATCAAAAAGCCATGGACGAAATCATAGTAGTCGCACCACTCAAAGTCATCATGAATATCAACATCATTCCCAAGAGAAACATTCTCATCGACAAAGCGTACCACATCATTATTCTGTATACACAAGAAGTCACAGTCACTGCGCACCAACAAAGTCGACAGAAAGTCTCATTATGGTCCCCAAATATCAACTAGAAAGTAGCGGTTCCGAGAGTAGACTAGCCTGTGACTGCGGTGAATCTATTGAATATTATCGCAGGCTGAGTAACAAAAGTCCAGGGGATAGAGATTCCCATACTGCCGCATACTACACACAGCATTTTATATACCCCACACATTCGTATAAAAAGAAGGATAACAATGTGAGCTCCGAAATCACAAGACTTTAATACAGTGAGATTATAGTAATAATATGATTATTATATCTGCTCAAGGATAGGCCTAAAAGGAAACAGAATCCATGTATGTTTGTCTTTTTACTGTAGATGTTTTAAAGTTTTACTATGTCGCTATTAACCGCTTTCTACGCATGATAGAACGTAGTTGTTGTAATAAATAAATAACAAAATCAGCTGTGTATTTTATTTATAAACCAGCCAGCTAATCATGGTTCGGCCTAATATTGAGAATCCTAACATCCTTGTAGGTTTTTTAAAAGTAATGCATACTTCTTATAGGTGTTGAAAAGTAATAAGAAACAAAACATAAATTCACAAAAACACAATAATAGACAATCTGATGATTTGGCGAATATAACGTTATTCTGAAAGTAGATAATAGTACCAATTCTACGTGCACAACTAAACTTAACTTAACTAAAAATGAAAACAACTATTGCTGTAATTTGATTATTTGGTTATTTTGTTGTGCGCGTGTATATTAATTAAAATTTTTAGTCTATAACAAAAAGTTTTTATAGTAAGAAAGTTTAGTTAAGGTTGCCGGATTGTATTATCGACACTATCAAAATTAATTTTTAGTTAAGTTTAGTTTCGTTGTGCGTGTAGAATTGGTACCAATATCAATTCATCCGTTTAAAAAATAAAGATAAGGTAATATAGATATTTATTAATATAGGTACATGTCTAACCTAGATACATACAAGATGCGCGCAAAAGACTGACCCTTTCTTGACAGTCGGGTAATAAAAATGGGTCTTTGTTTTGTTTGATTAATTAACAATTTTTTTTTAATATATTACAATAAGAAGTTTAGGAGATTAAAGCTTCCATACAATAGTCAACATAACCTTTACTTTTGATGTGTGATTTTAAAATCACTCAGATTGCTTATTATTATTGTGTTGGATAAGATATCATGATTATACTAAACTTCCTTAAACGTTATGTAGCTCGTGGCGAATCCATTCGCTATCGCCGAAATTAGGTGGCTGAACTTATATCTAGAGCGGGTTGTGAGGGTAAGGGTCAGGTGGCGGACAGTGCGCTTGCGTCGTTTACAGAATGGCAGAAAGTCGCCGCGCACCACCGCATCGGCATGCGTCGAGTCTCCCTACTCAACCAGCCGTCCACTGCGGTTGCTTCTACAACTATCGCGCTACTTCTGATAACACTGTTCAAAATAACGACCGGTGAACATCCTCAAGTAAGCATTATTATTATAACTACATAACAATAAAATAAATTTTACATCTTGAAGTTAAATATATTGAAGTTTAACTATTAAAATTACAAGATTCCTATTATTTTCAGCGCTATGTAATTTGCAAAGATATGAATACCTATCAGTGTTTAATGTGGCCAGTTAAAACCGAAGATGTACGTAAGAAGACCAAACTATACGGGAGTTTAAACAAGAAATTTCAGTGCCGGATTTTAGATGTAAGTTTTTAATTTTCATAAAAGAAAAATGTTTAATTTTTTAAATAAAGTATGACTTATGTGGAATGCTGTGCGAGTATCTATAGGTATATCGTAATAGGCAGCGTTTAAGATCTAGGTAATAGCTAAGCGAAATAATATTTAAACGACGAACGTTTTATTCAGTAGTAAAAAAAATTACGATTTTTTAAGATTATGTCCTATTTTTGAAAAGGATCTATCAGAAGAGGTTTTTCTGTGGTTAAATTATTATGGTGATGATGACTGATAACGTCAGCCAATGGTCAGGAGCGTATTTAAAAAATTAGCGCCCTAGGCCATTTGATTTGAAGCCCGGGTCAATTTAATTTTACGCCCTCTAAATGAATAGAGATACAGTAAAATTGTAAACTTAAAGGCTTTCGCCACTCTTTCAGGCTGGCCGCCCCGGGCAATGGCCCCTATGGCCCTTGGGTAAATACGCCTCTGCCTATGGTTAAGAGAGAGGAAGGGGCTCATAGTAACAACAGAAATTGTAGAGCTAACTAATTTGTTACATTGGCTATTGTTTTTATAGCATAAGAGACAGCATTTTAAATGTGAATTCGACATCAAGGGGATTTAGGATATGCCGATGGTTCAAAAACGTTTGTAAAAAAATAATCACAACATAGGTAGCATTTATATAACACTTAATGTATGTACGTGACAATATTCATAAAGTTACACTTCTCCGTCTATACCTACGGTTGTTAAAATAACGTGTACGTAGAAAATAACTGTGAAAAGTGAAAAGTCTACTAAAACGGGAGTTATGCATAATATAATAACAATGTCTTATATTGGCAATTCCTGACTTATTTATAAAATATTTTTTAATATGTTAATAAAATGATTGTAATATAAAATATTTGCATGCCATTGTAATGGTAAATATGTGAACCAAATTGTATTCATGTTATCTTTTGTAAACCATAATTCCGCAAATAAATGAACTGAACTGAACTGAAAAAAAAAACAATAATTAGTTGTTATAAACACCATTTGCATCTGTTGATCTCTCTATCTGTACGTGTTTAACTCTCTCCTACGGAAGTTACAGTATCCTACAAAATGATGGATTGAAGTACAACAATTAAAAATGAGCTTTTACTAAAACAAAATCTGTAAATGCATTAAGACAGGTGTCTCCCAAATGTTGTGTGTGAGAAATGACGTGTGATCATAATAATGAATATTAAAAATCCATAGTTAAACACAGAGTTGCAAATTATATTTCATACTCGTTCCGAATATCAATTTCAATATATTTCATTTGCAATAATTAGGTTCAAGAGATAAAGATAGCTCCTTCTAATGTAGGACAAAGATTGTCAGCCTGGCTTATCAAATGGACAAGTCACATTATATTATATATAGCAAATTAGTATTTCATCTCAGAATAAGTAGGTAATTATAAACTTATAGGTCATACCCCAATTGCAAAGAGAAGACTTAGTACGTCTACATTAAACAAATCAAAATACCCGTTGCTGGGAATAAAATTTCTCTCAGGGCGTGAGAAATTTGCAAATAAAACAAGGCAGTGCTCAGGTGGCAATTTGCAATCCAAACTGATTGCAAATCGAATTTGCCTACTACAGACTTGAGGCAAATTCCAAGACGAGTCCGGAATTTATCATTCATGTAGTTAGAAGTCACAAATGTTGTCATTTAACGCTCAAGACGTATCGGTTTCAACATTGAAATGTTAAACTTAACAAATTCGTAGGCATGATTTTTTTATCATTTATAAATTAGAAGATAACTTATTTCTGGTCAAGGTTAGCATAACTTCCTTGGCCTGTTTCACAATAAATAATGTTACATTTACTATATATTAAGAATAGAATAAAATAAACCGGGTAATGTAGCAATTTTATAATTTCTTTGTTCGTCACAGGTAACAAACTTGGGCAATGAATTAAAAAGGCATCGTCTTTGCAAATCTTTACACCTTATCAGCTCAATTGAGTCCAATTTACTGTCACTCCAAGAAACACCAAAAGTACATAAGAGGTTGCGTCGTTCAGGTGGTTTCTCGTCGCGAGGCCGTTATAGAGGACAAACACAATCACAATATTTAGCAATAGATAGAGGCAACAATAAAGATGAAGGAGTGGCAGAAGCACATTCTGCTGCAGATTCTTCTCGGGCTACCGTTAGTGAGTATTGTAACCATATTTGATAATAACACTGAGCGAGTAGGGATTCGGTCTAAAGACGAATTGTTCTGAATTAAAAATATTTTCCTATTCAGTGTTATGTTAATATTGTCGCTTAAAAATAAATGCTTGCTTCGCTTACATATGACGTACAATCTTTTTGTAGGTGGAAATAGTGGTATGGGGCAAGCTCAAAGTCAGTCTATGTACGATCCTAATTGCAACGATTGTTTAGGACGCAATGATATTGAAGCACAAAGTTTACAACGTGGACCAGGAGGGGTGTAAGTATTTAAATTGACTACAGACTACAGTATATAGATACTGCCATCGTATATAAAAAAAAATGTTGAAGATTATGGTACTAAATCAAAATGTACCTCAACTTTTTAATTTGGTCTATATAAAAAAGTTATCTTTGTCAACAGGCAACCCGGCACCACAGATTTTGGAAATGGACCTATACGAGGATGGGGTAATCAGGCTAATACGCCAGGTCAAATAGGATTGACTCCTGGTGAGATATCGGGTAATGTTCAGCCATCATATTCTAAGAACCATAATGGTGGTACAGGCTCGCAACCTGAAATTTCAGGCTACACCCCTAATGGACGATATGGTCCTGGGGGTACCAGTGGACAATACAGCCCAGGTAATTTGATTTCTCATGGCACACAATACGGACCAAATGAAATAAACGGACCTGGGGAACAATATAGGCCTATAAACTCAGGTGGCCAGCTGCCTGCCGATATATATGGAAATACCATCACAGGCGGACAAAAACCTGGTGGACCATATCCTCCTAGTAAATCAGGTCTGGATGATATAAGTGGGCAACGCCCCGGAAATACTATTGGAGGGCGTCCCGGTGAGCAATATATACCGAATGGTAGTCAATATCTACCGGGTGGATCTGACAGACTATTTCCTGGACAATACAATAAACAAGGTAACAGTATACCTGATGGTCAGTACAGACCAGATGGTCAATCTCCAGGTAGAGGATATGTAACAAATGGTAACGGCATGCAAGGACTTGCTGGGCAATATAAACCCGGTGGTACAGAAGGACAATTTCCTGGTGGTGGTCAATATGGTCCAAGTGACACAGTGAGGGGTCAAGGGCCAAACGGCCCTGGCGAACATTATGGTCCCAGTGGAATACCAACACAAGGAATCAGTGGCCAGCCAGGCAGTTCTGGATCAGGTACACAATATGGACCAGAATCAGGGAATTATAGACCCGGTGGCACCGGACAACAACCTGGTGGACAAACTAATCCAGCTGGCGTTAGTATAGGCCCTTCCGGGTCTGGTGGTACGGGTAATCAATATTTACCCGATGGCACAGGAGCTCAAGAACGTCGTGGCCAATATGGACTCGGTAACGGCAACGGCCAAGCTCCCAGTACACAATATAGCACCAACGGCATGCGAGCACAAGGTCCAGGGGCTCAATATACACCAAGTGGACAAGATTCAGGATATCCAATACAATCTGGATATTCTGGTAAACCGGAAAGTTATCCTTCGGGACTTAAATGGCCACCTGTACAAGGTTCTTTTGTTGGCCCTGATGGATTGAATTATATTTGTTGCGTAGCTAATACTAATAACGGTAACCCATTAAATATACCTGGAAGTACTGGTGTAAATAGACCAGGTACTGGCGTATACGTTCCAGGGCAATATGGACCAGGCGTGCCGGGAGTTTCTGGCTCAGGTGGGCAATTTAAGCCAGGAGGATCTGGTTTAGGCGGACAATATACTCCAGGTGGATCTGGACCAGGCGGACAAAATACACCAAGTGGGCAGTATACACCAGGTGGACAATACACACCAGGTGGATCAGGTTCGGGTGGACAATATACACCAGGTGGATCTGGTTCGGGTGGACAATATACACCAGGTGGACCAGGTGCTGGCGGACAATATACACCTGGTGGATCTAATTCCGGTGGACAATATACACCAGGTGGATCAGGTTCGGGTGGACAATATGCACCAGGTGGACCAGGTGCTAGCGGACAATATACACCAGGTGGATCTGGTTCAGGTGGACAATATACACCAGGTGGATCAGGTTCTGGTGGACAATATGCACCGGGTGGACCAAATGCAGCCGGAACATATACACCAGGTGGATCTAGTTCCGGTGGACAATATACGCCAGGTGGATCAGGTTCGGGTGGACAATATACACCAGGTGGACCAGGTGCGAGCGGACAATATACACCTGGTGGATCTAGTTCCGGTGAACGATATACACCTGGTGGATCTAGTTCCGGTGGACAATATACACCAGGTGGATCAGGTTCGGGTGGACAATATACTCCAGGTGGATCCGGTTCGGGTGGACAATATACACCAGGTGGATCCGGTTCGGGTGGACAATATACACCAGGTGGACCAGGTGCGGGCAGACAATATACACCAGGTGGACCAGGTGTGGGCGGACAATATACACCAGGTGGATCTGGTTCAGGTGGACAATATATACCTGGTGGACCTGGTTCAGGTGGACAATACACACCAGGTGGATCAGGTTCGGGTGGACAATATACACCAGGTGGATCAGGTTCGGGTGGACAATATACACCAGGTGGATCTGGTTCAGGCGGGCAATATGGACCAGGTGGATCTGGTTCGGGTGGTCAATATACACCAGGTGGATCAGGTTCGGGTGGACAAAATGCACCCGGTGGATCTGGTTCGGGTGGACAATATACACCAGGTGGATCTGGTTCGGGTGGACAATATACACCAGGTGGATCTGGTTCGGGTGGACAATATACACCAGGTGGATCAGGTTCGGGTGGACAATATGCGCCAGGAGGATCTGGTTCAGGTGGACAATACACACCAGGTGGATCTGGTTCAGGCGGACAATATGCGCCAGGTGGATCTGGTTCAAGCGGACAATACACACCAGGTGGATCTGGTTCAGGTGGACAATATGCACCAGGTGGATCTGGTTCGGGTGGACAATATACACCAGGTGGATCTGGTTCAAGCGGACAATATGGGCCAGGTGGATCTGGTTCAGGCGGACAATACACACCAGGTGGATCTGGTTCAGGTGGACAATATGCACCAGGTGGGACAGGAGATTCTGGATCTGGTGGACCAAATAGACCAGGTGCACCTGGCGGTACAGCACCAGGTGGACAATATAGACCAAGCGGGCCAGGAGGTTCAGGACCAGGTGGGCAATATGGACCAGGTGCTACAGGCGGCACAATACCAGGCGGACAGTATGGACCAGGTGCATCTGGAGGTACAACACCAGGTGGCTCGGGAACAGGTGGAAATTATGGAACAGGCGGTCCAGGAAGTTCTGGATTGGGCGGACAGTATGGACCAGAAGGTACGGGAGGTTCTGGATCTGGCGGACAATATGGCCCTGGTGCACCAGGAGGTCCAGGATCAGGTGGACAATATGGAAATTATGGACCAAATGCATACGGTGGTAGTGGACCAGGCAGTTCTGGATCAGGTGGACAATACGGCCCAGGTTCAGGCAATTATGGTCCTGGTGGTGCGATTGTTTTAGGACCTGGAGGATCATACGGACCAGGATATGGACCAGGTAGTCAGATGGTAAGTTATCCTTGCTTTAATATTTCCACACTTCATGTTAGGCGCGACGTTTCTTTTCTTTCTTTCTATCCATTCGTCATTTTTTTTTAATTTAAACTATGTCAGGTAGCATTATTTATACAGTTCACATAAAATGTTTACTATATCTTTCTTTCTAATACTTTTCTAATAGCACAAAATGTGAGGTGTTGTATTGTAGGTACTTATGTACATACCTATACAATTAGATTACTGCTAATGAAATGGCAGTTGCTTCGGAATCAAGTTAAAGGAATAATGTAAAAATTATTTAATGAAAAATGATTTTCTTATTTACAGGGTGGTGACAACAACCAGAGTAAGTATATTTATGGTATTTTTATTGCACATTATTTTCCATATTTCCTTTGATTATCTGTGGGGTACGGAATTTTACAGATGAAGAAAAAAGATTTAAGACAAACCCCTCGTTGCCAAATTCATTTAGGTATTTAAAATAACCATGTGCTTAGATTTTTTATAGTCTCTAGATTTTCTCATCCGTTTTCCTAGCAGTTTAAATATAAATAACAATTACATGTTCGATACCCTGATTACACCGAAAGGTACACTACATAAATTACACTGATAGGTAATAATATTACTTAAAAAATTTTCATATTTCAGTTCCACCTCAAAATGTGATAGACCCCAACTCAATAGCTGACGGAGATGACTCAGAGGCTGAAGCAAGTGTCGCCCAAGCTGCAAATGGAACTGTGGCATCCGCTTCATCTAAAGGTGGAAATGATAAAGGACGTGCTCAAACTCATGTAACTGGTACATATACAGGTGGTGGTTCATTTTCTGCCCAAGCAGAGATTACAGGTGAAAATAAAGCTGCAAACAGTGAAGTAAGTGGAGATAAAAAGGGCGCATCTAGTGCAGCTCAAGGAAGTGGGAGAAATAATAAATCACAAGCTAATGTAAAACTTGGCTCTGAAACTGGCGCTGTAATAACTGGTTCACAGAGTGAAGGGGTATTGCACTCATCAAATTCACAAGTCCAAGGTAGTGTCAAAGGCGGTATGGCTGACGCACAAGCTCGAGGCCCAGGGAGCACATCTTCTCAAGCCCAAATAGGGTTCACTCCTTTTAAAGAAGGGGATAAAAATCATGATAAACAAAAGGTTCCTTTTGTTGGAGGTGGAGTAGCAACTGCACAGTCAAATGGTCGCACTGGAATGTCACAATCACAATTGCATGGTACCTTTAAATATGGCATAACATATAACGGTGCCGCACAAGCTGGTGCTAGCTTAGATAAAGATGCAGTATTTCCTAACAGATTATCGTTTGACAAAATCGATGTTTTCGATGAAGACAATAAGAATATAAATGTAGATGATATTAATTTGGACAACAGTGTACACACAGAAGATATCACAGATTCACCACCAGAAGCTGCACCAGAGGCTACAACCGATGTTCCGTTTGAAGCGGACATTGTGACTGACTTAAATAAAGAAGAAAATAATAAAAATTCTGATGAAGCGTATGGTCCTCATAGTCATTCCGATCATCATACATCGAGCGACGCATTGCTTTCGACTACTCGTGTACCACCGGTAGAAAGTAGACGTTCTTTCAAGCCTAACTATAATAATAATCATGGAGATTACGAATATGCTACCGATAAAGAAGATAATTTACCAGAAGATTATGATGATGAGGGCTATGGGCCCGATGTTGCTGATCAGACTGATGGTGATCAGGGGTATATTAATACAAGCTACAATGAATTTTCAAGAGATCAAGACAGTACACATCAATCTCTGCTAAATCCAAATAAAAAGGGATTAGAAGTCCGACAGACAACTGGTGGTAATACACAACATATACTATTAGGTACTTTGGGAGATCATGATGCGGAGATTACGCAAAGACAATCTGAACGACCCGATGAAGGTAAAGTTTATCAACCTGGAGAGAGAGTACCTGGAACCGGTGGTTATACAATACCTATAGGCTTTACAGGTAGTGTAAAGTCAGTCGCATCTAAAGATAAAACATATGTCGTTGGATCAAAGGAATCTCCATCACAAGCTCAAACAGTATCACTAACACCAGGAAACGGGCAAGTTAAATATTCATACTCTCCTTACGGCAGAAATGTTAATCCAAAAAACTTAAGATCACTTTATAATCAAAGACAGGATGACAATAATAGGTACGTGTCTGTTTCAAAATCTGTTACCCGCGATCTTGACAGTGAAAATAATATTCGAAAACAATATTCGCATACCTATTACACTAAATCATCGTCATGTGGATATTTCACCTTTACATGTACTATGGTAAGCAGTGCGGAAGGTAAAAAGCGGGTATGTAAACCAAAAATACCGCAAAACCCCGACGGAAGTCCCATAAGATGTTAGCAATTACCAAATAAATAGAGTATGATCTAAGTAAATTTGCTAGATAACATTGTATAAAAATATATTATTATAGTTATTGCAAACCTTAGGGTAGTTATTTTAATCAACGCAGATAAATGTAAGGTGTTGTATTATTGTATTCAAAAATCATTTTATGTTGACTCAGTGGTAAATTATAGATTTAGAAGTAAGAAATAAATAAATAATTACTGACTGGACATACCTTTCCATAACACACGCACAATGGATTTGTGAGGGATTTTAACGTATTGTCTACTAGCCATTGCCCGCGACTTCGTACGCCACATTTTTTCTTTGTGGCAGCGTAATGTTATATAGCCTTCCTCGATAGATGTACTATCCAACACTGGAAGAATTTTTCAAATCGGACCGGGGTTCCTGAGATAAGTGCGTTCAAACAAACATACCCTTCAGCTTTATAATATTAAATAGCTGTTGCCCGCGACCCCGTCCACGTGAAGTTTAGAAAATTTTCCCCGTTTTTGCAACATTTTTCACTACTGCTTCGCTTCTACTGGTCGTAGCGTGATTTTATAAAGCCTTCCTTGATAAATGCCCTATCTAACACTGAAAGAATTTTTCAAATCGGCCCAGTGGTTCGAGTTTAGCGCGTTTAAACAAACAAACTAACAAACAAACAAACTCTTCCGCTTTATAATATCAGTATAGATAAATACAGATATGTACCAGAGAATTCAAAATATCTGAGATAATAAATTTAGTTTAATATTTTCTCCTTTAGCTGATGGCTTGTGCAACTTCGGCAAGTTATGATATTATCAGGGTACGATACAATAAAAATGCAGTTTTGTTATTACAAGGATTTTACATTTTATTCATTAAATACATACATATCTTAAGATTAACTTTATAGTTTTAGAATTTTTGACATAAATGCCTACTTGCAAAATTATCAAATAACTTGTTCATAAATATTAAAGTTATGGTTTTACAAAATTTTCACGTATTTAACGCCACACTATTTTTATATACAAACGGCATTATTTGACAATAATGAAGCAGACATTAAGATAGATAATTTACGATAGTAACAAGTAAATATTTGATCAGATAACTTGAAAACTACATACATTTCATAATTTTATTAAATATTATTAACATTATAACCTGCTCATACGTTAATGTAAGGTTGTATGAGAATAAAACATCATAGCTATAGCTTGGGAATATATTTAAAAATTAAATATCATGCAGTTTGACTAACGACCAATTATATTTTAAATATGGTAATACAATCCGGTTATTATGTCCTTCCTACGACAGGGAAAGTTTCGATTGGTCTATTGCATTAACATCGTAAAGTTCTAAATATAAATAAAATTATTGCGTTGCCAATATTTAAAATGAAATATAGCTGACTTTAAAGCGTTTACCGCGTCCTTAAACTGATCTATAGAATATTCGATAGTTTATATCGATTTTTATTTAAACCGTTATTCATCACGCTTATAGCTTTTATACTTAAAATGTCAATGAAGATTGCACTGAGATTTATGTTGAGGCTAACGTTTTGATTTACTACAGAAGTATACACGATTCTAGGCATAGTAAGTATAGGTATAATAACCATGATGACTGGAGACAAAAATCTATAAATCCGACTAGTTTTCAATGAAATTTATGTTGCACAAAATGTATTTTTGAGAGAAGAACGAGATAGAACACACTTAAGTTCTATTCGCAAGAAAAAATAATTATCCTAAATAATAATATATGTATTTATATTATGCGAAAGTTTTTCTAAATGTGTCATCATGTTTATTACAAGAACAGGGATATCTATAACATTCAGTATAATTATATCTAGCTAAGATGTTATGAGGATATTAAAATTAGATATATCTTGGGTACAAAATAATGTAGGAATGTTAAATTCAAGACCACATATCACAGGGAAAATGTATTTAAAATCCTAAAACACATTAGGAGGATAAACAACATTAAATACACAATAAAAAATATAAGATTTTTATAGTACAGACCAATAAGCTCAGGCGGGATATTTCGTAATCTGGTATAATAATAAACCTAATAGATTTTAGCTTTAAGCTATATCTTATATTATAATAACGACTAAATCTGTAGCTAGGAGGTGAAGAGTAACATGTCCACCATTTTTTAAAAATACATTTTCATCATGTTTTGTAGGTAGCAAAAAGTAGAAAGTTATACCGTTGATACATATTACTAAACCTCAGCTTGCGACCAGAGAACGATTTGTGAAATGTCCATAAATATTTATTATTATTTATATTTCCTAACACTTGCGCGACTCATTTACTCAAATAAAACTACCTTTTACGGATTTAGACACATACATTACATTTGGGAGACCATGGACCAGTCCCACGCGTGACAAAAGTACGCGTCTAATTCTGTAAAAAAACAGTTTCATTATTCATTTACTTATTTATTAAACTCAGAATAATTTTAAACATGTACTCACCCACTTAAAAATGGCCGCACTGTTAAGAGTATTGGATTTTTCTATTAGTCACTCTTTGCCTCTCAACTACAGAATTTTAATACTTAAAATCAGGGCTAACAAAATATACGACAATGGTGCCGATTCTACGTCCACAACTAAACTTAACTTAACTAAAAAATGAAAACAACTATTGTTGTTTCTTATTTATTTGGCTATTTTGTTGTGAAATTTTATATTAATTATAATCGTTAGTCTATAATAAACAGTTTTAATAACAAGAAAGTTCAGTTAACATTACGGAATTGTGTTATTGACACTATCAATTTTAATTTTTTAGTTAAGTTTAGTTGTGCTCATAGAATTGATACCAATGTTAGAAGTTATAGTCAGATCTAGTTTTCATCAAGAGCTGATAAGACTTATACACACAATAAATAAGAAAACACTGGAACAGTCGTGATGACACTTAAAAACTATAGAAAATTGGACAATTAATTAACTTAAAAACTAATTCAGTAAGTACATAAAACACATACAAACATTACATAGTACTAAAATTAATATAATGGCAATCTATAGGTAAAACTTTTATGTCTGTGTGTGTGTGAAATCAGCTGAGTTTGATTGATGGCACATTTAATAACGCACTAAGATTGCTGTTATTTTAAATGGCTGGTTTGAGATCAATAAGACTTATTTAAAAAGACTTATTTTTTATGGTAGTATATCACACAGGTTTGATTCCGTGCGAAGTGGGTTGATTATGTACATTACAATAGAGTATTTATTATATTAAGATTATTTTTAGTTAATTAAAAACCTGATTAGTGCAAATACTTAGCAATAGTTCTCTCAAATATCGATTAAAATTTTGTTTATAGCGTTTTAATTTATTCGTTGTAAAGTAGTTTATTAATTTTTGCATTTAACATGCTATGCTTTTACTTAATAAATCAAATTATGGTGGAAAAAGTGAAATGCCGCAAGTGCCGCAAGTCCCACTTGCAGCATTTCATTTTTTCCACCATAATTTGATTTATTCGTTGTAGGTTTGTTGTATCTATGAGAAAGGTTATCTATGAGAAAGGTCCGAAACAATTTAATATTAAAATTTTAAAATTACATAACCAACCCTAATTTGAAAAGCATTTAAATGGATAAAGATTAACATCATACCAATATCACCACAAGCCAAGTTTTATAATGACATCATCTTTACACATCACTCAGTCGTACTATATACCGACTGTTTTTAAAATGGTGATTTAAGCACGCAACAAACGGCATATTACGATATATTAATATAGCAAGAAAGAGACATATATATATATATATATTGAAAAAAGACGAGGCGAGAAAGAGCACATATATCTGTCGGTGACGTAATAAAAATAGATACATCTCGGTATATTAATATACTAGCTTCTGCCCGAGGCTTCGCACGCATTAGTGGCCGAATCGAATTTGAAATTAAACCTAAAATAAAATCTGAAATTAATAGATACTAATACTGAAATCCATAGCAAAATTTACCTCAATCAACAATCGATACAAAATACTGTGTATATCTACTAAAATCAAAGTTAAATACGATACCAAAATGATACAAACCAAAACAAATACTAAGTTCAATTATTATCAAAATTGTAAGAAAATATTAATTCAGTACTGTAAGTCTTCTTTCTACCAAATTAAAAAAAAATCGACGTAGTACAAAATATAAATACTTACATAACTATTCCAACTTCTTTAATCATCTCAATAAATAAAAAAGTTGAAACTACGTAGGTAGCAAACAAGGAGATTTTATTCCGAGCTACCGCGTAAATCGCATGTGTCAGTCTAGGATTAAAACCTTATTGGCAAAATTAAAAAAAATACTTATAAGTCGACGGATTCTATGTGTTGCTATGACAGCTGTAAAATAAACAACATGGCTGAACTATTAATTTATACCATGTTTCACAAACATTTGCGTTTATTATCACGTACAGAGTTTTTACCGAAATAATATATAGCCTATGTTACTTCCAGGACTATAAATTATCTCTATACCAATTTTCGTGCAATTCCATTGGGTAGATTTTGCGTGAAAACGTCAGAAACAAACAAACAAACTCACTTTTATATATAAGTAAGGATATCTGCCACTTTCTCGCTATAACATAGCTATAATATATCGTAATATGCCGTTTGTGGTGCCCTTTAAGGTGATGACATTTATAGTACAGGCTGCCAACAAAGTCTCCATTTTTGAAAATAGTTTATTTTAGTAGTTATATTTGTACTTTCTTTTAAATATTAGTATTAAAATACTTATTAAACGTATACGAAAATAAATTATTATTTAAAAATAAATTATAAACGACGACGAGTTTAGACAGCATTATTTGAGTATCGAGGTTGTCCATTAAGTACATGATAACCGCAGAAGAAATAAGCCTAGAACTAAGCGAATACGTTACTTAATCCAAGTATTTTATTGGTGTGTCAACACCATTATAATATTTATTGCAAAACAGACACACCGGCTGCGAGAGTAAAAAAAAAGCATTGCTTATACTAAAATGGCAACTTACATTTTGTACCACAATATTATTTAACAATGATTTCTCATTTGTTTAGAATTAATCGAGCTTACGACTTCTTATAGGATTGTTGTTTGCATGTTAATAAATATAATGTAGACGTTTTTATGCCACATATTTATTGATATTTGAAATACCAACTAAAAAAATACATAAACGAAACCTTCTTTAGTTTATAAATAACACCTAGATGACTATTGCACGCAACAAAATTAACTGCTTTATTTACCAATCCAAATTTTTCACGTACAGCTTGTATAATATATTAATCCATATTTATAATAAAAAATTGGTCAAGTGCGAGTAGGACTCGCGCACGAAGGGTTCCGTACCATTATCTATGCAACATAAGGCAACGTTATTAGTATCGAGCAAGAAACGGTAAAAAACTCATTCTTGTTGGTGTTGTTATAGCGGCAATAGAAATACATCATCTGTGAAAATTTCAACTGTCTAGCTATCACCGTTCTTGAGATACAGCCTGGTGACAGACGGACGGACGGACAGCGAAGTCTCAGTAATAGGGTCCCGTTTTTACCCTTTGGGTACGGAACCCTAATAAAAACAGACAAATAAGGGGTGATTAGATGTAGAATGCGTAGCAAAAAAATATCATAAAATTATCTATGTGAAAACAAATGCAACAGATTTTTAGTTTCAATAGTTCAATTTGTTCCACAATAAATGTTAATCAGAAGGTCTAAGTATTATTTATAATCTAATTTAAATATAACATTTTATACAAATCATTTAAAATGATATTCAGGTGGAAATACTGAGTAACTAATATTAACTAGTCTACGCTAATAAACTAAATCATATAGAATAAGATTAGATCAAATTAGAGATGCAATAAAAAATGCATAATTTAAATACTAGGTACATTTTTAGATAATACGTACACACACAATTGAACACAAATACACACATACACAATACACAATAAAAAATGAGATCAATTTTCAGAATGCAAATAGTAAAATAAATATTAAGTAAGTACTTAAAGTTACGAGATTCACAAAAATGGCGACATATTATGGGTAGTTAAATACTGATGCGTAAGGAACTTGGAATTTTATTAATAAGAATAAATTATGCGTTAGATAATAATTGTTATTCTGAAAAAGAGTTGAAGAAGACTATACTATATATAGCCATTGGATGCATACGGCGCAAGATCGTGCATTGTGGCTTTCCATTGGGGGAAGACTTTGTCCAGCAGTGGACAGAGAAAGGCTGATGGATAGATGGATGGAGTAGCAGTAATCTGTGACCTTCATATACAATAATATAAAATATTGAATAACATAATGTTACGTTTCGTTTTTTCCTTTACGTTAATCATGTAATTATGTAAAATAAATACTGTATTTATTTATGGAAATACCAACATTTTAAACAAGGCTAAACAACATTAAAAAAAAATTCATACAAAACTTAGTGGAGCTAAAAGTCTTTAGCTCATATAAAGTAGACAACTAACCTCATGCCATTGGCTTTTATATATTTTACGGTGATCGCCCCATTTATATTCTAATTATTTAGTTAGTTTAGAAGAGCCTGTCTTCAAAACCATTTCAGAATCGCTCCACTTTTATAATAATTATATTTTTTTACACAAAATTACCTACATACAATAAAATAAGAGATTCATAAATTACGCAAGCCTTAATTGGAAAATAAGTAATAGTTTAAAAATATAAGAAAGAATATTTTATCTTATATAAAAATTTAAGATAAAGTAATTGTAAATACTAAACTACCACTTACATAACATTAACAATATTGTTATTTAATTAAACGCAATGACTGGCAGTGAATAATTGAAATCCTATATGGGAACAAGCCTCAAAATTGTTAGATGTATTCTTTACACACACACAATAAAAACAGACGGATTGAAATCAATATTTATGAACGACCCTCAAGTACATTTCAAAGAAGAAATCTAATACATTACAATAGTTGTATTGAGTAATGCATAACAATCTGAACACTTGCATATAAACTGTAAAATCAACTTTGTTTTAACAACATTTAGCAGTTTGTTGATATGATTATCGTTGGTCGATTATTTAATCAATTAAAACAATCATTTTGTATAATAATTTCAAAATAATACTCAATGTATTCAGTTTAAGCTACACATGATTAAGGTGCCCTTCATTTTCTTTATTAAAATAGTAAAAAAAAACTATCAAAGCTATCTTGAAATTTATTATTTGATGAAATCCAAAAAAAAAATATTTTAACGCAGATATTGGTGCCGATTCAACGTGCACAACTAAACTTAACTAAAAAATGAAAACAACTATTGCTGTATCTTGATTATTTGGCTATTTTGATGTGCACTTTTATATTAATTATAATCGTTAGTCTATAATAAACAGATTTGCTAATAAGAAAGTTTCGTTAACATTACGGAATTGTGTTATTGACACAATCAATTTTCATTTTTTAGTTAAGTTAAGTTTAGTTGTGCACTTAGAATTGGTACCATTGTTTGTAAAAACAATTTTGCACGATAAACATTTGTATATTCTATATAAAATGTGACAATGTTAATAATAGATTGATTAGTTTGATAAAAAACTTTTCACGAATACTTGAATAAACATTTCATTGGTTTCAACATTAAAAATTTTTGCACAAATATGAGTTATACGAATTATTAAAATAATATATTTTGTAAAATACATTCCTTCGGAACAATATATTAACATTTTATGAATATTTAAAAATTTTGAAACACATAATTACGCCATAAATAGGCGGTGATCGTTTCATGTAAGAGCTAGCAAATATAGTTAAAAAATATACTTACAAATATTTAGCTTCTTAACTTGCACCGCGCAAACGTTTTAGGCGATCCTTTTCTTGGTGGTCTACGGGTGGCTCGCGTTCAAATGATGTTATCTCCAAAGCTGTAAAATATATAAAAATTTTATTAACCGCTCAGTAAAAAAAAAGAAGCAGGCGAATATTTTAGACACTCCTAATAATATATTAGTTATAGCTATCGAGGTAAAACAGTTTTTAAAACACAGTAAAAACAACACATATGTGTAGTAACATAAACGTAATTATTTGTACGTGTGTAGTCTGTGGACTCGGACTCGGACTCGGATATCGGCGTCACTGAAGGGGCTTTGCTGAAAATCAGCGTTGCGGTGTAAAAACCGCAAACTAAAGCTGAGCAACGTCTCTTTTTTCTCCTATTGGTGGGGCACATTAAGGGCCTACATCAATATTATCGTCGACATGTACATATTAACACAGCTAGTAGGTATAGAAAATGAAGAATTAGGGATATTTTTTTTGTTTACTCAAAATCTACTAAATATATTTTAATTCTGATTTACGTGTTTCTATATATTATAGTTACTTATGTTTTTAAAGTTATTTCATTAGTTAATACGCGATAATAGACCGACAAATGAAAAAAAATAAAAAATGAGAGAGGTGGTTTCGCTAAGATTTTCTATCGAGAAAACTTTTTTCAATCGCGTTTCTGAGTTTATGCGATCCTAGATCATATATTGAAAAAACATATACTTAAAAATTAGAGCTCTAGCATTCAATCTAAAGAAACAATGAAAACTTCGTACGTAGAAAAATGCACGAAGCTATTTTGGTATCCTCTTAACACTACTATGTCAGTATATGTACCTATATTCTTATTATTATCTTATGTTTTCTTTTGTAATTTTTCGTTTCTTTCTATTTGTACATTAATATGCTTAGTTGTAACATTATGTATCTTGTTGTGTCCCAATGGGGGAATAAAAACTTTCTTTCTTTCTTTCTTAGTGATGAACTCAGAACAGAAGTGTCATCAGTTCATCATCCAACCCAGTTCCGTAAGTTGTTATAGAGGGAGAGGGTTTAGTTTTAGGTCTTGTTCTCCCCAGCCTATTTTGTTCCACTGTTGGACACAGACATCCTCCACGTCAGCGTAACATAATTATACCAAAAGTTCAGAAGGTACATGCCTATTAGTGCGACATTTAATAAATTTTAATGTGAGAATAGAAATATTGTATCCGATGACGGCACGTCGCTTCAGCATAAGTGGAAGAATAAAATTAAAAAAGCACATTCTACTATCATAATATATAATACTATTGAAGAAATAATGCTAGAGAGGGAGCGTTGTAATAATTTTACCGATTTCATTGAGTGTCGGTCTATCGTTAAGAAATCGCCAAACAGTCAGGTGTGGTGTTTGACTCGTTGCAGTTGGACTCTCTTCACTGGTGAGTCTCCTGCTCGCTAGCTGAGTGCTCACGTGACGAGCAAGTAATGTACACTTCTCGAAGTTTACACGATTACCTGCTAACCTGGAATATGTAATAACAATTTTGACGGGCTTCGTGGTGGAGTGGTTAATGTAACGGACTGCCAATCACGAAGTCGCGGGTTCGATTCCCGCTTGGGACAATCATTTGTGAGATATTCATAAATGTGTACATGTTTGTACTACGTCTGGGTGTTTTCTATGTATCATAAGTATGTATTTACAAAAGAAAAGTAGTTTATGTAGTATATCCGTATTCTGGTACCCATAACACAAGCATATAAGCTTAATAATAATAAAAATAAATATGTGAATATTTATTTATTTTACAATTTTAACTAATCAAAGAAATCAGAAAAAGTATGAGTACTTAAATATTTATTACATTCGAGTGTTTAGTATTTGTTGTTACGACGGCTATACATTGGTACCAATTCTACACGCACAATTAAACTAAACTTAACAAAAAAAATAATTTAAAAACTGAACTTTCTTGTTATAAAAACTGTTTAATACAATGTTACTGTTTACAAACTAAAGATTTTCTTATTAATAGAAATGTGTACAACGAAATAGCCAATTTATTAAAATACATCATAGTTGTTTTCATTTTTAGATAAGTTTAGTCGTGCACGTAGAATTAGCACTATTATCAATGAAAACCCTTGTTTCTTACATTTTAAACTCACATCATCAACGTCATTGTTCAGTTTATACTCTTCATAAATACTCAATAAGCTGTTTAATAAATAAATACCCAATAAAAAATTATGTTGACTTACTTGGATGGTGAACCTTGATTGGCGAAGTGCAGATCTCTGCAAGTGACTGATAACAACGGTACTGCAGTTTCAGTGGGCGCTGCTGCTAACGCAGCTCGATACCTTACAAAAGATATCAATTAGTTATCTTATTACAATAACATTGTTTGTCTATATGTTTGTTAGTTCACTTTCCTATTTTCACCATCAACCTAAGATAAAGTGAAATTATATTAATGTACATACAAACCTTGCATGATTTCCGCTAGGCTCCACACAAAGTTCTAATTGTCTTAATTGTTGACCACACACCGCTGAAGTTCGACTCCACTATAATACAAAACAAACTATATGATTTAGTGAATATTGAATTAGTTGATTCCCAATATTTATTTATTAGTTTTATTTTTCACTCGCGATAAAATAAAAATTATTAGAGAAGCCTTTTGGCAGCGACTCTGTTCGTCTGATCCACAATTTTTATAATACTTTAGCAATACAGTGAGTGTGTAGCTAACAGTGCAAAAAGTTTCATTATTGGACCATTCTTCTTCTCCCGCCCATTTATGTCCCACTGTTGGGCACGGGCCTCCTCCAGTTTGGGAGGGATTGTGGTCTACTGTGCTGCGCTGACCAGGCGTGTTGGCACAGGGTTTATTTTCGAGGTTTCCGTCTCTCACAGAGGATGTTATCTGTGTGCAATATCCATTAGCTGACTTTTACAGCACCTATGGGAGGAGATGGGGTGGTGATACTTGTATTCTTAATCCGTCACCACACGGAGAGATTGGACCATTATTTCAGGAGATTACCCTTCCATACATATTACGTATTCCCTTCCATACATATTACGATTTTCAAGGACTGCAATAAATACTTGAATACATTTTAAGTGTTTATATTTATAGAAGTATCGATTTTCAATAAATGTTATAAAATGTAAATCTTACCGTCTTCTTTAATCTAGTGACTGGAGACATATTGAGTGCACTGATGATAGCCATAAGTGAATTAAAATTACCAACATTAAAACATTCTCTGGCCGTCATTACCCATTGTTCTATAACACGAGCACGATATTTGCTTTTAACAGACTGAAAGGAAAAATAATCTATTACCTATATTGCAGTTTCAAAAGCATTGTAAAATTTAGAACAAGGCACATATTCTGACTCTTTATGTCGCAAATTTCGCCCATCTTCATTCTCCTGTCCTTATTCATTTATTTGAGGTCGGCACAATATTACTGTTTTGTTCATGTTTGTTTCGGTTCTAAGATGCTTACAGACAAGACACTTTATTTTTTTTGTCCATTTCCCCACGATTCTCGAATTTTTACCGAAGATATACTTACTAATATATAATAATTGGTCAAGTGCGAGTCGGACTCACGCACGAAGGGTTCCGTACCATTATCTATGCAACATAAGGCAACGTTATTAGTATCGAGCAAGAAACAGTAAAAAAATCATGTTTGTTGTATGGGAGCCCCCCTTAAATATTTATTTTATTTTATTTTTAGTATTTGTTGTTATAGCGGCAATAGAAATACATCATCTGTGAAAATTTCAACTCTCTAGCTATAACCGTTCTTGAGATACAGCCTGGTGACAGACGGACGGACGGACGGACGGACGGACGGACAGCGAAGTCTCAGTAATAGGGTCCCGTTTTTACCCTTTGGGTACGGAACCCTAAAAATGAAAGTGAGTTTATTTGTTTGTTTGTGAAGTTTTCACGCAAAATCTACCGAATGGAATTGCACGAAAATTGGTATAGAGATAATTTATAGTCCTGGAAGTAGCATAGGCTATATGTATATTATTTCGTTAAAAGCTCTGCACGAAATAATAAACGCAAATAAATGTGAAATATGGTATAAAATAATAGTTCGGCCATTTTGTTTACATTACAGTTGTCAATGTTGTCATAGCAACTCATAGAATCCGTCGACTTACAGGTTTTTGTTTTTTATTTGATCGAGTAGGTTTTAATCGCAGACTGACACCTGCGATTTAGAAACTCCTTGTGTGTAGTTCCAAAATTTTTTTTTAAATTGAGCTGCTTTCCTAATTAGAGGTTGGAATTGTTAAGTATTTCTATTCTATACTACATTGATTTTTATTTTATTTCTGCAGTTATTGAATTAATATTTTCTCACAATTTTAATATCAATTTAACTAAGTATTTGTTTTAGTTTGTATTTTTATATCAATCGTAGTTGTCATTTTTGTATCGTATTTAACTTTGATTTTAGTACAAAATACTATGTACCGTGGTATTTTGTATCAATTGTTAATTGATGTAAATTTTGCTATTTCAGTATCAATTTTAGTATCTATTAATTACAGTTCAGATTTCAGCTTTTAATTTGATTCGATTTCAAATTCGATTCGGCCACTGTGTGCGAAACCGCGAGCAGAAGCTAGTAATAATATAAAGACAATAAAATTTACCTTTAGTATATCAGTTGCGACTAAATAACTGAGTCTGTTAAACCAATCAGCATATGCTTCCAAATTCCTTGTGCTTTTTGTTTCTATATGATGTAAGCTGATGGAACCTTTGCCACATGACGAAGTTGGTTGAGATCCTTGCGTTGGGGCAAAGGTTTGGACAAATTCTTCAGGACCAACAAACGATAGTCTATGCAACTCAACTATAGTCAACTGGTTAGCCAATTCAAAGGGAGTTAAACCTAGTGTTAATATATCTCCCTGAAATAAAAATTTAAGTCAGAAAATCGCAAGTCTTCATCGACACAGTTAAAACAAACACAGTTAGGAGACGCTATAGCTATAGGTATACGCTATAGGTAGAAAATATCTCCTTTAAAGGAAAACTCGAGATTAAGGTGAAAATGTCACTTTTTGCCCTAGCCTGAATGCCAGTTATAAGTGTATACATGATATATATACGCGCAGCAAATGCTTTATACCTGTGCCAGTTGATCAATAGATGCCACTTGAGGTGTTTCCACTAAAGTCGCTTCATATTGCTCAAGACTTGTCAACTTATCAAGCAGTTTTTCTAATGTAGTTGACATTTCACATCTTACTGAGGCCATGTGATCTGCTGCACACCTATGGAATAGAATAAATATTAATGCTATTTATATTAAGTAACGTATCTATATATTACCAGCTGACCCCAACAATTTTGTCATATAATTATGTTAGGGGTGGACAATCCTTGTCACTTTAGGTCAAACTGTTTCATCTAGATCTTATAATCAATGAATTTTTCAAAAATAAATAGTAAGCTTTTTAAACTAAACACCAATTAACGCGTTCAATGCTGAATAATTTGCGAATTTATAGCCAATGCTAAGAAAAAAGTCATTCGCCCAGTGCTGAAAACGCGTATGTGCGTTCAAAAAATTTTTCGCGTAGTGCTAAGAACGCTTATAAGCGTTCATAGAAAACTCGCGTAGTGCGGCTGGACGCTATAGCGCGTTGTCTTTTACCTTCCCGCAGTGCGGCCGACGCTTATGTGCGTTCGGTAACTTTCGAGTTTTATGACTGTCATATAACAATTACGGGTCATATAAAGGTGTTGGATGGATAAAGGTGCTTCCACACTAGTGTTTATTTGTAAGAGATTTTGTGAAGTTTACGCCATAATATACCTTCGTTCGGTTTTGTTAAAATAGTAAGTTATACCTTAATAAAACAGTAATAGTAAAGGTACCTTCTCCCGAAAGCCCTTTTATTCTTAATTTTTTTTATTTACGACACTTCGCCCGCCTCGTAATAGACACCATTTATAAATAGACTAAAACTACCTATTACTTTAGTTAAAAGAGCGAGTCATAATAAAATTATTTCAATAATCTATTGTACTAAATTAGGTTATTGTAGACGGGCTTCGTGGCGTAGTGGTTCATGTACTGGACTGCCGTTCACAAGGTCGCGGGTTCGATTCCCGCTTGGGACAATTATTTGTGTGATATTCATAAATGTCGTACAAATGTTTGTACTACGTCTGGGTGTTTTCTATGTATTTTAAGTATGTATTTACAAAAGAAAAGTAGTATATGTAGTATATGTATTCTGGTACCCATAACACAAGCATAATAAGCTTAGCTTGGGACCAGAGGACGATGTGTGAAATGTCCATGAATATATATTTATTGTTGTCGTCGCCGCCCCCCCCCCCCCCCTGCAAGATTCGTAGCAGAAACCTGACTAGTGTGTAGTCTCCTTTACAATTCCACATTTTACGACCGCTTCGAAACAATAGACACCCAGAATACACGCTATAAACGCACAGGTGCGGCGCACCTCGCTTGCCTACAGATTTTTTTTTGTATGGACGCGTATACGCGTCGGCCCGCACTTGGTGAAGATCAGAAAAACGCGCATAAGCGTTAGCCGCACTGAACGTATTAACTGATTGTAACCATGTTTCAAGTAAATAAATGACTTGATTTAAATACCTCTGAGTTATACCCCTGACTAAGGCCATCACTCTATCATCGCGAAAATCGTATGGAAACATACTAGTCCACTGACTTAACACTCTCACTAACGATATCATATCATTCAGTTCTTTATCCAACATATCCTTCACATCAGATCTACCCTGGAAATAAAAAATATGGTCATAATAACTCAGAAGAAAAGATATATAGAAAATATTTCTACGTGGATATAAACAATATATGTTAAAAATACTTACAATTTTATCATAGTTTTTAAAATAACGTTTGCAGAGCTTGTTAAGTAACTCATGTGGTTTAACAAATAATCGTGAACATAACAAGAATGTGAACGTAAACGCTTTGCTGGCACCAGGTCTCAGCATATCTACTAGTGCTTCTATAGTTGCACTCACAATCTGTCCATCTCTATACTCAATATCAAGTTTATCACCTTGACAGTTCACATATGGTAGTGCTATACTTTTAACACCAGGTATTACCGATAACTGTAAAATATATTATAATTAAGTGTGTGAAGTACATAGGTACAATGTGTTTAAGATGGCTTTTATATTAAACTAAAATTATACATAATGTTAATAGCACTTGCAACTTATTTATTCCAATATAATCATTGTCTATAGAAAATTAAAAAAAGGGTATAAATACGTAAAAATGATTAATTTTTTTTATTTTGCACAGATGCTACGCGCATTTAAGTCAAAGATACTATCTGTTTATTTCTTATTAATTTAACACAGATATTAAAAGGCAATTGGGTACCTGTCGTTCTTCTACTTTTTGGGTAGCTACAAAATTTATGCCACCATTCATTACAAGGTGCTTGCATGCAGTTTCAGACATAAATTTGTTTCCTCTTACCATTGAATAATAGTCGTCATTCTGAAACAATTCAATTTTTCTGTTTTATTTTGTACTATAAATCCTAGAGATGTGTTATATTCATTCTACACACAGAACAAAATGAGAAGGATCATAATCATCATAACATCACGCCTTTTTCCCATGGGGCTAGGCAGAGAATGAGAAGGATGTACCATAAAAAATATCAAAGTGTATAAAACCAATAATGAGCACTGAGAAAATATAAATATATTATACTAGTGAAACTAAAATCAGCAGACACTAACTTTTAAATAGTCTCTACTTGTCTATTGTGATAATTCCGTGTCTTTAACCCTTTAACATCTGGTCATTGGGTAGTCTTGTGGCCTTTTCTGTCGCTGTTTTAATTACAGGACTTCCAACTTTTCTAACTTTCTGATGGCTTCTTTAAAAGCTATATACAGTGCTATACACAATATATAATAGCTACGACATCATTAAGGAGGTTGAAGAATACAAAGATAGGCTAATGAAATTTCTCTCCCAACATTTAATTAATTTTAGTTTATTAGGTAACAATTTTCATACATTATTAAAGATATAACTACAAGATATACAAACAAGACAATAGCTAGTTCTATAAACCTAAATAACATGAATGTGAACTCACATCATAGTAAGAAAGTCCAGTGCCATGCAGTAAAGCTGGATCTGGAGGCAATGGAGCAAGTTCAGTGGGTGGCGGTGGTACAGGTGCCGGATCTGTAGGTGCTGGGGGTACTTTGACATTACAACCACTACATGAGGCTTCATTCAATTTACTTGCGTAATAATACATAGCCATTCAATTCCTTAATAATGACTTACACTAAATGCTTCAAATAAAGCTAACTGGCAGGTTTTATATAAAGGAACCCATTGAATAATCTGCAAAACAAATTACAACATAACTAGGTTTCTTTATTTGATTGTCAACTTTAGTTTAATCTATTAATTGTCAGTGTGGTGACATATTAAGAATACAAGGTCACCACCTCATTTCTTTCTATAGGGCGCTGTAAAAGCCAGCTAAAGAGTTATAATCAACTGTAAGAGACCTTAAGAGAAAACTTAAAACTTAAAACCAAACAAAAACTGCTGGTAAAAAAAAAACATATATTTTTTAAAACATCATGATTTGATTAAAAAGTAAAAAGATATGTTTTTAACACGTTTTTCAATAATGCTTCATTACTGTCTTGATTGCCTTCTTTTAAACATGTTATAATCAAGGCTTAAACACATACATAAGTATAAAAAATAATAGTCAAACACTTATTTAAACAAAAAAGTATGTAGCCACAAGAAATAAAACAACAACACAAGCTAAATATGAATAGATTGGTTTAGTTCCAATTTTATTCTATCAAGCAAACTGGGAAATCCTCGCATTTTATGAACATTCACCGCATTACCCCCTGTCAGTCGCGGGAATCTCAATTAGTTACATCAAAGTTATCAACTCAGGTCAAAAATATACCTTATAATGAGCTTTTAAATTTTTTCTAACTAAAAGATTAATGTATTTTTATGTTGTTGCATGTTTTAAATGTGATACACATTTTTGTATTGTTTTAATCATTATTTTAAACATGTTTAAGACAAATGTTTTAAATATTGACTACCCTGATGCCAACACGCTGGCTCGGCATAGCATAGAAGACAAGAAAACCCTCCCTAAGTGGAGGAGGTCCATGCTCCAGCTTCAGGTCTGTAATGACCAGCTGACCTACTGTATGTTGATTGTTTCTAGGTAGTCTCTTGCAGACAATGTTCCCTGCTATAATCTGCTTATATCCCATATTTGGCTCTCACAGCACTCCAGGGAGGAAATAATGTGGTACACTTATATTCATTATCCTTCACCACATGGAGTTAATTCATTAACAATACCGTATTTTTTTAAATATCTGTATGTAATGAAAATTTTGAGGCATACAACAAATTATATGCATATTATATCAATTAATAAAATAATATTATCTAATCAATTATTAAAATAATAGCTTAAAAATTTACCATTCGCTAAAAATTAATTCTATTACTGAGTTTAATTTAAAAGTTAAGTTAAGAATACACCTAAAAATTCTTGTATTAGGGCAATGTACCTATTAGGGTGTTAACTAAAACATGTTTTTAATTTGTTTATAGTAGTCACTATCACTATCGTAATAAATCGAGATTATTTACAGATTCCAGAACGTTTACACAAGATACCTTCATAAAATACTGTAATTTTAATACAACAAAAAGGATTTTTGTATTCATTTTGTCGTTTAGCCTAATGATAGGTTTGTCAAGAGAGAATGGTGAAAGTTGAATTTCATAAAATTAGCACTCTACGTACCTTATTAAAAACGTTTATATAGTTTAATAATATGCTTGACAATAGATATTACGCATAATACAGTATATAAACAGTATTATTAGTAATTAAACAAAATTAAAACGCAAAATAGCGCCAATCACACAATCACAATAAAACCATAGACTAGTCATAGATTAATTAAGCCACGAACCAAAGAGCACAACACAAGGAGCGAAATTCATAGATTAATGTGCATAAAAAAGACAAACGACGGATTGTAGTCTCCGCAAATTTTAACTAAACTTTAATTACCTACCTACTTAAGATGATTAAAAAGTACCTACTTTTGATTATGTATCGATCCTATCTACGCAAGGTCCCGTATCGTACTGAAGGTTCACTGCCACTGATTTATAACAAAAAGATGCTTCTAACTGCGGTTTGTAACAAAAAATTTCTTGAAAACTTGTAATTCAAAACTATTAGACTTAGCGAATCATTTTTGTCTGTACAGTAGACATTTCTGAGGTTAAACAGTGATATACTTATCCAATATAAATGTGTAGGTAAATAAATACAACATAATTGGTTAATAGTTAATAATTGGTTAATATAATTAATTTACATTATAGTTGGTTAATTTTCCTTTAGTTTTGTTTTGTTTAGTTTTTGACACAATAGAATTGGTACCTATAGTTACGTACTATGCCGTTCAAATGAGAATAGGATTGACCCCGCGCCAATTTTGATACGGACAGCAAAACAAGATATTTTTTATTATAATCACTCGTCATCGTTTACTAATTTTCGTCAGTCAGCGAGATAAAAACGGTTAAAGACAATAACAAATACAAAATAAAATCACTTACAAACAAAAACTGGGACAAATAACAACAAATTTAATTTATGTGACGGGAAACAACCACAATTTGCTAACAGTATTAAAAATAAAACTTGCACGCTTCATATCGCGACAATGCACACTAACAAGGATAAAATGGCGATTATTAGTTAAACATAAAATAATTTTTTTCAACGACGAAATAATGAAATAAATAGTTATTATTTTTAATAATATGATAATTAATTATCACTAACTAATTTTAGAAGTTTTCTACTTAGAATAACTGAGATTAGACAAAACATAAAAAATACATAATTAATTCGAAAATAAAGTTCCGTTGCTAATAATACTTTTCAAATTACTTTTGACAGATAGAAGTCATTTCCAATCCTATTCTCATTTGAAACGTATAGTACCTACCTAATTGCTGTATTGTATTGACACTGTATTGTCTGTTTACAATTTAGCAGTGTCCGTTTATTACTAACATCTTCTTGGCATTCTGTGCAGCGCGTACCTACATAAACCTTGCGTGTACCTAACCATTATTGAATCCATAGATGGTGTATCTAGCTATGACTTTATTATTTGTTAGTTGTTGCTCATGCTATCCCAGACTGAGTGATATTTATGTTAAACACAACGTTGCAAGTTACAGTTAAATAATTTTATTACCTCTTGAATAAAATATGTACATATTTATATTTTAATGCAGTTTTAAGTTTCGCCATGAACGAGATTTTTCATTGACGTAATAATAATTATGGAATGGGTCCCCTAAAAACGCACTAATGGTCAACTGTTATAAGTTTAAATTATGAACTGTAAAAATTAATGTCGGTAATGTAGGAAATAGGTAGTAGAGAATACTTGAAAAGTATTGAGGAGTCCGTACAAGTTGACAAGCACAAACACAGTATGTACATAACTATAAAAATAAAATTGATAAGTGTACCAATTCCACATGCCACAACAAAACTTCAATTCAAAATTTGTCAAACAATTCGGCAATGTTAACAGAACTTTTATATTAGAAAATCTGTATAATATAGTTTAACGATTATCTAATATATAAAATTCACGTGTCACAGTGTTAGTTACCGTACTCCTCCGAAACGGCTTGACCGATTCTTCTCTTTGCATACGTATTCAGTTGGTCTGAGAATCGGCCAACATCTATTTTTCAAACTTTTTTTTTAGTATGGCAAAACAACGTTTGCCGGGTCAGCTAGTAATTAATAAAAGTGTGTACAATAAAATAGCCAATTCATGAAATTACGCAGTAGTTGTTTCCATTTTTAGATAAGTTTAGTTTGACCTAGAATTGGTACCAATGTGAATAGCACAAATCGTCGGTTAAGTTTTAATCCCCAGAAGTATTATGTTTTAATCTAATAAAAGTTAAATAAAATGTTTAGGTACTAAAATATATAAAATGTGTGCTACGAAATAGCCAATTAGTTAAAATACACCATAGTTGTTTCTATTTTACTTGGGTTAAGTTATTGACGCCTCAGAATTGGTCTCAATTAGGCAAATCTGATACGTTAACGAAAATTGTTAGTCTATAACACACATTATCATAATCATCATAACATCACGCCTTTTTCCCATGGAGGTAGGCAGAGACTATAGAGCGCCATCTGCTACGATCCAAACATACTTCCTTGGCTTCATCCACACTCATAAATCTGGGCAGACGTGCCCGACGGTTGTAAGTGCTACGCACTTGCCCCTTTTGGAGTATGCCAGCGATGACATCGGAGTATATTTTTCTCGGGGGTCCTCTCCCAGCATTTTCCGCCGTGTATATTTCGTTAAAAGTTACACATTAACATTATAACACACATTTTTTTAATAAGAATGTTTAGTTTTGAATTGTTAGTTAACTTTAGTGTTTGCACGTGGAATTTGTACCTTTATATTATTTTTACCATAGGTACGAAACGTAATAGTAGAGAGGCATGCATTTGGGAGTCCAATATTAACTAGGATTTTTAGATGTAAGTGTAAGTTTCGGACTATTATATACCTAGGTAATCACAGATTTACATAAATCCGTGCAGGTAATTAGATAGTATATTCAGTCGACCCCTGACCACGATCGATGCAACTCTGTCGAAACGTCGGGAGCAGAGGTATTGTGCTTTTCTAACAGTTATTAAC
This sequence comes from Orgyia antiqua, assembly GCA_916999025.1. NCBI lineage: Eukaryota > Metazoa > Arthropoda > Insecta > Lepidoptera > Erebidae > Orgyia > Orgyia antiqua. Next base: position 10,356,183 of record OU779863.1, on the reverse strand, counting down.
GTGATTATAGTCCCGTTAATATTAACAAATTATGAGTTCAAATCGCGTAAGCTTAAAATCAATAATAGCTAATTATATGCAATTAAAATAGGCAATTCAATCAGATTGAGGTTAGTGCTTTACGGTCTTGGATTTATAAATAAAGACACGAATATTACAAACATAATAACGAGTAAAGTAACGCTGTTGTCGATAAATTTCTGTCAGCCTCTTTGAAATAATTTTTTTTTTGGTAACCATAGTAATGATTATTTTGTTTACATCGTGTATCGATTACGTCACTTTTTCCAAACTTTTTGGATAAGTGGTAAAGTTTTGTTCTTATAAGATATTAAATCTGCTAAACTTGAAGATATATTTATTTCCTTGGAAGTAATATCATGTCATTTGTAGACAGAGAATTAAATAAACATAGAACATTGTCGACTACACTGCCCGCTTTGCAGACTGTGCAAAGGAATGTAAAAGACGTCCCCACATACTATGCCAGGTATAATACGAGTATAAGTTAATTACTTATTTATTACACACTTTATTGTAGACTCCAGAATAAAAAGAAAACACCCGAGTTAATTGGAAATGTATGTACAAGTGGCGGTCTCATCGCTCTCGGCTATTTATTCCAGACAACCTATGTACGGATAGACAAGTCTGGTAGCAATGAGATTATTATCTTGATGTCTGGTAGTATGATTTTGAGAGAATTTGTGATATTAGGTGTAATATAGGTATGCACTTATATTGTGCCATTATTCATAGACACAAATAAAATTAATGTAGCTGTAATATAAAATGTAATATACATACACAAGTTTAGGTAATAAGATAATGGTACCTACTCTACGCGTAAAACTAAACTAATAAGTGAATTTTGATAGTTTCGACAACACAATTCGGCAGCGTTAACTGATGTTTCTTGTTTTATAAACTGTTTATTATAAACTAAAGATTTTAATTAATATAAATGTGCACAACGAAACAGCCGATTAATCAAAAAATACCAATAGCTGTTTTAATTTTTTTAGTTAAGTCTAGTGGTGCATATAGAATTGGCACCATTGGCATTGTTGTCACACATTAATTTGGAGAAGCGATATGTTGTGGAGAAAATTAAATACATATAATATCTAAGAAATATTAGTGTATTCTCTTTTAAAGAGTATACATAACTAACAGCTAATGCATCTTAATAAATGAAAAGAAAACTGACAGTATAACTAACGCAAATATTGGTACAAAGTACAACTTTAAATATTCACAGGCTTTTATTAAAATAAAACTTCGATCCTTCAAACTGCTACCCCCTTTTCGCACCTAAAGGTCGTTTGTACATAAATACTACCAGTACTGTACTGCACAGTGTAAAAGGAACAAATTTAATATAAAACTTTCAGGTTCCTAGCTTCAATAGATTCGCCTGTGCGTTGAAAAGTCAGTTACTTGTATAACTTCTTCCTTTGAATATACATGTCATCTAGGTAGAATATGTTACTTGTATGTGATTGTTATGTTACTTACTAGGAATTCGCGGGAAATTCCATTTCATTGGCCCCACAAGAAGTTATTGGAGAAAATAGAATACGTAAAAAAGGACCCGGAGCCTTTGGTAAGTTGTGTCGTTTATTGCATTTCAACTTTTTAAATATAAATGCATTTTATGAATTTAATAGCCGTACCGGTGCCCCCTTAGTCAAGTGGGGTTACCCACCTCATGGGTGAATTCAGTCAGTAAGGCCCCAACCTCATCCTACTGTTCCCTCTCACAAATAAACTAGAGGTACCGGAACTAGACTTTATTACAACAAACATTCAGGACATTCAGGACATTTCACACAACGACATTACGACCTTTCCAGACTGGATTTGCTCAAGCACAAGAAAATCGAGTTAAAAGAGAAAAGAAACCTGGCCACTTAGAACCTTTAAAGGAATCAAGCAGTAGAAGTAGGTATTATAAAAAGCAAACAGGTCAACAAGTAGACGATAAATTGATAAATTATGTAATGCTTCGAATTTCAAAAACATTTATGTAGATACTTACGTTATTAGAAATATGGAGTTTTGAATTAAATAAATAAGTGATATGTACTACGTTTTGACGGACTGTAATAAATAAATATTCATAAATATTCATGGACATTTCACACAACGTCCTCTGGTCCCAAGCTAAGCTTATATGCTTGTGTTATGGGTACCAGAATACGGATATAATACATATACTACTTTTCTTTTGTAAATACATACTTATAATACATAGTAAACACCCAGACGCAGTACAAACATTTGTATGACAATTAAAAACATCACACAAATGATTGTCCTGACCGGGAATCGAACCCGAGACCTCATGATCGGCAGTCCGTTATATGAACCACTCCACCACGAGGCCCGTCTTAATAGTGCTGCTATAGGACACAGACTTACTACACAATGAGACGGTAATTTGGTATACCATACTACGCTGAGCATGTCCGCTAGTTGGTAACGAAGTTACACCTGAGAGATGTCAGCTACTTGGCTATGTCAATCTAATCTTGGTCGGATATTATGTACATACCACATAATTTCCGTCCACGCAATGTACATTCTGTATTCTAATTGTTACATCCGTTACCAAATGGAATCCTCTAAGAGCTAACAGGCAATCTATATTGCTTATTTGTGGTTAACCTAGTCTTACCTTTGTTTTGCTATGTAAATAACTAGTATGTCGCTTCAGCTTTGCAAGGATATGCTATTGTACTTATTATGTTTTGTTAAATGATGTTGTTTTATTAAATGTTACATTATTCCCGGTGTACTTATGCTATTTTTCTTAATCATCAATTAAGTTAAATTGATGATTAAGAAAAATAGCATAAGTTCACCGGGAATAATGTAACATTTATATAACTTGCTGACGATAAACAATTTTAAATCGGTCTAATACTTCCGAAGCCAATCATTATAAACAAACAACGTGTTTGTATGGATAATGTAAGAAATTTTAAATAAGTATAAACCGAAAGTCAAAGGCGTAATTTATAGTCCTCAATTTTGGCAAATGTATTTTTTGCTATTTTATTCTTATCACAGAGTATCGTTTAGGTACTACAAATACAATAATTATGGCTAATTTTTGTTTAGTTCATATAAAAAAGAAGAAAAAGCTTAAAGTTGAAGACAGCACTGAAACCTCTGATCCTTTGAAAATAAAACCAGTAGTAGCATCTCAAAAAGAAGTTATTGACTATGTTAGAGAGAATCCATCGTGTGGTTTTTTATACATGATATATGCTGTCCATCCACAGAATGTATATTTTACTCCATATTATCTTAAGTAAGTATAGTAAGCAAACAATGGTACCAATTCTACCTGCACAACTAAACATAACAAAAAAGTGAAAGCAACTATGGCGTATTTCGATTGATTGACTATTTCGTTAAGCACATTTTTATTAATTAAAATAGTTTAGTCTATTAAAAAAAGTTTAGTTAACATTACCGAATTATGTTATTAACGCTTTCAATTTTCATTTTTAGTTACGTTTAAATGTGCACGTAGAATCGCGACCAGTGTTGAATTGAAAATTTACTTCAATAGATAATAACGAATGGATATTGTAAGATTTCTATTTCTTTATTTTTCTATACACAGTCTAGATTTTAGTATTCCATCAGGATAGGGAAATATATATATTCATCACTCGGTGTAAACATTTTTACATTTAATCTTTTATAAAGACAAATTGATGTCCTTTGTCTGAGTTACACATGCTTGACACAAAACAGTACCTAATATAATAATAATGCATTCTACATAATAGATATAAACAGGAACGACGTAACCTGAATAACCTTTAGTTATATAAAAAGGTTGATTTATTAACCAACTTAAATTATGTTTTTTTTAATATTTTTTTTTAATGTTTGTTACATCATAACTTTTAACTAGGCGAAGCGATTTTAATATTTCTTTTTTTATGCGAAAGCTGGTGGTTCCCGTTTGGTCCCATTGGTACCAGGTCATGATCTGATGGTTATTTCTTGAGAAATCGAGGAATATCCGCAAATATCAAAGGCACGTGGTCGGTTGAACTTTTTTTTAAAAAATACACATTTATTTATTGCAGAGTGGTACCATATGCAGGGATCGATAAAAAGAACTATTTCACTATTAGTCCATGCGGTGTTACTCATTATTCAAATGAAATGGTATTCACCAAACTCAAATCTTGGGAACAGGAGTATACTATATTCGTAAAATTAACTGATGTAAGGGTTTTCATAAATAAGCTTAATTAATTTCTGTAGCGTAACTAAGCTTTCGCATTAAAATGACTTTTAATGCGGTGGTTAGCACGCTGAAGTGGCAATGGGCAGACCACATCGTAGGACTGATGATCGTTGGGGAAGAAAAGTCCTAGAGTGGCGACCACGTACCGGACGACGCAGCGTTGGGCGGCCCTGGACAAGGTGGAGCGACGATATCGTCAAGGTCGCGGGGAGACATTGGATGCAAGCGGCACAGCACCGCGCGTTGTGTCGTTCTATGGGGGAGGCCTATGTCCAACAGTGGATGGAGAGAGACTGATGGATTAAAACGACTTAATTATTTAAAAATATACTTTTAGATAAAGTTTTTCAAAGTTTATCGCTACTGGAAAGCATTTTATGTTTGGAGAAAATCAATTCTCTTCCGAAAATACACGAAGATTAGAAAAAGAATAGCAAAGAATCTTTTTATTTTGACACCTGTTTTGGGCAAAGCTTTGTTGAATGTTCAAGCCATGTGTTGTGAGATGTATCTGAAAACATTTGCAGATTTAAGCAAAAATATGGACACAGCGTTCTTTTATTTCATAGAAAACCAGGTAAACTTTCTATTAAACCACTCCATTGAAACTTAATTATGTTAATATTTTAAGTACTAGGTATTATTAGGTGTCTGCGATTTCGTGCGTTCCATATTCGAAATGAGCAACTAAATATAATTTCCGGGGCAAAAGGTTTTCTCAGACTAATTGTTAGTTTCACTTCTATTGCTTTTTCTTTGATATTTTCTTAGCACAGACATCGACTTTTAATAAGTACAGGTCCTGGTATTCCTGGAAATTAGTAAGGTTTTATAAATAATTTTATTCTGCTTAGTGTTAATTTATCTTTGAACAAGGAGTTTGAAATTGTTATGATAGGAATTCGAGTTTTAAATAAATGCAATTTAATTAGACGTTTATTAATTATTATTTAAAATACAATTTCTCAAATTACAGATGAAAAAGTTGGAATATGTTAGAGAGAAGTTAATAGAATATCGTGTAGTAGTACTAGATATAATAACTCAAGCGTGCCATACTGCACTTTACCATCAAGGGTTTGTATATGATGATAGAAACATACCACCATTTCAAATCATTAGAGGAAAACCAACAGGTGGTATGTCTTACACAGAGAAAGCTAATAAAAGAAAATATTGTGAAAGATTGGCATGGTAAGTTACAAAACAGAGTAATAATGAAAATGTTTGATAAAATTCTAAGTGACTTGTAATTAGGTATTTAGGTATTTTATTAAATCATTTTTATTGCCTACTCCCTATCCCTTACTTGGGTTCGCCATAATGTGTTTTAAATACGCTTTTTACCGTAACATAGAATAGTACATTGATAGATACGTACCGAGCTACTAAGAGCGTATTTAAAACACATTATGGCGGATTGATCTGTAATTTTACACTTATTAAGATGACAATGCAATAACGCAATGTACTTAATAGGAACATATTCAGGATTTTGAAATGTGTTTTTGAACTGAGCAAATTGTTGTCTCTTTTATGCTCTTTTAATTCCGACTTCTTAGCTGTGTTTAGGTAGGTATTCCTCTTTCTTTAATACCCTCTTCTACGCAGCCTGTTCTTCGGTCTCCGTTTTTCTATATAGAAAAATTTTTGATTGTCTTGGTCATTTCTCCAACTAGGCATATCATATTGCAGCACTAACTAATAAAGGTATGTTATGGTAATTTCTATTAAATCTGAGTGTTGGTTTTTGCAGTTTCGTTAAATTAACAGATTATATGACTAATTATATGTTGTACCGATTGACGAAAAGATCTAATTATATGATGGCTGACATGCTTCGTTTGCATGTCAGTTTTACACCAAGTGAAGAACTATTATCAGGGAAAGACATAGACGAAGTACTGGAAATTTATCCTCGAGATACGGACACCTGCAAAGTAAATAAATGTTATGTTTCTATTATAATGTCATATGAACAATAATTTACAGAAAATCTTAAACTTCTTGCTAAATATAGTTACTCTGAGAATCTTCGGAAGTGTATATTTTGTAATAGAAAAATGTTAGCCCACGCTACGATATTTTATTCTCGATCATATCCTGAACTATCGCGTTACATTTCTTATTAAAGCAGTAGTTACCTACATATAAAATATGATTTCCTTCTAACATGGAGTTATTTTCAATCTGTCTTGTTTATCGTATCTTCTATCTTAATATTCAATAATAGCTGTATAGCAATTGTTTACAGTGGCCGCTATTTCAAGTAGACGCCTTTATTAAAGCTAATGGAGAAGTCGAATTGAACCCCAGTGAAAAGATTGTTTCAAGATATATGGAAAAGATAACCAGTTATTGGGATGAATACGTGCGCACTTTTCACAATTATCTCAACGATGAGTCTTTACAAATATTTATACAACCAACAATAATGGGTAAACCCGTAGACTGGTCTGCAGGAGTATCACCAAATCTATACTTTTTGATGAATCAAGATCAGAAAATGTTGGATGACATAGCATTTATACCTTATTGTTTAAAGTATGCATATGAATGTGTGTGGTTGTTTTTGAAACGGATGCAAGAATTTATGGATAATTACCGTGATGCTTGCGCTATTGATATTAACTTGATCAAAGCTGAAAGGGATACTAATGAAATAAAAAAAATGTGCGAACACTTTAATAAGCAAATGGAGTCTATAGAGGATGTAGTGAGTTATCAACCTCTGGGCTTAATTTTTTTGAGTCTGCTTCCGTTCCAAGAATTGTTCAGACCTCAACCAAGAAAGTTATTTGATGTGGTTGCAAATTCTACTCCTGAGTAAGTTAATCAAAAACTATTCTTTCAAACTCTTTTTTCAGTAGCGCTAGTAGTGCATTCTTCAATAAAACGGCAAAAGCTTTAAAAAAGTCGTGTTGATTATTTTGTTATGTTTAATAATTGTAAACGGAGTAGAGAGCGTTTTTATTGGAACCTTCTAAGTGCTTGGATATATTTTTTGACTTTATTTAAGTACTAGCTTCTGCCCGCGGCTTCGTACGCATTAGTGGCCGCATCGAATTTGAAATCAGGTTTGATTTCAAATTCGATTCAAATTTGATTAAAATAAAAATTGAGATCTGAACTTAGAGAAACAGATACTAACATCGATACTGAAATCCACAGCATAATTTGCAACAATCAACAATCGATACGAACTACTATGTATATCTACTAAAAATCAAAGTTAAATACGATACCACAACGACAACAGAACTACTATTGATATCGAAATACAAACCAAAACAAATATCTACTAAGTTCAATGGTTAATAAAATTGTAAATAAATATTGCTTCAATACGGCAAAAATAAAAAAAAAATAAAAAAACGGGTCAAGTGCGAGTCGAACTCGCGCACGAAGGGCTCCGTACCATTATCTATGCAACATAAGGCACGTTATTAATAAATGAGCAAACAACACACACAATACTTAATTAATCACGTTTGTTGTAAAAACATCATGTTTGTTGTATGGGAGCCCCCCTTAAATATTTATTTTATTTTATTTTTAGTATTTGTTGTTATAGCGGCAATAGAAATACATCATCTGTGAAAATTTCAACTGTCTAGCTATCACCGTTCTTGAGATACAGCCTGGTGACAGACGGACGGATGGACGGACGGGCGGACGGACGGACGGACGGACGGACGGACAGCGAAGTCTCAGTAATAGGGTTCCGTTTTTACCCTTTGGGTACGGAACCCTAAAAAGCACAATAAAACATATTAAGTAATTAGTTATTAAAAAAAATTAGTATAAAAACAATACTTATAAATGTTTTTGATTTGAAAAAGTTTATCGATTTTCGATACTTAAAATTTTATATCGATACATTGATATATGGAAAAAATAAATATAGGCAAAAATTATCGATATATCGAAAAAATTATATCGATATATAGATATTTTTGCAACAAGCCTAATTGGTGCGTCAGTTAGAAATACCATCGCGGACAAAAGTTTTAAATTACGAAATGTTTTTTGACGTTTACTGTGTTGCTAGGCAATTACACTTTTAAAATAGTTATGTCCTCCAACCGTTATTAAACAAAAAACTATACGTAAATCTTTAGCAGATTTAAATAATTTTGTAAATTAATTAAAGTTAACTATTTTTACGGATTCATACGGCCAGTGCAACCCTGTGTATTAATTTATTTCTGAGATATGCGCGTACAAACTCACTCACGCGAACATATAACTAATAACCTTTCTAGAGTTCAGCATGGTGCTATGCTCGCCAGAATCATATAACAGTGCAACGAGAATCCAGTGGCGTGCACTCTATACAAGCTTATAAGCTCTGCTTTACTTGCCATTCACAGATATTTTAATAAAACGTTCGTATGTTTTAGATGACTTTATTCATTTATTTACTATTAATTATACAAAATATTATAACTTAAAAACGCCTACCTAATAATTCATAAATAGCACCAATATGTGCTTGCAAATTGTTTTTTGCCAGGCGTTTGGCGAAGGAATAATATTAGCGTAGCGAGCAAGCTCCACGCCGCCCGCCTGCCATGAGTTCATATGTGTGTAGAAATTTTGGTGTCCGTGCACAGTTCGCAAACGCACACAGGCTTGCATATTGAAGACGCTTTGTACTGCATGTCATGCGGCATGAGTTAGCGATCGGAAGTTTTCGCGAGTATTCGGCGTTCGTTCGTTACCTATTATAATCCGAATAAATAATATTTATATAGCAGAAATATTTTGGTTCGACGGAGGCCATTTTATTTTTTCATGTGGTTCATTGAACTGTTTAATATTGAGTTTCTTTAATTTAATAATTGTATGGATTTCCGTTTGTTGATTATAAAATGTTATTTGATTGTGAAATGTGTGTTGATAGTGTGTGTTTGTTAAAAATTAAAAATAACAAGTTCTCACAATTGTCGTTCGGTGAAAAAATTCAAATTGTGTCTATAGGTAGATGTATACCCGAGTTACAACTTAATCAACAAAAGGGTAACGTAACTAGATAATTTCATGTTAAAAGTTATGAAACGTATAACTGGCTATGTGGTTGTGTACACACGAATAAATTATTTTGTTTCCCTTGCATATTGTTTAGTAATTCTAGTACAGTGTGGACTGATTCGGGATATTCAGATTTAAATAATTTCCATTCCGCGACAAAGAATAAAATATAAAAAAATAGAAAGAAAGCTTAAAATTAAATACTTTTGGTAAATCTCGTATCGAAACGAGTATCAACAGTCAGTTACGATTAGATATACCGACATCTATGGACAAATTGCGTTATTTTTTGCGTCTATAAGTTGTGTAATAGATAGCTGATGAATTACTTCACAATCCATAATCACTAGATGGCAGTTTTTATCTTCAGTCCACTTTACGCTTTGTGTTTAGTAAACAAGTGGTTTTGAAGTTCCAGCGGATTGTCGTAAGTAGTTTAGTTTTATTTATGAGTTCATAGATTATTAATATTATTATACATCAAGATAAACTAGATGATTTGTGCTTTATAATTAAGTATACATATAGCATACATATCACAGTTTTAAGAGTAAAATCGAGTTATATTTTGAATTGTTATGTTTTCTCCTCTGTCCTCTTCTGTTCTCATTTTTAATACTTTAAAATAAATTTTCAGATCTTAAACAATAGATAGATTTCATCTGTAGTCTTCTAGTAATTTTTCGTAGTATTTGTCTTCACTCTAGGTAATATAGATAAGAAGCTATAAAGGTGTTTTGTTACAACATGCGAGCGCGGTACCGATCGAATCAGCGCCACGCGTAGCTGGACGGACAACGGTATAATAGGTATTAACTAAAAAATGAAAACAGCTATTGCTGTATCTTAAATGTTTCGCTATTTTTTTGCACACATTTATATTAATTAAAATCGTTAGTCTATAATAAACAGTTTTTATATAAAAAAAGTTCTGTTAACATTGCCGAATTGTGTTATAGACGCTATCAATTTTCATTTTTTAGTTAAGTTTAGGTCTGCACATAGAATAGGCACCAATGTAACTCGAAAATTTCATGTTAAAAGTTATGAAACGTATGTACATACGTACATGTACGTATGTATGTACGTACGTAGTTATTGTTTAGTAATTCTAGTACAGTGTGGACTGATTCGGGATATTCAGATTTAAATTTGTTCTGTTGGCATGGTTTCCGACTTAGAGATCCGTCGCGTGGCTATGCTAAAAATCTATAAGAGTACTACCTACAGTATAAGAGCCTACCCTGCTTCAAAATTATGTGCACGCCACTGCGAGAATCAAATAATGACTAACCGTAAAATGGCGAATTTTCAACCTTGTTTGTTTTTGAAGACATGTTTATTTTACTATGTTTTATTATACAACGCTGAGATTCCCAATTCCGCGATTACGACTTCGCAGGCAATAGCTAAAACGACATTTCTGGTCGGCTTGAATAATCTGTGCTAACCGGGTCAGGTTGGCCATCACTATTGCCAAGAATGTGGCAGCATTATTTTCAAGTTTGACTTTACCAACTGTCGAATAACATTTCGAATTCTGGATAGAGAAGTTAAAAAAATGATTTATGACGTATACTGTTTTATGTAGAGGGAAGCTGATAATAATGCAGTTAATTTATTTGAAACAATGTATGAAACGGACCGCAGAGGCAACAAAATGTTCCAAGTCGACAGTGAGACGAATAGTAAAGAGTTCAAAAGATTCGAAATATCTTAGTTTTCCGTACTCCCGGCAAAAATAAAAGAAAAAAACAAATTCAATAACAGACACTCAATTAAATTGTAAACATTCTTTACTACATAATTCAAACATGTTTTAATTCATTTTATTGATATTTTATCTAACATTTTTTTCTATGTAATATAATAATTAATAAGAATAACAAATATGTAGGTACCAAGGCACGACTTGCAGCAAAGCCTAGTTCAAAAATAATACTAACTTTCGTGCGCGAGTGTACCCCTGCGCAAAGACGCCCCCACCACTTTCTTCCAGCGTTCATTTTACGTGACGCGTACTATACCTTTATATCGACGGATTCTTTAATTTGCTATGACAACTGTAAAATAACAAAAATTCGGTTGATTTTGCGTGAAAACGTCACAAACAAACAAACAAACTCACTTTCACTTTTATAGCTACTTATTAATCTTTTTCTCCCTCATGATTCACTCTATTTATTAAAATCTGTTGTAATCTTTACGCTTGATTATTGATAAACTTAAAATGATGTTCATATGAAAATAAAAATTTTCTTTCCAGTATTGGTCACGATTGTATTATAGAGATAGTGGAAGGTATAGACGGCATTAACGAGGATATAACTAAAGAACCCATAACGGCAGCTGAAATGGTCGACTTTAATTTTATGCTGGATGGCCTGGAAGCTCGCGTAGTTCAGCTTGAGGAGAGACTGGAATATCTTCGAGAACTATATGATGTCATGGGCGAATTTAATATTGTCATTCCTCCTGATGATATGACTGATTACTTAGGTCTGTTGACAGAACATTGTATATTTTATTCTATTTAGTATATACTAAATAGAATAAAATAAAAAATTATTATTAGATTAAATTATTAGTACCAGAATTTGGATATCCAAATTCTGGTACTAATAACACAATTAAAAGGATAAGTTTAGGGGACCACAGGACGTTTTGTGAAATATCTATGAATATTTATTTACTAGCTGTTACCCGCGACTTCGTACGCGTGAATTTTAGAAACCAAACCTTAGTAAATTATTCAAAAAAGCTATAAGATATAAGCTCACATAGGGACATACATACAAAAATAACGAGTTTATTTTATAATAAGTAAAGATTATCGTACTTAGCTATTACTATCGAAAGACTGTGGACCAAAAAACAGATATTTGAACCAAGTAAATAAAACTTAGTGAAACAGCTTCTAACTGTCAAGTAGAAGCTAGGTACAAATACTTATTGTTAAAATAGATTACTGGACTATAGAAAAATAATAGAATCTGAACTGATTATATTTCTTATCTAGGTTTAAGTGTAGCATTGGGTGCCCTACGAACCAATGTAGATCAGAGGCTTGAAACAAGAGGTAAGCTAGCTGGAATGTTCGCCAGTCAGATCGGCAACGATATTATGGCCCTAATGGTGGATGTTAACAAATTACGGGATGAAGTAGCCGTAAGTAAAACTTATTCTGCGTATCATAATATGAATCTATATTAATACTAGCTGATTCGGCAGACGTTGTTTTGCCGTACAAATGTCAGGGGTAGTCAAATAATTTGCAATAAAATAATATTGCGACTATAAATTGAAGTGTAAGCTATCCTATTTTTCAAGTTGGGTCGAATTGCACACAGTATGCAAATCAAATTTAAAATCTGTTCAGTAGTTTAGAAGTCCATTGCAGACAAACAATGTGACTCTTAATTTTTATATTTTATAGAAGATTTAAAGATAAATAGTTTCTCAGAAACCACTAGTCCGAGCTGAAAAATTCTTTCAGTGTTGGATAGTACATTTATCGAGAAAGACTATAAGCTATCTAGACTATAAGCATCAGTGAATAATGTTGCAAAAACGAGAATTCTTTTTAACTCCTACGCGTGTATAAGGGATGGAAATAAAAACTACGAATAATTTGATCGGATTTCACACGGTCGAACCAACGTACTGCGGGCTATAGTGGTTAGTGGGGAACTAAACGCATACGCGCAAGTAATTTTTACCTATTAGGGTAACTATATAGGTATACCTAGGTATGTATAGAAACGGCGCAGTAACAGCGACGGTTCGATCGTGTTTAACTTTATTTAGTTTATAAGGCTTATAATTTTAAGTACAGGATAACTAGGTTTGATACAATCTATATACACTCCGATAGCCAGGCGGCTCTCTTGGCCTTGTCTTCGGATGCTATTAGCTTGAAGTTGGTCATGAACTGCAGGCAACTATTAAATACTCTGGGTGTAAAAAACAGAGTAATATTACGTTGGGTCCCAGGACATGCTGGGATCGAAGGCAATGATAAAGCCGACGAATTAGCGCGGGCAGGAGCTAAAGGCGTTCAGTTTGGTCCTGAACCCTTTTGTGGAATACCCAAAAGCCTGGCCAGACTGACCCTGAAGGCAGACTGCATGCGCTCAGCAATTCAACTCTGGAGAACAAATTCCGGATTGAGACAGTCCAAGGCTCTCATAAGACCCTTTAATTTAAAGGCTGCTTCTGAAGCTCTGGCATTAAGTAGGAACAATCTGCGAATGCTAGTAAGAATACTTACTGGGCATTGCTGCCTTAATAAGCATGCGCAGACAATAGGGCTGATTGACAGTGGGACGTGTAGACTCTGTCATTTGGCGGAGGAAACGCCCATTCACATTCTCACTGATTGCCCTTCAGTGATGCACATGCGATGTTCCTCTCTGGGCAATTACACCATGCACCCAGAAGAGACTAAACTTCTCGGAGTCAAAAAGATCCTGGAGTTCTTTATGGCAACAGGCTTGGACCGAGAACTGTAAAAAGTAGCGATCACAATAGATCAATCTGGTCGCAGTGATACTAGGCGTAATATAGCCTGAATAGCCGCTACTCAAAGAAAAAAAAAACTAGGTTTAACTTTTAAGTACTACTTTTAAAAAATCGTTCTTTTAAAGCAAGAAGTCGGTAAGTATTATACATTGATTTTTTACAGACTCAAAAAAGAAGTTGCGATATACATTGCAATAAAATTTTAAATGATGTATGTCAATTTTACACTAAGTAATTTCAAAAATATCCTTTATATAAAATAATCCTTATAAAAAAATAGACTTATGATATAGATCTAGACGTAACACTCGGTACAACGAATCCGGACTGCTGCTTTTTTTAGTTGAACACATTAAGAAAAATAAATGATTTAGTAGCCTTTCCAGCTCTTTCTTTTTGAGCGGGAGTAAAAGGGAAAGCAAGGCTACTATTTACTATTTTACTTTTAAACCATAAACAGGGCGGCCCTGCCTTGGAACAAATCTATGTTCCCGAGTTGTTACTCCCTATTTATAACCTTCTTGTTTATACTTAAGCGTGAGTTTTTTGGATATTTTATTATTGACTGATTAATGAGAAATTATTATAATCAAACATGTTTTAATACAAAATTATTTATTTTATTTTAGCAACCATGGTTTTACGATGCGAAGTCAGATATGGAGAAAGTGCTAGAATGTTTATTAGATTTGCAAGAAAAACTAAAGGTGTGTTCAGCTAGAGAAAAACAAATAAGGGATTGGCAGAAAATATTTAAGGTTTGTTGGAATACGTACGTAACTTTTATTTAAAAAAAAAGCCACAATTCGCGATGTACCTATTAGTCAGCGAAGTAATTTTGTTTTAATGAATCCTGTTTATAGTTTAAAATTTATTTATCTTATATACCAAAATAACGAGACGATGCTGTACTTTTGTATGTTGGTAACGAATAAACTCAAAAACTACTAGACGGATTTTGTTAATTCTTTCACCAAAACTATCAATTAGTGTGTTTTATCGGAACTTCCGTATGGTGATGGATTAAGAATACAAGTGTCACCACCCCACTACCTCCCAAGGGTGCTTAAAAGTCAGCTAAGGGATATTGCACACAGATAACATCCTCTGTGAGAGACGGAAAACTCGAAAATAAACCCCGTGTCAAGATACCTGGTCAGCGCGGCACAGTAGACCATAATTCCTCCAAAGTGGAGGAGGCCCGTGCCCAACAGTGGGACGTAAATGGGCTGGAGAAAGGGAGAGAGACCGGAACTTGTCATAGTAGTTCTATGATTATATAATATTTATAATTTTAGATGCCTCCCATACGATTAGACCAGCTAGACGAAACCACTAATGATGTTAAACTAAGACAGCTACTGTGGAATTCATCTCAAGAATGGAATGATCTGCTTAAGAGTTGGTGTGTATTATTTTTCTGTTATTCTTTCGCCCGGGACAAATTTTTTTGTTGAATATCTTTTTGACCATTATCTCATATCAAGGCCACCTAGGTATAATCTAAAAAAAAAATCTTATGACACCAATTCTATTGCGTCAAATATACCACATAATTAACTTAACTAAAACTAATTAATAAATCAAATTATGGTGGAAAAAGTGAATTGCCGCAAGCGGGATTAGAACCCACGACCTCGGAATACCGTTCCGAAGCTCTTCCAACTGAGCTTATTGCGGTCGTGTCTGCAACGTTCAAATTAACCACCACATTTGTCACTCGAATGAGTTTATATATTTTCTTACGTACAACGCCATCTATCAAGATTGCTTTACAACATCTCGACCAACACTTTAGTATTCTTTACAGAATACGAATGGGCTGAAATAATGACGCGACGTTCATTACTAAAGTAATTTATTAATTTTGCAATTGACATGCTATGCTTTTTACTTATTAAATCAAAAAGTAAAAAGCATAGCATGTCAATTGCAATATTAATAAATTACTTTAAAACTAACTAAACTATAACGAAACCACCTATGGTGTATTTTGATTTAATGGCTATTACTTTGTACATAATTATGATTATTAAAATCGTTACAATTTTAATAATAAGAAAGTTTGTTAACATTGTTGAATTACGTTATTGATACTATCAATATTCATGTTTTAGCTAAGTTTAGTTGTGCAAGTAGAATTGGTATCCATACATAATCAACGCTATAAAATCAACCTATAAGCTGTCGGGCTAAAAAGGAAGCACTACTACTACGTATTATGAGCTTTATAAAATTTTTCAAGTTCCAGGCAGGTCGTAAACTGCATGGCTAAATTTGGTATTATGGCAAAAATTAAACATTTAGTTGAAAATTTTTAGTCAGTACTTTAACTTTTAGTTGTACCTTCTCCTTAAACATATTAATGTACGACTGGTTTAGCGAACTGACTGACTAATAATTTTGTTCATAATACGAATTTGCCAGACAGTTCAATTCACGGCGTAAACTGCCTGTAAATAAAAGCTCATAATACGGCCGCTGAGGTCTTGCACTCTAAAGTTTTGCAACAATTTGAAATAAAATCTCTGCAAAGGCTAACTTTCGTCAGACGGTTCACTGAATGAATCTTTCTTGTGGTTTCTTATACATTTTAGGAAGACCTATATAAAAAACTGACTTTCAAGCTATTTTTAATATTACTGTTAAGCATTTAAAAACACGAATGCTACTTTCTCCCAGGTACGAAGCTCCGTTTAATACGTTGAATATTGACGATATTCAAACACATACAAACAATTTTGGCAAAATATTCAATCAATTAGATAAAGGTTTGCCTACAAACCAGATTGTGCCTCAATGTAAAGCTTCCATTGATGTTATGAAAGAAAAGGTAAAATATTTTAGAACTTAGAGACTTTAAATAGTTTAGACGTTTTGTTTTAGTAAGTAAGTTAGTAGATACTTAATTATTTATGGTGAATCACATCGGCCTTCAAATTAAGATTAAAATACTACAACTAATTTAAACTAACCAGTGACTATAATTTTGAACCAATATTTGTCCGTGTGGTGACGGATTAAGAAAACAAGAGTCACCACACCTTCGCTTTCCTAGGCTGCTGTTAAAGCCAGCTAAGGAATCATATACACTGATGACATTCTCTGTTAGAGTAGGAAAATTCGAAAATACAAACACGCCTAATTAGCGCGTAGTAGATCAAAATCCTTCCCAAAGTGGAGAAGGCTCGTGCCTAACAGTGGGCCGTAAACGGGCTGGAGAGTGAGAGAGAGAGAAATCAAATCTGATATCGGTTCCAAATTTGTCTATCATGTACCAAGTGCTTTCGTATTTACTACTAGTTTATAAAAATTAAACTTACAATAATAGTAATAACCTACATGTGTATAGTTGCCGGTACTGTCGTATCTTCGCAACCCAGCATTAAGACCACGTCATTGGGTTAAAGTTGAAGAAATACTTCATACTCGCTTCGCACCAGAGAAACCGTTGACATTACGCGTA
Source organism: Orgyia antiqua (assembly GCA_916999025.1). Lineage (NCBI taxonomy): Eukaryota > Metazoa > Arthropoda > Insecta > Lepidoptera > Erebidae > Orgyia > Orgyia antiqua. The sequence continues at coordinate 10,338,886 of OU779863.1, read as the reverse complement.
TTTGAAGAATTAAATGCTTTCCAACATGCGGAGGAGCTTATGGAAGTAGCTGGACAAGCTAGTTCTGAAGCTGGTCTAGAAGGGTTACTTAAAAAGGTAATGATTAACTCTACATACCACAAATTTAAAAAAATATAGGACATAAATATTAACAAACATAATCTTGGATACTTACCACATTTATTTTATGTTTATTTACACTTTAGGGTAAAAAACAGTCAAGTACGAGTTAAACTCGCACACATAAATGATCTTATATTAAATATCATATTCGTCATATTCCTGACCCTAAATAACGAGATAAGGGCAGAGAAGAACTATTATTAACAGGTATTTTTATTATAGCATCAGCTGACATAGGTAAATTTACTGTAAAATTTTCAGCTCTTTAGCTATCACCATTCTGGTAATACATCCTGGGGGTCAAGTCTGCTAATTTTGCTATTACAATCATATTACAATGTTGTTACAATGGTCAGTCACTGACGGCATTATGGTGCCATAATGGAGTCATTACGTGAAATAAAAATTTTGCCATTATGACACCATTATGGCGTGATTATGACACCAAACTTGATTTTTTGTCACAATGGCGCCATTATGGTGCCATAGTCGCATCACTATGGCACCATAAGGGCGCCATTGAGCTGTCATTGTGACAACATTGTATTAGCAAACTTGGGGCCCAGGAGACAGACAAATGGAAGGATGAACACCGAAGTCTCAGGAGTAGGGCCCCGTTTCCCATTCGGTATGGAACCCTGAAAACAATAAAATTGGTTATTTATAGGTGGAAGAGATTTGGGCAGCTTTGGAGTTTCCAGTTGTGTTGCATAAAGATGCGAAAGATGTATACGTCCTGGGTGGCTTAGAAGAAATCCAAACCTTTGTTGATGAAAGTAACATTCATGTCAGCACTATTCTTAGCTCTAGGAACTGTGGACCCATAAAGAGCCGAGTAGAAGATTGGGAAAGGAACTTGGATCTCTTTTCTAAAACTTTGGTAACATCAAAATAAAAATATATACACTATAGTAGTCTTCTCCAGTCCATTTACGTCTCACTGTTGGGCACGGGCCTCCTCCTTTTTGGGAGCGATTATGGTCTACTGTGCCGCGCTGACCAGGCGTGTTGGCACAGGGTTTATTGTCGAGTTCGCCGTCTCTCACAGAAGGTGTTATCTTTTTTTTTATTTATTTATTTATTCATGGTATAAAATACAGCACATTATAAAACAATACATTACAGCGGCAGAAACTATAAATGTTTGTGTCGCTGTCTTCACTCACAAACATTTTCTTTTTTTTTCTTGGGCGGTATAAACATCTAAGAATCGATTTACATTTGTCTGGGTTAATTACAGTTTTTGTTACAATATCGTCCTGTATTACACGTTTCAGCTGAGAATAGGATTGGCAATGACCTTTAGTTGTCAAAAGTGATTAGAAAGGTACTGTCAGCAACGTTGCGTATCAATTATTTTTTTTCTTTTACCTAAACTCAGTATTTTGAAGCGAAATACGTCTTAAATTATTTAGTAATAATAGTTATAATATTATTAAAAAAGAAATACTATTTTCTTTCAATAATTTCGTTGTTGGATACTATGATATTAAGTTGAATTAATATTGCACGAGCCGCATCGTTGGTGCGCAGAGTGCGGGATAGCTCCAACACCATTCTGAGGATGATAGCTGATAGACTAGATTGTCCCTTCATTCGGCATTGAAATGAAATGAAATGAAAAATAATTTAATCACGTAGACATAATTTTTCAGAAAAATTATGTGCTTATGACATGTCCAATTTTTTTCCCTACCACCGGTTCAGGACGCAATCTGCTGAGAAGAACCGGCGTAAGAAACTCAGCAGAGCTTTTAATCAAATCAATATTTTTAAATTAAATGTCAATTATACTTACAATGCTAATAACTTTACAATATAGAATATGTATTGCTCCAGAGCAACCTACTCCCAAGCTTTATCATCTTTAATATAATCAGAAATTTTATAATACGCCTTTTTACATAATTTAGTTTTAATGAATTTTTTAAATTTAGTATTATTTAATTCTCTTACATCAATAGGGAGTTTATTATAAAATCGTATACAATGACCCATGAAAGAGTTACATATTTTGTGGAGACGGGTTACATGCATCACAAGATTGTGTTTATGCCTTGTATTAACATTGTTGTGAGAGACATATTTCACTACCAATGCCGGAGAGAAGGTTTTGATTCTATTGTGTTATGGTTTATTTGCGATTTTTATTTAAATATTTTACTAACTATTAATTATTTAATTTTTATTTTGTTATTGACATTTTTAATTTATTTGTTTATTATGAATTTTAATTGGTTAATTGTGTAAGATTTTAAATGGATTAATTAAGTATTGGATTTTAAATTACTGTTATAATATTTTAAAATTGTATCATGTAGACTGTATGGATTATTGTGATCTGAAATAAACGATTTGATTGATTGATTGATTAAATTGCCAACCGCCATTTTGTTGTTGTTGGTGTGCCTTGTCGAGTATATGAATTTAATGGCATTTTATTTTAAATTCTGTTAGTAAGTAGTTGCTTCCCGTTAAAAAAATTAATTTGTTGTTATTTCTCATTGTTTTTGTTTATTAGTGTTGTTATTTTGTACTTGTCGTTACTTGTTATTGTTTTTAATTGTATTTGTCTCGCTAATTGCTCGAAAATTAGCAAACGATAACGACAAAGTGATAGATAAATTATAAACTACTCAAAACAAAATAGGGCCCACCACGTTTTATTGTATTAATTTTAAAATACTTACAATTATTCAGTTTTTCTAATTAGATATGATTGAAGTAGGGATTCACAGATTATATGAGCTTAAAAAATTACACAATTTGTTAATTTTTTTTTAATTTAAGCACAAAGAACACTTTTTGGCGATATTTTGGTAAAATAATGGGATTCATTAAATTTAAATTTTATCACTGCACTGGGACCATATGTTCAAAAGTCTTAAATTTAGTAGCGTGTGGGTCCTCCTCTGCTCCGTATGCACTCTCTGAGTCTATTTGGAACACTTTCGATAAGATGCACTATGTTTTGTTCCGGTATTTGCTCCCAACACAATTTGAGTGCGTTTATTAGCTCTTGTTGACTATTCACGCTGCTGTAGTTTTCTTTGAGGCTTCTTTTCAATTTATCCCATAAATGTTCGATGGGGTTGAGGTCAGGGCTCATGGCTGGCCAAGGCAAAACTGAAATATTGGCCTCAGAAAGTGCATTCTGTGTGGTACGCGCTGTGTGAGCGCGAGCGTTGTCTTGCATTAAAACAAAGTTAGCGCCAACTCTGTGAAAATGGAACAATATGAGGTCGGACTACTCGCTTGACGTAACTAGCGGCAGTTACGGTACCTCCATCCAGAATTACCAGCTCTGTTTTACCTAGCAAGCTTATTCCGCCCCAAACCATGACACTTGGACCCCCAAAACGGTCAGTTTCATGGATGCATGGTTCTGAAAAACGTTCTCCTTCCCTTCTCCACACACGTACTCGTCTGTCGTCACTGTAAAACTTGACTTTATTTTCGTCTGTAAAGAGTACGGATCTCCAGTTATCCATTGTCCAATCCAAATGTTCACGTGCGAACCTTAAGCGCGCTGCACGATGAGCTCTCGTCAGTTTTAGCCGAACAACACGCATCCTGGAACGTTGGCCATCTTCGTGGAGTCGATTGCGAATAGTTTGATCGCTCACTCGTCTTCCAGTAGACTGCCGTAATTGATTCTGTAAGGCTCGGGCGGTGATTGTACGCTCCCGACGCGCAGTTAATCTGATATATCTGTCTTCCTGGGCCGTTGTGGCTCTCGCTCTCCCAGATCCAGATCTCCTAGCAATACTTCCGGTCTCTTGATAGCGTTCCCACAGATTTCGGATAGCTCGTCGGGACACGCCGATGGTTATTGCAACAGATCTCTGAGAGTGCCCTTCCTGAAGCAGTGCAACTGCTCTAGCTGCAGTTTCCATGTTCATATGACGACGAGGACCAGGCATATTGATTAGAACTAACGCCGTAATCAAAGGAAATGGTTTACCAAATAAGCTTCAATAGCAACGTTTACAATACGACTGAGAACTCGAGCGACAAAAATATGCATTTAATCACTTTTTTTAGCCCTACACTTTATTTGACTGCCCACTTGAGAATATTGTTAAAGTTATCGTTAGAAACGCTGGTACAGACTCATAAACATGTCAACTATACGTTTATGTACTTAAGTCATCTTAAGATAACCGTACAAAATATTTGTAAACAAATTTGTAGACGATCGTGGGGTGGGCCCTATTTTGTTTTGAGTAGTTTATTATAAAAATGTCTTTTTTTGGTGATCCTACCAAAATTGTTCAAATTGACAACTATAACGTCACAACATGACGCGAGGTCAATCCTATTCTTATTTGAACGGCATAGTAGATCGTTTAATATAGTGGGCAACATACATTGCCATGTGCGTTTGCCGTATACATTGTTATACGTAGGTATTACATACCTCGGTAGGTAAGTAAGACTTCGCAGTTGTGGCGGTCGATGCCACTCTTTTAGTAAAGTAATCTTATCAACCTCCTCACACGGGACAAACATTTTAATTTTACTAAAGACATCAATCACACAACAATGTTTAAACAGTTTTTCATATTTATTACGATATTTATTTTTAACAGAAGAGGAAACAATGTTTTTAAGTAATCTTAATTGTAAGTTGTATATTTCTATAATGTGTGATTTATATGTTCTACCATAGCTGCTGAGTCTGTAGCTTATTACTGAATCAGCTAGAGCATTATATAATATTTTAATGTTGTAAATGGTAATTTTGTCCTTAATAAAATCATTTTAGCGAGCACTGCTCTTAATTTATTACATACATGATTTATGTGTGGTTTCCAGTTTAATTTGTTATCGATAATAAGACCGAGATATTTATGTTGAGAGACAAATTGTATTTCTGTGCATTGGCAATGATCGGATAATAATGCTTGATTATGTAAACATTGATGTTCGTGCGCTTTTATGACTGGATTTGATTCATAATTGAGTCGAGAAGAATGTATGTGCATGCATTTTGTCTTCTCATAATTTATCACTAAACCAACATCATGTGCCCACTTACATAACAAATCGAAGTTAGTTTGAATTTTATTTTGCGCTGTGGTCACTTTCCTATCGGCTACTATTAAGCACGTATCGTCCGCGAATTTGGAATAAAGAGCATTCCTGGAAAATGTTACAAATATCGTTACAATATAACAAATACTCAGTCTGTTGGTCCGATTACCGACCCCTGAGCCGTATCTGTGTGCAATATCCCTTAGCTGACTTTTACAGCACCCTTGGGAGGAGATGGGGTGGTGATATTGTATTCTTAATCGGTCACCACACCAAAAACTCCCCATTACTAATATAGCGTACTCCTCACGCTATATTAGTAATGGGAAATTTTTAAAAACAATTTTCTTATTTTTAGCTCTGGCAAAGTTACTCCATTTAGTTAAATTTCTGCTATAAATTAAATACTAAAACTATTGGTAACTAATAAACAAACAACGTAAATTTTTGCTTAATATAAATTATACAGGTATATGATAAAATTCATACGCGTATTTACGAAATCAAAAAATTATTTATGCAGGAAGAATGGACCAGTTGTCAACAGACTTGGATGTATTTAGAAGTTATATTCAGTGCACCAGATATCCAGAGGCAATTGCCCAATGAAACAAGGCTATTTACTATTGTTGATAAGTCTTGGAAGGACATTATGCGTAGATTGGCTAAGGTACTCGTAAACTCAGTGGCTCAAAGAAATTCTTGTATCATCGTTATTTATATTAGTAGGTAATTACTAATTAAATTAAATTTGCCAGGTGCCTTTAGCTATGCCAGCTGCAACTCAGCCTAACTTGTATGAAGAATTTGTTAGAAATAATGAAATGCTCGACCAAATCATGAAATGTCTTGAAGCTTATTTGGAAACCAAACGAGTTGCATTTCCGAGATTCTTTTTCTTATCTAATGATGAACTTTTGGAAATATTGGCTCAGGTACGACGAGTACCTACTCAATGCATTAAAGAGAATTCAAGAGATTTATTAATAAATTAATGTTACTTTTGTAGACACGAAATCCTCACGCCGTGCAACCGCATTTACGCAAATGTTTCGATGCCATTGCAAAGTTAGAATTTGGTGTTAAGCTTCCTGAGAGTGAAATGGAAGTGACCGAAGATGGCACTTTGGTTGAGAAAGAAATGTCCTTCCATACTAGGGACATGCTTCAAGCTAAACTTGCAAAAACCGCCAAGCCTGAAGACCTAACGACAGACATTATAGCCATGCTTTCTCCTGAAGGAGAGAGAGTAAATCTAGGAAAGGTATGTATTTAACAAAATTTGATTGAGTAAATATTGCTGGCAAACAGCTGTGATTTACATGCCATGGCTAAGGGCAATTTTGAGTTAGTTGCAGATATGTAAAAACGTATCTCGTCGTATGTAGTATCATATTTCGATTTTCAGGCACACAATATAACTAGACTGTAACTATTAATATTTCTTCATAATATTCTTTGACAGGGCCTAAAAGCGCGCGGAAACGTTGAAGATTGGCTAGGGAAAGTCGAAGAGGCAATGTTTGCATCTGTGAAAAGATGTATGAAATTTGCACTCAAAGATTTTATGAATCGACCTAGAGTAGATTGGGTTCAACTGCATCCAAATCAGGTACACTTTTGATAACAATTCTAATATATAAATTTTTTTAAAAATCTCCTGTCCTTATTGTTTCTAATATCGTCTGTAATTCAACAGGTGATTTTAACAGTCTCTCAAATAATGTGGGCGAAAGGAGTTCATGAAATATTTGATCTCGGAATACCTCTTCGCATTGACACTGGTTTAATAGATTACGAGAGAAAATGTATAGCTGATCTAAATGATTTGGCAGCTCTTACAAGGAAAGATATAACTAGTTTATTCAGAAAGGTTTTGTGTGCGTTGATAACCATAGATGTTCACGCAAGAGACACGATTACTTCCATGGTGGAGAAACATGTCCAAAAAGCGTTAGTATTACCGTATTACTGTTGTGTTTATATCGGAAATTAGGAATCATCCAACTCGTCTGAGAAGCGGAACTCTTAGTGATGGATATCCGTAAGGGTCTCTAACGCTAATATATTCCTATGTATTTACTATGTATTATATGTATGTATTTACAAAAGAAAAGTAGTTTACGTATTATATCCGTATTCTGGTACCCATAACACAAGCATATAAGCTTAGCTTGGGATCAGAGGACGTTGTGTGAAATGTCCATGAATATTTATTTAATTATTTATTTATTTATTTATTCCAAATTCCTTAGCGCCTGGTATCCAAGATTTGCTATTGACATATAGAATCAAGACGTATATGTATAAGTAATACGAGTTTAGATCTATAACGTTCATGCTGGGCATCTCAATAAAACTATATTGAAAACATGCAATTACGTTGCACTCCCCTGGATACCAAACTGTATCTAGGAAATCAATCATATTGTTCCAGTGATACATAATATCAAAATTGCACTCCATTCCCCTACCCAAATTAGCTGTCGGCTAGCGAGCGGCTCACAGCACGCTTGCAATATTATATTATTACGAACACCCAATTAAATTCCCATTCAGAAACTGAACTAACTGTAACATGATGATCAATTCCTATTTCATTATTTTATTTGTAAAATAACCAATTTAACAAAATCGTAGAATAAAATACTTAGAACGAACGAATTTAAATGGAATTAAGTACAAAAAGTAAGATTTATCATTTAATTAAACTGAGCACTTACAAGTGTACTTATTGAAATTCATTGATTACAGTCTTGTATTGAAAAAAATCTACGTAGAATCATGATATTTTTTTCAATACAAATTTCTAATGAATTGATTATTTACTGTTCAGACTAGATTTTGAGTGGTTGAAAATGATTCGTTACTATTGGGAAGAAGATATTGACAATTGCATGGCTAAAATGTCTATATCCTTGTATGTGTACGGTCATGAATATTTGGGTGCTGGAGGTAAATATTTAACTGCCTATGAAGCATATTGACAGTACAAATTTGTGATTGATCAATTACTGTTTACTTACTTGTTTCATAGGTGTTTTGGTAATAACACCTCTTACTGACCGGTGCTATTTATGTTTGATGGGAGCTCTGATGTTAGACTTAGGAGGTGCGCCAGCTGGGCCCGCCGGTACCGGGAAAACGGAAACAACTAAGGATCTGGCTAAGGCATTGGCTATACAGTGTGTCGTGTTTAATTGTTCTGAAGGTAACTTCTTATTCTTTCTTCCTCTCTTTCATAATAATACTATATAAAAGTGATTAGTTTATTATACTTATTTAATTGAATTAACACTCAAGATAATATCACTAAATATCTGCTTCATGGTGATGAAAATGTTGATATTAAACCATAATTTTTATATTGAAACACGAGTTCATAGTAGAATAAGAATAAGAAAAAAATTATATCTACCACAAATCAGACTTAAAAAGTCTTTTATGATAGAATAATAATAGAATAGCCTTTGTCGGAGACTGATATCTCCAGTACATGGACATTTCTATTGTTCTATTTTCTTATAACAAAAGAGTTATGAGAATCAAATACCCACCTGTTTCGCGATATTGCGCAATCTCATAAAATGTTTGTAAATTTTAACGAAAATCTAAGCAAGAAAACGTTGTTACTAAAATGGACTCATGATTACCGAGTCTAGACAACTAAGTATAGTTTATTTTTGTATCATTCATTACGTTCATATTTCTATTTAAAAACTGTAATTTGTTATGAAGATAATGAAATAAGTGGGAAACAAATATAATATTTTATAGGGCTTGACTACAAGATGATGGGTCGATTCTTCTCTGGATTAGCAACATCCGGAGCTTGGTGCTGCTTTGATGAATTCAATCGCATCGATATTGAGGTTTTGTCTGTAATAGCACAACAACTTATCACAATTAGGAACGCTAAAGTAGCGAGACAGAGCAGGTATACATATGTCCAGCATTTATCTAGAACATGAAAGCCGTAAATTAAATAAAAGTGTAAAAATTAAGATTCCGAGTTTGCTGCATTTTTAATAAAAGTTTCTATTATCGTGGCTGTACAATAATTTTATATCATTTAACACAATAATCAGACTAGGTCATAATATATTTTTTAATATGTGCTTTATGTATGCATATGGCTAAAAAGTAAACAAGCGCAATACATCATTCTAATACGTCAACCAATAATCGCACTGAGTGGAAATCAAAGCCACGACCTTGTGAATGGTAGTCAGGCTACCCACGTTTTTAAAGCCGATCGAAACAACAATTGTATGCTTTCATTCAACAGGTTTATGTTTGAGGGTCGTGAAATTAAACTAGTAAGATCCTGTGCTGCATTTATCACAATGAACCCAGGTTACGCTGGACGAACTGAGTTACCGGATAATTTGAAAGCTTTGTTTCGACCAATATCTATGATGGTGCCCGATTATGGTATGTGTTTGTAACATATACTCGTACCTATACGTCACTACAAGGTTTGAAATAAAGTTACGTCACGAAAAAATTTTATTGCACGAAATTTCATGTGATGCCACCATTAGATTACCTACATGTTTTATGTAGAAACTACATAGTGCGCAATAAAATTTTAAAAGTACTCAGGTATACTTACGATCTTTAGTTGAGCAATGCTTTCAAAATAAATTCAAAGATGTGAAGGATCTACGATACTATATACTAAAAGGGGTAACTCATCATCAGATAAATAATACTAGTAAGCTTCAAGTATCATTTGTACATTTATTATAAAAATTTTATGTATCTTAAATAATAGTCGTTATCTTCTTCTTTCTTCTAATATATAAAATTCACGTGTCACAGTGTTAGTTACCGTACTCCTCCGAAACGGCTTGACCGATTCTTATGAAATTTTACATGAATATTCAGTAGGTCTGAGAATCGGACAAAATCTATTTTACAAACACCCGCCCCCCACTGGCATTTGTATGGCAAAACAACGTTTGCCGGGTCAGCTCTTTTTTATAAATTCAACACAAGCAATGACACCTGATAAAATATTCGAAAAGGCTACTTAGAAAAGGCTTCCACGCACAGACGACCTCCTTCTTAAAATTGTTAATTAAATGATATTCTCCTTGGTGAACCTTACAATATTAATAGAAATTGTGAAACGTTTTTCAAAAAATAAGTATTTAAAAAACAAACTAATTAAATGAAAAAAATGTGGTACAATGAAGTGTCCCAATTCGTAAAAATATCATTAATTTCTTTTTCATTTTGAAGCACTCATTGCGGAAGTCATCCTGTATTCCGAAGGGTTTGAATCATCGAAAGGCTTAGCGAAGAAAATGGTGCAGATGTACAAACTATCTAGTGAACAATTGTCAAAGCAAGATCACTACGATTTTGGTATGAGAGCCGTGAAGAGTGTGCTGGTAAGATCACTGCGTAGTAACCGGTGTCCGTGCGGGGATTCTAGCAAATTCTATCAAAAGAATTGATTGCTTTATCATAAAGTACCGACGACGGGCCTCGTGGTCGAGTGGTTTATGTAACGGACTGCCGATCACGAGGTCGCAGGTTCGATTCCCCCTCGGGACAACCAGTGTGTTTACCATTGTGATGCAGATAAATAGTAGTGTTTGATACGTATTTTTCAAAAAGAGTTTTTTTTCAACAAAACGTAACTATATCGAGCACATGATAGCTTGAATAATTTATTTTTGTAAGATAACTATAATTTGTCAAAAGCGGTAATCAAATATGAAGCAACTTATTTTCAAGGCTATCTTAATCTGAGACAAAATAGCAAATTTCCAGACTTGGTGTCATATACAAGTTGTTTTTTATTCCATAAAGTACAAATTATCTCCTCGAAATAATTCTAAAACGATATAGGTGATGGCCGGTGCACTCAAGCGAGCTAGTCCAGATCAGCACGAAGAAATGACGTTACTGTGCGCACTAAACGACAGTAACTTGCCTAAATTTTTGGCGGCTGATGCAATACTTTTTGCTGGAATATTATCTGATTTGTTCCCTGGAGTTGGTCTACCTGAACGTGATTATGGTGTAATGGAGGAGGTTATAGGTAATACTATAACATTTAAGTACGAACCAGAGAGAAACTTGTGTTTATAAAACAGAATAATTGTATACAATTTGTCTACGAGTAATGTGTTATTGAATTTTAGAGGAAATAATTCTTAAAAGGAAACTTCAGATAGAAAAATGTCAAATACGTAAAGTAATACAACTACACGAGACTATGATTGTACGATGGGGTGTGATGTTGGTCGGACCTACTGGTGGTGGTAAAACTGTTGTGTTACATGTAAGTTCTATTACAAGCCTTTTTTCTTAACACATTTATGTCGCAATGTTGGGCACGGACTCCCTCTACTTCAGCGGGATATCTTCCTACTAGACCATGCAGACCAGGCATTTTGGCATAGGACTTTTTGTGACATTTGGTTTCCTTGCTCAAGATGTTTTTCGCCTTTATTGTCTCTTAGCTATCTGAGAAGAAAATGGGGCGATAACACATGAATTCTAAAACCAAAAAGAATCTTTATTTTTACTTAAATTCATACCATTAAAAAATTATTTATTTAAAAGTAAGTGAGTATGAGCATTCTATATATAAACCTTATATACGTTTCATTATTTAATAGTTTGTTAAATAAACAAACTCATTTTTAGTCAAAGTTTTTAATTATCTACGAAATACGATTCGATGGAAGATGGACGCTTAGCGCCGACAGAAGCACTGCATGAGTTAAAGTTGGAAATATTTCCAGAAAGAATCTATTATACGACTATACCAATAATATAAATTGGTAAAGTTTGTAATTTTGTTTGTGGTTGTCTGTGTGGTGACGGATTAAGAATACAAGTGTCACCACCCCATTTCCTGGGTCCTGTAAAAACCATCTAAGGGACAATATAAACAGTTATCGTCTACTGTGAGAGACGGAGAAACTCGAAACTAAGCCCTGTGCCAACACGTCTGGTCAGCGCGGGACAGTAGACCATGATCCCTCCCAAAGTGGAGGAGACCCGTGCCCAACATTGAGACGTTAATGGGCTGGAGCGAAACTTTGTAATTTATGTAGTTACGAGTATGTAGGCGGGAATCTCTGAAAGTAGTGGTCAGATCCTAAAACATTTTTACTAATACGATTCACTAATATTATAGCCTCCCTGAGTACTAGAATCAATACTTATATTATAAAGAGGAAAGATTTGTATTTTTGTATGTAACGAATAAACTCAAAAACTAATGTGCCGATTTCAAAAATTCTTTCACCAGTGGAAAGCTACATTCACCCTTAGTAACATAGGCTATATAAATAATCTTATATCCACCCGAGCAAAGCCGGGATGGGCCGCTATATTTTATAAAGATTGAAATTTAGGCGATGTCGAGGGCATAAGTATATACAAATTAAATTTACACTTTTATCAGAAAATATAAAAAAATTGGCAATAATCAGTTCAGTTATTAGGTATTGGGTGCCACATACTCAAGATTATGTGAGAAAGGGATCCCTGGGCCGCAAAATGAAATGGTACAGATGTATATAATGAACCCAAAGAGTCTCACTATTGGTGAATTATATGGTGAAGTCAATTTACAAACTCTGGAATGGCACGACGGAATCTTACCTCTTAGCTTACGTACTGCAGTGCAGGTATTTCAAAACGATTTAAATCAAAAGCACAATCTGTAATGGTCTTATTCATAATGACTTATCGGAGGTTTAAAAGTTCGCTAAAATCGGTTCGCCAAAATTTGTCAAAACTTGTTATTCATAATAGTCTTGTTACGCTAAAACGTTTATTATCTCTCCGATAAAATCTCCGTTTAAACCTCCGATAAGTCATTATGAATAAGACCGTTATAAGTCATTAACGTTCCACTAATGGGCATGACCTTCCTCCATCAGGAGTGTATTTGGTCTACTTATACCGCACTGGCCAAGACCTTTTGGAGGTTACGAGATTATCTTTTCTCACAGAGGATTTTATTTACTTTTATTATGCCTTAGTTTGTCTTAGAAAGACCCTGTTGAGGAAATAGGGTCGTGATACCTGTGAACAAAAGAAAAGTAGTTTATGTATTCTAACCGTATTCTGGTGCGCATAACAAACATATAAGCTTAGCTTGGTACCACAGGACGCTGTGTGAAATGTCCGCGAATATTTTTTTTAATCCATATTTAAAAGTCTAAACTGTAATTACTTACGTTAAAATATCAACACCAGCTTAAGTTTGCCTTAATTATTCTTGATACCATCTTTAGTTTACAGTATTATTTCTAGTGTGAAACAGCTGATCACCAATGGTTAATATGTGACGGTCCCGTAGACGCAGTATGGATTGAAAACATGAACACAGTACTTGACGACAATAAGATGTTATGTCTATCAAATTCTGAAAGAATTAAGCTTACACCATATGTGCATATGTTGTTTGAGGTACTTTATATTTCTACTAGCTGTTGCCCGTAACTTTGTTTGAGTGGAATTTAGAAACCAAACCTTAGCAAATCATTCAAAAAAGCCATCTCTTGAACCATTCTAACTATGTATTTAAAAAACGGCATCAAATTCCGTTGCGTAGTTGTAAAAAAATTGGTCAAGTGCGAGTGGGACTCGCGCACGAAGGGTTCCGTACCATTATCTATGCAACATAAGGCAACGTTATTAGTATCGAGCAAGAAACGGTAAAAAAAATCAGTTTTTTGTATGGGAGCCCCCCTTAAATATTTATTTTATTTTATTTTTAGTATTTGTTATTATAGCGGCAATAGAAATACATCATCTGTGAAAATTTCAACTGTCTAGCTATCACCTTTCTTGAGATACAGCCTGGTGACAGACGGACGGATGGACGGACGGACGGACAGCGAAGTCTCAGTAATAGGGTTCCGTACCCAAAGGGTAAAAACGGGACCCTATTACTGAGACTTCGCTGTCCGTCCGTCCGTCCGTCCGTCTGTCACCAGGCTGTATCTCAAGAACGGTGATAGCTAGAGAGTTGAAATTTTCACAGATGATGTATTTCTATTGCCGCTAAATAAAATAAATATTTAAGGGGGGCTCCCATACAACAAACATGATTTTTTTACCGTTTCTTGCTCGATACTAATAACGTTGCCTTATGTTGCATAGATAATGGTACGGAACCCTTCGTGCGTGAGTCCGACTCGCACTTGACCAATTTTTACCCTTTGGGTACGGAACCCTAAAAATTAGCTCACATATGGAATACATACAAAAATAGCTACTTTTTTTATAATAATTAAGTAAACTAAGTTTTACTTAATGATGATGGCCCTCTTCATAATTAATTCCTCTTATTTATTTCGCGACTTTTACTATAATGATTAGGATCATAAAATCTTTGTGTCTTAATTTAGATTTTCGATCTTTTAACTCCCACTCTAATACTTTAGACATTTCAATACTTTGACTGGAATATACCTAGGCATAGTAATAGTATAGTATACTAGCTGACCCGGCCAACGTTGTTTTGCCATATAAAAAAAAAATTTGAAAAATAGATGTTGGCCGATTCTCAGACCTACTGAATATGCATGTAAAATTTCATAAAGATCTGTCAAGCCGTTTCGGAGGAGTACGGTAACTAACACTGTGACACGTGAATCTAATATATAAAATTCACATGTCACAGTGTTAGTTACCGTACTCCTCCGAAACGGCTTGAACGATTCTTCTCAAATTTTGCATACATATTCAGTAGGTCTGAGAATCGGCCAACATCTATTTTTCAAACCTTTTTTTTTTTAATTTAGTATGGCAAAACGACGTTTGCCGGGACAGCTAGTTTTTTATATAAGAAGATAAGAAGATAGTATAATACTTCATTTAGTCATGTATGAATCAATGTTTTAGGTAGCTGATCTTGCTCAAGCCTCCCCAGCTACAGTCTCTCGGTGTGGTATGGTTTACATTGATCCGAATGAAATGGGAGTTCTGCCATTCGTTAGATCCTGGATAGATGAGGCGCTAGAAAAGAACCTATTCAATCAAGAAAATTCCGTTTTTGTTTATGAACTTTTTCAATTAATGCAAAGTGGAATAGATTTTGTTAATGATAAATGCAGAGTTGGTATTAAACAAGTAAGTACCTATTTTTATTAATATTTATAAACTCTTTTTACTAATATAGGTCTTAATAACCTAGGTACCTACAATAGTACCTACATATTATAACATTTTTTTTTTATAATCTACTCCATAAAGATTTAAACTAGTTTAATCGTTTTAAAATGTTTAGTCTAATTGTAAATAATACAATTTGTAGTAAATATAACTGTCACACAAAGGACACTTTACAGCTCAGCTCCACCCCCGACCATGGTGACTGAAAAGCCTATGAAACGTCGGGCTAAAATTTAAAACAAATATACGCGTCTAGATTGTCCACCCTGGACCCAGAGCTGACCACCGAGGCAGCCATTGTTGAAAGGTGGACCGCTGGAGGTGTCGTTAATACCGATAGCGGCCTGGACGTGGACGCGAGATGTGAGCGGCTTTCGGGAGCATTCTCTCGCGTCTGCGATGCGGCGATGTGTCGGGCGGGGCCAACCCTCCCGCGGAAACAGGTGTACTGGTGGAGACCACACCTAGCTGGCCTCCGCTCCCAATGCCAGATGGCTCTACGTAGGTGCACCCGCAGCCGCCGGAGGGCCAATAGAGATCCCGCCCATGAGGAGGAATTACACGCCGCATACCGGGACGCGCGCGGAGCCTTCACCTCCGCGGTCAAGGCTGCGAAGCAAGAGGCATGGCAGGAGTGGCTGGAGAATTTGAACAGAGACCCGTGGGGGCGCCCGTACAAGGTTGTGACGCAAAAACTCCGACCGTGGGCGCCCCCGCTAACGAGGACGCTCGAACCACTCCTGCTCGAAAGGGTGGTCAGCTCACTATTTCCAATGAGGGAGGAGTGGGTACCGCCCAGAATGGCGGCGCCAGCTTCCGAGGGAGAACCGGCACCGGGCGAGATCGTGCCGCCCGTATCCGAAGCCGAGTTAGGGGCTGCGATCCTCAAACTCAAAGAGAAGAATCGCGCCCCAGGCCCGGACGGCGTTCCTGGGCGAGTTCTCGCTCGTGTGCTACCGGTCCTCGAAGAAGAGACGCTGTCCCTCATGTCGGCTTGCTTAGAGTCTGGCAAATTCCCGCGGAGCTGGAAGAAGGGGAAGCTCGTGCTTATTCAAAAGCACGGGCGGCCCGCCAATTCACCGTCGGCCTACCGACCAATCGTCCTGCTCGACGAGGCGTGCAAACTCTTCGAGCGCGTGCTTGCTGCGCGCCTTGTCGAGCATTTGGACGCGGTGGGCCCCAACCTTTGTGACAGTCAGTTTGGCTTTCGCCGCGGGAGGTCAACGCTGGATGCAATCTCTCGACTGAGGGACGGCGTGGAGACTGCTATCTCCCGGGGGGAGGTGTTGCTGGCGGTGTCGCTTGACATTGCGAACGCCTTCAACACCATCCCTTGGGCTACGATTGCGGAGGCGCTGAGGTACCACAACGTTCCGTGGTACCTCAGGCGCATCCTGGCGGACTATTTCACGGACCGGGTTATTATCTATCCAACCCGGGACCGCGTGGTCTGCCGGGATATGGCATGCGGTGTTCCACAGGGGTCGGTTCTAGGCCCACTCCTGTGGATTATTGGATTCGATTGGGCTCTGCGCGGTGCCAATCTCCCGGGCGTCAGCGTTATCTGCTATGCTGACGATACCCTGGTGACCGCGCGGAGCCCCACTTTTCGTGTTGCGGGCGTGCTTGCCACTGCGGGTACGGCCCATGTCGTCAGTCGCATCAGGGCCCTCGGTCTGGAGGTTGCACTAGAGAAGTCCGAGGCCATATTCTTTCATGGTCCTCGGACAAGGCCCCCCTCTGGGCACTCGATAATGGTGGGTGGCACCTCCATCGCTGTCGGGCGCACGATGAAATACCTCGGACTCGTGCTCGGCAGCCGATGGAGGTTCAGCGAGCATTTCCGCGCTCTGGCTCCTAAACTGCTGGGGTGTGCGGGAATGCTTGCAAGGTTGCTCCCCAATTGTAGGGGGGCTGGCCGAGTAGGTCGCCGCCTCTATGACGGCGTGGTGCGCTCCATGGCACTATACGGGGCGCCCATCTGGGCGAGAGAGGCCCTCAGCGCCGAGAACATGACCCTATTGCGGCGCCCGCAGCGGGTCATGGCGCAGAGGGCTTCCAGAGCGTACCGCACCGTCTCTTACGAGGCGGCCTGTGTTATCGCGAGCAGCCTCCCGTGGGACCTCGAAGGTGGGGTCCTGGCGGGGGTCTACCACCGGAGGGCCCTGATGCGGCAGTCAGGAATGGAGCCCCTCGCAGAAGAGATCGATCGCTGGAGGAGCGAGTTGCGCGACGATCTCTTCCGGCGATGGGCCGAGAGGTTGGCGGACCCCACTGCGAGCAGACGGCTCGCCGAGGCGGTCCACCCAGTCTTAAGAGACTGGGTTGAGGCGAGGCACCGGGATCCGACGTATCACCTTACCCAGCTTCTCACAGGTCACGGCTGCTTCGCCAAGTACCTGTGGGAGGTGGTTGGTATCGAGTCGGATCCCGTTTGCCGCAATTGTGGAAGTGGGGCTGTGGATACGGCGGAACACACCCTCGCCGTATGCACGGCCTGGGACGCCCAGCGCGCTGAACTCATCAACGTGCTGGGTCAGGACTTGTCGCTCTCGGTCGTCGTCTCATCCATGGCCGAGAGCGAACAGTGTTGGGCCACCGTCGCCTCCTTTGCTCGGGAGGTGATGGCGGCAAAGAGGGAGGCCCTGCGGGAGCGCGAACGCTCTGGTAGCACCTTGCCCCCCCGCAGGGCCCTGGGCAGGGGCCGTCGGCGCGCAGTGGCTGGCCGGCATCCCCGACGAGGTGGTCGCGCGCGGCGAGTCTATATTCAGAGACCCGCCGCGGCAAATGTGGCTGCTGGCCACGCGTCAAGGGGACCTAGTGCCTCCCCTGTTGGGTCGGGCCCCGATTAACGGGGCCACCCCTCGCTGGGTCATGGTAAAGCTCAAGGCACCATCATGGCCCAGCAGGGTAGAAGGCGGAAAGATAAAAAAAAAAAAAAAAAAAAAAATATACGCGTCTAAATCCGTACAAAGTTTATTGTCTGATCGTCAGTCACCGTGGTCTCGGGTGGGACTGAGTTGTAAGGTGTCCTCTGTGATCAGTTGTTACGGGGCATACCAATATTTGATACTTTAAATTTATTGACTATAAATTAAAATCTATATTGATTAAATAAAACTACTTTTTACGGTTTTAGACGCGTATATTTGTTTAAAATTTTAGGCCCGTCGTTTCGGAGACTTTGCAGTAACCATGGTCACGGGTGAGACTGCGTCTAAATCCGTAAAAAGTAGTTTTATTTAAACAAATGAGTCGCGCAAGTGTTAGAAAATATTATCTATATTGATTTTAAAGTTCAGACATTACAAATATTTCGCGGAAGCGCTAAAAATATTTATTTTTTATTTTTGGATTAATCATATTCGCAATGTGTAGGTGGATATAAGCAAAGTGTCAGCTGTATGTTATCTTCTGGGTGCTTTACTGTCGGAGCCTGGTGATAGATTCCCTGAGAAAGCAGCTGTTAAAATGTACATAGCACATTGTTTCATATTCTGCTACATTTGGTGTATTGGTGGCAATATTTTAGAACAATATAGAAAACCTTATGAAGAAGTCATTAGAAGACAATTTGAAGTTTACGAAGAAGCTGAATAGTTAGTAATTTATTAAATAATTGTATTTCTTTACAACTTGATAAGTAATACTCTTCTCACTTCATAGCCTGAGGCGACATTATTCTGGCGTCTTAAAATTTTTTACTTGTTAGATACCTAATTTCATTATTACCTACTCTGAGATTTCTGTTGTTTTGTAGACTTTATCTTAATAATACACAGCTTTAAAAACTTATTTTAATTAATTAAATAAATACTTAAATAATTACTATTTATGGACATTGCACACAACGTTCTCTAGTCCCAAGGTAAGCTTAATAAATAAAATATTTTCACAGTTTGCCACAAGGGTTTTATTTCTTCGACATGTTTATGGATACAAAACATCGTAGATTAAAAGTATGGGCTGAAATACTACCGCAATTTTTGTACGATCCAAGTCGGCCGTTTTTCGAGACATTAGTACCAACTATTGATACCGTTAGATACGGTTATCTGTTTGAAAAGCTCCTGGGAGCCGGTAAACCTGTTATGTTTACAGGAGACACAGGTAAATATTGTGTATTTTTAGAGTTCAGTACCAAACGGGGACCTTATTACAGAGACTTGTCCCACCGTGCCGTTCGTCACTAGGCTGTACCCTTGAACGGTGATGGCTAGAAACCTGATAATTTCACAGTTTATGTATATCAGTTGATGATATAGCAACAATTTCTAATCATCAATCATCTTGACGGGCTTCGTGGTGGAGTGGTTTATGTAATGGACTGCCGATCACGAGGTCGCGGGTTTGATTTCCGCTTGGGACAATCATTTGTGTGATATCCATAAATGTCATACAAATGTCTGTACTGCGTCTGGGTGTTTACTATGTATTATAAGTATGTATTTACAAAAGAAAAGTAGTATATGTAGTCTATCCGTATCTGGTACCCATAATACAAGCATAGAAATATAGCTTACTTTGGGACCAGAGGACGGAGAGAACGAAATTATGATAATAAATAAAGATACAGAACCCTTCGTGTGCGATTCCAATTGATACTTGAGCGGTTTGTTAAATAAGCTCTTTGAAATCTTTAATCCAACTATCCCTTTACCAAAGCCTTTATGTTTACTGTCGAGTATATCAAACAACAAAAGGAAGGCGTACCTATAACAAAGCTCTTTAAACCTTTTCACCCCTAAAAATCTGTTATTACACAAGTTGTTGCCCATTTATATTAGTAAAAAAATCGTATACAATATGATCTCTAATATTATTATAAAGACTAAAGATTTAGTTATTTGTTTGTTTGAAATGAGTAGGCTCTAAAAGTATTGGACCTATTTAAAAAATCTTTCACCGTCACGCGTCGTGTACCTAGTGCTATAGCTACCTATCACCGAAGAACTGAAGATATTAAAAAAAATAAAGATAATTGAATAAATAGCATCTAAATAGAAACAGTACGACCTAAGGTAGAATATTTGAATATGTATCAAGGCCTGAAGAAACAGCAACTTTTATAAAAATGTTACCCATGCGAAGTTAGGGCGGATTTTTAGTATATAATAATAAAGCAATTTCTACCTATCATACACAAAAAAATATAAAATTACATAATATTTTAACACATATACTGCCAAAAATTGAGTATATTTAAAATAAAAGTTCAACCGAATTCATGAGCCTTTGAAATTTGAGGGTTTTCCTCGATTTCTTAGGAGACAACCGTCCATACGGGAATCACCAACTTTCAAATAAAAAAGAATCATTAAAATCGCTTCGTCCTGTAAAAAGTTATGAGGTAACAAACATAAAAACGAAACCATACAGTCGAATTGAGAAAGTCGGTAAAAAATTTTAAAAAATTTTTTTTACAATACTTGTCTTATTTTTAGGTGTTGGTAAAACAGTAATAGCAATGGGACAGCTAAATAAGTTATCAGCTACGGGTACCTATATACCGTTTATATTAAACTTTTCCGCTCAGACGAGCAGTGGCCGAACTCAGGTATATTCTTAATTACATTTGAATTTAGAGTGTTGTAAATATTTTGGAATCTTTCAAAGAAATATTCACCCACTTGTAATTATCGCATATTTTTGTAATTTTGCACACATAATGATAAGAATACAGCAGGTAAGTACAAAGAATATCCAGAATTAGGAAACGGGTTTTTTGCACACGGTACTCACGTATTGCCGGCCCGCAAGGTGTCTGTCCACGTCTCACTTATAAGACCCAAATTCAAAAGAAAAATTGTTATTAAAAATTCATTTTAATTCGTAGGAAGTAATTGAATCTCGTCTAGACAAGAGACCACGCAAAGCTTTAGGGGCTCCTTTAGGAAAGAAAGTGGTAATATTTATAGATGATGTCAATATGCCACGTCTGGACATATATGGTGCACAGCCCACCATTGAACTGCTTAGGTAAGACTTAACAAATACTGTATTATTTATTAGCTTCAATTACTCCATAGGCTTTTTTAATGTACATTATATACTTAAAAAAAAAAACAATGGTTATATCTAAATAGGGATTGGAAGGTGTTTTTTTTTAATACAACTTTACTCGGAAGCTAGGAAATTAAAATACATGTTCGTTTCTTTTACACTTCAAGAGTGTCGAAATACGCATTGTACTCTATTGTATGGAATAACGTTTGTCATTTATGAATATACAATCATGATCTTTGGGCGGACGAAAGTGAACATAAATATCTTGTATATAATACCTTCTTTAATAG
Organism: Orgyia antiqua; assembly: GCA_916999025.1. Lineage (NCBI taxonomy): Eukaryota > Metazoa > Arthropoda > Insecta > Lepidoptera > Erebidae > Orgyia > Orgyia antiqua. The sequence continues at coordinate 10,317,275 of OU779863.1, read as the reverse complement.
CTACTAAAGAAAACTAGTATCTACTTAAATAAAACGAACAATGGACTTTTCAGACAGTTCTTAGATTTTGGTGGTGTATACGACCGCGATAAACTATATTGGAAGGAAATATTGGATGTACTTCTGTCATGTGCTTGTGCACCCCCCGGTGGTGGGCGTAATCCTTTGACTGGTCGATTTGTTCGACATTTTGCTATGTTCTTCATAGCTTCACCTGGACCTGATGCTATGAAGGTTATCTTCAAGGTAATTTCAAACCACGTACCAAACTAATTTTAATATTAGTTCTATGATGCTGAATTACTTAAATAAAAACGGATCCGTAGTACATTTTTTTCACTTGATTACTATCAAGCTGATTTTCCGTGAGTAGCTTTATTATGACGAGACGCCCAATAATTATCTATTCCAAAATCTCGATTGTGTTAGCTAACAGAGATAGCAAGGATAAAATATCGAAATTACAAATAAAAAGTAATAGTTACCTATAATATGTATAGGTAACTATTAGTTTTTATTTATAAATTCATACTACATACAGTAAACGTTATTACACGCTTTATATTAGCTTCACTTGTATGTTTGTTTGTATGTTTGTTTGTTTGTATGTTTGTTTGTATGTTTGTTTGTATGTTTGTATGTTTGTAACCGACTCCTATGGACGCTATTTTGACCCACTTTAAACGGTCAGATTCTATTCAAATTTTGCACACCTGTCAAAGACCGATGACAATGCAATAATTCGATTAAATAAAGCGTGTTTTTTAGTTTTTTTAAACTATTATTTTTATTATTTATAATACAGTATTTTGTTTATAATTTTACTTTCTACCGTAAGTACTACAAAAATAAAATACCATAACAGAAACAGCCCATAATAGTTAGAAGTGAAATATAACTAAGTAATACGCGTAGTTGGATCTTGAAATAAAATTATTGAAGCGCCTTCACTTAAATGCTGTTTCGGTCTGTCTCGTTTTATTTTCTAACGTTTTTAAGAAGCGCGGCACAGGATAAAAATGTTATCGAGTTCTACTAGTTATAGTGGAATTTGCTTAGAAAAATAAAATATTCTCTAAGTAATATTTTTGCCAATAAATATTAAATCGTGAAAGCACTTTAAGTTAAGATTTTTCCGTTAAAGACTTTCTTTTGTACTCTTATTTACTAGGACCTTATTTATCCTACAGTTAAGAAAATAAAAATTAAAAACAACTATAAATAATAATAATATTTTATATATTTTTAAGGAGTTTAAGTAAATGACTGACTATTTGTTTAAAAGATGGCCATTATTTCAGGCTATACTACTAGGTCATATGGAAGATTTCGTACCGGAAGTGTCAGTATTGGGTGACGGTATAGTCAATGCAGCAGTGGAACTGTACGTCAAGATATGCGCAGAATTACTTCCGACTCCAGCTAAATCTCATTATGTATTTAATTTACGAGATCTCTCAAAGTGCATGCAGGGAGTGTTACAAGCAGATGCTGCTTATATGAAAGCTCCACAAGCCATGCTTAGGTAACTTCCTCCAAGACTGCGTTTTCACTGGTATTTATAATCAATAAAAACCAAAGGGTAGCTTTAGTTTTTAGCGTAACTACATACTATTATATTATATGAATTAATAGTAATCTTTGTCTGACCTCCGTTTCTGCGACACAGAAAATTTTATTCAGAGTAAATGAGTCTGGATGTTGCAGACAAGGTAACTATTTGCCCTAAATTGAAAATCAAAAAAGTTATAAGCGAAAAAGTGAGAAAATTTTTAACAGTTATTGACATGAATCAAAAAATCTGTTACTTTTCACTACCACTATAAAACTCGTTGCGTAGGTTAAAAACTAAAGTGCAAGTAGATACTTAAGTATTAACTTTTGGAATAGGTATAATAGTGAATAAACATTATTCCAGACTATTTTACCACGAATGTTTGCGAGTGTTTCACGATCGTCTCATCAACAACGAAGATAAGAGTTATTTCTATAAACTAATGAAAACTGTTTGCGAACGATTCTTTCAAACACCGGTATTAGAAATACCTGACGAACCTGTTATAGAGCATCCGCCTCTGTTACTATGGGGAGATTTTCTTAATTCAGCTGTTCCGAAAGAAAGCCGCAATTATTCGGAGATATCAGATTTTGATAAGCTCTTAGTTGTTTTAAAGGTAAATATTAATTTTAACATATTAAGTTTCATAGTTTAGTTAGTTTTATTTAATTTTATAGTTATTTATAGTTCAGTTAACACGCCTAATCTTAAACAATACTTTTCATTTCCAATATTCATGATGACCTACACGCTCTTTCTGATCTTAACACAGCTTCTTTCTAAAAGTGATCGAATTGACCTCAATCTGCCTAGATTTGTTGAAAATTAAATATGTATTTGCAGGAATATTTAGAAGAATACAATTCAACAGCTCGTGCGGAGATGCACTTGGTATTGTTTAAAGATGCAGTAGAACATGTGGTTCGTTTAGCGCGTGTGTTGCGAGCTGAACGTGGACATTGCCTCCTTGTGGGACCGGGTGGATCTGGTCGCAGGAGCGTCGCTACTCTTGCTGGACATGTCAATGAATGCAAGTAAGATCCAGTTTCTTTAAGGCTAAATATTATAGAAATTAAATAAGCATATCTTATGCTTTTGGCAAAATTTCGCGGATATTTCTTTATAATCTTTATTTCTCAAACACAATAATAAAATAATTTTATATTAAAGATTCTCCAAAAATATTATAATAAATATATTTGAGTTACGATGCATGGTTAGTTATTTGTAACTAAGTACCTTTCGTTTTCCTTAGTTTTTTAACAAAAGACGATAATCAGTACTAATATTAACACATTTTATTTAAGATGTATGGGAATGGAGTTAAAAAGAAACTATGATACACCAGAATTCCACGATGATTTACGTAAGATGTATATGAGAGCAGGCGTTAATTATGAGGATACCGTATTCCTCTTTACTGATACTCAGATCACTAAAGAGGAGTTCCTTGAAGATATTAATAACATGCTCAATTCTGGTAAGAGATTTGACATTGCTTTGAAACTTTTATAATAAATGTTCTAGTTGAAGAAGTCGTTCTAGTTCTAGATGAATGAATGATTTTTTTTACTTTCTAGAACAATATATAGAATAATATTTGATTAAACAATTTTTTTTTATACACAATTTCACTGCTTTTTACGATGTTTTACTTAACAGTACCTAATGATGTGGTGGATCTCCTCCTCCAGCCCATTTACGTCCCACTGTTGGGCACGGGCACTTTGGGAGGGATTATGGTCTACTGTCCCGCGCTGACCAGGCCTGTTGGCACAGGGTTTATTTTCGAGTTTTCCGTCTCTCACAGAAGATGTTATCTGTGTGCAATATCCCTTAGCTGACTTTTACAGCACCCTTGGGAGGAGATGGGGTGGTGACACTTGTATTCTTAATCCGTCACCACACGGACCATGTGGTGGATATATTATGCTAATTAATGTGCAAAAATCCATTAATACTTAATTTATTCAGACCGGACGCGCGTAACGGTGAACAATATCATACAATGTATGGAAGTTCTTATCCTTCTTTTGTTATAGGTGAGGTGCCCAACTTATTTGAAGGTGACACTTACGAGAATGTACAGAGTGGTTGTCGCAACGAAGCAGCTAAGGTCGGCATCAATCCGGCTGACCGGGACTCTGTATATTACTTCTTTATAAACCGAGTACGAGGGAAACTTCATCTTTGTTTCTGTATGAGCCCTGTCGGTGAAGCTTTCAGGTAAATTCCCTTATTTCACTTGCTTGTAATAATAGGAAGGTTCATTGTAGTTCCGAGAATATGACGCGAATATAACTGCGCGGCATAGCTACTTAGTAAGTACTTAGTAGGAGAACTTAGTATATAAGAACTTAGTTATAAGAACTTAGTATAAAATAAATAGCCTTTTATTCAGAACCATCAAATTTTAAATTACAAAAGTGTACAAGTTAATAAGCAAAAACAAAACATTTTATAGAACAAGTTATTATTATTCACTGCAGTGGTTTGTTTCGAATTTCGTTTTTCTGTTTTTTTTTTCCGGGTCTGTTTGCCAACAATAATAAGAACTTAGTATATATTATGAAACTTATTAGAAAACACGCCAACGCAGAACAATATCGGTGTACATCACAACTCTAATAATAGTCTTATGTGGGAATCGGGCCCGAGCCATACTTCATTTATATACGGTTTATGTATGTATAAGGTATTTAAATTGTTATAGACGCCGATGCAGAATGTTTCCTTCTTTAGTGAACTGTTGTACTATAGATTGGTTCACAAAATGGCCACCTGAAGCGTTGCTATCTGTTGCACAGCAATGTCTACAGCCACTTGGTAATGAGGAAATAATCTCTAAAATATCTAGAATATGTGTCACTATGCATCAGGTAATTGCAATATATTTATATCGCTTTATTAAATAGTATTATTTTACGTGTGAAAAGGGTTACCTACATAAAATAACAACCACGATAGATGTTGCTAAATTAAAAGTATATTTCTTTTTGTAAACGAAACTGAAATAGATAATAATTACCCAGATTTAGTAGAATTATCAATGTTCATTATAAAAATATGCGAGGATCGAACTCGCACGACGAAACTGCATTTCGATTGCATTACCATTGCCATCAGTTCAAATTAAATTGCCTTAACTAATCGTATGTATGCGCATAAAATACACGTAAATAGTTAACTAACTATTTTGTTCTTCTATTTATTACTGCCATTCCTAAGCACAAGGTTTGCATAAAATAAAAATCCCATGAGTACTTTATCGTAACAGGGAAATCACCGTCAAAGCTGGAAAAACCTCTTGCATTAGCTTGTTTAATCTAATTACTGTATTTTACGTGTTTCAACTCTGAACAAACTATCTACCTCGACATGAAATAATAATTAGTATCGATCACATAAACTTTGCTATACAAAGACAAATTTTGTAGAAATATCAGTTTTGTATTAGGTAGGAAACTACCTACGAAAGCCGTTACAATTTTGTGATAGGTATGTCTGTCTCAGTAGTAAAGAAAACTTTTGTAGATGGTTGTATTGTCTTTTCCGATATTTAAACAAATTAAATGTTTCGATATTTGTAGATTCTTATTCTTAATTCTTCAATATATGTACAAAGTTATTTTAAATAACAAATATTGAATTGAATCCGATTCAGATTAACTCCAGGCACCAGCTTTTCTTTGTAGGGCATCGTGTCTCCCGCTGGTTCATAGCAACGCTTTTAGCTTTTCCTGTTAAATTTTCTCCTGAGAGATACAAAAATGGGTCGTTACTCTCGGGAACCAGATAATCCAGCGAAGTCATGCAAAGCGCGTGGCTCAAATCTTCGTGTTCATTTCAAGAACACATACGAGACAGCAATGGCAATCAGGAAATTACCTCTGCGTCATGCTGTCCGTTACCTTAAGAATGTGACTGAACAAAAGGAATGCATTCCATTCCGCCGTTTCAATGGTGGTGTAGGCCGTTGTGCACAAGCCAAACAGTTTGGTACCACACAAGGACGTTGTCCCAAGAAATCAGCAGAATCTTGCTGCAATTGCTCAGGAACGCTGAATCCAATGCTGACTACAAAGGCTTGGATGTCGACAGGCTTGTTATTGACCACATTCAGGTAAATCGTGCACCTTGTTTGCGCAGACGCACATACCGTGCCCACGGTCGTATCAACCCTTATATGTCATCTCCGTGTCATATAGAGGTCTGTCTCAGTGAGCGTGAGGATGCAGTTGCTCGTGCAGCCCCCACTGATGATGCGCCAGCTAAGAAGAAGCTCTCGAAAAAGAAGCTCGCACGTCAGAAGGAAAAGATGATGAGAGAATAGATATCTAAGGGTTAATAAAAAAATAAAAAAATTATTTACGCTAATAAAGAAATAGCTAAAACTAAACTTAGAAGTTATGTCAGTTTGTTCGTGATCGGAAAAGATTTTCTAAAAATTTACGACGAAAACGTAATTTACCTTTATATTACAATCAATATTGTTCTATGTTTTTATATGTAATTAAATAGGTACATTAAAAACATGGGCGACATATAGGTACGACGGGGCTCGTGGTCTAGTGGTTCAGGTAACGGACTACCGTCCACGAGGTCGCGGGTTTGATTCTCGCTCGGGACAATCATTTGTGTGATATTTATAATTGTCATACAAATGTTTGTCCTGCTTCTGGGTGTGTTCTAGGTATTATAAGTATGTATTTACAAAAGATAAGTAGTTTATTTATTAAATCCGTATTCTGGTACCCACAACACAAGCTTAGCTTGGGACCAGAGGACGTTGTGTGAAATGTCCATGAATATTGATAAAAAAAAAGACCGAAACGAGAAAAATAAAAAGTACTTATTATATCATGTATAGAAACTTTCGCTAGCAACTTTATACACGTGGAATTTAGAAAAATTTCTCCGTTTTTGCAACATTTTTCACTGATGCTTCGCTCCTATTTGTCGCAGCGTGATGTTATATAGCCTATAGCCTTCCTCGGTAAATGTACTATCCAACGCTGAAATAATTTATCAAATCGAACCAGTAGGTCCTGAAATTAGCGCATTCAAACAAAAAACACCTTTATAATATTCTAATATATGTCTCGTGTCACAGTGTTAGTTACCGTACTCCTCCGAAACGGCTTGACCGATCTTTATGAAATTTTACATGCATATTCAGTAGGTCTGAGAATCGGCCAACATCTATTTTTCAAACAATTTTTTTTAGTATGGCAAAACAAAGTTTGCCGCGTCAGCTAGTATTAGTATAGATTTTATTAAAAGATATTTTTTTTTATAAAAAAAAATTATATAGGTAATCTAAAACAACTCCAATTGGTGCCCGCACTTCCCTTCTGTTATATTCTGTCACCGGTACTTGATCTTAAGAAATAATTAGTTCAAGTACAGTTAACTCGCGTTGTAAACTTGTATTTAATAATATAATAATAATAATAAATATTCAGGACATTTCACACAACGTCCTCGGGTCCCAAAGTAAGCTATATTACTGTATTATGTTATGTTATGGGTACCAGATACGGATAAACTACATAAACTACTTTTCTTTTGTAAATACATACTTATAATACATAGAAACACCCAGACGCAGTACAAACATTTGTATGACATTAATGGATATCACACAAATGATTGTCCCAAGCGGGAATCGTACTCGCAACCTCGTGATCGGCAGTCCATTACATAAACCACTCCACCACGAAGCCCGTCAAGCACTTTCAAAACTCAACAAACCCGTGTAAAAGGGAGGCAAACTACCCTTGACGTGCTGACTCCCTACCCCACCTACCTTATTTAGACTAGGCTGAACTGAAAGGGAATCGGTTGAGAGACGCACGACACAAGGCTAGGTACCTCATTCCTGTCACGACTTATCTCCCTTAGAGGCACGGAGGGTGGCAGATGCAACGGGAGGATAGGGCCAAACGATTAATTTGTATGTTCGAGCTGAATAGGTCTTGTTTGACGTCAAATAATCTTCGAAATCTCGTTAAATTTTGATTGGGTTTTGCTTGAGTGTAACTGATATTACACGCAAAGGTTACCGTACCATTATTATCATAGGTAATGTATTCGTCATAGTAATCACCCCAAATAATGGAATAAGGGTAGAAGAATGATGATGATAAGAATTTGCATCAACTGTTATACGTAAACTGTGAAATTATCAGCTCTCTAGCTAAAACTGTTCTAGAGATATAGACAGGTGACAGACAGACGGACGGATGGACATCGAAGTCTCAGTAATTAGGTTCCGTTTTATCTTTTGGTTCGGACCCGTGAGTTTTCTATATAGAAGGTCTTGTAAGATAAATGTGAGACATGTGCAACAAGTGGTTTGTGATGTACTTATCATGGGCGTATTCGGGGGTGTGTTTTGAGGAATCAAATGAAAACGTCGAAAAAATACCTTACATCTCAAGATCATCTTTCGATTGTTTCTTAGGATGTTGATATAATGACCGATCGCCTGTACCAAGAAGTGAGGCGATATTTTTATACTACACCTAGCAGTTACTTGGACCTACTGAAGCTTTATATGATGTTGCTTGATAAGAAACAACAGCAAATTATAAGAGGGAGGGATAGAATATCTTGTGGCTTGCAGGTAAATAGGTTTAGTTTTAACATTATCTCATACTAGCTGTTGCCCGCGACTCCGTCCGCGTGAAATTTAGAAAACTTTTCATCCCTGTTTTTCGCAATAAAAGGTAGGTAGCCTATGTTCTTTCTCAGGGTCTATAGATTGTCTGTGCCAATTTTCATCAAAATCGGTTGAGAGGTTTAAGCGGAAAAGCGTAACAGACAGACAGACAAAGTTACTTTCACATTTATAATATTAGTAGGGATATAAAATTCTCGTGTCACAATGTTTGTTCCCATACTCTTCCGAAACAGCTTTGACCGATTCTTATGAAATTTTATATGCACATTCAGTAGTATAGGTCTGAGAATTGGCTACTATCTATTTTTCATACCCCTAAGTGATAAGGGTTGCCCACCCCTAACATTTATATGGCAAAACAACGTTTGCCGGGTCAGCTAGTAAATATATACCTAGTATAGTTCGGTGCAACTAGAATTAACTTTAGTACAATGTATTACATATTATATAAACTGAGATTTTTAAAAATAAAAAAACACTATTTATAGTTTTTATTACAGTTAACTCTTTATTTTAATGAGTTTAGTGCTGTATATGTCAACATACTTACCTACTTTTTTGTAGATTAAGTCCCATAGTTTATCAGATTGCCATCTAATCGTTTTAAGTATCTAAAACAGATACTTAAAACGATTAGATGGCAATTTATAAAGCATATTGAACATGTATTTGATATCTTTATATTGCTTAGAAACTATACGAGACTTACGAAGTAGTAGGAACCATGGAACAGCAAGTCCGTGAAATGGAGCCGATTCTGGCGAAAAAAGCTGAAGAGGGTCAAGCACTGGTAACTAGATTAAAAGTAGAACAAAAGGCAGCCGATGAAGTTAAAAGAGTTGTCATGAAAGACGAGGCCGAGGCTAAGGTATACCGATTATGATACGAATTCTAAACTAAACTTAACAATTCAACAATTTTAATTGAACTTTCTAGTTATAAAAATTGTTTTTTATAGAGTAAAGATTTTAATTAAAATAAATATGCACAACAAAATAGCCAAGAAATTAAAATACAGCAATAGTTTTTTTCATTTCTAGTAAATTTTAGTTTTGTTGTGCTTATAGAATTGGCACCAATGCCTAAAAATATTAGTTTGAATTGAATGAAATACATTAATAATTGACAAATACTCGTATGTGTAATTTAAAAGGTGTCAATACTCCACACTGTCCATTGTTCAATCTTGGACCATTTCCTAAATAAGAATAATATATGAACTATTTTAAGCGAGGTGTGAAAACCTTGGCGTACTTAAATTTTTTATAAAAAAGTACCTTACTGTTTAAATTGTTTAAGAGTACTTAATTAAAAGCTACTTGTATTAAATCTCGTAGCAAATCAGTAGTAACACGTGAATTTAAAAATATACAACAGTGTGGAAGAAATTTGATAGCAAACCTTTTTAATTTAAAGGTACTCGTATAGATAAAAACATGACAAGTATAATTGGAACGAAGTTCCTTACGGCAGGCTTGTAGGAGATAGGGATTTTGCTGCGCGACCGAACTGAAAAAAATGTGATAGTAAAACCGTAAGAAAAATACCGTGGAAAAAAGTCCGTGGAATAAAACCGTTAAATGAGACGTGCGCAGGCGCGACAGTCGTATACACAAGCGAGTAGTGTATAACACCTTTCTCTTTCTTTCTTTTTTTGCAAATTGTGTCGATTCTACATTAGCCGAAGGAACTTCGTTCCTACCTGGTGTCCCACGACACCACATTTTTTTTATTAAGTTAAAACCTCGCTAGCACCTTCCTTTACGTGGTACAACTCAACTTCTCCTCATATTGAATTTCATTTTATATAATTTTTTATTGCAGATAAAAGCTGAGGAAGTGAAAGCAATTGCAGATGAAGCCAAAGCAGATCTCGCTTTAGCTATGCCGGCGATGGAAGCGGCGCAAACCGCACTCAAATCGTTAAACAAAGCAGATATTAATGAATTAAAGGCTTTCCTAAAACCACCAGCACTTGTGAGATTTGTTATGGAGCCCGTGTGCATATTACTTGGTGTTAAGTTAGTATCACTCAATTCTCCTAGACTCCTAAATTTCCCTATTGAGAAAACATTAGTTATGCAAAATTCATCGTCGTCATCCAGATAATATGTTGCTGTAATAATGCATTATAGGTACACATATCTTAGTTTTCGTGTGGTGACTCCTTAGCGCTTAGCTTGATGAAAAATAGCCCGTGTACTAATCAAATAATTCTAAGCAGCTTTGTTGTATAGACTTACTAAAATTTTACTGTTAATGTAAAAATATTATATCTACAGACCTGACTGGGATTCCACTAAAAAAGTATTAGCGGATGTGAATTTTATAGGGAGACTGCAAGATTTTGACAAAGACCATATTACTGACGCTACTCTCAAGAAAATTAATGTATATCTAACTCATAAGGATTTTAACCCTGACACTGTGGTGAAAGTTTCCAAGGTAAGCGGTTTAGAGAACAAATTAGTATAAATAAATATATTACAATTGCAAAATTTGTTAGCAGTGAATACGGGCCATCTGATTTTGAAAAAATTTCAGTCTTCTTATTTTTAACACGCTTATATTAGTTTAGTACGTATTTATCAGTAGCTGTTGCCCGCGACCCCGTCGCGTGGAATTTAGAAAATTTTCCCCGTTTTTGCAACATTTTTAACTACTGCTTCGCATCTACCGGTTGTAGCGTGATGTTATATAGCCTAAAGCCTTCCTCGATAAATGCCCTATCTGACACTGAAAGAATTTTTCAAATCGGCCCAGTGGTTCCTGAGATTAGCGCGTTTAAACAAACAAATAAACAAACAAACAAACTCTTCCGCTTTATAATATTTATATATATTACTAGCTGACGCGGCAAACGTTGTTTTGCCATACTAAAAAAAAAAATTGAAAAATAGATGTTGGCCGATTCTCAGACCTACTGAATATGTATGTAAAATTTGAGAAGAATCGGTCAAGCCGTTACGGAGGAGTACGGTAACTAACACTGTGACACGTGAATTTTATATATTAGATATCAAACAAAATATATATATAAATATATATATATATATATATATCAATGTATTAATCTATGTAACGGAATCTTTTAAAGTGATTTTCACCCACTTGCAGTAGTCGGATTGATCTGAAATTACGCACACATATTAAGGACCGATGACAACGCAATAATTTAGAAAAATATTTAAGATTTTTAAGCGTGTTTTAGTTTTTGAACTAAATAGATTATTTTAATTGTATTTCTTAGGTGTGCCGCTCGATGGTGTTATGGGTGCAAGCCATAGACATGTATGCAAAGGTCTTTAGAGTTGTTGAGCCCAAAATCATTAAGTAAGTGCTTCATATTTTAGCTTTCTAACATATAAATTAATTACCAAAGTGTTCCGAAACGGTTCAACTGATTTTTAAAACATTTTATGTGCCTTATATGTCGGTTAGGCCTCAAAATCGATCAGCAACTATTTCTAGATCTATGTACTATGCTCATGAAACTGCAGGGCATAGCTGATATTAATAGGTTATTATTAACCTTACAGATTTATCATCTTCATGAACTGATTGAGTTTTTATTTTTTTCGTGTGTAATAATTGTGTTGTTATTTAGACATAAGGAAGCGGCAGCAATATTGAAAAGTGTTATGGCGGTACTGAGAGCTAAGCAGAAAGAGGTTGAAGCTATTGAAGCTCAACTCGCCAAAATGTTGGACGAACTTAGGGTACGTAAACATATCTAATATATAAAATTCACGTGTCACAGTGTTAGTTACCGTACTCCTCCGAAACGGCTTGACCGATTCTTCTCAAATTTTACATACATATTCAGTAGGTCTGAGAATCGGCCAACATCTATTTTTCAAACCTTTTTTTCTTTTTTTTAGTATGGCAAACAACGTTTGCCGGGTCAGCTAGTTTTATTATATATATACATATTTCATATCACCATGTGACTTTCTGAGATAACTTTTAAACGATTAAACCAATTTGGATATTAATCGCCTGTAATATGTCTTATCGCTATCGATACAGTCGTTTGCCAGATATATAACTAATTTGTTGTCAGACAACACTAACAGATTTTTCCTAAAATTAAATAGATAACTATAATTTGTGAGCCTGTGATTAGTCAATTACCGTTCTCACTTATTTTCCTTCAGTTCCTTTTATGCGAGGCTTTATTCAATAATCTGTCGTTAAGTTGAAATCATTTATGCCAGTATGATCTAGAAAAATATGAAACATTAGAGGTATGGCTATGACATGGTTCGATTTAGCTATACTTAATTAACTTGTCAGGACTTTACAAAGAAAAAACCAAAGCAGGGTTTTAATAAGATCAATTTATTTGACGGAACTAAGGGTTTTATAAGATTATTTTGCCACTACAAATTAAATTAAATATAAAAGTACTAACTCAAACTGTAGTTAAAGCTACAAACAGCTTAAATTAACAATTAATTATTTGAACTATGATAATTTGGTATACAGGTATCTACTATCTACTACCTTATATTAAGCAATAACGGGTTTTTATGAACAATTTTACTGGCTTTTTTACCAAATTACTCATCGTCTACAGTTTAAAGGTAAAGGTACTCAAAGTTACAAATTCCTTGTTCCTTTAGTTACGTCTGTGCATTGTATCAGTCAGTCACGTTCTATGGGTATATGTATATAGTGAATGATTTGATTATTAACATGACTCATTGTTAGCGTGGTCATTTACACGTATAGTTGACGTTATTATCATGGTTACACAATTGTAGGATTAATTTGAAAACGTGACGCGAATGCCTCCAGTCTCTAGGAACAGGAACCTCACATGAAAAAGAGCTGTGATATAAACCATAGATTTTAATTAATTTATACATCAAGGGCCTACATCAATATTAACGTCGACATGTACCTATTAACACAGCTTGTTTACTCAAAATCTACTAAATATATTTTAATTTTGGTTTACGTGTTTCTGTGGTTAATACGCGATAATAGACCGACAAATGAAAAAAATAAAAAATGAGAGAGGTTGTTTCGCTAAGATTTTCTATCAAGAAAACTTTTTTCAAGCGCGTTTCTGAGTTTATGCAATCCTAGATTATATATTGAAAAAACATGAGCTCTAGCCATTCAATCTAAAGAAAAAATGAAAACTTCGTACATAGAAAAATGCACGAAGCTATTTTGGTACCCTCTTAAGCTTCGACTCGTAAAGATCAAATATTTATTGCCTAATCAGAGATAAATTGTACAACAAATAGAATTTATAATCAAACAAAAATCTACATGAAACTAAATATGACCTATATCATTGTCAGACAAAGGAACTAGGTCAGGTTTTGGCCGTTTCGCTTATATCCATAGTTTATTTATGATACGAGTGAGATGCAATATTGCATAGTAATCTTCGCACGGCCCGGACTTACTGACGCTATCCCTAAAATCAATAAAGCCTTAAAAAATAAAGGCCATTTCGAATTTGTCGGTGCAACGACGGTGCGGTATGTTATCGGTTTAAAACCGTACCGCGAACTGTTATCAAGATTTCGCTTCCAGGGACGGACACAGCCCGAGGCGTATTGAAATGAAACAACCCGGCAGTGGTTCTCACTCATAATCAGAAACAGGCTGTTAACTTTCAGAAATGCATGCGGAAGCAACACATGTATATCGCTTTCGCACCGACAGGTCTGCAAAATCCTTAGTGCTGAAATTAATATTCAGTTCGCCCGGGCTAACAATCGAAGTTTAATATAGCATATCCAATATCTATATCCAATATCCATATCCATACTAACTATATTATTTAGTTACTTTCTTTTGTTACCTACGTTTATGTATGGAAGCGAATGTTGGGTGTGGCAGAAGAAGCACAAAAGTAGAATAAATGCTGTAGAGATGCGCTCTTTGAGAAGTATGTGTGGTGTGACTTTGAAAGATAGATTAAGAAAAAAGATAAAAGAAGTTATAAGAACATTGCGGTCTGAAAGAGGACGTAGTGACTAAGGTGGAGAAAAGTATGCTTAGGTGGTTTGGTCATGTGGAGAGGATGGATGAGAGATGCTTAACGAAAGGCATATACACGGCGGAGGTATGTGAAAATGCTGGGAGAGGACGCCCGAGAAAAATATACTCCGATGTCATCGCCGGTATGCTCCCGGACAAGTGCGTAGCACTTACAACCGTCGGGCATGTATGACCAGATGTATGAGTGTAGATGAAGCCAAGGAAGTATGTTTGGATCGTAGCAGATGGCACTCTATAGTCTCTGCCTACCCCCATGGGAAAAAGGCGTGATGTGATGATGATGATGATGATTTTCTTTATGCAAAACGTTTTGTTTTAATGTTGATAAGAGGAAGTCGATAGTCCTACGTTTTGTTTAAAATTTTTTTTTGTTTATTGGTATATTTTCGCGGTTTCTATCATGCATCGCCAACATTACTTCTCACATACTTACTACTTATACCGTTAAAGAAAATGCTCTAAGGTGATCTCAAATAAATTTAAATTAGGTTTGCTAGCACAACTATAAATTTTACCCATGTACTCGTATGTAGGACTAATGAAAATGTTATTGATTTCAAATTCAGCGAGCGTAATTAAACCTTTTTTAGGGTTCCGTACCCAAAGGGTAAAAACGGGACCCTATTACTGAGACTTCGCTGTCCGTCCGTCCGTCCGTCCGTCCGTCCGTCTGTCACCAGGCTGTATCTCAAGAACGGTGATAGCTAGACAGTTGAAATTTTCACAGATGATGTATTTCTATTGCCGCTATAACAACAAATACTAAAAATAAAATAAAAGAAATATTTAAGGGGGGCTCCCATACAACAAACATGATTTTTTTACCGTTTCTTGCTCGATACTAATAACACTGCCTTATGTTGCATAGATAATGGTACGGAACCCTTCGTGCGCGAGTCCGACTCGCACTTGACCAATTTTTATTTACGTTCTCGTTTTTATATAGGTACATAGTATTTTATCTGAATTGTTTCTTATAGCACTAGCATAAGTAACATAAGTACCTAACACATAACATAATAATATCATTATGTCATTTTAATGAACTAGCAAATATTTATATTCTAAAAATTCATTAGATATTTAACTTAAAAAAATTTCATTTAAAATCCTAAAGAGGCTCAATAATTGTGTACTATCGCTATATAGGTTGTCGAAGAAGAACGCATTCGTTTGCAAGCAGACGTTGACTTAGCAGCAGCACGTATTACGCGCGCTGGTCGACTCACACAAGCTCTTGCAGATGAAAAGACGCGGTGGGAAGACTCTGTTGCGGTAATCTACTAACATGCATTTCTCATAGACAAGTGGTTCCTAGCTAACACGTAGTAAAACAGGTAAAACAGACGTAGCCAGGAAAGCTTGGAGAGTAATGTTTTCCTTCCTTAGTGTCAAATATACCTAATATTTAAATCTTAGGTATCTAATATATAAAATTCTCGTGTCACAATGTTCAAAATTTCATGAGCATCGGTCGAGCCGTTTCGGAGGTGTATGGGAACTACTCCTCCGAAACTGCTTGACCGATTCTAATGAAATTTTATATGTACATTCAGTAAGTCTGAGAATCGGCTACTATCTATTTTTCATACCCCTAAGTGATAAGGGTTATTCACCCCGGACATTTGTATGACAAAACAACGTCTACCGGGTCAGCTAGTATTTAAATAAAAATTATAGGTATAAGTATCTATTTGTATACACAAGCACAAAAAATTTCCGTGGTTAAATTCTACAATATTTTGATTGTTTCCACTCTATAAACTTCCATTTTTCTGAAGCTTTATTAAATCCCATCAGTACGACGACTATTATTAATTATAGAAATCCTAAGTGTTAGACGAAATCAATCCTTTATTGCGATGTGACCCTTATTACAATACTTTACCTAATACAATTGTTATAGAATGCGACAAAGCAACTGTACTGCACTACTGGTGATATAATAATCGCATCCGGTTGCATCGCTTATTTCGGTGCGTTCCCTAGTCACTACAGACGTGAACTTGAAGAGAAATGGATCAAAGCATGTACTGAATTGGCAATACCGGCTTCGGATATTTTCGAGTATGTTTTTAAAGTGTAAAATAAATTCAAGTCTGTAAGAACTATGCTTAGATATCAGTAAATGTCTTGATTTTACGTTTACACATATCACTTATAGCACGATAATGCATAGAATAGAATACTCTTTATTGTACCTCTTAATCCTATACTAAATAGATACTTACCATTAGACATTTTTTTAAGTTAGGTTCAATAGACGGTCTTATTAGAAGTTGCGATCTCTTCCAGACAACCTTTCAATGGACTGGTTGATACATAATGTACATAAGGAAATGTTAGTTCTTATTATTTCATTTGGTTGTATATTTACAAGATGATAATGTTCTACAGTATCACGATATAGTCACAGTAGAGCAATTTGACTAAACATACATAAAACCAGCTGAGCACAAGTTAGACTCAGTAACAAAGGGTTCCGTTCCATTTTTATCGTACTAAATCATTAAATAAACAGAAACAACTTTTGTTGTATGGGAGCCCTCTTAAATATTTATTGTAGTCCGGCTATTAGTAGTAATTAAAATTTTATCTACATACATACAGTCCGGTGATAGACGGAGGAACGGAAGGGCTAGCGGCGAAAGAACCGACGGACAGTGCAGGCTCAGTAATATTGTTCCTTTATACCTTTCGGTACGGAACCCCAAGAAATAATATTACTAGTATTTATGTATTACTTACAGCTTAATAACAGTTATGGCCGATTCATTTACAATCCGTACATGGAATTCTCAAGGGCTACCTCGTGACGCGATATCAACAGAAAATGGGATTTTAGTAACACGAGCTGGACGATGGCCTCTAATGATTGATCCACAAGAACAGGTAATACTTTATATTATTTGAGTTAAAAAAAAAAGAAAAAAATATTTTAATTAACTGTATAATATGTTTAATGTAACAGTAATTGGTTTGTCCAAATAAATAAATAAATATACCATACAAAAAATATTCATCATCATCATTGCCCCGCCCTTATCCCTTTATATGGGGTCGGTGCAACATGCCTTTTTCTTTCATGCTCTTCTTTCAGACTTCATTTGTGTATTTAGTCCTCTTTCTTTCATATCCTCTTTTACACAATCTATCGTTACATGCAAAAAATATTATATTTAAAAAATAACAATATTTACGCTCGCAACTATAAAATGCTATTTATGGGAAAAAATGTTTCTATTGAAGTAATCTCTTTACGAACCAATTTCTAGTTAACCTCAGTTCTTAGGAAAATTCATAATGCTTTTCCTCTATCTAGTAGCTTTGAAATGCTCAGATGAGATCTAGCTCCGAGAACTAACTGTGTTTTGTTAGTTCTAAAAAATATTGCGAAAATCTTATTCATAAATTAGTTGAAATCAGATTTTAATGTTTGTTTATGGTAAAATGTTTTCTTTGATTAATAAATTAAATTTTCTTTGATTGTTACGAAGTCGAAGTTTGTCATGATGCATATGTTCTTAAAACAGTCGAGTACTTACCCGCAGTTTTTATTTTATTGACTACATCTAGGATACACCAATTTCCGTGTGGTGATGGATTACGATTACAAGTGGCACCACCGCTTTTCATTCCCAGGTCTCTGTATGTAAAAGCCTACTAAGCAATATTTTACGCAGATAATATCCTCTGTAAGAGACGGGAACCTTGAAATAAACCCTGTGAAAACACGCCTGGTGAACGAGGCACAGTAGACCATAATCCCTCCCAAAGTGGAAGAAGCCCGTGCCTAACAGTGGGAGGTTAGTGTGCTGGAGAGAGCTTGAGTACACTAATGTCGAAACATTAAATTAAAAAAATTGGTCAAGTGCGAGTCGGACTCGCGCACGAAGGGTTCCGTACCATTATCTATGCAATATAAGGCAACGTTATTAGTATCGAGCAAGAAACGGTAAAAAAAACATGTTTGTTGTATGGGAGCCCCCCTTAAATATTTATTTTATTTTATTTTTAGTATTTGTTGTTATAGCGGCAATAGAAATACATCATCTGTGAAAATTTCAACTGTCTAGCTATCACCGTTCTTGAGATACAGCCTGGTGACAGACGGACGGACGGACGGACGGACGGACGGACAGCGAAGTCTCAGTAATAGGGTCCCGTTTTTACCCTTTGGGTACGGAACCCTAACAAGATTTATTATATCTCAGGCTAATAGGTGGATTAAAAATATGGAAAGAGATAACGGTTTGATGATCACAAAACTAAATGACGCTGCATACCTTCGAATACTGGAGAACTGTATACGGCTTGGTTGGCCGATGCTCATTGAAGATCTTGGTGAAACACTTGAAGCCACGTTAGCGCCGGTTTTGTTGAAGCAAACATTTTTAGCGGTAAGATGTATGATGGAGTGTAAAATAATGTGGGATAGAATAATTGAAGCGTTGGACTTGTATTCTACACTTAGGATTCTTAAACACGCAAGTGTTTGCAAATCGTTTAAAATAGTTGATTGAAATTCGTTTATATTCCGAATGGGTGTAATTTTTTTGCCATATTTCCAAACTTTAGCCAGTTACAATCTCACCAAAAATAAAACATTAACGAGTCACGAGTATTTAATTATGTAAGTAAAAAATAAGTTCCAGATTTTGTTCTTTCTATCTGTAATGTGAATAAGATTTTGTGCTTAATCAGTCTATAGGTAATAAAAAGTATTAATTTTTTATGTAATTCAAATGGTTGTTTTCTAGGCTGGCAGACTTCTGATTCACTTAGGAGACAGTGACATAGAGTATGATACGAACTTCCGCCTATACTTGACTACGAAGCTGGCTAACCCGCACTATCTACCCGAGATATGTATACAAGTGACTCTGGTCAACTTTACCGTAACACTCTCGGGTCTTGAAGACCAGTTGTTGGCGTTAGCATCTTTTAACCGTATTTTTATACTGTTCCGAAAATACCAGTGTTTGATCTACTATACCCCACTGGCTAGCTGTGTTGTAAAGCGTTGTCGAATTTAAAAAAAGTATTTTTTGTCCATATTATCCCTTAGCTGACTCTAACAGCTTTTTGGGCAAAGTATTTTGTATAAATAATTGGTTAACACACGGATTGTGAATCAGGTTGACAAAAGCTAGTAAATGATTCTGGCTCATTCTGGTAATGATTATTATCTTAACTACGCAAATACATTCATCATTTACATATTTTGAATCACATAATATTTATTGGATTTATAACATTAATATACGTACTTAGTGGTACCAATTTTAAGTGCACAACTAAACTAAACTTAATTAAAAAACAAAAACAATTGGCTTTATCTTTGTGCACATTTATATTAATTACAATTGTTATTCTTTAATACACAGTTTTAAAATTAGAAAGTTCAGTTAACATTGCCGAATTGTGTCATTGGCACTATCAATTTTCATTTTTTAGGTTAAGTTGCACGTAGAATTGGTACCAGTGTCTACTTTTTTATCTAGCTTCTCATATTTTTTACAAATAATTGATGTATCAACAGCGATGTTGTGAGGTTAGAACGGCCGGATTTAGAAATATTACGTACTGAACTGATAGTGCGTATTAATACTGATAAGGGCACACTATTAGAGATTGAAGACAAGATACTACGACTGTTGTATGCGTCTACTGGAAATATATTGGATGACGAGGAATTAATAGAAACTCTTAACGAAAGTAAGGTAGGAATGTAATGCTCTTCTTTAGATATTACTAGCTGATTCGTCAAACCTTGTTTTGCCATACAAAAAATAATTGGTCAAGTGCGAGTCGGACTCGCGCACGAAGGGTTCCGTACCATTATCTATGCAACATAAGGCAACGTTATTAGTATCGAGCAAGAAACGGTAAAAAAATCATGTTTGTTGTATGGGAGCCCCCCTTAAATATTTATTTTATTTTATTTTTAGTATTTGTTGTTATAGCGGCAATAGAAATACATCACCTGTGAAAATTTCAACTGTCTAGCTATCACCGTTCTTGAGATACTGGGCACGGAACCCTAAAAATCATGTTTGTTGTATGGGAGCCCCCCTTAAATATTTATTTTATTTTATTTTTAGTATTTGTTGTTATAGCGGCAATAGAAATACATCATCTGTGAAAATTTCAACTCTCTAGCTATCACCGTTCTTGAGATACAGCCTGGTGACAGACGGACGGACGGACGGACGGACGGACGGACGGACGGACGGACGGACGGACGGACGGACGGACGGACGGACGGACGGACGGACAGCGAAGTCTCAGTAATAGGGTCCCGTTTTTACCCTTTGGGTACGGAACCCTAAAAACAAAGGTTTGAAAAATAGATGTTGGCCGATTCTCAGACCTAACGGATATGTACACTGTATTTTTCTATGTATGTCCCTATGTGAGCATATATCTTGAAAATTTGTTATGATATGGTTTAAATTCCACGCGTGCATAGTTGCGGGCAACAGTTAGTAATAAATAAACTGTGTATTTGCAATAAAACTGCCAATTTATATACTTACTAGCTGACCCGGCAAACGTTGTTTTGCCATACAAAAAAAAAGGTCTGAAAATAGATTATGGCCGATTCTCAGACCTACTAATATGTCATGTATGTAAAATTGCATAAAAATCGGTCAAGCCGTTTCGGAGGAGTACGGTAACTAACACTGTGACACGTGAATTTTATATATTAGATAATTGGGATAGGCTAGACTGTGGACTTAAAATTTAAATACCGTTTTACCAATGTGCTTCGTTTAATATTAATCGACGTTTAACAGGAAACTTCCGAGATAATTAACGCTAGACTAGAAGAAACTGAAGCAACGGAAATAAATATATCAGCAGCGCGTGAAAAGTATCGCACAGTTGCTACCAGAGGTGCCGTCTTATATTTTTCTGTAGCGCAGTTAGCAGACATCGATCCTATGTACCAGTTCTCTTTAAAGTATTTCAACCAGGTTAGCATTTTATCGCTCTTTAATACTAGACTGCTTGATTGACCTACTGTACCTACTGATAGGTAAGGTAAGACAGCACCCTACACGACTATTATTTAAGTTTGTATATTATTTCAATGCTTATATAATTCAATTCATTAAGTGATTATGTTTCAATAAATAAACCTATCATATAAACCGCTTCACCAATTTTATATAACATTAGCTGGCCCGGCAAACGTTGTTTTGCCATACCAAAAAAAAAGTAAAAAAAATTAAATTTAAAAAAAAATGAACTATAAACCTCACGGAGCCCGAGACCTTTTCAACGAATGCAAAACCGTGGAAATCGGTCCCTGTGTTCTGGAGTTATAGCGTCAGGAAGGAAAACCCGACTTATTTTTATATAGTAGATTACTATATCCTTCTATCATGTTAAGGGCCTACATCAATATTATCGTCGACATGTACATATTAACACAGCTAGTAGGTATAGAAAATGAAGAATTAGGGATATTTTTTTTGTTTACTCAAAATCTACTAAATTTATTTTAATTCTGATTTACGTGTTTCTATATATTATAGTTACTTATGTTTTTGAAGTTATTTCATTAGTTAATACGCGATAATAGACCGACAAATGAAAAAAGTAAAAAATGAGAGAGGTTGTTTCGCTAAGATTTTCTATCGAGAAAACTTTTTTCAATCGCGTTTCTGAGTTTATGCGATGCTAGATTATATATTGAAAAAACATATACTTAAAAATTAGAGCTCTATCCATTCAATCTAAATAAAAAATGAAAACTTCGTACGTAGAAAAATGCACGAAGCTATTTTGGTATCCTCTTAAGCTGATAAGAGATTGCCAAAAATTCTCTGAGAGACAAAAAGCTTGACTCTCAACCTTGATTGGGCTGACAGATTGGACCATAGATCATCATGACCATTGTCTCACATTGATGTGCAGTCAGTTTACCTGATTTTAAAGTGTTTTATGGGCTCCTGTAGTGGAAAGCGGATTTTTTGCAGAAGGACTGGCCTCTGATAGATTTTTATTTCATGAAAATTTTGGTACTTACTTAATGTTCTTAGATTTTAATTGATTATTGTTGAAACTAGTTGATTCCCATGACTTCTAACTTCTGGTATTTAAAATTATCTATTGGCATGAAAATTCGGCAATAACACTGGTATATTCTAGAGCCTCAGAATACAGTTATATGTCCATTCCCCTCTAGAATATATGAGTACATACGTAATCAAGCAGTACTTTTGGCGTGAAAGTACTGCAAACGGATAGTACTAAGGTTAAGTAAGAAGTCGTATTCATCACAATATCCTTTTGTATCACATATAGGTGTTTAATCAAGTAATAGAAAAGGCCGAAAAGTGTGATGTACTGGAAATGCGGTTAGAAATATTACGTAATGAGATCACACTGTCTGTATATCGTAATGTGTCAAGAGGTTTGTTTGAAAAGCACAAGCTTGTGTTCAGCTTTCTATTGAACATGGCGGTGTACTTAGATGCAGGACTTGTTGCACCTGAACAGTGGAACTTTGTATTAAGAGGACCAGCTGGTACTAATGTGGTACGTAAAAAGCTTCCATTACTAATCATCCTAATATTTATTGTATTATTATCCTAATGTTATACTGACTTCTATGTAATCGTATATATATTTAGTGATGTTAGGTACCTGCTTACTTAGACAATGCAATGGTACCAATTCTATGCACACAACTTAACTTAAAATCCTAGACGGAAACCTTGAAAATAAACCCTGTGCCCACGCGTCTGCTCAGCGCGGCACAGTTGTTGCTCACGTTTATGTTAATTAAAAACTTTAGTCTACAATACATAGTTTACATAATAAGAAAGCTCAGTTATTATTATTATCTATCAATTATATTTTTCGGTTTAGTTAAGTTTAGTTGTGCACGTGGAATTAGTACCATTATTAACAATAACGTAATGATGTTTATAAAGTATGAACACCTAATCTTTACTACCGTAATATTGTGGAACATGCTATATCTAGGTACCATCAGCAAAGCCAAACATAGAAGCGATGACAGAACAAATGTGGCTAAGTGTCTGTCATTTAAATGAAATGGATCCAAGTTTCGTGGGACTCAAAGAAGATTGTCTCACAAAAATTAATGTTACACTTGGCTCATTTTATCTCGTAAGTATCGTTTAAGTCCGCGTGATAACTCACTAGGCGTATGTGCTAACAAACAATAACTTCTTCGTGCTTCTGTAGGGCGCGGGTCACCTACACTTTGTTACAGTCGACTCTTGTTAATTCAAACCTGCGATAATTCGAATCTCTCTATGATTCAAAGTTATCACGAGTTCCCCACAAAATCTCTTTATATTTCGAACTAAATCAATACATTTTTATGCACTTGGTAATTCGTACGAAACAATCATTGCTATATAAC
Organism: Orgyia antiqua; assembly: GCA_916999025.1. Lineage (NCBI taxonomy): Eukaryota > Metazoa > Arthropoda > Insecta > Lepidoptera > Erebidae > Orgyia > Orgyia antiqua. The sequence continues at coordinate 10,293,602 of OU779863.1, read as the reverse complement.
ACAACCACGCGTAAATTCGAAGTCATCGGCGTCAAACATTCGACAATTCAAAGTTGCAGAGAGAAAGAGGTGGAATGATTGTTAGTACTTAGTACATTTTGAGCAGTCTGAGCAGCAATGTGCTTTGAAGCAAACCAGTATAACAGAGTTCTTTCAATAGATTAATTAATTCACATTATAAATACGTACATGTATGGACACGAATGTATCTCTAAACTTTTGTCATTATTAAAGAATAGCAGTTAACAAAATAATAATTGATCAACACTTAATAATTCAAAGTTTTATTTATTATCTCTCACAAATTTCGAACTATTTGATATTTCAAAAACTCGATAATTCGTAATATTTTAAGCGTCCCTCGAGTTTCGAATTAACGACAGTCGACTGTACTTAGGTCATGCTGAACTTGGTGGTCTTAACTGGATTTCGTTTCGAGTTTTCAATCTGTCACAAAGAATGTCTCTTACGGCACTCAGAGAGGTAAATGAAGTGGTGACACTTGTATTACTTAATCTTACAAGTTGCTGCGTCACGACGCAAGTATGACAAGGCCCTAATACCGAAAATGTTATATTTTTGATAATAAGTTTATTTCTTCATATTTTTTGACACAAAGGTAAGGATTAGTATACGATATAGACGTTTCAAATGAGAATAGGATTGGCAATGACCTCTATCTGTCAAAAGTGATTGGAAAAGTAGGTACTGTCTGCAGCGAAACTATATTTGCGAATTAACAATATATTTTTTATGTTTTGTCTATTCTCAGTTATTTTAAGTGAAAAAACGTCGGAAATTATTGAGTGATAATACTTATAACATTATGAATAAAGAAAACCATTTTATATCATTATTTCGTCGTTGAAAAGGATGATATTATGTTTAACTACCAACCGCCATTTTTTCGTTATCAATGTGCCTTGTCGAGTTATGCAGCGTGAATAAGTTTTATTTTTAATGTTGTTAGCTATGTGGTTGCTCGTCGTAAAATTTTTCTTTTGTTATTTGTCGCAGTTTTAGTTTGTAATTGTTTTTATTTTGTATTTATCTTGTTTTGCTGTTGTTTGTAATTGTATTTATTTCGCTAACTGCTCGAAAATGAGAAAAATATAAATAAATAAATATTCATGGACATTTCACACAACGTCCTCTGGTCCCAAGCTAAGCTTATATGCTTGTGTTATGGGTACCAGAATACGGATAGAATACATATACTACTTTTTTTTTGTAAATACATACTTATAATACATAGAAAAACCCAGACGCAGTACAAACATTCGTATGACAATTAGAAAAATCACACAAATGATTATCCCGAGCGGGAATTGAACCCGCGACCTCTTGATCGGCAGTCCGTTACATGAACCACTACACCACGAGGCCCGTCATGACCATAAAGTCATAAAAAATTTTTTATTAAAAAATATCTTGTTTTGTTGACCATACCAAATTTTTTCTATGACTATGACATGACAACTTGGCGCGGGGTCAATCCTATTCTCATTTGAACCGCATAGTATATTGTACATACTATAACATAGCTCATAATATAAGTATTTGTAATAACTACCCTCTTTTACATTATTTTTTGTGGTTCGATCACATCTAACTTTCTCCCTATAAGTATCAGCTGTAGATATAGCCGGCTACATTTGATTTCAATATTAGTTGTATATTTTATACGCTCCGTGTGGTTGACGGATTAAGAATACGAGTGTCACCATACCATGTCCGCCCCAGGGTGCTGGAAAAGCTAGCTAAGGATATTGTAAACAGATAACATCTGGGGAAGACAAAAATAGACCCTGAGCTAATAAATATGGTCAGTGCGGCTAGTAGACCATAATTCCTCCCAAACTGGAGACTATCTTAACATATCTTATAACCCAATGATAAGTCAATGACAAAAGATGTTTACACTAAGATCAGAGTTGTTTTTCAGGAAATACATGTCGATAAGAGAAATACCACACCACCGAAAACCAACTGGGATGAAAAACTTACACCATTTGAAAAATTAATGCTAATAAAGTGTCTGAGAGAAGAAAAACTAGTATTTGCGATAGCGCAGTATGTCAGCTACTCGTTGGGTGCAGTTTTTATCGAAAGTCCCACAGTACAACTCAATACACTGTACGTTCATCAATATATTAACATCACTGTAGTACATCACTTTGTTTTACTTTACTCATTAGTAGTAGTACCTTTTACAGTAGTTTTCTTATATATTTATGATATTTTCTAGTGTAGCCTTCTATATAACAGGTAGGTAAGCTAAAATTATATTAGTGAAATCAGCATTTAAATTTTATTTCGTAGATCTTGCTTTATTCTCGTATAAATATTCTAACATATCTATAATTTCTATACTTACTGATATTATACAGCTAAAGAGTTTGTTTTTGTTTGTTTGTTTGAACGCGCTAATCTTAGGAACTGCTGGTCCGATTAGAAAAATTCTTTTAGTGTTGAATAGTACATTTATCAAGAAAGGCTCCTTTCCTCGCCAGCCCATACATCCCACTGTTGGGCACGTGTCTCTTCCACTTCGAAGCGATTATGGTCTACTGTGCCGCGCTGACCAGGCGTGTTGGCACAGGGTTCATTTTCAAGCTTTCCGTCTCTCACAGAGTGCAATATCCCTTAGCTGACTCTTACAGCACCCTTGGGAGGAGATGGGGTGGTGACACTTGTATTCTTAATCCGTCACCACACGGAGAACCGCCGTAGACTGCTTAATAAGCTCAGATTTACCAGATGGTGGGTACGCGTTCAAACTTGAAGACATGTAAATTTAGCTTGGTTAAATTGTACTCCATAGACTAATAATGTCTATTTACCTATCTATATTAAATAATAAATTGTAGTATTGACTTTCTAATAGAAATAACCTTTATAAAATTGTTCACAAATTTCATTCGGGGTAAATTTTAATAAAAGTGCAGAGTGCATTATTAACTAACTTCGTTCAACGCGGGCTTCAAATCGGGTTTTCTGCCGCACTCAGAGACATTTAATGGTTACTTAAGGAGCTCTTTAGTATTGATTTAAAAAAGTTCACTCTCTAACTGCCGCACTCAGAGACATTTAATGGTTACTTAAGGAAAGTTAAGGAGCTCTTTAGTATTGATTTAAAAAAGTAAAAGTTAAGTTAAACCTTTTTTAAATCAATACTAAAGAGCTCCTTAAGTAACCATTAAATGTTAATGGTTACTTAGGGAGCTCTTTAGTATTGATTTAAAAAAGGTTTAACTTAACTTTTACTTTTTTAAATCAATACTAAAGAGCTCCTTAACTTTCCTTAAGTAACCATTAAATGTCTCTGAGTGCGGCAGTTACTGCCGTACTCAGAGACATTTAATGGTTACTTAGGGAGCTCTTTAGTATTGATTTAAAAAAGTAAAAGTTAAGTTAAAACTTTTTTAAATCAATACTAAAGAGCTCCTTAAGTAACCATTAAATGTCTCTGAGTGCGGCAGATTAAGGGACCCTAATAAACCGTTATCTGACTCTCTGCCGCACTCAGAGACATTTAATGGTTACTTAAGGAGCTCTTTAGTATTGATTTTAAAAAGTTTTAACTTAACTTTTACTTTTTAAATCAATACTAAAGAGCTCCCTAAGTAACCATTAACATTTAATGGTTACTTAAGGAGCTCTTTAGTATTGATTTAAAACAGTTTTAACTTAACTTTTACTTTTTTAAATCAATACTAAAGAGCTCCTTAAGTAACCATTAAATGTCTCTGAGTGCGGCAGTCTGAGAGTGAACTTTTTTAAATCAATACTAAAGAGCTCCTTAAGTAACCATTAAATGTCTCTGAGTGCGGCAGTTAGTCAGATAACGGTTTATTAGGGTCCCTTATTCTGCCGCACTCAGAGACATTTAATAGTTACTTAAGGAGCTCTTTAGTATTGATTTAAAAAAGTTTTAACTTAACTTTTACTTTTTTAAATCAATACTAAAGAGCTCCCTAAGTAACCATTAACATTTAATGGTTACTTAAGGAGCTCTTTAGTATTGATTTAAAAAAGTTTTAACTTAACTTTTACTTTTTTAAATCAATACTAAAGAGCTCCCTAAGTAACCATTAAATGTCTCTGAGTGCGGCAGTTAGGTACTTACTTGGAATAAGTGAAAAATTAAAGCTACGTTATTCTACGCGATTAACGTATTTACGTATTTTCTTTAAAGCAATTTATTTAAATACATACCTAATCAAAGGTCAGTATATCAATTATAAAATCTAGAAATATTCCTGACCTATTTATCTACTTAATTAGGTAAAAGCTTTTCGCTGCATCAATAGGTGGATTATCTGAATCAATAGAACTGAATGCGATTAATTTGTGGTTCGTGTAGTACTGTCCGTTGCTATAAATAACACTATCATCAACTATATAAAAAAACAATTAAACCTGGTTTGGAGTTAACAATGTATATACACATATTATTTTCTTACACTTGCGCGACTCATCTGTTTAAATAAAACTACTTTTTACGGATTTAGACGCGTATATTTGTTTAAAATTTTGGCCCGATGTTTCGGAGACTTTGCAGTCACCATGGTCACGGCAAAGAGTATAATGTAAAGAGTATAAGCCGTGACCATGGTGACTGCAAAGTCTCCGAAACATCGGGCCAAAATTTTAAACAAATATACGCGTCTAAATCCGTAAAAAGTATTAGTTCTTTAATCTGTAAATGGTTTTTGTTTGAGTATTTATACTCGTAGTTACCTGCTATGGTGATTTATTTAACCTTTTAAGCCTACAGTGCAGCAAGCACTTGTTGATTTTCAGATGGTCGAAACCACATTAACCGCGTCCCTTTGAAACTGCAATTCGCCCCTCTTTATATAACTATCGGGTAGGTACTGTGAAGCCTCTGCTTCACATAAACCTTCTTCTTGCAGAACAATTCATTTATTTCTCTTCTAGGACTTGTTACATTTATAAAATAAAAACATTTTAGGCTTTATAAATAATTGTATTCTTTTTAAATTCATATTTGTTTCACAGTATCTATTTTTTTACATCCTCTTTAATGTCCTCTCAAATCCGCAACTCTTTTTCTTTTTTTTATTCCCTTTTTAAAATTTTTATTACTTTTTTTAAAAATTAAACCGTGGCCTGTATCATTGAATAGGTTATATTCAATGATCACGACCTTTACTAGTCTTACAGTTACGTCAGATTAACTAAAATAAAACACTTTAGACATTCAATAACATTTATTTATCATTATTATTTACAATTTCAAGCACAAAATAAATAAATAGTGTGTAAAAAATTTTGGTTAATAATATTTTAAATTTTTGCATAAAATGATAAGTGTTGTTGTAATCTTTTGTCACTTAAACCAAAGCATAATGTTACTGTAAATAAAAATTGTATTTTTATTAAAATTTCTTACAAAGTTCATATTACCACTGAGACCGAATAAAACTTTTTTGTGCCTATACAAGTATCTTTCTTAAACCTATAATTTTTGAAAATATTTGTCCACATGAAAAACCGTCTTAAAGTGTCTAGACGTTCTATATTCTACGGTTTGTATATTCGTCTTTAATAAAATATATGTTGATCTTGATTTTTTGTAAACAGATTTAGGTGATCAGAATTTCCAAAAAATTAAGTAATTTTTAGGGTGGTCCCATAATTACTCCATTGAAAGACGGGATTCAAAAATGTGATAAAATATCTGGATTTGAATTGCTTTCGCAATATAAATATATATTAAATCACTTCAATTATTAAGAAAAATAATTTAAGATAAAAATAAAATAAAATAAAAAAATATATATAATAATAAAAGTAATTTAAGATTTTTACTGAAGTTATTATGTTATATTATAATATTATAGACAACACTCAAACATTTAAAGCGTCACAGTAAGCTTTTTTAAACAACTTATAGTACACGTATTAAATCTTAGCATCACATACAATATAATTTAATATTAATGGCACAATTAGATCAACTCACATTTATTTTTTTATGGTTTTTTTTCTCAATATTCATAATCAATTATTGTTACTTTTTTTTTTATTTTTATAAGAATTTTAATTCACAGTTTTCATAGAGTTAATTATATCTACAAGTTATATAATTAGTCTAGACTACAATGTATATTATACATCGAAATTCCTATCAAATTTACAAACATCTTTTATTCAAATAATTACGGTTATATGAGATCATTTTCTAATACACAAAATCTTAAATTACGGTGTTAAATATTAAACTCCATACAAAAAGCTCTTTTTTTGTTTAAAAAAAATTCTAGTGTATTGTGAGATCGGAACAAATCATAGAGTAATTTTCATACCTAAATCTTAAACCCTTTCAACAACTTTTTTACAAGCCAATATTAGAAAAAAAAAAAAACTTTTTTACAAGACTCTATTTAATTTTATGTAGGTATCAAAATTTTTTTATTTTTTTTTATTTAAAGGGCTTGGTCGCTTTGCGACTGTATCGCCCTATCAAATATTTTAAAGCAGCCTTTTTATGTCCAAGATTGGACTTGACCCCTAAGAACGCTACAATGCTCCATAGTCTGCCGTTTGCATCAAACCCTATTAATAATACTAACCAAAAGTAGAGCCGTCCTTCTAGCACCAATCGCAAGTGCGACTATGGAGCACAGTTAGATTTCTGTAAAATTTGTGTATCAAATTTGTACTACGAAAAACTAAACGTCAATGGGATCTAATATTTTTATTTGAACATAGTAGAAATGTTGTAGAACGAAACCTATTCTTTAAATTCGTTATTTAATTATTATCGCATATATTTATTAATTTAAATTCGTAACACACAGCATAAGCTAAGTATAGTACAGACAATTTAATAGGACACTTTTAACACATGTTTCATTTCATAAGTAGTTTTTAAATCAATTTTTGTTTTACGTTTTGAATGAATGAGATTTGAGATTCATGAATATCTTCTTTTGTGGTTATTTTTAATATGTATTACGGAAATATGTTAAACAATGGTAAACTTATCAATCAGTGTCAAAATTTATTTGATTAATTATTAAAGAATTGTTTTAATTAAATAAATAAATAAATAATAATAAATATTCATGGACATTTCACACAACGTCCTCTGGTCCCAAGCTAAGCTTATTATGCTTGTGTTATGGGTACCAGAATACGGATATAATACATATACTATTTTTCTTTTGTAAATACATACTTATAATACATAGTAAACACGCACACCCATAATTTTATTCGTATACACGTAATACAGTCAGAAAGTACATTTAAATAGATTTAAAGTACATTTCTACAAAATTTATAAAATGTAATTTTTTAAGACTCCGCGACACAGTTGGTACTCGGTTGGGTAGATTCAGTATTTTGTGCCGTGATCTATTAGAATCGTATATTATTAGCAGAGATTTACCAGATAGAGTGTCTATGGCTACATCACTCGCCCGGCTTGGAGCTATATAAATATCTGTATGTGTGTATCTATGTTACTGGTACAGGCTATACGTCATATGAAACATTATTAGTCTATGGAGTACAATTTAACCAAGCAAAATTTACATCATGTCTTCAAGTTTAAATGCGTACTACCTCTACCCTCCATAACGCGTACCCACCATCTGGTAAATCTGTGGTTATTAAGCAGTCTACGGCGATTCTCCGTGTGGTGATGGATAAGAAGACAAGTGTCACCACTCCATCTCCTCCCAAGGGTGCTGTAAAAGTCAGCTAAGGCATGTTGCACACAGATAACATCCTCTGTGAGAGACGGAAAGCTCGAAAATAAACCCTGTGCCAACACGCCTGGTCAGCGCGACATAGTAGGCCATAATCCCTCCCAAAGTGGAGGAGGCCCGTGCCCCACAGTGGGACGTAAATGGGCTGGAGAAAAAAAAAGGCGGTCTACTGTCGCAGTAGACGCACAACATCTGTGAAAAACAAAACTCATAATGAAACTTTTATAGCCGCGAAAAGAGTTCTAAGTTACTAAAAGAAAAAATGTTTTCATTTTACATGTTTTGGTTATTAAAATAAATATTCCACATCTTGATTAATTTTTGCAGTTATGTATAACAAATAATTCCGTTTTATATATATATGTGTTGAGATCGACGTCAGAACTTACTTTCTTACCTTCGTATGTTAGACAAATTATAGATACTTAGTACAAGTTTTGATAAATTATCTATTCTAATATTATGCTGAAGAGTTTGTTTGAACGCGCTAATCTCAGAAACCTATTTCCAATTTCAAAATTTCTTTTACATTTACCGAGGAAGGCTATAGGCATATATAACATCATGCTGCGACCTACAGGAACCTTGAACAATGATGCAAAAATAGGAAAATTTTCTAAACCACACGTACGAAGTCATGGACCAACACCTAGTCATTTATAATATTCTATTTCACATAGAAACTGCTTAATATTATAATGACGTTAAGAATATTTTTTTAAATTGTAACGAAATAGAAAAATATTTAAATGCTATTCAGAAAAATACCTATTTCTTTCTAGATGTTTATGCCAAATAGTACGGGATCCGTAGTACATTTTTTTCACTTGATTACTATCAAGCTGATTTGCCGTGAGTAGCTTTATTATGACGAGACGCCCAATAATTTTCTATTCCAAAATCTCGATTGTGGTAGCTAACAGAGATAGCAAGGATAAAATGTCGTACTACCCGTAAAAAAAGACGTAAGTGAACTTGCGTCAAAAATTTCATATTAATTATCAAAAAAATCACTTACTGCTTTCTTTCAGTAATAGTATCCATTGTTGCCATCTCTAACTTAATCAATTTGTTCGACAAATTTTTAAACCCACTGATCATACTAATCACAAGAAGGCATGCATCATTAATGATCATAGATATTGGAACAGTAACTGTGTAGAGGAGTCTGCATAATTACTACAAAAATATTTACATTATTTAGAAATACGTACATACAATTACCCCAATATAGGGCATTAAAACATCTCTGAATAAATATATCATTGACCACACTCGATATTTTCCCTAAATATCATACAAAATTGACCACAACCTTCATTACATTTTGGGTTTCCTAAAAAAGGACGTCCCTTACTTACGTCTATATGTCAATGAAATATTTAAATAGTTATAAAACATCAATAAATAATTTTATTTATATGCTACAGTAATATTATACAACAACACTAAAACATTTATTATAAAGATATTTTATTTCGGAATTTTAATTGTAATTTTTTTCTCCTTAAACCACATCAAGATAAATCACATTCATATGAATTCGCAAACTACAGTTACACATTACATGTAATATTTACGTGATATTAATATTGTTTTATACACTTATTAAATCGATTGCTTAAAGCTATACATTTATTTAAATAATAAATAATCAAATATTAAATAATATTTAACATTACAATTTAATCAATAAATAAAGATAACAAATTGAAATATTACATAACTAATACGGAGAACAATAAATTCTCGAAGCTTTTTAAAATAAAAATATCACATTTCGGACCTCTCGCCGATTTTATAAAATATTTTATTAAATTCATATCACATTATATATTAACACTAGCTGACCCGGCAAACGTTGTTTTGCCATACTAAAAAAAAAAAGTTTGAGAAATAGATGTTGGCCGATTCTCAGACCTACTGAATATGTATGCAAAATTTGAGAAGAATCGGTCAAGCCGTTTCGGAGGAGTACGGTAACTAACACTGTGACACGTGAATTTTATATATTAGATAATAGACTAGATAATTTTAAATAATATCAGGAATTTTACTTTATTAACTAAATATGTAGCCTGTTTTCAGAACAGTGTTTGTAATTAATAATATGGAATAACTAGCTGCCCCGGCAAACGTTGTTTTGCCATACAATTCTGTATAAAATAAAATTTCATCAAAATCGGTCCAGCCAATTTGTAGCCTATGTGTTATTCTATATTGTGGTAAAGTTTCATTCAAATCCATTCAGTAGTTTTTACGTGAAAGAGTAACAAACATCCATACATACTCGTACATCCATACTTACAAACTTTCGCCTTTATAATAGTAGTAGGATAACAGCTGAATAATCAGAACAATCTCGTTGAGATTGTTATACATCGAAACTCCCAAAATATAACAACAAAGTGTCAACGTTTAGAGTTGCACGTGCAGGGACGAATGTTATTATTATATTTCCAAGGGTGCCTACATTTTTGTTTACCCAAATCATTTATAATACGCAAGATGTGATTAGGAAGAGTGAAGTTTAACAAAATATTTTGTTGGATATAATCAATGCGAGAGGTCTTCAGTAAAAGGGCAACATCTTGTTGCAAGGCCCAAGCAAGTAATATCTGGTTCTTGGTAACTTGAGTTTTCCTTGCAAAATTGTTCAGGCAATGATGATTGGTCAATGATCCAGGTTGCTCTTCGCCCAGTGGTGAATATGCCTGCAGAACTATTTCATGTTCTTTGCAGAGATTTAGTAATGCATTGTTATAGTTTAGTGGGCTCCATTCAACCTGTAACAAAATACTTCTATTAGATATGCATATGTATAAATAAGTTTTAAATAAGTTTACGAGGTCTTAATTACAAAAAGAGCGTTCGTAATCGAGATGAAAGTTTAACAAATAAACCAAGGGAAACATTTTACGCTTACATCTACACTCATACAGTTAGGTACTTAATATTGGAGCTTTTTTAAGATTTATTTTCTTTAGGGCGTAGGATATGAAAAAATAATTTAATAAAATCAAATTCCATTTCATACCGTTTTCCTCAAATATCGATCCTCTCAAGTGAATATGCAAGTGAAACAGCAGGGCATAAATCTAGTAAAATATATTAAAGGCTTACCTGATTAACAGCCGGTATGACGTTATGATTGTATTTTAACAATTGCCTCAATTGCTTCACGGAGAAATTAATGACTCCTATAGCGTTTACGATTCCAGCATCATAAAGATCAACAAGGCTTGACCACAACTTGTTCTGGATGGTTATATTCTTAGGATCATCTTTCGGCAGTTTAGCTATTACAGGAAACTGGATCAAATAAAGATCAATATAATCCATTCCTAGAGCCTCTAAGGAAAGCTCACATGATTTTTTTATAGCTTTGGCAGTAGTATTGACTGATGGACCTGCAAAAAATCTTGTTAATTTACTTTGGCTTCGGTGGCTAAAATCATTTTATGAATAGGATGAGACTGTGAGAATAAACAATGGGCCATATTAGGTACTAGCTGCTGCCCGCGACTCCGTCCGCGTAAAATTTTGAAAACTTTTCATCTCTTTGTTTCGCAATAAAAGGTAGCCTATGTCCTTTCTCAGGGTCTAAAGATTGTCTGTGCCCAATTTCATCAAAATCGAAAAAGCGGTAGCGGGAAAGCGTAACAGACAGACAGAGTTACTTTCGCATTTATAATATTAGTGGAGATTATGGCTTTGGTGATACATAATACCCACATTGATAGACAGAGCCCAGTGAATATTCAGAGCAGCTTTCTTGTTATAATTTTCATTCGCACGATGGAATTTAGAAAATTTTCCCCATTTTTGCAACAATTTTTACTAATGCTTCGGCCCTATTGGTCGCAGTGCGTTATTTCGCCTACAACCTTCCCCGATAAATGTACTTACTACACGTTTCAACTGAGAATAGGATTGGCTATTACCTTTAGTTGTCAAAAGTGATTAGAATAGTACTATCAGCAACGGAACTTTATTTACGTATCAATAATGTTTTTTTTTTCTTTTACCTAAACTCAGTAATTTGAAGCTGAAAACGTCTTAAATTATTTAGTAATAATAGTTATAATATTATTAAAAAGAAATTCTTTTAATAATTTCATTGTTGGATACTATGATATTAAGTTGAATTGCCAAACGCCATTTTTTTGTTTTTGGTGTGCCTTGTTGAGAAAATAAATTATTAGGCATTTTATTTTAAATTCTGTTACTTATGTGGTTGTAGCCCGTTAAAAAAATTAATTTGTTGTTATTTCTCAGTGATTTTGTTTGTTAGAGTTGTTAAAAAATTATTAAAAATTAGTAAACGATAACGACAAAATGATAGATGATAGATAAAATTATATTATAAAAATGTCTTGTTTTGCTGCCTTTACCAAACTTGTTCAAATTGACAAAGATGACGTTCCAACATGACGCGGGGTCAATCCTATTCTCATTTGAACGGCATAGTACTATCCAACATATATAGAAGGTACGCATGATGCATCTGAATCCTTAGGAAATAGATCAATTTATTTTTTTAAATTATTTTACAATTTATGTAGCTTTTTGTTTTGCTGTCCACTGACATAAGTTTTTTATACACATAAATCAAAAAAGAAATCAGGAAATTTATCAATAACTAGCTGTTGCCCGCGTCTCCGTCCACGTGAAATTTTGAAAAGTTTCCCCGTTTGTGCAACATTTTTCGCTACTGCTTCGCTTCTACTGGTCGTAGCGTAATTTTATATAGCCTAAAGCCTTCCTCGATAAATGCTCTATCTAACACTGAAAGAACTTTTCAAATCGGCCCAGTGGTTCCTGAGATTAGCGCGTTCAAACAAACAAACAAACAAACAAACAAACTCTTCAGCTTTATAATATTAAGTATAGATAAATTGATTAAGTAAATAAAATTAATGTTCTCTTTAATAAACTTACATATTTTTACGGTTATGAAAATGTCAGCTCTGTCCAGCTTATACTTTGGTAATAATACATCAAAGGCTTGTCTCAAGTATACTTCATTTTTATAGACAGGTGCGATGTCTGTAAAATAAAATTATGTTATGACTAGGAATCATCTAGAAATGACTTAGGATAATATAATGACTTGTAATCTTCATCTGAATAATCTAACCAAATCGATAACGGCTCGATGATTTTGTATTGAAAAAACTATTCAGTTCTTATTCTATATAGCTTTTTGACGACGAGTAATTTGTTTGAAGTATTAGTAAAGATTCCATTGTCGCTTACCATCAAGTGGCATGAGATCAAGTGCCAACATCTTTTATGGGGAAAAAAATTAAGTAATTTCAACAATATGTACTTGCAATGTATATTTTACTGCATATTTAATATCTATGACAAATATTCTAACTACTTACCAAATAGTCTATAACCTGACGATAGAGCTGTGTCCAACATTTCAAATATTTGTTCTTTGCTGGCACATCTGTAACTGCCGACTGAAAAAATATAATTCAAAATAAATAAAAACATTAAAAGGCTAATAATTAACTATAAAAATAATTAACTAGGTCGTGAACTTGTGGCATCACGTATCGTTTTATGTGATTTTCCAATTTACTTAAAACGATTGTTGCGGTTTTTGCCCGCTTGTTAGTAAAGAGTTTTCCATGCGTATCTTGTATGTATTTTTAGGGTTTCTTACAAACCCTTATAGTCTCACTACGGTGTCCGTCTGTGTGTCGTCAAACTTTTTTTACTCAGCAACGTCTGAAGGTATCAACTTAAAACTCATACCAAATGTAGACCTATGCGGTTCCTTGCTGCAAAAAATACAATCAATATTTTAGATATTCAGAATTCCGAAATCACAGCTATTTTTTAGTATTTTCGACTTACACTCAGGCTACTTCCTATTGTACTAGAGACTTGAAATTTGGCATGGACCAAGCCTACATAGTGCTGATATAGGGAAAAATCCAAAAACCTGTAATTTGTTATCACATGAAAGAGTTGTTTAAACTAATAGGTACCAACTTATGAAATAGCTGAAATATAGGTGATTCCCTTTATTGCAACTACAAAGTTAAGTTGGTGAGTTGTTTTATGCTTAATTAACTGTTTATTTGTATTTAGTTATTTATATTTTTCGGTGAAGTAAGTACGGAACCCTAAGAGTGCGAGTTTACTTCGCCCTTGACAGGTTTTTTTACATACTAAGTACTAAGTAGGGGAACAAGCGTACGACCCGCCTGATGGTAGGCAGTTACCGTAGCCTATAAACGTCTGTAACTCCAGGGGTATCACTCGCGAGCCACTGACTCTGCAGAAATCTCTTCACTCCTTTTTTAAAAAAAACCCCATGCTGTAGTCTAACAAGAAAATCTCGGCAGGTAGTTTATTCCACGACTTTATTGTACGTGCATTAAAATTCTGAAGGAATCGTACAGTACCTGATGGCATTGGTTCTAGAGAATAAACTGTCTGCCGATGACGAGAAAAGCGATGGTAAAAGCAAGGCCGTTGGCATCACTTCGAATAGTTCGTCGCAACAAAGCCTATTATACAGGAGGTAGAACACACAGGGAGGCAAAGTCTATCCTCATACTTAAGGGCTTGATACCGTCTGTAATCACGGGATCGTCGAAAAACCTCATAGCACGATCCAAGGAAATTGTCCAATCGGATATTGCGCTGCGCCAGCCCACAGATGGCAGCAGTACTCCATATGGGGCCGGACCTGCACCTTGTATAGATAGTTCAACTCAGATGTGCGCGCGGCCCTATGTGTGAGTAAACCTTGTACATATACAGTGACTTTGTGTGCGTGACAAGAGGTACAGTCGGGTACAAATACAAATACAGTTAATTACGAGTTACATACGGGTTTTAAAAAATAAATAATAGTTTAAAAAACCTAAAAAACACGCTTTATTTAATCGAATTATTGCATTGTCATCGGTCTTTGACAGGTGTGCAAAATTTGAATAGAATCTGACCGTTTAAAGTGGGTCAAAATAGCGTCCAAAGGAGTCGGTTACAAACATACAAACATACAAACAAACATACAAGTGAAGTTAATATAAAGCGTGTAAAAAGAGTTATTTCGTAATTTAATGTTTATTTATTGAACATTATTCTGAATCGCTACTTGAAAAATCAAATGATGAATTTTCGCATTCGCTGCTCTCACCAAGGTTAATTATGAATTCTGATTCCATATCAAAATGTCTATAATAATCTTCTTCTTTCTTCACTGAACTGGATCACTTACTGGTTCCAATATATCTCTCGCATTTATTTTCAGAAATTCGTTTACCTTAGCAATGGTTTCTCGAGCCTAAAAGAATAATACGTAAACGTCAACAAGGATATTTTTTTATAGAATCATAATAAATATTTATTACATCTTAATTTAAAATAAAAAATATATTTACCTGACTACTTAAACATTTTCTCCGTGAAGATTCGTAAACGACTGTACCTGTCCGTCTTGCTCGGACGACGACTGCCGCGTCACTGCCACACGAATGAAAGTTGTATATTTTCAAGCCCACGCACACATAGGGCCGCACGCACAACTGAGTTGAACTATCTATACAAAGGAAGTTTTTGACCCGAAGTGAACTACCACCTTCCCTTGTTGAGCGCATCTAGTTTTTTCGATGCCATCTTGGCCTTGTCTTCTTGACAACAAAGTTGGACGTCACTGGAGATAAAACTCCTAGGATCCCGATGTGATCTGAGATGGTCAAGGCTGTGTTCTCGAATTGAGGATCTACAGCGAATGGACCATTTTTGCGGTAAACGAGCAAACTTGAGTCGTATTGGGGGCTAAACTGGACTAGATTTTGTCGTCCCCAATCGGATATCCTGGCTAAAATAGTCTCGATTTCAGACACAAGTTTGCTCCTGCTTTACTTAACATCTATTTAACTTGGCCCGTATAGAATATGTCCTCGGTGCTGTCATCTGCATAGCAATGGATACCTTTAATAGAAAGCGTATCATTGATATATAGCGCAAACAGTTAGGGACAACACGGTGCACGGTGCCTTGTGGGACGCGAGCATTTATATTGAATTGTTTGGAGCAGCTCCAGTCAACAACCGCTTTAATGCTTCTGTTCATCAGAAAGCTGGCTACCCAATACCCATTGATGAATGTTCGTAAATTCATTTATTACCTGTATTCTTCGTAATAGGCGAAGATTTAAAAATTAAAATATTAATCGATATGTCGTATTCACCCGATTGTTCATAGATAGATAAAAATTAATATGGTGGATTTTTGAGGCACGGAAAAATTAACTAAGGTTAACGAGTACGGTATCAAAATGAGAAAATTAAAAGAGGATCACGACTATAAAGTTATGTTTGTTAGGAACAATTTTAAGCCATCACATTTGGCAGTTGAGCATTTTACTACTTTAATAAATAGAAAAATATATGGACATTTCACGCAACGTCCTCTGGTCCCAAGCTAAGCTTATATGCTTGTGTTATGGGTACCAGAATACAGATAGAATACATATACTACTTTTTTTTGTAAATACATACTTATAATACATAGAAACACCCAGACGCAGTACAAACATTCGTATGACAATTAGAAAAATCACACAAATGATTGTCCCGAGCGGGAATCGAACCCGCGACCTCTTGATCGGCAGTCCGTTACATGAACCACTACACCACGAGGCCCGTCAAATGTTTGGGCACCAACAATATGAATATAACTTTTCGTATTACTATAGGTTAATCTCTTTTTAAGTGTCCTTAAAAGTATTAGCGGAGATTCCTATGTGCAGTAAATCGGAGATTTTAGATTAGAGATTTTTCAGTCTATAGTTTAAACAGTTTTATTAAATATGCTCGTCTATATAGTTGTAATACTGTAGATGCCTTTTTCTATATTGGTACTGGTATAAATATTTTTTGTTTTACTTACGGCCGACAGCAGGCATAGTATTGCCTGTGTTCAGGAGAAAAGTTGTTGTTATAGGCTGTATATCCCTACTGCACTGCATTCTTGATTCCAGTCTACCCGCTGCTCCGGGTTCGTAAACTTTAATAAAAACTTTTAATTATCTCTGAGAACACAAGCACTATCCAAAAATAAGCTCTCGGCCGTGCACGGCTTGTGAAGTTATTTTGGATCTTACTAAATGCACAAAGCAAAGAATTTATTTATTAATTCTTATTATCGCGCGAAACTTAGAACGGACACATACATTTTACTGTAAAACGCAACCTCAGGTCTGTGCGTTACGCATCCGACTGAAGCTGAACTGGACTGACTAAACGAAATGAAACTGGCGAACACTGAGAGACTGCCGAGTAGAAACAAATATTGCCCGATTAGTCTTGTAATCTCCCTAATGTTACTAAGATATATGTATATTTCTTTTTTAGGATTTATATAAAATATAAATATAAGATATATAAAATACAACGAGTTGAACATGATGGGAAAACAATTCAAGATAATGGTACCAATTCTACATGCACAACTAAACTTGACTGAAAAATTAAAATTGATAGTGTTCATAACCCAATTCGGCAACGTTAACTGAATTAAAGACTGTAATTAAGACTATAGATTTATCATATTTGTTTTCATTTTTAGCTAAGTTTATTTGCGCACGTAAAATGGGCACCACTGTCGCCAAATTATGAATGTATAAAAAATCTATAAGTAAGAATGTTATAATCTTTTTCTGAATTTGAAATAAATAAACGCGTAGTCCAGCTACGCGCTACGCACGTGCTACGTCGCTACGTAGCAGTGCTCTGTAGTGTAAAATGCATGTAACGGTCGTAGGTACTTAAACAATAAAAAATAATAAAAATATCACTTTTCAAATTCATGTAGGCAGTAACGTTACAGAAATTTAATAATATAAAATTCTTTTTTTCCACCCAACCACTCATCAGATTGTCTCCGTCCAATACCGGGCATAGGGCTCCCCAATAGAACACGCGCGGTCCTGCGCTATCTGCACCCAGCGTTTCTCGGGCTTCACTGACAAATATTTTTCATTTCTTACTGTTTAGGAATTTTAAAACCTTTTTTATGCCAGTTTCATATTATAAGAGCTAGTTAAGAGGATACCAAAATAGCTTCGTGCATTTTTCTAGGTACGAAGTTTTCATTGTTTCTTTAGATTGAATGGCTAGAGCTCTAATTTTTAAGTATATGTTTTTTCAGTATATAATCTAGGATCGCATAAACTCAGAAACGCGATTGAAAAAAGTTTTCTCGATAGATAATCTTAGCGAAAATACCTCTCTCATTTCTTATTTTTTTCATTTGTCGGTCTATTATCGCGTATTAACTAATGAAATAACTTTAAAAACATAAGTAACTATTATATATAGAAACACGTAAATCAGAATTAAAATATATTTAGTAGATTATGAGTAAATAGGAAAAGTATCCCTAATTCTTCATTTTTTGTGCCTACTGGCTGTGTTAATATGTACGTGTCGGCGATGATATACGATAATATTGATGTAGGCCCTTAAGTGGATAATGAATAGAAATTCTATTCCCCCTTATTATAAACCCATTAGGGTTTAAAATACAATTAAAACAGATTAATAATACCAATTGTATAAGTCGTAGTAATCGTTGACAAATCTAGATGTAGACGCTAGAATTAATACAACTCCCCAGAAATGGGGAAGATTCACACCCCCGGCATACCGAACAATTACACCAATAGTGTTGTGTTATTGCCTATGCTAGGTAACGTAACAAGTTTTTAACTTTTAGTTTTATTAACTAGTATATTAATTAAGTAGAAACTCAGCCCTGATACTTCTTCCCTGATCTTTGAAAAGATTTCAAAGTATTTTATTTCCCATTATTTATTTATTGTTCCTTACTTTTTTACTATCCATATTTTTACGCTTTATGTGTCTTTGTTCTTCAACTTTTTCATTATATGTTATATAGAAAACTCAAAGTGTCATAAATTCTTTGTCCATACCTACATGGACATAGCCAGGACTAAGTTTCAGGAGTTTCAGGGGAGGGTTTCCGATTCTTCCTTTCATTTCATAGATTCGTTTGTAAATTTAATCGGATATAGTGTCAAATCTTGTATGGCTCAATTATCGTCATTCTTTAGCGAGGTTTGAACCACTAACCTAATAATAAACCCACTCCTGGCTAATATATGCTGGCCGACATTGAAAAAGATATGCTAAGTGTTTAATTTTGTTACAGATATATGGACACAGCATCAACGATTCCACTAGTGTTTGTATTAAGTACAGGATCAGATCCCTTTGGAGCTTTCCAGAAATTTGCGACAGAAATGAATATGCGTGAACGCGTACATTCTATTTCTTTAGGCCAAGGTCAAGGCCCCGTTGCGGAAAAACTGATTAGTAACGCTAAACCGAAGGGAGATTGGGTTTTCCTACAGGTATCAGCATTATATTATCATCATACTCCTTTTTCCCCATGGAGGTAGGCAGAGCCTATTACGTTCATAACACATTTCCTTAGCTTCATATACACTCATAAATCTAGTCATACATGATACATGGCCGACGGAAGGGCTACGCACTTACCCTTTCTTACCACGGATGGCCTACGAGTCGGGCTGAAGAATAGTAATCAGATAACGTCTGTTGCATGCTTAGAGCATAATATAGCTTTTAACTACATATATCCTTCATATTGCATGGCACGGAAAACTCAAAAATAAAGTACGAAACTAAAGTACTTAACGAACCATTACGCCTGAGTCAAGAGTGGTATAGCTTTCTTTTACCGTTATGAAAAAGGAATGTGCCCGATATATTACCGATTTCTAAAAATAAGAAAGTTGTTTTCTTTTTGAAACAACTCAACTAATTTTTGAACGTCTTGAAGTTTTTAACTAAATATTTTATTATTATTTTGCAGAACTGTCATTTGGCAGCTTCATGGATGTTAAGTCTGGAACTAATCGTAGCCAATTTGGGAAGCGAACATGGTGGAGTACTAAATGAGGGCTTTCGTTTGTTCCTCAGTTCTATGCCCACACCCAAGTTTCCTGTGTCTGTACTACAAAATGCGGTAAAAGTTACAAACGAACCACCGAAAGGGTTAAAAGCTAATGTGAAAAGAGCCCTCATAGAAATGGAGGAAGACTTTTTCGAAAATCACGGTAAAACAGATTGCAAGCTAATTACCTATCTATTGCCACAAAATTTTGTGCTTCATGGATTCATATAAAACATATCCTGTGAAATATATTTACGCACTTATCTAATTGCAAACTCTTAAAACTTCGTAATGAACAGTTATACATAAATCCAATATTGTTCTTTTCGTGACGAAATACCTACGGTTGTCACCACCACCAGATTCTCATAAGAATATCTACTTATATGAAACAGCTAAATCAAAAAATATAATATCTCCTACAACACGGAAAAAGAAAACTCTAAACTAAACGAAGCACGACCTAATTTTCTTTTTCCAGAAGCTTATCACGTCAAACCTTAACCTTAGTACCACGCGTAGCACGCGACCTTTTCAGGCGATACGCTATTCCATATTACCTATCGCATAATACATATTTTTATTACTTGCTTTACACAGTACTTAGTTTAAAAAAACAAAGTGTGACCTCCTCATGTCTTGCCCGCGGGCTTCGTAAGAACCAAACGGGGGAATCACGTCACTTGACTCCCACGCATAACTAAACCAGGGCTCACGTCAGGAAGGCGGTCGGTTATAAAAATCAGCCAAATCTCTTTGCAACATGAACAAGTAGTCATGTTGCGCCAACCCAGAATAACGGGGTAAGGGCAGGAAAATGGTGATGATGAGTCTTTTATATGAAAGTTCTTCTTTTAGTATTGGGACAGGATTGGAGAACCATGTTATTCGGTATATGCATGTTTCATGCTATAATTCAAGAACGCAAAAAGTTTGGACCTCTAGGTTGGAATATTACGTATGAATTTAATAATAGCGATCGAGAGTGTGCTATGCTAAACTTGCAGATGTTCTGTGATGAAGGTCATATACCTTGGGACGCTTTGGAATATATTACAAGTAAGAACACCGTCTAATATGATACTTTAGTATTCAGTACCATAGATCAGGAGTGGCCAACAAGTCCATTAAATAAATATTCATGTATGTTGCTGGAACTCGCAAGAGTGCACGGCGGTATAAAAGCACATTGCATAAACGTCCCCCTTCTTACCTAAGAAATAGGTCGATCGCGACTCAATTTTAAAATAAAAAGTAGATCTTATGTGCACAAAAGTTGGCCACACCTGTAGACCCTTATACTTGACTGGATTTTGAGGCTGTCAATGTTGTAATTTTTTTAAAGCTTGCGTAGCCTAATATCTAGCTACACTTCACTTTATGTTATGTGCAAGTGTAATCCAAATGTGAGAATGGCTAGTAGGAACGTCTATTACTGTACTATTTTAAAGACTTCCGAGACGTCAGGCATTACTAAAATGCATTGTACGAGTATCAAAATATTGAGCTACTAAACAACACAGCTAACAGAAAGAGCAAAAACAGGCAAAAATATTCCAATTATTACATTGGTAATAATTGGAATATTTTTGCCTGTGTTAAACCGAATGGGGCAAATTAATATACGGCCGTTTTCAACATTTTATCTAGGTATTCTCGATTTATGCTAGCAAAGTCAGACTAATCTAAAGTTTCATCCTTTACTTAAATATCAATGAGCTACTGGTGACAGCAAAAATCTGACAGGGGATAGAAATGAGAATAACAATCTATCCGTAATCGAAGATTGGTTATTGACAATGGCCGTTAAACTATTGAACCGTCGATACTTTGAGTTATAATTTCTTAAAAGAATATTTTGTAATGTAAAAAGTTTGTTGACAATAATTAATTCAATTTCTCAAATCACAATCTTTTATCAAATTGTTGTACAGGTTTGATTACGTACGGAGGTCGTGTAACAGATATGTGGGATCAGCGCTGTTTGACCACCATATTAAAGCTTTTCTTCGCACCACCGACTTTAGAAGAAGACTACAAGTACTCACAATCTGGCATCTACTATTGTCCAAGATCTAATAAATTGGAAGACTTTAAAAACTATGTTGAAGCTTTGCCTGTCATTGAAGATCCTGAAGTTTTTGGCATGCACGACAATGCTAATATAGCATTTGAGGTAAGTGTTTTTATTTATAAATATATTTGTAATGCAATTTTGTTAGGCAGCATTTAAGGCAAGATAATTCATAAACCAATTAGCATGAAACTGGTACCAATTCCACATTCACAATTAAACTTAACTAAATTAAAATATAAAAATTGATAGTGTTAGTAACACAATTTGGCAATGTTACCTTAACTTTCTTAAATTAATTAGATTCGTTAGTATAGAATACAGTTTGGTAATAAGAAGGTTCAGTAAACATTGCCGAATTGTGTTATTGACGCTATCAATTTAGTTGAGTTTAGTTGTTAACGTAGAATTAGTACCAATTAAATAAATATTCATGGACACTTCATACAACGTTTTCGGATCTCAAGCTAAAGAGTCAAGAGTCCCAAGCCAATGACTACAGATTTCTGGCGTAAATCGCCAGTTTTCAATATTTTGTCTAAATTTTGCCATTACTTTCTTTTATTATGCTTATGACGGATAACATTTCCGGAAAAGTCAACTGTGGATAATTATCTTGCTGATAAACGGGTCTATTTTCTATAAGTAAATTTAGACTGGTTTCTGAAAACGGCCGAAATCTTTTAAAATAGTTCTTTCGTAATGCTAAAAAAGACAGGATTCAGTTAAGACCGAGTATAAAATTAGTATATTTTAAATGTTTTCAGAATAAAGAAACCAATACACTGATACAAACTATAGTAGACGTACAGCCGCGAGAGGCTGGCAGCGGCGGTGGGGACACTCCAGATCAAATTGTATGGAGAATTTGTGACCAAACTCGGGCAAGGATTATAAAAAACATAGACAAGTCGCTAATGAACCCTGATCTTATGATACCTGATGATATGGGACAGTTACACTCACTTACAACTGTACTTATACATGAAACTGACAGGTTTAACACACTCCTTGGACTCATACACTTCTCACTCAATGAACTTCAGAAGGCTATCAAGGTATGTAAGCCGTGATTTCAGATATAATCATCGTCTAAAAAACTGATTAGTAACGGTAACGGGAAACGGAAAGGAAATTTGGAGGGATATTAAGTTTTCCTACAGGTATCGTAGGTAGGCTTCAAGTAAGGCATCTATTACGATATAAACACATTTCCTTGGGTTCATTTACACTCATACATCTGATCACTGACTCCAGAGTATGTTTTTCTCCCAGCGAACGTTTCCGTTTAGATAACTTTTTAGGGTTCCGTACCCAAAGGGTAAAAACGGGACCCTATTACTGAGACTTCGCTGTCCGTCCGTCCGTCTGTCCGTCTGTCACCAGGCTGTATCTCAAGAACGGTGATAGCTAGACAGTTGAAATTTTCACAGATGATGTATTTCTATTGCCGCTATAACAACAAATACTAAAAATAAAATAAAATATATATTTAAGGGGGGGCTCCCATACAACAAACATGATTTTTTTACCGTTTCTTGCTCGATACTAATAACGTTGCCTTATGTTGCATAGATATTGGTACGGAACCCTTCGTGCGCGAGTCCGACTCGCACTTGACCAATTATTTATATAACAAGTGTGACATACAAGCAAACGGGCCGCCTGTTAGAAAGCGATTACCGTAGCCTATACGTAGATGTTTGCAATTTGCAAACGGCTTAACAACATTTTTGCCAACCTCTTGGCATTTACGTACAGGGCGTACGTAAATGCCTATGTTTAATCTTCTATCATCGATTCCATCAATACAAACACACTATTATCCGATCACCTTGTATTTGCTTCAGGGTATTGTGGTGATGTCAGAAGCTTATGAAGAGGTTTTCACAGCGTTTATCAACAATCGTGTACCTAACATGTGGCATAAAAAAGGATATAATTCATTGAAATCACTCGGCAGTTGGATCCATGATCTTACACTGCGGGTTGATTTTATTGAGGTAGCCATTACATTTTTGATATAATGTTATGAAAGAAGACTTTTATTTAAGCTTGATTTTAGAGAATATCTCGAAATATAAGTATGTAATAACACTCACATTGCTTAAAATACACGTTATATAATTATACCAGCTGTTGTTCGCAACTTCGTACGCGTGAAATTTAAAAACTAACAGCTAACAAATTATACAAAAAATAACCTCCTCTTGAACCAATCAATCTATTAAAAAAGTCGCATAATAGTCCGTTGCGTGGTTTTGAAGATTGATATAAGATGGATAAGCTCACATAGGGACTTACATACAATAATCTACATAATAAAAAACTAAAAAACACGCTTGAAAATCCTGAATATTTTTTCTAATTATTGTATTGTCATCGGTCCTTGATATATGTGCAAAATTTCAGATCAATCCGACTACTGCAAGTGGGTTAAATCACTTTCAAAGATTCTGTTACATAGATTAATACATTGATAGATACATACCGAACTTATATAAGCGTGTTAAAAATAACGACTTTGTTTTAAAATATAACTTATACTTTATAGTTGTAGTGTATGTATATAATACTCTGTGGTACAAGTAAAGATTCAAGAACACTGGTCGAGAAAAATATGTAGTTGGCAGCACTGCTACCATTTACATGATCGTCTCCAGTCGTTGGCAGTAGTTATTAATATAGACAACATAAAGTTACGGTACATTTAATATTTCAGAAATGGTTGGTAGAAGGCCTGCAGCCAAGTAGCTGGGTGTCCGGTTTGTTCTTCCCTCAAGGTTTGCTAACAGGCTCGCTGCAGTCTTACGCACGTCGCTACCGAGTACCCATTGATGCACTGATGTTCGACTTTTTCCCTAAGAAACTGTTCTTATCGCAAGATGATATTTATTCTCATAACAACAAGCGGACAAAGGTATCATTTATTAAACCATTATTTAATGCGCGCGGTAAAACGCTTTTATATTTACTACCGCTTCTTGGCTTTCTGCGTGACGATATATAGCCTGTATTTTTCTGATCCATAAGTCATACCTACAGGTGTAAAATTTTATTAAAATCCAATCAGTAGTTTTTGCGTTAATGAACAGCAAACATCATTACATACATACATTTTTACAAATTGTCACCTTTATAAATAGCTATTGACCTCATCTTTGTACGCATGGAATTTTGAAAACAAACCATAACAAATTATACAAAAAAGGCTTCCTCCTGAACCATTCTATTTAAAAAGCCGCATCAAAATCCGTTGCGTAGTTTTAATGATATACACACATAGGGACATACATTCAAAAATAACAACTTTATATTATAATAAATATGTAATGAACTAAAGATATGTACGTAAGGTATGTATAGTACGGTAAGTATATATCTAGGTACCGATGGAATATTTTTTAAGTTTTACTAATTTATATTCTTCTCTTTCGTTAATCCGTGTTTGTACGTGATTGAGGACAATTTTTCAACTTTTTAGGATGATACAAATGTGTTCGGTGGTTTAGAATTGCCTGCGGATGGTGTTAACATACACGGTTTGTTTATCGATGCTGGTCGCTGGGACGCGCAACGTGATCTACTTGTTGATGCATACCCTGGTTTGTTACAAAAATTTTCTTGTTTTTACTAGCTGACCCGGCAAACGTTGTTTTACCATACAAATGTCAGGGGTGGACAACCCTTATCATTTAGAGGTATGAAAAATAGATAGTAGCCGATTCTCAGCCCTACTGAATACGCATATAAAATTTGGTAAAAATCGGTAAAGGCGTTTCGGAGGAGTATGGTAACTAACATTGTGACATGGAAATTTTATATATTAGAAGAAGATAGATAGATTATTTTCTGACGTCTATCATCTCAGTCCATAATGTAGACCCCGGGCCTCTTCCACTTCGTAAGGATATCTAGTCGACTAAGCAATCTATGCTATACTGTCCAAGCGTGTTGACATACAGTATAATTTCTAGTCCTTTAGCTGACTTCTACGGCACCTTTGGGAAGAAATGGAGTAATGACACTTGTATTTTCAATCCGTCAACATACGGACGCCGACTCACGTCTGTAGTCTGTAAGTCTATTCTCTTTAATTGATGAATGTTCATCATAACAGGTCAGATGAATCCTCCATTGCCAGTGGTGTGGTTCAAACCAGTGCTGCAAATACCGAAGCCAGACCCTCGATACGACGCGCCGCTGTACAAGACATCGGAGAGAGCGGGCGTCTTGTCCACAACTGGACACAGCACCAACTTTGTACTGCCTGTGCTGTTACCGGCTAACCAACAAGCTAGCTATTGGATTATCCGTGGCACAGCTTTACTAACACAAATTAGTGATTAAATTTACTAATTAATTAAATAAGTAGCGTTTAATTATTTAAAATACTAGCTTCTGCTCGCGGCTTTGCACGCAGTAGTGACAGAATCGAATTTGAAATAAAACCTAAAATAAAAACTGAAATTAATAGATACTAACATCGATACTGAAATCCACCACTAAATTGACATCAATCAACAATACAAAACACTATGTATATCAATTAAAATCAAAGTTAAATACGATACTAAAATTACGAGTACAACTACGATTGATATTAAAATACAAACCGAAACAAATACTAAGTTCAATTATTATTAAAATTGTAACAAAATATTATTTCAATACAGAATGCAAAAATAAAAAAAAATTCAACGTAGTATCCTTACTTAAACAAACTCTCACTTTTATTTAAAAGTAAGATATATGTTTGTTCGTTTGTGACGTTTTCACACAAAATCTACCGAATGGAATTACACGAAAATTTGTAGAGATAATTTATAGTCCTGGGGCTACATAGGTTATATATTATTTCGTTAAAAACTCTGTACGAGATGAGATACTCGATAAATAATATATGGTTAATTTAAATAAACACACATGATTATCAGAAACTGATTTATTTTAATCCGGTTAAATTTCCAATGTGACAATAATTAATTAATTACCACTTTATTATAGTACTTGGAAAGAAAAGTTTGAAGGGGCTGCCCAGTGTGGAGGCGACGTGTATGGTCGCGTAACATAATTACTTCAAATATTACTATCCTAAATATTACGGCGGGCAATATGACAAGTCCCTTATTAACATTGTAGCTACAGTTATACCTGAACTAGTTGGTTGAACAACTAGACTTACCTAAAGTAACAATAGTTTATCGTTGGGAGGCTACTAGCAATGTCAATGTGTTAAGGGACCTGTAGTTTGAAGCCCTAAATCATATAAATTATGTGATTTATAAACAAAGTGCACCTAATTACTTCTCCACACAGGGCTATATAAATACCTATATATACACACATTATGTAATCATTAACTAATAAAACATGTTGTGAAAGTGAATGAATATCACAGTATTTCTGTTAATTTGTTTTTACATAGCTTGGTGTCATTTTACAAGTTCAATTATATATATATTAGCCCTACATTATTAAAAAAATAAAAAGACCTAGACCGGGGTTTGTTTTACCTAACTAATGATTCACTACATTACTGAACAAATTGATAAGATTTAATTGTGTTGCACTTTCATACAAAGCCAGCAATCTTTCTTTAAGCTTCAAACATTTTTCCCAATCAAATCAATATTAAATCTAAATATACTTGGTTCTTTACACATTTTTACATTACATTGATTGGTCAAAAAAAAGAACATAGCGACAAAATATTTGCGGCTGTATTTAGAAAAAACAACTACTTGGCTGCAACCCTTAAAATATGCATATCAACTAGAGACATCATTTTCTACCAAAATTATAATAAAAAATAATTTAACTTTCACATTTAACACATTATTAAGACTGCAGTTTACCCTTACATTGACAATTCATTATTAAAATCTAGCATTGGAATCGGCAGCGGACTTATTGCAGCAAGGCTATTCACAAAAGACCCACCAACATCGCGTATTTATAGTTACTGATAATAATGAAATGCACACATGACCCTATTGATAAATGGATGGTGATTTCTAAAAGAAAATTATGGTCCAGTGTTCAAAGAAAACAAACAATAGAAATAATAGGAAAATAATAGAAATATGAACAGCAATATATAAATCCTTCTAAAAAAGATGGTAAACAGAAGCTATATATATATACATATACCTATGAAATAATACTACACATTTCAAACAAAAAAAAAATGTTGGGAATAGACAAAATATCTTTAATATTTATTCGAGATTGCACATTATACAATTATATTATACTAAGGCCTGTTGAATGCCATTAATATACTACTCAGTATCGTTGGGTGGACTTGTACTTTCGTTACTACAGCTATTCATATCTATATTATTTTCTCTCACACGCCATGCCACTACTGATCACATTTAAAGTACGAGACAACTGCCAGACTTACATTACAATATAACCTGCGTTCAGAAAGAAACTGATCAATCGTTCAATACTTCTTCAATAACATTTTATTTAACAATTATTCAGAATAAATATAAATAACATAATATCAACATGTGTGTATAACTATTAACTATTGCAATTTTCTAAATTATTTGTTGATGATACAATGAGATGTTGATTACTATTCTATAAAAAAAATACCTATAATATGTAGTGTGCCCGTTGTCTGCTAATAACAAACCTGTTACCCTGCTTCATTATGATGTGAACCTGGCAGTCAGAAGTATGTTCAATGTGATTGTGAACAATTCTAAAACTGGTAATTCAATTCATAATATTGTAAGTCAATTTGGACCGACAATTTGACGTACAATTTTCTCAATTTGAATTCATACAAATTTTTAACAAACTTCGGACATATTCCAAGAGAATTGATATTCATTTCGGTCTATGTTCAAAGCTCCTTACTATATTCATGTGATCATATTATTTGGTGTAACACATTGATACAATAAATTTTAAAATATTAAGCCATAGTTTGGCTATTCTGTAAAAGATTTACCATAAAAATACAGTACAAGTGTTTTAGTGTATTATTTGCAATTTCACAATACTTTCATCTTAAATTCGATCTACAAACTTCAAATGCTCGGACAAGCAACATACCTAAATACATATTAAAATCATTTAACACTAAATATTTTAAATAAAACATGTTATGAACCTCTTTGAATGTTTGTTTGTCAGGTCTAGTTGGCTTTGTTTTACACAGGTCAAGTCAAGCTAAGACACCATGAAACACATATCAAATCGACACTTCAGTCAACTTTGCGCAAAGGCCATAACGCTGACCAAACACTTTTAGATACCGATTCTGTATAATACATATGTAAAGATTTGAGCAATTCGTTTTATATATGACTATTATTGTATGTGATGTAATAACAGCTATAGAACACTGGTCAACCTAAACTAATAAATAAAGACCAAATGACAATCAACATTATACAGAAAATACAAAATAAAACATTTCGTTGATCGTCATTAGATTTGATTGTCATTTTGTTGATTGTATAAGCGCATTGTACAAGTTTTACGTGGTATCCGATATTACTTATTGCACGCATTAATAATACAACAGGGAATTTAAATGAAAATATTCGTAATATTGCTTTTTTTCCGTAAACATTTTTTTGTTTGTATTTTGTTTTCTAATATATAAAATTCACGTGTCACAGTGTTAGTTACCGTACTCCTCCGAAACGGCTTGACCGATCTCTATGAAATTTTACATGCATAATCAGTAGGTCTGAGAATCGGCCAACATCTATTTTTCAAACCTTTTTTTTTAGTATGGCAAAACAATGTTTGCCGGGTCAGCTAGTAGGTATTGTTATAATTTTCGTTTCAAATCGAGAATCTGTTAATTTTGAAGTTGAACAGAATGTTATTTTCATCACAGCAATATTCAGATAATGCTTGAGAAGTCTTTTGAAAATGCTAGGTAATCAATCTGGTACACTACTTTAGCACTGTATGTTCCGCTGAATAGGACTTAAACGTTTTAAGACAGGCCTTTTTATTTATGTTTCTGTTGCCTATACATTAGAACGATGGGATTAGATGCTTGAAATTATTAACCTATTTTTATTAATATTTGTTCTAGTCAATTATGTAAAATGTAAAAAAATTGAGACCTAATCATAATTTGTAATGTGAAAGTCTCACTACGGAAACAGTTTGTGAAGATATGTAACACAAACCGCGTGACGAAGTCATGACTAGACGCCGCACTTATAAACTATATAACATTGTTTAAAAGAAAAAGTTGACTTCCTTTATTCCTTTTGAATAAATAATTTGATTCTATTCAATTCAAAATTTTATATTTTAACTTGTTAACTAAATTGTATATTTTCTTGTTACCTCCTTAGAGCAATAGCTATAATGTGCCTTGAAACAAGAAAGTGTTAAAACGGGTACGACTCTTGTACCAAACTACTGCTATAGATTTGATAGAAAATGATCTACAGCAGTTCTTAACCTAAAATGTGCCTGAAAGCTGTTTATATAGCAATCAAAGTGATGTATTTGTTTACGATTTGACTAGTTTCGTTCTGATAAGAAATAGTGATCGCAAATATTGCAGTACTGGAAAAACCGGCATCTTTTATGTAGTCGCGTGTTATTAGATACAAGTGGTATAGAAACACATACAATATCGTCTGTTGAGAAGACCTAAGTTTGGCAGAGAACTGAGATCGCCTCAATACATAAAACATCCCGGCGTTATTAAACAATATGTGCACTACAATTTAATATGTTGACCAGTGTACTTAATGTAAATTAACTTGATTAAACGATAGAAGGTATCAAAAGGCTTGTCAGGCGATAATCTAGCGCTGAGGCATTGTACGGTCGTACCTACTTAACCTAACTACATAAACAAGTTTTCTAACATACTTCCATTTGTATTAATAGTTACATCATTATAATAGTTACATCCTTCTATTGAAATTATAATGAAATATGCAAACGTTAAAATTGACCAATCTCGTCGGAAAACCGCGATATTACTTAATATATAACATCAAATCACACAACACAAGAGTTATCATTCGATATAGATTACACAAGAAATGAACGGAATGAATAATGTTTGGCGTGTCTGTGTGCTCGCGTGTCTGTATTGGGCGGTAGGAAGGTGTGGGCAGTGGGTATAGTGGGGACAGTTGGGGGTATGATGGTGGGCAGCGAGGCGCTATACGGGGGCGACATGGGGGACTCGGGCACTACAGTGGGGACGGCGGCGGACCGCGGCCGGCCCCACCACGAGTCCTAGTCTTCCGACATGAACGAGTTCTGCGACTTGAGCTCCTCTAGCCGTGAGATCTGTTGACGCAGGTACATTATTCTGTCGACAACAACACGTACCTATCTATTATCTGTCGTATATTTACCAATACACTATGGAAACAACATCTTCATATAAACGACGAAAGACGAGCCTCGTGGTCGAGTGGTTCATGTAGCGGACTGCCGATCAAGAGGTCGCGGGTTCGATTCCCGCTCGGGACAATCATTTGTGTGATTTTTCTAATTGTTATACAAATGTTTGTACTGCGTCTGGGTGTTTCTATGTATTATAAGTATGTATTTACAAAAGAAAAGTAGTATATGTAGTCTATCCGAATTCTGGTACCCATAACACAAGCATAATAAGCTTAGCTTGGGACCAGAGGACGTTGTGTGAAATGTCCATAAAAAAAATACGTGTGGCACTCGGGGACTGCCGCGGTAAAGCTATTGCATAGCATTTTTATCAACTTATGCAATTATAATTATTTTTATTTGTCTGTCTGTCCGTCCGTTGGTCCGTCGGTTGTTCGTCCGTCAGTCCGTCCATCCGTCGGTCCGTCCGTCGGAGTGTTAGGTTAATTTTCGTTACGAAATTTCTGGATTCGGTCTCCACGCTCAAGGCCCGCGATAGAAGCTATGCAATAGCTTAAAAATTGTTTTAGAAAATTATAGGCATTGTGTATTTAATATTTATAATATTTATAAACACCTAAACACAGTTATAGCTTCGGGATTAAAAAAAAAATTACATAACACACACACAGCACATTTACATTTGCTAAAAACAGAAATACTGACCATAGTTTAAGTATCCAAAATTTTTTTAAATAAAATAGCCTTAAATCTACATAAAAAAAATAAAAACTTGTAACAACAAAACCAATTTTTAAATAATTGCATTGTTGAAAAAATCTGTTAAAATTGTTATTATTGTTTTTTTTTGTTCCTTGTTTGATATTCTGTGTACATTTAAAACAACTTTTACTGTAGTTAGAAAAAATATAGATATTAATAGAACTACTTTTTACGGATTTAGACGCGTATATTTGTTTTAAATTTTGGCCCGACGTTTCGGAGACTTTGCAGTCACCATGGTGTTAATTTTTATTTGAATTTATAGAAAATTTGTATTTATTTTAATTATTTAGTTTGTATTGTTTTATCTAACATACTACCAAATTTACTACTAAATTCAAATAAAAATTAACAATTTTTCTTTTTAATATAAACTAATTTAAGTCTTAAACCAAAAATTCTTTTTAAAATTTCTTTTTATTATATAAATAATATTGTATTTAAGTATATAAACTTAGTTTTGCTTGCTATATTGTCTACTACCTCTATAATAATTAAAACTTTAGTCTATGATAAAATTATGTATGTTTTATCTTATATAATTTAAAATTTTCTTTATATTGTTACAATTTGTTAATGTATTTCAGAAACTAAAATAATGTTATTGATTTTATGCAGTCTGAGCACAATGTAATATGATATAGTTTATGGTAAAAGTCTATCTTTATGGTCAATGTAAAATTAAAATCGAATGTGGGTAAACCCTGTAATAACTGATCGTAGAAGACACATTACAGCTCAGTCTCACCCGTGACCATGGTGACTGCAAAGTCTCCGAAACGTCGGGCCAAAATTTAAAACAAATATACGCGTCTAAATCCGTAAAAAGTAGTTTTATTTAAACAGATGAGTCGCGCAAGTGTTAGAAAATATATATTAATAGTTTTGTTAAAAAATGGCATGTATGACCGTAGATGTATGAGTGTGGATGAAGCCAAGGAAGTATGTTTGGATCGTAGCAGATGGCGCTCTATAGTCTCTGCCTACCCCCATGGGAAAAAGGCGTGATGTTATGATGATGATATTAAAAATTATTCTAACAAAGAACAGCACTTACTTTTGTTCCTGTAACGTAGCCCGTATTTCCGTGTGTCGTACAAGTGATCTAGAACACTTCAACTCTGCAGACACACGAGTACATTGTAGACAGCCCAATTGATACGCCTCTTCTGTAAACTTGTATGCCTACAACAACACATATATTTATTAAAATAAATATAAAAGATATAATGACGGGCCTCGTGGTCGAGTGGTTCATGTAACGGACTGCCATTCACGACGTCGCGGGTGCGATTTCCTCTCGGGACAATCGTGTGTGTGATATTATTTATAAATGTCATACAAATGTTTGTGCTACGTCTGGGTATTTTCAATGTATTATAAATATGTATTTACAAAAGAAAAGTGTTGAATATGACATTTATCGAGGAAGGCTATAGGCTATATAACATCACGCTGCGACAATAAGGAACGAAGCAATAGTGAAAAATGTTCCAAAAACGAGAAAAAAATTCTAAACTCCACGCGTACGGAGTCGCGAGCAACAGCTAGTGTATTATATCCCTATTCTGGTACCCATAACACAAGCATATATTATGCTTAGCCTGGGACCAGAGGACGTTGTGTGAAAAGTGTGTGAATATTTATAAAAAAAAACTTCACAACTTTTAGTTATTTAAAAATAAAGAAGGAATCAAATTAAAAAAGAATAATTAGAAGATATACAGTAAGCAATCCCTTTATACCTCCAGGACTTCATTAGCTTCCTTACTAGAAGATTATAGAAACTAACAAGTATAACACTAATAAGAATTCCAAATCAGTCTAGGCGTTTTTGAGAAATCAAGTAACATACATAAAAATGTTCGTGGGAAAACCTCTTTCTTTATGAGCCGTTAAGTTATTATTTTTACATGTAAGAATGCTAAAAAAAATTCAAATCAGCAATATAAATAAACATAGCATTATATCACATCCAT
Source organism: Orgyia antiqua (assembly GCA_916999025.1). Classification (NCBI taxonomy): domain Eukaryota; kingdom Metazoa; phylum Arthropoda; class Insecta; order Lepidoptera; family Erebidae; genus Orgyia; species Orgyia antiqua. The sequence goes on along the minus strand of OU779863.1, from coordinate 10,259,709 downwards.
CATACTTCCGCCGACCACAGTTGTATATAGGCCTTATGGGGAGGCCACAACGCACAGTATCATAATAAACAAGTTATAAAATAGACCTGTTTCTCCAGTATGTCTGCTGGCCATCCGAGCACGTGTCCAGTGAGGTCCGAACGCATATAGTTGACAAGCGAAGGCGTCAACATCGGAGGTGCGTGGTGCAGATTACCGCCCACCACCGACGAATAACTCCCCAGACACTCCACTAAAATACAATAATTTATTAGTTTAAAAATATTATTATTATTTAAATTAAATCAATATTTTTTAAAATATATGTCAATTATACTTACAATGCTAATAAAACTTTACAATATAGAATATGTATTGCTCCAGAGCAACCTACTCCCAAGCTTTATCTTCTTTAATATAATCAGAAATTTTATTTAATTTTGTTTTGAGGATTTTTTTAAATTTAGAATATTTTAATTCTCTTACATCAACCACCATCACCAACACCCATGAAAGAGTTACATATTTTGTGTGTGAAAATAGTAATAAAAAATAAAATTAAAAGAACTTACTGAAAGTTCATTTAATCATCCAATATTTTGTAAATATGAGGGTTGTTAGCCAATAGTAAACATAGGAGGGGTTGTGACTTACTTTTCCTAGGCAGGGGCGTGTCTAGATGCAGTGGTGGCGCGTGCGGGTCTGTATTCTCCGAGTGCGTGGGCGTGGGCGGGCCGGCGTCGCGCTGCGGCGTGTCTCCACGACTGCCGCCGTCACGTGCCGGCGATGCCGCACCGTTGTTAGCGCTCACTGACGTCACCGGCGGCGGACCTGCCACGATACGAGGCAACGCCGCTGCCAATAACGAACCACTCTGAAATTTTCAACACACACTTTATACATGCTCACTGTTTAAACATTCTATATATTGTTATGTATTCAATGTAACGATAGTTAACTGCACAATATACAAATTTTAATAACATTTCTACCCTTATGCTATTATCGAAACAACCAAGATTTGTAGACTAAATGTGACGTACTATAAAGACCAAAATAAAACCAATTAATTATTTCTGGTTAATGAGAGTGTAAGACAATGTTCTTATAGTAGAGTCGCCGAAACCCCAAATCTCAGGATAGATATAAACTAAAATAAACGCAATACAATTCGATTATATTAAATGTAATGATAAAAATAAATTAATAAAATGCTACAAACAAATCGCGCGGCTTCTAGAGTAATTTAGTTATTATTTCCAGCTTACTCCATAGAAGGATTCTAGTGTGATATGTAAGTACAGTAAGTAATACCTATATAAAATTCACCAATAAGTTTTACATGTCATTGTATTTCAATAGGTGATGACATTATTACCGTACACTGAACCTTGTTATATGATAAAAATAAATACACATATTTTTCCACACCTATAACACAAATAAAATAGAAAAGTGTAAAGTATAACATACTGGCTGATTTGAATTGTCAAGTACGACAACTGGCGGTACTGTGTTATTTTCAGCATTATTTCTAACGGTCTGGGCCGCTTCTCTGGTACCATATGAGTTCTCAGACAATGGTGTACTTCTGTCTGGCGAGATGTCCATATCCTGTAATGACTGTCCATCTATGGAAATAAAAACAAACAATAAGCATCATTGTCTAAATATTTTTAATTAATTAATGTACTTGGACATTTAAAATATTACTTAAAAGGTAAAAAGAATTGAGTGATGAAAATCGATACATTATTAACATTTCAGTTAAAAATTAATAAACAATTGTTTCACTATTTTTGCAAATTCTATAGTTGGTAAGTTTTAATTATTTAACTATATATCTTCAAATAGCTATTATTAAATTCTGTGGTGACGGATTAAGAATACAAGTGTCACCACCCCATCTCCTCCCAAGGGTGCTGTAGAAGTCAACTAAGGGATATTGCACACAGATAACATCATCTGTGAGAGACGGAAATCCCGAAAATAAACCCTGTGCCAACACGCCTCGTCAGCGCGGCACAGTAGACCATAATCTCTCCCAAAGTGGAGGAAGCCCGTGCCTAACAGTGGGACGTGAATAAGCTGGAAAAGAAGAAGATAAGAGCTATATATGCTTCAATATCTTAACAGGGCGTTGTAAAAGCCAGCTCAGAGATATTACAAGCAGATAGTATGCTCCATGAGATATGGAAAACTCAAAATTAAACCCTGTGCCAACACGCCTGGTCAGCACAGCATGGTAGAACAAAATCCCTTCCAGTCTAGGAGGCCTATCCCCAACAGTGGGATATAAATGGGCTGAGAAAATAATAACAGGCTGTAAGTTACAAAATGAATGATATTCAATAATGCAGTCAAAATGTCTCACCTTTGCCATCATGCGTTGACGTTGAATGTTTTGGTCTAGTTCTGTCGTGTATTTCTTCTTCTCTTCCACTACTATTCCAGTATCTATCTGTAGTAACATTGGTTCTTTTACTAGGTTTCTCAGACTCTCTTCTACCTGATCTTGAACTGGATCTCTTATCTCGACCTAAAACAAAATTAGGACATAAGAACCACCACTAACACGTAGCCTGAATATGTATTCCCATTATATTAAATAGAATACAATACATTGAAAGTCAAGAATAATATTTGCTATGGCAGATATCATAAATGGACTCTATATTGAGTCTGTCTGACTGACACATCAGCGCACAGCCGAAAATACTGAATATTTGCATGTTGATTTCCTTTCAAAGAGGAGATGAAAAGCAGTGAGAAAGGAATTTTGTAAATGCTTTCGTAAAGGTAAGGAGACGAAATTACGTCATTATTTTAAATTACAAACTTATCGAGGTCAAGAGGAGGCCCAAGACGCGAGCAGAAGGTTAATATATAAACGTAAAGGGATGCCTTGCAGTTAAACTAGTACATGGTGAGCAAACACTGACTACACCAGCAATATTTATAGTACAAAAAATCGTAGTCAATTTCAAATCATACATTACATAATTTACAATTTCTTTCCCATAAGGTATTGAAGAAAGTTTAACAACGAGTTCAAAACAATTAAGACAGAAAACAGTTCGGTATAAACGTCAGTGATCGTTTGTTTCTGGCGTGGGGTCCAAAAAGTAGGTACTCCAACATGCTTTATCTATCGCATCTTGTAAAGATAAAGCTATGAGAAATGTACAATTTTATAATTATCCTAGCAACAGCTTATTCAGAAAACCACTACTATAAAACCAAAGAGATATTATTAAAGAAACAACAATAGCTTAAATTTTAAGTGAAATCAAGATAATCGAACCGTTATCTTTGCGAATGTTTGTAAACAACACTTTAACATGACGCGGATTATCCCTAGGGCGTTTGATTAAAATATACGTATGCATAAAGTGCCCATTTCCTCCACAGGGTAAAGAAAAAAAAAGTTAAACTCGTAATAAAAGCTTGTACAAACACGCCTGGTCAGCGCGGCATAGCAAAAGTCAAAATCGAAAATGTTTATTTCATGTTGATGTGTTTGACAAGCTCTTTCGAAAAGTCATAAACTAGGTGTCTGTTTCTAAAGTATTTCCTGTGGAGAAGAACAGACAACAAACTTCATAGCCTCATAGGAGACCAAACACCCTTTTGAAAGGGATGACGCCTATGCCTTACAGTAGGACTTGAATGAGCTTGGAAGAAGGAAGAAAAATAGCTAATTTATGTAAAGAATATAGTATGTCTTGTGGTTTTGTTTATATAGAACTTTAAGAAAAAATATATAAGGCGGTACTTCAATGTAACAACGCCGTTCAATGTCAATTTACTAACTTTAAACGTCTGATCAAATTGAAAAATTGCATACACAATATACGTTATTGCCTTTACAATAGGTATTTGCATAGCTTCACGGCTGCGTTTGTGACAATAAATAGTAACAGTTGGTTGCAGGACACGAGCGGTCACAATTATAAGCCTACCAGAATCATATGTTAAACAAAAAAATGCCCCGAAACTACCTTTTTGAAATGTAGCTGATGATCAGAAATGTCACTTATGTATAGGACCGACGACTTATATTACGATATTAGGTATACAGACTTTCGATCTACATCTATCTAGCGACGAAATAACGAAAAATATTCTTGTCATTATATCACCACATCTATTTAAGCGTAATTTCAATAACTGACGACGAAGTCAGGACGCTAGAACAGGCTTGTTCAGAGTACACCAGTTGTCATCTTTTGAACAACCACTTTTGCGTTGTGTTATGGCATTATAGAACGAAATGATAAGTTATCTAACCCTATCGCTAAATAAACTTCATATAAAATATACTTAGTATTAGTGAGTCAGGAACGTCATACTTCTGTTGCTTCTTTATTATAAGTGACTTCGTCCCACGTGTTTATTTGAGGCAGTATGTAACTGCCTCAAATACACTATAAAAATTGGTCAAGTGCGAGTCGGACCCGCGCACGAAGGGTTCCGTACCATTATCTATGCAACATAAGGCAACGTTATTAGTATCGAGCAAGAATCGGTAAAAAAATCATGTTTGTTGTATGGGAGCCCCCCTTAAATATTTATTTTATTTTTAGTATTTGTTGTTATAGCGGCAATAGAAATACATCATCTGTGAAAATTTCAACTCTCTAGCTATCACCGTTCTTGAGATACAGCCTGGTGACAGACGGACGGACGGACGGACGGACGGACAGCGAAGTCTCAGTAATAGGGTCCCGTTTTTACCCTTTGGGTACGGAACCCTAAAAACCTACATTATAAAAACAATCAGGACGGTGCTAAAATTTGAAGGAAACGGATTCTAATAAAATGACAGCATATCTAACCAATAGCCAGGAAATCTTATAAATCCAAATCACATGATACATTACTAATTGTACTATACTAGACACTACAACAGAGCCTACCTATTCTTCCAAACTCACGGCTGGAGTACACATATAATGTAAATAAAAAACGGATACGAAAATAAACAGAACTTATGTATTACTTTCTCTCTACAAATCATTATCATGTACGGTAAAAATGTATTCCTATCGGATATCAAGACCTATTTGAGACACACATATAAAAAAACTCTTGCAATACATCGACGAAGCGATCAGTTTAGGGAAAAGTATAAAGGATATTTGCTTCGATAAACTCGATATTATCCTCCACTGATTTCCGGTACAAATATAGCAAAAGCAAACAATGAAATATCTTTTTTTTTAATTGTAGTGGTGAAAAGGTAGGGGAAGACTAACACGGTATTCATATACGAGCAAGGCAGAATTTCGTAAAAATATTCGAAACTAGCCTTTATTAAGATGAATCATAAATTGTCATTATCATTCCGCCACGCTTTTTTCTCATGGAGTAGCCAGAGCCTATAGAGAGCCTCCTGCTACGATCTAAACACATTTTTTGGCATTATTAACATTCATACAACCAGTCGTACATGCACGACAGGTCTCCTAGCACTCTTTTCTCTCAGCCTATCTAACAGAGCGTATTTATTGAAACAAAATAAGATTGCAGAGTAGTCTATTACCAGACTCGTTCACTAGCCCCTTTCCTATGCTAACGATACCGCGTTCGATCAGCTTGGCAGACCAAATATTCTTCGGAAGAAAGGAGGCTAGATAGAGACCAATAGTAGGGCGTTATTTGGGTGAAAAGAGTTTTACAGGGCGAGAATCAACTTATTTTTTAAGAATTTTGTTTATATAACGTTTTTGTAAAATATGTAATTAGAATCCTAATTCATTAAACTAGTAATACTCACTTGGTATGATACAAATGTGTATGTTCTGATCGATGAAGAAGTGGTAATGTTCAGCTCACTTTTTGGCAAAAGCTTATGCTTGATATAATATAATCTTACAGAATAGTCTGTGATTTAAAAACCAATTTTATAAATAAACTAGCCGAGTCCTCCAGTTTCAATTTCGTATTTCCCGATAGGATAACCCTTACGGGTGCAAAACTGTTTACATCCTATTCTCACACCTACTGAGTATACATACAAAATGTCGTAAGAATCGGGAGACGAGAATTATTACACAAAACATACCTACACACATCTCAATTGAGTAATATCTTAGGTATTAAATAGTACAATGCATACGTTTAATATGCAGAAAACAGTATTTTTATATTTATTATCTGTGCTCATTACACTAGTAGTTTATAAACGTTATTAAAATGCCGATTTATCTTGTTCAAGTTTAATTGATAATGCTGGTGTTGCTTAAATGTATATCCGCAATGTTACAAATTAATACAATGTTTACAAAATATGCTGTTCAATTCATTTTATGTAGGGCATTGTTAAAAGATGAAATTCTTTGAAAAATTATTGCTGCTCGTTCGTTTTTAGGTTATGTTGCTATTTTAATTTCAAATAATAATTTTATACTAATTCATATTTTGTAAAACGTAACAAAAGTTGTTATGTTACGTAAAATTGCTACTAAACTATCTTAACCATCTGACACACAAAAACCTTTATAAGAGTTTGTTCTATTGATTCTATAGAACGGTAGTAGCTAATTTTGTATCCTACGTTTGTAAAAAGTCGTAACTATATAAGTTACGACTTTTTAAATAAAATAATTTTTCAACATGAACTAAAAGTAATAATAGATAAATTCAGTCTTATAGTCAGTCTATCAAGCGAGAATAACTATACCTTACTGCCTGTCACTCTTTCAGGCCAAACAACATGGAAAAAGACATCGGCAACTTTTTAATTGAAAAAGCAGTGTATGGACTCACACGTGAATACCACGCGTCTGATGTTACGAGAATCAGCTAGTTTATGATATACAAAACTTAAAAAATCAGATATGCACTACAGCAAGTGAAACAACACCAACTTAAAAACATCTGTTACTAAATCGGTTATTTGCTTTTAGTATCGCCTCATTTTATATGCGAGGGTAATTACTTACATCAAAGTTTTATATGTGAAAATTAAATACTTTTAATTCAAGTATTATGATTGTAAAAATAAAATATAAAATGTAATGATGATGAACTAACTGGTCACAATCAATGTCTGAATGGGTACATTCAATATATGTAGACAGATAATAAGTACCAATCACTGTAGATTAAAAAATAACCAAGTAAGTGATAACCCGCGCTTTCTGTCTTAGTAATATAAGTTATGTATATATAGCAAACTACAACAATGTATGATTGTATATGCTTATTTTGTATGATACACATCTTGGGTTATCTACAGTGGCATCTTTTGGAATATGAATTTATTAAAGTATTACCTATTGTAAGGCATGGTATTTTTGTGTTCATATATTGTGTTGAATATTGAGCCTAATATAATATTCTTTTGCCTTCTTTAAAAAAATATTCTTTCTCAGGCAATTTACATCTTACTATTTTTGGTTTTCCTCTTGTGGCATCCACTGGCTTAGCAGATTATTACCAGGCTCATGTATTGGCTTCTCGTGTGGTTTAGGCGAGGTCATAAAATTTTATATTATCCAAATTAAAATATTGTTTAAACTATGTCTTACTATTGGGAGCCTTAAAAAAACTGGCCAGGCATGTCAGAATAGGGTTTAGTTTCAAGTTTATAACTCTCATAGATATAATGATTATATTATCCCCTAGATGGCTTTACAACATGCTTGAGAAGTAATGGTATGGCAACACTTGTATTCTTAATCGTCACCACACAGGATCAGAAAATATTTATTTATATGATATTTATTAGATAATTGTGGTCTAATCCATACAGATTTACTGTTGTTGTCATTAAATTTACATTCCATAAAAACTATTCATCCTGCCCTTACTGAAATCGAAATAGGTTCTTACTAGGTTAATACAAAGATATTGATAATATATACTTGGTCTTCCACACAGCTATGCTAAAAAAGGCTAGTTTTCACTTTATTCTAAAATTTCATAATACATTACATATAAAACATAGTATTGTCAGGATATGCTGTTAGATAATATTGTACAATCCTGAGGCATAAGGATGTGTGATCAGTCTGTTATATTTCCTGTGTTAATACTAGTTTGTTTTCTATTTTAAAAACAATAAACACTAGTTTATGGCCTATATGAATTGTTAGTGTTAAACATAAAAACATATGACTAGATTGTAATAATACTGTGAAAATCATTAGCCACCTTAGCAAAACCACATAAATACATAAATAAATATGTGCACAAGAATACTTTCGCAATTACCTTAAAAGAAAGCAATATATAAGACAAATATAATACAAATAAGTAAATGAGATATAATAAATAGATTCACTTACTGCTTCTGGAGGAATATGTTGAATCTTTGGATGATGTTCTTCTTGTGTCCCATTCTCTTGGCTTCTCCCACTGTGACACTTCACTGATACAGTTATAATAATACTTCTTTCCTGATGAACTAATATGCTCTGACCACTCTCGGCCAGATGAAATGCCCGCTGATGGTGCACTTCTCTTGTCATATTTACTACTCCTACTTACACTAATGTTCATGCCACTAGTCCTACTTTTTTTATCAGTTTCATTCCGTTCATGATTACTTCGTTCTCTTTCACTATCTTTACTACGTTCCTTCGGTGATCTGACACTATCTGCAATTTTATACATTTCAGTTATTAAATAATATGTATTATCATCTATACTATTATGTTGAATACAAACAATAAATTAAGACCTAATTTCATAAGAAAAACCATATCATAATGTAGCAATCGATTTTAACAACACTTACATAGAAATTCATTATCATAATTTTAAAAATATATGATAGATATGTTTATGAGAATTTTCAGAGTACATATATTGCCTTTTTGTATATTTTAACATATCTAGCCCCAAATATATTATTATTAGCAGTTATAAGTTAAACCAACTTAACTCACAATAAACTATATAAACTGTATATGAAGTGAGCTGCAATATTGTGAACAAATCTTAGGTTACTTCTTTGTTTATCTTTTAGTTTCAAGACAAAGTTTACAGAGTACCAAAATATCTTAAAACATAAATTATATTTGTTAACTTTTTCAAAATTATTGTGTACCAACAAATGAAAGGAAAAATGTTGTAGGTGAATAACTTGATATGGTACAACTTCTTGAATTAATTCATCATAGAAGGAATAAGTTAGTCACTTTCATACATATGAAATAGGAATAAATCAAAATAGAAAACATATAAAAATTTCCAGAAGCAGGAGATTACAAAAGGTTTGTAACAGATACATAAAATTTAATGCTAAAACCAATATAACTTAGGTAAATATACATTAAAAAAATAGCACAGCATTTGATTAGTTATAGAGGAAGAATCAAATTTATTGTGAAAACTGTATATTAAACATAACTTTATGAAAATCATAATACAACAACAGCTAGTTATCACCAAATGTACTTATCCTACATTCCCATATTAAAAAAAATTCAAACAATAAGCTGAAGCATTTTTGTTTCTGTAAATATAGTTGAAAAACTGACTTAATGTTATAAACACAAACAAACATACCTGTATACTTATTTCTAGAGGATTTGTAGTCTCTGTCTCTCTCCTTTTCAGAACCCTTTTGTATATAGGCGTTCCTTGATGTTGGGTACCCTCTTTCATCAACCATGTGGTTATAGTGGTGATGTGCATGGCCTGATTGACTTGTATGTGTGGTGTGTCCATGTGACACATTGCCATTGGGGGATCGAAGAGGAGTGTATCGACTTTCAGTAGAGACATAATCATTTGCAACTCTTCTTTCGTTCTTAGAGTTGTACTTCTGTACAAAGATTAATTATATCAGTATACATTATAATAAATTTTATTATCAATAATTATAGTTAAAGTCTATATAAATGAGAAGTTAATAGATTTTATGGCTGGAAAGGTAGCCTTAATTTTATATAAGAAATATTAATAATAATATATTAATATTATATAAGAAATGGTAATAATTAGAAAAAGGCTAACATGAATAAAACATACACTATTACAGGCATAAAATATTTACAAACAGAATACTGTGATCAACCTCAAAGATCATAACATACATTGTAATTGGCAACATTATTATTTTAAAGTTTTTGATAAGAGCCAATGTCTTTAATTACTTGCTTGGATAAGATTTTTAGAGAAGTAAACATTGTAATTAAGTAGAAATTGTATTAAATTTAATAATGCAATTTAATGCAAATTGGAAATATTTAGGTTATTTAAAGAATACTGCTAATATCACACTAAAATTAACAATTTTAGTTAAAATTATCTTTTTACCTCCTTACATATAAATGTATAATTAAATTATAGGGGTCTATGGAGAATTAACCATCTTAAAACGAAAGTGGAGCAAGGAAATGGTTAGTAAATATTTTGTTTTTGGTTAAATTGTTGTAGAAAGTATTTAAGACGAAAACAAGAATACAATAATTGTGATCAGGCATTACGTAGAGTATGTACCTACATTATTCAAGCAAGGTTTAGTTAAAATCGTCCAAATAGTTCATAAAACATTTTATCAAACTTGGGTACTCATGACCCTGTCTTACCTGATACGGATGGGACTGATGCTTCTCAAAGTACCTGAAAATAGATAAAAATATATATTACATTCACCTAAATTACAGCAAAACTCAAATCGGCGACCGCCATCTAAAGACTAAAGCCGAGAAGCATTAAAAACATATCGTACCCATCACTTATTCGCTGAGGTTTCCTTGCATGCATTACCATCAATGCAAATGTACGATTTATTACGGCCTCAGTAATAAAATTCAAAATGAAAGCACTGTCATTAAAAACAGTTTCACAGAAGGCCGTCTTATATCTTGATGGACGCCATGTCACATTCAAGACACTCCAGCCAGAAAGAGATAGATGGTATAAAAATAAGCGAGACAGAAGGCACTAAAGCATAGACATATCACTAAAATGCATAGACAATTTGAGGTATAACTAAACTCCCTCTATGCTGAAATGAATGTGCCATGGTTTGTGCTTGGAAAACTTGGAGAACAGAGAAATTTTTTTATAGCACATAGCTATAAAAAAATTCTCTGTATAAATAACGCTAGGAGGATAACGTATATTATATTAAATGTCATGTGGTTCCAATGATATATTGTGGTTCAGTTTGGCAAGATATGAAGATATTTCCTTGACAACCTGCAAACACACCGGACACCAAATGATTGAATCTTAAAATATCTTATTTAAATATTTAAGATAATAGGGTAAATCTTTATTGGACAACTAGCTGATGCCCGCTACTCCGTACGCGTGGAATTTTAGATCCCCATATATTTTGTCACCATTTAAACCTTCCCTGGACTTTCACGAATATTTCAAGACCAAAATCACAAAAATTGGCCCAGCCGTTCTCGAGTTTTAGCGAGACTAACGAACAGCAATTGATTTTTATATATAAGATAGGGTGGCAAAGTAGTGAGTCTCTTGTAATACCTTTCTTAATTCTCTGATCGATACAAGTATGACACAAGCGGAAAAAATACAAGTTTAACATTAGTCTGTGACATAGATTGTGAATATGGAGTAACCATAGAGTGATAATCCCTAGAGATGGTCATGAATTCATGATTCGTTTGACTTGCTAGAGTAGAGACCAATAACTAGTTTGTGGGTGACAGAAAGAGGCAGAAATATGTATTGTGTGTCTTTGTCAGCGTGGCCGGTTTTTCGACCTACTGTCAACTGACTAAGTTTTTTAGAGCATTCAGCGTATTACCATACTGAAAATTTTATTTACCTAACTATACTTGCAAAAAATGTATATAATCATTACTATTTTAAAAGTCGCCATTCCTATCATATCTCGCTCTTGACAGGATTTTTATATGTAAGCCGTCAATTTTTGACGTGCCTCGTGGTCTAGTAGTTAGGTATATAGAATGATAATGGTATGTACTGTACAAAGACTATCTTATCCAATACATTTCATCACTGAGAAAATTAATAAGAGGATTCACCTCTCAGATCATGGTCTAGAAACTGAAAGTAGGTAACTTCAACTTTTTGTTTTTTATGAAACAAAAAATATTACATTTTCTAGTCGTTCCCGTAACTCTAAATCTATGTATAAATTATTGTCATTGTTGTCTTGATGCCTCCATGGCGCATCATAGACAAAGAAAATAATAGCACAGAGTACTGAATGATTAAACTTCCGTTAAAATTACGAACATTTAACTTCCATTTATATAAATTAACTCATAAAAATATATTATGAATGTATAGAAATAATAAACAAATGGATGGTAAATATATAAATTGATAATTACATTTGGTTACGTAGCAATTGTAAATAAATCTGTGTTTAATAAGTGATTCACTTGTATGACTTGTAAACTGTTATGGCGTTTGTGTCTCGGTATACACAACGCATATTAGTATCTCTTCCTTTCTGTTTCGTGCTAACCGTTGTTTTGAAGATTATTAGTTTTAAAAACAAGTTGATGTCTTAACACTAAAGGTCCTGCTTAAAAATAATAAGGAAAACAGTGAAAGCGTATCTTTTTTAGGTTATGTTTCCATCTTTTATTGGTATTTTAGGTGGGTTCAGTGAGACTGGACAACAGATGCATGTTTTTCTCGAAGCCGATATCGCATAAAGTGATGTCTGAATGAATTTCTCACGGTTTCTAGATATTCAGTCATGGTGGGAAGTGCCCAGCATCGCGTACTTTTGTTCTCTATTCAGAACTGCATTCAACCTTCTGGATTTTGACATCGAAGTGAGTACTGTAAAGCTTCTTCTTTACATTAATTTATAATAATAATTTAAAACACATTTAGTATAATTAATTTGTTATATTTTTTATAATATAGAAAAACTATTTTACAATCATTTTTCAACATCCTCTCTTCAAGTCCTTTTTCTCATCTCACAAAATTCTTTTTGTTTTCAAATTTTAAATTTTTTTATTCCTTTTTTAAAAATAAATCCTAAGTGGCCTGTATCATTGTATAGGTTATATTCAATGATCACAACCTTTACAGTACCTAGCTTTGGTTCTTTGCAAAGCCTGATGTTTTTTTGTAATTTCCAATTACTTAAATATCATTAAACGGTTTTTTATGAATTTTGTTTAAAGGATCTAGAAGAAGCCCTTTTAACAGATGGCACGGAAGATTCCGCCAGTTCTCTTCTGACCGAACTAATTGTGCGTCTCCTGAATGGTTGTTTAGGCAACAATGACATCTCAGCATTCAATTATCAGGTAGTTTCTGATTTAAATTGATATAATATTTAACACAGATGTTTTTTATATAGTCTTGGAGACACTAATTATAACAATCATGTGTATTATTTCAGATGTACTTGAGACGATTGTTTAGAAGGAAATGTCAAGAAACGGGGAAATGTAATCCTTTCAATACTGATATTGATTTTCAGTTTTTGCCTCTTCGTACGAAGGTTGAAATTTTATATGCCCTCTGTGATTTTCGGCTAGATGCTGGTGATGTTTTTGATTTATTTAAAAATTTAGAAGCAGAAAGTTTAAGGGTGGAGCCTCTAGGGTAAGTTTTGTTTGTTTTGTGTAGTGTAGAATATAATTTTAAGAGTATTGGAATATTCATTGATGATTTGTTTTTTAGTTGGGATGATAATTATTCAGCCTATTGGTACTTTTATGGCACACGATTGTACCGAGAAGATATTATAAAGAAAACAAAGGGTAAACATAAAAAGAAACGAATTAAAGACAGTAAAAAACGTGGCTGGTTCTATGGTGATGATTGGCTTGATGATGAGGAAACTGAACGAGTTTGGCAAGTGGTTTGTTTTACTGAAGAAGACTGGACCCACCTGACAGAGAAATTTAGTAAAGCTACAAGTAAAGTTGAGAAGGAGTTACATCGATCACTTTCACAAAATTTTCTACCAGAAATACCTAGACTCTTTCAAGAAAAGGAACGGCTGCAGAGAAAGAGGTATGCTTTGTGTTTATTTATAGTTATATTTTAGGCAACATACATATGCAGTTCTTTAAACTAGCTTTGGGTTGAGGTTCTTGTAATTTAAGTCTGCTGGTGATTTACATATTATTATTTATTTAACTTTTTTTCTATCAACACAAAAAAAGCATAAAATAAAAGCATATATATTAACAACTGCATTTCTATGTATCATTTACTTACTTTTTAAAAGATCTTCCCATTACAGTAACCAATCTATTATAATCTATGACACAGAATACAGTGGTCATGGTGCAATAGGGTATTCTTAATTCAAGTACAACTTTTATACAGACTATATATAACAAGTATATCACTGGAAAGACCTGTCATATTAGACTAAGACAGTGATGAGCTAGTTAAATAAATCATTTTATGTAGGTATCTTTATTATGTTACAAATGTGGGTAATTTTGAATACTGTTCTGTGTAATGTCTTTTACATGCATTATGTTGAAATCATTTTAAATGTGAGGGTGCTCTAGGCTGCATTAAATTTTCTTGTGATAATTGTTATTTTGCTAACAATCCAAAAACCTAGTTAAGAGTTAAATGACCAAGAAAAAGAAGTAGTAAGTGCTTACAATTCTTTTTTCATTGTCTTAATTTTGTGCCTTGTCATTTGCAAGTTTTTTTGTTTCTATGATGGATCATAGGGTATGGTATTGTACTAGTTAATGAATAACAGTTTGAAATATAAAAATTTGTATGCAAATATCACAATTGTGAGCACAGGCTTTTTAGATAATGAAATGCAGTTGTACTAAGTCTAAGTACTAAGTATCATGTTGGTATAGTGTGCATATGGGCAAATGGAGTGTTGAATTAGTATTTCTAACAAGTTGCTACAGGCGTACAAGGCTTAAAGAACAAGGCAGGTAAACCATCATCATTTTTCTGACTTACTGCCATTAACTATAGTGAAGGGGGTAGAATTCTCACAATGATTAATTGGTAATTTGTTCATTGGAGTTTTGTCCAATAATATGTTTATAAAATGATTGTAGTAACAAATGTTATTGCTTCATATCTATGGTAATATTATAAAGCTGAAGAGTTTGTTTATTTGAATGCACTAATCTCAGGAACTACTACTTTGTATTGAAAAATTCTTTTTGTGTTGGATAGTCCATGTATCGAGGAAGGCTTTTGGTAATATAACATCACTCTGCAAACAATAGTAGCAAAGCATCAGTGCAAATTGTTGCAAAACGGGGAAAATTATCCATATTTGAGGTCTTCTGTTGCGTGTGCCTTGTTTCCTATTATTATGTATTTGTTTACCTAATTCCACTCGTGCGAAGTCGCAGGCAAAGCTAGTTTTTATATTATTAATAATTTAGGGTATAAAAGATATTAACTTGCGATTGTAATATTTAAAATGCCCACTGCTAGTATATAGCTATATGTAACGCTATTTATCTGCTGTGCTTTTTAAACTGCTTTTATGTTATAAATGCGAAAGTTACTCTGTCTGTTTGTCGCTCTTTAACACCAAAACTACTTAACTGATTTCTATTGAATTTGGTACATAGGTAATTTAGGTTAAAATAGGATATAGGCTGCTTTTAATGTGAACAGAGAATGGTGGTGATTTCAAACCATGTGAACGAAGTTATAGACAACAGTTAGTGGTATTTAAATACTTAAATGTATGAATATAATAAAGTATATTAATTATGAAATGAAATTAAACATCTGTTGATTGTTGCGTTTTCAGTGTAAAGTAATGAATGAAGGAATTAATTAGGAATATTGTGTATTATAATTGTCCATGTGGTGACGGACTAAGAATACAAGTGTCACCACCTTTTTTCTTTCCTAGGGTGCAGTAAAAGGTGTGTTAACACGCTTGGTCAGCGCGGCACAGTAGACCATAATCCCTCCTAAAGTGGAGGAGGCCTGTGCCCAACAGTGTGATGTTAAATGGGCTGGAGAGAGAGAGTGCTTAGAATTAGATTTAACCAAACACATATTTTTAGAGATTTCATATTGTTTAGTGAACTACTTAAAGTATATTTGATGACCACAGCACTGTGTGTTGTTGTGTTATGTGGCCGATAATGGATAAAGTATTTTTCCTTAACTGGAGTTTAGTGAAAACCAGTATATGTTAGTGATGTAACGGATATTCGCGAATGCGCCAATTTAAACATGGTCGACACGAAACGTCAAACCTGACAAACATTTTACGCGCGCTTTTTTTGACATTTTAAAATATTCGCCAAATATTCGCAATCGCATTCGCGAGTGTGAAAAATCCAGCATTCGTGACATCACTAGTATATATACCACTAGTATCACTAGTATATAGTATATGATTTATAGGAGCCCCTGCTAAACAATAAAACAATTTATGTCATTTGTTTACACATGTACATGGTTTGTACATTTTGTGGGGGTCATGTTTCAATAGTCAAGTTTAATACTGCTGCTTGCTTCATTTGATTCACGAAATCAGCGTCATCATTGCCCTTATCTCTTTATTTGGGTTGGCAGTTGCTCAGTTGCCACAAATTACTAATATTTGCACTGCAAAGACTGCATTCTTTATAAGCTTTTATTCAACTTCCAATGTAATTATGCATGTTTATGTTAGCTTCAACTGATTGAGGTGAATTTTTTTTTGTTTACTCATGGGTATACAATACACTGTGTATACACTAGGCTGTATCTCATGAACAACAACAACTACAGGGTTAAAACTGATACTGTGTATGTATATCAGTTGATACTACAACAACAAATAATCATCATCATTATTTTCCTGCCCTTATCCCGCTATTTAGGGTCGATAATATAATAAAGACAGATGCACGAATTAGAACATTAATATGGTATCACCCTAACTCTGGCCATTCTATAGGCTATATTCTTTCCTGCGATTTTCAACAGATGACATCAATTAAAATACATATGTATTGCCATCTAGGGACACTAGGATACCGTTCTCGCTTGTTGTTCCAATCTACAGCTGGTAGATGGCGCTACGTTTTTTTCCTAGTTACGGCCGCTGGCCAGTGCGTAATCAATTAAAGTTGCGTACGCTATTAAAATCTATGTGTACGTGTGGTACAGGGCCAATTCTGTTGCGGCAAATACATAACCTGACTAAAATGAAAACAAGGTGTATTTGGATTGTCTATTTCGTTTTACACATTTATATTAAATAAAATACTTAGTCTTTATTCATTTTTGGTTAAATTTAGTTGTGCATGTAGAATTGATTTAAGTTGATTTTTATTTATGACATGTAGGTACGAAACCCTTCATCCTGTGACATCAACCTGTGTCCATTAGATAAAATAAATAAATATTCACGGACATTTAACAGAGAGTTTTGAGGGCGATAAAACTATCTAGCTAAGTTTTATATTAAAAAAATGTCTGTTTGTCGTTGTTTTTGAGCATTGAAAAATTGCTATATTTTCATTAGAATAAGATACTTACGTAATTTCGCAACCTGCTGTCAGATTACCGTGACCGAGCGGATAAGACGGCGTGGTAATTAAACGGAGGACTTAAGATCAATCCTGAGTCTTACTTGAGAATTTTGGTTTTTATCTTCTTTATACCTAATCGTTTTCGTTAAATTTTTTTGTTTTTAGAGATCCGTACCTAAATAATTTGATTACTTAATATGAATAATTTCCCAAAAATCCATCCCAAGCTACGATCTCTTAACCAGTTATTCATACATAAACTATGAAACTTTCAGCTCTAGATTACCGTTCCAAAAATATTGAGGTCCCATTTTTGTTGCAGCATAAAATTTCTGGAACATAAATAGACATTTTGCAAAAAAATTAACGAAAAAATTTTTTGCATTAGGAACCGAGCTAACCTTTTGACGTAGGTATAAAAAAATATTAAAAGAACGATAACCAAAGCCCTCAGAGCTGAGGATCGAACCCTATGCTTTGCTGTGCGTATATATATATATTAAAATTTGTAGGTAATGATAACTAAATCCCAAAACATGCAAATAATTTTAGCCTTTAGTATTATCTTATAATTTTTATTTGAAGGTTGTTAGAATTAGCGCCGCGGCGAACATCAAGTCGTGTATTACAGAAGATCAAGCAGAAAGAGGAAGATACTAAGCAGAGCTCAACCCATGAGGTCAAAGAGGAAGAGCTGGAAAGAAAAGAATCGCCTGATATCGCACGAGAGAATCGAGCCAGACGAAGAAATTTGCTGAGGTAATGAGATTACTTTAACCACCGCAGTGGCGCGCTCGCGGAAACGGCCTACGGCCTACCCCTCACGTGGCAGACACTTTTTGCCGCACATAGCGGGTACGGTACCTCTGCTCGAAAAAGCCCAATATCTCCTATTCCTTTTAAGCAAACTATATGAATATGCAATTTTAGAAAGAATATTAAATTTTCTGGCTATAATTTTAATTGTGATCCAGAAAATAACTGTTTTTTAACTTACTTAACACTACTGAATCTTTTTACCCAATTTCTATTTTTATTATTATTGTTATCATTGTGAAGAATTGAAACATGAATAAACTAGAGGTCGGTGTGGTGACAGAGAAAGAATACAAGTGTCACCAACCCATTTCTTTCCCAGGGTGCTGGAAGAGCCAGCTAAGGGATAATATAAGCAGTTAACGTCTACTGTGAGAGACTGAAAACTCGAAACTAAACCCTGTGCCAACACCCCTGGTCAGCTCGGCACAGTAGACCATAATTCTTCCCAAGGTAGAGTAGGCCGTGCCCAGCAGTAGGACTTTAATGGACAGGAGAGAGAGATTAAAATTAAATAAATTACTGTATTAATATTTCTATCTAGACACAGTCTGTCCCATTCTGTGTCATATTTTCAAGTTATTCTTTTTTCCCGACTGTCAAATAAGGGATGTGTTTGTGTTGTATGTATATTTCCTTATTACCACGTATCTCCCAAACGAATGAATTGATGTCGACAATTAACGATCGATAGATACCCGAGTGTTAGGTAGGTGTTTGGAAAATAAAAACCAATAAGCGGATTTTTAGAGTG
This sequence comes from Orgyia antiqua, assembly GCA_916999025.1. Lineage (NCBI taxonomy): Eukaryota > Metazoa > Arthropoda > Insecta > Lepidoptera > Erebidae > Orgyia > Orgyia antiqua. Next base: position 10,240,746 of record OU779863.1, on the reverse strand, counting down.
AAATATATTGATTCCGCGTACAGCGTCAGCAGATTTCACAACCTCCAATCACCTGATGTCTTTGTTCGTTTCCCGTCTATTGGAGGTTCAGCTCATTATTTGTCTGTAACTTCCGAAACTACAATGGTAGAACGTGGATAAAGGTTGTTGATTTCTGCTGCTTCTTGCGTAAGCATTTTTGATTCTGGCTGGTGATGGTATTCGTCTCTTGGGCTTGAATAACTTCACTGATCACTTCGAGACATTGTCGTTAGCCGGGTTGGGTCGTATATACAACGTGAAACGGAAATACTATAGTATGCTTTCAGTGCTACATTATTTAAGCCATGTATATTTGTACGATGACTATTAAATTTTAATAAATCAATTAGGAAAAACAATTAAAATTTCTTACAAATAAACAATTAAGATTTCTTCAAATAATTAATTAAAATTTCTTTTCTTAGACAACCCTGGCTATATAGTGACCTCCCATTTTTGTAGGAGGAGTCACTGTTTGTAAACAAACTAAAAGAACTTACCATCGATCTTATTTAAATCCTAGGTAGCACTGTCAATGTTTCACAAACTAAACACATCACATTTTGGTTTTGAGTTAGGTACTTAAGTAGAAAACTAGTACTTTTAATCCAGTACAGTTACATCACAATCACAGCACGGTACACGTTGAACTACAGGGATAGGTGTATTCTGTGAGGATAGGTTAAGTATTAGTGGTATGGCCACTAAGTCGGCCAGTACTTGGTCAGGGTACAATGCACAGAACTTATAACCTCCAGAAACAATCGTACGAGGGAAGTAAATAATAAATAATTAAATATTCATGTACATTCAACATAACGTCCTCTGGTCCCAAGCTAAGCTTATATGCTTGTGTTATGGGTACCAGAATACGGATATACTACATATACTACTTTTCTTTTGTAAATACATACATATAATACATAGTAAACACCCAGTCTTATGTTCATGCACCAACGCCTGGTGTAATTCGCGAGCCGCGACCAGATTTTTATTTCTCAATGCACCGACACCATTTCCCATTATTATTACGAAAAATTCACTGCAATCCAAGACAACATCCTGATTAGAGCACACGACGAGCAACTAATTATTTTATTAGAATAATTTTTGTCATAACCTAGGTACCTATTATCCTTTAAAAGGGTTGTGCACATGCACTTTAGCTATGCCTACATACATATTCGATACAATAGAATACACTGAATATTTTGTATCGGTAAAAACAATACCATGTGCTATTTTTGTACTATCAAATTCGTATATTAACCTACAATTTATTACGAAATCTTCTCATCCATATTGTGTTTGCATTTAGAGTGACTTTTTTACATTTATTATTAGAATGTAAAAGAGTTTATCCGATTTCAATGGAATGAAATATAAGAATATTAGAAATTAATGTTTATGTTACAACGACTAATTATATGAAAGAATTTAATATGAATAATATTTGTTGTGGATAGAACATGTTTTACAATACGAAATTTTTTAAATAAACACCAGCGATACGATATGACGATCACTTTATCGTGTGATCTAGTATTTTACCCCATTGTATTGATTTGATACAACAAAACATCGATACATAATAGAGATGACCCATCTCTATGTACACGTGTCTTTAGTAGCGCACGTTTCGGTTAACCCCTTCAACGACTATTATATATATATTATAGATTATTAGGGTTACCCAAAGGGTAAAAACGGGACCCTATTACTGAGACTTCGCTGTCCGTCCGTCCGTCCGTCCGTCTGTCACCAGGCTGTATCTCAAGAACGGTGATAGCTAGAGAGTTGAAATTTTCACAGATGATGTATTTCTATTGCCGCTATAACAACAAATACTAAAAATAAAATAAAATCAATATTTAAGGGGGGCTCCCATACAACAAACATGATTTTTTTACCGTTTCTTGCTCGATACTAATAACGTTGCCTTATGCTGCATAGATAATGGTACGGAACCCTTCGTGCGCCAGTCCCACTCGCACTTGACCAATTTTATTTGTATTCTTCTCGCTTTCCTTCCATCAACATCCAACAAAATTTTCTTCACCATTATAGAAAAATTTTAAACAATTTTCCTCACAGAGGCAATGAGCAGTTAGGCAGTTTACGTTAATCTTTATTACGGGACATGATCACTATTAGGACAAATAGAGTTCATAAAAACAGCTGATTAGGGTTGTGCAACGTAAAATTTTTGGAAAAACTTATAACATAAAAAATCGTATTAAATTATAATGCAAGTTAATTTCTAACTTCACGTAGTCATTAGTGATGACCTAAAGAATGCCGGGTTTCAAGCATAACATAGGAGATTTGTTTCACGTTGTATACTCTTTCGTTTTTAATACTAAAAGCAATCTACGTCTAGGGTTCATCCGGGTGCGCATAGCAGAGACTATAGCTACAGGGGCGTATTGCGTATTTGTGTAATGTCTTAAAATAATTTACACATTGTTTCAGATCCAAGTCAGTATCGTCGGATTCCTCAGATAGTTCGAAAAGTGAGAAAGAGGAAGAGAAAGAAGAAATGCCTCAAAAAGAACCTAGTCGATCGAAAAGCCATGACAAACGGTCAAAAAACTCGGGTGCTACTCATAAAGGCGAACCGCCACCACCAGAACCGCTTATTAAAACTGGACGAAAGACTAATAACTCGTTAGCATCAGCTACCGGTCAAATACTGATACCAGATAATGATGAACCGGTGAGCAGCACTCGCAAGAAACTAAAGACATCACAAATGTATGTATCCTTCATCTGGTTGTTCTTCTATAGCTAAATTGACATTTGTGAGCACCCTTAGTAATGCTTGTAACAAACCCCTCTTTTTTTATATTGTTTTGCTTTGGTTAATTTGTATAGAAAAGAAAAGTTACGCAAGTAAATATGTTAATGACTCGCAAAAATTTTAAAGTCGAATAAAGATGACTCTGATATAAAAGAAATAAATAAATGTTTATGAACATCTCACACAACAATAAGAAACAATATTCTGTAATAAGAGATAACTTTTTATTCTATTAATTAATTATTGTAAGTATTGTATACTATGAAACTATTTGTTAGTAATATTTCTGTATTAACATTTTCAGATTTGGTCAAACCGATGAAGATATCCAGACTGATATGTATAAGGTTCTAAAGCAACTGACTACTCACGATGATGCATGGCCTTTTATGGATCCAGTGGAAGAAGAATATGCACCGAATTATTATGCGGTCATCCGACGACCTATGGATTTACATAAGATGGAAGAACGCCTTGATAGCGGTTATTACACAGACTTCGCAATGTTTAAAGCGGATTTCAAACTCATTGTAAACAATTGCCGCTTGTATAACGGCCAGGATAACGGTTAGTTAGATTATATTTTATTTTTATATAGTTACATTTTTCTTTAAAAATCATAATAATAAAAAATTGGTCAAGTGCGAGTCGGACTCGCGGACGAAGGGTTCCGTACCATTATCTATGCAACATAAGGCAACGTTATTAGTATCGAGCAAGAAACGGTAAAAAAATCATGTTTGTTGTATGGGAGCCCCCCTTAAATATTGATTTTATTTTATTTTTAGTATTTGTTGTTATAGCGGCAATAGAAATACATCATCTGTGAAAATTTCAACTCTCTAGCTATCACCGTTCTTGAGATACAGCTTGGTGACCGACGGACGGACGGACAGCGAAGTCTCAGTAATAGGGTCCCGTTTTTACCCTTTGGGTAACCCTAATAATCTATAATCTATACTTTGGGTAACCCTAATAATCTATACTTATAATAAATCTGTAGAGAGGTCAATTCTGTACATGAAATATATTTTCAAAATAACTGTCAGGGGGTGATTAGGGATCGATACTGATGCCAAAAATGCAATCAGTAAAATTTTTGTCTGTCTGTCTGTCAGTCTGTATGTTCCTTATAGAAACAAAAACTACTCGACGGATTTTAATGAAACTTGGTCCAAATATTCTTCATACTCCTGGGCAGGTTATAGTATACTTTTCATCACGCTACAATCAATAGGAGCAGAGTAGTGAAGGGAAATGTTGGGAAAACGGGAGAAGTTACTCCATTTTTTAAGCTTCCGTCGCGTGTGCAGCCTTAATGGTTAAAGTTACATAGAAATCATCTATGACGAAAATATTCTACATAAAATTGTCTAAATAATATCCTGCAACAGCATATATCTATATTTTATGGTTGACTCACAATAACACGTGTAACTCCTGATAGCTTAGCAGTTTGTTCATTCTGATTATATTTGTTTACTCTTACGTTTATAATACTCTCACTCAAGCAGTAGTTAAAAATATTGCAAAAACGGGGAAAATTTCTTAAATTTTACGCGGACGGAGTCGAGGGCAACAGCTAGTAATAAATAAGCCTTTATTCAGACAAATTTCGAAATTACATTAATCATATAAAAACCATGGCTTCGTCTGTTTGCTTTCCGTAAAGGCCTCACCTAACTGTCTCCATTCATTTCTGTTGCCTGCTTTTCATGTCCACGCATCACCCGCTACAGCTTTTATTTCGTCCACCCATCTTCTGCGTGACCTGCGTTCCTTTTCCTGTCTTTTGTAAGCCAGTACATAAAAGACTTCGACCATATTTCCTTTCCTCTTATTGTGTACAAGTCTGGCACCCATTTGTTAGAAAAGGCTGGTGTTATAGAGTTTCCTTTTAGTTTCCAATCTCATTTCTTTATAAAACTCATACATTATAAGAAATATTAATAAAATCTTTAATTTCAGAGTATACTGTAATGGTAGATAATTTACAACTGGCATTCGATCGTTTAACTGAAAAATATTTACACCGACTTTCTTCATCTGATGAGGAAATAGCGGTCGAATATCAATTACCAACGCCTTCAAGAAAGCATAAATTGAAAAGTAGTGAGTCTCCGAGCCGCCATAAGAGGAAAAAACGCAAATCTCATTCAGATACAGGTATTATAGTTATTCATAAATAAATATTATAACAATCTATCATTGTAATAACATCTGAGTTATTCAACATAACTTCTTAAAATGTATTAATGTATGTTATTGATGTCTCATATATCAGAATAAAGAAAAAAAAAATTTTTAATTATGCAACCGCACCAAATTTTTTTTTAAATTACGTCTAGAAACATTTATTTTTCTCAAAAGATTACAATATCACTCAAAGAGAAAATACCATTTTTACTTAATTTCTAGAGTACAAGATCCTTTAATTTAGCAATTTCTTAATCCAATAGGCAGGTAGAAGTTAAAACAATGCATTTATTTAACAGTTGCAGTTTAACAGAAATCCGTGGGTAGCAAGATATAAAAGACAAGCATAAGTATAGGTTCAAAGTTTGAACCTCAAGACATGCATAAGGTTCATGTCACACTGAAGTGCTATAATGCAATTTAATATAATATATCTCTTACGTTACAATAATATTTTGTGTATTGTACTATTTTAATTAAAATACCTATTCCTATAACCGTTAAACTTTATTTTTGCAGGTGAACCAAAATCTAATTCACCTGATCCTGTAGAAGAGGAACACCAGGACAAAGTAGTAGAAGATGCTCAAGACTCAGAATCTACAAAGCCTAAAGAATCTCGTAAAAATAAACAGAATAAGTCAAAGAAAAAGCATAAAAGCCATCATCGACATGGCAAACATTCCAAAAATCACAAGAAAGGCTCCCACAAGTCTGGGCATTCTGAGTCATCTAAAACAAAACATAGTAAGAAACAAAAGCACAGTAAAAAAGACAAGGAAGGTAAAAAGTCGAAGCAAAAGAAAAAGAAGACAAAACATCAGGAACCTGAGCCAACTGAACCCATGAAACGAGCTATTTCACAGGAGTCGTTAGAAAGTTCAAACAGAAGCAGAAGCGCAAGCCCATTACCTTCGATACATACACCAACGCCTTCTCCTACTGAACTTGACCAAACAGAACCACCAGACCAACTCAATGATCCTGACTTTGTGAAAGATAAGTACGACAAAATAAAAGAAAGACGGCGACATGCCGTAAAGGATGCCTGGGATTCCTTGTTTGATTACAAGCAAAAATCTGTGGATAAACATAAACAAAATATTAATGTACCCGAAAAAGACAAAAACCAGAAGTTAAGAGAAACTATTGAAAAGTTAAAAGCTAAAAATGAGAAGTATAAGGATAGCTCACTCTTTAATACACTATTTACAGGGAATAAAAGTAATGCAGATAAAATGTCTGAGTCAAGTAACACTAACGATTTAACAATCAAAGATGATTCTGAAGACGAACCTTCAGAAAGCCAAACAATACCTAAAGTAGTTCAAAAAAGAGGAAGAAAGAAAACTTCTGCTAAAAATGAATCTGCTACCGAAGCATTAGAAGAAGCTGTGAAAGATATCAGCAAGTGGCTTGATGAGGCACCAAAGGGATCTACTGTTAGCTCTCCATGTGATAGTCCTGCTCAAACTATTTCTACTGAGGACCATGAGAACAGTCGACAAGATGATGATCTCTCCCAAGGAGAAAAACAACACTCTAGGAAAGATCTAACTCGTAAACGACCTTCGTCACGTGAACCTAAGCTGCTTAAAAGGCGAGAGGTTCAAAGGACCATTGATCGTCTTCAACCAGGCAAAAGTAAGGGTAATTTACTCACTAATATGAGTAACAAGAACACGGAAAAAACAGAAGAGGTAACACCAATTGGACCGCAAAATAAAGTTCGAGATTCTCAAAAAACGGATGAATCCAGCCCTAAACTTAGTCTTGGATCTGTTTTGCCGACAGTTGAGTTTACTTTGGGCAATGATCACAACTTTACTGAAAAAGATGACAGCAAAATTAAAGAAAAGCCTTGTAAATCACCAGAAACTGACTTGAAAAGGGTAACTGAAGATGAGCCTGAGAAGAAAACCGAAGAAGTTGCTGTCCAGGTAAGTAAGAAAGATGCTGAAGTGGAAACAGAAATACAAATACCTCCTAAGCCAAATCAAGAAAAGGCTACTCCAAACCTTAGTGCTTGGTTTAAAGCATTTGGAGCTCCAAAAACAACAACATCAGGCACTACAACTATTGTTAAGAAAAAGGTTGAAGAAGCTGAACCGGAAAAGGTTCCCGAAGTTGTTAACACTGAAAACAAACCAAGTAGTCCTAAAAACCCGGTTAAATATGATATATCAACGGTACCAGAAACACCAACCCCCGATGGCGGAGATAGTCCATTGACGAATGTAGGAACAACACCTAGGCAAAGGAGGACTAGTACTGGTAGTTCAGTTTCCGAGCAGTCGTCATTCAGTCAAGATCTTGACTCACCGAGACACCAAATGTCACATACTTCGCCCTTACTACGATCGCCGGCATCGCCGCGTACAGAAGATTTTCAAAAAATTACGTATCCAATTATAAATGGTACAGTAAGAGCAGGGTTCTATCAAGACACGACTTCAATCAAGAGTAGTCCCGACAAAAGTTGTAGTCCTAGAGAAGCACCTCATTCGCCTTATTCGCAATATTCTCAACATGTATATGCATCTAATAACAATTATTTTGTTGATCAAAATAAAAGTCCACTTCCAACTTATCCTCAAAATACTCCGGCATATTACGATCCTGCCAAAGTGGCAGTAGAAAACAAAGCTGTACGTAACCATGAAGATTTTAACACCATATCTACAGAAGCATATCAACAGAACCATTACACAGGACCTTATTCACCTGCATATTCACCTTACTCTCAGACAACACCCACTTATTCCCAAGTGCAGCATTCACCACAAACTTCTACTGCAAGTAATGCTGTCTCACCGAATTCACAAACCTTAACTACGGATTCTAAGTCTCAACCGTTTCCAGTTAAGAAGCGATCATACAATGAAATGGAACAAGCGTCGAGAACTGCTTTCAAAATGCCAGAAAATAAAGAAGCTGATACTTCGACTTCTGTAAGCTATAGTACAACTAATAAAAATGAATATCCAAAGTTAACAACTGCTTTACATTCAATGTCAACTACTTCAGTAGATGATATTGCATTGGCTTTGAGTGAGAAATCGGAAATAGCTAAATTGAATAGCTTGCGTGATAAAGGCGCTGTGGAATATACTATAGAGGAAAGAGATGAAATGAAGTACAATAACAATGACATCACACAAAATAACAAAAAGAACACCAGTGTTGACAACAAAGTGACTGACATGGTCAACATGGGATATTTAAATAACGAGAATGGTAGACGAAGTAGCAGTGAAAATCATACTAATGAGATAGAATATGTACCTCGAGAGGTAACTAAATCAAATCCAAGATATGATGTTGATGCAATAGCCATTAATTTGGGTTTAAATAACCAAAGTCTCCCAAAGACTACCCCAAAAAGTATGCATTCGACCAATATACCTCACGCCCACAGTCAGGAGAGAACGCATATTGAGATAAACGCTCACTGTGCTCATTCACATCTCGGCCAATATGATAATATTACGGGTGGGCAAGGTCTCGGCAACTTTTCTCTTAATGACATAGATATAGCTAACAAAAAGCTGTATGCTTGTAATACTCCATCCTCAAGTGCTCCACTTGATTATGGTAATTGGAAAGCTGGTAATCAGATGCGTAAGCAAGATATGTTGCCTTCTGATTATTCCTATAATGCAAACACCATAGAAAAGTTGAAAAACGAATTAAATGCTGCTAATGCCAGCGCGGCATCATATAATAAAAACTTACAACATCAACAATATCATTCATATAATGTTACTAGACCAAGTCTACAAAGAACTCAGGAATTGCAACAAAACCTACCAGGCGAGCTAAGGATTCCTAATCCGAGAGGATTGCTCAAGAGTGACCATAATTCTTCTCCCATAAATGAGGCCGAGTCTAGTTTAAAACACATGGATGCACATGTCAAATTGCAGAAAACTGATAAACTTATACAAAATCATCCATTAGTAAATTCGAATCCTTATAAAGCTCCTTACAGTAATGCTACATCATTGCCTCTTGAAAGTTTGCGTAATTTACAAAATCTACCTCAAATGCTTGAACGATATACCAATGATGAAAGGTACTTGTCCTCTTTCGCAGGCGGAAGTACTTTATATCACGATAAGTCTTTTCAAATGGCGCAAATGTTTAATAAAAGTATTCCTTCAGAGGTACACCCTGTTAGTACCTCGGCCAATATATATTCCCAAGCAGCAGTATCAGTGAGCAAAGATAATAATATGTACAAAACGACATGTAATCCCGTTACACAAATTGATACCAAGACAAAGACTAAAAGGAAACGGGTATCTGAACCTAAGCAATCGGCGCAGATTGTGGGCAATCAGGCTTACCATCAGAATACGTGCAATACTGATATGTTGCCTTCGGTGAAATCCAACATGATGCCTGGAAATTCATTTAACTTTGGGACCTCAACAAATATGGCTTTAAGTAGTGGATTGTATGGTGATAATGGCAGCTTTTCCATAGAAGATTTTCGTAATAATCCTCAGCACCAGTTAATGGCAGCAAATTATATGGTTGCCGCCGTTGCTCATCAACAACGCACCAATGCTGAATCGAATGCTGAAAAAATTGTGAAACCGGCTCATCAGAACTCTAGCCATGCTACTAGTTCTTTTCCATTTATTGGGCATTCACAAGTTCGAACCGGTTACCCTTTTGTTGGAACTGATCCAACATCACCTTTGTATCAACAGTATTTGCAGCGCCACCAAGAAGAATTATTAAGACAGACTGGTGCTCAAATAATGAGCTTGTATCCTGCTGGTTATCCGGCGAGTCTTGGAGTTCGGCAACCTTACGACATTAACCGACCTTCGTGGCTTTAGACGTCTTTACGGTAGATTAAGCTTTACAAAATAATGAACACGATAAAAATAATCATAAAATATGTGACAATGTTATTGGATTGTAATTTAAATATATTGGTACCAATTCTAGGTACACAACTAAACTTAACTAAAAAATGAAAATGGGTAGTGTCAATAGAGCTATTACTTGCTATTTCGTTGTACGCATTTATATTAATTAAAATCATTAGTCCATAATACACAGTTTTAATAATAAAAAAACTTCAGTAAACATTGCCGAAATGTGATAATGACGCTATCAATTTTAATTTTTAACTTAAGTTAAGTTTAGTTGTGCGCTCAGAATCGGCACCATTGTTTCTCTCCAATCAAATAATAAGTTTTCTAAATGAGAGGCCATTGAATGCTGGTGGTTTTGTTTTGGTATTTCATATAATGTTTCGTATAAATTACGTAAATATATCATTTTACGGGATTTACCTGCAATAACACGTGTTTACAGCTTCAATGCGTAAACATTCAGAAGTGATTGTACCATGATTATATATTCGGGATATTATATGCAACAGTTTTGTGATAAGACATATCGGTACCAAGATTACGATTACATATTTGGAAAGGTTGCTGGAAAAGTTGATTTTTTTTTTATTGTTCATGTAACGCACGTTCAATAATGAGTTTTGAGTTTAGTTGAGATAGAACTTATTTATTTTGTCTTTTACTTGTCCTGAGGCAAACTATTTTAGTATTATACGCAAGAGTCACACACTCCAAGGGAGTTTCTTATAATACATCACATTAATGTCATAATAACTCTTAATGTTTTTGATAACATCACAATTTTTTTTTCTTTATTTTTATTAATAAGTTATGTTCTTAATATTTTTTTTTTTTAGTTTTTAAGTTTATTACATTATACAGTATTTATATATCGATGCCACATAACAGTATTGGAAAAACATCTTAATATTTGTTCTCGATGTCAAATACAGTTAGTTGTATCAAGTGTATCCTTTTTAGAAGGAATTTTTGTACTCCACAAATTTGTCTACTAAGTATTTATCTAGATAAATAAGTTATTAAGGGAAAAAATATAATTAGGCACGATGACGACACTCATTGTGATTATAAGTTCATTAATACCAAAACAAAAGTTTGTACCAATGTTAACGAGATATTTTCGATGGGTTCAATATGTTGTACTATTCTCTAGAGGTCAGTAGCGACTCCACGGGCTTCATTCGGCAATTAAGTTAATTTTCGTTACTAAAATACTCTATTCATATTAATAACAGTGCAAATTTAATATAAGTGAATAATTTACCTTTTGAGATTGTAAACCTGATAAAGGTACTAAAAGTTGAACAAGTCTGATACATTTGGCAAATCTAAAAGATTGGTAACTTTATTTAGTGCTGCATTGTGCGGCGCTGTCTTGTGTGTTAGCTTCATAGTAGCATTTTGTGGAGATATTTTAAAATAGTTTCCTACTCTACCATATAGTGACAAGGTTGTTGCGAAAAATGTATCTGTGTTAGAGTTGTGCTTATTATTTTTGATAGTATTCGAACACTGGTGATTATAGGATAAAAGACTGCTTCTTACTGCTTTAAGATATAATATTTAGTTTTAGTTGGATGGCTGTTTGCAAATATTATCTATTAATTAACCGTCGTATGACAACAGTATCATAATAGTATTTTACAAGAATATTATGCTGAGTAGTAGATATATGGATTGTCCATTCCTCACTCATTTATAGGTACGATTATTACTCGCGTACGAGTGGATGGTGCAATATTTTCTGTAACATAATAAGTGTGACGTTAAATATAAGTAATTTATAGATATATAAGAAGCAGTCTATTACGCTGTCACTAGCTACTTTATACTCATATATTTTTAATGTTAAAGTTATTTAAAGTTTTACATAACAATGCTTATAAGCTTCTTTAGCTTTAATTTTCTAAACATATTACCATTTTGTAAGGTCACATCAAGTAAATTTTGTTATTATATAAATTTAAATTTTACGTTATACTACTTAATTTAGATTGTTTGTTGTGTAAATATTTCACTATTTTATTTACGATCAATGTCTCTATCGTAACATTATTTTTGTTAAGAAGTAACTCAATTAATATTAAAATACGTGAAACATAGCGTTAAGAAATTCATATAAGAATTATTGAAAACAATTCTCATTGTGTATAAACAAAATAAACATTTGGAAAATAATTGAGGTGTTGATCAAGAACCACAGTATTATTTATTTATCCTACAACATACAACAGGTGAGCTAATGGTCAGTTTAATAGAGGAGCTGTTATTACACTTGAATATTCTGTAAGACGAAGCTAGACAAAAACATTGAATAATACATACGTTCAGTGCTGCTAACGCTTATGCGCGTTTTTCTGATATTCACCAAGTGCGGGCCGCCGCGTATATGCGTCCAACCAAAAAAATCGTTATTCGAGCCCAGTGCACCGCACGTGTGCGTTTATAGCCTGTATTCTGGGTGTCTATTGTTTTGAAGACATCGTAAAATATGGATTTGTAAAGGAGACTACACACTTGTCAGGTTTCTGCCACGAATCTTGCGGGAGGGGGTGTTGGCGGCGACAACAACAACAACCTAATTTAGTACAATAGATTAATGAAATGTTTTCATCGTGACACGCTGTTTTAACTCAAGGTATAGGTATTTTTAGTTTATGTATATAAATGGTGTCTATTATGGACGCGGACGATTAGTCAAAAATTTAAGATTATAAGGGCTTTCGGGAGATGGTACCTGTACTATAACTGTTTCGTTTAGGTATTTTAACAATAACTGAACGAAGATATATTATGGCGTAAACTACACAAAATCTCTTACTAATAAGCAACTAGTATGGAAACACCTTTATCCATCCAACACCTTATTATGACCCGTAATTGTTATATGACAGTCATAAAACTCGAAAGTTTCCGAACGCACATAAGCGTCGACCGCACTTTAACAAGGTAAAATACGACACGTTAATGCGTCCAGCCCAGGTAGATAGTATTGTTCTGTGGTCCAGCCGCACTACGTGAGTTTTCTATGAAAGCACATACGCGTCCATAGCACCATGCGAAAGAATTTTCTGGACGCACAAGCGTTTACCTCACTGGGCTAATGCGACTTTTATTAGCATCGGGTATTTATATTCGCAAATTTCTCAGCAGTGAATGCGGCTGACCACCATGAACCCTGTAGCTACAGATTAACCAGATAGTGGGTATACGTTCATATGAATCCTGAAGACACGACACGATTCGTCGACACAATCTAGCCTGGCTAAATCGTACCTCATGGTCTAATAAGATAAGGTATTCTTAACAAAATTCAAGTGACATAGTTTCTTGACAAACGTCTATTACAAGCTAATAAATAAGTCTGTATTTTGGGATGATACCTACATCTATTAGTACCTACATGGTTCAATTGAACCTAGCGTATCAGAGACACACATACATAGATATTTATGTGGCTGAAAGCTGGGCGAATAACATAGACACATTTTTTTAGTAAATCTGTGCCTGTAGTAAAACCAAACAACCCTATTCAAGTTTTAATTTGTTTGATGTTATTTTATTCTTATAGTCCCATGTTGTAAAAGCTTGCTTTAATTTGTTCTCTTAAAGAAGAATTACTATTTAAAAATAAATGCATATGTTTTAAATGCATATATTATTATACCATGCATCAGCTTAAGTATCAAAATTCTTGATTGACTGTGTTAACATGCATAACTAAGAAGTTGGTTATCTATCATAATTACTAGTCCATCAAACTCTTTATTCATGCCTTCCATCAGAACTAATTTAGTTGTTTAGAGTCTACCCACTTGGAACATACAGAACAAGATCTTTTGTTTGGTATCTCGGTTGATGTTTAATACAGAGGAAATTCTGTGGTAATGGATAACTAAATTATATACCTTCTCCACATTCTAATCATAACACGAATGACAAATGTAGAATTAAAAATGCAATCTAGTATTGATCTTAAACAAATCATGTGTGGGCTTAGAGCATCTAGCTTTTTGGGCGAATGCTTAGAGTGCAGGTTATGAGTAGGGCAGCCTTTTATAGAGGTTTCTGTCAATTTGTCCTAGTTTGAAGAGGGTACAACCGAGGAATATGGGGTAAAGAAGGAAAATCTGGACACATGTTGGCAGAAAAGAATATTAGGTAGGTATTTTGCTTTGATCATCAGTAACAAAGTTTTGTTAAAGATTTGTGTTCCACAATATTAACAAATGAAAATATAGGTTAATAATTAGTTTTATTAAGATTAATAAACATAGCATTTCATTTTATTTAAAAGCAAATACAATTTTTAAGTTAAATTATAGACATCATTAAGATTCTGAAAATCAAGGCTTTGGATCACTTTGTTCTTTTCTCTGTTGAACCATTTCTCTAAGATTATCTTCACTCTCTTTTAAACTCTTCTCCAAATACTGTTTCGTGGTTGTTAATTCAGTAGTACGATCTACCACAAGATTCTCTCGATATTTTAGGTTTTGTTTGACGCCATCTAAAGTTGTCATGAGGAACATTCTGCCTACCGATTCGTAAGTCTTTGTACCAGGTGGAAAAGTATCAATTTCACGTTGCGTTACGTCTACATGGTGCATTACTCTTTTCAAGGTTTCTATTTGGAGGTCTATGTACTTGATTTTCTCCCTGGTTTCAATCATCTTCCGTTGCAAGTCCGTGAATGCATTTCTTAACTCTATGTCAACTGGTTTAGCCATGATTAAAAGTTAAGTTAATTCTGTAATGAAATAGCCGACGCCAAATTCTATTGGAGTTGGTACGAAAAAATAACCAACTCGAACAATAAAAAAATAACCTCACATTACCGCCTCGTTAGAGTAATAATGTTCTGTGATTACCGCCATGTTGTGCACACTGCACAGACTACCTAGAGTTGCACACAGTGTTGCCAGAGTGATTTGGTCGAAAGTTACGTTGGCATCCATGAAAAGTTACATTTTTAAACTAAAACTTACGTAGTGGTAATTTTATGAGTGTGAATGTAACAGCCATCAGCCAAATTTATAATTATTTACAAATAGAGTAAATAATTAATAAAAGATTTTTTTTTAAATGCGCATTTAAAAAATTTTCAAATTAATAAATGCATTTTTTATAAATATTATTTTTTAAATTATTTACTCTATTTATTTGTAGTTTAAAATTTTTCTGATGTCTGCTACATTCACGCTCATGTAATTTTCAGCTCGCAGATCAAAAATTATTATTATTTTATTTTTTCTTGTACACAATAATTTAAAAAAAATTATATTTATCAATATAATTATAACCTTTTTAATTTTTTGCGGTAGTTTTTGTTTTCATTAAATAAATTTAGATAAGAATATTTTAATTTTTCAAGATTTTTTTTTCATTTTTACCTCTTTTGTAATTCTTGAGAAGTTACTTAAATCTAACTAAAATTGTTTCTTACATACATGTTACATGAACTGATCAAAAGTTACGTAAAATGTAAAAAATGTAACCTTCTGGCAACACTGGTTGCACATTTGGTACAAACCACGAAGTATAGATAGAAGGAGTCCGAACGTAATGTTGAACGAATGGTCTCAATTTAAGGGACAGATTTTTTGCCGGTAGAGCGCGCCATTTTTCAAGGAGTACTCGTTTGAATTCTATTATATTTATAAATAATATTATTATTTATTTATAAATAATATTATGTATTTAATTAAATGTATTTAATTAAATTAAATTCAACATTCACGAGCCAGCGCGTGTTTACATGTAATAATAATAATAGCATCGGTACGCCCTGAACACTTGCGCAGCCAGTGGCAGAAAATAGAACTATGATCTGGGTTTATTATTGTGTACACGAAATATTATGGAAAAGCCTATACCGTTCGGACTCCTTCTATCTATACTTCGTGGTACAAACAATCCCCGGCTTTGTTCGTGGCAACTGCGCAAACCGCGCGAGCCAATATTATAAAAAAAAAAAAAAAACAATCCCTGTTTTCCAATGGCAGAGCATAATGCGACTCAGTGCCGCACAATGCTGACGCTTAATTGGAACGTGAATTAGTTTTAAAATGCGCCAGCAGAGTGCGCTAAGTTCAGTGTTAAAAAAAAAATTCTAAAGTAAACATTGTATTAACATTTTATGTGTGGAATATAAAAAAAGTCATTGTTTATCCCTTCATCCATTCTTATATTTATTTATTTTTAACACAGCTTGAATTAACTTTGAATATTTCCAGAAAACTCCGACGAAAAGAAAGCCTTAAATTTTTTTTTAACAAAAAAATATTACTAACGGTAATATATAAATAAAATTTCAAACAATGCCAATTTAAAGAAAAAATACTTGTTAATTTTCTGTCGCTGAAGTTGGTATGGATTGCACGCATCACTTTTGAGAGTGCTCGATTGTGCGATTCGATGCTGTAATTGGAAGACTCAACGTTGAGCATTGTGCCGCATAATGCGCTATTGTGCGCTGATTGGAAAACGGGGATCGACTGTTTTTTAATATTCCACACTTATAATGTGTATTCAATTTTATTTTAGTATTTTTTTTTTCAACACTGAACTTAGCGCACTCTGCTGGTGCATTTGAAAACTAATTCACGTTCCAATTAAGCGTCAGAATAGTTTAGCATTGTGCGGCACTGAGTCGCATTAGTACTTGTTTACGTTGAAAACCGCAGGCGCGGTGGCGGGTGCGGGCGCGGAGACGTGGCGATTTCGTGTTCACATTGACCGCTAGGCGCAAAGAGTTTAATAATATACTTAAAAGCTAGGCGTTTGCGCGATTTTGACGTGTTGTCAGAGATTGTAAACATGAACGACGATATTTTATTTTTAACCGAAAATTCATATCTAAAGTGGGAGATGACAAGAATTTGAATTGGTGTGCATGAAATTAATAAAGAAAGAGAACGGTATGGTGAATTTCATACTTTATTTAGTGATTTGAGAGAACATCCTTCAAGATTTTTTGGATATACCAGAATGACTGTCAACTGCTTTGATTGCATATTGGATTCAATAATAATATCATTATTTTTATTTATCTTATTTCGCTTTCGACTTGTGTTTTGTTCATTATCGTCGCTCTCTAAAAATTCAAACACCTCCAATTCATCACCCATCGTTAATATGTAGCTTATAGTTACTTTTAATTCTAAATACCTAAACCAAAACAATTTATTATAAGTAACGATGTAGCAGCTTCTATTGAATGGATTCTGTTGAACTTGTCACTTTTAGATACCTAAAACGGCCAACCAAATGTTCGGCCGCTGGTTGAACTTACCTGACGTCGCGAGTGAATTGCGCGCTCCGCCGCTATTTTGACGTGAACACACACAAACATGTCACGCGTTTGATATTAGCCGCTAGCTAGCCCGCTACTTAGACCGCACGTTCGTTTCGTATGTGAACACTTGGATATGACGCTATATGTGTGATATTTCGCGACCGCGCCCGCCACCTCGCCCGCGAGTTAACGTGTTTGAGCACTTATGCTCTGTAATTGGAAAACCACGAGTATGTATGCAGCAATAAGAAGTTTTAAGTATATTAATATACTCTTTGATAAGAAATCAAGATATAAATCAATATAAATTAAGGTATGAATGAGCTGCCTGATGGACGTTTCTATTAAATATAAGGCCTCACTCATTTTACATGAAGTTACTATTTAATAACATATCAATTCTATGCAATGTCCTCAGCATAATCATCATGGATCTATTTCTATTTAAGTTGAAGCTTCTTTGTCACAAAGAAAACTAAGAAGTTAAATTGCCCTCACATTGCTCTATGTCACTCAAAATATCATTTTCTTTTCTGTCTTTCATAAATGATAAAAGAGCCATCTCTTGAGGAAACTGCTAGGAAAGCTGTGTTTAACCACGCTGAAACAGCTCTCTAAATAATGGCCCTAAGAGGACCTCAATAATTATAATATTTTGATTAACGTATAAATATTGTACCAATTTCCCACGACTCCATACGCGTGAAATTTAGAAACTTTCCCCATTTTTTTAACATTTTTTTACGAATACTTCTGTCCTGTATGTTGCAGCGTTTTAAGTACCCTATAGCCTTCTTTGATAATTGGACTATCCAACACAAAAATATTTTTTTATTTCGATCCAGTAGTTCCTGAGAAAAGCGCGTTTAAACTAACTAAACTTTTATGCTTTTTGATATTAGTTTAGAAGTATAGATTGTATGCAATTATTAATCTAGCTCTATATTAGGCCATATCTAAAGGCCCATTTAGACGGAGACAGTTTCTCGTCTCTAAGATACGATTATCGAAAGAATATAAAACATTTGTTTCGTCTAAACATTCACTCTTCTCGCTCGTTACCTTGGGCGACAATTGCCTCGTAATGGTATATTACTGTGTCCGTGTAAACAGAATTTTAAAGCAATAATCTTATTTCGAGATTTTATGCCAGTTGCTACCATGAATGCATTGCGCGAGGGTGTTTTAATTATATCTGCTCTAGGCAAGAATTAGTCAAACGGAAAAAGAAGAAAATGTGTTGGGTTAAAAAATGGATAGCGAGGAGAAATGATTTGGGAGCATCTAACACGTTGTGCCTTGAATTACAATAATTGGAAGATGACATTCAAAAATATGTTTCGGGTCACAAAAACTCAATTTATATATTTACTTCAAGAAATTGGACCATCTATGTGTCATTTTTACGAACAAAAATCACTAAACTCGAATGACAAATCTCGCACTGAAAATGATTCAAACCGATTTGTACGATACTCGTATGAACTTGAAAATATGTCAGACGAGATCGTGTTTATACAAGTTGAGATTCTCGTAAGCAAGAATCTGCTTACTATATTTTCATCGTGTAAACAAACGTAGGCAATTATCGCCTAGCGATAAGTCATATGCGAATCTCGTATGACTTAATCGTAGGCGAGATTTTAGTTCTTGCCTGTATGTAAACATTCTGATACGATTGTGTTATGGCGATTATTGCTTGTGATAGTAGCGTATGGTTTCTCGTACCGAAACGTACGAGAAACTGTCTCCGTCTAAATGGGCCTTAATATATAAAATTCACGTGTCACAGTGTTAGTTACCGTACTCCTCCGAAACGGCTTGACCAAAATAAAACAAAGTCGTTATTTTGTATGTATAACCTTATGTGAGCTTATTCTTCCATACAACAACGGATTTTGATGCGGTTTTTTAATGCATAAAGGGGTTGAACTTTTTCTATTACTTGTTGAGGTTTAGTGTATATTTCATATACCACCAGTATGACGTTGCATGCCACATCTAGAACGATATTAAACCGAATTTTCAAAAAAAACTGTCTTTTATTGTATCGAGTCCGCTTGGTTTGTATCAAGGTTGTTATTTGTATTGAACTGTTCAAGTTTTTCATCAATGTTTGCTTATGATTAAAGCATGTACACTTATTATAACAGATTATATGTAGCAACATGCCTACAATACATACCCATTTACCCTTTTAAAAAAATCTTTCAAAGGTTCTACATTTACTTATCCATTATAAAATAGGTATGCATGAATAGGTACCTAGTAGGTATAATTATATCCTCCGTGTGGTGACGGACTAAGAATACAAGTGTCACCACCCCATCTTTTCCCAAGGGTGCTGTAAAAGTCAGCTAAGGGATATTGCACACAGATAACATCTTCTGTGAGAGACGGAAAAATTGAAAAGAAACCCTGTGCTAACACGCCTGGTCAGCGGGGCACAGTAGATCATGATCCCTCCCAAACTGGAGGAGGCTTGTGCCCAACAGTAGGACGTAAATGGGCTGGAGAAGGAGAGGTTTATATAGATAAATAAATACCTAAATAGATGTATAAATATCTAATTACATGGGATATAGCACCAGTAGTCGCTAGTGAGCTGTCAAATGACTTTCGGGCGACACGAATTCCGACGACTGGTCTTTCTTTTTTAAGGAGGTAGTGTAGGTACGTATATTATTATACTCTTTGGTGCGAGAGGTGTGTAAGGTGTAAGTTCTCTAAGTAATCTGTGCTGTGTCCTTGCAACCTTGGAGTACCTACTGTGCTTTTTTTTTGTAACTTTTAATATAATGGAAAACGTATGAATGTTGTTTGTCACAAATTAATTAAATTTTGATAAATCTGCAAATGCTATGGTGAGTGTTATCAATATTTTCTTATTATACTTTTTATGAACTAATCAGTATACTTTGTCAATGGTCGACATAGAATCGTTAATTTAATTTAATTGAAAATATTCTTATTTACCTCTCATATACAGCTTCTTCTGATATTTATATTAAATAATTAGTTATCATATTGCATACTGATGTTAAACAGTGTAATTCAGTAACTAAAGATATATAGGTTTAAATAATATATTTGTAAATATAGCTTTATTCTTAAAAGTAATTTATTTTTGAAATATTTTAATGCATACAGGCTATTTAGAAGCGGTTATAATGCATATTGTAAGTAAGACACGGTATTTGTAAATGCTATGTTTAATAATTTTTATTTTTTATTATAAATTGTTTATATGGAAATTGTTTGATTAGTGTTTGTAGCCCAGTTTGTACGTGCGTTATTGAGGCCCATCATGCCACGGTATATTTTGAGTGATAGTTTAGCTGTCTTGAGGATAGTTGAGGTAGATATTTTTTTTATTTATATCAGCACTTAACATTAACATCTCAACACATTATTAAACTATCAATTAAATGGTCAAAATAGCTTATGCTTATGTGAAGTTATACTTCTTTAGGCACATTTTGGATAATCTACTTTTTTTCTTATAATATTCTTATATTCACAGTTAGGAAAAGCTGACATTCTGTAGTTATTTACAAATGTTGTATTACAGGAAATATTACAAGAAATATAACTTCATGCGTACATAAGCAATTATTTTTTATGACATGCCGAATTCTAATAAACTCATTTTCTAATTATTATATAATGTAAATTAATAACATATTTGCTGTCATATATTATTTTTATGTAATATTTTTAGGCTATATTTTGAGCTAATGTATTTGAGAAGAAGCAACATGTTAATTACCTTGATTGTGATATAACATAATATATAAAGTATATGTGTCACTTATATGGGTAG
Source organism: Orgyia antiqua (assembly GCA_916999025.1). Taxonomy (NCBI): domain Eukaryota; kingdom Metazoa; phylum Arthropoda; class Insecta; order Lepidoptera; family Erebidae; genus Orgyia; species Orgyia antiqua. Next base: position 10,219,717 of record OU779863.1, on the reverse strand, counting down.
ATGAGAATATATACATCATCATTATTCTCCTGCCCTTGTCCCATTATTTGCAGTCAGCACAACATGTCTGTTTCTTCCATAGTTTTCTATCAGCCGTCATGTCTGTGTTAATTCTTTTTTTTTTCATGTCCTTGTTCACACAGTCCATCCAAATTTTCTTAGGTCTTCCTCTACATGAGTACAATTTAATTTTACACATTATTATGTGTACAGCAAGGCTCTTCAAAAAAGGCGTCAAAAGGTTCCTACAGTGTCAGCAACGTGGAAATGGTATCTCTGGCGTTGCAAACGTCTATAGGCTACGGTAATGGCTTACCATCAGGCGAGCTGTATGCTTGTTTGACACCCTTATAGTATTAAAAAATAGTTTGCTGGTTATATAGCTAGCTTGTTATCATCATCATCATAACGTCACGCCTTTCTCCCATAGGGGTAGGCAGAGACTATAGAGAGTCATCTGCTACAAACCGAATATACTTCAGCTAGCTTGTAATGTAATAAATAAAAATATGGTACAATAGCAATTTAATAATTCACAAGAAGCACTGGATACTATGATGGATTATGGTTATAGGATTATTATTATGGTTATGGGTCATATGATCAACTATTGGTATTAGTTTCCATCATCAAATATAGCAGTATTTTGTGTATTTTACTAAGCTGGCTTTTAAAATAATGACTGATTACAAAATAAAATCTACATTGGTTTTACAAGTTTTTATATTATTATTTACTACTAGCTGTTTCCTGTGACTCCGTCCGCGTGGAATTTAGAAAATCCCTTTTTTTCGCAATAATAGGTAGCCTATGTCCTTTCTCAGGGTCTAAAGATTGTCTGTGCCAAATTTCATCAAAATCGGTTGAGAGGTTTAAGCGGGAAAGCGTAACATACAGACAGACAGAGTTACTTTCGCATTTATAATATTAGTAGGGATAGTGTTAAATATTTTATGTCACTATTATTATGTTGCTACTAAAGATGGACAAATAAAAATTCCTAGTAAAATTGTGGATGGATAATATCTTACTGATATCTATACGTAATTATTGATTAGTAAAAGAAAATAGCCAGAATAGAATAGAAAATGTTTTATTTGTAACAATGAACTTACAATTTGCAAACATGTTAAAGTACTAGATAAAGCAATGTAAAAATAATTGGTCAAGTGCGAGTCGGACTCGCGCACGAAGGGTTCCGTACCATTATCTATGCAACATAAGGCAACGTTATTAGTATCGAGCAAGAAACGGTAAAAAAAATCAGTTTTTTGTATGGGAGCCCCCCTTAAATATTTATTTTATTTTATTTTTAGTATTTGTTGTTATAGCGGCAATAGAAATACATCATCTGTGAAAATTTCAACTGTCTAGCTATCACCGTTCTTGAGATACAGCCTGGTGACAGACGGACGGACGGACGGACGGACAGCGAAGTCTCAGTAATAGGGTTTCCGTTTTTACCCTTTGGGTACGGAACCCTAACAAGGACTGAACATTAACAACATTAAAAGTCCAAGATAAAATATACCCTACAAGATCTTTAAGATCTATGATGATAGATGATCTCCTGCGACACAGTTCTTACTAGCATAGGGCCAGGGATAACCTTATTGTAGCATTAGAGAGAATAAATAATTTTTTTAACTAAACAAAATAATTATTATGATATAGTGGTACCAATTCTGCGTGTATAACTAAATTTAACTAAAAAATCAAAACAACTGTGGTGTATTTTAATTAACTGCTGTTTCGTTGTGCATATTCCTTATTGTAACATTATAGAGAATAAATATTTTTTTAACTAAACAAAATAATGATTATGATATAGTGGTACTAATTCTGCGCACATAACTAAATTTAACTAAAAAATCAAAACAACTGTGGTGTATTTTAATTAATTGCTATTTCGTTGTGCATATTTATATAAATTATAATCTAGTTAGTTAGTCAATAATACACAATTTTTATAATATGAAACTAGCTGTCCCGGCAAACGTTGTTTTGCCATACAATACCGTGTAAAAATCAACAACAAAAAATTTCATCAAAATCGGTCCAGCCAATTGTGAATCTAAACCATCCTCAAACCCCCTTGAATACACTCAACAAATTCGGTCCAGCCGTTTAGGAGGAGTTCAATTACAAACAACGTACAGAAGATTTATATATATAAAGATTTCAGTTAATATTGCTGTGTTATAGCATCATCAATTGACGGGCTTCGTGATCTATTGGTTCATGTAACGGACTGCGGTTCACGAGGTCGCGGGTTCGATTCCCGCTCGGGACAATCATTTGTGTGATGTTTATAAATGTCATACAAATGTTTGTTCTACGTCTGGGTGTTTCTATGTATAATAACTATGTATTTACAAAAGAAAAGTAGTTTAAGCAGTATATCCGTATTCTGGTACCCATAACACAAGCATAATAAGCTTAGCTTGGGACCAGAGGACGTTGTATGAAATGTCCATGAATATTTATTTATTATTTATTTATTAATTATCCTTTTTAGTTAAGTGATGTTTAGTTGTGCTCATAGAATTGGTACCGTTGTTTTACCAAATCTGTGCCTTTTACTACTGTTATGCAAACATAGTAGTTATCAATACTATTAATATTCATTCTTCTCCATTCATGTTGTTACATAGCCACAGGCTACCTTTATATTAGTGTGATTAGAAGTTTACTATTATGTAGTTCACTGAAGCCCTTTGTTCCCATACAGTGAACATAGCTAGACAGCTTGGAGACTAATCTACACTCTAATTTCTTCATTCACATGAAGATCATTAGAATGAGAGTATTGTTTCTCTATGTAGTTTGTAGTGATACTTTAGCTGGAGTAGTCTCGCTAATATAAAAAAAATTATGAGAATTGCTCTAAGTTATTTAAATGTATGGACACACTGTAATAATGCGTAGTAGGGTAAGGGTAAGGGTAAACAGCGTATTATCAAAAAAACTAGCTGTTGCCCGCGACTCCGTACGCGTATAATTAGGAAAATTTTCCCCGTTCTTGCAATATTTTTTACTACTGCTTCGCCCCTATTGGTCGCAGCGTAATGTTATATGGCTTATAGCCTTCCTCAATAAATGTACTATCTAACTCTGAAAGAATTTTTTAAATCGGACTTATGGTTCCTGAGATTAGCGCGTTTAAACAAACAAACATTTAATAAATACCGGAAATCATTGATGTTCTACTTTTTAGGGTTTCGTACAAACCCTTATACAATCACTCCGGTGTCAGTCTGTCTGTCTGTCCGTCTGTCAAACTTTTTTTACCCGGCAACGGCTGAAGGTATCAACTTGAAACTCATACGATATGTTGATCTATGCGGTCCCTTGCTGCAAAAAATACAATCAACCTTTTACATCGACGCATTTAAAAGATATAACCGATATTCGACCATTTTTAAGAATTTTGGACTTATGCTAGGGAATCAAAATTCACAGGTTACTTCCCGTTTCCCTAGAGCTTTGAAATTTGGCATAGATCAAGTCTATATAGTGCTAATATAGGGAAAAATCCAAAAACTTATAATTTGTCATCACATCACAAGAAAAAAGTGTTTATACTAATACCAACTTATAAAGTAGCCGAAATGTAGGCGATTCCCTTTATTTCAACTACAAAATTAAGTTGGTGAGTTGTTTTGAGTTTAATAAACTGATTATATGAATGCAGTTACTTATGTTTATATGTCTAGTAGGTACGAAACCCTAAGTGTGCGAGTTTACCTCGCTCTTGACAGGTTTTTTTATTTTTGTTTCTACTCAAATACAATTTAAACATGTACATACTAATATATAAATATCAGATTTTATTTCATTTTTATAGTAAAGATAAATTTGTAAAAATATTTTCTAGTATAGGGCTTTTCTATATATGTATATTGTATGCAGTATTCAGTATAGAAATAAATATTAAATAAATAAAAAAAAAATGTTAATAAATAATCATAGACTTCAAAATCTTTGAAGTGATAAAAGGCAATCAGCTCGCCAGAAAAAAAAACACAGTTATAATTATAACTATGTATTTACTATCAAGAATTTACTCTTAGGGAGTAAATGTTACATTTTTTTTAAATATTATATGACGAGCCTCGTGGTTGATTGGTTTCTGTAACGGACTGCCGATCAAGAGGTTGCGGGTTCGATTCCCGCTCGGGACAATCATTTGTGTGATTTTTCCAATTGTCATACAAATGTTTGTACTGCGTCTGATTGTTTCTGTGTATTTTAAGTATGTATTTACCAAAGAAAAGTAGTATATGTATTCTATCCGTATTCTGGTACCCATAACACAAGCATTTAAGCTTAGCTTGGGACCAGAGGACGTTGTGTGAAAAGTCCATGAATATTTATTTATTTAATATTTATTTATTACGTTCAAATATTCAGTAACATAGATATAAACGAAGCTTAAATAAAAATAAAAGCACATTAGCTAATAAATAATAGGTTGTATATAATAAAATAATGCATGTTCTTTTCAGCACGAAGATGAGGAGAATTGGCCACTAGAAAGTAAAGCTCCTTGTAAACAAAGTAATAAAAAAACATCTACTAATACAATAAATAGTCAAAAGCCTTATACTAAAGACGATTGTGCTTGTTATTACAACTATGGGTACGTTATGCTTTTATTTTTAAAACTAATGTTAACATTGTTATGAAATCTGCAATATACACCATACGCCTCCGAAATGGCTACACCTGCCCATATCCTAAATTATTTGGGATCGGACTAATTCTTATTACATTATCTTTCTCATATACAGTAGATCTGAGAAAAGGTTGTTTTATATTTTGTAGACCCGTCACAAGGGTCCAGTAAGTACGCAAGGATAATTGCAAGGCATAGCTAGTAATTTATAATAGATAATGATTATTTTAGATGATATTTTATATTTGTTTAGTATTGACAAACAATGGTTTTTATGTGCTCATTAACTCAACGTCTATTATGAGCACTGATTACGTTTTTGTTTATAAAATAATGTCCTGTTTAATATGAGAACCATTTGAGAATGTTACAGAAACTTTTCCCATATTTAGATTCTATTCATACTACTAATGTACTCTTTTTGGTTCCATTGACATTGCAGTTTGCAAAATCATCTAATCGAAACCGCATTACGAAATTTTTGTTTACGACTAAACGCACAAAGGTTGGAAAAAGACGCGGGTGGCGGAGTATGGAATAATACATTTTCATTGCTCGTGTCACACGCGGAGTTCTTATACATTAAGCGGTGAGCGTTGATCGCCTTGCGTGAAAAATCTTTTTGAGATGATCTGTGGTAGAACCAAATGACTGGTTGTGTTAGTACCCAACTCATAAATTTAAGCGTTTAATAGTAGGTAAAACTATCGCGTATATAACCTTTCTAATAAAACGATAATTGTTTAAATTTGCAAATGATTACGTACACAGACCATACATATATAGCATTACAATTTACATACATATCGATTTAATGATTCATATAAATTTTGTCGAGCGGTACCTTGAAATTTTGATTAAGGATACAAAATTAGCACAATGGTTACACCCTAGTTCGATACGGAGAATTGGTTATATTTATCGGTTTATGTTTTCAAAACAATTCAATACGCGAAATGAAGAAATTGAAAACCCTTCATGTAACTGAATCCTGGCTACGTCCGTTTAATACAGGATGTTTGTGTAGGCAGGTCAGTCATTTATACATAGGGCTGCCGCCATTTAAATTTCCGATGCCTGATAAACGTGGTTAAAATATTAAAATACCGGACCTTTGGGCTAATTACGGGCTTTTCTCTTTTTACGATCCCCTGCCGGTCCATCCCGGGCCGCTCACAAAAAACATATCTGGGGAATCCCGGAACAGCCCTGTCTATGGGTACCTTATATGATTTTAATTAATTCACAAATCAATGAAAATATCGTTATCAGAGGCTACACGTACTTAATCAAAATTAAACCGCCCGCCATATCAAGGGATACACGTTGCGCATTCGTATTAATTTCTCTTTAATTCAGTGTATGAAAGTCTTTTAATTGTATTACAATTTTTGAAGTTAGATACGCGCGTGCGCCGTCACAAATAACTGATATCCTGAAGTTAGTTATAAACTCAGGATAACGCGCGGGATAAAAACAAAGAAGGCTTACCCTTCCGATCTTTGCTCTGATTGATGATTGTAAATATCGTTAGTTATTAATAAGCGCGCCGCGCAATCGCAGCTCTGACTACGTTGTATGAAAAGTGGGCGTGGTTAAACGCAAAAGTGGTCTCAGAATTGGCAGCGCTCACGGCACGATCAGTCGTGCCTTGATATACCATATGGTATACCTCGAAATAAATATACCACTGTTTTCTTTTGCAACGTGAAAATTTACTTGATTTGAGAGTTGCGCGTTGCGGACGTCGGAAGGCTACCTTTACTTCTAACGTGCGTATAGAAAAGTGTTTTAATATATTTTTTGTGACTAATAAAAGAGTAAATTGTAGGTCTTCTAGGTTTGAAAACATTAAAACCCACTATTTAAAACACATACTATTAAAAAATTTTAACCAAATATAGAGTGGTTTAGCAAGTTTATAACTAAATAATAATTTCTGTTATAGATCATAGTAGTAATACATTGCTGTGTGCTTTTCCTTCTTATAAAGCAAACAAAAATCGTTAAACAATAGGCGTATATCTATAGAAATAATTATTATTAAATTAAAAAATAAAATGGAGACCAAAATACGAGAAACATAAATGATGTATTTACTAACATTATAATATCACCTTGTCTTTATATGACAAGAAATATTTTGTTCATTGTAATATTTAATCGTGTGAACAAACTTTTGTTCTCTTCAAAGGTGTTTCAGTGTTGCCAAATAGCAATAATTTTTCATTATAATTGAATTAAGCACTTAAGAATTTTAAGACGATATTGTAATTTTTAGGCATGGGGATAATGGTAATGGTAGACAAAACGATCCAGTTTATCAATATAAAACTAGTAGTTTACCACCTGCATCAACAATGAATCAATCATGGGATGAAATAGTTTGTTCAGCTCTTCGCATAGCACCTGAAGACATTGCGAACCAACTGACTCTACTTGATTTGCCTTGTTTTAAATCAATTAGACCCGAGGAATTGACGACATGTGGTTGGAACAAATTAAACAAGTTGACAGTTGCTCCAAATGTTGTAGCATTTACTAAACGATTTAACAGTGTAAGTATAAATTTGCGCCTTACCCTGATGTACGTTCTCAATAGGTTGTTTTTTATAAGCCGAGCCTCGTGGTTGAGTGGTTTATGTAATGAACTGCCAATCAAGAGGTCGCAGGTTCAATTCCCGCTCGGGACAATCATTTGTGTGATTTTTCTAATTGTCATACAAATGTTTGTCCTGCGTCTGCGTGTTTCTATGTATTATAAGTATGTATTTACAAAAGAAAAGTAGTTTATGTATTCTATCCGTATTCTGGTACCCATAACACAAGCATAATAAGCTTAGCTTGGGACCAGAGGACGTTGTGTGAAATGTCCGTGAATATTTATTATTTATAACAAGCGATGACTTGAGGAGTCAACGAGTCGCAGGAGGCGTTGGATATGGATGGCATAAGACTGAGCATTGTCGAGCTTTTAGAAATATGTATTATAGCCAATGGATTATAGAAAATAGCTAAATAACGTATGGATATCTGTATTAAATTAGTGTCTGCTCGGGTAGAATGTAACATGGTCGTAATTTTTCTTTTATTTACTATATTTGTCTATATGTTACAGGTCAGTTTTTGGACTGTACAAGAAATATTGAACGGACAGTCGCCAAAAGTTCGCGCAGAAATATTAGCACACTTTATTAAAGTGGGAAAAAAGTTACATGATTTAAACAATTTACATTCTCTTTTCGCTGTTATCTCTGCTCTACACAGTGCCAGTATATATAGGTAAAAGTATCAACAATATTTTATATACGTATACATTTAATAGGCAGCCAGTGATTGTTTCTCGAACTCAGATTTTTGTTCTTAACTATTTATAAAAAAATCCGCATTTCATGTAAAGTCCTGTCTCTTTTTTCGCCTACAGTGTAAAAAGTACCAGCTTACAAAGTTTCGGAATCTTAACTCGAGTAGTTTAGAATGTACCTTGATATATCAATCAGTTGTCTGCTATTTTCTATGTAAAATTAACTATTTGACTTGTATTTTGTTTACGATACAGGTTGACAAAAACATGGGGTTGCTTATCTAAAAAGGATAAACAGCAGTTTGATAAGCTCGCTGAGTTATTTGGTGAGAGAGACAACTGGACAGCGTTAAGGGAATATTTAAAATGTATTCCTTTACCATGCATACCTTATCTTGGTAAGCGTCATGTAGTTGATAACAATACCTACACATTATAACGAGCGTATATTATTATGACAATTTACTGTCTATCATTGTTTAAATAACGCATAATATCGTATGTTGATTGTATTCTGTGACGTAACAAATGCGTAACACAAATAACAAAAGTAACACTTTTTACGGATTTAGACTCGTATAATAATTATTTGTATAAAATTTTATCAAATGCGTTACTAATAAATTTAAAATATACTAACAGTCTTATTCATAATGACTTATCGGAGGTTTAAACGGAGATTTCATTGGAGAGATAATAAACGTTTTAGCGTAAAAAGACTATTATGAATAATAAGTTTTGACAATTTTCGAGAACCGATTTTAGCGAACTTTTAAACACGGAGTCATTATGAATAAGACCATTACGGTCTTATTCATAATGACTTATCGGAGGTTTAAACGGAGATTCTATCGGACAGATAATAAACGTTTTATCGTAAAAAGACCACTATGAATAACAATCTTTGACAATTTTCGCGAACCGATTTTAGCGAACTTTTAAACCTCCGATAAGTCATTATGAATAAGACCATTAGTCTTTTGCTCGTGATTTCGTCCGTTTGAATACCAATTTTCAGACCATTAGCGTCCCACTGTTGGGCACGGTCCCATTCCACTTTGGGAAGGATTATGGTCCACTGTGCCGCGCTGATCAAGCGTGTTGGCACAGGGATTCCTTTGGAGTTTTCTTTCGCTCAAAGAGGCTATTTATTGTGTACAATATTCCTTAGCTGGGTTTACAGCATCCTGGGGAGACAAAGGTGTGGTAACACTTGTATTCTTAATCCGTCACCATACAGCCTTAAGTAGATATTAAACAATAAATTTCATTACTTTTTTTGAATATTAAACTCAGCTGCCTAGCGCCGTTTCTTACCCAGAGTTAACAAAAATCTTACTTTAATACAAAATTTGATCTTCCTTTCTGTCACGTCGTTACACGTTGTCGGGTCTTTATAATAACTGAGTACAAATAAATGTTTAATATTTCACTATATCTAAATACAGACGTTGTTCAACAGGTATCTTTTTAACAGATCTAGTTTATATAGATATCGCACATCCAGCTGGATCACCCCACCGTATTGCAAAAATGACCGTAGTATTGAAAGCTCTTGAAAAATACCAAACTTCTGAATATGATATTGCACCACTGCCTCACGTAGCGAATTATTTGAATAGCGTGCGTTATATTGAAGAGCTACAGAAATTTCTAGAAGATGACCAATACAAGTAAGTGTTTATTAGAGATCTCATAGGTTGCCTCTGCCTCGCCTCGATATGCAACAGGCGAACTCTGACTGGGTTGATTGATATTGAAATAACAGAGAGTTCTTTTTAGTTATTTTAGTTCAACAGCAGGTATAAATGAAATTCTAGTGACTTAGTTACAAAAATTCAAAACATTTTCGCTATATATTGATAACTAGTGGTCGCAACTTCGTATGCGTAGAATTTAAAATTAATCTTTAACAAATTATGTAAAAATGCCACCATCTTGAACCACTTTTTCATTTATAAAACCCCATTAACATCCGTTGCGTATTTTTTGAAGATATAAACTCACTTATTACATAAAAAATAACGACTTTGTTTTATAACAAGTAAAGATAAATAAGAATACTTTTTAAACGGCTTTCCCAACTCTAATATTTCTGATATTGATTAGCTTAGGAAGTTTGATTTTCAAAAACATTAAATTTATTTTAGGTTGTCATTAAAATTAGAACCGCCGTCCCCTGTAGGCAGTTGCACTGGTTCCAAAGAGTCTGTTAAAGAGGTTATATTGAAAGGTGCATGTAACGCCGCTTCAATATCGCCATCTCACAAGATCGGCTCTGGATCCCTTCGTCTCCAAGGCACTTGCCATCAGGGCAAGTTCATCCCATCACATAGAAAGTGCCGTTCACTTGGCTCCAAGTAAGTAAACAATACTTATCACATCAATTATGTGTTGTTTGATATTTTATATTACAAACTAACACTCATGCTACCAAGTAGACCTGTTTAAAAATGGGCATTACTGAAAAATTAACCATTACTTATCTTAAAATAAAAAAATAAATAGTTAGTTGACTTGATTATATTTACTGGTAATTATTAAGTTAATTTTTCGGTAATAATATTCATTCCTACTTTCTCACTTCCAACTCATTATTTCTAATTTACATAATCTGAAAAATATCCTGGATCAATTGGCACATTGATGTTACAAGTACAAAATTATTGATATTATGATTGAGGATTACTGAATCCCTGAGACATAATCATGTTTTATATAAAGTTTTAATTATGTACAATATATTTCTCTCTTGCAATTGGGACATAGGTTTCGTAGCGCGAGCTTGCCAAGAAATTTTCACAAGGTCAATTTTGGTATTGGGTAAGTTTTTCCTAGTTAATGGACACGAAGGCTTGCGTTGTAATGTTTTGTAGACAACGATTATATTATGATATGTATAATTGTATATATTATTACAATGAGTGTAGAAATAACAATACAAGTAAGAGCATGTTTTCTTTTTGTTCTTATTATATTGTGTTTGTTTAGTTGATAGTACGAAAATATGGTAAAATTTTTTAATAAAACGCTTAAAATGACAGTGACTGAATATATACTTGTATAACGACCTATGTTTAACAAAGTTATCTATTTTGTATATTTATTCAAACTAGTCAGTTTTGCCCAATAACGGAGAGTCGAACTAATTCGATACAAACGAAGATATCTCTGACGTTAGTATATACCTGCTAGATCAGAATCAATTTAGGGCATAGCTAGGTAATAGTTAAGGAGGGTTCTCTGATTTTATGTTGAGATTAGACAACATATGCAGTAAGCATTGCGAATATTTTTTTTTAAATATATTTAGATACTATTCTCAACATTTATTGATCCCCTAAAAAAGGATTTTTAGGGGATCAGTAAATGTAGGCGGTAGGAACCGCTAAACGCGGTATCCATCAGGTATCGCGATTGAATGAAGCAAAACAGTGAATAATCGCAATTTATTATCATGAGTGGCCATTATTTCCTGCGCTAATAACTGAAAAACAGGAAATCTAGCAAAGTACATATTTTATAATTCTCGACGTTAGAAGTATGTAATTGCAAAACAATAATTAACATTACAAAATCAAGTTAAAAAGGGGTTTTATGAAGTCGACGTATAAATCTTCTTATTTGGCTTCAGTTTTTAATTATGTCAGTGTCCTATAACGTGTCTAACAAAAAGTCAGTAAATAAAACTTTTATTGCGTGTTAGTACACCCGTCATTCGAATACTGCAAAGTTGTAATTTGGTATATATACCTAATTACAATTTTACAATATTCTTTCTATATATGGTAATTGAATTGTAATATTTGTTAGAAATGTGTATCTTTATCTAATATATAAAATTCACGTGTCACAGTGTTAGTTACCGTACTCCTCCGAAACGGCTTAACCGATTTTTATGAAATTTTACATGCGTATTCAGTAGGTCTGAGAATCGGCCAACATCTATTTTTCAAATCTTTTTTTGTTTTTTTTTTAGTATGGCAAAACAACGTTTGCCGGGTCAGCTAGTCTTCTTATAAAACAAAGTCGTTATTTTTGTATGTATGTCCCTATGTGAGCTTATATCTTCAAAAATACGCAACGGATCTTGATGCGGTTTTTTTTTATAGATAGAATGGTTCAAGAGGATGGCTTTTTTCGCATAATTTGTTGGGGTTTGCTGTATATTGGATGAGATATGATTAAAGTTGCCGAGAAATGCGGACGCGCGGGAGCTATAAATGAAAACGTTGCCTTATCTATGTGGGCTACAAGAAACTAATGTACGGAGGAATTGTTTGTTACCTATAGTTCTTCAAAAAAGTCCGCGAGGGCATATGTCTATCTTATAAGGGAAACCCGCTATACCCATAATAATGACAAAAAAATCTCTAATTCAATAGGGTGTTTTCAAAAGCTATTTATGTGTATATAGTAATATTTTTTATCAAATTAAATAGCGTAGTTAGCTTACGCAATTAATATAGATTATAACTGCTCTTTACAGCATGCAATTTAAATGAATGTCTTAGGAGATATGACGAAAAAAGAATTACGCGCGACAAAATAAAATACTTAAACTATTGGCTGAGCAACGCGAACGTTTACGGTCTTCTATCCATACTCCAATGGGTTTGGATATGTAAGGATTTTTATTGTGCTTTCACGTAAAGACTACTGGATGGATTTTCATGAAACTTTCCAATGGAAAATGTATTAGAAAACGAACTTATTTTTTAGGGTTCCGTACCCAAAGGGTAAAAACGGGACCCTATTACTGAGACTTCGCTGTCCGTCCGTCCGTCCGTCCGTCCGTCCGTCCGTCCGTCCGTCCGTCCGTCCGTCCGTCCGTCCGTCCGTCTGTCACCAGGCTGTATCTCAAGAACGGTGATAGCTAGAGAGTTGAAATTTTCACAGATGATGTATTTCTATTGCCGCTATAACAACAAATACTAAAAATAAAATAAAATAAATATTTAAGGGGGGCTCCCATACAACAAACATGATTTTTAGGGTTCCGCACCCAGTATCTCAAGAACGGTGATAGCTAGACAGTTGAAATTTTCACAGATGATGTATTTCTATTGCCGCTATAACAACAAATACTAAAAATAAAATAAAATAAATATTTAAGGGGGGCTCCCATACAACAAACATGATTTTTTTACCGTTTCTTGCTCGATACTAATAACGTTGCCTTATGTTGCATAGATAATGGTACGGAACCCTTCGTGCGCGAGTCCGACTCGCACTTGACCAATTATTATCCTTTTTACCGCGGTGTTCCGCGGGGCACAGCTAGTGTGCAATATATTGAAAATGTTGTTTTGTATGCATAGTTGTCGATTATAAGGCAGACCTATTGAAGCGAAGATATTATCGAATATGCTTGTTTTAAGCTCAAGTATCTAATTACCTTGTTTGAGTTATTAGTGAATAGGTATAGGTAAATAGGCTAGAGTGGTAGACCAAACCCTGTAAAGCTTTTTAGGGTTCCGTACCCAAAGGGTAAAAACGGGACCCTATTACTGAGACTTCGCTGTCCGTCCGTCCGTCCGCCCGTCCGTCCGTCCGTCACCAGGCTGTATCTCAAGAACGGTGATAGCTAGAGAGTTGAAATTTTCACAGATGATGTATTTCTATTGCCGCTATAACAACAAATACTAAAAATAAAATAAAATAAATATTTAAGGGGGGCTCCCATACAACAAACATGATTTTTTTACCGTTTCTTGCTCTCATACAACAAACGTGATTAATTAAGTATTGTGTGTGTTGTTTGCTCATTTATTAATAACGTATGTTGCATAGATAATGGTACGGAACACTTCGTGCGCGAGTCCGACTCGCACTTGACCAATTTTTTTTTATACTTCCTACCGTGAGATATTTAAAAAAAATTCATATACTGAAAAATATACTGGTTCAATAAAGTAAATATAATTTTAAACATGTTACACAGGCCAGTAGGCTCAAACTAAGCTTAATGATTAGGATATCGGTACCAATTACCAGTATGATGTAAAGTAAAATTTGAACATTGCAAATGCTTTTTAAACTACGGTACTTTTTTGCTAAGTGTGGATATACTTAAAAGGTCTGGTAAAACAATGGATAGGAGGATTCCTATCCATTGTTTTACCAGACCTTTTATAAACTAGATCTTTAATGATGATTTTGGCAAGTAATATAAGGAACGAAACGCAGTACTGATAGATTGACAGCGTTCATTACCGGTTATTTTTTTTTTCTCTTATTTCTGTGTAATTATTATCGATATTTATGTCCATATTACACTACGACCCTGTTTGTGAACTTGATTTATTTAGTGTTGACAATATTATTACGATAAGAAACTTGCTTCCCGTCTCAACATTGTTGCAAGACAAATATAGACCGTTGTATGTAGGCAAAGCAAAATTTATGACTTTATTATTTATCAAAATCATAGCAATAAGTTATTTGCTTGAACATATATCGTTTAGTTTTGAGTTAAGTCTCTTACATTTGATACATATTAGCTGGCTCTTGCATCAGCATGGGGAAAATGGTGTGGTGACGCTTGTATATTCGTCACCATACAAATAAAAGGGCGGGTTATTAGTGTTTTTATTAATTTAAGGTACTTGTCAATTGACACTAAATAAATATTAAATAAACTATTAAATTAAGCTTATATAGTTTTGTAAAGATGATTATGTCTATTGGATGCCGGCACAAAAAATTCTCTAATTACAATATTTTCTATTTTGCATGTTGTTATGTAGTGGACATAATTCACTTGCTACTTACTTTATTTCATTTCGTAGTTATGTCTCAATGTTACTAATGTATTAGAGTCACGCACGCACCTAATAAGTCAATAGTTTTTACTAACATTGCTTCTACGTATAAATGCCCGCTTATTGCTATAGATCGATTTATTACTTACACCTATTATGCTTGTCATTCTATTTTCTTATTAAACTGCGTACTTAATTATGCTTTAAGAAAAACAATAGGAACTATATTTACTTCACAATATGTAGTTATAAAACATTAATATTTCATTTTATATATTTTATATTCTTACGTAATATTAAGCTTATAACAAAATTCCCCGCCGCGTCTCTCCGTTCGCGATAACTTTGAAACTATTGAACAGATTTTCACTTAGTTTTCGTGAGAAAGCCTTAGGGTATATATTTTGTTCAGGTATTATCAGCTGCGTGTTTAAATATTAAGATAATAATTTTTATAAATGTCTTAATTAATCAACACCAGGAAGCTTTTGTGAAAAACGCTAACTGGGGTGACAGGACTAGATTTACTTTGAGCCTCTTCGATCTTTGTATTTATTTACTATTTAAATGTTGTTTTTTACAAAGGAAGTTACAACTAAATATAAATAACGTCTGACTATATGCAGTGTTCATTAATAAAAGTATGATTTATATTTTACGATACGTAGCATTCACTAAAGATATAATTGTCATTAGCAGTAACCAAATAAATAATTAAAAATAATCAATACTAAGTAATCAATTCGTTGATATGTATGTTGTGAATGATTTCCTGTTAGATAATGAATGAATGAAGATAGTTCTCAGACGCATACGCCTGAATTATTATTAATCAATTTTCAGTAAACTTTAACAAATTATACGCTTAAACCTTCCTCACAAATCTGTTCAGTAGATTACAAGTTTATTGCAAACAGACAGATATATGGGGTAGAGGAATTTGTTTTATAATATGCGAATATGCTAAACTATCAAAGTAACTATGTTATCATGATTTCAAAAATTTGTATATACAGCCTAAGAAACTAGCTGATATTATCATGAGATCAAAAATATGTTGGCAATTAAATTGTTATAAGGAATAGGTACATATTGGTGTATTCTAAATTTAAATATCCTTTCCCGATAATGTAGAGATTTTAGACGACATCAATTATTTCGTTGTTCGTCATTACCGCCCACTATTTTGCTTGTCTGATAGGGCGCTATATACGCTAAAATCTGTCATGTTTTTATAGACGGCTCGTGACGCAAGAATTTACTTAAACCTACGCAAACATTGTACAAACAACATCGTGAAAAATTTCATATTTATTTCATTCGCCTTGGTAGATCGCTTACCTTCAGGCGAGCCGTATGCTTCTTAAAGATGTTCGATTCTTATTCCTTGCATAACGGATTGAAATGTTTACTTTAATATTTTAATCTGTCCATCACTTTCTTATTGTACCCAATCAATACTATGAACATGCAAGAACCATATATGTACCTGTATGTTTACCGCTAATACAGATACATAGTTTTATTGGTATATTACTGGTTTTAGTTTTGCTAAGATATCGCTTGCTTTACAGCATATTCGGGAAATGTCATACAGACGACAAAATGAAAGATAAAACACCAGCTGGGTCGGTGAATCTACTCGACGATACTTTACTGGAGTCGCCCAGTTCGGTCTCTGGTAACAAAATGTCGCGTTCGTTGCCGCACAGGTATGCCATTTCTAATGTCACTTTAAAATAAAGTTTATGATTCATGTGACACAGATTTGAGGGTATTGAGTCATCTCGTAAACATAGTTATCGATAATAAACTGATGTTTGTGTTAACTTCTGGAGATTTAAATAAACTAAACTTCTGGAGATTTTTGTTTAAATAACTACTGACCTAGCAACTTTACTAATTGAAATAGATATTGAAAGTCGTTTATTCATGTAGGCATATAAAAATCTTCAAAAATCTTTGCTTTTATCCATCCATCAACCTTTCTCAGTCCACTGCTGGACATAGACCTCCCCCATACCACGCCACAATGCGCGGTCCTGCGCTAACTGCATCCAGCAGCCTCCGGCGTATTTGACGATATCGTCATTCCACCTTGTTGGGGGCCGCCCCACGCTGCGTCGTCCGGTTCGTGTACGCCACTCCAGGACCTTCCGTCCCCAACGGTCATCAGATTGTCGAGCGATGTGGCCTGCCCATCGCCACTTCAGCGTGCTAACTCTTCCGGCTATGTCGTACACACCGGTCCTTCTACGGATCTCCGCATTTCGGATCTTATCACGTAGGGAAACACCGAGATTTATTTTGTTGATACGTCCAAATTTCTTTCCCCCGACCACCGTTTCAGGACCAGCTCTGTTGGTCATGATTCGTAAAGTCTGCATGGTTTCATTATTGGTCAAAGCAATACAGACAAAGGGTCAACTAAATTGATAGTATACTAGCTGACCCGGCAACGTTGTTTTGCTATACAACAAACAAATAATTTGCAATAAAATAATATTGCGACCATAAATTGAAATGTAAGCTATCCTATCTCTCAAGTTGGACCAGACTGCTCACGGTGTGCCAATTTAAAATCGGTTATGTAGTTTAGGAATCTATCGCGGACAAACATCGTGACAGGAGATTTATATATATATAAAGATTAGAGTCAAAAACATTCAAAACAATTTTTTTTTATTTTCAGTCATCTTGATCACGTCGAGGCTATTCATTGCGATTTTCAAGGATCTGTTAGACGTAAGACACTCTTAAAAGATGGAAGAAAAATATCTTTGTCCTCGTGGCAGCGATATTGGTTGCAGATATCTGGAAATATACTCGTATTTTATGCTTCGAAATCATTTAAAGGGTAAGTTTTACTTTACAGTCTATATAAATTTTATTCCATAGATGAAATAGAGGTCGCTCGTAAAATTAATCGTCCCATTAGAATTGAATTAGGTTCTGTTTAACTTTTCTATATTTAATGATTGATAATTTAACTTAGCTATTGGTGAAAATTTATTCTATAGGTTTTGTGTATCTATACCGCTGACATACAAACAGACACATGGGGTGTGGGTAGTGTTGTTAAAAAGCTCGAGCCTCCGAGCCTTAGGCTCAATGAGGACTCGAGCCTTATGTTCAAGGCTCGAGCTACGACTCGAGTCCTTGAAACAAGGTTCGAGTCGCGACTCGAGCCCTGTTTACAAGGCTCGAGTCACGACTCGGCCTGTCAATCTTTTGTCTTGTCAATTAAAGAGTTATTTTAATGAATTTTAGTAAATTTTACAAATTTACCGTAAAAATAAAAGTCCACACCCCAAATTTTTGTATGGTTTTTTACCACGAAGATAAGCACATCTTTTATCTTTTTCACGTTTTAGTTGCTCAGCCTGTTTCTTTTTTAACCGATTTCAATAAAAGGAGTAGGTTCGTGCCTCGTGGTTGAGTGGTTTATGTAACGGACTGCTGATCAAGAGGTCCCGGGTCCGTCTGAGTGTAAGGAATTTCTGGATTCGGTCTCCACGCTCGCGATAGAAGCTATGCAATAGCATAAAAAACATACAGATGAAAGAACCTCCTTTTGAAGTCGGTTAAGAAGTACTATACATACAGTAATAAATAATAGGTACGAAGCTCCAGCTTCCTCTTTAGGGCTATCGAGCCTTTAAGCCTCGAACCTTTAAGGCTCGAGCCTTTAAGACTCGCGAGCTCTGAGAGCTCGAGTCTTAAAGGCTCGTTAGCTTCGACTCGTGGTTCGAGCTCGAGACTCGAAGCTCATTTCTCACAACACTAGGTGTGGGACTTATCAAGGGTTTAAAAACAATAAGTTCTCTTTTGTTGATTCGTTGTAATACAACTTTGTCTTGAATACCGTTCTATCAATCTCGTTAATATAAAAAATGTCATACAATTTGTTAGAACGAGCCGCAGTGACTTCCGCGACGAGAGATGCAAGGTACTTCCTCTTAATGGATGGGTGGCAAGGACTGTAGAAGGCGATAATCCAGATGTATTCCAACTTGTTAACCATCACACTGGAACTTTATATAAATTCAAGTAAGTTATTATTTTCTCCTCTTACATCTATTTCTCATCATCATTCTCTTGGACTTATCCGTTTATTTGGGTTCGGCGCAACAGGTGTTTTTCTTCCATAGTGTTCTGTCAGACGTCATTAGTATATTTACACATAATAAAACTGTATCTGACAAATGTTTGTTTGCGTTAAACTCAGAAATTATTAGTTAGGGTGAGAAAATTATTTTTGTGTTCGATTGTCGATTTATCGGGGAAGGAATTTAAGTTATATGATTAACATCACGATCGGACCAAGAAGAACGGAGCACAAATTATATTGTGCCTAAAGTTGCACTCCAACGCTGTCGATATCGCGAGATGGTATTTAATGAAATAATAAAATTTATTTGTTTGATATATCTCGTGTTATGGCAAGAGATGTTTACTGCTTATATTGACACTCTCAGAATGGAAATAGGGTGGTGACACTTGTTTTCTAAATCCATCACCACATAGAAGATTAGACAGAAGACAATTGGAAATTAAATTCTATGCCAACACGCCTGTTCAGTGTAGCATAAGTAGGCTAGATACACTTCCGATATGGACCAACAGTGGAAGGTTAATGGGCTGAGAACATTATTAAATAATATACTTTATCATCTACAACCGTACTAAAAAGGCTCCTGTGTCCTGTGTGTGTGTAATATTAAGAGGATACCAAAATAGCTTCGTGCATTTTTCTATGTACGAAGTTTTCATTGTTTCTTTAGATTGAGTGGCTAGAGCTCTAATTTTTAAGTATATGTTTTTTCAATATATGATCTAGGATCGCATGAACTCAGAAACGCGATTGAAAAAAGTTTTCTTTTTATTTTTTTCATTTGTCGGTCTATTATCGCGTATTAACTAATGAAATAACTTTAAAACATAGGTAACTATTATGTATAGAAACACGTGGATCAGAATTAAAATATATTTAGTAGATTTTGAGTAAATAGGAAAAGTATCCCTAATTCTTCATTTTCTGTGCCTACTGGCTGTGTTAATATGTACGTGTCGGCGATGATATTGATGTAGGCCCTTAAATAATTTTACTCAAGTCTGCCTCCATAAAGAACTGTCGTCCCGTTCTCTAATTTTTATTATGGATAAGATTTTGTTTGCGTCAGTAAACGTCTCGTTTGTTATTCCACTAACCGTCTGATACGTCGAAGTGCGGTCAAACATGCATATATTTTAATATAATTAGATTAAACTGAGTTGGGTCGTGATCTAATTTTAATATGGTATCATTGAAAGGTCATGATAGATTATTTGAGCGTAATAAAGCTACTGCTCTGTGTTTTCTTTTGTATACTTATTTGTTAATGTTTTACATTGAAATCAATTGGCCTTATTCTTCTAATCCGCGCTATAAAAGCCAACTTAAAATTTAAGCCGATAGCTCACTTGCAAGAGACGAAAAGTCGATACTTATGCTACTTATATAATCCATCTATTAGCCACTGCTCTTTCATAGAACACCACTACAAGCGGTGCTATGCCGTTTGCACACAGCTTTATTTATATAAATATAAATATATATAAATATTCATGGACATTTCACACAACGTCCTCTGGTCCCAAGCTAAGCTTATATGCTTGTGTTATGGGTACCAGAATACGGATATAATACATAAACTACTTTTCTTTTGTAAATACATACATATAATACATAGTAAACACCCAGACGCAGTACAAACATTTGTATGACATTTATGGATATCACACAAATGATTGTCCCAACCGGGAATCGAACCCGAGACCTCGTGATCGGCAGTCCATTACATAAACCACTTCACCACGAAGCCCGTCAAACAATTTATTACATAAGGATGAAGGACTACAATGAACAGCTATTAATATTTGTCTTATTGCTGATTTTTAACACTGTGTAATGTATAAGTATACTAGCTGACCCGGCAAATGTTGTTTTGCCATACAAATGTCAAGAGTAGACACCCTTATCATTTAGGGGTATAAAAATAGATAGTAGCCGATTCTCTGACCCACTGAATATGCATATAACATTTCATAAAAATCGTTCAAGCCGTTTCGGAAGAGTAACTAACGCTGTGATACGAGAACTTTACATATTAGATTTTACCTTATTATAATATATCAAGTACTTATAGGTGGTCATAATTACTTTTCAGGACGGTGCCTGAGTCAGATGCTAAGAAGTGGGTGAATGTTATTGAAGATGTCACTAATAAAATAGTTAAACCATTGCCGGCTAATCTCATGTCTTTCGAATAAATATATACAGTGCTATTGTAGTAACACGTATGTTGAGTGTTTCATCAGGTACCTAGAAGTTAACGTTATTGTTTCAGCTTGTAATTATTGTACTTTTGAGCTTGAGTGGGGGCCTACATTCTGAAAGTCTAATCATTGTAGAAATTAATTAATTTAAAGATGACAGTCGTTTCCTAGCGATTTGTGACCGTGACCCGCCGATTTTGTATTGAAAATACCATTCAGTTCTTAGATGAGAAGTAGGTAAAAGGAAAATTGATCGCGGCTAAAGAACTGCTACGCTATCGATATTAAAATATTCTTGTCTTCTTTTGGCAACTTGAACTTCAGGTCGTAGTCGTGCGTCCCTAGGATCCGATGGTTACCTTATTTTAAGTCTTCTTGATAGGTTAATTTTTACAATGAGCAGTCAGAAACCGGTCTTAATCTGATAATTATTACTCTGATCTGAATGTTTTTGTGCTTATTACTATTTATGTTTTATTGTTGTGTTATTCTGTCTTATTAGCAATTATTATACTCGAATTATATGCAATTAAAAGCTTTATATTATTATTATGTAACGTGAGTATCTCCTTTCGTTTTTGTTATATTTTGTTTATTTGCCCGATTTATTATATGTCAGAATAGTTGGTTTCTGTGTGAAATAATTGTATTGTTAGTCGTTACTATTTATATTTACGCCATTTTTTGTACGGTTTTAAATAATAAATTATTATTTGTATAGATATGACAAAGTTGGATTTATTTTTTATTGAGAATCTCTTAGCGTAATTGAAGCTAGGGAAGTGTGTTTAGATTGAAGCAGACGGCGCTTTGTAGTGTCTGCATACCCTGACAGGAAAAAGGCGTGACGGTATGATAATTATGATGAATCTCAATTGCAGTAATTAAATAGCGCGCTAATAGCTATACAACGCGATATATTTGCCAACTTTGTCATACAACTTTGTACCTAACACACACCTGCTTCTGTGTGATATTACACTCAAACTTCCATGTCAGTTTACTAGCGTGACTCATTTAAAATTAAACTACTTTTTACGGATTTAGATGCATGTAAATATAAATTTTAGCCCGACGTTTCGGCTTACCGTGACTATGGTGGCTGCAAAGTCTCCGAAACGTCAGGCTAAAATTTAAAACAAATACACGCGTCTAAATCCGTAAAAAGTAGTTCCATGTTAGTTGTTAAACACAAGCTAAATTCAAGCCAATGTATTTATAAATGCTATTTAGGACCATATAGGCTTTAGTGTGCTCATACATTCGTATTGCTCAAGCTAATTTAAAAACTTTTGCCTAGTTTAGGCACTATAATCGGCCACACATAAAACATCGACTAATTAAAACTTAAATTATTATAAAATTTAATGAAATCTTTTGAAAATGTTGCGTAAACGAGCAATATACATATTGTTGTATGTTTCACACTTAGAATATGTAAGTAACTATAGAGTGTGCATTTTCAAATAAGAACCGTAAGTACAAGTAAAAACATTGCAATGGTCTACGCAAACAAAACAGACGTATTTATTTGCAGGGGTATTATTAGAGGTTTATTTATGCTTTATTGTATATCAAACATGAAATTAACCAGTAATAATTATTAATTGAGACAGTACAATGGAGGGCATTATCGCTAACAGCGATATCTACCAGCCGACTTTTGAATGTAAGCCACAATAGAGGAATAATCGGAGTTCTATTCGTCCCCCACGGATTGTTTCAAATGTTCTATAGAATTTTTCTCAAACAACGAAATATGAAAAATTGAAAATTCAACCTACTTACGTTCTGTTTCGTTTTGGGTGATCAGCGGGCGTATTATGAGCTTTTTAAAAATCATGCAAGTTCCAGGCCGGCCGTACACTGCCTGGCTAAATTACGTATTATGGCATATATAAAACTTTTAAGTGATAATTTTTAGTTAGTATTAAAACTTTTAGTTGAACCCTCTCTTTTAAACATATTAATCTATGACTGGTTTAGCGAACTGACTGGCTGGGAGTTATGTTCATAATAGTAGGGGAGCCCTTGAGGGGATTTCGGGATTTACTAAATCATGTATATTAGATGAGATTTTACGACTCTATTGTCCTTAAATTCTATTGTTATCTCTTATCGGCGACTCCGGTTGGCTAGACACAGAGCAGCTGGTAAATCTAACAATTTAAAAGCCGACAGTGTAACTTTGCTACTTTTTTTACGATATATTTTGATGGCTTAATATCTCATAAACAGTCCTAATTAAACATTTAGAAGTCCAACTCATCTTTTTAAAATTTAGCTTTTTCTAGTGTCGGCTCCTGCACTATAGTGTGGAGGACTGGGAATAAACGGCACCTTTCCTTCCACACCCTTTTTATTCCCATTCGTCCACACTATTCCCATACCTCCACACTGTGGACGACGGGGTGTGGAGGACTGGGAATGACCCGCTGAGTTCAAAATATAGTTCAAAGTACAATTTTAAGCGCCCAGGAATGGAATTAGCGGGAAGTTGCAGGGATGGCCTTTAAGGTGAACCGTTTTCGAATTTTTTTTTGTCAGATTAGGCGAATCCCTCTAGATAATCGTCAGATTATGAGACAGTACGTTTAGAACATAAAGATGAACGAATGATATCTTAATCTGACGCGCTTGAGTATTTCAAAATGGCGAATTTTTTTTGCACATTATGAAACTGGCCGTGAGTTTGCGTCCCATCGAAATCGTCAGATTAGTGAATGAGAGCTTTTTTTTTGGTGCACTTAACACTCCCTTAGAAAATCTGACGCGCTCGACAAATATTTTTTTTTTTTTCATTTTCAACCCTTAAATACAACCGCCCGCATCATGCAAACGATCAGATTAACATACGTACATTATTAAAAATACGTAGGGCATTGATGCTATCAATATCTGACGCGCTCGAGGATGTCCATGCAACAGCTTTTTTTACATATTTAAAAATCTATAGCTGCTTCCCCCACCGATGTAAAGGTATATATCATATAACATTTTTTTATTCTTATCATCTAAGCTTTGCATCCCAATAGGTCTCTACGACGCTCGAGTAAATCCCCATTTAGCATCGTGGGCTCCCCTACCATAATGCGAATTTGGCACGCAGTTCAATTCACGACGTAACCTGCCTGGAAATAAAAGCTAAAAAATAATACGGCCGCAGTGCAATAAGTGCCCTCTATAGTTAATTATGTAGTCTATAATGTTTGACAATTAAGAAGTTAACTTCGCCTGAATTATGCATACACAAGTGTTGTTTTAGCTTGGTGCTATAATATTAGATATTAAGACTATATTATATGGTACACGCATTGTAGATATAGAATTTGCAGTTAAGTACATTTTAACTTCCAATTTATAATCATTTATAACAACAGCTTATAATAACGTATATAAACTTAAATGAAAACGCATAATAACTTTGAATATTTTTCTAAGAAACCACCTGATTGTGTAAATTATAAAATAATATGTTGTAAGACTTCCACATCACAATGAAAATCATTTTCTTTTCATAGAAGATGGTGTCATGTTTTTTTTTACTACCAATACATCACTGGACAAAGTATTTATATAGAAAATGTGCCATTATTAATTTAAAAATTAGTATTAGAGTGTGTTTATTTAAATATGCACCTATATTCTTGTACTGTCTTATAACAAACCTGTATAATATTAATAAGTTGGTATTATATCACAATCTCTATGTGTGTATTGTGTTTTCAAAAAATTCGTATCAAATTGTTTCTTGGGCAAAATACCTGTGAAGCTCTTTTTCTAAAAATTAAAATGCTTGTCATTTTAATTGGAACATTACTTTTAATAAATATTAATCTGGACACATACTTTTGTCGCCAAATGATGATGTGCAAGAACATATACCATGTTGTGACGTCATAGCCATCAAATCAGAATAAATAAGTACAATCAGTAATAAAAATGTCATAAGGTACATTTTATTTAAG
Source organism: Orgyia antiqua (assembly GCA_916999025.1). Taxonomy (NCBI): domain Eukaryota; kingdom Metazoa; phylum Arthropoda; class Insecta; order Lepidoptera; family Erebidae; genus Orgyia; species Orgyia antiqua. The sequence continues at coordinate 10,194,685 of OU779863.1, read as the reverse complement.
GTATTTTATTTAAGGTATTTTATTTATTCTATCCGTATGCTAATACCCATAACACAAGCATATAAGCTTAGCTTGGGACCAGAGGACGTTGTGTGAAATGTCCTAGAATATTTATTTTATTTATTTAAGGTATATTTTATAGTTGGTGATCGTTTTTCTTTGCTTTACCGTACCTTTCTTTTGAATTTTGACAGTTCGGCGTCGCCATCTAGTGTCTGGGAGAGTTTAAAATACTGACAATACTTCAACCGACGAATCATACTCCTTTTTTTACAGTCAAATAAGAAGTATTAAAATTGTCGGCGATAGTGTCAATTGTCCTTGTTTTGGTACAATTTACGGTATTTCTCTTGAACTCCTAAACCCGGTAACGCCCATTTTCCTAGGTACACATACACCGAGATTGTTGATATGATTTTATATATTGAACTACCTCGATTAAGACGTATCTATCGGATCATTATCATTGGATATAAAAACTTGTAGAACCTATAAACATATAACAATTTATCTGCAAAGAAAATTCAGAGAGAGAACAGTTTATCTATAAGCTTAGAATATTTTTCTAGAATTTTCCACTAAACATCACATGATTTATACTTTAGTTGTGTATTTAAACAAAGTTATTTAAACGGAGTGTACAGATCTATATTTTTATTGTTAGACTAGTTTTTTTTGCCCGCGGCTTCTTGTGTGTTTATTTGCTTTTCTCGTGTGTTTATTGCTTTTCTCGTCGAATTAATATATATTTTCTGGAGTAGCCATATACATAATGTTGATAGAACTTTAGCAATACATCGGAGAAAATACCATTTAATTCTATGAAGTAGTTTTAACGTGACGCATGAATAAAGAAACTAAACGGCTTACACAAAAATAAAATAAACGTGTATTGAATTTTACCAAGTACTAATATTATTGTGGATAGCATCTCCTCCACACGGAACAAATATTTGCGTGATAAACAATAAAAATAAATGTCTACATGACATAAAATTACATTTCTATTGTATTCAATAAAATTAAATAATCAAGTACCCATTTGTTAACGCTTAATTTGGGACTCTACATATTTTCACCTACAAGTAAAATAACTAAGCGTCTAAATAATAAAAAAAATTCGCTATAGCGAATATATAAATAAATTAACTATAGCAAGTTCCAACCGTTATCTCACAAGATTGCTGAATACTTAAAATTAATCAGAAGTAAAATATTTCACCAATAAATTTTATTTTTAAAAAGAATTAAAATTCTATTTTAAAAAAAAAAAATTAACATTCGTTTTTCTTATAAAACTATAGTAGGTAGTACTATGCAATGTGCTATTATCCTATATTATTATGTTATTATCATACAATTGTTCACGAAATGCGAATATTTAAGTTGTAGAATATTAATAATGGCCTGAGGGTATGCTAATATGTATAAGTTTAAATAATGCAACTTTTAGAGGTTATGAAATGAAAGGTTTACATAGACACGTAGGTGTAGAGCTTAATAATCACAAAAACAATATTTTTATGTAGTTACATAATATACAGTCGGAGACACCACCGTATGACCACTATATGTGTGATAATCGGTTTGCGAGTAATAGCGTTTGGCGCCACTTTTTAGTACAAGCGGATGCAATTTTGTGTTGGCAATTTTCCTACGTCAATGACCGCCACTGTACAATAAACAATTTTCCATTTTTTCTTTCTTAAGTGCTATATGACTTATTTGCCATAATTTGTTATTCTTAGTCATATCGAAGTGCCCTGTGTATTTCGTCCTAAAACATAATACTTTTACATAATAAAGTCACATAATATTTTAATTTTTTATTTATTATTTTAATATTTTTTTCAATGATGTGTTTACACAGATCGCTTCCATTAGATTGAGTATTAAGAGATTTGTGTTACTGCTTAAATGCACCGACGCGCGACGGTGGTGGAAGTTCTCATACATCCAATTTTCCTACATAATTGACGGGCCTCGTGGTAGAGTGGTTCATATAACGGACTGCCGTTCACGAGATCGCGGGTTCCCGCTCGGGACAATCATTTGTGTGATCTTTACCATTATCATACAAATGTTCGTACTGCGTCTGGGCTGATTACTATGTATTCTAAGTATGTATTTACAAAAGAAAAGTAGTATATGTAGTCTATCTGTATTCTGGTACCCATAACACAAGCATAGAAATATAGCTTACTTTGGGACCAGAGGACGGTGTGTGCAATTTCCATGAATATTTATATTTATAATGCTTGGTTAGCGCATAATATGTTCAGTGTGCGTTGATCGCCTTGCGTGCGGAATCTATTGGATGTGATCTGTGTGTATTTAGTTCTAAAGTATCGATGGCTCTAAATATACTCATATAATATTATGTTATGGAGATTGGGGAGATATTTCTAGGTAGTATCTAGTTATGATGTGATACTGATAGGATTAATAAAACACTTGGATTGCACGAACAAATTATGAAGAAAATGACTGAATAGGAACAATGTATGGAATCTCCATAAGCTATAGGATTTAAAAGTAATCTGTTACTATATACGTCCAAAATGTTTGACAACAAACTTATTTAAACTTATTTAGTAATTGAACAACAAAGTGAATAAGTTTATTTTTCTTTACTAAGATGATAGAAACACAGATTTGCCAGATGCATAGTCCATGGCTACATTACTTAGTCGGACATAGCCAGTCTAAAGTTACTTGTCCTCAATTTTAAACGTCAACCCATCATCTGGTATATTTGTGAATGAAGTAACGGCCGAGTCATTTGTCACAATCACGGTAATATTTACTCATTACGATCTGAGTTAGCTATGATGTCCAAGGTATTTTGGAATAACAGGCCAGTATACGGTAAAACTAAGAGATCTATCAAGTGTTGAAGCGGATAATAGTACCAATTCTACGCGCACAACTAAACTAAACTAAAAAATGAATTTTAATAATGTCGATTCAATTATTAATGTTAACTGAACTTTCTTGTTATAAAATCTGTTTATTACCGACTTGAGATTTTAATTACTATAAATGTGCACAAGAAAATAGCCAAATAATCAAAATACAGCGATAGTTGTTTTCATTTTTTTAATTAAGTTTAGTTGTGCATGTAGAATTGGCACCAATATTTCATTTTTCTGCTAATATAAAAAATGCAGCACTTTTGTTATATCTCATAAGGGCTTGTTACTACAAAATACCCTCATTGCTTACAACAATTGCTCGTTTAATTTGAGTATCTATAGTTCGAACTTGAATTCGATTATTCCGATTATCTATGTTCGATATCTATTTTGAGTACTCTGTATTTCATATGATATGACAAAGTTTTCGCTAGAGATACTTTGTAAAAAAAAAGAAAACACTTCCCGATAACATGTAAAAACTCGAGCGATGGAATGTTTGTAAAAAAGTTGTGCAGTTCACAACTTTTCCTTCTATTTTATTTTAGGTATATCGTGTTTAAAATATATCCGTACTTGTGTTTAATTAAACTATATACTCTGTGTTATTTTATATAAATTATATTATAACAACTATATTATTATTTGATTAAATATATTATAAGTTCTATTCATGTATCGCTTCAAGAATTTATTAATTATTAATTGAAGAATGTAATATTAGGTCCATTATAAGCGTTGTGCTTAAAATCTGTCTCAAAAATGTTGATTATTACAATCATTGTTACCAAAGTTATATTATAAACTGATCTTTTGTATTAGAATTTAAATAAGCTATATTTATAGGGAGGCTATGTTTCACTGTGTAAGGTATAAGCACGGGTGTTCAAGGGAGAGCCTTTGGGTATTGCGAATGACAAAAAATCTATTAAAAATAGAAATAATAATTAGTTAAATATTTTTTATACCTTTTATAAACTATGAAAAAAGCATAAAAGTAAATTTTTGTTACGTAAACATCCTTAAATATCAGCACCTATATTTGATAATGTTATTCTTGCCTCTAGTATTAAAATTAATAACTTCGTTTGATATTTATTTACCAAGGGCTGTCCCTCAGTTCACTGGTACGTTGTATGAATTGTGAAAGTATAGTTAAGGAAGGAAATAAATTATATGATTTGATAAACAAACATTTATGGAATAAAAATACAAATTGCATATTTTGATGAAGTTTCTTGCACTTTGTTGTGTGTTATTTACAGAATAGTGCTATTTTAACTCATGGAACGAATATCATTATGTTTAAGCTTTGTACGACATTATTCCTAAGTGTATTAAATAGCACTCGTGTGCTCCTGTGTTCATTAAAATTTCTATGAAATTATTTTAGTTTTTAATATTTACCCTTTCCTTCCTTCCTTCCTTCCCGTTAAATAGCTCTGCTCTAAAGTATGCTATTAAAGTTTAAAAAAAGACAAATAAAGGCGCAAATATAATCACACCTCCAACTTCTCAGTCAATGTTAACGCCATCTAGGTGTTAATATTTGAGTTAATAGTGTAACTCGCGGGAACACCGTGTTTTCTTGGGATTAAAATTTAAAAGTTTAGTAGCTTTTCTTAAGGAGTAATAAGGAGTATCAAATTACATAAACATTCGCTTTTATTTATAATATTAAAAAGTTTGCGAGACTTGGAAACTGGATTAGAAACAACTGGAGTGGACTTCAATGCAACAAGGCTGTATAGTTTTTTACTGAATTGAGCAGATTATTAAATGACAATGATACTATAATTCCAACAGAGGATAAACTCGTTTAAAATATTTGTAGACTATCATCGAAGAGGGCAGAGAGCGGTATCGAAACAATATTTTTGTACATAGAAGTGTCACTAAATCCCTGTAAATCGCATTCGCGTGCATTCTTCACGCACTAATATTTGATTATTATATGGTATGTTCCTCCTCGACTTGGCAAGCGTAGGGTAGGTAGCCCTCCCTACCAGGTGGTCAGAGTACCTGAAGGTCGCAGGGTGGGACTGGATGCGGAAGGCTGAGGACCCTGTATTGTGTCGCGAATAGGTTGAGGGCCTATGTCCAGCAGTGAACTGCAACTGGCTGATGCGATGATTATTGTATGTTTCTACCCAAATTAGGTCTATCATAAATCTTAGAACGCATACACACTTTAATGGGCGTAGTAGGTGGAGCTGATAACTTTGCAATTTGTGGTGGTGTGTATAAGATAAACCACTAGTGTGGTTTTGTGTCGAAACAGAAACTAGAGAAAAATATAGCTAGATTCTACGTGCACAGCGACACGGAACACAGTTGCGGGTAATTTTACAATGATGCGACCAAGATGCGACGTACAAAGATTACCTTATCCAAAATTTTTTTTTTTTATATTCATGGACATTTCTCACAACGTTCTCTGGTCCCAAGCTAATCTCATATGCTTGTGTTATGGGTACCAGACTACGGATAGAATACTTATACTACTTTTTTTTGTATATATATACTTATAATACATAGAAACACCCAGACGCAGTACAAACATTTGAATGACGATAGAAAAATCACACAAATGATTGTCCCGAGCGGGAATCGAAACCGCGACCTCTTGATCGGCAGTTTGTTACGTGAACCACTCAACCACGAGGCTCGTCAAATATGTTTCATCGCTGAGAAAATAAGTCAAATGATTCAGCCCTGGGATCTTGGTCTATAGTTGCAATAGGCAGTCTGTCTTGTCGCACCTAACGATATCTTCCAGATAAACTTTGGGTGGACTTTTTAATTTAGTTCTAGATATGACTATTAGTACCGTAATGATCGGTGATACCAGGGTAGCATAAAGATCGGTGATATCAGGGTAGACTCGTGATACCTAGGCAAATCTAACAATAAGCTTTTGAGTATTTAGTAACAGGCCGGCCAGGAATGAACATTTATATAGGTACACGTCGATATACATTACCTATTATCATGGAATTATGCCTTCATGTAGATACATAACATATTATTGGTCATTGTCATCCCTAATTATTTTCACTAAGCTAGATTTAGCTCGACCAATTGACGAAATCGTAGCATGAAAAAAAATCTTCTAGCAAACACTTGAAGACTGGCGGCGTTAAATCAGTTGTGGTAAAGACGGGTACACCCAAAAATTCCGAAAAACTTTATTCCGAATTTTGGAAATCCTATTTTCAAAAGTCCGAATTTCATAATACCGAAAAGTTGTAATGTCTATTATTAAAAATCACGAAACACATTTTACCGAAAGTCATAAATCCGATTTGTTACTTTTCCGATTTTCATTTGTCTGAAGAGTCAAATGCTCGAAGAGTTCTCGTTTCAAAAACCGATATTCCGATTTTCGATACTTCGAATAGACTCAACATTGTGCCACAAAATTTTGCGTCTGAAACGAATCTCTGCAAAACCGACTTCACGTAGTCTTGTTTGCCCTACACTAGAGTGCAATTTAAGCCTGCGTAGGCACGGAGGGCTGGGGCGGCTCGCGGGTTGAGGAGTAGGTGGTTTGAAGGCCCGCCGCTGAAGCTGAAGCACGCCAAAGCAGCAGCGGTGAGCCTTCAAATCATCTGCGACGAGATAAGCTCGCGTGGGCCCGCCCAAAGCCCGTAGTGCCGGAGCCGTGACAGAAACAAAGCTTGCTGCCTGCTTGCATGTTGCATGCCTGCTTGCATGTTGCATGCTTGTTTGCATGCTGCAAGCCCTCTGTATTATTGATGAATCGCTTCGGTCAGGTTAAGAGAAACAAAATATTTTTATTTGAAACAAAATATTTTGTTGATGTTTCGAATTATCAATAAGTCGGAATTTTCGTTATTCAGTCTATTGAATTTCGGTATTATGAGAATAGTAATTATGAACGTTAGTGATTTTAAAGTTTCGGAATTATGAAAATTGGGATTATGATACATCGGAATTGTTAAATTCGGAATTTTGAACCATTCGGAATTATGAAAATCGGTATTATGAAATTCGTATTTGTGACTTTCGGAATAAAGTTTTTCGTATTTATGTATTTCGCAATTAATTAGATATCTTTACCGGGTACACTACGTACCCGGTAAAGATATCTAATTAATTGAAATTCAATCAAAAGTTAATTAAAACAAATAAATAAGATACGATTTCCTCTTGTTATTGTTATAGATATCAGACGATGCAAAATAGTGCTTTTAATAGTTTACACCATTTAGGTTACGGTCAATAATACGTGGAATTAGTGTTAAAACCAGAAACCTAAACTGTGGCTTGCATAGAATTACACGCGCAGTGCAATGGAGCGGTGGGCGCCTGTTGTGTGATGTATGCTGGCTTAAGCGACGGTCTTACCTACCAAGCATGTATCTAGTAATTCACCTAAGCATATACCTACCTACTATAATGGACTAATTTATAAGTCATAGCATAATATACATATTATATTATTTACTTCACATGTTGCATAATTTGCATATAGAGTCGGATTTTGGATTCTCAGACTCTACATAATTACATTTTTTTAAGTTGAGAAAGCCATAGAAATCTTACAATTTAGTCAAATTTTGAAATTTATTCTGTCAATGGGAAAATATCTAATTCGTAATGTACCTACGAGTATAAATAAATCTTATATCACGGTGTTCGATTATTGAAATTATTGAAAAAAGATTTCATGTTGGTAGAATCGAATTGAGAATACTTTGCAAACTTTTATTATCCTACTAAGTTAGATTTTTGTTATATTTTATGATTTGGTATGAAAAATACTTGTATGTAAATCTGTACTTAAAAGTATAAACGTCTATCCCTAAGCAGCTTTAAAAGTTATGAACATAAGTTTTAATACAACATACTTACAACTACGTAGTTGTAAAAGTTTTACTAGGACGTGAACGACTACAACAACTTCACGTTGCGTAGAGTTTTTTATAGGTTATGTTTGAAACGCTTCGGGTCTTGTTTCCGCTGCGAGAATTTTGTCTGATTTTCGGTTGTGCGTAAGTTGTAAGTGACCCAATTCGTCTACAGAATTTTTGGTTTGGTGATAAAACTTGTTAAACTGAGAATCGATGGTGAGAAGCTTGGTTAGGGATTATGTTGGTGCGAGCAAGAGGCGATTGCGCGCGCCGTCGTCTTTTCAGCATACAATTCGTTACAGTCGTGTGGGTATTGCGGTGCCTGACAGAAGCCAACTTCACTATACGGTAGCGATTGTGCACCGCCGCGAAAGTCGAATTCGACGAACTCGTGTTTCTTACCGGCACAACGTAACTAAAGATAATATATGAGTCGTCATTACTTACTCTCTAAAAATAATGTAAGTTGAACATCGAACATTTCAGGTTTTGTTGTTATTCGGAAAGTTGATTATAAACTAAGTTTTGTTTATTAATTTAGAATAATATTTAAATCGCATTTCACGCCAGTATGATACCGATGCCGCGATAAGGAAAACCTTACAATAATTTGGGACGTACATTCGACATCCAAGAAAGTAACAATTTACTGTGTGTTTTATACGCCTATTATATTAAGTTATTAAACATATTTATGTGGATTTAATATTAACATTTTGTAATAATTTAATGTAAAACTTTGATGCAATATATTAAAATAAATTGTGATTATTTTTGTATGCCGAATGTCTGAAGTGATTATTGGACTCAGTAACTAAAATCATCAGTACCTACCTAAGTCGAGCGCAAGAAATCTGAATATGGTAAGAATATACGAATCTAAAGCTCAATATAAATATAATGCTAAGCTGTGCGATCTAAAGAGGATTTGTAGAATTTGTAAATAAAATATGTACAGTAATAAGTTTTTTATTTTAGATTTTAATATACGAAATCGATTTGTTTAAATACATGGACAAGGTTAAAATTTTTATTGAATTTGAGGCATTCTCCTGATAGACTTTGACGTTTCGATTGGTTAGCTCAATATTGTAATAAAATATAATTTAGGAATGACCAGTTACAGTAGTAGGGAGAAAATTGGCGACGAATTTTCATTTTTTTTTTGCATTTTTATTTTCCATTTTTGAACATTCTCACTTGAATAACAATTACCTACATTAAGTAGAAACATAGTCATACATCACGGATATCTCATAAACCACATCGATACTGACGCATTGCGAATTTTGTAACAATAAACCGTCCCAAATACCGCGTTCATACTAGAGTTTCTTAAAAATATTAAAAATATGATGTTTTTGTGGTATATAGGGCTAGATCAAAACATATATAATAATTACGACTGGTAAACATTATTTAGATTGATAAAAGGCTAAATAAAAATATTAGGTTGTTTGTTATTCCTAAATTAATTTAAACATTGACCTAATGTATTTCCATGTGAATATATTATGAATGAGGTAGATAGTACTTGAAAAATAATTTATTTTATAATTTTGTGATTCGCCATTATTTTTTTATTTTCTTCCCCTATACTGTTATTAGGTACTATTTCATTTATAAAATCGTTATATTATATTTTATCAAAAAGTTTATTGAGAAATAAAATCGAGCGGATAGAAAGAACGTAATTCAAACATTTGTTAAATTTTGTATATTCGTTTCGGAGAAGTAATCCACAAATATTACTAAATAAACAAACAACCTAACGTAAAAAGATACGCGTGAAAAATATAACCTTACTTGATAGTGCGGCAAAAATAAAATATGAATTTAAAGTTGCACTAACCTCGAATAACTTTGAAACCGGTATAAACGGTAGAGATAGCAGAAAAATCCGTGAAAATAGTCCAGTCAAATTACGGCTGAGAATGGGAAAAATAATCACTAAAATACCTAGTTTGGGAATTATGAAGGATCGATCGGGGGGTGTATTCTGAGCTTATATTCCAATTTGAGGGAATCTAGGGAGGTCAGCTCAAGGTCATTTCGATGAAAACGCGTTTAATTCGATATCTCGAGAACGGTTAGTGTTAGGCAAAAATTGTAGAGACCTTTTCTCTTTTAAATTAAATTTACTAACATTTTTATCCGCAACTTTTTTTTTCATCATCAATATTTTTCAATTTATTGCTTCTGATAGGCAAAAATTTTACTTTTTTTCCGCCCTTTTTTTATTTTTCGCCATTTTCTCCCCAACCGTTCAATTTTATTAAATTTTACCCGAATATGAAAGTGTTGCTCTTTTAATTATGAACAACTTTATTATAAACTTTTTTTTGTAATGCCAATACCTTCGGAGTTAGTATATTACTTTACCGAGCGAAATCCGTGCCACTGTCGCAATATCATCGACACCAGTGGGTATTTAGTATTTGAAAGAAATATTAAAGTATTCCATGATCATTTATTAGCCAACTTACCTGTATCAAAAGGTGAATCGATTAAACTATTAAAAATTTGAACTTCATTTAAATATTAAATATTGTAATACGAGTAATTGAAATATCAATTAAATATTTTACTTTTTCAATTTGGGTATTTTTTATTCCATTCAATGGGATAATAATGTGAATAAGGATTAGAAAAAGAAGTAAACGAATAATTGAAACTGTTTCACACATTTATTGATAAAAAAATAGGTCATAAAATTGGTAAAATTAAGTACGCGAGGTCGATGGAAGTGAATCGTCAATATTAAAGGCCCTGACGGTATCGGGGCATACGTCGTCCTCGTCCATTGCGTCAAAAATATCATCGTTGACAACATTGGCGATATTAGAACAATAGTTCTCTTGGCAATTAGTGCAAATTACTGAGCAAAACAGGCCGGCCTTTCTACATCCGCACGCTTTGCCGCGGTTGGTTTTGCATTTGCACGCAATCGATCTAAGCAAATCTTCCGGAGCTGGTTTCAGTGACATCGGTATCGGCTCCAATCCACGGGGGGTGTGACGCCAGCCCCACTCCTCGGGTTCCAGATAATTTTCGAGCCAGTATTGTATTTGGTAATAACACCTCAACGAGTGAAAAAATGCGGCATCGGAGGTAGGAGGAAGGGATTCCAATTTAACCCTCCCACTGCTTGCCAATTTTTTGTATCCCTTATAACGGAGCTCGTTGGGATTTGTACAATTCGTGTCACCTGAAGCCTTGCGATACAAATTCAAAATGAATTGTTCGCCGTTTGAAGCGAGAGTTATTTTATCTGCTTTAGGCTGTAGAAAAACTTCAGTCAGAGAAATCAAAGCGGGAGTATTTTTCAATGCGGTCATTGCTTTGATCTTGCCTACGTTGAATGGTGCCGAAGTTGTGTCGCAACCACAAATCGCGTGCAAAAATAGCAGGTTTTTTGCGGCATTCGGCCCATATATCGGTTTGAGGCAGTATGGGCTATATGTAGCTTCCGTCGATTTGCCTCGGCCAGATTTTCTCAAATAAATGTTGTTGCACGCGCCGACTGTCGCAGTCAGCAAAACCAGTAAATCCACGTCTTCACCAACAACAACCGCAGCACTATACTCCAGCGAAATTCTCGGTAAAGTAATATATAACTCCGAAGGTATTGGCATTACAGAAAAAAGTTTACATATAAAGTTGTTCATAATTAAAAGAGCAACACTTTCATGTTCGGGTAAAATTTAATAAAATTGAACGATTGGGGAGAAAATGGCGAAAAATAAAAAAAGTGGAGGAAAAAAAGTAAAATTTTTGCCTATCAGAAGCAATAAATTGAAAAATATTGATGATAAAAAAAAGGTTTCGGATAAAAAAGTTAGTAAATTTAATTTAGAAGAGAAAAGGTCTCTACAATTTTTTGCCTAACACTAACCGTTCTCGAGATATCGAATTAAACGCATTTTCATCGAAATGACCTTGAGCTGACCTCCCTAGATTCCCTCAAATTGGAATATAAGCTCAGAATACACCCCCCGATCGATCCTTAATAATTCCCAAACTAGGTATTTTAGTGATTATTTCTTTCGGTAATTTGACTGGACTAAAAGCTTTAAAGAAGAATTGTAGAATTTTATTTTATAATGTTTTATCGTAAATTCTTATACTATTATTGCTCAAAACTATTTTGTTCTTTAATACAGAAGAAAAAAATATCCATATCTATTCTACTTAAAAATATGATTTATGCGAGGGCTATTTTTTCTTTTAGAACCATGTTATTTGAAAGCTATTAAACATGCTTCAATTACAAAAGGTTTTAAACCGTCCAAAAGCATGTGCAAAATAAATAATTTGTGAACTATATTGAGATCGTAGCGGAAACTCAATATGAATAGATATAACGTTCGTTGGTGTAACGATTATTTTAAACAGTTAATATGTTATTTAATTTAAAAAGGATACTTATAAAGTTTCAAGGATAATATAGATATATATAGATAAACAATAGGACTCGAATGTGAGCGACGTTCAAGGTTCAGGTACTACGTCTATTTTAGTATTGATTGTGAACACGAGTCAGGGCGGCGGGGTGCCTGGCGACCTTGAAGCGCCCGAACACTGGCGAAGCTCCCAGTAGGCAACCTTGACACTTCGTACCCCTTGCGCGCTGAACAACAACACACTCAGTTCTCTTGCTGCGTTGTTGTGACGCATTTTCAAAACGTTCTCTTACTCAAAAATTGCATTAAAACATTTTGTGATTCTCTTGAAAACGAATTTAATTGCGTCCTCGGTGGGATAGTGATATTAATTATGTAAGTACAACAATTTCGATAGAGCTCCATAGTTAAATATGATATTGCGTATTTGTAATTAAATGCAGTGATTACCTAATATGAACAGATATTTACAGATATTTTATGTTTTAATTGAATATAATACATTAATAATGTTGAGGCCTGATTTTTTGTGGATGTGTAGGTTTTTTTTAATTTATATAAATTTTAATGTCATATTGATTAGTGTTCTTGACCTTGCATAGCGTTGTTGCATATTATGGGCGTAGTCAGGTGCTAGTTTTGGACTTTTCTCTGGCTATGGCCCTTAAATAACGTATTTAGAAAAATAAGCTTTTACTATACATTTGATTTGTAAAATCCTCAAAAACTGTAACCTCCGAAATAAAATCCTGACTACATAGTATAGTGCGGGGATTTTTTTCTATCGAGTGTAGATTTGCATTCGCTCATTTATATGCTACGTACGTGCTACAGATGGCGTAGGTAGATTGTGCTACGACTGTCATGAGTTGCAGCGGGCGTAGCGCTTTTGCAGTGTAGAATGCTACGGTAGCTTTTATTCAAGCTTCCTTCTAGCGTGTGCTCGTTCTTTACTACGTATACACGTAAAATTCTCGTGTTCTAATAGTTTTAAAGTGAAATGTAGGTTAAATTCATTCTGAGGTATTGAAATTATACAATGACAAATATCTGGTAAGGATTGTTCTTTCTATTTACTTAGAACTTGAAATAAACGAAGCGTTTTCAATGAAAATAAAATCTAGACCGTTTTGAACTTGTTTATTTGAATGTTTTCTATTTTAAATTCAATTGCTTTTGTTGTCAGTTTTTAGGAATGATATACAGCTAATTTGATTAATTAATTATTATTATGTTACCCTGTCTTGTATTAGTATGGGTTTCACGTCTATCTTAGTTTACTTAAAAATAAAACAAAACCAAACGTGTTCGTTGATAAAAGTACAAAGTGTATATTTAACTAGTTGGTAACTGGATCGTATGGTAGTTTAAATATCAACCTTATACTATTGTGACAAAGCTAAAAATATCGCAAACAGATAGCATACTGTAGGATTTCAAGTTGCATAACATTTTAGCCCTGTCTTAATAACTTTTTATAATCGTTTTAATTTATTCTATTGGATAAAACTACTTTTTACGGATTTAGACGCGTATATTTGTAAAAGTAGTTTTATTTAAACAGATGAGTCGCGCAAGTGTTAGAAAATATTAGAAAATATTATTCTATTGGACTTTTAAAAATGTCTATAGTATTTTATGCAGTTTATATGTTTTAATAAGTTTGTTGCTTTTATTTCTTAGACGAACTTCGACTGCAGCGTCACTAACCGACTTACGTGCTGATCCTGGGTTCGATTCCCGAACAGGACAATTATTTATCTGATTTAGTCAGATATTTGGCTGCGTTTTATGTATTTTAAGTATGGCAAAGGAAAAAATCTTATGTTATTTTTTTCTTCTCAGACCACTAACGGGCTTGGACCTCTTCTTCTTTGGGAGTAATTTACTTTTGTTACGCCGTGCTGACATGGGATTTATTTTCAAGGTTTCCATGTGTCACATTGGATACTATCAGCCAGCTATTATTAATAAATAATAAATATTCATGGACATTTCACACAACGTCCTCTGGTCCCAAGCTAAGCTTATAAGCTTGTGTTATGGGTACCAGAATACGGATAGAATACATATACTACTTTTTTTTGTAAATACATACTTATAATACATAGAAACACCCAGACGCAGTACAAACATTTGTATGACAATTAGAAAAATCACACAAATGGTTGTCCCGAGCGGGAATCGAACCCGCGACCTCTTGATCGGCAGTCCGTTACCAGAACCACTACACCACGAGGCCCGTCGAAGTATTATTGCTTAGTTAGCCTTTACGGTACCTTGTGGAAGGATTAGAGGTGGTGAAGTTCTTAATCTATCACAACAAGGACGGTTATCGTATATATTTTGTAGGATGAGTCGTTTAAAAATAATCCATGGAGTTACTTGTAGGTTAGGTTCTACAATAGGTTCTGAATCACAAATTCAGTGCCTCAGAATTATTGAAGACTACTTTGTGTCCGTGGTTTTCTTCATATTTATTTTTATGCCCGTACGCTTTAAAAACAATAGACAATCTACCACATAAACAAAATTAAGTAAGACTTTTCATAATTTATTTGACCACGAGAGTGATATGTCTTCTTTTCAAGCATTAGTATTGGGCGTAGCCAGTTTGGCTCGGGTTCAAAAATCTACCTTTAAATTCTAGCACAGAATTTTAGTCTACTCGTATTAGAGCTGTAATGCTATAGAGATATAGAGATAGATACAAAAAGAGAGCTCTTTTTACATTGTGAATTAAATAGGGTTTCTAATAAATTAAATTAGTTCATAAATAAATAAAGTGATAAAATATCTCAACTAAGAAAACAAGCTCGACATTGACTTACTGCACTTGACCTAATAATTGCAGGTACATTGACACGTGACGTCATAAATCAATATGCACGGTATTTCCTAGAATTTCATTGGAAACGGCAGAAACTTTGGTGCGGAATGGTTGTCTATACAAAATTTACCTCTATATTTTGTGTTGAAATTATATTCTTAAATATACAGGATTTTAAGCGTGATTTAATTTTAGATTATACATTGTTTTTCTATACCTATCTATCTAAAAAAAAATATTATGTACATTTATTTATTTTTGCAATTGACTTGTTATGCTTTTATATAATCAAATTGAGGTGGAAAAAGCTCTCGCGCGCTCTCTCATGGTAATAATTTTTTCTACTGTATTTGATGTACCTACCTAATTATGTATTTTCTATAGGCATTCACGTCGTAAAAGATTGTATATCACCGGAGGCCAGTGTGAATTATTATTTACAAGATTTTAACTTGTCATAGAAATTTATTATTCTTAAGGCTTTTACTGAAAAAAAAATTAATTTAAATAGGTTGTCTTATATAAATTATTTCATACATCAAGCCCGTTTCGAAAGCCCAGCTGCAAAACAAACAACAAATTTCTGACCATATCCAATTAACTATAATCCATTACTTGTCGCACTTCTCGAAATCATTTACCTACATACAAGAAATTCTGAGTAATAGTGGCTATCCTGATATTAGTTACTATTCTATTTTAAAAGTAGATTCATATGAAGGGAATATCTCAAAAGAGATTAGTCATACATAAAGTTAAAATTAGTTCCACGTATGTATAATACATATTTAATGCGGATAAACTGACATACTAACATATTTGTTCAGATAATGTGCAAGTAATGTGACTATTAGTAATATGCAATTTGCTATGTTTATATTCACTCTACTCCGTGTGGTGACGGATTAAGAATACAAGAGTCACCACCCCATCTCTTCCCAAGGGTGCTGTAAAAGCCAGCTAAGGGATATTTCACATAGATAACATCCGCTGTGAGAGACGGAAAACTCGAAAATAAAGCTTGTGCCAACACTCCTGGTCAGCGCGGCACAGTAGACTATAATCCCTCCAAAAGTGGAGGAGGCCCGTGCCCAACAGTGGGACGAAAATGGGCTGGAGAGAGAGAGAGATATTAACTCTGTCAGTGCTTCCCAGGCATAAACATATATCAATTTGTGAAGATAAATAGGGAAATAGGCTGCATAAACTAGTAGGTATCGCAGTGGAGCCGCGGAAACAGTGAAAGTGATTTTGTTATAAAAATAGAAACACTGTTGCGGCATAGAGGAAAACGCCGATGACCGAAACAAGAAAATAGGCCAAAGTTGTTGAATGTGACTTATAAAGTTATATATTTTTGTTTAATTGAAATATCAAACTTTGTACTAACGTATCTCACAAATACTCGTATTAGGTATATGTTGTACGTCAAAACTCGTATTTATAGGCACTTTAAACTATTTTGTTACCGACTTTGTACCAGAGGCGTATTTTGAAAATTAGCGCCCCGGGCCCTTTGATTTGACGCCCTATAAATTAATAGAGATACAGCTAAATTTCAAACTTGAAGGCTTTCGCCGCCCTTCTCAGGCTTCTCAGGCCGTGGGCCATGGCCCCTATAGCCTTAGGGTAAATACGCCTCTGCTACGTACCATTTTCAATATTTTTTTTCAGTCTTAAATCTTGCTATTTAGACAGACTAATCTAAACTTTTGTCTTTACTTACACAATCAATAAGCTACGAGTACTGATGGCAGCTATCTCTATGAAAAACACAGGGGATAGAAATATCTTACAAACAAAAGATTGTTATCCATAAACCGCTAGTGTGAAATGTGGTGTGAAAATAAAAGATTAATTCGTTCTCTTGCCGCAATCCGTATATCATTCCATAAAAATTCACTTCAATATAAAAAAATTATGCTATGATCTTTGTTTACCCGATGTTTTAATTGAATTGTATCTATTGCAACGAACCAACTACCGTTATTGAATTAACTTCACTTTCCGAATAGGAAATAAATTTTGTATTTTTTATTTAATTACTGTCATTTCATTTGAAACGAAGTGTGTATTACGAGCTTGATTACGAGTGTTACGAGTATCATAGTATATATTAAATACACAAATGACATATTTTTGTAAATGAAGGCTGATAGAAAACGCTTATTTATGGGCTATACGAGTTAATTTACGTATCTTTTTGTGTAGTTAAAAAACCGTTGAATCAATTTGCTTAGATGTTTGTTATTTTTATAAACATCATCAGACTTCTAAATGATGTCTATCTTTATTATCATCTTTATCTTGTTATATTTAAATATCTAGTTTTTTATAGATTAAATACTACCATAGCCATTATAACTTGGTATATAATTCAAAGGCTTTATTAGCGTCAAGTTCCGATAATAATAATTGATTGCCCGCGCGGCCGGAACATAAGCCGATTGAAATTGGATGTATAATAAAAGAGCTGATGAAATTGAAGCCTTTTGTAAATTGTTTTTGTTCCGAGAACATTTCATTAAATATCCTTTTTTGACTACAATCTGTTTGCATAAAACATTAATTTGTTAATTAATTTTATATATAATGACGTATTGTGATATTTTAACTTATGAATATGTGCTACTTAAAAGTATATTTACACGAACTTATAGTATTCATTTCAGTTAATGGTCTGAGTTTGGCTATGACTTTTTTCTTTCAGTAACTAAATTATCGAAATATAGTATTACTATATATCTATAGAAATCTATTTTTTAAATCTTATACATTTTGAATAGAATAAACATGTCTTGCATTGTGTAAAATTCCTCATGCTATGTACTTAATAAGATAATCACTTATCTCAAAAGAAGATTCTATATAAGTTAAATTTAATTTATGTAGGCTGTTACATTGTGACTATATTTTTAATCAATGTGTATTCTTTTTTAACAGATGTTGCAGCAACATAAAATTACTGATTGTTTTCCCACCCTCGTTTTTCAATTAATCATCGTGCAATGTTAATGGTAAGTTTCGTATTGATTATTATACATAATTATGTACTTTGTCGCATTTATTACAGATGCTTAGTAGAAAATGTGTGATAGGAGCGCTAAAAGGTTATTAATATTTTGAAAGTCTCTAAAATCTTTTTAGGGTTTCTATACAAAACAAGGAACTTTTTTAAGATTACATACTTGCTTATCAGTCTATTTGTCGAGTTATTCTCTGCAATGCGTCAACGTCTTTAAGTTGAAACTCTACATAAAATTATTTAAATATATTACTCTAACGCAGTCAGGTCAAAATTATTTGAGTTGAATATTTTCATTATACAAATAAAGTAAAGACCTTTGTTAGTATAGATGAAAATGGGCGAGTAACGGCGCAAAGCTCAACCGAGCACTTGGTTCACCCCTAACCAACAGTTAAGCCAGACACTCCCTCACCCCCACAGGGCAAATATGCTATTATGATATTGCGTTGTTTTAACTTGATTGGGATGCATGCAGTTTTAATGACTGTCAATATTATTGTAAGTACGTGTCTAGTTCTATTAAATATTTGATAAAATTATCTTTGATGTATTTATAAATTTATGCACACAGTACAGAGCGTTATGAAACAACATTGGACAAGTAATGGCTGTACAAAGGATCTGCTTATTTCTTTGAGAAATCTCTTCCAGCAGACCCGCGAGGGGATAGTGCGTGTTATAGGAATTTTTTTTTGTGTGTAGCAAGGAAACTTTGAGAATAATATCTAATGAACATAAAATATAAAATTTAAAAAAAAAAATTCAAAAGGAATACACACATATAATACAATATGTTTATTGTTCAAGGCGCAGTAGCGTGTAATTCTGAAGAATGCCGGCCAAAATGATGAGTGCCCGCAGCGCCGGTGGCTCCGCTGACGTCAGCGTCACGGACAGTGCCCTCGCTACATTCGAGTCCCTCACTCAGGCTGCCATAATAGCGGTTATGGGGGTAGCCATCGTGGTGTCCAATCTACTCATTATAGCTTCTTTTCTCAATTTCAAAGGTATGTTTTAAAATAGTTTATAAAAATATTATATGTGGCTTTGCGCCAGCTAAGATAACAAATCGATTGATAAATCGGCGTTCTGTAGGAAATTGAACAACTTTACAATTTCCTCTGTATATAGATCGAGGCGGATAAGAGACAGGATTTGTTTCACAGTGACGTAGTTACTGTAACATTTGTTTATTTGGATCATGATAACACAGTATGCATAGGAAGTTAAGTTAGTACGGTGAATTTTCAATATTATACGTACTTACAGTTTAATATTGAAAAATTAAAATGAAATAGATGTGGATATGATATGATTATCTACCTGTTTATGTATAATACAAAAATATCGACTATGATGTTCTAAGTACTTATTAAAATTTCATTTTCTTATTTTATATATCGGCAAATTTACCATTGCAAATATGTATTTATATGCTTTGCATTTCTAGAAAGTGCTATCGATGTTTTCTTTAGACACCTACTTGTTGTATGTATAATATGTATATTCTGGGAGTAGGCTTAATCGGCCTCGAGTTACTTCATTCGAGACATGCGAATGAGGTCAACTGTTGGTTCACTGGGTGAAACTAAATCTGAAATAACTGGGTTTCAGCACTATATCTATTTTTAAAACACATCACATAGCAACTTAACATATTATACTCGTATTTCATATAATATGAATAAATATTTTAACTAAATACAATAGAAACATTAATAATAACTTTATTTTTAATTCTATTGCTAAGAAAATCTTAAATTACCAACATTATTGACGAATTTCTATAAAATAAATATATTGTAAAATATTTCATAACGAATTCCGAAAAATCATATGATATATTTTAGATTAAACACAGTAAGCACTTTGCTCTCTAGAATTTGCAGTCCCGAATCTAAATTACCTTATTAATAATTGCTTCATACAATTGTGCACATTTGATTGAAACTCTCACAAACGTCACTGGAATAATGTGCCGTTGAAATATATCGCCCTAACGAGTAAGCTATTGTGGCTCGGACGTGGATTATATAATTGATTCCTTTGTTATATATGACGCAGGGTTGTCGAACGAGGTGATCAACTACTACTTACTATCGTTGGCTGTTGCTGATTTATTATGCGGCCTGTTAGTGGTACCCTTATCAGTGTATCCAGCTATCACGGGACGTTGGATGTTTGGAGACCTCATGTGCAGATTGGCTGGCTACGTGGAAGTTACACTCTGGTCCGTCTCAGTCTACACATTCATGTGGATATCAGTTGACCGTTATCTCGCCGTCAGGAAGCCTCTCCGATATGAGACGGTTAGTGCGACGGTAGCTATCTTTTTCATTATTTTTACTCGTTAGTGTTAGTTGAGTGCACTGTACTACTACGCATTTGCATTTAGAGAACGCTTTAAAAATTAAATACTTAGTTCATTAAAGCGTATAATCCTTTTTTGATTAAATAATATATCAAAATTCCTCCTGTAAATAGCAGGAACCGTTATTTTTACTCTTCATCTATAGTATAAGTTTCTTAGTTACTTTCTATTTGTAATTTTATCTCTATTTTCAAGTATTTGTTCTGAGAGCTTAGTCTTCTGCAGGCTGTATAATTTCTCTAGTTCTAGAATCACAGTGTGTTGATAACTATCATATTAGAAACATATTAGCATGTGTAATAAAAGCTGAAAGTCTTTGATCAAATTTATAATCTTTGCAAGTAGATAACTGAAATTCGTTTGTTGAATCAAAATCCGTTCATTCGTTTGAGAGCTACGGTGCTACAATTGTGCAAATATACGCATAAACATACAAGTAAAACATACTAGACCATGAAAAAGAATTATTGTGCTAGACTTAACGTAACGTCAATATACATCGTAATGACATAATCTAAGGTATTCTAAATACTATGTAAATGTGTCGAGTTTCCTATTTACTCAACAGGCCATTTAGCATAATCACCAGTCCAACCTTAGGCTTTATTATGGTTCCCAGACTACTCATTCAGGCAGGACATTACTTTGTGTTATTCGTGGACATATCACACAACGTCCTTGGTCCCAAGTTATGGGTAACAGAATACCGATCTACTGCATAAACTACTTTTCTTGTAAATACATAAATATGGATGCATAGTAAACAAAGCACCCAGACTCGCGAATGGCAGATATGGACAAATATAATGTCTGGGGTTTTTTGTATTATGTCTTATTTAGATTAGATATTATAAAAGAGAAATAATATTCTCTTCTTTATAGTAATTTTATATTGTTCTATAAAGTTATTTTCTTTGACTAGTATTTAAAATTTATATTGGTTGATAGTAACGATGTTTTCTAAGTAGCGCAGCTGATGCTATACTTAGGTATTGTAGGAAATTAAATTGTACTGACCAATAGCATGATGAAGTATGAAAAAAGAATAGCAAGTTGATATTAGGTTTATCATAATAAAGAAAGTATACAGCTTGTAGTAGTGGGTACTATGTTTTAGCATGACATTAACTAAGCAATTTGAAGAATGAAACTAACTAAAATTTTTATTACAAATTCTGAAATATTTTCTCTAAATTGCATATTGTGTGTGTGTGTGTGTGTGTGTGTGTACTGTGTGTGAGTGTTGTGTTAGGCAATCTTTTAATTATGAGTTATTAATAACGTAATTTGACCAGGTACAAACGCGCACTAGAAGTCAATGCTGGATGGTTTTCACATGGATATCCGCCGCGATGCTCTGCTGTCCACCTCTGTTGGGATATAAAAAGGAGGCGAATTTTGACAAGGAAACTCTGATCTGCATGCTGGACTGGGGCACTACATACGCATATACTGCCACTCTCGCAATACTCGTTCTCGGGCCTAGCGTTATATCCATAGTGTATAATTATTTTTATATATTCTCTATGAAACGCAGGCTCCATAGTGGTGTACCTATACACGATAAGGAGTATGCTACAGCCCTGGCGGAGAACTTAGCCAATCCGAGCCACTGGATGAGTTTCATCCTCGTTACTATGTTTTGGCTAAGCTGGGCACCGTATATATGCGTGGGACTGTACGAGTACTTCACGGGCCTAGAAATTAAGGTTCCAATGTTACATTTTGGGGTTGTGTGGTTAGGTATACTGAATTCATTTTGGAAGATTGTTGTACTCATATCTTTTAGTCCGCAATTTCGTCTTGCGCTTAGGATACTTTGTTTGACAGCTTGTTGTCGTACTAAGGGACGTTTGCAAGCTGAGCTTATTGGAATGGATAATGATGACTGAGTTCACCTTCTGGCAGGTATGTAAATCTTTTGGTTTTAATTTGGTAGTGTACAGGGATATGAATAAAATAAAACGAATTGCAATACCTGGCCTGAGAGTGTTTTCGTTTTAAGATTATTCCTTTAGAGGTTTTGAATATATTGTTGTAGTGATCTATGTGTATTTGACCTCTATATGTCGTAACGCTGTGAAATTATACTTATACATTCTAATCTTTACTGCCAAATATGTATAGAAATAAATGTGTCATGCCTCGAGGCATAGTTAGTAGTGATACTGGCTTCCTTGGTTGAGGCCGTGGGTCAATTCCCACTAATACGATGATTATTTGTCTGATTAATACAGATTGTACTGCATTTGGGTGTTCTTTGAATATTTTATGTATAGATTAAAAAATCTGATAACTTTTTCTATACCTATACTTGTAATTACGTTGCCATAGGGCAACTATTCACTTAGTTGTCTGTGTGATTTATCTCTATAAAGTGTGTAATTTCTACCAAATTATTTAGGTAATATAAATTAATATCATAGATGTCTTAGATCATAATAAAAATAATTTTGACAATAATGTGTTTAAGTTAATATTAAAACACTTTGCAACTTGCAATAAAATTCATATCATTTTCTCAATGATTTATATTAGATGTAGGCATTACGTAGTATTTATTAATTTTATTTCTATTCTTAGATACTAAGACTATATTAAAAAAAAGTTTATTTAGGTGTTAATAAATCATAGATATATGTATTTAAATAAGCATCTCTATGTATTAGTTTATAAAGTATGATTATATTTAAATATTTCAAACGGAGAACAGAACATTGTTTTTCAAACTTATGATCACTTAAACCACTATTAAGCTTTCTTAATCACAGTGTAAAGACTAATATATTTTATAAAAAAATTCTGTTTTGATATTTTACTGTTATTGTATCAAATAGGTCCGTACAAGAATTCGTTTTCAGTGCAAATAATGTACTCCGGTTAATTTCGCTCAAATCCAATATTATTTCAGATTTAGTATAATTTGACTTAGTAACACATACAGTATAACTCGACGCTTTTTATTCAAATGAACTAGTTGACACCATTAGGTGAATTTGTTACGTACCTACGATTAACTGACAATATGTAGAGCCTTCCAGCACGCTTACCCCCGCTGCGCGGCGTGTGGCTACCTCAGCTAGGGAATGGCACGCTTACCCTACTTTGAGAAACCCTGTGCATCTTACAATGTTAAAATATTATTAAAATATTAAAAATGTCCAGTTCATTACTTGCAATAATTGAACGAGAATCAATAATGTAATTAAATGTTTATATTAAAAAAATAACTGCTACAGATATTTAAATCATAAAATGTCATCATTATTATATTTATTCAGTGAACTCTCTGCGGTCAACAGCGATCACACTCCAGTACGATCGAATTTCAAAAGCAAATAATGTTTTACGAAACAAGTACTCGTATTTTCATTTAACTGGTGTATTTAAGCAAACTTATGAAAATTTATTTGTTATCATATGGAAATATATCTACATTTTCTTCTGCTCAGTCCATTACTGTCCCAATGCTGGGCACGGGCCTCCTTCGTTGGGAGGTATTAGGTCTAGTATGCCACGCTGGCATAGAATTTTGTTTTGAGATAAACGTCTCTAATAGAGGATGTCAACCCCTTATATTACCTCTTAGCTGTTTTTTACTGCACCCTGGAGTGGAAATGTTTTGATGGCATTTGTATTCTAAATCCATCACCACGTACAATATATACATGTAAAATTTTTTATTCAAGGAACTAATTGTTTTTATATTAGTAATAATTGTATAATTAGTATTTTTTATATTTTTACTTTCTTTCCGCACATTAAATATTATGACAATACGAATAGTTACAAATGACAAAAACATATTTCACGCAAAAATTTGCGGGAAATATGTTTTTGTCATTTGTAACTTTTATTAAAATTAACTGACTACTGTTAAACCTGAAAACTGTTATTAAAATTAATATCCATCCTGGGGACTTAAAATATTAACCTCTATTATGGGAATTCTCGTTATTGATGCTCGAAGTATATGCTGTTAAATAAGTAGTATAAATATTTTTACGTCATTCTCTACTATTAAACTTACCGGTGGTGCAAGTAATAAAGATAGGATATGTCACATTTGTTATAAAAACAGGACAGCGTTTGGAAACGATAGTAAAGCTGTCATAGTCACAACTCTCCAAGACTACACAATTTCATTTTTCAAGTTCGTTCAATGTATTGGCTATAATAATAACTACTCCTACTGGTAGTTATTATTTGATTAACAATTTCAATTCCAACCATTTTACTTACATTTAGTTGCACTTTTTTAAATTAACTTAGTGCAACGGCTTTTAGTGATTTTAATCAATATAGCTAAAGGTATATCTTATATTTTTAAATGACTCACTTGCATATTCACACGCTTTCGTAATGTGGTATTATAAATTATTATGTTATTCTGATTCAACATAATTTAAATACTGGCAGCTTAAATAAAAGGAAATAGTTGTACAGTTACCTCAAAATCTCTTCAGTAGTATTTGCGTTAATGAGTTCACACATCCTTAAATACTTTATTGCTATAAATAGCATTTTACGAGCTTAGGCGAGACGTTTATTTAAAAAGTATTGCTTGGACCGTACTGCAGTGAGAATATTATTTAGTTAGGGCCACATCAATATTATCGTTGACATGTACATATTAACACAGCTAGTAGGTATAGAAATTAGGGATATTTTTTTTGTTTACTCAAAATCTACTAAATATATTTTAATTCTGATTTACGTGTTTCTACATATAATAGTTACTTATGTTTTTTAAAGTTATTTCATTAGTTAATACGCGATAATAGACCGAAAAATAGAAAAAATAAAAAATGAGAGAGTTTGTTTCGCTAAGATTTTCTATCGAGAAAACTTTTTTCAATCGCGTTTCTGAGTTTATGCGATCCTAGATCATATATTGAAAAAACATATACTTAAAAATTAGAGCTCTAGCCATTCAATCTAAAGAAACCATGAAAACTTCGTACGTAGAAAAATGCACGAAGCTATTTTGGTATCCTCTTAACAGTGTAACGTTGCGGTGTGATGTGCAAGCTTTACACTTTGAACAGTAAATCAATTTGAATACGTCCATTTTAACACACACTTTCCCTTCTGTGAACGATGTTAAGCTTGTTATCGTGTTTGAGGTTCAGTTTCACGTTTATTGCAGCTTGTAATATCTGACCACAAAGGCTAAATAATGTTTTTATCTTGTTTTAGTTTGTGTTAATATGTGTGTTTAAGATTAAATATTAATATAATTAATATATTAAAAAATAATTAATATATTAAAAAATAATTAATATATTAAAATCACAACGAAATTAATTACGTAAATGATTTCGTGTGGATTGAGTTGTCATTACATTTCTTTAAGAATCTAAATATCCAAAAGGACGCTATAAACACGGAAAGCGTGTTTTTACAGTCAGTTTTTAAATAAATAGCAAGTGGTGAGACATTGATACATTCCTCAGAAACTTTATAGTAGAAGATAACACAAGCATCTATAATTTATTAATGTAGAATGTCAGAACGGCTGTTACGTAGAGACTGAGGTTTATCCGATTGTAAAATTGTTAGCGTATCATTGATATCATATTTAGTAAAGGTTAATGATGTAATATAGAGTGTATAATTATGTCTACCAATACAGGTAGGTATTTCGGTATACGCATGGGACTAGCCAGGGTTTAGGGTCCAACCCTCCTATATTAGCTAAAGTTGTGCCAAAAAAATAAGATTTGACACTATCCGATAAAATTTGTTCTTTTCTGTGTGCCCATCAGAAATTAAATGAAGAATTAGAAACTCTCAAACGAAAAAAATGGGTTATGAATTTCAATTCCAAGGATTTATCCTGGCTACGCCCATGGGTATTTGTATTAGCTTCATGTTCAATTGTTGTAGTTATATAGCATGTGGTATATATGTTACCGTCGTCGTCGCCTCACTGGTTCCAAAACAATATCGATTGCTCAGGATTAGGTGCGCTGTGCTAAGAAGCGATTGCTTGCTAAGCTGAAATTGCACTTAAGATGGTAAGACGACGATAACGGAAGCTTTATATTACATACTCTTAATTTAGAAAATTAACTTATTCTTACAATAGACTTATAGCTATATGGTCTTATTCATAATGACTTATCGGAGGTTTAAAAGTTCGCTAAAATCGGTTCCCGAAAATTGTCAAAACTTGTTATTCATAATAGTCATTTTACGCTAAAACGTTTATTATCTCTCCGATAAAATCTCCGTTTAGGCCTCCGATAAGTCATCATGAATAACACCAATAGTATTATGAATGCTACCTATTAAGCTCAAAGATGTACATACATATATTATAAAAGCGTTAATTGTTTATAGAAAGCATTTCATGAATCTTTCGTATAACGAGTCTTTAATAAGTTTTTTAGATCTATATATGTGATACATAATGACTTTGTTACTAATATTCAGCCTTAGTGTACCTAGTTACAGTTGAAACAATGTACCTGCACAAGTGAAATAGCTCGTTATTTAGTCTTTAGTATTACAAACAATAGCCTAGATTCAGATATATATATTTAGATATATATACATATATTATCGTAGCATAGAAACGAAATATAGCACACTGTGAGCATAGCTCGTTATGAAATTATGAAATGTTTAATATATTCCTTACATATGTCTAGATTCAGTTTGATTACTCCATGAAACAAATCATAATGCATGCTTCAAATGTTATTTTATTATGTTTTAAATATTTTATAATTATTGCACATAAAGTTCCTACCTACTTCAAAAACTCCACTAAAAGTACAAAAATTAAAAGTGCATTTAAATTAAAAAATATATAAAAAGCTACTTAAAAGGGCATATAAATTAAAAAAATATATAAAATAAGAATTAAAATGTGTATTTAAACGTGATTTAAAAGTAAAAATATTTAAATAATCTAAGTGTCAGGCAGGCGTTCTAAGTTTTACTATTACCTATTACATCTTACTTAATTACCATGAGGAATTGGCAAAAATGTTTGATCGATAGGTAACATGTTTTGCTTTGTTAATTGAAAACTAAAGAGCCAAGAGCCGGCTATAAAATCTTAGCCATAGATAATAAACATAAAATAATTTCAAGATACACAACTTTGTGAAAATACAACCACACTTGTATGTTTTCCATAATTCAAAAACACATCAAATTCTAAGAAGTTACGAACAAAATTGCATTTTATAGTATTCTGAAATTCTCTGTTAATCATGTTGATTCATTTCTCATTTTTGTTTAACTTGTAAGATTTCCTACGTAGTTAATGAATTATTAAAACTTGAAAACCCTATTCGTGAATTTCTATTAAAATTTTATTAGATGCGTAACACTAAGTTCAATAAATTATACTAACAGTTAATTTAAATATTCCACTAGAAAAGTATCTTGAATGTAGTAGTTACATTGCTGTTTCAACATTTACTTAATGTTTAACGGTGGGTGCTTCTGTACCAAGTTGAAAGTGGGCGGACGGGGGTTCTTCTTAGCAGAAAGTATAAATGCGGCCCCTATTTATGTTACACTGTCGCTTGCTTTACTTTTCACTCGCACTAATTACCTTCGATGTTTTTAACTTGTAAATGAACATGATTTTTTGTATAAATTCAATCGTCTTTTAATTATCGGTGGTATATATAGTTCGTTATTGTAACTAACTAACTACTTAAGTACTTAATTTTTGCATAACAGAGTTAGTAAGCTGCCAGGAAAACAATGTTATTAACGACAAAACGTTAATGGTTCGTAAAAAATTGAATTATTTGTTAATAATTTAAAAGGTTGCCTATGAACTGATGCATACGATCAACAATATGCAACCTCGTTCTGAATAATTGATGTTATTTTACAATGTCGCAGGCCGCGGCAAATAAATATTTAAACCGTTGTAATACGAATAAAAATTTTAAAATAGCGATTTTAAATGCCATTTTGTCCGAAAATAATTTATAGCAGTGAACACGTGAAAAATCTAGGTCAGTTAAAGAGGTAACAAGGTCATTCATTGCGGTATAACTTCTGAACTGCTCTTGCACGTGACGGGTGGCTTAATAGAGTTGTCATTTTGTTTAACAATTCACGGAAGTCTGGATACTAGAACTTCCGTGTTTGTAATTAGACTACATTTTTAGAATATAAATAACAGTATGCTTGTCTCTTATTAACTTTTAACTTAGACGGCATTTATCAAAGCAACAAAAACCGAACATAATTCAGTTTCCATAATTTTTCTCTGTTTGTGTCTTTACACACGCAATAAACTTTCTTATGAATGTGTTTCCAAAGTTTTACCTTGACAAAATTGGTAGGTGCATTTTTCCGGGAATTAAATCACAAACTTCATAAGAATGGTTAACTTAAAAAATAACTGAAGCGTCTAGAAGAAGTAAGCGACGCTCTTTGCGTGGGACGTAAACAAATTGTTTCATTGCATTTGGCTTTTAGAAAGGGAAATGGCGTTTGCATATTAAAAAAAGCACAGATTACGTAATAGATATTAAGTTAGTGCATACCCATTCATCATTACGATATCCATTCATAAATTTCCCTCAACTAAGCCCGTCTATGAAATGCCAATGTGATAGTAGGTGTCCGTAGTAACCTAGTTTCAAAGTTATTGGAACACGAAATTGTAGGGAGCTACGTCACGTTTCAACATATATTTGCAAAAACATTCATTGATTTATATACAATTTCTGTAATTTCATCATCACGGAATGTAAAAAAAATAACTTTTTTTGTAGGACCGTCTGAATATAGATAAATTCGTTTGTCTACAAATCTACACAAGTAACAAAGTAAAATATATAAATCTAGGTTAGATATTTTAGCTTATTTTTTTTCTTGATATCATCTTATTAGTACCTAAGAAAGGCATAATAAATAAATAATTTTATCTAAGTAGACACTATGTGAGTTAAATACGTAATTGTTTATTATAATTGTAAGCATTTCATGTTATTCTATTGTGTAGCAATACTTTTTACTGCAAAATAATAAAACATGACTGAAAATTCTTGAATCAATTTTCTTATTAAATTTCGGTTACTTGGATGTCAAGGACTTACAGATTGATAAACCTATTGTATGTTACTTTACGTGAGCTGGAGCTTCAGTTCAGTTTTGCTGTAATAATTATATTATTATAATAACTCGTCTTTTTGTTTTAATTATCTAATTTAATTTACGCGGTATAACTATAATTATAATTAGCTAGCAGTTGCCTGCGACTTCGCACCCCTGGAATTCCTACTTACTTGTTTGCATTTTGGACAGTTCACACAATGTCTTTATAAATTGTAATCTATGTGTTATTCTGATGTATAAGCTACATTATTGTAAAGTTTCATTAAAATCCATTCATTAGTTTTTGCGTAGGAGAGTAACAAACATTCAAAAATCTATACTCACAAATTTTCACATTTATAACAAGACGTATCGACGATACGTGCAAGAGTTTCATCCAAAAAACTGTACTTACATGTTATATTTTTGTATGAATCGAATAAAACAGTAAAATGTTTTATAGGTAATTATAATATAATTAGGTGTGTTTCCAGATCTCATGAAACACAGCAAAGTAATACCTTTATTTAAGTCAGGTGATTCTTCGGATCCAACGAATTTCCGACCTGTTTCTATACTTCCTTCTTTAAGTAAAATATTTGAAAAAATTATTCTAAATCAGCTCCTCAAGCACTTTAATGACAATAAATTATTACATAAGAAACAGTTTGGATTTACGAAAGGATGTTCAACTACAGATGCAGCGGTTGAACTGTTAAAAGGTACCTATATTCTCGGCCTGGGAGAACTCGCAAGATTCGTTAGGTGTTTTTTGCGATTTGTCCAAAGCTTTTGACTGTGTACAACATGAAACCTTAGTTAGGAAACTACATCATTATGGTATCAGAAATAAAGCACTCGATCTTTTAAACTCTTATTTAGACAACAGAATTCAGAAAGTTGATGTTAACGGTAAACGATCTCCAGGAGCTGCTGTTACATTGGGCGTCCCACAGGGCTCCATTCTCGGTCCATTCCTTTTCCTTACTTATATTAATGACTTACCGTACTATGTTGGGAACGATCAAGAGATTGTTCTGTTTGCTGATGATACTTCCTTGACTTTTAAAATTAATAGACAAATGCGTGATTATGACGAAGTAAACAGTGCACTCTCAAAACTTGTACAATGGTTTAATGTTAATAACTTATTGTTAAACTCTAAGAAAACAAAAGTAATAAAATTCTCCATGCCAAATGTTACCCAAGTAGAAACCAATGTACATTTGAGTGGTGCGAAATTGGAACCAGTACATTCAACTATATTTTTAGGAATCACTATTGATTCGAAATTACAGTGGGGCCCACAAATTGAAAAAATGTCTGGCAAACTTAGCTCTGCAGCATATGCGGTGAAAACAATTAGACGACTTACGGATGTAGATACAGCTAGAATGGTTTACTTTAGTTATTTTCACAGTGTAATGTGCTATGGAATTCTTCTTTGGGGAAGCTGTGCGGACATTAATCGGATATTTGTGCTCCAGAAACGCGCTGTTAGAGCTATATATAACCTAGGTCCGCGGGATTCTCTAAGGGAGAAATTCAGAGACATAAATATTTTAACGGTCGCTTCGCAATATATATATGAAAATTTATTGTATGTTCATAAAAATATTCATAATTTTACAAAAAAAAGCGACCACCATAATGTTAATACAAGGCATAAACACAATCTTGTGATGCATGTAACCCGTCTCCACAAAATATGTAACTCTTTCATGGGTCATTGTATACGATTTTATAATAAACTCCCTATTGATGTAAGAGAATTAAATAATTCTAAATTTAAAAAATTCATTAAAACTAAATTATGTAAAAAGGCGTATTATAAAATTTCTGATTATATTAAAGATGATAAAGCTTGGGAGTAGGTTGCTCTGGAGCAATACATATTCTATATTGTAAAGTTATTAGCATTGTAAGTATAATTGACATTTAATTTTAAAATATTGATTTGATTAAAAGCTCTGCTGAGTTTCTTACGCCGGTTCTTCTCAGCAGATTGCGTCCTGAACCGGTGGTAGGGAAAAAAATTGGACATGTCATAAGCACATAATTTTTCTAAAAAATTGTGTCTACGTGATTAAATGATTTTTCATTCATTCATTCATTCATTCATTCATTCATTCAATGTTTTTTAACACCCTTGCACGTAAAGTTGATGTAATTCCACCGGTTTTAAATATGTAAAGCGGGTCATAACAAACGCGTGTGTTATCAAATCAAATAGTTAAGTTGTAGTCCACACAAATTTCATAACAGTATTATATGCCATTTCAAATATGGAACTGACCGCCGCCGCACATCTCGAGCAGCGCGCTGTTGCTATTCAAATTTCGAACAGATCACAGATTGAGTTTATTTAAAATAAAAATAAAACAGTTTATTCGGTAAACTTGGCTGCATGCTCTAGCGTCTTTGCCAACATTTTCACGCAGCCAGCCACGGCAGAAAGTAATCCTCGCGCCATTTTTCTCAAATTTTCTTTTCTTTGTGATTTGAACAAAATATAAAATGTTTTTATTTCTGTTTCCTCGCAAATGTGTCAAAAATGTCGTACGATATACGTGCGTATTGGTTATAACATGCTCGGCTCAAATACGAACTGAAATTCCGCCTCGCATGTTATAACCATCTTTACGCACTAATATCGTAATGTACTATTAGCGTGTGTCAATAATTTTGCACAATATAAAGTGCATGTGGTTTAGTTTGTTTGGTTATCATAGTGCTAGATCTAACTGGCTCTACTGCAATGCACCATGTACACTCTCGTAGAGTAGAGTGCAAATAATAATTGAAGTGGATGAATATCCGCTCCTATGCCCGGTCAAGTCTCACTTGACAAAATTAAAATGCCTAAAATGCCCGTGTCAACTAGGAGTTGACAAATTCAAAGCAAAAAATGTCCGCGGGCACTCAAGGGGTCATGGATTTTTTTGCCATCTCTTTTATTGTAGGGTATATGTGTATAAGTCTATCTCGCTTCTTTATAAAATTATGCACCAAACCAAACGAAAACATTTATACCTGTAATGTAAAAAAAAAAAATTAAAGTAGTCGGAAGTTGTGAAGTCAGTGACGTGAAGTGAGTGCGTTGCGGCATTAGTTAGCGGAGTTAGTTTAGTGATTTAGTGATACTTTTGGTGATTATTGGTGTATAAGTGTTGTGTTATTTTTAAGGTAAGGTATCTATTAATACATAGAAATAAAGGTTTTAGCATGAGAGACAAAAATTAGTGGAAAATTTTGGCGTTTACCGTGACGCGGCGTGTGCGGGCTTTGTTTGCCGTACCATATGTTTACCCTCATTTTATGATTTTTTTGGCCGTTTTATCATATGAAATGCGATTAATATGTTAGATCAAGTCATCAACAGGCGGAATAGTAAAAAACATGAACAAAATACAAGAATTTTGAATTCCAGATTTAAAGTGCCATTTTGGCTAGATTTTGGCTAGATTTTGTGCAAAATTAAAGGGCTGTAAATTAATTATTTTCTATGGACAGTGGTATAGTTTTACTGTTTATCATAATATATACACTTTAAACATTGTAATTTAATATAAACAAGCCTATGTCATCGCTTTAGTTTTTGAAATATGATCGCATAAACACAATCGTGCTCAAAAACGTACTATCTCTTTGTTCGGCGTATCATAACTGTTATTCGTAGTGTTATTCTTAGAAACCAAACTCATAAATATCGAGCTTCATTCATGCTAAACATAAAAAATACAACACTTGTTAGGGTTCCGATAACAACTTAAGTCGTAAAAAAAGTTTTTGTGAAACCCGAGCCACCCGCCGAGAAAGGGACCGACCGTAATAAATCAAGTGGGCACTTCAAACGGCGCGTGCGCGGTGCGCGGGGCAAACAAGCGGTCTACATCCTCATTGAATCATATTCACTTAGCATATTGCTGACGATAGGTATATGTGTACTATTCAGAATACGTGTCTATATTCCGATGTAGAATTAAGGCTGTTGATAATCGCACGACAATCGTATGAATAAAAAATAATTATTTATACGACTACTTTATTATTTGTACTAATTACGTTTCATATAACTTTAGAAATTAAATAAAATAAGGTTTTCGAAATAAAAAAAAAAACCCTAACCTAACATTCACTCGGTTAGCTTCGAGATGTAATAACTCCGCAATTTTTTCCTTTTGCTCCTTAGTTAATCTTCTGCTCCGTGGACAGTTTCGAAAAAGATTTTCACTTTTTTCACGAAAAAAATTCTTAGTAATAAATTTAATAATAAAAAAAAAAAATATCCGTATGAATATACTCATTAAAAAAAAAGCCGTACAACTAGTCACATCCACGATTGTCGGATTAATAAAAAATAATTAATTATCCGATAATCGTATTAATAGACACTTCCTAGAATTAAAAGCCCGTATGGAGCTTCTAGGACAAACTATGAAAGGGCCCCTCGGTTACTGTGCAAATGTTTGGTTCATATAGATTGTAACAAGTTTGAAGTATTTTATTCTTTTAGTTATTTATTTTTTCTCTTCCATAGTGTAATGCATTAAAATTATAATATTGTCTAAATTTTAATTATGGTACATTAAAGCATGTTCTTCTATACATAATATATTAATTTTCTGTTACAAGTTACAACTATTTGTGTAAGACAAGTACAATGTGTTTTATTGTAATTTACTGACTGTGTTGAATCTGCTCCAACTCTATATCTAGTCAATTTTTCGCTCGCTAGGTGTTAATATTAGGTATGTTATGATCTATGTAAAGGTAAAGTTTAAAAAAATATTGTTTACATTAG
Source organism: Orgyia antiqua (assembly GCA_916999025.1). Classification (NCBI taxonomy): domain Eukaryota; kingdom Metazoa; phylum Arthropoda; class Insecta; order Lepidoptera; family Erebidae; genus Orgyia; species Orgyia antiqua. The sequence continues at coordinate 10,160,379 of OU779863.1, read as the reverse complement.
TAAAGTAAAGTAAAGTTTAGAAATAAAAACTCTTGTAAGCTAAATTACTTTTTGTACTAGTTTTAATTTTGTTTATTGTATCATAGTATTGAACTTTGTCATTATAGTAGATAATATATTAAATTGTATATCATACTTTTATTGTATCATAGGCAGATACCGATTCCGATGTCATAATGTAACTAATGAAAATTGTTATTGCATGATAAATTATATGATGTTAAAGTTTCTCAATTTTAAAGATTACTAGTTTATCTCAATATTCATGTACGTATTTCTCATTAATAAATTATTGTCTCGATATGATTTTCATTAAGATACCCTGTGAACTCATATACCTACCTTTTCCATGACCCAGCTTTTTGGCAAAAAGTTATCCCTTTTCACCTCTAAACGTCTACGTCATTTAGGCAACTGACGAGTTCTTTGCGTCAATGGTTTCAGTACGAGGTAGGTTTCCCCAGAGGCGTATTTTGAAAATTAGCGCCCCGGGCTATTTGATTTGACGCCCCGGGCCATTTCATTTGACACCCCGGGCTAATTTAATTAGCCGCTGTATAAATTAATAGAGATAGAGCAGAATTGGCCTGTGGCCGTAGGCTAAATACACCTCTGGGTTTCCCTCTCTAACTACAAATCGGAACCACAATAGAATTCCACAAATTACTGCCCAAAATACAGTCAATTACTCTACAACAGTCAATTAATTAAAAGTCTAATGAATAAATACAGTTCTTAATTCAAAAAGCTGATAAACTACACTAATGCTCCAATGTAACAAAAATAAATCCAATTCTATTCCACAAATATAAGGAACTAAGAATAGGAGACAAAGTTCTCGGTTTAAGTTAGTTTTGTTTAATGAATGTTTTAGTAAGCAGACGACAGCATTTCTACAAGTTTAGTAACTGAGTTTTGTAACATTTCATTTGAATGCATTTTGACGTTTGTTCGTGGCTTTTTTGTAGACCTATTAAATTATATTCACCACCACAATTCTACCATAAGAGACGATCGGTTCGTTTATTATGTTTTGTATTTATTATATCTTTACGGATTACTCATAATTTTGCCTCAAGTGTGTTGATTATTCGCTTTTAGTTCTTTTTAAGAACATTATAAGTACTAGGCAACAGGACGTCATTCCATGTGATAACGGATTAAGAATATACAAAGAAATTAGCGACATATTTACGAAAATATGTCGCTAATTTCTTCCCATGGGTGCTGTAATGTAATAAATGCAACGACGACGCTATGAAAACGATCAATATCATATTTTTTATTTACTTAAAAGAAATGTTAAATTCAACTTTACATTATTTACTAGAGTACGGCAAAACATAAAAGATTTTAAATAAGGAATATGATTTTCAATTATTTTGATCAATATCATATTCCTTACGTACTCAAAATCTCTTATGTTTCGCTGTATAACTGTTATTTATTCCCTCGTTTTAGAACTTCCATTATTAAACAGATATATATTGTAAGTAATTTTAACTATTCTTAATAATCCACATTAATCCATTTCCTCCCACACATGTAGCAACTTTTAACTTGAATTTTTTCTAAGCTGAGAAAAAATATTAACGGATTTCATCCTTTGTGAGAGACGGAATACTCGAAATTAAACCGCTTTCCAATACGTCCGTTCGCGGCTTAGGTAAATTAAATACCGCCCTTAAGGGGAGGAGGTAATCTATGCATATAATAAATCTGTAGAAAAGTCATTTTTGTACATTGAAGAAATTGAAAAAAAAAATAGCCAGTGTGTGAAAAGATAACTAACAGAACCCATTTCCATCATTTTTGAAATTTTTGTCTGTTTGTCTGTTTATATGTTTGTTTGTGCGCACATCACGTAAAATCTACGAATTAAATGCAGACAATGTTTATATACAAAAATTATACGTAACTTGAGGTATAACTTAGTTTTTGTTTCATCGAAATCGGTTCACTCTATCACAAGATATGATTAATTTAGTGAGTTCAAGAAGTAAAATATTACGTTACGAAATTCTGTATAGTACTTGCAACGGCATCTTAAGACTAAAAATAGAACTAATGTTGATAGTTGAAATCCAAATCCGATAGATGGCGTTGTGCAAATGACGTCATTTTCTGAATCGCGGTGTTAAGATTTTCCGCGCGAGAATGACCTCAACCGTGTTTACATGACCAATTGGGTTTCGTTTGGTGTCTTAAAAGTTCTTGAGTGTGTCGTAAACGGTCTTTGGTTGCTTGGCAAATGATGAATGTTCTAAATTGGTCGAAAATAAGTATTGGCTCTTTCTTTGGTTTCGTTTGGTCATTGGTTTGGAGTACGAAGTAAAAATTGTATCTTATTTACTTCGTAATCTTAATAGTGCCAATCGTTTTACAGTTGGTGTTGCCAATTCGTTAAGTCACGACCACGAACAGACGATTCGTTGTCATACTAGACTGTTCGAAGCGCCGTTCTTTTAAGTTTGTAGGCTATTCGGTCATAAGTGTTGTTGGTTTTGTTTATTGCTTTAATTTTCATTGAAACTATACATATAATAAATCTGTAGAAAAGTCATTTTTGTACATTGAAGAAATTGAAAAAAAAAATAGCCAGTGTGTGAAAAGATAACTAACAGAACCCATTTCCATCATTTTTGAAATTTTTGTCTGTTTGTCTGTTTATATGTTTGTTTGTGCGCACATCACGTAAAATCTACGAATTAAATGCAGACAATGTTTATATACAAAAATTATACGTAACTTGAGGTATAACTTAGTTTTTGTTTCATCGAAATCGGTTCACTCTATCACAAGATATGATTAATTTAGTGAGTTCAAGAAGTAAAATATTACGTTACGAAATTCTGTATAGTACTTGCAACGGCATCTTAAGACTAAAAATAGAACTAATGTTGATAGTTGAAATCCAAATCCGATAGATGGCGTTGTGCAAATGACGTCATTTTCTGAATCGCGGTGTTAAGATTTTCCGCGCGAGAATGACCTCAACCGTGTTTACATGACCAATTGGGTTTCGTTTGGTGTCTTAAAAGTTCTTGAGTGTGTCGTAAACGGTCTTTGGTTGCTTGGCAAATGATGAATGTTCTAAATTGGTCGAAAATAAGTATTGGCTCTTTCTTTGGTTTCGTTTGGTCATTGGTTTGGAGTACGAAGTAAAAATTGTATCTTATTTACTTCGTAATCTTAATAGTGCCAATCGTTTTACAGTTGGTGTTGCCAATTCGTTAAGTCACGACCACGAACAGACGATTCGTTGTCATACTAGACTGTTCGAAGCGCCGTTCTTTTAAGTTTGTAGGCTATTCGGTCATAAGTGTTGTTGGTTTTGTTTATTGCTTTAATTTTCATTGAAAATGCCTCAAAGAAAAAAAACAAACCTTTCGCTACGTAGCCGAAATGCGAAAAGGATGAGACTTAGTAGGTCTCAGGAATCGGAAGAAGATCGTGAAGCACGGTTATCTGCTAACCGAGAGCACATCGCTCTTTCACGTGAATCTGAAACGTTCACCGAAAGGGAGTCACGTTTAAGTTCACAAAGAACACGAACCGCGACTTTGCGGTCTCAAGAGAGCATGGAGGAACGCGAAGTACGGCTGTCAGCTGTTCGAGAGAGAAATGCCCTCTCACTAGAGTCCGAGACTTTCACCGAAAGGGAGTCACGCTTAAGTTCGCAAAGAACTCGGACCGCGACTTTGCGTTCTCAAGAGAGTATCCAGGAACGCGAAGTCCGGCTGTCTGCTGATCGGGAGCGTCACTGTCTCTCACGCGAATCAGAGACTTTCACAGAAAGGGAGTCACGCTTAAGTTCGCAAAGAACTCGGACCGCAACTTTGCGTTCTCAAGAGAGTATCGAGGAACGCCAGGCACGTCTTTCATCTGACCGAGAGCGTCACGCTCTCTCGCGCGAGTCTGAATCTCTCTCACAAAGAGAAGAACGATTACAAATAGCTAGACATAACTATGTAGGTGTACAAAGAAACAATGAAAGTTATCTTGCATCTGAAAGGGAAAGAATAGATGAACTAAGACGAACAGAAACAGCAGAACAACGTCAATCTCGCCTAGAAATGGAACGAGCTCGATACTATATGAATAGAGAAACAAATAGCGAAGCTGATGAGTCCATGGAATATGACGATACAAATATTTTATTACCTTGGGACAATAGGGAAAAATCAGGATTCACATATTCGTCTAGAATTAATTATGCTGGCTTTACTTTCGTGGGTGACATGAGAGAACTTTGTAATTTTTGTCATGCTTTGAAATGGAGGAAAGAGACAAACGGAATGTGCTGCTCAAATGGAAAAATTGTTCTTCCAAATTTCCAAGATCCACCACACTTACTTAAAAGTCTCCTTAATGGCGATCATCCCCAGTCGAAAAATTTTTTCGATAATATTCGTTTATATAACAATGCTTTCCAAATGACTTCCTTTGGGGCAAAACAAATAACGGAAGGACCGTTCATGCCAACTTTCAAAGTGCAAGGTCAAGTTTATCACCTTATTGGATCTTTGCTGCCAGAAAATGAGCCCAAATTTCTCCAAATTTATTTTGTATCCGATTACACGCAACAGCTCAATGTTAGAAATAACAATTTTCCCCAGCTCAATGCCGATCTTTTGGCTCAACTTCAAGAATTGCTGCATCACGTTAACCAGTACGTTCGTGAATTCAAAGCTGCATCGGAGTCAATTCCACAAGGCAGCAATGATTTCAAAATTGTTATAAGTGCCGATAGGTGTCCTGTGGGTGAACACCGCGGAAGACACAATGCACCCGTCGCAGATGAAGTTGCAGTTGTTTTAGTCGACCAGGAGTGTGAGAGGCGTGATATCGTGTTGCGTACTCGCGACGATCGTCTTCAACGCATTTTAGAAACCCACCGAGCTTACGACGCCCTGCAATATCCACTAATTTATTGTCATGGTGAAGATGGGTACAATTTTGGGCTGTACCAAGTGAATCCTACTACGAGAGTCACTAATTTTCAAAAAAAAATATCTGCTCAACAATACTATTCCTACCTTTTACAAATAAAGCAAAACAGTTTCGTATATTTGCAACGATTTCGTGGTTTGTTCAGCCAATTTATTGTGGACATGTATGCAAAAATAGAAACTGAACGTTTAGTTTATATTCGCACTAACCAGCGACGGTTACGCGCTGAAGAATACGTGCACTTGCGGGACGCCATGCAATCAGATAGTAACGTCGATAACTTGGGTCGATTGGTTATTTTGCCATCCAGTTTCATAGGCGGTCCGCGGTATATGCATGAACGAACGCAAGATGCTTTTTGTTACGTCCGTAAATACGGCCGGCCAGACCTTTTTATAACATTTACAACGAATCCAAAGTGGACGGAGATTTGTCAGGCACTTCTCACAGGACAGGCGTCATACGACAGACATGACATTATTGCTAGGATTTTTCATTTAAAACTTAAAGTCTTGATTAATCTACTTACAAAGGAGAAAGTTTTCGGTTCAACTCTTTGTTTTATGTATAGCGTCGAGTGGCAAAAGCGTGGTTTACCCCACGCGCACATTCTTCTGTGGCTGGAAGAAAAAATTCGTCCCGATGCTATAGACAGTGTCATAAGTGCAGAATTTCCAGAGTATAACGCAGATCCAATTTTGCATGACATAGTAAAAACACATATGGTTCACGGGCCATGTGGCGTCTTAAACAGGGAATCACCGTGCATGAAAGATGGTCAATGCTCAAAAAAATACCCCAGAGCACTTAAAGAACTGACTATGGCTGGGGAAAATGGGTATCCGCAATACCGGCGAAGATCACCGTCACAAGGTGGTTTCACAGCTACTGTCAGAATCCGTGGACAAGAAATAATTTTAGATAATAGATGGGTGGTACCGTATTCTCCAGTTTTATCAAAAGCTTTTCAAGCACACATTAATGTTGAAATTTGTAGTAGCGTCGAATCTATAAAATATATATGTAAATATGTTAATAAAGGTAGTGATCAAGCCATGATAGCACTGAGAAATAACAACCAATTTGATGAAGTTACAAGGTATCAATCTGGCCGATACATAAGCTCTTCGGAGGCAGTTTGGCGCATTTTGAGTTTCCCTATTCATGAAAGGTATCCGCCAGTCATCCATCTTGACGTGCATCTGGAAGGCGGGCAGCGAGTTTACTTTCAGCCAGAAAATGTGGCAGAAAGAATGAACAACCCAAGACCAACCACCTTGCTCGCATTCTTTCGCCTTTGCGAAAGAGACAATTTCGCTAAGTCTCTGTTGTACAATGAAGTGCCACATTATTATACCTATAACAAGCAGCAAGGTGTTTTTAATCGCAGGAGACGTGGAACTGCTGTAGAAGGTGAGTCTGGCATTTTTAAAGAACACGTGATTGGAAGAGTATACACGGTGCACCCAAATAATGCAGAGTGTTATTATTTACGCCTTCTTCTTCACACAGTGCGAGGACCTACTTCTTTTACTGAGCTCCGCAAAGTGGACGATGTAGAATATCCCACATTTCAAGCTGCTTGCCGCGCACGGCATTTATTAGATGGCGATCAGCATTGGGATGATGCTTTAGCCGAAGCATGCGTCAGTGATAGTCCACATCGTTTGCGCCATTTATTTGCCATTTTGTTGACATTTTGTGGCCTATCGGACGCTGGGCAGTTGTGGCAAAAATATAAAGACGCGTTTGCCGAAGATTTTTTGAGACAGCAAAATATTAATAGTGAATCTTCTGACCAAGTACGTGAAAGCTGCCATAATAGGTCTTTACTGGCTTTACAAGATATAGTTACAAGTATAGGAGGGAACCCCCTCAGTCAATACGGCTTGCCGACACCAACAATTGGTGGAGAACGAATTAATAGGGAGTATGCATCTGAAATAAATTACAACCCAGAAGAGTTAGCAGAAATATTGCGAAATGGTTGTTCAAATTTGACGTCAGAACAACGTCAAATCTTTGATAGAGTATGCTGTAGTGTAGAACATTCAATAGGAGAAATACTGTTTTTAGATGCACCTGGTGGAACAGGTAAAACTTTTCTCACTAAAGTTATCTTGGCTCAAATAAGGAGCCACAACAAAATTGCCCTTGCCGTCGCCTCCTCAGGAATAGCTGCCACTTTATTACCAGGAGGAAAAACTGCACATACAACATTTAAAATACCAATCGACTTGGAGCGCACAGAAAACCCTGTTTGCAACGTGTCTCGCAATAGTGATAAAGCAATGGTTTTACGCGATTGCGCCCTTATCGTTTGGGACGAGTGTACGATGGCAAATCGTAAAGCTGTGGAAGCTGTAGATAGAACGTTGCGAGATATAAGACAAAATGACCGACCGATGGGAGGCTTAACGGTGCTATTCTGTGGAGACTTCAGGCAGACACTCCCTATAATACCCAGAGGAACGAGGGCCGATGAAATAGGTGCCTGTTTAAAGAGCTCTATTTTATGGCGTAGTGTCATATTAACTTATTTGAGCTTTAATATGCGAGCATATTTGGGAGAAGACGCAAACGCGCAGGTCTTCTCAAATTTACTACTTGAAATTGGTAACGGCACATACCCGACTCAAGAAGGTGGTAAAGTAACTTTAGTCGAAAGCCTGTGTTCTTCTGTTGCCTCACAGCAGGAACTCATTTCCTCTGTATACGGAGATCCATCAGAGATCTCGAACCATGACGCTGCTTGGCTATGCCAACGAGCTATTTTGGCACCTCGCAACGATCAAGCAGCATCAATAAATTCTCAAATATTGCTACATGTTCCTGGAGAAAGTAGGGAATATTTATCTATTAACACGGTTTTGGAAGAAGGAGATGCCACCCACTATCCAGTAGAGTTTTTAGACTCTCTAAATACACCTGGTCTTCCAGCACACAAAATTTATTTAAAAGTCGGAGTACCAATCATTCTACTCAGAAATTTAAGCCCACCAAAACTATGCAATGGAACTCGGCTGAGAGTAACAAATCTCCAACGAAATGTCATCGAAGCCGAAATATTAACAGGTTGCGGCTGCGGTGATGTTGTTTTCATTCCTAGGATACCCATTATCCCCAATAATTTTCCGTTTACTTTCAAACGTGTGCAATTTCCTGTAAGCCTCTGTTACGCTATGACTATTAATAAAGCCCAAGGCCAGACGTTATCCGTTGCGGGTGTAGACCTTACTTTTGATTGTTTTTCACACGGCCAACTCTATGTTTCTCTATCACGTGTTAGCAACCCAAACAACCTTTTTGTATATGCTCCGGGTAATTCCACCGCTAACATAGTATATAGAGAAGCATTAACGTAATCAACTATACCAAAGTCAGGACTCTTATCTAAATCATCAAAAAGGTGATATACTCTATATCTAAACGACGTTGTTTTGTTTTCGACAACCACGCAAACGAAGTTGCGGGCACAGCTATATTAATATAATTCTCTACCTGCGCACGTCTTTCCGTCTGGTTACGAAATGGGGTCTTTTAAACGAGGCGTGAAGAGGCACCTTGCGGGCCGGCAAGCCGAGGGCGGCTAGTACATATACACTGTAGTAGCCGCCCTCGCATTTGGATTGCACTTCCACTTAACATCAGGTGGACTGCAGTCCTTTGCTCAACGCTTTAAATAAAAAATAAAATGAGGCCCTTGTTCAACAGTCCCACTGTTGAACAAGGGCCTCCTTTTTACACGCTATATATTAGCCTCACTTGTTTTTAATTAACTGAGGAAGAAGAAAGGAAGAATAGTGTTACAAGATTGTCTGCAATTATTTTCAGAGCATCTCTATTTAGTATTCAGGTTTCAGTTGCAGTAATGGCCTTTGATATTTTTGTAAAGAAAGTAGCTCAATGTAACTAATTTCATTTAATTGGACTCCAAGTCCAAGTCCTTAATTAGAGTGCTCATTAAATTATTGTGACACACAATGAAAGAGGTGAGTTACTTACATATCGTCGAGCTTGCAACTTTAAGAGGCACTATTCATTTTTTTTTTCTCTTATTTTTGGAAAGGTCTTTTATCACAGTAGTGACAATGGCAGTAATGGCACCCCCGTAATAGTAACAATTGTATGTTAACAATATGACTTACAAAGTAGATTTTACATAACAAAGCTATAGAACATTAAATTTTACAATGTAAATATACTTAGTTATATATAGGTTTTAGCCAGGCATATATATTACATTGTATTCATGTGTTCATAAGTATATTTGCTTCCGCTGAATGTCGTGAAACTAGAATGCTGTTATATACGCCTATATTTTGGTCTCTGGTATTGATACTTACTCATCCTTTGTTCTTTCAACGATGAGTAGTTAGATCAGTTTGCTGGATAGTTTAAAAATAATATGAAAATCACACAGTAGTACACAGTGTACTACTGCAAAATGGAATCCTAAAAGTATATCAAGACCAGTACCTACCAAGCACCATGTATATCTACAGCCGAAGCGTGGAAGCGTTATACATCATCTATTCTGCTATTAATCAATGTAGTTTTTAGGGTTCCGTACCCAAAGGGTAAAAACGGAAACCCTATTACTGAGACTTCGCTGTCCGTCCGTCCGTCCGTCCGTCCGTCCGTCTGTCACCAGGCTGTATCTCAAGAACGGTGATAGCTAGACAGTTGAAATTTTCACAGATGATGTATTTCTATTGCCGCTATAACAACAAATAACTAAAAATAAAATAAAATAAATATTTAAGGGGGGCCCCATACAAAAAACTGATTTTTTTTACCGTTTCTTGCTCGATACTAATAACGTTGCCTTATGTTGCATAGATAATGGTACGGAACCCTTCGTGCGCAAGTCCCACTCGCACTTGACCAATTTTTAAGGTACCATACCGAAAAGTAAAACGGGACCCTTTTACTGAGACTTTCCTGTTCGTCCGGCCATCTGTCTCTCACTAGGCTGTATATAAAAATCGGTGACAGTCAGAGACTTGAAGTTTTTACACATGATGTAGGGTTACCTATTGATGCTATAACAACAAATATTTAAACCAGAATACGTACAACAAATGTTTTCTATGTAACTTGATGACGTCCTCAAATGATATTATGATAATATATTATACAAGTCAAGTTCATATACAAGTCCATCTAGGAGGTACGCCTCCTAGGCAGATTTATTTACAAATAGCTGTTAAAGAGTCGATTCGAGTCTATGTGGTGACGGGTTAAGAATATAAGTGTTACCACCCCTTTTCGTTCTCAGGTTGCTGTAAGAGCCAGCTAATCCTCTGAGACAATCAGAAAACTCGAATAAAACTCTGTACCAACACACCTGGTCATTGCGGCACAGTAGATCGCAATCCTTCCCAAAGTAGATGAGGTTGGCCACGGGCCTCTTCCACTTTGGGAAGGATGGGTGTGACGTTAGTGGGACGTTAACGGGCTGGAGAAAGAGAGAGAGAGAGGAGGGGTGAGAGAGAGAGGGAGTTAAAGGTGAAAATAATGTTAAATTAATAACAAGACGTGCTGTGTATACATATATGTAATGTAATATATCACATTAATCCATTAATAACTAAATAAATACAAGGAATGTTCTGACTACACATAAAATTGATATAGTTTTATGACTGTATACAATAAAATTAAAACTGAAGGTTGAATCTTTGGTTGAAGCAAAAACATTTTATCATTTATTTAATTAGACTTTCTTAGAAATGACCCGTCAATAAAAATGGAGAGATTTTGAATTTAAAATTTTTAAATTAGTTATATAGTTTGTTCTGATTTTAATTTGATTATCCTGAATTCCGCATAAATGCGATTGATAGTCTACGCATATCCTGAAGGCTTGTTCTTTATCAAATTCGAAGATAATACTTTTCTTAGAAGAGTTAAAGAGTAAGCGTAATATTACGTAGTAATACAATATATGAAATATGTAATTTGTTTACGTATTTGAAAGTTATTTTGGACTTCAAAAGGCTCTTGATTTTGCCAATAACATCTAAATATCAACTACATTCTGCAAGATTCTTATAGAAAAATGATAATTAGGCAATAATAAAAAAAAATTTAAGCAACAGAGCTGTCTGTAATTTGGCAATCAAATATAGGAGAGCAAAATTAAAATAAAAGTAGAATAAAATGACGTAATCTCTATTTTTATGTAGAACACAGATTTTCCAGATATTATTAACGCGTTAGATCTTGAAGACACGTTACTTTAGCCTGACTAAATCGTACTTCATGGTATTTTCTGAAATGGCGTTCATATACATAGTAGATACATAGTAGTTTTCGCAAACTACAAACGTCACTTTTAAAAGCAATAAAACAAGTTTCCCATTAGGTAGAGAAGACCTGTTTTAGTAGTCTATGGTTCAATTTAACCTGAGGCGTGTATCATAGACTCACATAGAACGTTTTTCACGCACACATACCTAGTTATTTAGGTGGCTTCAAACGGGTGAGTGTTGTAGCAATAGACACTCTATCTGGTAAATTTGTGATGTAGGACATGTATAGTGCGTATTTTTACCTTTATTATATGTTTAATTGGTAATCTATTAACTTTATTGTGATTACAGTTGTGTTACGTAAAAGAATTAACATCGGTTATTGACTGTTTCTACTTAATATTTCTATGTATCTATAATTAGGCAAGTGGCACGCAGAGATCATACAAGTACATTGTCAATTGACAGAAATACATACATACATATATTTATATAAAATATTCTAAAAATAATTCGATACATTCAGGTTTTACCTGCTTTATATAATTTTTAATGAATATGTAATTATATCTTGCTATATTAAGTGTTTGTGATAAATTGTGATGGATTATAATTAACTCAGCATTCTAAATTCTTTATAAAATAGGTTAAATATAAATACAATTTTAATTTTTGTTTTGCAGCTATCATTTTTAAAGGTAGAGAGTAACCGTGACTTACTGAAGGAGGATGTCAATTTATCGATAGGTACTGTCCGTGTGGCGACGGAGTAAGAATACAAGTGTCACCACCACATTTCTTTCCTAGGGTAAATACCATTATACACAGGTCACATCCTCTATAAGAGAAGGAAATCTCGATAACAAACCTTACGCCAACACGCGTGGACACGGTGGCGCGGTAGATCATAGTCCCTCCCAAAGTGAATAAGGCCCGTGCTCTGAACTGTAGAATGTTGTAACACAAGTATGGAGGATGGAGTTCTGTGAAGATGTTATCCAAACGACTTTGTGTAAATATGCAACTATTTATCAATACCATGTATAGTTAAGATAGTAAACGTTGTCTTAATATTAGGTATATCGATATGATATTATTTTGTGCAGTACATGATAACAATTATGTAACTTTATGATTTGTGTTCCTTTTCTTTGGTAAAATTACCGTGTCAAACTGAGGCATTTAATATACTATTTTATTACCATAATATTATTAGTTTATTTACTTAATAAATTATATAGGTATAACCATAGACTTAGGATATAGATCTAGACGTAACACTCGGTACAAAGAAACCGGCATGCTGCTTTTTTTAGTTGAACACATTAAGAAAAATAAATGACAAAGAGGCTATTTAGTAGCCCTTCTAACTCTTTCTTTTTGAGCTGGAGTAAAAGAGAAAGCAAGGCTACTATTTACTATTTTACTTTTAAACCATAAACGGGGCGGCCCTGCCTTGGAACAAATCTATGTTCCCGAGTTGTTACTCCCTATTTATAACCTTCTTGGGTATAACATAATATTTTCTAACACTTGCGCGACTCATTTATTTAAATTAAACTACTTTTTACATATTTAGACGCGTATATATTTTGTTTCAAATTTTAGCCCATCGTTTCGATGACTTTGCAGTCACCATGTTCAGACTGTCTCACCCATGACCATAGTGACTGCAAAGTATAATTATACGCGTCTAAATCCGTAAAAAGTAGTTTTTTTATATAGGTATAATTTTAATATTTAGGCAATTGCATGTTGTTAATTTGTAGAAGATATGTAGGCATGTTTCTTATATTAAAATATGAAGTGATAAAAACAATTTTATTTGATGTATCTCATTACCATATACAATGAATATCATAAAAAAATATATTAATATTATATCTGAATCTCGACAGTATATGAATTTTTTCAATAAAACAATGTTAAATGTCTTAAGAAATTGACGATACTTACAATAGAAGGGAATTAGGTAGCTAGTAATTAATTTTGGACGAAAAATCTACTATAAACCTATATATGTAAATAGCTGATTACACAAATATAGTATAGATAATGGTCGTGCCACTGCGGAATGTAAAGATAGCCATACAATAAATACCATATATATTTTTTATTATATTATTCTTATATAATATACTTGTGCATATTTGAAATTATGTAAGCAACGTCAAATTAAAACAAAAAAATCATTTTACGACCACATAGTAACATCTAATATTTTTTAACTTTTTTTTTGTATTTATATTGACACAAGTATTACTGCTATGACTTTCTTAAAATCTAAATTGCAGAAGTCAACTTAAAGCAGCCACAGAAAAGATATTATTAAAGTTGCAAAGTTAATTACAAACAACTTTGAGATGAGGATTAACTAGTTAGACATATATAACAGATAGTACGTTCGTTATAGTTTCTAATTATAAAGTCGGCTGAGATACAGTTTGTGAACGACAAAACAAAACTAATTATACAATATTCAAGAAAAGTCACTGAAAGTAGATAGATAGATTAGTCTTGATAGATGGCGTTGCACGTAGAAATACGATATAAACTCAATCGAGTGACTATTACGGTGGCCAAATTTGATTACTGAAAAGCACGGCCGCAATAAGCTCAGTTGGCAGAGCTACGGAACGGTATTCCGAGGTCGTGGGTTCGAGTCCCGCTTGCGGTAATCACTTTTTCCACCGTAATTTAATTTATTAAGTAAAAGCATAGCATGTCAATTGCAAAATTAATAAATTACTTTAGTCACTGAAAGTATCTTAGTGCTCAACCTTTCTGTGCAATAAAAAAAATAGACGTACTCTAGTTATGTTCTCCTTATTTTACGATGTTGATATTCAATCTTTGGTGTACTCAAGAAAGTTTTGCTACCTAAAGCTCGGTATACTCCCATATTCATTCCTAATTGGAATAAACTTAACTTTGATATATGTACTTGGATTGAAAACACGCCAGAAAACGCAGCATAAAAGTAAGCGCTGTGACTGCTTTAAGCTAAAAAAATCACTTGAATACTTTAAAAGTTCATAAAGACAACATATATATAATATATCTTAGAACATCTGTCAGTGCATTCTATAATATTTCAATGTTGTGATACAATAACGACAAATCTGTTAACATTATAATCTCATTATTACTGTATTGTGCTTTATAATATCATACACGCATTGTTAGACATTAAAGTGGATAAGTAACACTGTAATTAGTTTAAACACGTATACATTTAACTACCACATGTAGATAATGAAATTGGTTAGTAAACCTGTTTAATTGAAGTGTGTCATAACGAGAAAATTGAACGTTTAAATGTTGATCGCCACATGTGACGCTGTAATCAATATGATGTTAATAAATTAATCCTTTGGTTGAGGTTTCACTATTTCACATTTGCCAGGAGTTGCAGGAGTAGGATCCTCAGAGAATAATGGGTTCTTCACTTCCATTTCCCCTGTCTGTGAATCAAGATACACGTGATTAAAATTCCTCATGTAATTATGTTTAATCTTTTTAAACTTTTTCGACTTTTGCAGAGATTGTTATCCGTCTTTTACTGGACACATTAGAATGTACGACTAAGGGTCCTAACAATCGAGAGGCCCTAAGCATGTGCTTAATGTGTCCAGTGGAGAAACGAGCCTGATCGGGTCTTCTGCGCAACATAAATAACGGTATGATACCTGTTTTTAATTCTGATGTTTCGATCGGATTACCACATTAGTCACGATTTTTGTAAATGATTAAATGTTGAAAAAGGAACATATGCTTTATCACTACCCTTTTTGTATAAGTATGCTACGAACATCAGTAAATGAAATAATGAATAGCCAATTTATTTCATCCAGTGAAATGGATAAATATTGTCAGTATGTATTTGTAATTGGATGGAAAAATTTTAACCGTTTCATAAATTTAATTAGTTTCAACCGTATTTTCAATAATTGTAGCATAAATTCCAGTCTATTTTGCAGGTATTCAGTTTACTTTATTAAATGAATATTTTAAATACTAAAAATTATAAAAGAATTTTAAAATAACATGAAAATAAAGTAGGTAGCTCAAAATAAACTACGTAGAGAAAGCAAGTCTTCGAAACCTTTTAATGTAGTAGGAGGCAGGAGCTGACTTTTAAATCTTATTTAACAAGTAGCCGCGAGCAAATTTCACTGAAAGTTTATTAGTATGACGGAGCCTCGAGAGTGGAATTACTTAGTTTAATATAAAATAGACATCTTCAACATTTATACAACCTACGTAAGAAAGTGACTAAGTAAAGATCCGGTCTTAATAATGATTTAAAAATAAATAAAAGAAAATGAACGAATATTATTGGGTATTTATATTAAGTCTAGACAGCACTATAATAGATTACTATGCAAATTAATGTCTAAAACTTAATTATACTGAAAAAATTGTTATTGAGTTCACTAAAATATCGAATTTAAAATATGTATAAAATAAGCAGAATTTTAAGTCGAGTCCACATATAGTGTTCAGTGTTTACGTAAAAAAGAATTATTGTAAAAAATTTTAACTTAATATATTTGTACCGTAGCAAAACCAGGGCATTCGTAGACGGTGTAATCGCCCTCTTCATTCTCTTCCTCTGACTCGGGATCCGACACGGAGCCGTTACGTTGCTCTAGGCCATTTCTGAAATATTAATTTAAGTAAAATGTTTTTTCCTTTAAGATAATGAAATGAAAAGCGTGACAAGTATTTTCAAATCCTTAAAATGTTGTTAGCAATACCTCTCCATGGCAATGATTTGTTGTTTCTGATGTTGGTAATGATACATATGAGCGGAATGAGCCAATTTTCTATCTCCAGATGAATCGATAGTAGGACCAGTTACTCCA
Organism: Orgyia antiqua; assembly: GCA_916999025.1. Lineage (NCBI taxonomy): Eukaryota > Metazoa > Arthropoda > Insecta > Lepidoptera > Erebidae > Orgyia > Orgyia antiqua. The sequence continues at coordinate 10,144,301 of OU779863.1, read as the reverse complement.
TAAGCTGGATAGTCAACATCAGCTGCAGCTTTAGCTTTTTTCGAAATCCTGTTAATGAATAACAGATGTTATAGAATAATATTCAGATTTTCTGGTATAAAAAAGGTATTAAGACTTACGTGTACCATCCAAATGCAAAAGCAAATATAGCCATGGCGAGCGCTGCACCAACGGCCGCAATGAGGGCCACACCATAAATTGATTCAGCTGGATCGCTCACAGACTCCAATACGTGAATATGTCGTGGTCTATCAGTCGCTGTGGGTGCTTCATGTGTGCTGCATAGACAACGTATGTTACTCTACCTTTCACTAGCATTTTTTACATTTAACTCTTGAATTTTCATTTCCTTCAGTGCAATAATACAAAAGAAAAGCTGTTCGAAGCACATACGTGTCATTCTATGTTACTTCTACGTGCTGATAGAGAAGTTTTGACTCAGTCAAGCAATTTAGCAAGTAGATTGACATGCTCGCTTTCACTACTTGTGTTATGTAGGTATCGTATAATCGTGTTAGTGCCATGCCGTAAGCGTTCGTTCCTGTCTAATAGGTACATAATATTCGTCCATGTATTAACATATATTATGGGCTTGATGTTATACCATTTGCTCTCATAGGCGGCAAAAAATAGAAATAAATTAATTTCGAGAGATAGAACTACAAAATAAAACTCAATACATGTCGGTACGTTTAGAGCGTAATATAGCTTACATTTCTTCTATAGAAGAGGCCAATAGTGTAAGAATCGATTGATAAGAAGACAGCTGTTATAATATCGCTAAGGAATAAGGAATTTGATATCGTGATTTCCTTCTAATAAGAAGGAAATCACGACATCAAATTCCTTACCACCCTATCTGCTCAATGGTGCGACATTAGTGTATAGATACGTAGAGATGCATGAAAATTAACATTCTCCTGTATTTCTCACCTCATACAAAAGGAACATGGAACAGGGTTTATTCAGCAATAGCAAATTAACACTAATAATTTGAAAGAAACATTTAAATTATTATACCATGGTTTAAAAATATTCTACGAGTAAAATGTACACATAAGGAATGTCAGTGGAAAAGAGTTTTTAGACGTCACATTGCAAATAAAGCTAGACATAGATGTGAAACATCGGTACAAACGACTATGAATGTGTATTCAATGAATTCGTGTTTGCCAGGTAGAGGAGTATGCACAAAAATTTCTATTCAATCACGTTCACATGTACTGCCAATATTTGAATTTGTCTATGCAAATTGCTCCTATGATTTTGTTCCGTGTTGAATTCAAACGGTTGTTTTAATTGCATCTGGTGTTGACAAAAGCGGCGCCAGTTGATTGCTAAGAGAGAATGATACAATAGGTCACAGCAAAAATTGCAGGATTGGTTGTTTTTTTAACATTTCTAGAGGTTAACCTGACACAAATAATTAGTCAATAACTACGCATATAGCCGTAGGTGTTTATATTTCAATTTGAAAACTAACTGTTCTATTAGTCATACAATTTCCAAAGACAAACATTTTAAGTAAATTTTGAAATAATAATAAAGTCACGAATGCCGATATTAAATTATTTGAAAAGTATATATGAATATTGAATATGTATGTGTGTTAAATATCACAGTGCTCACACAATATCAAGTAGTGAATTTGAGAATGACGGAGCAAGTGTACACACACATTGCTTCAAATAATATATACAGAACATTTGAATACAGCTTCTGAAATGAGTGTAATTATTTTCACGTAGAAAACATTGCATTTTCATGCGCAACTAAATAGTTTTAGGAGATGCTAAGGTATCATCTATATGTTTAGAATTGTTATAAATCACCTCGTCTCATCAGTTGGGTGATTTATCTTTAACCAGCGCAGATTTGTTGGCAGTAAGGAGACAGGCATTCGGTAGTCCTTATTAGCCCTGTAATTAATACTACACTATGGGCTACGTAATTATACCATCAACATTTAGATTTTATTCTTCTTTTATTATTTACACAATCGACAGTTTCGTTAACCATGAACGTAAAAGCATAAAATGTAACACTTATGCAAACACCTTTGCTGATAAATAAACGTATATGTATAATAAACTCTAAATAGGCTGTGAACATAAGCTAGTGAGTCCAGTAAGTTATATACATAAGTAAATAAGCGTTATTATATATTAACATATTTTACATAATAATATATAACGAGTATCGACTACTACAAAGCCATATCATTTATTTATATAGAGCAGCTATTACATAGAAAGTTGTACGAAACTACATTTTCAACAATTCTTACAATTTATTTCTTGACGCAGATGTTTCTCTAAAAGTAATTTAAAGAGGAGAAACCTTTACAAAGTATCTTTTAAAATAAAACTTAAGAAGTTTTGTTGTTTTTAAATTATAATGTTCCCATTTAAGTGTTTTAATAACAGAGAAAATGGTTACAAGCTCCGATGTTGAACAGAAAATTCTCAGATGATTTTATTTTTACAAGATGAAAATAATTTTATATTTAATTTTTTCAGTGTACGTACTATGCCTTTGTTAGCCGTCAAAGAGACATTCATTATAGTGTTTTGTACAAAGCGTTTTCTTTGTTACTTTTTCCTAACAAGCTCTCCGCGCTTGGCGGTCTTTGTTAATCGTATAATATTTTGTATTTTCAACTGTATAACACTATCGCAAACACTTTAAGACCTTTCAATTTATTTCCATTGCATGCAGAAATACTTCACCCTTATTTAGGTATTATTTAAGCTATGAGAAAAGGAAAGAGTCTATTTAAGTACAAGTAAGTAAGTTTCGTGCTACAGTTAGAAATAACAAAAAACCTTACATCAGCTGATCGCTTTGCAAAAAATCATATTCGAAATTAAACAATTAAACACTTAACTAGTTTGGAAATAAAATGCCGATTTGATTCTAACTTTTAACTATTATTCAACGTTTGAACATCGCAAGTTCGATATTCGTCGCAGATCGAGAATCTAGAGATGTATAATAGATTATAGAGTTATGTTGCAATACTTGAACAAATGATTGTCATTAGACTGCATTATTTTTCTCGAGGTTATCCTAAAACACATTAAACCATGAATCTAATACATAAATCCTGCAAGCAAAAGAGGCAATCAAGTTAGAGCCAGTACAGCTTGCAAACTTAATTAAACACAGAAACACACTTAGTCAGCAACTTATGAATGCACAGACGCGTGATTTCTGTGTGTGTAGATTCTGTAGATACATATACAATGTGCATATGTGTAAGCACTCAACTTGCCGTTGAGCTTCTGACAGCTTGAAATGGTAGGATCAACTTTCACCAACTTAGTTGAATACTGTGGTTGAATATGTACAAGAACACAATACATATTTAGAACCATTTAAAAACTGAAATGAATTACTATTTATAACAACAGACTCTTTAATTTATTTAGTTTTGAATTTGATATATTATTTCAGCGATAGTCATCAAGTTTGGGTGCGATTTTTAAGACTAGGTAGGTATGATTAATACTGATAAATAATAAGTTTCAAATAAGACCGATTCTCAATTGTGTTTACCTATTTAATGTACCTACTTATCATTTCTACTTAATCATCGATCATTATTACCAAAAGTTCAATGCCAATGGAAATTCCTGGAAATTACTCATATTTTTTGCACTGCATATTGAGACCAGCTGATTTGACGAAAAAGTTCTAAATATTTTAATGGCCCACCATTGGTTGTCCCTGCACTTCGAGAGAGTATTTCGTCTACGCATGCGTGTTGACCACAAGTGTCGGCACAGAGTTTAGAGCTTTCCATATCTTATACAGGATATTTTTCTTTAGCTAGTTCGTGCAGCGGGTAGGAATACTAGGAATTGAGATAGAAGTAGTGATATTGGTATTCTATCTCCATTACAGCACTTACCAACTATTGGATTATGTGGATTATGAATAGACGTGTCACCACCCTTTTTCCTTCCCAGGGAGCTGTAAAAGCCAGCTAAGGGATATTGTACACAGATCACAACCTTTGTGAAAGCCGAAAATCTTGAAAACAAAGCCTGGTCAGCGCGGCACAGTAGAACATAAAGCCTCCCAAAATGTACAAGGCCCTTGCCCAACAGTGCAACGTTAATAGATTGGAAAGAGAAAGAAAAAATATCAGTTTCTTAATCACAAAACGTTTAAATTATTACTCTGACGATAATAGACGTTTTAACTGTGATCGAGTGGCGTAAAACGCAAAATGTAAGTGCAATAAATATAACACAGTGGGGAGTTAATCTGTTGATCTTAAACTTAGCTTTCCATGGCTATTCTTAAGTTAATTATATTGTCCCCTGCTGTCAAGTGTAAAGTGATATAGCATGTCGATCCATTATTACTGAAATGGAATTGGCTTATGTAGCAAAATAAAATGAACATAAAAAGGAATACTAAGTACGTTGCATTTTCTCTTTTATTGTGAAAACAAAATATAGATACGAATAATCAACTTAAATTAAAGAATCAGTTATAGTAGCGAATTTATTTACAACCGTGTAGGTCTCTCCTGTCATTTCATTGATTTTCATAACGTCATGATTACGCGTCATAATGTCATTTCACTTTGCCATTCGATTCACTTTTTCTTTCTTATGACATGCTGGTAAAATCGCCAGTTTTATGAAAGTGAGTGTTAATTTGGAGAGACGAAATCATTATATTTGGCCAGTGTTTTAGCCGACTTCAAAAAAAGCAGGAGGTTCTTAATTCGTATATTTTTTTAAGGCTAATCTTTATGCCGACGCTCTCCATACCAGTTTGTATCCCTATTTTACAAGCATGCTCTCCACTCCCGTTTTATCTTTGTCAATGCAGACGATAAAGACTATCGGCGAAACGCATATACCGGGGTGCCTTATAATTATATTTATTTTTAAGTTTTTGTGGAAATGATGCTCATAAATATTAATGGAATCCGCGAAGCCGTGACGAGTTAATCAATCTATTAGTTTTGATAAAAATTATAAGCTCTGTGTATACACGGTGATTTATTCACGAAAGTTTTATTTTTTGTCTATTTAAGTAGTCCTCAACTCAACCTTTCAAATCACGTTCGTTTTACATTGTATTGTCTATCGCAACTTGCATTGTTCATATTTTTTTTAAACTCTTAATTCAAAAACCATTTCGGGGAATAGAGTTTCTGATCATGATCTATTAGTTTTATTCGGAAAATTTGCTATATTTACAATCATTTTTCCAAAAATGTTAATGATCTCTATTTGCCCTTGAAATGAAGGACTTAAAATATTAAGACGTTCTTAGGGATATACTACTCTGTGGTGGAGTTGAAATCGGTCTATTAAATCAACTTGGCAACTTTCATAAGTCTATCAGGAAAAGGAAATACACAGAATGCGTACAAAGATGACGTCACAAAATTTAAAATAATATCTTTAAGCATTTTTTTAAAATTCTATATAGCGAATATTTCAATAATATTGGAATTATTTGCTTAAATTAAACTATAACATTTTCTAAAAAAATATAAAAACAGCAGGTCAAAAATTATGAACAAGCCCGATTAAGACTCAATTATCTTATGCAACTAATTGCACCGAACATATTGTGGGATTCCCACGTTCCACTTTGTTTTAAAAGTCTAATTTATTTAAAATACTGCCTGCAAGGGCAGTATTTTAAATAAATTAGACTTTTAACCTGACCAGACCTGAGTTATTTTTTTAATTATAGTCACGTTGATTTGCCTCGAGGCCTTTGTTCATAGTAAAAGAAAAGTTTCCTTTAATTTTAAATACAAACCTTGTTCTGAAGCTAAGGAACAGCAAAAACTAATTACCTATCCTTGTTCGATAAGCCATTCAGAATATACTTATAACGCTTACATATAGTTTAAGTACTATATATTTTAGCGAATAATTTCTTAAATATGTAATTAATATAATATAACGTACGTCACATAAATAGAACTAATACTATAGTTGTACTCTATCTATATATCAAGTTATACTCCAATCCTGTGGAGGATAAGAATATTGTAAAAAAGGAACGAAATGTAGCTGTACAGATAAATGAAAAATCAAGATCTATTAAAAAGTAGAAAAAAAAAAGAAAGTACATAATTCAGAAAGTCCGTATCGCAAAGCGGATTGACTGCAAGCTGTCCGCACCACCAGTATTCAATGAAATAAGTCGACATACAGGTATTTAACTTTAGTAGTAAGCTGCTTATAAGCTCAAACCAGGCAACGGTGATATTTGTTACAGTTAAAAAGTGAATGATGTTTCTTATAAGGAATAAGCCTTTGTATTCAAAGTACAATAGGTATATCGTCGGCTTAATTTGTTAACCGCCTAAGTCCGTTTTGGGGAATTTTATAGGTGAAGGATAAAAGTGAGTAAAATGTTTACAATTTATTTATGAAAAATCAGATCAAATCATAATGATTTATCGGAGGTTTTAACGGAGATTTTATCGGAGAGATAATAAACGTTTTAGTGTAAAAAGACTATTATTAATAACAAGTTTTGACAATTTTCGCGAACCTATTTTAGCGAACTTTTAAACCTCCGATAAGACATTATGAACAAGACCATAAGAATATATCGCCGCGGCTGTCGGTCACGGCAACGTGACAGGGGGACCTAATGCTCCCCCAGTCGAGTCGGGCCCCGATTAACGGGGCCATCCCTGCCGGGTCATGGTAAAGCTGAAGGCACCATCATGGCCCGGCAGGGCAAGAGGAGATAGGAAAATAAAAACAATAAGAATATACCCATTTTACGACGGGCCTCGTGGTGTAGTGGTTCATATAACGGACTACCGATCATGAGGTCTCGGGTTCGATTCCTGGTCAGGACAATCATTTGTGTGATGTTTTTAATTGTCATACAAATGTTTGTACTGCGTCTGGGTGTTTACTATGTATTATAAGTATGTATTTACAAAAGAAAAATAGATTATGTATTATATCCGTATTCTGGTACCCATAACACAAGCATATAAGCTTAGCTTGGGACCAGAGGACGTTGTGTGAAATGTCCATGAATATTTATTTATTTTATGTATTTTAACTTGTTGATACTCTACGACTATACGTTAACGTGTAATATTTCTTGCAACCTGTTACTCTGATACATGGATGGTGATTATTTGTGACATGGCGTTTAAATTTTAAACAGCCTATTTCAGTTAAAATTTATTGTCATCTTTAGATGACAACGTAAATATTGTGATGCCAATATGCCTAGATAGTGGTTCAGAAGAATAGTTGTTTATGTATAATTTTTTCGGCTTCCCAATATCAAGAAAATATACTGTAAAATTTAACTTTCATTAGCTCAAAGCAAAATCTAGGGAATTTCATGGAATTTCATGGAGGAATTTCATGTTCCATTATTGCGTGCGCAATGCAAATTTTAATAAACGCTTCTCTTTAATGTAGTTTCGATAATAAATCGACTAAAATTTCAATTATCAAATGCAATTTCATATCCCTCTTCTCTCCAACCCATTAACGTCCCAAACCGTAAACCAGCTAAAACATACGATCCATTTAAAAAATAAATCTGGGAAAATCTCTTAAAATGAAACAATAGAACACCTGACGAAGACAAGATTATCGTTGTGTTTATGAACGGGCTACGATTCAGTGTGTCCTTCAGAATCTACAAGTGTTGTTCATAAAATATATGTAACTTCATTTCAAATGTAATGCTTTATTGTTGCTTGTGAGATGGAAGCATGTAGCTCTTGTTATATCATGTGTGATAAAACAAGGTTTGATTTGATTGTGATTTGTAGTATTATCTGTGTGGTTACAGATTAAGAATACAAGTGTCACCACCCCAGTTTCTTTCTCTAGGTGTGTTAAAGACAATTAAGGAATATTTATATTAGCAGTGAATATCAACTGTGAGAGACGAAAATCTCGAAACTAAACCCTAAGCCAACGCGCCTAGTCTGCGCAGCATAGTAGACCAAAAACCTTCACGAATGCGACATGCGTCATTTATACATTATTCGGTGAAATGTGAGAGAGTAGGGAAATAAGTAATCGATATTGTCATATTATTATGTGCGGTCAGTTTCAGGACATTATAAAATAACCACGTAATAAATGCTGACAAATACATGACCAACCATAAATAAACCATTAGTTATTCAGAAAGTTTTTATATGTTTACCGATTTTAAAATCTATTTATTTATAAATAGCCATTTATCATCATCATAACATCACACCTTTTGCCCATGGGGGTAGGCAGAGACTATAGAGCGCCATCTGCTACGATCCAAACAAACGAAATAAAAATAGCGAATTATTTGCATAATTAATTAAATATATTGTAATAATAAATAAATACTTACAAGCCGATTCTCAGACGATCAAGGTTATCAGCCACAAGGTTCCTAGTCTTGCTCAAGTTAGGGTTTTGACGAATCTGCCGTAGAGGTTCCATTTCTACAGGTTTAACCTCACCACCCTCGTGCGGACCGTACGGTTCTGAAATTATCTTGCCTTGTTAGAATTTTTTAAATCACTGTATTACTCTATGACGGCTTGATGAAGACATGATTCAGTATTTAAAGTTAAAGGAATAAGATATTTTACGTAGAGGCCATATGGGCCATGGAATGGGGCGGTGGCCTGTGAGGGGCAGCGCAGACTTTGACGTCAAATATTTTGCTCTTTCTCTGTAAATATTTAAAATATGTCCCTAAATTTAGTTATTTATTAGTTTATTTTAAAATGTATATCATCTATATTTTTAAACTAATCACTGCAACACTGCTACCGTTCTAATTATAATCTTAACTTGCACTAACCTTTTGAATAAAGAAAAAGTAATATCGAACTCGTTATCGATTATAATCTTATTGCTCAACTCGTTATCGTACATAATACATTATAAATAATCTATTTTGCCTTACCAAAAGGATCACAGTAGAACTCTGTTTTATTCAGTGATTAATGGGAGCACTGAGAGATGAGCTTTTCGCTATCGGCCTAGCGGCTGTTATATAGAAAAACTAGAAAATCCTTCTATCGAAATTAATTACACATAAATTTATGCATAAGTTATAATAAAAATATAATAAATTAAATAAAAGGCATTAAGTCCTCCTTTGCATAGTTTAAGCATAAAGTGTAAATAAATAAATTTATAAATAAATTCAAGGTATTAAAAGTTAAATAGGATGAGAGTTATTTACTAGCGAAACAAAGACCAAAGCTGTGATTTTTACATTTTATTTTTTAGTTCCAACGTGCATCACACAGAAACTACTGCATAGATTATAGCATAAAATAAATTCTTTATTTTACCAGTGAAGGCTTTGTTTTACTCGTATGCAGTAGCGGATAACTATTTCCAAATAATATCGAAATACAATCTTACGAGTTTTTAATAATTTGCCTCTGACAAACAGAACAATCAATGCAATGCTGATTTTAAGCCAATATATTCATTAGCCTGGCTTGAACAGTGGTACGAGTAGTTCAAATATAACCGCACCTGTACCGCTTTATATAGAGTTTGAAGCTTTAATGACGTTATGCACTGAAATAATAGAGACGGTTAACTATGTTGCCTTCACCTAGTTTGCTTGTCTATAATATCACAGCTAAATGAATGGATAGAAGGTAGAATAGATGGTACAAACCCTGCCATTATATTAATACAGGGCTTGATTTTATGTACCTAACAAGAAAAATATTTGCTAGTCTATTTTTGTATAAAAAATGTTTAGTATCGATTTTAAGTTAATTTATGTATAAAAATAGAAGGGGTTAAATAGAATTTCAGACGATAGTTCGAAAATTAATTGAGTATTATTATGTAATTCTTTATTTTAATTGATTCCAATGTTTAAAACGATTCGAATTTTTTTTCGACTGGGCTACTACTTATTTTCGTATTTTTTTGTACAATTCTAGTTAATGGTGTAGGCATATAGAAAGGGCAATTTAACAAACTTATTCTAATATAATATTTATATAGATAATATTACGCTAATAGTAATACCTAACATTAACCTAAACATTAGTCCATACACAGTCCTGCCCTTATCCTGAATTATTTAGGGTCGGCGCAGCACCTTTTTTGCCATGAATTCCTTTTTAGGGTTTGGTACAAAACCTTATAGTCTCACTTCAGTGCCCGCATGTCTGTCTGTCTGTCCGTCAAAATTTTTTTACTTAGCAACGGCTAAGGTTATAACCGAATTATGACCACTTATAAGAATTTTCGACTTATGCTAGGGAATCAAAACCTACAGGTTACTTCCCGTTGCCCTAGAGACTTGAAATTTGGCATAGATCAAGTTTATATTATAGTGTTGATGTAGAGAAAAATCCAAAAACTTGTAATTTGTCATCACATTACAAGAATAAAGTGTCTATACTAATACCAACTTATGAAGTAGCTACAATGTAGGCAATTCCCTATATTGCAACTACAAAATTGAGTTGCTTTAAATTTTATTAACTAATTATTTAAATGCAGGTGTTTATATTTTTCGGTCTAGTAGGTATGCAAACCTAAGTGTGCGAGTTTAGCTCGCTCTTGACAGGTTTTTCTTTCATATCGTCTCTCACACAGTCCATCCATTATTTCTTTGATCTTCCTCTCCTTTTCCGGTCATCTTAGTTCATATTTATCACCTTTTTGCTCCCCATCGATCATTAAATATAAATAAATAATGTAGGTAAATAAAAATAGCAAAATAAACAATTTTATACGTTGTAGTATATAGATAGAAGTAAATAAAAAGAAAACTTACGTTGTATAATAACTTTGTCCTCAGGTTCAAAATACCCTGTTTCTAAAGGCGTCATCGCAAATGTCTGCTTCTTCTCCACTAACTTGTTTGTAATCTGGACATTTTCACGTATTGGTTCATTCAGTATAGGTTTTGGTAAGTCAGTTTCACTAGACGTCATAGGTTGGTCTTCTTCACCGTTAGAAGATTTTGGCAAATACTCTGGAAGCTCTTGTGGTGTAATCGGTGCTATGTAAGAATCTTGAATAGGCCACCGTGAACGTAATTGAAGAAATGAGTCCACGTCAAGTGGAGTTAAATATTCTTCATCGTCATCCATTCGATTCAGACGGTCTATTTCCTATATAAATAAAAAATGTTAAGAGGATACCAAAATAGTTTCGTGCATTTTTCTATGTACGAAGTTTTCATTGTTTCTTTAGATTGAATGGCTAGAGCTCTAATTTTTAAGTATATGTTTTGTCAATATATTATCTAGGATCGCATAAACTCAGAAACACGATTGAAAAAAGTTTTCTCGATAGAAAATCTTGGCGAAACAACCTCTCAAATTTTTTATTTTTTTCATTTGTCGGTCTATTATCGCGTATTAACTAATGAAATAACTTTAAAAACATAAGTAACTATCATATATAGAAACACGTAAATCAGAATTAAAATATATTTAGTAGATTTTGAGTAAATAGGAAAAGTATCCCTAATTCTTCATTTTCTGTGCCTACTGGCTGTGTTAATATGTACGTGTCGGCGATGATATACGATAATATTGATGTAGGCCCTTAATGGGAACCTAAATCAATTATATCATTTTATTTTAATGACTTAATAAGTAAAATCGAAATAGGAATTTTTGAATAAAACTACTTTTTACGTATTTAGACGCGTATATTTGTAAAAAGTAATTTATTTAAACAAATGAGTCGCGCAAGTGTTAGAAAATATTAGGATTTTTTATTTCAACCGCTTAAACACAGATTTTTGTAGTTTAAAAAATGGATTCCTATTTTCAGTAAGAAATAAATTTTACAAAAATAATTTCATGTGCGTCCTTAAAATAAAAAAAAAACCTTTTTAGTTTCCCGTTACATTACATTTGGTACTTATATAGGTAAATATTTTGAATTAAATCTTCTCTGATCTATACGAAAAAAAAAAGACAAAGGCGTAACAATGAGCGAGTGTGGACATGTTTATAATACTCTACGCCCATGAGTGGCGGAGATTAACTTCTTGCCTAGGGCGCTGCCAATATATAATCCATCTCCAAGTTCCATTGTAATCTAAAATAAAAGATTTACCTACGCACATATACATTATAATTTTAAATACGTGGTACTGAAATTGCTATTGACAATCAAAACAAATGCCTCAGGCACTACTGTAATATAAAAGTAAATCTCTGAGGAGGATTCTGTATGGAAATTTTCTGCCGTTATAAGTAAGTAGGCACCTTATTTCAGCTGACCTAATAAAGATTTCTAAATTAAATTCTAAGATTTTCCTTCTTCCATGAATCCATCTTTAATTTACCAAAAAATCTTCTTATTTCTAAGTATATAAAAGAATGTTGTGTTACTGGGAACACTTAAAACTCAAGATTGGCTAAACTAATTTGGCTGAAAATTGGTGGGGGAGTTAAATTAGGATTAGGAATAGGACATAGGACATAGGATACTTTTAATATTATAAGATTTACAAATAACATGAAATAACAGAAAAATATTTTTCGCATACAAAATGTTCAGGTTTTATTAACAGTCGAACTTTAACTGTAAGCAGCTTATTTAAGAGGGCGCGATAGCAAAAAATGCTCCATACAAATAAATAACTTTTCTCACAGTATCTAGGTGTTATGTATCTCCTCCATCTATCTAATTTAACCCGGCCAAACTATTATAAAGGAATGCGATTACGAACACCTGCATATAATTATAATAATATACCCCTCTGGGCCAGTCGTTATCTCACCATGAGACTAACGCAAAACCTGGAGGCAGATTATAGGCTTATAGGCGAACTGGAAACCGAGAGTGCCTGGACTCTCGCCTCTGTCTTGCCTTCACCGGCCGGACAGAGTGGGGTCGCCAGAGCTATATGCTCGGGGTTGGAAGTGTCAATTTCAACGGCGTAATTAGGTATGGGGAAACCCGCTCCGGGTCTAGGTCCGCGATAGTGAAACCGGTGCTGCACCGTTCTACACCCCAAGCCGCTCACACCAGTGTGCTCACTGCTGCCTTGTCTGGCAGCTGTGTGAGGAACCAATCTAGAGATTCGGCGAGTCAACGTCTGCCACGGTTCAAGAAGTATTAGTATTGAAAGCAGGCGTCCTTATTATTATTTTCAATCGTTTTTTATATAACCAGTCCATTAAACACCCAACACAATAAACCAGTTCGTTTCTCTACATTATTTTGCAATCGATCTACAGTTATAATTGGCACTCCATGACTTCACTTCTATAGTGCAGGTGTGGAGTGTCTGTGGTAGGTGTCCCACCACATTTATTTATTCATTAAAATTCTCAAAGGCCCTCTGCATGTTAGACCTATGTCCCCATGTAAGACTTACAAAGGACCGGGTATTTCTTATAATAGAAATATACCCGTGACTGCAAAAATGAGAAACAAATAATAACAATAATTCTTTATTGACATAAGAGATACATAGCACATTTTATGGCTACCCTAGCTCCCGCGCTAGATAAAACTGTGTTGCAGGTGCTACTTCATCCCCTTAAAATTTGATAATATCAAATTAGAAATAAAAATAAAAATAAGAAAAAAAGAAAATTAAAATATTGATAATAGCCATTCACTTAACTATACAGTTCCTCTCCCTACTTAAACTAGGTCTTCTACGTGCCCGTTAGTGTATGCGTCATTAAATCCATCAAAGCAAATAGTGTACCTACATGTTATAGCTAATAGAGTGCCCACCGCCCCCAACTACTGTAATAATATTAGGGGGTTATTTAATAAAATTTGTTTTTTTTTTAATCTTAAAATTGGTAGATAGATTATTTATATCCGAGCGTTATTTAATTTGATTTGATAATTATTATTATTCGTTTCTACATTTGTTAATTATGATCTCAGATTAACTCAGATACTAAACAGAACATAAAAATCAAAACTTCAAAGAAATCTTTTTGAGCAACGTATTTTCTAGAAAAACTATAAACTGCTAATGAAGATGTACAACAAATTACGGAAATATCATAATCGTGTTATTTAATATTTCTATAAACCGTGCTAATACAGCGTAGTAGATTTTTTTTACAGCTTACACAAGCTGCCTGTAAGCCATTTCTGCTAAGTACGTGCAAATTCGAAGGAAAATATTTAATGCATGTTACAATATACAAAATGTATCTCTCTCTCTCTCTCTCTCCAGCCCATTTACATCCCACTGTTGGGCACGGGCCTCCTCCACTTCGGGAGGGATTATAGTCTACTGTGCCGCGCTGACTAGGCGTGTTGGCACAGGGTTAATTTTCGAGTTTATCCGTCTCACAGATGATGTTTTCTGTGTAAAATATCCCTTAGCTGACTTTTACAGCACTCTTGGGAGGAGATGGAGTGGTGATATCTGTATTTTTAATCCATTACTACACGGAGAGTGACCACAGGAGAGTCCCCACAAAATGTATAACAATACAATATGTATAGCAGACCGAGCCCAACTGAGCGTGTTGCGATTTTAATATGTTATCATGCATTGATGTATAGCGTTACAGTTATTGGATTAAGTGACAATAATATATTGGTATCCTTCTTGTACGTGTTAGGTGTGCCATGCATTCTGTGTTGTTGTCAAGATTGAATGATGAGCATATATTTGTGTAACAGAAAATGTAGAGCATAAAGTTACTTTCACAAGTATCAAGAATACGATTTCATATCGTTTATATCCTATATATATCATCCCAAATACCCAGTCAAGCATCATACGGCTATTAGAATATTTTATATCAACTATATTCTACATATTTAACAGCCAGTGACATTAGTGATTTCACGATACCTAAAGCAATTATCGTCATATATCAAACACAAAATATACACTAATTATACACCTTTCTCATAATTAACTCTATTTATAAGTCAAAAAACAAAAAAATAATCAAATTCAAAATTTATAAGTCAAATCTCCGTGTGGTGACAGATTAAGAATATAAGTGTCACCACACCATCTCCTCCCAAGGGTGCTGTAAAAGTCAGGTAAGGGATGTAACACACAGACAACATCTGCTGTGAGAGACAGAAAACTCGAAAATAAACCCTGTGCCAACACGCCTGGTCAGCGCGTCACAGTAGACCATAATCCCTCCCAAAATGGAGGAGGCCCGTGCCCAACAGTGGGACGTAACTGGGCTGAAGAAGAAGATAAGTCAAAGTACAGTAGTTTATAAGTTCAGTACTTTTTAAGTTTATAGATGCCTAAAAGTCTTTATTTTATAAATAAAGACTTTTAGGCTAGTAAAATTGGATCAACACTGTTTTTTATTGCACTTTATTAACTAAAACTGTCTAAGTAGAATATAAATTGTCATTATTGGATTAATAATTTTAATGAATAATTTTTGCGAAACCGTTATAAAATAAATAATAAATAAATAAATATTCAGGACATTTCATACAACGTCCTCTGGTCCCAAAGTAAGCTATATTTCTATGCTTGTATTATGGGTACCAGATACGGATAGACTACATATACTACTTTTCTTTTGTAAATACATACTTATAATACATAGAAAACACCCAGACGCAGTATAAACATTTGTATGATATTTATAGATATCACACAAATGATTGTCCCAAGCGGGAATCGAACCCGCGACCTCGTGATCGGCAGTCCATTACTATTTGTAGACACTATTATATGACAAATTGTTTTTACATATTGAAAAAGTTTATTGATTCAATTTGACATTTGTAGGTAATGATAAATAAACTATGGCTAGACACAAAGTAAATATATCCAGCTATGTATCCATATTGAAACTAATAAAAATCATTTGATATGAATGTGTTTGCTTTGCGTATTGATATAAACATTTTGAATTCATCTATTTTATATCTTACTAGCTGCCCCGGCAAACGTTGTTTTGCCATACAATTCTGTATAAAATAAAATTTCATCAAAATCGGTCCAGCCAATTTGTAGCCTATGTGTTATTCTGATGTATAAGCTATATTGTGGTAAAGTTTCATTCAAATCCATTAAGTAGTTTTTACGTGAAAGAGTAACAAACATCCATACATACATCCATACTTACAAACTTTCGCCTTTATAATATTAGTAGGACTAGCTGACCCGGCAAACGTTGTTTTGCCATACTAAAAAAAATTGGTCAAGTGCGAGTCGGACTCGCGCACGAAGGGTTCCGTACCATTATCTATGCAACATAAGGCAACGTTATTAGTATCGAGCAAGAAACGGTAAAAAAATCATGTTTGTTGTATGGGAGCCCCCCTTAAATATTTATTTTATTTTATTTTTATTATTTGTTGTTATAGCGGCAATAGAAATACATCATCTGTGAAAATTTCAACTGTCTAGCTATCACCGTTCTTGAGATACTGCGTACCGAACCCTAAAAATCATGTTTGTTGTATGGGAGCCCCCCTTAAATATTTATTTTATTTTATTTTTAGTATTTGTTGTTATAGCGGCAATAGAAATACATCATCTGTGAAAATTTCAACTGTCTAGCTATTACCGTTCTTGAGATACTGCGTACGGAACCCTAAAAATCATGTTTGTTGTATGGGAGCCCCCCTTAAATATTTATTTTATTTTATTTTTAGTATTTGTTGTTATAGCGGCAATAGAAATACATCATCTGTGAAAATTTCAACTCTCTAGCTATCACCGTTCTTGAGATACAGCCTGGTGACAGACGGACGGACGGACGGACGGACGGACGGACGGACGGACGGACTGACGGACGGACGGACGGACGGACGGACGGACAGCGAAGTCTCAGTAATAGGGTCCCGTTTTTACCCTTTGGGTACGGAACCCTAAAAAGGTTTGAAAAATAGATGTTGGCCGATTCTCAGACCTACTGAATACGCATGTAAAATTTCATAAAAATCGGTCAATCCGTTTCGGAGGAGTACGGTAACTAACACTGTGACACGTGAATTTTATATATAAGAAGATTATCTTTATTTACGCATTGTGAGACTTATGTATTGTGTTGGGGTGATGTTAAAAAGTAAAAAGACTTTTAAATATAGAATATATTTAAATATATATACTTTTAAATATAGAATATATTTAAAAGTCTTTTTTCTTTTTTCAGCCTATTAGTGTGCTACTTTTGGGCATACGACTTCTTCATTTTGGAGGGTAATTTGATTGTTTGGACAAGGCATATTGGCACAAGATTTAATTTAGAGATTTCCGTCCGATTAGGAATACGAGTGGCACTACCCCGTTTCTTTCCTAGGGTGCTGTGGGAGCTGGCTAAAGCATATTTTAAACAGTTGACATCAACTGTGAGAGACAGATACCTCGAAACTAAACCCTAAGCCAACACGCCTGGTCAAAGTGGCATAGTTGACCACAAAACTTCCCGAAGTGGAGGGAGCCCGTGTCCTACAGTGGAACGTTGATGGGTAGGAGAGAGAGATATACTGGTACAGATTCTACGTGTGACAACGAAACTTAACATAACTAAAAATTAAAATTGATTGTGTCAACAACATAATTCGGCAATGTTAGCTAAACTTTTTTATTATATAAACTGTTTGTTATAGACTAAAGGTCTTATTCATAATGACTTATCGGAGGTTTAAACGGAGATTTTATCGGAGAAATAATAAACGTTTTAGCGTAAAAAGACTATTATGAATAAAAAGTATTGACAATTTTCGCGAACATTTAAACCTCCGATAAGTCATTATGAATAAGACCATAAAGATTTTAATTATATAAATGTGCACAACAAAATAGCCAATAAATCTAAAAACATCAATAGTTGTTTTCATTTTTTAGTTATGTTCAGTTGTGCACGTAGAATTGGCACCAATGTGTTTTTATGATGGTTTTAAATTTATTTATAGAAAGAAAATAGGCAGGAGATGTATATCGTGTATGTCTAACCTTATTTAGCCATTCGTGTTCATCTGGTTGTTGCTCTGCTTTGAAGCTATCTTCATACCCAAAGTAGTTTGGAAGAAATTGAGGCATTGCGTAGTCTCTAAGGAAGCTCCGTTGTGGGATTAGAGGCGTGTCTGGTTGTGATGTTGGACCTGTAATTTCCTTGTGTTCAATATTGGTATCAATTCTAAGTGCACATCTAAACTTAACTAAAAAAATAAATTTGTGTCGTGTCAATAACACAATTCAGCAATGTTTTTTTATTTAGCCATTTAATCAAAATACGCCATAGTTAGTTGTTTTCATGTTTAATTGTGCACGTAGAATTGGCACCAATATTTGATATTGAATAAATATCCTTATCTTTATCCCTACTAATTTATAAATATAAAAAGCGGATTAAAAACAAGAAATTTTGACGAGCTTAAGTGTTAATGTGTGTAACCAAACCATAGTGCGATTTAAAAAACTGTACAACGCCATCTATTGAGAGGTATAGTAAAGTGCTGTTTGTTTGATTTCTAAATTTCACGCAGACAAGGTCGCGGACAGCAGCTAGTTTATATTATAAGTGGTAATGTATAAGTGCTAATGTAGTGGAAATAAGTTTGTATTTAATTAAGGGGGCATTTCACTGTGTAATATTGTTTTGTGCAAAATAAAAGAAATTGTTGATTTTTAGGGTTCCGTACCCAAAGGGTAAAAACGGGACCCTATTACTGAGACTTCGCTGTCCGTCCGTCCGTCCGTCCGTCCGTCCGTCCGTCCATCCGTCCGTCCGTCCGTCCGTCCGTCCGTCCGTCCGTCTGTCACCAGGCTGTATCTCAAGAACGGTGATAGCTAGAGAGTTGAAATTTTCACAGATGATGTATTTCTATTGCCGCTATAACAACAAATACTAAAAATAAAATAAAATAAATATTTAAGGGGGGCTCCCATACAACAAACATGATTTTTATGGTTCCGTACCCAGTATCTCAAGAACGGTGATAGCTAGACAGTTGAAATTTTCACAGATGATGTATTTCTATTGCCGCTATAACAACAAATACTAAAAATAAAATAAAATAAATATTTAAGGGGGGCTCCCATACAACAAACATGATTTTTGGGTTCCGTACGCAGTATCTCAAGAACGGTGATAGCTAGAGAGTTGAAATTTTCACAGATGATGTATTTCTATTGCCGCTATAACAATAAATACTAAAAATAAAATAAAATAAATATTTAAGGGGGGCTCCCATACAACAAACATGATTTTTTTACCGTTTCTTGCTCGATACTAATAACGTTGCCTTATGTTGCATAGATAATGGTACGGAACCCTTCGTGCGCGAGTCCGACTCACACTTGACCAATTATTATAATTCTACATGTAACAACATGAAGGAATAAATCATTAATAGTGTAGTATTTCAGCATATTATCGCATAAACGCGATAGCTTAGAATGTACTCTATGGGTGAATGGACACGCAAAACAATACGCGGCAAACGTGAGAAGGGTAGTGCAATGTGTTAGTTTTATGATTCTGATTACTTTTTATAGTAAAATAGGTTCTTCTATACCATGGCAAAAAAAATTCGTTGAGTTATATCCAGTATTACATAAAAAAATGCTTTCAAAGCGTTATTTTATCATCACGGTGGCCTGTCCCCGACCGACTTTCGCTCGTAAAATATCTTACCCAGTAGTTGCATTTATTATTTTGACTCAAAACGACTTTTGTATCATTAAATTATAATATAACCTATGTAAAAAAAACTAATTTTGTTTGTATAACCCGTTTCTAACACATGTGACAAGCACTTAACTTTTGTCCTGGGAAAACTTATCATTCTGGTGGGTAGTAAGTTTTCGTAGCATATCTTCGTCCACATTGCGTTCCTGCAGCCCTTGTGCCTTTTCTCACTTCCAATCAGTCCGCTTCTAGTCGTCGGAGTGCATGCACACACCACAACTTCAACGTGAAGTCCAGTAAAAAGGTAAATATATCATGCCAGTGATGTGGGGACAAAAATCTTCTCATATCGGTGGCCGTTATATCTCGTGTTAGGTAAATTTCATATACTTCAAAATTGTGTTATAGATTCGCCGTAAGTTTTGCTTTTTTGCAGCAGTATTGACATTTTAAAAATAATTATGATATCGGAGTTAAATGTAAAATTAATTAAATTTATCATCTCAGTGTTTTCATTTCAGAGGATTCGGTGGAATGTTATACCGATAACAGTACACTGAAATGATATGTAACATGGGAATGATAAATCCATAAGTTTTTAGAGATCCTTGAATCCAATATTGAATCATTTCAATTTGGTGATATAATTCTAGATTTTGTAGATTCAATATTTGAGATAAATTTGATGTGTAAAAATTAGGATTTTTTTTATTTATTTATCATAATGTAATCCATCCATCCATCCATCAACCTTTCTCCATCCACTGCTATTAATAAGACTTCTCCATAAAACGCAACAACGCACAGATCCAGTGCTAACTGGATCCAATGGCCCGAAGAAAATTTTACGATATCGTCAGTTCACCTTGCCTTGTCGCCCCACGCGGCGTCATCCGGTGCGTGGTTGCGGCTCGAGGAACTTTTGTCCCTAACGGTTATCAAGTCGTCAAGCGATGTGGCTTGCCCATTGCTACTTCAGTGTGCTAGCTGTTCGGGCTATGTCACACACACCGGTCTTTCTACGGATTTCTCCGCGTTCCGGATCTTATTACGTAGGGAAACAACGAGCATATAGCGTCTTTAGTTTCTCAAGCGGGTGTTATCACCCTTCTTGAATAATAATACTACCATGCTCCTGGTCCACGCCTATAGAACAGTGCCCCCGACGATGACAGAATCGA
Organism: Orgyia antiqua; assembly: GCA_916999025.1. Classification (NCBI taxonomy): domain Eukaryota; kingdom Metazoa; phylum Arthropoda; class Insecta; order Lepidoptera; family Erebidae; genus Orgyia; species Orgyia antiqua. The sequence continues at coordinate 10,123,550 of OU779863.1, read as the reverse complement.
ACAGCTTCTGATGGGCCCCGAGGAGCTTCGTAGTGATTTCATCATCGCCCGGTGCTTTACTGTTTTTAAGCTGCTTGAGAGCCATTCTGATCTTATAAAGGCTGACATCCAGAATGTCCTCGGTATAGTGCGCAGTTAGCTTGGATCGTGGACCTTTGACCAAGCCGACAGCAAGAGTTTGGAATGTCTCGTACCACTGTCCATAGAACTGCTCGACTTCACTCAAGATGGTCTTATTCCTAATGACTTATCGGAGGTTTAAAAGTTCGCTAAAATCGGTTCACTAAAATTGTCGAGAATTTGTTATTCATAATAGTCTTTTTACGATAAAATGTTTAATATCTCGGCGATAAATTTATTGTTTAAACCTCCGATTAGTCATTATAAATAACACCAATTTAATAAACTATATTTAAATAAACTTAAAAAGCCTCAAATAAACCACCGGGACGTCTATAAATTGCTATTTATTTTTTATCATCATATCGATGCACTTCAAGTAAACAAGTAAAGCACGTTTTACTGAATTGCTTTGCAGAACAAATTGAAACAAATTGTTCAAATGGAAACGCTGGCTAATAAAGATGCCTTGAAGAATAATCGATCTTATTGCAACGAGAAAACCGTTCTAGTTTGTTTTTCTACAATTTATTTGCTTGATTAAATTCAATATACTTTTTTTATTTGCTAAGTGATATGTGGTCAGTGCTATTTATTTCTGTATTTCTCTCTCTCTCTCTCTCTCTGCAGCCCAATTACGTCCCACCGTTGGGCACGGGCCTCCTCCACATAGAGAGGGATTAAGGTGTACTGTGCCGCGCAGACCAGACGTGTTGGCACAGGGTTTATTTTCAAGATATCCGTCTCTCACAGAGGATGTTATCTCTGTGCAATATCCGTTAGCTGGCTTAAAAGTCAGCTAACGGATATTGCAGCACAAGACCCTTGGGTGGAGATGGGGTGCTGACACTTGTATTCTTAATCCGTCACCACACAGACCTTTCTGTATTTACTGATCATATTTTTGTAATAAAAATATACATAGGTTACATGTTTTGAGCTTAGGAATAATTGTTGCAGGTGGGCCAAACCATGAATTAAATTAAATTTCTTTATCACCGACCTCAAAAATAATATAGAAAATAGAATAAAAATTTTAGATTTACCTAGTCATATACGAGGTTATACTGACCTAAGCTTTCGTTAGCAGCAATCATTCAACCTAACGTGAAGGAGGAAGTAAAAATTATACATTTGTAATATATATAAAATTATACAAAACAAAAGCTATTTTTTTAAATATTCCGAGGTCTTTTATTCCAATATTACGGAAACTTGGTTTTTTAGGAAGAAGAGCACTGTTTTGATATTAATGTACGCTTTTGTATGTATCTCAATAAATAATTAGTAATTAAAAGCTCATGAAATTCCGCCTAAGTATATGTCGTATTTACCAAGTTTTATACCCCAATAAAGACAAGAATAAGTAAATAGAGAAGTGACTAGAATATTTTATTATTTGCTAACATACCTATTTTATTGTTAAAGGCAAAAAAGTGTAGCAAATTGTTTTCAGTTTTTCGTCCAAAATGAAATCAAATCTCTATTAGGATCCTTTTGTTATCCTAAAGTAAAGTTTAACGAGCTGAAATTAATACCAATTTTATTCACCAAATTCAGTCCTTGTTATACGAAAAGAAATAATGAAATAAAAAATAACTGCTAACATATTATGAACTATTTTGATAATTGTAATCTACAAAGCCAATTACTGACATAAAATCAAAAAAATTTTATATGAGGAAGAAACCAGTGGTTATGCAGAAAAATGTCATAAAATTAAGTCCTTCACTTTTTAAACAGGGACAATTTATTTAAATATTTTTGGAGTTATTTCATTTATTTCTGAGACTTGATTTCTCCGGGTATGTAATAAGACTATGACTATTTATACCTTAAGGTAGCAAGATCACGACTGATTCTACAGTAAAGAGTATAATAATATACTTAAAACTGTACAGTAAGAATGACAAAAGAAAAAGGTGGAGACCGTGTTTCTGGTACTATAAAATAATAAATAAAAATAAATAATCGTGGACATTTCACACAACGTCCTCTGGTCCCAAGCTAAGCTTATATGCTTGTGTTATGGGTACCAGAATATGGATAGAATATATATTATTGTATACTTTTCTTTTGTAAATACATACTTATAATACATAGAAACACCCAGACGCAGTACAAACATTTGTATGACAATTATTATAAATATCACACAAATGATTGTCCCGAGTAAAAATAATGATTTAATTTATTTTTAATAGTAATGATTTGTCTATATTAGTAAAGAATCTATTTTAAAATAAATATAGTTAGAAACCAAACTCGATTTTTAATAACGTAGTAACAATAAACGCAATTTCTCGTTGCTATGAACCATATTTAATTTAAGCTGCTCAGTTAGTTCCCTTCAATTTATTCTGCTACATTTCAATTTATTAGCCCCCAATTAGTAATTGATTTTGTAAAGTTATTGCAAAATAACCTTTGGTTGTATGGGTTTAAGTTTGAATGAACGAGCACATTTATAGAAATGTGTTACTTATTTTAAAAACGTTCAGGCTGCGGGCTTTTATAAAAAATATATTTTAATAACGAAGAGATTATTTATAATTTATTTCTTAATTTATAGACACAATTTGACTAATATGACTATTAAAAAAAATTAACGAATAGTTTTTACTAACTATTTTTATCAAAGCTTATTTATGTGGCATATTTCTTTTTATTTATGTGCATTAGTGCACCCTGCAGGCGTATTATGAGCTTTCAAAATATCATGCAAGTTCCAGGCGATTCTGTTGACGGCGGCAAACGGCCTGACTTTTATTTCGTATATTCCCTTATCAAAGATTATGACATACATAAAACTAGCCAACTTTTTAATGGATTAAGTGTCTATGGCCGTGTAAAGCTTTTTGATAGAGTCGTTCAGAAACTTAATTATTGTGTTTATCGGCTAGTTACGGTTATATTTTACATTTTTTTTTTGTATTCAATATACTACAAAATATAGTATATTTGCTGAACACAAGTTACTTAGACCATTATATAAAAGAAAAGAATACATCTTTAAATGAAATAAATGTTCTTTAATATAATAATATTAAGTTTGTGCCAGTAAATGAAGATAGAAGACCAACGTCGTACTCATCGTAGCGTAAGATCCCTTGAGAGTGATTATAGTCAGAATTCGATTCCTGTAACTATATTCAAATCCATTTCTAACTAGTTCAATGGGATTGCATTTGTTTTAACTAATTAATTAAGTGGTTGTTTGCTCTATGCAGTCTGTTATAGAGCGTTAATTAATAACTTAGTTGTCCACTTGTAAAGTAAAGCCTGTGATTGAAACACATCCACGTACCACTAATTGCTGGCTTCCGATAAAATTAGTAGTAGAGATAGTAGGAAATCTTAACTTAATATTATTATTTACTATACTCCGCACGCCGAATGATGATCCCTATGACAGTTCGTTAGCGCTTAACATTGTACTGACGTCCTATCACATCAAATACTTTAGAGGTCCATTAAAAAGTCGAAAAAATCATAATTGTGTACAATTGTAAATTATAAAAATGAATATTAAGAAATTATTACGTTAATGTTCGGAAATAATAGAAAAAAACTCAATGCAAATGTACATGGTACGTGCTGTAAAAGTTACGTCGTCAAGCTGTTATCGACTAAGAAGGGACACATCGATAAACAAAATATCGATAATTTGTTGGAAAAATAAAACAAATGCTTTGAGTTTGTATTTTATTTATATCAATCTGAATCTGATACAGGGTCAATCGGATCTTCAAAATCTGAGTCTGAACTGCAGCTATCCGCTAACAAAGAAAGACGTGGCGCATACAAGGCGTTAGAGCACTCGTATGACGCGATGTGATGCGGTGTGACAAGAAGACAAAACAGACTGACAAAACATGACATGACTGAATTAAAATAATACGGCAGGCCTATGGCCTCTCTCTTCTCGCATAATCACAAGGGTAGTCTTTCCATACAAACGTAGTCCCCTATTTATTTAAGTTAGTCTTAATATTATTTCTAAGGCTATAGAGCCTGAGACTATTTACCAAGTTTTATTTAAATCAGTTACTAACTTAGAGAACAAGACAGGCAAAGATATACTAGTACGTATTTATAATGTTAGTATTTTTTGCTACAAGTTGAAGTTCTGATACATTCTCAGATTAATAGTATTAATCAGACAAAGCAAATAAATACAAAAACTGTTTATTTTATCAGAAACATTATATAGCATTGTGTTTGAACTTTACAAAGCTTTTAAGTTTAATCACATTTCAGTCAGAAAACTTTCCGCTGCCACTGTGCTGTTTTTACTCGCTATTTTCAAACTTGTGTCGGTATAAATTACTTAATAAATACACGCTTTAAATAGCGCTTCAGTGTTCAAAAACCAGCTAAGTACGAGTGGTACTCGTGGACGAAGGATGCTCTACCATTATTATCATCTTTATCTTTTATAAAACAAACTCACTTTTACTAAATGTCCCTATGTATGCTTAAGTAAAATTACACAACTGATCTTGATGCGTTTAAATAAAACTACTTTTAAATAAAACTACTTTTTACGGATTTAGACGCGTATATTTGTTTTAAATTTTAGCCCGACGTTTCGGAGACTTTGCAGTCACCATGGTCACGGGTGAGACTGAGCTGTAATGTGTTTTCTACGATCAGTTATTACAGTGTTTACCCACATTCGATTTTAATTTTACATTGACCATAAAGATAGACTTTTACTATAAACTATATCATATTACATTGTGCTGAGACTAGAGTTGAGACTGAGACTGAGAGTTTCTAAAATACATTAACAAATTGTAACAATATAAAGGAAATTTTAAATTATATAAGGTAAAACATACATAATTTTATCATAGACTAAAGTTTTAATTATTATAGAGGTAGTATACAATATAGCAAGCAAAACTAAGTTTATATACTTAAATACAATAATATTTACATAATAACAAGAAATTTTAAAAAGAATTGTTGGTTTAAGATTTAAATTGGTTTATATTAAAAAATTGTTAATTTTTATTTGAATTTATAGAAAATTAGTATTTATTTTAATTATTTAGTTTTTTTTATTTTATCTAATATACTACCACCAGATCGGAACGCGTCCCACTTGAGAAAATCTGGCAAGAAAACTCAAGGGGAGTCAAAGAAAATTATTTATTATTAACTTTATGTTGTCGGTCTAAAGTGAAGTTAAGGGGATTTTAAGTCTTGTTGTCTGCAAAATGTGCTAACGGTGTCTTGCTGTTTTGAAACCGAGTGTGTTTTGGATTTTATTAAACTAATTACAAGATCCCAACTAGGCGCCAGATCCCAACCGTCTTCTCTATTAAAGTTTTTATGTTTCTTTATTTCAATAGCCTAATATAATAGAAAATATTATGATCTTGATGCGGTTATTTTAAAATGGCGGAGTGGTTCAAGAGGAAGATTTGCATGTATAATTCGAAGGTTTGGTTCCTAAAATCCACAAGCGCTTTGTATTTTTAATTAAAATTATTGATGTAATATACTACGGAACGTTCAAAGATATTCAGTAATTATTCAAGTAAGTAATGCAGTTTACTTTTGTGTTAATAAATCAATTTATTCAAGGAATATGAGATGACAGTTTCTATTTTTAATACGCTTATAAATAAATAAATAAATAAATAAATATTCATGGACATTTCACACAACGTCCTCTGGTCCCAAGCTACGCTTATATGCTTGTGTTATGGGTACCAGAATACGGATAGACTACATATACTACTTTTTCTTTTGTAAATACATACTTATAATACATAGAAACACCCAGACGCAGTACAAACATTTGTATGACAATGAGAAAAATCACACAAATGATTGTCCCGAGCGGGAATCGAACCCGCGACCTCTTAATCGACAGTCCGCTACATGAACCACTCGACCACGAGGCTCGTCAAATATATTCAATCGTTATATATATTCAATATGTATCTATCAATGTATTAATCTATGTAACGGAATCTTTGTAAGTGATTATAACCCACTTGCAGTAGTTGAATTGATCTGAAATTTTGCACATACGAGTACATCAAGGCCCGATGACAATGCAATAATTAAAAAAAAATATTCAGGATTTTCAAGCGTGTTTTTTAGTTTTTGAACTAAGTAGATTTTATTCTTTTCCTATTATAAGAAACGTCTTGATATTATATCAAGACTTTTTACCCGTCCTTCAAAAAAGGAAGAAGTTCTTAATTCAATTGGTATTTTTTAACTATTTATAACATACGAATTGCAAGAATTATTACTAGTAAAAAGAACGTAAATATGTAGTTGGATACGTAACTCTCTGAAGAAATCACGTTTTTATGACAATGCACTTCAGTGTAACTACTTTTTAACTGTTGCGATAAGCAAAGATCTCGGAAAAGTCCATAATTGGAATTCAAGCTCCGATTAAACTAAGTTCAGTCTTATCGCGACAGTGTCTGAAAAACAAAAAGTTGAAGTTGAAGATAAATAAAATATGTGAAACAATTATTGTAGGTATATTATTATTGTCCCTTGCTGGTTCTTAAAGCCTCTGAAGAGATGGGATGGTGACACTTGTATATACAAGTGTCACTTTATGATCTATCGACACATGGGCAACCTATGTCATTATTAACCTCAATTAATTAAGTTAAAAGACAATCAATTTAATAAAATGAAATATAACTATAAATTACAACTAATATCACCCATTGGGCAAATAAAACTGTGAGTACTTTTACTATGTATCTAGTTTGCAACGCCCTTGTTTTAGTATTTATGTTAACTTTAACTTGTACTAACTTTTAATTGTATTGTAGAAGCGAAATATGTATGCAAAATAAACACTCCCGGGTACTGCATGTCCCTGGCAGAAGTTGTGACCGCAACTTGTTTCCATGAGCTCGGTTTTCATCTGTTTTGGCCTACATTTAACTTAGACGTCACTAGCGGATGCAAATACATTGTATTGTACCAATATATTAGTTATTTTGTATTTAATATGCATAGTAATATATTTAATCATTACTTAGTTGAAATACACAAAAGTCGCTTAATATGAATTATATTAGTCAATTGATTGAATGATTCTGAAAATTTATAAATTTTCTATAGTTAATACAAAGTCATATCCTTAATTGGTGTCCAAAGTTTCAGTTTAATCCGATATTTGGAATACGGTTAGTGTTAAATTCGTAGATTCCAATTTAAAAAGGCATGTCAAAATAATTATCCAAGTTTAAAATTATTTCATAAAGAAACATTTTTGTATTTGTCATTTTCTTTCATTAATGGCCATATTTATTTCAGACCAGGCATATATTACCGTACCAACATCACTGACCAATCAAATATTCATCTAACTCGAGATTCATCTCAGCGATAATTATTCATCTGTGCCCCAACCCTAGTGAAGTTATGTTCGTAACTGAACAATCTCCGGCTTCTCGATATTTAAATTAGATTGTGGTCGATAGACTGGGAACAAGCCTATTGCATAGAAACCCAGAACCAACTTGAGAACTCATTAATGATTGGAATTCTATTTTAAGAATATGATCCAGTGTACCTATTGTCTACACAAATCCCTAAACTATTTTATCGATGATAAACATTAAATCAACATATAGGATATGTTTAAAAATTGTGAGAATTTATGAAGTAATTTTTGAGATTTTATGAAGACATATAACATCGGCCATCAGACCAAAAAAGTAGAATTTAAATATTATTATTACAAAAAATATTTAATTTCTTATTTTTCGAATACAGCAGTTTCTAAATATTTACTTAGATACTTATAATAAATGAATAAATAAATATTCATGGACATTTCACACAACGTCCTCTGGTCCCAAGCGAAGCTTATATGCTTGTGTTATGGGTACCAGAATACGAATAGAATACATTTACTACTTATCTTTTGTAAATACATACTTATAATACATAGAAACACCCAGACGCAGTACAAACATTTGTAGGACAATTAGAAAAATCACCTTCTCAATCAATTCTCCCGAGCGGGAATCGAACCCGCGAGCTCTTGATCGGCAGTCCGTTAAATGAACCACTAGACCCCGAAGCTCGTCAATAATAATTTATAAGTTTGTAGGGTATGAGAATGATGCAAATTAATGCAATATTAACAATTGAATGAGATTATGAATTGGTTCCTATGTAACATTATCGTATGATAAAGCGTATTCTGTTAGCTGAACACCTAAATGTGACCGCCGTCATGTAATTCCATTAAGGTTGTTACATTTAGTTACATACTCAACGTGACATCATCGAACTATATTGACGACCTAGATTGGATGATCGTCAAACTTATCGCCCATGTATTTTGAATATATACAACGCCTAATATAATTTATTAGGTGTTATAAAATATTATAATATTCTCTAAAACTTGCGCGACTCACTTATTCAAACATAACCAGTTTTTACCTACGTAAACAAAAGGTTTTATTACAAACTATAATTGTTGTCTTCTTTTTGTAGCCCAATAATGTCCCATTAATCCCGGTTTAAGAATACAAGTGTCACCACCTCATTTCTTTTCCAGGGTAAGAGCCAGCTTAGAGACAATATAAGCAATCAACCAATAAGCCAACCCGCCTGATCAGCGCGGCACAGTAGACCATAGACCCTCTCAAAGTGGAGGTGGCCCGTGGCCAACAGTGGATCGTTAATTAGCTGGAGAGAGAGAATGCCCCTTTGTCCCAGTATTGAACATGAAGGGAAGACTTTGAAAGAATTAGGTCTGAAATACTACATTGATCAGATGTTAGACGACTAAACAGTTTAGTTCCAAATTGTTAGGTGGGTATTTTTACAGAATCCGTGGGATGAAAGTGAGTATAAGTGGGGTAGAAAACTATTTTTTAAATTACATAGATTAGAGATTCTAACCACGAAATGATGAAATGCCATTTAAGTTTCCAAATTGTTTAGTGTGGTCTATTGTTTTAAGAAATATGCCCAAGCAGCACATAAAAATATTTAAAAAATATCCTTTAAGTAATATTAAGTAAGGGAAATTGTGTGCACATTAATGTGTAATCTTTGTTTGAATATTAAATCCATTAGACGTTTTTGAATCTGTTAAATGTAATAAAGAATGAGCTAATAAATTGCTGACTCCGAAAGCTAAGGCTTTGCATTTCTTCTTAGTCCATTAATGTCCCATTATTGGGCACGGATAACTTCCGCAGCTTACACTTTAGCAACACGGTATTTGACTTCTCTACCACGCTAAGAAGACGTGTTGACATACATAGATAAATAAATATTATTATTGTAAATTTGTCCTCAGCGTAACGGATAAAAGAATACAAGTGTCACCTCCCCATGTCTTGCGCGCGGACGTCGTGTCGTAACAACGTAAATTTCAGACAAATCCCATTGCAACATGCAGAAATGCTGCACCGACCACAAATAAGGACAGGAAATTGCTATATGATTTATGTAATAATACAATAAATATGAAATTTTCATATAAGATAATTATTTTCAGCGCCTTGCAATGAAACAAACTCAGTATTCTAGAACCGAACAATAAATTGCAAATGAAATATACAGTGAATGTAACACAGAAGGATTAACTTAATGCGATTGACTACAATGTGCACTTTAATCTCTATTGTTAGCGCTTATGTGTATTAGATTCGCATACGAACATTAGTACAATTGAATAATATAAATGGCTGACTTTGTGTTTATTAAAAACTATTCAATTAAATCGATATTAAGTACCTAATTATATTTTATAACATTTTAACAAAATTAAAAATAGGATGTATAGAAACGTACAAGAGAGAAAATAATGAAATTAAAATAATTTATTAAATCGATTAAAATTATTATTAGTTTCCTTTGGTTATTTTTACATTGACAGACAGTGCAGAAATAAAACTTATAAATTTATTAAAATAAAATTATTGGTAAACTGTGTATGTTTCCGTAAAAAATTCATTTTAATTTCAGTTAAATCTTGCAATCATTTCTATCAGAAAACCACAATTTATGCTCATATTTTGCTTCAATTTCTTTTACTTAGTAAAAGTTTATAGTTTACAGTTTTTTATTAGTGTGACGGAAAATACTCAACTTTATCCACTCCGATGGTAAAATTGTTTGCCTTTATATTTCCTTTAGCGATTTCCAATCAATTCTAGAAATACCGACGATATTATGACATAATAAATCTGAAGATATGTTCAAACACCTTCAGTTGCCTTTTCCAGCCTTTCTGTGTAAATGTTAACTTTAATATTATTTTTTAGTTACCTACTAAAACTATAGGTATAGGGAATATATAGCTTGAGTAAATAAAAAATTCTAAACTGTTGCAATATAGCGTTTTATAATATGATTATTTAAAGTTTAATCCTCGCCAATACCAGAAATTTAAAATCAAAATCTGAAGTTTTATTCAAACTTCAAAATAATAATCTTCGGGTAGCAGGATGTCGTTTAGAAAAATAACTATTAATTTTTGCCACAAATTAATTACGACGAGGTTGCGGTCTTTATGATTTACGGTTGCTGCCGTAGAAGTGCTGCTTTGTAACAGTCACTTTTTAGTACTCAACATATGGTAACATCTTTTAATATCAATATAATCCAAGAATTTGGTAGCCAGAAGATGAATAAGCGATCAATTTAAAAGTAAAGGAATAAAATACGCAATGATATTAGAGTCGAATCTCTCGCATCAAAACTAAACTAAAATAAAATTAACTTTATAAATGTATTTTTGGTGTTCTCACTACGGCTTTGGTTTGGGTAAATGGCACATTATTATTAATGGCAATTAATTATTTTTCTCTATTATAACCTTTAAAAAAAATATGTTATTGAACACAATTTGTTAATGTTAAATACATTGTCGTATTATGTTTAATATTCATGTTTAGTTTGTAAGTAGAATTAGTACCGTTATCAAATTATTTCTTCAAATATTTATACTTTGTAGATGAAAATTCATTTTGTAATTGAAATATGTCTTAGTAGTATCGACGAATGACGGCTGAGATGAAAATGTGATGGATGAGGTTTACCGCTCTACGAATATTATTGATTGACAATGAAACTTCAGATAATATTAAACACAAACCTAAAATTGTATAATTTGATTGTATTTTTTTGTGAACAGATTTTTTCTTCTTGTAACTATGTGCCTCAGTGAAGGAACATCTACGAGGTCTTCTACATCGTTAGAAGAAAGAAAGAAAGAAAAATATTTTATTACTGCTTAATTACAACCAAACAATACTAACTATTACACTTATAACTTAAAATTATATCGCGCTTTTAACAGTAAATAGGTACCCGTTTCAGCACATGTCAGATCTTAAAGACCTTTACGTTAAATTATTAATTTTTGCAATTGACTTGGTGACTTGAAAAGTTATCATCATCATCCATCCCATGGGAAAAAAGGCGTGATGTTATCATCACGCCTTTTTTCCCATGGGGGTAGGTAGAGACTATAAAGCGCCATCTGTTACGATCCAAACATACTTCCTTGGCTTCATCTACACTCATAAATCTGGTCATACATGCCCGACGGTTGTAAGTGCTACGCACTTGCCCCTTGATTGACTTGAATCTACGACCTGGGAATCAGTCCAACTCAGTTGGAAGAGCAACGTAACGGTATTCCTGAGGAGGTGGGTTCAAGTCCCGCACATGGTGATCATTTTCTACAATAATTGAATTTATTAAGATGTACAACTTTTTTCTACTTAAATCATTATGTATGGGATAGAGCGGGCCTAGAATATTATATCATTGATTTTTTCTACATATTTAAGCATTTGTTTACTATATATTAGATTGATTAAGATGTGATGATATTATAAGTTTAATCACAACGTCGTCATAAAGTATATAGACATCGTAAACTAACATTAAGTATATATTGATAACCAACAAGTAATGCTATTAAACCAGATTGGCGAATATTATATATCAGAGAGAGCCTTCGAAATATAGGTCGGAAATGTACCTAACTGTCTGTAGGATTAAGATGAGTACAGGCCTTAAATGGACGGTAAGTGTCGTATTTCCTAAAGCAACCTAGGTGCTAATGAAACAGATTACCTTCAGCAAACTGAGTTGTTATATCGGATTACACGTGCTCTATCTTAAGTTAATTATCTGGCAAGTGAAAAGATTGTGAACTAAACAAGCTTATCTTTTAAAATTTTCTAGCTTTATTTAGCTATGATATTTTTTTATTCTGTGCAAATTTAATTTAAAAAGTAAATTTAAAAAGTAAAGTTAAATTTAAAAGTATTAAATATCTTTAGGACGGTTTTGCATACTTGCAAAAGAGTCCCGCTTGATATTATATTTATCGCAGAGTTCCATGGCCGCTAGAGAAAGAAGATGATATTAATCATCATCATAAAATCACCCTGATTCCCCATGGGGGTAGGCAGAGACTATAGAGCGCCATCTGTTACGATCTAAACATATTTCACCTATATCAATTTGATTTTGTTTTATCTCTGTCATTAATGTTATTAAAAGAAATTGTTATTGCTAATCTAGTGCTTTATCAACGTTAGAAAAGCAACTGATGTTTAGTTTACTAACACGATCTTAACTATTGGATTATTTATAGCTCAGACGAACTAAGTTTGCGGAGAAAACGAGAACTTTTTGGTATTAGAAACAATTTTCTAATTTTATAGCTTCTTCATCAAATTGTCGGCAGATATTGAGCCTCCTACATTAAGGAAGATTAATTAGCTATAACTAGGACTAAGTGGTATTTGATTAACGTTTCACTTAGCTGTCTTATATATTAGACCTTTTTATTCTGCGTCGTTCCACAAGTATAATTGTAGGTTCCAGCTGGCAAGCTGTTAGTTAGACTATGACTCTTGCAGTTAATTTCTAAAGTTTTAGCCTGTTTTAGTTTAGTTTTTTCACTGTTTGATAAATTTATTATAGTGAAGATGTGATTTACATTATAAAGACACCAATTTGTGTATAAAGAATCCCGCCAAGTTTTTATGTGATTTTGACATACCTACGATCAGATTAGGGCACAAATCGTGCAAAGTTATAGGGAATGTTGCAAAAGCTATATATTGTGATTGCATTCCTTGATATTTTGTGATTATTATGTTCTGAATTGAACTTTTTAAGGTTTCGTACAAAAAAAAAACTCTCACTACGGTGTCCGTCTGTCAGTCGCTCTGTCTGTCCGTCCATCAAACTTTTTTTACCCAGCAACGACTGAAGGTATCAATTTGAAACTTAGACCAAATGTAGATCTATGCAGTCTTTTGATGCAAAAATATCTAAGTATTCAGAAGATAAAACTGAATTACGGCCATTTTTGAGCATTTTCGGCTTACGCTATAGAATCAAATTCAAAATTCTATAGACTCAAAATTTGGCTTTCTTTATTTTTCCTTTAACATTACGTTTCCAATATGCTAATATTTTAGATGTTTAATATATTTCTTTAAATTGCGACAGCTGTTGCGAACCTGTTTAATTTAAGAAGAAACAAGAATACTATAGAATAGAATAGGATTGCGTAAAAGAGGATACAAAATAAAGAGGAGTAAAAACAGAAATGACGTCAGACAGTAGACCACGGAAGAAAAAGACTGTGCATTCCCCCCAAAAAAGGGATAAGGGCAGGGCAATGATGAAGACGAATTAGTATTTGTCATCATTAAGCAAACTGTGTATATAAATTTACTATTTATCATAATATAAATATTATGATAAATAGTAATTTATCGTAATATATAAATACACTTAATTATAAAGTAAAATAAAACTACTTTTTACGGATTTAGACGCGTGTATTTAAATTTTAGCCCGACGTTTCGGAGAATTCGCGATCGCCATGGTATATGGTATGGTAAAAATGTAATAAATTGTGGATAGAAATAAATTAATAAGTAAAATTTTTCCTGGAATAAGAGCTAAATAAAAGCTCTAGACAAGAGCGTTATTTGTTTGTAATTTTAGTACAAAGCTTTTTATTTTGGTATTTCAGTTAGACGCCTTGATTTTTTTATTGTGTAGAAATTGGCCCATTTTAATTTTTTGGGAGCTGTCGAATGGAGAATAAAATTCGTGGTTTAGTTATTTTTGAATAGATGCCTAGTAACACTTCGGTTCGACTGTCCAGAGCTGTTACTTTTTTTTACGGTACACAGTTTAATGAACTGACGCAAAATATCAATGGCTGTATAAATCCGACCATAACGTACGTTAGTATTTCGTCTAAGTCCAGATGTGATCGACAACGTACACATATTTGCCGTATTCCCACAAAAGTAGATTAGATAATATACATTTTACAGTATTTTTAGTAGGTTTATGTTATTCGAAGAATTTGTGTTGTTTGGTTAAAAATATTTTTATCGTTCGTGTATTTTTTATACTATTATTAAAAAAATCTTGATTAAATAATTAAAGTTTATAAATTGTAATTATTATTTAAAAATTCTATCCTGTCAGGTTGTTGTTGATAAAATATAGCAATATTGCTCCAACTACAATTGGCCCAAACGCAAAGTGTAACAGGTGTCAGTTACCGCCTAGCTAAAGACGCGTCGCTGTTTCTTAGCAATACTAATAATATTTTAATGCACACTTGTTAAAAGATAAATATATAACTAAATGCCAGTATTTTTATGTACACAATTAGCGTTAAGCATATCAATAGTACAATAAATCGCCATCAAGGATGGACAAGGGAAACGCATATCAGCCGTGATAAAAATTAATAATAATATGAGTAATTTTTTAAATTTATATGAACTTACCGGGAGGACGTGCTATGACACACGCCGCGGCCGCAGCCACGAGGAGCCCGATCAGCGTGTGCATCCCGAGTGGCTACCTAAACTGTGAGCGTGCTGACTGTTTACTGGCAGGAGCCGTGGTCGCGCACTCATTCGGCGCCGATCGATAGCCCGCCCACATGAAAACTTCTTATCAACATTTACAAAATGACACAACTCCAATTGTTACATACAATACATAAAACCTTATTCATCGAATCAAACAGGATTGTTCTCCCGTCTTGTCCTGGCTTTCTAATTACTATTCGTATGTTGAGAGAAATAGAGTCTATTTCCAATACTTTGCACCTGTCAATTTGAATCTCTTTTACGAAACTTTAATTGAAAGCACTACATGCGGTGTGACTCTAAAGATTGACTACTTTATTTTTTTTAAGTTTTCACACCGCAAATTATACTTGTTTATCTTACTGTACCTACTTGTAATGTTAGATTATATTTACATATTAGAATATAGTCCTTGAACTTATGATAATGTATTTGGGGCTGCTCTTTAAAAGACTATACCTAAAACTGTCTTTAAAAAGGGTGACATTATCAAATCGTCTTTCATGTATTACCTATGAGTTCACTTCACAATCTAAGTCAATATTATAAATGTGGAAGATTGCGTGATAATGTTTGTTCTTGGCGCTCTTACTTACTGAATAGTTTTTAAAAAATTTTACAGGTTTGTAGCTAAATAGTTAACGTGTGGTGATGGACTAAGAATACAAGTTTCACCATCCCATTTCCTCCCCAGGGTGCTGTAAAAGCCAGCTAAGGGATATTTTACATAGATCCTCTGTGAGAGACGGAAAACTCGAAATTAAACCCTGTGCCAACACGCCTGGTCAGCGCGGCATAGTAGACCATAATCCCTCCCAAAGTGGAGGAGGCCCGAGCCCAACAGTGGGACGTTAATGGGCTGGAGTGAGAGAGCTAGATAGATACCACCAAAGATGATATACTTGATCAATGATAACACGGGCTATAAATCAACTCGCTATAACTACGGTGGGAGGCAGTAATTATAAAAGCGTTCGATGTCACAAGCTGGTAATTAATAAAATTGGGTGCTGACAATGTATCTTCATTAGAAATCTCGCTAATATTTTAAAATCTATATGGAATACAAGCCTTTTTCCTGCCATTTCGTTGCCCTAAACTCTAATTTTTGTTATATAGCCGACAGCAATGAGAATGTAGCCTCGTTTTAGTAAAAAAAGTTGTTTCGATTCAGTGAAAAAATTTGTAAGATCCTACCATTACTTTCGGAGAATAAATATTACCATTTACATGTGTGTAGACATAAATAAACACAAACATGACATGTGTAATCATGCGTTATAAATACATAAAGCTGAACTAGTGCAATTTATGATATAAGAAGTATTGCGACATACATTATAGAGGAATTGGCATCCACTTGACTTCACGTTATGCATAAACAATTAGGAACTCCGCATGATATGGGTATGCTGTATAGCTGTCTGCGTGTATTTCACAAAATAAAGTAAACTAGATATGTATTAACGTGGTGTGGTAACGGATTAAGAATACAAGTGTCACCACCCCATTTCTTTCCCACAGTTAATATCTACTGTGAGAGGCGGAAAATTCGAAACTAAACTCTGTGCCAATATGCCTGGTCAGTGCGGGACAGTAGACCATAGTTCGTCCTAAAGTGGAAGAGGCCCGTGCCCAGCAGTGAGATGTCAAAGGGCTGGAGAGGAGAGAAGAGTTATGTATTATATCCATGACTTGGTTGCCGTGTCGTTTTCGTTACGTATAATTTAGGACTAAAGAGCATTATATCAAATATCAGTGAATTTTGTGTGACTGTCTGAAATGTATGGTATACAACATTTCATTTAATTTAATTTAAAAAAATATTGAGTTAATTAAAAGCTCTGCTGAGTTTCTTACGCCGGTTCTTCTCAGCAGATTGCGTCCTGAACCGGTGGTAAGGGAAAAAATTGGACAAGAAAAAATTATGTCTACTTACATTTCATTTCAGTTCAATCAGTTTACTAGAAAATTATGTTGCAATATTTAACATAGGTTACATACATACTAACGCAGTAACACTTTGCAAGATAAAAAAAAGCTTGATAATCGGCAATGATTATTAATGGTACATACCTAGATTATCCAAAATAGAACGAAGTGAAAATACCACCGTTTGTTTCAAAAATCTTATGTACCTAACCTTATATAGCAATTTTTTTTTCTTCTTCTATCCAGTCCATTAAAGTCACATAGCGTTAAGCATATCAATAGTGCAATAACTCATCGAGACGATATTTGGTCTACTACACCACGCTGACCTTATCATAGGGTTTACTTTAGTTTCGAGTTTTCCTTCTCTCACAGAGAATATGTAAATAATGCCCCTTACCTGGCTCTAAAAACACCCTGAGATGGAAATGGTTTGGTGACACTTAGGTACTAATAAAAAGCCCTGCCGTTTTGTGCGTCATCGTGTTACATCGTACTAACCAGTACGATGTAATATCAGCAGTCCCTCAGACGCCTTGTTTGAAAGACTGAATATCATAAAGATCAAGAAACACTATACTCCCACATAACGTATATATAAAGTTTATGTGGTATGTAAGTAGTAACGTTCCTGTTTTGAATAAATCCAATATTGTATTCGCTTATGCAGCAGTCCACTGAGCACAAATGCGACAGCAAAGACAAATACTTCTTAGATTCCACTGTTATTAGCCACCAATAAAACTAGAAGTAAGCATGTGATGGAAATTGTAAGTAAATCTATAATATTACTAGCTGACCCGGCAAACGTTGTTTTGCCATACTAAAAAAAAAGGTTTGAAAAATATATGTTGTCCGATTCTCAGACCTACTGAATACGCAGTTCCCTAGATTGACCAAAAAATTATTGACAAATGATCATTTGACAAACAACGTTTCACCTAATGATCATTTGGCAAACAATACACTTGACAAAAGTATCATTTCACAAAAACTTACTTAGCAAATGATCCATTAGCAAACACTACACTTGACAAATGTGTCAAGTATTCAAATATCAATTGACTTTTTCGTCATTTCACCAAATGATATGTTTCGTAAATTAAGTTATTTTAAATGTATCATTATCATCATGAATCATTATTATAGACTGAAATGCCCTAGTCACTTCTGGCACTCGCCGGCCGCTGCCGCGGCACGCTGGCTTTGCTCGCTCGGCTCGTGCGTTTGGGGTTAAAATTCTAACCTAACCTAACCCAATCTAATAAAAGAGATATATATCTCCAAAGACGAACGGGATAATAAGTAATTATTTTGCAAATAATGTAAAATATCTTTTTTTTTCATTCAATCTATCTATATTTAATAAAATATATCGATTAATACTTATAATGTTTTCTTTTAGGAAAATCCAGAGCAGTAGCTTTGCAAAAAATGTGCAAAATGTGGTCAATTTAACAAGAATACCAAATTTTTAGACCAATAGTAGTTTTATCTGATAACTCAGTTGCCAAATGTTAGTTTTGTAAAGTAATCATTTATAAAATGTCAATTTAAGTGTTGATCATTTGGCAAAATGAAGCATTTGTAAAATGATCAGTAGTAAAATGATAACTAGGCGAATTCATTGTTTTGCCAAACGATTTTTGTCAAGTGTAGTTTTGCCAAATGACTTTTGGTCAAACAATCGGACACCGAATATGCATGTAAAATTTTATAAAAATCGGTCAAGCCCTTTTGGAAGAGTACGGTAACTAACACTGTGACTCGTGAATTTTATATATTAGATTAGCGTTAATCTCAGAAACTACTGGTTCGAATTAAAAAAATCTTTTTGTGTTGGATTGTTTATTTATCGAATAAGGCTATATTTAAATCACGTTGTGACCAATAGGAGCGTAGCATTAGTAAAAAATGTTGCCAAATGAGGGAAAGTTTTCTAAATTTCACGTGTACGGAGTCGCAGGCAAAAGCTGCTGCAAAAATACTGCTGTAAAATAGCAGAATTGATATTTTTTAACTAACAAACTGTGTTAATTACAAGTAGAGTTTATTCTGATAAAATAGCTGACGGATGTCAAATGTTATTGGGGTTACATAGATAAAATTTTAATCGGCATAAAATATTTGGAAATTAACAAATAAAATATTATATCCTTGATGGATTAAGAATACAAGTATCACCACCCCATTTCTTTCCCAGGCTGCTGTTAAAGAAAAAGGATAATATAATGTGAGAGATGAAAAACTCCGAATCTAAATATAATGCCAACACGCCTGCTCAGCGTGACATAGTAGACCACAAAGGTTCCCAAGTAGAGGGGGCCCATGCCCAATTGTGGGTCGTTAATGGGCTGGAGAGAGAGAGAGAGAGAGAAATAAAATAATTTTTTTATTTCGATATCTAAAACAAGGATAAAGTTTGTATGAAAATGCGTTCATCATTAAAATGTTGAATAATAATGGATTTATATTGTATTTCAATAGGATAGAGTTATGAGAATCGGTGTCTAGGCGGGTGAAGTCGCGAGCATAAGACTAGATAATAAAAGCCACAGAATGGGCTAGAAAGTATATATGAATATTCATAGTCATCGAAATATTCATAGAATTCGAATAAAATCATGTTTCATTCCAAGTTTATTTCCAGGGCTTCTTACAAGAAAACTTAGTTGAACGGATAACTTTCTAGCTAGAAACTTTTATCTTGAAGAAACTTATGTTTCATTGAAACTAAGTTAGATTCTAGGGCTTGCAATTTTTATATAAATATTATATTTTCTTATCAAGATATTTTTCTTTCATATATATACATACATATTTATTTTACTTTTTATCTAAACTAATTACCAATTATTACTTACTAATCTATATTAATAAAACTGAAGAGTTCGGTGGACCGCACTAATCCCACTAACTATTGGTCAAATTTGAAATAAAAATTCATTTTTGGATAAACGATTTTTCGAAGAAGGCTTCAAATTATATAACATTACACTGCGACTAATAGGAGTGAAGTATCAGTGAAAAATGTTGTAAAAACGGGAATTTTTTTTTCGGGAGATACATTACTTTTCTTTTGTAAATACATACTTATCTAATATATAAAATTCACGTGTCACAGTGTTAGTTACCGTACTCCTCCGAAACGGCTAGACCGATTCTTATGAAATTTTGTATGCACATTCAGTAGGTCTGAGAATCGGCTAACATGTATTTTTCAAACTTTTTTTTGTATTGCAAAACAACGTTTGCCGGGACAGCTAGTCTAATATATAAAATTCACGTGTCACAGTGTTAGTTACCGTACTCCTCCGAAACGGCTTGACCGATTCTTCTCAAATTTTGCATACATATTCAGTAGGTCTGAGAATCGGCCAACATCTATTTTTCAAACTTTTTTTTTTAGTATGGCAAAACAACATTTGTCGGGTCAGCTAGTTTTATAATAAATAGTAAACACCCAAACGCAGTACAAACATTTGTATGACAACTATAAATATCACACAAAAGATTGTCCCTTGCGGAAATCAAACCAGAGCAGCCTCGTGCATGGCCGTCAAAACACAAAGCCTGTTCATAAAACGTGAAACATCACTGTATAACTGAAGCTGTCAGCCCTCGAAATTGAAACACATAACCACTGTCCCACTGTCCCGATTTCAATCTCAAAAGCGTTGAGGCTTTGCTTTTTGAATATTGTCAATCGAGGCTGTCAGAGAGGTTCAGAGTGGTGATTGATCAGCATAGATCGTAGATTATATAATTATTATAGTATTCTATGTAAAAGTCGAATAAAAGATTAGTTTTAAAAATATAAGTTTTTGGTACTAAAACTATTTTTGTTACTGTTTTATTTGATAGTTTCTGTTTTATTTGCAATAGATGCCCGTTTCAGCTTAAGTCAGTGCTATTGTCAAAAAATATATGCGCGAATATTTAATACCACGTTCTGTGGTCTCAAGCTAAGTCAATTAGTGGTGTTATGGGTACCAAATATGTATATTCGTTCTTTTCTTTGTAAAAATATTACAATAGAAAACGCAATATAAATGTCTGTGTGAAAAATACGAACATCTTTAGTATCAAGGCTAAAAAATACGCAATATGAGTGACGATTTTCTCAATAATTGCATTGAAAGTTTCAAAGTGTATTATTGAGCATAACGACAAAGACTGGACTGCCTGTCAAATAGCGATTATTTATAATAGTGTCGCGAGTTAGTGATGGCGATGTTTAATGGGAACACAAGTTAAAAGGGTTGTAGTAATTACATGTAGGTTCCTAAGATGTTTTTAATGCTTTATTTTACTCTCTACTACCTAGCTGTTGCCTGCAACTTCGTACGCGTGGAACTTGGAAACCAAATCTTGATAACCTATTAAAAAAATCGCATTAAAATCCGTAGCGTATTTTTGAAGATATAAGCTCACATAGGGACATCCATACAAAAATAACGATTTTGTTTTATAACAAGTAAATATTAGAGAAAGTCAATGTATAAGTTAGTTATATACGTGATTTGAATGTTAGTTTTTAAGATTTTGTCAAGAAAGGAGACACCATAGGATCACTCGTCTAACTCTCTGTCTATCTAGCGCCCAAACCTACAGCTTACTTGAAGAATTGAAATTATTTTTAAATATTATGCTTTTTGCTTTAGTAGACAGATACCTACTTATAACAAGAGTCCATCTCTACTTTGACTGGTTTTTATTGCACAAATTTCTTAATTACAGGTATTTGAGTCGCGACTGTTTAAAAAAGCAAAAGAGAGAATTTGATAACGAATTTTAGTTGAAAAACTGTCTGGATAGCATGTTAATATCGCACTTATGAAATAGAAGGTGTTGTAAATACAATTTCTACATAAAATGTTAGGTATTTCATTGCAGTATTAAAAAAAATAACAATGACGTTCACGTTGCTTTATTTCAAAACTGTCGACACAAAGCAGCTTGCACGAAAACTATTTACTCGGTTCTACTGCGGTATGCTTTTAATAATATTATACTGTTCAGAGTGAAACAATGCTAGTACATAACTCAACTGTTATTAAATTCCGTAAGAATAAATATATTAAGAATGTTCTGAACAAAATGTCTTTAGAACGCTATAAGTAGATACAATCTTAGTAGATTTTTTAACACGCTTAAATAGAGTTGGGAACGTATCTGTCAATCTGTGCTGTCAATGTATTAATCTATGTAACGGAATCTTTGCTAGTGATTTTCATCCACTAACAGTAGTGGGATCGATCTGAAATTTTGCACACACATTAAATACCTAGCGATGACAATGCAGTATTCAAAAAATGTTCAGGATTTTCAAGAATGCTTTTTAGTCTTAGAACTAAGTAGATTATTATATAAAAACTTACTACATCATAAACAACAAAGTCATGTTGTGACAACTCCAAATGGGATAAGGGCAGGAGAATGATGACTCTTGTAACAGATTAAAATAAAAAGGGGCAGCTAACTGTTATTGTTTACTTGGAATTGGAGATAAATCTTACAACATTTGCGGTTTTTGTTTACTGTTGTACCTATATTTATTTTCTGAATTGTGCTGCAGCTGCAACACTAACCGAACGACATTATCGATTTTTCCTACATAGGTAGGAAAAATCGAGACCTACCTAATAATAATTGCAATACAAAATATATTGCAGTTTATAGTGAGCCTAATTATGGTTTATTATTATCAGTTAAATAAGTGGAAATAAAAACATCCCTTGAACTCTTGTGCGTTTATTTTTTTAACTTTATTATTTTCTAATTAAACAGCTCTGTAACATAACGTAACATAAAAATTGTGAATGTTATCGTTATTTTATTCGTGTATTTGAGAAGCATTTTTAAATTTTATACATTCTGCGAAGACTGCAAATCTTGTTAAGTAGTACTGAAATTAAATAATTTCGGTCGCAAAACCGTGAGTGCATGTAGTTTTCCGATTAAGGGCCTACATCAATATTATCGTATATCACCGCCGACACGTACATATTAACACAGCCAGTAGGCACAGAAAATGAACAATTAGGGATACTTTTCCTATTTACTCAAAATCTACTAAATATATTTTAATTCTGATTTACGTGTTTCTATATATAATAGTTACTTATTTTTATAAAGTTATTTCATTAGTTAATACGCGATAATAGACAGACAAATGAAAAAAATAAAAATTTAGAGAGGTTGTTTCGCTAAGATTTTCTATCGAGAAAACTTTTTTCAATCGCGTTTCTGAGTTTATGCGATCCTAGATCATATATTGAAAAAACATATACTTAAAAATTAGAGCTTTAGCCATTCAATCTAAAGAAACAATGAAAACTTCGTACGTAGAAAAATGCACGAAGCTATTTTGGTATCCGATTAAATTTTAAACCGCAACTTACGTTTGTTGACGAACATGAAAACATCCGAGACATTAAGTTTATGCGTGGAATGTAATATATCACATTATGCAATATACTTGAAAGCTAACGTAGTTGACTGGCTAGTACATTATTAGATAATCTCTTTGTGTTACTATCTACTTATCATCATAAAAACATGTTTATATTTAAGAATGTTAGCTTCTATTGTGGAAAGTTTTCATTGTCTGAATAACAATGTGTAATAGCTGTAATATCTCTTTGTATATTTATCAGATACATACCTGAAATGTAGAATAGGTAATGTAATTTGTGTGAGTTTTATTATCATGATATATTATTATGAAATGCACTTAATTTTATTTGTGCCCAATACAAGTAATTCGTTCCTTTTTGTTGTTTAATTCTATAGATGTAAATGATGGTGAGTAAGTGAGGGTGAGTGATGGTGTCGTGATGGATTTGTCTGTGTGTTCGGGTTAAGAATACAAATATCACCACTCTTTTTACATGCTTTATATTAGCTTCACTTGTATGTTTGTTTGTATGTTTGTTTGTATGTTTGTTTGTATGTTTGTTTGTATGTTTGTATGTTTGTATGTTTGTAACCGACTCCTTTGGACGCTATTTTGACCCACTTTAAACGGTCAGATTCTATTCAAATTTTGCACACCTGTCAAAGACCGATGACAATGCAATAATTCGATTAAATAAAGCGTGTTTTTTAGTTTTTTTAAACTATTTTCTATAATTATTCTTCTCCAGTGTGCTGTAAAACCAGCCAACAAATATTATACACAAATAACATCCTCTGTTAGAGACGGAAAACTCGATAATAAACCCTTTGCCAACACGCCTGGGCCCTGAGTCGGGTATTTCAACGGTGTCACAACTGTACCATTATTGTACCATTATGGTGCAATAGTAAAGTTTTTGGTAGTCTACTAATAATGTGTCGTCATAACGACTTCATCATTGTCTTACAATTGTCAAAGTGACATAAATTGCTAGTCTCGTACACAATTGCTTCACAATTGCAATTCAATGACTGAAATGTTTCGGTAGTCTGCTATTTTGAATTTGACAGTAATATTTTTAAATTGTCCTGTGTCGACAGATTGCCATAAATAAAAAATAGATAGATAGAAATATTAGAAATTGTTCTTTGTAATTTATTGCAATTTACTAATCTCCTAAACTTCACATTGCTTTTTATACTAATAAATAGTATGTACAAATATATTTAAACGAAGTCTAGCATGATTAAATGTTTAAATTTATTAGTAGTTTTTCGAAAATCACTTCAACTAACGCATTTTTTAAAAACGGCAACACATACATACCATTCTAACACAATCCATAGATAAAAGAGACCGAAAATTCAATGCATAGATAAAAGAGATCGACAATTCTATTACCATTGAAAGACCGTTATGACGGCATATAGCAGACTACGGATATTTGACTTCAATTGCAACGGTATCGTGCCGGTATTGTGCCGGTATGACAATTGTTCCAAAATAGTGGACTTGAGCACCTGGTCAGTGCGGCATAGCCGTACACAGCAGTGGGAAGTGAGTGGGCTGGAGAGAGAGAGATACAGATGGCGAATACACATTACACAGCGCAATGTTAGTAATAGATACCTAACCATGCAATACTTGTTCTTTAATGTAGTTAGTAACATTTTGAGGTTTATGAGGCTGATTAATTACTATTGTTAATGTACTCATCGATCAAAAGGGATCAAACGCACCGTTTCTGCTCGGTCAAATTATGCAAGCTATTGTTACCATATTGTTACGATACAATTAATATCCAACCGCAGTTTTACTCTCGAATTATATGGTAATGTGCGTACCTATTACTTTTTTACTAAATAAATTACATTAACAATACAAAATAAGTCAGCAGCAAATATTTCGAGTCTTAAAACTTAACAAAAAGCTAAACTTTAACTAAAATTTAAAAAAAAAACAATGTATCTAACATGAACATTCTATTGTTATTTTAATAATTCTGGTCTATTTATTTAAATATATACTTTTAACAAAAATCTGAAAAGTCAATGTCTATACCTTAGAAGCCAAAACAATGGTTTTATTAAATTTTTGTCTGTCTATCTGTACGTCTGTACGCGCATCAAGGTCAAAACTACTGCATGAAACTGAATAGGTACAGTTTTTTGAAGTTGTATTCAGTAATTGTTGGCAGAGGTCTAACTTAAACATAAAGGCCAAAATTTCTCTCTCTCTCTCTCTCTCTCTCTCCTGCCCATTTACGTCCCACTGTTGGGCACAGGGCTTATTTTCGAGTTTTCCGTCTCTCACAGTGGATGTTATCTGTGTGCAATATCCCTGAGCTGACTTTTACAAAATTTATCCCGGGATAATATCAATTTCATAGTCAAAAATAAAATTACTTTTATTCATTCTTTCCTGTTCCGTAAAAACTATTGTCATTTGTTTTAATTTTGGATGAGGTCTACAATGACGTGACTTCAATATTCGGGGCAGTTTTCTTTCATTCGCCACCATGATACTTCTAGCACCACTAACAACATTATATATGTAGTTTTACAATTAAAGAAACTCCTCTCCAATATTTTTGGCATAAAAGACGAAAGACTACTTAATTTTTGTAAACAAAAATATCGCATGAGATAAATACTACTTATTATTAATTTTCCATAAACCGTATTCCTGTGCTAAAGAATGAACAGAGTTATTTCACACAACGAATAAAGGTATAAAAGGCCAACATATTTACCCCGACGCGGCGACGATGAAGCCACAAATTTGTAACGAAAATTTATTCGCTCATCATTAAATGCAAATATTATTCTCTATTGAAAATGCAGCACCTATTAGCCTCTATCATGTAAATAAATTGATAAAATGAATGATAAAATTTTCATGAACAAATTGAATAATTTTGATGAAAACGTATTTATATAAAGCCTGTATTTGTTCAAAATTTTAGCCCGCGGCGGAGGTAAGTAGAAATGCTGGGAGAGAACGCCCGAGAAAAATATACTCCGATGTCATCACCGGCATACTCCAAAAGGGGCAAGTGCGTAGCACTTACAAACGTCGGGCATGTATGACCAGATGTATGAGTGTGGATGAAGCCAAGGAAGTATGTTTGGATCGTAGCAGAAGGCGCTCTATAGTCTCTGCCTACCCCCATGGGAAAAAGGCGTGATATTATGATGATGATGATTTTAGCCCGACGTTTCGGAGACTTTTCTCACCCGTGACCATGATGACTGCAAAGTCTCCGAAACATCGGGCTAAAATTTAAAGCACATAGACGCGTCTAAATGCGTAAATAGTGGTTTTATTTAAACAAATGAGTCGCGCAAGTGTTGGAAAATATTATGAAAACGTATTTTGTATTTTTAGTTATTTAACTTCACTTGCATGTCATGTATTAATTTACCAATCGACATTGTATCCACAGACTAGTACTGAAGCTAACTGACTGAAAATTGCCAAAATGTTTGTTCGACGTGAATAAATACGACAATTTCAATAAAACTGTACGGTGCAGTGTATTTTTCAGAAAAAAGTTTCTTTTCTAATAAGTTAAAATCTGGGAATTCAAGCCTGATAACAAGATACACACAATAATTTGCAATTATCATTTAACCATGACAAATCCTGCATAATATTCCATTTGTAATACATCGTAATGACGCTTTCGTGTGTGACAAACCTCATATTAAGCCCATTTTTTCCTTATTGAGAGTCGACATACTTAAATGTGTTAAGAGGTCCAAAGGCAAAAGTTATTATAAGATATCTTGTTTACTTTGGGCCCCTTGCTAACAGGCCCCATAAGTCTGAGGCCCCGTATCTATCATTGATACGGTAAATACTCTCCTGTACAGACCTACATTACTTACTCTACCTGTCAGAAACACTAACACATATCCACTAGATTCAGGAAATGAGAAACTTGTTTTCGAAGAACTAGTAAGCTTACGTAATAGCAAATGTAAAAATTTTGAACCCGATTCCGATTTTCAAGAATTTAGCTTTTAAGGCACTTAAGAGGGCACTATACCATCGACTACGATGCCCATATTTTTGTATGAAGCATAGTTATGCTTCATACAAAAATATGGGCATCGTAGTCCGATGTTTTCTTCGTGGATGTTGCTTCGTATTTAGGCCTTATATATCTATGCTTCCATTATCTTTTTTTTTTCTAAACATAATAAATATAAAATAAAAAGCTAAAAGAAATATGACCATCCAATAATCCCGTTTTTTTCGACTTTCTTTAGATGAATTTAAGCGTCTATCACACAAAAAAAATTAAAATCGGTTTATATTAATAGGATTTAAAAAAAAATTAAAAGGGTATCGTGAATAAAACCATAGGAACTGCGGAAAGTGTTTTTTCCAAAGAATTTGTAAGTAAAATCTGCTTTAGAGATAGCAATATAAAACGCAAACACCTAAGTCATCTTAGTAAAACTTTAAAAATAAATGTCGTGTTTGTTAAATAAAGATAGCGACTTAAATAATATTGACACGAGTGTTTATTTCTTAGGCGGATTCACATTCAATTGTTTAAATAGGCAACTAGCTTAGTAATTGAAATCACTTTTCCAATAATTTGATTTGTGATTGTATTTGTTCAGTTAACAGTTTCTCAAGTTTTTTTTCTTAATGTTTGTGGACAATTCACACAACGTCCTCTGGTCCTAAGCTAAGCTTATATACTTGTGTTATGGGTACCAGAATACGGATAGACTACATAAATTAATTTTCTTTTGTAAACACATACATAGATACATAGAAAACACCTAGACGCAGTACAAACACCTGTATGACAAAATTGACAACTATAAACATCACCAAAATGATTGTCCTTGTGATTGTGATTGTCCACTAGACGTGGTGAGTTTTGTTTGTTAGAAGAGTGTCAATTAGGTATAGCGTTTTCTAGCCGTGTTCTGTAGTTCTATAATTCCATTTGCATGTTATAAAAATAATTTGCATTCTCAGAACAGCTTTATGCTGATTGACGCAAGAAACACTGTGACACGAGAATTTAAATATTATCTAGGTATCAGTAGGTAAGTAAGTAGTTATATTAGACAAATTACCACTCCCCATAAAACAAGCTAAAACAATAAGCGCCTTTAAAAAACATTTAAATAAATATTATCTTAATCAAAGTAATAATCAACCACTCTAGTAAATTAATAATTTTGGTACATATTATTTGAAGATAAGTCTAGATTTTAGAGTAATATGTATGTATATATTATGTTGTATGTACGTATATTATTATATATATTATTATTTTTAAGTATTTATGTATGTATAATTTGTCTTATGTATATTTTATTATCATTTATTTTAAAACTAATTAGTTCTTTTATCTGTACAGAGCAATCTACCCTACCGATAAACGTTTTTTATCAGTTCTTTCTATCCTGTGGTTACCTGGAAGAAATCGCTTTACGCGATAAGGTCGCCAATTGTACATAATTTTAAGTAGTTCAAGGTTGTATCATTTAAATCGTACAATAAAGAATTATCTATCTATCTATCTATCTATATTAGATAAATTTTTAAATTAGATTCTATCATTTTAACACAGATTATCTGCGATGTTTTACATTTACAGTATGCGATTTTAAACAGTTTCAATTTCAACATAGAATAAACAAAACAGCGTACAAAACACTGTAATAGGTAGGTAATGTTTTTACAGGTATACTTTTAGATTCAGAAACTTTGTCATAGTTCGTCTCAAACGTTTTAAAAAAATATCGCTGTCCCACCCGTGACCATGGTGATTTAAGTCTCCGAAAAGTCGGGCTAAGATTTAAAACAAATATACTCGTCTAAATCCGTAAATAGTAGTTTTACAAAAGTAAATGTAATTTATAAGAACAAAAGTTTTATTAAAACTACTTTTTACGGATTTAAACGCGTATATTTGTTTTAAATTTTGGCCCGACGTTTCGGAGACTTTGCAGTCACCATGGTCACGGGTGAGACTGAGCTGTAATGTGTCTTCTACGATCAGTTATTACAGGGTTTACCCACATTCAATTTTAATTTTACATTGATTATTTTATTATTTATCTAGTTTTACATTTAGGAATGTATCTCTACCTAGATGAAGGGGCCGTCATAAATGTTTAGCTGCTAGCTACAGTTGTATATTACAGTCAGAGTCGTATTTTGAAAATTAGCGCCCCGGGCCCTTTGATTCGACGCCCCGGGCCAATTTAATTAGCCGACCTATAAATTAATAGAGATAGAGCAAAATTTTAAACTTAAAGGATTCCGTCGCCCTTTTCAGGCTGGCCGCCACGGGTCATGGCACCTATGGCCCTACGGTAAATACGTCTCTGATTATAGTGTCACACCGCTCTGTGAGATTTAGGAAAGCAAGTATGTGTATACTCTATATAGGCAGTGTATAGGCAGGGCTGGGCAAAATACATGCTTTGTTGTAATTGAAATACAAATTACAAAATACTGCGTTTGCAAGTAATTGAAATACAAAATACTAATTACTTTTGAGTGGAGTAATTGAAATACAAATTACAAAATACAGTATTTTGGCTGTTTGTGATTGAAATACAAAATACAAATTACACAATACATTTATACTATAATTTTTACCCAACTTTAAAAAACAGGAGGTTTTTTTTAATGTTTGTTCACAAATAACTTTGACGTTTATCGATTTTAATGCTTCTTTTTTTGTTGGCAAGAAAATTTTTAAGAGGTGGTTCTAAGATAGGGAAATTAGGGTCTCGTGATGGCAGTCCAGGGAATTAGATGGCAACTTTCAAAAATCATAGGGCACTGTTTGAGGTCGGTTTTTTATTGATAAAAGCTGTGATATGAAAGAGGATAAATTTTGTAATACATATTAATATTTAATATCTCTGAAAATATTGTCCGTGGTGAAGTAGGTATTAAGAATACAAACGTCAGCACCCCCATCTTCCGCGAGCATGCGGCTCGCCAAGGCGGTCCGCCTGTTCCTCGGGAGTGGGTTGAGGCGAGGCACCAACGGAGGACCTGACGTACCACCTCACCCAGCTCCTCACGGGTCATGGCTGTTTCGCCAAGTACCTGTGGGAGCTGGTTGGTATTGAGTTGGATCCTAAGTGACGCAATTGTGGGAGTGGGGCCGTGGACACGGGGGAGCACACCCTCGCCGTGTGCACGGCCTGGGACACCCAGCGTGTCACCCTCAATGAACAATGTTGGGCTGCCGTCGCCTTCTTCGCCAGGGAGGTGATAGCGGCAAAGAAGGAGTCCCTGCGGGAGCCTGGGTTCAAGTCCCGCTTGCAGTAATCACTTTTTCCACCACAATTTATTTTACTAAATATTTCGTGATTTTTAATAATAGACATTACAATTTTTCGGTATTATATTAAAATCGGAATTTCAAAATTCGGAATTAAAGTTTTTCGGAATATTTCGGTGTTCCCGGGGTGGTGAAATTTGTATTCTTAATCGGTCAACACACGGAGAACCAGCGTAAAAAACCACTATCCGTAAATATTACCAGCCATTATCAGCATTACCTTCCACCAGTCAGTACTTTCATCAAAAGCTACAATGGTTCCAAAATATTTTTTTAACTTGTTTAACTTACAGTAATATAGGTATTGATTTTACAAGTAACTTCATATCTGTATATCAATTTGCTGTAGTTACCCCAAACAGCGCAAAAATATAAGCCCCTATGAGATTATCGATATGAGATTATTATGACGGGTTTCGTGGTCGAGTGGTTCAAATAGCGGACTGCCGATCAAGAGGTTACGGTTTCGATTCCCGCTCGGGACAATCATTTGTGTGATTTTTCTAATTGTCATACAAATGTTTGTACTGCGTCTGGGTGTTTCTATGTATTATAAGTATGTATTTACAAAAGAAAAGTAGTACATATATGTATTCTATCCGTATTCTGGTACCCATAACACAAGCATATAAGCTTAGCTTGGGACCAGAGGACGTTGTGTGAAATGTCCATGAATATTTATTATTTATTTACTATCGTATTTGTGGCAAACGATCATTTTCGGCACCGACTTCAAACTAATTTTGGTAAAGTAAAATTTTATGGGCCACCGTTACCTCATTGACACTTTGCGTTTTGTTAACCAATTTTGGCGAACAGCTTATTTAACGGGTACGGCTGTACTTAAATGTATTTTAAAAATGTATTTTGAAGACTCAAGTAATTGAAATACTAATTACAAATTACTTCGACGTCTGGTAATTGAAATACAAATTACAAAATACATTTTGAGGCAGTAATTGAAATATAATTACAAAATACGTAATTGTATTTCAATTACGTATTTCAATTACATGTATTTGAAATACTGCCTAACCCTGCGTATAGGTATAAATAAGAAAGCTTTTTCGACATGTGGAGCGATTTAGCACATTCAATGACTAAAAATGTTATTTTTTTATCGTTATATAGCATAAGTACGTAGGTATTTTTCAAGCTGTGCACGTCCCATAATAAACCTTTGCACTACCCAGGTAGTCAGTCAGTCAAACTCACTCATCCGGTATCCGGTTATCAGGTATACCTGGATGACTGAATTTCTCTTGGTTACTTTTTAAAGATCGTAGTATTTGGAAACTAAATCTGGCTGTGGTTAATTAGGTAGGTAGATATTATGTAAAAAATATTTCCGCTATACAAAACTCCGTACATAATTTTAAATATCTTAAAAATCGTTGAGGTTGTTTCCGACATTTAGATAGTAGTTAAGTATTTTACCGTCACCCCTGTTACCCCTGTTACCCATTGAAATAGGGAGAGAGAATAGCGCGCCATCTGTTACGATTTAAGTAAGCAGTATTTTTCAACCAGGAATTATTTGTCTAAAATATGTATACATTTTAGACAACGTCATCTATTTTTGTATCTAGTAAATTGTTCCTTACCCTTTGAAAATATATTGCTAAATTGTTAAGCATTCATATAATTTAAACGTAGATCGCCATCTGTGACCACGGTTGCGAACTAATTTGGTACCTACTTTTACTTTACTGAACCACTTTGTGGGAAAAGTTTATACGAGTAGAAGTTTAACAATGTTTAGCACAAAGTAAAAAAAAATATTAATTAATAATTAATATTTATAGCATTTGATTTGATTAATTAAAGTATTTTATGAGTACCTAGAGATATTCTGATATTCTATATTATCATCGGTACGTCCTGAATACTTGCGCAGCCAGTGGCAGAAAATAGAACTATGATCTGGGTTTATTATTGTGTACACGAAATATTAAGGAAAAGCCTATACCCACGAAGTATAGATACAAGGAGTTCGAACGGTATAGGCTTTTCCATAATATTTCGTGTACACAATAATCAACCCAGATCATAGTTCTATTTTCTGCCACTGGCTGCGCAAGTATTCAGGACGTACTGATGCTAGTATAGAATATCAGAATATCTCTTGACCTTCTCTGTATTGTTGGGTTTAAAGCACTCGCAAAATTTCCTAAAACTTATATTTATATCCACGTTTCTCAGAAAATTTTTTCTCCACAAGTGTCAATAATTCAAACGAGTACTTCATGAAAAATGGCGCGCTCTACCGGCAAAAATCTGTCCCGTAAATTGAGACCATTCGTTCAACATTACGTTCGGACTCCTTGTATCTATACTTCGTGCCTATACCGTTCGGACTCCTTGTATCTATACTTCGTGCACTGGGCCCTGAGTCGGGTATTTCAACGGTGTCACAACTGTACCATTATTGTACCATTATGGTGCAATAGTAAAGTTTTTGGTAGTCTACTATTAATGTGTCGTCATAACGACTTCATCATTGTCTTACAATTGTCAAAGTGACATAAATTGCTAGTCTCGTAC
Source organism: Orgyia antiqua (assembly GCA_916999025.1). Taxonomy (NCBI): domain Eukaryota; kingdom Metazoa; phylum Arthropoda; class Insecta; order Lepidoptera; family Erebidae; genus Orgyia; species Orgyia antiqua. The sequence goes on along the minus strand of OU779863.1, from coordinate 10,090,324 downwards.
ACAACTGCTTCACAATTGCAATTCAATGACTGAAATGTTTCGGTAGTCTGCTATTTTGAATTTGACAGTAATTTTTTTAAATTGTCCTGTGTCGACAGATTGCCATAAATAAAAAATAGATAGATAGAAATATTAGAAATTGTTCTTTGTAATTTATTGCAATTTACTAATCTCCTAAACTTCACATTGCTTTTTATACTAATAAATAGTATGTACAAATATATTTAAACGAAGTCTAGCATGATTAAATGTTTAAATTTATTAGTAGTTTTTCGAAAATCACTTCAACTAACGCATTTTTTAAAAACGGCAACACATACATACCATTCTAACACAATCCATAGATAAAAGAGACCGAAAATTCAATACATAGATAAAAGAGATCGACAATTCTATTACCATTGAAAGACCGTTATGACGGCATATAGCAGACTACGGATATTTGACTTCAATTGCAACGGTATCGTGCCGGTATTGTGCCGGTATGACAATTGTTCCAAAATAGTGGACTTGAGCACCTGAACGTTCACACTTGCACAGATTAATAAACTAGTAGGCTGTACTTTTGACAGGTTTTTGAACCTTTCGCAGAGTAATTCTTACATAAAAAAGAGCTACCAAAGAACTACTTCCTCAATATGCCAATGAAATGTGCCAAGCATTTTGTTACAGCGATCTCAAAATATTGGCCTTTGCAAATTGCAGCCTTAAAGGCTGAAACTATAATAACTATGAGTAATTAATAGGTTATCTTGTAGCATAACTAGCTGTTGCCCGCAATTTTGTAAGCGTGGAATTTAGAAAATTTCCCCATTTTTGCGACATTCTTCACTTGTGCTTCGCTGCTATTCGTCACAGTGTAATGATAAATCGCATATAGCCTTCATCGATAAATGTTCTATCCAACAGCTACAACAATACTGAGGAATTACTACAAATCTTGGCATAACACACTGCGTAAAACACACACACACACACACGCATTCACAAACAGACACACACGCACACACACACACTAACTTTTACTACACTTAGACACAACACTTTACAATCTCGCAAATAGAGTGCATTCATATATCACACATCTATAACTAATTTAGTAAGTAAGTTAATTTTGTCACTTATCATTATTAAGCATTGTTTACAGGGAAGAAACTGGTCTCTACGACACAGGGAATCCTAGTGTAGGGACCAATGTAATTTACCAGTTCTGTACTCCTTTTGTGAACTAATTAAACGTTTTTTTTAACACTGAGAGAATTTTTTAAATCAGGCCACTGGTTGCTAAGATTAGCCCGTTCAAACAAACAAACACTTCAGCTTTATAATATTACTAGCTGTTGCCCGCGACTACGTACGAGTGTAATTTAGAAAATTTTCCCCGTTTTTGCAACATTTCACTACCGCTTCGCTTCTATTGCTCGCAGCGTGATGTTATATAGCCTATACTGCATATAGCCTTTTTCGATAAATGTACTACGCAAAACTGAAAGAATTTTCAAATTGGCATGGATTATATCGGAAAAACAACATAGAAACTACCTGTATTTAAAGCCAGAGCAGTCATCAATCTAAAGGCCTTGTAATACTGGATAAACTAACTACGATAACTTCTACATTCTATTGACTACGATGAGATCGATCCGTGGCCTACGACACGTGTAACTGGTTTGGAAGGATCCTTTTATGAATATTCAATGAGCCACCATTCAATCTCATCGCTAACTAAACAAAATAAATTAATAAATGTTTGTAAATATTGCAACGGAATCCATAAATGGTTAGTGCTTCCATCCGATACTTGTCAACAGGAAGAGAAGATCAGGAAGACGTAATAGTTTTAGGGCCGAAACTATGAGGGCGACTCTTTATATGTGCAGATATTAAAATCTTCAAAGGAAAGGTTTCCATCATGTTTCCATAGTATCTTCTATCTATTCTGTGGATAACTTCCACTGACGGCGAAATTAAAATCAATGTCGGTGTAGTGGTATAAAAATTAAAATAAAATTAATAAAAATAGTACCTATTAAAACAGAAAAAGTGTAACCAGCAGAGATCATGACAGTTATATAAACATTTTTTTAACAGTGCTGTGAACAATATGTTATTTTTAAAACAAAAATAACACTCATTAATAATGAGCGAAATTAAATGTATTATGTTTATTTATTTTAATAGTTTAAATAACATTATAATTGGTACAAAATATAAATAATTGTTATGTTGAAATAAAAGCATGAATAGGTACCTGCTTTATGACATAATATTCTTTGTTAATTTCTTTTGTGTGAATCATGAGAAAGTATGTGATGAGTGAATACAATTTTAGTCATGGAATTTTGTATAAATAAATTGTGTTATTAACGTGGAAGAAGTGCGTCTAGACACACGTAAAATGAAGTTCCATAGAAGGTGCGGCGATCGTGTCACGCTTTTAAACGAAAACTCTACAGCTGTGAGAAATTTTGTTGAATTTAACCATGGATTGATACTGAGCTCTGAGCCCCTGAAAGATGACGTTCTATTCGAAGTTTGCATTGATAGAAAGGTACGACAAACCAATAACAAAATAATGCATATTTTATATTATTATCCTGCACTGCACAATAATAATTCTTTTTGTGATGAACACAAATAGTTTGTATTAGAACTGGGTGATTTAACCAAAAATACTGTGGTAACTCGTACTCTTACGTATTATGGTTAGCTAAGGAATAGTGAGTTTATATTAAGATTTTGCTACAACCAATGTTACATTATCCACCATGCCATTATCATTAATTAAATATTAAATAGTAAAAAAGTCATAGCGCAATATCTTTCAATTATTATAATTCAGTCTTCTGTCCATCCTAAGGTTGCCAATAAAAGATTACATGCTGTGATAAGGACACCTTTTGTACCTTCATTATTGTGATTTAATTTTTGTGAAATGTAATTATTGTGTAACTAAAGTGTGATCTCTCTATCTATATTTATGTATCCATAGCGAGAGATATGTGTAATAAAGCTGATAACTGTGTTTAATTGGTTTTCTTATTGTCTAGGTAAATGTGTGGAATGGTAGTCTTGAAATAGGTGTTACTACATTGGATCCAGAGTATGTGGAGCTTCCTGCTACAGCTACTAAATTAAGGAACACAGCATGGGTATGTTAATTTTACTTTAATAGCTTCTTATAATGTAGAAAAAAATTAAATTCTCTGTCAGTAATCAAAATTTGAAACTAAATGCTGTGCCGACATGCCTGGCCAGTGTGGCATAAGTAAACAAAACATCTTTAAAGTTGCCAAGGACTATTCCTTGTGGACATTATCAGACCAAGAATAGAATGGCTTCTTTAAAATCTGTATTTTAAAGACATTAATCAACATTATTTTAATAGTTTAATGAATACTAGTGCTCTGATGATGTACTAGCCGTCCTCACATATAGATTTCACTGTCACTTAACATCAGGTGAAAGTGCATTAGTCATTTGCTAACCATAGCTATAAAAAAAATTATTAATGAGGACTTATTATAAGACTGTAATTTAGATGTTAATTTTAGATAATGTCAGGCAGCTCCATAGTAAAGGATGGAGTCACTCTGGTCAATTCGTTTGGACCAGAATTGGATTCATTACAGGAGGGTGACTGTGTTGGAGTTATGAGGACAAGCAAGGTGAGACTTATATGTATTTGTTATAGTTATAAAATTGGCAATTAATACTTGGCAAAAGTTTATAAATCAATTATTACAATTTTGTATTAGTTATGCAATAAGAAAAAGCTGTGCTGTAACAAAATATAGTGTGACAGGCATGGTGTCTAGTATATATGTAAATAAATAAATACAGATGACAGACCAGATATGACCAGATGTATGAGTGTGGATGAAGCCAAGGAAGCATTCTTCGATCGTAGCAGATGGCGCTCTATAGTCTCTGCCTACCCCCATGGGAAAAAGGCGTGATGTTATGATGATGCTGATGAAATAAATAAATAAATCTATTTGTACTATCAGTCATAGCATTATACTTTTATTATTATTGCAAAGCTTAATTTACATGAGATAGTAAAATTATCTACGGCTGAAGATACAAATTACATGTTTTGTGAACTTTGTCTTTTTAAATTCCACGATTATTCATAGTTTGGTAAAAACATCAAGATTTGATCTGAAATGTTGTTGAATAAAGATCATTATTGATTTAAACACTGGATCTACTACACAATGTGTTGTCCTTTGACAATTAAGGATTGACTTTATTCTTAGTGGTGACATGTGTACTTCTAAACTAAATAAGATTGATTTTAATCATGTTATTTTTGTCTACAGGGTGAATTAATGTTTTATGTGAATAGCCAATGTCTTGGTGTTGCTGCAAAGGATATGCCATCTAGAATATTTGCTGTTATTGACTTGTATGGACAGTGTGTACAAGTCTCTATAACATGTGCCACTGAACTTAGACCTATTATGGCAACTAGCATAGATCAGGTCGGTTTACTTAAATTTGAAACTTAGTTATCATGACACATGCCTTAAATATGACATAGACGAAAGCCTTAAGTTTAAGTTGTAATTTGTATGTATTGTTGATCTATTTTAAATAATACAAGCTAGCCTGCGACTCGGTGTATATGGAATTTCGAATCACTACATATTTATAAACATACTAGCTGACCCGGCAAACGTTGTTTTCGCATACTAAAAAAAGCTTTGAAAAATAGATGTTGGCCGATTCTCAGACCTACTGAATATGCATGTAAAATTTCATAAAAATCGGTCAAGCTGTTTCGTAGGAGTACGGTAACTAACACTGTGACATGTGAATTTTATATATTAGATTATAAATATCCTACTAGCTGTTGTCCGCGACTCCGTCCGCGTGGAATTTGGAAATTTATTTTTTCGTAAGCAAAGGTAGCCTACGTCCTATCTCAGGGTCTAAATTGTCTGTGCCAAATTTCATCAAAATCGGTTGAGAGGTTTAAGCGGGAAAGCGTAACAGACAGACAGACAGAGTTACTTTTGCATTAACGATCGCACAATCCGTTCAGTGTTCACCTTATTATTTGCAACTAGATAACATTATTTAGGTACTGCAAATAAACTACCAAAATACCACTCAAAATATTCCGTTACTTTTCTTTTAATGATTCTAGCAGTTAGTTGATAACAATGATATGACACAAAGAAATTAAAAACATTCGCCGATTGTATAAATAGCAAAGGACGAAACCGTCTAGAGCATTTAACTTTACAAACATTCAGTGGTGTTAAGCAGTACCTATTAATTAAAGCTAGCAGGAAGCTAGGCTTCCTATTAGGAAAAACATTTTGGATCAAACCATTACTTTCCGAAATTAACTCGCTGCATACATTTTACAAACTTTACTTCTTCAACAGTAGTTATAGATTAAAATTATAAACAAAATTGACTGACTAACATATGACTGCACCACTGAATTTATCTGAGTGGCATGCTCCTACACTGTGTACTAAGAAAAATATTTGGATATTAGGCATGAGACAGATATATCAAAACGAAACTGAAATCGGATTGTAGTCAGAAATCGTATCGCATCGATATTCCAATATGAGAAAACTGTTTTTAGAAAACGCATTAACAATACCACGATAACGCAAACAATCTAATCCGAACGAAACCGAACCTTGAGTTTAGTTTAGTTTAGGAAGCCTAGCTTCCTGCTAGCTTTAATTAATAGGTATTGCTTAACACCACTGAGTGTTTGTAAAGTTAAATGTTCTAGAGGGTTTCGCCCTCTGCTATTTCTTTGTGTCATATCATTGTTTTCAACTAACCGCTAGAATCATTAAAAGAAAAGTAACGGAATATTTTGAGTGGTATTTTGGTAGTTTATTTGCAGTACCTAAATAATGTAATCTAGTTGCAAATAATAAGGTGAATGGATTGTGCGATCGTTACGACACGTCGTGTACGTTTAGAGTCCAAGATACCGATAATATACGCATTAACACGCTAATGAATCCGCAAAGTGCAAATATTATGTAATGCACCTCATAGTACGCTCGCGACTTGAGTTTCAACTTGCACCAAACCGATTCTACGCATGTCCAATTATAGCTATATCAAGTATTGGGAAGGAGATCGGGGAGTTATCGGGCTTCTTCTTAGTGCATTAATTAATAGGAGTTGTCATTATAACGTGACCCTCGCTGTGAAAGGTACGAGAGCAGTGCTCATGCTCATTGTGTACAGATACTGTTTGCCCCTTTTGTGTGCGAGGTGGTTTTGGGCGGGGCGTGGGCCGTGTATATTTGTCAAAGAAAAGACCGTCTGTAACTGCTCCTGTTGGTTTAATACTCGAAGAGCTCCTTCAACCGTAAATCAGAAATTCTCTAACCCTTGTAGGTGAACAGCTATTTTAATTCTTCATTTCATTTTGAGACTGAATGGACTAAATTTGTCGTAAATATTGCCAAATATAGTTTTCACAATTTTCGGTGTTTGAGGATTGGGGTGTGTTTGAACTCCTAAACTCCTCAAACTACCCCTATGCCTTATACTTGGTTTACATGACAGGTTGAAGAGGATACCAATAATGATGATACAATAACTTCAAGCGGCATGGACGTAGCTGGTCTGCCGCCAGATTCGTATCCTGAACACATTCCAGATGTTTACATTCCAATGACGTCAGAGGGAGCTTGTGCGCTTGGTAAATCAATCTTTTTATTAGTAGTAGAAAAATAAATAAAATTGGAAGTTGAAGTTTAGATAGATAAAGTAAAAAATTTATTTTTCAGTTGCACCTGATCGTTTAAGATTTCATCCAAGATGTGGTATATTAGTGAAACTATCTTCGAACAACAAGTAAGTGTTCATCAGTTCATTCTTACAGACTATTTAGATAGGTACCATTTAACAATTGTAGTTTAGGTAATATTTAGTTGGCATAAATTATACCAGGTGGTGTGTCTGTCTCACTCAGCCGACCTGGTGCTCAAGTCCACTATTTTGGAACAATTGTCATACCGGCACAATACCGGCACGATACCGTTGCAATTGAAGTCAAATATCCGTAGTCTGCTATATGCCGTCATAACGGTCTTTCAATGGTAATAGAATTGTCGATCTCTTTTATCTATGCATTGAATTTTCGGTCTCTTTTATCTATGGATTGTGTTAGAATGGTATGTATGTGTTGCCGTTTTTAAAAAATGCGTTAGTTGAAGTGATTTTCGAAAAACTACTAATAAATTTAAACATTTAATCATGCTAGACTTCGTTTAAATATATTTGTACATACTATTTATTAGTATAAAAAGCAATGTGAAGTTTAGGAGATTAGTAAATTGCAATAAATTACAAAGAACAATTTCTAATATTTCTATCTATCTATTTTTTATTTATGGCAATCTGTCGACACAGGACAATTTAAAAATATTACTGTCAAATTCAAAATAGCAGACTACCGAAACATTTCAGTCATTGAATTGCAATTGTGAAGCAGTTGTGTACGAGACTAGCAATTTATGTCACTTTGACAATTGTAAGTCAATGATGAAGTCGTTATGACGACACAATAATAGTAGACTACCAAAAACTTTACTATTGCACCATAATGGTACAATAATGGTACAGTTGTGACACCGTTGAAATACCCGACTCAGGGCCCTGAACCTACTTACATATCTATGTGAGTGTGTGAAATACGTTCTATGTGTGTGTGTGTATGCACGCAGCAGGTTAATCTAATGTTGTATGTAATGTTAATGTCTCTTCCCAATGTATATTTGTTTTATTGCTTGTAAAAGTGACGTTTTACAAGCAATTTTTTTATTAGCGTTATTTTATTAAACCCCGAAGTACAATTAAGCCAGGCTAAAGTTACGTATATTCAAGATTGAACGCCTATGCACTGTTTGGTAAATCTGTGTTAGGTAATATTCCTATTGGTAATATTAAGAGTATGGCATATTTTAGATGTGCAGAACGTGCACGCCCATTAGATGACTACAATAATGGTGTTGTGATGACTCACCGTCCGCTTTACAATAATGAACTGTTTGAACTGCGCATCGAAAGACTCGTTGATAAGTGGAGTGGAAGTATAGAGGTATTTCGCTTGTATACTTTTTCGCATTCCCAAATTAGGTATCACAGATTGTCTAATTTTACAACAGCGTTATAAAAATACTGGAAATTAGTCTTTAAGCCTTTCTTACGTATAGGCTTTGCTTCTTGATAATTTACATTTTGATTGACTAACATTTCTCTTCCCGCTTGCATACAATGTCAGATTATAGATAAGACATTTTGTATATATTTTTTTATATTATGTTTGTAGGTGGGAGTCACGTCACACGATCCATCCACAATTAGATTTCCATCCACAATGACCAACATGGAATCTGGTACGGTCATGATGTCTGGATGTAAAGTGCTGATTAACGGACACGGTACATGCAGGGAGTATGGCAACTTTAACCTGGACGAGTTAAGAGTATGTTCTTTTATAACCAATTTGTTTTACGAAATTTTTATCAGCCATTTAAAAATAATTAAGGTTCTGTTAGAGGCATATTGTCTTAACATTTATTGTATCTTTAGGAGGGTGACACAGTTGGTATGATGACGAAAAGCGATGGAACGTTACATTATTATATAAATGGTGTCGACCAAGGTGTCGCAACTGATAAAGTGGATTCACTTGTGTGGGGTGTCGCCGATTTGTATGGCATGACTGTCAAAGTTAGTATCAAAGATTTAGATCTCTCTCTCTCTCTCTCTCTCTCGCTCTCTTCACGGCACGGACCTCCTTCTTTTTAGGAGGGACTATGGTCTACTGTGCCGAGCTGACCAGACGTGTTGGCACAGGGTTTGGTTTCGAGTTTTCTGTCTCTGGCAGTAGATGTTAACTGCTTATATTGTCCCTTAACTGGCACTTACAGCACCCTGGGAAAGAAATGGGACAATGACGCTTGTATTCTTAACCGGCCACCACACGAACGACGATTTATATTATAGATAAATAATTATTGCATTTGATTTCTTAGGGTCTGTTTCACAATATACAAATAAAGTATCGAATAGTTATCTAACAAATAAATCATCTGACAGATAAAAGTTCTGAGTAATATTGTTCGCGTTTCACTATGATCTTACCAATAATTTTATTTACCGAATAGTTATTTGACAGATTATAAACAGTAGGTTTGGCAACGTCGCATTCTGTAGTTACGTTTTACGAAACCCATATTGAAAACGAAACATTTTGTGTTATAAGTAAATGTAAAAGCACTTTTTCATTATAATGTTAAACAACCTTTTTGTTTACACATAAATAGTTTTTTTAACACCCTTGCTCGTAATGCTGATGTAATTCCTCCGGTTTTAAATATGTAAAGCGGGGCATAAAAACGCGTGTGTTACCAAAGCAAATAGTTAAGTTATAGTCCATACAAATTTCATAACAGTATTATTTGCCATTTCAAATATGGAACTGATCGCCGCCGCACGACTCGAGCAGCGCGCTGTTGCTATTCAAATTTCGAACTAATCGCCGCGCGGCGCCAGTCAGTAGGCAGCGCTAGCGCGCTGTTAAAATGGCGGGAAAGCAACAGTGCGCATTCACAGATTGAGTTTATTTAATGTTTCTTTTCTGTTTCCTCGCAAATGTGTTAAAAAACGTCGTACGATATACGTGCGTATTGGTTATAACATGCTCGGCTCAATTACGCCCTCGTCTTCGGCTCGGGCTGAAATTCCGCCTCGCATGTTATAACCATCTTTACGCACTAATATCGTAATGTACTATAAATATATCATATAAAAATATTGTAATGGTCACTAAAGCTGTTTATAATTTTATTTTTCATTATTGTTTACACGTAGGTAGTTCGAAACGTGAAATGTCAAATAAAGCAATGTCAAACTTACTAAATTGTAAATATTATTAAATAAAATAACCTCTCCGAGTCCATGGTAAATAATAACTCGTGGTAAATAAACTGCTATAAGTTGTCCGGTTTCTTACAATTTATTTTATTACATAATATAATGATGTCTCAAAAACGTGAGAGAAGAAGTGTTAACTTCACTAGAGATGAAATCGACATTTTAGTAAAGTTGGTGGATTGGGATTTTGATGAAGAAGAACGTCAACACAAGAGGGAAATGTGGGCCCTTGAAAAGGAAATAATGTTAAAAAAGTTTAATGAACAATAAAACACTTTTATTAAATTTCATTTTTTTATTTCCCTTGTTATACGTACATATACATATAAAAACAAAATTACCGGAGCAAAGATGCAAAATAATCATTTACTATTCTGTTTCGTACACCTGTATGTTGTATGTGAATGTTACTATTGTATCCTTATCCTACTTATCTTAAATTCCGTATCATCCAAAGCTTCCATATAGTTAATGCGATGCCGAAACACAGAATCTCTGCGCGATTCAGTTAAAAGATCCATAAAATCATCAAAATCGTCTTCAATGATATCAAATATTTCCATTTTACTAATTATTTACGAAAAAAACACCACAACAAAATCAAATAACATCATTGTTATTAATGAAATAACATCTGTCAAATAATTTAACTGACAAATATCTTTGCTATTTGCCACTTGGTCCGACCTATAGTTTATTTGACACTTTATGTGGCAGTTAGCGCTATTTAGGGATTGTGAAACGCAAGCTGTGTCGATATTCAATGGATAAGTTGCAAGTAGCTTATTGGGGACTTTATTTGGACTTTGTGAAACAGGCCCTAAGTAATATAAAGCCGAGTCTAGTGTGTATATATGTTATTCTTATTAAATATGAAAAGTTGGTAAACATTTAAAAGAGGCTCGATAGTTTCGCCCGCCGAAAACGGCTACGCCCATTTTTTATATTCATTAACACTTATCACACTGGTTGCCTTAAAAAATTATTTACCTAATAATCTAAAGCTAAGTCTGGTGTGTTACCTATTATGCACAATAACGTTGGCAAACATAAAGAAGAGTTTTGGTAGCTGGAGGCTTGATAGCTTCGCCGAATTTATTTATTTATTTATAGTCTCAGTAGTTTCCAGCTGCGTCAGTGTGCCACATTTGACATTTTATGTACAGTGATGTTAATATACATAAAATAGGGGAGTGGCCTGAACATTTTGCCGATTGTAACCACGCCCCTTTTTATGTTAACTTCAGTGTGTGTAAAATAATAATTAGTAGTATAGGGACCTGTTTTAATGGTAATATAATAGTTAATACTGACAATCAGTGTTTTACTATACATAGGTGTCCATAGTGGATCCATGTGAAGAGATAGAGGGGAATCCACTAATATTAGACGCATCACCCGACTCTCCTTCAACAAGTAAGTGTACCAATACTTCTTAAATAATAATATAATAACAAATTATGTTTTATACCGGCTCGTTCTTATGAAATCAATCTATAAAAGTTTAAACGTGTGTTGTGTGTATGTGTTCACGTTTAAGCGGCCTAAAAATTTAGAAATTTCGTGCTAAATAAATAAATATTTATGGACATCTCACACTCGGCCTCTGGTCCCAAGCTAAGCTTATATGCTTGTGTTATGTGTACCAAGAATACGGATAGAATACATTAATTTTACAGTACCTTACATTTTAGTTTTAACATTTGGCTACTTTTTATCCCTGGGGAGCGTTCAAGTATTACGTAACGCAAGTGATCATTTTTACCCTGAAATCGCAAAAAGTTATGCTATAGTTTTTATCCTTGGTATAGTTTTAATTGCCTTATAATAAAACAAGAGATTTTTAATTCCCAACACCTGCGTATTTTGTTTATATTTTTTATAAATTTTTGGCTTTACAAACAATTGTTTTTCTCCTTCATTTTCCTAAGTATTTTAGCTTTTCTTACTAATAAAGTCTTCAAATAAAATAACATATTTATTTTAACTTTTGGAAATGCAATTATAAACAGAAACCCAACTGAAATTAAATAGTATGCTTAACAAAATTAAAAAATAATCAACTATTAACCAAGTATCTAAGTAGGTCTATAAAAACATTTCGATTGAAATTATTGCTCCTCTGTTCTCGGGTTTGCTAGCCACTCACATTCTTTCATCACTGGCACCTGGAGTGCAGACGAAGACGGTTCTGAAATTGTTAAACCACTTGCATCAACTTCGTCTTCGACGAGCCAGTCAGCATCCTCAGACGATGTTTCATAACGAGCGACGCACAATGCAGAGAAGCTCATTTGCCCTTCTGGCAGCAAGACGCTGTGGCCGTACTCTAGTTTCACAATGGCGTTACAATCGAGGGATTACCCGTAAAACGTAAACGAAAAGGGTTGCCAATTTGGGAGCTTTAATTCCCTATTTTTTTATATAAAAAAAGAAATAATGTTACGTAACGTGTTGTAAGAGGGACCCCCCTCCCGCCGCTGTAAAGTTTTACGAGAACCCCCCGCCCCTCCAAAATACGTTACGTAATACTTGAACGCTGCCCTGATTATCATATTACCAACTACATAGTACGTAAGAAATATTTTAGGGTATATTTATATAATTTTTGAGTAAATATTGTTATATTTCAGGTAGATTAAGACCAAGAATAGATGAAGATAGCCTTTTATTTCATTCGCTGCGTGATTCGAATGTTGTTGTTATTAATGATGGTAAGACTGCTCATAGGCCTAAGTAAGTAACTATTCAACATATTGTATAAAGTGCATATAATTTAACAAGTGAGTCGCGCAAATAAAATCTTTTTTTTTCAGTGCTTTCAAATACTTCAACAATGGAATAGTAATGACAAACCGCACATTAAAGACCAATGAACTATTCCAAGTGCGACTCGACCTTGTTGTGCCCAAGTGGGCTGGAAGCATTGAAATTGGGGTCACGCAGCTATCTTCAAACGACATACAATTTCCATTCAAAATGAGCAATGCTAAGTATGAATTTCATTAAACATTTATTATTTTTACGCGTTTGGGAAAATTTTAGTTAAGAGACATATGATCTACTCCCTCCAACCCATCAACCTCCCACTGTTGGGCACGGTCCTCCATCACTTTGGGAGGGATTATGGTCTACTGGGCCGCGCTGAACAGGTGTGTTGGCACGGGGTTTACTTTCGAGTTTTCCGTCCTCACAGAGGATATAATCTGTGTGAAATATCCCTTAGCTGGGTTTTACAGCACCCTGGGGAGGAGATGGGGTTGTGACACTTGTATTCTTAGTCCGTCACCACACGGACTTACGTCACCACGCATTTGGTCTACTATAGTAATAATAAATATTCAGGACATTTCACACAACGTCCTCTGGTCCCGAAGTAAGCTGTATTACTATGCTTGTATTATGGGTACCAGATACGGATAAACTACATTTACTATTTTTCTTTTGTAAATACATACTTATAATACATAGAAACACCCAGACGCAGTACAAACATTTTTATGACATTTATGGATATCACACAAATGATTGTCCCGAGCGGGAATCGAACCCGCGACCTCGTGATCGGCAGTCCATTACATAAACCACTCCACCACGAAGCCCGTCTACTCTATGTCTATGTCTCTCAAATTCAATTAAAAGCGCAGTACAACGTGTAGAATAAAACAAAAAAATGCACAACTTCTTACATCAACATCAACTGACTTAAAAAAAGTGACGGCTTTAAGTCTTACTTCGTGATACAGATGTTGAATTTTTTTCTCAATCATTGTTTTGAAGACAATGTCTAAAGTAGGTATATCTATTTTATAGGATTTGTTTAATGTATTGTTATATTTATTTGTTTAGATATGGACAATATGTAATGCCTTTAGTAATTTATTAATTTTGCAATTGACTTGCTATGCTTTTACTTAATAAATTAAATTGTAGTGGAAAAAGTGATCACCGCAAGCGGGACTTGAACCCAGGACCTCGGAATACCGTTCCGTAGCTCTGACAACTGAGCTTATTGCGGTCGTGCTAACAGTAACCAATTTGATTGAGTATACATCGCATTTTTGATGCTCAGTTGGTGGAGCTACGAAACGGTATTCCGAGGTCGTCGGTTCAAGTCCCACTTGCGGTGATCACTTTTTCCACTACAATTTTATTTATTAAATAATGCATTTATTTATAAAAAAAAATATTATAATGTTATTGTATATGTTTTGTATAGATCTGGCACATGGGCCGTGACCGGAGAAGACGTAATGCGAGATGGCACCATCCTAATCCCGCAGTACATTAGAAACTTAAATAAACTGATGGTCAGTATAATAAATGTGATAAATAACAAAAAAGATGTGTGAATTTTGTTTAATATGTTTGAACCATAAATATACCGGTTTAAATCCGTAAAAAGTGATATTACATCTTGTATTTTTGTTATAGGAGGGAGACACAGTAGGTGTGATGCGTACAGAAAATGGTATACTACATTTCTTCATTAATGGTATTGATCAAGGACCCGCCGCGTTTAATGTTCCCGAGCTTTTATACGGAATCATAGGTAATTATAGGTTAAGAGCCGGGTTAATGTCAACCTTCATAGTGCTGATTACAGGATAAGATATCTATAGGTACTAATATTATAAAGCTAAAGCGTTTGTTTGTTCGTTTGAACGCGCTAAACTCAGGAACTACTAGTACGAATTGAAAAATTTTGTGTTAGATAGTTCACTTATCTCCGTGTGGTGATGGATTAAGAATACAAGTGTCACCACCCCATCTCCTCACAAGGGTGCTGTAATAGTCAGCTAAGGGATATTGCACACAGATAACATCCTCTTTGAGAGACGGAAAACTCGAAAATAAACCCAGTGCCAACACGCCTAGTGAGCGCGGCACAGTAGACCACAATCCGTCCCCAAATTGGAGAAGGCCCGTGCCCAACAGTGGGACGTAAATGGACTGGAGAGAGAGAGAGAGAGAGTTCACTTATCGAGAACGGCTATGTACCATCACGCTGCGACCAATAAGAGTGAAGCATTAGTGAAAATAGTTGCAAAAAATTCAACGCATACGAAGTCGCGGGCAATACCTAGTTGATTAATAAATAGAAGACATGAACACTTCGATTAGCTTTAATATGGGTCTCATCTGGTTGTAAGTACCAAGAAGGTCGGTGGTAGCGTGACTCTTAATTGGCATTGTTCATAATTTTTGACCTGCTGTTTTAATATTTTTTTTAGAAAATATAGTCTTTTTTAAGCAACTAATTTCAATATTGTTGAAATATTCACTATATAGAATTAAAAAAAAATACTTAAACATATTATTTTAAATGTTGTGACGTCATCGTTGTGCGCAATCTATGTATTGTCTTTTCCTGATAGACTTAAGACAGATTGCAATACATCTTTCCAAAGTTGCCAAGTTGATATAATGACCAATTTTAACTCCACCACAGAGTAGTATATCCCTAAGAACGCCTTAATATTTTAAGTCCTTCATTTCAAGGGCAAATAGAGATCATTTGCTTTTTTGGAAAAATAATCGTTAATATAGCAAATTTTCCGAAAAAAAACTAATTGTACGTGATCAGAAACTCTATTCCCGAAATGGTTTTCGAATTAAGAGTTAAAATCTTTACATCTTTATATGTATGTATATTACAAATATTCCTACCCTCATGGGAAAAAGGCTTAATTTTATGACTTTGATGTTTGATAATACTTGAAATTTTGATGGTTGGCGTGGTACAGCGATAATGCAACAGACTGCCAATCAAGAGATCTCCAGTTTGAAACCCGTACAAGACAGTTACTTCTATTATAAACACAGAAAAAACTGTTTGCTTTTAATATATCTCTTTATATGTAATTTTTTCTTGGTTTCTTATATTTTTACCTTATTTAGCAATCTACTGAGAGTAACCATTAAATTCTTATATTATTTTGATGTACATTACTTGTTTTCTATAGATTTATATGGTCGAGCAGCTCAAGTAACGATAATGGATACATTTTTACCACCGCCAGCAGTACCGCTCTATTCGCCGGACTCACCTATATCATCAGACTCGAATGCTACAATATTCCCGTAAGTTTTACTTTATCACATAGTTAAACATCGCAGATTTGCTTGTGTAATCCTAGCGGCCTTAGGTACCTATAACAAGCAACAGATCCACTTCTTTATTTTTCTTCTCCATAGGATTCGCGTTTAGAACAGATACCTAGCTTCTTACGTTTCATAAGAGATTGTAATATATGCCAACTTGAAATATAAAAAAATTACTTGGACTGAATTTACACATAAAATTTCGTAAGAATCGGTCTATCCGTTTGGTAGCAGAATAATAGCCAATACTGTCATAATGGTTACTGTACATCTTTATCGACCTTTTCGTAATAATGTTGTCTGAATTGTCATTATAATTTTTTTTTCTAATTGATGTTCCTTTCCCGCTTATTTATGTCCCATTATTGAACTTGGATCTCTTATACTTTTATGGCCTTATTCATAATGACTTATCGGAGGTTTAAAAGTTCGCTAAAATCGGTTCGCGAAAATTGTCAAAAACTGTTATTCATAATCATTGACCTACCAATAAATAGGTCAATGTTCATAATAGTCTTTTTACGCTAAAACTTTAATTATCACTCCGATAAAATCTCCTTTTAAACCTCCGATAAGTCATTATGAATAAGGCCATTAGTCTATTATGCCGCATTGACCAGCTATTGCATTGGGTTTATTTTTCGAGTTTTCCTTCTATCATAGAGGATGTGAACTGTCTGTATTCCTATGGTTAGTAACTATTGCAATCTCAATAGGAATTAAATTGCCAGTGATAGAAAAACTTTAAAATGAACGGTTGTTTTGATATGGTCATCTAATGAGACCGGAGGATAGTGACATTGGGAGTGTTTTGAAAATAAATTTAGAGGGAATCAAAGGTAGAAGAACGCCGAAGAAACTATGGATGGATTGTGTAAAAGAGGATATGAAAGAAAGAGGAGCAAATACAGAAATGACGCCTGATAGAAAAGCATAAAAGAAAAAGGCATGTTGCGCTGATCCCAAATAAAGGAAAAATGGGCGGGGGAATAATGAATCGGAATTAAATTGATAAGCAATTATATTTTCGTAAAGCTTTGGAATCTTTCTCTTTAAAGTGATTTGCTTAGTAAATCTTTGATGACTCATAAAATATTATTTTTGTTCTAGTGAGATGTGTTTCCATCGCGTTCACGGTCGTAACGCTCGTCTCAATCGCAATAGACTAATAGCATCACGTGCTACTGTCTATTCGGAGTTCAATGATGCAGTACTGTTCAGTTCAAGACCACTTAGAGAATGTGATATGTTTGAACTAAGGATTGATAAAATGGTCGATTGTTGGATAGGAAGCCTTGAAATTGGTAAGTTAATGATTTTGTAGCGATTTTTTATCCAGGTATTCTATAGTGGCAATCATATCGCGTATGAAAGGTAGTTTTGGGCGGGGCGCGTGTAGTGATTAATGAAATTGCGTTAAGTGTTAATGTGTGTTACCTCGGCACCTCGCAGACGCGGCAATTTTATTAAAGAAAACAGTACATATAACTGGGTGTTCTAAAACAGCGCTCTGTGGTGTTTCTAGGGTTCCGTACCCAAAAGGTAAAAACGGGACCCTATTACTGAGACTTCGCTGTCCGTCTGTCCGTCGTCCGTCCGTCTGTCACCAGGCTGTATCTCAAGAACGGTGATAGCTAGAGAGTTGAAATTTTCACAGATGATGTATTTCTATTGCCGCTATAACAACAAATACTAAAAATAAAATAAAATAAATATTTAAGGGGGGCCACGCAAGAAACGGTAAAAAAATCATGTTTGTTGTATGGGAATACAACAAACATGA